>ML058418.1:0-4800000 GCA_003013855.2 Liriodendron chinense | reverse complement strand
GCGTAATCCTTATCTTAATCCAACATTAAGAGTAGCAGTAAGTCAATAGCTGTAATCCAAGTCTACGCTCATTCGTTGGACTAAGTTTTCTTAATACAAACAAGTTCTTCATTTAGAAAGTTGCCTTACAGTTGATCCCTACGAGTGACTATGAGTATTTCTTTTTTTATCTACTATTGTATCTAAAAAGTCTTTTCTTATGGAAGGCAAAGAGCAACCCATTTATGAAGGACGAGCCATACCCTCCAATAATCACCTAATCACCTTAAACACCATATTGCGAGTGACTAAATAGGTGGTCAATCTTCTCAGGCCTTGATCATATATGGTGGAGTTCGATATATCTGCATATCTCAACACTTGGGGTCAAACTTATTTGGTTAGAATTGAGTCGCACAAATCGGTTCTAGTTACATACACATCACACTTGGCCAAGAGTGTACTAAAAAAGCCAACAAACGAGACAACACATACTACCCATCATTTTCCGCCCTTTGCTTTTTAAGATGCTTTGAGTTTCTACACTAAGGGTGGCAATGAGTCAAGTTAGCTTATGAGTTAATTGGCCTGACTAGCTTCTAAGGCAGGTTTGAGCTAAGGTGGATGGATAGTGGGTTAGGCTTAGATTAGAAATGTAGCCCATTTACCTAAAGGGGTTGGGCTTGTGTAACGCCCCAAAATTCAATGCCCAAATATACCGCCCGAGCACGAATTTTCGAGCGCCACTAAGGTAATAATTACAGGAATACAAATAATAGTAGCAATTTTTTTTTAACTAAACCATATCCATATTCTTATTCCAACATACATCATAAAATAAATTATAAATGTTCATAATTCACAAACACGACACTGATGTACTCATCTACGATTTTATTAACTTAAAACTAAATAGAATATCTAAAAATAAATAAAAGCATCTTCATTAGAGTTGGAGTTCTCCTCCTCCTGGATTTTCACTATGTCCTCAACTTGTGCCTTGTCCTCGAAAGATTCCATGTCGTCTCTTGAACCTACAGTTCCCTAAGAAGGGTGAGCAAAACAATGCCCAGCGAGTAGGAGTACTTACTCCACTCCATAATATGAATCACGCATCCAAGTAAACAGATAAAAAGAATCAAAACATAACTATTCAGTTTGTAAATTGTAGAATGCCATGCTCACACTTTTCCACCCCACAATGACACATTCATTAACATTAAACACACATCCCATAATGAATTTTCATGAAGCACGCATAAATCAACCATATACGTGGCCTTTAATACAAGGTCTTTAGTCAGGTTTCACACAAGTAAATCAGCCATACGAGGCTACGCCTGAAAAATAGTATCACAACCAATCGCAACCAGACAGGTGAGGTACATTCCGATCCTGACATGGTACGCCCGATCCTGACACGGGTCGCATTCCTGACGAGACGCAATTGCTCTGATCCTGACACGGTACGCCCGATCCTGACACGGGTCGCATTCTCAATGAGAAAACAATTGCCCCGATCCTGACACGGGTACGATTCGATCCCAACACGGGACGCATTCTCGACGGGAAAACATACCACACTTGATGGTTTCCCATATTCCAGTTCATCAAATGATGTATCCATACATAGGTGTCCCATAACCACACCCATATCCATCCCACACAAACTTAACCACACTTAACCTACACCCATATACACCGACCATGCTTAACCGTACTTGGATAGTCATGGTTAAGAACCATTTACATACCCCTACTCTGATTTAATTCTGTGGACTTAACCTCATCATAAATCGTTCTATACATGGGTCCATCACATGTGATCATAAAAACATAAACATGTGATAATGAGAATTTACTGCATGTTAACACAATTTAATGAATCATACAACATAACTATTTAAGAAACAAATCAAGTGCATATATATATCAAGATGGCAAGAATGCATCCACATTATGAAATACAGCATTTTGAGGGGTTTAAGAACTTTAAACTAAACTATAACCATACATTCAAAGAGAATGGACAGGTGTTGTCCCCACAATTTCTCTTAATTTGACTGTTTAGGAGGTCTGATGTGTACCAAATTTATTTACAGTTTTAAGACTTGCTGGTCTAAGCATTGGATGGTTTAGATTGGGCAAAATATTTCCAATGGGACCCAAAAGTTGGAGTCCAATCAGATTCAGATTATGTTATTTTTAGGAGTGTCAGTCCCATTATTTTAAGTGGTGTGGGGCACCTGGAACTCCGTTCTGGCCCATATTTTTATGGTGAATCCCACACAACCCAACAACCAGTGTGGACGAGGTGGATTTATCCAAAAGTTCACATGTGGGGCCCACAAATGCATTTTGTCCCCACTTTAAAATCTGCTCACCTTCAGATTTACATTGTATTACATTGTCCACTATTTGAGACAGTGTGACCCACTCGGTTATCGAAACCCTCTGAAATTTAATTTCCAGGCTCCTGACATAGTAATGTAACAAGTGAGTGATATAGATTTGACAAAAAGCTTAGAGTGGGATCCACGGATTACCCACTGTCCATGAGAGATAAATTCGGAATTGCAGAAAATTCAGCAAGATAGTCCAATTTGTAGATGTTGGTGTGGTTCGCTCTGATCTCGGATTAAGCTGAAATTTTGTGGACTATTATATCACATGTCGAGGCAAGTGATGGACGGAGTGGATAAAACAAATACATTAAAGTGGGGTCCACGAGTGGGTCTCCAACTGGCAGCCCGTCCGCCCGTCCGCCCGTCCGCCCACCCGCCAGCGCTGGGCGCTGGTGACGCTGCCGGCCAGCAGCGTCCTTTTGGGCGCTGGCTGGACAGCGACTTCTTTTTTTTTTTAAATTTGTATCCACACAAGGTGGGGCCCACCAAGTCGAGATCCAACCCGTCCATTGAATTATTCGGGCCTTTGGTCTACCCAATAAATCTAATTTTACACAAATCGAAAATTGTAAAACAAAAATAGTGGCTTTATCTCCTTTTTAATGGTTGGGTCTATTTCTCCCACCCTGGCCCACTTAAATATCAAATTCCTTTTAAATCTGGGCCCACAAGCAAACGTAAACTAAAATACATGATGAACGGCATAGATTTAATCAAAGTAACGTAATTGATCTACTAAACAAAAGCCAAATGCGCATTCAAACAATGATGTGGGGTGAGTATATCCATAGACTCACCAATTGTCAATCCGATCCAAGATTTTGAAGATGAAAATAACAAAGAAAACCAATCTTCGGCCCACTACAAAATACTACCTCCTTCCTCCCAATCGACAATCATATGATGATGATGATGATGGATGATGATGATGGATGGTAGGGATTTAAAGCTATTGGTGATGGATGTGATGTGATGGTTATCGTAAAAGTAAAGGTGGTAGAATAGGACTCTCTTACGAGAGTTTAAATAAAGTATATTAGCTTATAATATAAATGTTTGTGGTGAAAATAGAAGTAATATTTTGATGGTCCACCTAGTGATTCCTTCTTGGACCTAAGACGTCCATCATACAGAAGATTAACATAACAAGTAGTGAGTAAACTCTCGGGTCAAAGGGTTGATGGATGGACACATTATGATTTATGTAAGAGTTAGCCTAAATAAACGCTCTAGAATGGATGTGTAACATCTTAAAATCGGGCCCACCTTTCACAAATCTGAAACCATTATGACATTGGCCTCGAAAAACTAACAAAGTGGTATGAATTTTGGAGAATTTGGTAGTGTCCACACCCACGATCTAATAAGGACACAAATGATGGTCTAATTGGTGGTAAACACCACAACTTAAGGTGGTTAGTTTCTAGGATAAGCTTGACCATTTTGAGGTGAGATTAAATCATGACCGTTGAGTGTTGTGCGAAGTGGTCCGCACCATTGGTTAGAATGTCTATGGATTGAATAATGGACCGTTGGGTCAATGAATCTCTTACCAGTTTAAGAGTAATTGATAAAAAATGTGATGGACAATGAACACACCTCGGTTCAAGATTCTAAAAACATGGGGACGTGGGCCATCTTAGAAAACCTAAAAACACAAAATCTAGACACAAACGGACGTCCATTCATAAAGATGGACGGTCCACAATGAAGATAGAAATCTCTCTCTACCAAACTACGTAACCTTATCCTAAAATTTAAGTTTTGAATTGGTACGTCGCATCGAATGTGACTTCTGTACTTCTCGGTCTACATGGACATATCTATGACCCTACGATGGAATCTAATTCAATAATTCACCTAAGCATATGAAAAAGGTCGTCCATGAGTGATTTCACCTTGATTGGTGGTCCACATGGTCCTACACAGTAAATCTTCGATTAAACAGTCTCGGAAGATCGTCTAGTGATGAAATTTCACATGGACGGCTAAAATGCTATAACAAAGATGTGGAGAAAATCCTACAGCTAACTGACATACCAATTGAAATAAATCACGGGGTTCATTTTTACCACTGGTTTGGTGCTAGGACAATCTTTAACGGCTTTGATCGAAGTCCGATGAGAATTTCAACGGTCACAAATGTTCTTTTAAGGATACTCTATAATTTCAACGGAACCAAACTTGGTTTGATTAGTTCAATGGGCCACAGTGATCAAAATGAGAATGAATGGTCCCGATAGAAAGATTTATGATTAGATTTGGATCGATCGGACTATATTATTGGATTCTACATGATTTAATATATCATTCTATGGCTCAGATCAATTCCACAGATAATATAAATAATTTAAAATGAATTACTAAAGTTTATGTATATGGAATATGGTTTATAATTCCACTTTTCTACCCAATTATTCCATGAGAAATGTACATAAAAAATGTTATCAACTTACACACATTAAATTATTATTATTTTAATTTCATAAATTCTAATCCAAGTTTTTAAATTAAATAATAAATCATAAAAATCACAGATATTACAGCTTTGGTTGGATTGTACTTAATCCAACCCACCACATAGCTTATCAATGGGCTTGACTAAATGACATGTCTCAAAACTTGAAAAGAATCAATTGATAATACATCTTTGATTTTCACTTAATATGTAAATAAGACTTTCAAAAATAAAATACATATGTAATATATTATAATTTTCTTTTTTTCTCTTCTTCTCTTTTTCCTTGATCCAATCAAGCCTTTGACATAAATGAACAACCCAGCTGACCTGTCATTAATTCCCTGTAGCTGTGGTTGTATCACAAGGAGAGCCTGTTTGTCAAAAAGCTATGTAGGGCCCACCGTGATGTATGCATGACACACACTTGGTCCATCCATCGCCTTCTCATGTTACATGATCTTGAAAATGAGGAAGCTCCAAGAACTCATGTGTAGAGCTCTACATGAACTGCATTAGCTTGAAAGCTTGCTCAACTCGGTTCGAAAAAGCTCAATTCAGCTCGGCTCGTAGAGTTGAACAAACCAAGCCAAGCCTATTTTATGGGCTCATTGAAATTCAAACCAAGCTCGAGCTTGGCCTGAGCTTGATTCAGCTCGGCTCGAACCAGGCTCGATTCGGCTTGGCTCCTGTATAGGCTCGATATTTAAAATATATTATATATTATATATAAAAAAAGTTTAAAATAAAAAAAATAAATCCCTAAAAGTCTAAAGCTTTCTCATTCGAGCGTGTTGCCTCTTCTCTCTCTCTCTTTCATCCGCCCCCCCTCAAACCCTAGTCGCCCTCGCCCGCAGCTGCTTGATCGTCTTCCAGTTGTCCAACCTCCGCAAGGACCACAGCCCTTTTATATGTCTCACCTCCTCTCTCTCTCTCTCTCTCTCTCTCTCTCCCCAACTTTGTTCGACAATCGACCTCCCTCCAGCCCTGTGCAATGCCCATTTCGACAATCTCCAACCTTGTCCGGCAATGCCCAAGCTCGATAGTGACTCGAAAGCTTGGCTCGAATTTAGGCTCGAAAGCTTGAAGTTCAAATAGGGTCGAACATGCTCGAATTCAACTTGAAAGCTCGATCAAACCAAGACAAGCTTGCTAGTTGGGCTCAAGGACCAAGCGCAGAACCAAGCTCGAGCCCAGGTCGCCTGTTTACCAAACCAAGCCCTCGGTTCGGCTCGGCTTGTGTACAGCTCGACTCATGTGAGCCATCTGCTCCACAACAAACGCTAAGATTTGGGTTTGCCAACCGTTGAAGCCTTTTTTGGTGTCTTTACATGGCTGTCCAATCTCTTCATAAGTTAAAAGAGTCCCACTACGACAAAATGAAAACGAAGATACCAGATCCAAAACGTCAGTTGGCCCGGGAAGATTTCAACGGTGGGAACTGTTTCTCGAGCATAATCTGCGACTGATGGACCGGTTAGACGTTGCGCAGGCATCATGGTGGCCCTCACGAAGCATTTTTTTTCACGGGAAGCGGATTGCGTACTGAGTAAACTTTGTGGGGTCCACCATGATCTATGTATCTTATCCACTCCGTCCATTTATTTTACCGGATAATTTTAGGACTTGATCCCAAAAAATGAAGCGTATACAAAGCTCAAGTGGACCACACCACAGGAAACAGTGTGAATTTAACGTCTACCGTTGAAAATTTCTCGGGAGCCACAGAAGTTTTGGATCAAGCTAATATTTGTGTTTTCATTTCATCCATGTCTGTGTGATCTTATGAACAGGTTGGATGACAACTAAACATCACTGTGGGCCTTAGAAAGGTTTCAATGGTGGAAATCATTATTCCCACAGTTTCTCGTGGTGTGGTCCAATTGAGATTTTGGATTGCTTCAATTTTGGGCTCAACCACTAAAATAAGCTGGAAAAACGGATGGACGGCGTGGATGAACCACATACATCACGGTGGGCCAAACACAGTTTACACACTATGATAAAAGCGTACAAAGTAACTCAGCACACAATCCGATTTCACCAGTAACATAGATCACGGTGGGGCCCACAATGAGGCATCCACCCACCTCGGTTGGTCCGGGGATCCACCAAAACACAAACCCCAGCACGATTGCGGGCGTCCCTCGAAATCCTCACCGTACAAGAGAAAAATAAAAAATCCCCATAATTCCCCGCCTTAGAAAACGTTACCCTCTAGAACGCCCACCATCCGTTCGCTTAAGTTCCTCAACGAGACCGAACCCCAGAGAATGCCTATGGCCATGTGCTACTCGGTCCCGTCCGACGACGAGATGAGCAGCGTGCGGACGATGGTGGGCGTGAAGCAGGTGAAGCAGGGCATGCCTGAGACGGACATGGACGAGAGCATGCCGTTGCCGGGCGATATCATCGAAGGTGTGGCTGAAGAGGACGGCGAGGATCGGTTCGTTCCAGCGAAGGTGCGGTCAGAGCTGAGCTCGCAACTGGGGAAGCTGAATAAGCAGGTGGAGGTAGTATGGGTGAAGGTTAGGCGAGGTGGTGGGAACCTCAAGCTGCGGGCCCGGGTGGTCCCGGATGGAAGCTCTAAGCTGCACCGTCGGTTCACCATTCGAGCCCTTTCAGATGAACGCCACGTGGCCGTGCTGGGGGACTTGACATTGGAGCAGTGTGCTGAACTGCAAGGTAGGTGGGGGTGCCATTCTTTTTCAGACGATCCAGACCGTTGGTCTATCGGGTACTAGAGTTCCCAAAACCAGGGTGATCGGGTTCGGGTCCTTTCAGCGCCAGATCTCACTTCTGCTTCTCGGGATCGGGTACTCATCAGGTCTTTAGGGGGTGTTTGGGGCATGGTATTAGATAGGATTGGGTGGGATGGAATTGCATTTGGTTTCGTGCAAATTTCATGTGATGTTTGGGAAGGATGGGAGGCTTGGGATTAGGTGGGATGGAGTTGCACTTGATCCCATGTGGGATTTCCGTGGGATTTTAAAATCCCACACACGTGGGCCCCACATTGATGCATACATTCTATCCATGCTGTCCATCAATATAAGTCTTTTATACATGACACTATGATTATATACATGTACAAGTGACCGACATCAGTTATGAATTTAGTCTGTTGATTGCAATTCCATGGTCCACCAAACAGAATTTTGCTTAATTTAATGTTTTTCCCATCATAAGTATTTGATCCCAAACACAGTATTGGATATGAAAATACCATGGGATTCCTAGACATATAATCATTGTATAATAAATGATGTTAATCGCACCTAATACTATTTCATCCCTCCTGATACCATGCGCCAAACATGCCTTTAGATCTTGGTTGCTAATGGATTGGATCACGTGTAAGTATGCCGTTTTGACACACGTGTGGTGTAACATGCTCTTTTACACGCGTGTGACTTAGCAAATCTATAAAAATTATCCAGATCCGAAGTATGCACGACCCGATTTTCTAACCGGTTCTAGGCTTGGTGGGTAGACCAAACCCGACTAGGCCCTTTTTGACCTTTTTTTGCATGGTCCCAGGTGCCAGACCCGAACCTTAAACCTAGCATCAAAACTTCTGTGGCCTCACAAATACTTCAACTGGGAACTTTCAATCCTCACGTTTTCGACCCACCTGAGTCTTGGATCCTACTCATTTTTTGGTGCATGTCCTAAAATGAGCTCACAAAATGGATGGACGGGTGGATATATGACAAACATCAGTGTGGCCCCACCCAGGTTCTCAGCGTAGGAGCTAAACCCGCGTCCGTATGATATTATGGTCTACAACGTCTGGACCCACCACCTTCAATGGTGGGTCCCACTTATCACTGCCCTTTGATCACGATCAGACATCATCGTACCCCATCTTTCACCAGATCTAGGTGTAATATCTATTTGATGACAAAAATAATAAATGAACGGTCAGATTTACACATGATCATGCAGAGATGAGCAAGAGGTTGGTGAATGTGGACCATGGGGGCTTCAACAAGAAGGGAATGAAATATGATTGGAAGAAGAAGATGGGGACCTACCTACCTGACCCACAGTACAGTGTAATCAGCTCCATCCTTTTAATGCCATTACCGTCCGATTACGGCATCGAGGCGACCACCGGGCGATCAATAGCCTGGCTTTCAGCAGTCGTCTCATCGGGGGTCCCACTCATATTCGTCAATATCCAGACCGAACAGATCGTTACCTCAGTATGGCTCCTTCCTCTCTCTCTCTTTTATTCATATGTGCTATATCTGGACCATTCATCAGGTGGGCCATACAGAATATGGTCTGATTCTTTACCACGATCAAACAATCCTAACCCTCCAAAATGAATATATTTTCTTGTGGGGGGATATCACATACGCTGGGTTGGAGCTGCGTGGGGCCCATCGTGATGTGTGAGTGTCATCTAGTCCGTCCATTTGATGAACCTCCCAATGTATGGCCTCGATTCCAAAATCCAGAATGATTGATAACTCAGGTTGTCTAAACCAAAGGAACAATGGGGAATGACACAGAAACTTTCATTTGGAATGTGGAGTCCACTGCTGTTTGCATATCATCCAGACCATTCATCAGGTGTGCCCCACCAGGATGGAATAACACACCTGAACGCATGTCATTAAAAAATTTAGATGGGCCACAAAAAAAGTGAATACGTAGTTTTTAGGCGAGATTGTACATTGCTCTCTGTACCCTGGTCCACCTGAGTTTTGATAGGGATGATTCTTGGGATGTACGGTGGACACGAGGAGGCGTACTAGATGCACGGTTTGGATTCCACGTAAACGTTACGGATGGGCTCCACACAGTGCATGTGATGGGAACTGTTACCTGTTTTGTCTTGTCGGGCCTTTTGGTAGTGACACAATACGGATGCTATCGATCCGGACGCGGTTTGCCTAGTGATGTATGTATTTTATCCAGCCCGTCCATCCATTTTGACATATCATTTTAGGGCTTGAACCCAAAACCGAGGCATATCTAAATCTCAGGTGGACCACACCATTGTAAAACAGCAGTGATTGAATGTCCACCATTAAAAACCTCCTAGGCCTACTGTAATGATTATTTAACATCCAACCTGTTGATTAGGTCATATATACCTGGATGAATGGAAAAAACAAATATCCACTTGATTCATAACTTTGTTGGCCCAAGAAGTTTTTAATGGTAGACATTCAATCCACTCTGTCTAATTGAGATTCGGATATAACTCATTTTGGGCTCGTAACATTAAATAATCTGAAAAAATGGATGGACGGCATGGAGGAAACATGATGTATCATGGTGGGCACACATAGCACGGCACACACACCACTAGCCATTGGCGAGTGGCAGGGTCATTAGCCAATCCGTTTCCCATTGACCTGCACCGTCGGCCCCACTAGATGAAAAGTCCAGGTCATGCTCAAGCATTCCACTTCCCACCGAGAAGTGGGGCCAGTGTAACTTAGACGTCCAAAGCCGGTGCGTAATTTTTGTCTACGGATCAAATACAACCGGTTCACATGTCCACAATCAGAACCGTTCAATCAAAGGGCCATCTCCACCAGTTCCATGGCATGCATGATTTGTACCATCTTTCAAGTGACTTGAGACGCCAACAGAGGTGCAAGTGACATCTAATCCGTCCATCATGTTCACCACCTCATGTTGGGCCACATATCAGGTCAATCCAAAATTCAGGTGGGGCACACCTCACACCACAGGGAACAGTTGAGATGTGGACTCCCACACCATTAAAAAACATTCAGAATATGTTGGGGGCCATCATCTTTGTATATGCTATCCAATCCATTCATAAGATGCGTTCGACTAGGATGAATGCAAACCTGAAAGATCAGGCCATTTCCAAACTCAGGTGGGTCACACAAAGGAGAAGATGAGAGGGCAGACATGATGTACGGAATGGATGTTGCGAAAACATTGCACTGGCCCACACACATCTAATCCGTCCATCATGTTTACCTTCTCACGTTCTCCTTGGATCCAAAAAAAAAAAGGTCAATCCATAATTCAGGTGGGGCACACCGTAGCGAACAGTTGGGATGTGGACTCCCACCATTAAAAACCATTCAAATTATGTTGGGGCCCATCATCTTTGTATATGCCATCCAATCCATTCATAAGATGCGCCTGACCAGGATGAATGTACACCCCAAAATATCAGGCCAGTTCCAAGACTCGGGTAGGCCACACAATGCGATTTTAAAGGTTTTAGACATTATGTTTACATGGTGTCTTGAGTTCTGGGATCTGCCTGATTTTTTGTCCCTATGAGAAGATGAAAGGGCAGACATGATGTACAGATTGGATGTCACGAAAACATTGCAGTGGGCCACACACATCGCACTATAGCTTAAGCTTAACATGGGGAACAGGCCCTTGTACTAATGATAGAAAATCTACTTAGCACTTAAACCTCAGCTCTAATCGTGCATTTCCTCCACCAAAGGATGGCGGCGGCCGGCCAGATTTCCCGGCATGATACAGGCTGGTACAGGCAACGAAATTCCAATGCGACCATCCAAATCACACAAGCAATCCGACTATGGTTTTTGCCCGGAGCGGCCGAGATTTCGGTGATGTTGACGCCGGAGCCCGGAGAAAACTGGTTCGGGATGGACATCAAGCGGACAGAAGAGGTAAGATCATAGTTGAAACACCAAAACCCGATTACACCGAGGTCCATAGCTCAAGTGGCAGACTGAGTGATGATTGATAGCCTCCTTTCAACACTGAGGGTCATGGTATTGATTCCATAGTGGGGGGTGACATTGCGATGCAACTAACTTGGGTGGGTAGGTAGTCAATGGGGTGTGTGAACTAACCCAAAAAAAAAAAAAAAAAAAAAATCACCAAAACCCAGCTCGACTTGAAATCCAGTTGAGTCGAGTCTCGGGGTTTTCTAGAATTTGGCCGAGCTATGACCAGATTGAGTTTTTCTCTAGTATTGGTGAAATCTGCTCAATCGAGTCGACTCGGGCGAGTCAAGTCGGGTTTTTAATCTATGGGTAAGACAACTCCTGCCAAAGAAAATTGATGCTCGTAGATGATGGGTCGATGCGGGTAGGACCCACATCCCCCAATGAAGGCTGTCCGTCTGGTGGGTCTGACCATGGATGATCCACGATGCGAAAGTCTCTCTCATCCATTGGATTATTGTAACCATTTGGTGGGTGGTGTTCACGTTCAATGTTGACTGACCAGCTGGGTGTGTATATCCGATTAGGTGTTACCCTTACCGTGGGGCCCACCTTGATGATGTGTTACATATCCACGCTGTCCATCCATTTCTCCAGCCCATTTTAGAACGTGATCCCAAAAATTAAGCAGATCCAAATATCAGGTGGACCACACCACAGGAAACAGTAGTGACTGAGTGCCTCACCATAAAAAATTCCAAAGGGCCCGTCGTAAGGTTTTCATAATGTTTATTTGCCATCCAGCCAGTTTATAATGTGACCTGAATGATGGAAAAATATAGCTTGATCCAAAACATCTGTGACCCACAAAAAGCTTTTAATGGTCATTCATTAGTGTTTCTAGCCGTATGGTCCACCTGAGATTTGGATCTTCTTAAGGTTTGAGATTTCGTACTAAGCAAAGATGAAAAATCAGATGAACGGCATGGATTTACGACAAATACATCAAGGTGAGCCCCACACAGTTAGGGTAACACTCACTAAGGTGTTACCCGGGTAACAGCTAATCGGCTCCCATCTAAGATTGATTATCAGGTGGGGTCCACCAGATAAACCGCGTGAGATCTGGATTCACATAAGGTGGGACTCCACCATTATGTTTGCCGTCCAAGCAGATGCATGGTTGTCCTCAGCTTGGTAATGTCCTGCATGTCATGCTCGAGGGTATTTTTGTCCTTGTATGCATCATAATTCCATGCATGCAAGTGCACCCGATAGCACCCTTGGGAGCATGGTTTCAAAGCCCGAACGAGTTTGATGCGACTTGTCCGAGTCTACTCAGAATCGGTCAGACCCAATCCAATTCGATAGCACAATTCACCCTCCTGAGTCGCCCCTAACTCGGGTGACTCCCAACTCAACTCAGTACGGAACGAGTCAGTCTTTTAACCAAACTTGGGAATGATCATCTACATACGATGCACCCAATCATCCCATCCGACCAATCAAAGTTAGTGCAGGTGTTATGTACTGGGCCCCACCTGCTTTCACTTTGTGGGGAGTGTTGGATCAAGTGGGGCCCACCTCCCATCAACCATCACCGTCCAATGTTCACCAACATGGAAGCTATGCTGTGCTGGTTTTGCACCACTTCAACTTCCACACATTGATACACCAGAATCCACCGTGCAGGGCTTTATCTGCATCTACAAAGTGTCCAAGGGACTGGCGGCGGACCGGGCCGGTCTTAGACAGCTACATGAGAAAGCGGCCATGGCAGGCCACCTTGTGGTAATCGCCCGGCTGGATGGGAAGAGTCTCGTGCCATCTACCGTCTCCTCAGCCGGCCTCATACATTGCTGCGACCACAACGATGTCAAAGCGACACTCGCCTCATCCATCGAACGGATGGAGGGGATCCACCTTCACATCATGGCATGGTCCGGTCTAAAAGCTACTCGACCTACTCAGGAGGTGGGCCTCATCACCACCCTTAGGCCTCCAGAAGACTCTTTCCCTACAGTGGCCACCTTTGATCGAACCACATCCAACCGTCGCAATATGGCCCAGACAGCTACCTAGCCTGATGAAGTGTATGTATATCTAGAGGAATAATCACCGTTGGATGTAATAATGGATAATCAAACAATGGTTATCTACCACTTGCAATGTTTGAAAAATAACGGCCACGAATAAAATTGTTAGTGATGAAATCAATGTATTTTTATTAGACTAAATGAACGTGCAGGATTTAAATGAAAATGATGCATGATAATTTTTAAAGGCATGGCCCATCATCACGAACTATGTGTAGCAGTTACATTGGTGCAGATTTGAGCTCATTCCAGTAGGATTAATCCCTTGATCTTAGCTGGAACACTTCTCCATGATCTTTGTTTGCCACTAAGCTTTGCAAGCTAGAAAATATTATTCTTGTCTATGCTTTTTTAATCTTTGGATCTAATTGATAATTTATTGTTTTATAATTCAACCTGGCCTTTCATTGATTCCATTTATTGGGCTCGAGCAACTCTAGAATTCATGCTCTGATGGTAGATGATGTGATTCCTGCTCTAAGAGCGGATGAGTGCTTGATCTTGTTCGAGGGGAATCTACCTCATGGTGTTAAAGACATTGAATAATTGTTTTGGAGAATAATCTTTGGTTAATTGGAAAACAACTAAATATATATTAAAAAAAATTATGAACTACGTGTTGGGTGCAAAAGCAACCTCAGATTGAATCAAATAAGCAGTAGAGAATGAAAAATTTAAATAAACATAGAAAACACAAAAGATTTTATATAGAAAATCCTTACGAGAAAAAACCATGGCGTAAAGCAACAATCAATCCACTATAAATATTGAAAGTTGCAAGACATAAAACAACTTACAGTATAAAAACCCTAGCTCCATCTTCAAAACCTTAGAAATCGTGTTAAGCTCATCTTCTTACTTTCAGCTCTCTACACTTGACATCGTAATCATATTTAGAAGATTATTTATATGCTTCTGCACAAGATTAGAAAATAAAACTTACATTTTCGAAAAACTTTTGCACCTCTATCGATTGGACCTTATATCAGACTGATTGGAACTAGCATTTTCTAGTTCAACCAAAGGTTGCAACCTGAAAACTAAGGCTGTAAAAGGGTTAGCGAACCTGATGGGGTACCTAGACTCAACCCATTTAGACCTGGCTCATTTGTTAAATTGTACGAGCCGGTCTAGGTCGAAGAACAGACCCAATTGCTAAACAGGCCTGGATTTGGTTTCCTTTATATTAAGGCCGACCTGACTTGAACCCATTTAGTAAGTGGGCAGGTTTGGTCTATGTTGCAAGGGACCCATCCAAGCTTGGACCTAGTTTTAAATCTTGTAAAAACTCTTACATGCTAGATCTAAGATCCAATCCCATTATACCTAACCCATTTTGTAAATGAGTCTGGGTGGATCTCCCTCTATCAGATCTTGACCCATTTATAAATGGGTCTGATGGGTTGACTTAGACACGACCTAGACTCGTCTATTTAATTAAAGGGTTTGGGTTTAAAATTTGGACCTAGATCTATTTAGTAAATGGGCGGGTTTGATTTTCGCTAAACCCGCCCCAAACCCGATTATTTACAACCCTACTAAAAACGTAAAAAACATCACAATGAACAAAGTGCCTAATGAGGCTCCTTTCTCTACACAATGATTAAAGGCATTTGATCAACACTAAATAATATTTGCATATCTCAAAAATAGAATGCATCTAAAATTTGAATATTAAAAAATAACAATAAATACAACATATGATCCTTTCCCATGCAACTAATTCTTATCCAATTGGGATATTATTTATTATTTTATTATTTATTTTATTTCCATATCCTATCACCCCATCTCTCTCTCAACCCAGTAATGAACAATCCAACCTTGATTCAAGGTTCTGACATGTGGCAATGGGCAGGTGGCATGTTCCCACCATTTGATTAAGAGAATAGTTTTAATGAGCTGGGTAACTATAAATGATCCGTCGATCTATTTGCTTGCCGTCTAATAAACTTTGTGCATTGACCTAACGGTGACCCAAAGTGTTCATATAGGAAGCCACATTTTGAAGGGAGACACCACAAACAACACCCCTCCAATCATATGATTCAACAATCCCAGAGGGCCCCATTGCACATGGACCATTGGCTGTAATTTCCATTTGACAGCCATCAATCACATGGCCAAGGACTGTCTGCTAGATGATAGAAGCCTCATATGGACTTCCATTGCAAATTGCCCTCTACCAAAAGTTAATTAATTGATAGAGTGCTTATAACAAAAATCATACGTACTCCCATCCAAACGGCCCCTAAGGGTGGCAATGGGTCAAGTGCATGTGGGTCAACTAGCTTAAGAAGGTTTGAGCCAAGGTAGATGGCCAGTGGATTGGGCTTGGGTCAGAAATGTTGCCTGTTTACCTAAACGGGTTGGGCTTGGTTGTCGTACCTAACTTGATCTGCCATATAATTTATCAATGGATTGGACCAGATGACCTGAGTTAAAACTTGAAACAAATCAACTAAAAATGGGCACACAATTTTCACTTGTTATCTTAATAAGATCTTTAAAAGTAAATTTTATATTTAAATAATGCTCATGATGATCTTTTGAGGAGAAATCAATATCGGCTACATTATAAATTTTTTTTTCCACAATCCCAACAGGCTTTATCCTAAATAGATGATCCGTGCGACAAAATGCTATGCTTGTTCTACCATAATGTTTGCATGACATCCACTGTTGGAAAAAGGATTCCTTTGATCACACACAACAATACCAAAATCAGAAGGAAAAAATAAAGTAATGTAACATATATTTGTGTGTATATTCACACTTATCTACTATGTTCAGAGGTTATAAAAAGAAAATACACAGAATATATATTATATATGTTAGTCCAAACGAGCAAGGGTTTGCATAAAATATCATATAAAGTGACTATCATGAAGTTCCGAGGCCGCCATACCACAAGAAATGCTAAGATTTGGGATGCCATAGTTGAAGCCTTTATATGGCCATCTAATATGTTCATAAGATGGGTCCCACCTGCAAGAAGGAAAAACACATATACTAGATCCAAAACTACAGCGGCCTGAGAAGATTTCAATTGTGGGAACTTTTCCCTCTGGCATTGCCCGCTTGAATTTTGGATTTTCCGGGTTTATGCTCTGACATGAGCTAGCAAGACTGATGGACGGACCGGATGTTATGCCGACATCACGGTGGCTCCCACAAAGCATTTTCTCACATGGGGTACTTACAACCTACGTGGATTGCGTATGAGTAAACTATGTGGGGCCTACCGTGCTGTATGTGTCTTATCCACGCCATCCATCTATTTTATCAGCTCATTTTAAGGCATAATCCTGAAATTGAAGCATATCCAAAGCTCTAAGTGGATCACACCACAGGAAACAATGGGGATAATGACATCCACCATTGAAACCTTCTTAGAGCCTACAGTAATGTTTATTTGTCATCCAATCTGTTCATAAGGTCACAAAAACACTGACAAACGGAAAACACAAATACCATATTGATCCAAAACTTTCGTTACCCGCAAGAAGTTTTCAAAGGTGGTCGTTCATTTCCTACTGGTTCCTATGACATGGTCCATTTTTGAGCTTTGGATATGCTTCATGTCATTTTAGGATAATGTATGGACGGCGTGGATAAGACACATACATAACGGGACTGTGGGCCCATAGTGATGTACGTCCCTTGCATCCATTCCGTCCATCTGTTTTGCAGATCATTTTGGATCAAGATGCCAAAAATGAAGCAGATCCAAATCTTAGGTGGACCACACCACATGAAATAGAGGTGAATGACCATTAAAACTTCTTGTGGGCTACAAAAGTTTTGGATAAAGCTGATATTTGTGTGATCACTTCATCCAGGTCTCTGTGACCTGATCAACAGGTTGGATGTAAAATAAACATTCAGGTGGCCCCAGGAAGTTTTTAATGGTGGGTATTCTCGTCACTGTTTCCTATGGTATGGTCCACCTAAGGTTCGGATCTTCTATATTTTTTGGAATCATGCTTAAAATAAACTTTCAAAACGGATAGACGGAGTGGATGTAAGGAACATACATCAAGGTGGGCCCCACAGTCAGGGATCCACCCAAGCCGCTCCCCCCTTACAACAGAGATTTGTTGCAAGCCATCTGACGAGACGGGCGGCCTGACTTCTGCTCCAGAGCCCACATGCCAAGCCCAACGGCGGGATCCGACACACGTGTGCCAAGCTGGCACGTGCGGGAGCAAACGTCATTTTCTACTGGAGTAGCATCAACTGAGGTCAGTCTCAAATGGCAGAGCAGAGAAAATGAGAAGTGGAATCGCCTCTCTCTCATCATCTCTTCAATCTGGGAATTTTCTTCGCTCATCCATCTATCGTACAAAACCTCTCTTTTCCCATTTTGCCCTTCCCATCAGTATAAAAAGCCCTAACATCCTCAATCTCGTAGCAAAATCCCCTTTCTCTGTAACTGCCATGGCTGCTGCTGCTTCTGCTCCTCCTTCCAAGGCCGAGGTAGCTAGGGTTCCTCCTTCCATTCAATTGCCGCTACCTCCAATCTCCAAGGCATGGAAATCTCTTCCTGTTTTTACTCTTCATTCCCAATTTCGATTCCTGAAAAGGTTTTATATCGAAATACGGTTGCCTCTGCTTTTTTTTTTTTTTTTTTGTGGTAGATCCGTTGATTTTTTTTTTTTGTTGTAATCTTACTGAAAATGATAGATATCGAATTGCCTCTGCCAATCTCGCATGAAAATATCTTCCTCTTCTTCATTTCTTATACCAATTTTGATTTCTGAAAACTTCGATTTTGCCAGTTTTAGCCCGTTGCCTGTGTGTGTTTGTTGTTGTCAATATTAATATTATTATTTTTTTTAAATTTCGTTTGTCATATTTCTGAAGTTTGTAGATGTCGAGAAGGGCTGGGCCGATGACCTGCTGGATTTGGCCCAGATTAGTTGGCCTTGTGTGGATGTCAGTCCCATCTGTCAATGCCAATTTAGGGTCGTTAGATAAGTGGCCCCAGCTCAAGCGTATAGGTTTGATGGCTATCCTGTTCAAGTCAGCTGCTGGAGCCCAACTCCAGTTCTGGTTATGGCGTTCATTAGCAAGGCTTCTGCCTGAATTGTGGGCCTGTGGAACCAACTGAGTTTCCAACTGTGCTTTTAAGGCCCGTAGCATATTGGGTTGGACTTAAATTCAGAAGCCCACCGAAATTGTGGTCTTGGCTTTGCTGCTCGCTATTCTTCGGTCACGCATGTGAGATGTGTGTGGGCGTGCCAGAACTGATTTGTGCGGCTCGATTCCAACCGAACAACGATGACCCCGAGCACCAGAATAGGCAGATATGCCGTGATCGGCCATATATGACTAGAATCTGTGAAGATCGGTCGCCTATTTAGCCACTGGCTCAATTGTTTCAATGAGATCAGGCGATATTTGGAGGGTGGGGTTCGTCCTCCAAAGATGGGTTACACTTTTACCTTCTATGAAAAAGGACATTTCAATATAAAAACTGGCTAATGCAAATCAAATAACAAAAAGGAATACTTACAATCGGCCGTGTGCCACAAACTGTAGTTCACCTTTCGAGACGAAATGCGATTTAATCTAAAGAACGATTATGCTAAAGGAAATAAGATAAACTAGGTTAACGACAAGATAGAAAAGATAAATTGAGATATTGGATTTGTTGGGTTGGTTGATTGAGTTGAGTGTCCCTAGCTCGACCCTCCTGCTCGCTATTTATAACCTTCTCTTTCGTAACTGCTTCATCCTTCCGAGCGATTGATCTCCCACGCTTTCCTTTCCTCATTACTTCTTTCCGTTTCTATTACGCTGAATTTCTTTTGCCTTTTCATCTTCCTCGGTGACGTGGCATCATCCTAGAACACCAGCAGTGTCACTACGGAACCATATACAATCCCGTCTTTTCTCCTTAATTCTCCACTTCGCAAGACTCTACAATCACACGTGGAGCCACCTGATTGGCCCGTTTCCTACGTGGCAGAAATAGGGTACAACAGGCTTCACTTTAGTAGTTAGGCTTTTTGGGCTGTTATCAGATTGTACTGTGTAACCATGTTAGTTATAGAGAGATGATGATTAGTTCTCTTAGAGCACTATGAATTACAATGCCCCTAGTTGCATAAGGATGCATGAACAATCTGGTCGATTGATCCGGGTTCCCGTTATGTCTTTTTGCCATTACAAAGGCTAGAATGCAAACATCAGACTGACCGGACAGTCCTGTCAATGTGAAAGTTGGCAATTTTTTAATATAGAGATCCATTTTCCAAGCAATGGATGTGATCGTTCAGATTGTCTGGTCTTAGTGATTCTTTAGAACTGCAGGCAGTACACCACTATCAGTCCTACCAAATGGATGGTTCAAACTGTTGATGAGACATATTTACCTATAAGCACTCCCCAGCCATTAGTTTCATAGGCAATAACTTGGATCGTTAGAATTGTTTAATCATTGTATTTTTCCATGGTGGCCCATGAACTAGGGGCTGGACCTAATAACTGGCTCAAATCAATTGATTGGACTGTCTAAGTGTACCTGGCTTATTTCTCTTGCTTGTAGTATAAAATAAAAATGGACCCACCATCTAAACCCACCCTAGTTGACAGTTGGATCTCCCTTGTACTTTTTGGAAATACTATAGTATAAAGTTGCGTCATAGCCTTATCAAAAGTAGAATTGAAAAATGTCCACAGTTCTAGTGATTGTGTGTGTGTGTGTGTGTGTGTGTGTGTGTGTGTGTGTGTGTGTGTTGAAAGGTGAGAACACACTCTTACACCCACACACTGTGTGTGTGTGTGTGTGTGTGTGGGTGGGTGTGTGTTGAAAGGTGAGAACACACTCTTACACCCACACACACCACTTGGGTTCTCGAACCCATGACCTCATAGTGGAAACACTCAGTGCTTACCACTGAGCCATGATTAGAGACCCGAAAAACAGTATACTTTTAGTAGTTAAAGTAGTGAAAAAAAGGGGCCAGGCTAGGGTTGGTGGGGTTTAATGAATTTTATTGTAGTTGTGGGCTTGGGCCAAGCTTTGGGTGGTCTAAGACTCTAAACTTAGGTAGGTGGGTATGGGTTGACCCCGGTTGCCAATTGACATGTAGCTATGCCTGAATTGGCCCTAATCCCTGGCTGAAAAGCTAGGGCCTGTTTGGTACGTGGGCTTAGGAGGGATTGAGTGGGATGGAACTGCATTTGGTTCTGTCCAAATTCCATGAGACGTTTGGAGACACGGGAAGGAATGGGATTAGGTGGAACGGGCCCCACGTGGGATTTCTGGTGGATTTTGAAATCCACTACATCTATGGGCCCCACATTGATGCATGTGTTTTATCCATGTGGTCCATCCATATGCATCCTTTACACTTGTCGTTTGAGTTATATACGTGTGCAACTAACCAACATCAGTTATGAATCTGGTCTGTTGATTACAAATCCACCAAACAGGGTTTTGCTTAATACGGTGTTTTTGCTCGAGGAAGAATCTGGATTCCAAACATGGGGATTGGATGGTTAAAATATCATGGTATTTCCAGACATGCAATCATTGTGCAATAATGGTGTTAATCTGATGCAGGGGTGGACGTGGTGAGGTCAATCATCATCTTCCTCACGGGATAACTACCTTGAATCCATAATGCTCCCTAGACTCCTCAACAGGGCTTCCTCGAATTCACGAGAGAAAATTGGTAAAAACTAAAATTTTATTGAATAATAATGAGAATTAACTAATGAAAAATGAATTTAATAACCTTATGTAACCCTAAACAAGCTCTAATTCGTACTTACTAAAAATAGTAAATTTCTCGAAATACAAAGTTACTAAAAATAGTAAAATCCTAATTAAAGACTACTACTAAGTAGAGTATTTCTAAAACTCATTATTTAGCAAAAATAGAAATTCCTAAATAAACAAAAACTCTAAAAAAGAAGGAAACACACTAAAAATCGGAATTACTAAAAGTAGTAATTTTTTCCTAAAATCTTGTTTTTCTACTGTAATCGCTCATTTTCTGGCAAAACAGACGGACATGACCGACTTTAGTGAGTCGGTTCACCACAAAACAAAATTTCAGTGGGAATCCATATGCTATGCATCTTGTAACTCCTCCCGGATCAACAGTTATGGTTGATTTATGGTCCGCCTTCTTTTGGTCCATCCATGCGAAAATTGTCGATTTTTCCTTGATATTTTTCTGTTCCATGTGTGATGGGAATGTGCTTGATCCGCACCCTTCATCAGGGGGTTCCTGTCCTACATCAGACCCCTCCACTTAAAAAAGACTTGTGGACGAGTTTCTCTTCGGACTTGGGTCATGAATCGCTTTCAACTTTTTCAACGGACTAGGCTTGTGATACGTGTTCGAGTTCTTCAATGAGCTTGGTCTACAATACGTGTCCTTGGCCGCTTCCTGGCATACAACCATAGAAACCTCTGATTTCTCCTCATATTGGGACTGGTTGACAGATGGATTTTTCATGTTGTTGTATATAGGCGAAAGACCAATCTCCTACATAGGGGTCATGTCGTCGGGAATTTTGGTGAGCATAATCTCATTGAACTCCTACAAATCTAGCGTTATATCTTCTTGGGTGTTCATAGATTCTTGCAAAAATGGCTCCACCACTTCTGGGATGTCGACAAACTCTTCCTCCTTGTCTTCCCAACTGAAGTATCAATCTCCTGCACCCGCTCAGAATTTTGAACAATATCTGAGACGATAGTGGGTTGTACGTCTTGTCCATTTTTTAAGTCATTAATTTCACTCGTCCCATCAGATTTTTTGACGAGATCTTAGACAAGTACGGGAGACTGCCCCTCCACTTTAGAAGTCTCAAATGGTTTATTCGGGCCCACAAGGGCGCGTATAAATTTTCGGCCATCTTTGTCGAAGATGTATACATTATTTCGACCTTTATGCGTGACATCATGATCGTATTGTCATGGTCGACCAAGTAACATGTGACAAGCTTCCATATTTACCACATCACATAGTACTTCGTCCTTATAAGTTTTACCAATGGAAAAAGGAATACGACATCGTTCAGTTACCTTTGTCTCGCCGACCTCTTTGATCCATCCGATCATATACGGAGAGGGGTGCTTTTCGATCTCTAGTTGTAGCTTTTTTACCATATACTTTGACATGATATTCTGACTACTTCTACTATCTATGATCACATCACAAACCTTTTTATGCACGGTGAACCTCATTCGAAAGATGTTGTGGCACTGTAGATCAATCTCCTCCTTTGGCATATGCAATAGCTTCCTCACGATCAGAGTAATGGCCTGTGATTCACCACTATCGTATGGTGGCCTGCGATTCATCACCGATGTTGCACCATGAGCACGGGGTGGAATTAACGCATCCGCAAAACTGTCGAGGGAAGCCTTGCAGCTCTTGCATTGTCTCCGTCTCTCTTGGTGGAGAGCTTTCATTCTCTCCGAAAAATAAAGAATCCCTTGATCACTGTCAACGGGGATTTTGTCCATACCTTTGTAAAGAGACATCGGCTTAAGATGTGTCCTTGCTCTGATACTGATACCACTTGTCACAGGGGTGGATGTGGTGAGGTCAATTACCATCTTCCTCACAGGATAGCTACCTTGAATCCACAAGGCTCCCTAGACTTCCTAACAGGGCTTCTTTGAATCCACGAAGAAAAATCTTGAATCTACGGAGAAAACTGGTAAAAACTAGAATTTTATTGAATAATAATGAGAATTAATTAATGAAAAATGAATTTGACAACCTTATATAACCCTAAACAAACCCTAATTCGTACTTACTAAAAAAAGTAAGTTTTCCAAAATATAAAGTTACTAAAAATAGTAAAATTCTAATTAAAGACTACTACTAAGTATAATATTTCTAAACCTCATTATTTAGTAAAAATAGAAACTTCTAAATAAACAAAAACTTTAAAAAAGGAAGCACACTAAAAATCGGAATTACTAAAAATAGTAAATTTTTTTCCTAAATCCCATTTTTCCACTGTAACCGCACGTTTTCTGGTGAAACAGACAGGACATGACCCATTTTATTGGGTCGGTTCACAACAAAACAAAATTTTAGTAGGAATCCATATGTTGTGCATCCCGTAACTCCTAGATCAAAAGTTATGGTTGATTTACGGTCTGCCTTCTTTTGGTCCATCTATGCAAAAATTGTCAATTTTTGTCGACTTTTCCTTCATCTTTTTTTGTTCCATGTGTGATAGGAATGTGCTTGATCCACGCCCTTCATCGGGGGGTTCTTTTCCTATATCATAATCCCATCTAATGCAATTCCATACTATTTAATCCCGTCGACCAAACAGGCCCTAAATGAGCCATGTCCATTGACTGACATATATTGGATGATTTGCTGCATATCATGGGGGACGAGTGTTAAATGTACTTGCTCATGTGGACAGGAAGGGGGCTCCGCCAGCCCATGTGCCAATGTGGCACACGTGCAAAATCCAGGCCATTTATCAAGTAAGACCACCACTGTTGTAATGAGATGCGATAGATCCTTGTTATAATGCGTTTGCATGATTCTGTGGATATTTGGGATTTGAATTTCTCGCAGATATTTCCTGGAAAAATTAATTTTTTACAAACATAAATGATAGAAATTTTGTACATCAGCATGTTTCATTGTTGCCCACCTTTAAGACTTTTTGTTTTGAGAGAAAATGGGTTGCTAAATATCAGAGTGTAGAATATTATTCAAAGGATTGGAACCACATAGGTCAACTTGAATTTAAAGCGGTGCAGGAGAACTGAAGCTGCCAATCCTAAAGTAGCTAACAACATTGCAGGTAGAGCTGGACATGAACCAAGTTTAACCATTCGGATTGACTCGGTAAAACTCTGTTCGAACATAAAGTAAAGTTCGAACATGTAGGGTGTGTTCGAAAAAAAATTCGAGTCGGTTTCAATCACAGTCCTGTTCGATTCGAACTCGAACTCGACTCGAATTTTGACCGACTTGACTCGGTGTGTGTGTGTGTGTGTGTGTGTGTGTGTGTGTGTGTGTACAGAGAGAGAGAGAGAGAGAGAGAGAGAGAGAGAGAGAGAGAGAGAGAGAGGGTTGGATGACAAATAAACATGACTGTGGGCCCTAGGAAGGTTTCAATGGTGGACATCATTCTCCTCACTGTTTCCTGTGGTATTGTCCACTTGAGCTTTGTAATTGCCTCATTTTTTGTTTAATGCCTTAAAATGAGCTATACAAATGGATGGACAGAGTGGATAAAACAAATACATCATGGTGGGGCCCACAAAGCTTTGAAACCAGCTTACTGGGGGGTGTTCGCGTCACTAGCCATGAGCCAACCCACGTTCGCGTCACAAGCCATGCGCAGTTCCTGCGCTGGAAATCTAGGTGGGGCCCACCATGATGTTTGTGAGGAATCCACGCCGTCCATCCATTTTTGTGAGATCATGATTTTAGGATGTAAGGCCAAAAATGATCTGGATTCAAGACTCAAGTGGGCCGCACTAAAGGAAAAGGTGGTAGGGAAATTCCTACCGTTGAAATCTCCCTAGAGTCCACAATGATGTTTAATGCCATCATAATGTCGTTCTTGTGGTGTGGTTCACTGGAGATTTAGTTGTGGCTAAACCTTGTGATTTGTGATTTGTTATGTGTAATTTGTGAAATGGGGAACTGTTGTGGCTAAACCTTGTGATTTGTCATTTGTTATATTTAATTTGTGAAATGGGGAACTTTAAACCTTGTGATTTATCATTTGTGAACAAATCGGTATTTACTATTCAGTAGTAGAAAAAATATTTTCAAGCGAAAAAAAGCCAAATTGTTTGAACTTGTTTGAACTCGTAAAAATTGTCCGAAATCCATATGTTCGAACGTGATTGGGCCAGACCAAATCGAGTTTGAACAGAGCCACCCTGTTTGAATGTTTGTTTGAACATTGTTTGAACACACCCACTCAAGTAGCCGAACGATCCGATCTGGTCCATGTTCGACTCGGATCGGATCGTTGCCCGCCTCTAATTGCAGGCTCATAATCCTGTGAAATATTTTTATCTAAGATATTAACTAGCCATCCTTAGTGAAGGTGTTAATCACTTTATGGTTCTGTATGATTATGCCGCTGTTCTTGCACAACTCCATTTGCTGCTGTGGTAGCTTGCTATCATATCCTGTTTCATTGTGTACTGAGACACAGTATGCATAAAATGGAATCAGGTGCATTGATGACTTCATCTAAGACTGAGACGCTACTCTTTTCTGTTTCAGTTCAAGATTGCTCTCTGCCAGTTGTCTGTAACTGCGGACAAGGAGAGAAACATTGCTCATGCTCGCAAAGCCATTGAAGAAGCGGCTGAAAAGGGTGCTCAATTGGTTCTCTTGCCTGTAAGTTAAATGAACCAGATATTTGTGGTGTTTCGAATCGTGTTTCTTGTTTTTCATGGAATTCCTTATTTCTCCAATGAATGACAAGATTTTTTGCATATGAAATTGAGGAGTTGCTCAAATACTCAAATATGAATGGCACAAGTTTGGTTGGAAGTTAAATTGACTGAGTTCAAAAAAAAAAAAAAAAAGCAGAAAAATGTGAGGTGGGACTTTGTCTGACATCTTACTACAAGTCTACAACTATGAAGTCATTCAGTTATAGTGTGTTGGATTTCTGGTCAAACTCTGCAACATTCACATGCTGCATGTTTTCGTTTGCCTTGATGTTATTAACATGGTTATGGATTTAGGCTCAGCACTGGCTAGCTGACCTACATGCGGGAGTGAATTGAGTCAGTGTCAGTGTCACTGGTCACATTCCCAAATTTATGCTTTCACATGAGTATTTGTCAGCTGAACCTCCTGGTTTGTCATCACAGCATAATTCTGGACTAGGCTGTGTGTACAATTTGAGGGGCAAGTCATCTACATCATTGTTATCGAATGGCATATATGATTGTATGTGACTCGAGGGGACTGTGTGTGTATATGCGATCGCACAATTGCATATGCCATTGCACAGCCCCCCATTTTTTTTTGAAAAAAAATAATGGAAAATGGAAAAAAAATACAAAATTACATAAAAATACTATAAAGTGTAGGGAATTGTTTTTAATAGTTTTATTACCAATTTCATTAAAATTTTGCTATATTTATTACATCTGTTAGACTATTAGAATAACAAGTGACTAACAAATACTCAAATGAATGCATATGATAAAATAAAAAAAATAAAAAATAAAAAAACTTAGAAATTAATCCATGTGACTTTGAATAGAGATAATTTAAACTAGAAATTTTTATTGATATGGTGTTTATGAGAGATTATACCATCGCATATTGAGTATGCGATGGCATAATAACATATGGAATATGCGATCACATATTTGTGTATGCAACCACATAATGCCTAACAGTCATAAAACTGCATGGCATATGCGATTGCATATGACGACACTGATTTACATGTATATGGTTAGCTGGAAACCAAATTAAAGGCTTGCTTTCTATTTTTGTTGTTTCCTTTAGTCTTATCGCTGGGTGGTGCATCCTGGTTATTGAGTAAGTGAGATCTCAACATCCAAATTGCAATGAAATGAACACGCATACACTCACAAAGAATATTAGAGTAGAGAGGGAGAAATAACTTTATTGATATTCAAATTTCTTCTCTTACAATACCCCAAACTATTGGATTGATTACAACACCCCAAAATATTAGATTAATATTCCAAAAAAAAAAAAAAAAAAGATAATAAAAATCCCACCAACAAAGATTTGGCCTAAAATAGCAAAAACAAACTCTACTAATTCTTTAATCATATCTTCCACAAATGGAAAATGTGATCTTTGACATTTAGGCCCCAAATTTTGCAACAAACAGCCCATAATCAGCATACGTGGGGCCCTACATCACCAAGAAGGCCAACTCTTGGGTGGATGCTCTATCTAAAAAGGGGCGCTTCTCATGAGTACTTGTAAATTGGCTGCACTTATCCGTTGTCTTATTGGATGGTGGTTCCTTCTTTTTTCAATAAAATTGAGTTGTTTATAAAGAAAAGGTCATCTACATTAACTATTATAGACTATTATTGCATGAAGTTCAAAGAAAATGATCCTTCTAAACCTCTTAATATATGAAAGCACTCTTTTTTAACTTATAACAATTTTGATGAATTAGACTTAACAACCTTATATTGGTGAGTGGCTTCATAATTCTTAGTTTGTGTACACCATTAATATGTGTTGGTGTGTGTAATAAACCAAAACATGATTGCCTGGGTCATATTTTGTTGTGTATTAAATTAAAAAAAAAAAAAAAATCTCCAACGCAGAACAAGATATGCTACCAGTCTTATTCTTTCTTGATAATACTGTATTGGCTATTGTGCTTTCATAATCACGGTGTCATTGTGTCAGGTCAACTAGTTGTTCCTTTTCTGCTTTATGGACGATCAGAAATCTCGTTTTCCTTGGGGAGTGATATTGGTTTGACATTGTGTTGGTCTCTTTCATGCTAGGAAATATGGAATAGTCCATATTCAAATGACAGCTTTCCTGTGTATGCTGAGGATATTGACGCTGGTGGTGATGCATCTCCGTCATCTTCTATGTTGTCTGAAGTTGCTTGCAGCAGGCGGATAACGATAGTTGGTGGCTCCATACCAGAACGTTCAGGTGATCGGCTATACAATACATGTTGTGTATTTGGAACAGATGGAAAGCTGAAAGCTAAACATAGAAAGGTATTTATTAAGCTCTCAGGTGAAGCCTTTTTTATTGTCAAGCTTTGCAAATGATATTGCTCTATCCAACCCCTTTGAGAGTTGTCCTGGCTCCAGACTACAATTTTGTTTGTTGTGTGGACATTGCCAACACCTCACTTCTTCTGGCCAAGGTGCAGGCATTGGCCATATCTTTGTAGTTTATTCTATGATCAAGGTTCTGCAGCTTGTCTTGAGATTTTGTGATCCGCCTCCACCATGTTTGGAGAAGAGATAAGTTAAAAGCCATCTATCTTTTGAAACCTATACCATGTTTCTTTAGGAGGAGAAAACTTCTCCCAGTTGATCATATGGACCCCTGTTTACGTAGCTCAATAAAATGTAAAAGATCAAAATGTCCTTTACCTTGCTTAGTCTGCATGCCAACGGAGTTCCAAATGGCTCAATAGGAATTCATCTGCAATTTGATTGCTACCACATTAAAGGAAGTGCCCTTTGGATTTTGTCATCTCTTCTTGATTGAACTAAACATCTGGAATTCAGTTTGGTTGTAGTGAACATATCCACAAGTGGGCATACCTTTCATTTTCACTTCAGCATATTTATCAAAATACTCTTTGTGATGTGGTTCATTGCAATAAAATTTTGATACAAGGTGTTGGATACAGATACATCTTTTTGACATTGACATTCCGGGGAAGATAACCTTCATGGAATCAAAGACTCTCACAGCAGGGGATAATCCTACCATTGTTGACACAGGTTTGACATGCTTACTTGCACAAAGACCATCACAGTTATGCTTCAGCTGCAGCCCCTATGCTGCATGGTACATTTGTTTATATATTCAGTGTCAGCAGTGATACGCAGACTTAGTATATTCGATTTTACTGATCCCAGCTTCAATTTGTGGCTTTTGTAGTATATGTATCATTTGTTCTAATTGGTACCCTAAGAATTCTTTATCGCTTAATCAAAGGAAAAGAAGGACAGTGTTCAGCATGGTATTAAAAAACGGTTATGTGACAGCCATAATAGCCGTTATGTAACGGTAACGGTGGTGTCCATTACGCGATATGGGGCCGTAATGCCTGATTTATAAAAAATGGCCCATAACAGGCCTGAAACAGGGCTTATACATTTTTTCTTTATAAAGTTTTGACCGTAACAGCTTGTATCCTAATGACCATAAGGCAGGCCATTTCAGCCACCATTACTGTTATTGAATACCTTGGCTCAGTATTCCTTAATCTAGCTTACAATAAACTAGACTGGCTCTTGGCAAAGAGGCATTATAGGGTATTGATCCTCAGCAAATGTATAGTTTTCTGAGGCTTCCAAGTTTGTACATGAAGGGCTCATGTTTGGTTATCCAGACTATATCCGGTATACCCTACATAAGTTACAAAAACAAGTGTATTGACTCCTGCCTTATTCCCGACACAACTTCAATGCTAGTCCTGTTGGAATATTTGTGATAGGCTCTAGCATTCATGGTTTATACCAAAATTGTTCTCCTTAACATTTATTGAGCACTAATTATTCTATCATGCTTTTTTTTCTTCCACATATTCAAAACCTATTTCTTTTTTATTATCTCTAGTATTTTTTAATGTTATATTTCCTATTTTTATTTCTTGAAGATTTTGTGGATGCCTCCTAGTAATGGGTTTTATTGGCGATGCCTCCTTGTGGGGATGAAGTGATGAGAGTGTCACTTCCCCCATCCCCCCCTGCTTTGCTTTAAAAGATTCGTCATTTTCTTCTCTGAAAAGAAAAAAAAAAAGATTTTGTAGGTTGTGTGCATGTTTAATGAGTTAAAACTATTTGCTGTACATTAAGAACTGAATTCATATTTTTGGTGCAGAGGTAGGCCGTATTGGTATAGGCATTTGTTATGATATCCGGTTCCAAGAACTAGCAATGTTGTATGGAGCAAGAGGTTCGTTTCTTTTGCATTTTGATATATGAAATAGTAATGTCTGTCTTCTTTTATGCATGTATCTGTTTCCTGTCTCTGTCTTCTTTTATGCATGTATCTGTTTCCTGTCTCTGTCTTCTTATACTTATTTTTATTTTCGAAGTTATGGATTGTGGGAATGTGTTATTGTTATATCTTGACTTTGCCAATTCTGACATTGATATGTTTTTGTGGACAATTGATGGTTTGATCATCTGAACCAGGTGCTCATTTGATATGCTATCCTGGTGCATTTAACATGACAACTGGTCCCTTGCATTGGGAATTACTGCAAAGGGCAAGGTAATGATGTATTTGTGTTCCTATTGAAAAAAAGGATGTATTCTGCTACTTGATTTTTATTGCTTTCTATTTAGAAAATTTGCTAATAAAAGGGATGGTTTAGTATACTGCATACAAATGAAATTTATGACATATGCAGCCATTGCCAAGAAAGAATACTCAGAAAAAGTTATAGATGGAGTGAAAGTGGGATCGGGTGCATATAAATGATATTTCTAGAAAGTTTAGTTTTTTTCCTTTTTCTTTTTAAAGATGAAGCTTATATAAATAAGAGAGTTGGAAGTTAAGGGTTAAGTGCTCCTGGGAATATATTAAGTATGGAAAGCTTCCAAATATGTCCATGTGTGTGCTGTGCATGTTTTAGCAAATGCTTTCTTGCCTACAATATATGTGGTTTCAATTCAACATGCAGACCAAGGTATTCCGTAACAGTAGCTGGTCGCCGTAATGACCATCACGGCATCACCTATGATACAGGCTGTAATGGCTGTTACAGTCTCTCTAGTCTCCTCCCCCTCTCTTGAGAAAAACCCTGAAAAAAACATGTATCGGCCCCATAACGGATCGTTATGGCCATTATGAGGGGTGTAACAGCCATTACAACCCCGCAACATGTAACGGTAGCCACTGTTACTCGCAATAGCCGTTACGTAACCATTTTCGTATACCTTGATGTACATATACAGGTTTTTTATTGGTACATGTAAGTTTTTCTAAGAAGTACCTACGGTTGTAACTTTCTTGTAGGTAGCATGTTTATATAGTATCAAAAATTTTCATCAATATCTTTATAAATGGACAATATATTGCGAAAGGGAGTTGCATAGTAGAAACTCGTTCTGGTGGTGGATGGGTGCCTTTCATAGGTAGTCATAAATGGATAAAGCATCAAAATTTAAAGAAAAAAACGAGAAGCAGAATATCGGATATGAACTTATGAATGTGCTCATGGATGGTCTTCTAGAGGCACTTTACCTATTTGCACATAGTTGCATGCAGGATTGTTAATGGGAATAGATTTTTTTTCTTTTTCTTTGAAGAGTGACAAAAATTTTATTAAGAAAGACTGCACAAACAAAAGCTAGGCGGAAAAAGAATAAGAAAGGGACGCCAAATAGATTACATCCCCCAAAAAAGATGTATTACAACGATCATCGATTTCCAAGAGGGAAGCCCAACTGATCACCTCCACCATAATCTTTCTCACCATTGCTTTCGACCAAACCACTTTGATTCTTGAAGCAACGACTATTCCCTCCCCCCTGACGCTTTGAAAATTCTTTTCGGTGATCCGTTTACAAGAATGGAGAAAGAAGCTGACTGAATGCACTCCAGGATTTAGCTCCTCCATCCCTACCTACATCCCATCCTATCACGCACTACCTAGTTGACTTGGTTGTAAGCCTTCTCAATGTCTAGGTTGCAAACAATCCTTGCCTCTCCTTCTTTGTACCTGGAGTTGATGCACTCGTAAGCAATGAGGGCTACAAGATCCTACCCACCAACAAAGACCCCCTAGCTCTTTGAAATGATACATGCTATAATTGCCTGGAATCTCGTAGCGAGGATCTTAGCTAAAATCTTGTGTGGGCCCCTTGATGAGGCTGATGGGCATGTAGTCTTTTAAGCACTTCTCCCCTTTGAACTTGGGGATAATTGCAATAAATAGTGCTCCCAACTCAACAAACAACTACCCCTTCTCGAAAAACTCCTTTACAAAATCGACCACGTCGTCCTTTAGCACACTCCAAAAGGATTGGAAGAAGGCCATGGGGAAGCCATCCGAGCTTGGGGATCTATTTCACCCGAGGGAGTCCATAGCTTCTTTAACATCTTTCTTGGAGACCGGCTTTTCAAGAGATGTCGCATTTGTATTAACATGTGACCAAAACCCAGGTTATCTAGCCGAAGTCGTTTCCACCTCTCCTTGTATAGTAGATTCTTGTAATACTGCACAATAGAGTCACAAACCTGCGACCTCTCTTCTAACCTTATGCTGTCCCCAACTAAGTTGCCAATTTTGTTGTTTTTGGCTCTTGTGCTCCTTATGTTGTGAAAGAATCGCATGCTCTCTCTCCTTTCAACCATATCCCTCTCGAACGTTGTCTTCACTTAATCTCCTCGTTGAATTGTTTCATATATTCCACAAATAGCTTTGTGCACCTCTCTTTTTCATCATCTGTTAGTCTCCCCCCTCCTTGACATCGAAGGCATGAATTTCCTCAAGGATAACAGCCAACTCAGCCTCGCAAGCCCTAAAGACCACCTTTTTTTAAAAAATATTCTTTTAACATTTTGTGCTTTGGATGCAACCTGAAGCTTGTGAATCCTTTTACTTGGAATGATTGCCACCAATCTTACGACTTCATATGCATAAGTTCAAATATGATTAGCTTAGGGTGCCAGCTCTCCTCATCAAACCCTAGAACAATTGGGTGATGATCCGAAATTGGTCTTGGGAGATCCTTCAACTGCGCTAGTGGGAGACTCTCCATCTAATCTTGGGAAACTAAGATCCTATCGATACGCGACATGACAACCTTGTTTTGCCCATTTGTCCATGTAAATCTAGCCCCACTCATCGGTTAGTCTACCATGTCATACCTGTGTATCTAGTTGGGGAAGTCTTTCATGCTTCCAGCGATTCAGGTGTTGTTATACTTCTCATGGATGAATCTGATGATGTTGAAGTCCTTGCTTGGCATCCTCTACTTCTTCGGAATGCCACTCAGTTCCTCCTAGAACCTTGCCCTCTAATAAGACTTTCATGGCCCATAAATTATAGATAACACCCATTTGAAACCCACTATAATCTCCCATACAACCAGTGAAACTGAATACTCCCTGCACCGGGTGTGGCATGATTCGGATCACAGGAAGTATTCGGTTTCATTGGTTCTATGGGAGATTTCAATTTTAGTGGTTCTATAGGAGTGTCTAAAACACGGAGTATTCAAAGGCTATTCGAGGCCCCCCACGTGTGGCAACTCAAGAGGTGAAACTGAATACTCCCATAAAAGGCAATTCGAGACCCCCCATGTGTGGCAACTCAAGAGTCTTGGCACATTAGGGGATGAGACCGGAATCCTTGCATGATTCGGAGTATTCACGAGGGAAAGCTTTTCTCGAGCCTTGAGATGGACATGTGTTGTTGCCCTCCTAACCTCTGGTCTAGTTGTCATGCCTTAGGTAGCCAACTCTTGCCATGCATCGTTCTTCGCCGCCCCAGACTGTCCGGAGCCTCCACGTGTCTCCTTCTCCTTATCCCTTCCAGCATCCTGATGCCCTCCATAATTGCCCAAGTCTCGAGCCAAGCCTCCACGACCGTCTCGTCACTAGGCCATCCTGGACATGTGTTGGCAATCGCAACTCTTGCCTTTTATTGCCTCCTGCCATGTAGCCAAAGAGAGGGACACGTCTCATTGCCTCTGCTCTTACACCAGAGACCCACCATGTGTCAAAATGGAGAAGGCCATTTTTCCACCTACCCCTTGCGAACCAACAGCTTCTCACATTTTACCTTCCCGGCTTTTAGTGCTCTATTGGACCACCTCGTAGGTACTCTCCTCGTCCCTCTTCCACTCCTCCCCAACTGAGAAGCTTCCTCCCTTTCCGTTCCTCTCCCCATCTACTCGGCACCTCATACCATTTCGTAGGGCTGTAAATGGGTCAGCGGACTCGATGGGGTACCCACACCCAACCCATTTAGACTCGACTCAGACCTGACCCGTTTGTTAAATGGTATGGTTCTGGGTCCAAGAATAGACCCAGTTGCTAAATGGGTCTGGATCTGGTTTCCTTTGTATCGAGCCCGACCTGAACCCATTTAGTAAATGGGCGGGTTTGGTCTATGTTGCAAGGGACCCATCTAGGCCTAGACCTGTCCAAACCCGGTTTTAAACCTAGTAAAAATACTTGCATACCAAATTCAGACCCAGACCCATTAGACCCGACCCATTAATAAATGGGTCTGGGTGAATCTCCCTGTACCAGACCCAAACCCATTTATAAATGGGTCTGATGGGGTTGACTTAGACTTGACTCAGACCCGACTCAGACCCGCCCATTTAGTAAAAGGGTCTGGATTTAAAATTTGGATCCAGACCCATTTAGTAAAATGGGCGAGTCTGGTTTTGGGCAAACCCGCCCCAAACTCGACCATTTATAGCCCTACCTTCTCGCTATCCACCCTAAGTGATAATCATACCTTGTTGACGAAGATCGATGTTACCTCTGGATCAACAATAACCCTTTTCTTCTTGGTGTAGATTCAGGCCACACTAATATCCTCACCAGCCTCTTTCCCCTCATCAATGGCTAGCACCTCCCCCATGCAAGATCTATACGTTGCAAATACTTCTTTTAACTATAGTTCTATTGGAACGCCCCATATCAGGAACCACACAACTTCTCTGTTCAAATAGGAGTTATCTCCCACATTCTGATTAATTTTACCGGCTCGTCACTGAAGCAAAACCTGGCCATCACAACCCGATCAATATTTGTTTTTGGCTAGGCAGAGATCCAGACCTTGTTTGTCCCTAGAGGTTTAATCTTGTGGTTGCTCTCCTCCAATTCACACCAAGCTTTTTTAGCCATGTTTTTGTTTAAGAGATCAGAGTTCCTTCCCTCATCTCCGCTAAAAGAGACCATGCTCCCCTTTTTATCCCCTCCCCTTCTCTTTTTTCTTCGCTCATATTCTCCCTTCGCCCTTCATGGCTTCCTCCGTGTCAACTATTTCCGGCCCACACTAAGCCCTTTGCACCACCATCTTCATCTCCGAAGCTCTCTCCGTTAAGCATCTCCACTCCCTTGCATAGCTCCTCTTCTGTTCTCATCCTTATAAAAGCGAAGCCATGGGGAGTAGTAGATCCTTGGAGTCGATGAATGACCGCCTTCACGGCTTCTCTTGCATGCCTAAAAACCCTTAAGAAGTTGATCGGCAACCATCCTTCTGGGAAACCTTTCACAAAAAGGGTTGAAGGTTTGCCGCACATCCTTTCTTCTCTAACCATGTCTTCCTCTTCTTGCCAACCATTGTCCATTTGCCCTCCCCTTCCTCCCTTGCTTCTATCGTCTTCCCCGATTCTTTTGATTCTCCTCTCACCCCACCGTGCCTCTCGATCCACCTCACCCTCCCTTGTGACTAGCATCCGCATCCTTTCTTAGATAGATCCCTTCATCTAATTTAGTCAAGTTTGTGCTTTCTCTTTTTTTCCTTTCTCGTTATTTTTTGAATGGTAATGAAAATTTATTAAAACTGAACGAAAAGGAGCAAACCAACAAAGAAAAGGTCAGGGATCAAGGAATGATGAAATAACCATCCTCCAGCCCCTACCGCCCAATCTTACATGACATTAATCCAAATCCCCACAAGACACTGTTTACAATCTACAAATGTTCCAAAGGGCTAAATATAGCTTTATTTCTTGGGCCTAGCCTGAACCATGCAAAATTGAAATTTTGAATAGGGCTGGCCTGATTAGTTGAAAAACCCATCACTAGACAGAGGCTGGCTTGTTGGCATACTTAATTCATGGCACAGGTTTTCTTCTTGCATTCATGACCATGGGACACCTATAATGATTTTGGAGCTATTAGGGTATTTGTAGCATCAACTTATGGCTGCTCTATCCACCATTGTTCCACCCCCACCATCATACTGTTGCCCCGGCTATTTGAATCCTATGTTACTAATCATTCCTGACTTCCCATACTCCATAAGTGATCAAGCCTTCGTATCCCTTGTCACCACCTTGATTGAAGTCCTTTTAGGTCTTCTCACCATCCTCCTTTTGGTCACTTCAACCCTTTTTAATGTTCCCCTCCTTAAGTGGGCCATCCCTAATTTTGGTAGGCATGTGAACAAACCATTTCAATCTGCTTTCAATAATTCTCTCATATCGGAGCTACTCTTATGGTGCTTGGAGTGACCTCATTCTTAATCTTATCACTTCTAGTCTTCGCACACGTCCATCTTAACATCATCTTGCAACATTCGTGCTTTCGTCATGTTCCTTGCTAATTGCCATAAATAACCTCATATAGCCTGGTTAGTCGAATAACAACTTTATAAAAATTTCCCTTGAGTTTCAGTGGCATTACGGCGATCACTCAAAACTCCAGGGCACTTCTCTTCACCTATCCAGCTCCAATTTTATCGGAGACATCCTCATCGATCTCTCCATCCTTTTGAGTTATAAAGCCAAGATAGTGTGATCGCTGATACTTCAAAACTCGTGGTCTATGATAGATACTTCAAAGTAGGTAACTAAGTAATGTATCGTGTTCGATACTTCAATTTCTACGTAAAATCCATACTCATGCCCTTGGTTTGGATTAGTGTTTTAAATTGTGAATAGTGTGTAGCGTAGCATTCACACCTTTGAAGTGTGAGGCAGATTTTTAATCAAGGTTGCGCTTGGTTGCACCAATTTCATGATATTTTGCACCAAATTAGACTGATTAAAAATGAAAATTAACAAAATTTCATGATATTTGGTGCAACCAAACGCAACCTAAATTAATAAGAAAGAGCAATGATTAAGTATAAAGGTAAAGAAAGAGCAAAGGAACTGATTTAATGCTGTTACTTATATTATTTTACTAAAAGCATTGGAAACATAAATTGATTTTATTGTTGTACTGAGAAGGAACTTTGAGCTATGTAGTGTGTAGCATATGCAAATTAATCATGTAGCATAGGCTACACGTGACTTAAGCTATTTTCATGAGTTACGTAGTGTTAAGGCTAGTCTATGCCATGTAGCATAAGCTACACCCTACATGGAATAGCTATTCAAAACACTGGTTGGGATTTACATGTGAGAACTTTATCATGTCATGCGCCTATCCACCTGTATCTGTTTCTTTTAATCCATTGCTTGTGCACAGTATGCTTCGATTTTTATGCAAGTGTTGGTTCCTATTACAATAAGGAGGAAAGTTTGGTCATGTGATTAATTCTTTATACTGTAGAGGAATGATGTGCTCAGGCACCCCATCTTCAAGTGTGAAACACAAACACACCATGCGTGTCAATGCGGCTCATTTGTGTAAGATCTAGGATGTTCATGAGAAAGTCCCCTCAGCATGTTCCTTATCCTAAAAATGACGCTGGGCCAGTCATTGGTGAGCAACACATGCAAGTTGAATCTATACCATTGGTTGACCATTTTCTAATTAACTATTTTCCCTCGGATGATGTGCTCAGCATGTTTTCCTATCCTAAAACTGAGACCGGAGCACTCATCGGCTGAGCAACGCAGGCAAGTTGAATGCAGACAATTGGTTATCACTTTTCCTAACCATTTGTTTCTTATTACATGTGTGGCAAACACGATAAATGGACTGGCTGGATATTTCACTGTAGGGCCCACCTTAAAAATGCCACTGATCACACAGTTGCCATGCTAGCAAATGCAGTTTGTTTGTGTTTGGAGCTTGAAGACCGAGCATCTAGAATTAGCATTCATCTATATTGTATTGTCAATGATGCTTGATTTAGCAAACATTCATCTCTATTTTCTTTCTCATTAAGTTCTGAAAATTCAACTGTTTTCTGTAGCCTTTGAAGCTACTGTAACTTGCTATATTCATGCCTACTGATACTTGAACCCGTTTGCGTATTACAGGGCTGCAGATAATCAGGTATCTTCATGGAACAATGCATCTTATCTACATTTTGATGGATAAGTTAGTTTGGGTATTAACTGTAGAGAAATTATATGATCCTTTACCTTAGGAGATGAATGCTATACTTGGAGTTTTCAGTTTGCTCAAGTTGGTCCATGGTTCAGTGATCCAGACTGTTAGTATTTTAGGCCCCATCCCAAGATGGATCATTCCCAAAAGACATCCTTTGACAGGAAAGTCATAACCTTTCAATTTTTGGCGTGCAAATAGACAGCCAATTGCCATTTTCCTCATGAATCATACCATAAAAGTGGAATGTTCCCCCCTGCTTCGCTTTCCCCTTGGAGGGAGAGATAAGGGCAGCCCTGATTGAATTCCTCCACAAACATTTCATTCTCATTGTAAAAAAATAGATGGTCTGAAATAGAAACAAGTAAAGGTCCATGTTTGGCTGAAAATGGGTTGAAGGTTTTGGTAGGTATGATCTTCCAATCTGGGTGAGTTTTGGGGCATGATACATTCACAATGGGTCCTAACGTACCAAAGGTTAAGAAGAAGTAAAGGTCCTCCCAAAGATTTCCTTTTTGTTTTGTAGGGGAAAAAAAAAAGATGCTCAAGAAGGGAAATGTCTAAAGGTCCACATTCAACTGAAAATGGGGGTGAAGGTTTTGGTGGCTAAGATCCTCCAATCTGGGAGAGTTTTTGGGCTTGATACATTCACAATGGGGCTTAACGTAGCAAAGGTCTGGATCACTTAACCATGCGCTATACTTGAGTTAACTGAAAATCCAAGCATATCCTTGGGGCAAGGATCATGTAACCATCATTTTGTCACTTAACACTGCTTGCCTTGAGGTTCCAACTCCAAGTAAGAGACAATGGCCATGCTTATACACTAAGAGGATAAGGGTCTGTTTGGATGCAATTTGGCAAAAGGGGTTTTCCCACAAAACCAAGTGCGTATTGACTTTGTTTTGTTGTTTTTCCGAAAACCAGCGAGTGGGCATTTTAGTACCCATTTCAAGGAGTGGGGGATCAAATGAGGTTTACGAAAGTGCATCCAAACTCACAACACGAAAAGGGGTTTGGCTTAAAACAGTGTTTAGGTGTCAAACACCCCTTTTGTGGGTGTGTGCAAAGGGGCCCTGAAGGTAGGTCCCACAAGTACCTCCGCGATCCTAGGCATTCAATTAGGTTCCCATTAAATATCGACCAGCAGTTGTAATTTTCCATTTCCATTGGATGGCTAGGATCATTTGATAGGGAGATATTTGGGCACAAACTAACTCGTTGATTGTAATGAACCAATGTGCTAGACTATTGGTTGATTATAATCAACCTATGTAATGGTTTAATACATTATGCTTATGGGAGTTTTATGCTCTCATTGCCAGTCCCAAGCTTGGATAAAGGAGGGTTGCATCAGGTTGGCAGCCAATGTCATATTTATGCCATTACTTCCATTATCTCTTGATAGAGTGGCATGGCGAATCATGTAGCCAACCCCAATTAATAGGGATCAGGCTTAGATGGCAATGGCGATGATATTTGGGCACAAACTATACAAAGATCACCAGATTGAACGTCTTACATAATTGTTGGGTGTGCGGTGGGGCCCACGTATACAATTTCTAGGTTGAACAAAGAAAGGCTATTTCTTTTGATCAGGTGTGGTAGTATGCTTCACAGCCTTCACTGAGGAAATGATTAATACATCAAGTTTCCTTACAAATCACCGAAATGGACTATTTGGTTTTGCTTTTTTTGCATAGTAGTGAAACATGCGGTTGTGGACTCATTTTGGTGCCTTTGAGTGACAGTTATATGTGGCAACATGTTCACCTGCTCGAGACACCGGCGCTGGTTACACTGCTTGGGGTCACTCTACTCTTGTAGGACCAGTAAGTGGAAGCTGAAACCAAAACCCAAATTTGCTTATGAGATTGTGAAAACTACACCTCTTTTTTTTTTTGCTACACCAAATTCTCTTGCAGATCATTAATCACATAGGGCCACCATGAATGTGCCTTTGCACAAATTCATTCTGGTCCCCTCTAATAATTTGGGTAGCATGTGTACATTGAATGTTATTTATCATCAAATTTTTCTCATACAAGTAGCCTGCAAGTGGACTAGCTGGATTTATTGGACAGGGCATGTTCATGGTGTCCACCACCTTATGGATCGTCTAGATATTGTATACATATGCCACTTAGGAACTTGTATGTGGATCTCTTCTTCAACCTTTGCCCCGAAATTCTTTTTTCTTTTTTCTGTATGGTAAAGAGAGTTATATGTTAAAGACTTAAGAGACAAGATAAAGTACAAGGATGGTGGCAAGGGATGATGAGGGATTATCCCATGGCCTCCTAATAACCCAGCTAGGACTGAGAAAAGCTAGAAGGGCCAAAAATATCTTTCCCATTACAAGGACAGCACTTGGATTTTTCAAAATTTCATCTCCATCTATCTGCAATTTAGGGCCAAAATGGGAAATTCTGAATGTGTTCTTGAAGGCAAGCAAAGTTGTCAATCTCATCATCCAATAAATTCCTATGGAAATGGGGAGTTGGCAAGACATTGTTCCCTGCCAATGAAGCACATTGAGAAATAGTGACTCCCTTGTTTCCTGTGATTTTGTAAAGGCGACTGAACTCTAATACCCGATCCGTCACTGACAACAAATGCAAGACACTTTGAAAACCCGCTAATGCCTCCTACCGCAGCTTTCCTTATAGCCGAAGCTCTGTAATCTGATGAACATGGTATGAACCATCCTCCTATCTCGGCACCATATATGCTACTAATAATTTGCTCCCATAGACAATCCTCCTTGGTCCCATGCCTCCATAACCATCTGCCTAGCAATGCATGATTCATGAAACTTCTTAACATGTCAAGTGTGATTTTGGTTGTTCTCAAAACGGTGGAAGCTTCTATCACTTGCTAAGTGTTGCAAATGCTGGCTTCTGAGGGCCCAAAGCATTGAATTCATCATCTTCCATTTTCTGATGGTAATAAAAAAAATTGAGCCTCTCTTCTGTTTTCTTGGCAGTTTGGAGAAGTAATTGCAACTACAGAACACGACGAGGCGATAATCATAGCGGAGATTGATTATTCACTAATCGAGCTCAGAAGGTTACATGTGTTCTAATTTAGAACTACTTTCGAGTTTCAGGATCATCAGTTTCTTTACTGATTTTCTTATATAAACTGATTTTTTTATATGGTTTGTGTTCTACGTTTGTGCAGGACAAACCTTCCACTGGGGAAGCAAAGACGAGGGGATCTTTACCAATTGGTTGATGTCCAGAGGCTTTCTTCTCATTAGCGACCCATGGTAATTTCGGTAGCATGCTATAAAATTACATACAGGGGTGAGAGGTTTGCTCGAATACATCTTGACACATTACAATAAGATATGTTGGGCTTCTAGCTGTAGAATTTGGGCCTTTTTGAATGACACAAACCGTTTATTTGATAGGGTTCCCCTTGGATGGAGGATGCCAAAAAAAAAAAAAAAAAGAAGTTTGGTGTACTGAACTTCATTCCAGATCTCATGGATGGTGTCATCTGTTTGGTGGTTGTGCAAATGGTATCCATTCATCAAGTGGAAAGCCCAGTTATTGAGTGGTTAGGACCAGTTTGGATAGGGAGAATCCAAAATGTGGACATGGAAAATACATGGAATCCAACAATAATTCTATTGTTTGGTAGTTTTCTATTGAAATGTTAAATGGTCCATGGTCAAAGGGACACTGAGATTTGGGGCTTTCTCATAACCTCGGAAATTCTCATAATCTTGGAAATTGACATCTAATATGTTTCTTCTTCTTCTTCTTGTTTTTTTTTTTTTCTTTTCTTTTCTTTTCTTTTTGATGAGAATGTGCATTTGCATTGAATTTGATGTGAGAAATCCCGTAGTCAATCTTCAAAACACAAGAACAAAAAAAAAAAAAAAAGAAGAAAAAAGGAAGAAGAAACCCCAGAGTCCATTATTTGCAATCAAGCTACAGATGCATTGATTTTGGAGTATTAATTGGAATGACAGAGCTATTCAACGAAGTAGCTTTTATTGCTTTTAAGAAAAGCCTCTCAATATGTGGATTTACAAAGTCTTTTAGTTTTTTATGGTGCAAGGATTGCATCCAACAGGTGCAGGTATATCCTGTCCAATGCCAATGAAAAAGTGTCATGTAAATGTGTCAGGCAAAAGGCCCACAATAATAATAATAAAAAAAAGGCAAAATTATCATTTCATGCAGGAACTGTTTGCTTTTGACGGTGCCTGACACGGTGCTTTTGTGTTGGTGCTCGACGGGGTGTGTGCTGGCACCTGTTGGACACAATCTGCATCCGATTTTTGGGGGATTTGGATTTTCCCTAGGTCCATTGATTCATGTGGATATGGATTTGCAAAATCCACTATTTTGGCAGATCCTCCAACTAAAAATAAACGGCAGAAATTAATTTGAAATCCACTGATTTCAACAATACCCTGCCCCAAATTCCTCACCCCAAACAGCCCCTCATTCAGCTTGTAGGATTTTAGGAGTCACCGGATGTAACTTCATGTTTCATTGTAGCTATGTGCCATGTATCAGGTTTTGATGATCTGACCAACATGACATGTGACCACACCCCTCCTTTTTTGCTCCAACATGTGTTGATCTAGGTTGTTCATCCTAGATGGGTTGTATGGCAAAAATCTCAGTAGTCAGAAATCTCATTGCCAAACAAAGGCAGGTTGGAAACTGGTCCTTTGGAGCCAATGCTTAGAAAACTTGATGGCCCACTTGGGCAAATCACAAAACACATACACAATATGAAAACTATTATCTGAAACCCAAACTTAGAATGGCGGGGATCCATGTATTGAAGAAAAATTATACATACATAGGAATTCACGTTCAAAGCCTTGTGTATACATATAACACTTGCTAATACTCAATGACTAGGGAGTCCCACTAATAGATGTATATTACCACCATATCTCTAGTACCCTAAGACCATAGATAGCAAAACGCTATAATGTAGCAATATGTTTGTATTGCGTGCGAGACTTACAGACTTCAGAAGGTAATATTTACACTGGATTTCTATCATGCTTCCTTAAATTGGACTTTCCAAAAATTAATATCCGCTTTCTTGTCTTAAATCTTGTAAGACTCTTGACTATTAGTGATCCTGAAAATTATCTCTTCATCTTTGGACCTGCAAAGTATCAGCTCCATTTGAGACATGTCAATTGCGATAACTGTCTTTGTCATATGGACTGATGTGTGAAGTATATCTAGTGATCTTTTTATGTATGTTAAATACATATTGTGTCTAAATTCTAACCTTACATGCTTTATCTTGACCTTCAGCTTTGGATGATAATTGTTCTTACTTTCTCTTCATCTTTTAATACTAGCTTTGTCACCTTCATCAAAGGATTCTAAATTTAGAACTGTCTAATTCCGTCACATACTGATATTTTATCAATACATTTGTACACAAAACAGTTCATAGCTTCCTTTGTATCTAATAGAGCTTTTTAGGTGGAATACTTCTTTTCTCATGCTTCTCTCCATTCATGAAATTCTCTATAATAGACTCATTGTTGTTACACTCCATCTTTTCAAAATTGATGCTGTCAGAATTTAAGAAAGTAGAATCCATGGATCCTAAATTAGTGAAACACACTTTTGAGATTTGAAGATCGCGGAACCCACTTGTATCTTTGAAATTTTCCTCAACTGACTTCTTCAATTCTTCGATATTCTTCATTTTTCCATTTTTAGAAAAAAAAAGAGAATTTTCAATATCAACATCCCATTTACACATTTTGGTAGACTCAAAACCTCCATCCATATTTTATTTTTCCTCCTATAGTCTATACGTATACACTTGTAAAACACCACTTTTTAAAGAATGTTCATCGAATTCATTGCAAATCTGAGATGGATGAACTAATTCTCTACGTGAGTTCAAACTTCTCAACACACACCATCTTTGTTGAAACTACCGTTGCTTCCTCAGATTTTCTTCTCCCAAGTCGTCCTTGATCATCATTCCTTGGCATGACTACCCAAAGGCCACAACCATAGAAACACACATGTACGTAGTTCTCTAAGTCTTGTAATTCGCTAGTGTTAGCTTCTCCATTGTTATAGCAATAAATATATTTGACACCACCAAAAGGAACAATCTCCAATATCTCTTTCACAGCACTTACTACTACTAAATCTAAACTCTTGAATTCCTGATCTACCAATCTACGAGTCTAGGAAACATGCCAAGAACGATCTTAAAAGAAAAACGGATTAAATTACTTTAGATACTTGCAAAACTTACCAAGTATACATGCTAAATCAACACTGCCTTTCATCTTGTCTCTTTTTCAGTAGGAAACTTCTTCACCATAGTATACATGCCAAGAATGTCCATGCACATGCGAAAACTTTCGAGGAACGCCTTCTGCACCCTATTTTGATACCATTTGAAGGTCTATTCTATCCGATGCTTAAACATTTGATGGCCCACTTTGGCAAATCACAAAACACAAGATGAAACTACTATATAAAACCCAATCTTGTAGGAGGTCCATGTATGGGAGAAAATCTATACATTGGAGATCATGTTCATAGTTCTATCTATACTGGACTTCCAACAGAAACAAGGTTCTACATTTCCATGCACGGACAGTGAAGGCCTCCAACTCTGTAGGCTGTCTGCGGTGGGACCAGAAGGATGGTCTGGATTCCATTGTGCTGGGGCGTGAGGGTGAGCCTCCCCAGCAAACCTCTTTTCTAGTAGCTCTTGAAAGATTAAGCATCCCTCTACTTGAAGAGTACCTCATCTGCTATCAACTCACTCGCTTTTACCTGGGATATGCATTGGGCGCTTATGCCCTTTGTATGCACGATAACTGGATGGGAGCGAATTAGCTGTTACCCCGGTAACAGCTTAGTGGATGTTACCCCTACCGTGCGGAGCCCACCTTGATGCATTTTTTGCATATCCACACCGTACATATGTTTTTCCATCTCATTTTAGGACGTGATCTAAAATCATAAGAAGATCCAATCTCAGGTGGACCATACAAATAGAAACAGTGATTAATAAAAACTTTGTGGGCCATAAAAGTTTTGGATCAATCTGGTCTTTATGATTTAGCTTAAAACAGATCTTATTGACATTATCAACAGGTTGGATTGCAAATAAACATTAAGAAAACGTCACGATGGGCCCTTTGTAATTTTAAATGGTGAGGCACTCAATCACCACTGTTTCCTGTGGTGTGGTCTACCTGAGATTTGGATCTGCATACGTTTTGGTATCCTATCCTAAAATGGTCTGGAGAAACGTATGGACGGCATGGATATACATAAAATCATCAAGGTGGGCCCCATGGTAGTGGTAACACCCACTAAGATGTTACCCGGGCAACATCTAATTCGCTCCCCAACTGGATTGGGTATTGGGTCCTACTGCAGGATGATCATGTGGCTGAAGATGGGTCGTAGTGCAAAGGACACGTGGAGGGATTTAAGAGGCGAATCGCAGCCGGCAGCTAGGGCTGTCAATGGGTCGAAATTTTAAACAGGCCCGGGCCAAACAGTTCAAAATCCATGCCGAAGCCAATTTCAGGCCTGGCCTGTTGACAGCCCACATGTGAACTTGGTCTGCTCATGTGGAAAGCACGGTTCAAAGACTGGGGACTAACTAGTTCAGTACTGGGCCACATCGGCCCAGGTGAGTGTGACTCAAACTAGTAGGGCTGAGACACCCCATCTCTTAAATTAGTAAGAAAAAAATGCTAGAAAACTCGGAAATGGGACTTATATAACTTTTAAATGAAAATTAGTTTACTGTATTATCTCAAAGCAAAAAAAAATAATATTTATTGACTATTTTCAATTAAAAGCTTTTTTTTTTTTTTTTTTTTTAATCATCATCATCACCATCTAAGCCTTATGCCATCTAATTTGGGTGGGTTGCATGAATCCTTTTCTGCCATTGCACTATCAAGGGCCATAACTTCATTCAGATTATATGTAGTCAAGGCTTTTCTTACTATCTCTGTTAAGATATTCAATAATGGTAACACTGGCTTTGTTGTCACTACAATATGGGCCAGAATGGCTGTTACGGCCCCGATGATGGCTGTTGCAACTAAATTAAAATAGTTAATTAAATAAAACACTGGACTGTTATGGGCCTTTTTTCTTTTCTTTTCTTTTTTTAATGGGCATTTCGGCTATGTTACCATTATGTGACTGTTTTTGGATGCTATGACCTCCACTGAAGTTCCTTTGGGCTTTCTGCTTGTGCTTTGAGAGTTTTTTTTTTTTTTTTTTTTTTTTTTTTTTTTTTTTGTTGTACTACACACGCACTCACACCGTAGTGGGATTTCACCACAATGGGTACTTGAACCCATGACCTGCACTTTTAGAGCCTTAAGCTTATACCATGTCACTCCTAACCAGTGTAGTTTTCTCTCTGTTGCATATGACCAAACCATCAAAGTCTACTTTCCCTAATCTATTGCACATCAAATCGATCAGGTGCTTCCGGTCCAAGTCGCATGACTTTGATTAGTCATAAAACCGTGGTTGAAATTCTGTTATCACAGTGGCCTTTATTATGGTGCAGTGCAGGAACAACACTTGAATTTAGTGGTTTTTGCCAGGGTACATTTTTTTAGCATGGCCCACCTAACATTGTTATACAAACTCCCGGGCATTTTGAAAAAATTCAGTAAAATTCTACAGGAAACAAACTACAAAGCCCATACAATGTACTTAATTATCCAAAATGAAATAAAATAAAATAAAATATATCACACTCAAAAATTAGTTTTCATCATAGCTCACAAAGTGGTCGGCAAAACAACTTTCATTTGTGGGCCTCACATATAATAGAATAATCAATGGATGGCATTGATTTCCATCCATAACAATTACCAAAGCCTACTCGAAATATTACACATTAGAAGAAATAATCAGACAAAATCACGCTTAATATACTGCGAGCGGTTAAAGTTTCATTGCCTTTGGCTAAAGGTGGTTAAACACTTTGTCTTAGCTGTAGTCACAAAAAAGTATTCCCATTGCCCATTGGGCAGTTAGAAAGAAGAAGAAGAATCAAAGGCCCGGAATAAGGCCCAAGCCTCGTAACCACCGTTCATCACACCATCGAAGGATCCAACTACATCACAAACCATGATCAGCCGTTCAGAATCACTTCATAGGTACTCGAAACCTGTCAGATCTCCGATTAAATCCAAGCCATTGATTGTGGGTGCTCAATCTAAGCCAACTTGATAGTGGGGTGTCTACATATCCATACTATCCATCAATTTTGCTAGCTAAAGCCTAAAGATTAAAAAAATGCAGGTAGATTCAAAACTCAGGTGCACCACATGATAGGAAACACTCACGGTTGAACCTTCCAAGGCCCACCATGGTAATAAGATGCTATCTAAACCATTTATAAGAATGAAAACACGAATAAACAACTTGATCGAAAACTTCTATGGCATTAGGAAGGTTTCAACAGTGGATGTTTGGTCCGCGATTGAGTTTTTGATCCATCTCGTTTTTGGGACAGAGTAGATGTTACAAAGACACCATGGTAAATAGCAAGTGAATAGCTTTTTTGGGAGAAGGTGGATTGATTGCAGCTTATGGGGCCCACCTATTACATTTATTCCATCTATCCCTTTCATCAGCTCATTCTAGGAAATGAGCACAACCATAAGGGACGTGGATTGTCAACTGACACTAGTAGCGAGACTATTGGACGGTGCTCTGTGGGCCCCACCATAATGTATGTGTTTTATCCACACTGTCCATTCATTTTTCCAGCTCATTTTAGGGCCCCACACGGTAGGAAATATAGAGCTACCATTGAAGCCTTTACTCAACCTGTAATTAAGGAAAATCATAAAAAAATATCTTGATCCCAAACTCATATAACTCATAGGAAGTTTTTAACAGTAGATGCCCGATGTCAATTGCTTCTTGTGTTGTGGTCTAGTTGAGCTTCTAATCTAACTAATGTTTAGGTTATTTCCTTATTTTAAGCTGGCAAACTTAAGGGCGAATATAAAACATACGTCATGATGGCCCACAAATAAAGGATATTTTTTTAGTTGAATTAATCGTATGCCACGTATGCAACTTCTAACTTCAAACCTAAGTAAGTGCCTGCGCATCAACTGTCACGGTCTGGCAGAGTATATGAAACTTTATCTCCATATGAATGGTGCAAACAAACATAAGGGCGTTGTGGCCCCTTGAAATAAAGGAGGAAGGGCAGAGTATCTAACTGTCCATTTCACTGACCGAGGCTATTAAAGAGAGGCATGCTACACACGTGATAAGTCACGCGTGGGGCTGTGTCTTGTCTGATAGTGAGAGAGAAGCAGAGGATCTGTCAGACAAAAGACTCCTTCCTCCATTATTTTCTCCTCTCTTCTCCAACCATAAAGAGAGGGAAAACACTCCGGTAACTTACACTATTTACCTACCATGCATGAAATCCACACCGTGCATCACGTACATCACCCAGTTTTTAAGCCTTTAAACAGAGAATCAGGATCATTAAACACTCAGGTGGGTCACTATGAAAACATTTATACCTTCAACCCCTAAATTCACGCGTTATGGCCCACCTGAATTTTAGAATTATATGATTTTTGGGTAGTTCTTTCATCCAGATGAGTACCTTCAGATGAATGGAATGGATGATATATAAACACCACGTTCAGTCCTACACAAAACTAATGGCGGAGGTTTCATTTTAACTATTTCCTGTTGTTTTCCCTACCCAAATTCTGGATGATCATGGTTTTTTCGTTTCAACGGTTAAAATGAACCAATGTATCTGATGTACGGTTTGGATTCAATGAAAGTTACACTCATGTATCTCTCGGCTTACGAAATTAACCCCAGGTAGGTACCTAGCGCGAGTTACCCAACAGGGGCAGGAGAGAAAAGAGTCTATCTCAGTGTACCTAGGGATTACCAAAACGTCTGTATCATTATCCCCTTCTCTACTTTTCTTTCTTTCCTTTGAAAACGAAAGCCCTTCTCTCTCTCACACACAGGGACATTGTCTTCTTGCTCCTTTAACGAAAGCTGCACTGTCTCTGCACGTTGTCTGTCTTGCCTTCTGCTACAAGCCAAAACTCCAACCCCCTCTCTCTCCCTTTCTTTTTCTCTCTCGCTCTGTCTGTCTGTTCTGGTTTTATAGTCCGCGGACTATTAAATTGAAAAGAAAAAAACTTTAATACTCTGGCATGCAAATGATAGATGATACTCAGGCACTTAGAAATTACATATATGGTATACAATAAAGTCAATTAAACCGTCCAAATTATGATTCCTACTTTAGATGTATCATAAACCAAAAATTAAAGTGATTTGGTTTTCTAACCAACTGATTGCTGGACAATTACTGTACGGTCCAAATTAACGGAAAAAATCCAATGGTGCTATTTCAACAGACAAGTGACCACGAATCAGCTACGGTGGTTTTGTAGTTTGATAGTGAATGCCACGTGTACAGTTTCTGAGTGCCTGCGTATGAAGCAGGCAACTGCTCTCAGGTAGTTCTCTGAACAAATAGGACACGGGAGAAGTATGAGTTGCCATAAATGATACCAACCGTTCAATCTCTGACTCACCAGAAAATGATATATCTGCCAACGGTTCCTAGTTTATGTCTTCCTTTTCAATGGTTAGGATCATTTTTAGAAGTAAGAGAGATGAGCTTGTGGGACCCATTGTGATATGTGAGTGACATCCCAAGGTAGGCTAACATTAAAAAATTCATCCTGATCCAAAACTCAAGTGGGCCAGACCAAAGGGCAAATGGGGGCATTGTGGAGGGTGATGCCTGCCATAGAAACTTCGGAATGTGGGGTCCACTGTGTTGTGAATACGTCCATCCAATCCATTCGTCAGGTGCGACGCATGAGGATGAAGGGACCCAGTAAAACTCAGGCAATTTGAAAATTAGGTGGGCCACAGAACGAGTACATCAGCTCCTTGTGGTGTGCCCCACCTGAGTTTTGGATCAGGATCATTTTCGAGATAATGCACTGTGAACATGAGGAGTCCCACCAGATTCACGGTTTCGATTCTACCTAAACTTTATAGGTGGGCCCCACAGCGCTTGAATAAAACAAAAGAGAATCATCCATACCCCCATCCACGTGGGTCCTGTCCGGGGATCCACCTGATCCAGTTCGCGTTCTATAATACCACTTTGGTAGTCCGCCACGTGTCAACCTATAGTAAGGCATACCCACGTGGCATGTGCATGGCATCCACAGGTGGCACGTGCACGCCATCCAACCCATTTAAAAGGTGGGACCCCCATTGAAAACGATCTTCAACCGCCCAAAAAACCTCAGATTTAAAGCAGTGGGATTCACGTGGTATGTTTATGACATCCAACCGTACAAAAGGTGGTCCCCACGATTATGATCGGAAGCCCAAAAGATCAAGACAATTCAACGGTGGGATGGCCTTACCCATCTGAATTTGGCAGCTATTGTACCTTTTTTTCCCACCGTTTTGCATAGTGGGGCCCATCTAATGGATGGTCCACCTTAATTTTGAGGTCATCTCGCCATATGATGATATCGGCACCATTCGAGCGGAAACGATCAAATACAAATACGTACGTATGTATGGTAATTAGCACTCGTTTGAGCTGTGTGGGGCCCACTTTGATGTTTTGAGATCCATCCAACCCGTCCATTAGATGTGACACCCCATGAAAGGCCTAGATCCCAGTACCCGGCATGATCCATTGCTTATTTGTGCCACAATAAAGGAAACAGTAGGGGACGTTGGGGAGGGTAACACTGACCATAGAAACTTCCAGATGGAATATGGGGACCACCCTGTTGTGTATATATGTGATCTAACCAGTCATCAGGTGATCCTCACCAGAATGGATGGATGCTGATGCGAAATTCAGGTGGGCCCACATCACGTGACTATATAGGTTTTAGATGTGACTGTACATCGCTCCTTTAGTTGTGTGTTCCCTGAGTTTTGAGGACGCTGATTGCCTAAAGACCCGGTGACTGACTCTGTGGGGCCCACCGTCATGTATGCGTTTTTTCCACGCCACCCCATCTCTTTTGCTGGATCATTTTAAGGCATGAACTAAAAAATGAGACCAAGCTCAAGTGGACCACACCACAATAAACAGTGGAGATTGAACGCCTACCTGCCGTTGAAGACATCCTGGGGCATTAAAGTTTTGGATCAAGCTGATATTTGTGTTTTCCAATTCATCCAATTATGTGTGACCTTTTCAACACTTTGGATGGCAAATCAACATTATGGTGGGCTTTAGGAAGGTTTCAACTGTGGGTGTCAGTATCCCAGCTGTTTCCTTAGGTGTGGTCCACTTGAGCTTTGAATATGTTACAATGATTTGGCCAAACGCTTGTATGGCGTGGATAAAACACATACATCATAGTAGGGCAGACAATCACCATTGTTTCATGTAGTGGTGCTCACTTGAGATTTGGATCTGCTTCATTTTTTGGGTCATGCCCTTAAACGGGCTTTCAAAGAGGCTGGACGGCACTAATGTAAGGCATATACATCATAATGGGCCCTATGGTCAGGGATCTACCACACTTGAGGCCAAGAACCCAAGAGTAGATTTGGAAATGAACCGAGCTACCTAGGGTTGTACATCGAGCCGAGTTGAGTCGAGGTGGGCCAAGCTTGGCCTGACTCATCCGTGCTCTCCTCGAGTTTGAGCTCGAGCTCGAGCTCACCCTCAAGCTGACCATTGGAGCTTGCCTTGTTTGCGAAACCTTTCGAGGAGAGCTAGTGGATCGAGTCGAGGCGAGCTTACCTCAAGTCAAGTCGAGCTTGCTCCCACCTCAATTTATTATATTTTTTGTTACAAAATACAAATTAAAAGTCAACAACATTAAGTTCAAGAATTCACACATATATTAGGGGAGAATAATATTTCTACAGGTGGGACACCACCATTTACATGGCCTAGCTCTGATCAGTTTTTTCATTGGCCAGGTCACACACGCATTGAATGCAGACTACTAGTAACATTTTCTAAATCATAGATTAACATAGTAAATGCATAGCTCACCACATGAATGGACTACCCTAATTATTGTGTGGACCATCTTCATGATGAGGCCCAGCTGATTCATGGATCAGATGCACCACCTCCTTCGTAAAATTGCAATCAATAGCTGCATATGGTGTTTGGTCTTACCATAGGCCATGTTTTGTAGATGTGTATGGTGTGTGGTCTCACCATAGCACCTGTTTTGTACAGTGTGTAAAACACATAACCACTGTGTGCTCACCATATTTTCTACTTGAAATTACTCAATCCATCAGGTATGCTCAACAAGGAATGTTCTTACCTGAACAAAATAATAGGATTAAGAAACCCCCCTAATGTGTGAGGGTTTTATATGTTCTAAGCTTGGACCCCAATGTTTGTGTATGTGTGTGTGTGAGAGAGAGAGAGAGAGAACCAAGAAATAAGAATATTAGGGTATTTTTTTTTAATAAATATCTATATGAAATGAGTCGAGTCGAGGTCAAGCCGAGTCGAGCTTGAATCAAGTCGAGTGACCTAGTGCTCGAACTTGACTCGATTTTTGACTCGAGCTCCGAAACGAAGCTTGGCTTGACTCGTCCCACTGAGTCGAGGCGAGTCGAGGCGAGTTTTTTCGAGTCGAGTCGATCGAGTTTCTCGAGCTAACTCAACTTATGACCAGCCTTAGAGCTACCTCACTTAAATCACTCCGCTCGGCTCAGATAAGCTTGACTTAGCTTGACTCAAAAGCTAGATTTAGGCCTAGCTAAGCTTATTTTTCAAGCTAGGAAGAATTTCGAGCCAAGCTTGAGCTAGCTTGGGCTTAATTCGAAACTCAGCTTGAACTCGACTCGACTCGACTCGAATTCAGCAATAAAGCCTGCCAATATAAAAATTAAAAAAAAAAAATGCTCGAGTTCAGCATAATTCAAAAGCTCAAACTCAAACTTGACTCGATCTGGCCCGAATTGCTGATCAAACCAAGCCAAGTTGGCCATTCAAGCTCAAGGATTGAGTCCAGCCAAACTCAAGCTTGGGTAGGTTGTTGGCTGAACTAAGCCAAGTTGTGCCAAGCTCAACTCAGATCGGCTCGGTGTCCAGCTCTAGCCAAGAGGGATGTCAGTGCAGCTGACATATTGTTAGGCCATAACCGGCTATTTCATTATCCTGTGGAACATGGCCCAGGTACCCTACCTGACAACCTTCTAAAAGTTGATAATTTGATGGGCCAATGAATAGATGCCACATGGCTAGGTGTCGAATCTGCTCTTGGCTAAGAGATGATGTTTTGGAAGGGAGCAGATTGGTAAAGGCCCGAACACAATGAACCCTGACATAGTGAGGCTTGATCAGTGCAGTCATGTGTTGGGCAGGTGCCGGACCAAATCACTTTTCGTACATGGTTTGCGGACTCTATATCTGACAGTGGCATGTGGCACATTCAAATTGAGTACTTTGGTAGGTGTCTAACTATAAGGCCCATCATGATGTAGGTGCATTGCATAACTGTCCATCTGTTTTAAAATCTCATTTTAGGTCCAGATATTAAAAATGAAGCATAGGAGGTTGTGGTTATTAATCATTAAAAACTTCTTATGGGTGACAAAAGTTTTGGATCAAGTTGATATTGTGAGGTCCCTTCATCCAAGTCTTTGACTGCTTATCAACAGGCTGGACGGCTAAAAAACATTCGGGTGGCTCCCAAGAAGTTTCGGATGGTAGGTATTCAATCACCAATGTTTCTTGTAATGTGGTCCACCTGAGATTAGGATCTACTTTATTTTTGGGATGATGTCCTAAAATAAGCTGTTAAAATAGATGGACGGCGTGGATATAAGGAACATGCCAATGTGAGACCCACCGTCAAGGATCTGGGAATCCACTTAAGCCGCCCCCAATCGAATCTCACCGGGTCAGGGCAGCCTCACTGGGGAGCGGATTGGGTGAGGCCCCCGATTCACTGTGAGTGGGACCCATTACTGTGGGGCTCACAGTGATGTATGTGCCTTAAATCCACACCGTCCAACCATTTTGAAAGCTCATTTTAGGGAGTGACCTCAAAAATGAAGCTGACTCAAATCTTAGGTGGACCACACCACAGGAAACAGTCACGTCTGAATCCCCGCCATTGAAAACTTCGTGGATTCCACCATAATATTTATTTGCCATCCAACCTGTTGATAAGGTCACAAACACCTAGATCAAGAGACCACAAAAATATCATCTTGATCCAAAGCTTTCGTGGTCCACAAGAAGTTTTTAAAGTCAATCACCACTGTTTCCTTTACAATTGTCCATTTGGGATTTGGAACTGCTTCGGTTTTTGGATCATGCCCTGAATTGAGCTTTCAGTGGGCCCCACAGTCAGGGGTCCCACCCACATCGGTGGATCTGGGGTCTCACCTAATCCGTTCCCGCCTCACCGGTAACTCCCCTCGTTTTGGGAATGCGGATTAGGTACTATCCCCACCTGTAGGAGCTTGGCACAGGCAGAGGCTCACCGTGATTTGTCGGTTTTATCCACACCGTGGATCCATTTTTACATATAATATTAGGGTAGGAGCTAAAAAAGGAGGCAGCTACAAGTCTCAGGTGAACTACATGGTGGAGATTAAATTCTTATGGTTGAAAACGTCTTGCGTCTGCATAAGTTTTGCATCAAGATGATATTTGTGTTTTCCCTTCATCCAGGTCTATGTGACCTTATGAACAGGTTGGATGGAAAATAAACATCTAGGTGGCCCCTAGGAAGCTTTCAACAGTAAGCATCATTATCATTGATGCTACCGTGGTGTGGTCCTACTTAAGCCTTGGATCTGTCTCATTTTTTGGGATCACGCCCTAAAATGGCATGGAAAAGTGGATGGACTGTGTGGATAAAACCCATACATCACGGTGACCCTCAAAGCCTCCACATGTGCCGAGCTCGGTACTGGAGGGGGTAGTGCTCAATCCGCTTCCCGTTTTGGGGGTGTGGTTTAGGTGGATCCCTAGGGTCACCTTTTTGTATGTATCTTACATCCAATCCGTCTAGGGCTGTAAATGGTCGGGTTCGGGGCGGTTTAGCCAAAACCAGACCCGCCCATTTACTAAACGGGTCTGGGTCCAAATTTTAGACCCAGACCCTTTTACTAAATGGGCGGGTCCGGGTCGGGTCCGAGTCAGCCCATCAGACCCATTTATAAATGGGTCCGGGTCTGGTAGAGGGAGATCCACCCAGACCCATTTATAAATGGGCCGGGTCTAATGGGTCCGGGTCTGGATCAAGTATGCAAGCATTTTACAAGGCTTAAAACCGGGTTTGGACGGGTCTGGGCTGGACGGGTCCCTTTTAACATAGACCAAACCCGCCCACTTACTAAATGGGTTTGGGTCGGGTCGGGTCAGGCCTAATATAAAGGAAACCAGACCCAAACCCGTTTAACAAATGGGTCTATTCTTGGACCCAGACCCGTACCATTTAACAAATGGGTCGGGTCTGGGTCGGGTCTAAATGGGTTGGGTCCGGGTACCCCATCGGGTCCACTGACCCATTTACAGCCCTAAATCCGTCCATCAGTTTCACCGTATTATATTATAACATGAAACAAAAAGTTCAGTAGATCTAATCTCTAGTGGACCACACCACAAGAAACATTGGTGATTGCTATTAAAAACTTGCTTGGTATCACGCTGATATTGATGTCACGTGGATGCCTCCTGATCTGGGATGGAAAATGATTAGAGAAAGAAGTCCAGAAGAAGAAGAAGAAGAAGAAGAAAAAGAAAAAAAAAGTTCTAGCAAATTTGATACCGTGCCCAACCATAGGCTTAACTAGTCCAGAGAACTCTCTAGACAGGCAAAGTAATTTAGGATGCCTGACCAATTCACTATCAGACGCCGTCCATCATCAGTTGCTCAATCACCATTCATCGAGCGCCCGGACCATAGGCCTAAGTAGTACAAAGAACTCTCTGAATATGCAAGATAATTTTGGATGCCTGGCCAACTCACTATCGGGTGTCCGACCATCATCGGTCGCCCGACAACCCTTCATTGGACGTTTGAAATTCATTTGAATTTTCAGTTTTCTTGTTAAACTATTTTGGGAGGTCATCTGGAGGTTGATAATGCGCGAAGAGTTGCATAGATATGCACAAATTTTTTGATTTATTTCTAATTTTTTAGATTTCTTTCCAAAGTAATTAGGATTCTTTTCTATTATATTTTTAGGGTTTTTAGGATTAGTTTTCTCTTTAAATAGTTGATTAAATTCATTTTATATTTATTCATCCTTTTATTAATAAAAATATTTTGCGTTTTTACTAGGGTTGAAAGTCGGGCGGGTTCAACTCGACCGACTTGTAACTGACCCTGTCATTAGGTTGGGCTTGGACAAGAAATATCAAACCCGATTTCAAGCTTGGGCTATGAAAACTCCAACCTGATGAAGTTTGGGTCGGCTTTGGGTTGAGGTCTCGAGTTGCTCGACCCAACCTAACCCGAACCCAAACCTGATCTATATATAAGTTACTAGTAATTTTATTATATTTTAGTTAAGTAAATTATGTAAACTTATTAGTTTATATTACTTTAGTAAGTAAACTTATAATGTTTGAAATTTGATTTGCTTGAATGATAAAACAGTAGTTATCCTATATTTAGCTTATTTGTTTAGAAAAAGTGAAGTTCTTTACAATAAATAATTACATATATAATTAATAAAGCTATAGGTACAAAAAAACAAGACATGTATTGAAAGATAATAGGCTAATTTAATAATAAAAATATTAGCATGTATCAACTTAACCGAGCTCGCTTGAGTTGGGCTTGGGTTAAGAGTTTCCAACCTGAGGTGAGGTTGGGTTGAGTTGGGTTAGGGTTGAGCACCAACCCGAGTCAACCCACCCTGACTTTTAACCCTACTTTTTATTTTGTTTTACTTGTGGATTTGAGTTTTCCTTCTTGGATTCAAAGAAGGCTGGTTGAGGAGTCCAGTAGCCTCCTAAATTGAAATTAAGTATTTTGTGAGAGAGATGATGATCAATCTCACCATGTCTACACATACGCTAGATACTTGTTTGGTCGATTCATCTACGTCTTTGCAACCTTATCAACAGGTTAGATGGAAAATAAACATTTTGGTGGCCCATGTAGTTTTTAATGGTGGGCATTCAATCATCACCTTTTCCTATCTCATGGTCCATCTCAGATTTGGATGCATTTTTTGGCTCATGCTCTAAAATGAGCTGGAGAAACGTATGGACGGCATGGATGTAAGACACATACAACAAGATGGCTCCCACAGTCAGGGATCCACCCCACATCCGGGTATCCACCGTATCCGTGCCCCCATTTTGGAATCCACGTATAAATTACGGTTGGGCCCACACAGCTCAAATGTATGGTAATTACCATACATCCGAATCTATGTGATATTCCCCATCTCCTGAATGTTAGGGATCCAAGCTCCGGTACGAAAATGTGTCATACATGGACAAGATCCGGACCCTTCGTCTGGTTATCTCTTTAGTTGATGGGCTGTACTCATGATCATAGCCTGTTAAAAGAAGTCTCTTGATTATTAGAAATGGACGGTCAATATAGAAAATGATAATTGCACAATTTGGCCAGATCGGAGCCGCACATTCAGAGGCCTCCACTGCCTAGATGCCATATCTGAAACATCGTCCCTATATGGCCATCAAGTGGCCCACGACTGCACATAACGAATGGGCCGTTCAAGATAAATGGACAAACAGCTCAGGTTGTGTGCGCGCTAGTGGGCCCACTTGAAGGCATATCTGGGACTCTCAGAGGATGGTCTCAAGAGAGGCTCCTATATGGAACTCAAATGTTGATTTCAACAGTGTGGCCCACTTGATAAATGGACCGTCGAGGTTTTCTCCTCAGGTGATTTTTTATGATGAAGCCCATCATTTCTACGGCATGGATGTTATAAATAAGTGACACATCGTCAACATTGTATGTTAGATTGATGTAGAGAGTGTCGTGGATGCATTCTTATCATGGGTGGGCCAGAAGAAGCGTGAATAGAAGTGAAAGTAGTCCTTTAGAATCAGACCCAGACCCAGTCTTAGTAGGGCAGGATGTAACTACGCCCAGGCATGTCCGGTCAAAACAAAATTCATTAGGAGTTGTTGTTCAAAGTTTTTGATGATAAAAGAGCTGTAATTTTTTATCAAGCATCGAGACCCACAATCTATTAATCTTCATCTAGCGGTGCATTGAGGGTCAATTGTGTTGGGCTGGTTCCACCTCAAAATGGCTAGTCATTGTTAAGGGGCCTCTTCCTAATATATGACCCAGTAATCTTCCCAGCCTCTAACCAATGTGGGACAAACCCAACAATCCCCCCTTTCACAGCGGATAGGGGCTCCCGAGCACTGCCCTCTCTGGACTCTCGAGCACTGCCCCCCCTCGCTCACGGGCGCCACCACATACCAGCTTGGTTGGGCCAGCTTTGATACCACTTGTTGTTCCGACTCAGGAGAAATTCGTCTTCTTCAAGCCAGCCAGGTTTCTACAAACCTCAAACTTGCCCTTGAGCAAAACCTTGATCATCATGTCTGACCCATTATCATCCGTATGGACCTTCTCAAGCTGTAACACCTTCTGTTTTAAAGTATCCCTGATCTAGTGATACCAAATCTCTATGTGCTTCGACTTGGAATGCTGACTTGGATTCTTGCTCAAGTGAATAGCACTTTAGCTATCGTAATAGACCACGTGCTCCTCCTGCTTCAGGCTGAGTTCTTGTAGGAACCTCTTCATCCAAAGCATCTCTTTGCATGCTTCTGTGATCGTAATGTACTCGGCCTCTGTCGTTGACAATGCTACAACATTTTGTAGCTTGCTCTGCCAAGAGACCGCTTTCCCTGCAAATGTGAACATGAACCCCGATGTAGACCTCCTGGAGTCTATGTCACCTGCCATATCTGTATCTGTGTATCCTTCTAACACAGATTTTCCGTCACCATAGCATAGGCTCAACCTAAATGAGCCTCTCAGATATTGCAGTATCCACTTCATCGCTGCTCAATGTTCTTTACCAGGATTGACAAGATGCCGGCTGACAACACCAACCGCATATGCTATGTCTGAGCTCGTACACACCATAGCATACATCAAACTTCCTACTGCTGATGCGTAGGGTATCTTCCGCATCTCTTTCACTTCCGTTTTCGTCTTGGGACGCTGCTTGTTGCTCAATTTGAAGTAACCATCTAGTGGAGTACTGACCGGCTTCGCTGTATTCATGTTAAACCGCTTTAGGACTTTCTCAATATACCTTTCTTATGACAACCAAAGCTTCCTACTACTTCTGTCACGGCTTATCTCCATTCTTAGGATCTGTTTGGCCGGGCCCAAGTCTTTCATCGCAAAAGACTTGCCTAACTCTTGTTTCAGCCTGTCAATCTTCTTGATGTCTTTTTCCATGATGAGCATGTCATCAACGTACAATAGCAGAACTAAGAAATCACTATCTGAGAACTTGCACGTGAACACACGATGATCCGACTCCGTTCTTTCATATCCATGCTTTAACATGAACGAGTCGAACTTTTTGTACCATTGCCTAGGAGCTTGTTTCAGCCTATACAAGCTCTTCCTAAGCCTACACACCATATGCTCTTTGCCCTTGACTTCGAACCCCTCTGCTTGGCGCATGTAGATCTCTTCTTCCATGTCACCATGGAGGAAAGCAGTTTTGACATCTAACTGCTCTATCTCCAGATCCATGCTAGCCGCCAACCCGAGCAACACCGGTATGGATGTCATCTTCACCATTTGTGAGAATATCTCCTCGAAGTCTATCCCTTTTCTCTGACCAAACCCTTTCACCACAAGTCTGGCCTTGTACCTTGTCTGTGAATTCTTCTGGTCATTTTTCTTTCTGAACACCCACTTGTTGCTCAGAGCTTTCTTGCCCTTAGGCAATTTCACCATATCATAGGTGTGGTTCTTACGCAAGGATTCCATCTCCTCTTGCATAGCTTTCAACCACTCCCCATTATGCTCGTCGGCTAGGGCCTCAGAATAGTCTTCTGGCTCTCCCCCATCGGTGAGCATAATATACTCATGTGGCGAGTACTTCTTAAATGGATGTCTGTCCCTTGATGTCCTCCTCACCTGTGGCTCAACAGGTGGATCAAGTAGGGGCTGCTCTCCCGGTCCATCCTCTGTAGGGATTCCCTCATCCTTTGCACCTTGCTGTACTCCCTCGTCATCAAGCACCACAGGAGGAGTAACTGGATCCATGTCCTTAAGTTCACTTGAACTGAGTTGGGTCTTCTCTGACTTTTCAATATCTTCTATACACTGATCTTCAATGAAAACCACATCTCTGCTCCTGTCGAGCTTCTTCTCGGTCGGATCCCACAACCTGTATTCGAACTTCTCATCACCGTACCCTAAGAACACACATTGCCTGATCTTCATATCGAGCTTGGACCTCTCATCATTTGGTACATGAACGGATGCCCTACATCCAAACACCCTGAGATGATTGTACGATGAATCACGTCCAGTCCACGTCGTCTCAGGTACTTCTCCGTTCAACGGGACTGATAGAGACCTGTTTATCAAATACACCGCCGTGTGCATTGCTTCTCCCCAAAACATCTTGGACAACTTTGCATGGGATAACATGCATCTGATTCTCTCTATAATTGTGCGATTCATTCGCTCAGCCACACCTTTATGCTAGGGGGTCTTAGGAACTGTTTGTTCATGCCGTATACCTAGTGACTTGCAATACTCATGAAGGTCACCTATGTATTCATTACCATTGTCAGTGCGGATGCATTTCAATGATCTGCATGTCTCTCTCTCTCAACCATAGCATGAAACAGTTTAAACACACCAAAGACATCGTCCTTGGATTTCAAAGCATATACTCAAACCCTCCCAAATGGATCATCTATAAAAGTGACAAAATACAATGCCCCACCAAAGGTTTTTGTCCTCATAGGACAACAAACATCAGAATAAACCAAATCTAATGCATGTACTTTATTAATATGATAATCAGTTTTAACAAAAGAAACTCTATGCTGTTTTTCAGATAAATAATCAGTACATGTTTTGAGAGGTATACCTATCACGTCTGGAATGAGCCGCTTCTTTGCTAGGAGTTGAAGCCCTTTTTCACTCATGTGGCCTAGACGCCTATGCCACACGTCAGTAGCTGAATCTTCCGCTACGTTCAACTCACCATTGCATACACTGACACTTGTCTTGTAAAGGGTGCAAAACTTCTTTCCTCTGGCAGCAATCAACGATCCCTTGATGAGCTTCCAGCGCCCACCAACAAACCGGCTTTCATAGCCATCATCATCCAGCCTTCCCGTCGACATCAAGTTGAGGTGAAGGTCTAGAATGTGTCTCACATCCCTGAGAACCAATGTGCAGCCCACATCGGTCTTCAAACAAATATCACCAACCCATACGATCTTCGAAACACCAGAATTTCCCATCTTCACTGTCCCATGGTCACCTGACTTGTAGCTTGTGAAGAAATCTCTGCGTGGAGTCGCATGAAACGAGGCTCCCGAGTCTATCACCCAGTCAGTGTCTTGGCTCGAAGCCGTGAGACAAATATCATGATTTGCCGAAATAATAACAACAATGTCACCATCTGAGGCGACCGCAGTAGAATCCGATTCATCTTCCTTCTCTTTTCCCTTACCTTTCTTGTCACTTTTCTTCTTGTGACATTCATGCTTATAGTGGCCCTTCTTGCCACAATTCCAGCATTCAACATCTTTCCTGGCAACTGACTTACCTCTTGATTTATCTCGGGCCTTTCCGCCCTTTCTGTTCTTTCCTCTCCCCTGATCTTGTGTCACAAGGGCCTTTTGTTGAGTAGGCCCTAGAGACTTCCTCCTTGTCTCCTCATTGAAGAGACAACTGGTTACCTGTTCCATGGATACCCTTCAGTCTGGCGCGGAGTTACTTAAAGACACCACCAATGTCTCCCAACTGTCAGGCAATGAGCTAAGCAGTAGCAAAGCCTGAAGTTCATCATCCAGGACCATTTTCATGGCGGAGAGCTGGTTCAGTATGTTGCTAACCCATTCATGTGTTCAGTCACAGAACCACCATCTTTGAATTTGAGATTCACAAGTCGTCTTATCAGGAATATCTTATTGCCGGTTGTCTTCCTCTCATACAGCCCTTGCAATTTTTGCCATAGGCTAGCGGCTGAGGTTTCCGTAGACAAATGGTGGAATACATAATCATCCAACCATTGTCTAATAAACCCCACCGCCTTCCGGTCCAACTTCTTCCAATCATCATCAGGCATATCCTTGATCTTCGCTGATATGTCTAAGATCGGAGCATATAAGTCCTTGCAATAGAGCAAGTCCTCCATCTTAGCCTTCCATATGGTCAAGTTAGAACCATTGAGGCTGATCATCCTTGATGAGCCACCTTCCATAATTTAGAACCGATCCCACTCTGTTCAAACAACCTGAACGCTCTCATATCACTTTGTTGGGTGCGTTTCACACAAACCTTCGGATCTCGCCCCCCAATACGCTAGAATTATGGACTATGATAATGTAATGATCAAGAATAAACATTCATCCACACGACACAAGGAGTTTTTACGTGGAAAACCCTCGAAAGAAGTAAAAACCACGGGACCTAGTCCAGATCAACAATCCACTATCTCAAAGAACTGTTACAACCGATCTCAAGCACACACCGCTTAGATCAAACCTTCTTCACTCGCGTAGGAGTGGATAAACAATAAGAGAATAACAAAAGTAGAGTGATCTCACCGATCCTGAGGACGTAGAAGTGCTGAGACGACAGTTGCGCAGAAGAACTCCTCTTCAAGTAACTTCTCCCTTCTACAAACTTCATCTTTCTCTCATTCCTCTTTCTCTCTTCCTCTTTTTCTCTCTCTTACCTTGGACGTGCAAACATACTAATAAGATACCCTAATCCTGATTTGGAACTCCTTAAGTAGGAAACCGGAGGAATTAGAGCCCAATAAGAAAATTGTGTACAAGTAGTCCGCACAGGGTCGGGCGCCCGGTCACTAGACCGTCCGGGCGCCCTGCCAGGCCAAAACCAGTCCAGCAAGAAAAAACAGAGAAAAATCTCATTTTCGAGCGCCCGGACCAACATGGTCGGGCGCCCCCCCAGGGCACCGGGCGCCCGGTCACCAGACCGCCGAGCGCCCGACTATTTAAAAAACAATCTAGCAACATAAGCCTCATCTGGAGGAATTTCGATCGCCCGGCCACAGTTGGTCCAGGCGCTCGACCACACCCAGATTCCAATCTCTCCTCTGGTTATTGAGGAGGAAAATCCCATCAAATCGGCCCACTATACTAGTTATGGACATTCATTTTTAGTGAAAATGCATTATCAAAATTGATATTTTAGACAATCCATTGATCTTCATGTAGCGATGCATTCTTGGTCAATGGACCCCTTATACTGGTTATAGACGTTCGTTTTAATGGCCCGTTTGGCACCATGGATTTAAGGAGAAGTGAGGAGAAGTGGATTCCATGATATGAATTCTCATCAATTCCATTTCTTACCAATTCCAGATTTTCTGTTTGGCCGTCAAGATTTGGAGAGAAATCAAACATGAAGGAATGGACTGTGTAAATTTTAATCCCACCGTATGCCCACTGTATTAGCCTCGATTTTTAAATCCATGCCATTCATCCATTTTTACAGATCATTTTATGCCAAGATCCAAAAAATAAAGCAAATCCACATCTAAAGTGGACCATAAAACAAGAAAAAATGGAGAGTGAAACCTTTATGATGCACAAAAGTTTTGGATTAAATTGAAATTTGTATGGTCCCTTCATCCAAGTCTTTGTGACCTTATCAATAAGTTGGATGGAAAATATACATCATGTTGGGTCCCATAGTTAGGGACACATTACGGTGGGTCCCACGTTGGGAATGATTTCTCTTCAAATCTCACCTTTTTTTAGGGATTTAGAAAAGGGCTAAAACTGGCTGTTTGAGTTCTCCTTGATTCCTCTCAAATCCACATCTCATCAAATCCATGGTGCCAAACAGAATAAAGCAACCAGTTTCTCCTCCTTCTCCTCCTTTCTCCTCAAATCCATGGTGCCAAACGGGCCATAAGTGAAAATGTATGGTTAAAATTAAGATTTTAGACAACCCTTTGATCTTCGAGTAGCGGTGCATTTGTGGTCAATAGACCCCTTATGCTAGTTAAGGACATTCATTTTAAGTGAAAATGCCTGGCCAAAATTGTTTCTTAATTCATTTAAGGAGAGATCTTATTGGCATTTTTATTTATTATAAAATTAGCTTTTCGAGAAGAATTTTTTATTTTGGATAAATTTTAATGGAATTAGGGTTTTGATCATTTATATAAATGATGTAATGGGGAATCTTTAAATTATTATTCAATAAAAATGTTTAGTTCTCTCTTTTATTTTTTATGAACTCAAGACCTAGTTGAAGAAAATGGTGATCTTCATCTTCATTGTTTCATATGCTCCCCTACATCATAGATTAGCATGTCGTGTTGTGTAGGGTCATTTCATACTTCCATCGATACTCTGACAAAGTGTGATGGTGATGCGCATGCACTCAACAATCATACATTTGTCACCCATGAAATATAATTTAAATTAAACGGTCCACATCATGAGATTTGACTACCGAAAGGTCATCAACCAACATCAGATTGAACAATCCTATTCGTTGAAATTTATACAGTAAGTTTGGGCCGTTGATTATTTTCATCTAAGTGTCCATCAGATGCCTGCCAATCCACCAATTATGGATTCAATAACATTACTTAATGGCCCATCTGAAGTGGGACCATGATTCTTAGATGGCTTGATATATCCATACCAATACATATCCATGCAGATGCATGTATTAGAAATTAGAATGTGATACAGGTGAGGTTGTGGCATATGCGAGAGATTAGATTTCCATCAAGTGAATTGAGCTGTTTAGGACTTGTTAGGATTGCCAATTATCAGATAATGTAAAGAAAAAGCGCAATAATTATGAATCACTTTATTTGTTTCCTAACAAAGTCTCTGATGCTTTTGTTTGGTTCATTGATGCCAAGGGCCAGTTTATTTCATCAATTACCATGGTAAATATAAAGGAAATGTTGGGTCCTTCATCTTGTCTGGTGGTAGACTCACAAGAGTTTCAACACAAGGTCATGGTTCCAGTACCCACTGTGGTGAAATCCCACTGTGGGGTGTGTGTGTGTGTGTGGGTGGGGGGGTGTTTAAGTAATATTTATTTACCAAGTAGGATTTGAAGGTGTAGCAATTCAAAGAATCGCTCAACTTGTGTGACATTACCATATTCACGTGGTAAAACTTTAAGGCACCACCATGATGTATGTGTTTTATGCATGTCGTCTATTCATTTTGCTGCATCATTTTAGGATATAAATCCAAAAAATGGGGCAAATCCAAAGCTCGAGTAGACTATATGAAAGGAAGCAATGGAAATAATGATGCCCACGGTTGAACCCATTGCTTTATGTGGTGTGGTCCACTTGAGCTTTGCATTTGCCTCGTGCCCTAAAATGACTTGAGAAAATAAGTGGACAGTGTAGGTATGAAATATACACCGTGGTGGGGCTTGCAGAGTTTTTTCTTCCACTAGGTTGAATTTTGCTCAAAATTTGAGATGAAATTCAGTTTATATTTTAAACAGTAGTTGTTGTTCATTATTATGCTTTTACCATCATTTACTTGTGTTCACACCAAATCAAATAGTCCCATTAATGTTAATTCTTGTATTTGGTTTATCAATAATAAGCAGTAAAATCGTAATAATGATATTTTTACTTTAGTATCACATTATCACCAAAATATACAAATGTTTTTATTTGGATTTTAAAAAATTATGATAATTATATAACTTACTTGTCTCTTGAATGCATTTACATTTGACCAACCATTTTCATTTTTGGTTCAGCGGGTATAAAATTATAATGATGAAATAATTCTTTTACATAACTAGTATGGGTAAAACAAACCCGTCTTAAAATTGTAATGATAGCATTTTTTCATCAAATCACCACATCTATATAATAAACTTTTTTACACAAGATTTTCATGATAATGCTGAGTAAAAGTATAGTAATGATAGAAATTCACAAGGGCTTGTTTTGTTGGTTATAATTACTAGTAGTTAATAGTAAATAAATAATTGTTATTTATTGGGTATTTCCGTAAACAAGTAAAGCATCACGTTGAGACTCTTGGATTGTGTGCGCCCATACAATTCTATAGACAAAACTTTATGGGCCACACTATGATGTATATGTTTCATCCACACCGTCCATTCATTTTTCCAGATCATTTTAGGGCATGAGCCCAAAATTGGGATAGGTCTAAAGCTAAAGTGGCCCACAATGGGAATAATGATGTCCGCTAATGAGCCCACCATTTTATGTGGTGTGGTTTACCTGATCTTCGAATCTACCTCATGTTTGAGCTCATACCCTAAAATGATTAGAAAAAATAAAAATAAATGAACAACATGGATATAGCACATATATTATGATGGGACTCATAGAATAAATAGAGGTTGAAAGTTACACGGCTCATAAGGAAAAATCTATCATTATTCTTTTATCACAAATGATCATAATTCATGATGAATATGCCCTTACCAGTCTTATGAAGATATCTATGTTTGACTGATGATGTGTTTTGTTTGGCGATAGCGACGGTAAAATTATAATGATGACACATTTCTTTTATATTACAGTGATAATTAATAATCAAAATAAGTGTCTTTTGGAATATAAATCAGGCCAGCGAATGAATGGATAAGAAAAAGACAAATAAAATAAAATAAAAAACCCTAATAGTTAATTTCCTTATACATTGTGGCCAACCTAAGAATGAATTGTCTTATTTCTTTGGCCAGCATTATTTCCAACCATAGGGAAAGCTCAGATCCCACATGTGTTTTTTATTTGCACTTGTGTCCCTCTATATAGATGTGTATGTTGGTGCTCTACCCGTCTGTAACTATTGAGGAGTAAGCAACAAAATGGGGTTTCCCAATTTCCATACATGTGGGGCACATTGGATCTGATGGGCCCCACCTTGGATGGAAATGTGCAAAAATCTCTCATGTAGGATATCAAACCCTTGAATTGGCTGTTGATCCTACGGTTAGCATTTTCTATCTGAGATTTTTTTTTTTTTTTTTTTTTTTTTTTTTCTTTTGGTGGCATCAGATCAGCTGATTAAGGACATGGAACCATGGGCCCCACATGTACGGCCTGGGAGGGTCATGAAAATGAAACTTAGGGGTAGTTTAGGAATAAATGAAGATTTTGACATGAAAGGACTCAACAATACTGATTTCTCTTTTGTCGACATCCCATGTGGACTGATCAGACGGTGATGATAGGTAGGCCCCACATGTCCTTCTCGTAGTATGGTGGGCCCCACACCCCATCCCTAATTCACGAGAGAAGACAAAGGATCATCTCTCCATCACATGTGATTATGTCAATGGCAATTTAGTAACTTCTAAAGTCAATGATTGAAATCACTTTTTTTCCACTTTTGGTAATAAAATGTTACAGTGTAGTGCTAATCTATTACAAAAACTGGAAAAAGTATGCCGATGAATGTGGGGCCCACGATTCACTAATCATGGCCATTAATTTAATTGGGATCTTTTGTCGATGAAGAGGCTTCAAATTTGTTCAGGATCGTAAGATCCTAACCGCTCAATAAATGGTCCATCAATCCAAAAATAACAACGGTTGGAATTTTCAGGTTTACCCACCGTAGGCTGTCGGGTCGGACAGATAAACGGTCTGGATCACTCGATTACAGGACCGATGATTTCCATAATTGCTCTAATCTGGGACGGCTGACTTTTGAAAGCGAGAGGATGATGACGTGTACTGATGGCAAAAGCCCGTCCACGTGTCGAGCAGTGGTCGGCTGGATGGGAGGCAACATTGAGGATGGTTCGATACTGTCGGATGGAATTTTTGGTGAGATCCAAGCAGACCGCACGTGCCGGGGACATGTCCCCGACAAAGGGGGGTGCGTGTCACGTGATGCGAGCCCTTGGCCACGCGGATTGGGTGGCTATCACGCCCTTGCCTAGTTTTTAATAGCAGCCGTGCGATCAGGTAATAGCTGTCGCCGGCTAGACTAGTCTAAGATCGTGGGGCCCAGTGGCCCACCTAAGGTCCGTACAGTGACCGTTGGTTGTAGATTTCAGCTACTTACTAGGCAGGCGGCTGACAGCAATTGTATCTTGTCATCTTGTCACGTACAAGACAAGAAAGAGTGGGCACACCAAACCTTCCATCTGCTTACACGTGTCAATGTGGGACGTTGGTGAGAAATCCAGGGTGTTCATCTGGTGGGCCATACTTCTGTGGGCCCATAGTTCAATCTTCTCTGTTTCCTGTTGGATGACCCATCTGAGCTTTTGGATCTGCCTCATTTTTTGTCTCAAGTCCTAACATGATCCGGCAAAAATGGATGGACGGAGTGGATTTGTATCAAGGTGGACCCCACCTAGCTTCTGAGTACAGGAACTTCCAGCTGTAGGGTGTCGGCAATCCGGGTACAACGCAGATTTGCTGCAACAGTTGTTATTTATTTATTTTTTTTCAAATGATGTGCCGACACTGCTGACGTAGGGAAGCAACTGCAGCAAAAAGCCGTGTGGGGCCCACCGGGATGTTTATGTGATATCCGCTCCATCCATCATTTGCGCCAGCTCATTTCAAGTCCAAAGATAGGCTGATCCAAAAATCAAGTGGGCCACACCACAGTGAGAATTGGGAGGGAAATGCTACCGTTTAAATCCCTGTGGTGAGGCCCACTTGAGTTTTAGATGAGAATGATTTTTGGGCTTACTTCCTAACATTGAGCTGGCACAAATAGATGGAGTAGATGTCACACACAAATCAAGGTGGACCCCATAGAGCCTTTTTTTACCCGGGCTGGTAGGAAATTTGCATCTGAAAGTGGGACAGTAGAAAGGAACTGAGCAATGGTCCAGATCATTTGATCTACACGTGGCATGGGATGGCCAGCAGTATAATTTTTGGCCAGCATTTAGTGAAACCGATGAACGGCTGGATCCTGGCCACATATTGGATTAGTCACATGTATTTGTAGAAAAGGATTCCTTCAATTCAATCCACCCAATGAAGAGAGGATAGAGAGAGAGAACCATCTAACGAACACAGCCCTGCCATGGATGGGCCACAGCTAAAAAATTGAGCTGAATTAGATGGGAGGATTTCCTAGAAAAGAAAACGGACGGTTGAAATGACCTTAGATCCTTTATCAATAGATTTTCGTCCTTTATCCATGGATTTTCTTCCTCTGTCCGTTCGTTCTGCTCACACTTGCTTATTTTGGAAGTGAATCAGTCTCATTTCTGGGAAAGATGATCTAAACAATGTGGGGCATCTTATAAAAGCCTTAGATCTCTCACATCTTTATTTATACCAATTTGTCATTTGGGTGCCCAAAATTTTCATTTTTGATCTTAAGTTTAGTTTGGATAGTAAGTTGTAAAAGTACGATAATTACAAATTAAAATACTTATCTTATGGCAAGGGAATTTTCATGTTTGAATAGGTATAGTAAGAACAGCAGCCTGATAATAATTCCATATTGTTAAGATGTCAAATCAACCATTAAATGTATTGAGTCATATGTTTGGATAGAAGATTTTTATTTTAATGTATTGTAAATTTATATGAAGAAGAAATTATTTTATCTATCTACTGTTACATTTGCATTTGACCACTAAATTATGTATGATCTAACATTACAATAATGCTGAAATGTGCTATCCAAACAGGCCATTTTGTTTGGATAGCATGTTACAATACTATGGACATAGACACCACTGAATTATGTTACAATACTATCATTATAGAAAGCTATTTGGATTATTACTGTGAGAATTAATACGCTATCCCCTTTCTGCAACCTACTGCACAGGTAGAAGTGCATGTGTCTGTATGTACTGTAGACCTGTTTGTGATCAAATCTCTATTATTGACATCAAGAAATGATTCCTTACAAGCTGCTTAAATATTGCGTTTTCAACCATTAATTTTTTTTCTTTTCCCAAAGATATTAGATAATACCTTTTTATAACATTTTGCTATATACACAGCCTGTAGGTAAGAAGCTCTCATGGATTTCTCCAAGCTAGTTTGGGCGCTTGTAAATAGAAATAAATGATTTAAGAGTAAATGACTTACTCAATTATATTTGAATGGGAGTCAATGAAATGCATTTGAATCCAAATATTTTATTTGGATGGAATGAATGAGAGGATTTGAATGTATTGGAATTTTTAGTATATTCATAAGAACACGTGATATACCAAATTAACTTTAAAATCCCAAATTAGTGTTAATATGTGTATTTAACAATACAATTGTAAAAAAATCCTTACAAGTTGCTTAAATATCGCGTTTTCAACCATTAATTTTTTTTCTTTTCCCAAAGATATTAGATAATACTTTTTTATAACATTTTGCTATATGCACAGCCCTGTAGGTAAGAAGCTCTCATGGATTTCTCCAAGCTAGTTTGGGAGCTTGTAAATAGAAATAAATGATTTAAGAGTAAATGACTTACTCAATTATGTTTGAATTAGTAATGAAATCCATTTGAATCCAAATATTTTGTTTGGATGGAATGAATGAGAGGACTTTGAATGTATTGGAATTTTTAATATATTCACAAGAACACATGATATACCAAAGTAACTTTAAAATCCCAAATTAGTGTTAATATGTGTATTTAACAATACGATTGTAAAAAACTCAATGAAATATATACTTTTGTTAAAAATAAGAAAGTTTCTAGCCTCAGGTTGGCCACAAACATAAGGATTACAAACAAGTAACTTGTCAGCATTTTTTCACCCTCCATTTAGATGGCTAACCTTTGGACTGTTTGGATCATTATATTAGTATAATTTTAGTGTTGTAGTCGATAGTTAAATATTTTAAACTATCATCAATGTGCCACATGTATGGCAAACATGCATAGCGGCACCTTTGTTTACTCATGCGACTCTCTAAAGGGAGTTCAAAAAGGTATTTCATCCTATTTATTTCCAAATCTTCCTAAACAAATAAGATTTCATTTACATACTCATCCATGTATCGCATGAATTTTATTTCATTTCCATGCATTTACACCCATCCAAACACACCTCAAATCTCATTTACCTCCATTTACTCTCAATTCCTCTCATTCGAAGTGGATTGAGTCAGACCTTTAAGCGTCGACTAAATCTATGTGGGGGCCCATTGTGATATATCTATTTATCCACGTTGTCCTATCCCTTTTCTAAAATCATGCTAGGGTATCGAAAAAAAAGAGGCAAATCCAACGCTCTAGTGAACCACACCAAATAGTAAGCCTAGGATAAATTAAATGCGCATTAAATCCACACATCATTAAATGCAAGCATCATCTCTGGTGTGGTCCATTAGAGTATTGGATCTGCCTCATATTTTGGTCTATACCTTAATATGATCTTAGAAAATGGATGGACAACATGAATAAACATATACATCAAGGTGGGCCCTCACACAAATCTGGTCGGACACAATCCGCTTCCCTCTCATTTACTTTCATTTACTACTAACCAAACGGCACCCCTCATGTAGAAGCATTATGGATGCTAATATAAATATTATCCCTGATCAAATGACCATTTTACATCTGTCTCATTGGTAACTAGTTATAGACGTCTGGGCCCACTGCAATGCAAGTATGTCATTCAACCAATAGGCATGTGGGTCCCACTACAATGCATGTATATCATTCAACCTAACTTGTTCAGCTTGGTCGCTCCACTAAGACGATGGGACGGCTCAAAAGGCAGGTTCAACCAACCATTTGGTGGGCCACCTCCATTCTTTTATGTTAGAGTGCCCCTGGCCCACTGCTTCTATGCCCTTTTTAAGGCATTACAAGGGGTCCACAGACGAAAACCGCAGCAAAGAGCTTCTTGTGGAGGCTGTTTGCCTGTTTCTGTCATTTCGTAAATACTACTCTAATGAGGGAGGTGCTTGCAATAATCCAAAACATAGGGGTTATCTTGTAATTAACCGTTTGAAATTCTAGGACAGATGGATATCTAAATTCAACGGTCAGAAATAAAAAGGACATGTCCATTAATCAGAGAAATTGTTTGGTCGATCTAATTTTGGGAACTATCTGCAGTGGACCATAATTCGGATGTTTTAACTCTGGATAACGCATGCCACGTGGACAATCTCCAAGGGAAGAGAAGTGTCTGTGCCCCCCACAGGAAGTTCCGGTGGTCGGAGGCTATGTGGGGCCCACAGAGATTCCCTTGACGAATCCACTCCGTCCATCAGTTTCTAAAGACCACAATAGAGCAGGATTAAAAAGCAAATTAGGCAGATTCAAAACTCAGATGGGCCACACCATAGAAAAAAAGGGAATGAATGGCCACCATTGTAAACTTCGTGTGGGCCACAAGATTTTTCTATCAGTATGATATTTACTACAGTTTATCTGAGTGGTAAATAACCCTATGAACGGTTTGGATGGCGTGAAAACATCATGGTCAGCTTTAGGAAGATTTTAACGGTGGAAATATTTTGTTCCACTGTTTCGTATGGTATGGCCCACCTGAGTTTGGATCTTCCGGATTTTTGGATTCCTATCCTATTGTGACCTTTAGAAACTTATGAACGGAGTAGGATTTTTACGTACATCTATGTGGGCTCCAGGATAATAAGCATGCACTTAAAAATTAAGTACTGGGCAGTGTGCATAGAAGTGCAAATCAACTGATCGAATGGTGACTCTCAGTTTAGATTCCTAAATTTCTAGAACAGAATGGGATTGCGTGCGACACCCAGTCGTACCTTTAAGTGTCCAACCATATCTTCGTGGGGCCCACCGTAACGTATCTTTTTATCCACACCGTCCATCCCTTTTCTCAGATCATCTTAAGGTATGTAACAAAAAACGAGGCAGATCCAACGGTCTAGTATACATAAAAAAGATGACTCTGGTATTTAATGCAACTCAAGCTTACTATTTAGTGTGGTCCACTAGAGGCTTGGATCTCAATCATTTTTGGTCTATATCTTAACATTATCTTAGAAAATGGATAGACGGCGTGGATTAATATATACATCAAGGTGGACCAACGCAAATCTGGTCGGACGCTTAAATGTTCAACTGGGGCGGACACAATCCGCTTCCGTCGAAACAAAAAAATCAGGCTTACTTTATTGACAGGACTATCTGATTGGTAGGCATTTATTGGACAGTTAACATTATAGGTTACATGAATCCACTCCAACCAGAGCTCTGTGGGGCCCACGGAGATGTCCGTGTGAAATCTACTCCGTCCATCAGGTTTGCTAGATGATTGTTAGGATATGATAAAAAAAAATAATAAACATCCAGAACTCAAATGAGCCATACCACCCGAAACAGTGGAGATGGGAACTTCGACCATTGAAACCTTCCTGAGGCCCATCTTGATATTCAGATAACATCCAATCCGTTCATAAGTTAATTCTCACCACGATGTAAAGAAGAAAAAAAAAAAAAATCAATTATGATCTTGATCCAAAACTTTTCTGTGCCCCAGTGAAACTTTCAATGGTACCCGTTTAATCCCTAATGCTTTCCTGTGGCGTGGCTCACTTGAGTTATAGATCTACCTCATTATTTGAATCACATCCTAAAATGATCTGGAGAAAGTGATGGACGGAGTGGATGTCACACGGACGTCGCGGTGGACCCACAAAACTCTGGGTTACACGTGTGGCTCGGATTCTTGATCGGACGATTCGGTTTCTGCAAGTGAGCTCACGGCTCAGTGATCAATACCGTTGATCTGAATAAAGCCTCCATTGATGGACCATGTGCCAAAAATCTCTAAGATCAGACGATCCTAACCATCCAATCCATTTCCCCTCTTTCGGTTCAATGTGAACTGTTCCTGTTATCGTTTTTTTTTTTTTTAACGTGCCTATACGACTGTCCTCTCATGAATTTTTTTTTTTTGGTGACGTTGAATCACTGATGGCGATCAGACCGACGGTCTGGATTAGAGAACAGTGGGCCCCACCCGTAGAAAGTGCACTCCCGAGGATGGCACATTTGGCCGAGGATCTTATAATTCCTCGATTTTGCCCATATCCTATCGAGATGACAGCCAGGATAAGGAGGTGCAGGAAACAAAACTGGTGACCGTGGTTTTAGTGGGCCCCACTCCCTTATCATGCTTCTACACGTGTGGATATAAATGTACATGGTCCGGCCAGCAAGCCACTACTCGGGCATGTACGGATCCGGTTCGAACCAGCGCCTCGTGTTTTCCGTCTGTTTGGAAAAGTAGGTCTCGTGGTTTAGTGATCCAGTCCGTTGAACTGATGGGCCCTACTCTGAATCGATCATGTACCAAAAATCGCCGATATGAAACTGTCCGATCTTTCGGGGCAATTTTAGTTGAATATCGACCATTACATTTGAAAGCCGCTGATCAAAGTGTTATATCTTCTGATCAAGGAAATTTTCATGTCGCGTTCCATCCACCAAAGGGCCCATCATACCTGTGGTCAGGATCACCGAACTGTGGGCCCCACTTGCAGAAAGCTCCCACATCACACTCAAGAATCAAGAGTACATATAGGGCCGAGGATCAGATAATTGCTCGATCTTGCCACTAACCTGCCGAGACGTAGGGCTCTCAATGGAGCAGGTCAGATCCGAAATTCGATTCGCTCCGAGTCTACATAATACGTATTTGGATCTTAAAATAGGATCCATTACTTAAATGGACCGGATTTGGATTCATGGGAAAGGATTCACAAAAAAAATTCCTAAGTTCGATCCAAATCCTATCCAGATTCGACTCATGGTCACTTTACTGTATACGATATTCATGCTGCCCATCTGTTTCCATATTATTTTACGCCATGTCAGAGACATGCAACTCCCGGGTCAACCATATCACAATGGATTTGCACCATTTTGCTACTAAATTAAATATATTATATTATATATTTTTTATATTATATATATTTTTTTAGATTTGTAGTTGGGTGGATTCGGATCTAGATCAAACCCAAATCTGATAGTTATATGAATTTTAGATCAGAAAAAGATTTAACTATTTATAAATTGATCAGATATGTATATAACCTGTTAAATCCATCTACAGATATTCAGACTTGGAGCCATCCAGATTCGACCTACTGAGAACCCTGCGGAGGGGCGCGACTTGGGTGAGACCCCGGAACCAGCGATGTGGGTGGGACCCCAAACCTAGGGCCCACCTGGATGCATTCGTTGCATATCCATGCCGTCCATCTGTTTCTTCAACTTATTTTAGGAGTCAGTCCCAAATTTGAAGTGCATGAAAATTTTAAGTAGATCACACCACTGGAAGCAGTGCTAATTGAACGCTTACCATTAAAAACTTCCTGGAGTCCACCGTAATGTTTACTGACCATCTAATCCGTTGATAAGGTCACGTAGACAGGGATGAAAGGAAAAAAAAAAAAAATATCCGGTCGAGAGAAAACTTTTGTGGCCCACAAAAGGTTTTTAATGGCCATTAACCAGTGTTTCTAATGGTGTGGTCCACAAAAATTCTTTATCTGCTTTATTTTTGGTTTCTTGACATAAAATAATTCTTAAAAGAAGATGAACGGTATGGATATACAATTAATACATAGAGGTGGGCCCTATGTTCAGGGTCCCACCCACATCGCTGGTTCCGGGGTCTCACCCAAGTCGCGCCCCCTGCGGAGACGACAGCCGGTAGATGAATTAGGTGAGAAACAAGATCAATGGATGTGGTTTAAGTGGGATATACTCCCTTATCATTCATCTACACGGGTGGATGTCCCCATACGTGGCCCTATGCGTACGCCACTCAGTATGAAACCGTGTTGAACTCGGGGTGGCCCACATCACAGCCAACCACAAAATCGGTTGGCGAACAAACGGTAGGATAAGGCTATCTTGAGTGGGCCAATCAGATAATGAGGTCCAGCACCCTTTGTACGGTTGCCAACCAACATGCAGCGCCAGATCGATAAGGTACAACCCGTAGTATGGTAGATCCATATCCCGGCATGACACGTGGCAGCGAATGCATCGATCGGGTCCACCCGTATAGTGGAACCAGGGTAGATGGATCAATTTTAAAATAAAATCCAAGATATAATCCTATCCGTTACTTTTAGTGCAGTTTATTGGACTGTAATTTTTTACCGTTAACATTTTTGTTTTCAACCGTCACTTTAATGTCCTTAGATCAGATGGATAGATTATGTAATATCTGTATGATTTTTTCACATATAAGCCATCCACGCTAAAATTCCTCATATGGACGGACCAGATTCTTAGATCACATGGTCACGTGTAGTGTAGAGAGATAGATCTACGGTATTACGGTTCGTAGGCATGCCGTATCATCTCCCCTTCTTTGGTTGGGTGGAATTATTGGGTCCTGATGCATCAAAAGTCGATGGTGTCGTGGTGCGCCACTTTGTGCACGCAGGGATTGTGTTTCAATGATCCAGACCGTTGATCTGTAAAACTGACAAAAGGTGAACGATGAGAATTTCTTTCCCCCACAAATTAAATGATATAAACCCTTGGATGGGTGGCCTAAAACAACATTTAGTGGAAAAAGGGAACAACACTCCAAACTAACGGTCGAAATTTGGATGGTCCAGGTAGTTCAATCTAGAAAATTTTTGGAATGTCGTCTATCTATTTTGAGGCAAATCATTTGAACGGTCTGGATTTTGAAAGAATGGGCCCTACTGGAGCAAAATAGAAACATTGGGACCTAATATTCCTCTTTGATTAGCAGTCATTATCAAAATTGCATGGGACAAAAAAAGGGTGGTTGAGTTTCAGTGTGTGAACCATATCATCTCTACCTCCAGTTGATTCAATCTAAACCCTTGAATGAGGGGTTCATATAAATAACTCATAGTAATTGGATGATCCCTACATATCACTCGTGTAGAACATCTGAGCCGTCCACAAGGTGGTCCACACCGTTAAGATCACGTATAGAGAAATTCATGCGAACCCTCTTATTAGATGCTTCATACTATTACATAGAGTTAATCCGTCGGTTGTCCAGTGATTTGGATTTTGTAGCCTGCCTGATGTGCGAGCTATCCTGGTTTTCGCTCCAGAAGATCATTATGACGTGGCCCATATTTTGTACGGGTCAGATCTTCACATAAGTAATCGTACGTGGTATAGAAACCCGCTTGATCCGCAGGTACTCAGGTATTGTACACGTGGCATACATTAACTCAAGTTAAGCCAACTAAAATATGGGACCCACTTTCACTAAATGACATTCACAAAATTAGATTTTCTGAACAATCCTAGCCTCTGATTCGCGGACAGTCCTTTGAGGCAACAGGAGACCATCAGATACTTTTCATTTTTAACCGTCGAACAAACACCCACCAATCCGATAGTCAGATATGGCCAAATAATCGTAATTTTTATTTCATGATACGTCTAAAATGAGACTATTAATTTGGACAGTTTAACTTGATATACTTTTATGCCACTTATAATTTCTAAGCGCCTGTGTATCATCAATCACACTCTGCCAGAGTATCAAACTATTTATCACACTCTCTCTCCCGGAAGGGTCGCGACTTCGGTGGATCGTTGACTGTGGGGCCTATCTTAATGTATGTTCCTTATATCCACGCCGTCCATTCTTTTTGACAGCTCATTTTATGGATTTATCCCAAAAATGAAGCATATCCAAATTTTAGGTGGATCACCCCCCAGGATACAGTGTTGATTGAATACCCACCATTAAAAACTTCATGGGGCCATCAGAATGTTTATTTACCATCCAACATATTGATAAGGTCACAAAGACCTGGATGAAGGGACCACACAAATATCAGCTTGATCCAAGATGGATGGATGGCGTGGATTTAAGTCACATACATCAAGGTGTCCCCACATTTAGAGATCCAACCTACCTTTCCACCCAAGCCGCGCACCTTTATTATTTGATACTCTGGGTGCGTGTGACGCTTGATATGCAGGCACTTAGAAATGGTAAACATGGCATATATTAAATCAAATCAAACCAACTAAATTGTGGAACTTACTGTCACGAAATCACAACCTAAAAATCACAGTCCTTGCTTCTAATTCATGGACACTTGTTTTTTGAAATGAGACCATTATATATTTTTCATTTTAACCGTCCAATGAATGTCCATCAATCTAATCGCTATATAGTTTGATATGTGCAATTTTTTGTTCATGATACATCCAAATAGGTATAATTATTCTGGACGGTTTAATTTGAATTAATTGTCGGCCACGTATGCAATTTCTCAGCAATTTGTAACTGCATATCATCCATCACTCTCCACGAGAGTATCAGAGTATTTCGCCTAATCCCACACGCGCGTCAAGCCCTGCACATCCCCAGGCAGGTAGACAGTCGATGAAAACACGTGTGTAAGATCCGAGCTTGCCATCAATCAATCCAATGGTTAGATCTTCTACTTAAAATAAGGTATACATGGCATTTATGTATGATGATCCAAACCGTTCATTGATCAGGGACAACCGTAAATGGGCAATAGAGCAAAAATAACAGTGATCAGACAATCTGAGCCATTTAAAAAATGGTGTACAGATACCACTAACAAATGGTCCATTTATGGAGACTGACATTTAAATGTTGGTCAGAAAATCTTACACCTGTCCCATGTGTGTGGTGTAAAATACAGGAGGTTGAAAAATCAGTAACTAATATAACAAGCTATTTATTAATGAAAACTTGTATGTGCCATCTCATCCGTCCAATTTAATGTGCAATCCATGTGCCCATTGATCAGGACGGTCCAATTGATGGGTCACTTGTATTTTAGGCTTAAATGGATGGCTGATGGGTCTTGTCCTTTGATTCTTTTGGTGCATTCACATGTATTGGTACTATCACGGATAGTGGTGGTGCTTAGCTATTACCGGCCTCACATAGCGTCTGTGTATGACATCACACACGTTCAACAGGTGCTTCCCATTGTAATGGGCTGATACCCTAGATATTAGACTGATCCAACCATCAGGTGGGCCACACCACACAAAATAATATAAAATAACCAAAAAAAAATCTCTAAATTCAAGTGTTATGCATCCCTTGGCGATTGCATTGGCTTCATTTATGGGGTCATCCCCTCTTCACGTGGAATGAAGCTGTGGAAAGCGTTGGATGTCATGCACACATCATATGGCCCCACCACTTGAATTTAGGGGATTTTGGGTGGTTGTAGATTTTTCTCAATGGTGTGGCCCACTTGCCTCATGTATTGGCCTAATTCTTGTGCTGGTGCACATGATGCAGGGTCCTACATGTTGGATAGGTTGGATGTCAAGCATCGATTAGATAATTGATAGATATCTTGGTTTTGATTTAAGTGTCGAGTGGAACCTATCATTGATTTGATAATTGATAGATAGACTTTGTGTTTTCTCATATCTCACATGTCATTCTTCGGAGGAAAGTGGTAGAGACCCCATTTAATGCAAGGTTGAATGATTAAATGGAGAATGTGCAAATGCCAGAAAGGTTAAGGTCAAGGGTCAAGCTGTTCTCATCCCAGCATGACATGTGTCAAGATCAAATCCATCCATCTGGTGCTCCCCTCCCTATTAAGCTGAATACATGACTTAAGTTTCACACATATGTAGACATGGTGAGGTTGATCACAGTCTTTCTCATGGGGTATATAACTACTTTGAATCTACAAGGCTTTTGGAAATTTTCAACCGGATTTTTTCGAATCCATGAGGGAAAGCGTTCACGAATTCATGAGAAGATGATACTAGAAGTTTTATTGATAATAAAAGAGATTAAGTATCTATTGACGAAAATAAAACATGCTTAAATACCCTAAATAACTCTATGAAACGCTGATTGTGTATTTAGAAAGAGTCCATATAAAAAACGGAAAGAAACAGAGTTTCCCCTCAAAACTGTGGAACACACTCAACAGGTTGGGGTGTCGGCCGGTTGAACTGATCGAAAAATTGGGTTAATTCGGCTGGCCATGGAGAGATTTCGGCCAGCCGATTTCCACCGACGGGGGTTTGGCCGGTCGAAATGAGGTTTCGATCGGCCAAACAAGGCTGTCGGCTGGTCTTTTCTCCTGGCTTTCATCTCCTTCTTTTGATCCTTTCTGCACCACACGACATAGTGGAGAGTGGGTCAAGTTGCTTTGACCCAATCATGACATGTCTCAAAATCAAACCCAATCATCAGATGTCCCTTCCCTACTAGGCCTAGAGTCTAAAATTCACCTTCACCCATGATTTAGGTGGGCCGCACCACATAAAACAGTTGGATATGATTCAATGGCTATTGGGCCACATGTTGTATTCATGAATTATTAGGCAAGTCATTACTATCTTTGCTTAATTTCTTATCTTTTCATTATATTTTGATTTGGTAATTTGAATCAACCCATCTTCAATGAGTTGCATTATATTGTAATATAAAAATTATTTAAAAAAAGTATTTATTTCTTCTTCGAAATTTTTTATGGTATCAAATCACCTGGAGCTTTTGATTCGTTCATTGCCGTCGTTGGCGATCACACGGCTGTCGAGGCACCATCATAGCCGCTAGACAGCTTCTTGAACAACCCAACCTTTTTTGTGGCCAAAATCATACTGCCACAACCCGCCAAATCCATTTCCAACGGGCCATTGCTGTGCCCCACAACCCCACCTCTCTCAGTCGTGTTCCCCATCGGCAGATGACAAGCTTGACAGTTCATCCCCTCGCTATCAATGGCTCTTCTTCTCCTCTTCTTCTTCAGCAACAACTCACTCATTGAGAAAAACAAATTTCTTTCTTCTATGAGCTTTCCACATATGGCTTCAATAAGGTATGTTTGTAGATTGGCTCGTCCCTGACAGCAGCACATGGTCCAATCAAGATCCGTAGTATAAAAAATTCATAGTGCTTGGTGGTATCCTCGATCCACTTAATCCGCGTCCATCATGTGCGCCGCAATTCATTGCCTTCTATAATCATTGTCAGTAATAAACTATTCAGTTAATCACACAAAAAGAAACACCTTTTGAGGGAATTAACACATTCTCTAATTAGAGGTTGTGCTACAAAGGCTCAACCCCCATGTACCCCACCACCTGATGATCCAGACCGTTCATCTAAAAATCCAATTTCAAAATGGCCACATTATCAAATATCTTTAGTGCCCATATTAAGGCAATATATAAAATTGTTTTCTTAGACCGTTGTTTCCAACTCACTCGGTATTTCGACGATGAAATCTCTAATGAGTGAGATATTTTTCATGTGGTCCATCTGCGATGGGATTTTCCAGATGAACGGTCTGGATCATCACGTGGTGGGTAGTCTGTCAAGAAAAGCTCTTACACATGATATTTTAGTAATGATTAGATGATTTAGAAGAATGTCGCGTGTTTGTGGTAGGGAGGTCAACGCCTGAGTGTGTAGGTCTTCTTAGCGATGCATCATGCTCAACCTCACCTACCATATTCTACTCGCGTAATTGAACTAGCCTCACACGTGGGAACAAGGAAACCACGTGCTAGATCGGTACCCTTCATCAGGCGACCACCACTAAATAGATACCAGGTTGTAAAAAAAATCTGAGCCAATCATCAAGTGGGCCACGCACGTGCAGGGAGTTCGGACCATTGATCTCTTGACCATTCATCTGTATTATATGATTGTGTCACATCTGCTAACCATATTCGACTAATTTTTTGAAGATCCCATACCATGATTGATTGTTTTCTTCTGAACGGCTCAGATATTTCATACGTATGTTTCCATTTCCCACGTGAGAGGAGAGTGTACTCACAGAGTGCTCTGAAGTTGTAGTTGGCCTAATCCATCATTGTGAGGCAGCTTCCACGCCACCAACTGTGCGGCAGATAATTGAAAGAGAAGGTCTCTTGTCCAACTAGTTGGACCAAAAGAGGCTGTCTATATTGACTATAACTTCCAAGATATTAATGGCCCGTTTGGCACCTGGATTCCAGGAGAAAGTGAGGGAAAGGAGGAGAAATTGGTTGCTTTATTATGTTTGGCACCATGTATTTGAAGAGAAGTGGATTTGAGTGGAATCCAGGAGAACTCAAAAATGCACTTTTAGCCCCTTTTTCAAATCCTCAAAAAAAGGTGGGATTTGAGGAGAAATCCTTCCCAACGTGGGACCCACCATAATATGTCCCTAACTATGGGACCCAACATGATGTACATTTTCCATCCAACTTGTTGATAAGGTCACAAGGACCGGGATGAAGGGACCACACAAATTTCAGTTTAATCGAAGACTTTTGTGCATCATAAAGGTCTCACTCTCCATTTTTTCTTGTTTTATGGTCCACTTTAGATGTGGATTTGCTTTATTTTTTGGATCTTGGCATAAAATGATATGTAAAAATGGATGAATGGCATGGATTTAAAAATCGAGGCTAATACGGTAGGCATGCGGTGGGATTAAAATTTACACCGTCCATTCCTTCATGTTTGATTTCTCTCAAATCTTGGCTGCCAAACAGAAAATCTGGAATTGATAAGAAGTGGAATCGGTGAGAATTCATATCATGGAATCCACTTCTCCTCACTTCTCCTCAAATCCATGGTGCCAAACGGGTAAGGGAATTTGAAATCCAAGCTTTCCAAATTTTTATCGACACCATTAACATTATTAAAATTAAATAAAAAAAATCTATCCACTCTTTAGATGGACTACACCATACGGTTATTATAGAGCTGGACATGAGCCAAGCTAGCTGGGTTAGCTCACTTGACTCAACTCGAACCAACTCGATTTGGCTTGACTCGGTTAACTCTGTTACAACTCAACTCAACTCAACTAGTTAGAAAGGTATATTTTTTTTCTGTTAGCCATGCGATACACCCTACCTGTTGCAGTTAGTCACACCATGTAACCGCCCATGGGTAGGTTAGTGTGCCTCCTTGGCAGTTGGCATTTTGAACAGGAGACCTGCTATTGAAACTCTTAGGTGTCTTCCAGCAGCTGGGCTAGCAAGCCAGACACAAAAAAAAAAAGTTTTAGGCCAAGCTTTTGGTTGAGGCTTATCTAAATTTTTTAGTTCTTTTTGGTTTAAAATGTGCTTTCGCTCGATCATATTAGTCCAGCTCAAAGGTTGAGGTAAGCTGAACAGAAGAACCCGGAGTAGTTATTAAACAAGCCTAGCTCGAATAGGGCAAAAATCAGCTCGACTGGGCTCGTGTTCAACTCTTACCAAATTGTTGATATATAGATCCATTCTTTAATCGTTTTAAACGACTTTTTTTATAAGGTGGACCACAATTTCCAACTATTCGACGGTTTGGATGCTGCAGGAACACGATATATTGAAATTTATTTACTGGGTGGACTATAACTATGGTCCAACGGGTTGAGCTTGAGAAGGACTCACCCCGAAAGTAAAAGGAATTGTATGATCCTGGAGCCGTGGATATGCATAATATACTCCGGTTTTCATGCTGTACAAGTGGGGCCCATTGATCGATGATCACAAACCGTTTATCTTTCGGGTTCTACAGTGGATGAACCTGCCATGAAGTAAAAGCATAAATCTAGGACTATCCTAACCTTTCAATTTATGGCATGAAACTGTCTGTGGTGGTGATTGCACTACTCATAGCCATGCACTTCTGGACGTGCCAATCTGTCGTGTGCTTATGCATCTGAGCCGTGTGTCATGTGGAGCCCAACATTGATATCATCTGCTGAGAAATCAGCTACTTGGTAGGCCACAAAACAATGGACGGTTAAAATGAAAAGTTTTGGAGCATTCGTTTTTTCTGTTCATGTAGGTCCATCTGATGTTGGATGGCCAGCTTGAGTTCTTGGCCACCTGATAGACGGAAAACAATGGAAATTTCGCTAGGTTAATTGCTGTCCATTCAGCAGACCCGGCCATAATCCATTGCAAAATCAGATCAACCGTAGATCAAGTGGGCCCCAGGGTAGCTTTGAAACGGATTTGAAATATAGAAGGACAAAAGGTCAGCAAAACAAAGCATGTTAATTAGATGGCTAGGATTGTTTGGTTGATGGGACTGACAGTGGTGACTGTTGAATGAACAACTCCAATCTCTGATGGTGGACCCCATTTCAGTGGAGGACCTAAAAATCTATGAAGGGTGGGCCCCACTTTCCAGGATCAAAGGCCATGTCACTCGGAAAATCAATCCTACCCAATGGATGTTCCTCTCAAATGTGGATCCTCTTCCATTTGTAAGCCACAAATCAGATAATTAAGACAGTCGGATGGAGAAGATTTTGGTAGCATGAACCATATTCTATCAAAGGGCCCACTGCATGAATGGTCCGGATCACAGAAAGTGACTCGACCGAGTTGACTCGGCGAGTTTCAAGTCGAGTCACCGAGTTTTAAAACCATGGTCCACCTGTGGCAAATAGACCAACTCACTTTGTATGGCCAACCATTGGCTGGTAAACCAATGATTGATAGACTATTCCCCCTCTTATCCGGTTTGGGCGGTTCCAACGACGTTAGTCTTTTGTGGGCCCCACCTATGCCTTTTCTCAGAGATCAGCCTTCTGATCATAAGATGGGCCCCACCTAGGGGTTGTTCATCTGGTGGTCCCCACCCTGAATTTTCTGGGGCCCACAAAATCTCAATTGTGATTTTTGAGAGGTTTGCTAATTCCACATGCACGGGAACAGTTTCAAGTGTGAAACACCTGTAAGAGATCTGATCTCTCCATATGGTTGGTTATCATAGTTAGATCTTCTGCCCAAGAAATCAGACAATTTCACTCTTCAGGTGGGCCACACAACGTAAAAAGTAAATTGACGGTTGTAGAAGTTTTTCTACTCATTCATTCGATTTGATATGCTGTGGCCCACCATAGGTGTGAAACGGCCTGATTGTTATCCCAGAAGATCTATTGCGCCTGATGGACAGCTCACATTTCACACCTGATGGAAAGATCTATTGACACGTGTGCTCGGGTCTAAATATGCACTGCTCACACGCGCGTGTGGAATTACTAAACCTCGCCCACAGGAAATACAGTGTGTGGCCCACCTAAGAAACATCCATGATCTCTCTCACGCTGCTTACATGACACAGACACGTGTGGGAAGGATATAGAGTTTAAGCCTTTCATCAAGTGGACCACTGGTCCAGGCTCATTTCTTTGAAACGCGCATGGCCCACCACAGGAATGAATGAGTAACCTGACTAAGCCCATGGTCAAGCCATCGACCCCAATGTGGGTGTGGCCCACCTGACGTGCAGCTTGGATGCATGCCCGCGCGTGCAAGTGCAAGTGCACTCAGGAGGGCTCGATTGGCAATGATAGCCGTGACGCCACGTTTCAGAAGTGTGGGGCCCCACCAAACGGAGGAAAGCAAAAGCTCTTCGGCCTCAGTCCTCACCCACCTTCGCTTTCTCATCTGAAAGGAAGATCCGGCCTTCCTTTCTTTTCTTTGACATCAAGCGTGTGAAACTACATCTGGAATCTCCCTTACTCCATCTTCTACTTTTCACACTCATTTAAAAAAAGAACAAAGAAAAAATCACTTAGATGCCACCTTTTCATGACCACCATACACGTGGCACTCATCTGTAGTAATCAAGACTGTTGATCTTATGGGTCATCCATAGATAGAACATGGCCCAAAAATCACAGGTATTGGACAACTTTAGCAGTCCGATTATTGCAATGTTTGCCCATTAAATATGGGTCGTTGCTTCTTTTTTGTTTTTGTTTTTTTCCTTTGCTTGACTTTATCTTTACCGTTCAGTTGCAGGACGATGATAGGATCGATACCACAGTGGGTACCCAACAAATTTTCAAAAGTGGCCTACCAATCAACGGTAAGCAGGCGTGGAAGCCTAGGGAATTGATATACTAATCCCCATTTTTGGAACTGAAATGGTACAAAACTGGGGGTATTTTATCCCCAAAAGAGGAAAATTGGGGAAGCGGATTGCGTCCTGCCCGCTGGACGGACTCGGTGCAGTCAGGGGCTTTGTGGGGCCCACCGTCATGTATGGGTTTCATCCACGCCATCCATCTATTTTTCCAGATCATTTTAGGGTAGGATCCAAAAAACGAGGCAGATCCAAGGCTTAAGTGGACCACACGGTGGGGATTGAACGCTCACCATTGAAAAATGAAAACTTCTTGGGAGAGGCAGAAGTTTTGATCAAGCTGATATTTCTGTTTTCCCTCATGAACTGGTTGTACGGCAAATAAACATCACTGTGGGCGCCATTACCACCGCTGCTTCCAGTGGTGCGGTCCACTTGATCCTTGGACCTGCCTTGTTTTTGGGCCCGTATCCTCAAATGATATGTAAAAATAGATGGACGGTGTAGATTAAAAACATACATCACGGTGGGCCCCACAGGGCCCCTGTCTGGACCGATTGATCCAGTGTTCCTTATAGTGCCTCCTAGTTTCGTTTGCGACTCCTGGACAGTCTAATCTCTCAATCCGAACCGTCTATTAACTACAGGGTACACTTCATAAGGTACCATGTAAAAATCTGACTGAGAATCCATTCGCTAGCAAAAGTAAGGTCCATGGATTTATTTGGGCTCATAGAATCACTCCCATAAAACCATCCCAAACTTCCCATCCACGGCTTGGATTAGTCCAATTTTTGCTTTGCAGCCTACGAAATCTGAGCTTCACCTAATGGACGGCCTAGATCAACCGATCAAACCCTCCAAGTGTCCCAATCCAACCAGAACCACCACAACCTAGAGTGCACATCAAAGCACACTAAACTAAGACATGCATATGAACTCAGTTTTATTTAGGATTAAAAAAAACCAGTAATTAGAGAACTAATTATCGAAATTAATCTCAAAATTCCAGTAATTAGAAAACACCATTTCTCCAATTTACTCTCAAAAGACAAGATATTTACCGAATCAGACCACTAGCAATGGCGCGATTCGTTTCGAAACGAGTCGTTTCATACACGGGAAGTTCTTCTCTATACCTTTGAATCGGCATTTCAAGCTCGAAAAGATCGGAGCTTGAATACCCATCATCGTCGTGGTCATCATCATCATCATGGTCATGGCCATGGCCATGATCATGCATGCTTCTCATCACCTCTTCAAGGAAATCGCTCTTCTTCTGATACCCTTTCAGCAGATCTTTCGCCGCTTCTTCGATTCTCCTGCTCTTCTCCATCAAATGCAGCTTCAATTCCTCGCCGATTAACGGTTTAGATACCTCCATCTTTCCGCCGACGGTCGGATCACGATCGCTGATGCGTTTCTGGCCGCACGGCCTGCAATCCTCGTCGACGATGACGGTGATTGGGTAGAATCGTACAGAACGTTTCGAGCCGTTGGTGTTGGTCGAGTTTGAATTCCCTCTCGAGGAAGGGGTTTTACTAAGGCAGGATCTCGAGTAGGAAGATGCTGAAGAACACGTGGGCGTCGTTGATGTTGAGAGCGCCTGCGGGGCTGATCCGTTCTTCCTGGAATTGTCGATCTTCGCTTTCTTGGAATTCGATGCGAAGAGGGAATTGAGGAAGCTGGCGATGCGGCCGCCTGGCGAGATTGGCTGGCCTGGCTTCTTCAGATCGCTGTAGATCTTTGAAGCGGCTGTCTTTGGCTTCTCCTTCACTTGAATTTCGGGGAAATGGGATTTTTTCGAGGTGGATCGGAGAGGCATTTCGGGCACGAATCCGGTTCGGATAGGCTTCGGGCGTGGGGTGTGGAGGGACTCTGCTTCGGAGGAAGAGAATCCAAACCCGCCGTAGCTGGATTCTGAAGAGCTGGAGTTGGAATTGGAGAAGATGGGGTTTTGATTTTTCTGAGATCTTCGAAACCCATCTCCAGAATCGGAAGGTTTCCGTCGTGGAGCGAGCTTTTCAGGTTTCTTCTTCTCCTCTGTTCTATCATTGCTCTGTTTCTTTCTCATTGTTTCTTTGTAGAAAACAAGCTCTGCTTCTTCTCCTTTGTCGATTGAACAGTAGATAGCGTCGAGAAGAGATGAAGAGAAAGATGGGTTTTTTTGGCTCTGATGGAATCTCTTCTCCTTCAGAGATTTCTCATATAAATCCATGGCTTCTGCAAGCTTTATAGAGAAATAAGAGAGAGAGAGAGAGAGAGAGAGAGAGAGAGAGGTGGGATTTTGGTGATTTTGTCTGTTATAGGAGGGGCAAAAGCTGCAGCGGATTGATTGATGGACGGTAGATTGGAAAAAGAAAGGGAGGCATGTTCTGAGGAGAAAGAGGAGGGGGTTTTTTGTTACTGTTTTTGTTTAAAGGGAGTATTTTGAAATAAGGCGACAGAAGGAGGGTGTAGATGTCAGAAGAGGGGCCTTCTTTTGCAGGTTTTGAACTTTGAAGAGAAGGGTGTTCGGAGAGAGAGAGAGAGAGAGAGAGCCAGAGACAGAGGAGTGGAAGTATGGAAGAAGAGAGAGGGTCTTGGGCTTTAAATGAAAGAGGAGTTATTTGATACTCTGGCATAGTGTGAAACTTGATACACAGGCACTCAGAAGATGTACACTTGGCGTATGTCTTAACTCAATTAAACGGACCAAGTTATGAAACTAACTGTATCTAAAATCACACTCTCAAAATCAGATTGGTCAAACAAATCTAACCCTTGATTAGCGGACACTTGTTTATTGAAAACGGACCGTTGGATTTTTTCTATTTGAACCGTCCAATAAATGTCCATTTAAAAAAGCGTAATCTTTTACTCATGATACGTCTAAATTGGATCCATAATTTGGCTTGCTTTGATTTTTCTAAGAGCCTGTATATCATCTATCACACTCTACCGGAGTATCAAAGCTTTCCACTTTAAATGAAAGCCGAAGTACACGCGCTGAGAGAGAGAGCGAGGGAGCTTTTGAGGCCTGTCCCGCGCCTGCATGCTATTCTAGCAGGGAGTTCGTTTTGCCTCCGTCGCGATTTAGTTCCAGTGTGCGTCGCCAGACACTGGGTCCTCATAATGAGATAGTCCGATTATTTAAATCGTTCATATTATACTTTACTACAATAAGTAAGCTACTGCCCTTTGATCACCTTTCAATGGTGATCCTCACCTTTGATTTGTGGAGTTAAATTTGAACCATTAAAAACTTTCCTTTGTTGTTCGCAAGTCATACATAGACGGTGATGGTTACATACATTATATTCAGAGTAATTTACGTATTTTTGTCCTTATAGCATCAGATCAACGGTTCAGATGGTTAAAACACTTAGAATGTGGGCCTCAGGGGTGGCAACATACTCTGTGACATATTTCGCAACGGATTCAAAACGAACTCCCTGGGAGGCCGGAAGGACAGGGTGGCATTTTGATGACGTGGCTTTTGTAATTATTTTATGGGAGTTATTTATACTCCGGCTGCCTATGAGGCTTGATACTCGGACACCCAGAAATTTTACATAAAGAATATTCTAACTCAAAATAAACCGTCTAAATTGTAGAATATACTGTTGTTAACTCATGGTCCAAAATCAATCAGATTGGATTAACAGTCCATATTTCTGATTCATAGACATTTGTTTGTTGAGATTGGGCCGTTGGATATTTGTATTCATAAGCGTTCAATAAATGTCCACTTGGTTCATGATACATATGAACTTGAAATCATTTTTGGACAATTTTATTTGAATTAGATGTATTCCAGGTGTTCGATTTCTAAGTAGTTTATAAGTGCATGTGTATCATGTATCACTTCCGCCAGAGTATCAAGATTTTCTCTAGGAAGCTCGTTTGCACAAAGGCTACAATGACGTTAACGTGCCATGGCGCTGCAGGACACATGAGTTACTATATCATCGATCTGGACCGTCCATTCGGTTCGGCCCACTTTGCATGAACTAGTGTTCAGAACCCATTTTGACCGTGACATTCCAATAACCGTTGGATGGTTATAATCAATGTTTCCTTGGAGGAGGCATGGAAGAAATGGACGGCTTGGATTAGAGAAGGTCAGATGGTCAGTACGAATAGTACATCCATGAACACTGGGACTGAGTTCAAAACTATGATTTGACCATCCACGTGTCTGAAAGCGCCCGGCACAATTGGAGCGTCAATGCAGCCATGGTCTCCCAAAACGGGCCTTTTTTTTTTTGGTTAGTAATGATAGGGTCATGCCTTGGAAAGTACACTCGGTTCCGACGCGTGGGGCCCACGGTTAAGTAATCCAGACCGTTGGTCATGGGGCCCAAGGTGAGTGGCTAAAGATGATGCAAGACAATTTGAGGTTTGGTCAATGTAGAGCGGGTTGCCATAAAAGCATCGTATAGGATTGAAGGCATATCTATCTATGTCATATGAGGGGCTGTTTGGAGTTGTGATTAAAATAAGGACTTAAATAATAAAAAAATATCATCACACATGTTGGTTTATGGTCCATCTAAAATTCTAAATTGGGCTCTGGTTGAATTTGAGTCACATATTTCTTATTTATTTAGTTTTTGGTCCATTTAAAATAGGGCCATCATTTTGGACTGCTTAATTTTGAGTTACATGTTTCTCACGAGGGGATGTCAATAAGGATGGCACTGCATTATGCAGCTCGATGAGCCCGACTCAACTTTGGACCAGGCTTAGACCTATTGGCTTGACCGGTGTTGCCTGATCAATATTTTGAGCCCAGCCTATTATAGCGCGGACGTCGGATTGCACTCACACGTGTGTCCACTTATTTCTTTTTACTCATTTGTGGTGATGCTCAATTGTATGATTTGTTTATCTAGCATTTGCCAATCTTGATTGTGCATACCTTTTTTCAAGGCCAACAAAATAGCGTTCTTGGATACCTGGTGTGTTTGAGGGAGTCACCACTAGCTAAAGAGAGGCCATATAATTCACGGTCGGTTAGAGACATTGAAATCGCCTTGATAACGAGGGTAACTCGAGAGATCCCTAGTCTTTAGATGACTCTAAGTTTGATTTGTGCTGTAAATTCTGGGTAAGGCCACAGTTACAAAAGTGGAAGGTGTTAGGCACCCCCTTATCGGTTGTGAAACACATGGTTTCTACTTTGCAGGGCTATACGATTTTTGGGAGATTCTGGTAACTTCTAATCCTGCAAGGTTAGACTATACTCCGTAGGCTTTTTAGGACCCAGGTAAGTGAAATATTAAAGTGCAATAATAAGATAAATTGGTTTAGGCCAAACTTCGTAGGTTTTTAGGGCTTTGGTTCGCAAAAGCATAAAAGAAACGAAAACAAAGTGAGCTATGAGTGGGTGCAAGTATAGGGGGTGTGCAAGAAATGTGCGGAGTGGAATATGGTTTGATTTCGATATGTGAGAGGAAAATGGTCAGTTGTCCGAAGCTTCGGAAGGAAAGAAACTCACCCTGCCAGGATTACGTGATCGTTCAGTTGGGCAAAACTTCGTTTCAGTAAAGCCTCGTTGATTGTATCTTAGAGATTCTCCCCATCTCTATCTGTTGCTCACTCTCTACCCTTTCTCTCTATCTTTGTGTGTTTTTGTCTCTGTCCTTGATTTGGGTCCTAGGTGATGTTTAAATAGATGGCTTAGTGACAAAGCGTCTTAGCTGGACGAATCCGTGAGTTCATCGTAAGGCACAATAGCAATGCTGATTGGACAATGATGCATGTCGACAGGACAAGTGTCGATGTGGGGATAAGATCTGCTCGAAAACGGTGACAGGAATCCATATCCCTAGATACGGTTACCTGGGGCCGTTTCTGGGGTACTTTTAATTGTGGTGTTTGCCGCCTCACCAAGTTATGTGTTCATTCACTTTTGGATTATCTGTAGGTGATGGGCACACTTTGTACTGGTGTGCCCCACCTACCCTTGCTGCTTTCATATTTTGTCTTATGGCCGATTTGAGCCATTCATTGCTTCAGGGAACATTTTTAGCCATACAGTGCACCAGTCAAAGCTGATTCAAAGTTACCAAGTAGTGTATAGTTCACATGAAGGTGGGGTGTCTACATCTAGCCAATCCAACTTTATATATGCAGCTTATATGCTCTACATGTATCTGTGTTTATAGCTTGTTTGGCCCGCATGATTAAATGGTATGGAATTGCATTAGATGTGATTAACATCATTTTTACACAATGATTACATATTTAGAAGTACCATGGTATTTTGACCATCCAATCCCCATGTTTGGGATCAGAGATTCTTCCTTGATAAAAAAAACACTCTATTAAGCAAAACCCTGTTTGATGAACAATGAATTTGTAATCAACAGACCAAATTCATAACTGATGTCAGTCATTTGCACACTGTATACACCTCAAATGTCAATGTAAAGGATACGTATGATGGACCGCATGGGTAAAACACATGCATCAATGTAGGGCCCACCAATGTGGTGGATTTCAAAATCCACCACAAATCCTACATGATCCACGATCAAGAGAGGTTATAATGTTGGAATTAAGGACCACGTGGGGTCTCACTTGCAAGGAACCACTAGTGGGTGTGTGTCATATGTTTATTACCTCTCAATGGTCAGGGTCGCCCGCCCAACTAGACAACCACCAACCGTTAGGTCGGGCTTGGACTTACTAGCTTGGACCATAGACCAGATTTGGGCCTTACATATATGGCTAGATCAATTTTTGGGCTAAGCTTGGGCTGAAGTCATTTTAGCCCGACTTGACCCAACCCAGCATGATGTGACCCGACTTTATCTCGTACATGTGTTATATCTATAAATATCCCATTTTAGTCCTTAGAAGGCGACCTTCTGTGCATGTGTGGCCCATTTGATTAACAGATAGATTAGGAAAATTAAGGGGTAAATAGGGAGTTTTATCAATTTTTTAGCTGCGTACGGCCTTGGGCGAGCTATGCTAGGCCTTTTCTGGGCATGGGCCTGAGCCTTGGGCTTAAGTCGGGTTGGGCCTGGGTGAAGCCTGGCCCGGATCAACCCCCACCCCATTTCCACCTTTTAGACCATCCACTGTTTGATCAGAAGGTTGAATACCGACAAGGGTTGGCTGGTGACCCCAACATCAGCCAGCAAGCTGATGTCAAAGCTCTGTGGGTCCCACCATGATGTATGTGTTCTATCCACACCGTTCATTCATTTTTCCAGCTCATTTTAAGGCATGAGACAAAAAAAAATGAGGCAGATCAAATGTTCAAGTGTACCACACCACAAGAAACAATGGGGATTGAACATTTACAGTAGGAAAATTTTTGGGGCCACAGAAGTTTTGGATCAAGCTGATATTTTTGTTTTCCCTTCATCCATGTCTTTGTGATCTTATGAACAGGTTGGATGACAAATAAACATTACTGTGAGCCCTAGGAAGTCTTCAACGGTGGACATCATTCTCCTTATTTTTTCCTGTAGTGTGGTCCACTTGAGATTTTTATCTACCTCATATTTTGTCTCATGTCTTAAAATAAGCTGGAAAAATAGATGGACGGTGTGGATAAAACACATACATCATGGTGGGACCCACAGCGCTTTGACACCAGCTTGCTAGCGGGTGTTCGGGACACCAGCTTGCTGGACATCCTATTCCTCTGGCAATTGATTCGGCAGATGGTCGGCTTTATCATACAAAGTCCATGATCATTGACTATGTAGATCCGTTAGATCCTCACCGTATATGGCGATCGACTCAGGCCGTCAAATCGACGGTACGTACGGTCTGATCTTCTAAATCTAGTGTATCTGAGCCGTCTGTGAAGTCCACCAATGTGGGATCAGTTCCTGGATAAGATATGACCTCGCTCTTTGATCATTTATGAGGTCACTAAATGAACGGTATTGATCTACAGTCTTGATACCTGTATTGTCATAGGTAGGTTTTGTGGGAGTTCAGATGGAGGGATCCATCCAATCAATTCCCAGATGCATTCATATTGATGAATGAATGGATCACAAATTTTGGGTCTCACTCTGACAAACAAGGGTCCACCTTTAGTAACAGGAGATTAGGAATGTACGGTTGAGATTGGTGGGAACCACAGTTTGGTGTGCCCAGACATGGGTCAGCTAAACAGTACTTGTGTGCCATGTGATTTGGTAAGGAAAGGGAAGGCCACCTAACCACCAACTTAGGTGGGCCCACACTTCCATTGGCATGGGACCTGGTCTTACTGCAAGGGCTGCCAACCAAGACAGAGAGGGTCCTCCAGATCGATTTATACGGTCGTTTGGTGGACCACCAAACTGGTAATAGTCTATGCAGAGGAGGAGGATTTTCTAAGGAATCCTCTTGTACCTGTATTTGGATGCATTCAAGTAATTGGCGTGTGAATGGGGAGAGGATTATGTGTGGCCCACCTTGATGTATGTATTCTACATCCATGCCGTCCATCCGTTTCTCTAGATCATTTAAGGGCATGATTCCAAAAATGAAGCTGACCCAAATCTCAAGTGGACCATACTATAGGTAACGGTGGTGATTGAACACTAAACCATTAATGTTTACTTGCCATCCAACCTATTGATAAGGTCACACAAACCTGGATGAAGTGGAGGTGAATGTATATTAGCTTGATCTAAAACCTTTCTGGCCACAAAATGTTTTTAACGGTCAATCGCCATATTTTCCTATGGTGTGGTCCACCTGAAATTTCTATATGTTTCATTTTTGGCCTCAAGTCTTAAAATGATATATCAAAATGGATGGAAGGAATGGATATAGAATTCACATATTAAGGTGGTCCATATGGCAAGGGCCGCACATTCTTGGGTGAGGCTGAGGTTGCACCTAATCTGCTCCCCCATGTAAATGAATCTTTGGTGCATATGGGGCTGTGTGCCCGCATCGACCGAGGTGGGTGGATTCCCATAAGAAACGAGCATGGCTAAGCCTACTCTCACGGTCTAATTGGGCCCCACATGCAAATGACACGCTAGTGTGTAAGATCCTGTCCGTTCATCTATGTGTTCCACGAGATGGATGTGCAGTGGGCCCAAAATCGATCTAATCGGACTGTCTTAACCACTGGATGAAGGTAATGGAAAGGTTGTGTGAAAATTTAGCCATCAACCCTCATTCGAAACTCAAATCTAGCTGTTGGGGCTGTTTGACCTTCCTGAAATTTGGGCCAAAGGTGTAAGACTCCATTAAGTGGGCCACACATGATCATCGGTTTAGATCATGACCGTTGGATTATTCAGATTGAGCGATTCAGTGGGCCCCATTACAGTTGTGATCATTGCAAATAAGTTTGGGGCGGGACGCTTGAACCGTGTTCCCTATACGCGGTTATTAAGCCAGATATGGAAACCTACGGTGTGGAGACCCTAGAGGAGAGAAGTGTGATGGGTAAGCTTCTCTGACCCTCTTTCTTATAAATATATGTCTTGGTCCCCTCACCAACACACAAGAGAAAACCCTAGTCCCCATTGAGAGGTTCTCCTAAAGGTGTAAGGTGCGAAAGACCAAGAGTTCTTCTCGGCAACACAGCGGCATCGGGAATGTCTTCCCAATCAGGTATGGCTTTCAGATTACAGTATGGAATCTCCATTATTCGATGCATAGACGATCCTATTATTCCGCATTAAGTTTTCAGTTTCACAGTTGGTATCAGAGAAGCTATGCATCGATGTGGTAGATTTTGTAGCGGGTTTTCAGTTTTTTTCACCATATCATATATAGCAGTTGTTACTGCAATTAGTGAAATCGGTTTATGGCTTTTGGATTGAGGATTTTCTGGAAACCTTAATCGAAGATGGTCTGTAATGAGGAGATAATCTGGAACCTTCATCATGCTGCCCAAAGTAACTACAGTCGCAGCCATTGCCGACCTCAGAGGTTGCGACTAATGGGCTGAGATGATTGCAGCACTGCTGCCATTGGCTATTGATTCCAATCGGAACCGTAATCGATGGCGGCAGCGACCCTTTAATTATACAGATATTTAAAAAAAAAAAAAAAAACCGAAGATCTGTTGGAACCCACTAAAACCGACAATGGTGAATCTGCCCAAATCACTTGACGTCCATCCACGTCGGTCATCTCAAACCAACGGTCGGATCTTGTCGCGATAGTGGCTGCTGATGGAAAATTTTCTGTACATGAAGAATCGAAGCTATGAAATCCGATCATATTGGAGTGCGGCGGCTAGGGTTTCAAAGATCAGAACCGGCCGCCAAGAAATCCGGAATGGATTGATGTCGGCTAGGGTCTTAGGCATATCAGGGTTTCTTTTGGGTATCGACAGCAACGATCGTCAGCCATGGCCGACGACCGTAAAACCTCATACCTCCATTACTCCTCCGTTTTCGATCTCTGCTGCTTCCGATTTTAATGGCGGTAAGCTTTGGTGATGGCTGTCGTCTTCTCCAGCAGCGACAGTAGCCATCCTTCATCATTGATACCAGTGATCGGACGCCGCTGGTGCAGCGGCAGTGCCGTTGGCAACAATAGAGAAGGCAGAGCCGGCGTTGTTGGTGGAGGAGTTGATGGCAGCGGGGTTTTGCTCATCAGGGATGAAGATGGGATGCGGCTAGGGTTTGGACCCTGTTTTGGAATGCTGCTGGTTTTTTGGGCGCTGGTATTTGTACGCGCCAGCGGACGAGTGGGCTGATCAGGCCCAGCTTGATGATCAGGCCCAGTCCATTTGCCAGACCGAAAGTAGGCTGCGGGCTGCGGCCTTGGTCCAGTCCAGTCCAGTAGGCTAGGCCCACCAGGCCCAATCCATTTGGTCAGGCCTGAAAGGCCCAATCCAGTGGATCAGGCCCGCCAGCCAGGCCCAAGCCTAAATCCATTTGGTTATTTCTTTTGGATTTTAAGGGGCCCACTTTGGATACTTGGGCCCATTGTCCAAGATGATGTAAACTACTGAATTACCTATAGTTGGGCCATCCAATACAAATAAAACCTAAATAAATTAATTGATGGTTGGTAGCTTTTATAAGGTGGCCCTAGTAATTCAATAAATGTGGATTATATCTTACTCTAATTTGACCCAAAATGGGGCCATTACCCATGTATTTGAGACTGACATTTAGTTGTTGGCCATTAAGAAATTAAACCAACCATTCTTTTGGAATATGTTTTGAGCCTACGGGCGGTCAACGTCAGTTGTGTTTTGGGCCAAATCAGAACTCTTACAGAATGATCCATTTTGGGCAGGACCATGCAGCAATCCTTGAGTTTGGAAGTGGGATTGGAGCTGGTTGTGTTAGCCACCAAAGTGACCTCAATTGGCAAAGATTTCTACTTCTAGACTTCTATATTTGGAATTCAGTGACCCTCCATTATAGGATTGCATTCAGTTGCGTTCATAGCCAGACAGAGGTGGTCAGAACAAAGAAGTATCATCGTTTGGCTGGATGTGAGCGGGATGAAGTGGTTGGTAATGGTGATATAGGTTTGAGAGATTCATTTTACCCAAAGGTGATGGACGTCTTAGATTTATTTCACCAACATTGGTCAGCTTCATGATTCAGTAGAGCCTCCTGTATGTTATAATTTCGCCCAAAGGAGGAATCGTGATGATACGCTGGGCTCTTGCCAGATTTTGATGATTATGGCCCATCATCATTCTGGGTCATTTGATTGAAGGCCCAAATCAATCGAATGAACATACATACATGATATTTGTGGTTTATGTTTATGCATTGTTATATGGGACTTGATTATTAATGTGAGTTTTATGCTTTGAATGTCCAGCTATGACTGTTTTCAATATTTCAACACAATTCAATTCCATACCTTTGCTTACTGGGTCCAACTATTCCAAATGGAAGTCGTCCGTTGAAATAATCCTAGGTTGCATGGACTTGGACTAGGCCCTGGAGGAAGTAGAGCCTCCTACTCCAACTGATTCTAGTACGGATTCAGCAAAGGCTCACTACAAGGCCTGGACCAAGTCAAATAAGATGTGTTTCAAGATCATAAAGAACTCGATTTCTGAGACCATGCAGGGTGTCATGCCCGACACTGAGAAAGCTAAAGATTTCCTGACTGAAATAGGAAAACGATTTCATAAATCGGATAAAGCTGAGCTGAGTTCACTTTTACATAAATTGACTCAAGCCACCTATAACGGTCAAGGAAATATCAGGGAGTACATTGGTGGATTGTCTGATGTGGTGGCTAAAATCCGCGCATTAGACCTTAAGATTGAGGATGAACTCCTGATTTTCTTGGTTCTGAACTCCCTCCCTCCACAATTCAGTCAATTCCAAATCAGCTACAATACTCAAAAGGAAAAGTGGACATTGAACGAACTGATATCTCAGTGCGTTCAGGAGGAAGAGAGACTCAGAAGGTCGAGCAAGACACAAAATGCACACCTAGTGACATCTGGTCAAGGACGAAAAGGAAATAAGAAAAGAAAGCACACTTCAGGGAAAAGTTCTACGGGTCTTGCGGGTGGCAATTAACCTAAGTCTGGAAAGACATTTAAGAAGAAAAGGAAGGGTCCTAATGATGGCTGCTTTTTCTGCAAGAAGCCTGGTCATCAGAAGAAGGATTGTGAAGATTTTAAAGTATGGCTCGTTTCTAAGGGTAAAGACCATATTTTAGTCTGTTTTGAATCAAATTTAGCTGATATGTCCACAGACTCCTGGTGGATAGATTCTGGTGCAACTATTCACATTTGTAATTCCATGCAGGATATGCTCCAAAGCCTGACGCCAACTGATGCAGAGAGATCAATCTATATGGGGAATGGCATTAGAGCAAACGTGGAAGCTATTGGAGTCTGTAGGCTTAGGTTATCGTCAGGACACTTTCTTGATCTAGTAGATACTGTTTGTGTGCCTTCTATAAGGTGCAATTTGGTTTCCATTTCTCGTTTAGACAAATTTGGTTATGAGTTTAAATTTGCAAATGAAAAATTAAGCATTTACTATGATTCAGTTTTGATTGGTTCTGGCACTTTAGTTAATAACCTTTATCAGCTAGATTTGGATGTTTCACATGTATACAGCGTTAACTCATCACATGGAAACACTAAAGGCATCAAACGAAGTTTAGATTGTGAGAATTCCTCCATGCTATGGCACAGGCGATTAGGCCATATCTCTCGTGAGAGATTGGAAAGGCTTGTACGTGAAGGAATTCTTCACTCCCTAGACTTCTCAGACTTTGGGGTTTGTATTGATTGCATTAAAGGTAAACAAACTAGAATAAGGAAAAATGGTGTCACTAGGAGCGTAGGACTCGCAGAAGTGATTCATACAGACATCTGCGGACCGTTCCCTACAGCATCCTGGAATGGGCAGAAGTATTTTATCACTTTTATAGATGACTACTCTCGTTATGGGTACTTGTACCTTATTAACGAAAAATTAGACGCCCTGGATACATTTAAGATCTATAAGGCTGACGTCGAGAATCAACTCGACAGGAAGATCAAAGTCGTTAGATCCGACCGTGGTGGTGAGTACTACGGAAGGTATGACGAATCTGGGCGTAATCCAGGTCCATTCGCTAGATACCTACAAGATTGTGGCATCGTCGTCCAGTACACCATGCCTGGTACTCCAGAGCAGAATGGTGTAGCGGAAAGGCGTAATCGCACCCTAAAGGACATGGTGTGATCTATGATTAGTAATTCTACATTGCCAGAATCTTTGTGGTGTGATGCGTTGAAAACAGCTGTGCATATCCTTAATAGGGTCCCAAGTAAGGCTGTAATGAAAACTCCATATAAATTGTGGATAGGACGAAAGCCTAGTCTACGATATTTTTATGTATGGGGTTGTCCTGCAGAAGCCAAACCAGTATAACCCGCATGAAAGAAAACTTGACCCTAGAACTGTTAGTTGCTTCTTTATTGGATACCCAGAAAAATCAAAAGGATTCAGATTTTATTGTCCATCATATTCCATGAGAGTCATTGAGACTGGGAATGCTAGGTTTATTGAGAACACTGAAGATAGTGAGAGCACAAATATAAGAGATATTGTATTTGAGGAAGAGCGGATTGTGATTCCCACCACAATCATTCAGAGTAGCATGGTTGTCCGTCCAGCAGTGGACCCTGAGATCCTTATGGACGACCATGTATAACCTCAAATACAACCCACTGATGAGGAAATGGAAAACCCAATTCAGAATAATGAGCCATTAAGACGATCACATAGAGAGAGAAGATCTGCAATACCAGACGATTACGTCGTCTATTTGCAGGAGCATGAGTTTGACATTGGGGTTGAAAAGAATCCTGTATCCCTTTCATAGGTCGAACAAAGTGCAGATTCTTCTCATTGGTTCGATGCCATGAAGGATGAATTGAAATCCATGAAGGACAACAAAGTTTGGGACTTTGTTGAATTGCCCCAAGGGATTAGGCCGATTGGTTGCAAATGGGTATTTAAAACCAAACGGGACTCTAAGGGCAATATCGAAAGGTATAAAGCCAGGCTAGTTGCAAAAGGGTTTCACTCAGCGTGAGGGCATTGACTTTAAGGAGACTTTCTCACCTGTATCTAAGAAAGACTCATTTAGGATCATTATGGCTCTTGTGGCTCATATGGATTTGGAGCTACATCAAATGGACGTGAAAACTGCGTTTCTCAATGGAAATCTAATAGAGAACGTATATATGTTGCAGCCAGAAGGTTTTAAAGCCAAAGGCTCAGAACATCTGGTCTGCAAACTTAAGAAGTCTATTTATGAGTTGAAACAGGCATCACGACAGTGGTACCTAAAGTTTCATGAAGTTGTTTCCTCATATGGTTTCATTGAAAACACTACGGATGAGTGCATATATGTGAAAATCAGTGGGAGTAAGTTTATCATTTTAGTCTTGTATGTTGACGACATTTTATTGGCCAGTAGTGATATAGGATTGTTGCGTAAGACTAAGAAATTTCTATCTCAAAATTTTGAGATGAAAGATCTTGGTGATGCTTCCTTTGTCATCTGCATTCAGATTAGCCGGGACAGATCACGTGGATTACTTGGCTTGTCGCAGAGGGCCTATATTGATAGGGTTCTCGAAAGGTTTGGCATGCAAGGTTGTGCTCCTGGCCAAGCACCTATTGTAAAAGGTGACAAATTTGGTCAATTTTAGTGTCCTAAGAATGACCTAGAAAAGGACAAGATGAAAGCTATTCCGTATGCGTCAGCAGTAGGGAGCATCATGTATGCTCAGGTCTGTACGCGTCCAGATATTGCTTTTGTGGTTGGAATGTTGGGCAGGTACCTTAGCAATCCAGGAATGAATCATTGGATAGCTGTAAAGAAAGTGTTGCGCTACCTACAAAGGACAAAGGACTTCGAACTTATATACAGGAGATCCGACCATTTGGAGTTGGTAGGATATACAGATGTAGATTTTGCTGGTTGTCTCGACAGCAAGAAGTCCGCCTCGGGCTATGATTCATGATGGTTGGTGGAGCCATATCATGGAAGAGCGTGAAACAGTCGATTACGGCATCATCTACCATGGAAGCAGAGTATGTAGCTTCTCATGAAGCCACGAATCAGGCGGTCTGGCTTCAGAGCTTTTTCTCTGGTTTACGGGTTGTGCAGATGATCCCGAAACCATTGAAAATCTATTATGATAGTTCAGCTGCAGTTAACTTCTCCAACAACAACAAGCATTCATCGAGGTCAAAGGACATTGACATCAAATATCTTGTTGTGAAGGAGAGAGTTCAGAATCGTCAAGTGTCTGTGGAACTCATCGGCACAAGGCAGATGATAGCGGATCCTCTCACTAAAGGCCTTCCTATCACGCTCTTTAAGGAGCATGTGACATCTATGGGAGTTGTTGATCCCAAGGATGTATTTTAGTAGTGGGAGTTTTCATGTATGATCCGATTATGTCCAGACATTTTTTAGAGATATCTATTATGCATTGATGATTCTGTTTTTCAGTTTATATCTTGTTTCTCCTTCAGTGTGCACATTTAGTTTTGAGTAAGCAAGACTTTAGTTTGTGTCTTGGAGACACGTTCAGTAGGACCACTTGAAGATAAACACGTATGATCACATAAGACGTGTAATCTTCATACCACACCCCATATCAGTGATCCATGTCGTTAAGGCTATTGGTATTTGTGATTGTGACTCGTCACACTTCGAACAAATATGAAATGTTGTGTTGACTACCATGATTCAATATCAGTGGTCTTGATGGACCGGATCTGACAAGCGTTGCTCATAATTATCTAATGGTATTGTTTTGAAATCAGTAGGGCGCACATTAGGAACTTTTGAAACAAACATGTTTTATGAAATGCTTTTCACAAAATAAAATAAAATATTTTATTTTCTTTCAGAGATCAGTGTAGCCCAAGTGGGAGAATGTAAGACTCCATTAAGTGGGCCACACATGATCATCGTTTAGATCATGATCGTTGGATTATTCAGATTGAGCAATTCAGTGGGCCCCACTACAGTTGTGATCATTGCAAATAGGTTTGGGGCGGGACACTTGAACCGTGTTCCTATACGCGGTTATTAAGCCAGATATGGAAACCTACGGTGTGGAGACCCTAGAGGAGAGAAGTGTGATGGGTAAGCTTCTCTGGCCCTCTTTCCTATAAATATATGTCTTGGTCCCCTCTCCAACACACAAGAGAAAACCCTAGTCCCCATTGAGAGGTTCTCCTAAAGGTGTAAGGTGCGGAAGATCAAGAGTTCTTCTCGGCAACACGGCGGCATCGGGAATGTCTTCCCAATCAGGTATGGCTTTCAGATTACAGTATGGAATCTCCATTATTCGATGCATAGACGATGCTATTATTCCGCATTAAGTTTTCAGTTTCACAAAAGGCTCATCCATTGTAGCATTTCACCTGATTAACGAACAGGATCTCATTCACACACGCATCAACATTTGCACGTGTCCTGAGAGTAGAAATTTGCGAGTATGCATGGCATTTTTACTAGTGTTAAGTGTGACTGTTGCTTTTAGATATATGGACTGTCCAATCATAAATCAGAACCGTTCATCCAGTCAAAGTACCATCAGAGGCCACAATGAAAAGAAATCCACCATGATCAGAAGATTTCAATCGACGAAAACTGTCCTACTTCCATATGACAGAATGGAATGGCCATAGCTAAAAAAATGGACTTGACTCGAGCAAAATCGTAGTTGCCAAGAACAAGAAGATGGTAGAGCATCTCTCAGCGGATAATGGGTCAAGGTGATGTGTAATACCCCAAGTTTTCGAAAATAATTAAATAAACAAATCAGTTAATTAATTAATAAATTATGTGGATTATTATAAACTAATAAATTGTAGGGAATTCACGTAGGATCCCTTATTAAATTTGCTTAACACAAACCCTAGACCAGCATAGAAGTGGTAGGTTTATCAAAACTCACCATAAATACAAAAAAATACCATTGATTAAACTTAATCTATATAGATGATTTTAAGTGTACCAGTTTCTGACGATCCGTTTCATGTAAAACTTCATATAATAGTTTAGAGACCTAATCTAACCATACACGTCAAATTTCAGCCCTCCGATCATCCTACAAGTACCCTAATCAGAAATCGGGCCATAAGTGGGCCATCTAAACTCAGAACTGCATCAAATTTTGTGCCATACCCTAAAATCACGTGGCCTACATAGTGGTCAGAGTAGATTTTTCATACACATCTCTGTGGGTCCCACGTGCACAGCGTGCACGTTAGACACGTCGGTCAACACGCGTTGACCGCATACAGTAAAGGAGCGGGCGTCTTCTTCGCTCGGACGCTGCAACAGCAGCGTCCGCTGTTTGCTGGGTGGTTCACATCGTCCATCGCTGTGGGCCCCATCCAAATATCCATTCTGTCCATTGTGTAGCTCATGTTTGGGTCTACTAATGGGAGGATTCATCCTTATAAACAGTAACTTGTGTGGACCGCAAAAGCTGTTGAAACCTATAACTAAACGAGAAAGAATGTGCAAGATCGGGGCCGATTCTACGCATGGGTCCCTGAAACTTAAAAGGATTGGTTGCGTGGGCCACACCTACGATTTTAACGGTTTACATAGTACCAAACGTTGATGTAGTGGGAGATCCGAAATCTTGATCTTTCCTTCTCCCACTCAAACTCGGCTACGCTCGTCCGGAGGTTCCGTCCGCATTACGCCACCATCAGCGTGTCAGTGGGATATAAAAGGGCATGTAGACGTCCCTCCCCTTCCCAGAAAAACGTAGAGAGTGAGAGAGAGAGAGAGAGAGAGAGAGAGAGAGAGAGACGTTGGAGAGAGGAAAGAGAAAGAGAGAGAGGTTTTGTAGAGAGAGAGAGAGATAGCTTTCAAGGGGGGGTTTTCGAGTGCTGTTTGCTCCTTCCATTGCTGGAGCAACCTTCCAGCAGCAGCAGGAAGAAGAAGAAGAAGAAGAAGAAGAGAAAGAAGAAGGAAAGAAAGAAAGAAAGAGTGAGTTCCTCTCATATTTTTTTCCTGTAATTCTAGCTTAGGATTATTTTTTATTATTTAATTTCGGATTCCCTATGTTAATATTTTGTTCTCCCGTTTTAGAAGTTTAAACGTGACTTTGTTTGGTTAGATTTGTGAATAATTGAATTATATCAATTATATCTGCTTATAAATTATGTTTATAAATTATGTTTATAAATTATGTTTATAAATTATTCTCCCTTGTTTATAAATTATGTTTTTTTGTTTTGTTTTGTGAAGTTGATACCCGATTAAGGTGGTACATGTGTGAGCTTAGTTTTGAATTATCTTGGAAAGATGTTTTGAAGTATTGATTTGGTTCATGCATAGCACGATTTGAGAACTCCAGTTGTTACCGTAGGGTGAGCACCCTGGTGTGTGCAATAGGCCCATTGATGATTGTTTGGGTGAGCGCCCAAGTGTGTGCAACAATCCCTGGTTGAGCGCCCTGTGTGTGCAATATACCCTTCTGATAGTCCATTGATTGTGGACGAGTTGGTTGAGCTCACTGGTGTGTGCAAGATACCATACTAGCGTACCCGGTGGATATCAGATGATTTTAGCAGGTTGGGTGAGTTCCCTGGTGTGTACAAGAGACCAACTCTGTAATTGTGAAAGTGTAGGCCCGACTATAAACTGGCTGTCACGCCCCAAATTCGGTTCTCGACGTCCATTCGCTGTAACCCGAATTCAGAGGTGGCAGCCTCCGTAGTACCCCGATCTCGGATCCTAACCCTACACGTCAGGTTCCGATCCTGGGATACCACAAGGAGGATTTTAGGGTCTGAAATTTTTTTTTGAAAACATGAGCATCACAATATGAGTACCATCAAAGACAAACACAATAATTTCACTAAATCATTTCGTTTATATGCAGTACTGGAAAGTAAATATACAATGCGTAAATATAAAAACTGCGCACACTTCGGCACCTCCTGCTACTGCACTACAAACTCCAACTCAACGTTGCTGATATACTCTGGTAGAACCTGCAGCGTAACAAACGCGCATAAGCTTCGAACGAAGCTTCGTGAGTGCGTGTGTGCGTGCACAATGCGTATGACAAACATGATAAATATCAGAGTAAGCAGTAAAGCATGATGAGAAGACTAAACCAAAACTTAGCCCAATTAGGCTACACGATCATGTGATATGAATAACTAGTCTATCACGGCTGTGCAAACATGCAATACATATAACTAGCCTACCATGGCTATGCAAGCATGCAATACAGGTAACCAGCCTACCAAGGCTATATACTCTCACTATACAATGGCCTACAGGGCCTAATGTCACATACAATGATCCAATGCATGTATGCAAATCACCACATCTCAGTACAGTGGTCCAGATGCGAACAGTCATAACGCGATCACGTAAGCAATGCAGGACTCGGAACTGGTAGCTCGCCAGTGTGGTAGCTCGCCCAGGCTTACAGCCTCGCCCACATCACACCCGCCCACATCAGGTCCGTCCCACACCATACAGAACATCAGTCACATCACTGATACCAATACCATCTCTGAAACGGAACATCACCGGGGTCTCACAGACCTCACTACTCACCAGTAGAATGCCAAAGCCTATCTGGTGCAATAGCGGACCTACTTACAGCTGGTCAAACTCAACCCCCTTTGCCAACACTCTTCCGGCAGGTTAGGTCAGACCTCCTTCCAAACTGACCACGTGCAGTGGATAACACCGCCGTTTGGTATTCGGCATACTGGTGTATGATTAAACCACCCGGTCCTTGAATGGAGCACCCACCTTGGTACCAACGGGATCAGGGACTTTCACCCAGGGACATCTTTGGCATCCAGTTAAAAGATCACATATTTCCGGTGTTCTGCAAACCACGATGGAGTTGTGGTTGCAACGTAGTAACCATGCTATATGCGGCACAAGCAGACGGTGCGAAATGCAACCATGCATACAAACGTGGGACGACATGCCCGTGCAAGTCTCCAAAGAGCACCATAAAACTATAAGGTCTCAAACACAATGTCACCGTCAGCTGGTAATGAACTGCACGACAATCACAACCGATATGGCCGGTTGATACAAGACAATCAGATGAGCCAAGCATTCATGATGCATGAGTCAAGTATACAGTATGAGTGCCAACAAGTAGCCCATCTACCACGATGGCAATAAATCAATCTAGTCCAACCTATTTGAGATATGATTAAGATGAGGGGACACATATGAATGATCGAGTCATAGTGCGGGATGTCGCTAGCCAGGGAATCTCGCACCAAGGGCTACAAGGTATGCTAAGCTATTCCTACCATACAGTGTAAGTCAGGATGATAGATTCCTGTCCTCGAATAGTCCCATACCTATTGGAGAGGTTTGCGATAGAGAGCACAGGAATTACATTTGCGCGACTACATCTCGAATGCTTTATGAATGCGTTTATGCCCTAGTGGTCCCCAACTAACAATGGTGATTCGGGATGCGTACTCATTACGCATGCATGGTGATCGTCGAAGCATATAGTATAAAGATCATATATGAGTATTCTAACAACACTACGTGTGGCAACAGACATATCAAAAATAGCATAAAAAGATAATTCACTTATAATACAAGCAAACATAAAGAGATAAGACTCTAAATGGATGGTATACAACAACACAGACGTTCCAACAACTGAACGGTGTGGATTAACCTTCAATATTCAGATAACCCAAATGGAAAGGAAATGATTGAAAACACTACCGACACATCAAAGGTAGAACCTACTTGAGCGGCAAGAGTGGAATACTCAAAATCATGCCGAGACCCATAATCCTGTAGTACAGTAGAGATGAACACAATAATGGTCCGTAAAAGGAATATTATAGAACGGATTGAAAGATAGACAGGTTATGACAGAGAATCATAAATGGTAGGGAAATCTGAGACAGATGATCAATACAATGAGGTCCAAGAAGGGACAACAGGTCTAACCTCATACTACAAGATAGGCTCCATATAATGGATGGCCTAGATGACATTCGAACGTCGAGGATGAGCCCAACACTCGTCCTAAGGGTAAACGGACGGTGTGGATGAGATATACATGATATGGTGGTCTTTAATAGTTGGGTACAAGGGTAGAAGGGGTGAGTCATATGAGTATACAAGCTGAGTTGCTAAGATCAATCAACATGGTGAGTCAACAAGGTGAGTCAACAAGGCGGGTCAACAAAGCGGGTCAACATGGTGAGTTAACAAGGTGAATTGACAAGACGGTTCCACAGGGTGAGTTTAAGAAGGTAGTCCTGTGACTTGGATCAAGCAAACTCTAAGGATGACCTTTCAATAAGGGTTTACACAACTAATCATCAAGGTGGGTCCACGGGATGGACAACGCGGTCATTCGAACACGCACACTAAGGTGGTCCCAAGGGCCATCCTGTACCTAACATGCTAGGGTTCATTCATTTGGATGGTTTGGATTAAGCACAAAATTAAGGCGGTCCTTATGGATGGCCGACATACATATCGCACCATGGAGGCCAATAGCTGACGTGGATAGAACACATGCATAACAAGGTGGACCCGGGGTTGGGTATAACCACACAAAGGAGTGGAGAAGCCACATACATCAATGGGCCCCAACAGTTTGGGATCAACCCGATATTTGTGCTTTCCTACTAATCAAGTAAGATGGCAATCAAACACCATGGTGAGGCCCGCACACCACATGTGTGGAACCCTACCCATGGCTGGGTGACTTATTAACAAGAAGAATGGCAAATAAATATAACAGATGGGTCCTGCAAAGTTTCCAATGGTAAGCATTCAATCACCCTTATTTTCTACGTGTGGCCCACCTAAAACTGGGCCCACACCTTTACCAAGAAGAACGACAAAGTATCCCCAACATTCATCAAGGTGGGACCCAAAATTGGGCCCCATCACCTTTGGTTAGATGGAAAAATAAACATTACAATGGCCCCAAGGAAGGTTTCAAAGGTGGGCATCAATGGCCACGGTTTCCCTACAATGTGGTCCACTTGAGGTTGGGATTTACCTCATATGAGGGCCCATGGCCTTAAAATAATATGGAAAAACAGATGGGCGGCATACATAAAACAGATACATCGTGGTGGGACCCATAGAGCATAGCACCCAAATGGGCCCCAAGCATTTTGAATCAAACTAATATTTTTATTTCCCCCTTCACCCATATCCATGTGATCTTATGAACAGGTTAAATGACAAATAAACATCATTGTAGAGCCTGGGAAGGTTTCAACGGTGGAGATCATAATTCCCACTGTTCCCATGGCATGGTCCACTTGACATTTGAATATGCTTCAATTTTGGCTCAGCCACTAAAATGAGCTGGAAAAGCATGTGGGCGGAATAGATAAGGCACATACATTATAGGTGGGCCCAACGAGTGGGGCCCATTGCCATGCCCAGAGAGGGCTGCGCCGCTGGGCAGCAGCGTCCCCTGGACGCTGTCTGTCCAGTGGCCAGCTCCCATATTTTTTTTATTTTTATTATTTTTTTTATTTATTTATTATATCCTCTCCTCAAGTAGGGCCCACAAGCTTTTGATCAATCTGATATTTTTGTTTTCCCTTCTTACATGCATGTGTGAACTTATGCACAGGTTGGATCTCAAATAAACATCATGGTGGGCCATAGGTAGGTTTCAACGGTAGGGCCATTGTCCCTACTGTTTTCTGTGGTGGGGTCCACTGAAGATTTGGATCTGTCTCATTCTTGGAGTCATGCCTTAAAATGATCTCCCCAAACGGATGAACGGTGTGGATTACAGCACATGCATCATGGTGGGACCCACAACTGGGCCACCAGCTGGGACGAGCCAGCGTCCAAGGACGCTGGTACGCCCAGCGCGTCAGAGCCCTCCTCCTTTCTTTCTTTCTTTCTTCTTCTTTTTTTTTTGTTTTTCAATGGTTATCGTCGAGTGGGGCCCACATAAAGGTGATCCACTCCGTTCATCAGCTGGGCCATCTCATGGTGGGTCCAATGAGCCCAATATTGGATATATTTTGGGGGCTACAAATATCAAGGTGGGCCGAGGAAGTTCAGCAGTACAAATCGTCTCCCCACTGTTTCATACGGTGCGGTCCACTTAAAATTCAGATCGGCTTCAGATTTGGGCCTTGGCCCTAAAATGATATGGGAAAACAGGTAGACGGTGTGGATGGAACACAAACATCAAGGTGGGTCCCACGAGTGGGGACCCCTTCCAGCCGTCCTGGCGCTGGACGGTTCCAGCGTCCCAGACGCTGTGAACGTCCAGCGCTGGACGTTCTGTTTTATTTTTTTTTATTATTATTTTTTTTTCTTTCTAAGCTTATATCAGGTGGGGCCCACTTATGGACAATCCACCCCCTCCATCATGTTCCCCAGCTCATTGGGGTTCTAACAAGCCCAATATTGGGCAGGTAATATGGTCCACAAACATCACGGTGGGTCCAAGAAGTCTCAACAGTCGTTTCCACTGTTTTCTATGGTGTGGTCCACCTGAGATCTGGATCTTCTTCATTTTTGGTGGCCAGCCCTAAAATGGGCTGGAGAAACAAATGGACGGCGTGGATTACATACATACATCAAGGTGGGTCCCACGAGTGGGGACCCACGGTCAACGTGCAAGCCCCAGCGCTGCTGGGCAGCAGCGTCCTCTGGACGCTGGCTGTCCAGCGGCCACCTCCTTCACCCTTTTCTTCTTCTTCTTCTTCTTTTTTTTTCTTTTTTTTTTTTTTAACTTCAAGTGGGGCCCACATGTGCAGATCCGCTCCATCCACCAGCTGGGCCATCACATGGTGGGCCCACATGGTGGACAGCGTGGATGAACTACATACATCATGGTGGCTGTTGGCCACACTAAATATGCCACACAATGGGTCCCAAAGTGGGATCCACACCATCAAAGGGTGGGACCCATTCATGGACGATCCAGCCCATCCATCTCATTGCCCATCACAAGGTGGGACCAAGGAAAGAAAACGAAAAGTAAACGAGAAAAAGGGGGGAAAGGTATGCACTCACAATGATGGTTGGACGGTTGGATTGCCGATCGGATGGTCCGGATGATGATCGGGGTCCTCCAAGCTTGATCTTCACCTTCAATCTCTCTCTTTCTCTCTTGATCTCCCTCTAAATCTCTCTACTTCTCTCTCTTCTCTCTCTTCTCTTTCTCTCTCTCTCTCTCCCTCTCTCTCTCTCTCTCTCTAACTCTTGGAATAGAGAAGGCCACCCCCCCCCCCCACGTATGGCTCTTGTATGGGAAGAGGGGGGTGCATGATGTCATGATGATGATGGGAGAGGACATGGGGGAATGGGTTGTGATGATGGCTAGATAATGATGATGATGATGGGAGAGGGCATGGGAGGTGTTGACTTTGGTGAGAGAGGTATGGGTTGGAGTTGGTGATGATGGTTAGATAATGATGGGGGTGATGTGATAGATTTGACATGTTGTTGGGAATTGTGCAAGTGGGGCCCACGCCACACGCGCGTTGCGTGGCCCACCTCGAATTGCATGAACGTATGCATCTTACACACCGGGTATCGCAATGGGGCGTGCCGCGCGGCGTTGGAATCGCAGCGCCCGCGCGGTCGCAAGGGTACAAGTCTTGGGTCGTTGCGGTACTAAATCAGGGTCGCGATCAAGGCTCTCTAATCTGGTCCGTCCGGGACGTACCGGTACCGGAAACTAAACGTACGGAGGGCAATTCAGGGTACGGGTCTTACACTGGCCCTGGATGTTCTACTAATAACCGTACTGAGATTGTTGAAGCATACTTGCATTCCATGCATCACGTGCATGTTTAAGAGAGTTTTGGTGATGAAATTACTGTTGGAATTGTAGTGATTTGTACTTTAATGGTTAAGTGATTTTCTATGTCGAATTACATGTGTTAAACTATATGAGAATGCTCACCGGCTTTTATAGCTGACGCAGTGTTATGCGATTAACCGTAGTGACAGGTGATGATTTAGAGGACTTTGAAGAAGCGGTTCCAGATGAGGAAATACTCTAGAAGATTTTTATTTGAATTAGTTATTTGATTTTTGGTTTGAAAGCATTGATGTAATAAGGCCCATTAGATGGCCATTAGTTTAGACAGTTTGGAACAATTTCATAGACTCGTTGATTTTAGTTTAATTTTCAAAGTTGGTTTATTTTTATTCCATATATTTGGTACCTTGTGAATGGAAAGGATAAAAGTTTCAGTTGTGATTGTGAAGGATTCATTCATAACACCCTTGATTTCGAGATTTGAGTTATATACTCGAGTGTCGAATTTTGGGGGCGTTACAGTTGGTATCAGAGAGTAGGAATGAGATAAACTGTGCCTTGGGAAAAAGTCCGTGAAAGTTTTAGGATATAGGGTAGCTTCATGAATGTAGAAACTCTAAACATAGGCTCCCAAATATTTGTAGGATAGCCATTGAATTTAGTCACATGTATCTAGGTACCATGAGAAGTGGATTCCCACCTTAGTGAGCGTGTTGCTAAATCATAAGTAATCGAAATTAAAATTTTTAAACCTCTGTGACCTTTCTTAGGGTTATAAGGACATTCTCACGAAATCACAACAAGTGGATTAACTAGGAATCAATATTTTTGAATTTTTCCTTAATTTTCACTTGTAGGACTGAAATTATGGACCATATTCATACCTATGATCACACCTGACATAATACAAGTCTAAAAATTTTTTTTTTAAATTTTTCTGAAGGTTAAAAACATACCCATTGATATCCCTGTAAAATTTCAGAACAAACAGAATTGTAGAAAATTTCTAAATATTCTAGTAGTAGACTAAGAAACATGAAATTTACTGCTGGATAGCAACATATTACTACCTTTACCAGGGAGAAAATCTAAGAATTATTAGGTATTTTGAGCTGAAAAATTTTCTGATGATACATCTTGAAGTCAGTAACATCTGTTCCAAATTTCAAGTCGATTGGATATATGATTTCAAGTCGATTGGAATAAATTGTAGAGTAACTGCCTGTCCAGCCATCCGATTTTCTTCCAAACCTCCATCAAACAAAAAAAATATGGAGTGACATAACCTATCTAGACCAAAGGATGAATAATATAGCTACTAATACTAAAACACTTCATGCGTGTATACTTAGACGAGTAATACTTTAAGGAGTACTAAAGCTGTTTTTCCCTAAATGTAGATCATGCCACCTAAAAGGAAAAGTCAAGCTACTCCACCTACGCCCGACGTAACAGGTGACGGACAATCAATAGAGGGACTATACAACATTTTAGGGGACATAGCATCTCTCCTCCGTCAACAAGTGCAGGCAACGAGTAACATTATAAATCAGTGCCAAACATCGACTCCACAAGGCAGTTGGGGGGGGGGGGGGGGGGGGGGGGGGGGGGTGGGGGGGAGATGTATTAGAGAGATTCAGAAGACTTCGACCACCCGTCTTTAAAGGGCAAGCTGATTATCTGGAGGCCGACAATTGGAAGAATCAAATGGAAAAACTCTTCGACGGAATGAGGTGTACCGATGAAGACAGAGTGGTCTTAGCAGTATACATGTTAGAAGGAGAAGCAGATCACTGGTGGAAGGCAACCAAAAGAGCAGCCTCTGCAAACACAGTATGGACATGGGAGAAGTTTTGTGAGAAATTCGACCAAAAATATTTTCCCGAAAGTGTAAAGGACAAAAAGGTGGCAGAATTTATGAATTTAGAACAGGGGAATCTTACTGTCAGCCAATATGAAGCTAAATTTACTGAATTATCGCGTTTTGCACCCCATCTCATTCCTGATGATAAACAGAAAGCGAAAAAGTTCGTTCAAGGATTGAAGACTCCCCTCCATACCAGAGTAATCCCTTTCGAACTTCGAAAATATTCCAAGGTGGTGAACAAAGCACTGGTCATCGAACAAGATTTTGAAGACATTATGAAAAATCGCGAACCAAAGAGAGGGGTGGGCACTAAGTTGAAAATGATATCAGAATTTCGTTCAAATCAGGAGAAAAGACAAAGGACTACGCCTGCAGTACCTTCAGCACACTCACAACAACGACAAAACTTTTCGGTCACATGCTATAATTGCGGAATAGAAGGGCACATATCACGTACTTGCCCCCAACCTCGTCGTCAACCACGAGATCAGAAACCTGGACAACAAACTCAGGCAAGGATGCAACCATTTGATTTGACACCCAAAACCTCGCAGCCAAAGCCACCTTACCCCCAGGCCCCAGTAAGGCCGCAACCACAACCACAAACAAGGCAGAACGGTCAAGCGGTACGTCAAACAACACAAGGACGGGTCTTTGCTGTAGCTCCTCCAGAAGACAAACCAGAAGAAAATATTGATGTCGATGTAGCCGCAGACAGGAATATGGTGGAAGGTACTTTACTCATTTATGCCTCTCCGGTGAAAACTTTATTTGATTCCGGCGCCTCTCATTCATTTATCTCCACATCTATTGTGAAATTATTAGGCTTACCTACTGCACTGTTAATAGAAAAACTTGTGGTGGCTACACCCGTGGGGAAATCAGTAGTTTTAAGTCAAGTATGTAAATCTTGTCCCATCACCATTGGGGAATGGAAACTATTGGCCGATTTACTTGTAATGAAAATGCAAGGGTTCGAAATGATTTTGGGCATGGACTTCCTTGCTGCGTTTAATGCCAAAATCGATTGTTTCAAGAAAACAGTAACGTTCTCAGTCCCTGGACAACTGTGACGCCCCGAATTTTCAGGAGTCGAGTACAACCTCGATCCCCAAGATTCCGGGTGTCAGTTATGCTTTGCGGAAGCGTGATTTCTTGTTTACGATTCATAAGGCATCAAAGCACCAATTCAGAATCAATTTAAGCAGTAAAGTAAAGACAAAAATTAAATTTAAACCTGACCAATATAAAAAGTGGAAGTAAGACAACTCTCCCGTAAAGTCATCGAACTCATCCTGTAAGGCATCCTCCTCTGAGATACCTGCATCTATCATAACAGAGCCTGGTGGTGTTTTGAAACACCGTCCCAGGAGTGGGAGTGAGTGATCAACTCAGTGAGAATTATAACTTTAAGTTTAACATGTTATCAAACAAAGAGGGTTAGGCATTGATTCCATACAAAACATCCAAATTCCTATTCTAGTTTTATTAGTGCATGAATGACATGAGATCGCACACCATGCATGTTCTGGATGTAACATGAGGAACACAGAGTGGCACTGGCGCCACATCAAGCAACCAGGCACTCACAGAACCTCTAAATGCAAATGGGTTGGATCATCCTTCGGCATCCTGGCCTTTAACAGTCAGACAGTTGCCTAGGGGATCCATGACGTGTATGCATGATTTGTTTGAGTTTCATTAGGTCATTTCTCACTCAGCATATTGGCGAAGCCGGAATACCATTGTCCAATCATTGGTCCTGAATGGGACTATCTGGCTCCCAACCGTGCAATGCTAATCATCGTCAGTAGCCCACGCTTCCCTATCACTTCCACACATCAAAATACGGTTCCCAACATCCTGTTATAAACGGGAGCTGACCAACCTTCTCGGGAACATCGATAGGGTTCGTCGCCTCAGCAATTGCTCCAAGGACACTACGGGGAGGTGACTCACCCCAGCGTAGGCCAACGACTCGAACACGGTGTCCCATACTACCATGCCCGGCCCAAGAGGCTTATTGGGAACGCATTGCACATGCAGTTATTAGTGGACCCGACACTTTCTTAGGATACGGTATTCCGTATTCAGGGGACTGTATTGTTATCATCATCAAACACTCTTTTTGCCATATTTTGATAGATTCGATTAAATTCAGGGGCGTCCGTCTGAATCGGCATGGGCGTAAGCCGTCCGCGTAGTCCAACTACTACCGACCATCTGTGTTTCCCTCGAACCAACCGAATACATCTCAGGTAGCCGACACATCTGGGCTACCCGCCTCGAAATATTTGGGACAGATATTCTGTTTCACAAAGTCTAAGTTTATCTTGTAGCATACTGGTAACTTAGGAAAAATTCTAACTCGACGCCATGCATGATAATTCCAACTTATATGCATACAAGCAATTCTATGTTTAATATAATCTTAACACGCATCATTCCAGCGGTTTATCTCGCACAAGCATTTCATCAAACATCTTAGCTACAGAAATTCAAAATAGCACATATATTGCAATAATACGGGAATAATACAATTAACAAAGATAACAATACCCTAAAGGTTCAATCAATCACAAATCCATCTAATCCATCTAAGGTTGATAAAAGAAAATCTAGAGGTATAATTCCGCACCTTAGGGTTTGGGGTTTCTCGGTCGTTCGAGCACCTAGGGTGAGGGTTGGCGGGAATCAGCGAAGCCTAAGATCAAAGCAAGATTAGGGTGAGATTAGTGTACTCAACCCTAAAATGCCTAAAAAGGAAAGATGGCATTCACATCCTACCTCCAATCAAAAGGGAAGTCGATGAAGACGAGAAGACTGGTGGCTAGCACAAGGTTTTACAACCGAGAGGGATGAATCCAAGCACAAGAGCTCACCACCCAAATCTCCACTCTTCATTTCTTATTCTTCTCTTCCACTCCTTCTCAATTTCTCTTTCTCTTCTCTCCAAGCAAGCCTCATTTCGGATTTGAGGAGAAAGCCCCAAATAAGAGCTACTTATAACTCTAAAATTGATGCAAATGGCCCTAAAAAGTTGGGCATTGAGTATCTAACCCTATGGGGGTCTAATCCCACTAGTTGTGGTCCACTTGGGTCCGCGGGGACCCACCTAGACCATGAAATATTTGCTACATGACAAGATTTATCTAAGGCTATGATCATTCGCAATTCGGATGCGGCGATCAATGGATATGGCCCAATGTCTATTCAACGGTCACCGATCATCGATCGGAGACGCGACATTAGGGATGTATGTGGGGAAATATTTGGGACTAGGGTCATAAGTTTTATCAAAATCTAACGGCTCGAAAGCCACAACTACGCATAAGTTCGGGTGACATGATTTACTTAATTTCTGAATAGTTTCTAGGCAAATTCACACATCACATGTGCTAATACTCTAGCTCTAAGTTATGCGATTCGGTGCACTGAATTGGCTCAGCGTCTGCAAGGGATGTCAAGCCCAGCAAGACGAACATATTTCCTTAGTTTCGAGTTTAATGGCCCATTAACGATCGGTCTAGACTCTATTTAGTGTTTTTCAGAATTTTCAAAAATAGAGTTAAGGATGAGATTTCTAGGGTATGTTAAATGTGGTCCGATCTACCTACGTCTAAAGTTTGGTCGATTTAAAATTAACAGAAGTAGTATTTTGGCCTAACTCGCTCTCATCCGTTGATTTGTAAGTTAGACGAAAAGTTGATTAAGTTGGGTTATAAGCGTAATCTAAGCGGTGATTAGTATTGTTCTCAGTTAGATATTCATTATGCATCGGTTTGGTCAATTTATCGATGGTGGGGTCCCTTAGATCTTAGCTTTAGATTTATGGATCACATGATTAAGCTTAAGCTTTTGACAATTGGGCGTAGGTGTTAGCCCCTTAAGCATGTCTAATCGAATTTGTATAGTTTTTATTGGTATTACTAGTATGTTTCTTAGAATCGAGCATTAAACGCCGTTAAATGATAAAGTAAATTAATTGTAGCAAAAATTTTCTCGATGATTTGGAAATTCAAATTGGCAAAAATTTGGGCGTTACAACAACCGAGCGTACAATTCCATGGAACTAAAGAATGGAATGAATTAGGAAACTTAGCAATCCTTATAGATGATGAAACCCAAAAGGGCGGTATGGATCACATCCCTATTGTGAATGAATTTCACGAAGTATTTCACGAAGTGCTGAAATTACCGCCTCGTCATGAAATAGACTTTTGCATCGACCTGCTGCCAGGAACTACGCCTATATCGATTCCACCATACCGAATGGCCCCTGTTGAGTTAAAAGAATTAAAAGACCAACTCGAACAACTACTAGAGCAAGGCTTCATTCGACACAGTGTCTCACCATGGGGAGCGCCTGTGCTGTTCGTGAAGAAAAATGACGGTAGCCTACGACTCTGTATTGATTATAGGAAGATAAACAAAGCCACCATCAAGAATAAGTACCCTCTGCCCAGAATTGACGATTTATTCGACCAATTGAGGGGAGCCCAGTACTTCTCCAAGATTGACTTACGATCAGGGTACCACCAACTTCGCATCAAGGAGGAAGATATACCTAAGACCGCTTTTAGGACACGTTACGGACATTATGAATTTCTAGTGATGCTGTTCGGACTGACAAATGCCCCCGCTGTATTTATGGACTTAATGAATCGGGTTTTCAAACCCTACCTGGATCATTTCGTCATAGTATTTATAGATGACATCTTGATTTACTCGAAGTCGCGAGAAGAACATGAGGAACATCTGCGAATCTGCTTGCAAACTCTTAAGGACCATCGATTATATGCTAAATTTGAGAAGTGTGATTTCTGGCAAAGGGAAGTGAAATTCCTGGGCCACGTAGTGTCAGAAAAAGGAATATTAGTTGACCCTTCTAAAGTTGAGGTAGTGGTGAAATGGGAGCAGCCCACGAATGTGTCAGAAGTCCGCAGCTTCCTGGGACTAGCAGGATATTACAGAAGGTTCATCGAGGGGTTTTCAAAAATCGCAAAACCATTGACTCACTTAATTGGAAAGTGGATACCATTCCGATGGGAAGAAGAGCAAGAGAAAGCCTTTCGTGAATTAAAAGAAAAACTGACGACTGCTCCAGTGCTCACAATACCGGTTGAAGGAGAGAAGTTCGTGGTATATACCGATGCGTCCTACCAAGGACTAGGATGCGTCCTTATGCAAGGAGGTAAGGTTATTGCTTATGCATCGAGACAACTGAAGAATCACGAAAGAAACTACCCGACTCATGATTTAGAATTAGCAGCAGTGGTGTTTGCCCTAAAGATATGGAGGCATTATCTATACAGAGAGCAGTTTGAGCTCTATACAGATCACTAGAGCTTGAAGTATCTGTTCGACCAGAAGGAACTCAACATGCGTCAGAGGCGATGGGTAGAGTATTTAAAGGATTTTTATTTTGATATTTGTTACCACCCAGGCAAGGCAAATGTGGTAGCCGACGCATTAAGTAGGAAGAATCATCGACTTGCAGCTTGTATGACCATAAAGGAATGGAGGATGATCGATGCTATAAAGAATTATGATTTTGAACTAAAGTCGGGAGGAGAAAATTCCTATCTTAGCAGCTTAGTAGTCCGACCTACACTGGTGAACAAAGTTATAGAAGCTCAGAAACATGACACATGGTTACAAGCTAAAATCACGGAAGCATCAAAAGGAGATACACTCAACTGGAATATTGGAACAGATGGAGAAATTAGAAATCAAGGTAGATTATGCGTTCCAGACAATGCAGAACTAAAGGAGGAAATATTGAGTGAGGCACACCGATCAAAATTTACCATCCATCCAGGGAGCACAAAAATGTACCGTGACGTACGAAGACAATATTGGTGGAATAACCTGAAAAGAGACGTAGCAGAATTCGTATCTAAATGCCTCACATGTCAACGAGTGAAAACTGAGCATCAGAAACCGTCAGGGTTGTTACAACCATTACCTATCGCTCAGTGGAAATGGGAGCATATTACGATGGATTTCGTAACTGGATTCCCGAAAACCCAGGGAAACCACGATGCGATATGGGTGATTGTCGATAGACTAACCAAATCTGCACATTTTATACCGATCTGTATGTCATACTCGATGGATAAATTGTGTAAACTTTATATCAAGGAAATAGTACAACTGCATGGAATCCCTATATCGATCGTTTCCGACCGTGATTCAAGATTCACATCTAGATTCTGGAAAACTTTTCAGAAAGCAATGGGAACTACACTCGATTATAGTACGGCCTTTCACCCTCAGACTGACGGGCAGACAGAGCGGGTAAACCAGATACTCGAGGATATGCTTCGGTTATGCGCCTTAGATTTCAAAGGAAGTTGGGATGATCACTTACCCTTAATTGAATTCGCATATAATAGCAGTTATCAGGCCAACATCGAAATGGCGCCATACGAAGCTCTTTATGGAAGACCCTGCCGATCATCGAGCTGTTGGGCCGAGGTCGGAGAAAAATGCCTACTCGGGCCAGAATTAGTACAAGAAACCTCGGAGAAAGTACACATCATAAGAGACCGAATTCGCACAAGCACAGAGTCGACAGAAGAGTTATGCCGACAATCGCAGAAAAGAATTGAAATTTTTCGAAGGGCAGCATGTATTTTTAAAGGTCTCTCCTATGAAAGGGGTAATGCGATTTGGGAAGAAAGGAAAAACTTGCACCACGATACATTGGACCTTTTGAAATACTGGAAAAGGTGGGAAAAGTGGCGTACCGACTAGCTCTACCGCCACAATTATCGAGCGTGCATAATGTATTTCATGTGAGTATGCTGGGAAGATATGAAAGAGACACATCCCATGTGATTGATTGGCAACCATTAGAAATACGGGAAGACGTTACCTATATAGAGCAATCCAATATGAATTTTGGATCGAAAGGACCAAATACTCCGAACCAAAACGATTTCCCTGATCAAGGTTCAGTGGAGCAATCATGGAGAAGATGAAGCCTCGTGGGAACGAGAAGACGAAATCAAAGAAAAATACCCACATCTATTTGACCAATAAGGTAAATTCGAGACGAAATTTTTCATTACGGTGCGAAACACTTCATATTTGCATTCCATATATACATTCGATTTTACATTTCATCATGTTGTGAAACACTTTAACTTACTTTAAAATAAATTTCGGGACGAAATTTCCTTAAGGAGGGAAGAATGTAATACCCCAAGTTTTCGAAAATAATTAAATAAACAAATCAGTTAATTAATTAATAAATTATGTGGATTATTATAAACTAATAAATTGTAGGGAATTCACGTAGGATCCCTTATTAAATTTGCTTAACACAAACCCTAGACCAGCGTAGAAGTGGTAGGTTTATCAAAACTCACCATAAATACAAAAAAATACCATTGATTAAACTTAATCTATATAGATGATTTTAAGTGTACCAGTTTCTGACGATCCGTTTCATGTAAAACTCCATATAATAGTTTAGAGACCTAATCTAACCATACACGTCAAATTTCAGCCCTCCGATCATCCTACAAGTACCCTAATCAGAAATCGGGCCATAAGTGGGCCATCTAAACTCAGAACTGCATCAAATTTTGTGCCATACCCTAAAATCACGTGGCCTACATAGTGGTCGGAGTAGATTTTTCATACAGATCACTGTGGGTCCCACGTGCACAGCGTGCACGTTAGACGCGTCGGTCAACACGCGTTGACCGCGTACAGCAAAGGAGCGGGCGTCTTCTTCGCCCGGACGCTGCAACAGCAGCGTCTGTTGTTTGCTGGGTGGTTCACATCGTCCATCGCTGTGGGCCCCATCCAAATATCCATTCCGTCCATTGTGTAGCTCATGTTTGGGTCTACTAATGGGAGGATTCATCCTTGTAAACAGTAACTTGTGTGGACCGCAAAAGCTGTTGAAACCTATAACTAAACGAGAAAGAATGTGCAAGATCGGGGCCGATTCTACGCATGGGTCCCTGAAACTTAAAAGGATTGGTTGCGTGGGCCACACCTACGATTTTAACGGTTTACATAGTACCAAACGTTGATGTAGTGGGAGATCCGAAATCTTGATCTTTCCTTCTCCCACTCAAACTCGGCTACGCTCGTCCGGAGGTTCCGTCCGCATTACGCCACCATCAGCGTGTCAGTGGGATATAAAAGGGCATGTAGACGTCCCTCCCCTTCCCAGAAAAACGTAGAGAGTGAGAGAGAGAGAGAGAGAGAGAGAGAGAGAGAGAGAGAGACGTTGGAGAGAGGAAAGAGAAAGAGAGAGAGGTTTTGTAGAGAGAGAGAGAGAGAGAGCTTTCAAGGGGGGTTTTCGAGTGCTGTTTGCTCCTTCCATTGCTGGAGCAACCTTCCAGCAGCAGCAGGAAGAAGAAGAAGAAGAAGAAGAAGAAGAAGAAGAAGAGAAAGAAGAAGGAAAGAAAGAAAGAAAGAGTGAGTTCCTCTCATATTTTTTTCCTGTAATTCTAGCTTAGGATTATTTTTTATTATTTAATTTCGGATTCCCTATGTTAATATTTTGCTCTCCCGTTTTAGAAGTTTAAACGTGACTTTGTTTGGTTAGATTTGTGAATAATTGAATTATATCAATTATATCTGCTTATAAATTATGTTTATAAATTATGTTTATAAATTATTCTCCCTTGTTTATAAATTATGTTTTTTTGTTTTGTTTTGTGAAGTTGATACCCGATTAAGGTGGTACATGTGTGAGCTTAGTTTTGAATTATCTTGGAAAGATGTTTTGGAGTGTTGATTTGGTTCATGCATAGCACGATTTGAGAACTCCAGTTGTTACCGTAGGGTGAGCACCCTGGTGTGTGCAATAGGCCCATTGATGATTGTTTGGGTGAGCGCCCAAGTGTGTGCAACAGTCCCTGGTTGAGCACCCTGTGTGTGCAATATACCCTTCTGATAGTCCATCGATTGTGGACGGGTTGGTTGAGCTCCCTGGTGTGTGCAAGATACCATACTAGCGTACCCAGTGGATATCAAATGATTTTAGCAGGTTGGGTGAGTTCCCTGGTGTGTATAAGAGACCAACTCTGTAATTGTGAAAGTGTAGGCCCGACTATAAACTGGCCCTGGATGTTCTACTGATAATCGTACTGAGATTGTTGAAGCACACTTGCATTCCATGCATCACGTGCATGTTTAAGAGAGTTTTGGTGATGAAATTACTGTTGGAATTGTAGTGATTTGTACTTTAATGGTTAAGTGATTTTCTATGTCGAATTACATGTGTTAAACTATATGAGAATGCTCACCGGCTTTTATAGCTGACGCAGTGTTATGCGATTAACCGTAATGACAGGTGATGATTTAGAGGACTTTGAAGAAGCGGTTCCAGATGAGGAAATACTCTAGAAGATTTTTATTTGAATTAGTTATTTGATTTTTGGTTTGAAAGCATTGATGTAATAAGGCCCATTAGATGGCCATTAGTTTAGACAGTTTGGAACAATTTCATAGACTCGTTGATTTTAGTTTAATTTTCAAAGTTGGATTTATTTTTATTCCATATATTTGGTACCTTGTGAATGGAAAGGATAAAAGTTTCAGTTGTGATTGTGAAGGATTCATTCATAACACCCTTGATTTCGAGATTTGAGTTATATACTTGAGTGTCGAATTTTGAGGGGCGTTACATGATGTATCAATTTGGTCCATGCATTCAGTAGCCCTAGGATGGATGGCTTATGTTTCGAAATTCAAGCCTATTAGATGATCTTTTCCATCAAAATTTTTTTTTTAATTTCAATTTAGCCTATTGAATATTTGACAATTAGCTATTTTCATTTTCTGCTGTCATTTTGAACGGCACGGATGAACTGATCAGCTGGATAAGATAGTCAAACGGGGATTATTTCAAAACAGAAGCCATCTATGTTACGCCCCATAAATAGATGAATGGACTTGATTGATACTATGTACTGTAAGAGATGGCTCTACTGTATTCCCTTTTTCCTGATCCACGTATATTCTACCTTCTTATATTATAATCAGACCATATATTTTACTTGGCACTGAGCGAATGGAAATCATTGCAAACCTATTTATAGCACAAATGTATCGAAAGAAGCTTGAATTGAAATGAATATAATTTGTTGGATCCAGGTTCAGTCCTACGTGAGGCATGGCATAAGTGGGCTATGAAGAAATTCATTCCAAATTAAGAAAAATTACTGTGGAAAGTACAAATCCTAAATTGGTCATAACTTTTGATCAAGATGAGTTATGAGATTGGATGACCTATGAATTTTGATTGGAATGAGTCATCTAAGGCCAACTGACCCCATAAGTGGGTCGTGTCTCTCCGTTTTAAGAGAAAATTGTTCCTTTTTCAAAGTTAAGAGTTTTACGAAGATAGCATCGTTTCTGTTGGAGAGTCTTCAAACCTCGTGCACGTTTGGGTGCTCAGACCAGTCTGACGACCGGTCTGAAGTTTGTGGTCTAGATGCACGTGAAGATAGAGAAGCAGCAGTTTCTGCGTGTGCCCAGACCGGTCGGCCGACCGGTCGTCAGTGGGCTCCGACCGGTCGGGCGACCGGTCAGCTATGAGGCAGGGACGGCGTGATTTCCTTGGACTGTTTCTGTGCATAGTGCGACCGGTCGGCGACCGATCGGCTGTGCGCGCGGGTTTCTTGCGCAGCTTGTAGTACGGCACAATGTGTTTCTATTTTTGAATTTCTGCTTATTTAAGGAATTGTAATCCGACTTAGATTAGCATCCTAAGCTGTCCAAAGTTTTCTATTCGTACTAGGAAGAGGGGAGAGGTGTGTGTGAGAGAGAACTTGGAGTTTTTCTCTGTTTTTCCTTGCTAGTGGGCTGTCAATCTCTGTAATCTTCTGATATTCATAGTAGATCGCTTTGTGCCGTGGTTTTTTTACCCGTTGAGGGGTTTTTCCACGTAAATTTGGAGTCTCTTGTGGTGAATTCTTATGTGTGATTGATTTCATCTTATTTTACTTGTTTGATATTGCATTGCTTCACACATTTGGCGTTCAGCTTCCACTGTCGGCTTTCCCAACAAGTGGTATCAGAGTTAAAGTTGAGGTGGAGTGGATTCGAATCTGAGACGAGAAGATGGGATCGGGCGCAAGGTTCGAGGTAGAGAAGTTCTCCGAAAAAAATAATTTTGAGCTATGGAAGGTGAAGGTTGAATCCTTCCTGGTTCAGCAAGGGCTTGATGAAGCTCTTGGAAAGCGACCTGAGCTATGAAAGATGATGAGTGGACGAGGCGTGACAAGAAGGCTAGAACCTCAATCTTGTTAAACCTTACGGATGATGTTCTCTATCATGTCATGAAGGAGAAGACTGCGGCTAAAACAATGGCGAAGCTAGAGAAGGTTTATGCCAAGAAGTCTCTAGAGAATTGCATGTATGTGTTGATGCAGTTGTTCACCTTGAGGATGATTGAAGGAACTGAGGTGGAGGACCACCTGAGCACGTTCAATAGGCTGGTTTGCAAGTTGGTGGAGATCGATGAACCGATGAAGGATGAGTATCAAGCATGCATCCTATTGAATTCTCTTCTAGATTCACATGAGTCGTTCAGGGACTCTGTGTGCGCAGGGAGGGAAACCATAAACGTCGAAACCGTTATCTTAGCCCTCTAGTCGAAGGCGATGAGAAAGAAAAACGGTGACATGGCTTCCCGTTATTCCTCAGAGGCACTGGTTATGAGGGGAAGAAGTTCTGAGTATGGAGGATATTTAAAATCGGGATTTAGAGCCAATGGCAAAATGAAGGCTAAGGTGAAGTGCTGGAATTGTGGTCAGGAGGACCGCATGAGAGGGGATTGTGAGAATCCCAAGATGAAGCAAGAGAGGTATGAAAATTCTTCTGGTGACGTAGAGGACGGTGGCGATCTGTATGAAGTACTGACTGTTTCTGGCAAGGGATCTCACGGTAGTGAGTGGATCCTTGATTCAGAGGCTTCATGTCATATTTGTCCTGACTGGAGTTCATTCACAATATACAGGGAGTATAGTGGAGAATCAGTGTTTGTGGGCAATGGAGTCGCTCATAAGGTTGATGGTATTGGTATTGTGCGCATCAGGATGTTCGATGGGGTCAAACGAGTCCTGAAAGATGTGAAGCACATCCCCAAGATGAAGATGAATGTAATTTCTCTTGGTGCACTCGAGGCAAAATGGTGCGTGTTTATCGGCCGCGATCGTTGTTGTGAAGTGCTGAAGGAGGCACTCGTGTGTATGAAGGCACGGAGGTGTAGCCATCTTTACATGTTGATCGAGCAGAATTCACGGTGGAGATGCGGAAGAGGCAGCCAGATCCACGGTTGCTCGTATGTGGCAAGTGCTCAAGGGCCACATGAGAAGAGCGGTAAAAGGCGTGAAGTTGCAAGGTTAGGGTCAATGATAGCACGGGAAGTGATGGAGCTATGATTGAAGATGAGATGATGTTGCAAGGATATGTTGATTCAATATTTGAAGCCTCGGTGGAGATTGTTGGAGAGTCTTCAAACCTCGTGCACAGTTTGGGTGCTCAGACCGGTCTGACGTTTGTGGTCCAGATGCACGTGAAGACAGAGAAGCAGCAGTTTCTACGTGTGCCCAGACCAGTCGGCCTACCGGTCGTCAGTGGGCTCCGACCGGTCGGCTGTGAGGCAGGGACGGTGTGATTTCCCTGGACTGTTTCTGTGCATAGTGTGACCGGTCAGGCGACCGGTCCGCTGTGCGCGCGGGTTTCTTGCGCAGCTCATAATATTGCACAAGGTGTTTCTATTTTCGAATTTCTGCTTATTTAAGGAGTTGTAATCTGACTTAGATTAGCATCCTAAGGTATCCAATATTTCCTATTCGTACTAGGAAGAGGGGAGAAGTGTGCTTAGAGAGAACTTGGAGTTTTTCTCTGTTTTTTCTTGCTAGTGGACTGTCAATCTCTATAATCTTCTGATAGTCATAGTAGATCGCTTTGTGCCGTGGTTTTTTTACCCGTTGAAGGGTTTTTCCACGTAAATTCAGAGTCTCTTGTGGTGAATTCTTGTGTGTGATTGATTTCATCTTGTTTACTTGTTTGATATTGCATTGCTTCCCGCGTTCGACGTTTCGCTTCCGTTGCCGGCTTTCCCAACAGTTTCAACACCGAGGTCATGGTGTTGATTCTATAGTGAGGGTAGGCCAACATTGTGATGTGACTAACAATGGGAGTGGATGTACTAACAATGGGGTGTGTGAACTAGCCCATTAAAAGAGAGAGAGAGAGAGAGAGAGAGAGAGAGAGAGAGAAGAAGAAGAAGAAGAAGAAGAAGAAGAAGAGAAGTGACTTTTATGAAAAACTAACTGATTTTAGCAGGATAGGTTTCATGAAAAGCTTATTATTTTTAATAAGTTAAAGAATGTACGTGACTCTTGAGCTTCATATTAGAACTTACTATTTTTTAGGAAGTTTTGTTATTTTGAAGTTGTTAAACTTATTTGGATTAAAACTCTTATTATTTAAAGCCTTATATTTCCATTTTAGAGACAAGCTTTAATAAAATATTTCAAATTTACTTATTAATTCTTGTGGATTCAAGAGCCATTGTGATGTGGATTCAAGGTTTGTATCATGTAGAGGAAACGGTGCTCTTCCTCTTCCCTTTCCACGCAGTTTGTTATGTCATTTAATCAGTATGAACTTTTAATGTGGCCTATGAAAAGGGAAATGAGCCAGATGAACGGTCTAGATCAATGATCCCACAGGCCATGTGACTTAAGTAACTGAAGTACACTTAAAGTTAACATACACGTGGTACACGCATGCACCTACAGACATTGCATTTTTTCACGTAATTTCGTTGTCCTGTCGGCTCTGAACTCTAAAACATTAATAACAGACAAATATATATGAAAAGGAACATGGATCACAACAGCTAAGTGCCAAACATACTCTAATTACATGTATCCAAGCTGTGTGGGGCCTACCACGATGTCCACATGAAATGTACTCCATCCATCAGCGTCGCCAGATAATGTTAGGATGCGAGCCCAAAAGATGAAGTATATCCAAAACTCAAGTGGGCCACACCATAAAAAATAGTGGAGTTTGGACACCCAACATTAAACTTCATTGGGGCCCACAAAAATTGTCCCTTACATGCTCTGGAGCCACCTAATGAACGAGTTGGATGAGTTAGATGGCATTTAAAGATCATAGTGGGCCCAAAAAAGGTTTCAATGGTATAGGTTTCCATCCCCACTTTTTCTTGTAGTGTGGCCCACTTAGATTAAAATCTACTTATTTTTTGACTCACATCTTAACATAATCTCGCATAGCTGATGGACAGAGTGGATGTCAAATGGGGGAGATACAAATTTGGTGTAGAGCGGTTCGCCGACTATTTTATGGCTTAGATGGACTAGAGGAAGACCGGTTGGGGTCGGAAGTGATCCAGACCGTCAAGACCATAAAACGGCCGTAACTCATGATCCAAAATGAGTTTCTAGATGCATAATATATGATTTTGGGTTAGCTCGAGCTACTTAAGCCAACCAACCCTACTAGGTTGCCTAAGCCGGAATTGCGGAATTCAACCCGATTGTTGGTCATTAGCCTAGCTTTATTTCAATTTTACTATTTATAATAAGTTTTGTTTCGACAATGATTCGTAAGGTTTTAGAAGTTGTGCCCAACATGTAAAGGGCTTACAAAAGTGTGTAGAACTACATGGTTGGGTCGGTTCGAAAACTTTTATTTTTAGCTGAAAACCATGAATTCTATTAAGAATCATGTTGGGTTGAGCCAGAAATCCTAACTCATTTCAAAATTAGGCAGAGTCTGAGCTGAATGCCAGTCTAGTTTGGTTCAACTCAAATCTTGGCTCGGTTCAACTTGGTTCAGCTTAGCCAAGTATAAATGTAGTTTAAATATTTAAAAAATAAAAACCAACTTCTATGTTTATTTCATCAGCTTTGGATTTTATTGTTTATTTATTCTTCACTACACTTCTTTTGTCTACAATTATCCAGTCCAAAAATAGAACTCGAATAAGCTGGAAACTTACAAGAAATCGAATAAGCTCGAAGCTTACTAAAACTCTAATCAGCTTGAAATACGCTTGAGTTCTTGAAATACGCTTGAGTTCGGCTCAATTGGATTATCAAACCAGGCTGAGCTGACCAGGTCAGCTCGATAATCAAGCTGAGCCAAACTCGAGCTAAGATGGGATAGAGTTCAGCCTGGTTCAGTTTGTATATAGTTCGGTTCGTATACAGTTCTAGGTGCAGAAACGGATTAGACTCGGTAGACTCGGACGAGTCGCATCCGACTCAGACAAATAGGCACTCCATTCATGAGACGCACACCCCATTTACAAAAATGGCCTTAAATTTCAGCCCCAAGCACAGATGGTCCATTTTTCGGGCCAGGGTATGGCCCTCGTAGGAATTTTTTCATGATCTAGGCCCAGGCTCATTAATCAGGTACATATTCGACCCAGCAGCCTCTACTAGAGGCAGGACCGAGCCTGACCCATATCAAGGTGGGACCCAAAACCCAGCGGTGCAGCCCAGCCCATTCCAACCTGTATTTGTGGCATGCAACATCCATGCAAACGATGGACCATTCTATCATTCGCACCATTCAATATCACAAGGAAGTATGAGGAAGGTCCCATTGTTTTATGAATCTAGCCAATCATAGCTTGTTAATGTGATGGCCCATCATGTATTATCAGGACCACCACATCTGGGTTTGGACCCAGAAAATAGAACTGGACTGTTTTCACATTAACCATCTACTAGAAAATAGAACTGGGTCCCACGATCTGGACGGCTTACTTTGAATTACACACACCACCACGTGTACAATCTCCAAGTTCATGCATATACATTGTAACGCTCCACCAGAATAACAAAAGTTTCTTGTTCCCTGACAACGTGTCACTTGTGTAGAACATCCGAGCCGTTCAAAAGTTGACCCACTCAATTAAGGATAATGTGGGAGAAAATCAGACCAATCCAGTTTTTAGGTGGGCCATATCTGTACATTGAGTCAGATCATCATATGTCACAATATTTTGATGGTATAAACCGTCTGATGAGTGGACCATCCTGGTTTTTTTACTCATGCCATATCTATGGAGCATTCCATCTTTTGCACGGCTGGGATGTTCTATAGATGTTGGAAATGTAAACATGAAGTAAAAAAAAGAACTAAAAAACACACTACCGTTCGCCACATGTCCCACTAATACGTGCGGAAAAGATCCCACTTACAATGAAAGTGGGAAGAGGAGTGGCCCACTCAGTTCAGTGCATGAGTGGATGATGGTATGGCTCACTCAAGTGGTTAATTCCCAACGTAGGAAGCCAACACCAACCTTGCTTGCCCATTGAAAGTAGGGGAGAAGGACATACTAAATGGTAGGGAGTTATTTGATACTCCGTTAGAGCATCAAGCTTGATACACAGGCACTCAGAATATCTATACTTCCTATCCATTAACTCAAGCTTAAAACGATAAAATGGTGTAATCCAATGTGTCTAATTCACATTCCAAAAATTAGATTATTTGATGCAATGCTAACTTCTGATTGCGGGACACTTGTTTGTTGAAGTAAGACCATTGGATATTTTTCAATTTCAAACAATCTAATTCCATTTTTTTTTTTTTTTTTGGTCAATCATGCAACGCACCCAATTGATATCCAGATAATCGAGTGTTTTGGAAGGCAGTTTTTTTTTTTATGATCATGTATTGTATTAATTCTATAATGACGTTAAGCAGCTGTTTGGGAAGGATTAAACCCTCCAATCCTATTAGGAGACACGGCTTGATTTCTGGTGAATTTTGAAATTAAATGTATATGTGATCCCATGTTGGTGCATGTGTTTTATCCACACTATCCATCCATATGTGCTCTTTACACGTCATACTCAAGGTACATATGGATATAGGTGGGGAGCATCTGGCCTATTGATTATGATTTCAGCATCTGCCTGACACGTGATTTAAATAATATGATATTTTTCTAAAAAGAAGAAACCAATCCCAAACATGGGATTTGATGGTCAAAATGCCAAAGTATTTCTAGATAGGCATTGCACAGGGTAATCATTGCATTAATTGTATTATCCAAAAATACTCTGATCAACTGGACATGTGCACGCCCCTCAACTTTGGTAAATGCATTTTTATAGCCCGCTTGGATACCACCAAATAAGTTACTTTTTCTACCTGTAGTTGTGGATAAGTAACTTATTTCTTATTTGAGATAAGTTTGGTTTATAACTTTTTTATTTAAAGTTACTTAATCACTTCAGTTTAATAATAAGAAATCAAGATAGGCTACTTAAGGCATAAATAACTTAAGTAAATTATGATCTAAACACTCCCCTAACCTTAAAAATTTACTTACGGTGGGAGTAAAAAATCATTATTATTATTTTTATTTTTTGTGGCTAAAAATGCACGATACTACTGTTAGATGCATGTAGTGAGCGCACATGGGTTCAACCATCCCTATGCCCAACCGAAGTCAACCCGACCCAACCCAACCAGACGCAAACTTGGGTTTGGTGAATCAGGTATGAGTCGACCCGAACCCAAGTTGCAATGCTACATGGGCAAGAAGATGAGAGAAGGGAGTTTATATGATACTCTAGTCAAGTTTCATGGCTCACAGGCATAAACTAAATAACTAGGACATGTAACTCCAATTAAACCTTTTCCTGCTAATTGTAAATAATTTATACTTTCAAATTTTAACTGTCCATTGAATGCAGACCGAGGTAGACTGACAGCATGTCGATCCATTTTGGCGGGTCCCATGATTCAGACTACCTTGATCAAGTTACATGTATGAGTGGATGCATGTGGACCATCAACGTTCTTCTCGCAAGGAAATCCATTACAAAAACTATGGTTGCATTGAAGGAATCTACCTTTACTAAAGGGTTTTAGGTAGAGGTGCAAGCCTGGGATCACAACCCTAAAGCACCGAATACTCAACCCTAAAAATAATTTGGATTCTGGTAACACATAAAATCAAATAATATCATTAAAATAATATTATAATTATTAAAATAACACTAGCAAAATAAAGTCTACAAGCACTAAGTAAATAAATAAATAAAAAGACTCATATATAAAGAGACCATTTAAACCCACCGGATGATATAGCAAGTGGGCTCCAGGTCAATTCCAATCATAAATTCTATTTTCCATGCATGGACGGCTCCGATCATGAACCATACATAGCATAGAGTATTTTCTGTTGTGGGACATGATTTTAAGTTGTCTCAATCAATGCATGTAATAAGGTTGGGTTTCGGAGGCCTCAATCCAAGCCCAGCCAAACCCGAGTCAGACCTAAGATTTCAGCCAAGCCCAACCCAACCTGGAGTTTGGGTTGGGCCAATCAAATTGGGTTGACCCAACCCAGGTTACAACCCTAATTATAGGGCCCTTACCCAAAACAATGGATAGTTTCATTTATGTGCAAGATTCCTTACTCACGGCCCTATGGCTCCATCATCCAAACCGTTGATCAGGTGGGGTCACCAGGTTGGGGAATGGCCCAAAAGTTATCCAGATTGGAGGATCCTGACTACCTTATGTTGGGTCTATTTTAGATTGTGTGTGGAGTAGGCACTGTGGCTTAGGACATGAGTCAACAAACCCATGCGACAAAAGCTCTGTGGCTTAGGACATGAGACAACAATCAGGTCAATTCAAAACTCAAATGGACTACACCACAAGCAACAGTGGGGATGGAGATGCCTACCATCGAAAAACCATCTTGATGCCTGCTGCAGTGTTTATATGCCATCCTAGCCATTCATAAGGTGAGTCCCACCTTGATGAAGAACCCAAAACTTCGTTGGGCCTTAAGAAGGTTTCAATGGTAGGCCTCTCCTTCCCTGCCTTTCCCTATGGCCTGGCCCACTTGAGTGTTCGATCAGCCTTATTTTTTGGACGGAATGGATGTCACACACATCAGAGTGGACCCCACAAAGCCTTAGAGAGTTCGGATCCTCTGTTGGCTGGCAAAGAGGAAAAGCCTGTTCGGACCTTTTTCATTGGTCCACATCACACTGCATGACTTCAGTGTGATGAGGTTATACTGAGGTGTGATCAGGTTGCACGGAGGATGTGACATGGTTGCAGACCCATGTGATGACGTGGACCAATAAAAAGGCTCCAAACTTCAACAGGGGATCCAGATTCTTAGTTAGAAGGGCTCCTGTAGGAAATCCACCTGAGGCCTATTTGTAGGCCACTAAGGATTAGAATCTTTCAAGAGATTGTGTCCCACCACAAAGAGGTCCAGGTAAATGAACATGGGCCCCACATCCACAAAATCAAACGTCTAGGATTCTTTAGCTAAGGGTCTTTGATTTCTCTCAATTTCTATTACATCAGATGGTGGCTAGGCGATGCGTTTGGCATCAATTATTGCATTTTTCATGATTCAGATTGGCTACTTTAACACCCCACTTGCATTGTCGAACCTTCGACGATGCACGAAAGGGATGGATGAATGAGAATGAGATTTTCCATTTGGAATCTGTTGATCATGGCCCACCAGAAGTATTTGATTGTGATGATTTCTTTTCAAATCAAGTCGTATGTCTACTCACGTGGAAAGGTGATACCTTAGCAAGTGGGCGTGCCATAGATAGATGACTCAAAAGCACATGATCTGACACTTTTTTTATTTGGGGGGCAAAATAATCAAAACCCTAGGGCATTTTTAGATTAAGATTCCGCACGGTAGACATTTTCCGACAGGTTATTTATGCAAGTCAAAATCCGCTAAGCAGTGTGTAACAATTCACCTATTTCATCAATGAGTTCCAAATATGGATGGTGTTGAAGTACGCAATCTATAGCCAACCATTAAGGCGATTGACATGACTCAGATAATTGAATTGGGTATGTATTTTATTCCGCATCCATTTTTTGGACCATAGTTCTAAGATTATAAGATAGAGTGAAAGTATTATGTATTAGGTGGTTATGAGGACTGCTATTTTATTATTGAATATTTTATTAATATATATTTGGCGATTGACATGACTCAAATAATTGAATTGGGCATGTATTTTATTCCACATCCATGTTTTGGACCATAGCTCTAAGATTATGAGATAGAGTGAAAGTTTTATGTATTAGGTGGTTATGAGGACTACTATTTTATCATTGAATATTTATTAATATATATTTAACATGGTATCAGAGTTAACCATAACCTCATTTCACAACCTTTTGTCCTCATTTCCAAAACCCTAGCTCATTTATCGTTCTCCATTTACCCCACCACCCAAGCCACATTTCATTGATTGCCTTTATCAAATTCATCTGAAAATAAAACAATGATCTGCAGGACTACCCACCATATAATACTCTCACTATAACATTATGAAATTCCATCTTACATAATCATTTGGATTAATAAAGGCATAGTTCTTGGAAACAATTAATTGAACTGGCCCATGATTCCATTGGACTCCCTGTTAATTTAAAACTTGGTCGAGTCAACTCAACTCGGTGAGATGTCAAGCCAAGTCTGAGAAACTCGGTAATGAGGATGACTTGACCCTCGACAAAACTTATTGAGTTGGACCTCTGATTCGACCGACTCAACACGACTCGCTCTGACTCCAACCGAGTCACTCATAAGGCCAAGTTGCTTTCCTGATCATCACCGTATATAACATAAGTAATTGGTTGACATTTTTACCCCTCGCAATTAGGGTTTTAAAGTGAAAAAATATTAATGTGTTTGGGCCTTCAACTATGGGTATTTTCATTATTTTTAATTTTTTATGAGAATAGCCTACTTCCTTTTCTCTACACTTTATATGTAGCTTGCATTTTATTAACATTAATATTTTTTAATTAATAAATATTGAGTCCAGTCGAGTGAAACCTAATCAAGTTTCGAGTTGACTCGCTACACATTGAGTGGAGTTTTGGGGTTTTTTGAACTATGATTCCAACTCTAAACTTGGGCCATTTTGTTACAACCGTCCGTTTTTTATGAGCCATAGATTGATGCTTTGCATCAATAAAACAAAGTTCACATGTGCCATGTCGTGCCAGATGAACCGTCCAAAATGCCGCACATGTGGGCTAAATTGCAAATGTGCCTGTGACTAGGAGTCTAGGATATATGCTGGACCGGGTCGAACATAGTTACTATGGACGGGCCGAGTATTCTACTTGAATTGGGCCAGGCCCAACCCAAGCCCAAATCCCTAGTGTTGGCTGGAATAGACATGGTCACTGATGTACTTCAGCTTGGCCCACTTACAAACCATGGTTAAAAGACTCAAATGGACTCTTTCACTCCCGGGTGGAGTCAGACTCACCTGAGTCGGGTCTGAATCAGTCTGACTCACACGAGTTGGAGGTAACTCATGATATCCGAATCGAGTAGTACCAAAACCTGAGTCGACTTAAAAAAAAAAAAAAAAACTTTTTTCGAACGTCTTGTAGTCCGCCCATTATCTCATAACAATTGGATGGTCTGGATCAATCGATCAGAGCCCACAAAGCCTACATCCAGATGGAAGATTGGACGGTCCATGTCACTGAAACATATTGTATTGGATCATGGGCTATTACCGTGAATATTATTTTAAATGAATTCTCTCTTGTTGTTGTTCTGCTTGTTGTGGGTCCCACACGGATATCCTCACACGTGTACATGGAAAACATCGCCCGTCGTCGGATCTTGTCCAATAAATAAAAAACAAAAAGAGTGGAGAAAGCAACGAATAACGATTAACAACATCTTCCAAAGGGACCCCAATTTACCCAATTTTACAAGATTGCCCCTGGATTCACTCTCACTGCAAGCATGGAAAATGGGCCTGATCTGGCCCATCTATTTAAAAGACTCAATGACTCGGACCCAACTCATCTGATCTCGAGTCGAGTAGCGATTCATCCGAGCTGGGAGCGAATTGGGTTGACTCGTCCAAGTCTGGGGTGACTCACAGTGTCGAACTAGAATGGAACTGACCAGCGCGGATCGGCTAGTCCCACAAGGGGTGGTTTCAAATCTATGTGGGCCCAACCATGATGTATGTGTCTTATCCACGCCGTCCATCAATTTTTTAATCTGATTTTAAGTCATGAACCAAAAAATTAGAAAGATCCAAATCACAGGTGGAACACACCACAGGAAAACATTGGGGATTGACTCTTACTGTTGAAAACTTTTTGGGGGCCACAGAAGTTTGGTATGAAGCTGATATTTTTTTTTTCCCCTTCATCTAGGTCTATGTGACCTTATAAACAGGTTGGATGGAAAATAAACATTACAGTGGGCCCTAGGATGATTATAATGGTGCACGTTGAATCCCCACTGTTTTCCTGTGGTGTGCTCCACCTAAGATTTGGATCTGTCTGATTTTTGGGATTGTGCCTTAAAATCAGATGGCAAAATAGATGGACCGCGTGGATAAAACACATACAATCATGATGGGGCCTACAGAGATTTGAAACCACCGTAGATCCACCGTCGGACCGGACCGTGTCTGAGTCGACTCGGACACAGTATCCGACTCGTCTAGGCCCATAGTGGGTCGGTCTGGGCCCACAGCAAAATACTGTCTTTAGGAAGATTAAAGCGCACATGGCCGTTGATGAGGGTGTCCACATGTCCACATGGTAGGCACTGTTGTGGATGGGCCACTTGAGAGAATATCACTGTTCGCATGATCTACACCGTCAATTGAACTTCTTTGGGTCCAACGTAAAGACAGAAATGAGATTTCCATCAAAAGATCAGATGGCCCATTAACAGATCAGTGGGGATAGCAGTGGCCCAGATGGTCAAAATGGAGGTGGGCCCAGCCCATATATGGATTTCGACTGGCATTTCTGTAATTTCTCAAACGATTAAGGTCTATTAACTAAATATTCGAATACACTATTTTAGTAAACCGTTAAAGTTCCTCGAATGAACCGTCCAGATCTGTCTTTTGTACCACTACCAACAAGATAAACGGACATCTCATTGAGAACTAGGTAGGTGGGCCTTCCTTAAAAGGCCCACCACCCCTCAGCCATCTTTCCCTTTTTTAGCCTACTCTAACACCTGGAGCTGAAAAGGAACGATGAACTTCGACACCAACGGCAGCCCTTCAAAGCAAGAGAAGAAACTCTTCAGTGATCATTCGCGTCCATCTCCGGTCACAAAGAGTCCGGCGACGCACCAAAAGCCTCCTGCGCCATCGCGTAGGTGCTGTTTGCAGGACTGCTTCACCATATCATCTTCCACTCCCAAGAGCACGCATCAGCACCCGTCGAAAATCGAACGGCAGGTGATTTCAACGTACAGGATTCAATCTTGTCGTAGCCATCGATGGGCCAGGCTGGCATAACTAGCATTCTGTGGACCCGCAATGGGCCCATCAAGACCAGGCCCATTTCTGAGAAAACTTCTTGATAGGCCCAGCAAGGATTCAGGCCCATTTATGGCTGGTACGGATGGTCCTGTCAGGAGCTCTGTGGGGCCCAGCATTGATGTATATGTTATATCCACGCCAGCCATCCATTTTAAGAGATCATTTTAGGGCATGATGCCGAAAATGAGACAAATTGAAGGCTCAAGTGGACCACATCACAGGAAGCAGTGGGGATTGAGCATTTACCATTGAAACATTCCTAGGGCCCACCATAATGTTTATTTTTCATCCAACCTTTTTGTAAGATCACATAGACCTGGATGAATGGAAATCATAAATATCAGTTTGATCCAAAACTTCCGTGGCCCCAAGAAGTTTTCAACAGTAGGTGTTCAATCTCCACTGCTTCCTATGGTGTGGTCCACTTGAGCCTTTTATCTCTCTAGTTTTTGGGCTCACGCCTTAAAACAATCTATCAGAAAGGATGGACGGAGTGGATCGAATATATATATAACGGTGGGCCCCACAGAGGCCCTGACAGGACCGTCCGTCTAGCTATGTACTGGTGGGAAGAGTACCCAATCGGCGTCCAGTGGGGCCACGTCCACATTTCGGACCCGACCTCAGCCGGCAATCCAAACCATCAGAATTGCTACCGGATTGTGGATGGACGATGGAGAATAACCCAAAATCATACTGACCAAGTGACCAGAACCATCTGATCTTGGCCATTGAATTTGGACTGCTTACTTTCAACCACTTGATTAAAATTGATCAACGGGTGTGCGTTTTGATCTATGGCCCATCCATGGTCTCCCCCAGAATTCAGTTGGCACGGTGTCTTTACACGTGTGCCACATGTAAGAGAAATAGCCACCACGATCTTTAAATAGTGGTATACTATCATCGGATTCTTGTCCACAACTTCAAAGCGAACAGTGAGCACCAAGACTCGATACGCACATTCTCTACTAAAAACAGCGGGCGGTGTCTACCAAGCATTTCAAAAAGCTAATTCCAATTTCCAGATTCCCCCTTCTACATTATGCATCAAGATTCCCGCCCGCCACCGTTGATGAACGGTGGATCATTCGTGAGAGATATTTGCGTACAGCCTCCCGGTGCGCACACAATCTATTTCCACGGACGCTGGATTAGCTACTGACGGATTCAGTAGCTATAGTAGCTATCTCGCTACCGAAGTGACGTCATCAAGTTCTGTGCGCCCACCACGATGTATGTGTTGAACCTTCATTGGGCCCACCATGATGCTTATTTGAGATCCAACCTGTTCATAAGTTCACACAGACATGGACGAAGGGGAACTTGATCAAAAACTTCTGTGGCCCCAAGAAGTTTTTAATGGTAGGCGTTCAGTCCCCACTGTTTTCTTTGGTGGGGTATACTTGAGCCTTGGATCTGCCTCATTCTTTGGGTCACGCCATAAAATGATCTCTCCAAATGGATGGACGGTTTGGATACAACACATACGAACTTGGTGACGTCACTTCAGTAGCGAGATAGCTACTGAATCCGTCAGTAGCTAATCTGCCGTTTTGCGCGCACAGACTCCCCGTGCGCACCGTGCGCACACAATCAATCTCCACCTATTACCTACAATACCAAGTGGGGCCCACTCGTTTTCCTGAAATTCATGGCTTTATTATTATTATTATTTTTTTTTTTTATGGCTGTCCGTGAAGGTTGCTGATCTTCAAAGGCAACTCAATCACGAGAGAGAGCAGAAGGAAATGATCAGATCAAAGCTGGAAATGATGCATGGCTACCTTAAGTACTGCATCCAGATTGCACGAGAGAAAGGCTTCATGGATCTGATTGCCAATCCCCCCCATCAATCTCCTCTGTCCGTTGATTTCATCTCCAAGCTGCAGCCCACCATGACCGTTGATCAACACCTTTCAGCCATCACAAGTCAAGCTAAGTTGAACGGATGGTTCATTGAGCCACATGAGGTATAGGTCACCCTTTTTTTTTTTTTCTTTCTTTTTTTTTTCTTTTTTCCTGTCTGGGGTCATGCATATCTACACTTACGGGCTGGGCCAAGCCCATCACAGGTGGGCTTGGGTTTAGTCAACTTGACAGGCTCTCAAGCTGAGTCACTCAACGAGTCAACTGGGTTTTTCCACCTGAGCCTATGCTTACATCTAGCTGCATTTGGATACATCAACAGTCCCATCATTGATGTGAACCATCCTATTCAGTCACCAATTGGACAATCCTAACCATCCAATCAACAGGTGGATGAATGAAGGGTCAAGATCATTGATAAAATAGTGGGCCTACTCATCAATCTGAACCAACTTTATGGGGGCGCGGTTTGGGTGGATCCCCAACTGTGGAGCCACTGTGATGTCTGTGCCTTACATCTACACCGTCCATGCATTTTGAAAGCTAATTTTAGGGCATGATGCCAAAAAATAAAGCAGATCGAAATCTTAGGTGGACCATACCATACGAAACAGTAGTGATTGAATCCCCACCATTAAAAACTTCATGGGCCCCACTCAAGTGTTTATTTTCCATCCAACCTGTTGAAAAGTTCACAAAGACCTGGATGAAGAGACCACACAAATATCAGCTTGATCCAAAACTTTTGTAGCCCACTGTTTACTGTATTATGGTCCACCTGACATTTGGATCTACTTCATTTTTTGGATTGCGCTCTAAAATGAGTTTTCAAAATGGATGGACGGCGTGGATGTAAGACACACACATCACAAAGTGGACGCAACGGTCAGGGATCCACCGATGACCAATTCCACTGGACGATGCTAACCGTCCGATCTGTGGGTTGGAAAACTGATGTTAGATGGTTGGATGGTCCAGCAAAATGATTGAACTCTCCACCTTTCTACATACAACCAGTCACAACACAACAGCATGTGATCATTTCTGTTATATGGGGGCCCACAAGTTGAAAGGTCCAAAATGCCGTTTCTCTGATACATAAACTACTGCACAGATAGAGTTGCATGAACTAGTGGGCCAGGGATCAACGGCCGATATATACCGAGGGACGTGGCAGGGCCTCGACGTCGCCGTGAAGTGCATAGACCCTGATCACTTCCGTTCATCAGAGGACAACTACATGTGGTTTGTACAAGAGCTTGAGACCTTGTCGCGCCAGCGCCACCCTTTCATCCTGCGCCTGATCGGCGCATGTCTGGGCCCACCTGAAAACGGGTGGATCGTAACGGAGTTCCTGAGTGGACGGACACTGAAGGAATGGTTGCATGGGCCGGGAAATAGGTGTAAGGAGCGGTCAGTACCCCTCCCACCATTGGAGGAGAGGTTAGATAAAGGGCTGGAAATAGCCAAGGCCATGCAATACTTGCATGGACAAAGGCCCAAAGTGCTACACAGGGACTTGAAGCCCAGCAACATATTTCTCGACGACGCCATGCACGTCCGGGTGGCCGATTTCGGTCATGCTCGGTTCTTGTGCGATGGTGAGCAGGCCCGCACTGGCGAAACAGGTAGAGACTTTTTTCCTTCAAGGCATCGCTTGACCCATGTCATCATGTGGGGCCCACCTGATGATCGTACAGGCAACGCCCAACAAACAAATTGAAAATCATCCAAAGTAGTGGGGTGTCAAGGCCAGATGACCCAGCCCAACCCTCTAGGGCAAAGGGCTTAGGGCCCTAAACTTGGCCTAGAGATGGGCCCTAGGAATGAGGCACATCCAAATCTCTGGTGGACCACACAATAGGGAATGAATTCCCACCATAAAAAATTTCTTGGGGACCACAAAAGTTATAGATCAAGGTTCCATTTGTGTCTATTTGCCATCCAACCTGTTGATAAGGTCACAAAGACCTAGATGAAGAGACCATGCAAATATACTCTTGATCCAAAACTTTTCTAGCCCACAAGAAGTTTTTAATGGTCATTTACTACTGTTTCCTGTACGATGGTCCACCTGATATTTGGATCTACAACATTTTTGGACCATGCTCTAGAATGAGTTTTCAATATGGATGTAAGGCAAATACATCATGGCGGGCCCCACAGTCATCAATCACACCAACCTTGGGGCTAGGGCCATCCCCAGCACAGCTCTGTCCCTGCCCATCGACACCCCTACAAAGAAGAATGAGATAACACAGATAGCAAGTTCGCTCCAATGACTACACCAACGGCTGAGATTTGGTTTCATTTTCCAGGGACCTATGTCTACATGGCACCAGAGGTGATCCGCTTTGAACCGTACGATGAGAAGTGCGACGTCTACAGTTTCGGAGTCATACTAAATGAGCTGATCACCGGCCAATATCCATACATCGATACGGATTATGGGCCCACAGAGGTAGGATCCACTCATCACCATAACCATTCAAAGCAAGCCCACTTAGCAAGCTACTCCTACCACATTTCTACCAGAGTAGAGATGCCTATGCACCCATCTGCTGCATTTCAAACAACACTCAGTATTCAAGCTACTCCTACGGGTTCGTTTTACAGTTAATCACACCCGTTGGATTGATAAGGAAGTGGGACATCATCTGATGTTGTCTCATCATGGCCGTGAGCTGTGTCCAGCCATGACTGTAAACCAGGAAACCAATCAATGCATTCTTCATTTTTACCCTGACCAGTTAGCATGACTGTGCTGAGGCTACTCAAATCCTACTCTTCCCACATGTCCAATGCAGTACGTGTGCAAGACCTGGGCCGTTCATCCACTGGGACCCACATAAATGTGGGGTTGACAGAAAACCAAGCCGAGCCCATCAAGATGAGCTACATGCATGAGTGAAATGGACGGTTTAAAGTACTGGCCACCTATCCACATTCAACATGCACAGCCAGCCACGGGGTGAAATTATCACAAGCATCTTCCCAATGTATTGTAATTACCATAAGTTCGGGCTATATGGGGTCCGCCATGATTTGTGAGTTCCATCAAACCCGTCCATTAGATGTGCCCGGCTGTATTAGGCCTCACTGCCAAATTCCAGATTGATCCACATCTCTGATGGGCCACACCAAAGGGATCCATGGGGGACATCAGGGAGGGTGACGGCAATCCTAGAAACTTCCAGATGGAGTGTGGGGTCCACAATGTTGTTTATATCCCATTCAACCCCATCAGCTGGTGCGCCCTACCAAGATGAAGGGACATACCAAAATGCAGACCATTACAAAACTCAAAGGTGGGCCTAACCTCCCAAATATATAGGTTTCAGATGTAATTGCACATTGATCCCTGTGTTGCGTCCCACCTGAATTTTGAATCACGGTGATTATTGGGATGGATGTAAGGTAAACATGAGGTGGTGCAATAGGTGCACAGTTTGGATTCCACACAAGCATCACATAGTGGGCCCCGCAGCTCAAACGTATGGTAATTAGACAACTAGAAGAGCTCAAATCAATCAACAAATCCCACTATAAAACAAGGTTTAAAATAGGCGTATCGGGTTTCACCGTAGATACAGGCATGATACTGCTACCATGATTTTTAGACTCAGCGACTCAGATCAACTCATTCAGTCTTGAGTCGACCCGAGATTGCACCCAAGTCGCCGCATGGTTTCTAGACTCAGCGACTCGGATCAATTCATTCAGTCTCGAGTCGAGTCAAGATTCACCCGAGTTGGGGGTGACTCATGGTATTGAACTGGATCGGGTATTGCTCGCACCCGACTCAGATGAGTCTCAAAACCATGATCAGTACGCAATGGGCTATGCGTCCTGATAACGGATGATATTTAAACCTTGGTATAAAATGCTGGCCCATAATCACTGATTCTCATTCCCACGTCTTCCTAACAGATTGCACTAGAAGTTGGGAATGGGAGCCTCAGACCTTCACTTCCAAAGGACGACGGACGGCTTGAAGAGCTCATCTGCCTCATCTGCCACTCGTGGGACGGAAACGCTTCGATCAGACCCTCCTTTGCCATTATCACCTGCGCTCTGAGGAAGATAAAAGAGCAGTTAAATGAACCAAGGCTGTAGGCTCCAAAGATCACATCCATCCATTTTCGTATTGAGATGGAAGTAGATATTAAAGACTCTCAGATTACACCAAGGGATACTACCATGCAGAATATACTAATAAGAGGAATTTTAAGTATGAAAATTGACTCAAGGTTATATGCATACAGAATGTACGAGTTAGGCCCGTGGTTCAGCAATTTGGACCGTTCGATCTGATGGGCCTCACAGACCATGCCCCAAAAATCTCCCTAATGGGACAAGAAACCCCATCCCTAGGATTAGTGGCTTGTGTCTGGAATATAGCATTTTCATAGGTTTTATTGTAATGTGTTTGTGTTTAATGGCTCCTACCTATATGAACGGCTTTGGGTCCTTTGGTTTTAGATTTCAATGTCTGGTAAGGGTTTCTCCAGCTCTTTCGATATAAGTATTTTTCATTTTTGTTTCTTTACTTGGGTTTCTTACCAAACTGCAATGGGACAGGCTTGTTTGGATATGAAGAATTGAAATGAGGCTGGATCCACTACAAAGCTTTGTAGAGTAGGTAATCTCTACAATGATGGCATTTGTTATCTCTTTCTTGCATTTGAAAGTAGGATTCCCTCCTCTCCACATATCCAAAAAATCATCATCCCAACCTAAAATTTGAGAGTGACGCATTATAGATGAGGTTGGGTTTTGAAAGTTATGGCTAACATGGCTAGAAAACTCATATGCATGGTCTAAATTGCAGTTACAATAGCTCGAACGCTCAAGAAAAAAAAACACACCAAGAAATACCTACAAATACTCCAAAACACTAAGAAACACGGAAAAGCATTCTGAAAAATCTAAAAAAGCTTCAAGAAACAACTAAGACACTAAAAATAATAATAATAAATAAATAATAAATAAATAAAAACAGAAAACAACACAAAAAACACCTAGAAACACTACAAAGACCCAAAAACACTTAAAAGCAAAAGCATTCAAAAAACACCCAAAAACCCCAAGAAACACTAAAAAAAATAAAAATAAATAAAAAACTAAAAAAGACTCGGAAATGCCTAGCTCAAAGATCAACGGCTTGATCAAACAGATTTCAATAATCAAGGGTCTGTTTGCATCGATCTCAAACATTAACGGTTAGATCAAACAGATTTCAATGTTCAAGGTCTGTTTGGATTGAGCTCGAAGATCAACAGTTTAATGGTCCTTAGCTAGGTCTCCAAGGGGAGCACCCTTCAAGGTCCCCGAGGCACGTGCAAACCCTCCAAGCCACACGCACCGGGAAAGTCAATGGGAGGTGGCCACCAAGGGGCTTGGAGCTCAAGACCTCTCGCTTCCTAAGGCGAGGTGTCCTGGCCAGTCAAGCTACCGTTCTAGTAGTGTTACCTTTCAGAAAAAGAAAAGAAAAAGGTTTGATTAGATAGATCTTCAAGATGAACAATCAGATCTCCTCTATCTCAAAGATCATTGGTCTAATGGTATAAATGGCCTGTAGTATTGTATAAAAGCATGGAAAACCACGGAGAAGAATCCATTCATTTTACAAGTAAATTTTCATGGAAATCAATTTGTTTTTCCTTCGTTGCTTAAATAGAGGCTCTTTTCTTGCCTGGAAAACCAAAAAGAACCCTCAATAGTCAGTTTGGCATCCCCAAAACTAGAGAGAAATCAATTCACTCATTTTCCGAGGAAAAGCATAATAATCACAATCGATTTCCACATCTACTTTGTGTAGTACAAACAGTGGAAAACACCATGTTCAAGGAAACTGATTTCATTTCCACCTTTGCAAACAGCCCAGGAAAAAAATTGCAGCAATGTCAACATCCAATCAAAAGATTGGATGGTTAGGAGCTTAGGATCTTCCAGCACAGGAGGTTTCTAGGGACATGGTCCATCCATTAAATTGTGATCAGATGCAATTCTATGGTTCCCTTTACTAAGGGGACCTTTTCACTATTTCGAAAAATCAATAGAGATGTTGGTTTTCGCAATTTTCCCCATTTTATGTTGTATGTCATTCGCTAAGAAAGCGATGCCCCAGTCCCAGTCAGTCCCAAGCCCAAGTAAAGGAGGATGTCCGGTTCTTGTTTTATATATGATTAGGAAAACAAGATTCACAAGGTGGACCTCAAATAATCGGGATAAGGCTATGATTCGATTTTCCTTTCAGCAAAATGTGCGTGCGTGCATGCGTGTGTGATTCAATTTCATAAATTACTTGGTAAAGACTAAGCGCCCAAAATATTATGAGAAATGCTCTAGTGCTCTCAAAGTAGGAGTTATAGTGCTCCTAGTTGCATTGGGAAACTTAACCAGTTAAATCCATTAATCCAGACTGTTCATTAGGTCCAGCACATATTTCATGGGCTCACACTGACTGAATCTAACCATTTGATTAATGGTCTTTAATGTGGACGGTCAAGATCACTTACAAAAAAAATAGGTCCAATAAACAATTGATCCATGTATTTGTTTGGACCTATCACGGATTGCTTATGATTCTAAAGAATCACAAAAGTTAGGCAATTGTAACCATCCCATCCATGGCTTGGAAAATGGATGGCAAAAGAAAATAAGGCCAAAACAAGGATAGATTGGATTATCCCAGTAGTGTGATTTTTGCATCATAGCACATGGAACTGGACTTAATGGACAGTTCAGATTGGCTAATTGGATTGTCCAAATGAACTGATGCAACTAGGAGCACTATAACTCATTGTGCTCTGACAATGGTAGAGCTGAGTTCTGAATGGAGTTCTAGTCTGGAAATATTTCTAACCTAATTTTATTGAATCAAAAGATAAGCAGGTGATTAAAGCGTCTTTTCAGAATCCAGGCCATGGACATCCATCAGCTGGTATATATCTCCCCGCCTTTGCTTCTCAAGAGGGAGGTTTGACCTGCACATTTCAAATAAATTACTGAGAGAGAGAGAGAGAGAGAGAGAGAGAGAGAGAGAGAGAGAGAGAGAGAGAGAGAGAATCAGGTGACACATCTCCTTCCAAATTGTTCCATGTTGTGGCCCACCTGAAGCTTGGATCAGTCTGATTTTTGGGATCGAGGGATAAAATGAGGTGAATCAGGTGACACATCTGATTGAAGGTTTGGATGTTGCGCACACATCATGTGGACCCAACCACATCCGCGGTACCAGCACCAACGGAGTGTGACAAACAAAAATGGTCAGAAACATCCAACTACTGAAGATAGCATGTACGTAAGGCAACCATCAGGTGGCAGTTTGGATTGATTGGCACATTCACCAATCTCATAGTTATTGGGTTGATACCATGTAATAAACGGTACTAAACACACACCACCACTAAAGATGCTTTCTGTTCGGATGTGGGGACTGTCACCTCCGGAGTTGAATAAGAGAATAATTGATTTCAGCGATGACAGTACTCTCTTCATGCCCAGTGGTTGATATTACTTCTCCAAACTGCAAAAAATAATAATAATAATAATAATAAATAAATAAATAAAAAGCTAGTCACTATTCATCCAAAACACCCACACATAGACTGTCCATTTATAAATAAAATACAAATAGATTCCTCAACAATTTAACAGTTTGTGCTTACTGGTCCGACAAGGGTCGAATGGCCCCACGTAACGTAATTAGCGCTAGTGTCTCGAGCTGGTGAGCAAGTGGCCACAAACAACTATCACCAGAACAAACCGTCATTGGTGTTAACATCCAGTCACAAATTTCATCACTCGGGGTACCAATTACGGCTTGTTGCCACTCCACAGTAAACGTGGCTGTGCTATCGGTGATTATGGACCATCCATGTGGTGGGCTCTCCTGTGGATGACCATCAATTTCCAGCACCAAACGGACAGTGAAGTATTAACAGTCCAGATACAAACAGGAGAAATCTATTAACAAGACCCTATTGTTATTAGAGAGGTTTTTGTAGAATTCATCCATAGTAGGGCCCACCAGTTGGACAGCCGAAGTCGCATATGCACTGTAGAGTGGTACCCGTGACTGGTTCATTTCCGAGGAACTGGAAATCTTCTAAAAAGAAGTTAGAAGAGAGCAAAGAACATACCTGATTATCCACTGCCCTGGCATAGATGGAGAATGAAAGGGATGAGTATGTGCGCATGAAATTTTGACATGTTGTGATATTAAGATAAAGCCAAGCAATTGTATATGCATCAAAGCAAACTTTTGGGGCAGACATAATTACGGGTGGCAATGGGCCAGGCGGCCCACCTGGCCTGGATTTGGACTGGGTTTGGACGTAGCATGCATGGCCTGAAAATTTTTAGGGCTGGGCTTGGGCTTGGATCATTTTAGCCCGACTCAGCCCCACCCAGCACAAAAGCAAGGGAATTTAAGTAAATTTAATTTGTTTACATCTCTCCCGGTATTCAATTTGCTTCCTACTGTGCTTGAAGGAGACACCATAAATGTTATTTTAGAAGGGTTTCAGTCAGCCGCGGGCCCTGGAGAGCAGCGTAGCTGATTACAGAAGGCCTTGACTTCTGTAGAGGCCATCCTTAACATAAATCCTAGTAATTGAATATGCATTACAGAAAACTTCTGGGGTCGACACAAAAGTATGAAATTATTAAAAACCTTGACTTGGCAGCCACCAAAAAGTTTTAGATTAGTCTTGATAGATCCTGTTAACAACATGTGGAGATATTTAGCGGAGCAGAGCAACTCCAAAAGTTAAAATGGTAGGCCATATACAAGATGCATATTTCAGTGAATTCACCCCTAGAAGGTACATGAAAGAACAAACGTAGCATCAGCTACTTAACGGAAAATTGGAAATTGAACACAGAAATGTGTATTAGTGCCACACACGGATATTGTGTGTCAAACAAGGAGCACACTCAAGGGGTACTGGTACCACCGTGAGCTTATGGTGGTGTGGGGCAATGCTGTCAAGCTTAAGATCAAGAGGTATGGGATTTCTTTGCTCAGCCATATGCTCAGGATACATATGTAGAACACTAATATTGAGTTGAGTCTTTTGAAGCAAGGAAATATGTCTGCTGCAGAGCTGCATAGGAAGTGGGAAAGCCTGATTGGAATATGTTGTAGCAGGATCTACGAAAGTAAGGTGGTTGTACAGTTCCACTTTTGATAACTTGATCTAGAGTCCTGGATATAGATCTGGATCACTAGGGGGCTGGATCAAGATCCCGACATTGTATCGCAAATCGTAATAGGGGTTGAATTGTATCATAAATTGTAAGATTTTCATGATTTTCTTAAAAAATGAAAAAAAAAAACTGAACAATATAAATAAAAATTTTAAAAACTCTTCAATCATCCTCTCCCCTTCATTATGCACCAAGTAATACCATATCATGATAGTCTTAAAGGATTCTTGTCTTTCATCTTTTTTTGTCTTTTAAGAAATTTACTTTAGAAAACATACAAAATCCTTTAATAATTTATTTCTTTTTACCTTTCTTGAGTGCAGAATCACATCGGAAAAAGCAGCAATTGATTCTGTAGACAGACGGAAAAGGACATTTTGGTTTCTAACCATCATTACCACACTACATATAGGTCAACATGATCACAACCATCCATAAAAATACTCCAGGTAAGTCAAAGATCAATTTGGTGTTTCCACGTTAAGTAAGAAATCATAAGAAAAAGCTCCATCATTTAAAGTTGAAGAGAATATCTACCATTCAATCTCTTATCAAGAACAAAATAAAATAAGGGACTTTTTCTAAACAATTATTTAAACTCTCACCAATTAAAAACATAAAATGAAAGCCAAGTAAAGCTTCAAATAGAAGAGAACAAGCATAATTTGAATCATAAATCATAGGATTCTGACGCAGGACAATGAGCATACAAGGGATGATGCGGAATGAAACTAAAGCGGATATGTGAAACAATGAATAATCAAATTAAATCTACTCAAATCACAAGCAAAGGCATTCAATTAAGTAAAAAATTTATGTTCCATGTCAAAGATTACAAGCATGAAATGACGAAACTACAAAATCTCAAGGGCCAGTACCCATGGAAGATAGAACTTCCATGTCCAAGGCTCCAAGCATAGGGTTAATTCTAAATCCAATGGATGAAGTTCTAGGGTTCTTAGGGTATGGTTAAAATTGAGATCAATGGAAATTAGTGCAAGCATTATGATTTGGGTGATGAGGGAATTGGGGGTTTAGGGATTCAAAGCTATGGGAAGGTGAAATTCGGATTTGGGTGTAAAAGGGATGTTTGGATTTGAAAATGGGGTGGGATTGCGTTAGATGGGAAGGATTCGGATGGGGGAAATCTAGGGTTTTGGGGGGGGGAATGGGTGGTAGACCTATTCCAAATGAAAAGGGGTTCAAGATTTGGGGGATTTGGGCTAAGGTTTCAAGAAATAACAAGAGATCTATGAATCAGATGGAAGAAAACAACCAAAATACCTGGATCTCGTAGAGAAGAAGAAGAGTAGAGAGATAGAAGGGATAACCGGCATCACACCGTTGGCATCACACAAAAAGGGGGCTCCAATCACTGGAGGTTCAAAATCATCTCAAGCAAGAATGAATTTTCTTCTCAATATTTATAAACGTAATAATGAAAATAGGATTTCTAACAATACTTTTATAGTCTTCATCCAAGAAAAGTACACTAAAGTGTTTAAAATATAAAAATAATGACAAAAGGATGCCTAAAACAAATAAGTCCAAGAAAAGTGCACTAAAGTGCCTACAATATAAAAATTAAAAAAAAGAAGACAAAACGACGCCTAAAACAAATAAACCCGCGCGTTGGCCTGTTGTTGTACTTCTCTCACATGCTCCTCTCACGTATCATCAAACCACAACGAAATGGGCGCGACACGTTTCCTCTCACATGCTCCTCTCATGTGTCATCGAACCACAACGAAATGGGCGTGACACGTCTCTTATGCTAGTACACTCGAGTAAAAGAACGTGATGGCCTGATGTCCCCATCAACTCTCCCCAGCTGAAAAGAAGTCGCCTCCTACAACATAACTCTGCTACTGCTCTAGGATGTTTGGGTCAACCTGCTATAGCGTGGTCTCTGTAAGCCACGTGCAATTTGAAGTCTGCCTATTCTTCCACTTGACGAGATACTTCTGGTACCCTCCTTCACTTGTGGACACCACTTGTTCATCCAATAAGTCTTCAATCTCTTCCTTTCTCTCTGGTACGTGCGGTAAATGGGGTAAAGGCTGGGAAGACTGAGTAGGGATAGGCCATGGAGTACGAGGTTGGGTAGATACGTCATCTGGGTGACCCTTAAAAGCCACTAGATCCTCTACATTGAAAGTAGAACTAATTCCTATGCCAGATGGAAGATCTACTATATACACATTAGTGTCCAAGCGTTTTAAATTTTATAAGGGCCGACACTATGTGCTTGTAATTTCTTAACAGCTCATTGTGGGAACTGCTCTGGCCTTATGCGGACCATGACATAATCACCTCCTTGAAATTCTTGCGATGTGAGTGGGCATTTAATTTGTATTGTTCGTTGCTTACATTAATCTGCTTCCTAATTTCAACATGCAATTCATGGATATGCTGTGCAAAAGACCGAGCTAACTCTAATGGTTTATGTGAGACAGACATTAATGAAACAAAAGGACGCTCCAGTGAAGCAATGAACTCAAAATAAACAACTCTATTATCTAGAACTTGGGAGATTATAACCAAAGAACACTTCTTACGGGTGAAACACAATTTCTCATTCTTTAGAATCCCCAAAACCTGCTCTACCTAATAGAGGTATTGTTTGGAAGTGTTACAAAAAATGATAATGATCAAGTATCCCAATACTTGAGGACACTCGACTGAGACTTTGTGCATGGACAGAATGTACCCACACGTGCGCCAAGTGCCATCGTACTTGGAAGTGAAAAGGGCGGGCACGGCACATAGAATAAAACTCAAACTCAAACTCTCCTGAGTGAATTCTTCCCTAAGAAGCTTATCAAATTGCATCTGCATTGCCGCATGCTCCGCGGGGTTCACTTAGTAGAGGGGAAAGCTTGACAGAGTCAACCCAGAACAAGATCGATTATGTGTTAAATGTCCCATTTGGGTGGAAGTTCATCTGGTAAGTCATCTGGTGGGATATCACAAGTCCTTTACAAGGCCACAATCACTTCGGACAACAACTCTATGTTAGCCTCCAGAATAACATCACTAGTCATGTGGGTGTCTACCATTAAATCCACACTAGTCTCTTTTTTCAAACGCATTCGCATTCACTATGGTAAGAGACTTAGATTGGGACTTCACATCATTCACGTCACACATAACAACTAGAAGTGGTGCAACCTATATTTCTTCAACCTCTTCATCACTAGCACCCACTCCTTCATGTTCAACAACAATTAGTGATGCCTCAATTTCTTCTTCTTCATCACTATTGATTCCAAGCACGTACTCTACCTCTTCACAAACAACCTATTTAGACCCTTCCAACTTGTCATTCACCAAGACATCGTCTCGCTCCCAGGGAAATACAATTGGAGGTAAATACCCTTCAAGTTGCTCAGAAGCCGAGATTCCCTTAGTGGCGGATTGGACCACTTTACAAGAAGGTGGCCATATGGGTTCTCTGTTTGGATGGGAAGGTGGGCCGACTCTTTCCTAGGCTATGGGAAAATATTTTTTCGAACATTCTTTCATCTCGCCCCACTGTGAGATCGGAGCTCTACCTTTCCACTCAATTCTTTACTCCAAATCCGTCCAAAACGACCTGGCTTGGCCCACCAATTTCAACTTGGCAAACTTCACTCGACAGTTGTTCGACATATCATATCAGTCAAAAAAATATTCCAGGTCTTCAAGCCAATCAAGGAATGTCTGTGGGTCCATGTAACCGCTAAAATATGCCAAATCATTGGAGTTCGGTTTTCCATTAGGTCTTGAGGGCCACAGGAGCTTAATGGCCCTGAGGATCTCGAGTGCCTATACTCCCATTCATTACAGAGAGACTCAACAACTAAACTCCAGGTGAAATGATAGTGGAAATAGAGATATGGCTACCCTAGATGTAACAATATTGATCCTAAACTCTATATTTACTATGTTACGACCGAAAGAAAAAAAAGTTTCTACCCCAAACGCCGCAATATGAAACCCTAAGCTAAATGATGCATGCACTAACCAACTCTAAATGTGATGAATGACATGCTTTAGACACCTTATGATTCGAGTCATAACTATGATACCAAAATTTGACGTAGGACAATGGGCATACAACGGATGATGCGGAATGAAACTAAAGCAGAAATGTGAAACAATGAATAATCAAATTAAATCTACTCAAATCACAAGCAAAGGTATTCAATTAGGTAAAAATCCATATTCCATATCAAATATCACAAGCACAAAATGACAAAACTATAAAATCTTAAGGGCCAAGACCCATGGAAGATATAACGTCCATGTCCAAGCATGGGGTTAATTCTAAATCCAAGGGATGAAGTTCTAAGGTCCCTAGGGTATGGTTAGAATTGGGATCAATGGAAATTAGTGTAAGGGTTATGATTTGAGTGATGAGGGAATTGGAGGTTTAAGGATTTAAGGCTATGGGAAGGGTGTGTCTCGCCTGCTAGCCCAGCTGGAAGACGCTTGGGTGTTTCAACAGCAGGTCTCAGGTTCAATTGCTAAGGAGACACAATAACCCCACTGGTGGGTGGGTGCATAGTGTGACTAACCAAGTGGGTGTGTTGCCCAGCTAACAGCGTGGGTGCGTTGCATGACTAACTAAAAAAAAAAGGGCTATGGGAAGGGTGAAATTTGGATTTGGGTGAAAAGAGATGTTTGGATTTGAAAATTGGGTGGGATTAGGTTAGATGGGAAGGATTCGGATGGGGGAAAGCTAGGATTTTAGGGAAAAACTATAAAAAAAAAAAAAAAAAAAAAAAGTTGTGGGCCTATTCCGAATGAAAATGGGTTTAAGATTTGGGGGATTTTGGCTAAGGTTTCAAAAAATAACAAGAGATATATCAATCGGATGGAAGAAAACAACCAAATACCTGGATCTCGTGGAGAAGAAGAAGAGTAGAGAGATAGAAAGGATAACCGGCATCACACCAAAAGGGGACTCCAATCACTGGAAGTTTAAGCTCATCTAAAGTAAGAATGAATTTTCTTCTCAATATTCATAAACATAATAATGAAAATATGGTTTTTAACAATGCTTTTATAGTCCTCATCCAAGAAAAGTGCACTAAAGTGCCTAAAATGTAAAAATAATGATAAAAGGACGCCTAAAACAAATAAGTCCAAGAAAAGTGCACTAAAGTGCCTACAATATTAATAAAAAAAATTAAAAAAAAACGATGCCTAAAACAAATAAACCTGCACGTTGGCCTACTGCTGTAGTCTTCTCACGTGCTCCTCTCACGTATCATCAAACCACAACGAAATGGGCACGACACGTCTCCTCTCACATGCTACTCTCACATATCATCGAACCACAACATCTCCTACGCTGGTACACTCAAGCAAAAGAACGTGATGGCCTGATGACCCATCAAATTCAAATCGTTTTTCTTAAGATTAGACTCATGAGATTCATCTAAAAAAAGGGATTTGAGATGGGATTCAAATCGTTTTTCTTAAGATTAGACTCAATCATAAATCATAGGATTTTGACAACTATGGTGCCGGCAGAAGTGGGGCCTACATGATGTATGAAGGCCATCCAACGCATCCATCATATTACATCCAGGTGCCAAAAATCAGCCTGATCCAACAGTTAAGTGTTCCACAACACAAGGCACAATGTGAGAGGGTACCCCAACCCTTGATTTCCACAAGGGCCCACCTAATTTTCGAAACAGCCTGATCCTTCATCCAAACCATGAAGGATCTGAATAGCCTGGATTTCATATATACAACACGGTGGTTCTTCCATGCAAATCAAGGGGTGCTAGTTCCCTCCCAACTTGTTGCCCGCCTGATTCATGAATCACCCTGATTTTAAGGCCCTGGAGATAACAGGTGCTGACATATGGTCTGGTTGGATTTTATGCATGCATCGTGTGGGCCCCACATCTACACCGTTACCACTGAAGTGTGCCCCATCAAACAATGTATTTTAAAATTTGGATTCACCAACGTCCAATAAAATATTGTTTCGAATGTCATCATCATCATCATAGCCTTGTCCCAGGCTCAGAGCTATCTGGGATCAACTTGATTCCCAAACATAGATAAGTAAATAAAAATATACATAGAAAACTATAAGAAGATAAAAGATAATAGTAACTAAACAAATTCATCTTTTATGTGAATCATGTCCACAAGCATAGGATGCAGACAACATGGCAGGATAAGTGCTGTGTACTTGTTAAACAGTAGAAGACATGTCAGGACAAATAAAGAGTAGGGAATGAGGAGAGGCGAGCAAGGACACCGGTAAGAGTGTCAATTGTCCACATTCCTTGGATGAATACTGAATAGACTAATCAAGATTATTATTTGTTAAACCTTTCGATCTGTGGCCTACAAATGGACGGTTAATAAGAGAAATACAGCAATAGTCAACATTCAAGTAGAAAAAAAATCCCAAGATTGGTGGCTAGGATCTTCCAATCTAGGGGATTCTTGGGGCATGGTCCATCCACAGTGAGAATCAACAAACCAATGGCCTGGATTACCAAACCATACACCGCACTTGCCAGAATTAAAATCCATGTATACAGCACAAAGCCTCAGGCCATGTGTCAGATAATGCCTCCTCCAGCAGTATCTCCAAGTGTAGAAAAACACGCCACAATAGCTTCCCACATCGAGATATCACATAACAAATGCTCCAGTCATTTAAACAAAGTGACCAACAAATATCAAGAAGGATCCAGTGTATTATTACCTTGCTCTCTGCATTAGTTCCCATAGCAACTGACCAGTGCTCATGTTGAATGCTCCAGGATAGCATATTAATTGAGCACCTAGTGTCAGCATTAATTGACTTGTATTCAGGAAACTGGCATAACAAAGCATGAGAGAGAGAGAGAGAGAGAGAGAGAGAGAGAGAGAGAGAGAGGTCCAACCAACTTGGGCGGGTTGAGTTGGGTTGGGTTGAGGGTCAACCTGAGCCCAAACCGATCTCAAGAGGACCCAACCTGAATTCCAACCCCCGGTGTCCAACCTGAATCCATGCCAAAGTCCTCTAGACCCAACCTGACGTGACTCAAGACCCAACTACATGTGAGTATTCCCAACCTGACCTAACCCAACATGAATTTTCTCAACCCGAAGTCAAATCAGGTTGGTGTTTCTCAACCCAAACTTGGGTTGGGTCAATCCCCGAACCCTACTTGCAGTGCTAGCCAACAGCCAGCAGCTATCTTTTGAAGTTGATCCAGCTGAAAAACGTGAAACAGTTGTATCACCTTTTAACAGTCAAAGACTGAACGTATGCACTAGCTTTTATCCTTCTCATGTGAGGGACTGCAGGTGTCTGATACAAGCTGTCCATCAGGCAGGCCCCACTGCTTAGATCACCTGGCTTGAAAATAGGATGGTCCACTTATCAGGCAGTCAGGACATGCACTTTGAATGTGGACCAATGGATTTTCTTTTTCAGTCATCAATTGCTTTTGTACATGTGTGGCTGACCTAAAGTTGCAGAAACATGCCAGGTTGGCACATATGAAACATGTAGAGGTGTGGATGGGCTAAAAAAAGAAGGTAATAACTATTTGGGAGTATATCAATAAATCATCGAGAATCTCTACCATATGACAGTATACATAGCAGGTTTGTCCCAACAGCCAGTACTGCAGTAAATCTTAGGAAATATCTATCCCAAGACTAGAGAGTTCAGCCCAATAGAAAGTTCAAGTACCATATATCATGATACAGACAACTCATTTCAGGCCCTAAACATTTCTTTATTCATGATGGTGATGTAGCATGAATGAGAAAGAAGAAAAGAAGAGGTGAAGAATGGATTTTGCGCAAACCACAGGATTCAAAGTGGTTGGTGTGTGTGTGTGTGTGTAGAGAGAGAGAGAGAGAGTAATGCTCACCTGCACACCTTCTTAGGTGCGCAGCTTCACACACATGTCATGGGCAGAAAATATGAACAGTCCATGTGATGCAGCACTAGAGCTATACACAAACCGAGCCAGCTCGAAAAGCTCGCTCGGCTCGGCTCGGCTCAAAAAAGCTCGGTTCAGCTTGATTCGTAGAGTGGATCAAGCCAAGCCAAGCCTATTTTATGGGCTCGTTGAAAATTCAAGCCAAGCTCAAGCTTGGCCTGAGCTCAATTCAGCTCGGCTCGAAATCAGGGTCAGATAGGCTCAGTTTGTTTTTCTTTTAAATATAATATATATATATATATAATAAATTTTTTTATAGAATCGAGTGCCCTCGCCCTAAACCTAATCCTTTTTTTCATTCGAGCGCCCTCGCCTGCCCCCCCTCAAACCCTAGTCGCTGACTCGCCCTTGCCCGGCTTGACCGGTGACCCCATCCGGCCGGCCGGCTTCCACCTCCTCTCTCTCTCTCTCTCTCTCTCTCTCTCTCTCTCTTATCTCTGATCTCTCCCCTCGTCGCCTGGCCAGCCAACGCCCGGCCTGACCTGCTCGACTCTCTCTCTCTCTCTCGTCGCCCGGCCAACCAACACTAAATCCTTAGACAACCAGACCGGCAGAGCCGCCCCCTCGACCCTCCATGTCCGAAAGCTCGAATTTAGGCTCGAAAGCTCATCCAAACCAAGCCGAGCGGCCCAGTTGGGCTCGATGACCAAGCCAAGCCGAGCTCGAGCCTAGCCACTTTGCTGGTCAAGCCGAGCCGAGCTTGGCAAAGCTCGATTCGATTAAGCTCGTATACACCTCTATGCGGCACCCCATGAAACCCCCAGAGCCCAACTTTCAACTTGATCCAAAACTCTTGTAGGCCATAGTAAAGAGAGAGGCAAATCAAGGGAGGAAATTGTTTCCTTTTGCCATGGCCCACCAAAGTTTTGGATCAGTGTAAAAGTTGGGCCCTGGGGGTTTCATGGGGTCCAGCATCACGTGGACCATTCAGATTTTGCGCTCATATCACGTGAGATGAGTTCTAAAATAGTTGTCACGAGTTCTCGTGAGAACTGGTTCCCAATTGAGCAGTTCTACATGCACGCGTGAGAACTGGTTCCCAGTTGAGCATTTCTACACGCACGCACGTGTGTGTGTGTGTACATATATATACATGTGTGTGTGTGTGCACCCACACCTTTGGGACAGTGGTAGACTGAGTGAAGATAACATCGTTTCAACACAGGTCTTGGTATCGATTCCCAACGTGGGGGGTGGCTAACAGTGAAGTATGACTAACAGTGTGGGTGTGTGTACTAACCAACACACACACACACACACACACACACACACACACACACACACACACACACACACACGTGAGTGTGTAGTAGGTTTTGACTCTCTACAAGTGAATATTCTCCCTGAACTCAATTTTTTCTTCCAAACTATCTTTCGTCAAAGCTTTGATAGGCTCACATGGATGTGCAATAAAGCTCATGTACATGCAGTGTGGCTAACAGTGGGGGTGGGTGTACAAACCCCCCCCCAAAAAAAAGCTCATGTACACGCATGTACACGCCACACGTGCCAACATGGCAACATGGCACGATAGATCCAAGATTCGATCCACCCATTAGAACGACACTGCTATGTTAATGCCCTAGCCCAAAAATCAGGTGATCCACTGGTCGGGTGAGCCACAGGCCCACAGCAAAACAATTGTACTGCTTCGAAAAACTTTGGCTGAAGTTTTCTAGCCAATCTACCTATTTACATTATTAGGCCCACGTGCTGGGCGTACCAAATTTATTTTTGGGAAAACATGTACAAGTTAAGACCAACCTGCTGGATGGACTGGGTATCACACATAATGTGGTTTGCTGACACATGTGGCAATCCATGAGCTTTATTGCACATGCATGTGCGCTTAGCGAAGCTCCTTTCATTAACCCCCTTTATATATATGGCCTTAGATGGCTTGTATAGATCAAAAATACAAAAAATAAATATCCAAAGAGATACCTGAAATCTGTACTCTTACTTCTTTTTTATCTAAATCATCCTAAAGATTGACATCTAAAATTCAAATACAGAACAGAAAATAATAACCACTAAAAGGATTTTAAATCTTACGGGCCTGTTTGGTTTTCCAATTACAATGGTAAATGGCCGTAAATGGGTAATGATTACTGTTGTAATTGTGTGGTGATTTCACTTATATTTGACTGCAATAATGATTTTACTACGTTGTTTGTTTCACCCAATAATCATTGTAAAAATGGTAGTTTTATAATGTGAAAATGTAATGATCACAATTTTCTTTACAAGAGTATTTGACACTCAAATAGTAAAATCCAATAGCTTATTTTGATGTAGTAGTATAGTACAGAAGTATAAGTAGATATACTAGAGGCAGTTGATGTATAAAAGATGCACTGTGGTAAAAGTCCGCAGCTAAATCCGAGGATAAAAGACGAAGATGGAGAAAACAATGAACCTCTTGCTGCATACAACATGGCAAGTTCTGGGAAGCGAATATCATGACAAATGCCTAATCCAATCCGCCCTACATCTGCATTCAGTTTCCTTTGTCAGTTCCACATATCTTGAGTAATTCAGAAAGAAAATCAACTCAAACTATCATGTGCTGAAAAAGTATGACAAAGAAAGAGAGTAAAAAATCCAATAAACCAAGGTTGATATTGAAACTTCAAGGAGCTAAAATGGACATGACGTTTTGCTAGACGAGCCTTCTACATGGCTGAACTCTTACTGGTGGCAACTAAAAATTGCATGGAATTTATATATGAGTTCTATAAGAGGCTGAGAATGAGCAATGGACTAAATGCTACATTTCTTACTATGATCTTTACAATAGATTGGGGATGAGAAGATGAGAAAGATGTCTTCGAACTTTAAAAAATGAGGGAGAGGAAGCTCAGGGACTTAGATCATGTTAGATGATGATGATGTTGAAGGGGCATCAAAATCCTGATGTTTTATTCTCCATATTGCTCAATGATTCTCTCATGTTAAGCGAACAATAAGCAACATAAAAATTGAATAGAAATAGAGAGTGATGCGGACATCAAGCCCTTTAAAGTGTACCAGCGTAGGAGACGAGTCATGCCCGTGTCCATATGGTTTGATGATGGGCCTAAATTGAGTCCAAGTTCCTATATCGTGGTGAAGACCTTACACATGTGTAAGTTGCTTAGAGGAGATGATTAGGCCATTGGATCGCGAAGATGATGTGGTCGGACCGTTGGTTCATCGTGGCCCCCTTTCATCGTACCATCATCGGAGGCCATCGGGCATCTTAGATTTGAGTTTATTTTATGCACTTTTACTTATTTGAGTTTTGGATCAGTGTGCGCATGTTTTTTCGTGCGAATATCTTCTTCTTGAAATTTTGTTAGTAGGGGTATTTTGGTAATTATACTAATTCTGAATTTTATAAGGGTGTTGCCCTAAACCTTTCTAATAATGATGTTATTTTGAGAATTAAGAAAGCACTTTGGTGGCTACTCTCCTCCTCTCTCTTGTGGATCTCTTTTCATCTTCCTTCTCATCTTTTCTTCTTTCTTTCTCAGATTCTCTTTTATCCTAAGGTATTCTTCTATCTTCTCTCTTTCTTCTAATCCTTCTTTTCACATTATCCATCATCCATACAATCTGAAAATTCGAATTTGCACCCATTTCTCAAATTTTCATGATTCCCTAATCCAGAAATCATTTGATTTCTTGGACTAGTGAATCCTATTGTTTGAATGCATATTACCATGCAAGATCGGGAGGTCTTATTCCTCGCCAGATCCAATCCACGCGTGATTTGAACCTTGTACAGCATGTTTTGTGATGATGGCTCGCCTATTGCATGCTTCCCATGTGTTTTTCTGAATTATGATGATGTTAGGTTGATGTTTACTTGATTTGCTACATGATTCCGCTGAATTTTACATGTTTCACATGCATATGTTTAGATTAGGCCATTGCCCTACATCAAAATTGGTATCAAAGCTTAGGATCCTTGCATGGTTAATGTAGATCGAGTTATCGACCTAGGGTTTTGTCTTTTTTTAGGGTTTCACTTTAGGTCAGTTTTAGAAGTTTTTTCAGATTTAGAAAGTTTCCAAAAATAGAAACTTTCCGTTTTTAGAAAGTTTTCAGACTTGGAAAATTTCTAAATTTAGGTCGTAGTGTCCAGATTTAATGTTTTCCAGACTTAAAAAGTCTGATTTTTGAAATTTACTATTTTTAAAAAAAAATTCATTTTTGGAAAGTTTCCAAATTTAGGAAATTTCCTAAATTAGAAAATTCTAGTTTGGTGAGTCTAAGGTTAGGAAGTGTGTCAGTTCATGCATTGTTTCCAACCTCATATTGGGTATCCTAGAGTGGTCTATTTCCAATATATGTACTGCTGAATTTTTCTAAGTCAATTTCGGTAATTCAAATTGCTGAAATTTCAGAATTATTAGTTAATTTATCAGTTACATTGCTGGAAAATTAGGAAAGTCGTCCTTTTTTAGCATATAAGTCCATCTAGGGTCATTTGGAGTTGTCTAGGATCATATAGGGTCGTGTAGAGTCTCCCCGTAATGAATAGAGTATAGGTGTTTGAGATCTTCAAGGCCATTAAAGTGTTGTCGTGTAGCCTTCGAGACCCAATGGAAAGCCTAACTCCAATGATTTGGCATATTTTAATGGTCACATGGACCCACAGACATTCCTTGATTGGCTTGAAGATTTGGACTATTACTTTGATTGGTATGATATGTTGGAGAGCCGTCGAATGAGGTTCGCCAAGTTGAAATTGGTGGGTCAAGCCAAGTAGTTTTGGGTGGATTTGGAGCGATGAATTGAGTAGAGAGGTGAGGCCCTGATCTCACAATGGGACGAGATGAAAGAGCGTTTGAAAGAAAAATATCTTCCCATCTCTTATCGTCAAAAGCCTTTGGCTAAGGAAAGAGTTGTTCCACCTTCCCGTCCAGAAAGAGAGCCCATATGGTCATCGTCTCGTAAAGTGGTCCAACCCGTCATTAAGGAAATCTCGGCTTCTGAACAATTTGAGGAGTGTTTAACACCAATCATATTTCCCTGGGAGCGAGATAATGCCTTGGTAAATGGCTAGTTGGAATAGCCTAAACAAGTTGTTTATGAAGATGTTGAGTACATGTCTAAAATTGATAGTGATGAAGAAGAAGAAATTGAGGCATCACTCACCAATGTTGGGTATGAAGGAGCGTGTGCTGGTGATGAAAAGGTTGAAGAGATTGAGACCGCACCACTTCTAAATGTCATGTGTGACTTAATTGATGAAGAGTCCCAATCTACGTCTCTTACCATAGAGAACAAAAATGAATTTGAAAAAGAAACTAAAGAGGATATGTTGGTAGACACCCACATGATTTGTGATATATCCACTAGATGGTTTATGGGATGAATTTTCACCCAAGTGGAATACTCAACACGTAATCGATCTTGTCCCTAGGTCAGTTCTGTCAAGCTTTCCCCCATACCAATTAAACCCCGCAGAACATGCAGAAATGCAGAAACAATTTGATAAACTTCCCAGGGAAGAATTCACTCAGGAAAGTTTGAGTTGGAGTTTTGTTCCGTGCGTCGTGCCTGCCCTTTGCACTTCTAAGAACAATGGCACATGGCGCACATGTGGGCCCATTTTGGCCATCCACAAAGTTGCGATCAAGAGTCAGTTCATCTTATGGATGTAATGGCCAGAGCCCCTATCCCATGTCTTGATGTGATGTTGAGCATAATAATCAATACCAAGATCTGCTCAAGACTTGGTATCAAAGTGTGTGCTATCAGGTATTGGGGTACCTAAACATCATCCTTGTTTATAACACTCATAATGAGAAATATCTCTATCAGTTAGAGCAAGTCCGTGGGATACGAAAGAATAAGAAATTATTTGCCACCCACGAGAAGTGTCCATTTGTTAGAGTTTCCCAAGTTCTAGATCATAGGGTTGTTTATTTTCATAGGATTGTTTATTTCCATAGGGTTGTTTATTTTGAATTCATCACTTCGCTAGAGTGTCCTTTAGTTTTATTTATATCTGTCTTACATAGGTCGTCAAAGTCAGCGATGCATTTTCTCGTCACATTCATGATTTGCATTCATACATTAGAAAAATGATAAATGTAAACAATAAGAGTTACAAACATTCAGCTAACTTACATCGTAAGGTACAAAAATTCCATGAGGGAGATTATGTAATGGTACGGATAAGGCCAGAGCGGTTTCCTCAGGACGCCGCTAGAAAATTACAAACTCGCAGTGCTGGACCATTCAAAGTATTGCGTAAAATTGGGTCCAACACGTACCAAATAGACCTTCCACCTGACATGGGGATTTATCCAACAATCAATGTGGAAGATCTAGTCCTTTGTCTGAATCCTTCCATATACCATTCTCCCCATTCATGGCCATATTTTGAGTTCTTACCAGCCTTAGTTGAGCAAAAAGAAGAAATTGAAGGGATTGTGGATGAAGAGATCGTATCCACTCGAGATGGAGGCTTCCAACAATACTTTGTTAAATGGAAGAACAGGCCACCATCTGATTGTATAGGGCTTCCGGAAGCAGAGTTACAGAGACTTGGTCCAGATTTGTTGGAGAGGCACCAGAGCTTTATCTCGCCAGAGTCGAGCTCTTATCATACGAGGAAAATGATGCGGACATCAAGCCCTTTAAAGTGTACCACCGTAGGAGACGAGCCATACCCATGTCCATATGGTTTGATGATGGGCCTAGATCGAGTCGAAGTTCCTATATCGTGGTGAAGACCTTACACATGTGTTCATGGCATGTGTAAGTTGCTTGGAAAAGATGATTGGGTCATTGGATCGCGAGGATGATGTGATCAGACCGTTGGTTCGTCTTGGCCCACTTTCATCGTGCCATCATCAGAGGTCATCGAGCATCTTAGATTTGAGTTTATTTTATACACTTTTACTTATTTGAGTTTTGGATCAATGTGCACACGTTTTTTCGGGCGAATGTCTTCTTTTTTGAAATTTTGTTAGTAGGGGTATTTTGGTAATTATGCTAATTCTGAATTTTATAAGGGTGTTGCCCTAAACCTTTCTGATAATGATGTTATTTTGAGAATTAAGAAAGTACTTTGGTGGCTACTCTCCTCCCTCTTGTGGATCTCTTTTCATCTTCCTTCTCATCTTTTCTTCTTTCTTTCCCAGATTCTCTTCTATCCTAAGGTATTATTATATCTTCTCTCTTTCTTCTAATCCTTCTTTTCACATTATCCATCATCCCTACAATTTGAAAATTCGAATTTATACCAATTTCTCAGATTTTCATGATTCCCTAACTCAGAAATCCTTTGATTTCCTAGACTAGTGAATTCTATTATTTGAATAGACATTACCATGCACAATCGGGAGGTCCTATTCCTCACCGGATCCAATCCACGCGTGATTTGAACCTTGTATAGCATTTTCTATGATGATAGCCCGTCTATTGCATGTTTCTCATGTGTTTTCACTGAATTATGATGATGTTAGGTTCATGTTTACTTGATTTGCTACATGATTCCGCTAAATTTTACGTGTTTCACATGTATATGTTTAGATTAGGCCATTGTCCTACGTCAGAGAGGTTTCAAGTCACATTATAGAGTCGTTTTCTTTAAGATAGTATTTGCCCCCACGAAGGATTCAATCCGAGTCTACTTATCCTGGTTACCGACATTTTGTTCCCAGGATATACTAAAGCTTAGTTTCTGTAATCAATCTACAATGAGCAGTGTTGGTGATAGAAATGTACACGAGCCGAACCAAACGAGCTAGGTCCAGCTCTGCTCAGCTCGACCAGTGGACTACCTGGGCTCGAGCTCAACTCGGTTTGGTCCTAGAGCCAGGCTAGCGAGCTCAGCTTGGTTTGGTCGAGCTTTCGAGCCAGTGAGAGATCAGAGGGTCGTCTGGCCGTGAGAGAGAGAGAGAGAGATCCAGCGAGTGTCTGTCGGACGGTCGGTGGCCGAGCGACTGCCAACTGGGTGTTGGGCGTGGGCGGGCAGCGGGCAAAACTCAAAAGGGGGGAGGGCGCTCGAATGAAATTAGGGGGGTTATATATATATATATATATATATATATATATATATATATATATATATATATATATATATATATAATCAAACTGAGCCGACCAAGCCTGGTTCAAACCAAACCGAGCCTGGTTTCAAATCGAGCTGAATCGAGCTCGGCTTGAATTTTCATCGAGCCCAAAAATTAGGCTCGGTTTGGTTTGATCCGCCTTTCAAATCGAGCCGAATCAAGCTTTTTCAAGCCAAGCCAAGCCAAGCGAACTTTTCGATCCAGCTTGGTTCGTGTACAACTCTAGTTGGTGATCACCCTTGCAACAAATTCGATAAAAAGACCAGACTGTATTATGTTTCTATAGTGACAAAAATAGATAGTACAGAAAACAATGAAGAAAATTATGGCATGAAAAACAACACAAAAATTGAATTTCAGGAGAAAAAACACAATTTTGTAGAAAATTGTGTAGGTAATGATAGAAAAATCTGCCTTTGGATCTTGACTTATATAGACATCCAAAAGGCATCTAGGTTGGACCATGTGTCTATTTTAAACAGGCACTAGCCTCTTCATTCCGCCCCTTGACCATTCAATGCGCCTCTTAACTATTCAAATTATGTTGATCCGTGGTCAACACACAACTACCTAGCAACCACCACTTCACCGTTGACCATGTAGGCATAGTCAACCACCATTCAGGTGCCACGTTAGCAGACTGGTCAACCAATCAACTTAGCCACCATTCCACCACCTGAACCCTTGGTCAGACGCATGGTTAGCACCATAGCTCGACCTAGGTCTAGGACAAATTTGGAAATATCTTAGGCTCCTCATGTTCTCGCAATGATGCGTACATGCGAAGCGCAAAGGGCACCAAAAAGGCGCCAAAGTTGCCCAAGCAGCCCTTCAACCTACTACCCATGCCCCGTGCATGCGTGTGTGCAAACAGTGCTTCATACAATCCTTGTGGAGTTTTGAACCTTGTTCTTGGGTGGCAAAATGCTTTCATCTAACCAACTTTCCATATCCAACTTTCGGTAAGAAAATCAATTTTCGAAGTTTTAAAAAAAAAAAAAGCAATTTTTTAAATATTCCTTTTTTTTCAAACCAATTTTAGAGGGAAACAAATTTTAAAGGGAATCTTTCCATTTTTTAAATTTACACTCTCATTTTTATAAACCAATTCAAAACATTTTCTTATTTGGAAAATATCCAACATTCCTTCACTATTGTTCAACATTTGTAGATCAAATTCGGAAATCTTATACATAAATCAAGGTGTATTGTGGACTTAAACCTTCACTATAAAGATATACCCGTATTTACCGAGGTGCTTAGCAGCCATGGCTTTGAATTAAGGAACCTCATGTGATAAATCGCATGTACCCAAGGATATAAACTTTATAGACCTAGAGAAATTTGATGGATATAAACTTTGTAGCCTTAGAGAACTTGAGGATATAAACTTCGGTATATAGGAAAGGACAATGATAGAAATGCAAAGGAATGTCTATTTGCTATGTTTGGGAGCGGAGGAGTCAATGATCATCTATTGATTCGTTGCTCATTCTCGAGGATTGTTTGGTCTGTCATCCTTAGGTCTGCGAACATCTCTTGGGTGATGTCGGGCTTGATTGTTAGTTTATATAGGGCCTAGCATGGGATAGGAGGAGGTTCCTTTGGGTACCGCAAATGGAGACTTGCCTTGTTAGCTTCTTTGTGGTTGATATGGCTTGAAAGGAATAATCATGCCTTTTGGAATCTTAATAGTTCAATGAATTGGCAGGCTGCCAAACAGCTGTGGGACAAGGTGGTGGAGAGATTTGAAAGCAAGCTAGCCCAATGGCAACAAAGACTCTTATCCTTGGCGGGAAGTTATCTCATAAAGGCGTCAATGTCAAACCTTCCGGTGTACTATATGTCGCTGTTTAAATGTTCGAAATCGGTGCTTAATAGATTGGAAAAACTGAGAAGGGACTTCTTGTGGCATGGGGCGGAAAACAAATTTAAATATCATCTTATGAAGTGGGAGGATGTTTACAAGCCATGGGATCAAGGGGGAGCTGGCATCAGGAGCTTGGAGACGACGAATTTGGCTCTATTAGGCAAGTGGGTGTGGAGATTTGGGAAGGAGGTCGGCATGATGTGGAGGGAGATCATAGGTAGGAAATATGGGGTTGATTCTAGAAATAGATGGATCAAAGTGTCTTCTTTATATAGGGCTTCTTATCTTTGGCGAATGGTCGCCTCTTTGGAAAGGGAAGTTTGGGAAGGAGTAGGGTTTGACTTGGGAGATGGGAAGGGTATCAGGTTTTGGAAGGATGCTTGGGTAGGGAATTATAAACTTAAGGATCTTTTTCCAAGATTAGCGAATATTGTGGTAGATAGAGAAACGCTGATTGATCAATGCTTTTCGATCCAAGGTGACCAAGTCGTTTGGACTCCTACATGTAGGAGGGATTTGTATGATGAAGAGGTTGTCGAGCTTTCCAGCTTGCTTGCTTTACTTTCTACAGTCCGGCCGGTGCTTTCAGAAAATGATTCTTTGATATGGCTGCATGACAAGTCGAGAAGATTCTCAATCAAGTCTCTCTATAAGGTCTTAAGTGGTGGCGATTTAGCAGAAGATTTGTGTCCAACTTCGTACGTTTGGGATTATGGCGCTCCTCCGAAGGTGGCAGTTTTTGCTTGGCTGGTTGGGTGCAAGAAGGTTCTTACAGTAGACAATCTTCAAAAAGAAAGATGGTTCTCCCGAATGTGTGTGTGATGTGTTATCAAAATGCGGAATCTGTAGATCATCGTTTCCTTTATTGTTCTTATGCGGGTAAGTTGTGGGAGGGGTTCTTTAGGTTGTTTGGTGTGGATTGGGTGATTCCGGATTCAATTGATATGTTTTTTGAGGCTTGGCACGGGGGAGGAAAAGGAAAGAAGGGGAAATATGTTTGGCGCTTGTCAATGCTAGCGGGTATTTGGTGTTTATGGCTAGAAAGAAATAATCAGTGTTTCAGGAATAAGCAACGAATGGTGATATCAATCTTTCAAAAGGCAAAATCGCTTGTCAATGAGTGGGTGTATGTTTCTAAGTTTGTTGATCAGTTTCCCATTAGTTAGGATGAGTTGTAATTGTTGCTTTGTTTTCCTTTTGGCTTTGACCTTTTACTAAAATTATCATTGTTCAAAAAAAAAAAAAAAAACAGTTGTTAATAATCAGGTCCTTATGTTGATTTCTGATTGGTTGCCCTGAGTTGTATATTTTTGTTATGTTTTTCTTTTGTTGTCTTTTGTTTTCTTTTTGGCTTCGGGCCATAATAATATTCATCTTTAAAAAAAAATGTGAAGGAATAGTGGTAGATAAAAATTTAAAGAATAAAGTTGTAGATGCGAGGGCAGTAAGTGATAGGATTTTATTAATAAACTTGTGTTAAGAGAGGAGATAACCAATATTATTTGTGCACATGCACCACAGGTAGGGTTAGAGGATAGAATCAAGAGACAATTTTGTGAGGATGTGAATGGAATAATGCAAAGAATTATGAACAGACAGAGGATATTTATAGGAGGAGACTTAAATGGTCATATAGGAAAAGAAAGTGGAGGGTATAAGAGCATACATGGAGGATATGGTTTTAGAAGAAGAAATGAGATGGAGATGCTATCCTTAATTTCGCTATGCCACACAATCTAGCTCTAGCAAATACATACTTTGAAAAGAGAGAGAAACATTTAATAACCTTTAAAAGTAGATCATATATAAACTAAATAGATTTCTTTTTATTCAAGAAAATGAAACGATCGATATGTAAGGATTGCAAGGTTATACCAAGAGAGAGTCTGATTGTGCAACAAAGGTTAATGGTTGCGGATGTTTTCACTAAGAGACGGAGGAAAGGAAATGAAATTAATAAGTGTCAAAAACTAGGTGGTGGAATTTAAAAGAAGAGAGAAAATAGTGTTATTTAGAAATAAATTGATGGAAGAAGGAAAGTCAAATGTCAAGGAAGAAGTAAATGTTACGTGGAATGAGATGGTTGAGTGTATTAGGAAAGTGGCAAAAGATGTTTTAGGAGAATCTAGAAGGAAAAACCAATCATATAAGGAAACTGTGTCGTGGAATGACAATATACAAAAAACTATTACAAGAAACGTTCATGTTTCAAAGCCTGGAAACAGAATAAAAACGATGAAAATTTTAAACAATATAAAAATGCCAAAACAATTGCTAAACTTAAGGCAATTGAGGACAAGAGAAGATGAGAAAGATGTCTTCAAACTTGCAAAAATGAGAGAGAGGAAAGGTAGGGACCTAGATCATGTTAGATGCATTAAGAGCAATAACGAAAGCGTACCAATGAAGGGCAATAAGATCAATTGAAAGGTGGAGATACTATTTTTAGAACTTGCTCAACGACAACCACTCTAAGAGCATAGATATAGAAAGAACCATGAACTCGAATAACGTTGGAGATCATAGATACTTTCATAAGATTAGAATATCTAAAGTGAAAGAAGCTTCGAGAAAGATGAAAACAGAGGAAACCATTGGACTAGATGGCATACCAATCAAGGTTTGGAAGTGTGTGGAAGATATTGGGTTGTTTTAGTTGATAAAATTGTTCAACAATTTTGTAAGATGGAAGAAAATATCAGACAAATGAAGGAAAAGTGTTGTAGTACCTATTATAAGAACAAAGGAGACATATAGAGCTAAACTAATTATCAAGGGATTGAACTTATGAGTCATACTATGAAACTATAGAAGAGAGCAAAGACGAATGTATCAGAAAATCAGTTTTGTTTCATGCCTAGTTGGTCTTCCACTGAAGCTATTTTCCTACTTAAACAATTGATGGAGAAAAATAGGGAGATGAGGATCGATCTCCACATGTTCTTTATTGACTTAGAGAAAGTGTACAATATGGTCCCTAGAGAGATAACCTAGTGGGTGTTTGGAAGGCAAGGAGTTTCCATAGGATATATTGACATGATTAACAACATGTACAAGGGAGCAATGACAAATGTGAGGACCACTAGTGGAGAGACATGTGAGTTTCCAATTTTTGTAGGCTTACACCTAGGTTCAGCATTGAGCATGTACCTATTGCATTGGTAATGGATGAGTTAACGAGGCATTTGCAGGAAGAGATTCCATAGAGTAAGTTGTTTGCAAATGACATGGTTTTAATTGACATGACGAGGGAGGGCATAAACACAAAGCTAGATTTATGGAGGGGTGCTTTAGAATCTAAAGGATTTAACACTAGTTGTGTAATGACTCGGTTTAAATTTTTAATTTTATTGTTACATGCATTGAACGCACACATGATTGATTGTTCATCCATCGACTTATCTAATTTCAACCGTTAATCGTGCATTAAAACCTGTCCAACTTTGAGCAATGAAACATGTACCAAAACCAGCCCAATTTGGACCATTGAATGATGTGCCAGATCGCTCAAATTTTGACCGTTGAATTGCAAGACAAATCTACCCAGTTGCAACCGTTAGACCATGTGTTGAATCAGCCCTAATATGACCATTAGATTGTGTATCAATCTGTCCAATCTAGACCATCACTTGTGTGCCCAATCTGTCCAATATGAACCATCTGATTACACGTAAAGTTTGTCCACTTTTGACCGCTGATCTGGATCCTAAATCTACCCACTTGAAACCATTGACGAACAACCCAATTCTACCCAATCGTGACCTTTGATTTAGGCCATCCTATCTGTCCAATTTTAACCGTCAACTCCACACACTGAAGATCCTCAAGAGTAACGGCCTTGGCCGTGGTGGCAAAGGGATACCAAAGCTCATAAAAAACAACATGGAAAGACATATAGACCCATCGAGAAAAAGGATCGAAACATTTGTAGCCTTTATAATTTTTCCCATAACTAAAGAAAACACACGGAAAAGTGCGAAAAGCAAGTTTACCATGTTGAAAAGGTCGTAGATAAGGATAGCATTGACATCCAAAGTTACGTAGAAAACTTGATCAGGCACATGCTGAAACAATTTTTCATAAGGCGGAATGAAATTCAGTGTGCGGGTAGGCATGTGATTAATGAGAAAGGCAGCGGTGACGAAAGCATCGTCCTTAAAATAAGTAGGAAGGCTGCAGTGGGCTAACAATGCCAAACTAGATTCAACGATATGACGATGTTTGCGCTCTACCCATCCATTCTGTTCAAGCGTGTGTGGAAACGCCGTGGGTTGTTAAAAAAGATTTAAATCGATGATTGACGTATTCACATTCGCCATCAGTTTGAAGTGATTTAATCTTCACTCCAAACATAATTTCAACTAGAGGTTTAGAGGTCAGAAAGACATCATACCTGCGATTCAAATTTGAAAGCAAACAACCAGCAATAACAGCTAAAACCATCAATAAAAGTACCATAAAACCAAGCACCACTCAAAGAAGGGGTCGAGGTGGGACCCCAAACGTCTGAATGAATAAGTTCTAAGGGAAATTGAGAAATAGAAGTAAATTGTTGGAAAGGTAGTCTAGAACTCTTGCCAAGTTGGCAAGAGTAGCAAATATGTGGTTGTTGCAGTGAGCCATCGAAAGGAAGAACAGAAGTGACACGTCGGAATGTTGTAGGAGAAGGATGCCCAAGCCGATGAAGCCAAAGAACCGGGGATACATGCGTAGTAGAGAGAGTAATTGGAGACAAACACGAATGAATGCGAGGCAGAAAAATGGCTATTATTAACCCCCAAAATCAGAGGAATGAAGCACAAAATGGCAGTTATTATCCTTGGTATATTGAGAAACAGAGAGCATATTTTTTTTTAAATACAAGGAACATGAAGAACGTTAATGAATTGAGAGCCAGAGGAATTGTATGTAGCATAGACGATATGTGAAATGGGTAACACGTTACCATTCCTAACAGCAAGAGAGTCATCGCCCGCATATGCAGGACGCACACATATCGGCGATCTCTTATGTTGCAGTTGCACACATATGCAAGACGCTAAACCCTTGCGATCTCTTATTGCCTCCAGCTCTAAACTCTCCAGGCTTGACAGTGATCCTTTATTGGATCCTCATGAATATCTCAGCGTTATGGGCGCTCTACTATATATTACTTTTACAAGGCCAGATATTGCCTTCGCTGTTAATCAATTGTGTCAGCTCATGCATGCCCGCGGTCGACTCATTAGACAGCGGTTAAGTATATCCTGCGCTTTCTTAAGGGAACCATTTCGTATGGCTTCCAGTTTTGTAAAGGCCCTAACGGTCCTCTTACCTTTCAGGCTTATTTTGATACTGATTGGGCAGGAGATCCTAATGATCATCATTCTACTTCAGGTATGTAGTATTTCTCAATCCCAACTTGATCTCTTGGAGTGCTAAGAAACAACCCACGATTTGTCGCTCTAGCACTGAGTCTGAGTATCGTTCTCTTGCCGTCATAGGTGCAGAATTGCCGTGGATCCGAATGGTGTTATGTGATTTAGCCGTTTATCTACACCAACCTCATATTCTCTAGTGTGATAATATCAGTGTCATCTCCCTGGCCTCCAATCCAGTTTACCATGCCCGCACCAAACATATTGAGGTGGATTATCACTTCATACAAGAAAAGGTTACTAGGGGTGATCTTATTGTTTGCTATGTTGGTACAGTTGATCAATTAGCTGACATCTACATTGAAGGCTTAAGATCTGGCAGGTTTAAATTGTTACAAACCAAGCTTCATGTTACCAGTCATCTGCCATTTAGTTTGAGAGGGTGTGTTAACTAACCTTCATCATCTCAACCGCAACTACCTCCGGATGGGTAGCACGTTATACGCGGCAAATTCAAACTTACGATTAAATTTGAATTGTAGTTTATATTGAAGGTTGTTGTAATCTATGGCCTATAAGACAAACAGATCCATGAGATCCAATCCATTTGATTCCCTTCAAATACTATATTACCTTTATGTTAACAACCCTTCCTCATCCCAACCACAACTACCTCCGGATGTAGTTGCGGTTGAGATGAGGAAGGGTTGTCAACAGAGATTACGTTCCGCAAGTCACCTTCAATGATCAAAGAGATGAAGTGGTGTACAGCTGTAATTTTGATCCCTCAGAGCAGAGCAGCCACTTCAGCTGTGCTTGAGTCACGAGTCCCTACCAGCCTTGAGAACTCCAACTGCAATTTTTCTGGCCTGTCATATTGCTTGTATTTCCTTTGTTTTCCTCAATAAAATATTGTTGGCATTTAAAAAAAAAAAAAAAAATCTTATATCATTCATGGGGCCATCAGCATTTTCTGCATGAAGCATTACTGAGTCATAGGACCAAGTACACATGCCACTGAGGACCCGACCAGCTACATAACAAAGGAGAAGCATATACAATCTGATAGCATGCTGCTAGAGCAGCATGCACAAATACCCTACACATCCACAGGATCTAACTAGTAGATGTACTAGGATTTTGTAAGCTTATTGAAAATGAAATTGCTTCACCTGGGAGTGTGTGGACATCATCATACCACATCTCTTATAAATTTTGACTGTAGAAAAAAGGGTCCTATATTCCACGAGAGAAACCGATACCTGTATTCTGCCCATTGGTGCAACTTAGGGAAAACACCCCCTTGGTATTATTCGTTCCCTTTGGAAGGAGAAATAGTTAAATCTTCACTGACAGGGCGACGACTATGGATAAAATCGCATCTTGAATTGGATTCGTGCATTGTATTGAAGGAGTTCCCACAGGTGTGTCATTGGCGGTCCTAAAAAGACAAAGGGCTGGGTCCTTGGTGATTGAATCAGGCTTCAGTCCCCCTACGAAGTCTGCATGGTAGATTGCTCTGGATCCAGGATTACTAATTGATGGAAAATCAATAGGTGAACCCAATAGCAATTCTTAAGAAATAAGAAAGGTGGAATTATGATGGAATTCTCCCAACTATCTGGCAAAGGAAAGCGAATGTAACAGAAATTTGAGCAATTCCAACAGGGATGAAATTTTTTAAAAGACATGCTCTCCGGTAAAGAGGTCAGAGACGGCAATTCCGAATGTGCAGTGGATTTGACAAAAGAAGGTAGGCCCATGGAAAATTACTTCACTGTCTGTGAGTTTCGAACATTGTGCCTTTAGCAGTCATTTCTTTTAATCCGATCTGAGAGAGGCCATGAATTGGTAGATGGGCTTGGTAAAGAAGAGGTTTCATGTTCTTTTTTATGTGTGGACTCTTCTTATCCATTTTCTGGATGGATTTTCTGTAATTTTTCTCAGCTTCCATTCATACCCAATCAAACAAAAAGGGGGGCAATCCCATTCCTTTACTACTACCAATTATGGTGCATAAATCAATTCCAACAGTGAAACTTCTTTTTGGTAGGTATGCTGGGCTTGAACCCGAGACCTCAATGTTGAAATGCAACCTGTTTGGATAGGGAGAATCCAAAATGTAGACATGGGAAACCCCTATGGAATCCTCAGGATGGAAAACTGCAGAATCCAACAGTATCACTGCTGTTTGGTTTGGATTTATGAAAATATTAAAAGATCAATTATCAAAGAGCAAGAGTCACTTGTAACTGTGGAAATTACATTTTTTTTTGGGGGGGGTGGGGTGAAATGTTCTTACTTGTTTTTTGGGGAGAATTATGGAAATGGAAATCGATTTCTGCACCTAATTGAGTTTTTGCAAACAGTGGAAAACGTCACTGTGGAAATGGATTTCATTTCCATGGTTATCCATTGTTTTCCTCCATCCAAACAGCAGAAAAAATAGTGTGACATTCTTCTCAGTAGACATGTGGAAATAAGCTGGGTAAGCAACCATTATAAGTATAATGAGAACTCAATCAGCGCAAAGACAATAGATAACAGTCCGTGAAAGAAAAATAAGCAGTACAGATGACCTGTTTATATGGAGGAACTTTATCATGAATACCTGTGTCTACAATCGTGGGTTTCTCTCCTGCTGAAAGAGTGTCAGATTCCTTGAAGGTAATATCCCCCGGAATGTCAACATCAAACAGATGCATCTACACATCATCATGTTTATACTTTCAAATAATCTCAACAAGATCATGGAGTATTTTTTACCATGTTAGATCATGGCTTAAGATCTCAGTGTGGGAGCTTGTATTGGATAGCTTCTAAAGCAGTACAAATCAGCACACGCACACACATCCAAACTATATATATATATATATATATATATATATATATATATATATATATATATATATATATATATATATATATATATATAGGCAATGGTACTATAAGGTCGACCTCATGGGAAGTTCCCATGAGGTTGAGTTGTGTGGGCCCCGCTGTGATGTGTGTCAAACATCAAAACCGTGTATTTGATGGGTCCCCTTTATGTTTGGGGATATCCCAAAAATCATCCGTATACATAGCTCAGGTGGGCCATACCATCCAAAACCATGTGAAGACATGCCTAAAACATCTAAAAGAACTTGGTGGGGCCCACCTGAGTTTTGGATGCAGCTGAAACTTGTTCTGACCCCTCATCCAAGTGGAACACACACAATAGATGGGCTGGATTTGTGAACCACATCTCGGTGGCCCCAATAAACGATTATGAAGGTTTTAATGGGTGGGTAGCCCCTCTCAACTATTGTATGTGGTGTGGCCCACCTAAGTTATGGATTGACCTGATTTTTAAGACCGTGGCACACCATGGAATGATACATCTGACAGATGGGGCAGATGTTCGACATACATCACAGCGGGGCCCACATAGCTCGACCTCATGGGAACTTCCCATGAGGTCGAACTTATAGTACCATTTCCCTATATATATATATATATATATATATATATATATATATATATATATATATATATATATATATATATGTCCCCACCTTCACAAGGACGTTAGCAACGTCTCCAAAACTTTTAAGTGACACGTGGGATGCCCAATCATCAATCCAGGCCATTCATTCCATAGTACCATAGGGAGCAAGCCATGATCCAAGAATCACAACAATCGGATGATCGCAACCCAATGAATAAGGCCAATTTGTTCTAACCATCTGTTTTTTATGAGAATTGGATTGCATAGTTAGAATCATCAAACCAACGAGCTACCTTGGAATTATAAGCAGTACAAAGTAAGATCTATTGAATAGATGGTTCAAGATGATGAGTTGACCTATTTTGTTTCTTCACTCAACCTTGACTATCCATTTTCCATGCTATTGATCGGATGCTTAGGATCATCCCAATGTCATGATTTTAGCACCGTGGCTTGTCCCTAATTGTATGAAAGAATGGACGGTAAGGACAGATGATTGGGCGTCCCACGTGTCACTTGAAAGCTTCCAGGGCATTGCTAACTTCCGCATGAAATTGGGGAAGTAAGCAAAACCCACACACACACATCGTGAATATTCCCAATTTAGAATGGTATCTTTGATGAAGGATTATCTGATGCTTGATTGAAGTAGAGGTCTTTGTTCGACCAAGCAATAGACAAGTGAGTTCCACCTTCCCCATCAGCCAACCCCAATTTTCTGGGAGAAGGCTAACATGATGGTGCCGACCAAGTGGGACCCATCACGAATGGACCATACATGATATCTTCCCCATGACATGATCCTAGCCATCCAATTGGAGCTTGCAAATGCACAATTAGAGCCAATTGTCCACATATAACAAAGTAAGGATAGTTAGGAATTCAGACCATCCTATGGGGAAGATGTTATGGGTATCTACCATCCACAATCTAGCTCACTATAAAACTGTTTGAGTCACCACCAGAAGGTGGGCCACATTTACAATTTGTTCAACCAAGAAATTTGCTCAAGGGAGAAACTGTATATTTCCCATTAGCACCAAAACATTTTTTACATCGTTACCATGCTGATTTGATGATAAAAGTAAATCCTTACTTTCCGATGCTTAGCCTTTAGCTTTCCATCTATGCCAAAAACACAACAGGTGTTATACAACCGACCATCACTCCATTCAGGTATAGACCCACCAACTATTGTGATCCCACAAACGCGAGCGACTTCAGATAGCATTGAGAATGATGGTGATGCATCTTCATTGTCAAAATTCTCAGCGTATTTCGGGAAATTTTCATTCGAATAAGGGCAGTTCCATATTTCCTATCATTAAACAATAACAAAATCAACAATGGCAATGATGTTGCATATTCATAAAACAGAATAGAAATATAAGGAATCAGTGAGTCCCAAGCCTCAGCAAGCATAGATCTTGTTGAGGACCCAATATCTGTACATGCAGCTGTTGATCTCATGGGGCCCAATGGGGACAGAGGATGCCCCAAAAAATCCCATATTGAAGATCCTGCCCCTTCGATCTTTGCACTTTTGTTGGATGGCAACATTGCTGTTTTTTTTTTCTTAACCGTCTATTTGTAGATAATAATATCGAAGATCTTCCAATATAGATCTCTAGGAGAGTGTTTGGGGGCATCCCTCATCTTTGGTGGAGCCCACTATACCAACCGTCAGGACACTTAACCAGGGCTCCACATCTATGGAATTGGGAGGCCTCAGCAAATGGTACACTTTTTTTTTTTTAATGGTCAAATACACACACTCACACCCACACACACTACATGGGTTCTCGAACCCATGACCTCAGAGTTGAAACACACACTATCTACCACTGAGCCATGAGCAAATGGTACACTGTACACTCCTGAGGCTAAAGACCCAACAATCCCTACAGAAATGCTAGACTAAAGCATATTGATGCAGAATGAAGCTAGTGATTAATATCAATACATCCAAAATCAATTCAAATAGGAAGCTTACAGGCAAAACAACAAGCTGGGCCCCATTTCCAGCAGCACTTTCGATCGCATTGCGTGCATGAGCGATGTTTCTCAGCTTGTCCAAAGTAACTGATAATTGGCAGAGAGCTATTTTGAACTGAACATAAAATAAAATAAAGTAAATGATATCAGTCATAAGGAATAAGAGGATTCTTGCCCTGATGCTTTTTACAGGGCCATGTTCAGCAGAAATTCATATTGAGACCATAGTTTGAAAACCCGAAAACTTGAATCGACTCGATTTGTAGCCGGGTCGGGTTGACTCGAAGACTGGATCCAAATTGACTCAATGTTTAATAATTATAAATTAGAAGTATCAGTAGTAGTGGTTAATAAGTATAAGAAATTAAAAAAAAAAAAACAAAAAAACAAAAAAGGCTGATCTAAAAGCAATGGACTATTTAATGCCTTGCTTTGTTGTGTCTTATCTCAGGCGGGGGTAGTGGGTTTGATTCCCTATTTTTGTTTTTGCATTCTTCTGCTGATGTCAGCATGACTCACCAAGTTACTCAACTCGAGTCACTGCAAGTCACATCAAGCTGACCGAGTGGTCAAGTTGACTCCGCAAGTCTTCCCTTGTCAGGATCGAGTCACAGCCATGACCGAGTTTCCCAGTGACTTGGCTTGAAATCTCACTGAGTTGACTCAGCCAAATTTTGAGTGGAGTCACTGAGCATTAGCACTACGACTAAGACCAGGTCCAACCTCAGGAAAAAGTATAAAAATATACTGCAATTGGACCAAAAGTGGCAAGCACAAGCTCAAGTGACCGGCTGAGGGAAATAGCAGGGAGATCAGTGATACATGTTTACCAAACACCAATCACGCGCCAACACAATCATCTCCAACATGGCACTTTTAACTATTGTGCATTATCTGACCCGGATCATGTATTTAGGGGAAAAGAACTTAACTCGGATCTACAAGTTACTTCAAAGTATTTTCGCTCTTCAACAAGGAGATAAGAGTGTTAGAGAGTATAATTCTACCTTGCGAGGCATGTGGAAGGAATTAAAAATTAAATGTATACCAGCTCCTATCTATAATTATGAAACTATGCGACGGCAAAAAAAGTAATTCCATATTGCCAAATTCCTCTCTAGTCTTCATCCTGAATTCGAGCATGTCCAAGCTCAGATTCTTCAAAGTAGAAAGCTTGAATCTACTATCAAGGATTTTGCTCGTGTTCAACATGTGATCAGTGTACAGAGTTCATTTTTGACAAATAGTTTTCTGCATTTATGTCTGCATCTAGTGGAGGAGATGGGGGAAGTCATGATGGTGGTCGTGGTCGTGGTGGTCGTTTTGGTGGTAAAGATACAAGGGAGAGGTCACTTTGAAGGCCAAAATAATTGGGGAGGTTGTGGTACAAATTTTAGTTGTGGTCATGGCCATGGCAATCGACAGTGTACTCATTGTGGTCTCAATAACCACAGCAGACACATGTTGGGATCTTATTAGTAAGCCTGCCTGGCGAATCAGATTCATTCCTCTGGTTATGGCACTAAGGGTTATGACTTCAAGACTATCTTCTCCACTTCTATGCACAGTATTTTAGGTGATACAGTTAGTGTCCAAGAAAGAATATTCCAGACTTCTGAAGGATCGCTCCACCGCTGCATCATCATCCACAACTACTCTCACATAGTCAAGTATCATTTGTCTTGCACAACAGTGCACCTTGGGTCATTGACTCAAGAGATTCCGATCTGATGAACAGTAAGCATAGTGTGTTATCGCAGTTAGTACAGTCATCATCCATGTCTTCTATCACATTAGCATATGGTACTTCAACCCATGTGTCTGGGTTGGATACAGCTTGTTCCTACCCCATCGCTTTCATTGTCATCAATACTTTACATTTCTAAATTTTCTTTGAGTTTGTTATCAGTGAGTAAGCTAACAAAGTTTTTAAATTGTTTTGTCACATGTTATCATTTTTATTGTGAATTCCAAGATCTAAATATGAAGAGGATGATTGGTGGAGAGCATGAAGCAAATTGACTCTATTACCTCAACTGGAGTTGCATTAAGGACATACATCTCTCCTCATCAGTGGCATTTTAGGCTTGGTCATTCCTTAAGTAGTTTGAAGAGTCCTCTAATCTCATCATGTTGCATGTGTCTAGGCAAGAATAACTTATGAGTTGAGTAAACACCGCAAAGTATCTTTTCTTCCTCGTCTAGACAAGAGAAGTGATGAACCTTTTTATATAGTACATTCTGATATTTGGGGTCTAATTCATCTAACTAGTTTATCTGTTTTCTAGTACTTTGTTATTTTTTTGGATGATTATTCTCATATGACATAACTATATTTGATGAGATCGATCAGAAGTGTTTTCTTACTTTAAAGAATCTTATGTTGAGCACAAACTCAATTCAATTGTAGGGTTTGTGTTTTGCATTTACATAATGCTAGAGAATATTTATCTCATGAATTTAATTCATACCTTTTCATCTCATGGCATTATTCACCAAACTTTATTTGAGCACACCATAACAAAATAAGGTAGCAGAACGTAAGAATCATCATTTACTTAAGGTCTCTAGAGCCTTACTGTTGAATATGAAGGTTCCAAAAATATTTTGTAGTGATGCAGTATTTACTGCATGCTACTTAATAAATTGGATGCCTTCATCCGTCCTAGATGGGAAGTTACCTCTCTATCTTGTGTCCTTATATTCCCTCCTACTCTATTCCTCCTAAGGTGTTTGGTTATGTATGCTTTGTGCATCAACTTGATCATGTTCATGACAATTTTAAACCAAGGATTATCAAGTATATCTTTCTTGGGTACTCTTGTACCCAACGAGGATACAAGTGTTATAACCCTATTTCCTTGAGACATTATATGTCAGCCAATGTTCCATTCTTTGAACAAACTCCTTATTTCTCTAAGGAAAGTTTTATAGTTTGAAGAGAATTCCCTAACTACTCTTCCCACTTTACCAGATATTACCACTGGAGTTGGGGAGATGTCTATGCAATGTGCAGATCGGCCTTTGCAAGTTTACTCCAAACGTTCCAAACATGGAGATGGAGTACATATGATCATGACTTCTACCAATCCTCCTAATCCGTCAAAAGATCATCATTCTTCTAAACCCTTGCCTCCACAATCAGATGAAGGTAATCTACCCATTGCTCTTCGTAAGAGTATTTGTTCATGTATGTAGCATCTTATTTTCACCTTTGTTTCATTCAGTGGTTTATCTCAACCATTTTGACAATTTGCTTTGTCTCTGCCATTTATGTCCACCCGTTCTTTTCAGGAGGCTCTAAGTTGTGGTGAGCACTTTGTCATAAACAAACTAGGATGTTAAGTAATTATCTCTTGGAAAGCGTGCATTTGGGTGCGGATGAGTATATAATGGTAACATATATGGCTCAATAGATCATCTAAAAGCTCAGTTAGTTGCCAAAGGAGACTCTCAGACCCTAGTAGTCAACTACTCAAAGATTTTCCCACCTGTGGCAAAGCTCCGCTTAGTGCAAGTAGTTATTTCCATTACTACAAATTCAAATTAGCCATTGTTGGCACATCAAAAAATTCTAAGTCCCCTGACGCGCCAGGCAACTTCCGAAATCGACAAGGAAAAAAGAGAGGGTGGGTTGACGCGCTAGACGCGCTACTCCTCGCCAACGAAAGAATCTAAGGAGAGAAGGAGTGCTTGACGCGCCAGACGCGCTTCCCTCTGTGTTTCACGCGCTCCCAACTATAAGTACAATCATTGATGCGCCTGACGCGCCTGACGCACCAGGCGCGAATTCAAGGTTTTTTGAGCCATTTGTCATGATTGGTCGCTTCTCGATGAACGAAAGAATCCGATCCAACGCAACGCACAGTCCGGATTTCCCGGCTATAAATAGCCCAGTCCATTATTCACTGGACAGAAGAAGGAAGAGAACAACAGAAAGACCTCTGGGTATTACCTGTTATCCAAGGGAGAATCATTGTAAAAAACCCCACCGGAAGTCCAAATCCTTCGCCGGAATCCCAAATTCCAGCAACCAGAGCTCAATTCCCTGACCACCGGTAGGTGAGCCTCAACTCTAGCGCGTTGGAATCCCCTCGGGGCAAAGACCAACACGTTAAAGGTCTGCTGATCAGCAAAAATCAAAGGAAAGAAGAAAACAAAGGGAAGCTAAGTAGACGGCTGGCGCGTCAGCCATTTTTGTTGAACTTGGGCTGGAGCTGCTGGCGCATCAGCCTGAACCTGACACACCAGGCCTCTGGCTGATGCGCCAGAGCCTTTTGGTCCTGTTTGATGCCATTTTGCTCCACCCCAGTACTTTCAAAGCATATCCTAGGTATGTGGACCCCCCTGGGACCATCCGTGGCGACAATAAAGGTCTCGAAGATCGGAATCGCTAATGAATTATTCAGGATACGTCTTCTTAAATCACCCGTAGCACGTTAACATAGGCTCATTTGCCTACCTTGATACTGAGAAGGACTCCTGGTCTTGATGTGGCAGTCAAATTAGAGCTGGAATTCCATTCCAGTGTCCCAAAGCCATGCAGGGGGGGCACTATGATTAGTGCCGTATATTAAAACGCTTGCCGTAAGCACGGCCTGACCGCGAAACCCGAATACCGGTCAATGCCAAGTCTACAGGGGACTACCCGACGTCAAACTATGCAAACAACATTAAAACTGTTATCAAATGCACCCACCCTTGCGAGAAATCATATCAATGCTAAGGACTTCCTCCATCCAGAGTCATGTGGTGCCCTACCTGTTCGAAAAGGTCTCTGTGGACGTGATATGAGACACCCAGAGTCGTAGTTGGTCTTCCCAAGGTCACCCGTCCCAAAGATGGGCCCCAGAGTCGCACTGCACGATCAGTGGTTAATCAGTCATCTTGCCCGGAACTAAATCAACGGAACATAGACACCATACTCACAGAGATGGTGTGGTCTATACAATTAGCTTGATAATGGTCCAAGCAACCCTCATTTCGGCCCAGGCAGCCTATTTATCGAAAGACGTAATCTCCTGCAAACATAGTCTTTTGCCTTTTAATCAAGGTTTATCTGTATGATGTAATTAAGGGCTTGTGCCCGATCACGGCCTGGAATGTACAGCACTTATAATCTCTGGAATAAAATTTCCTCTTCGTGTCTTGTTTGTTTGTGTACTGATTTATGTTATTCGTAAATGACTATGAATTTCCGCTATTCCCCTACAATCAGAGAATACAAATGCAATTGATGGCACCAAAATGCGGATATTTTGTGTTGAAATCCGTAGTTTTAACACCAATATATTAGCATGTTATGAAAATGTTTTCTTCATGTAGATTTGGTTGAAGAAGTTTACAAGGAGCAACCAGCTGAGTTTGTTTCTTAGGGGGAGTCAGATAAGGTATACCTTAGATCGTTCATTTCTTCATTAAAATGTTCATTTCAAGGATTGCTTAATGTCAAACAATCGTTGAGTTGAGCATGTTTGCCTTTCTCAATTACTCATCAAATTCGAAATTGCAAGCGAGAATCGAGGGAACTCCTTAACGCTCGGGTTTATATGAAGGCAAGCCCTCGCTAGAGTTTATGGGTTAAACAGTCCCCAAGAGCTAGATTCGACAAGTTTAGTAAAGTAGTATTCAAGTTTAGAATGAAATGTAGCCAAGACTACCATTTTGTTTTTGTTAGGCAAAGTAAGACAGGCACTATTGTGTTAGTTATATATGTAGACGACATCATTGTCATAGGCAGTGACTGTTACAAGTGTTGACAAGTTGAAGAAATTCTTACAACAACATTTCTATGAAGGACTTAGGCCGTCTTTGATATTTCTTAGGCAATGAGGTAGTCAGGTCCAAGGTGAGTATCAAATTGTTACAACTTACAACGAAAATATGTAATTGATTTATTGAATGAGACAGGTCTTCTAGGAGACAAGCTTGCCAAAACTCCTTGATGCAGACATCAGAGTGTACCAGCGTCGCCGTAGGAGAGCCCCAGGCCCTAGCCCAACCCAGCCCACACTTTATTTGGGTGATCACTACTTGGGCCTGGCCCATGGGCCACTTTGAAGACCCTATGTGCATAGGATGTGCATCATGAAGGCCCCAGACTAGGAGGATGCACATGAGCTACATTATTTGGAGTGCCAAGATAATTTTTGGGAGTTTTGGTTGAGATCCGACTGTTGGATCGCGTCCGCCCACCATGTGATCAAGTCATTTTTCAGTTTTTAGTGTCTATTTATGTTTTGTTATTTTTCTACACATTTTGGTTGGTTTGGATTTCTTAGTGGGCCCCTACTTTGCTAGATTTTAAAAGGCATGTTGGGGGGGGGGGGGGGGAACGTCCAACCCTAGCCCCCAATGAAGAGTACACGTTTTTTCTAAAGAGAAGCCTTTCTTTCTTCCATGTGACTTGGAAGAATCCTCCATGAGACTTGGAGCAAGGTGGTGAGATTCCATCTTTTTGTAGGCATGCAACTCGCTCACGTGTTTATCTTCTACAAGGTGTGATCTTTCCATCTCCATTTCTTTCCTTCTCCTTCTACTCCTTCAAAAAATCCTCTTTAATCCTATCTAACCTAAATCCTTCAATCCATTGCGCCCAAAACCTCGACACCCTATGTCCCCGCCTCCCACATAAAACCCACCCTAGACCCTCTCCCAATTTCATCCCACAATCCTCAATTCCCAAATTACAGATTTATCCCACTCCATATCCCACGTGATCTTCATCTTCTCTAAATATAGTTTATCTGGTGAATGAGTATGGTGAATTCCATGTGTGTATGAATCTGCCCATGAGTATTTTGTTGATATTCTATATTAAGGGGTTGTTCTAACAACCTTGGCATTCTGCAATTTAATCTTTATATGATTGTGTGCATGTGGGGGATTTCTAATGGAATGACATGATTTTTGCGTGCTGAAATTACTGTTTAGTGAACTGTTCTGCTGAAATTACTGTTTAGTGGGCTTGGCCCATAAACCACAGGTGCTAGGATCTGTATGCTTTGAATTGTCCTTTAAATAATCTCCTATGAAATATGACATCCATACATGTATGCTACATCATTTTTTAATTGGTATCAAAGCAGGAAGTCTCGTGTTCAAAACTCCTCACTGAGGGTGAATAATGCAGGGGCATTTTCACACCGGGCTCGAGTGGGGCGGCCTGTGGACTTAGGAGCACACTCGGGATGAGGTCGGCTGTGGACTCAGGGGGACCGTGGATTCGGACCCACCCGTGGATTCGGGACCCACGTAGGAGGATTCGACCGAGGGCCTAGGGTGACCTGTGGATTCGGGGCCCTCTCAACCTGGGCTATGAGATAAAGGGATTAATTCGCCAAACTCTAACAGTTCGAGCTTTTAGAGTACGTGGTTAGATGAATGCAAATTAGAAACTTTGTGTTGATCAGGTTGATATCGTTGACTTGTGGAAAAAATAATTTACCTAATGTCCGACCTGATTTATATATCCTGTCAACATGGTTAGTCAATTTATGCAAGCTCCACCATGCTTCATACCCTCAAGTATTTAAAAGGAGTTCATGGTCGTAGTATCCTCTACAAGTGGAATGGTCATCTTCAAGTGAAATGATATTCTGATGTAGATTGCGGTGGTTCTCCATCTAATAAGTGATCTACATCTGGATACTGTACTTTTATAAGTGGTAATCCTATTACATAGAAGAGTGAGAAGCAAAGTACTGTGACCTGTTCAAGTGCTGAGGCAGAATACAAAGCAATTTCCCATATGACATGGAAGCTTATTTGGATAAAAACATTAATGGGTGAAATTGGGTTTATAGCTAAGGATCCTATTAAGTTCTACTATGGTAATCAAGCAGCCTCTCATACTGCCAACAATCCTATCTATCATGAAAAGACCAAGCACATCGAAGTTGATTGCCACTTCATCCGAGAGAATATTGCAACTAAGGAAATTTGCATGTCATTTGTCAAGTCTCAAGATTAGATAGCAAACATATTTAAAAGAGCTTTGTGTCATATTCAACTAGATCGTCTTTTTATCCAGGCATTCATGATATATGCTCTACATTGAGGAGTGTTATCAGATGTGAATGTGGGCTATTATATGGCCCATTCTTACGCCATCTAGGTTTAGGACGTAACAAGTATTTTTGCTTTTGTTATCAATGGCATTCTTGTAAAATATTGAAAACTACGTTAATAGCCTTGAGAGAGTTGGGACGGGTGAACCCTAATCCTCATTCCCCTTCTCTCATTCTCTCTCCTTTTCTTCGTTTTTCTTCTCCACTTTCCTCCTTTTTCAATCCGTCCACAATAGACGTGTGAACACCCGGATACATAGCTCAAGTGGTAGACCGAGTGAAGATAGCCTCGTTTCAACACTGAGGTCATGGTATCGATTCCCAAAGTGGGGGTGGCTAACATTGTAGTGTGACTAACAGGGGTGGGTGGGTGTACTAACAGTGGGGTATGTGTACTAACTAAACACCCCACCCCACCCCCCCCCCCCCCCCCCCCCCCAAAAAAAAAATAATAATAAAATAAAAAACATGTGTGATGTATACCAAGATCAAGTGCTTGATAACCAACTTAGATATTGACATTTAGCATCAGGTTCTTTCCTTTCTTTTTCTTTGATTAATGAAGTTGATTATTGCAAGAAAAGAAGCAAAAGTGAAGCACACCTCCTACATGCTAGTACCATAGTTCATCTTACCGGCTGCAGAGCTTGTTGAGGAAGGTCTATATATTTCCATATCTTGCTTCCACTTTCACCATCATGTCGGGAAGCATGAAGGCCATGGGCCTTGCTCACCCATTCAGTTGTCATTTCACTTCGATGGAAGTTCAGCCCAAATGCAACTGAGATATTTAATGAAGAATACCTAGCTGCTTCAGTTCATGGAGGAAAACAAATCAATAACTATCAGATATCCAAAGGACCTCACGGACAATAAGCAATCAATTTCTCGGACGGATGAAACTTGGACTCTGCAAGCTCTAGAAAAGATATCTATTTTATTTGTATGATTATACGGTGAACATATTCAACATATACAATCTGTTCTCCATCGCACTGAAATTTACTGCTGCAAACTTATAGGACAGCCTGGAATAAATTTCTATAGTTTCCCTATGGTTGGACTAGCTAGAATAAAGCAAAAGACCCAATAAAGTGAATTGTGAAGGAAAGCGTGAAAAGTGATGATAGTTCATTGAACAAGGCAAACCATAAATACAGAAACCGTCTACAAGGATGGAACCAGCAAAAAAGTAAAAAGAGGTTTTAGTAGCCCCACACCCTCACATTTAAACACGACTCACATTGCAACCTGGGAAGTGTGTGGGACATCTAGGCAGTGTCTTAAGGTGACCCTGAGGTTTTGAATATCAAGGGGCATATTGGCCATTTTTCCTTCTTCTTCTTCTTCTTCTTCTTCTTTTTCGCGCCCAAAAAAATTATGAAAATTATTGGAAAAATGTAAAATATCAAAATCTGTCTTTTTGGGGCTTTTTTTTAACATGTATGCAATGGTTTATAAGATTTTTTTATAAAATGTCATCCATCAACTTGACCTGCTGAAAGCCATCAAAATACACCTTAATCAGACATAAATCAAGTGTGACTTGGTGGGTTTGGGCCCATTACATTGAAATATAACAAAAAGAAGATTAAAAAAAAATTGAAGATAAAAAAAGTGATGGTTTAACCCTCCTTCCAATTTTTCCCAAAATGATCCATCCCATTTTGATTCATCGAATCCAACTAAAATTTGATGTTTTGATCCCCAAATAGGCCTAGATCTAGTCTAAAATGATTTCTAAGCTTCCTCCATGGATAAAATGAAGAAATAAGTGGGAAAACAAGAAAAATTTTGAAAAAACAAATCCCATTATGGCCATATCGGTGCCAATAATATAGCCCCATATCAACCAATATAGCCTTTTCTTAGACAGCCCAAATTCACCTCACCCTTGTCAGGTATCGAGCAGCCATTTTTTAGAACCATGGGTGGCCCCACCATGAAGATGATCATACGCAAAAACCAGGTTGGTCCACTGATGCATTGAGAGCACCCATCCACCAAAGGGGGTCCCAAGATGGGCCCTACAAGCTGTATGGTTAATGGGTTGAGATCCAATTGACTTGTGCATCTCACAAAATAGATCGGATGAGATTTATAGCATTCCATATGGTCATGGGCCCCACAGGTCCGACCGTGCAGCATTTTTAGGATAACAGCCAATAAGGCGATACAGTCGGAGTGTTGGTTTTTTAGTGGAATTTGCAGTCACTGTAATCTAATTTGGATCCCCCCCCCCAAAAAAAAACATAACAATAATAAGGAACTGCCCAAATAAGACTACAATGACTGCAAATACCACCCGAACACGATACTCCAATTGTATGGCCTTATTTGGATAGTTCCTATTGGTTGGTTTCCTAACTTTTGTGCAAGGGTGATCTTACTTAAGGAAACTAGAGCCAATAGGTGCCAGTAGTTATTTATTTCAAATATAGAATGCTTGTAAAGAAGGGCTATAAAATAGTCAAACGTGTGTGCTAAAGTGTATTGCTATTATTTATTAAATAAATTTACTTGGTTATAGTGTTGTCTAGAAGAGTAATTCTTCTTGTTCTAATGGAATTCTCTACTAGAAAGGCTGTTGGATCCTTTCACAAGCCCCCCTTCACTTTAGTTGGATGCTTCCTCCTTTTCTTTCTGATTGAATAAACTAGATGACTGCTGGAAATTCCAGTCCAAATTGGGGTCAGTTTTCAATCTCGTGAGATCTAAAGAAGAAGATTGAAGGCTCAAATAAGTTATTACAAGCAACTAAAATTTCCCCAACAATTCGGTAACTAAGAAACTACAAGACCCGGACCCTGTATTTGCAATGGCAAGGAAAGAAAAGGAAATTGGTCTCTAACTTGGGCCACTTGGCTGTGTTTGGATGTACAACTGATTGCATTGAGAAAATTCAGTTCAATCAGGAAGGAATGGTGATTCTAATGGCATTTCTTAGCACTTCTGATGAGGAGCAGCCCTAAAATGGCAGCTACATCCCTTTCAAGCCAACTTGAAATTCACTGTAATTGTGATTTAGAGCTCAATCTGTCAAACAAAAATAAATTTGATCATTTCCACTTTAATCATCGTCATCATCTTAGCCTTCTCCCAACACTTAGACAGAATTTTTACGATTGGAAGTTGGAACCTTCCTCTTTTACCAGGGCACTTGGAACCATCCATGGCAAAAGATCACCTTGATACGATACGACTCACATTGCTAGCACAGTCCCACCCCCAAAGAGCAAGCAAGCAAAGTTGGTCATTTGCGCTTTATTTAACTAAGTGCGTGTTTGGTTGGTTGTACCAAATATCATGATATTTCATGTCTAATTAGTCCAGTTTGATGCAAAATATCATGAAATTCCATGACCTTTGGTGCAACCAAATGCACTCTAAATGTTGCAAATCCATTCAGTGCTGCACCAAGGTCCAAAAGGACACCCTTGTTTTCATACTAGTCAAGGTGATTACCTACATAATGACATTTACAACGGATATAACAACTATGGAGCTCCAGGTTTACACAGTCATTATAGATTAACAAGGCATGAATACCACAAATATCCTTTTATAATAAATCCACGAATTATAACCATTCAAAAAGAAACAAATAAATCTAGTAATGACATAACCCACAGCCAGTAAGCACCTTCTATACCCCGAGGGTAAAAAAAGAACAAGTCATCTATACAAGTCAAACAAGTCATCTATACAAGTCAAGAGTCCCACCCTTAAATCGAAAAGTATGGCCATTAGGAATTCTACAGAAGACGAACAATATTACACCAACAACACCTGTATTTGGTTGAAACATTACCAAGAAAATATTAAATGGCTAAGGCCATGAATACTTTTGCTGGCTAAAACAAAATAAAATGATTTGTACTTCTCAGGATTAGAGCTGGACATCGAGCTGAGCCGAGTTGAGTTGGGCCTAGCTCGACTCGGCTTGACCAGCAGACCATCCAAGCTCGAGCTCAGCTCGACTCAGCCATCGAGCTGGAATAGCATGCTCGGCTTGGTTTGGTCGAGCTTTCAAGCCGAGTTCAAGCCACTTAGAGCCGATTTCGAGCCTGGAAAAGCCCAAAATTTGAATAGGCCCAGCCCCAAAAGCCTGGCCTAAAACAGTTCAAAATCCAGGCACGAAGGTAACCCAGGCCCGTTGACACCCCTTACTGCTGCTTTTATAGACACCTTTCTCTTTGATTCCTTTGCTCACATCTGATGTGGGACTAAAAACCTTCACTTTTCAACTACCTGAGTCGAGTCGAACTCAAACGGAGTCAACACGAACCGAGCTTCGAGTCTAGCCAAATCAAGTTCGGCCCAGCTCGAACTCGACTCGGTTTTTTTTCGAACCACACATGCCTAGCTCGACTCGGTTTGAACTCAGTAACGAGTCAAGTCAAATCGAGTTTTTTCAAGCCGAGTCAGGTCAAGTTAACCGAGTTGGCTTGGCTCGTGTCCAGCTCTACTCAGGATGAATGAGAGGATCCTCGACTCAGACGCTTTACACAGGTTTATAGTTCTGACAAGTGGGGCCAATAGCAACCCAGACCATAGATCTGTCACCTTTCACCGTGTACAGATCATGCACGAAAATCTCATAGGCTGGAAGATCTTAGACACAAATATAGGGACTTTCTTTGGTTGAATGCAGACCACAGCCGGATTTTTCTTCTTAACCATCTCTTTGTAGGCCATGAATCAAAAGGTCAATATTGTCCCATCAAGGAGATTCATGGGGGATGGACCATCCACAACTGAAGTCAACAGACCAATCATTTAGACTACCAAACCATGGGCTCAGCAGACAATCGCCTCCCCCTCTCCCTCAACTGCCTAGGAGTTTAGTCCAAAACACTATTTTTCTCATTCTTTCTGTTGAAATTTATCATGTACATTGATGCAGATTAAGTAATCATATCAGCTCGTGGTACTAGGAAAGGAAGGCATCTCTTGGAATGGTCTGATTATATGGTCCTTGTATCCATTATCTTAATCAATTATTGTATCTTATCCTAACGAGGAATCTAGTTATCAATCGGAAAAAAAAAAAGGGAATTACATTGGTTATCGGCAATTAACCTTAAGAAATCTTTTAATATTGAAATCATTGGATGGATTACAAAAGAGGAGCTGTCCAAGCATGGCTGTATGGTGGATGAATCCGGACTGTCAAAATGGCGGGCCCCACTATGCAGGGTGGGCCCATGGTATAAAAACCAATCCGATTGCATGGCTAGCATCTTGTTAATACAGCTCCCCTCCTGAACCCAAACAATCTACACCTTTCAATTTCCATCATCCAGTTGAGGCCACAAATGGACTGATAAACACAGCACATGCACCATCAAGCAGCCATAAACACTGACTGGTTCATTTATTTATATATTTATTTATTTTGGAAAAGATTGCCAGTTCTTTTTCTTTTCTTTTCTTTTTTTTTTTTTGGTGGGGGGGTATACAATGTGCTTACTGGGCCTGGGTTTTATCATTCTTAGATTTATTTGTTTGTTTGTTTATTTATTTTTGTATGGTTATAAGTCTTGAAGTTATGGCCCTTGATAGAGTAGAATGGCAGAAAAGATTTCATGTCGCCCACCCCAATTAGTTGGGATAAGGCTTAGATGATGAGGAGGAGGATGACGACGAAGGTTGGGAGGTGACCCTCTCATCACCCCAACCTTGCTCGGAAAGTGATAAAATCTAAAAATAAAAACAAGCAAAGGTACCCAATGCCAGGAACCCAAATAAAAAACACCCAAATACAGTAGACTCCCTTTTTTTTTTAAGGCAATAGTTTATTTATCTCACATATAAAACAAAAAAAAAAAATTACAAAGCTGGCCAGAGAGCTGGAAAGGAGAAGCTAAGATCTACAAAATTTACAGCAACAGCCCAACCCTGAACTAACTGTTTTGCCCTATTGAAACAATCTAGAGCCCAGCCACTTCGATTTCTAAAACAGTGACTGTTTTCCTTTCTTCCCAAAGTACCACTAACCCCCCTTTCTTCCCAAAGTGACCAAATACCTGCCAGAAGGGCTAATCTCCAAATGGCTCGACCTTTTGTCCAAAACGCCATGCTAGAAAAATAAAAAAAATAAAAAATTCCGTCAATTGGGGGGCCATCCACGAAATGCCAAAAGGGAGAAGAAAGCTGACCCATAGTTCCTTGGTGAAAGGACAGTGAAAAAAGAGATGGTCCACTAATTCCTCATCCATCATACACATAATACAGACATTTGTGAGTGGCAAATTCCAGCCGCAAAGATTATCAACTGCCAGCACTTTATTGTTCCCGAATAACCAGGCCAAGACAGCAAATTTGGGAGGAGCCACTATAACCAGAACCCTGACTTATAGTGATGAAGTCTGTGTCCACCATCCCCCAACTTGAAGCCCATATTTCCTCCCAATGGTGTCTTTCCATGAGGAATCTTCCTCCAATCCAAACCTCCACAAGTACAGTAGACTCCCAACCCCTCCACAAGAACAAAATGAGGTCCCAGTGAAGGTAGGCAGCACTAACACCCAAAATGACATGAAAAACCAATCTTCCAACACCCATTAAACCCTAAACAACTACCAAAAATAATCCCAAGCTGCCCACATTGACATGCAATGCAAGAACAAATGATCCACTGACGACTCAACTTTCCAGCACATAACGCACATATTTGGAAGCACAATGTTCCTCTTCTTTAAATTACCCACGGTTAAGATATTGTTTGCAGTAGCAATCCAACCAAAGGACTGAACTCTAGGAGGGATGGGGCTTTCCACCAATCCCAAGACCTTCCCTCTTTGAATTTGGACTTCCTCCAGTTGAAGACAAGGTTTTAAATCAGTGTATTGGGTATCATATCATTCACCACCGATATGGCCCCATATCACCCAATATTGGTCTGTTTGGGGCCGATACAGGCTGATACAGATGTATCGTTCATGGAAGATATGTACCAGTGTTGGCAATACTTCAAACCTTGATTGACAATGTGAAATTTGTGCCCTTCTCTCTTACCTCCTACCAAAAATCCCTCTGAATCTTCTCTATTCTCGTGGCAATGCTCGCCAGCATCTTAAATAAAGAAAGGAAGCACATTGGAAGATTTGTTATCAAATTCTCCCCCCCAACGATAGATAAGGTTTTTTATTTTCCCATTTTGCTGGTCTCTTTTCAACTCTCTCCACAACTGGGTCCCAAAGATTTGCATTCCCCCAATCAGAAGACCAAGGCCCTTCATGGGGAGACAACATTCCAAAAAGTTGGCAAAAGAATCCACAACTTCACCATCAATAGCAACCCTGGCAGCACCACTTTTCCTCAAGTTGAACCCGACGCCCAATACAGTTCAAAACACCAAAGAACCCTGACTAGTTAATCGCCCCAGCAGTTAGGGAGGCCCTCACTACTAGCCAATGCAGCAATCAATTCTCACTCACCAGTGACATTTCTATGGCGACGAATGGGCATACTTCCATTTTGAAGCCCATCCATCAACCTGTTGTATGTACTAATATCCGGTATGAATCCCGCATCCAACATTTCATCAACAACACCTTCGCCTTCTCTCCTCCGACCTTCCCTCGAAAACCCAGAAACCAATATATCAAATGTCGCACCGTCCGGATCCAATCCTTTGCTCGAAGCCAACACTCTCAGTCTATTCGCATCCATTACCCGTCCAACATCACATAGAGCTTGAACAACACAATTGTATGTAACACTATCTGGAACAATCCCATCCTTCAACATCCTCTCCAACAATTTTGACCCTTCATCAATCCTCCCCGAATTCCTCATGCATTCAATCAACGTAGTACAAGCGACCACACTTGGCCTTCTCCCGCTCACCCAAAATTCATCCAACACTTCCAACGCTTGATCCGTCTTCCCCTCCCTACAAAGTACCTCGACGAGATTCAAACAATCAAACCCATCAGGAATGACTCCTTTTCTAAAAAACCCAGCCAAAAGAGTGGAAGCTTCATTTGCCCGCCCCACCCTACAAAGCCCATCCACCAAAATCTCGCATGTAGCTACTGAAAACCCGCAACCCAAATCAAGCATTTCATGGGCAACCCCAACGCCCTTCTCAACCTTCCCTTCTCTAAAACACCCCCGAATCAACGTGTTGAAACTAACCACGTTTGGATTACAACCTCGAATCCGCATTTCCCGAAACAGACCCAGAGCCGAATCGGAATTCAAATTCCTACAGCAACTCCCGATCAAAATATTGAAGGTGAACACATCCGGTTTCACGCCATCCCTCAGCATCTTCCTATACAACTCGAGAGCTTTTTCATGATTCTGATGTTTAACAAACCCGTTTATTAAAATGTTGTATAGGACCGAATCAGGCTTCCCATCGATGGATCTCTTCACGGATTCAAAGGCAGCGATGGCATCATCAAGTCGGCCAGCCCGGACAAAAGAATTGAGGGCAAACCGGAAGATGGGCTCGATGCGTGGGCAGGCAAAGATGGTGCCATCGGAGCACGGGCAGGGATCGGAGAGGACAGTCTGGAGGAGGGAATTGAGATCATCGAAGCGATCAGTGACTGCAAGGGTGCGGGCCATCCACTCGTAGGTGGAGTGATCGTGGCGGAAGAAGTCATCAATCGTAGCGGCCCACCGGAAGACATAGAGATCGAATTGGGTGAATGAAGGGTGATGATGGAGTTTGTTTCGGAGGAAGGAAAGGAGTTGGGGTGGAGTGATGGGGGGAGTGAGATGGGATTTCAGGAATTGGGTGAGGGCATTTTGGGAAGTGAGGGAAATAGAGAGGGTGGGGATAGGAAGGGTATTTTGGGTATTTATGGAGGGTAGTCTGGGGAAATCTGGTGGTTTTTCGGTGAGAGAAGATCGGAGTTTGAGGAGCTTCTTGAAAGGCGATTTCATTTCTCTGAAAAAGGCTTTGGGGCGGAAGGAAGGGTTGTATCTAACGTGCGCCTGGGGTGATTGTTCTTTTTCTCCTTCCTTCCGGAGAAGCGAGACAGTAGGAAGAAAGGCGGGTTTGTTGTGGGGTGTAGCGAGAAATACGTACGTACTTATAAATGCATATGTATTGTATGGGGAGAAATACGTATGTACGTATAGATGTATGTATTGTGTATTGCCACCCGTGTTGACTCTCACCTGAGTCCTGGATCGAGATGAATCTGGAGATGTACGGTCAAAATGAGGAAGAGCACCAGATTTACGGTTTGGATTCTACATAAATATCATAGGCGGTTCCACAAAGACGAGTATAATCATTCCACGAATGCTGTATGGATGAATGTATGCATGTATGCGTTGAACATGTACCTCTTGTTTTCTCAGGGGTGCGTCCTCTGGTCTTGATCTGGAAAGAATGCACAAGGGGAGACGAGCTATCAGTTATATGATACTCAGGCTCCGTATGATACTTGATACGCAGGCGCTCGGAAATTAAACACGTCGAATATATCGACACAGATAAACCGTCTAGATTGTGTATCCCACTATAACCAAGTCACAACACTAAGATCAGATTGGTTCAACCATCCTAACCTCTGATTAGTGGACACTTGTTTGTGGACATAGGACTGTTGGATTTTATTTTATTTTATTCATTTTTAACCGTTTAATAAAGAGTCCGCCGACCTGGTTGTGAGATAATCGAATAAGCTTGATTTTTGGTGCCATAATTTGTACGATTTTATTTAATTACAATACGTTCGGTGTGGATTATATTTTAAAGAGCCATGTACAAAAATACATTTATCTTTTGCTCTATTTGTGGAAAAAAGCCTGCTTTTAAAATATTTAAAGTAATTAACTTACCTTTTACTCTATTATCATTTAACCCACCTGACATCGTATGCCATTGCGATTGCATATGGTTTTAAAACCTTAATTTTCTAAAGGCTAAAATGTCCTTCATTTAAAATAGATAAATAGTGATGGTCAATGTTCAAGGATCCCAAGCTATGTGGGGCCCACTATAGTATTTGTGAGAAATCTACCGCTTTCACATGCTAGGTGGGGCCCACTATAGTGTTTGTGAGAAATCTACCCCTTTCGCATGTTTTGCCAAATCATTTTATGATATGATCCCAAAAATGAGGCAGATCCAAAGCTCAAGTGGCCCACATAATAGAAAATAGTGGAGATTGTACACCCACCGTTGAAATATTTGTGGGGCTATAGATGTTTTTTATGGGGTTCATATTTTTGTTCTTTCAATTCATCCTAATGGTAGTGATCTTATAAGCAATTGCACTACTTCATGAATGGTTTGGATTGCATATAAACATAATAATTTATTCTAGAAAGTTTTAAACAATAGGCAACCCTTTCCACTGTCTTTAGTCATGTGTTACACTTGAGTGTGGATTCCCCCAGATATGCAGTATGGTAAGCTGAGTGACGTCCACTATCTTGTTTGTAAAAAAATCTATTGTCCATCCTTTATTACATATTTCATTTGGCTAGCACCTAGCACCTGGGTCTAATAACAATTCATTGTATATTTTGCTTAGCCAACACGAAGGCCTAATATTTCCATTGATCAACATGATAGCCAAATTCCCATCTTCCCAAAATATATGCATCAATATGCAGATCTAATGCTGGATTTATGTAAAAAGCACGAACTATTTTATCATTAGCAAGTTACTGTACATACATTATACATACTATTATTCAATCGGTTATGGGCCCAAGTCCTTTGGGTTTCAATTCATGCACATTATATCAATAGTAGAGTTATGGCAAAGCCCAAGTCCTCTGATAGACCCTTACAAGACTCGTAAGCAAGTAGGTATTCTCAATGCCCATGAATGGAGTGAACTCTAACAAGGCCCATGAGCAAGTGAACTTTCATAAGGCTCGATAGGCAAATAAGCTTTCCCCAAGGCCAAATAGGCAAATGGGCTCTCCCAAAAGCTCAATAAACAATTGATAATTATGTACATACATAATTATTACATTATAACATGTCAAACTGGCCGAATTAACTATAAAATTACTACTATCATTATCATCATCATGGCCACACGTCATCATAACCACATATCAAAACAACCGAACATTATCATCATTACATCAAGCGGCTAGCTATGTGGCTAGCCTAGATGTAAAGTGTGGTTCAACAATGTGCATCTACACGCCTAATTTAAATGGGCCGATTCAATGATTGACACATATTCTGTGATAGAGTCCACATCAATGATTCCATTATGTATGTAGAATCGGCCCGTTCGAATGCCCAATACTCCTATCAAAAGATGCCTATGGTTATGGGCCGTGCAAATACAGTCACATACATGAATGTGGGCCTCACTGCCCAAGCATAATAATCAAGGTGGAGCCCGTGATCAAACCAACTATCGTAATAATGCAACTTATACATCAAGTAGGTTCCATAGTGTGGCACACCAAGTTTTGGATCAAACTAATATTTGTGTTTTTGATCCAGCTTAGTAGAAATACCCATGTGAATGTTTAGGTGGTATGTGAACATCACAATGGGGCCCACGTCAAAGGGTCCCACAAAAAGGTTATAGGACAAGTTGATATTTGTGTGGTTCATTTGTTTGGGTCATGTGACCATTTGAACAGGTTAAATCATAAAAAATAAAAATAAAAATCATGGTAGGGCTAAGATTGAAGATTATACATATTGAATTGGCCTCAAATTTGGTACATGCATTCTCTATTAAGTATACTATCATCCCACATAATGTAGGCTGAATTGGTTCTTTGTGGATACCTTAAATATGGATAATTCATAAGGGTATCAGCGTTGAATAAGGTAGCAAGTATGGCCTATATTACATAAATTGGATGAATAGGGTAGATAAATCAGATTGACCTTAAATTTGGTACATATATGATCCATCAAGTTTGCTATGATCTCAAAAAATTTAGGATCTATCAAATATCCTTGAGCCCCACTAATCTAGTTTATTTTGAGAGTTATAGGTGTTGACCACTGCATTGAATAACAAACATGGCCCAAATTGCATAAATCGAATGAATATGTTAGATAAATTGAATTAATCCTAAATCTGGTAGATACAATCTTCATCAAATATACTATCATTACATAAATTTTAGGCCCAATTAAATATCTATAGATACTTTAAATCTAAATCATTTAGAAGTGTGTTAGTGTTGACCACTGCACTGGACAACAAACATAGGCCCACGTTACATAACTTGAATGAATAGGTTAGATAGATCAACTTGACCCAAAATTTGGCACAGACATGTTCCATCAAGTCTAAAATTTGCAATCTATTAGATATATGCAGACTCTACAATCTAGTCTATTTTGAGGTGTATCAGTGATGGCCACTGCACTAGGCAACAAATCTGTTTTGAATTGCATAAATCAAATGAGTTAGTTGATTGGCCGGATTAACTCCAAATTTAGTTACATCAAGTCTACTGTCATCATAAAATTTTTGAGATCTATAGTCCTCACAAACACTAAGACACTGGGCTTTATGAAAATTCAATGGTTAGTTCAATTTCATGCTTCCTTAAATGAATTTCATTCCCATACATCCTCAAAAGGGCGGCCCAATAAAATGTGTTCTGGGACCACCCAAAACCACCATAATCGCATGGTAGGGTCCACTTTAATATATAAAGAAAAAGGAATTAAAAAAGATAGATCTAACTACCTTGGGTTGAATGGCTTGGATCTTCTCTCCTACGGTGCGCACTCTGTCTAGGTTTTTTCTTGCTAGAAATGGCTAACCACCTTGGTTAACCTTATTTTGTATAGAAAGTTAACCATAGGTTAGGGGAGATAGGTTAGTTCGCTTAGGTTAGCTAGCTGGTGGGTTATGATGACGTCGCATGGCTATGACTCGTGCATGAGAGAATGAAATGTGACAAGGAGAATGTGCATGTCGTGTGAGTGGGACAGGGTGTCACATGAAAAATGTGCATGCGGCGTGAGTGGGGCGAGGTGTCACATGGAGACTATGCATGTGGTGTGAGTGAATCATGACGTCATGTACATGTGTGAATTAAGTGGGTGGAGGGTGTTGACATTCTCAAGTAAGGCATGAAATGGGCTTTCGAAAATGGCCCCATGGGGTAAGGGCCCATATGGGATGAGTGCATGCGTGGTTCTTCATGCACTTGCACTCTCAAGTTCTTTTTTTTCACTGCGTATGTTACAAACGGAGCATCACATAGATAAATGGTTGGTACCTCTATGATTGCGGCAATGAGGTAGTCGATATAGCAGGGGTTTCGGAGCTCGGATTATCTAGGTGCATACTACGCGAGGAAAGTCCAAGTCCCACTTCGGGTCTCCGGACGATGCGCACTCACATGCAGAAGAGATGTGAGTATCAGGATACTACAATAGGCACAAAGGTTGCCTACGGGTACATGTGCGTTGTCGATCACTCAGAGATATTACAGGTGACATCAGGCTCACCAAGTTTGCTCTCATCTGCATCCCTCACGACCAAAGGTGGATTGGGCTTGAAGGGATTCCGTAGGGCCCACTATGAGGACAAAAGCCCAACATCCAAGCATAAAAGCTTAAGTAGACAGTAACAGAAGAAAGAGTGGGGGTTGAATGAATATCCTTGAAAACTTGTTCACAGAAGCTTTGGATCAAGCGGATATTTGTATTTTGCTTTCATCCACGTCTATGTGACCTTATGAGCAGGTTGAATAATAAGTAAATATCACAGTGGACCCTAGGAAGGTTTCAATGGTGGGTGTCATTATCCTCACTGTTTCCAATGGCGTGGTCCACTTGAACTTTGGATATAATTCAATTTTGGACTCGTGCCTTAAAATGAGCTGGCAAAACGGATGGATGGCGTGAATATAAAACACATACATCACGGTGGGCCCCAAAGAGTCCGGTCACCAGGGATGTTGGTGGTGTTTGGGTCACCACCCAATCCGACGATGCGAGGTTGGAAGCCCTTGCATAATTTCGAGGCAGTATGGACGGTTTTCAGATCACTTTTCATCCATCTGCTGTCAAAGGCCTTCCGATCGGACGGTTAAGATCATCCGATCTGGACGATGTGTAATCCGTTTTCCACAGTGTAGGTCCCATGCTGATGAACGGTGAGATTCTTCTTCATGACAATCAAATCCCTCCTTTCTCCCTCTTCCCAGTATTCCTTCAACACCCAGCCCGCCCTCACCTTCTGCCTCCAAATCAGTAAAACCATCAAACACCTCAAGCAGACCCATGCCCGTATCCTCCGCCTATCAAGTGGGCCCCACCAAACCCACCATCTCCTCCTCTCACTCACCACTCAAATTCTTCAATTCCCCTATCACCTCTCTTACGCTCGCCATGTGTTCGATCAAATTCCCCACTGCCAAAACCAGTTCCTCTGGACCTCCCTCATCCGGTCCCACTCCCACCACGCGCAATTTAGCCAGTCCCTGTCCATCTACGCTAAAATGCACCGGAGTGACGTTGCACCCACTGCCTTCACCTTCTCGTCTGTGCTAACGGCCTGCGCACGTCTGCCTGCGATAAAAGAAGGGCAACAGATTCACGATCGAGTAATCAAATCTGGGTTTTCTTCCAATAAGATCGTACAGACAGTTCTTTTGGACATGTATGCGAAATGCGGCGTCGTTGATAATGCACGTGAGGTGTTCGATAGAATGTCTGAGAGAGATGTTGTTTCTTGGACGGCGATGGTTTCAGGATATGCGAAGGCGGGCCTGATGGAAGATGCGAGGCAATTGTTTGATGAAATGCCGGAGCGTAATGTCGTTTCTTGGACTGCTATGGTTGCTGGGTACGCGAATTTGGGGAATGTTGGTGCCGCCAGAGAGCTGTTCGATCAAATGCCTGAGAAAAATGCGGTGTCATGGACGGCTATGATTGCGGGGTATGGGAAGTGTGGAGATGTGGAAGGTGCCCGTCGGGTGTTTGATGGAGCGCCTGCATGGGACCCCACTTCCTGGGCAGCCATGATCGCGTGCTATGCGCAGAATGGGTTCTCAGAAGAAGCAATAGAGACGTATAAGGAGATGAGGGATGCAAATGTGGAGGCCAATGAGGTGGCGATGGTTGCAGTGATCTCTGCTTGCACACAGCTTGGGGATACTGACGTGGCAGATTCAGTGGCAGAGCATATGGAGGAGAGATGCGCCGGACTCACGCTCGTCGCAGCCAATGCTCTGGTCCATATGCATGCGAAATGTGGGAGCATAGACCGGGCATGTCGGATATTTGACAAAATGCCTGATAAAGATGTAATCTCCTACACTGCATTGATCACCGGCCTCGCTGATCATGGGCAGGCCCAAGAAGCTCTAGAGTTCTTTGAAAGGATGCAAAAGGAAGGAATTGCACCCAACCAAATCACCTTCATCGGTGTCCTCAATGCATGCAGCTATGTGGGCATGCTCGACGAGGGGTGCAAGTACTTCAAGCTGATGACACAGACATACGGGATCGTCCCACTGACTGAGCACTATGCGTGCATGGTGGACCTTCTTGGCCGAGCTGGGAAGCTCGAAGAGGCCCACAAGCTAATAGAGAGCATGACCGGTGCACGTGATGCGGGCATATGGGGTGCTTTGTTAGGAGCTTGCAGGGTGCACTGCAATGCCAAACTGGGCGAAATTGCTGCCCGGCATCTGTTCGAAATCGAACCTGAGAATACCTGGGAACTATGTTCTTTTATCGAACATTTATGCATCCTTGAACAGATGGGACGAAGCAGCAAGGGTGAGGAAGATGATGAGGGAGAGAGGAATGATGAAGTCCCCAGGATACAGCTGGATTTCAAGGTGACAACTGACAAGGCTTCTGTGCTTTTAACAACAGTTCCACTACTAAAATAGCGGGTGCTGCACGAAACACAAAATATCCTGTGATTCTTCATGTGGGGCCCATGTCTTCTGCCAATGGCAGCGCAAGGATTGACAGTTAGATGCAAATCAAACCATCTCTCAATGCTAGAAATGTTAGCAAATCCAATGGTTTCACAACACTGGAAATGCCAGCATCAATGTTGATGGTATTTGCTAGTATTGGTGCTTCATTGCAAGAACCCCATCTCCTCCGAGCCATCGCTATTTCACATTTTCTTAGCGGCTGCATCATCACGAGAGATTCACTTCCTCATAGAGAAGGAACAATTACTGCGGAAAAGGTTGAAGGTGAGAAGCATGGAAGGAAAGCAATCCATTCCAAAATGCAGGTATCGTTTTGGTTGTTACACTTACGGTTATCAGCACTACATTGCAAGAGGGATTTTTTTTTTTTCATTGAGGGAAGGTTGAATGTGAGGTATTGGAAGAAGCCAAACCATCTCAAGGTGTGTGTTTGGTATAGTTGTTTGTGCTACTATTACTATAGATGGCTTGATCTCCTACAATGCCCACATTCCACCCGTACCTGTTGCTGTTGTCGAGCCTGACATTGGGAATTTCATATGAAGCCTTCATATTGAAGAAAGGTTGAAGTGGGACATTGGAGAAAATCAACCCAACCCTAAGATGCTAGTATAGTATAGTTGTCGGCAGAACCATTACTTGAAAATGGTTTATCTTGTTTGATGCCCACATTCAACCCGCATCTGTTGTTGTGTCGGATATTAGAGAAGTTCGCATGAAGAGAGGTTGAAGTGAGACATCAGAGGGAACCAAACCAACTCAAGCCAGATATTAGAGAAATTCACATGGGTTGATGACCGGGGGGGGGGGGGCGTCTTCGTGTTTAAGAAGGTTGAAGGTGAGACATCAAAGGAAATCAAACCAACTCAAGATGGTAATATAGTTGCTACGGGAGTGATTCTTAGTTCTAGCATTGAGCTCACCACCCTATTGCAGTTGTCAAGTTGGATGCTGGGGAAGTCTTCGTATTGAACAAAGGTCGAAGGGGAGACATCGGAGGAGACCACACCTTTTTTTTTTTCCATTAGTCTACAGAATCAAATATTTATAAAGCATATATATTGTGGAATGATAGTTAGCAATCAAAAAAAAAAAATTCATCAGTCTACAGAATCAAATGTGGCTTTTCCAGTGTAATTCCACATTCAAGAAAGGTAACAAGAACATAAATTATTAAAGAATCCTTCTATACTTTTAAAGGAAATCTTGAAAGACCAAGAAAGAAAAAAGACAAAAAGGAGGAAAGATAAAAATTCTTCAACATTATCATGACATGGTATTACTGGGTGCATGTTAATGGAAAAACGATGATTATGAGTTCTTCATTTTTCTGATTTATTTATATTTTTCATATTTTTCAATGTTTTAAGAAAATTATAACAAAATCTTATGATTTACGATTCAATACGATTTAATGTCTGTTACGATTTGCGTCACGATAATAATTTTGACAACATTGGTAATTAGCTGCTTTATTAAAAATCCTTGTATAGAATTTTTTTTCTTTTTGAAAGAAAACAAAAAAAACAAAAAAAAACAAAAACAAAGGGAAAGATAAGAATCCCTCAAAATATTTTTTCCATCGCTCTACTGAATCAAATGGTGCTTTTCTAGCATGATTCCACATTCAAGAAAGGTAACAAGAACATAAATAAGAAGAAGAGGAAAGATAAGAATCCCTTAACACTATTTAGACATGGTATAACTTATTTATGTTGATGGCAAAAGGATGATTGATGAGTTTAAAAAAAAATCTAATTTATTTATATTTTTCATAATTTATTTTTCAATTTTTTATGAAAATCACAGGAAAAAAACTTACTGATTTTTTATTCAAAACAATTCAACCCTCGTCTGATTTGTCACTTGATAACAATTTTGAGAACATTGCTAATAAGCTACTTTCACGAAGGTGGTTACAAAATAAACTTTTATTTAAAAAGTAAGTAGCTTATTTACGGCCATAAATAAAATAAACCTACTCATGAGAGTGAATCCAAACAAGCCCTAGGGAAGCTCAAGATAAGATTACTCATGAAGGTGGTTACTCATGAAGTCTTCACACCAAGGAAAGGTTGAAGGTGGGACATTGATGAAACCGAACCCACTCAAGATAGTATGGTTCTTGCCAGCACCATTACTATAGCAGGTTTGGTCCCCTACGATGCCTCACATTCAACTGCACCTATTGCCCTTTTCAAGATGAACATAAGAACATTGAAAAGGGTTATTGCTCACAAGATTGAGAGCGGATTGGAGGTGAGATATCAGAGGAAACCAAACTGCCAAAAACATCCCCATCCTAGGGCTTGATCTAACACTAATGACAGTTTGATCTCCTGTGATTAGTTTGAGATGAAAGTATTTTGGTGGCGGAAATTTGGAGGAAACTGAACTGCTCATAACATTGATATGAGGAAAACCATAAAAAGCATGGAAGAACATAATGAGATGACTTCTATTTACAACTCAAGTTACACTCCCATGTTAGTTTTACACTATTAATATATTGGTGGTGATTATCCAGAGCTTAGCTAAGTGTACGCGTGTGCAACAAAGCTTAACTCATATGTGCCAGAAAGGCATGAAAGCTACCAGATCCAGTCCATGCATCAGAAAGGCACCGGTATATTGATGCCCTGGCCCAAGAATCAGCTTGATCCACTGGTCAGGTGGGCCACAGATTGCAAAAAGAATTTATGGTTATGAAAATTTTGGATGAAGTTTTCCTAACCCATTAGCCTGTTTCCAATATTGGGCCCCAATTTGAGTGCTCCAGATTTATTTTTGTGAAAACATGTCCAAGGTTGGACCAACTCGATGGATGGATTGGATCTCAGTGGCATCGGAGCACGTGCTTGTGCACCTAGCGAAGCTAGACTATCCAACTGTACTGAACACATGGCATTGTTGTGAGATAATCCTGACCATCCAAACTGCTGAACCTACTGTGGATGGAGCGTAACCGAAAAATTGCAGCAAGAAGATAATGTTAACCATCAATTTGATAGATATTAATTGGATAGTTAGGATTGCTTGATTGGTGGGACTTCATAGATATGATGTGACCCACAATTTGGACCGTCAGGATAGCTGTGAATCAGTGCCACATGGTATGAAATGAGTCACCATCATTTTTTAAATGGTGAAGAACTAACACATGAGTATTGCGATACCATTGGAAGCATGCGATTTGCCTTTCCCGTACGATGTACTCACTTGAATGTCATTGGAGGGATTTTTACAGCTGAGTGCCTCAACCTTTTGAAATTACAGGAACCATTCTTTGTAGGTAGAGGTGGGCAACAATCCGGGCCAGGCTGAGTTAGCCCTAGTTTGGTTTGGCTTGTTCTTGTGCCACTCCAGTTTATGGATTGGCCTGGTTTAGGCTACAAGCCAACTCATGCAGCCTGAGTTTAGTTTGATCTAGAAAAATTTGATTCAAGCCAGGATCGATTAAGTTTAAAGTTCGAATAGGCAGCAACTTTTTTTTTTTTTTCTGTTTGTTTGTTTAAATAGAAAAGAATTTAAAAAGTTAGGAAAAATACAAAAGTACTTTACTATATTTAATATCCTCTAAAGGAGGAGTACAACGTCAAAATAAACATGTAAGAAGAGCCTTTTGCAAACTAGCACACAAGCATAATTTTACAAGTGCAAAGAAACAACGTGCATTCATGTACATGTATTATGTATTATCCATGTCAATTATCCATACTATCCATCCATTTTTACATATCATGTTAGGACATAATCTCAAAATGGAATCATATCCAAAGCTCAAGTGGATCATACCATAGGAAACAATGTGCTTACATTCTATGAAATGATTCAAGCCAAATCAAACTAAGCTTCAAGCCAAGCCATTACGGCCCTAGTTTGAGCTTGGTTTGTTTTTTCAAACGGGCTTGACTGAGGCTTGGCATGCTTTGAACTTCTATTTTTTAACCAATCCAAGCATAGCCTTTTTCAAATCAATCTGTGCCGAGCTTTCAAGCTGGCTTGGTTTGTGCCCAGCTCTATCTATAGGGTTAAATGACCAAAATACCCTTATGTCTTCTTTTCTCAAAAAGGTTGAGTTGAGCATTGTAGGGCCCATGATCAGAGGAATAACAAATAACCCCAACCCAACTATTAGGTGGGCTACACCATAAAGAAACAATCTTCACAAGCCGAAAAAAAACCTCCAACTCAGGTGTGGCCCACCTGGTGATTTGATCTGCGCAATTTTTAGTTCTTTGATCATCATGATCACCCGTACCTGTTGTTCAGGTTGGATGTCATCACCGTGTGGGCACCACAACGCACTATAAAAAAAAAATGTTTAAAAAATAGAATGAGGGCAATCCGGTCATTTTCATGCAAGCTCATTTCCATCCTTTAAGAAAAGCCCAAGGCCTCGGTCACTAAATCAGAAGAGTTCGATTTGGGGCTCGCACTCGGCATCAAGCGTGTTTGGCCAACACTGGGGCCCACTATGCTCAGTGGTCCGATCATCGTAACCGTCCATTTTGTGGACTCTGCTCTATACAGGACAATTGTACGAAACTTATGCTGAATACATGATCGTGACTATGGCTATCTGTAGATGGATTTAGGAGAGTGAAAAAGAAACCTTTCAATGGCTCATGTTCGACTCCAAAAACCAACGGCTAGGATCATTATTGAAGCGTGATAATTAGATGGTATCTTCTATGGTGGTAACAAATATACAAACGGTTCAAATCATTGGATCATCTCGGCATGTGGGCCCCAGAGGCTGGCTCCGAACGAACTGGGGGTCCACAGCCTGTGGGGTGCCTGCTTCTTTTTGTACTTCCGGACCATGTATCACGCGCATTGCACGTGCGTGTGATGATCCAAACCAGGGATTCTGCTGGCACTTGCATTGATGGGCCCCGATTAAGAATCTGACCATCCTAGCCATCTAAATAAAAGAGGCATTTCTCACAGTAGATGATACACTATCGCCTCGGAGGGACCCACAGTGTTGTGTCTGTGACATCCAGCTACAGATCATGATTATGGAATGGCCCCAAAATCCGGCCTATCATCATTATGTGGGCTGCACCATAAAATAAAATAAAATAAAAAACAATTGACAACCACTCAGAAACCTCCAAATACACATGGTGGGCCCACAGGCAACCCTGTAAAATAAACATATTCTACAAGGGACATGATTACGGGCGGCCTGGACTCACCCAAGACACTGGAGCTGACCTTGATGTGTTTATCCTATATCCACGCAGTCCATCCATTTTTCCAGATCATTTTAGGGCATGAGCCCAAAAATGAAGAAATGAAGAAGATCCAAATCTCAGGTGGACCATGCTATAGGAAACAGTGGTGATTGAATGCCCTACCATTAAAAACTTCCTAGGGCCCACCATACTGTTTCCTTAATATTTGTTTTCCATCCAACCTGTTGATAAGGCCACATAAACCGGGATAAAGGAGAAAAAATAAATATCAGCTTCACCCAAAACTTGTGGCCCATTAATGGTCAACAACCACTGTTTGAGGTCAGCCCAAGCGTGACCCAACCTCAAGAGGACCCAACTCCAACCCAACCCAAGTTCCTCTATACTCAATCCAACCCAACCCGACCCAAATACATGTGATTCTAACCAGTCCACCTAACCTGACCCTAATTCGCTCAAACCAAAGCTGAAAAGAAGACTTCAAATACCCGATCCGACCCAACCCGACCCAAGTTCCTTTATATTCAATCCAACCCAAACCGACCCAAATACATCTGATTATACCCAGTCTGACCTAACCCTTTGACAACGCGACCCATCCCGAATTTCAACCCAAGATGCCCAACTCGAACCCAACCCAAGTTCCTCCATACACAATCCAACCCAACCCAACCCAACCCAACCCGATCCAAATACATGTGATTAAACCCAGCCGACCTAACCCAACCCCAATTTGCTCAAACCAAAGCTGAAAAGAGGACTTTAACAACCCAACCCAACTTGAATTTGCTTAACTTGAACCTGACCTGAGGACCTCGACAGCCCTATTGGGCCAGTACACAAAACTCAGTTGGCCATCCTGGTCTATTGTTACCTTGAGGGTTAATTTGGATGGTGGGAGTCACTCCAAGGACAATGAAAGCTTTCCATTTTCCAGCGGTAATCTCTTTCCAGTCCGTCCCTGCATCCAAACGCAGGAAACGAGTTCACTTGGAAGCTTGCTGAGCGCATGCATGTGTATGATCCTCCTCATGTATGCACCATTAATAACATGCCAATACAGCACATGTAGGCAAGATTTGAGCTTTCCATGAGATGGGCCACATTTCTTAGATCAAAAGGTCCAAATGCGAGGGGTGCATGAAAGAAAGTAGGTCTAGCCATCCAATTGTTTTATACACCATGGCCCACAAGGGGAAACTCCCACGCAGGCATAAGTGGGGCCCCTGTAATGTATTACACAATCCAACCTGTCTAGCAGATGTGTCACCTCAGAAAACCTTATGGACCCAAAAGCAGCACAATTCAAAACCAAGATGGGCCACAGCAAAGGGAACAAGCTGTGAGGAAACACCCACCCTTGAATTTCACAGGGCCCCACCTGAATCAGAGAACAGCCTGAATTTTAACCTGAACCTTCATCACCTTCATCTGGACTGGATGAAGGGTCCGACGGCATTGATTATATATACACAAGATAGTAGGCCCCCTATGCTGATCAATGGTGGTTGTTCCCTCTCAATATGTTACCTGTGCTGTGGCCTATCTATGTTTTAGATCAACCTGAATTTTAGTCTCTAAAGGTTTTCTGAGGTGACACATCTTATGGATGGGTTGGATTCCATGAATGCATCACTGTACCCCACCATAAACTTACAGCAGTACGGGTACCACTGGAGCCCAGAACCCACCCAGACCACAATAGGAGCAACCTGGCATCAATTTTTACCACATGGTCTGGACATCATGGCACTCATCACAGAAAACTTGGATCTTGCATGCATGTGCCACATTGGAACATGTAGTGGCGAGTGCATGAGCAGGGTGTACATGCATGTGGGCTTAGCATACATCCCCACTCATAGAATCCCTTTACACAAGGGGCCATAGCATCACGACCCCTTATTGGTCGGAGTATGGCCCACTTGTACCACCATTCTAACGATCATGATAAGCAGTAGAACTTTCCCATCGATTGGAGTTCAAATGCTAGTATGATACATGTTAGGGGAAAGTGTTCGGTATCATACACATTAGTTATATGTTCTGTCATTATTCTTTCTATCTGCGAAATATACAGTTATAGATAGCCAGACCTGGTTTCATGTACAGTTCTACCATTACAGCCCGCTAACTTGCGGGGGCTCTGCTCAGATGCGACCTGCGAGTGCATTTCCGCCAGCTCTCTTACACGGATCAGAATCGGCGTGGGTATGGGCATCGAAGCATGTTTCCTGGACCCGCCAACCTGCAGATTTTAACACATTTAAGGAAAAAGAACAGAACTGAAAAGATGGAATTCAAAGAATGTGCATTTGGGGCGGAACAATGTTTAGGGCCGGTTTGGTTGCAGAATCTAGATTCTAGAGAAAATCCAAATTCCAGTGTTGGAATCCAAAATTGTAGAAACTGAATTGGAAGATTCCATCTGGAACTTGCTGTTTGGTGGAAAACTGTGTAATCCAGATTCTGTTTGGTTGAAAACTGTGTAATCCAACCGTTGCTTGCAGCATGATCCGCCTGAGAACTTGACCCCTGGCCTATACAAGTCCCGCAAGACAGCTGGCTTGGTTGGATGGCATATAAACATTATAGTGGGCCCTAGGAAGCTTTTAATGGTGGACGTTCAATCAACACTGTTTTCCTGTGGTGTGGTCCGCTTGAGATTTACATCTGCCTCATTTTTTGTCTAATGCCCTTAACTGAGCTTTCAAAACGGATGGACCACATCGATATAAAACGCATAGATCTAGATGTACAATGCACATCTAGGTGGGCACCACCCTAGGGGTATTATCGTCAATATCAAATGACGCTCACTTCCGTAGAAACGGTCCCCCACACCAATTCCACTAATCCCAATTCCAGACAATTTAGGTTTCCGGATGGAATCCTGTTTGGCTAAATTTGCCGCCAAACACAAGTTAAAATTGGATTTGGCTGGAATCCAGATTTTAAGCTGGAAACAGGTTTCCAGATGCCAACCAAACAGGCCCTTAGTGCACTTGAGAAATGGAGGAGATTGAAGATGACAGAGGGTTTCCCATGCAACTTGGACTGACTCATCAGGTCCTGAGTCAAGTCAGTGCTCAATCGGGTCAGGCTAGTTGGGCCTATTATAGATGCTGACTTGTGGTGTTGGACTGGATCAGACTCAATCAAGTCTGAGTCAACTCAGAACATCGGCAACCCATGGGTTTCCACACACATTTATGATATCTGGGACTTTCATCAGGTGGGCTGCCTAATTCAGGCTGGTCCAATCATCAAGAGGGGCACAACACAATTGCAAGTTGAATTTGGAGCATTGACCATTTCTTTCTCAGCAAGCCTAATGAACAGGATGCTTTATTTTTCAGGGTTGGGACGTGCTCATGGTGGCCCCCACCTGATGAGTGGCGCAGATGTCACAAATATGCTGTGGAGAAAACTCTCAATTTTTTAAGGGTGGGATCTCTTAAGTATTTCCCTGGTGAACTTGGATCAGCATGCCCAACTGTGGCGTTGGGGAGAAAACTTTGATGCTAGCATGCCATTTGCTTCAGCGATTCAATACCAGAAATAGAGCAGATCTTGTACAATGCTCAGTCCAGAGCAGCTGAGCATTTCTGCACCAGCAAAGCATCCCATACTAGCGGATCCCACCTCTACATGATCAAGACTCTTCATCTGTTGGGTCCCACATTGGATCAACCAGGTCTAACAACCTCCTCCAAACTATCCAGCCATCCTATCAGTAGACCACTCCTAGCCTGTATGGACCTTCAAATGTATTTAATTTTTTACTGTCCATTCACATAGCAACGATCAGAGGGCAGGGACAGAATGATGGGTTGGTCTGCTTCTTTTTCCAACATTGTCCATACATCAACAGTGGGATACAACATAATGAATGGTCGGGAACACTGAATGGCTGGTCCCGCTTTAGTGACGACCAGCACAGAAGTAGGTAAAAGTTCAGGAAGAGCATTGTTTATTTCCTAGGACAAGAAACATGAGAACCAAAAAGAAAAAAACAAGGGGAGAAACCTCACCCCTTTCGCCGCAGGTACTTGTGAGAAGCTAGCTCTCAGAAGGTTTCTCCATTTGTCCTATAAAACGAAAAAATCACGTGTTGGCATATACTTCGCAGCTTTCCGTCGAGCGACAAACATGCCCCAGCCATTAATGCTTGCTGGGAACCATTTTCCATTACCAGAATTCCCATATCCATTCCAAAGTCGAGGAATGCATCCTCGATTTTTTAGTTTGTGCAAGTGGGCCCACAGTTCAGTGATCCAAACTGTTGATCTTAATAGGCCCCGCCCTGGACAGACCATGCTCCAGAGATTTCTCCAAGATTAGAAGATCCCAGCCATCCATGGTCAACCATTTTCCCATATTTGCTCTGCTTAACTGCCTATTTTCTGGCCGCCGATTGGATGGCTAAATATTGTCCCATCAAGGGAATTTTGGGGCCCCTTGCAAAAAACTAAAACCTGTCCAGGATCATAAACTCTTTTGATGTTTTAGGACATAATTTACCATACCTTGAGATCAACGGAGGTGCGATAAGTGTAAGATGCAAAAGCAAGCCGTTTGATCTCGGACCACCTTCCAGCTCCATACCTAGACACCCCATCTACTAGTTTCATAACCTCGTTGATAGTCCAAGCTCGATGATGCTTCCTTCTAGTCCCACCTTTCGATGTTGGCACGGTTGCTATGTTGTCATCTGAATTATCTCCAGATGAATCTAAGCGGGCAGGCTCATGTTCTTGCTGCCGCTGCCCAGCACATGTTACTATGGCCTCCCTTTCTCTTTCTGTTTCAGCAACAGTCTAGCAGCAAAAAGACCAGTTAGCATTCTTGTGCCCTGTCCCATCACATTTATGAAATAGAGTACACTCCTAATCACTCCAAGAGAAAAAATAATTGCATTAGTGTCATTTGAGACGGGAGTTATAGGGGCCCTGATGCCCACAGTCCTAACAATTGAGGCCCATGGTTCAGTGATAGACCTCTGATCTGATGGGCAATGGGGGATGCCAAGTAAAGGACCAAAGGTTGGATGAATAGTATCTGGGAAACTCTCAGAGCATCCCCTATCCACAACAGGGCCCATCAGATCAATGGTCTAGATCATTGAACCATGGGCCCCACTGGTACAGAATGAGTGCATCAGGTCACTGTCCATGTCTGATGCATCACTGACCTACAATTCCCCTGCATCAGAATGGCTACTGCAGCACCCTCTACTTTTCCCAGGATATTGGATCAAATAAAGTCCTCAGATTACCGTCGCACAAAATGAAAGATATACAAAATTCATGTTCCACCTAAAGCATTTACATGGATATGGAAAAATAAGATTCTAATGGCAGACAATCAGAAGAATCATCCAATGGCTGTCCCTATGATGCACTACATGTGTAAGAAGAGGGAAAATGTGGACCACCTGTTCTGTCACTACTGTGTGGCTAAGTGGTATGGAATTCCTTAGTAGGCTCGAGGTATCATAGAATCCCAATGGATCTCTTGCTAAGTAGATAAACCCTAGCCAGTTTCAGTCTGGGAAGGCAGTGTGGAAGATGGTGCCTTTTGGGATCATGTGAGGACTGCAGAATGAGAGAAATAGAAGAATCTTCAAGACAGTCACACCGGTCGAACTGATTAAGCACAGAATAACCCCTATGATCATAGATTGGGCACTACTCAGACCTGACTACCAGGCATTCCACTCAGATCTCTTAAGAGAGTGGAATGTAATATTCCAAGAAGGCAGCAGTCTCAGGCAGAAAAGTGGCTATGTGGTTGACACCCACCCGAGTACTGGGGCATTACCACTCAGCTCTCTTGAGATTATGGAAGTATGGGAAGGGATCCATTTGTTGTCATCTGTCTTCACCAGGAAGTTAGTTTTGAAAGGAATCAAGTGGGTCATCACCAGTTCACCACCATCATCGTCTAATCCTTATCCTAATTGATTGGGTTCGTCTTAATGAATCCTGCTCTACCATTCCACACTGTCGAGGGCCATAACTTCAAGTGGGTCATCATCATCATCAAGAAGTGGGTCTTGTAAGATAAGTTGGGGCCTTGGATGCTAGAATTGTGTAAGTCATCATAGCCTTCAACCAGGCATTTTCCAATCAGTTTGAGGCCATGGAAGCTACGTTGGGGGCATGGAGACAAAGTACCGTGCAGTGTTTGCATTATCTCCGATATTATCGAAATATCCCCGATATTATCTCTATTTCTAGCTCAGCGACACCGATAACACCGGTAGCGATACCGATAACACTAATAGTATAAAACATTCTTGATATCGGTGATATATCACTAAATATTGCCAATGTATCGATATCATTAATATTTTCAATTGTGTAAATTCCAGGCGTCGTTTGTATTGTCAATACATTGATCCCGTTGGTGTATTGCCAATATTTTTTACTGTGTAAATTCCAAGTGTCACTTGTATCGTCAATGTATCTGCAATATTTCGATAATATTGCCAATGTATCGATATGCCAAAAAATCTATATATTTAAAAAATTCCCATTTCAGATTTTTTATGGGTGTGTGGTTGTATCAGCGTTCAATTTGTTGACGATAACATTGATAATATCACGATATTATCATTATCGCAACATGGAAATAACGAGACCACAATCTTTAGTTTCTTTTGCAGTTGTTAACGATTTGTTTGGAAATTTCATGTGTTGCCGATATTCTGAAATATTAATGGATGTTTTGATGGAAGTTCAGATTTTGGATGGATGAGATGATTGGACTGACTTCTTACGGCAACACATGCTTTTAAGCCCCCATTAAATAGAAACCAATTATGTATGCATTCTTTATGCAATTTTTTATTCATAAATAAGCAATTATGTGTATTTTATCAACTCCTGAGGTTTCACTGAAAAATTCCACTGTTTTCTCATTTTCCCTTCATTTCCGGTTATCAGCGATATTATCGACGGTATCGATATTGTTTCCGTATCCCTGGCTAGCGAAACTTGTAGCGATACCGAAACTTCGAACACTGGTACCGTGTAGATATTAATATTATTCTTATACTGGTTGGACTTTGACCTGAAATATGGCCAATGGGTCAGGCCAGACCTGATTTTGAGGCCCAATTCACATATAGGCCAGGCACAAGGCCCAGGTTTGGCAGAAACATAAACGAACACTCTGTAAAGCTCAAGACCAGGAACAGAAATGAACCACCAGAGGACAAAAAGTGGAAAGGCCATGCTCAAGTAGTTAGTTGATTGTGGGGAAGGGAGCCCAGCAATACATGTTTACCAAACACCACTCCACTCATATACCAACACTGCACTTTAGCCTAACTATTGTGTGCATCATTGGCCCTCATATTTTTCTTTGGCATTTTCAAACTCCTCTATGTTATTGAGTGCCAGATATGCCTCTTTTCCAGTGCCACAGTATAATATTTTCACGGTAGCAAACTCAGGTTTGGGACAAGTACCCCAGGTCTTTTAAGTTTCCACAAGTAGCACTTGAACTTCAGAAATGAAAAGAGAAGAATTAGCCAGAACTACTTTTGTATCCAGACCGACTTTTACCTTTGTCCTTGTTTCTTTTTCAAGAAGGGATCTGGTGCTGTATCTAAGTCAATCACAAAGCACTGCATCTCCATAGATTCATGACTTTAGTGGATTACAATTGAGTGGTTACAAAAAAGGCCAAGCAATGATCAAAATTCAATGAGGAAAGTCCTTCATGGAAAGCCAGTGTCATTATGACTAAAAGAAGCAATAATTATAGCATCTCCTACATGGTGTGACAATATGTCTTACCAAAGGCAGATCTTGTTGAGGAAGGTCTGTATGTTTCATTATTTTGCTTCCACTTTCACCATCACCATCTTCTTGAGAAGCATGAACATCAAAGGCCTTTTGCACCAATTTGTCTGCCATGTCATGGTAGTTCTGTCCAATAGCAACAGAGATGTTTAATAAGAATGAGCTAATTCAGTTTATGGAGAAAAAGAAATCAATAACCAGTAGGTATCACATGGGCCCCATAAGCAATAAATTTGAGAAATGGGCTGCACAAACTCTACAAATGATAAAAATATTGCTTATATTCTTATACAGTGATCATATTCAATATCAACAACATATTCATTGTTTTCTCCATGCCATTGAGACATCTGCAAATTTATAGAACGACTATCCAAAATAGTGCCATGTAGATCATATGAAAAGCACAATGAAAAGAAGTGTAAAGGAAAGCGTGAAAAGTGGCAATAGTTCATTGAACAATCCATCACATAAATATGAAATTGTCTATTAAGGAAGAAGGCAGCATAGAATTAGTTCATGTTGTCAGTTTAGGACACATGATGCCTTTTGCCATGGATCTACATATAGAAACTTCTTTGCATAATCCACACACAACCAAAAAAGAAGCACGTCGAATAAAAAACTTCCTATGTAGAAAGAAACTAGAAAGGGGCCTGTTAGCCCCCGACTCACATTTCTACACACAATTCATGTTTCAACCTGGAAAGTGTGTGGAACACCCAAGGACAACTATGCAGTGTCCTAAGGTAGCCCCACCATGAAGATGATCATATGCAAAAATCAGGCCGGTCAAGTGATGCTCCAGGCCATCCATCCACCAAAAGGCTCGAAAGATCGGCCCCACAAGCCATACAGTTAAACAGTAGACACCCGACTTATGGACCCAACAAGATGAATCAGATATGGTTCTTAGCAGTCCGCAAGGACTATGGAGGCCACGAGTCCAATCAGATGGGTCTATTAAAAGAAATAATTGGACTGTGGGGCCCACAAATCCAACTGTAAGTGAAACTGCCCCAGTAACTGTCTACTTTCGGCTTATTACCAGCACATAAACCCACCACAGCCCTTTCAGGGTTTTTCATAATAGCCTACGACGCCGTGCGGTTGGATTACTTTTGGCATTTAATTGGCATGTGGAGTCACTAGAGTCTTATTCAGATAGATTCTATTGGTTAGTTTCCTTAATTAAATTCTTTGTGAAAGGATGCAAGTAGCTATTTATTTTACACTGGGATGCATGTAAGGAAATGAATATAACCCCTACATGGACAAGAGAATAATGATATTTTTTTTATTACACAAAATTACTTGGGTATTTTCTTCTGTCCCTGCTCAGAAGATTCAGTGATTCTTCTTCTTGTTCTGGTGGAATTCTTCACTAGAACGCTTTCAGATACTTAGTCCCCCTTGCACTCTTGTTAGAGGGTTTCGTCCTTCTCTTTTTCTTTTCTTTTTTTCAAGAATAAATTAGTTGGATAAACTAGTCGGGTTTCATCCTTTTCTTTCTAGTTGGATAAACTGGAAGACTGCCAGAATATACTTGCTACTTGCAATGTCCACTTACTGGGTTCAATTTTCAATTTTTGGCATCTAAAGGAGAAGATTGAAGACTCAAATTGGCAAGTGCAATGATCCTTGTACTTGCAATTCAATTGCCTCAATTTGCTCCACCATCCACTCATGAGGTAACATCTATACGGTGAATGGATGTAAACATACATGTGTGGCCTGCCAGCCGTCTAATGTTGTACATACTCATCTTCATGTTTGGGGTCACCTTATGGACCACTTGGATGTCATATCCACTTGCCAGAGCGCACACACAAGTTCGCACTTTATTGGAATTCAATTAAGTGCTGCATCCAAAAGCACCCTCATTTTCAGTTGGTGAGGTGACTGCTTACATAATGACATATATGACATACATAACTACTATGTGGTCCTAGGCTTTCACACTTCTTATAGACCATAAAAGAACAAAGCTAAAAAACAACTACAATCCTTTTATAATAAATCATAGAGTGATATAACCCAGTCCCAGTAAGCACATTTTGTACAAAAAGGAAAAAAAGAAAAAGAAAAAATAAGATATCTAAAGTCAAAGATGCCCACACTTAAATTGAAAAGTACAGCCAACCAAAATTCCGCTAAACATACCACCAAATGAATGACAGTTAATAAAATAAATAAAATCATCTGAAGATGACAACATCAGCATTTGATGAAAAGTGACCAGAAAATCATGAAATGGCTAAGAATGGGAATGGTTTTGCCTGGGTAATTTGCATCATTCTTATAAAGCAGTTACTAAAATCAAGATTATGCAAATTACAATCCGAAATATATATTTCTTGACTAGATTTTATAATCGAACATACCATAAGAGCTCTAAAATTTTCTCTAGGGCGCCCTCTTCGCACTCTAGAAACATATGGGATCTGAACACCCCATCCTCCAAGAGAGTCCTGCCTAGTAACAAAAGCTGTTCTAGCCAAGCCAATATCTTGGACAAGTCTGATCCGTGATTTTGGAGAGGACTGACCATGTCCCAAACATTTAACAGAAGAAATCAGTCTCCCGCTGCACTCTCTGGTCTCAACTTCTGATAATTCTTCGATGTACCGTCTAGTTGGCTTTCTAACTCTCTTGGCTGTAGACTGCTCCATATGGAGATCTTCACTTTTTGCGTCAGAATCTGTTTTAAGTTCTCTGAATCTCTTCCCTGATGAAACATGTTGGTCTTCCATTTGGTTAGTCGGGCACATTGCTGGGCCCCCGACATCATCATATATTCCTCTAATAGTTTGATCCGAGAGCTGAGAATCATCTGAGCATTTATTGCCATCCATCCCACAGTGCGATTCTTCTTTGGCTTTCTCACGGACTAATGTTTTGCCTTTGATTATAAAACTCGTAGTTGAAACATCACAAGAATTAGTCAACCCCATAGCAATTCGCCGTTTAAGCCACAGCTTGTCCTTGGCAGACGTTTCTCGCCCAAAGGTCGCTCTGAAAGTTTCATGAAGCTCTCTTATTGACAGATTATCCAAGCAGATGATTTCCCCTTTTATAGTGGCAAAATCAGGCATGGAACTGGTCCCAGTGTCAGAAATCGATTTGCAACTAATTGGTTCATCTGTTGGTTTCTGGCATGTCATGCTACTCGCTAATTCAGTAGTATCATCATTGCTTAGTCTGTGTGATGTAGGAAGAATGGTTTCCCGCAGAGAATTTTCAGCATGGAGCTTCTCATCACTAGATGGCAACTGCTCTTGTTGATCAGAAGACCGGCCGTCTATATTCATGTACTTGGAAGAGTGATCAGGAGATTCACATGATAAGCGGAGCCTTTCTTCCTGTTTAACCTTTTGCAGCATCTCCTCAATATACTACAAGAGAGTATAAAAATGGCAGGGGTTCAGAAACATAGATAGAGGTTATTCCAATGCAACATATATTGGCAAAAGTAAGTGTTCAAACCCCTCAGTTTAATAAAATAAATACAAAATGGGGGGAAAAACCATGGCAGAAGAAATGTCTGGACGCCTATCAAAAGTTCCCAGCAGATTATAATGAGAAAGAATTAAAACATTTAAAAAATCAACAAGGATATTGATGTATAGGAAGAAAACGAATTTAGCAAATCCAAGAATGAGAAAGTATATAGCATAATAGCAAGTCAATCAAACAAGAACTAGAAATTCTTCACCATAAAAAAAATTAACAGGGCATCTCTCAGAATGAGTTGTGCGCATGTTCTTCTAACAATACAAAAGTGAAGCCGGCACATGCAAATGCACAACATGAGTTAAAAGGATCCAAAAGTAGGAGCAACTTCCTTGCTGTTGGAATATTAGGAATAGTAAAGGTGTTTCTGTAATAAAGTCCATTCTTGGACCTATATGTAAATATGTCATAAGATAGGGTGTTATTATGTAAATTAGGGAAACCCTACTTATAAAAAATAAGAAGAGGGAGAGAAAACGAATTGATCTCTCACCCCTTTTCTCATCTTTCTCTATCTCTTCTCTTCTCCCTCTTCTCTCACAAATCTCCTTCTCACATCTCATTCTTCTTCTTCACTTCTCACATCTCATTTTTCTCTTCATGGTATCAAAGTGGTAATCGGTCCTACTCGTGTAACATCTCACAATCTCCTTCATTCTCTTCCTCTCATCTAGTGCTTTGAGTTCAAGCACCAAAAGAGGAAGGAGGATCATCCAGACCCTTGCTGACGTCAGCATCTGTATGGCTGACATCAGCACACCTGATGTTTGTACAGTGCGGTTTTTCTTCGAGATGCATACCCCTTGATACGGAATCTTGTGAGGATAATTATGGGTATTTTTCTGGAATTTTTTTGTAAGGATTTATATTTTTTATGATTTTTCTACAATTTTTCAGAAAAATCCCAAAATCAGCTGGATTTCTAGATTCTGTCCAAATCGGACTTGTTTGATCTACCAAAACACGTGCTTATGGATCGTTTTTTGTTGCCTTACATAATGGAACTCTTATTGTGATACATCGGACAAAAAAAAATCGCTTTTTTGGGCCAGAAGGAGGGCCGACTGTAGCGTTTTTAGGAAGGGACACCCAGAGCATACACTGTTGTTTGGTGTATGTTCTTGCAGTTATTTCACTCATTTTTTGCTGCTGGAAGGTGTGGATTCATGTGGTATTTTCTCACTTGTTGCTGATTGATGATTTGAGTACAACTTCTTAACTGATTGTTGCTGTGTGGTGATTTGGGTGACGATTTCTCTTCATTTATGGAATCTAAGTCCCTAGTTCATGGTCCAGATGGACTACTTTCAATTACTTCTATAAAATTCAATGGAAGAAATTTCCTTCTCTAGTCTTGAGCTGTTCGAATGTACATTGTTGGCAAGGAAAAATTGGGATACCTCACTGGATCTGTGAAACGGTCCCCATCCAACATGGATGTATGGGAATCTGCTAATGCAATTGTTATGGACTGGTTACCCAACTCAATGGAGCCCAGTATTGCCTTTGGATATTTTTTCTATGACACGGCTACTGACTTATGGAAGTCTCTCAATGACACTTATGGTACGATCTCCACGAAGCCTCGAATTTTTCAACTCAACATAGAATTGTCTTCCCTCACACAGGAAAACTTGTCAGTTACAGAGTACTTTGGGGCTTTGAAGAGCCGCTGGAAAGAATTGAGCCACTTGTAGCCCTTAATGAGCTACCAGATCCTAAGAGTACCGGGATTGTAAAGTCCCGAGAAGATGAAGCCAAGATATATAAATTTCTTGCAGGCTTAAATAGTGAATATGAAGCGTTGCGAACTCAGTTGGTTGCCACGGCCCCTTACCCTACGTTACAGACAACCTATTCTATTGTTCATTTAGAGGAAGCTCGTAGGCGAGTTATGTCAGCACCAGTCTCCACGCAGGAAAAGACTGTTTTTGTTTCCACTACAGTCCCACCTACTGACAGGGGTGGTAGTACAGATTCTCGATGTGGTTATTCATCCAGAGGACGTGGCAGAGGCCGCAGCTGTTTCTTCTGCACGTATTGTAATCGTTCCGGACACTCTCGGGAACGATGCTTCAACCTTCATGATCGTCCTACTGCCCACGTAGCAGCATCTGACAGTGCTGAGCGACCTGCAGATACTACTGATACAGATTGTCGCATACATAGCCTTTTGTGATGACTAGGGCTGATATGATGGAGCTTCAGCATCTCAGATCTCTTCAGCCCCAGTCAGGCATGACTGCCTCTGCCTCCTCACAGCCTTTTACATCTTCCTTTGCTGCTACAATAGGTATTGCACTTCATGCCTCCTCTACCCCTACTACATGGATTATAGATTCTGGGGCCTCCGACCATATGACTGGTATGCACAACTATTTCTTTCCTTCCACTACCTCTACATGTAGTCGGTCAATTTGCCTAGTTGATGGTACTTCTACCCCAGTAGAATTTGTTGGCTCAGTTTCTGTTTCTCCATTTCTTACTTTGTCTAATGTCTTGTGTATCCCTAAATTTCATGCTAATTTGATATCTGTTAGTTGTCTTACCAGAGTTTTGAATTGCAATGTGACCTTCTATCCCTCTTATTGTGTCTTTTAGGACTTGAATACAAAGAGAATTGTTGGTGCGGGGTATGAGCGTGGTGGTCTCTACTTTCTACGACATGAGGAGTTCTTTGCTGCTTCCGTCTCATCTCGATCTTTTGCATCTTAGTCTTGAAGTTTAGAGTCTAATAATGTTCAATTCAATAAAGAGTCTGCTGCTATATGGCATGCCAAACTAGGTCATGTGTCTCTTAGAACTTTGAAATCTCTTGTTCCAGATTTGAATAAAATTAGTAATGTTGCTTCTCAATGTAAAACGTGTCAATTAAGCAAACACATTAGACGTTCTTATCCTATTATTGAACATCGTTCTGATAAATTATTTGCCTTAGTTCATTCTGATATCTAGAGTGGGGACCTAGTCCCATTACATCTCTAGATGGTTTTACTTATTTTATTACATTTATTGATGACTTCTCTCGTGCAACTTGGGTTTATTTGATGCGTCGTCGTGATGATTTGCTAAATTTATTTTGCTTATTTCATCAGATGATCCAAACTCAGTATGGCATGCACAATTCAAAATATTAGGTTTGATAATGGTGGGGAGTATACCTCAAATGCATTTAAATCATACCTCCTAGAACATGGCATACATCATCAACTCTCTTGTCCCTACACTCCTCAACAAAATGGAGTGTAGAACGCAAGAATCACCATCTTCTTGAGGTCACTCGTTCCCTACCTACTGATAGGAATGAAAGTTCCTAAGTCATACTGGTCTGTTGCATTACTAACATCATGTTATCTGATTAATATAATGCCTACCCGTGTTCCCAAAAGAGATATTCCAATACATGTCTTAATACCATCTCATCCCCTGTTTGTTGTCCCTCCTCAAGTATTTGGCTGTGTTTGTTTTGTGCACTTACTAGGTCCTTCCAAGGACAAACTTGTTCACAGATCGGTCAAATGTATTTTCATCGGATATTCCTTTCAACACAAGGGGTATAGATGTTATGATCCCTCATTGAAGATTTTTTTTGTGTCTATGGATGTCACGTTCTTCAAAAATCGCCCTTTCTATTCTCCATTCCCCGACCATATTGACACTGTCAATACACATCACTCTCTTTCGTTGCCAGCTGTTGATGCTCCTCCAACATCTTCCACGGCACCCAAACGTCTTCTTACATATGTTCGTCGCAGGTCGAGACCATCACACGACCAGCCCGCATCATTAGCTCATCTTTCAAGTTCAGGTATCTCCTCTCATCCTATTTCTTTTACCAGTCCATCATCCCCTATCATGGTTCTGAATGTCGGTATTGGTCGGCGTATCGGCCCCGCGGAAAAATGATACGATACGGCGTCGCGTATCGGAATCGGGCCTGTATCGGCCTGTATCGGACCGTATCGGTCAGAATTTTTTTTTTAAGCAAAAAATTATGAAAAAATATCAGAAAAATAAGATAAAATGAGATATTCACGAATCTATCATTTATTTGTATTTTGACCATGTATTCAATGGTGTATCGGACCATTCTTTGGTAAGAATGTTGTCCTGATGGGTCGACTTTCTGTAAGTTTTGGTGTTTATTTTTTCTTTATATAAGCTGTTGATATATGTCATAAATTGATATCATATATTGCTAATAGTCTAATATGTCCAACAAGTATCACTACTCAGTACTCACTAGTCTATAACAATGCAAGTATAGAAAACTAAAAATACTTAGTACTTACCAGTGTTCGAAGTTTCGGTATCGCTACAAGTTTCGCTAGCCAGGGATACGGAAACAATATCGATACCGTCGATAATATCGCTGATAACCGGAAATGAAGGGAAAATGAGAAAACAGTGGAATTTTTCAGTGAAACCTCAGGAGTTGATAAAATACACATAATTGCTTATTTATGAATAAAAAATTGCATAAAGAATGCATACATAATTGGTTTCTATTTAATGGGGGCTTAAAAGCATGTGTTGCCGTAAGAAGTCAGTCCAATCATCTCATCCATCCAAAATCTGAACTTCCATCAAAACATCCATTAATATTTCAGAATATCGGCAACACATGAAATTTCCAAACAAATCGTTAACAACTGCAAAAGAAACTAAAGATTGTGGTCTCGTTATTTCCATGTTGCGATAATGATAATATCGTGATATTATCAATGTTATCGTCAACAAATTGAACGCTGATACAACCACACACCCATAAAAAATCTGAAATGGGAATTTTTTAAATATATAGATTTTTTGGCATATCGATACATTGGCAATATTATCGAAATATTGCAGATACATTGACGATACAAGTGACACTTGGAATTTACACAGTAAAAAATATTGGCAATACACCAACGGGATCAATGTATTGACAATACAAACGACGCCTGGAATTTACACAATTGAAAATATTAATGATATCGATACATTGGCAATATTTAGTGATATATCACCGATATCAAGAATTTTTTATACTATTAGTGTTATCGGTATCGCTACCGGTGTTATCGGTGTCGCTGAGCTAGAAATAGAGATAATATCGGGGATATTTCGATAATATCGGAGATAATGCAAACACTGGTACTTACCAATTTCCTTAAATGTGAATAATATAAACACTTAAAATAACATTTTCGTTTTTAGCCATCCCAACAAATACAATTATACAATAATGGCCACTCTATAATCTGCACAAGATACAAATTTCAGGTGGACCATTAAAAACAGTGGTTATGGGCCACAGGAAAGAGTGGTTATGGATCATTAAAATTTAAGGTGGACCATGTTACAAGAAACAATGGTTATGGACCATTACAATTTCAGGGTGGACCATGTTACAGGATAAAAATTTCAGGCGGACCATGTCACAGGAAACAATGGTTATAGACCATTAAAAACAATGGTTATGAACCACAGGAAATAGTAGTCATGGACTATGGAAAATTTAGGTGGACCATGTCACAGGAAACAATGGCTATGAACCATTAAAAACAATGGTTATGGACCACAGGAAACAATGGTTATGGACCATTGAAATTTCAGGTGGACCATGCCACAGGATACAAATTTCATGTGGGTACAAAAAATCAGACATATCTTAATCTTAGGTGGACCATAGTGAGTGATGTCTTGAATGTGGGGCCACCTCTAACATTTATCGTATATCCATGCCATCCATTCTTTTTGCCAACTCATTAGTGGCCCCAAAGACGTTTTTAATGGTAGACATCCAGTCACCACTGTTTCATGTGGTGTGGTCCACTTGAGATTTGGATCTACCTCATTTTTGCACTCATGCCATAAAATGATTTGGCAAAATGGATGGACGGTGTCCAACAATTGGCATGTGGGTGAGCCCTGACCGTGGGGCCCACCCCATATATGTTTTATATCCATGACGTTCATCTATTTTGCTAGCTGCTTTTTGGGCACAGTCCTAAAAATGAAGCAGAAGCAAATTTCAGGTGGACCACACCATAAGAAAAAAAATTGGACATTGAACGCCACCATTACTAGTTTCTAGGCCCATTGTAATGTGTATTTGCAATCCTACCCGTTGATAGGGTCACACAGGCCTGGATGCAAGGGAAAAACACAAATAACAACTTGATCCAAACTTGTGGCCCCAAGATGCTTTTAACGGTGGAAGTTCAATCCCTACAGTGTGGTCCACTTGGATTTGGATTCCCTTCATTTTAGGGACCATGCCCTAAAATGAGTTGGAAAAACTAATGGACAGCGTGGATATACAAAACATACATCAAGGTGGGCCCCACGGGTGCAAGTGCACGGAGCATCATACCCTCCGGAGTATTTTAAAAAAAAATTGGGTGAGACGTGGCTGTGTCTCTGTTCCTCTTTTCAAGGGAAATGGATTGCGTACTAAGTAACCCCGCATGCTAGCGTGCGGAGTAAACTCTGTGGGGCCCACAGTGATTTACGTATTTTATCCACTCCGTCCATCCATCTTAACAGAAAATTTTAGGTATGTTGCCAAAAAATGAAGCATATCAAAATCTAAAGTGTACCACACCACAAGAAAAGTGTGAACTGAATGTCTACCATTGAAAAATTCTGGGAGGACACAGAAGTTTTGGATGAAGCTGATATTTGTGTTTTCCCTTCATCCATATCCATGTGATCTTATGAACAAGTTGGATGACAAATAAACATCACTGTACGGCCTGGGAAGGTTTCAATGGTGGAAATCATTATTCCCACTGTTTCCCGTGGCATGGTCCACTTGAGATTTGGATATGCTTAAATTTTGGGCTCAACCACTAAAATGAGCTGAAAAAACATATAGACAGAACAGATAAAGCACATACATTCTAGGTGGGCCCAACTGAGTTTACTCCGCACGATAAGAGCGTGCGGAGTTAACTCCGCACGCAATCCGATTCCCTTTTCAAGAGGAAAGAGAGAGACAGAGAGAGGGAAAATGAAAAAAAAAAAAGAGAGGGAGAGGAAAAAGACGAGAGGTAAAGATGAGAGAGAGAATGAGAGAGAGAGAAGATGAAGATGGAGCGGCTGTGCACTGCAGGCTGCAGCCCCTGCCTACCAACGTCTTCGGATCTTCTTCTACAGGTGCCGAAATCCCCGACGTTTGCTGCTGATCAGTGGAGTGGCCCACCGACGTTTGCTGTTGATCAATGGAGTGGCCCACGGCCCACCGACGTCTTCGGATCTTCTTCTACAGGTGCCGAAATCCCCTCCTCTTTCTCTCTTTTTTTTCCTTCTATTTTTCTGTAATTATACAACCCCGACAATGCTGCCCCAAAAAAACTATGCAAATCTTTTTTCTTTTTTCTTTTTTTCTTTGGGATTGCTGATGGGTATCGGTCAGGCCGATACGAGTACAAAATATCGGACCCGATACGGTCCGTATCGCCCAATATGATACGATATGGCCCGATACGGTGCAACCGTTATCGATACGGCCGATACAGGGCCATATCGCGTATCGTATCGAGCCGATACGGATACGATACACCCGTATCGGCCGATACGATACGGATATTCATATCCACGTCCCCTATTGCATTATGCACTCGTAGTCATCATCCTATATTACATCGCATTTCTAACTTTGTCTCCTATGATTTTGTCTCACTACCCTATCATGCTTTCTTGGCCGCCATTTCATCTCACACTGTTCTTAAGTCTGTTCTTGAGGCACTTGCAGTACCTTCTTGGAAGCAAGCAATGGAAGCCAAGATGGCCGCTCTCCAGAAAAATGGTACTTGGGATCTTGTTCCTTTACCTCCGGGTAAAACTACAGTTGGCTACAAGTGAGTCTTTTCCATCAAATATCAGGAAAATGGCACGGTGGAGCGCTACAAAGCACGACTCATTGCCAAAGGCTATACTCAACATTTTGGGGTTGACTACAACGAGACTCTCTCTCTCTCTCTCTCTCTCTCTCTCTCTCTCTCTCTCTCTCGGTAAAGTTGAATTTGGTTCGCTTGATTATGTCTTTGGCTACAAATCTTGATTGACCCTTGTTTCAATTGGATGTGAAGAATGCCTTCCTCCATGGTGATTTGGAAGAAGAGGTATACATGGATCTACTCCCGGTTTTCAGCTTAAGGGGGAGTCTGGGAAAGTGTAAGCTAAAAAAGGCCCTATATGGCCTTAAGCAATCCCCTAGAGCCCGGTTTGCCAGATTTAGTGCAGTTATTCTTTCTTTTGGCTTCAGGAGGTGTCAGGCAGATCATACGATTTTTATCCATACACGCCAAGAGGGAAGAACCGTTCTGCTTGTATATGTGGATGACATTGTTCTCACTAGAGATGACTTGGAGTTCATTGATCAGGTCGAGCAAAAGCTAAGCAAGGAATTTGAAATCAAGGATTTAGGACCTTTGTGGTACTATCTGGGGATTGAAGTGGCTCGCTCATTTAAGGGCATCTTCATCTCACAAAGAAAGTACACTTTTGATCTTCTCAGTGAAACTGGGAAATTGGGTGCTTGTCCTGCTCTGTCCCCTATGGAGCAGAAACATTCATTACATGCAGCTGAGGGTGAAAGTTTAAAAGACCCTGGCATGTATCAGAGATTAGTGGGAAAACTAATCTATTTGACGATTACAAGACCGGATATTGCTCAGGCAGTAAGTGTTGTTAGTCGATTTATGCACTCACTCAGGGCACCCCATCTGGAGGCCATACATCACATACTGAGATACCTGAAATCATGCCCAGGTCGTGGTATTCTGTACAAGAATCATGGACATGTTGACATTCCTGGTTTTTCTAACTCTGACTGGGTAGGATGTCCAACAGACGGAAAATCAACCTCTGGCTACTGCACAATTGTTAGTGGTAACTTGGTCACATGGACAAGCAAGAAGCAATCTGTTGTGTCAAGATCTAGTGAAGAGGCAAAATACAGAGCTATGGCTCATGGGACTTGCAAACTACTGTGGTTGAGATCTATTATGGGAGAGTTGCGCTTTCCTACCACTTCAGTTCTTCCCCTTTATTGTGACAACCAGGCGGTTATTCACATCACATCTAACTCAGTCCTTCATGAGAGGACTAAACATATTGAAGTTGATATCCACTTTGTTCGCGAGAAGATAGCCTCTGGACTATTGACTACCTCATTTGTTAGATAGTCACATCAGTTGGCAGACATATTTACAAAAGCACTTAACTCATCTATGCTGCAAGAGATTTCTAGCAAGCTAGGTATGACTGACATTCATACACCAACTTGACGAGGGGGGGTGGGGGGGGGTTGGAATTCTGTTATAAAGTCCATTTTTGGATCTATATGTAAATGTCATAAGATAGGGTGCTATTATGTACATTGGGGAAACCCTACTTACAAAAAAGAAGAAGAGGGAGAGAAAACAAATTGATCTCTCTACCCCTTTTCTCATCTTTCTCTATCTATTCTCCTCCCTCTTCTCTCACAAATCTCCCTCACAAATCTCATTCTTCTCTTCACTTTTCACATCTCATTTTTCTCTTCACTTGCCACTAATGGAACAATCAAGTCATGGAATTTGCAATGAATCTAAAAAAGATAAGGATTCCAACAACACATAATGGTTTATTCACTTCAATGGAGCCAAACTAAATTCCATTGCCTATGTTGCATAAATGTCAAGCTTTAGGGACATAGAGTAAATGCACATTTTAATGCTCAGTTGGATGGATTTAACCTTAAATATTGTGGTTGAAATAAAAGTTGTAATGGAAACTTGTTTCCAATAGCACATCATACAGACTCCAAAAATCTTTCAAAACAAAGTCAATAGGCACTTAGGCCATTCAAACATCATGGGAAAAAAAAACATGTGCTTTATAAGCAATTAAAATTAGTTAAGGCTATAAAAGAACATGTTGCGTTTGTCTAGAAATGTGGGAATCACGGAGTCAACAATGCATGGTGTTCTTTGATGAATAATATGGGGCAGAAGGCAATAATAATTTCACGAACAAATAAACAACATCTAGATCAAAGAACATGTTGAATTGATAATATCTCCACATATATTAAATATAATGGGTTTTGCTAACATCCCCTTAGCAACGTCCCTATAGCTTTTTGCAGATACAAGGATGTCCAATCATCAATAGTGATGGTTAATTCAATAGTACCATTGGGAGCAAGCCATAGTGCAAGAATCACACGATCGGATGATCCTAACCCTTTTCATGTGATTAATTTGTTACAACCATCTGTTGCTTATGAGCCATAGACCACATGGTTAGAATCATCAAACCAAAGTGCTACTCTAGAATCATAAGCAATACAAAGTGTGATCTATCGAACAGATGTTTCAAGATGTTTGATTGGACCTATTTTGCTTCTCAGCTCAATCTTGACTCTCCATTTTCTATGCTATTGATCAGATGTTTAGGATCATCCAATTGGTATGATTTTTGCACCATGGGTTGCTACTAGTTGCATGAATGAATGAACGGTACAAATTAATGAGAGGTCATCCTGTGTGTCATTTAAAAGCATCGAGGAGGTTGCTAACATTCCCATGAAGGTGGGGACGTTAGCAAAAACATTATTCACACACACACACACACACACACACACACACAATGTTTATTAACGTGACGTTAGCAAAAACCAGTGTCTGTGAGTGTGTGTGTGTGATTCTCAGTAATTTAGTAGCAGTTTATAACTATGAAACCTAAAGATAAGCCACAAAGCATATATTAGATTTAGATGCAAAAAGAGTTCTTCCAGAGGTAATCAAACAGAAAAAAAAAAATGCAGCAGTCAATTAAAAATAAGTATGCACATAAAGGCGGACTTCCAGTAACGCACCTCAAGCCTAGCATTCAACTTCCGACCGCTGCCTTCTGTATTCTCAGATTTTGATAACCCTGGCATATCTAGCTCATTTAGAAATGTACTTTTGTTACAATCAAGTGCACAACGTGGCAAACAAAGACAGTCTAAAAGTTAACAAACATATTAAGACAGAAATATTTGGAAACTTAAACCAAATATCAATTTCAAGTTCACTTGTATAGTCAGGTGCAAAAGCAAGCCTTTTGAGACCAGAAAAGAACTATAAGATGGAGAAAATTGAGCCCATCTTTAGCAACATGTGTGACAAGGCCATTTAAAAGAAATTTCAATGACCAACATCCATATCAGTCACCTGGTGGACACCTGTCGACACCCATATTAGGAGAAAACCTTGGTGTGTGCTTTATTATTGTAATTAGAAGTTGTATAGTTCTAGCTATATATTGAGTTACATACACATGTATGTATGCATATACATTTTCCCATATCTTATGCATTTGTGACCTAAAATTTATATAACAATAAATGCTTTGACTTTTGACATTGTCATTTATCTTTATGAATGAGTCATTGTGTCACCTTAAGGGCTCCCTGTCTGTCAGCTCATGTCCATGCTCGAGTCATTGAGGTAACAACATTATTGGGACAAGATAAGCTTCTATGACTCAGCCAGTGGCATAGAAAGGAAGGGGTAAAATGGACTGAATTACATCCATATAATGCTTTTCCCAACAGACACCACTTCCAGAAACCCGAAAGCTCCACAACAACATCATTGGCCACTTCCAGTTCAGTACAACAGCACTAATTTGATTTTCCACCTTAGGAAGTCCCTCAATGCCATTCTCCTATTGGGATTGCCCAATAGTTGAGTTCTATGAAACAATCTTCATTCTCTATCTCTACCCAAATTGTCCCCCTTCCCTCTTTTTGTCCTGATTTCTTGATTTATCATAATTCATGAGACCAGATATTCCGTTCTCCTTTCCCTTCAATTTTGAGTTCCCCTTACCCCTTTGTCATCTCTAGCTGTCAATGAATCGTTTTCTTCAAAACATCCGTTCTTTCCTAGAAAGATAGCCCCAAATTCCACCATCTCTTCTCCATACTCTGTGCCAGAACTAGGCAACCCAGCCCATCCGTCATTCTCGCTTCCACATAGGTCTGCTGACCATCTCTCGTACTTGGATTTGTAATGTCTATATACACCTCATCATCCTTGACCCCCAGGCCCCAGCTCCTCCCATCTCTCATCTCTGAGACTTCCAAGCATAGATCCGCATACAATCTTTCTTCTACCATCAACTGGATGACAATCTCGTTTCAATGGTGTCATTGACTAATCTACCCACCTCCATGGCTTTTTTACATACTGTACAGTATTACCACCAGACCACCCTCAGCATGCATCAAGCGCCATGGGGGTTTCTACATCCCACGCATGAAGCCAATACCCCTCATCTTGAGGCACAAAACTCTTCCAAATGAAGTAAGCTTTTAATTATAATATTGAAGTTTCAAGATCAAATCCCCTTCTCTCATGCAGCCTTCCTTTAAAGGCCTCTTGGCTTTCTTTCCCAACACCAAGAAGAGCATAATAATAAATAAATAAATAAAACACCAAGAAGAGCATAACATACATATAGTCTACCCTTGTCGTCCTTTTTTAAAATCAGGATATTGATCCTTTTTTAATAGGTAAGCTGGGCCCAAACCTGAGACCTCAATGTTGACATGCAGTGATCAGCATATTGGTCCTTCCATCCAGATCCTTCCAGTCTCTCAGATTAGCAAGCTAACCATCACCTTTCAAAACTCTTTAGCCTTACTCATCCCCTGCATATCTTTCCAGGTCAGTCCCTGCTTTGCACTCTTTCACCCAATGCCTTCACACCCTCCACCACTAATCCTTCGCCAAGGATGAGTAGAGGGTGCGAAGTCAGTCTGTGTCTTCATACCCTCCACTCATCCTTGGCTTCTTCCATATTTTGCTGCATATACAATCAACTTCCAAACTCTCTCTCTTCACACTCTCCTCCACTCATCCATGGATTCTCCCATATTTTGCTACACAGAATCAACTTCCACCCTCTCTCTTCACACCTCCACTCATCCTTGCCTTCTTCCAAAATTTGCTACACACACAATTACTTCAACCCTCTTTTGCTTCATCCCAACTCTCTCTCTCTCTCTCTCTCTCTCTCTCTCTCTCTCTCTCTCTCTCTCTCTCACACACACACACACACACACAGAGGCACAGGCGTACACGCTTCATCCCTGTACCAGAGCTGCCAAAAATGCACAATTTCATAGGAATCCTTATTTGCATTACTATTTCCAATAGCGATCATAATTTTTCAAATACAAAAGCTAGCTCTACCCCCCTCCATCCAGGATCGAAACCAGCCACAAGCACCATAAATGGTGCCCCTCTCCTCCCTTCCTCCCAACTACAGTATCCTTGGCCAAACAGTCTTCCAATCCCCACCTTCCATCACAGTCACTTCATTAAGGAAATCTAAATTTCAGCAGCTCATGCAGATCCCATGTGGTGGCATCTCTAGTTCTCTAGGCCTCTCTCTGATGCCTCCAAACTGCAGGATGCAGCTTGATGTCATGAAGAATTTGAAAATTCATGAGAGGTTTAGATGGGTGACTTTTAGAATTGTTCTGTCTCACAATATTGCACCATGTCACCTGGGCACAAGTGCCAAGTAAGGGTACAATCTAGGTGTCATAATTGCTCAAACCTCAAATCCCAAGATTTGGTGACATAACTATCAACAGCATCATGTTAACCTTATCCCAACTAAATGGGGTCGGCTACATGGAATCCTTTTCTGCCATTCCAATCTATCGAGGGCCATAACTTCAGTTAGACCATAGATCGTCTTCCCTTACTGCCTCCACCCATATCCTTTTGGGCCTTCCCTTTGCCCTTTTAGAGTTTTCAACCTACACCAACTCACTCCTAACCCACACAGTTCTTAGTCTTCACTTCACATGACCAAACCATCTAAAGTCTGCTTTCCTTCATCTTATTACCTATCGGTGCTACTCCTAAATTCCCTCCAACGCATCCACTTGTAATTCTATCCTTCCTTGTCTTGCCACTTGTCCATCTCAACATCCTCATTTCAGCTAAACTAATCCTACAAACATGTTGTTCCTTAACTGCCCAACATTTTGTTCCATGAAGCATAGCTGGTCTTATAGGCCCCCTATAAATTTCATTTTTCAGTTTGAGTGGCACCCAATGATCACATAAAACTCCATAGGCACATCTCCATTTCTTCCACCCCGCTTGAAGTATATGGGCAACGTCCTTCTCAATCTCTCCACTCTCATGAATTATCAACCCAAGATATCGAAGTGGTCATTTGGGAAACTTCTTGGCCAGCAATCTTAACTACTATTGTTACTAAAATTGCACTCCAGGTGACATGACTATGCATTTAACAATTACTATCTGAATTACTATATTAAAAATAATTAGTTATTTTATAAAATATATTTTGTAGTTCTAATTGTTTATTAGTAAGCTAATATTTATTCAAAAAGAAAAACTAGCCAAAGACGAGCTACACTAAGAGCTCAGATGCAACACAGAGGCAAAAAAGCAGAAAAATACTGCAGGAAGAAAAGCAACAAAAATCAGAAAACAACTATATCAAGGTGATCTATATTGTCACCGGACTTGGTAAGAAAGTCCTCATCTGCATTAACCTCTCTTGGCACTTTGAGAGAGAAACAATCCAACCATTTTGCACAGGTCACGAACTTCCTCAATTAGATCAGCAACTCTCCGTGGGTACAGATCACCACTGACCCAGGTGATAGCATTGCTAGAATCACCTAAAAATAATTAGGCCCGAGGCAAACTCCGTCGCTGCCTTGCAAGCTTAAAGCAAAGCTGCATCTTCAGCATAGGTCACGAACTTCCTCAATTAGATCAGCAACTCTCCGTGGGTACAGATCACCACTGACCCAGTTGATAGCATTTCTAGAATCACCTAAAAATAATTAGGCCCGAGGCAAACTCCATCGCTGCCTTGCAAGCTTAAAGCAAAGCTGCATCTTCAGCATAGTGGGAGTCCATTATGCCAATCAGCCTAGAGCACTTTGCAATTATCTTCCTGTCCCAGTCTCAAAGAATACCACCAACAATGGACGGCCCATATTTCCCCATGAGAAACCATCAAATTAGCCTTTGCATACCCGGAGGGGGGAGATTTACAAGGCCCCAGATTCTGTGTAATTTTAATTGTTGTGTCAAACAATAAAAAAGATAAATATAGTGTTAATATAAAATATTTCCATACAGCTAAGCCAGATTTGACACATATCACATAACCATCCTGATGTTGTGCCACACCACATGTGACGGGTACTTTGAGGAATTTAAGGACCTGACCTGAGTATCATAGTTCACCAATCATGCAAAATCCTTGATACTAAGGACTCTCTTTATCTTCTCTTGAGATTGTTTTCACTTCAATATCTTTTCTTTCTTTCTTTCTTTCTTTCTTTTTTTTGGGAAAGGTAACAGAACTTTTATTAAAAAGGCTACGAGCTGAGAAGCCCTCAATCGGGGAGCCAACTACAAACTAAGCAAAGGAAAAAGATTACAAACAACCTCAGGATTGGCCACAGAGGCCCAATCCCTAACATCCCTCTTTAACCCTTCTAATAACATCCAAAACCGACCTGAGTTGGTTCCGAAAGCACCGTTTACTCCACTTCCCCCAAATTACCCATAACACTACCATAAGAACTAGCCTCTAAACAGAAGTCCCATCCTTACTGACCCCTCCCCCATGCCGGGCCAAAGGAGGCCCACAATTGACCTTGGCATAACCCATAGAGTCGAAAACAACTCAAGGAAGTTGACCCAAACTTCAGTTGCAAACTGACTGGGGATAAAGAGATGATACACCGGTTCCGCATCTTTCGTACACAATAAGCGCACAATAGGGGGCACCATTAATCTTCGATGGAGATTATCTATGGTCAGAATCCAATTCCTTCCAACCAACCACACAAAAGCTGCCATCTACAAGATGTGCGCACGTCTAAGCATCTTGTAGAGCAAACAAACCAAGAACCTTCCCAATATCTCTCTACTCCAAACCATCGAGTCTCCTGCCCCCACCTTGGAGTGACAACTCTCAAACCACTCCCAAGAGTTTGGCAAACTCTGCAACCGCCTCATCTATCAAGTCCTTTTTGCAAGTTACTGGAGACCAAATCACGCCATGTCCACTCACTAAGAAACATCGAGTAACATCAATGCCCTTCACCATAGTAAGCCGCACAAGCAACGGAAACTCCAAGAAAAGTGGTCTCTCGCTGACCCACCAATCTCCATAAAATTGGATACACCGACCACCAGCAAAGGAAAAGAAACCTCCTTTTCAACCAAGGATGACGCCCTTGAAATCAACTTCCACACGTGAGAAGCCCTATAAAGAGAGTGATTCACCCACCATCCACCTTCATGGACCCCGTACTTGTGTGCGATGGCCTGCCTCCAAAGGCTGCCCTCTTCCATACTGAACCACCCCACCCATTTTCCTAATAGGGCCTTATTTATAGTTTCCAAGTCTTGCAAAACTATGCCTCCATGGATAGGCTTGCATACCTCTTTCCACTAAAGTAAATCGAACTTGTGATTGTCTTCAACTCCCTTCCACAAGAAATTCCTTCTCAATCTTTCCAACCTATCCAACGCAGATTTTGGGCAGCGGAAGAGGGACATAGTAGAGTGGGAGGTTAGATAAGGCCGCTTTGATGAGAGTTAGCCACCCGCCCAATAAAAGGAGCTGGCCTTTCCAACTTGATAGCTTTTGCTCAAACCTTTTGACCACCTTAATATCTTTTCTGTTTACCTTCTTTCTAATGAATCCATATCTTTTCTTACCTAACGAAAATAAGTAAAACCTTAGTCTCCAAAAGCAACTAGATGTTGTAGCAGGAATTGAAGGAAAAGAGTAAGCATTTGTTGGGTTCTAAAGCATCTAGAGATGTGAAATTCCTAAGGGTCAATGCATCCTAGAGTAGAAGATTCTAGAAAGCAATGATTAGAGGAAATAGTCGAAATGCCTTGAGATGAAACACAATAGAACCACGTGTACCCAATTCACTGAAGTGCACACATATAATTCATAATCAAAATATGTGCACAATCATAAATAACCACAAAGAAACAACACGGAAAGAAACGTTATGAAAGAAAACCTTCTAAGCTCTCTAAATCAGCCGTCTTGGAGGAAAACCCATCATTTGAAATGTATTCTTCAGTGTGTGCAAGGTCTGTTACTAAAGGAGGTTCTATCTTGTCATCTTCAAGTGAATCTTCAACTTCCATAACCTCATCATCTGTAGCAGGCACTAGTCTTCCATCACCTTCAACCTATAAGGCAAGGGAAACGGCATTGAAAAATCCAATTCATTGCACATTTACATATGGGTAATGGATAGAAGACACAATAGAGGGTGTTTACACAAACAGATTAATGGTCATAGATCCAAAACTAAAGTTCGTTTAGACAGCATTTGGATGGTGTTATTGGGATAGGATCTTGGACTTCGAGTGTGTGTTGGTGGGTGTTACTATGCTTTTGCCACACACGGCTTTGGTGGGATTGCGTTACGGTGGCTAGTGGGATATGGGTTTTGAAGATTTGGATGTCTTTTTTTAGATTGTTTGGAGATTTGGAGTTAGAGAAGTGTAAGGGCACTTGGATTTTCTTTCAAAAAAAGGAGCACTTGGATTTGAATCATTTAATAGATAGGGAATGGGGGTTTGAGTAAAGTGGGTTTTAAAGACCATATGAAATTTAGAGGCACTTTTGGCCACTTGGCTTAGAGTAATGGAAGTTCAGATTGGACTGTGGAATGCTCATAATTGAAATTTCCAATGTAATGAGGAATTCGGGAAAATTCGAAGATGAGCTTTGATTGAAAGAGTCATAAATAAACAGAGAAATATGATGGAAGGGCATTACTGATAAAAATAATAATCACTTTATAATGTGAGGCATCTTGGTGCGACTCTAAGGATGCACCAAATCTCCACACTAGGGGTGGGGTGGCCCACAAGGTGGGGCCTGTGAGATGCAGGATGGCCACGAGGTGGGACCCATTGTGGCACTGTGCGATTTGGGGACCTGACCGACGCGAGGGTTGCTCACAGAGAGGACTCGCCTAGGTTTACCTAGGAGAGCCAGAATATAGAGATAAATCGATACTCCCCCAACAGCTCTGGAGCTTTTGGTGTGTTGGCCAGCTGTCCGCTATCAAAGTGGTATCAGAGTGGGAGCCCAAGGATCGAGTCTCCTCACCAGTGTGGGTGAATGATGCAGGGCATCTTAGTGTGACTCTAAGGATGCACCGTATCTCCACATTGGGGGTGGGGTGGCCCACAAGGTGGGGCCTGTGAGATGCAGGATGGCCACGAGGTGGGACCCATTATGGGACCGTGTGATTCGGGGACCCGTGCGATGCAGGGGTTGCTCACGAGGACTTGCTTCGGTTTGCCTGGGAGAGCTAAAATATAAAGATAAATCAGTACTCCCCCAACAGCTCTGGAGCTTTAGATGTGTTGCCCAGTTGTCCACTATCACTTTAATCAATAGAAATAACAAAGTTAGTGTGGCTTCCAAGTATTCACAATGCCAAAGTAGTCCTCAAATGTACTCATTGTGTCCCTTCCTAGTCCAACTCAGGAGTAACACGAGTGAAATTTGGAGGAAGAAGGATCTCAACATAGTCTTTATTGACTTAAAGAAAGCATAGGATTTTTCTCTCTTTTTCTTTCTCCTTTTTTCTTTATTTTTATTTTTGAAACGTTCCTTTTTCTTTTTCTTTTTCTTTTTCTTTTAGGGGTAATGGGGAATTTATTAAAGGCCTACTTGTGAAGCAAAAACAAGAAAAGAATACAAAGAGGGGGGGGAAAACACCAGCGACTTGATTACAAGAGATTAGAGGAATTTTTCTTTTTCTCTCTCTCTTTAGAGAAAGCATAGGATGGGATCCATAAAGAGAGAATCTGATGGGTATTAAGAATAAAGGAATCTCGAGAAGACATATTGACAAATTTGAGGACCACCAATGGAGAGGACGAGTGAATTTCCAATTACCGTAGGCTTACATCAGGGTTCAACATTGTGCTCATATCTTCTTCCATTGGTTATGAACGAGCTAACAAGGCATTTACAAAAATAAGTCCCCTAGCGTATCTCGTTTGTAGATGACATCATTGTTTTGATTGATAAGATGAGGGAGGGGTAAACACAAAACTAGAACTATGGAGGGATGCTTTAGAATCTAAAGGATTTAAAATCAGCCAGACCAAAATAGTATATGGAATGTAATTTTAATAACAACAAGAGTGGAAACGAGGAATTGGTTAAGATTACTAATTAAAAGGTACCCCAAAATGACCATTTTTTATATCTTGGGTTGATAATCCATAACAGCGAAACAATCGAGAAGGATGCTACTCATAGAATTAGAGTTGGGTGGATGAAGTGGAGATGTGCCTCGGGGGTTTTATGTGATCACAACATACTAATCAAAATGAAGGGAAGATTTTATAGGATAGATATACAACCACGAATACATTATGGGATAAAATGTTGGGAGGTCAAGGAACAACAAGTTCAAAGGATGAGTGTAGCTAAAATGGGGATGTTCAAATGGATGAGTGGCAAGAGGAAGAAGGATAGAATTAGAAATGAATGCACTCGAGAGAACTTAGGAGTAGCAACAATACATAGTAAGATGAGAGAAATTATGATTAAACAGTTTGGCCATGTGTGATGGAGACTAGCAAATCAAGAATTGCACCAGTTCGAAGGAGTGAGTTGGTTCAAGTAAAAGGCTTTGGATGGGAAGGGGAAGGCTCAAAAGGACATGGGCAGAGGTAGCAGGAAAAGATTTGGTGACCTATGGTTCAACTGAGGATATGGTTCTTGATAGAGTGGAATGGTGGAACAAGATTCATGAAGTAGATCCCAATTAGTTAAGATAAGGCTTAGATGATGATGATGATGATGATGATGATGATGATGATGACGCCCTTGAAATGATCCAATACCAATTTTACAATTATTGGATGTTAGTATGTAAATGTATAAAACAAAGGGCTGCATTACCATTTGCCGTCTCCACCATTTTTTTTATGGTGGGGACTTAGCTGCATTATACATGTGACATACATCTAAGTCAACCTAGAAGATCCAAATTGTGGGCCCAATTATGGAGAGAACATATGCGAGAAACTCACACTCATCAAATTACCATCCGATGGCATGGATGGTTAAGATCATCCAATCAATAAAGGTTACAACTGCCACGGAATTATAAGCAAGTAATTACAACCCAACTCCCAAAAAAAAAAAGGATGACAAAATAAGAATACATAAAAAAAATAATAATAATAATAATAAAAAGGGTAGCTACCCGAACAAGCTTGTAAACTACAGGATCAGCATCAGTTGAAGAAGACTCGGAAGAGCTGATTTTTCCAAGCGAATTCTCATAAGCGTGATCTCCACCGTCTGTCTCCACATCAATCAACACTTCTTCCATTTAAAATCCTCCACATGCATTGACAAACTGCATCCCAAAAAAATATATATATATATTATAAATAAATAAATAAATAAAATCTCACTAAAAAGGGAAATGTTATTTCCAAACCCCTAAAATTGATATTCTCACCCATACAGCCTACTCTGGTCATCAGCCCTATAGCAGTGCAAATATCAAATCCCAAATTTTCAATAGAAAAAAGCTAATTCCACCCCCTAAAAGTTGATATTTTTCACCCCAAAAATAGCTAATTTAGCCATAAAAAGTCCTCAGTGAGCTTTTTTTTTTTAGGTCCAAAAAGGCCTCTATTAATGACCAAGTGAGCCTACTAGGGGTAAAACAAACAATTTCATGGCCCACACACAGGCATTTTGGTAATTAACAAGCTTTTTCTGGGACCAAATGAGTCGTGTGGGGGTGGAACTATCAAAATTAGGGGGTGAAAATATCAATTTGAAATCGAACTAAAAAGCAAGAATTTGAAAATAGAAAATGAAATAAATAAACATTTATTTTATTTTGGGAAATTGGAGTTTGAAAATTTCACCGTAGGATTGAAAGCAGTTAGCGATTCGATACTCGCATCGGCATTGTCTCTGCAGGAGAGATATCTGGGGCGTTGATTTCGGATCGGACGGATGAGAGACGAGAGGTTTTAGATGGAAGGGATTTCAGAGAGAGAGGAGGGAGAGAATCTTTTTCAGAGCACTCGACTGCCCTGCTTGCTGCATGCGGATTCGAAAAAACAATTTGCTGTATTTGAATTTCAGCCGTGGAGTCCGGATAGTCGCGCTCGTGGGAAGTTCCGGGAGGATGAGTTTGTTTTGCCTCTGTCGCGACTCACAAACCAGCGTGTGCAGCCGCCACTGGGGCCCACATGCTGAGTGATCTGATGATCAGAGCCGTCCATTTTTCGGAAAATATCAAATAATAACATTATTAGAAAAATAATTAGAATATATGATTTATTTCCAACAGTAGATGAATTTAGATTTTGCAATGGGTCACATTCACATAAAAGAATAGGGCTGTCAACGGGCCGGGCCTGAGGCAGGTCACGGCCCAGATTTTGAACTGTTTCAGGCGGGGCCTAATCAAAAATTTTATCTTCTAGGCCCGAGACTGGCCCGTTGGCAACCCTTTGAGTGCAAAACGACTAAAATCGGAGTTACATCTCAGCATGTGGGCCTCAGTGGGAAACAATACACGCAGGATTTATATATTCTATATCCACGCCGTCCATCCATTTTACCGTATCATTTTTAGGTTAAGAACTCAAAAATAAAGAATATCCAAATCTCAGGTAGACCATACTATAGGAAAGAGTGGTGATTGAACACCCTACCATTAAAATCTTCCTAGTCAATAAGGTTAGATAAATTTGAATGAAAGGATGAAAAATTATATATAAGATTCGTCTAAAACTCTTGTGACCTCTTAATGGTCAATCTTCATTATTTCCTATAGTATGATCCAGAGAATAAAATTTACTTCATTTTTGGTATCATGCGTTAAAATTATCTTAAAATATGTATGCGCCACATAGATATGGAATACATTCACCAAGGTGGGCCCCACGGTAAGGGCCGCACTTGGGTGAGGCCAGGGCACTCCAAATCTGTATGGAGCGGGATTGTTAGTGTAATAGCCCCAAGTCTGCCCAATCCAACTAAAAGTTTAATTTCTCATAAGATTCATCTTTTTAGCCCCCATATGAGAAATTGTAAACTTTTCAATAAAAAATACTCCTATGATCACGTGTTACACTGTAGATCTTTCTTGAGTATTATGGGTCTCTCCTAAGTACTGTGGATCTCACATGAGGGTTGGATCTCCCTGAGCACTATAAATCCCCTTGAGCAATGTGGATCGCATTTGAAAGTCCTAGGTCTCTTAGGTGCAATACATAGATCAATGTGGATCTTACATGGGAGGTTGGATCTTGCCCGAGCATTGTTGAACATGGTGGGTGTGCAACAGGTGACCTAAGTAGATTGACCAACATAGAAAGTTTGCAATTTCTCGTGTAGGGGCTAAAATAAATAAGCCTAGTGAGAAATGTAACTTTTTGTTGGATTGAGCATACCTGAGGCTATGACACTAAAATTCTCTATGGTACGAACATTCGCACTAAGAATTATCGAGAGACGAATCGCGGGTCACGTGACAGAGTGGTGGCGCACGTGTGATATTATAATGTGTACTGATAGTGTGGGCCCCACGGTGTACCGTGACCAGGCTGTAACCATTCATCAGTGGGCCACATCTCTAAGAAAGAAATGGACGGTTGGAACAAGTACGAAAGACTATCTGCATTTAACCTACACGTGTGGATTAGCGGACCTTGATTTCTGGGCCGAAGTAATGTTCATGGTGGGCCCCACCTATCGATCTGTCCTTGCCACAAACGCACGTGCCCTGCCTTGAATTACTTATTCAAGCTCTCCTCATGCAGATCCCCTCCCCCCACATCTTCCTGTGATCCTCGGGCCCTTGTTATTCACACTGTCCTGGGGACCTGAAATCGAAAGGAGTCCGACGCGTATATTGCTAGCGTACGCTGGACGCGTACCAAAGTTTGGTTCTTTGGCTGGTTTCCGCCCCCGGATTGCCTCGTTAGATTGATCTGAACCGTTGACTTTATCAATAGCACCATATAGAAGCTATGACTTTATGATCATACTTCACCGATAATCCTGACCTTTGAATCTTGAATTTAAATACAAGCCATTGAAAATTTATCTCCATGCAAAAACACCCATTCAACGAATGTTTGTTCACATGACCTGGGTACCAATAGGGCCTAGGGCTGAAAGTCGGGCGGGTTGGGTCGGGTTGGTGCTCAACCCAACCCAACCCAACCTAACCTCGGGTTGGGAATTCTCAACCCAAGCCTAACCCAAGCGAGCTTGGTCAAGTTGGTCGGGTTGATAAATGCTAATATCTTCGTTATTACATTAGCCTATTATGTTTTAATACACGTCTTATTTTTCGTACCTATGACTATATTAATTATGCATGTAGTTATTTATTACGAAGAACTTCACTTTTTTCCAAACAAATTAACTAGGATAACTACTCCTTTAATACTAAAAGTATATCAAATTTCAAACGTTATAAGTTTACTTACTAAGGTAATATAAACCGATAAGTTTACTTAAGTATAATAAAATTATAAGTAACTTGTATATAGATCGGGTTCGGGTTGGGTCGGGCGACCCAAGACCTCAACCCAAGCTCGACCCAAGCTTTATTGAGTTGGTGTTTGCATAGCCCAAGCTCGAGATCGGGTTCAATATTTCTTGCCCAAGCCCAACCCAATGTCGGGTCAGTCACGGGTCGGTCGGGTTGAACCCGCCCAACTTTCAGCCCTAATAGGACTGTCAATGAGGCGGGCCTAGATAGGTCTCGGCCCGGATTTCGGGCCGGCCCATCTTCCAGTGCCTATTTAAAAAACTAATTTTTAAGCCCGAGCCCGCCCATTGACGCCCTAGGGTAACACTGACCCAAAATGCAATCCGGGTGAAACCGGAAGCGGATTGGGTGGTGACCCCAAAACCATTTTGGGGCCCACAGTGTTGTATATGTTTTGCCTACGCTGTACATTCGTTTTTCCAACTCATTTTAGGAAATGAGCCAAGAAATGAAGTAGTTCAAAATGTCAGTGGACCACAACACAGTATATATTGGCAATTGAACGGCTACCATTAAAAAGTTCTCGGGCTGCAGAAATTTTGAATCAAGTTAATATTTGTGTTGTCCCTTCATCCAGATCTTGACATTATCAATAGGTTGGATGGAAAATAAACATTATAGTAAGCCTTAGAAAGATTTACAATTTATCATTATCTCCCTTCTTTCTTAGGTTGTGGCTACTGAAGCTTCATATCTACGCCATTATTGATGTCATGCCTTGAAATGAGCTAGTAAAAAGAATGGACAGTGTGGATATAGAACACATACATCATGGTAGATCCAAAGTGCCAAACACCACCCAATCTGCTTCCGGGAAAACCAGCCACCACAGCATACATGCAGCCGCACCCTAGCAAGGAAAGCTGATTGCGTCCGACCAGGGATACTATGGGGCCACCGTGATGTACCTGTTTATCAACCCCGTTCATCCATTTTTTCAGATAATTTTAAGGTGTGAATCCAAAAATGAGGTAGATCCAATGCTTCAGTGGACCACACGGAAGATGCCTCTTGCATTTAATACTTTGCGTATTTAATCCAACCCAATCTCACTATTTGGTGTGGTCCATTTGAAAGTTGGATCTGCTTTATTTTTGGGCTCACATCTTAAAATGATATGATAAAATGGATGGACAGCGTTGATAAACTGATACATCACGGTAGGCTCCAACAGGAGCCCTGGTCGGACGCAATCAGCTTCCCAGCCAAGCCCTTCCGACGTGAGCGGAATGCCTGTGACCCAGGGCATGGAGATCTCTCTGTACTTGGGGCTGTATGGGGCCCACAGAGATGTCCGTGATAAATCAACTCTGTCCATATGTTTCGAAAGACCACGATAAGGCAGGGTCTTAAAAATCAGACAGATCCAAAACTCACGTGTGCCATACCATACGAAACAGTGGGAATTGAACGCCTGGCAGTGACAGAAGTTTTGTATCAGGATGATATGTTTTTCCTACAGTTTATCTGAGGGGTAATAATTCTATGAACGGTTTAGATGGCATATAAACATCATGGTCAGCTTCATGAAGGTTTCAACGGTGGACATTGCTTTCCCACTGGTTTATTGGTGTGGCCCACCTGAGCTTTAGACCTGCCTCATTTCTAAGTATCCTGGCCCGTTGTGGTCTTAGAGTATGACGGACGATACGCAGGCGCTTAGACATTGCAGAGAAAAATTTTGCTACACCCACGAGTTAGCTACGCTAGTTACACCGGGTGTAGCAATGACCCACCGTGATGTATGTGTTGCATCCACACCGTCCATTCATTTTTTGAGATCATTTTAGGGCATGACACCAAAAATGAGGCAGATCAAAAGCTCAAGTGGACCCAGCAAGGGAAATAGTGGGGATTGAACGCCAACCATTAAAAAATTTTGGAGGCCACTTGAGGTTCAGATCTGCCTCATTTTTTGTTCCATGCCCTAAAATGATGTCGTCAAATGGGTGGACGGCGTGGATCCAACACATGCATCATGGTGTGGTCAAAGCTACACCCGGTGTAGCTAAAGTCGTGGGTGTAGGCAAAATTTTCCTCGAAATTGCAATGCGCGACAGAAAAGTAATTTAAATTAAAAAAGGTCGGTTTCAGTTCAGATGTGTCATTAACCAAAACTTACGGTGACTTGATTATTGGACCATGTGATCGATAGACATGCATTGGACGGTTAAGAATGTAAAATATCCAATGGCCTTATTTCAACAATCAATTGTCCACGGATGCTGTGTTTTATCCGTGATGTCTATCCATTTTGCCTAAGATAATGAGCACAAAAATGAGGCGGAACCAAATTGATTGAACCAGGCCCCATTTTGATGTATGTATCCTACATCCACACCATGCATCCATTTTGCAAGATCATTTTACGGGCATGAGCCCAAAAACGAAGCAAATCCAAAACTCAGATGGACCATACCATAGGAAACAGTGATGATCGGCCACAAAAGTTTTGGATCAAGCTGATATTTGTTCTTTCCCATCGACGAGTTTTCTATCACCTTATCAACAGGTTGGATGGCAAATAAAAATTACAAATAAAAATTACGGCCAGCCATCAATCACTACCTCTTTCTACCTTATGGCCCACCTGAGATTTGGATCTGCTTCATTTTTGGGCTCATGCCCTAAAATGATCTGGCAAAACAGATGGACAGTGTGGTTGTAGGATACATACATCAAGATGGGCCCCACAGTAAGGGCCGCACCTAATCCACTCCAGCAAAGATGCAGCCATGGTCAATAGAAAAATTTCCGAGATTGGGTGCAGCCAGGTTCTTTCAACTTGGGGAGATTTTTGGAGTATGACCCATCCCAGGTGAGACCCATCATATCAAACAGTATGAATAGCTGGGTCATGGCCCCTACTCGTACAAACACAACCAACAACCCAAGGAACACATGAACCCACACCCCTTATAAATTTACAGAACTGCCACCACCAGCCTTCTAAGAGAATTGATGCTAAAATTCTAAACTTGTGAAAACATCAGCCCAATAATCCCCCCCGGCAGCATATGCGACGACGGAGGCTCCTGGCCATTCATCGAACGGGCCGCATCATGCACAGGCCCTAGATCAAGCATTGCACATTTCCACGCAACCTATAATCATAAGTCCTGCCTTCCTACATAAAACTAGAGGGAGCAATTGGGTCGAACCTCTGGACCCGAACCCATATAGCTCGTGTTGGGTCTGCATCAGGCGTAGGGATAACCGCCTCACAATTACTGTTCGAAATATGTTAGTCGTCTCAAGGTTTTAAGTCAGATGAGATTCAAGAACACATAACATTAATATGCAGTCTTAGATAAAAACTTGAGAAGAATTTAAGAAGAAAATCTACATATAAATTGTCTTCAAACAACTACTCTCAAACGACATACAGAAAAATAAAAAAAAGAAAAAGAAAAAGAAAATCCATGAACAATATAAAATGCTTTCTATGGTGGGCATCACCCTCCCCAGCGTCAGCCATTGTTCCCTTTGGTGCAGCCCATGTGAGTTATGGGAGTCAGGCTGGATTTTGGGTGCATCTAGTGGATGCTGGACCCCACACAGCTTGAATGCGTGGTAACTAGAATGTATATGATCATTCCTGTTTTAAAGGACTCGTCAACTTCCCTATATGTTAATTAACAACTCTTCCTAGGTCTGGGTCGAGTCCGGGTTTGGGTCGGGTCTAGGTCACATCCATTATAGTATGAACCAAATTGGACTCATTTAAAGACCGGGTCTTGGTCAGGACGGGTTGACTTCGACATGTCCCAGACCCAACATATTTAGTAATTCAGGTCGAACTTTTGAATCCATACCTGCCCTCGTGGATTCAAATTTTGGACCATGACATATTGCCAGGTGAGGTCCAATGAACTGTCAGGTCAACCCGACCCATTTGCACCCCTACATAAAACAATGGCCGGCTAGACTCCAGTTGTGGTTTAGCAATGTTTCTAAAATCGCAGTGACTCTTGAACCATAGATATGGATGGATAGTTGTAGGGTGTTCCGGACCATCCGAATCTCTAAACCAATCATGGATGGATCATAAGCCAAAAATTGCAATGAGAACATGATTGTAAACATATGAATTTTCCCTCTGAAATTGGATCTCTCCCTCCTAACCATTCATTTGATGGCCAACAATTGCATGGTTAGCATTTTTTTATCAGTGTGATTTTATCCAATATGCTCCACCCACAATGTGCACAATTTGGATGGTCTAGATAGCTTCACATGAGTGTCAACTGCCACGTGTGAGGAAAATAAGTCGCCGCCATTTTGAAAATGGCGGTTACCTATCATAGGGGTCCAACCCAACAATGATACTAACCGCCAATTTAGGGCTGTCAAGGGCCCACGTGGCTTTCGCCCAGAATCTGACCTCGGCAGGCCTGTGTTACACGGGCCGGTCCATGGGCAGCCCTACCTGACCATAGGATATGAAGTGCCCATCATAGCCTTTCATCTTGCATTGGCATGTTTCTTAGTGACATGAATTACATCAACATCTTCTAAGATGTAATTAATGTTCTAAGCTTTTGTAGTTGATACCTTACAAAGAACAGGCCCTACTACCTCATCGGTCGTCACAATTCTAAAAGAAGACCATGAACCCTAAGAAGATCAGTCTCCAAAGTAGAAACCAAGTACAATGTCACCAGCCGGTTGTCTGTAAATTCCCCGATTATGCACAAAATCCTGAAAAGAAAAGGCATGCAATTACAGCAATTAGACAAAATGTTCACTTTATGAGCAAAACGAATGTTTGAATGGACGGCTTAATTCAATTTCGAACTTTTCATTCTAAGTAAGAGGAAATAGCACGAGGATGTCTCTTGAGTATCCATAATGGGAGACTAGCCTACAAATCGCAGTTAAAGGTAAACCAGATCTCAGACGCTCAACAATTAAAAAAAGGAAACTACAATTTGGTTCATCATCATCTTAGGGTGTGTTTGGATGCCACTTGAAAATGTGTTCCGATGCCCCACTTAAAAATGCGTTCGTCTTACTTTTGTTAACATCAATTACGTATTAGAGATCATGGTTTATACAAATTGTTGGTTATATATATATATATATATATATATATATATATATATATATATATAGAGAGAGAGAGAGAGAGAGAGAGAGAGAGAGAGAGAGAGAGAGATGCTCCAATCCTCTTAGAGCATTGAAAGTTATAGTGCAATATGCATTTGGACACCTAAGTAATTCAATTGATTGATCTAGACTGCCCAGTAGGTCGAAAACACATTTCATGGGCTACCATGCAAATATCACACCAATCTCATGATCTTAACCATCTAATCAATCGCCTCTGATATGAATGGTCAAGAATACTTGTACAAAATAGGTCTAACCAACAATTCAATTCACGTATTTGATTATGATTCTAGAGAATCACTTCTATTAGGAAATAGTCACCAACCCATCCATGGGTTGGAAAAAGGTTGGCTACAAAAAATAACGCCACACCGATGGATTTAATCATCAATCAGCCTTAATTTTGCATGATAGCTCTTCGAGTGTGTTCTGGACTGTCCAAGGTTACACGATGCAACTAGGAACACCATGACTTATAGTGCCTGAGGGCATTGGAGCAATTCTCTTTTTAATCCCCAACCCAAAAAAAGATTAAAAAAAAATCTCTACTACAAAATTAGGATTAAATAAAATGTGATGAACCCACTTTTAGTGGCCCCCAAACAGGCCTTCAGCCTTTTTTTCTGAAGGATTTAAAGAAAAAAGATCAAAAAAAGAAAGAAAGATATTTAGCCTTCCTCCCAACAATGCAGGGGTTAGCTTTTAGATGGTAGATTGGCAGTTGTACAATCATCTGTCGACCACATATCAACCTTCCTCTTCTAGCCAGGCTCTTGGAACAGGCCCAACGCTTCCTCAAGAGCTACCCTCCACAGGCCACCTTGATTGCTTGAAGTAGCACAGCCACATTTGACGAAGTTTTAAGCTCTTCAACTCAATCAGACCAAAGAAGCCAGTGAGCGATAAGCCACTGTTATCGCACACGACCCCACCCCCACCAGATGGCCTGAGGTTACTGAACAGACAGCCATCAAAACTAATTTCGAAACAGCTATTTGGATTCCATGGGGGCCAAACATTTGGCCACAGGAGCCTCATGAACCACCAAATTCAACAGTAACCACCCAATGGAACCTCATACTGCCACCAACCAACCCTAAATCGCGAGTCCCCCAACCATTCTTCAAAGTCTTCCCATAGTGACACTTCCGAGTACAAAAAACCTCCCAAAAGCTCAGTTACATTTGCCAATTTTAAGGAGAGAGTCATGGCAGAACCACTGGGCCCAGGAAATAGCTCACCGAGTACTCAGCCATCTCTGCACGTCACCCAATTGATATCCCAACTGTTCTCTGGAATGCAATATCGTGCAACCAATGGATTCCTCACCATTCTTTAAATATTCATCCATCTCGGCGCGTCACCCTATAGATATCCCAACCATTCTCTGGAATGCAATCTCTCTCAAAACCATTCTTCAACAGGACTCCATTACCTTTGCCAATTTTAAAGAGGCAATGGTTATGGGAGAGCCACTGAGCCCAGGAAATAGCTCGCCAAATATTCGACCATCTCTGCACGTCACTCAATTGATGTCCCAACCGTTCTCTGGAAAGCAACATCTTGCAACCAATAGATTCCTTGCCGCTGATGGTTCGCCATTGCCGAATCTCCACTACCATCTGCATAGCAGCACAATGTTCGATGTCCTGATATCTTTTAAACCCAAACAACCATATCAAATAGGTTAGCAAACCAATTTCCATGCAGTCAAATGGTATTTGTGCCCTTCGTCTTCATCCAAAGGAACTTTTTTCTAATCGCCTCAGTCTTTGCAAAAACCCTAACCAAACAGGTCAAGTTGGACAGCAAGTACATCAGCAGAGACTGGCTAAACTGATTTGAATGGAATTATTCTACTCCAAGAGAGAGGACCTTGCCTTTCCAGCTAGCTAACCTCCAACAATACCTCTCTATCACCACATCCCAGACTTCCTTACCAGGTCTTCCAGAGAAAATAGGAATCCCAAATGCTTAACTGGAAAGAAGGCAGTCCCAAAGCCAGCTTGCTATCAAAACTCACCATTGGGCTATTCAGATTAATATTTGGTGATACTGCTTTTGGCCATATTAACCTTCAGCAACAATGCTACCTCAAAGCAAAGGAGGATGTCATGAAGAGATTTTGCTTCTTCTACCAATCCATCTCCAAAAAGCATGCCATCGTCGGATATTAAGGTTTGAGTAACCACCACCTCTCCACTACCCAACAAATCCCAAATGATACCAACACTGAGCTTGAGGATTTTCAACAACGCTTCAGCCACAATCGAAAAGAGAAGTGCAGATACAGGATCCGGGAACATGTCCTCCCAAGAAGGGTTGATAAGCAACCTACCGAGTTCAGTGGCGAGGATTATTCTTCCCAACATCTGTCTTCTCTGCCTCGAAAATGCAGAATCCATCAGCCATCTATTCCTCCATAGAGGTTCCCAGGCTTGCTGGCTCTCTGTTTTGGCCCCCGTGTTATGGCCCTCTCTCTCTCTCTCTCTCTCTCTCTCTCTCTGTATAGCTGCTCCTTTTTCGTTGTTTTGGTTCTGCCTTGTTTTCTTTTTCTTTTTAGGTTGCTTTGGCTCACTTTAATAAAATTTGCAATCTTCAAAAAAAAAGATAAGCAACCTACCAAGACAGCTCCGCATTGGAGACTTTTGATTGTTCCACTAGGTAAATTTAGTGCCTGGAATCAGAAGGTTGATCAAACCCCAATTGTCAACAAACTTTCTAAACCCTATCATACTTGTGGTGATTCTAGGACTGCCCAATTTCCATGACTAAGTTGGATTACTTTGAAGGTCGCCCCAGGCACCAGGGGGCATCCCATCGGCTTGGAAGATGACTGAGCTCCCACCAGATCTAGGGCCTTTGCCCCAGATAAACTAGGGACAAAGCCCACAGCCCCCCTTCGTCTTCTTCCATTTCCCATTACACCACTGCCCAGCCCTAGCTCTAATTCTATCCCCAAAAGATTTATTCCTAGCTGTAACCCTTCCTCTATATTAATAACCAAATCCATAGCCAACGTCAGCCCCTATACCTTCTGCAGAAGTCCTTAACATCAACATCATTCGGTGGTAACTGCTGCTCCCACCTTAAGGCTAAGGGTCAAATGGACACCATTCACATGTGAAACACACTCCCACCCAGTATTGACCCCCAGTTACACCCACACACACAGAAATACATTTTATATATATATATATATATATATATATATATATATATATATATATATATATATATATATAGAGAGAGAGAGAGAGAGAGAGAGAGAGAGAGAGAGAGAGAGATGCTCACACACAACTAGTTGGACACTTCATTTTCGTCCAACTGGCTGAGCATTTAATGGGGAAAAAATTCCCTCTTGCATGCAATATATGCAACTACATTGAGGGATTTTGAAATACATGTCATACTTATGTGAAGTAGCATGTGTGTCAAAGATCCAAGCCATTCGTTAGTTAAGGCCCACTAAGGAGAAGTCACGTATTAAAAACTAATAAATTACACTTATTAGATAAGCATATATGCATGTTGAACCTGAAATGTTGGATTGTTTCATTAGCCATGCACACAACTATTTTATATGCCTGGTCATAGGACTGTCATTATTTTGGGCCCCTACCATGTTTATAATGTAGGCTATGTACTGAATGAATATGATCTATTATACATGAGTTGTATGATCAAATCTATGACAAGTACGCAGCCCATGTTAGGTTTACTCTCGTTTTGTATGTCCCCCCAATACGCATCGTGACTGACGTAGAAGGCAAGATTTCATGTGGGGGAGATCACCAAGTTCATGATGTAGACCATTGTTATGTCTATGTGAGATCCACTCCGACCATTAAATGTGTAATCAAATGTCGGTCCCCGAACCAAAAACCCAAGCTGACCTGTGATTTAGGTGGGCCACACTAAGAGAAATATAGGAAGAGTGACGTCCACCCTTGCTTTTTATTGAGCCTACCTGTGATGATTATATGAAATCCACTCCAATCATTAGATGCCACACTAAGACTTAGTTCTAAGGATCAAAATTCAGGTCCAGTTCGTGATTTAAGGGGGCGTTTGGCATCTCTACTCTAATTCAATAAGAGCTTTTTGAATAAGAGCTACTTTAATAAGCTCTTTTTGTTCTAGCTCTTGTTTTAAATAAGCCCATTTGGTAAAATCTCCAAAAAAAGCTCTTATTTAAAATAAGCACGTTTGGTAAAACTTTCAAATAAGAGCTTTTTTAAGGGTAGTTGATGTCATTTTTAAAGATTACAACAACTTAAATACAAGAGCAATCCAAATGATTGTTTGGGTGGACCATTCATCATGTGTGGCCCAACATCAATGCTAATTGTCCTTTATGTGGAGCCCCTCAATGTCCGCTACCCATCACCATCACGTGGACTCCACATTTGATGTGTCAATAGCATGGGCCCTACCTTTGAAGTGTATTGTCCATCATGTGGAGCCCAGTTTTGATATACTATTCATCGTGTGAGGTGCACCTTCTATATGAATCATCCATCATACGGCCCACTTTGGATATGGGTCATCCATCATGAGAGACCTTGGATGTGGACCATCCATTAGGTGGGGCCCACTTGATGTCAACTGTCCATTATGAGGGGCCACACTTTTATGTGAGCCATCCATCATGTGAAGCCCACTCCGACCATTACGTGGGCCCACCTTAATGTGGACCATTCTTTGTGTGGGGCCCCACCTTCATTATGGGTCGTTCATCAGTGTGAGCCCATCTTTGATGTCAAATGACCATCATGTGGACCCCCTAATACCATCATCATCATGTGACCACCTATGACCATCCATCATGTGGATCCCACCTTTGACATGGACTGTCATTTAAATGGAACCGACTTGATGTGCATGTTCCGTCATGTTGGGCCACACTTTGATGTGGGCCATCTATCATGTGGGGCCTACCTTTGATGTGAACCTTTCATTACGTGGGCCCACCTTGATGTGGGGCCCCACTTCAATATGAGTCATTCATTATGAGGGGCCCACCTTTGATGTCCGCCATTCATCATGTGGGTCCTACCTTTGTTGTGGACCACTATCATGTGGGGCCCACATCACGTCGGTAGTCCATCATGTGGGACCCATTTGATGTCCACCATCCATCATGTAGGTCCCACCTTGGCTATGGACTGTCCATCATGTGGGGTCCAACCTTCAATATGGGTCATTCATCATGTAGGCCCACCTTTAATGTCAACCTTCCATCATGTGGTCCCACATTCAATATCCACCATCCATCACTTGGATCCTACCTTTGATGTGCACCATCCATCATGTGGGTCCCACCTTTGTTGTGGACCATCTATCATGTGGGCCCCACTTGATGTGGATAGTCCATCATGCGGGACCCACCTTTGATGTCCACCATCCATCATGTAGGTCCCACCTTTGCTATGGACCATCCATCATGTGGGGCCCAACCTTCAATATGGGTAATTCATCATGTGGTCCCACATTTAATGTCAATCTTCCATCATGTGGTCCCACATTCAATGTCCCCCATCCATCATGTGGGTCCCACCTTTGATATGAACTGTCCATCATATGGGGCCCACTTGATGTGGATAGTCCATTATGCGGGGCCACATTTTAATGTGGGTCACCCATCATGTGGGACCCACCTTTAGTGTCCACCGTCAATCATGTGGGGCCCAACCTTCAATATGGGTTGTTCATCATGTGGGCCTACCATTGATGTCAACCTTCCATCATGTGATCCCACCTTCAATATCCCCCATCCATCATGTAGGTCCCACCTTTGATGTGACTATGCTTTTATGTGGGCCCACCTTGATGTGGAAACCCACCTTCAATATGGGTTGTTCATCATGTGGGCCCACCTTAGAAATATTCTAAAGAAGAGAAGAGGGCAAGATGGGAATTACTTAAAAAGTCTAAGGACAAACTTGTCCAAAAATTAATTAAAAATGTCTACCCGCTTAAGCTAAATAAGCTCTTAAAGAAAAAGTGACCTCCCTATCACTTATTATTTAAGAGCTTTCTTGCTAATTTCTAAAAAAATAAGCTCTAAAATGAAAGCTTTACCAAACGGCCTATTTTCATAATAAGAGCTTATTTTTTTAGAATAAGCAAATAAGCTCTTATTAATAGATTTGCCAAACGCCCCCTAAATGGGCCATACCAAGGGATAAAGTTTGGAGGGTGAAACTTTCCTTGTAAACTGTGTTCAATTGCATAGTCCACTTGAACCATAGATGGAGCTCATTTTTTGTTCGTGGGTGTAAAGTGGAGTGACTTATCTAATGGTCAGGGTGGATCTAACATTAACACCATGGTGTGGCCCACCCTAGCCACAAACCTTTGAAACATTTTACTAACTCTTCCCTGCCAATATTAAATGCTTTTATTTCTTCTTAGAATTACGCCATAAGTTGGTTTCCCTGGTTCCAGTGGGAGAGCGATGCTCACCTTTAATTTTTTAATTGGCCCAACATGGTGTATAACTGAGATCCACTCCAACCATTAAATGTTTAATCCCATGCCATGACCAGTGCCAAAAGATCAGGCTAACTTGTGATTTAGGTGGGCCACACCAATGGAAATATTTGAGAGAGACGTTCGCCATTGATTTTTACAAGGCCCACCATGATGAATATGTAAAATCCATTCGTAAAATCCATTCCATCCATTACATTCCACACCAAAAGATAGTTCCAGGTACCAAAATTCAGGGCCATACATGATTCAACCATGCCCTTGTAAGGGAAGGAGTTTGGAGGGTGAACCTTTTCCATACTGTGTTTCCAGTAATATGGTCTACCTAAACCACTGATGGGAATAAGTTTTTTAGTCTTGGTTCTAACATAAGGTATCGCACCTGATGGTTGGGGTGGATTTCACTTTAACACAAAGGTGGAGCCCACTCAAGCCATGGCCCCTTTCCTAAACTAATCTAACGCTTTTACTGAGCATTTAGAGTAACATTTATTTATATTAAATGCACAGCTAGTTGGACGAAAATGGAGTGTCCAACTAGTTGTCGAGTGTCCAACTAGTTGTCTGTGAGCATTTCTCATATATATATATATATATATAAGATCACAAAAAACACATTATATACCACCCAACTGGTTGGGCAACAAAGCCATCATCCAACTAGCACATAATTGGCAACATGTCATGTCTCAGGGACATTCCAGCCCATATAAAAGGTAGTCCCCACTATGAAGGTCGCCTAGCAAAAAAAAAAAAAAATCAGGCTGATCAACTCGTGTGATCTTGAATCAGATGGAAGAGTGTCCACTTTTTTCTCTAGTTTGGCCCACATACCAGTTACATGTGAGAGCATCCCTCCCTCATTCCCTCTCTAGTTCCTCTCATTGTTTTTATACGGTGCGGCCCAGATCTCACCATCATCTCTCCCTCTCTCTGATTGATTTTTTTTTTTTTCTATGTTACAGCCCACATGATGGTTTGATTGGCCCGGCTTATGGGGTGTCTTAGTCTCATGATGCACACACCAGCAAGGCAATTTTATCTGCAACATGTGTAAAGCTCTCTTACATATTAGATTATTAGTGGAGGTCTGCATCTTCGTTGTTTGCGATATGATTTTGAGTCCAAAGTTTCATATTTTCCCATTCTGTTTCAGAATCATTACATCACTAGCAAGTTCTGAAAACCGATCATGGAAGAGTCAGGTGTGATGTCCAGCGTGGGCTGTGACTGCAAGCAATATGGCTGCCCATATCATTATACTGGCTTTTTGTTCTCTCATGGAAATAGTTTAAACCCATTTTATTGGATGTGTAGTCACAATTGAGAATTGGCAATACATCAAAATAGTAAGTAGTTAGTACGATCCCCATCATCTCATAAATCTAGTGTTATGATGAGTGCAAAGTAAATGGGGTTGCATGAGAACCCATTATTGGTAATGGGTTGTGGGGTTAGTTATCTAGTAGTAGGTAATAGAATAGTTACCTAATAGTGGGGAGAATGGTCCTTGTAGGTAGTTATGGTGATGTGGCCTATTGACTATGAATTGTATTAAATAAGCCCTGTTAATAAAAGTGTAGGTAGAAGTTTTCTTTCCAAAAACAATTCTCTTTTGAGACTTAGGAGGTACGATCCCCCTCCAAGCAGATCAACCCAACGTCTTCTTTGATCTTCTAAAAATTGGCTGAAGGAGAAAAGGTAGACGTCACATTCTGGCATCAAAGCCGTCAACTCAGGGAATGGTTGATGGTAGAGAGCAACAAAAATTGAGGAAGCAGTGAAGCAGCTTCAAGATACCATCGTGTAGCATGGGTAGTGGCTTGGGGAGATCCTTCAATTGCTTGCCCACAGGATCCGAGATCCACACGATCTTGGGACCTTCACAAAAGCCAAAGATGGATTGTGCACATCCAATGGTCCACCTAACCACTACGAGAGCAGAGAGGTCTGATCACCTTTCTGATTCTACGGTTAAGATGGCCCCGGATTATGATCAATGGCTTAGATTGTTAATAGAGCAGGCCAAATGAATAGACTTTGAATATACTATCTCTCTCAATTTACTTTCTGATAAGTCACAACTTTAGGATGGGATTAACGAGAGAACCCATCCCCTTTTTATAGGGAAGGGTTCGGGAGTTTGGATGATGCTAGAAGTTATCTAGTGTCATCTAATCTCACCCTATGCCAATTTTAAGTTTGAAATTGAATTTAAGTCTCCAATGCTTGAAATTCAACTTCAAACTTCGGAAAGAAATCATAAATGATAAATAGGAGGAAATTTTTGTGGGTCCCACCCACAAGGCAGGTCCCATGGGCCCATATCCAACATCTCCAACTCAATTACGTTGTGGGATGGGCACAATTATTGACTAGGTGTATAGATCATCAACATGTACCTTAAGATCGTATAAGATCTCTACCTTTGTTGGCAAGCCAATCACCCACTCTCACGGGTTGACTAATGCTGAATGTATAAGAGAGGTACAATTCGAGTGATGTTCATATGTTAAGGTGTGAACCGCCCTCTATTGTGAAAAATAGAAGATGATACAACAAATGAGTTGTATCCACCTTCAATCCTAATAGATTGACTATGAGATTGATCAAGTTGAATAACGTAATTACTTCATTGCTCTTCTATGCGATCAATGTTATGACCCGAAAGAAAGGTAGGTCATGGGGATATGAGATGAGTCATACCTCATGTGAGACGACCTACTTATTATAGACCCGACATATGCTCGGTATTATCTATTTTACGGTGTAGATTGTAGCCACATGTTGGGATCTTTTACCTACAGATTGCTTTGATTCGATCTGATCATTGGAACATGTGAGTAGCCAATCCTATAGGTGACTCTTTGCGTCCTTAGCCACCCTCCTCTTGTGTACAGGAGGATGAGATTGAGTGTCACTACTTCAGCGTACAATGGTAAAGGGCCCTTGATTGGTCAGACTCGGTTATGCTAGGAAAGTGGCTTGAACGATTCCAAATTATACATTTGCATGGGGAAGATCCCATGATAGCTACACCAAATTTCTATAGTTATTAATACGCACCTGAAGACTTATCCGTCGGTAATATCGAGATTTCGACATATTTTTTACAAACAGTATTCTTTCCAAAAGTATATCTATTATAATATTACTTTAAAAGAATTCGATCGATATTTGCGAAAAACCAAATTTTCATAATAACTCGATAAGTTGGATAAATGTTGGTCGAGCACTCTAGATCGGGAGTCAACTTCATCTGATGTAGTCATGTGAACTAGAACATGCATTATAAAACTTGGGTTCTTAAGTGTTAGTTAGGTGATTGGTCATTTAGTACTTAAACACCTGTGAGAAGACAGTAGTGATCCAACTAGTCATGCACCTCTAATTTTTTCAATCGCAATTTTTTGTTTTGATTGTTATAAGACGAGCTAGATGGACAATTTATATTTTTCCCATCCCACAACGTGATTGAGTGAGAGATGTTGGATAAGGGCTCGTTGGGCCCACCTGTGAGCAACCACTAGTGGGTGGGTCCCACAAAATTTTCCTCCTATTTATCTTTTTTTTTTTCCATTTCTTTCCAAGATTCGAAGTTGAATTTCAAATAATCAAATTTTCAATTCAATTTCAAAATTGAGATTGGGATACTATAAGATTGGATGAGATCGGATAACTTCTAGCTTCATCCAAACTCCTCGACCCTTCCTATAAAAAGGGGAGGGATTCTCTCATTAATTATATCCTAAAGTCGTGAATTATTAGAGAGAATTTAGGGAGAGATATCATATCCAAAGTTTGTCTATTTGTATTGTCCCATTAACGAAATAAGCCATTGATCGTAGTAATCAGGGGCCACCTTAATTGTAGGATCAAAGGAGTGACCAAACCTCTCTACTTCCTTAGTGGTTAATCGGACCGCTAGACATGCACCGTCCGTCTTCGGCTTTTGTGAAGGTCCCAAGTTCGCGTAAACCATCGGATCATGTAGAATCAAAACAGTTCTCTTTTGAGATTTTGGAGGCATGACACCCCATTGGGAAGTGGATAAACCTAACGTCTTCTTTGATCTTCCAAAAATTGGTCGAACGAGAAAGGGTAGACATAACATTTTGGTAATAGAGTCGTCAAGCCAGGGAATGGCTAGTAGTACGAGAGCAGCCAAAATGGAGAAAGCAGTGAAGCGGCTTCAAGATATCACCAAGCAGCATGAGCAACAACTTAGGGAAATCCTTCAATTGCTCACAACAACCGATCTCAAGTACGACCAAATGTCCTGAATCTTGATGTGAGATTAGGTAGAGCCATCAGGTGAGCAATCAGTTAATCACCATACTTAGAGCAAAGTTGGGGCCATTGGTAATGAGGGTAGGGCTACATCTTAACTTCCCCCAATTTAACAGAGTTGACCCGTCTGGTTGGGTATATCTGGCAGAACAGTTCTTTGCTTACCATAACACTTACACTGCTATGGAACAACGACTTGCCATCACTTCCTTCCACATGGAGGGGGAGGCTCTATAATAGTTCTGCTAGTATGAGAAGTTCCAACCTTATTTGGAATGGTTGGAGTTTGTCACAGCGCTCAATGTGAGGTTTGGACCTATGGAGTACAAGGATTATGTGGGATCCCTTGCCAAGCTAAGTCAGATGGCCACAGTCCAACACTATCAAAACCAATTTGAAAGCTTGTTAACTATACAGATGGGCTCAACAAGGCCTTTCCAGTGATAAGTATTATCTGCGGATTGAAGGACGAGATATGCCTCGACTTTCAGATGCTCCATCCTATGTCATTGTTTGTAGCCATAGGATTGGCCCGGCTCCAGGAGGAGAAGTTGGCGGTGTGACACAAGCATAAACTCGGTTTAAAGCAAGAAAGTCTAGCCCAACTAATCAGGCTAGTGCTTCTAAATCATTATTGCCTCTCATTAAGCGGTTATCACCAATTGAAGCAAGGAAAAGGGGGGAATCTACAACAACTATGATGAAAAGTTCCACCTCGGCCACAGGTGCAAAAATCAAAAGTTAGTTTTTATAGAAGGATCATGGCCGGAAGGGAGGGGAATCGATGAAGGCTACTGAAGTGATTGAAGATGATCCAACCAAGTCAGAGTAGGCCTTACTAGTAGTGTTGTTAAAATCGTACGATTTACGATCCAAATCGTATGATTTGGATCGTATCGTACACTCTTATGTTCAAATCGTACTACAAAATCGCAAATTGGAATAAATCATACGATTCACACTTGAATCATACGATTATATCGTGAATCGTACAATTCAGTATGAATTGTACAATTTGACAGCAATCCTTTTTTTTTTCTTCCAGAAAACTTTATTTATTTATCTTTTTTTAATACATGTAAATGGGGAATATTCATTAATTTTTTTTTTTTTTTTTTTTTGCATATTCATGACAAAATGGATAATTGATGTGGTTTTTTAATTTTTTTTATTTATATACAATTTTTATATTTTTTATGACATGTTTTATGAAATCTAACACCATCTACATTAGAATATCTCGTCTTTTCCTTGTTTAATCTTTTCTTTTTCATTTTTTTAATTTTTTAAATAAAATATCCCTAAGTTCTCATGGGATATGCAAAGGGTTTTTTTCTTTTAACTTGATTATGACATGATACAACACAATGATACATTTATACAAGGATACAAACATACAATTAATGACAAGAATCATGTTATGGCTAAATTGTTTTTTTTTAGCATATTCATGAGAAAATGGATGAGTAATATGTTTTTTAATTTTTTTTATTTATTTACAATTTTTTTGTATTTTGTTATGATATATGTTTATGAAAATCTGAAAAAATCTTACGATTTACGATACGATACGATTCAGACCCGATTACGATTCACGATTTGACAACATTGCTTACTAGAAATATCACTTCATGCCATCGCTGGTTCGACCACTCCGCAGACAATGTGATTGGAGGACTTATACGACGGCAACCTATTGTGCTGTTAATCAACAGCAGAAGCATGCACAATTTCATAGATCCCAAGGTCATTCATAAAGCCTAGGTACCCGTTTAAAGTGTAGCTCCATTTCAGGCAATGGTAGGCAATGGAGATTGCCTCGCCAGCAAGGGGAGGTGTGCCGGTCTAACCATTCAAGTTCAAGGTATTATGATCATAGTAGATTTCTTCTTGCTCAACCTGGGTGGCTACGATGTGATTTTGGGGGCTCGATGGTTACAAACCCTTTGACTGAACAATTTGGGATTTTTCTCAACTCACCATGACTTCAACCGCGTAAGCTCTAGAGGCTGCAACCCTCACACATGGAAGCCACCGATCAAGGGACGTTCAAGAAGGAGGTTCGTAAAGGGGGTCTAAGGAGAAAAGTTAAACGTAACATGTTATCATTCAGATTCCATTATCACTAACCTTTCTTGATTGACCTATTTGTTCCTTTCTTGGTAAGTAACCTGTGACCTAACTGTTCCTTTCTAATTCATCAATGACATCTATTAGGGGTCGAAATGGGCTGGGTTCCAAATCAGCCACATTCGCACTGTTCATTAATTGAGTTGAAAAGTAATGCGGTATGCCAAGCTGGAGACATTCATTATCAATCCTGAAATTGAGGCTCAGGCCCAACATGTAACAGCCATAACCAGGCCTGGAACCTTGGCTCAGGCCAGGCTTTGATAGAAAAAGTCGTCAAACCAGCCAGTTAATTGGTTGGCGAATGATTCACAGCCCATGTAATCCATGGGCCAAAGCCCAACAGTCCAGTCTGGCCATTGACAGCTTTACCTCCTACATCTAGGTTGCAACACAAGACAATGCCCAATCAAGTTATAGGCTCAAACCCTACCAACTATAATGGCAGAAATTACTAGGAAAGAACTGGGCATAAAATAACCACATTAATAGCAAACAAAATATTGAAATTGTTAAAGAACTTGTGTTTGTGGGCTTGGTTGTATTTGGGCCCAGCTGGCCAAAGGGCCTTTTTTTTGTAAATTATCCTTTTATTAATAAAAGAGGCGGAGGACACCTAAACCCTAGGACATCTCCCTTTATTAATAAAAGAGAGGGGGAGGACACCTAAACCCTAGGACATCTCCCCCCCTCCCTCTCTCTTCACCCCACAACGTCTGATCTCTCTCACATTTTTCCTCCCTACTGCTGGTTTTTAACACAAATAAGATAGTGAGGATCCCTACGGCATCCATTACAAAGCGAAGAAACGAATGGGAGTGTGATTGCAAAGAGTTCGTAATTCATGTAGACATCATTTCAGTTATGTGCATGATGAGATTAAAGGTTTGATGGGGGGAATGTAATGTTATCATAACCTGCTAAACTTCATTATTGAGAATTGCTTGTTTTCCTATGTGTCAGATACCAATTAGCAAACGAAGAAGAGAACTTTCTGGTGATGAATTTTATCGATAACACAAAAACCAACCAATAGGCTGACATTACCTGATAGATGATACCATTTGAGAGCCGATCCTTGATAACTTCACTGCAAAGTCAGAATGGGTAAGACGAAATAGTTTTTAAAAAAAAAAAGGAGTATTTTCAAAGTCATGAACTAGAACAGAAGATTTTGCTAAACCAAGTTGTACCTATCTATCATGTCTGGATGCGAGTCGCTCTCTAGCTGTAGAGTATCCCTACAAATTTATAAAGAAAAAGAAAAAAAAAGAAAGGAAACAAAAGAAAATTAGAAGACATGAGAATAAGAACCTGTTGTTTGGCATGCACAAACATCAATAAGAGAGCTATGGAATGAGCTTTTCTCATATTACCCTGTGGCCTTCAACGAGGGGCATTTGCGCTTGTTGTGATCACGCCTCTTGCAAATGCTGCAACTCTTGGTACCCTTCCGTCGCTTCTCTGACCTGCTCTTACCACTTTCATTAGAAGGGAACCCACCTCTGTCCATGTCTTCATGTCCATGCAGAGTTGTTTGGCTATTGGAATGGCCAGTGCAGTTCCCTTCCCCAATATTGCCTTCCTGAATACTTCCAGTCAATGGAGTATTGAGCTGTCCGTTTGTTGCTTCAGTTTGTTTGCCTTCAATAATATCTTTCCAACACTTCTCTATGGCAGAGCTTGACATATTGTTATCTTCAAGTGCTTTTGCCCCACGCCTGCCACACTTCGTTGGAGACATTAAGTCATGGTTATGACGCTCTTGAAACCTTGTAACCTCCCAACTATCCTCCACAGGACCTCTCCTTCTCTTTACCATAAGATACGCCTGGCATCCTACCCTTGTTTCCACTAGCTCAACTTTGCTTCTATTCTCTTTATTTAGGTATTTATCCCTACGCTTTCCTTGTTTGGAACATACAAATAATCTAGAAATGACTATTCCGTCACGTTTTGACTTTTCCTGACGATCAATTCGCACATTGAAACCAACCCATCTTGCATAATCAATATACCATGCATATGCTTCGTCAGCAGTTCTAAACTGCATACCTAAACGTGGACCTGGATTGTCTGCAGAAATATCCTCAGGGTTGTCGCTTCCATAATCATAGTCAGCTGCTGCGCTATCTCCTTTTGCAGGAGCCTCATGCCCTTTAGCACTCAGATGATTGCACAAACCATTTTCAATAGCATTGGACTCCGTGAGTGAGGAAGACATATGAACCCCACGAAAATGTGCACCCGAACGACCCCTCTTCCTATGCGATCGAAGGGAAAGCGCTTTATCTGGAGATACTAAATCGTGGTTATGATGCTCCCGAAATCTTGTAACCACCCAAAACTCCTCCGGAGTACCTCTCTTCCTTCTCTTTACCATGAGATACGCCTCACAACCTACCCTTGTGTGTGCTTGCTCAGGCTTGTCTTTATTTTCTTTATCTGTGTCTTTATCCCGACGTTTTCCTTCTTTTGAGCATACAAATAGTCTGGAGATAACTTCTCCGTCGCGTTTCGACTTTTCCTGGCGATCTTTACGCACACTGAAACCCACACGCATTGCATAATCATTGTACCATGTGTATGCCTCATCGGCAGTTTTAAATCGCATACCCACGTGAGGAACTGAACTGCCCTCTGAACTTGCACATGGTTCAGCATCCCCTGCTGTATCACTTTCAAGTTCAATGTCTGCTGCCGTATCACTATCAAGTTCGACATCCACTGCCGTATCACTTTCAGGTTCAATGTCCACTGCCGTATCACTTTCAGGTTCGACGTCCACTGCTGTATCACTTTCAAGTTCAACGTCCACCGCCATCTCACTATCAGTGTTATCGTTTTCCAAACTTATGAAGTCCACTCCTGTGTCAGCCTGATTATTCATGCAAGGTTGTTCACCGCCCCACATCCTATGATACTATCTCCCAAATGCATGGAACTTAGTGATGCAACATCACCATCTCTGCTTCTCATGATAGATTAACATCTTGCAGTAAAACCCATCATCTTCCTACATAGGCCAGATTAAAGGAAATATAAATTTAAATTATCCAGAAATAAGTCTAGAATATATAAAGCAATAGTTCCAACCATTCAAGGCATTTTCAACTCCCAAACTACCAATTAGTTCATTCTTAAATTCCTCCATTGGTCCTTAGTTGTCATCCCAGTGTTTGGATACATTAGCCCCAATTAAAAAAGAAATTAGACAGTGGTCAACATTTCAAGGACAAGGCCATTCCACTCATTAGGTGAGCCACAGCGAACAATCATTGGCATATGGATCAGGATCCAAGACATTCTTCCACACACGTGTGCACGCTTCAAGCAGTTCTTTAGATGGGAATGTGGCATGTAGTGCAGGATCCAAGCTATTCATGCATGCACATGTCCACATGATCCAAGCCATTCATTACATGGGCACCACTGATCATTTCTTCCAATCATTCATCTCTTTTTGCAAATGTATGAACCACTTGATGAACCATCATCATCGTTAATTCTTAAATTCTTTTTTGTAGTCTCAACTTTTCCTGGCCCACTGGATGAATGGTCTAGATCCACCCCTCAAGTGCCACATGTCATGTATTTGGCGGGACCAATTCCCACTAAAAAAAAGGGAATTCTATACTCTCAGTGACAACAGGGTGTCTCCGGCCCTTTTGAAGGCAGAGACTATTCATTGCGGATGTACGCAATCACCCGCAAACCTCATGCATCGGGTAAAGCACGGGGAGGGGAATCGAAACCGCGTCTGTGGGGAGCAAACCCACGACACTAGCCGTTCACCCAAACCCCGGGCGGGTAAAGGGAATACTATAGTCTCCTACTGAAAAACAGAAAACCGTTCATTAAAGGGACATAGCATGTAGTGCACAATCCAAGCTGTTCATGCACGCATGTGTGCACAATCCAGGCTATTCATTAGATGGGCACGTGCATTGCATATGCTCTTTACTATTAAGTCTAGAATTTCCACATTCCAGCCGTCAAAACAATAAAAACAGCAGTTTGAGAAACATATCGTATTTCTTCTTCTTTTCTTTCCAGCAGTTTGAAAAGAAAAAAAAAAAAAACCATTAGAAGAACAAAAATTCTGCATCCTTTTCCTTCCTTTTATTTTTCACCCCAGAGGTGTTTTTTCCTTGTTCCTCCACCAAATTGAGAACCCACCTCAAGAATTGGTTTTGAACACTAGAAAGAAGAGTTTAACAGCAGAAATTGAAACAACCAGCATTTGCAGTTTCCTAGCATTTTTTATGGCTTTGGACCTTAGAAGTTAGAAGTAACGTGGGCCATGAAGATCCTTACAAAAAGTACAATGAAGATGTGGTTCCCAAAGACCCAAAACCTGGGTCCTATGGCCCATCCAGTGGGCCCCACATGCACTTAATATACGTTTTAAGTCTGAAAAAAAGGATCATTTTCAGGCTTTAGGGTTTTAGTAGTTTTGAACTTAAGTAAGCTATGGAATCCATGATTTTCTTTTCTTTTATTTTATTTTTTTAGATGGGGTGTATCTGTGTGATGGGCTAATAGTTAGTAGCAATGGTTTAGACATCGCATCGGTGGTATTCGACATACGACATGGGAGGCTCAAAATTTTAACCAATAGTTCAAATTAATGTATGATATCAGATAGATAGGCTCATCTAATCACCGTGATTTTCAGGCTACCACCAGCGCATGTGATGGGCTACATATCAACGGCTCCAATCACCCTACATGATTTTTTGGCGATATGTGAGCTTGACCATAGTTGCACAAACTGTGTCGTGAAGTGCCAACATATTCAGGTGTGGCATGGGAGAGGGAAATTAGCTGTTTCTAAATGTTAGCAAGCATAAACAGCTACGAAGCACAAACAAGAGCAGGAATGTGACTCTGATGCATGATTCAAAGCAGTTGCAGTATCTGGGTAGAATGTTCCCACAACTAAGAGATGCACTCCAATCAAAGACCTCGCAACCGCATGTGTGGTAAACACAGACAAGCAACCATCCTTGCCATAGGCCGAGGCGATGCTAGCAAACCATTTTTCGAAAATGTTGGAAGCTGGAATGCAGCTAGAATCATGGAAGGGTCTCCATCATTATGACTGTATAAATAGCAACTAGGGAAGTATCAGAACCATCCACGTGGCGGGCCTCCATGTGGACAAGCCATAATACGATCCTAGCCACTCGGCAATTGAGAAATTTCTGCCATTAAAATGCTGACCATTACTCATTCTGCATATTCAGAACCACCCCAAATGCCAATGCACGGCAATTTTACAAAATCCGGGCCGTTCATCACACATGCTCTGCCTCATGTGCAGCGCGCCCTGATCATCGGCCGCACGCTCACCAGGGCGATGCGTGTACACTGAAAGAAGACCACCGGGCATTAATTTAAGCCGTCCGTTCTCCCATACCAGCTCAAATTCCGGGCCAGGGCACACACGTGCCATGGCCCGCTGGATGAATAACCAAGATCTCACATTTCTGTGTATATGACGGCTGAGATAGTCCAATAGCCCTTGATTCCTGGGCTATTGCCCGTCCATATGGTGGCCCACCACATCAACGGCCCCGATCACCCTACACTCTGCCACGTGTGCGGCCCATCCATAAAAAACACCAACCCATCCAAGAAGAACGCAGAACAATGAAAGAAACCCTAAAATCCAACTCCGAAAGGGCGAAAGAGGCGACGTATAGAAGGATGAAACGATTCGACGTACCTGGCCAAGAATCGAAGATTTCCGGTACGGTGGTCTCGCAGAGAGAGAAGGATTTCAGGTATGGTGGTCTCGCAGAGGGACACGGATTTCCGTGATCCCCACCTCGTCAGGAAGAAGAGACGGACGGCGTTGCGAGGGAAAGGCGGAGATGTGGTTGCGAGAGAGAGAGAGAGAGAGCTGAGGATGTGAATTTCATCGGGAAGAGGAACGGTGAAAAAGAATTACGCGGCCCGAGGACTTTTGCAGATGTACACGGGTTTTATGTTCTGACAAGTGGGGCCCACTTAAAGGTATCCGGACCGTTGGTCTGTTGCAGCCCACTGTGGATGGGTGGAACATGATCTATCAGAAAAATCTGATCAGTAGCCCAACTGTATGGGTGAATGATCGCATACTCGGATGGCAGTTGCCCAATGTTCGAGCTGTGTGGGGCCCACCCGGTACGTGGAATCTTCTGCTGCTATTTATCTTGCTTACCGTACATCTGGAGAATCGTTCCGATCCAAAACTCTGGTTGGGCCCACAATAGCGGGAAATGTACAGTCGCCACTAAAACCTGCATATTCACGTGGTAGGCCCCACCTGAGTATGGAAATGGCCTTGATTTTAGTGGGTCCCTTCGTCGTGGTGGGGCAAACCTGATGAACGGGTTGGATGACATATACACAATACTGTAGGCTACACATTTGAACTGGAAGTTTCTATGGTGGGTCCCACCCTCCCCTCTGTCCCCATTTTGCATTTAGTGTGGCCCACCTGAGATATGGATCGGACTGGATGTTGACAGCTAGGACTAACATGGTCGAGTCACATCTAATGGACGGGTTAGATTATTGTGGACCGTTCGATTTGTGGATAATTTAGACGGTTGAAAAAAAGAAGAAGCATCATTTCCAAGTATGGTGGCCAGGATCTTCTATTCTCGGAGACATTTGGGTCGTCGTCAGATGAGGCGAGAGAAACAGATTGTTGGTCTGGATTAAGGAACAATGGGCCCCACTTGCGAAACTAGAGACGCGTGTACTGTGCAGCCTCAGCCACGTGTCCTGTAATTTCTGTTTGAGAATAACTTTGACACTCTGGCTGGGTGAGACAGATGATAAACAGGCACTTAGAAAATTGCATACGTGGCAAATGCTAACGTGGAAGTGTATTCAGACGCATTGTTAGATGGATTGTCTGACCATCGGATTGGTGGACATTTATTGGACGGTCAAAAAATGAGAAGAATCCATCCTCTGAAGTTAGGATTGCTCGACCGTCTGATTCTGGGGATCTGAACCATCGGCAGTGGGAACCACAGTCCAGTCAATTTAATTTAAGTTAATTCATGCCACGTGTACCATTTTTAAGTGTCTTCGTATATCAAGCGTCGTAAGCCGCCCGAGTATCAAATAACTCCCCGCTTTCTCGCTTTGGAAAAAAGGAAAAATCTCAACCTGAGCGCTGTGCGCACCGACTCTGGCGACATGAATTTGACGCGTGGCACGAGGTTGATTGTTCTGACGTGTCCTACCCTTGTGGGACCCACCTTGTATGGACCACTGACTACAGTTGGACGGTTCTTAGCCTCCCATCGATAGACCGCTTTTTGGTTTGTTGGCTGTTCGTAGTATTCATTTTTAGAACTGATCACTTTGCAGGGAAGGGACCACAACTTCTGATACCGTACCATGTTTTCCCGCCAACTTTCCACCCGTGTGATGAATCTGTACCGTTAAAATGGTGGGCCACACTGTCAGATCCCCATTCTCAAAAAATCATCCCGAACTGAGTAAACTCTGTGGGTCCCACCATGATGTATGTGTCTTATTTAGAGCACGTCCAAAGCTCGAGTGGACCACGCAACAGGAAACAATGTGAATTGAAGACCTACCCTTGAAAACATCTTGGGGACCATAGAGGTGGGCCCAGGAAAATTTTAACGGTGGATGTCATCACCCCTGCTATTTTCTATGGTGTGGTGCACTTGGGCTTTGGATGTGGTTTGATTTTGGGCTCATGCCCTAAATTAAGAAGGAAAAATGGATGGAGGATGTTGATATAACACATACATCCACAGTGGACCCCACAAAGTTTAGTGTGGTGTGGTCCACTTGTCTTTTGATATTATTTCATTTTTGGGCTCATAATCTAAAATGAGTTAGAAAAGCTTATGGACGGTGTAAGACACATACACCACATTGGGCCCACTCAGTGTGCGTGTTCTAAGTTGCTCGGGGTAGGTACGCGATCCTCTCTCACCTGCCACAGCCTTCCCGCGTCCGGAAGCTAGGTGGGGCCACCATGATGTTTTTCAGAAATCTTCCTCCCCATCCATTTTTCCAACAAAAATTGAGGACGGTCCAAAATTAGGTAGGCCACATGGGAGGCAAAGGTGGGGAAAGAAATATTTACGGTTGAAATCTTTTTGGGATTCACCTTGTTGTTTTTATGTCATCCAAACTGTTCATAAGGTCATTTTGAGTGGGATGACATGAAAACACAAAAACTTAGCCTAATACAAAGCTTCTGTAACTCTATGAATGTTTCAAGTGTTGTTCATTCAATTTTCATTAGTTTCCTATCATGTGGCGCACTAGAGATTTGGATCTGCCTCGCTTTTGGTCTCATCCTAAAATGTAGCTGGCAAAATAGGTGAATTGGGTAGATTTCTCACAAACATCACGGTGGGCCCCAACTAGCTTTTGAGCACAAAAACTTCAAACGGTAGGTTAGGGCAGGCAATCCACGTTCGTGCTCAAGGAATATAGGCTTGAGATTGGTCGCAATGATCTTTGGATCTTCCTGTAATTGAAAATTATTGGAATCTGAAAATTATGTTAGCAACTCAGTTCAAATGCCTTGGACTTTTATAGTGTATTTATAGAAATCTGAATTTAATTATATAAATAAGCTATGTAATATGTGATCTTTGACAAAATGATTGTAACAAGCCCATTACAACATATACTTTGGTGAAAGAGAGAGGAAATTTTGAGCCTAGCTAGGAACAAACATAAGGATCCTAAATGCACAACTTGCCTACATTTTTTTAGTCGTCCATTAGATTGCTGATGTCCAGATAGTTTAGATCATTTTATTTGCGTCATTTTAGCGATGCAACCATATTTGGATTGCTTCTTGTATCATCAATGTGCCACGTATATAATGGATTAATAGTTTGGAGAGACTATTGTTACCCGTCTAACTTTCTTACTTTTAAAAAGTAACTAATAAAGGGGCCGTTTGGAACATTGTATTTGGGTGCATTTTATAGGATTTGAGCGTAAATGTGATGTAGAGTGGGATGTAGACATTTTCATGGCTAAGATGGACTAGAGGAAGCCCAATCGAAGACAGAAGTGATCGTAGCTATCAGGACTGTAAAATAATCATGTCTCGCAATTCGAAATGAGTTATGGGACGTATAATATATGATTTTGGGTATCTCAAGCTACTTAAGCCAACCAACCTGCTATGTTAGGTTGCCAATACCAGATTTGTGAGATTTCATCTAATTGATGATAAAAAGTTTAATTTATTTTCATTTTTACTATAAATAATGAGTTTTAGATCGAGTATAACTTTTGATCATCTAAGTTATAGCAGTTGTGCCCAACATGAAAAGGGCTTAGAAAACTTATGAGAATAAAGTTATTGAACCTAGGGCTGTAAATGGGTTAGTGGACCCGATGGGGTACTTGAACCCAACTCATTTAGACCCGACTTAGACCCGACCCATTTGTTAAATGGTATGGGTCTGCGTCCAAGAACAAACCCAGTTGCTAAACAAGTCTGGGTCTGGTTTCCTTTATATTAGGCCCAGCCTGACTCGACTCGACCTGACCCGAACCCATTTAGTAAGTGGGTGAGTTTGGTTTATGTTTCAAGGGACCCATCTAGCCTATACCCGATTTTAAGCCTTGTAAAATGCTTGCATACTTGATCCTAGACCCAGACCCATTAGACCCGACCCATTTATAAATAAGTCGGGGTGGATCTCCCTCTACCAGACCCGGACCCATTTATAAATGGGTCTGATGGGTTGACTTGGACCCACCCATTTAGTAAAAGGGTCTGGGTCTAAAATTTGGACCCCAGACCAGTTTAGTAAATGGGTGGGTTTAGTTTTGGCTAAACCCACCTTGAACTTAACCATTTACAGCCCTAGTTGGACCAGATTAGAAACTATTTTTTGCCGAAAGCCATGAAGTCTAATAGGAAGTAGAGGTCATTTATAAAGAATAAGTTTACTATTTATAGTAAGTTACGTCTTTAAGGTGTTTTAGTTGGAGTTTAACTCTAAAACTCCATCCTAGGTTAAAATTTCTTATTTAAATAGTTGTAATCTCCTTTTTAAGGATCAATCAATTATTTACGAATTTCTTAAGAATTATCTATGTTTTAATTTTTCCTCGTGGATTTCAAGGAAGTTCGGTTGACAAGTCCCGAAAGCCTTGTGGATTCAAAGTAATTATCCGATGAGAAAGATGGTAATCAACCTTACCGTGTCCTCCCTACATCAAAATGGAACTAAATCCTTGGTCTAGTGCTGTGTATTTTGAAATAAATGGACTTGGAAGTATTTTGAATACACACTTTTGATGTGTTTTGAAATCTTAAGTTTTTATCAAAGTTGGAGTATATATAGAGTGAAATGCCTTCTTTAATTCCTTTTTTTTTTTTAATGCATCAATAGGCTACCAATTCACTTTGATTCCAACACATTCTAATTACAGGCTGTCAAACATATTAGAGGATTCGGAATCACTTTGATTCTAATGTAAAATGTGATTTGGAATCCAATGCATTCTGAATACAAGCTTCCCCTAATGGATTCACCGCAAAACAAAGGAATTAAAATAAATAAATGAAACAGCATTTCATTTGCCACCAATTCAGGGTGCCAAACGCAATAAAAAGCTGCAATTACCATCAATTGCCACCAAATACGCGGTGCCATACGACGCCTTAGTGCACAGCAGAAGCAGGGCCCATAGCAATATGATCCAAACCATTGGCCAGTAAAACCCACTCGTGGATGGACCCCACACCCAATTTTTCCTCCGTTAGACAATCACCTTTCAAACTTTTGTGGTAGAAATAGACAGTTGAGAATATTTCAGAGCAGGAATCAACAGCCAACAACCTATGCCACTCAACCATGGCCCACTTTTCAAGCTAGTTCTCATCGATGGAAAAGGTTGTCACGTCAGAGAGATGGGCCATGGCCCAAAAACAAAGGTGGGTTACACAATCCCAACAACCTTTTTGAGGTCAAAACAGGGGAAACGACCAACCACCCATTTGGGGCGTTGCTCCTCAATAAGCGCTTAGGATCATCTAATTCACCTGATTTATGGGCCACAGCCCGTAAATAGAAGGGCCCACCAAATGACGAAATTGGTCCATTTATCCTCTTATTGTTTTAGAGAACATATCTCAGCAGCTACTAACTACTTTCATTGTTTTAAGGCCCCCCAGATCCATAGAATGGCCCTCCAGATTGGACAGTCTAGATCATTTCGATCATGTGGGCCCAATCTAGCCGGTGGGCCTCTTACAAACTCAGTCAATGTATTCATTTTGACACTGCAACAAAACCACTGTTATTCCATCACAATTCAATCAAGATCAAGATCAAGACATTGTGAAAAAGTGGGACCCACATTAAACTTACAAAGAAGTGTGATAGTGTGGCCCACTCAACATCATTATCAGCAATTCCACACTAAACAACCACAACGGGGCATCGGCCCACGCCGGACATCACTCCGGATACGCGCTAAATTGCCTGAAGCTCTTGAAAAATGAGACCAACTGATCATAAGGTGGTAATGTGTCCTTGATCACAGGGTGGGCCGCAAAGTTCTCCATCCACGCGTGAAATGTAGCAAACTTATGTGTGTCAACCACCTTAATGCAAGCGGCTTCCTCCATTGCGCCCAACCAGTGTGAGGCCCACCCCATGGCGATGTCCACGAAGCCGATCTTCTCCCCTCCAAAGAACTTCTTCCCCTTCAGCTCTTGTTCTAGGATTTTCAAAGCCTCCTCTGTCGATTCAATGGCCTTCGTTTGATCGTCTCCATTCGACATGTAAGCGGCCCACATGGAACTCAAGCACTGGGCCAATACAAGTGGGATTCATTAGATCCTGATGGTAATGGGTTGGATGGGCCAGATGGAGCCCACTTGCTTCTTATATAGGCCTAGGCCTCATTTTCTGTCATGGGCTCGGTTTGTCATTAGGCCCATAACACAAACATGTCAGACACAAGCGGTCACGGCTTTGAACGGCTTATAAGAAAGTGCTTAATGTGAAAACTAGGGCAATTAATCGGCCACGACCAGATCCGGCGAACGAGGTCTGTCTATGATCGGACCGATTGTATGCAAGCCCGGATGGCCCATGAAGAGCCCAACAAAGAGGCCCACAACCCATTTTTGTAGAAGATCTTAGCCATTCATTTGGTGTGCCTACTATGCATCACACATGACAAAAGTGTCCTTAAAATTTTTAATAGGCAAGGCAATCGGGTGGGACCCTTGGTCCAACACGGTAAATAAACCGGTTCAAGTTAGCCTGGGCCCAGCCATCAGGTCTCATATTCCAGCCCAAGCATGGGCCAAAGCAGGTAAGCCAGACGGGCGGCCTGGCCCATTGACCTTAAGCTGCCCAAGTGGGCCTGAAAATCAGGTCCGTCTAGCAAATGGGTCCAGCTGAGTAGGATTTAGGATCAGGAATTTATGTATGGGTCGAGCATACATAGCATCATTGGATGGTCCAATGTCAAAATATTGCAATGGATGCGATTGGTGGACCTGACCATGGTCTTATTCAATAAAAGGGCATGTGGGCCCATCCTATCAATCGATCCTTAGTGGTTTCATGTGGGCCCAACTAAAGAAGAAATGGGGCATGGACACTGATCCCTGGGACCCTAACCTCTGTTGGGCCCACCGTGATGTCTGCATTACATCCCCTCGGTCCATTGGTTTTGCCAGCTCATCTTAGGATACCAGAGAAAAAACCAGAAGATTCACAACTCAAATGGGCCACACAACAAGAAACAGTGGGGATGAAAGGCCCACAATTGAGGCCGTCTTGGACTCCACAGAACTTTTGGATCGGACTGATATTTGTGTTCTCCTTTCATCTGGAATCACCTTATTAAGGGTCCCATTCGATGGCAAATAAACATCATGGGGGCTCCCTAGGAAGATTTCAACGGTGGATGTTTCATCTCCACTTGGTGAGGCCCACTAGAATTTTAGATCTGCTTCCGTTTTGGGTTTGATGTTTTGAAAGCTCATTTTAGGACATGATCCCAAAAATGAAGATCAATTTTGTGACTCTACGACAACAGTCTTGAATCCCAAAAAAAAATGCTGGGCCACCAAAGTCTATCCACACCATGAAGGCACAGGATGATGAGAGATCCAAGATATTGATCAAATATGGCCCAAAATAGAATGTTGGTTTCCTATATTTGTCCACCAATTGGTCCGCTCATTTTTGAGCATGCCCTAAAATGGCTCAACACGGATGATGGGTGGTTGCACTATACATGCCACCGTCACTGTCAGTAGGGTCCCCCACCCGTGGTTCCGGGGCTGATCCTCCAAGTACATCAGGACGATTGGCAACCCGCCAGCCAAGATCTCAACTGCGAGCCCCATCGTGAATGTATCTATCCACGTCGTCCACAATTTTCCAGATAATTTTGCCAATTCAAAAAGCATTCCGAAGCTCAAGTGGACCACCACAGAACAGGGGGAAATGATTTTGAAACTCCAGTCCACAGTGATTTTCGTCATCAATGTTTCATAAGGTCCCAGTACTGGATAAGGAATCCACAAATACAGCTTGTCCAGAACTTTTGTGCCCCAAGATTTCGATGGTAGGGTCATCCCACTGTTGCCGTGGTTGTCCACGGAGCTTATCTGCCTCATTTTTGGCTTAATCCCTAAGAGTATCTGGAAAATGGATGGACGGCAATAAACCATGCATATGGTCTAACAGCTTGAATACTAGCTGGCTGTGTCCAGTCACCGCCAACGCGTCAGTAATCGGTCAACAGACGGATCTAAGACTCAAGTGGGGCACGCCCAGAAACGTGAGATTTAAACCTCGTGGGCACACATTGTGGATGGGCTATTGTGGTCTCGGTTAATCACTGTGATACTTATGACGTTGGATGGCATTAATGTCACGGTAAGGAGACTTTCCATCCCCACTGATTTCCTGTCAAGCCCAATCGAGTTTTGTATCTAAATCATTTTCAGCCTCATGCCTTAACATCATCTGGCGAAACTGATGGACGGCGTGGATTTCTCACAGACATCTCGGCGGTCTCGCAGAAGGTCGCTTCTCATTTTCCTCCTTTTCGTTGTCAGAATAGTACCAAAATGTACTATTCCATCACCAAAAGCAGAGAAAAGTGGCCCAACGTGAAAAAAAGAGGACGTAAATATCAATTCTAAGAACGAAAAAATAAATAAATCCTGACCTTCTCTTCAGCGAACTTGGCCCAGAATCTAGCCATGGCCCTCTCGTAAGGGTCATCAGGCAAGAGTGGATCCTCACGCCACGTGTCATCTATATATTCAACGATCACGAGAGATTCAACGATCGGATTTCCATTATGGACGAGGACCGGGACCTTCTTGTGGACAGGATTGTATTTGAGGAGCAAAGGGCTCTTAATGGTCAGATCTTCCTCCACGTATTCGAATCCGATCCCCTTCAGTTTGAGTGCCCAAACGACCCTCCGCACGAACGGACTGAACCACGCTCCAAGCAGCTTCACCTCTTCCCCAGCCATGCTTCCACACCAAAATGGCCTGTTTGGCTGGCCTTATATAGAGTCTTGGAGAGGTTTTGATAATTCCACACGTGTGTAGGAGCTACACGATGGCACGTGTGTGAGATCCGAGCCTTCCATCAGGTGAGATGCACTGTTCAGATCTTAGTATAGAAAAACTGGGCCATTCCGCATCTTATCTAGGCCACAGCATATTAAAACAAACGAATGGATACATTAAAAATCCTAGCCGTTAAATTACTTTCTGCTCTGTGGTCCACCTGAGGAAGGAAACTGTGTGATCTTTTTGTAAGAAGATCTAGGCATTACTTTGAACATTGTGGAAAGATTGGATCTAATCACATGTGTTTCATATTTACACGTGTGGCTGCGGGTGGATGTGTGCAGCATGGAATTAGCAGGGAGCCACCACACCCAATACGGTGAGGTGCTGAGAGTGGGGCCCAACTAGATGCTCGTATTTTATATCCGGACTGTACATCTGTTTTTCCGTATTACTTTAGTTCAGTCACCGTTATTTCTTGTGGTGTGGTCCACCCTAGAATTTTTATCAGCCTGATTTTTGTATTTTTGTGTAAAATAATATGTAAAATGGATGGACGGCTTTGATATGTAATAAATATATCAAAATGGGTCCCACCGTCAGGGACGCACCGTGTTGGGTCAGGCCGGCGCCTCACCTAATCTACTCCCCCGAATTTGGGTTTTTCGGTCAAAATAGCATTTGAGTTTTTGTGAAATGAGTTGTAGCCCCATAACTTTTTCAGATTTTTTATTGACTAGTTCGCCCCTAATATGTATACCAACGAGTTTCTCAATTTTTGAAGGGCTATGTGTCTCATCAGCGAGCCATAACTTTCAGGCCAATGAGCCATACGTCTCATTGGCGAGCCATGACTTCTAGGTGAGAACCTTGTGTACCCGGTTGGAATGGCACAAAGGCCATCAACGAGCCATGTGTTTCTTGGCAAGTCATGTATTCGGTTGGAATTCATGCATCTTATTGGCAAACTATAGAGGTCATCAACAATCCAAGACTTTTAGGTTCGAACAATATGTCTTCAGCAAGCCATGTGTTTCTTCAACGAGTCATGTATTTCATTGGAATTTATATGTCCACAACGAACTGTAGAGGCCATTGGTGAGTCACATGTGAGTCTCATCAATGAGCCAAGAGGGCCCTTTATTTTTCAGAAACACATTGGGCCTATATAATTTGAAGAGAATTTAAAAAAAGTTTTAGGGCCTACAATTATTGCGATCAAGGAAAGGGACTAATTTTATCAATTAAAAAAACTCCAGTACTATTTTGACCGAAAACCCCGTATTAGCAGCCTCAGGTTTTGGGTCTAAGCCATGCATGCGCTTCGAGTCCTGCCCATTTATAAGCGGTCTCACGTGCGAATTTGGCACACATGTGAGAGATCTGATATTTCCATCTGTTGGACCACACTGTTTAGATCTTTAAAACCCAGACCGTTTCACTTCTCGCTTGGGTGACTGTGTACGAAACGAACGAATGGCTGGAAACAGTTTGTTTGATCCATCGGTTTATGCTTGTAAACCTTTTTTCCCAGCATAGGAGAGAGTCTAAATTGCTTGGCCCATCTGATGGAAGAATCTGATCTTTCACACGCTTTTATATTGATATGTATGCTTGCGCGAAGATGGGTAAGGCTCTACACGCGTCTGGGCTTAGAAAATTAATAGCCGTCCGGCACTTTCTCAATTGGCCATTGGGCCGTCTTACCGTGTTGACCATTTGAATTTGGGGATTTTTTTTTATACTCCAGCTGCATAGGACACTTGATACACAGTCACTTAGAAATGGTGCACATGGTGTATATTAGTACAAAATAAACCGTCTAGATTGTGGAATTAACTGTAGATAAATTAAAAAATAAATTAAAATTTATTTATTAAGTCATAACCATTGATTCCTAATCAACATTTGTTACTGAATTTTGAATATTAACACAAATAAAAGTAATTTTTGGTTCATGATACATCTAAAATTTGTTTTTCCAGTAATTTGGACGGTTTATCTTAAATACTTTTATAATACGTATGCAAATTATCAGACATTTTTAACTTCCTGTCTATCATTATCACAGTCTACTAGAGTATCAAAGTATCTCTACTAATTTCCGAGTTCGGTGGAGACCACCGCCACTAGTATTTGGGGCCTACATTGATGGTCAAATGGTTTGAACCGTCTATATCCTCGTTACTACCATGGTTACGCTGTTATCATGTAATCACACGTCAGTGTTGATCCTAGCTTTTAACTTTTGGACTTGAGTGAAAACCGTTGAAAATTTTTGTTTTCATTTTCCAAACTTGTCTACTGGTATCAATGGTGAAAAGCAAGTAAGGTCATTTAAAAAAAAAAATTAAGTTCCATGTGACCCACAATTGCACTGAGCGTTGTGCATTAATTTCATATTATTTTCATTAGTGTGGTTCATTCGTGATGAGTTTTACTCTCAAACTTGGACTGATGGCATGAAATTAAAAGTCCTTTTATGCGTATGAGTTGGATCCAATACAAGACGATCCAGTGAGCCTCATATAAGACATGAGATGGGTTGAATAGGTAGGTCAATTGCACGGGAAGGCCATTTGACCTTTTTTCTCTTTTTCTTCATTTTTTTCATGGGAGGGGATCATTTGGACATTATGACCGCTACCACCACCGTGGTACCCACTTCGACAAGCTTCTGGCGTCATTTCTCCTATTCTAGCGAGCTTTTGAGTGTTTTTTTTTTTTTTTAAGATTTTCAGTCACACTAAAACAGATATAACTCCCTCGTTACATACCCGATTTGGATGATCTTGTACTTGTTGAAAATTTAATTTGATAAACTTTCAAATGACCTTAGAATTACCTCATTTGAACACCATATTGATTGTCCAAAAGTAGGCATAAATTTCATCTATGTGGATATTTTATTCGATGATAAATGTCATGATGAACTTTAGGCCAACTTTTGGGTAATCAAATAGTATCCAAATGAAGTGATTCCAAATTTATTTGAAAATTCATCAAATTACATTTCCAATGAGTATAAAATTACTCAAATCGGACATGTAATGAGGGAGTTATGACCATTTTTGTGGGACCCATGATTTATATTAAGTATCGGCGATCCATAGTGACTTTGGACCCACTTTTGGGTAATTAAATAGTGTTCAAATGAAGTATCCATTTGAAATTTAATCAAATTACCTTTCTGACGAGTATAAGATCACCCAAATCGAATATATAACAAGGGAGTTATGACCATTTTCGTGGGACCAATGATCCATAGCGAGTATCTGTGATCCATGGTGAGCATCGGTGATCTACAGTGATTTTGGGCCCACTTTTGGGCTATCAATAGGTGTCCAAATGAGGTGATTCCAAAGCCATTTGAAAGTTTATCAAATTACCTTTCCAAGAATACAAGATCACCCAAATCGAACACATGACGAGGGAGTTATGACCCTTTTTGTGGGATCAACAATTCATAGTGAGTATCTATACTCCACAATGAATATCGATAATCCACAATGAATTTGGGCCCACTTCTGGGCTATCAAATGGTGTCTAAATGAGGTGATTCCATAGTCATTTGAAAACCCATCAAATTATCTTTCCAACAAGTACAAGATCACCCAAATTAAACATGTAACGAGAGAGTTATGACTATTTTGTGGGATCTGTGACCCACGGAAGTTATGACAGTTATGAACAGTCATCCATTTCAATATTCTTTTGCTGCAACATTCACCAATTAAAACATTTACTCATTTCAACATTAATCACATTCATCTATTACAACATTCTTCTATTTTAAAATTCATCTATTATAACATTCTTCCATTACAAAATTTATCCATTTTATAAACTCTCACCATTCATACTCATAAAAAAATTATAAAGGGAACCACCACACCCTCCTACCTTTCACAAAATCCCATCATGGATACCAACTAACAAAAAAAAAAACACACACACACAAAAGCTTATCCGAACCTAAATCTACCTTTAGGCCGTCATAGCTTCAACGTCGGAGAGTGTGGCCGAAAATCTTTAAAAAAACACTCGGAAGCTCACTATAATGGAGGGAATGCCGCTAGAAGCTCGCTGGAGTGAGTCCCACGGAGGTGGCAACGATGCTAATAGGAAAAATGGTCCCCTCCCATGAAAAAAGGAAGAAGAAAGATAAAGAAAAGGCTAAATAGCCTTCTCGTGCAAGGAACCACCTATTAAATTCATCCCACATCTTGTGTGGGGCCCACTAGATCATCTTGTAGCAGATCCAAGCCATTCACATGAAATGATTTTTTAATTTCATGCCATCTTCCCAAGTTTAAGGATAAAATTCATCATAGATGGACCATGCCGGTGGAAATAGTTCGAAATTAACTCACAGCATTAATGTCGTTGTGAGTTATAAACAACTCCAACTTGTTTTAAATAAGCTTATTGTGGGTTCACGGTCAGTCCAATTAAAGTGAACGGATTAGATTGGCCGAAGGGTCGGCCCCAATCGTTGATTTAATAGGGCCGACACTCCATTCTTAAAAGGCCCTTTCGATTTCCGCGAAAAGCTAACGTCATACTAGAGACAGCTATCAGAGGGCATTTTCGTAAGAAAAAAGCGAAAAAAGTGCCTGAGGGGCTAAAAAAATATGATTTAGCATCAGGTGTCAACACCTTTATTACAGTCATAAGTGGGGCTATTTTAATTACGACAGGATTAGGTAGGACCAGAAGAACGGGAGCATGGTACATCATTCTCTTTAAAGTACACATGGCACATGATAATCTGTCAATCGGGACTAGCTATCTAGTGGAACCTCCTACAGATGGAGAACTTCTGATGACACGTAGCTCAAATCATCGAAGGAATAAGAATCGGGGCCATCGAAAAAAAAGGGGAGTTAAGAGGAATAATTAATGGTCATTATCAATTTCAATAAACTAAATAGAATTTACGATTATAATTAGAGCTGTACATGAGTCAAACCAGCTTGGTTAGTTCGCTCGATTCGAAAGAGGGCTTCGAACAAAGCTGAGCCTTTTCCCCCTACTCGAAATGAATTTCAAGCCGAACGTGAGCTGGGCCTCGCTTGATTTGGCTCAGCTCAAAACTCAGTTGTTCGTAGGTCGATTCGGTTCACTCAGCTTGACTCGATTTTATATATAATATAAATAATATATAATATTATAATACACACACACACACACACACACACACACACACACACACTATCTTTAGAAAAAAACCTAAAAAAGTAAAAACCATAATCCCTCCTTATTCCTTTGCCTGGTCTGAGTGCCCCCTCTGCCCATGTTCGACTGACTAGTCTAGCTGGAAATCTCTCTCTCTCTCTCTCTCTCTCTCTCTCTCTCCGTCCTCCGTCCGTCCCAACCACTTTCCTCTCTCTCTCTCTCTCTCTCCTCTCTCTCTCTCCTCCCCCCCCCCCCCCCCCCCCCCCCTTCTCTCTCTCTCTCTCTCTCTCTCGTTCAACCGACCACATCCCACCCACCCCCTCTTGTCCGGCCACCAGGTACCGTTCGACCTCCAGCGGCCCATCCCACCAGGCATCGTTTGACCTACAGAGGCACCATCTAACCTTTAGCCGCCCGTTCGACCTCCAACGGCCCGTCCAACCAGCCCCATCCTAACTATGTTGGTCAGTATATAAAACTTCTATATACATATTAATTTCCAAGCTCGACCCTCAACTCGAAAAGCTTGAACTTGAAATCAACTTAAACCAGCTCAATTTGGCTCGAAAGTCAGTAGAGTAAGCTCAAACATAAAATTCTAGCTCGTTGGCCAAGCTGAACCGAACACGGGCCAAGGAGGTCATTGGCCAACCCTAGCTCGAAAATGGCTGCGCTCGGCTCGGCTTGGCTCGGCTCGTGTACAGCTAATTTATAATCAATCGTGGGATGGCTGTGATTTTGGAAATGTTAGCTATGCCTAGTGACGGACACTAGATAGTCGGTCTGGATTGACAAATAATTCTACCAAAGATACTGCAGAGAGATTGCTGACCTCATTCCTATTCTTCATGCTATTGCTCCATACAGAAGCATTTCCTTTTTCTAGGAACTTTTGATTCGTTGAAGACTCTTTACCGTCTCTTTCTCACTGCTCTTTAGCACCTGTGTATACGCACACAACATCCACGTTGCTAAGTCAATCCCAACCATCCAAGTGTGGTTTACATGGTATGATCCTCTCCCTAGGATGTGGATAATGTTCTTGTATCCTGGGTTTGTACAAGTGGGCCTGACGTGGATTGCGTGGTAAACCCAACACACCAAAATGCTACGTGGTGTAAGGAATCTGTGGGGCCCACGATGATGTATATGTTTAATCCAATCCATCCATCCGTTTTTCCAGATCATTTTATGTAATTGGACCAAAATTGAATCATATCAGGTACTCGAGTGGACCACACCATAGGAAACAGTGAGGATAGTGACATCCACCGTCGAAATATTCATAGGGCTCACAGTGATGTTTATTTTCACCCAACCTGATGATAATTTCATACAGATCTGGATGGAGGGAAACCATAAATATCAGCTTGATCTAAAACTTATGTGTTCAATCCTCACTGTTTCGTCCAGTGTGATCCACTTGAGCTTTAAATATGCTTCAATTTCGATCTCATGCCCTAAAATGAGCTGAAAAAATGGATACACGGCGTGGATGAAACACATACATTATGGTGGGCCCCACAGAGTCCTTACATCACGTAGCTTCTGGTGTGTTGGGCTCACCAGGCACACCGCATCGAAGTGGGCCGCATGTAGGGCCCACCAACAGGCCACCTGTTTAGAAAATCAGAACCATGAAAAGGATGGGGATATCCCTTCAAAACCACCGAAACTGCTTCCCATGAAAAGGATGGGACCCACCATGATGTATGTGTCTTATCCACACCGTTCATTCATTTTTCCAGCCCTTTCTCTAATGTAATCTCTCTTATAATATACCTCTCTCTCTCTGATCTCTCTTATAATATAGCCTCTCTAATCTCTCTCCAATAAACTCTATTTCTCTCTCATGTAATCCCTCTTATAATATCTCCCCACCTATTAATCTCTCTTTTTATTTAATCTCTTCCTAAGCAGGCTTCACTGGGCCAATTGTGATGTTGACTCTGTCCATTAGTTTTCGTAAGCCTTTGTTAGGGCATGAGGAAAAAACAATAAGGCAGACTCAAATGGGCCACACCAAGAGAACAAACGGATAATATTGAAACTTTCCTAGGACCCACTGTTATGTCCATATGTGATCCAACCCATTAATAAGGTCACTTCCTCCAAGATGAAGTCAAGGGCTTTTGTTGGCCCCATGAAAAATTTAAGGTGTGGTTTAGTAGCTTGTATTTGATATATATTGGTAATCAATATGAAATTCACGTGAATTTGAATCACTAGTTGTATTGGGCAACTTATAATCAAAATTACTAAATTGTGTTTGGCAATGTGTATTTGGAAGAGATAGATAACTATGACCTCCGAATTTGTAGTACGGACTTCATGTGAAGTGAAATTGAATGGTTTTGTTGTGATTTTTAAAAAATGTTTTTGACATATTTAATATAAATTCAATTCCAATTCACATCAGTTATATTCCTTTTTCAAATGTAGCAATTACCATCAGCTCAAACAGATTCACACTCTCAAATGCCCTTGTATTAATGATGGTTTTTTAGTTTCATTGTTTCTTGTAGTGTGGCCCACTTGAGTCTTGAATTTGACTATTTTTTAATCTTAAGCTCATATCCTACCGGGACCAGTGGTTGTTGTTAAACGCGGGTGATGTATGACGCAGACATCTAAGTAGGCCCTGCAGTGGCCTAAATTGAATGATAGAGAGTATTTGCTTTTTCAAATGAAAGTGGCTTGCTACCATTAACCATTCATTTGATGGGAGACTAAATATTGTATTTTTTGAGGAAAATCTGGATAATGAAATTAGTTTTGGGGGCTTTTTTCTTCTACCAATGGAGGAAAGGTGTGTGTGTGTGTGTGTGTGTGTGTGTGTGTGTGTGTGTATAACAAGACAATCTTAAATATCAAGGAGATCTTTCAAATATTAAGCAAATTATAAACGAGGAAGATAGTTGAAGCAAAGAAGAGCGAGAAAAGGTGATGAGGAATGATTACCATATTCCTCAAGTGATTAAAAGCTTAAATCCATGAGGGTATTGTTTAAGTCCACAAGAAATAATAATAGAAAACTCAAATATTTTTTTATTGAATAATGCTTAATGTATATGATTTCTTAATTATACTACTAATAAAGGAAGAATTAAATCATAATTTAAAATTATTAAAAATAGAAAAATTTTAATCTTATTAGAGCATTCCTAACATGATCATAATCGATCTCTAAAAATGATGAAAAATTAAAATTTTATAAGAAAATAAAACAAAAATAAAATTATAAGAAATAATTTTTTATTTATTTATGAAAATTACAATTAAATAGGAAGATGAGTTTTCTCGCAAAACGAGCTAATGCAACCCACAAATATGAGTTGGTTGACCTCGAATGGCCTACTATATAAAGATCAATAAGTCATGCGTCCCATAATAATACCCGAATCAAAAGTTATGATCAATTTACAATTCATACTTCTATCGTCAAATTCTCCCGATCTGGATTCGATTCATACTTTAATCATCAAATTCTCTCGATATGGATTCGATTCATACTTCAATCGTCAAATTCTCCTTATCTAGATTGAATTTCTTCAAACAGAAGCTTCTACGGCTCAATTACGTTATGCCCTGTGCAGGACTAGCCTTCAATTTGACAAACTACTTCATTTCTATTTAACCTTCTTTTGTTTTAGTCATGGCCCACATCCTACATTAATAGTTGGGTCTCCAAAAAATTAAATATTTCAACATAAGGGCTTGTTTGGATTCACTGAAATGGTTGGAAAGGAAATAAAGTTTCCCGAGAAACTATCTTTCTACCGTTTGTAAATACCAAAGTAATTGAAAAGGATAAGAAATTCGATTTCCCACGCTACTTATTTTCCTACAAAATTAGCTTTTTATTTTCTCAGCTACACCCTTCGGAAAGTAAGTTTCATTTCCCACGTTTTCTCCAACTTCGATTTGGTAGTGACCCCTGGCAATAGCGGATTAAGTGCGGATCCAACTTCATGAGGCCTTTACCGTGGGGCTCACCTTGATATATGTATTCTCTATCCACACAGTTCATCTACTTTGTAAGATTATTTAATGGCATGAGATTGAAAATGAAGCAGATCCAATTCTCAGGTGAACCATACCATAGGAAACAGTGCTAATTGACTGTTAATGGGCCACAGAAATGTTGGATCAAGCTGATATTTGTTTTCAGCCTTTATCCAGGTTTATGCGACCATATCAATAGCTTGGATTGAAAAATAAACATTACAGAAACAATATAGCGGACCCTATGAAGTTTTTAATGTTTTTAATGGTAGGGTGTTCAATCATCACTGTTGCCTATAATATGGTCTACCTGAGATTTGGATATTCTTTAGTTTTAGGCCCATGCCCTAAAATGATTTGAAAAATTGATGATGAATGGCGTGGATGTAGAATATATACATCAAGTCGAGCCCCAGGGTAAGGGTAACACCTAATTCGCTCCCCTTCCGATGCCAAGTGAGTGGCAGCACTGCTGAAAAATATGTGGCAGCCGGTGCTGAAAAATCTCTCGAGCCTATCATGATGTATGTGTTTTATCCATGCCGTCCATCCATTTTGTCAACTTATTTCAGGGCATGATCCAAGAAATGAGGCAGATCCAAATCTCAAGCAGACCACACCACAAAAAACAGTGATGGAATGCCCACCATTAAAAACTTTTTGGGTGCCACAAAAGTCTTGGATCAAGATGATTTTTTTTTTCTTTCCTTCAGACAGGTGTGTGTAACCTAATTAACAAGTTTAATGGCAACTAAACATTGCAATGGGCCTTAGAAAAACTTCCTAGTGGTGGGCGTTCAAACACCATTGTTTCTTGTGGTGTGGTCCACCAGCGTTTTTATTCTGCCTCATTTTTTTTGCTCATGCCATAAAATGAGCTAGCAAAATGGATGGACAGTGTGGATACTTATGGTGGGGCCCATAGATCTTTTTTAGCCCTTACCAATATCCTTCCTATTGAAGCTGTCACTACCAGAGTTGAGCACGAATCAAGCTGGCTCGGTTAGCTCGCTCGATTCGGCTCGATATATATATATATATATATATATATATATATATATATATATATATATATATATATATATATATATATATATTAAACTTAAAATCTAAAAGTCTAAAACCTTAAAACCATCCCCATTTCGAACGAGCGCCCCATTCCCTCCTTAAAACTCTAACTCCGTCTAGCTGGCCACTGCTGCCTGGCTAGCCAGCCACCTCTCTCTCTCTCTCTCCCCCTCTCCAATCCGTCCGGCGAGGTGGTGAGTCGGTGACAGCTCTCTCTCTCTCTCTCTCTCTCTCTCTCTCCAGCCCATCCGGTGACAACTGTCGTCCGATCATCTCTCAATCTCTCTATTTCTCTCTAAATTTTTTTAAACACGTAAAATTTGTGTCCAAGCTCATCCCTCAGCTCGAATTCGGCTTGAAGCTCGGTCGAGCCAGCTCGAACATAAAAATCTAGCTCAATAGCTGAGCCAAGCCGAACACAAGCCATGCTATTTAGTGACCAAGCCTAACTCAAACATGGCTGAGCTTGATTCATTTCAGCTCGTGCTCACCTCTAGTCACTGCAGAATTCTAATTTAACTCTTCGTGATTTATTTCTAAAATTAAGGGGTAGATGTGTCTTGGTAATTGAGTTTCATATATGGCTCCAGGATGCTCTCAATGTCCAATCCACTCCATCTAGCATGATCATTTCTCAATTTTACTCACTAGGACAAAAAATCAACCTGATCCACAACCCAAGTGGACTATACCAAAAGAAATTATGCAGCTACATGTGTGTTTAAGTTGGATTATTGGACACTTTTTCTAACCATCCACCTTTCTAAAATGACGAATCTATATTCCATGATCACAATAATCCTTGCATACATTGATGCATTTTTTCAAAGTTAGGCTTATGTGATCATCGGCTATATTGTGGCCTTCTGCTTTAGTTGTAAAATAAATAGGGAAAGGTGTACAAGTTGTAATTAAAAGAATTTCTCAAATTTTTTTTTCTTTTACCAAACATATGATTTGGAAAAAAATCTCAAATTTTATGAGAAATGTTGTTGACAAACAAGCATGAGAAGTATAATTTTCTTTCCCAAACTTTCATAGAAATAAGATTCATCGGGAAATACAATTTCCTTTGAGTTTTTAAAATTCGTGCTATCCATACCGAAGATTAGGCCTATCATATCAGCGGTCTGGATCATAGAGAGATGACTGAAATTCAAAAATCTAAAATCAGTGATATATTATTTCAATACATCCGAATGTCTTCTAACAAGATTTTGATTTGAACATCGTATGTTTTGAAAATCTAAGAAACGTTGGCCTTGACATGCATATCTTGTGGGATGAAAATGCAGCTCATCCAAGGATCAGGTGGGCCACACATGTAAAATGAGTGAATATCCGATGATCCAACGATCCAACATAGGAAACACGGCCGATCAATGAATTAGATTGGCCCACCGTGAAAAACAGCCGGAAGAAAAATTAGGCACGTGAGTTCATCCGTCAGGTGGGTTACACATGTATGTCCATTCATATAGCTGGCTATATATTGTTGATGTGTGGATCAGTCTGATTTTTTTTTTTTAATGTAAGATGGGGCCCACCTTTTGGACGTCTCAGATTTCTCACAGAGATGACCCATTAGCAGCACGTTTCATGCAAGGTGGGCGGCTGCTGATGGTCCATCGAGGTGTACGGATGGCTTTCGCACGTGTTTTGAGTGTGCGGTGGGCGTGCAGGCAATATTGACTGCTGACTGCGACAGACACGAAATGCAACGGTGAGATGAGGATGGGCTTTCAACGAACGCTGATTGCGTGGTGAACGTAGCACCACGGAGCAATGTAGTGTAAGGACTCTGTGGAGCCCACCGTGCTGTATGTACTTTATCCACACCGTCCATCCGTTTTGCCATATTGTTTTAGGGCATGAGCTCAGAATTGAAGCATATCCAAGCTCAAGTGGACCACACAACAGGAAACAGTGAGATTGAAAACCTACCGTTGAAAACTTCTTGGGGGGCCACGGAAGTTTTTCGATCAAGCTGATATTTGTGTTCTCCCTTCCTCCAGACCCCTTATGAACAGGTTGGATGACAAATAACCATCAACGTGGGCCCTACAAAGGTTTCAACGGTGGACGTCATTATCCTCACTTTCCAGTGGTGTGGTCCACTTGAGATTTGGATATGCTTCCATTTTGGGCTCATCCCCTAAAATGAGATGGCAAAACGGATGGACGGCATCGATAAAAGACATACATCACGGTGGGCCCCACAGAGTTGTGTTGGGTTCATAATGCAGTTCGCATCCGTCTTTGATTGGCCGAGGTGGGCCACCAACGAAGCTTCCAGAGGTTCAACGCGTCACTAGTGATGGCTGAGGATACCTAATTCATGATATGAAAAAAAAAAAAAAAAAGAAGCCACGTGTAACATGATGCACATGTGTGGGATCTGAGTCGTTCATAGTCTGCCGCCCACCGTGTAGACTTCACGGTACAAAAATCACGCCACATACTCATGATGAATGAAATGGACGGTTGAAAATTTGACGAAAATTGTACATTTGAACGGCCAGGATCCTGCAAATATTTACTGCGATGACTTAATTAGATAATTAGGCAGTTTTTAAAACCTTTTAAACGCAGTAGCTGTGTTTCTTTAGACAGGGGCATAGTTTGATGTGGCCCCTAGCTGGTGAAACGTCCACCGTTGAAAACACGTTGAGACCTGCGTGGGTCAATGGGCCTTTCTGATGGGGCCAAAATCCCTCCCTCCCCTCATCCGCATACGTGAGACATTATCAACGGCATGGATGGCCCATGCAATGGACCTAACTAAGGTTTCAACGGTGTAGATTTCACAGGTATGGCCCCAAGGAATGACAGCTTCAGAAGTCTGAAAATCAGGGCTGCTGTTGTGAGAGGTTTAAAAAAAATACGTTTAAAAAGATGGCCTAATAACACCCTTTTGACTTTTCGAGCTTGGAAGTTGGAACGGCAGAATAGTTCTCTGGTGGAGTACGATGGACCATGCCCATGTACCAGTCAACTCTACACTTAAGCACACGTGTGCATCAATCCAAACCGTCCATCTGATGGTTCGGATTAAGAAACCGAAATTCAGAATCACGCTTACATGATCATCCCATCCATCCAATCATTGACTGCAGATGGACGGTTGTAAACGAAACATTTATGATTCTGTTTCTTACATGCTAAGGTCCATCCAACCAATGGTCAGGATAGCTCAATGAATGACATTTTTTCACTACGGACCCACTGTCTGGATGGTTGGGATTGAGGAACATATATGCAAAGTGTACAACCGATCATCACTTGCCTAAAATCCAACATATTCAAACGTGCCACGTATTCAGCTAATTAGTCAAGACGTTACCTGCTACGTTCTCGTCCTTATCTCAACCATGATCTAACGGTTACACGTCCTTTCTATCTGGATATTTGTGGACATCCAAACGTGCCGTTTTTCACTTGATTTTCTATTTTGACGTCTACGGATACCGAAGACCCGTTTGTACCCGATTATATTCATCACGAGGTGGGGCAAAAGTTGTACGGTGAATCTCAATATTGTTGACCGTTTGTTCATTTTTCAAGTGGAGGTCCCACTTGTAATTACAATGTGTTTGGCTTAAATTGGGCTTAACAAATGTAACCATAGTGGGAAAATAATAAGAAGAAAAGATAAAAAGAAAAATGATAATTCATTTTGTCCCCGATGGGATAACTTTGTTAGTAAGAAGGTCGTACACGCTAAAAAAAAAAAAAAAAAACAAGGTTAAGCTTTTATGTGCAAGATAAACGTGGTCCATGGAAATAAAAAAGTCATATATTCATTACACTGACTTGCTACCTTTGGTATAGAGGTAGACTGACTAAAGATAATATCATCTCAACACTGAGGTATAGGTATGATTTTCAATGAAGAGTAGAAATGACTAATAGTATCGGATGTATGTACTAACAAAAAAAAAAAATTAATCGTCAGGGTAATTGCCTATTTATAATGCAACGCTAAGTATTATTGAAAGACAATCAATGGTGGATAAATCTTCAATAATCTACTCATCACATAATTGGGCTTTATAGATAAATGACCATTGAAAATGATATTATGCTTGTTTCCCTGTACATATGGTTGGGCTTTGTGGGTGAGTTGACCATGATTAGATAATTAATCATTCATTACTTAGTTACTTCGTAATTAGAATGTCAAAAGGGTGACAACCAATTTATCAAGTCTATACTTTGTGGCAAGATAATTGTGGGAATGATAATTCATTCATTGCTTGGAGCCTCACTTTGTGGGTATAAGTTACCGTGATTCAACATCCTGTACTTGTTATTTAATTAGGCTTGGCAATGAGATAGCTATAGTTAAATGACAATTTGTTTGTTGTTTGGATCAAACTTTGTGGCGAGATGATTGAAGAAATTCTTAAACACGTACCGTGATGACTTCAGTGGCCATCTGTTGTGTGACATAAGGTATTAGCTAAATACTTTTAATAAACTCGATTAAGGCTAGTTATTTGTAAGGCCCGCCGTTATATGCTTAGGCCACCTGATCCATTCATTGGATGCTTCCCACAAGGATGAAAGTACAAAAAATAATAATAATAATAAAGGGGGTCGTTCCAAGACTCTAGTGGACCACACAGTGGATTTAGATGTTTCATTCATGGTTTCAGGTGGTTCCCTAAGGTGTGGCCCACCTGAGCCTTTGATCAGCCTTTTTTATTTTTATTGGATACATGGTTAGTTTGAGGAGCCTCACTCGATGAAGGGAGTGGATATCTGACATGAATCATGGTGGGGCTCATAGAGGTTGAATATCAGACCGATCCACTCATTGAATAGGTCAATGACTAAAAGCCTATGAACGGCCAATGTAATGACTTTGTATACCGATATGGCCCACTATACAAAAAGTTATTTGGACCGTCCTGATTTTTATATCATGTGATCATGAAGGTATGGCCCACCTTCTGCACGGATCGGATAATTTAGAAAATGTGACACATGTCACTGGTCGGATATAGTTGTAACGATGCATGGGATTGCATCATCTTGCCATTATTAAAGCAATGTATTTAATAATGCAAAGTCAGGTGGGGAGTGATTGGAAAGAATCATAGTTCGCCAAAATTCTGAAAACGGTGGTGACTCTGAAACCGGACACGTGGCATAGTTTTAAGTCAATCGGGACCGTCCAAATATCTGACCAATCACTGATGGAAAAGAAACAAAAAAAAAAAAGATAATTCAATTATAACCATCTGATTCTTACTTTGAAATGTGGACCACTGGCTGTTTTCTTATAACCACACAATCGATAGCCATCAATTGAATGGTTGGGATCTCTTGATGAATCTGATTTTAGAGATGAGATCGATCCACAGTATCTCCCATGGTTTCGAGAATGCCACGTGGGAAAAGATGAGTCACCATCATCTCGAAAATGGTGGTGAACTGCCAGCGGAATACAAACAATTGATGTGATTCGTGCCTGCTTTGGCTTCTTGAAAGGCGAACATAATTAAAATGTGGAAATTCTATATGGTAGTTTACCACTATTTAAAACAGCAATGCCTGGTCCATTTTACACGTGGCATTAATAGTTTTAGCTACTAGAACAGTGGGACCCATTAGGTGGAGCACAGTCTCATATCATGCTCATCAGGCGATCTTAACCATCTAATTATGCAAGTTGAATCTGGACTGTTGACTACTCTAGTTTTGACCGTCCATTTTATAGCCATCAATTGGATGGCAGGATCTTTAATGACAGTGAATTTTAGGGCATACTCAGCTGCAAACTAGCCCCATGATTTGGACAGGTCCAGATTTCGGACTGGTACAGTATGGCACGTGCATGGATGACTAACCACCCCATCTGTAGATGTAGTAAACTATCAGCCTCACAGCTTCGGCTGTTAAAATAAAAAGAAAGAAATGTCTACATACAACGTCTGTACGCCAACATTTACATACACCTATTTATTATTATAAAAGCATGAAAATTGTGTAGAAAATATATCTTCCGTACCATAAATATCAATCAGTGATAATATCTAATTGATCAGACCTTTAGATGGGCCTAAAGATACATTGGTTCGGACCATCGGCTGTCCATTGATTTCCAAAGTGTAGCCCATTTGAAAAGTGGACCACCATGATTTTTAATCTGGATGATTTTCATGGTGTGTCCCACATTTTACACGGCTCGGATGTAATATAAAAAGAATACGTGGGTGGGAAACAAAGCATTGTACATGAAAGTTCACATGCACCGGTTGGATGAGATCATTTTTCTTTAAGAAAGAAATCAACACGTCATTTTCCTTGTGTTGGCCACTCTCACCATTCGATCAAATGATGACTTGGCCCACCTTGGTCATTCCCTTTATTTATTTATTATTCAATGGTGTGTAAGAGACATGTCCAGGTCATGTTTTATTCCGCGGTCGAGGATTAGGTACTACCCGAGCTCAGGCTCTACGTGGCATATATGTGCCAAGTCTTTATTGGTGGATAGCTCGTTGTCAAAAATGACCTGCCATATGGGCAAGCATGACACAGAGCTGATTGGGTGAGACCCTGGATCCATTGAGGTGAGTGAGACTCCTTACTATGGGGGCCACTATGATGTATGTGACTACATCCACACCATCCTTCCTTATTGAATGCTCATTTTAATTTTTAGGGCATGATCTAATAAATGAAGAAGTTCCAAATCCCATATGGACCATAGTATAGGAAATAATGGTGATTGGCAATTAAAATCTTCGCTTGGGCTTCAATGGCTTTAGATCAAGATGATATTTGTGTGTTCTCTTTTATCTAGATGTTTTTTTTATCCTATCAATAGGTTGGATGGCAAATTAACATTTCGATGGAATTCGTGAAGTTTTTAATGGTGGGGATTCAATTACAATTGTTTTTTGTGGTGTGGTTCACCTAAGATTTGAGTCCGCTTCATTTTTTATGACTAATGAGCTTTCAAAATGGTTGGGTGGTGTGGATTTAAGGCATGTACATCATTGTGAGCTCCATAGTCGAGGGTCCCACCCTCCTCAGTGGATCCAGGGTCTCACCTAATCCACTCTCGCATAACACAAGCTCGTCATGTCCGCTCTCCACCAAGATCTTTGCACAGACTAAGGTAGTACTTAATCTGCGCTCTTCTTCTTCACGTGGATTTCCTAATGCCTTTTGCACGAAGTTCTTGGGAATCTAGGTGGGGCCCACCCTGATGTTTGTGATAAATCCACCTTGTCTATACGTTTTTTTAGCTCATTTTAGGATATGAGATCGAAAATGAGCCCGATTCAAGACTCAAGTGGGCCGAAAACTTGAGGATTGAACGCCAATGGATCGAATTTAGAGTGGATCAGAGCTGATCCGAATCTGACCCGATTTGTGATTCGAATGATCCGACTCTGACCCGAAATCCGATGGATCTTTAAACATTTGATCCAAACCTGACCCGATTAAGATTTGGCCGATCCGACTTCGATCCGACCGGATTCGAATACATGTAGATACTATTCAATAGGTTGGATGGTAAATACTGTGGTCCACTTTAGATAAAATATATGTGGTTTTTTTATATGGATTTATATATAAAATATATATAATATTATTTAATTCATTTTAAATTCGGATCGGATCTTAATCGGAGCGGATCCAAGGTGATCCAGATTCAACTCGAAATTTAAATGGATCCGATTAACAAGATCCGAATCCGACCCGATGATCCGGATTGTTGATCCAAATCCGGTAAAATCGGATTGGATCCAGAGCGGATTCGGACCAAGATCTGGTCCGTTGACAGCTCTACACAAAAGAGCGGATTAGGCATGGCCTGCCTCGGCCTCACCCAGCATTATGCATCCCTGCTAGTGGGGGCCACCTGTAGTGTAGTCCACTCGAGATTTGGTTATGCTTCATTTTTTGTCTCATGCACTAAAATGATCTGGAAAAATTCATAGACGAAGGGGATATACTACAAATACATCAAGGTGGGCCAAATGGCTAAGGTCGCACCATGTCGAACGTGAAAACCAGTGTAGAAGAGTGGGCCCGTAGGATTCGACGTTCTATATGATATGGGACTTTGCAAAAGCTGATAATAAATGACGCAAGTCCAACGGTCTGCCTAACCACCATATAATAAGATGGGTCCGATCAACCCTTTGACTCTACGATGTAGATGGACCCTTATTACGATCTATGGCTTATATAATTTAAGGAACGGAATACATGGATAAATAAGGAATACGATGGTTATCTTTCTATTTTCTCTATGGGCTATTGTGATTTGATATGGATTTCACAAGAGAACCTATTCCTATTTAAAGGAAAGGCTCGAAGGAGTTTGGATGAGCTTGGAAATTATCCCGTTTCATCCCACCTGCTTATCTAAGCTATATTTATGATCGAGACAAAACTTGATTAAATAATAAAAAGAAAAACCTCATGGGACCCATCTACTTGTGATTGCCCAAACCTAATCCAACCACCCTTTTTTGGAAGTCGGTTGTGTACTGAAAGTAACTTAGTTCACTACAAGATACCCGGGCTCACCTAATCTGACCACCCCTTTTGGGAGTGGATTGCCTATTAAGTAACTCGGTTCACTATAACAAACCAAAGTAAATTCTCTTGGGCCACCATGTCATATGTTCCTTATTCATATTGTCCATCAGCTTTACCAACTTATCTTATGGCACCAGCCCAAATTAAAGCATATCCAAAGTTAAAATAGACCACATCATAGGAAATAGTATTGAATTAATTAAACAATTACCATTGAAAATTTCTTGGAGGCCACAAAAGTTTTTAATCAAGTTGACATTTGTGTTTTCCCTTCAAATAAACATCGCCATGACCCCTGAGAAGGTTTCAACACAGGACATCATTAATATCTCTACCGTTCCTTGTGGTGTGGTACACTTGAGCTTTGGATATGCTTCACTTTTGGGCTTATTCAAAATTTTGATTTTGCCAGCTTGAGCTTGGCCCATTGATAGCCCTACTCTTGCACAACGAACCAGGGTCTTGGGTCTGCTCCATTGGACACATGCCTCTATGATCAACGGTGTAGATTGTCCAATTACTAGTCAAGGCCAATCTATGGTGGAAAAAAAAAGTAGTGGGCTAATGTGCCTGTGGCCAGAGAATGGTAAGTACAATGTCTCGAGGCACGTGTGTGATATCTGAGTCAGTCCTCTGTAATCCCATTTGTGAGGATGGCATCTGAAAAATCTTTATTTATTATTTATTATTATTTTCCTTCTGAACATCAGGTGAGCTATAGATATTCATCTGATTTGGATGGTGGACGGCATTTGAGGAGCATGTCCCCATTCTCCTTCCTTTTTTTCTATTTCTTTATCAGAATGAAAGTGATTTTTATATATTATATGTAGTGAACACACGTAGGGACAAGAGTAGAATCCATGTCTAACGTAAGCTTTTAAAAAAAAAAAAAGAACATGGAGAAAGATTGTAGAGCTGATAAGGTGCGGCCTGGCCTCACCTAAGATTGTGCAGCTCTCACCATGTGGCTCACGCATTGATGTGTGTAGTCTATATCCATGTCATCCATCCATTTTGCCATATCATTTTAGGGCATGATCCTAAAAATGAAGTAGATCCAAATCTCAAATGTACCCTACCATAGGAAACCATGGTGAAAACTTCTTAAGGTCAAGTGTAATGTTTATTTGCCATTCGACTTATTAATGACATCACACAAACCTTAATGGAAGGAAAATTAAATATTAGCTTGATCCAAGCTTTTGTGGCCTATTATGAGATTTTAGTGATCAATGGCCATTGTTTTCTCTAGACCATGTCACTTTATTTTGGACCAACTACATTTTTTGTTTGCTTTATAACATGGAGAAAAGATAGACCGTGGCGCATGCAAGAAGATTAATATAGATGATGGCACACAAGTATATGTGAGGCTTGAGGATTGGTGATGGTACGTATATGGGGTGCTTGAAATTGAATGGTCACACCGGTCGCATTTGGTACATGTACCATATGTGTATTGAACATTGAATTTTAATGTGCATCAAATTATGGTTAAGCTATTTTCATCTTTACTCCATGTCATATGTAGGAACAAATGGGTCATCATGATGTGTCCAATTATTACGAAGCAACTTATATGCTAATATGCCAATTTGACAAAGAATTCTTGTGGTTATGATTGCTTTTGGTGAACCATGGGACACTCAGATTGAGTGCTACCCTTACAAATATTGCCTCAACATAGGCATAATGTGATGGAATTTGATTGGGTGGCAGGATCTGCAAAACATGGAGCCCATGGAAAGCATGTTTGAAGGGCCAACGGATTGGGTACTACCCGCACTAGGTCTTAGTTAGAGACCAGCGGTCTATTAGAGGCTGTGCGGCCCACCATAATGTATATGTTTTATCCACATCATCCATCCATTTTAAAAGAACATTTTATGGATGAGCCCAAATATGAGGCAGATTGAATGCCCAAGTGGACCACACCATAGGAACAGTGGGGACTAATAGCTTACCGTTGAAAACTTCTCAGGGGCCACATAAGTTTCGAACTGAGTTGATATTTATGTTTTCCCTTCATCCGTGTCTATATGACCTTATGGACAAGTTGGATGGCCAATAAACATCACAGTGGGCCCAAGTAGATTTCAATGATAGGAGTTTAATCCCCACTGCTTCCTGTAGTGTGGTTGACTTGTGCCTTCAATCTGCCTCCTTTTTGGGCTCATGCCGATAACGACCCATCAAAATAAACGGACGGTATGGATAAGGCATATAGAAGGCAATTGGCTAAAGGAGGACCTAGTGGGAGTAGTAACCAATCTACTGTAGTTGAGTAAATACTTGAGTGGGCCTGATCTCTACCATCCAACCAAAACTTGCCATGATTGCCTGCCATCCAATCAAATTATTAAGAAAAAAACTTATAAGCTAATTTGATGAAGAATTTTCATGGTTATGATTGTTTCCGGTGAGCTGTAGGATGGACTCAGATTGGGTATTGCCGCTACTTAGCACAATTTGATTAGGTGACAGGCTAGTGAAAGAAATAAGCCTATACAAAATATGTTTGAAAGTTGTCCGGTCATGTAGCCACATCTATGCAGTTCAATCAAATCTTCCCATGCATAGGTTTGGCAAATTTGGGCAGTAGCCAATCCAAGTCCCCAGGGAACTAGCTTGACCCACAACCTTGTCCAAAGGCCAATAAGGCCAATCTACGTACTAAGAATAAAATATAACTTGAGATCTATCAGATTTCTGATGGTACTGTCAAATCTTTCTTGAGTTACTAAATGCTGCATGTATATGAAGAACCATGGGCTGCTGGAGTATAAAATAACTCCTCTTTTTTCGTGAAGGGCAAATCGAGGTTGGAGAGATTAAGCAGGCCGTTGTCAGCAAACCAACCGGATCGAACCCGCTATCAACTCCGATCGTCAGATTGGTTGACACCACAGGGAAAAATAGGGGTAGATGCCAACCATAGATTAGTCTGGGAGGGGGATTGCCTGAGGTAAAACCTAGGTGGGGGCACCATAGCTTTTGTTAGAAAAACACACTGTTCATCTATTTTATCAGATCATGTTAGGTCATGGGTCAAAATTTGAGGTAGATTCAGAACCCGAGTGGGTTGCATGACAGAAATCACTGTTTCATGTGACGTGTTCAACATTATTTTTTTTTACACTTTGATTTTATCTAATATGCCCTAAAATAAGCAAATAAAACGAATTTACAATATAAATATACAATGCAAACATTGAGGTGGCCCAAATTGCTGGAGTCGTACCCTAGTCATGCTGGCTCCAAAGCATATTAGGTGAGACTAGCCTTACTCAAGATGTTGCTGTGGGCCCACCTTAATAATGTTTGTATCTATGCTGTCCATCCATTTTTCCAATTATTTTAGGACATTATCTCAAAAATAAAGTAAATCACTGTTGATGGACCATCTATGGAAAACAATGGTGATTGAATGCACCATGGAAATGATGGTAAATGGTGGAAATTTACGACAAATGCATAAAGTAGGTTCGTAATGAGAGAGGTACATATTTGGTAAATGGATTACCATTTTAGCCATTTTCAATTTCTTATTAAAATATTATATTTTCAAATTCTTTTATTATCAATTACCATGGACAATGTCATCGTTAGAATTAACAAAATGTTTGCCTTGAGCATTGGTGGCCTCCACTATTATGTTTATGTGAAAATTCACCTCAATTAATAAATGTGTCTTCTAAATTTAACTATAGAGATAAAAAAATCAGGTCAATGCTTGATTCAAATGATAATTTTATAAAATCTACTCCAACCATTAAATACAAAGCTAAAATTTATTTCTCAGTTTTTGTTAATTTGGTAACATGAGCCTAAATGAAGGGAAAAAACAAGTATTACTTGATCCAAAACTTTTGTGGCCTATTATTGGTTAATCATCACTGTTTTCTATGTATGGTCCACCCGATAATTCAATCTAATTCATTGAAACATTGACATTGTAAACAACATCCACCGTCAAACATTCGCAGGCCACCGTTGAAAAATTCGCTGTCGCCCAGCTGGACGCAGTCCGCTTCCCTACCCACCGCTAAGGGCCGCACAACGGCTCTCTTTCTTGGAAGTTGCGAGACAATGGAGTCTGCTGCCAGAGCTGGAATAGTACAGACATCTCTCCACCGTCCATGTGGCAGTGACAACTATCATCCTGACCGTCTACTATCTTTCCCCACCGTTGATGGATAAAAGGTTAAAATACAGATAGATTGGTTGATAGCATCCTTCTGTCCAATCTCTTTCAAAACGATGACAGAAGAAAAAACAAAGGGTGAAATTGAAGAAATCAGCAGACATGGAGTATATCCGTTGGATCACAGGCACGGCCCAGATCCAACGGATATAGACCCGACGTATCGTATTGTAATACATCCGGATGCTTTCCGGGGGAAGCAGATTAGATGGTGCACCGCACACCAGCGAGCTGGCTGGTGTATTGACGTCACCAATTCTGTGGGCCCCACCATGAGGTTCGTGGTATATCCAAACCGTCCGTACATTTGGCGACATCGTTATAAGGGTTTAACCCAAAAATAGGACAGATCCAATGGTAAAGTGGACCACACTGTAGAATGTAGTGGGAGATTGAACATCAATCATTGAAACTTTCTTGGTGGTCACAGAAGTTTTGGATCAATGTGATATTTGGTTTTACCCTTCATCCAGGTCTATGTGACCTTATGAACAGTTTGGATGGCACATAAACATCATGGTGGGCCTTAGAAATGTTTTAACGGTGAAAGTCATTGTCCCCACTTCCTTTTGTGGTGTGGTCCACTTGAGATTTGGATATATCTTATTTTTTAGATCATACCCTAAATTATTTTGTAAACTGGATGGACGGTGTAGATATGTTAGATACATCATCTTGAGGCCCACATGATCTTGATTGTTTTTGAACCGTTGGTATGAACACGGAGCTCGAGGACTGAGGAAGTTGTCTGCAGGCCACACATACTCACACCAACAAATTAGCTGATGTAGGGTACACCAGCCAATCCGCTTCCCTTTCCAGGCTTCCAGCAAACGCCTTCTCGGGTTTCGACGTACCGCCTCCGCGGGTTGCATGTGCCCCAGGCACAGAGATATTCCTATGCCCCAGTTTTGAAAGCTGTGTGGCCCCACAGAGATTCCTGTGACAAATCCACTCCATCCATCATTTTTTCATGACCATAATAGGAGAGGATTCTAAAATCTAAGAAGATCCAAAACTCATATAGTCCACACAAAACGATGAAGTGGGAACCGAAACGTCCACTGTTGAAACCCTTCTGAAGCTTACCATGATGTTTATATGTCATCCAAACCGTTCATAGGGTTACTATCACTCAGATAAACTTTAGAAAAAATTATCATCATGTTAAAAAGCTTCTTTGGCCCCCACAAAGTTTTCAATGGTGGGTGTTCAATCTAAGTGGTGTGGTTCAATTGAGTTTTGGATATCTTTGATTTTTTATACTCCTGTTCTATTGTGGTCTTGAAAAACTGATGGACAGAGTGGATTTGTCACGGGAATCTCTGTGAGCCCCACACAACTTCCCATAATTAAGGGCACAGGAATATCTCTGTGCCCGAGCTAGGCAATCCGCCGGGGTAACGGCTTTAGTGTCTGAGGCACTGACCGTGGGGTCCACATCGTAATGTCTTTGTTTTATCTACACTGTCCATCCGTATTTTCAGCTCATTTTATGGGATGATTCCAAAAATTAGGCAGACCCAATGCCCAGATGGACCACACCACAAGGAAATGGACATAGTTACAACCAATGTTGAAACCTTTCTAGGGCCTACCGTCGTGTTTATTTGCCGTCCAACCGGTTGATAAGGTCACACATACCTGATGCAGGGAAAACACAAATAGCAGCTTAATCCAGAACTTTCATGGCCCCAAAAAAGTTTTTAACGGTGGGAATTCAATCCCTACTACGTCGTCCATCTGATACTCGGATCTACTTCATTTTTGGGTGGCCATATCCTAAAATAAGCTGTAAAAACAGATGGATGGCGTGGATACACAACGAATACATCAGAGTGGGCCCCACGGTCAGCACCCACTGTTACCCCTGCCTCACCTAATCCGCTCACCTAACTAGCAGCGAGTCCAGATCCTCTGTTGGTGACAAACAAGAAATTCAATACTCCACGTCTCACTGTATGATGCCAATGTGATGAGGTTGTATTTAGGATGTAATGAAGTTGAAACTTATGTAATGACGTAGATCAATAAAATGGCTGCATACAGGGATTTTCTGTTTGCAAGCCAACAGAGGATCGGGACTCAACTACAGCTACAGCTTGCGTGTAGTTCGAATCCAGACCGTCCAAGCAGCGGAACCAACTGTAGATCGTTCATTCCATCTAAATCAGATCGTTTAGACAACTCGTATTTCTGATAAATAGATACTTTCTTTCTCAATTATTACAGTCTGAGACACTCATCCAACCGTTGGTTACCTGTCCATCAAGATTCCAGTTACACTTCCTTATATCTTCCATCTAGAGATATTCCTTCCATTTGGACGGCTTGGATTCGACATACCTGCCACGTGTACATAGAAAATCCTCATGTGTATCTTATGGACAGGACACACGAGTGCACTATATAAAACCCCAGCTGTAAACTGTATCTTCGTCACGTGCCCTCTTCTCATTCTCCATTTTTCCACGTCTTCAGTAAAAAGACGGTAGAAAAGCTGCAGCTTTATATTCCGGCGATTTTTGACCGGAAATTTCTGCGAAAAATCCAATCGTGTATAAAGCAGAGAAAAAGTTAGTGATTTTTTTGGAAATCTTGCCGTAAAATATCCGATTCTCTTATCGTCATTTTGAGGGAATCCGCCAGAATAGTAGTTTCTGCTGGAATAGTCATTCTCGCCGGAAAAGAGGCGAGAGTGCTACGTTTAGTACCGTTCCCGCCCCGCTTTTCTTGGCGGTTTTGGTCGGAAATACTGCCCGAAAAGTTCATCTCCGCCGGATAAGTTGAAGAATCCGGTAATCAGTTAACCTCCTCTTTTACCCGAAGGAGGTACTGACGGGAAAGCTCATTTCTGGTTTTCTTGGCTGTTCTGCCTGAAAATGCTCAGCCTTGCCGGAGAAGTTGAAGAGTCCGCTGGTTTCAGCTCATTTACTCCTTTTCCCGCCGGGGAAATTTCATATCTGGATTTCCGGCTGTTCTGACGGAAGAGCTCATCCTCACCGGAAGAGTTGAAGTATCCAGTGGATTCAGTTCATTTCCTCCTCCCGGCAGTCCGGCCGGAAAAGCTTATCGTGGCCGGAGAAGGCAAAACACCGTCCTCGTTTGGCCGGGAAACTGACGGAAAGCTGAAGAGCTCGTGTGAAAATCCCGCCGAATTTAGGCGCTGTCCTGTTTTCCGGCCGTTTAGTGCTGGAAAATCCCTTACACGCTTGCAAGCTGAATAACTGCCGGCTACTTGTCCTCGACCGTGTAAAGTCTGGTCTGGCTGGATCTAGTCAGTTCTAGGGTTTTCCCATGGATTTGAATGGCAAAGCTCATACCCAAGGTGTGAAAGACGATGTCGTTCTGGTAATTTCAGAAGACGAAGCTTCAAAGGCTAAGAATCAGATCAGAGATTGCAGAGATTCATTCAAAGACGCAGGTTCTTGCTCCTTTTCAAAGGAATCCGAATCGACTGTCCGAATCCTTGCATCTCCGCTATCTAAAGATCCGGAGGATTCCGATTCTGGATTCTCAGTTCTTGACCATCTAAAATCGAATGTCTCGGTTTCTGTTTCAACGTTAGTCGGCAGCAGCCCTTCCCCTGAACCCATGAAATTCAGTGCGAGTCCAAACAAACCTCCAAAGCACCCCCAAACTGCAACCCTAACCCACCGCTCGCTCTCAAGATCGATGGTCTCAAAGCCGAAGTCGAGATTTGTTGAATCGTCCTATCCAGCTGCCTTGAAACAGGTGGAAGAACATCTCCCACTGAAAGGCTCGAATTCGCCTTACCGGAGTTCGCCAAACCGAGCTCCCCCTATCACTCCCAAGGAAAATCTCAAGAGCACCGCGGCGACGCCACGGTCACGCGCGGTAGAGGAAGAAGAGGAAGAGATTTATAGAAGTTATGATGTCCCTGCACATGAGAAATGGCGCAGGAAATTGAAGTTCAGGGTCGTGTTCGAGTGGGTGTCGCTGCTTTGTGCGACTGCATTGCTGATCACGAGCCTGACCGTTCACAGATTGCAGAACTTCGTGATCTGGGGTCTGGTAATCTGGAAATGGTGCCTGATGGTGATAGTGATCTTCTGTGGTCCGCTTGTTTACCGATTGGTTTATACATGTCCTTGTTTTCTTGATTGAACTGAATTTCATACTCAAGAATAAAGTTCTGTATTTTGTTCATGGGTTGAAGAGAAGTGTTCAGGTCTGTATTTGGTCGGGTTTGGTTCTCCTCACCTGGTTTCTGCTGTTCGATCATGGGGATAAACGATCAAAGACGACCCGCAAGGTCTTGAATTATGTGTCGAGGACTCTTGGTACGGTTCTGATTGGAGCTGTCATATGGCTGGTGAAGACTCTGTTGGTCAAGATCTTAGCTTCTTCATTCCACGTCAATACATTCTTTGATCGGATTCAAGAATCAATTTATCATCAGTATCTTCTTCAGACACTCTCGGGGCCTCCATCAATGGAGATGGCTGAGCAGGTCGGGAGGACGAAGAGTGCCCAGTTGAGTTTTAGGAGTGTGGAGAAAGGGAAGGGAGGGGAGGGACAAGGGGTGATTGATGTGGGGAAGCTTCATAAGATAAAGCAAGAGAAGGTCTCGGCATGGACCATGAAGCGACTGGTTAACACGATAACGAGCTCTGGGTTGTCGACAATTTCAAATACGATTGATGAGAGCATCGATGAAGATGGGGGTGAGCAGAAAGATCAGGAGATTACTAGCGAGTGGGAAGCAAAGATTGCTGCTTATAACATTTTCAAAAATGTTGCCAAGCCTGATTGCAAGTAAGGAGCCATATTTGAGTGTTTTTATTTATTTTTATGTTGGAATGATCGGTTTTCTTTGGACTATATAAACCTTATCGGTTGTTTTGGCAGGTATATCGATGTGGAGGACCTTATGAGGTTCTTGAGTAAGGAGGAGGTGGCAAGTGTGCTTCCGCAATTTGAAGGTGCTGCAGAAACCGGAAAGATCAAGAAGTCAGCTTTGAGGAACTGGGTGGTAAGATTGTTTTCAGATATCCACACGTCCTTCCTTGTGTTGGAATCTCAAATGCTAAGAAAGTAATGCAAGAGTGTTATCCTTTGATGGTTCATATTTCATGGCTTTCCTCCAATTTCTCCTTTAGGGAGGTTCATATCTTTTCGTTTTCACCACCGATTTTTCTTCTATGGATGGACTGAAATTTCTCTCATCTGAAGGCCATGGACTCGGAACTGGTTTTTTTTATTTTTTATTTTTCCGATATACATGCAAATGGCTCAAAAAAGACTGCTTTCAAAACAGAATCAAGATTCTTCACCCATTTAACCTTATTAAGAAACTTACACTGTCAAATCTTTTCATGGAAAGAACATGGAAAATTTTTCTCTGGCTGAGAAAAAAGTTCATTTCTCAACTGAGTGGTTGTCTAATTTTCTAGTATTGGTAGCCAATATGTTTTTCTGATTCTTGTTTTTCAGGTTAAGGTCTACCTTGAACGCAAATCACTAGCACATTCCCTGAATGACACCAAAACAGCAGTGAGACAGTTGAACAAGCTAATAACAGGGGTCGTGATTGTCATAATTGTAATCATATGGCTGCTTTTGATGGAGTTCGCAACAACCAAAGTACTCGTGTTCATCTCATCTCAGATGTTGCTGGTGGTTTTCATGTTTGGAAACACTTGCAAAACCATATTTGAAGGCATCATATTCGTATTCGTAATGCACCCATTTGATGTTGGCGACCGTTGTGTTATCGATGGAGTGCAGGTAGCTCCCTAAAGTTGACATCTATTTTGTGAGCGTTGCTAAGCCCATGTGTGTATATGGCATCCCATCTACCTGCCACCACATGTTCTGGTGTTCACACATGTGAGATCCAAGGCGTCCATCAGACCCATCATGTCGAGTCAGGCATGGCCACTCATCTGGGGGGACACAATTGAGAAAAACTTTGCCAAGCTCCTCTAGGCAGGTTGTCTGTTTCTAATATTGTGGCCCACCTGATGAGTTGAAATGCCTGATTTTTGGGCCAGTGCCTCTATACAGTCAGGATGCTTATCAAATAAATAGATAAATCGGTACAGTGGGACCCACCTTATGGTCATGGAGCTCCCACCTGGAACATGTTGCCATGTAGATGTACTTTTTGGTACGTGTGGGCCTAGCATCCTCATCATCATGTAAGCCTTATCCCAACTAATTGGGGTTGGCTACATGAATTCGCATGGGCAGGATATAATCTTTTTATTTCGTTATACTTACTTTGATGAACGGTAACCTTGCAGATGGTTGTTGAAGAGATGAATATTTTGACGACAATTTTCTTGAGGTTTGACAATGAGAAAATATACTATACAAATTCGGTGTTGGCAACCAAACCCATCAGCAACTTCTACCGAAGTCCAAACATGGGTGATTCTGTGGAGTTTTCCGTTGATGTTTCAACTTCGATGGATAGTATTGGAGCTCTCAAAGAAAGGATAAAAAGGTATGTTATAAACCCTAGCCTTCTGTTCTGTATTCTGTATCAGATCAAGCTACATTCAGTTTATGACATTGCATATTTGCATATGCATCTTTAGTCGTTCTGTTTGCCAAACAATCTATAGTGGGCAGGGCCATCATTTTGCAACAACATGAACGTCGTCATCTGGACAGTGCAGATCATTTAGCTGTCTAGACAATGTTATGCACGTTTAAGCTCTTGATAAATCATGATAACAAGCAGATATTTGTATTATATATAACACATGCACCATTTGGCCAATTTTACACCTGCAACTAGTCATGGGGTGGGTCGAAACCTTTGGTTTTTTCATCAGTGTAGCCCTTTGACCTGAGGGTATTTCCATCCTTTCAACTCCATGCTAGTAGACCATACCCACTTCTTCATTTTGCTTGTGGCCCATAAGAAGGTGTTCTATCAGTTGTCCTTGTGATAAAGGCTCTGTGGGCCCACTGTGGTGAATGTGTGACATCCATTCCATGCATTTGTTGCGCCAGCTCATTTAGATGTTAGACAAAAATGATCATGATTTAAAGCTTGAGTGGGCCACAAAATTGGAAAAAAATTGGGATGACCCATCGCCGAACCCTTCTTTGTGTGTACATGCACCTTCTTGTAGCCTCACTCTTCCCTCCGTCTCCCTCTCCTGTTTTCTCTCTACCCTACCCTCTCCATGTGGATTGCACGTGCCCCATCCCCTAGTATATTCAGTGCAATTATTACCAAGCTATGTACATAGATTATATGTAAATGTACAATGAAGAGCACTATCGTGTTGCCATGACCTAGTCTTCATGGTTATCTATCTGGAAACATCCAGGCATGACTGGTTGTCATCTAGGGCTGTCAGTGGGCAGGATTTGAGCCTGGCCTTGGCAAGCCAGACCCTGGTCTGTCCATATTCTGGGCATGAAAATGCATGCCCAGTCCCCCTCCCTCCAGGGCCAGACAAAATTTTGGTTCATGACAGCCACAAATAAGTTATGTTTCAGTACAAAAGTTGTAAGGCCTTAGACCAAGCTTGTCTGGTCCGTTTTATGTATTGTGCCCCAAGATTAGGCCCGTGGGACTAGCGGGCTTGACATGCTATCATCCCACCCCTTGTCGGGTCTAGGCTGACGGGCCTTCGGTTATCCCAATTCCCAGCCCATTGACACCCCCTTCCCCCTCATCTTTATGAAACTCCTCCTGGGGTAGAGTTCTTTGTGGAGTAACCAGGGAATTTGGAAAGCTGACCTCCTTTTATTTATTTGTTTATTTATATCATGAAACTGTATTTATTGAAGAAGTTCCTTTTTGGGCTTACCAGGTACTTAGAGAGCAAACCTCAGCACTGGCAACCTAACCACAACTTGGTGGTAAAGGAGATCGAGAACGTGAATAAGATGAAGATGACTCTATTTATCAACCACACCATGAACTTTCAGAACATGGCTGAAAAGACGAGCCGTAGATCTGATCTCGTCTTCGAGTTGAAGAAAATATTTGAAGAACTATCGATTAAATATCACCTTCTGCCTCAAGAAGTTCACCTCCGCTACATTGGCTCTGCGATGCCACCGACATTGAACTTTGGACAGTGATGATCTCTCCATGGCGCTGGAAACTCAGCTAACTTGGTTGAGTGCCTTCCTTGTTGGTAATTTTCTAGATAAGTTTTAAGGGCTGTTTCTCAAAAAATTTGGACCGATACTTCAAATCATTAGGAAAGGAATCTATTGGTTTTGGAAGTATTTTTAAATTTTTTTTTTTGAAAGATGAGAACTTTATTGAAGGGCAGCGAAGCTACTGAAAATAATAATAAAAAAAGCTAGAAAAAAAAGAGTCCGGTTCTTCTTATCAACCTTTCTTCAGCTGTTATTCATATAGGTAGCTGATTCTTTCTTTCATTCAACTGCCACGTTTTGGGGTGATGGATTTGTATATTATTTGCAGTGGCGGGCCAGAGCTTCTGACTGCTCCGATGAGATTTCATACATCTCTTCTAACATCCATGATTAATTTAGGAGCATCAATATTTTTATTGTTTTGTTCTATGTTGGCTTTTAAGGTGGCCAGGTTTGCCTGTTTTCGAGTTTTTGACATTGAAATTTTGGTGCCACTGCCACCCACGTCAGAATGTTGTAACTCATCTTCATGTTTCGGTTTTTGTTATCATGCACACACACGAGAGAGATTAGGGGGGACAACTGAACCCTTATACCATCTTAATCTCTTCTTAATTCTGTTCTTGACCCTTTTTTTGTTTTCATAGCTCCAATTATGGCCCAAATCTGGATATGGTGTTAGATCTTGGATATTGAAACATAGGGACCCCAAGGGCCTGTTTGGAGCGTGGATTTGGAACCCCCTGGATTTGAAACCCCCTAGTTGTGTTTGGCACCCTAGATTTGGAATCCCCTATAATACAAAATTATGATATTTACAGGGTTTTGAATTTAATTACTAAATCAACTTCAATATCCCTAATTAGTGTATCGTATGTAATGTTTGACACAATGGTTGTAATAAGTCCATTGAAATATATACTTCGGCAAAAAATGATAAAATTCCGAGTCTCAGATGGGCCACAAACACAGGATCACATCCGAGTGACTAACCAACAGTTTTTAATTGTTGATTTACATGGACAATGTTTGGATGGTGCAGATCATCCTATTAAAGTAATTTTAGTGATGCAGTTGATGATCTAATTGTTTTGGGATATGATTAGTGGGCCATGTGCCTGATAGATTAGTAGCCTAGTGACACACATGTTACACATGTGACTCTTGAAATGATATTAGATGTAATCCAAGCTTCCACCTTGGATTTCAACTTCTCATGAGGGGATTTGAAACCCTCATATGCTTTATGTGCCAAACACACCAGGGGATTTGAAACCCCCTCAAATCCCCCCAAATCCATGGTGCAAAACGTCCCCTAAAGCATTTATCTTTTGACACATATACTTGTATGGTAGGCAAAGGGCGCTTGACCTCATGGGAAGTTCTCGTGACGTCGAGCTATGTGGGCCCCACTGTGATGTGTGATGGGCATCCACCGTCACTCAGATGCACCATTCCATGTTGGGCCACAGGCCTAAAACTCAGGACAATCCATGACTTGGTCGGGCCACACCATAGACAACAGTTAAGAGTGGATATCCATCCATTGAAACCTTTATGATTGTTTATAGTATTGACTGAGATGTGGTTGAGAAATCCAACCCATCCATTGTGGGCGTCCCACTTAAATAAGAGGTCACACCAAGTTTCAACCATATCCAAAATTCAGGTGGGCCCTAACAAGTAACAAGTGCTTTTAGATGTTGTAGGCATGATTTTACACTCTTTTAGTTGGTATGGCCCACTTGAGTTCTGGATATAGCTGATTTTTTGGATATCCCATAGCCAATAAGGGACCCACCAAATGCATGGTGTAGATGCCCATCATACATCACAGTGGCGCCCAGACTTACTTTCCCTTGTAACCTATTGGGGCTGCGCCTAAGTTCCCTTGGATGCCTTCACTTCTAATTCTATCCTTCGCCATCCATTTATGTCAATATCCTCGTTTCATCTGCACTCGTTTCGTTCCTTGATTGCACATCTGACTTATAGACAAAATCTCCCCTTACATTTTGATTTATCTGCACTAAGGGATTCCAATGAAACCTAAATAAAATTGGAAGCATACCACCCTGGTCAGTTTTTTCAAGCTCAATTTCAATGGAAACTCTTTGGGGGTTTCCCAGGCCTTGCAAGGATCCCCCACAGCTTAGCAAAGAACCATGGGAGCAAGGAAATTCTACAAATATAGGGTCCACTGAGTTCAAGGGGCTCCAGTTTCACTGAAGTAATTTCCTTCTTCAAGGCTTTAAGTCCAACCTGTTGGTTGCCACTTAAAAATGAGTTCATCTCATTTTAGTTAATATCACTTATGGGTCATTTGGATGCCTGTAAATGGGGCTAACTGTAAATGATTTACAGGTAAATGGTTTATGGTCTGTGTTTGGATGTTGAAAAATGCTTGCAAATCATTTACAAGCTATAAATGATTTACGGTAAAAAAGCTGTGATTTCATTTACAGGCTCTCCGTTCCGTTTACAGCCTAACGGCTATATTTTCAAAGATTGGCCCTACATTTGTTGGGCCATTTATAGGACCTAAACAATTTATAGGCCATCCAAGTACAAATAAGCATTTACCTTAAATCATTCATAGCTTACAGCCAAACAGGACAGGTTTAAATCATTTACCACTTAAACCATTAACAGACATCCAAACGGCCCCTTAACATATTAAAGACCATTCTATCTAAACAAAATGAGACGAACCCATTTTTAAGTGGCAGCCAAACACACTGTTAGCTGCTGATCTCTTAGCCCTGTAATTATTGAAGAAGATTCGAGCAATGCGAGGATTCGTGATGTGAGCTTTCCCTGGGGCATTGCAAACATTACCGAGGAAGCTTTGGATTTATGTTCTTCCATGCAAATTCTGATAAACAGGGAACAGATTCTGCTTCTCTTTTGCCGTGTCTAGCTTTTCTTTTGTTTAATAGAATTTTCAATACAAAAAAATAAAAAAAAAGGATTGAAGGACATGCCAAACACAATCCAACAATGAATGAAGAATAACTTGCAACAAGGTCAACAGTATCGTTTATAACCTGCGCATCATGCATAGTTTCTGAAGTCAATTAAGTTATGTTTGGATGCACAAGGGAAATGAATTGCCTACCTTGGTATATGACGAGGGTAGCCCTCAAAATCGCGATTTTGTTCATTCATCGTTGAACCTGTGATTCACGATATCAATGCCAAGGATCGAAACTGCAATGTGGTTAGTTTTTCTTTACTGAACTAAATTATCACAATTTGATTCGGTAGTGAATCCAAACACACCTTTAGACAGCAGAGAAGCTTGAAGAGGGCAGAAGCTAGAAATCGGTTCAGCCATTGAGATTATTGAAGCTGCTGCTCATTTTTTTATAAGAGATTCAAAGCATTCTTTCCAGTCTGAAACCTTTTCTCCTCCATTCACCACCTATGCAGGGAATAAGCTTAAAATGAAAATGATTTTTACCATGAAAAGAGGCGCCAGTGCCATGTGTGGGATGTACATGCCATCCATCAGGTGGGCCCCGCCATGTAGATGGCCTACCCAGAAAAAGGGCTGGTCCACATCAGGAGGAGATCCAGTCCATGGATGGCTGGATGCCTTAACCATTTTTGCCTTCCCATATTTAGAAAATAAATCCAGCTAGTGGGCATGATGATCAGAACCGTTCACTCATCATAAGGATCCATAAACGGAGGATTAGGACGATCCTACCCATGTGAAAACCTTGTGTAAAAATCACTAATTGGGTTATGTTGGCCTTTCTATGCAATTTTAAAATGATGATTTTGGTCCATGACTCACCATGGTTCTTCCAACCCCAAATATAGTCCATGACAACGATGAGGTGGTCCACGATGAATGAACGGTTTAGATCACTATACATATTGCCATGTGTACGATGTAGAGAGTGTGGCTGGATCTCTGCTCAGCTTTAGAATGTCCCACTTGAGTCTAAATGAAATGGAAATGCTATCTGTTTGAAACCAACCTCAAAAACGAGTCCTTTCTGTGGAACTGCATCAAGTGCCTCTACACAGATGAGAGCAGCATCTTCTTTGCTGAGGCTTCCTTGTGCTGCGCTTCCCTGAGGAAAGGAAAAGCAATAAAGAAGTATTATATGATGCGTGGCTCGATTCTGATAAGTGGGGTCCATGGTTCAGCAATCTTGACCATTGGTGTGTTGTGTCCCACCACGGATCGACAATTCCCAATAAATTCTCCCACATTAGAAGATCCTGGCAACTGATCTTGGGACTTTTTTCAGTTGGGTGGGGCCAGTTGTTGCATCTCTTCTTGTCTCTCTGTAGCATAGTTTAGAAACTTGGGAAAAAACTGAAAGACTTGACCAGATTTCACCATGACTAGGAAAAATTGATCTGGTCAAAACTCGGTAACTCAAGAGAAACTCAACTCAACTCGAAAATAAATCAGATATCTCAATTAAAAACTCGAGTTATCACAATTCGAACAAGTTTATCTTCTTAAATATTAAATAAAACTGGAAAAACTCATATGAGTTTTCGAGGCAACTCGACTCAATCTGGTTTTGAGTGAAGTAAAGTTTTCAAGTTTCTGACTGTGATCTGTAGGCCACAAGATTTTTTGCCAGCTTCATCAGCTGACTAGAGAACAAACGAAGCTAAAGTCTCATTTGAATTTGTACCAAACACATTTTTCTTCGTCTTCGTATAGATCTGAAGTTGGTGTTTATTGCATTTCTTTCCGTCAGCTCTAATTCTACGATTTATACAATCAATCATCACCGGTTTCTAATGTGATATGCAGATCTCCACTGTTCATCAGGTGGGGTCTACCATGCACATGTCATGGCCTGAAAACCAGTCCAGTTTGGTCCGTAACAGTAAGGCAAAACCATCGACAGTGGAAAAGAATCGAACGATCTTCTACATTCAGCAATCCACTTGTGACCCACCTGATGACCAAACAGGCCTGATTTTCATGCTGCCTACGCCCACCTGATGAATGGTCTGGATCTGTTGCAATTGCACCTCAATGGAACGCTGTGTCAAGTGGACATAGCAGCATTCCAATGACAAAGGAAGAGAAGATGAAGACGAAGACCTCCTTAAAGCTGAAACCTTGCTCACTGCCGGGGCTGTTTTGCAATGAGCCAGCTCTGATGATGGTGTATGGGATGCCGGATGCGATCACCACAGCTTCATCTCTCTCAGCAACCTTCCTTGCCTTGCTGTTCATGAGAGCTTGGATGCCACTGCTGCCTCTATAAACAGCCAACTGCAAGCTAATTAAAACTCCATACTACATGGCGTTTGGACACTCAATTGAACTGAATTGCTACAGCATGATCCAATGTTGAAGAAATAGCCAATGTGGGGCGGGCTCCATTTTAGTTCATTTGTAATTCCATGCATTCCAAGGACCAAATTGTCATAATTCAGATCCGGTTGAGTGGTGTATGAGACCCACTTTTGTTGCCTTTGTATTGAATTGAATTTTGCAATTCAGTTCAGTTGAGCATCCACTTTCACCGTTGACTTTGTATTGAATTGAATTTTGCAATTCAGTTCAGTTGAGCGTCCGAACGCAGCTTTATTTTGACATGGGACCATGAATGCATGCATGGAGTGAGCGGGAAACCTGTGAAAGAAGAATGATATGCTGTACGCCTTTCATGTTCTGGACTTCTGATAAGAATCCTCCCTGCAGGAAAATGTGTTTTGATGATTTTGGTGAGTCATACAAAGTGAGGATTTTCATTAGTATGTAAAGAGAATTGGCATCTCAAATGAAAATAGAACTACGGCTGCAAACAAGGTATGCCGTAATTCTCTCTTTCATTTTATATTGTTGCAATGGAGATAACAAAATGAGCTTTCGGTCTGTAATCTTAGGGCATGTTTGCATGCCTCCCACTTTTCATTTCTCACTAAATCTTCAGAGACCAGCATTTGTAGGGGAAAGCTTCCATGTGTTTAAGAAGCCGAACTGTTCATCAAACTCGGCAGTTTTGGAAAACCCCTTCCTCTGAAATTTCAAGGCCTATTGGACACTTGAGTGGGCCACAATCTTAATTTCAAATCCAGCCATGGGTATGTATGTCAGGAGAAAAATGCATTAGAACTCAATTCTCAGTAGCACCCAAGCACACACTTAAAGAGTATAAGCAAGCCATAGTATTAAAAAGATTCAAACATCGCGCTAGTTAATTTCAATATGGATTCTCTGTTAATGGCATAAAATTCAATTTTCGGAATCTAACCAATATGATTTTATGCCTATGTGATCCGAGGAACTGTGTGATCCATGCATGGTTCAGTCAACCCAAACCATTGACAGTGGGTGGACCACTTCCCAAAATCTTCCATATTGTAAGATCCTAGCTGTCAATGCTCTGGCCATTTTCTTCTGTTGAATGTCTCTGATCAAAGGGATAGGATGGTCTCGAGAAGATAATTGGGGTGTAGTCCATCCACTGTGGGCCATCAGATCAACCCACTTCAACCCAGGTCTGGAAAATTACTGTGTCCCAATACGTTGATGTTATAGTATGAAAATGGGAATGAGAATCAATGGACTGATTCGAACAGAACATACATACATCTGGAGGGCATATCACCGCACGGACGCCTTTCAGAGCCTTTGTAAGGAAGGACTGATCGCTCGGATCTCCAGCCATCGACTTCTCATGGAACAACAGAACCAAGTTAGAAAAAATCATTGAAACAATGTTGGAAATGTCCGTTACCTGAAATTTCTCTAAATCTCAATATGGATATGCATGAGAAAAGCTCTTGTGATGTTTTCACCTCAACGTAAGTCCCAAAGGCTTCGACAGCGGCCCGCTTATCCTTGACGAGTGCCTTCACTGGAGATCGTTTTAAAATCAATGACAGTATTGCCATCTGCATGGACCAAAATACATGGCTATGATCTCATTTTAGAAGTTCTGATTGTACTACGGTCTATGCCTTCATACTGGTTTGATTGTTTGATTTAGGCTGCATTTGGATGCTCGATTGGATTGAATTGTAGTAGCTCTTCTCAGTGAAGAAGTCCATGACCAAAGTGGACATAACCCTATTCCATTCATTTGAATTCAATTAGGTCATGTTTGGATGCCACTAAAAATGTGTTTTAACTAATGTTTCTCTCTAGAGGCATTGGCACGATCCGTCGGAAGCATGCCGGTGGCTAGAATGAAATATGAGATCGTGGCCCACTCAAGTATCCAACGGGCCCGAAATTTCACCCATACGTTTTTTGGTGGTGAATCTAATAAACGGTTCGTTTTTTTGGGAATAATCTCATATTTTATAACATGAGTGTGAGAGGTGCTCGAGAAATGCCTTGCTATCTGCATGGTACTTGCAGATTTAATGAAAAATGAAAAATGGGTGGCATCCAAACACACCCTTAGACATTTGGTTGCATTATGCATTTAAATGGGTTCTCCCCGACTTTGGTCATTCCTCTACTAAAGTGAATCAAGCAAACTACAATTCAGTTCAATCAAATACCCAAACATGCCCTTTTACACAAGCTAAGACAAAATCAAGACTGAAAATTTACTAGAAGTCGCATATTGAGATAATGGAAATATGAAAAATCAGGCCTATGCAATGACCCACCTGACCAATTTCACCTATCTCCGTCCGTCACCAAGACTGCATCTCGAATTTCCTCTGCTTCTGCGCGTCAACAAACATACCCAATTTCCTTCAAGGCCTCAGAATCCAAAATCAACGTTCCTGAATACATACTCTACTACCTGGCGATTCATCTTCTTCATCTACAAGACCTCCGTCTTTTGGAAGTAGATCAGGCGCTCCGTACCACTTCCTCAATTTCGGCCCGCCTGCAAATGCAACCATGTATGAATGTAGAAAACCCCATTTAAGTCGTGACGATGAAATTCAAAGCCGTTTTGATATCAATTGCAGATCAAACAATGAATCCAGCTGAACATATGACATTGCTAATCCAAATGCTCTCTCTCTCTCTCTCTCTCTCTCTCTCTCTCTCTCATGGAAATGATACCATGCTCAGACTGACTTACATATCTGGACAATTCATTTAGTGGGCTTCTCCTTTGATGGATGATGCCTGCAAATGGAATGCTAAAATGAATAATATAACCAGCATTCCATATGCAGTGGGAAGAAATTTCACCAATCGAATTACATGAACTGTTCGATGGATGGGATTCTTCGACCCGTCGTCCATCTGTGGTGGGGCCCACCGGACAAATGATCCGGAATGCTAAAAGTGCACCAATTTACAGAAAATCTGATTAAAGAAGAAGAATTCATGGGACAGAACATGGAATTCATTGAATGAATTTTCCTGACGAGACTAGATCGCATTTGTCGGGATGAAATCGAATGAAACAAGCAACACCCAAATCAAAATCTAATGAGAAATGATTTAAAAACCTTCAATGTAGTCGAGAATCTGATCGGTGAAGCTAGTTTTCTTCTTGGAAGAGCAGCAAATGAGAGATGGAGTATGGGATCTGGTTGATGGAATTGAGATCTTCGATGGATTTTGAGTAGGGGAGAATTGGAAGGAGAGAGAGTGAGAGAGGGTGTTGGAGAAAATGGAAAGAGATGCAGAGAGAGAAGCCATTGCAGAGAGAGAGAGAGAGAGAGAGAAAGAGAGAGGAAAAACAGTTATTTCCGTTCAAGCGTTTGGATAAGGAGATGACTGGAGGAGAAAGCACCTGATCTAGTCCATGGATGAGGAACGATGTGATGCGTTGGTCCACATCTTTCAAAGTACTCTTAGATTTTCAATTCTGACAAGTGGGGAACCTGTGATTCTGTAATCCAAACCGTCTATATGTTGATTCTTACCGTGGATGAAGATACTACAGGTCGATCTTTTGCTGTTGATGTGGACCGTTGTTTTATTTTCTCTTCTTAACCGTTCATATAAGGAACAAAAATTGGAAATTTTATGAATTTTATATCGATTGGATTTTTGGGGTTTGGTTATTTCAATGGAAGAAACAAAACTAATGGATTGGATTACGTAAATACGAGCTCTACTTATCAGAATTGAAAACGTGTGTGTACTGCGCAAAGGTGCAACGCACGTAGTATGAAATTCCACGCGCTGTAGATTCGGTAACACCAAGTAAGTTCACGCTGTGACCATGGGGCCCACCTTGATGTATCTGTTGTATATCCACTCCGTCCATACTTTTTTCCCATATCATTTTAGCGAATGAGTCCAAAAATTAAGTAGATCTAAATCTCAGGTGGACCACACCACAGGAAATAGTAGTGAATGAATCCCCACAATTAAAAACTTCTTAGGGCCCACCGTAATGTTTATTTTCCATCCAAATTGTTTGTAAGGTCCCACAGATCTGGATTTAAAACTTTTGTAGCTCCAAGAAGTTTTTAATAGTCGACGTCGTTCAGTCACCACTATTCCCTGTGGTGTGGTCCACCTGAGATTTGGATCTGCCTAATTTCGAAGCTCGTGCCATACATGAGCTGGAAAATGGATGGATGGCATGGATTTAATACGTACATCATGTTGGCCACAGGGGCGACTACGACCATTCTGGCAGAAGCGAACACAACACAGGAAATTTCAACAGTTCCAACTTAAGTACGGGTTTTTTTTTTTTGTTTGTGAGAAATCTTCTCCAACCATCTTACTAGCTCTTTTTTTTTTTTTTTTTAAACATCAAAAGATAAAAAAAAAAAAAAGAGGTAGATCCTAAACTTAAGTGATTGACATGGTAGGAAACAATGGGGATTGAATGCCCACCATTGAAACATTCATAGGCACAAAAGTTTTGTTTATGTTTGGGTTTGATTTAACATATAGTGACTTAAATGATGCCACATTGGAATGAGACCTTGATGAGAGAGGAACAAAAAATTATTTTAGTTGACCTGGTGACCAAATTTAATCAAATTCTGAAATGTAATGAGTATCCAAGTCCAATTGGCTAAGCACATTATAGTTTTTGTTGATGTGACAGAGTTGACCACTCACTTTACTAGTCTCATGCTAATAATGGATAGTAGTCGAAATATTAACCTGGCTAATAACATATTTAGCTGATACACTATAGCATTGCACAGAAGAAACTTTAATGGCCAAAAACATTTTGGTAAAGTAACATAAAGGCAATGCCAAGTTGGTTGGTTTTCATGGCTTATAACACATGTTTGGATTGAAAAAAAAAATGATAAAGATTATCTACACATGGCGTCCTATGAAGAAACCCTACATATATAATGAACACAGGATGTCCACATACCCAATGGCTAGCCTATGACAATTGAAAAATGAATAACACGTGGTGTTGTAGATGAAGCCACAACCATTTATAGGTCCAGAAGGTTACTTTCACATCAGCAAATGTGAGAATTAGCTATGAAGATCTTTCTCCAACTATCACCTAAAAATTTTATAAATAGAACTAAGATTGAAGAGTTATAGTCTCTCACCAATGTAACACAATGCAACTCTACAATGCAATACTGTTTATCCTAGTTTAACTCTTAGATTAGCTTAGCTTTTATTGTAATTTAGTTTATCTTCACTGCTACACTAGATTGGCTTTAGCTTAGGAGTAGTATAATTTCTTTTATCTATGCTCATGTCACTATATTAAGGGAGATTTTTTTTCTCTTTTTAATGTAATTTCTTTTGTCTATGCCCAAGCTCAACTAAGAAAGACCTTAGTTTTAGAACTTCGTTATTTACGTTATAGTTATTGGAATGCCAATGATTTTTCTTTTATCTATAAGTGTTTTTCTTTGATAAATGCAATTTCTTTTCTCTCACTCCTATGTCATGTTAATTGATCAATTTCTGCTATTACGGTGAGAAAAAACATTTCAGTCAAAGGGCCGAAAAAAAAAAACTCATTAGAATGATGAATCCTCCCATTTGCAAATTGCCCTATCTATATTACAGATAACTGAATAAATGATTGAACTGCTAAGTTCTTAGTCATAGACGAGCATTCCCAATCTCTCTATTTATCTTGGCGCTTGGGTCAGAAGCATTTAATTCAAATTGAGCTGCATCAAAGTCTAAGACACTCGACATCACTTACACGTGTCAACAACGATTAAATTTTGAGCCAAAAAGCTTCTAGTTGATATTTGTGTTTTCAATTCAACCCAACCAAAATGACCTTATGAACAGGTTAGATGGCTCATCAACAACCATAACAATGTGGGCATCCCTCTCTTTGTTAACAAGAACTGGCTTCCGGTCTAGCCCATGAAGTTGGGTGAATCATAGATCGATGGATACTTGATCGTCGGGCCATTGTTATGGGAAGCGGATTGCATAGTGAGTAACTCAGTAGGCTAAGGGTGTTGAGTCAACCATATGGGGCCCTACCATGATTTATGTATTATATCCACTCCATCCATCCATTTTATAAGATAATTTTAGGTTAGATATAAAAAAACGAAGCATATAAAAATCTCAAATGGACCACACCACATGAAAGAATGTGAATTGAACTTCTACCGTTAACAAAATCTTGGGGGCCACAGAAGTTTTAGATCAAGCCAATATTTGTTTTCTTCCCTTCATCCGCGCTTGTGTGATCTCATGAATAGGATGACAAATGAACATCAATGTGAGCCCTAGAAAGGTTTTAATGGTGAAAATCATTATTCCCACAATTTCCTATGGTGCAGTTCACCAGAGCTTTGGATATGCCTTAATTTTAGGTTCAACCCCTAAAATGATATGAAAAAATGGATGGATAGAGTGGATAAACCACATACATTCAAAGTGGGCCCAACAGAGTTTACTCAGCATAGCAAGTAGCTCAGTACGTAGTATATCGACCTTGTCAATCCATTTTCACTAGAGGTGTACACGATCCGAATCAAATCGAGCTTTGCCAAGCTCAGCTCCGCTTGGTCATCGAACCCAATTGGGTAGCTCGGCTTAGTTTGGATGAGCTTTCAAGCCTAAATTTGAGCTTTTGGATATGGAGGGTCGAAGGGGCGACTTCGCCAATCTGGTCGTTTGGGGATTGGGCGTTCATTGGCTGGGCGATGAGGAGAGAGAGAGAGAGAGAGAGAGAGAGAGAGAGAGAGAGCCGGGCAGGTCAGGTTGGGTGTTGGCTAGAAGGGTGACGAGGGGAGAGATCAGAGATGAGGTGAGATGAGAGGGATTAGAGATGAGAGAGAGAGAGAGAGAGAGAGAGAGAGAGTGGAAGCCGGACGACTGGAGTGAGTCATTGGTCAGGCTGGGCGAGGGCAAGTCGGCGACTTGGGTTTGAGGGAGGGTGGGCAAGGGTGCTCAAATGAAAGATAAAAAAGGATTAGATTTTGGGTGATGGCGCTCGATTCTATAAATTTTTTTATTATATATAATAGCTTTTTAAAAAAAAGAAACAAATCGAGCGGAATCGAACCTGATTCCGAGCCAAGTCAAATCAAGGCTCAAATTTTTAACAAGTTCATAAAATAGCCACAGCTTATGAATTGAGCCGAATCAAGTTTTTTTCGAACCGAGCCTCCGAGCTTTTCAAGCTGGCTGAGTGTTTGTGTACGACTCTAATTTTCACAGCTAGCATGGTAAAAATGAAATTGAAGCAGGTCCAAATCTCATGGGAACCACAACTTAGGAATCACTGGTGATTAAATGCCTACCATTAAAATATTTTTGGGGGCCCAAGATGGTTTACTTGCCCTCCAAACTATTGATAAGGCCACAGAATCGGACGACGCGACCGCACAGATATCAGTTTGATAGTTTTTAATGTGGTTCACTTGAGATTTGGATCTGCTGCATTTTTAGGCTCATGCCCTAAAATGAGCTGGGAAAACGGATGTATGGCGTGGATATAAGACACATACATCAAGGTGGGCCCCAAAGTCAGGAATCAATGGAACGCTCAGGATATCCTACACGTACGATACCTTCGCACGCGTATCGCGAATCTTCTGTCCTGTGCATTATATCCTCGCGCGCGAGTCGCCCCAGCGGCCTGCAGCGGAAGTGGTTGCGTCCTATACGGAATCAATCCAGGCATGGCTGTGTGGGCCACCTTGATGTATGGGTTTTATACACGACGTTCATCCATTTTTAAAGATCATTTATTCTAGGATCCAGAAAACTAGGCAGATCCAAGCTGAAAGTGGACCATGAAATGGGGATTGAACCCCCACCATTAAAAACTTTTCGAGGGCCACAGATGTTTTGATTGAAGTTTAAATTTGTATTTTCCCTTCATCCAGTTCTATGTGACCTTATGAACAGGTTTGATGGAAAATAAACATCACGGTCGACCCTAGGAAGGTTTCAACGGTAAGTGTGATTATCAACGCTGCTTCATTTGATGTGGTCCACTTGAGCATTGGATCTTTCTTAGTTTTTGTCTTGTTCAATAAAATTATCTGAAAAAATAGATTAACGGCGTGGATGAAACCTATACATCACGGTGGGCCCAACAGAATCCCTGCCTGGACCGATTTCCATCCAGGCGGGGGAAGGATGCAATCCGCTTCCCTCTACCGCACGAGTTAGGGCTTTATAAAGTCCAGAACCCTTGTGAAATCCCACACGAGCTTTATAAATCTCATCCGTCGAAATAAAAATTCATAACATCCTCGCCGTAGCATCTCTTTCACCCTAGCCCCGTATAAAATCCCCAATCTTCTTCTCCAGCAGAGAATTAGGGTTTCTCTCTCTCTCTCTCTCTCTCTCTCTCTCTCTCTCTCTCCCCTTCCTTTGAAGATGGCGACTCAAATGAGCAAAAAGAGGAAGGTACTCTCTCTCTCTCTCTCTCTCTCTCTCTCTCTCTCTCTCTCTGTAATTGATATTTCCACCCCACAAAATTGCTAGTTCAATCCATGTAAGGGCAATTTGGTGAGATCGTTGAAAACGCTCACAATCACCAAATTACCCCTTTAAAAGTATCATATATGCATGGGTAGAAATTATAATGACCAAAATACCCCTCTAGGGGTAAAAATAGCATCCCTTATTGCTGCTGTAGTTGCTGCTTCTGTTGTAGTAGTTGTTGTTGTTGTTGTTTTGGTTGTTGTGGCTGTTGTCATATTTTCTGGTGAATGTTCTCTACTAAAAAAAAAAAAAATCCAATTTGCCATCAATTCCGGATCGTTTATTTAGTGGGTCGCACAATTGATCGGAAACTGTAGGAAACTGCTGTAGATCGGGCGATCTTAACCGTCCAATTTAAGAGAATCCTGGCAATAGACAAATCAAACGGGTCAGATCTTCCAATGAGTGAGATTTGTGGACCGATTGATCGATGGTGATGCCCACATGAAGAATAATGTGTGTCATTGACCATTGTCCCATCGCTGCTCCCCTTAGATTTCCTTTCTATTATATTGTAGTGCTTATATTGTAGTGCTTCTAGTTGTATAGGGACACCTAGGTATTCCAACCAATAGATCTGGACTGTCCATTTGGTTGAGCCAAAGATCTTACTGACCAAATTATTCTAACCATCTGATCAATGGACTAAAAAATTGGCGGTCAGGATCACGGAGAGAAAAATTGGTCCAGTCAACAGTTCAGACCGTCTATTTGCCGGGTCTTGTTGTGGATTGGTTATGGTTCTAAAAGTTACTTTGAGCAAATGATCCTAACCATTCCATCTATTTGGTGGGTCCCAACATGGGTTGACTGAGGTTTGAGTTGATCCTAACCATCCTATCTATATTTGTTGGGTCGCATCATGTGATGATTATGATTCTAAGCCATGAGTAGACAATCCTAACCATCCCATCCATGGGTTTGAAAATGGATGGAGATAAACAAGTACATCAGCTTTTGGATTGGGTTGGATCTTATGGAGAGTCCGGATAGATGTATTGATTGGATTGTCCGTGCATCCTGATTGAACTAGCAAGACTATAACCAATGTTGCTTTTGGAGCACTAGATCATCTCCTCCTCCTCCTCCTCTTCTCCTTCTTCTTCTTGTTCTTCTTGTTCTACTTCTTCTTCTTCTTTGTATAATTACTATTGTTGGTATTTCAATTGGGCTTCTTGTTGCAGTTTGTCGCAGACGGGGTGTTCTTTGCGGAGCTGAACGAGGTGCTTACTAGGGAGCTTGCAGAGGATGGATACTCGGGTGTTGAGGTCCGTGTCACGCCCATGCGCACTGAGATCATCATCCGGGCCACTCGTACCCAGAACGTCCTTGGTAATTTAACTTTTCATATTATTAGGGCTTAGGGTTTGTAGCCAGCACAGATGGTTTATTTTGGATGACTGCTATGGTGGTATGCGGGATTACTCCCTATATTGTAGTTGGCAGGGCTACCATTACAAGCTAAATTGACCGCTGCTAATAATGATTGCAACTGATATCCTGAGATCCCTGCATTGGATGCCTCCCATGGTTTGACAATGGCAATGCGGTAATCATTACTGTCTGATCAATGAGTTGTTGTGTATGGGCTGTTGGATATTCTTGTTTCAGCCATCTGTTTGCAGGTCTCTGAGTGGCCAATAAAATTCTCCATTCGGTAGGATTTTTCCACTGAATCCGCGCCAGGACCCAGAAGGCAAATGATGCGATCACGAGGGTGGGCCTCACTGTTGATTTATACAGTGAAGGAACCTGACAGATTTAGCTGTCCTAATTGTCAAATGAAGGTGCTTTTGCTGTTGGTATTTTCAATTTTAACCACAGGCCAGTGTGGTTATCTATGTCAGTTCTGCACATGGGTCATCCACAGAGGGGTTCAGTGGATATGATTTGGTAGTCAAGGAGTGGACATATCTACAGGGGTTGTAATGGATTACAATGTTGGGTTACCTTGTGGCTGATCTGCCATTTTCTATTTAGATATTTGGCGATTATAAAATTCTTCCATTTTGGAACTTCAGGCGAAAAGGGTAGAAGAATCAGGGAATTGACATCAGTTGTCCAGAAAAGGTTCAATTTCCCTGAGAACAGTGTTGAGCTTTATGCCGAGAAGGTCAACAATAGAGGGCTTTGTGCCATTGCTCAGGCTGAGTCACTGCGGTACAAGCTTCTTGGAGGTCTCGCTGTCAGGAGGTATCTTTTAATTTACTTGAATTCTTGTAATGTATGCTTTTCTGTATGACATCTATATCCACTAAGCCATGGTATGTATTTCGTAAGTTAGATCATTGCTTATTACATTTTGATATATTTTGTTTTCTAACTGTTGTAGCTGTCTCTTATATTGCTATTGCTGCTTTTGATTCTTAGCATTCATGATTGTGCTTTTGAGATTTTCTTCAAATTCAATTTCTCTCTGTGTTGATGTCATTTTTCCGATGTTGGATAATCTTGTTTAGGACAAGGTATTAAAAAATGGCTGTTACGTAATGATAATGGTGGGAATTGTTATGCATGATGGGGGCCAATACATTTTTTTTTTTTTTTTTTTAAATTGGCTGTGTCTTACATTATGGCCTGTATTGTTACGGTTGAATACCTTGGCTTAGAAGCTCTACACACATGCACGCACACTTGGACATGCTAGATTGCAATGAAATTGTGGAATCCACATTTTCTTTTCCATATTTATCTGGTATAGCTTCTTAAGCTCATAAAGGACATGCCAGATATACCTAATCCATTGTATATCACAGTGCCACATTGACACAAGTAGGAGAATGTTGGAACTGGCCCGTAATGTTGGGTCACACACAACCCTCTTATCTAGAGGATGGATATGGACAGTTTGGATCGATGTGATGAGCATCCTGTGGGGCACACAGAATTGTCGTCGCAAACATGCCATGTGCACCATAGGGTTACCAGACTCTTTATATGTGAAAGGTTTCTGTTTTGTTCTTGTTCTTTTTTTTTTTTTTTAAATTTTTAATCATGGGCAGAATACAGAAACCTTAACTCCATGTAAAGTTTGCTACGTAAGATACGAAGAAACAAAAGCAAAAGATTGGGTGTGGGACATTAACTGTCTTATGTTGTCTGGTTTGCCTGATGCATGTTCCTTTGCGTGTTCTCGTGAAATAAAGCTGGTTTATTCATTTCAAAAAAAGAAAAAAAAAGAAAGAAGAAGCAAAAGATCAGATGATAAGAAATCAACTGTCCTTACAACAAAGATTTCTCTCCCAAACTTACCTCAATTGAAGCCAATGACCAACTCGCAAGCATGCGAGCTCATTTGATTAATGTCCTTGCATTTTGTGAGGGGTATTCATATCCTTACATTGCTGACCAGTAATTCCACTGGGATTGGAAAAACATAGCAGAAGAAGAACATTAACTGCATGTGGCAACTCTAGCTAACCTTGCCTTTGTTGGTTTCCTCTGATCATTGTTATTGTTTGAGACTTGTAATCTTTCCTGTTGGTGAATGTTACTTGCAAAATTCTGGGATTCATTAGAGAAGAAATGTTAGCTAAAGATCCCTGCCTGTTTTAGGGCCTGCTATGGTGTCTTGAGATTCATTATGGAAAGCGGGGCGAAGGGATGCGAGGTTTGTCTACGTGCTCTCTTTCGTGTGCATGCTAATCCTTATTTTGTTGAATGGAGACTCCCAAGTATTTGTGATGTCATGTTTGCAGGTGATTGTAAGTGGAAAACTAAGGGCACAGCGTGCTAAATCGATGAAGTTCAAGGATGGATACATGATATCATCCGGTCAGCCTGTTAACGAATACATCGACTCGGCCGTGAGGCATGTTCTTCTGAGACAGGTTAGCTCCTTAAAACCCTAATGCTTTTTATCGCATCTCAGCTTGGCTGAATTGCAATTCATTCAATTCATTATGGATGAAAGGACCTATGTGGGCATGGTGCCATTTTAGTGCGAAATGATGGCAACATCCCCAACTGCAATTTCCATTTTTCAATGTGTATGTGAAATGGTGGCAGTTGGCTTTTGGTAAGTTAGTCTTTTTGTTGAATTGAGTTATTGCATTTCAAAATGGTTTAACACCCAAACGTACCCTCAATCATGTTCTGAAATGACATCTGTCTGTGCCCTTTGTTTGTAATTTAATCATGTTTCACTTTTGGTGGTGTGTATGTTGTGGGTTACTTGTGCCTTTTTGGTTGCTCCTTAAAACTGGGTTAATTTCATTTTAGTAAATAGCCACTGTGTGTTAAAGATCATAGCTTAGTGTGTGTTTGGTCGCACCAAATTTAATAATACTTTGCACCAAATTAGACTGCTTAATCATGAAATTTGGTACAATCAAACGCACCCTTACATAGATTGTTAGTTATATTTTTAATCCAACTGAAAAAATGATTCTCTAATACTTAATTTTATTCCTACCCAAAAAAAGAAGAAAAGATGAACTCATTTTCAAGTGCCAACCAAACAGGCCCTAAGGCTTGCTGATCTATTTGGAATTTCATCTGTCCGGTCTAGATACAGAGTCTAATGCATTTTTATTTGTTTGGCCGAGTCCTTGTCTGAAAGGCTTGCTGATCTACTTGGAATTTCAGCTGGCCAGTCCAGACACGTAGTCTAATGCATTTTTATAAGATTGGCCGATTCCAGATATGGAGTCCATGTCTGACTCTTGTGGTTTTCTCATATCATGATGTTCTCCATTGAGTTGCATTGTCTCAACTGAATTCTATGTGGAGTCTTGATATTTCAGCTTTGACTTCAATGCATTAATGCATTACAGAGGCATCTCTCATGAGCTGGCATTTATATAAGCATGTTTGAAGAATTTTGGATGCTATTTCAGTCTTCATGGAACTTTGTCATTCATGTGGTAGGGACATTTTGCTTTTTAGTGGCACGTGCATGGTGGTCAGGACCATTGACACGTAATCCATCTTACGGATGTGCCATCGTAGCCTGCCTAATCATTGCCCTGCCTGACAAAAGAGCACTGGTCCTACATTCTGCAGCTAAAAGTTCACAACATGCAGTCAGTATTGTCTATCACCTTCATTTTCAAGATATGTCCCATGCACGGGGTGTGCCACAGATTACTGGCCCCAGTCGTTCCTGGAATGCCGACTTATGGTATTCTCAGTAAAAAATTCCGGTACTTTCGGTTAGGGGTGCAGGTTGGGCGTGTTAGGTCAGGCTGAGGGTTAACCTGAGCCTAACTGAATCTCAAGTGGGCCCAACCTGCAACCTGAACCATATCCAAATTCCTGTACTCTTCCCTGAACTGACCCAACCCAACCAAACCCAACCCAACCCACACATTTGATCATTCCGAACCCTACCTAACCTGGCCGGAATTTTCTTAACTCGGACCCAACCTGATTTCTGGTTGAAGTTTTCCAACCTGAGGACCCTGACAACCTGGCCTCACCTGACCCGATCTCAGGCAACCTGATTTCTGGTTGAAGTTTTCCAACCTGAGGACGCTAACAACCTGGCCCGACCTGACCTGATCTCAGGTTGGGTCAGTCAACCCAAACCCAAGTTGCACTCTACTTATGGTGGCCTCTTCAAATATAGCAGTTGAAAAATGGAATGTTTATGCATCATGAAGAGGGTGTCTAGCTGTTGATAATGGCAAGTTGGGTTCATTGATATTATCATATTTTTAAGCAGTAGTTCGATAAAAAAAAAAAAAAAATGCCCTACTTGTGGGGGTGCTCTTTGAACACAGTAGTAGAAAAACGAAAGATTTATGCACCACTAGGAATGCGTCGGGGTGTTGATAACATTGGTTGGGTTCGCCATTTATATTGTATTTTTAAGCATTACTTCTGTGATGATCCTTGGAGTTTTGGACTGAGGTTTTTTTTGTTGGTCACAAACAGGGTGTTCTTGGGATCAAGGTGAAGATCATGTTGGATTGGGACCCGAAGGGCAAGCAGGGCCCCACGACACCTCTCCCTGATTTGGTCACCATTCACACCCCGAAGGAGGAAGAGGAGTACATGAGGCCGTCGATGCTGGCCACTGATATAGAGGTCCCAGCTGCTTGAAAAGAGAGAAGAAATCCCAATCTTATGTTTCTAGATGAACAATGGCAAGGTTTTTGCAAACTAGCTTTTTTCCTTTGTAATATCTTTTGGATGCTCAAGTTTTTACTTTCTCAATCTGGGACAAGGCTATGGCTAGAATGATGATTATGTAGTCTACATATCTTTTGACAGTTTTGGTTTCCCTACTTTTCTCCCTCTTTAGATATGGATTTTTTTTACATGTAGGATTATCTGCACATGGGCCCATGGTTAGGCGATCTAGATCGTTGATTTGATCATTCTCCCACCATGGATTAGGACCCGTGCCCTGACAACCTTCTTATTGTAGGATACTAACCATTTCAATGTTTGTTTTTTTTTTTTTTTTTCCCATTGAATTTGGACCGTTGCTACCCTACTCCAAGCAGTTGGGATAAACCCTACAAGATGAGGTTGGGACTTCCCTTATCCAATGTGATCTGAATGGGTTGGGTTGATGAACTGTGGGCCCCACATGGATCAATGAACGATGATGATGTGCAGTTCTGTAGGTGTGATTCCTCTACACAACTTGAGGACTTGTACTGAGCCCAATGGTAGCTCCCCAGGCTGGGCTCCATAATATGATAGGACCCGATGCAGACTGTATCCTTTTTGGCCCACCAAGCTGTGGACAATCCTAGCAAATCGACCAATTTCTCATAAACGTATGATAACGGTCCAAATTCGATAGATAAAAGGCAATGAATGGTGAAGAATTGGAAGTGATGGCAGAGTCCAAATTATCCTTTTTATTCCTCTGATATTTATAGTTTTCTTTAAAGTATTGGTATTTGCCGTTGGGGACCACCCGATCAACATTGGTGGGCCTGTTTCGTGGACGGTTATGATGAAGAGGTCCAAATTTAGCAAAAGAGATGGCAGAGTGCTAAATTAACTTTGCAAGCCACACGTGTCATTGTGTGTTTGTTGAGTGGGGTTAAGTGATGGCAGGAGTTATATGGTAAGTGTATTTTCTGAACGGCCAAAATCGTTACAGGGCCCTCTAGTTGGACGATTGTTATTACACCCTGGAAAATTGCACCCCTTCTATGGTTCATACCATGATGTTCATTTATGGACGGTGAAAAATGGAATGTTGCTTCCAAGGTCATGGATTTTGTTTACACCACTGCTGTCTCGATTTGGATTTGAAGATTTGGGCATGTTGATTCCAAGCTGGGGCCCGGTTGATAGACAGTCGGATCATTTTCCATTTGTTGTGACCAGCGTGGTTGGCAGGGTTGGTGAAGAATGGACTTTCTAGTGCGCCCTATTAACACGGTCTCATTAGATAGGTAGGATATCAGATTTTTTTTTTGATTGACCATCCAATAAATATCCAACAATTGACCATTTTCAATATATTATTTTTTAATTAAAATCCATGTAAATTTTATTAGTGAGTGTGTGTGTGTGTGTGTGTGTGTGTGTGTGGGTGCATATGTTTTCTATACTTTTCTACGTCCATTGATAGAGAGTCAGAAGATTGGATATGACTAGTACCCTAATTTATGTATCATTAATGTTGAGCTGAATGGCTATAACCATTAACCATCTTAAGTGGTCTCAATCATGATGATTTATCTTAGTAGCAGAAGAAAATTGAACTGCATTGATGGAAGCAAGGAAAGACCTCCTTCCAAAGGTCCATGCCATGCGGATTGAAAATAAAATAATTATAGTCATGAATCGGCTCCTTCACTCCATGGAGCCTGAAATAAGTGAGCCACTTATGATGTACACTTCATTTTAGAGCGTGGGGCAGATCTTCTTCTTCTTCTTCTTCTTCTTTTCCTTTCCTTCCCTTCGTGGGTCATGCAAGGCACCCACCCTACCTTGTTAGCTGCGCAACACACCCATATGGTTAGTCACATGATGCACCCACCTGCTGGTGGGGTTAGTGTGTCACCTTAGCATTTGAACTTTGAGGCCTGCTGTTGAAATGCTCTTCGCTCAAGTTGACCACACAAAGGAAAACAAGAGGGACAATGATGCCGGCCTAAGAAACCTTCCTGGGGCCATCACAATGTTTATTTGCCATCCAACATGTTCGTATGGTCATATATACCTGGATGAAGGAAAAAATAAAAACAAATATAAGCTTGATCCAACACTTCTGTGGCCCTCAAGAAGTTTTTAATGGTAGGTGTTCAATCTCCATTGCTTCCTGTGGTGTGATCCACTAAAGATGTGTATCTACCTCATTGATAATCACACTAAATGGAAAAGCGGTTTGGATACAACAAATACACTATTGGTGGGTCCCTCAGAACTTATTGAAGTTAACACACCCACACGGATGAGTAGTTGTAAGGATAAGAGTTCAAACCATAAGATTGGTAGTTACATGGAAAGTCTTTCTAGTGAATGCTGCTGCAAAAATAAAAAAATGAAAAATCAGGCTGGTCCACTGATTGGATCGGCCATAACTGTCAAGCTAATCATCACCTAAAATATAGATCAAAGGTCCACAGTCATCATGCCTGCTAGATTATCAGAGTGATGGGCTGGCCAACCAAAACAAACCTGACCCGACCTGATTTTAACCCCAACCGATCTTTATGTGACCCAATCCAAACCCGACCTGACTCAACCCAAATACTGGATTCCACCGATAAGACTTGATCCAGGCCGTTGATATAAAGATCCCAATGTACGATGCAAAACCCACCCAGGTTGGATTACGTCAATCCCGGTCGGGTTACAAAAATTCACCCCCTACCTAACTATTCAAAATCGGGTTCAGCAAGCCGGGTTGGGGTTTAGCTCGGCCCGAGTATCAGCCCTACGCCCACATAACGTTCGGCTTAGATATCACACGTAGGCACGTGTGCAGGAAATTACACGCGCGCGAGTTCGCTTCCCATTTCCCAAACGGATAGCGCGCGATTCAGTTACTCCCGGGAACCGCGTTACCGACTAGGGGTAAATCTGTCTTTTTCGAAAAATAGAAACCTATAAATTCCCAATTTCTCGTGTGTTTTCATTTTTTTTTGTTCTATCTGAGACTCGGCCAGACGCTCTCCGTTAGTCAGCCCTCCATTTCTCTCTGCGATTTTTCTAGGGTTTCTTGAGCCTCCCCAAAACCTTATCCCTCTACCATTTCTAGGGTTTTTTTTTTTTTTCTTCCATTGACATGGCGGTGAATCTCACGGCCAATGCGATCGCAGCCATTGAAGGTGGCGATGTGAATCTGAAGCCGCTTGTCCAGGTCTTGGACATCAAGTTGATTGGGAACTCCCAGGACCGGTACCGGATCGTCCTATCCGATGGCATCTCGACGCAGCAGGCGATGCTTGCGGCCCAGCTCAGTGATCGCGTGAAGGGAGGGAGGCTGCAGAAGGGATCCGTCATTCAGTTGCTTGATTATATCTGCAGCATCATCCAAAATCGAAAGTATGTAGATTTCTTTTAACTCTGCCAATTTGTTTACGGGTTGAGAATTCTCTTGCTAGTTTTGTCTTTTGAGATGGTGATGAGTCAGCTCTGGTCAGGAATTTTGGGTTTTGTATCGAATTGATTTAGTTCAGATCTGAAGATCTCTTCTGAAGCAAAGTCGTAGTCCCCCAGCTAGGCCATAGAGATCAGTGTAGGACAGGAGGTATGACCCACCATTGGTAGGCTGTGGACTGTTCCCCTTCTCCTGTAAAGATGATCCTAACCATTCAAAAATGGATTTGAATGTAAATCATGGACCATTCTATGCTTTTTATCTGTCCCATAGCTCCGATGGCTCGAATTGTTTGTAATAATTCGTGCTTTGCCGATGACTTACTCATCACAGGACCTGCCCCTTAAATTTTTCTATCACCCGTACATGTGGCCCAACTAGTGGACTACGAGACTACAAGACCGGGCCTTTTTTTTATTAATGTTGGTGAACTGGATCACGACTGAATTGATTCAACTGGGTTCTGTGTTGGCAGGAAACAGAGTCCAGGTTAATTAGGATCTCAGCATCAAAAGTCTGGCAATGTGAGGGTGTAGGTTTTAGCAGTCGGAATCATACTTGATTAAGAGCCTTCTCTTGAAATTACCAAAACTGCCTTCCCGTAAAGCAGGTTTAGTTTTTTGTTTTTATATTTGTTTTGGGGGAGTTATTTGATACTCTGTCAGAGTCTGTGCGGAATATGAAGGCACTCAGAAATTATACACATGGCATACATTAACTGAAATTAAACCAAGTAAGTTGTAAAAATCACTGCAGCTAAGTCAAATTCTCAATAATCAGATGCGTTGAAAAATCCTATCCTCTGATTCATAGACACTTTTACATTGAAATAGAGCCATTGAATGTTTTTCATTCCTAACTGTTAAATAAATGTTAACCAATCCAATACTCAGATAATTAAATGTGTGTAAGTTTTGGTCCATATTGCATCTTAACTGGGACCCATAATCTAGAAAGCTTAATTTGACTTATCGTATGCCACGTTTGTAGTTTCTAAGTGTGATTGCATATCATCCATCACATGATGCCAAAGTACCAAAGTCTTTATCCTTGTTTTGAGAGGTAAGCAGGTGTGGAAATTACTGCAAAGGTTTCATTGAATGAAACCTATTGAAACTGCCTTTAGTTCTTAAACTGATGGCTGTGGAAGGGAAAAGACATAAGCTGTAGGACTATCAAATTATTATTCTGTGAGGCCTTCCCATTGGTGGAAACAATGATACTCATCAGTGTTGGGTTTGGGGTCAATGCAATACCTGGTGGATTCCATCATCTTGTAGATGGGTCCCCTCATTTTGTTTGAGTCATTTTAGTCGATTTAAAAATAATTGCTTGGTTTTATAAAAGGTTGTGTCTGTCTTTTGAACACCCAAGATCTTGGTTTGCCCTCATGCACCTGATTTTATGACTCTTCTTTTTTTCCAAGCTGGTGATGCAATACTAGAAAATCAATAGAAAATTATAGTTTGATGTTTTCTGGTAGTAGAAATAACAGAAAATCAATAGAAAATTGTAATTTGATGTTTGGAGGCGGCAACAGGAAAATTGGAGATCAAGCCTTTGATAGAATCATGTTTATTACTTCTTTTTATTTTAAATTATTTTTGAAGTATTCATCGCCTGTTTTCACTGTGGATGATTGATTTTATACAGGATTATTGTTGTTTTGAACATGGAGACTATAATTGTGGATTGTGAGATCATCGGGAATCCAAAACTTCCCATGCAGTCAGAATCTATCCCTCAGAAAGCTTCATCTCGAGACAACTCAGATTGGCCGAGAGGAGAATTGTTTAATGGTGTATCCGGGTCTATTCCTAAGTCAAGGAATAACTCTAATGCAGCATCAAATCCTGCTAACAAGATACAGAGCTTCCGCCCAACCATTCAACCTTCCTACCAGCCTCCTCCAAACTACAAAAATCATGGAGCAATCATAAAGAACGAAGCTCCTGCTCGAATAATCCCCATTGCTGCTTTGAATCCTTATCAGGGGCGGTGGGCAATAAAGGCGAGAGTGACTGCAAAAGGAGATCTCCGGCGCTACAACAATGCTAGGGGAGATGGCAAGGTCTTTTCCTTCGACCTCCTCGATGCCGATGGGGGAGAAATACGAGTGACCTGTTTCAATTCTATTGTCGACCGCTTCTATGATTCTGTCGAGGCAGGTAAGGTCTACTTGATATCGAAGGGAAGCTTAAAACCAGCACAGAAAAATTTCAACCATCTTAACAATGAGTGGGAAATATTTTTGGAATCGACATCGACAATGGATATTTGCCCTGACGAAGACAGCTCAATACCGAAGCAGCAGTTTTCCTTCAGACCCATCAATGAAATTGAGCACGCAGAGAACAATTCCATTGTGGATATGATTGGCATTGTAATATCTGTCAATCCATCAATTACTATATTGAGAAAGAATGGTATGGAAACTCAGCGAAGAATTTTGAATCTGAAGGATGAGTCTGGCCGGAGCATTGAGGTCACCCTCTGGGGCGATTTCTGCAACAAGGAAGGTCGGGAGCTGCAGGAGATGCTCGATTCTGGGGTTTTCCCAGTTTTGGCTGTGAAATCCGGTAAGGTAAATGACTTCAGCGGCAAATCAGTTGGGACGATTTCCTCCACCCAGCTTTTCATAAATCCAGATTTTCCTGAAGCTCATAGCCTCAGAGATTGGTTCGATAGAGTAGGAAAGAATGCTTCTGCTCAGTCCATCTCCAGAGATATCCCTGGTGGGCCACGGAATGAGATCCGTAAAACAGTATCGCAGATCAAAGATGAAGGCCTCGGAAGGGCAGATAAGCCTGATTGGGTCACGGTGAAGGCAACGATTTCATTCATAAAGACGGATAACTTCTGTTACACAGCATGTCCTTTGATGGTTGGGGATAGACAGTGCGGCAAGAAGGTGACAAGGTCGGGAAATGGAGACTGGCACTGTGAAAGGTGTGATCAGGATATTCAGGAATGTGAATATCGGTATCTCCTTCAGGCGCAAGTTCAAGACCATACGGGACTGACTTGGGTGACGGCATTTCAGGAGTCGGGGGAGGAGATTTTGGATTGCTCGGCAAAGGAATTGTATTTGTTGAAACACATAGAACAAGACGATATCAGGTTTGGCGAGGTCGTCCGCGGCGGTCTCTTCAAGCAGTATCTTTTCCGGCTTAAAATTAAAGAGGAAACATATGGCGACGAGCAACGGGTGAAAATCACCGTTGTGAAGGCGGATAAGGTGAATTTTTCAGGCAGAGAGCAGATATCTACTTGATTTGATTTCAAGGACTCCCCTATAGGGCACTGGAGATGTTGTAGTTTACACGGCCGGGGCATTGGAATTAGAAATGCCGACGGTGCAGATTGCGATTGAATTGACTGACAATTCTTTCAATAAATGTCACAGATTCAATCTGACCAAACACCTTCATCTCGAGGTGTTGTTAGGTGTATGTAATTCTGGTAGTAGATATATTGATTGTATTTGATTCGAATTTCTCGGTTCCTTCTCGAGGAGAAGTGTCAGCCCTTGTTTGGGCAATTTCAGAGTTTGAATGGGATACTTAAAATGAGAAGGTCGTAAATGCCGTTTTCCGCAATTCCACTCCAAAATGACTGACAGAGCTAACAAAAGCATATGGACACTCGAACAAACCTTAAAACACAAGTTTCTTCTATCGGGCGGCGTTTGGATGGCCGTTAAAGTCCGGCCAGTAAGATTTATTATTATTATTTTATTTTCCAGCCAAAATCAATATCAGCTATGCTTCTGGATGTCTTTGGATGGGGAGCGAATTAGGTGTTACCCCGGGAACAGCTTAGTGGGTGTTACCCCTGCTGTGTGGCCCATATGGATAGTATTTTGTATATCCACACTGTCCATCCGTTTCTCCAACCTACTTCAGGATGGTTTTCCAAAAATTAAGCAAATCCAAATCTCAAGTGGACCATACCACTGGAAACAGTGCTGATTGAGTGCCCACCATTAAAAATTCCAAAAAGCCCATCTTAAGGTTTTGGTAATGTTTATTTGCAATCCAAGCTCTTGATTATGTCAAGAAGGTCTGGATGAAGGGAAAATTTAAATATCAGCTTGATCTAAAACTTTTATGCCCGCAAAATGCTTTTAATGATTATTCATCATTCTTTCTATTGGTATGTTCCACCTGAGATTTGGATCTTCTTATAATTTCGGATTGCGTCCTAAAATTAGATGTAACAACAGATGAAAAGGCATGAATATACAAAAAATACATCAAGGTAGGCCCCAGACGGTAGGGATAACACTCACTAAGGTGTTACCAGGGTAGCAGCTAATTCACTCCCCTTTGGATGCAGGCAGTTTTCATTTCTGGGCAGGAAAGGCAAGAGAATTGGTAGCCTGTGTAATGTGGTTTGCCACTTCTGTGCTGTCCCAAACGCAGTGCGGAAATGGACACCATTCACTCCATTTCTTGGAAGCATCCATTGATTTTGGGTACATCGGAAAAAACCCAAACGCATTACCATATGATCAGATCATTTCAACAAACCATAACAACCGCTCTTTTGCATTGGAATTCCGGTTTTCAAATCACAAAGTTCCCATCTTTCCCCACCAAAATTACAGATAACAGAGATAGTTACAACTACGGCAAACAACCATGAGTTACAAAGATCACCAAACACCATGCATCATATCCCAATTCCTCTTCAGGTCCGCTTGACAGGGTCGAAATTGGAGACGCCGATGACAGCACCGATGATGGCGGTGAGCACGACACCACCAGCGATGATGCTGAAGAGGAAGTTCTTTAGCGAAGGCGAGAGCCCCGGCTGGGCCGCTTCGGCTACGTCCGGGATCACCATTGCGGCTGTCAGCGCGACTGCTGTCAGGCCCGTGACGGCCTTCTCCTTGAACGATGCACGGACCTGGAAATTGCCGTTGGATTTCAGCGACGGGGAGGCTGGTTTCAGCGACAGCTTCATGGGGTTGAAGAAGGCGTCGGAGCTCAGCGGCCTCTTGTGGGCCGCCGACGTGATCGGCAATGAAATGGCGACTGCTGAAGATGATGCCATTGATTCTACCTTACTGTTTTGGAGAAGTGGAGTGGAGGATGGTGGTGAGATAGAACAGTTGAGGGGTGTGATTTGGAGTGGGGAGAGGTAGAGAGGGGCTTAGAGATTATGGAAGGATGAGAGGTGGAGAATGGGTGTGTATGAGCTGCTTAGATGGTCTTGCACGTCTGACGTGGCAACTTCTGCAGCCATTTGTGGAGGATAGGGTTATCCCATATCTTGAAATGGGTCTCCTATGGAGCCACGTCAGAGTGGTGGCGTGGGTAGAGCGGATGCGGATGGCTTACCGCCATGGAAAGCTAGATGGGGCCCACCGTGATGCTTGTGAGAAATCCACCCCGTCCTTCTGTTTTTCCAGATCATGTTTGGCCGTGGGCCGAAAAATGAGGAAGATCCAAAACTCAAGTGGGCCGCATGATAAAGAAAAATTGGTAAGGGAAATGCCTACCGTTGAAATCTCCCTGGGTCCACCTCCCTGGGGTCCACTGCAATGTTTATATGCCATCCATACCGTTCATAAGGTCATTCCAACTGGGATGAACTGAACCCACAAAAATATTTGCTTTACCGGCCCCATGTATGTTTCAACGGTGTGGCCCACTTTAGTTTTGAATCTGCCTCATTTTTGGGACTATGTCCTAACTCCTAACATGGTCTGGCAAAACGGATGGACTGGGCGGATTTCTCACAAGCATCACGGTGGGCCCCACAAGTTCCTTTGGTGAGAAGCTGTGGGGCCCACAGAGATGCCCCTGAGGTATCCACTCCGTCCATGAGTTTCTCACCCTCACAATGGGACGGGACTCAAAAAAAATCAGGCAGATCCAAAACTCATGTGGGCCACGTGACAGGAAAGAATGGAGATTGAACGCCTACCATTGGAAAGTTCACATGACAGGAAAGAATGGGGATTGAACGCCTACCATTGGAAAGTTTGTGGGGCCACGGAAGTTGTGAATTATGGCCCGTTTGGCACCATGGATTTGAGGAGAAGTGAGGAGAAGTGGATTCCATGATATGAATTCTCATCAATTCCAGTTCTCACCAATTCCAGATTTTCGATTTGGCAGTCAAGATTTGGAGAGAAATCAAACATGAAGGAATGGACGGTGTAAATTTTAATCCCACCCCCATCGTATTAGCCTTGATTTTTAAATCCATGCCATTCATCTATTTTTACAAATCATTTTATGCCAAGATATAAAAAATAAAGCAAATCCACATCTAAAGTGGACCATAAAATAAGAAAAAATGGAGAGTGAAACCTTTATGATGCACAAAAGTTCTGGATTAAACTGAAATTTGTATGGTCCCTTCATCTAGGTCTTTGTGACCTGATCAACAAGTTGGATGGAAAATATACATCAGGTTGGGTCCCATAGTTAGGGACACATTACGGTGGGTCCCACGTTGAGAATGATTTCTCCTCAAATTTCACCTTTTTTGAGGGATTTGAAAAAGGGCTAAAAGTGCCTTTTTGAGTTCTCTTGAATTCCCCTCAAATCCACTTCTCATCAAATCCATGGTGCCAAACAGAATAAAGCAACCAGTTTCTCCTCCTTTCTCCTCCTTTCTCCAGTTTCTCCTCCTTTCTCCTCCTTTCTCCTAGAATCCATGGTGCCAAACGGGCCATAGGATGATATTTGTGCCTATGGAAAGTTTGTGGGGCCACAGAAGTTGTGAATTAGGATGATATTTGTGCCTAGGTAGTTTTTAATAACATTATGAACGGTTTGGATGGCGTATAAGCATCATGGTGGGCGTAAGAAAGTTTTCACCGGTTGACATTTCTATTCTCAGTCTCCCATAGTGTGGCTCACATGAGTCTCGGATCTCCCTTATTTTTTAAGTCATGTACCATTGAGAGTGTGAGAAACTAATGGACGGAGTGGACTTCTCACGCATCTCTGTAGTCCTGACATAGGGCATAGGCACACGGCTTACTTAGGATCAATGGACCGGGCTGTTCCTACTGGCTTTAAGGCCTGGTCCGCCTTGGGCCAAGTTTGGAATAGAGTATTAAGCCCGGGGTTGGGTTCAGGCCTAAAGTATAAGCCTGTTTTTCAAATGAGCTGGATTTTGACTAGACTATTTAAAACCCGTCGGACCGATCCAAACCAAATATTTTGTTTTAAAATTAAAATATTTTTCCTCCTTTCAAAATTTAAATTTTACACCTATTTTTTCTTAAAGATCTATCTCCCTCCTAAAGCTCCTTTTATTTTCTATCTTGTTGCTGAATTTTTTTTCATATATAGAAAAACATGGGAGCAAAGGATAATCTCTCTCTATGTGAAAGGTTGAGCTTGGGCTAGGTCGGCTTCTTGCCGGTCCTTGCATTTCTATCTTAGGCCAGGCTGGGGCTAGGTTATTGTGGCCTGTTGCGGGCCTAGGCTGAGTTTAGGCATAAGTGGAGAGAAGCGGGCTAGGCTTGGAAACAGCTTAACCCGTCCCTAACCCGGCCCATTGAGACCCCTGCTTATTTCAGCAAAAAGAGTCATTTGATACTCTGGCGTGTATGATGCTTGATACGTAGGCACACAGAAATTGTATGCTTGGCATAAATTAACTGAAAATAAACAGTTTATATTGTGGAAACCAAATAACTCCCAAAATCGAATGGGTTGACCAATAATCCTATACTCTGATTCGTGGACACTTGTTTGCTAAAATAGGACCATTGGATATTTTTCATGTCAACCGTCCAATCAATGTCTAGAAATCTGATTTTTACATAGCCAAATAATTTTCTGGTTACGATACATTTATAATCTGGTCAGTTTTATTTGAATTAGGCTTGTATGCCCCATATACAATTTCGCAATGCCTGCGTATTATCCATTCCACTCTGCAAGAGTATCTGACTGAACTTTCACAGAGCCCCCATTAAGGGGAAGCGGATTGCATGATGAGCCACACACCACCCCCTTCGGTGGTGTGTTGACGTCACCAAGTTGTGGCTCCCCATCAAGTATGTGTTATGTCCGAAATTGGATTGTGGGCCCACCATGAATTATGTGGTTTATCCACGCCGTCCATCTGTTTTTTCAGCTCGTTTTAGGTGTTGAACCCAAATTTGAAGCATATCAAAGCTCAAGTGGGCCACACCACAGCAAACGGTGGAAAACATTTTTTCCACCGTTGAAATCTTCCTAGGCCCACAGTGATGTTTATTTGTCATCCAATCTGTTCATAAGATCACAAAGACATGGATGAAGTGAAAATACAAATATCAGATTGATCCAAAACTTCTGTAGCCCCCAAGAAATTTTCAACAGTAGACGTTCAATTCACACTATTTCCTTTTGGTGTGGTCCACTTGAGCCTTAGATATACAGTTTTGGTATCAAGACCTAAAATTATCGGATAAAATGGATGGAGTGGATAAATAAATCACATTGGGCCCACAGTTTACTCAGTATGCAATGCACTTCTGTTATATCCACACCGTCCATTCATTTTGCAAGATCATTTTCGGGCATGGCCCCAAAATGAGGCAGATCCAAAGCTCAAGTGGACCACACCACAAAAAGCAATGGGGACAATCACACCCACTGTTGAAACCTTCCTAAAGTGGACCACACCACAAAAAGCAGTGGGGACAATCACGGCCACTGTTGAAACCTTCCTAGGGCCCACCATGATGCTTATTTGTCATCCAACCTGTTCATAAGGTCATACAGACTTCGATGAAGGGAAAACAAAAATATCAGCTCGATCCCCATGCATACACAGCTAATGTATGCGGATCAGAGCCGTTCATCCAATGGGTCCCACTGGATGGGCCATAATGCAAGAATCACAATAGGACAATCCCCTAAACCATTCTCCTATCATAACATTCAACCGGGAGCTGCTGCCGTCTATGAAACCAAGGTTCCAAAAACTTAAATTAGAATAAGCCCACTGATCTTGTGGTCCTTGTTTGGTCGGTGGTTCGTGGACTGCAGCCCATCCACAGTGGGGCCCACTTGATGAACATATCCAAAGTCTGAAGGCCACTTGTATGGGGCAGCCATTTCACTGGGGTAGTTGTGCGTTGTCCCCTTTCCCTGTTTAGCATTTAAGGGCACAACATGTCTCATACTAAAAGGGTACCGTTTGGGTGCACCACTCATGACAATGAAACATGATAAAGGGCACTAATAAGGGAATGGGGACATCCAAACACCACCCCCGTGTTTTGCCGTCATTCAATGGACCTCGTTGTTTGATGGACCGTATCCCATCCAGAAGCCAGCCCAACTCGCTTTAATATTTGCACTAGATGGGCCAACGGTTCTACAGTCCACTAACAGAGAAGATCAGCCGGCACCCAAATGGGTTCACTTCTACCGTTTATTTCCATTTGTGATGGGACCAAAGGTTTAGCTTGAATCTCAAAAGGGGGGGAGCAATGTCCATAAAACATCAAAACCCCCGAAAAATGAAAATACAGCAACAGTTGACATTCAACAAAGAAAGGCCAAATACTCCATTGCTGGGATCTTTGAATCCAGTGAATTTTTTGGCACATGAGCCATTTATGGAGAGGCCCGCCGAAACCATGGGCCCCACTTGGAGAAACTTACAATCCAAAGACAATGTAGAATCTCTGGGCCGAGCATTGTGTAATACCTCGAAAACTGAAGCGGTTATCCTTTGCAATCTGCAAATTGCTCGTTACAGAAGTCTCAAAGAATTTTCCATATCCCGATGACGACTGCTTGGACGTCGATCACCACCACAATCTCTTCCAAGAATCCATGAGCTCAAGAGACCAGCCGGTCATCTTGATCCATGACTCATCGATGACTTGTTAATTTCATACATTGCTAATATAGTGCAAGTGAGATGATCCTAATCTCATCAAAAGTCTGCGTGATATATACAAACTAAGCTCGAGTGAGTCACCGGAGTGCGGCAGAGAGGGCATTCGGGCTTTTCATTGCACCACTTCCATAATGCAGTTCCTACAAAACACACCATAAAGAGGAGAAAAGCTAAAAACCAATCAACACGAGATGTGGCCAACATGCCCACAGTCCAGGCCATCTAAATCGTGACCCCAAATGTGGATGGGATGAAGCATGGCCTGAAAATCACCATGACTGGACAATACCAACCTTCTAAATCTACTCCTGAAGAATTTATAATATTGACCAGTTTATTCCTAGCTGTCCATTTGATGGCCACCAAGTGGACGTCTAGGATCTTTTAATCTGAAAATTTTCAGGCCAGAATCCATCCACAATGGGTACCAGCAATTTGAACAATCTGGATCGATCAGGTGCACCTACTGTATGGTGGGGCAGACGCCACTGTTTCAAAAATTGACGTGAACAAAAATAATAGTATTGTCCATTAAATGAGTTGCATTATACGGGTCTTGGGTGGAAAAGAGAGTTTACCAACAGAAGACATGGCCACATGGTGTGGCTGTTGGGTGCTGCCGTGCACTGAGGCAGAGGGTGCATTTGCTGGTACTGCCTGCTGCTTGGGACTGAAACAACACGGTTTCCAATTTATGGTGTGGTTCAAAACTATTTACATGCACAGGCTTCTAAAGAGATGATATCCAACACCATTAGGAGTAAACACCTGTACATGCATTGAATCAAACAGCACAGAACTAACAAAACAAATGTGCCATTTGAACAAGTCAATTCGAATGGCAGAACTGAAATATTCATACATCTTTTTACATGGTAAGAAAGATATATACCTCTGGAACAGCTGCAGAATCAGAGGTCCAATTGCCTTTTTCTAGATTCGAATCTGTAATCAGATTGCCATCTTCATTCAAAACCGGCAAGCCTCGTCCTGCAGCAGGAAGTGTCAGACAAACTGGATATTAAAATTCATATCTTAACACTAAAGTAATGTGTAGCATCAATAAAGAAGGAAAATACAATGGCTTGGAACCTTTTTATGACAGACAATAAAACTGTCAGCCAGCAACTAGACTTTTCAGCACGCACGTGCGCGCGCGTGCGCACACACACACACAAACAGGGGTGGGGGTGTTTGGGGTTGTATGTGTGAGCCCACAGACATGCATGTGCGCGTGGGTGTCTGTGCATGTGTGTGCATCGATGGGTGTGGGTCCGTGCATGTGGGTGCATGCGTGCATTGTACACAATTAACTAAAACGTCCGAAAAACAGTGTCTTTGTCTTGTTAACTGAAAAACAATGTATCTGTCTCTTTTTAATCCGACATTTTTTTCCTGATTAGCAACTTCAATTTATTGGTTGTAGTGGAGGGAGACTGCTTCAATGCACCATCCATAGGTAATGTAGACTTCCTCAGTACATCCGTAGGTAATATATCACCATAAGAGTTAGCTAAGAGAAACAAAGAGAGTGACTATCATCACAAAGTCAAATACATGAAAGCTTTGCTTCTCTATGCAGTTGAAAAGGCACATGCATGCCCTAATTAAGGTCTAGCAATTGCATAAACCTCAATTATATCATTGTTTTGAACTACCTTTGATGCACGAAGGGAGTATTTCGATGTCCCTAGAAATGTGGCTGGGTGGGATGCTTCCCATAAGCTACAATGCATCAAATATTGGTTTGTGGTTGGAAAAAGGTGGAAAACTCTCCCACAGTTCCAGTTACCTGCACTCCCTCAAATGCGGGATATGGTTATTCTTTCTTCCAAATATCCATCCAGCCACTGATTTGGGTACATCCAGATACTCCAAGAAGTTTCATTTCCAGTTTCAACTCGAGAAAGCATACTACTATACTCAGCACTATAGAAATGTGAGGCAAATGAAAATATGAGTGGGAAAGGGTAAAGGAAATTGAGTTTCTGGTCATACAACCTGTTGATGTATGGCGGCTCCGAAGTGATGACTGGTGAACAGAACTAGCAATTGAAGATAAATTGCTCCGGCGCAGTCCTTCAGCACCAATAATACATAACTGAATTAAAAGGAACACGCCGAGAATCTGGTATCTGCATTTAGAAACCAGTTGGAAATTATACAATAAAACTTCATAGGTTAGAGCATAGAGAGCGAAAAATGCCCTCGATTGACGGTATATGTTAGGTGTCCTCAGGTCCTATGTTTATACAGGTGAGTCCAGGGTTCAGTGATGGGCCCCACTGTGGATGGACTATGTTGCAAAGATCCCCCAGGTGGGACCACCCTACCCCTTTTAGCCCTGGTGTGGAATACTGTTAAGGAAAAAAAGAAGCAATGGCCCATATTCAAATGAAAAATGCATTTGATGGAGACTCTTTTCTTTTGAGAATTATTTGATGGAGACTATTGCTGCATCATCTATCCACACCAGACCCATAAGACCAACAGCCTGGATCGCCAAACCATGTGCCCACTTATACAAACTGAGATCTAAGAATACCTTAAATATTCTTGCAGCAATGATCGTATAATTCATCCAGTTTAAATGCTTTCTGAGACCCCCAAAAAAGGGTAAATTACAGCAATGGCAGATCCAAATTAGACTACAAGTAAGGCCCTAGCACAAAATTAGCAAATCTATGTAGACAACCAGCTCAAATGAAAACTTCTTCAGAGAATGTATTCTGTCCACAAGCCTAGAGTCTGAAAACAATGCACATTTTTGTCCTTTTAACCTACGAATGGCCATAGCTTTTCCCAGTCAAACATACATGCAGCTCTCTACTATAATATGCAGTCCACATGCACATAATTATCAAGTCTTGGCCAACTCCAACAAAGAGCTTCCAGGTTATGGTTACAACCCAAGCAGAAAACCATAATAAAAAGAAGTCCGCACTTGGCACTGCAGGCCGTTCAATCCCTATCTACACTTAGCACTGCAAGGCCGTCCAATCCCTACTGAAAATATACACATCTTGCTTCGGACCTTATGCATGCATAACAACTGACCCCATTGTGCAACTAATGCTTGCCATGTCTCTTGAAAAACACTTGCGGTGTGTCATGTGATACTCTAAAGAAGCGTCATTAAAGCATAAATTCAAGCTTAGGCTGCATTTGGATGCATGAGTGAATCAAATTCCGACTCAATTCAAACAAGAGAAAATGAGCAAATTGTAATGATGTTTCTAGCATTCATGATGAGGAAGAACCCTCAAATTGCAGTTGCATTCCTTAAGAGTCCAGCTTAAAGGTAACACGATTGCCATTTGGAGCCAATTCCTCAGTAGTTATTTACGCTACGAACCTTGAAATTTGGTTATTTCCACATGTACAATAACGCAATTAAAATCAGATAGGGCCACCAAATGTCCCCTGAATGTTTCAGAACATACTTTTGAGTTCAAAAGATGTTAGTGGTATGTCGGATTGTTGAAGACTAATTAAAGTATGTTGTAGCTGTTAAATGTCGGATTGTTGAAGACTAATTAAAGTACATGGTATCTGTTAAATTTCGGATGTCAAAGATGCATGGATATGATCAAAATGTAAACCTACAGCTCCTACCTAGGCCTTTGATTGAGTGGCTTCCCGATGAATACATAACGAATGCCTGCAGCACGCTTTGATATGTGATAGTATAGACCTGCATGATGTAGCAAAGCATCCAAGTTATGCATAGTGCTTTACAAGTAGTTGCAGATCTAAAGAAAGGATAGAAGCAATATTTCAGATTGGAATCAGATCACCCATCCATCAACCTGCCATCTCAAAATAACAAAGCCAAAGTAATACAAGAGAAAGGTTTTGAATAGTGATATGGGTGAGTGTACTGGCCCCGCCGGGGGGGGGGGGGGGGGGGGGGGGGTGTCTGCTTTGATTCATCTCATCCCACTCAAGCTTGCGTTTTGGTCCTCCAAGTTTAAAATTCGTTTAAGCCCTATCCAGGGTTGAAATGGAAAAATGAAAGAGATTGAAAAATAAAATTTTCAAAAAGTGGCCATTATGGCCTTATCAGCCTTGTATTGGTGCCAACATATTGGCATGTATACAGACCCATAAGGCCCATTTTTTAAATAACAGACTTGGTTCACCCCTGTAACATGTAACAGGGTTGGTCGATACAGTTACTATGCTGCTGATACATATCAGCTATAACATATCTGATATTTAAAATCACATATGAGAGTGATAACAAGAGGCAAAATTTGTGGATCTTGTATGGTCTTTGGTAGTAAGAATATACACCAATGCTTTCTTTGATGAAGCACACTGTCACTCATCACCATAAACCTGGTGAATGTGTTTGGTGATTGGGACCATTAATCTGGTAGGACTAAAAATAGATGGGCCATAGCCTGGAAACTTCTGGTGATTGGATGATCCTAGCTATTTAATTATTGTGGGTTTCCGAGTCGAATATGAACCATTGCTCAATTTTTTTTTCCTGTGTCAACTGTCCACTTGCAGCCCATTGATAGGACATTTGATGATGCCCAGTTGCCTCAACTTTCTGGCCTGTGACCCATCCACATGATGGCCAACCAAAAACTTGACAGCCCCGGTCACCACACACAAGTGTCACTTGTATGGTGTAGGTTTTTTGGTGCATACTTAATGAAACTCCAAATAGTGCACATGTCACAATAGCATTCCTTTCTCCTAGAGATAGGTCAATCAAATGTTAAATATAAATGAACAGTGACAATCAAAACTTAAGAATCACCTTCAAAGTAAAAGAACATGAGGTTAGTTCGGAGAACCAATTGTAAGATCTCACGAGCATATGGAAGCACCTGAAAGCATGGTACCATAGAGAATTAAGCTAAAAAAGAAAACTATCTTATGGATATTATTCAGCAGAAAAGTATGCAGACGAAACTGAGTTCTTTCAATACAAGATCATCTTGTGCTATTCCAATCAGAACTCAAGGTTTTCATGTCTTTATTCCAAGAACGAACCTAGCTCAAAGCATGCTATTGCAAAGGAAATTTAGGGATCCTGAGTCATCAGGATTCAGGACATGAGAAGTGATCTGATGCAAGGTTAATTCTCTGAAACCAGTTTGTATAGACGGTCTGTTAATTGCCCATGAACGATGTGGCTGTATTGGCCCAAAACAGCTCAATACAGGGGTGATACAGGGCAGTACACGGCCGTATCAGTCGTGAATGATCCGACACCCAATACATGGGTTTAAAACCTTGATATGATGTGCCAACTCCGTGCCAATAAGGCTCATGGATCCGTGATCCAGACAGTCGATAAGATAGGCCATGGTGGATAGAAGATGTCACAAAAGCCTCCCAGACTGGAACATCCAAGCCATACAACATTTGACATTGTTTTGGACCTTTGCTGTGTTTTTCTTAATCACTCTAGAGGCAGGCCATTAACTTAAGGGTTAAAATCCTTCAATCTGGGAGATTCTTAGGGCATCCACCATCCAAGGCACAGCCCATCACCATCACTCTCCTTACACCAAACAATGGGCTCCACTAATTAGTATGGATATGGGGCATGATGACAATATTTGTTCCCTCATACATCAGCACCCATCATTCCCTGCTGTGACATATTTACCAAAAGAAATAAGAAAGATATCCAGGAAAAAAATAAGAAAGATATCCAGGAAAAAGATGAATTCTACCGAAGGCCATTTCTGGACTGCAAACAACCAGAGTCTATGAAATTTCTCCTTCAATCTGGACAGAGCTGACATAGGCACCCGTGTTGTTGAGGAAGATGGGCTTTCAGTAGCAATAGAAGATTGAACTTGATTCCTTACAGGATCATCGTCCCCGTAAAAATCCTCAGATTGTGAATCAGCCATAATTATCCCACGGGCAGCCACCCTTGAGCTGCGAAAAAAAAAACCTTCAATACTATTCTTGTGGGAGACAAGCCCAACCAAGAGAAAATAAAAAATGATAAAAACAACTATAATTTGATGAAGGAAGATTAAAGAGACCATGAAACAGAAAATGGTAATGAACCTAATTCTTTCTGCAAGATAGGGAACTGCTGTCTGGTATACAATGAAAAGGGCACGTCTTGCTGGCGTTGGAGGAAGGCCATAAGAGCTTGCAACCTGGAAAAGGCAACTACAAGGACAATGATAAATGAAGTGGCAGAAAATTGAATATTCACCAAAAGGTACCATTTTTACAAATTTAGTTAATATTTTGTTCTTCCTTTCTTGCAAAGCTTTTGAAATAAGAAATGAGCATAGGACCATTCCAGCCAATGCCCACTCCGCTCTTTGCAAAATTTGAAATTCTCAAATGCACCCCTAGCCTAGAGTCAGTGTCATGGATTTCATAAAAAAACAAAAGATAATTTCCATGGCTCTGACGGTAATAAACCAAGTAGTTGTATGACAATATTAACAACTTATAATTTCAACAAGCTGCATTAGGTTTAAAGTCCTTGCAGAACCTGAGGGGAAGTCCTAATGGTGCCATTCTCTGCTGATGCATTAGCAAAATGAGTGCTAGACCTTCACTATGTAGTGGGCATTCTCTGCCCTTCTATAGCTGTATTTCAAGTCCTTTATTATTATATAAAATTGTAATTTATCAAAAAACACATATTGATGAGAATGACCATGGATTTGGTGTTAGACTGATGTGAAAATACTGGACTTCTGATATGAAAGATAAGGGCAATAGACCTGGGTTATGTCGCAATACTCTTCTCCCAAGGTCTGCTGCCCTGCAGCCTGTTGTTAGAACATAATAAAGCATCTGGCCCAACAGTTTTGTCTGCAAAATAAGAGTATATGGAGATATATTACAAGCATATTGGGCTATAACAAAGATACTAGTCAAGTAGAAAATAGCAAGTCATGACCATGGGAAAGCAAGAAAAGAACTTGAGTACTACATTGTAGGGAAGGACTGGGAACTCGGAGGCCTTCACTTTATGAACCAATAAACAGATAAAGCATCAGGCACCCAACCACTCCAAGGAGGCATCCTAGCTCCTACTTATAGGCACTAAATAGTTGTACAAACAGTACTTGGAATTTGGAAATTCGATGCTATCTAAATCGCAAACCCCCTTGCATTTTCCCTTTTGAACCATGCAATCCGGATTATGGGTCCGGAATTGCTATTTCTATTGACCCAAAACTATGGTTCTATATTCAAGTGTTGATCAAGTTGTAGCATAAAATTTATATTTAGAATACAGATGTTAACTTGATTTATGCAATAGCATGTGTCATCATTGTCATCTAAGCCTTATCCCAACTATTTGGGGTTAGCTACATGAATCCTTTTCCACCATTCCACTCTCCCAAGGGCCATAGCTTCAGTTAGACCACAGGTCATCAAGTCTTTTCTTACTAACTCCAACGATATCCTTTTGGGCCTTCCCCTTACCCTTTTAGAGCCTTAAACTTGTAATAGCGTTCATACATAATATACAATATTATGCTGTGGGATCTATCATAATAACATTCATCATTTCATATGTAAATTACAATATCAGTTTGCATATAAAGTTATGTTGTACATACTTAGTATATGAACTAGAGCGACCCACATGATCCAACACCTATATTGTATGAAGTGGCAGACAGAATACCCGTTCCTGTACTACGTACTGGAGAAACCCACCGTACAGGCAAACCTACTTCGAATAAGCACCACAATGTACCGCATTTATAATTCGGGAAATCTAACCAAAGAGCAGCACTCCAATTTCCTCGCGTGTGTTCTGCAGCGGAATCAGACGTGACGCATCCATCTGTGATCTGGACAATTTATTAGGAGATTTCCACCACGGATGGCCCTTTTAGCATTCATTACTGACCATCATCAATATACTTGGCTACAGTATATTATTGTGGGTCACATATTGGATGATTAAGATGATTCAGTAAGTGAATTTTTCTGCTGTGGTCTATCCACAATGGGACCCATCCGATGAGTAGTCCGGATCATGCACCATTGTGCCGCATGTCCAAAATGAACGCAACACAACTAATAAGATGATGCAAGTGTATCTCCACATTGGGTTGGGGTGGCCCATGAGGTGGGGTCTATATGATGCAGAATGGCCACGAGGTGGGGTCTATGTGATGCAGGAATGGCCACGGGGTGGGTCCCACTATAGGACCTATGAGATGCGGGGTAGCTCATGAGGAGATCTTGGTCGGTTTGCTTGGGATGGCTTGGATTAAAGGGATATTATGGTGCTTCCCCAACAGCTCTGGAGCTTTTGGTGGACTGGCCGATACTCCTTGCATCAAGTGGTATCAGCGTAGGAGACTAGTGTTTGAGTCTCCTTACCGGTGTGGGTGGATGATGCAAGGTTCATCTCCACACTGGGGTGGGGTGGCCCACGAGGTGGGGTCTATATGGTGCAGAATGGCTACGAGGTGGGATCTATGTGATGCAGAATGGCCACAAGGTGGGGTCTATGTGATGCAGAATGGCCATGGGGAGAGTCCCACCATGGGACCTGTGAGATGCGGGGTAGCCCATGGGGAGATCTATTTGCCTGGGACAGCTTGGATAAAGGGATATTCCGGTGCTTCCCCAACAGCTCTGGAGCTTTTGGTGGACTGGCCGGTACTCCATTGCATCATAAGAGCATCAGTGTGCTTCACTTAGTATCTCCTCAACTTCTTCTTCTTCTTTTGTGAAGAGTAACTTTAGTTTATTAAAGGAAATGAGCTACGGAGAAGAGACACCCATGAAACATCAAGACAATGGGGAGGACAATGAAGGGTCACACAGACCACGCCCAGACACCGTAAGCATCAATAGTCAGCTCTGCATATTCCTTGGACTTCATCTCTACAACAACAGCCCAAGGAACCACTTTCCTTTCATCTTGCCCACTTCTCCCCTTTACAATCTCTCCAAGTGGGCCCACAGGATGAACAACCCATATTGAAGGTGAGGCCCCACATGATGAATGGTCCACATCAAGGTGGGTCCAAATAATGCATGATCACATCAAAGGTGGGCCCCACATGATGGATGGGCCACATCAAAGTGTAGCCTCCAGATGATGGACAATCCACATCAAGCAGGGCTCGCTTGAAGGACGGTCCACATTGAAGGTGGGACCCACATGATGGATGGTGGACATTGAAGGTGGGACCACATGATGCAAGTTTGACATCAAAGTTGGGCCCACATGATGAACGACCCATATTGAAGGTTGGGCCCCACATGATGGATGGTCCACAGCAAAGGTGGGACCAACGTGATGGATGGTGGACATCAAAGGTGGGACCACATAATGCATGGTGGACACCAAAGGTGGGCCCCACAAGATGGATGGCCCACATCGACCCACATGATGGATGATGGACATTGAAGGTGGGCCCACAAGATGGTCGATTGACGTTAAAGGCGGGACCACATGATGGATGATTGACGTTAAAGGTGGGCCCACATGATGGACGACCCATATTGAAGGTGGGGCCCACATAATGAATGGTCCATATCAAGGCAGAATGGAGTGAGCCTGAACATGATGGATGGCCCACATCAAAGTGTGGCCACTCGTGATGGACAATCCACATCAAGTGGGCCCCACCTAATGGACGTTTCACATCCAAGGTCTTGCACAATGGACGACCCATATCCAAAGTGGTCCAACATGATAGACGATACACATAAAAGGTGCGCCCCACACGATGCATGGTGGATATCAAAAGTGGCCCCCACATGATGGACAACCCACTTTGAAGGTAGGGCCCACACGATAGACACATCAAATGTGGACTCCACGTGATGGTGGGTCCCACATGATGGATGACCTGCATTAAGGTGGGCCCCACATAATGAATGATCTATACCAAAGGTTGGCCCCTAATGTGAATGGTCCACATCTAAGACAAGCATTGCATGATGGACGAACCACTTTGAAGGTTTGGCTCACACGATGAAAAATCCACATCAAAGGTTGGCTCCACATGATGAACGATCCACATCCAATGTTCAACACAATGGAAAACCCAAATGTCTTAAAACATGAAGATTGTAGCCATCCATTCTTTTGTCATTTGGGGCATAGTCTATCTATGGTGAGATCCACCAAAACAACCGTTTGGATTGCTCTTATAATGGAGTTATTGTAATCTTTAGAAATGACATCAACTACTCCTTAAAATGCTCTTATTTGAACGTTTTACCAAACGTGCTTATTTTGAATAAGAGCTTTTTTCGGTTTTGAAAAAAGTGATATTACCAAACGAGCTTTTTTAAAACAAGAGCTAGAACAAAAAGAGCTTATTAGAGTAGCTCTTATTGGATTAAAGTAGAGATGCCAAACAAGCCCAAAGAGAGAACCCTTGCACACGTTGTTGATTTGTTGGTGAGTGGATCAATACATGATTCCTTCTTATTTATTTATTTATTATTTTATTTAAATGCTTGAATTCTCCTGTCACTGACTCACTTATGTTATTAAAATATGACTTGTGAGTTATTATTTCAAGCCGTGGGAATGTTTCTGGGGTCTGTTTATATTCAAAAGTGGGACAGTTTGCATCTGTTACTCGCATCCAAATCAGACAGATTTGTACAGCAAAAAAAAAAAAAAAAATGAAAAAAAGAAGAAAGAAAGAAAGAAAAGAAAAGAAGAGAAAAAGAACAGCCATGGGCAATCAAATGCGACCAATTCTAACCTATAATTGAGTGACCAAATCGACTCAAAATGGAGCAAGATTTTGGTCATCCAAACTGTCCAGAGCATACAAATCTATCAGGGGGGCACCATCTGCCCTACTTAAACCATTAGATGGACGACCAATTTGTCCAGTCTGGATAATAGGATCACCATCCAAAATCATCTAAAAGTAGCTCTCAAGTTGAAAGCTCAACCCTGTCTAATCTGGATCATGATTCCACGTCCAAAAGAAGTCTAATTTGAACCCTCAAATCTGATGTGAAATGGCCTAAATACCTGTTCTCTAAGTGCTCAAACTATGAAATCAGTTCTATGCAATTTGTCATTGATTCACATTTCAGTGTGTCGCACAATCTGTCCACAATTATACATATACCAAGATCACACAACTGGACCTTTAGTAGACACCAAAACTGTCAAGCTTGGGCCATAAAATAATGTGTACGTCGACCAATTTTGGCCTCAAACCGAACGTCTAGATAGGCCAAATTTGACCAGCCTTAAGATACATAAAAAGGGCCCAATCCCGATCTGTTTGGATCTGTAAGCATGCATGTAGTGCGCGTGTGGCTTTGCAGCGCACATGTGCAGACAGTGTGCATGTGTGTGGACAAAGCGTACATGTGTGGATAGTACATGTACAACCTGTACACGTGTGGACAATGTACATGTGCAGTGTGTGTGTGTGTGTGGATAGTGCACACGCGTGCACAAGTGTAACTGTGCATGTGAATGGTGTACAAGTCTGGATTGTAATTGTCCACGTGTCTGGATGTGTGAATGGTGTATGAGTCTAGATGTTTGAATTGTCTTGACGTGTGAACTATGAATGATATGTGCGTGTTCTTGATGTGTGAACTATGCATGGAATGTGTTCTTGACGTGTGAAACTAAGCTAAGAAACTAACCTAAGGGCTCCAAGACTGCTACAGCATAGTGATGGACAGAGGTGGAGGAAACTAGAATTAAACTAATACAAGTAGATGTCCATGAAGGATGAAAGATATAGGCAACGTGGAGCTGAAAGGATTGTGTGATTATATTAGTGTGAGGCCTCAAGCTTTTTTTTTTTTCTGTTTGGCTTTCATAAACTTAAGAGAGGTTATGGCCTTGCATAGAGTACGGCAACGTGAGAGATATAACTAGTTGGCCATACAATTTTTTTAAAGTTTTCCACGTAAGTATAGCCTACTACATTAGGCCACGCGTACAAGGGAGATGTAATAAATGCGTATGATTTCCTCTTGCTATTCCGATCAAGCAACGCGCATAGGAAGCTTTGCTAGAGTCTTCAGTGTTACTAGACTTTTCCATTTGCAAAGAGTTGCTTTTGTTAGAACTCTAGCACTTAATGCTTGCTAGAGAATTACTTTTGCTGAAGAGTTGCTTTGTAGATGATTGCTCTTGTTAGAACTCTACCATTTAATGCTTCCAACATAAATGCGCCTCTGGCTTCTTAGCTTTGATGTTGATCTTGACCACGTGATATACATAGCTGTCATGTAACATCTTCTGGGTCATTTGATCTGGTTGTGATAGATCGAGTATAAACAATGCCCTCCACGTTTCTTTACATTCAAAGAATGTGAAGAGACTTTGAATGACTTTTGGCAATTCTTACTCAAATTGGCCATTGGGATGGCTGTTTCTTCTACTACCCCCAAGATTCCGATTGTAAAGGGCACCTTGGTCAAGTTGGCTGTTGGATTTTTATTTTTATTTATTTATTTTTATTCATTTATTTTTATTTTTTTAAGCTAAAGTAGTCGTGGTGTTTATGCATTTGGCCATGATAGCCATGACGGTTCTCCATGTGGCCTAGATGGCTGTGGAATTTTTTTTATATTTGGTCGTAGTGGCCTTAATGATTCTCCATACAACCTACGTGGCTGTTGTGGTTTCTTGAAGTGGTGGATCGGTTTGTTGCATAGACCTTGTGACAACATCGTTCATACGACACATACTTAGACGGCACATCTTTTAGTGGGTTATCTTTGTGACGAACTGGCTTTTAATGCAGATGATGCAATCGTAGCGATTCATCATATGGCTTGTTTGAATTAGTTGCATAGACCTTTCGGCAATATCATTTGTGTAATACATGTCATGCCGACATATCTTTTGCGAATTTTCTTCACGAGGGATTAGCTTTTGTCCTTGCCCCCCTCAAGCATCTCTGCTTTCAACTTGCTCATTTTATTCGGCCGTCTCTCTGGAAGCCATTTTTTGCATGCCAATCTATTATTCATTTCTTCAGTCGTTCTAATTTTTCTCAATTGGCGATGACAATATTCGCATCCGTTGAACATCTAGTAACCCTCTCGTCATGAGTTTGGCAAGTTACCTTTCGCATCGAACTGATTAGGTCTTTACGACCTAGTTACTGTGGTTGTGCGGCGAGCAGTGGACTTTGAGTTGTTGGATTCACGAGTGGTGGGACCTAAGACATTGGAGGTTGCCCCCCGAGTGGATTGGCCCTTGTATAGCTTTGTGGCATTGTCGGCAACACAGGCAGTTACCCAACATAGGCATTATGTACAACACATGGTCAGGATCAACATCAAAGCCAAGAAGCCAGAGACGTGTTTGTGTTGGAAAGTGTTAAATGATAGTTTTCCCATAGAATCAACCCTTTGCAAAGCAAGTCTCCTGCAAAAGCAATTATCTAGCAAGTATTAAATGCTAGAGTTCCAAGAAAAGCAACTCTCTGTAAATGGAAGCCTCCCGCAACGTGAAAATTCCATCAAAGCTTCCTATGCACGTTGCTTGACCAGAACAACAAGAGGAAACCATACACACTCGTCACATCTCTCCTGTACACATGGCCTAATATAGCAGGCTACACTTACTTGAAAACTCAAAAAGATTTGCATGGACAGCTAGCTGGATCTCTCACGCTGTTGTATGCTACACAAGGCCACCGCCTCTCCAAGTCTATAAAAGTTGAACAGAAAGAAGAGCTCGAGGCCTCACACCAATAAAATCACACACGATCCTTTTAGCTCTACGTTGCCTATCTCTTTCGTCCTCCATGAATATCTATTCTTAGTTTAATTCTAGTTTCCTCCACCTATGTTCAGCACTATACTGCAGCAAGCTCGGAGCCGCTAGGTTAGCTTCTTAGCTTAGTTTCCACTACTGTCCATGGCACCAGTTGCAATACGCCAGTAGGTTAGTATAAATATCCATGACCTCGTCGTCAAAACCCCTAGACTACTGAGTTCTTATTTGGTAACTCTTCGGTCATGAGCTGTTGACCTAACACCACGATTGTTTGGTATTTTTCTACCACTATCTAGGTCCGAAGTACCATCAAGACCACAACCAGTTTTGCCATCACAAACCGCCGTCGGCAATCTCATCTACTTATTTACTTTTCTTTTTGCTAATTGTACTACATTCATATTTAGATTAATAAAATCGGCAACCGAACCTTTACTTTTAGTTTCTTTATCTTTTGTTGATTATTCGTTGAGAAAATATGTCTAAGCTATCACCATTAAAAGAAAAGTCATTGTCTTCAATGCAAAAGGGACTCATTCAAAAGGACTAACCCTCCCCTTCTTATCGCTTGATCACTTTAACGATCGGTGGCTGAATAGTCAAGCCGATCTGGTCATAATCCAACTAATTTGACGCCTGGGGTCACAAGTGTTCAATTCGATTCATGTCGAACATGATTCTAGCATGCCCGACACTAAACATATTCACATACAATAATTGAAACCGGGTCATTCATTAGACGTGTGGTTGTGTGCCCAAACTGAACAATAACAATATGCATGTGTAAAGGGTCTTGACGTGTGAGTCATGCATGGTGTGCATGTGTGAGTGTGAGTTATGCATTGTGTGCATGTGTTAGTTGTGCATGGTATGCATGTGTGAGTTATGCATCATATGCACATGAGTTGTGTATGGTATGCACATGTGACTTATGCATGGTATGCACATTAGGGCTGAAAGTTGGGCGGGTTCAACCCGACCGACCTGTGACCAACCCGACATTGGGTTGGGCTTGGACAGGAAGTATCGGATCCGATTTCGAGCTTGGGCTATGCAAACACCAACCCGATAAAGCTTGGGTTTGGCTTGGGTTGAGGCCTCTGGTTGCCTGACCCAACCTGAACCCGATCTATATACAAGGTACTTAGAATTTTATTATACTATAGTTAAGTAAACTTGTTAGTTTATATTACTTTAGTAAGTAAATTTATAATGTTTGAAATTTGATATACTTAAGTGTTAAAGGAGTAGTTATCCTATATTTTAGCTTATTTGTTTAGAAAAAGTGAAATTCTTTACAATAAATAACTACATATATAATTAATAAAGCCATAGGTACAAAAAATAAGACTGTGTATTGAAACATAATAGACTAATGTAAAAATGAAAATGTTAGCATGCATCAACCCGACCGAGCCCGCTTGGGTTGAGCACCAACCCGCCCAAACCTTGGGTTGGGTTAGGGTCGAGCACTAACCCACCCGATTTTCAGCCCTAATGCACGTGTGATGCATAGTATGCACATGTGACTTATGCATGCTATGAACGTGTGACTTACGTATGGTATGCACGTGTGAGCTATGCAGTCGCACATGTGATCAGCATGTGCATGTGACCAGCGAGTGTGTGTGATCAGTGTGATCAGCGTGATTAGCATGTGTATATGATCAGTGTGTTTGGTGTGTGATCTGACTGTAATGTGTACAGTGTGTGCGGGTGTGATCAGTTAGTGTGTGTGACTAGCATGCCTACGTGTGGACTGTCCATGATGGATAGTGTATTGGCTGGATGTTCGGGACTGCCCATGATAGACAGCACGATGATCGGACTGTGAGGAGTGTCCGTGGTGGCTAGCATGATGATTGATGGACTAGTTTGCCTTTATAGTTTTGATATGCGTATGTGAATTAGAGGGTTTATATAGTTTGGACATGTGTGTGTGGACTGGATGATTCATATGGGCAAGTACATGTGGACAGACCATGTATTTGCTATTGCATAATTTTCTTTGCAAAAATCATTATTTAATTATACATGCTGAATCAAAATGTGAAATGTTTTGTGGCATGTAGACTTGTTTTCACTTGAGTAATGAAAGGTTAGTAACAATCATATGTATTGTAAACTAGAGTTGTAGTTTTGAGGTTTTCACCAAGTTAAATAAAAAATTATTTTGGGGTGACTTAAAATATTGAGTTAGAAAAATCACTCATTATTCACAAGGACTATGAACCGTGAAAGAGCAACAGTCAAAATAAGTGAGGTGATCAAGCCCCTTGGGTTGAAAGTCCCTAAAGCGTAAAGAGGTGGGGCAGCTTAGACTCCTAGGTTGAAAGTCCCTAAACCCCAAATTGGTACCATTCAGACCTCCATTGATCGAGGCCAAGTCGGTGAGCACTCTTGGAGTGCAATAAACCACCTATGCAGGTCAGGTGGAGTAGTAGCCTGACCAGCTAATGTAGGAATGGGTCACCCATTAATCAAGACTAAGTGAGTGAGCATGCTTGTGTGCAACAGACCACCTAAACAAGCTAGGTGGGTTTATTAATAAAAGTTAGACCAGCTTGTGTAAAGTGGCTCTAGTGTTCAACGGAATCGACAGTAAATGATTATAGCGATTACTCCTATGCATTGCATTTCTCATCCTTGCATTGTATTTAAAAGTTCATTATATTTTTTTGTACTTTAATTTTCTATGATCTTTATCAAGTGTACCTATTCTTGTTTTATTTACTTTTGGTAAAGAGCTATTTAGAGGTTTACTCATTTGAGCTGTTAGCTCATTCAAATTTGTGGTTGAATTATAGGATTGGATCAAGAGCAAAGGAATTGAAGATTTTGATTTATCTTTATAGTTTCTTAGTAGATTGAAATATTATTGTAATAAATTAAGTTTTTAGCAGTGTTTTAAATAGCTACGCTATGTAGCGTGTAGCTTACGCTACATAGCGTAGCTTAGCCTAAACACTACGTAGCTCATGAAAATAGCTTAAGTTGCGTGTAGCCTACACTACATGATTAATTTGGATACACTACACGCTACATAGCTCGCATTACGAGTCATTTTTCACTATTACATTAAAATCAATAATGTTTTTAATGATTTGTTACATTTTTCTATTTCAATGAAAATTAGTTAGTCTTTTCAATGCTTTTAGTAAAATAATATAAGAAATAGTTTTAAATAAGTTTTGTTGCTCTTTCTTCACTTTTATATTTAATCACTTTTATCTAGCATGTTATGAAATTTTGTCAAATTTTATTACTAATCATCTAATTTGGTGCAACCTAGATTAAAAATCTAAGTAGTGTGTAGCTTACGCTACACGTTATGTAGCTTACGCCTCATGCTTCAGAGGGGTGAAGGCTACGCTACACGCTAATCGCTATTTAAAACACTGGTTTTTAGTTGTGTGGATGATTAATAATTTTCTTTGGAACCAATTTATTGTTGAAGGTTGGTTGTGGAATGATGATTACTTATTAATATAAGTATGTTTTATGCTTATTCTCGGAATATGTGGTGTGTGAACTTAAAATGTTAAATCTCGCCCTCGATATAGTATCGGATCGAGTATACCCAAGTACCAAGCTCGGGGCGTGACACCATCACCACATCCTTCGATTCTAACCTCGCCCTGTTAAACAAAATATTTAACCTAGGAAAAAAGAATCTGGCATCATAAATATAATGCTTTGATCCAACCAAAAACTTGGGATGCACGACACCCATCCATAGTTGGTCCGAAGATTGGGACAACAATCTGCGAAGGGCCTCTCTCAGCCCTATAGCCACTGCTTTTGGCTGATCACAGTGACGGATAGGACTGTAGAATGCCAAGATCAGCTACCCCAATGCGTCCCTAAGGATTCCTCCACACCCACCTTGATGCCATCACTACATGATATTCCACCAAACTTCATTTTGATCCTTCATGGAAGAGATGGACACCAGGCCACCGGATGTCAAACCAGGTTCTGGCCAGCAGCCACTAAATCAGACCACTCAAGAATATTGGCTAAGGCCAACCTTTGAATTTGATGATATTGATGTCCACTCAGAAATAGAATCTTTAATCTTCTCAATCAGAAATTTTGATGAAATCTGGGATGCATTGAAGATCCAGTTGTTCCTTTCTTTCCATATTTCCCAGCAGATGGCGGAGGGAACAAGATTCAACAAAAAACACAACCCTAACCATAAGAAGTGCCGCCACTCCAGCTAAAAAACTCCTCTCTCGCCGATTGTCTGATGACCCAAGACATCTTCTGCCACAAAATGATTCTCTACATATGTAGCTGCTGGACAATGAGGGAAGAGATGAGCCCCATCTTCACCATTTGCTTTACAAATCATGCATCTGCCTGGGATGGCGATCACCTGTGGCTGAAGATTGTCCACAGTCAGCACTTTGTCAAGAATGGCAATCCATAGAAATGCAGTTATGCTGGGAGGGGCTGAAGACTTCCACAAAGGGCCAGCAAAATGCACTGTCTACTAAGTTCTAATGTCAAAACTTGAAAATGCGATTTCTCCAAAAAACACCCAGATGATTCATGCTTCCAGACTCTTGAATCTCCAACAAAGGGAGATAAACGAACCTCATATATGATCTGCATCTGCTCTTGGAAATCCTCAATTCCTCATCTTTAAGGTTCCTCCTTAGCATAATACTCCAAGCCAACTGGTCCCTGACTTGTTCTGAACAATCCTAGACCATCAAATGGCACTCACAGACAAGCCTGTATATGTATAGTCTTGGAACTTGACTGCAAGAGGCATGTCTGTAACCCATTCGTCTTCCCAATATAAGACCAGCCTGCCTCTGTTCACTAAAAATCTGAAGCCATCTGATAATGCTTATATGAAGGGTTTGGACATGTTCCCCATACTAATGACATTTCACCATATTCTGAACATGTGGGATCTGCAGTCCGAGTCCAAATTACATCCTCTGCCACCTTCCCATAGTTTTCTGTTATAACATTGTGCCAGACCAACACCCCCCCCCCCCCCCCCACAAAAAAAAAAAAAAAAACCATTCTTCCTATTCCTGGGCATCCTGCTTCCTTTGCTTTTTGCACTTCTTTCCACTTAACTAGACACATCTTCAACTTCTCCACTGAGCTACACCATAGAAAATTCTTTTAGATCCTTTCTATCTTCTGAGCAACAGAAGCCAGGATTTTAAACAAGGAGAGAATATATCAGCAGATTCGTGAGGGTGGATTTAATGAGTGTAATTCTGCCAACCGAAAAAAGGTATCCCCTCTTCTAGGATGGAGCTGTTTCTCTAATCTTTCAATCACCGGGTTCCACACAGAGACATTAGAAATGTTTACCCTCGGCAGCAGCGCCTAACACAATACAGTTGGATATTGCAGCCCAATATGTCCACAAGTTGCTTCAGCCCAAAAAAAAAAAAGTTGCTTCAGACAGGATTCAGTACTGTTGTTCAAGTTCACCCGAAGCCCCAAAATTGCCTCAAAACTTCGAAGGATGTATTTAAGGTTTGCCACATTTTCTTCTGAATCCATGCAAAAGACTACGCTCTCATCTGCCAACTGCAAATGAGAAAATGACGGAGTACCAATTCGAAAACCTTCAATCATACCACATTCTTCCGCCCACAAGGATCTCCTCTTGACACTTAAGTACCCTACGTTCCACACTTCTAGAAATGCCTCAGTTGTCCCAATCATCACCTGAGCCAAACTAAAAAGATTAAGGAACAGCCACCGAAGGGGATGTCCTTCCTAAGCATTCAAGTGGCCAATTGGGTAACTTTTTTTAAAGGATCTGAAATTCATAGGATTGAGTATCTAATCTCAGACTTCCTGTCACTATTTCCAAGCCCCAGATCCCTTACCAAGTGTCGAGTAGCCCATTTCGGAGCATGTAATTCTAAAGGATCCGTAAGCCATAGGGTTGAGTACCTACTACCTAGTCTCAAACTTCCTGTTGCTATTTTCAAGTCCCTCTGACACCTTATTGATGATGCTTATTAAAAAAAAGCATGGACCCTCGCAAGAAATCAAAACAAAATGGCATACCCCATTCCAATGTTTCCCTTAAATAAGTTTTGGAATCTAAAACTTCCAGTGGGAATGGCATAATAATTAGAAGATGCTGATATCTGTCTAGTGCAACACAAAAAAAAAAAAAAAAAAAGGCAAAAGAAAAAGAAAAAGAAGTTATTGAACACTAAAGCATTAGAAATCGCTAACCTCACTCTGGTAAGCTACAGCAATTCTTGTACCTGCAAAAGAAGCAAGTCTTGTTAGATATGTGACCCACCACAATTTGCAATAAGGAGTTAGCCTTTTGAGACACACATGTGCGAGAGAGAGAGAGAGAGAGAGAGAGAGAGAGAGAGAGAGATCACAAAAATGCAATTAGGCAAGAAGGATTAGAATCCTAGACGTGGGCTCATGTGTCTGCATGGAAAGTGTCTATGAGACCAAAGAAGGTGAACTGACATGTATGTGCCTTCATCCAATAATCAACCCAGCCCAATCATCAGGTGGGACACACTTGTTACTTGAGTGCGGACATTAGCTCAATCTTTTAACTGGACATGTCTTGCCCACCTGATGAGCTAACTGACCTATTTTTCAGACAGGGCACATACATGGTGAGCCCTGTCTGACTGAACGCCCAGTCCCCAGATCTCACAGACATGTGGATCAGCACTCTTGCTGTGAGCCTGTGAGTAGGATTCCAGTCCTACACATGCAAGTAAGCCTTAGCAGGGCTCTTGGCGGATGCATACTCTTAGAAAGCACGTAGAAAGAAACAAGTGCTTATGGAGAGCACGATGTTAAAAAATCCAAGGGACTTTTTACCGCAAAAATCCTCAAGGATTCAGCATTTACCAAACAATGCCTTGACTTTTTAAAATTCCCAAAACATGATTCTTCGGGTAGGGAGAGAGAGAGAGAGAGAGAGAGAGAGACTCTTGTCCTTTTTTTCTAAAAAGAGTCCAGTATTGTGGGGCCCATGTGGCGTATGTATGTCATCTAACCCTTCCAACTGTTACACCCCACCATGATATGAGAAAAATAAAAAATCAGGCAAATTCAATCATCAGGTGAGCCAGACAATAGAAAACAACACACACCACCCAAAAACCTCCAAATTCACGTGTGGCGCACTGAGGGGGTGTTTGGGGCATGGTATTAGATGGAATTAGGTGGGATGGAATTGCATTTGGTTCCGTGCAAATTCCATTGGATGTTGGGGAGGATGGGAGCCTTGGGATTAGGTGGGATGGAATTGCACTTGATCCCATGTGGGAATTCCATGGGATTTCAAAATCCCACATGCGTGGGCCCCACTTGATGCTGTGTTTTATCCTTGCCATCCATCCATATAAGTCCTTTATAGATGACACTATGGTTATATACATGTTCAAGTGACGGACATCCGTTGTGAATTTGGTCCGTTGATTGCAATTCCATGGTCCACCAAACGGGATTTTGCCTAATCCAATGGTTTTCCCATGGTAAGTATTTGATCCCAAACATGGGATTGGATATGAAAATACCATGGGATTATCAGACATGTAATCATTGTGCAATAAATGATGTTAATCCCAACTAATACCATTCCATCCCTTCTAATACCATGTGCCAAACACGCCCTGAATGATTGGATCAGCCTTATTTTTGCTCAGTCCAACTATCATGATGAAGTGCACCCGTTAGATGTCACAAGTATGTGCATGCACTAGGTGGGCCCCACAATGCTCCAACTCCACTTTTTAGAAGAAAAATTGACAAGGGCATTTCTGTCATTTCACAACCCAGTAAGCACTATTTGGAACTTTAAAAAGTCAAGGGATTGTTTGGTAAAATTAGAGTTATTAAGGAACTCTCTGGTTCAAGTCCTAAATTTCAATAGAAATTGTCATAGTCGTAGTTGGTCTCCAACTAATTTCATGAGTGATGGCTTGATGGGGGACCGCACCTAACTCCAAAACAGAAGTCATGCCATAATACCACGCTAGAGTACTAGCATTTAAAGTTTCTTCGGAGTTGTTATATATGAGAATAAGCGATTGAGAATAGATGGAGGGCTAAAATTTAATAGTATTTTAGGGTTACATTCGGATATTTAAAGTTTTTAATGGGCATGTCTTTGGGACACGATCTATTCCATGTCATTGGTGGACTCAAAGACTGCAGAAATTTCATCTCCATTGTGAATTTGATTAAGCTATCATTGGTTCTCGTTCTCTATTCTATTCATGGGTGCATGTTAACAATTTGAATTGGAACGCCTTGGTACACACTAGATTGGACCCAAAGTCCATCCTTTTGGACTAAACACAATGGTTCTAAAAATCATCTGAAGTTGAGTTGATTCTGCCATGTAATCTCAGTTTTAGTGGGCAATGAAACAAGTCACCAGACGAAAACAAGACCCCAAAATATAGAAATGGAACAAGTTGGGGGCGGGTTGTACTGGTTTTGATATCCAGGCAAGTGACATGAGTCATACTTTGTAACAGCTATTTTAAAACCATGGGTGAATATGCGACTTGGGGTTGAGATTTGCATGTATCAACCATGGTGAGCCGTAACGGGGCCGTAATGGGCGTTACGTAAAGGTAATGGCGGACAACTATTGCACTTACATGTTATGGACCCCCATAAAGGCCATAACGGTCCATCGATACAAATTTTTTGGTTTTTTTTTTTCAATAAGAGAGAGAGAGAGAGAGAGAGAGAGAGAGAGAGAGAGAGAGAGAGAGAGACCATAATGGTTGTTACTGCCCATATAATAAAGGTAACGGTGGTGGCCGTTACGGCAACCGTTACCGTTACAAAATACCTTGGTCACAACTTATGGTTTGCACCACAAACGTAGGACGATACATATTCAGACAAAAACCTTCCAAGTTTTGCATAATTGAGCAAGAAATTTCATTGCATCCCTATAACAAACCCAATATATAGGTCACCTTCAGAAACTAACATCAGCTTAACTCAACTCCAAAAAATGAAATAATGCAAAGAATTCTCTTGTTTTCTCCCGCTTGTTAGATGAGCTGGTAGAGACAGTGTAGTGTTTGCGAGTGGTCCAAGGTTCAATCTCTGTTAGTGTTACCTTCCAAAAAAAAAAAAAAAGAAGAAGCAAGGAATTCTCTTGTCCAACCCACAATCAAATTCGCTCCAGTGTTCAAACTTTGAGTTGTAGTCCTCAGTTATGTACTCGAGCCAGAAATGCATGTTGGTAAAGGCCATTTTTAGCAAAATTCAATTAGTGTAAGCATTATCTTTGAGGATTTCACTTCAGTGATGAGATCTTGGAGCCAGTTCCGCAATTTCCATGCACTGTTGTGCAAAACTGTAAACTCCCAAATTCAGCCCAAATAATCACAGGAAAAATACAGTGCTTGGTTGAAGAAAAAAATCTCTCTTTCTTGCTCAGTGCAGCAACTGGCAGTTGGGGCCCACCTTCTTGTGATCCAAATCATCCGTACCATCGGCCTTATTACGGAGTGCCACGTTCCCCAAGTCCACTCACATTTGATGGTTGTAACCGAGCTGCCAGTGAAGCTTTTCCCATTAACAATGATTTATACATTTATGTTACCATCTATTGCAAGCCACCATTTTAGATGGTTGCCATCTTCGGATGGATGATATTTACAGGCAAGTACATAGCACGGTGGTGCCCGCCATATTAACAGTTTCAATCGTGCAAGGTGGGCCACACCTGTCATTTGCTGCACCAAGCAAACACAGATAAGAAGGGAAACTTATCCCCCGGCTGCAGAGCAGCATCCAACGGCCCAAATAATCAAAGATAAATTCCAATCCAACCAACGCAATCCAAACCGATCAAGAAATGAGAAATAAAAAACAAAAAAGATCAAAAACAAAAGGAAAAAAATCGAAGAAATGGGAATTCAGGAATGTAACTGATTGAAATCGAGAACTGACCAAATAGATGCCGGAAAGCATCGCGGCAGGCGTCGTACACATACGAAGCGTACTGATCGTCCTTTTCCGCCGCTCTCATGATCTCCGGCTGGGCCGCAGGAGGGAACCGTCGTGGGGCCCCCGTGTGGGAACTCGACTGAGCCCCACCATGGCCGGATTCTGATGAAGCTTCCGTTTCGATTTTCATGCCGAGGGCGGTGAAATCTCTTCGGATTTCAGTTCAAGGGCGCGTTTGGAGTAGAAGAGAGGAGAAGTGGAAGAAAGCGTGTACACGGAGAGAATGGTGTATGTTTTATGAGAGAGAATAGAAGAGACTGGAAGGAAGCGTACAGACAGAGAGTATGGTGTATGTTCGGTGGTGAGTAGAGAAATGGGGAGAGATTCTGAGAAGAAAGAGAAGGGTTTATATACGAAGATAGAGTTCGTTTTGCCTACGTCGCGACTCAGGAGGCAGCGTGCGTCGCTACCCACTGGGTCCACGTTCTGAGATGGTACGGCGATTTGGACTGTCCATTTTCAACTAAATACCATAAGTAAGCCGTTTTAGAGCATAATTAAAATTAATTAATGATCCTTTCCTTTGATTTCTAGGGTTGAATGCAAACCATTGAACATTACAGATAAGAATGGCTACAATCATCCATCCAGCATAACTTTCCTGCGGTGGCCCGTGTAGAACAGATTCCACAAGATAGACGGTTCTGATCATCGGCTAATCTCAGAATGTGGTCCCCAGTTGGTGGATTGATTGTTGGCCTTTAGATGGACGGTTAAAAATGAAACATTGTATGTAGGCCTGTACAAGGATCGACAGAAATTGGACCGCTCGGATTTTCAGATTGAATATTTTGGATTATTGCCCATCCATGTGGGCCAACTGATTGACGGTCTGGATTAACAAAATGGAATGAACTTGTGCGGAGTTCCTGGTATGTGAGTCCACGCTGTAGGAAGCAGTGGGAATTGAACGGTTGCCGTGTAAAGCTTTTTGAGGGCATCAGAAGTTTTGTATAAGCTGAGATTTGTGTTTTCCCTTCATCCATACCTGTGTGACCTTGTCAACAGGTAAATATAAAAGTGGGCCCTAAGAATTTTTTAACGGTGGATGTTCAATCAACTCTGTTTTCCTGAGGTGTGGTCCACCTGAGATTTAGATTTTTCTCATTTTTGGTTTCATGCCCTAAAATGAACTGGAAAAATGGATGGACGGTGTGGATAAAACACATACATCATGGTGGGGCCCACAGAGCTTTGACATCAGCTAGCTGGCTGGAGTTGGAGTCACTAGCCAAACTCCGTCCAGAATGAAGTCCGTCGGATCTCCATTGGATCCAAGCCATCCGATATCAATTGGATCCAATCCGAGCCAACCACAATTCCGAACCACTCTCAGCCCTTAAAAGAAGATGGCCGTCAAATGGACCGATACACATCGACCTAGTCCTACTAACACACATCTTCAATCCATCTAAGACCTAGGATCCGATTAACCATCAGGATCTAACCAATTTGAACTTGATCCAAATCAGATCAGATCCATTCACAGCCCCACCCACACGTGCAACTCACCCAACGATAGGCCCACCCCGATTTCCACAGCATGCAACACATACAGCAAGGCCCACCTGATCAACGGCCGGATACGACTCACACGCGTGACACGTGCCGGAACATGTAGGATTAAAATCGGATGGCTGTGGATAGCATTCCACTGGCTGAAACTGCGACCTTATCTTTCTCCCTGAACAAAAGAAAACATTACCTAACAAAACGGTCAGACCCGTTTCCATGGCTTTCTCCTCAGCTCCAACCGCCTGCGTTTCCCGCCCAAACACGACCCGAGTCGACTCGCCCGTGCTAAGACTCACTGATTCTCGCCCGTTCTCCCTCCGATTCCAGAAGAATCGTCCAACCTCTCCGATCCGAAGCTCCACTGAAACGTCTTCACCCGAACCAGTGGCACCCCCAGAAGAGAATCCCGACGAAACCCCGGCCGAAACTCCAAAGCCGTTCTCGTCACTGATATCGGCCAGCAACGTCGAGAAAGCTCTCCGCGGCATCGGTAATGGAAGAAGGAAAAAGAAAAATCACGTGGGAAATGATATTTCCAAACAAATTCAGACAGTCCATACTGTGGGTCGGATGATCCTTGGCAGTCCAATTAGTGGCCATTGGGTAGAAGATTGGATTGGATGGTTGAGATTGTCTAATCAAGGTGGCCCATGATTCGGGCAACCTGAATTTATGTAAATAATTTGGATTGGACAATCCTAACCATTCGACATTTGGGAAAGGAAAATGGTCTGGTCCAAATTTAATGGGAAAAAATCCATGGATCTGGCGGCTTATATCGTCCCAATAAAAGGTGGCCCAGACAATGTGGACGGTCTGTGTGATAGAGAACATTGGAAAAAAAAAATAATCAAATAATCCCTCTATTTTTTTTTCCCTATTTGCTTGGATCGAGGTTTTGATTGATCAAATCCTGATTTAGAGTGCAGCGATCACGAGCGCGGACCATTACGGACAGCTAGGAATCCCAAGAAGAGCTCCTTATGATCAGGTAAGACACGGCCCATCTCTCTCACTTCGTGTTAATTTCCTGAGATTGTTTTGTAGAATGTGGATTGTCAAGAAGATCAATCCATTTTTTAATATTCAATGCCTAAAAATTGGTGTTTTTTGCAACAATTTTTGGTGCCCGCGTTTGGATGCACAACTAAATTTGAACAATAAAAATTTCAATCAAAGAATGAAAATGACCCAATTGTAAAGATGTCTCCCATTATTCGAAATGGAAAAGTAGTCCTCAGATTGTAGTTACATGCCTTTCAAATCCAACTTCAAGGGTAGCAAATTGCAATTGGGATCCTAGTCTATGGATGCTAAGGAATGTGACCGCAATTTGGTCATTTCTACTTCATTGAACTACTTTTCACAATTCAAATCAATAGAAACTCCAAACGCAACCAGAGTCAATTTTGAAAGGATTGCTATTTGTGTACTAGTCTCAGTTGATATGGATAGTAAGGAATCTAACTACAATCCAATCAGTTCTACTCTCTTAAAACTAACTTTTTCAATTCGATTCAACAGATGATCCAAACACAGACTAAGTCAAATTCAAAAGTTATGAATTGCAATTTGGATCTTAGTCTATCCATAGGTAAACTAAGGAGTGTAACTACAATTTGGTCATTTCTACTTCATCAAGGTAATTTTTCCAACCCAATTCTATAGAAAATCCAAAAGCATCCTAATTCAACTTCGTAAGTAACAAAATTGCTACTTGGGTCCTAGTCTCTCAACACGGATACTAAGGAATGTAATCACAAATGGGTCATTTCTACATTCTTGAACTAGTTTTTGCAATTGGACTGAAAATCCGAACGCATCCCAAGTTAACTCCAAACACCACAAAATTGACATTTGGATTGGGTCCATTGATACAAGTGCTAGGGAATTTAAACTACAAATTAGTCTTTTCTACTTTGTCACTGAGCTGAATGTTGCAATTCAATTCAAATGAAAAACCAAATGCAGCCCAAGTCAAATTCAAATGTAAAATCCTAGTTTATTGGTATGAATGCTAAGGAATGTAACTACAAATTGGGAATTCGATTCAACAATCTTGCAATTTATTTCAATGAAAATCCAAACGCAGCTAGAGTAAATTCAGTATGTTTTAGTTCTTATGAAAGTCTACAACATTATACCATTTCCACTTCCATCTATTGAAATTTCATGTTAGAATGATGATCACGAATGCCTTATGTCACCATCAGCCATTGCTTCTTTCATTTGTTCGCAGGAATTCCCTCTTGGGTAAATCCGAACATTTTCTTCTAGAGCTTGCTAATTTATGAATGAGATCATTGGGTCTTGTCCATCGGATTGGTTTTAGTCATCTAATGTACATTTGGCATACATGTGAGGAAATCCACAACATCCAGATTGCCGATCTCGTCGTATGGAGTAGACCCCAAAAATCACGACTGATCAGAGAATCTTAACCATCTAAGGCTTCCGTTTCTATATGGAATGCTGAAATTTTACTCCAATTGTCCATTTGATGCTGCCAATTGGATGGGTAGGATTATTTAATCAGTGTATTTTCAAGCCTTGCTCTATCTGCACTGAGTCCCACAATTTTGACGGTTCGGATTGATGTAAATGGATGACACCTGCATCCACGCTAGACGAGTGAATGCAAACTTAGTATAATTACTCTTTTCAAATACTGCACTTGATTACATAAATCATTGTGAATTCCTCTAATACGCTCACTATTGAAGCATTTAAAATATGGGTTTCTTCTTATATGCCAGGTTACAATTGCATACAAAAGAAAATGCGAAGAGCTGATGAATCGAGGATTGGACGAAGAGGAAACTAGCAAGGAGCTGGAACTCTTAAAGGTTAGCGGTTTTCTGGCATGTTTGGATGCTAAATCGAGCTGAATTGAGAGAACCCAATTCAGTATAGAAAAAATGACCAAAGTGGGTGGCAGGCATTTTAATTAACTCATGATGATTATGAAACCTAGCTGACCCAATTACTCGGGATAAGGCTTAGATGATGATGATTATGAAACCTGTCATCAGAATTCCATGAACTTCAAGTTGGACCTAAAAAACTATCTTAATTTGGAGTCTACTACCTTTGGGTGTGTTTGGTGAGACCAAATGCACCCTTTTGGTGATTTCCATTTCATTGAATTAGATCATTCCAATTCAGTTGAATTGAGCATCCAAACAAGGCTTTAAACAAGGATTTTAGATGTCTATCGAACTTACTAGGGCCAGTTTGGACAGAAGTCCAAGGTAAAAGAAATCAACTCTTCAATGATTATAATTTCCTTATTCAACTATGTGAGAAATGTCCTGGATTCCCTTTTCCTGAAATCCATTTTATCACTTGCAATCCAAACAGAGGAGAAATGTAATCACATCACTTGTGATTTGATTTAGTATGGAAATCCTTTTATCCAAACTGGTTGCCTGCTTGGATGAGAGAATTCTATGGTAAAGAAATCAATTCTGCAATGACTACAATTTCCTTTTCCACAATCATGTTCGAAATTTTCTGAATTCCCTTTTCCTCTTGAATTCTCTTTTCCTGGAATCCAGAGAATCTAATGCAATATAAATGGAGGAGAATTGTAATCATATCACTTACAATTTGATTTACCATGTAAATATTTTATCCAAACAGTACCCATTTTTATAAGAGAATTCCATGGGAAAAGAAATCAATTCTGTTCCACTATAATGCAGTAAATGTCCTGAATTTCCTTTTTCCCATAACCCAATGTTTTTATTGCAATCCAAATAGAGGAGAGTTGTAATCATATCACTTTGTGATTTGATTTACCATAGAAATCTCTTATCCAAACTGGCCCTTGGTGATTACTGTCTGATTGTTAAACTGTCCATTTTCTCAGGAATCCTACTTAATTCTGTCATCTGAAGAAGAGAGAAGATTGTATGATTGGAGTTTGGCAAGGAGTGACAGACCAGACAGGTATGTTTGGCCTTTCGAGGTTGATGTAACGCAAACCCCGACGCAGACTCCGCCACCTCCGGTATGTGTACTTTCTACTCTTTGTTACTGAATTTCTAATGCTTCACTAGCCTCCGCTGATTGGTTTTACTCTTTAAGATTGGTTTTGGAAGGACACCCAAATGGCATTTGCCGCTACTTAATGCCGTCCCAAAAAAAAAAAAAAAGGCGCATTTGGGGACGGAGCATTTGTCTGTTTGGATGTGTTAAGAGTATGAGATATCTATGTAACAGTTTTAAAATTTCATCTCCCCTCCTTTTTACCTTGATTAAATTACCCGAGTTGAGTCGAATCAACCGAGTCATCTGTCTGATTCGCGAGCCTTGCTGAGCTGGAACTGAGTCATTGTCGGAGCGAGTTTCACAGTGGCTCAGCTTGAAATCTTGCCGATTCGAGTCAGTGAGTTTTAGAACTATGCTCGGAAGATCAGGTGTGAGAGAAAAATTCTTAGGAAGAATGATCCAATGACACCTCCATTGTATTTTCTTATGATGCAACTGTCTTGTTGATAGTACATGAGCTCCTCCAATTGGCCGCGGCCTCAAAATCAATGGGATCGGACGATCCTGATTGTGGATCAAGAGCTTGTGAATCGGTCCACATTCCATTGGCTAAGTTCCTTTATAGCTCAAGATTTTTGGAATGTGGGGCCTGAGACATGGATTTGAAACAAGGGTCCTAAGAAGGGTGTGTTTGGATGCATTGTCTGTTTGAATTGCAAACTACAGCCCACTAAGTTAGAAATAACCAAGTTTCAGTTAGTGTAATTTGGATATTGACATTATCTAGACCATTGATTGAGTTTATTAAGGGCGCAAATTGATCGGGTTCGGCCCAACAGGTCATTAGGCACAACCTGATGATAAATGGGTATGGACTTGGCGACTGACTCATTCGGTCCTGATTCGAACCATGACTCAGCTGAGTCACCCCTTGACTCAGCCGAGTCACCTCATATTGTCAATTCTAACTCAGTGGTCAACTCGGACTAGCTGGGCACGGCTCATTTGAGTCTTAAAACCTTGGAGCCAATTATGAAATGGGTCGGGTCTAGAACTTGTCAAAGCTGACCTGAACTGACCTACCTGACCCCGGACGGCTTTTAAGTGGACATCCAATGCTCCCATCATTTTCACTCTCTATTTCTCCTTGGTGCCTAAAAAAATAGGCCGATCAAAAACTCAAGTGGGCCACTCGATAAGGAACGGTTGGGATGGGGACACCCACTATTAAACTATGCAAAGGATGAATGGACACCTAAAAATCAGGCCATTCCAAAACTCAGGTGTTCCACAACACGTGATTTTAAATGTTTTAGGCATGATTTTACATGGCGTGGCCCACCAGAGTTTTGGATTGACCTAAGTTTTGGAAGCCAATGAGATTAGGAGGGGTTTCATATGATGGACGGATTGGATCTCATTAAAACATCATGGTGGGCCCCACAATTTGTACATTAAGCTTAACATAGAACCATTGTATTGGATTCGGTAGTTGAAACTCTGGGTAATCTATCCTTTCCATCTGGTGGGCCCCATCATTTGATGGGCGACTCCGTAATATCACCCCACGATTGAACCCATCTCACCGGTTGCATGCAAGTGTGCGAATTACATCAGGTGGTAAGGATCATCTGATGGTGGAGATTTCTGGGCTATCTCTCATCTATGATATGGCCCACCAGATGAACCGTTTGGATTGCCTAAATTCAGGTCCCAATGTGTAGAATTCTGTTGAACATTGTATATTTCCTCTTTTGTTTATCACAGTAGAGAGTGGGCTATGTGAAACAGGAACCTGAGGATGTGGGACCGACGAGGCTGGTGGGGTACTTCTTCGTGGGCTGGTTGATCTTATCTTTTGTACTATCCATTACACTCAATCGATAGGAAACATGTCTATCCGTTCATCATTGTTTCATGGAGAACATTTACATCTAGTTTCTTATGAACTCTTCATGTAATGGGACCCACCATGGATGGGCCACACCTTAAGGAAATAAACCAACAGGATGATCTTTTGGCTGATCCACTTCTTGGTACAACCATATGTATTCAGGCCACCTTTTAGACGGTTAGGATAGCCCAATCAGTTTTCAGCCAAGCTTGGGCTAAAGTCAATTTAGCCCAACGCCATATGTATATATGTCAAGTCATGAGTAGGGCTCCCAGGCTGGTGGCAACAGATAGCCTGAGCCTAACCCATGATGATTATGCATGACCTGGGTCAGGTCCCGCCCAAGCACAGCAACCCTCTTTTGTGCAAGAACTGGGATATTCACCATTCGGATTGGGCATCGCCTGCTCTGCCTGTGTCGGCCGCCTATATCAGATATAGGACCCATGCAAAGCATGTTTGAAAATTATTCGGTTGAATACAGTCAGCTTGCAGGCCAATCAAATCAATCTATGTTGCCACGGGTGTTAGGTGCTAGTAGGGCTCAGTTCAGACCAAGCCTGCAGTGATGTGGTGGGATTTGATTAGATGGCAGTGGTACATCAGACATTAGGTAAAGCACGTCTGAAAATTGTTCGGTCAATTACATAGTACTTAATCAGAACTCATATTTGACTGTGGCCTGCAGGCTAATCAAATCACTTCACGTCATCGCCCATCCTTGCCAGGTACTCGGGGGCCCAGACTGATGAACTGATTAATGAATGGGCCTAAATTGTAGTCACAGTATTACCCCAAGCCCATTTTGAAAGCCTGACGGGTCACGCCGGGCCATTGACATCCCTGATCTTGTGTGGCATGTAGACCGTTGTCTATTTCTCAATGAGACCCACCAAACTGGCCCCAGATAGGCCCAACAAAAGCAGGTCCATTGCCAGCTAACTGACACCCCTTTCCCATCCTGTCTTCATCTGTAGTTGTCCTTTTTGTGAGCCCAGGAGCTGGACCACTTATGGTAGCATTTATGACTAAGCATTTATTTGTGCACAAATTGTTGGATCTACACCGTCCAATCAATGGGCCACCACTTGAATGATCCATGGCACAACGATCTCCCACATTGAAGTTCACACCATTTGATTCATCATGCTTCTGAATGGTTAAAAAAGATCTGGAAGGTGGGCCTGGAAAAAGAAAGGAGAATAAGACACCATCTTGTTTGGACGGCTACAGATCGATCAGTTCTTGTGTCACGTCTCGTCCATAAATTGCTGGACAACAGCGTTTCGTTGGACACGGAAATATCAAACAAGGTATCTAGTTAGGTGGGCCAGATGAGCTGCTCAAGTAGCTGTAGAATTGAATGGTCCAAACTGCTCACCAGGTGGGTAACAGGTCCATAAACTTGAAAGACCAGCCTGAGTCGACTCAACCAGATTTCACCAGGACTAAGAAAACTCAATCTGGTCACAACTCAAGAAAAATTTGATCTGGTCACGACTCGGTCAAAACTCAGTTAAACCCGTTTCGTCGGCTTCACAAAAACTAGAAAAAAAAAAAAAGAAAGAAGAAGAAGACAAAACTCAACTCAATTTGGCAGAACTCGACATTATTTAGATTTTTAAATATTAAATAAAATACTTTAAAAAGTTCGGGTATAGAAGTCGTTCAAGAAACTCGTCTGAGTTTCTGAGTTGACTCAACTGGGTTTTCCTTAAACCAGGCGCACAATCAGTGTGGGCCAACATCCAGTTGGTTCTTTAGATGGGCTGTCACCGTCTGCACTTCCATGCATCCCATATGTATGATATTGATGATGATGGGCAACCTAACTTGATGTGATTACTCAAAAGAAAATCCCAGCATCGACGGTGAATTGTGCCTGACCAGGCGTGATTACTCAAAATATGCATGAATCGGGACCGTCCAAATAATTGGCCCAACTGTGTATGCTATAGTAGCCCTGGTTATACATCGGCAAGCCGCTACGGCCAGCAAGAGGGTGAGATATTGGCCAAAGCCCGTCCAAACCAAATCACTACTTTCCCACCTTCAATGGTAAGAAAGGCATTTCCTCTGTATGAAAGAAATAATGAGTTTTTCAAAAGTTAAATCCAAATGTGCTACCATTCATCTTCAATATCCTCACATGTGCAGCATTAACCGATGTAACATTGTATGTGGGCATGTTTGTTATTCATCTTTGTTTCTAAGGTATAGCGCCTGAGTTCTTTGGCATGTTAGAGATTGGATACATTGGCTAAGTGCTAAGGGAGAGATGCAATTCATGGATCTCAATGCCTTGGTTATTACTATAAAGGTACCTTACCTCTATTTCATATTGATGGTCATCTTTTGTGAGGGGACTAATTTAGTTTTAGGATAATCAGTCTCCACCATTGGGTCCAAATTAGTGTCAATGAGCCTTCTCCCTACTCGACACAAGTGTATGTGTGAGTCATGGATGATCCACGTCACTGGATCTTTGGTTACTCATATTGTTAGGATCACTTACAAGTTTTTAAACTTGATGGCCTATCATGTCCAAGCTAGAATGATACTTGCGGATTTACACTAGCCCCATTTATCCATAAACTTGAGGATGTATGGGTCAAGATGGTATGATGGTAAGTGCTTTAGTTCACTCCACGAGGTCATTGCATGAATACTAAAAGTAGGTCATATTGGGTATTTTCATTTTATCCATGTCCACTAAGAACCACACGATCTAATATAGGATTCATTTGGTTTACTCAAGAACTAATATTAGCTAGTTGATCTTAAGGTTTGAATCGCCAATCACATGTTTTAAAGGCTAACTAACAACCCTATGTTTTTTTTATTGTTTAATCAAGAAATTTCAACCATTAAACTTTGGTTGTTTTTTTATGATGACATGGTGTCCCCGCCTCTTTTTAAGGTGAGACTAATCTCTGTGGATACACAGAATCACCTGCAAACTATGTGCATCAGGTAATGTCAGGGAGGGGAATCGACCTCGCGTCTATGAGGAGCAAACCCATAACGCTAGCCATTCGCCCAAACCCCATGCAAGTTTTAAATTGGTTAAACTTTGAATTTTAACTATTAATTTGTTTTAAATCAAGTTTAATGTACATTCAATGGCTAAGATCTTATGGCCAACACCTTCAGTGGCATAAGATTCACCTAGGGATGAACACCGCGGATAATGGAAAGAAATAGATGATTAAGGTGATAGATTAGGAAGGTAAATAGGCCTCCTTCACAATATGGCATATAGAGGTTCTGTGGGGTGGCAGAGTACCATAATAAAGTGTTCTCCTGAAACCTTAAACACCTTTATATATATATATATATATATATATATATATATATATATATATATATATATATATAGAGAGAGAGAGAGAGAGAGAGAGAGAGAGAGAGAGAGAGAGAGAGAGAGAGAGGTGGACGTCCCACCCCTTCCTTCATACACGTGTACATATGTCCTTGCTTGGGCATGTGGTCCACTTTATGAATGACTCTAGATTTGTTCTCGGCCTTTACCAAAGATTATGATGTGGGTTCTCCTCCTAAACTTATAGTAAGTTAGGGAAATATTCTCTACACTGAGAGATCGTCAATGGTAGAAACAGACTAATCGATCTGCACTCAAGTATGATATCATGAGATTGAGTTTTGTGTTTTTGAAATAGGCGTGAATCATGGACAGAGATCCCAAACCTAAATAAATAAATAAAAACCTAATTGCTACCTGTCAAATGTGCCTACATATCATAAGAGTCCTTCCTAGTTTTAAGTGCTTACATGTCAAATGTGTCAACCAATATGTATCTTATGCCACCATATAGCTTCAAGCACCTCACATTTGCCACAATTCAACTTCAAGCACCTCGTATGTGATGTGCATGTCATATGTGCAACTATTCATTTTCTAATGTCTCATGCATGCCAAATTTGCTAATATTACATATACCAACAATTATTAGGATTTTTTTTTTTTTACCTAACAATTAATTTGAAAGAAAGTCTAAATTTTTTAGTAAAATCTTATAAAAAAATAACAAGGAAAACTACATTTCCTTTCCCACAAATTCCTGTGAGTAAGGTTTTCTATGAAACACCATTTCCTTTCCCATACTTTTTATAATCCAAATAGGCCCTTAATAAGGCAAAGTTTTATCTCATCTAATAATTAAAGATCAGTAAATTTTGACATTGACTGTTCATGTTAGATATAGTAGAGATATTGGTAAATGGCATGAGCTTGCATGTAGGAGAGAAGAAATGGAAATGCATACACCCACCTTGCACCTAAGCTGAATCAGTTTTCCTCAAGTGCTTGTTCATTTTTTAATTTACTTACACCTGTAATTACAGCAACAGTCCTAAAGTTGAGGTTGACAGCTACGATGTTTGGCAGTTTTCTTCTCTCAAACAAATGCGGGGAAGGGAGGAGTGCCCAAAAATTGTGGGGCTAATTGTAATGTATGGCTTATCTACGCTCATTTTAGGGCATGAGCCAAAAAATGAGTCAGATCCAAAGCTCAAGTGAACCACACTGCAATAAATTGTGGAAATTGAATGCTAACCATTGATAACTTCTTGGGGCCACAGAAGTTTTGAATCAAGCTAATATTTTACTTTACCATTATCCATGTTCGTATGACCTTATGAACAAGTTAGATGACAAATAAACATCATTGTGGACCCTAAAACGGTTTCGGATTTGGACGGTTAAGGTCTGTTAGGATCATTGTTTCTTGTGGTGTGGTCCACTTGAGCTTTGGATCTGCCTCATTTTTTGGCTCATGCCATAAAATGAACTAGCGGAATGGATGGATGGCATGGATAAGATTAGTGGGCCCCATAATTTTTATCAATGCTTAAACATGTGGAATTCAGAGAGGAAAACACAATTTTCAAGGCTTGCATTTACTCCCTCAAGCAAACAACTAAACAAATTAATAATGGGCCATTTACATGTATTTACGATTTAATTGGGAGAAACAAACATCCCCTTAAGTGTTTGGCATTGTGTATTTAATGATATTCAACAGTAATTGCACCTTTTGATGCGTTTGGCACAGTATAATTTATGGTAAAGCTCATTTTTAGTGTATTTTAAAATCCTTTTTGTGTTGCTGTGAATCCATTCAGTTTGGTTTGAAGTACCTTTATTAGCTCCCTTTTTAAAGATGAGAGTTGTAAGAGTAACAAAGGTTTAGCCAGGTTATTAATCCATCATACATATAACATGCTAATGATGTCTTGAAACAATCCAATTATCGGTTGCATTACTAAAATCACACCAATAGAATGATCCAAATTATCTGTTGAGAATTTGATTTCCAAAATAAAAAATAAAATTGGAAAAAGCCAAATTTAAAGGATAAGCTAAAGCACGTGTAAAACACATTGTCCTTAAAGCGTAATTCGCCCCTATTCAAAATACTTTGAGTCTACTGTCAGGTTGCAGGCGGATTGCTTCTAGAATACGACAAGCCTTATATGGTTCTGCGTTTAGTAAAAACGAAGAAACCACTATTAAAACTATTTTACACAATCTCTGACAAATATAGAAAAAGAAAGAAAAAAAGGAGTCTGGCGTTCTTCTAACAACGAGTTAAACCATTTTTTGGTCTTAGTGGCTAAGTTCGTATGAACCAAACTGTGATGCTAGATAACTTTAGCTGGAGGTGCTGGTTCAATAGAAGACTAGTGATGGTTGTGGAAATGAACCAGCTATGTCCAGTTTATATAGGCAAGGGTGGCTGATAGTTTTGGTCCAGAGCCATAATAGCACTAGCCGTTTTCTGTCAGTTGAGAGGAACTAACTGTTTTCTGTCAGTTTCTAATCGTTGTGCGTGTACGAGTCACACTTACATGCTGGCTATTTGGACTCAGTGGCTAGCCGTTTTTTACTGTTGGGCTAGTCACATGCAGTTGTTACTGTATGAACAGTTACACAAGTCCCTTTAAATAGCCTTGCAGTTCTTTATAAAAAGCGGAGAGGTCTCTCTATCAGACTTCTTACCCACAACACATGAACAATTGCACAAGTCTTTCTAAATAGCTCTGCAGCTCTTTATAAAAAGCGGAGAGGTCACTCTATCAGACCTCTTACCCACAACACATGAACAATTACACAAGTCTCTCTAAATAGCCCTGCAACTCTTTATAAAAAGCAGAGAGGTCTCTCTATCAGACCTTTTACCCACAACACCTTATCTGTTTCGCACCCAGCCACCTGACCCACTACTTAGCCTCTGTCGTACCAGTCTCGCTCCGGTCCGCGAGGTCACGACCCATCTGCGCATGTGCAAAGTGCAAAGTGCGTTACTAGCGCCTCTACAGCCGCACTCTCTTATGACCTCGCACTAAGCCCGTGCGCGCACTAGAATACGCAAGCCATCATACTCCTCTCTCACCATAAATAAGTAAGGTGCACAACACCCTATTTATAAAGATGAAAATTTTCTATCTCCCTTCCGACATGGGACAAAAAATAAAACAAAGTTTGTCTTATTTTTCAAATATTTTAAACCAAAATATTTCATCACTATCCACTTAATGGATGGTTTAAAAAGGCAAGGCAAGTCATGTCATTTGGAATCCTTTATGTTCATAGGCCACTTAAGGCTCAAAATTTTCTCATTTTTGGCCTAAGTATAGATTTTAATAAGCTTATTACAATCATTATGTAGGATGTCACATGTATACACTAACTTGGGGTTTAAAAGTTAATTTACTTAATTAAATTTGAGTTCTAATGAATATACTATAGAATTTCAATGCATTCCAATTATAAAGCAATTAAGCCCAATTTTTGGATTCCTGGTAGATTCTAAGGTTATTGAACACAAATGAAGATTACAACACATCAATTTTATGGTAATTATAATTTAGATTTCAATTCATACCAAATACAAGCTACCAAATGAGCCCTTTAGCAATGGGTTAAATTTGGGCCAAGCCAACCTAGGCTTTGCTTGGCTCGGACATTTTAAGGCCCAAGGTATAAGCTTAACATGGGGTTAGCATGACATGTCCAAGCCTGCGTGAAAATATTCTTCTAGGTTTGATTAAGTTTGACCCATCTCAGAAATGGATCAAACTCTCATTTCAAGAAGATTGACGTTTTCAATGCATGAGTGGATCAGGTAGGCCACACATGCATAAAGAGATAGACATTTAGGAAAATAAAAGCCAACAACCCAATTGTATTTATCTGATAGAACACATATATACATCCGTGTCAAGCTAAAATGACTAGAGCCCATGTTTGGCTTGAGAATTGATTTGGCCATATATGTTGGGTCTAGCCCAAGGTCTAAGCTAATAGGTCCAAGATCAGTCCAAAGCCGGCCAGGTTGCCACCGTGGTCCAAAAATAGAAATAGTAGGAAAACAAGAAGAAATAATGGAAATGAAGAGCTGTGAGTTAGATGGATCAGATGCGGCTAGACAGATCCTAAAATAGACATGCCCTTGCCCCAAAAAGTAATTGAAGGGCCTAGTTTGGATGAGAGTGGACTAGGTGTTGTAAGACTCCATTAGGTGGGCCACACATGATCATCGGTTTAGATCATGATCGTTGGATTCTTCAAATTGAGCGATTCAATGGACACCACTATAGTTGTGATCATTACAAATAGGTTTGGGGTGGGATGCTTAAACCATGGTCCCTATTCACGGTTATTAAACCGGATATGGAAACTTATGGTGTGGAGACCCTAGAGGAGAAAAGTGTGATGGGTAAGCTTCTCTGGCCCTCTTTCATATAAATATGTCTTGGTCCCCTCACCAACATCCGAGAGAAAACTCTAGTCCCATTGAGAGGTTCTCCTAAAGGTGTAAGGTGCGGAAGACCAAGAACTCTTCTCGACAACACGAGGGCATCGGAAATGTCTTCCTAATCAGGCATGGCTTTATGATTGTAGTATGGAATCTTCATTATCGATGCATAGACGATCCGATTATTTTGCAATATGTAAGATTAATAGGTGTTACCTGGGTAACACTCACACCTTTGTGAGTGTTACCCTTACCATGGGCCCACCTTGATAATGTGTAATATTATTAATGCCGTCCATCTGTTTTTCCAATCCATTTTAGTAAGTGGTTCCAAAATTTAAGCAGTTGCAAATCTTAGGTGGAACAAAACACAGGAAACAGTGGTGATTGAACACTCGCCATTAAAAACTTCCCAGGGCCCATTGTAAGAAAATCTGTAATGTTTATTTTCCATCCAAACAATTGATAAGGTAGAAAAGACTTGGACTAAGGCTAAAATACAAAGATCAGCTTGATCCAAAACTACTGGGGCCTACAAAAAGATTTTAATGGTCATTCGCCACTTTTTACAGTGGTGTGGTCCACCGGAGATTTGTATCTGTCTAAGTTTAGGAATAATGTCATGAAATGAGCTAACAAAACGGATGTGCAGCGTGGATATACCATACCTTCATCAAGGTAGGTCCCACATGGTAAGGGTAACACCCACTAAGGTGTTACCGAAAAATTTATCTCTTTCCGGTGTAATTGGAAGTGTTGGTGCCTATCATCTATACAGTGGACAGCTAAGGTTGCATGTACTACTATGGCCCACCTGCATATTTAATGGGCATGAAAATTCATCGGAGGCCCTTTCACATCATGGTGCATCATGTGGGCGGTTTGGATCATGCAGATGTGTGCCACATTCATTTGTGTGGGATGCAGTAAGTTACCACCTCCCCAGATGATTTTTGTGCAACATTGCCTAGATATGTTTTCATTGCCAAGATAATCTTTTGGGCATACTCAAAAATGAGAAAATGGTGGGCCACCCAAACAAGCCCTGCCAATCAACTCATTTTTGAAGCACACTACAACATGACTATATATTTAGATAAACAACAGCCATTCATGTAGGCACGAGTGTGTGGTCTACCACATGAGTGAACCCACCTACTTGATAGACCGTGTTTTCAACCTGAATTAGACCCAAAATCGATTTGGCTTGAACCAGGACCCGGCTTTTAAACAGGTCGGGTTTGGTGGGACCGGGTTTTTTTTATCTGAGGAATGAATCAACACATACTGTTTGACTCCACTGTGGGGCCCAGAAATGTATGCACCATACGAAAATAAGGCCGAGCCGATCATCGGGCCTCTCAGTGTGGGGCCCACATTAGTGTGCGCATGGCATCTAACCCGTCCAACGGGGTTGTCGCACCATGAAAATGGGTGGACCCAAAAATCGAGCCAGTCCAACCATCAGGTGCCCCTGGCGTGTAACTTGAGGACATTGGGCGGTTGTCCATTGTTTTCCATGGCGTGGTCCGCGTGATGATTGGATCGGCCTGGTTTTTGGTAGGACCCTTCATCATGGTGGGATGCACCTTTTGAATGGGTTTGATGGCATACCCACACCACATGGGCTCCACAATTACTTAACTCCAAACTCCCAGAGATCCGACGTTTCCAACTGGCCAATTAGTGGACATATCCATCAGTTCAAATCAATGGGGGAGGTAAAATGTAAGGACTTGTGATTTTCCAGGCATGCTCCATCCACAGTGGACCCCACATCTGGACGGTCTGGATCGACGCACACGTGTGCCTTGAGCAGCGGATTGGTACTACCCGACCAGTACCTAGCTAGAGACGGATAGTCCTCTCAGGGGTCTGTGGGGCCGAATATGATGAAAATGTTTTATCCATGCCGGCCATCCATTTTGACATATCATTTCACGGAATGAGCTCAAAAATTAGGCAGATTGAAGGCTCAAGTGGACCACACACCGTTGAAAACTTCTCGGGAGCCACAGAAGTTATGGATCAAGTTGATATTTATGTTTTCCATTCATACATGTCTATGTGAGCTTATAAACAGGTTGGCTGGCAAATAAACATCATGGTGGGCCTTCGGAATTTTTCAACGGTATGAATTTAATCCCCACTTCTTCCTGTAGTGTGGTCCACTTAAGCGTTCAATCTGCATCCTTTTTGGTCTCATGTACTGAAATGATATATCAAAATGGATGGACGGAGTGGATAGAACATATACATCACAGTGGGCCCTACAGAGCCCCTGACAGGACTGTCAGTCTCTAGCCAGGTCCCGGCAGGTGTAGTACCCAATCCGCACCCGAATGCTTGCCCCCCCCCACCTCATCTACCGTCATGGTTACGTACACGTGCCGGGTTGCCGCAGAGACACGTGATATGTGGGGCCCACCTATCCAATCCGGATGTGGCGTCAGATCCTGTCGCTCGAATTCTAGCTGCTGCGGAGCTGGCTCGGGCGCGCATGCTGACAACATGCGCATCTCGAAAACAAACATCGAAGTACGGACACAACCCTCAAATTCTTTAATGCTCCCTCGATCCACTGCAGCAAATCCAGTGGAGTGGGTCCGCCCTCCTCGTCAATTTACGAAAAGGACCTTCTATTATAATAATATTACTTTTTGCTGATGAGATTTTCAGGGTGGTCCATGGGCATCTTCTGTAATTTTCGGAACTAGAAAAACTTCGAGACTCTGCCGGAGTATCGTATTTCGTAGTCATGCAGTGGGAATCTCTCAGGTAGAATAGAGGAGATGAAAGTCGTCACACGCAACAACGTGGCACACATGTAAGGACCTGGGCCATTAATCAGATGGGGTGACCGTTAGCATGTCCTGTCCGTGTAAATCAGACCAATCCGTTAGTAAGATGGTCCACACTAAATGGATTAAAATGCACGGTTAGAATGAAAATCAACCTTATGGCTGGACCAGCCTGGTCTTTGGGGCACATGTACGTTCGTTTGAGCCCCATGTGGTGTATAGACCAGATGTCGCGCCCTACAATTATACTTGGCAACGGGTCGTGTTGAACCGTGTTCGTGCCGTGTTGTATTTGCGTCGTGTCAAGAATGCACTCACCTAAACTCCACCAATTAACTAATGGGTCAAAATCTAGAAACCCAAATACATTCATTAATTTAACAGGCAACGAGCAACCTAGCTTGTTTAACCCGTTAAATAAATGAGCTGAAAGCCTAGAGATGGAAAAGAGGCTTGATTTTATAGAGATTTCATGGCGTGGACATGTGGGCCGTGGGCAAAATGATACAAAAAACTTTTTAGTCTGAGAGAGAATCTTATTGGTTTTCATTTTTAGGTTAGCCATGCAACGCACACCCGTCCATTTAGCTATGCAACTCACTAGTTAGTCACACGATTCACCCACACCAAGTAGTGGGGTTAGTGTGTCTCCTTAGCACTCAAACTTAGAACATGATGTTGAAATGCAGGCATTTTCTTGGTTGTCTTACCTTCTTAGTAATTTCTCGTCATAGTAAAAATAATTATCAAAATACTCTCAAGCAGGTAAAACAAGGTTTTGATGGGCAAATCCGTTAGTGACCCGGCACGATGAGGCCAGACCTGAACGGGCTGCGGGTTACGTAGAATTTTGCAGGCCTACCTACAATGATGTCCAAAATGGAAAATTGGTGGCAATCACATGGACCATTAAAATAATAAAAAATAAATGTCTATTAATGAGGTTAGGATTATTTAATAAATCTGATCTTTGGCGCTATAACCTGTCTAAAGCGGGCCCCGCCATTTGACAGCTCAATTTGAATTCCTTATATGCCACGTGTACTAACTCACTCTGCCAGTGCATGAAATAACTGCTACTCCTCTTATGTACGATTTCATCTTGCGGTTGTTAGCTGAGATTTTTCGCCGGTGATGGACGGACGCGGATTGCGTACTGACCCGGCCAGTAGCTGAGATTTTTTGGACCGTGCCCTAATATGATCTGTAAAAATGGATGGACGGCGTGGATAAAACACATACATCATGGTGGAGCCCACAGAGCATCGACCAGTCGCTACTGGCACGGTCAGTATGCAATCCACGTCCGTGATGGACGGAACCGTCACCACGTTAAAATTACCATTATACCCCGATATTTTAACTGCTAATGAGATCGATTCTTTGATAGTTTTGCACGGAAAAAGGATGGTGGCTTTTCGACCGTACATCTGGCATGGTTATGATGCAATCCAGACCGTCCAAATCGTTATCCAACTCGTATGGAATATAACTGATTTTTTTATTTACCGATAATATAATCTTATACATCTTATTTTTCACTTCTGATTTGGACCACTCACTTCTTTTACATTTAACGATCCACCTGATAGCCATTAATTAGATGGTCGTGATTTTTTTTTATCAGTGTTATTTTAGATATACGATTAGAGCTGTACATGAGTCAAGTCGAGTCGAGTTGAGCATCACCCTGCTCGGCGTTTGATTCGAACCCACCTACCCCTATTTGTTACTCAGATCAACTCGGTCGAGTCGAGCAGGCGCTTGTTCGATTAGCAGATCGAGCGAGTTCGAGTCGATTTTCAGTTTTCGAGTCGAGTCCGAGTTCAATTCTTTTGAGCTGAGTTCGAGTTTGTGTTTTCAAGCAAGGGTCACCTGAAACTTTATGAAAAATAAGGGAGGGGGAAGGGGATTACCGGCGTCGATGAGCGGGCAGGCTTGAGAACAGGGGTGGTCGGCAATGAGCGGGCAGGGTGGCTGGCGTCGTGTAGGTAGAGTGAGGATGGTCGGCGACGAGCGGGCAGGGTGAGGGTGGCTGGTGATGAGCAAACAGAGTAAGAGTGGCTGGCGTCGAGCAGACAGAGTGAGGGTTTCCGGCGTGGAGTGAACAGTCGGCTATCGAGCTCAGAGAGGGGAGGGTGGGTTAGGGTTAGGGTTAGGGTTTGGAAAGGGGGCGCTCGGGTGGGTAAAAGGTAAAAATATAAAAATGATTAGGATAAAAAAAAAAAAAAAAACTTATATATAGTACGGCTCCGAACCGAGCCAAGTCGAGTTGAGTTGAGTCGAGTCGAATCAAATCAAGTCGAGTTCAAGTCTATAAACGAGTCAAGCCGAATCAAGCATAGCCCTGCTCGAAGCTCGCTCAAACAAATTCGAGCATCAGAAATTTGACTTGGCTCGGCTCAAACTCACTTCCGATGTGAGCTAGTCCAGCATTTTCCGAGCAAGTCGAGTGAGCTTTTCGAGCTTACTCAACTCATGTACAGCTCTATATACGGTCCATATACAATGGATCCCACAATTTGAATGGTCTAGATTTCTGTAAATCAGTCCCAAATGAAATCAGGGACGTGTATGCGTTAAACAGGACGTTATGTGACGGATCATGTTCCTCGGACCGAAAATCCAGACGGTCCATTTATCAGGTGGGCTACGAATGTACAGAATAATGGACGGTTAAGAAAATGTTAAATAACGGCATGTATTTCACCGCCATGCACCACTCACCTGATGAATGGGTCTCTTTGATTTTTCGGATCGAACACGTGAGTTGAGGATACCCTGTGATGAACGTTCCAGATCCTGCACACTCATCCTATGTTTGCACTTCTGGGGAGTGTGTTTTTCGCGCTTGAAGATAGTCTAAAATCCGAGTACTCTAATGGGTACTTTTAAGGAGAGTCATTTGATACTCCGGCAGCTTATGAACCTTGATATGCAGGAGTTCATAAATTGTATGAGTCGCATATATTAAACCAACTCAAATTAAATTGACTCACAATCCATATGTGATCTAGGTTATACAAACCCTTCATCTAGCTTAAATGAAGGATTGGGCAAAAATTTCATTGTTTTGCAACTGGGGTTGGCCCCAGTGAAAATGAAGGGTGGAAATCCTCTCACTTTGTTATGGCCCACCTGATTTTTTGATCAAGCTAACTATTGAGCCTGAAAGGTTTCATGAAGTGAATAATCTCGTAGACGGTTGGATTTCACGCATACATCATGTGAGATGAGTTCTCAAAAGATTCTCATAAGTTTGGGGAGAACGAGGTGACGATAAAATTCCAATACTTTCAGGGCCTGTTTGGATTTCGAGAAACGGCTGTAAGGGTTGTAAACGCACATTCTTTCATAGTATTCACTCAATTCGATATGTAATCTCTTATTTGTATTTCACCGGAGAACATCACTGTAATGACGATCCAATAGTAAGATAATTGTAATAAGTGTACGTATCGGCTCAAAATACATCTAAATTTGGTACATATTACTTAGGAAAGTTTAATTTTTATGCAACGGTACGATTTCTAAGTAATATCCAAGTGCCTGTGTATCATCCATCATACTCTACCAGAGTATCAATTTTTCTATGTTGTTAATTAATAATTATCCTATTAGCAGTCGTAATCACGTTCTGCCGAAAATCATTTTTTAATTTGCAAATCACAAATCATGGGCGGTAAAAAGATACAAGAAATCATGAAAATCATGAGCCCAGTGTGCACCAGAAGTCGGTGTGCACACATCTCCCACCGTCAAATCATGGCCGGCAGTAATCTCATCCTGCACTTCAAGATGGACCAAACCATGAAGATCACTAAGACAACCCAAAAAAAAATAAAAAATGATTCAGGTGGACCACACACACATACATTGATCAAACCATCGGCTGTTGGTTGATTTCAGTAAATGGATGTCTTAATGCAATCTTGATTTCATACGGTTTGGATGTTACACTCAAGTGACACGTCAGCAGAGAAGGATAACATTTTGTGTTAACATACCACGCTTTTTGTATGGGCATTTTTCTTCCAGGAATGGGCGGTCATAAATTCATCCTGCAATCACAGAGGATTTCCTACATGTGAGGCTTATAGTTAGGTGATCCAAACCGTTGATCTGGTGAGTATCACTGTAGATTGGGATGCATGTGAAGATCTTACCATTCAAACATGCAGTTTTCTCAATTCAATGAGGACCATATTTATACTTTTCCTCTCGACCGTTTATTCATTGACCTTAATAGAACGATTGGTCTTGTCCAATAAAAGATATTAAGGTCATCTCATCCATTGAGGGGGGCGCGGATTAGCTATGGACGGCTTCAGTAGCTATCTGGCTACTAAAGTGACGTCACCCAGTTCTGTCTACCTGACCATGATGTATATGTTGTATAGAGATGGGTCTGATCGGATCCAACTCCAAGTCCTTATATCGGTAGACGATTCGGATTGGATTCGATCCAGCTTGGATCCAAAAAGTGATATCCATATCCGATTACATTTATAAATTGTTAGATTCATTTCCATCCAAAATCCATATAACTATTGGATTCGGGTCGGATCTAAGTCCGAATCCGCACCCACTACAAATCTAAAAGAATATATGATATAAAATATATAATATAATATATTTAATTTAGTACAAAAATGGTGCAAATCCTATTTACTATGGGACGGTAGTCATTACTTAAAAGAATTTGTAAAACAGATGATCAACATTAATATAACATATACAAGAAGGTGACAATGAGTCTGGATTCCAATGAAACTCAGATATGCTCCATATGCTCCTGTCAATCCTTATCCGGTCCTTTTAAGTAATGGGACCTATTTTAAGATCCAAATCCAGTCTATTTAACTAATTGACCTATTTTAATCACTATATGGATTTTCGGAGCAAATCAGATCTTAGATTTGACCCGCTTCATTGAGAGCCCTAATGTTGTATCTACACCGTTCATTTATTTGGAGAGATCAGTTTAGGGCATGACCCAACGATTGAGGCAGATTCATAGCTCAACTGGACCCACCGTTGAAACCTTCCTAAGGCCCACCATGGACGAATTTGTTCATAAGTTTAGACAGGCATGGACGAACGGAAAACAAAAATATCAGCTTGATCTAAAACTTCTGTGCCCCTGAGAAGTTTTTAATGGTAGGCGTTCAATCCCCACATTTTTCTGCGGTAGAGCCCACTTGACCTTTGGATCTGTCTCATTCTTTGGGTAATAGCCTAAAATGATCTCTCCAAATGGATGGACGGTGTCGATACAATATATAAATCACGATGGGGCCCACAGAACTTGGTGACGTCACTTTAGTAGCGAGATAGCTACTGAAGCCGTCAGTATCTAATCCGCTTTCCATTGTGGGGGCCTTCAGATCAATGGTTTAGATTTCAGAACCGTTGACCCAACTTGTTTAATGAACCTGATCATATCATGGGGCTAAAACAAAGCATCTAAGGATTAATTAATTGTCTGATTATCTTAAAGAGCAATGATTATCTACGTGTATGCGAATCTTCCCATGCAGATATCTGGACCGTCCATTAGGTCCACTCTAATCTCCTTCCCCTACTGGATGCTCCTAAACATCCTGACTAGACATATTTTCTACAAATAATCTTTTCCATCCATTTTTATGCCACCGACTGGATGGTTTGGATAATCCGATCTGTCATTTTCAGCGAACAGCCTATGAAGATTGGACCCGAACAGATGGACGGTCCCGATCGATGATGTGGATGCCAATGACTCCAAATTAACAAGCCCACTAGTTCATTTCTCTATCTTTAAATAATGGTGTTTAAATCTCTTATGTCCGATCTAGTGAAACATCTCACCATCAATTTTTTGGGCTCCAGTGGTGGGCCGGCAGCCATCGGTACACGGATCATTTTCAACGGTCGGATCGAGAGATCTGCACTAGGAGAACCCGAGAATTTTGGACTAACATGGAAAGATTAATATAATCAATATTTTGAAATTTCTGTTAAGATGTGGTGTCATTTGTTTTATCATTAGCTCACCTAACCAATGTAGTAGAAGAAGATGACATGTTGGAGACATCTCTCCACAGTGCTTTGTTTCAATCTGAACCGTACATCATGTGGGCCTGATCATGGATGGCCTTGTTATAAAAGTGAGACCTATTGGATAATCCCAACCCTTATTTTTATTCACTTTTTAGCACTTAATATTGATCACTAACTATTTTTGTTTGCTACTGTTGATTTAAAGCCATTTATCAGATTGATAGGAACATCTTATCTATTTGTATCTTTAAATATTGTCCATCCATAGTAAGACCCACTAGATGGAAGGTCCTGATTGATACAATAACCTGCCACGTGTACTTTTGATAGATGGACGTACCATATTCTCGTTCTCCCTTATGGGAGCCACCATTTACATTACACCCAACAAGATTGATAAACACACCCAGCCTTTCTGGAGAGAAAACTTAGATACTCTGGCAGAGTATATCATACTTCATACACATGCGCCCGATATTGTACACGTGGCGTCCTTGTATCTAAAATTGAACCGGCTGGGTTGTGGGTCCCACATGACATTTTTCCCTGAACTGATATTCTAAAAGGGAAATTTGTGGCCATCAGAGGATAAAAATGAGAATTATTTAAAGGTCCAAATTCAACGTGCAAATGTCTCATGTACAATTTGGACGGTTCAAATTGAATTAAATATACATCGCACTTACAATTTGAAGTGCATGTGTATGAAGCATAACAGAATGAATGATTTGGTACAATAGTGCAAACTTGTACTTCTGTCATTCCATAAGTAGAAAAAGGGTGTATGTATTTCTCAGGACGGGTGTTGATATCAACGTCCAATAACAAGGTGAACAAGGAAAAGAGGGACTATTTATCTCAGTACACACTAGCAATCCAAGCCGTCCAAATCCCAGGCCCATTGGAATGATACAAAACCAAAAATAACACTGACCGTACAATCCCAACCATACTTGAATTTGGACCGGTTTTTGTCTTTCTTGTAAGCTGTTCATTTGATGACCACCAATGATAGGGCTATAATTAGGCCCGGTAAAATTACACATGACCCGCCAACCCGCATGAAATCCGTGCGAGTGTTGAGCCACTAATGGGTTGGCCCGTTAAGACCCATTATCATAATAGGTCATGTCAGCATTTCACTCCTGAAACTCATTTACCTCATTAGTGAGGGCATTTTAGTAATTATCCTTAGTGCTGGTGAGAACTCTCTCACCTTCGATGTTTTCTCCATCTTTCTATCCATTGCCACACTATAAAATCACTTTTTAACGGGAGCTCCTTCTCTATCTCTCCATTCCATGAAAGCATGACTTATTTTATTTAACGGGTTAAATGAGTCGGGTTGTAAGTAACCCGTTAATTTAACAAACGAGCTTGGATTTTTAGATTTCGACGAGTAAATTAATGAGTTAGGTTTGGGTGAGCAAAATTTTGACACGACACAGTTCAACAGGACCCGTTGCCAGGCCTAGCTATGATCATCTTATTAGTGTAAGTTTGGATTTCGGCAATGACCCACTATTTGGACGGTCTAGATTGAGGAACATACCACGTGAAGAGTGTATATTCCTCCATGCTCTGGCAGAACATCATATAATTCCTCATGCAGAGAAATCATGGATAATAGCCAAACCATGGGGCCAGATCAACCTCAATGTAATCAAATATCAACGGATAGGAATAAGACCCAAGATCAGCATAATTAAAAATCCAGCCTAGAAAGTACCTATTTAGAGAAATCAGCCATGTGGGTTTTTTTCCTAACTGCAGAAAATAATAAAATAATAATAAATACAAATCAGTGGCATGGCCCACCTAAGGCCAACTGCACAATCAATTTGGAAAAAAGGGCAGGGAATCATCAACAAGAAAACCAGTTTCTTAAAAGGGTATTATTTATTAGAGGAATTACATCATAATCTGGCAGAGTATGGTAATGCTGTACTCATGCGACACCGAGACTGCACATATCGAATGTGTGGGCCTCAATCCAAACCGTCCATTTACTAGGACCCAACTTGGATGGGTGCATAACCTGCAATCACATCTATCGGATGATCCTAACCGATATTTAATGGTTGAATTTGGACTGTTAGTTACTTTTCTTTAGACCTTCATTTAATGGTCATCATCGGACGCTTAAGATCACTCCATAATTAGTTCGGCCCAATTCTTCAATGGTTTGGATTTGATATACACCTATCCACATCCATTGTAATATAATACAACTCTTTTAGTCACCTCCAACCAATTAGTCCGTCTACCGACCAAGCAGGTGTCCATGCAAACTGATCTATGAAAAGAAAATAGGACGGTCCGATCATCCGGCGGTAAAAAAATCAATGGTTTAAATTGGGCCTGCAAGTGGTTTAAATCGACGTACAATGTGGTATATCTAACGGTCAGATCGTCTTGATTTTTAAATGTGGTGATCTTTATAGTGGGGCCCATGTTTTTAACGTATCAGATGTGGGCCCCACCTTGTACATTAATAAATACTACAAGTTAAGCTAATCTATAGCTGACTGTAAGAAAGAAGGGAAAAGTAAAGAAAAAGCAGATAACATATCTATGAAAGGATAAGGTCGCTGTAGTTCCATCTACGGAGGAACCTTTTGGGGCCCTTTGTCCTTATGTTGGATGTCATGTTCATGGATATCTGTCTGGCAATGTGATTCCAATGCCTTTTGTTTTAGATCATTATCAGCCTCATCCTCCTTGCATGTGGCAAACACGTGGTGCTATCCGGACCATCCAAAGTGGGGCACAGTGTGGATTAAGGGTTGTTTGAAATTTGTGCTGATCTGATGATCCTAGCCGTCTGATTGGCGACTATCGAAATGGATGGTTAAAAATGAAATACTGATGAGGGAGTAAGATGGTTTGTGCAAAGTCATTAGTGTGAGTTTTTGGGTGGGCTGGATCCATGAATGGACCAGAAATTTGGACGGTCTGGATTGCTCTGCCAGCATGTGAGGCATGAGTCACCGACATTTGGGACCCTCTCCCTCTCTCTCTCTCTCTCCAATCAAGGCCAGGAGAGACTGACATTGGCTAGAACAAAACAAATGGTCAAAAAACTCATTATCTCTCTCTTACCAGAGTTTCTAGCCTAGTGGTGTGTGATTGAGGACCACAAAAACGCAGTCTTTGAGTTGCTTTTTTCTCATATGTTATAAGCATCTTCAGAAAAAAATCACCAACTTACCAGGCATTAAAATGAGAGAGAGAGAGAGAGAGAGAGAGAGAGAGATTGGAGAATGATGATGATGATGGAAGGACCAGATTGAGAAAATGATAAAGACCCAAATAAGAAAGGTTTCCTAACTTTTCGGCGACAAGAAAAGGTGGGGATGGAGGCTCAATTATCAGATGGAACAATGCCAGTTGGAGCAGCAACTATCTCAAAATCAGCTCAATTATCAGATGTAACATTGCCTGTTGAAGTAACAACTACTCTCAAAATCAACATTCCAGATTGGCTTGTCGGGGCATTTCATCTATCGATCACACCATGAAAAAGTACATGGCCCATGGACCATTGATCGACAAAATTTAAGACACCAAAAACAGATTTTCAAACTCTACAAGCAACATCCCAATTGAAGAAACCTCTTGAAATATCCATAGGTAAAACAGAAACATCTGAATTGGTTCACTCAACACATTCCCATCGGTCGGGGAATGACCATTTGAAAAAATAAGACCCCAAATCACAATTCAACCATTTCAGCAATGTAACAATGCTAGCAGCAAAGGTATCCATATTTGTTTCTGCTGGCACATTTGCAATCTGTTCGATCGCACCTCAAAATTACGAATGACCCAGGAATCATCGATCAAATATTCAAACTAGATCGAAAAAAAAAACAGAACCTTTAATACCCAAGAATCCATCAATAGGAATTGAAACAATACAAGAACAGTGTGGCGGAGCATAGGCTTAAGGCACAAACAAGATTGGTTTCAATGAGATTGAAGAAGTTACACATTGAAGATACAGCTCAAGAAAATCACCTATTATTTCTAACTCCTGGCTAATGAAACATCTTTTCGAATTGAATTACAGTTCTACTGATACACAGTTACATAATGTTGTCAAATCCAATTCCAATTCTAACAGTGCCATTAACGTCCTCTGCGGTGATTTCCATCTCCACCATGTCAAAGAATCAATGCATTTACGAAGGAAGCCGGATCCCTATCCGGGCCTAATTCTCTTCTGGCCAGGCTTTCCGTCGGATCTCAAGGTCCCGGCGGAGTCCCCCTCGGATGAGGCCTCCATAGACTTTGAGAAGGAGCAGGAGAGGTCGGCGTAGAGATCGACAACTCTCCTGATGTTGTTGTTCAGCTCCCTGATCAGGATCACATTTCGACTGAGGTTGTCGGGGATCTTGGACTCGTGGTTTTGGTTAATCTCATTGATCAGAAGCCTGTTCTGATCTAAGATGTTTTGGACCTGAACTAAAGCTCTTTTGGAAGGCTTGTAAGACCTTGTTATCTACTTGGGCTCCATTGCCAAGGCCTGAAAATGTATCCGCCTCCATTTTCAGGTGAAAAAAAATCCAATCATAACCTAGTCCTGAAAAATCCAATAACAACACAACAAAACAGCAGCTTTAGAAATAGAGATTTCTAAGTGGGGCCCACATCACATGTTCATATGAAATCCAGTCCATTCAAAACTAGTCATGTGAAGAAAGACATCAAGACCCAAAAAACATTTTCAGATGAAATTCAAGAAAGAGAACAAAACAAAAAAACACCCACGAGAAAATCCCAGCCATTCTGAGGTGGGGAATTCAAGCAATCAAACCCTCCATAGATCTCAGATGAGGAGAAGGCAAAAACATCACAGCAAGATAAGAGAGAGCTTTAGAAACTGAATCACCATTCCAAGGTGAAATTCAATGCAGATTAAGAAACAACTCTTCCACCGATATTGAAAAGGGACAAAAACACCCACAACAGAAAGCAAAACACCCACAATAAAATAACAGCTTTAAAAGGTGGGAATTTTAATAGGTGCCCATAACATTCTCAGCTGAAACCCAATGCAATCAAAACCACTCCATTGATATCAAACGAGTAAAGCAAAAAAAAAAAAAAAGAGGCCCAAAATACCACAAGAAAACTAAAACAACCACACAAGATCCCAGCTTTAAAAAATTCGATGCCCACAAGTAATTAAAAACAAGTCCCATAAACACCCATAACAAAACCAAAAACACCCACAACAAGATCTCAGCTTCTTCTTCTTCTTTTTTCCCTAAAAAAACAAATATATTTTTTTTTATTGGGAACCCATCATCTAAAACCTACCTTCAGAAAAGAGAAGGCATAAAGAAGCCCACAAGAAGACATTATTTCAGGCATTTTGGCATGAGAGACAAGGCCTGAACAGAAATCATGGCTTCCATGTTCTTTGACAGAGAGATCAGATGAGATTCCAGAACAGCAGATCCATTTTCAGAAAAGAAAATGCCCTTTTTCCATTCTTTTTCAATTTTCCAGAAAATGACATCCCAAACTCTGAAATTCAATGAAGAATCTCAGCCCCAACATAACAAAAACCAGTCAATGCCAAAAAAAAGAGGAGAAGAAGAGTACTACTGCAAAAGAAAGGCAGAGAAAAGAAAATTCAGAAAAAGGAAATATGAGATAATAAAAAAGAAAAACTCATTTTAAATTTGAACAAGAGATTATTATTTTTATTCTGTAAGAGCAGAAAAAAGGACGAAATTAGTAGCCCAAATGTTCGGCCGTACATGGAAGCTTGCAGAGAAATTCCAGAAGTAGAGAAAAGAGAGAAAAGGGCAATAAAAAAACAAAAGAGCAAGAAAAGCAGAGATTTTTTGAACTTCCAGGTATTGTCAGAACTCCAAAAAGAAGAAAAAAAGAAAAAGAAAAAAGAAAAAAAAGAAAAAGCGAAATCTCCTGGAAGAAGAAAAGAAGGAAAGTGGAAGAAAAGGCAAGAAAAAAAGCTCCTTTTTTTACCGAAGATTCAGACAAAATCGCCAATATCCTTCAACAACAACAAAAACCAATCTCAGAAAAATCCATTTAAATTAAAAAATGATATTAGAAACTGTAGAAATTTTTTTATTTTTTATTTTTTAAAAAGAGCAAAATCTCCGGAAAGCAGAAAAGGCAAGATAAAAAATCCCATCTCCCCTTATGCAAGGATACCGACAAAAATCTGCAACATCCTTCAACTAAACCAAAAACTAACTTCAGAGAAACCATTCAAATTACAAAAAAGAAAACTAGATTATAAATTATAGAACTAAAATAAAAGGGAAAACCAAAATCTCCAAAGATTCAGACAAGAATCGCCAGCATCCTTCAACAAAAACCAATTTCAGAAAAATCATTAGATACTCCAGTATATAAAAATAAAAAAAAATAAAAAAACCTCCTGAGAATAGAAAGGAAAGAAAAAAGCACCCTTTCTTTCAATGATTCAGACAAAAATCGTCAAATCCTTCAATAGAAACAAAAACCCATTGACAAAAACTCATCTAAATGATAAAAATGAGATTAGACGTTGTCGGAATTCAAGAAAAAAAAATCCCTCGAAAGAGGAAAAGTCGAGCAAAAAAAAAAAAAAGACCTCTTTTTCCTGAAGATTCAGACAAAAACGCCAACATCCTTAAAGAACAAAAGACACCCATCTGAGAAGAAAAGGAAATAAAGAAAAAAAAAAGGCCATTTAATCGAAAAAGAAAAATAAATCTGAGACCTTCGTATTCCAATCAAATATCTTTCAAAAAATAACAAAAAAATACGAAAAATTGAGATATGGGTAGTGAGTAGAAATCAAAATTAAGATAGAAAAAACAGGACTTTCAATTTTTCTTTGTTTCATTTTTTTTTGCTTACCTTGGAAATCTGCAACATTTTCTTCTGCTCAGATAGAGAGATAGAGAGAGAAGATATGAGAGAATATGTAGATTTGACAGTCACGCTCCGACCCCTTTCTCTCTCTCTCTCTCCTCCCTTTTTTTTTCCACCAATTTTCTATTTTTTCTATTAAATTTTTGTCTGAGGAATTTCATGATAGTCTTTGATTGCCTGGCCCACCATCATGTGTCTCTATTAGCATTGTAGTGAGTGGGTCCCGTTTGGATGGTGAATGTTTAAAACTCCCATTGATTGGATGATGAAATTTTCTTGGTGGAATTTGACTCCTATCAGCCGTTGATTTTGATGGCCCAATGATAGAGTGGTGACACGTGGATGATCCTGGCCACCAATCAGCGAAATGCTTGCTTTCTGAATTCTGGCTTCTTGTCATTTCTCTTTCTAACCGTTCATTTTGTTATGGCCAGTGATTGTGCGGTTGGATTAGTAGGTCTGTGGATTTTTAGATTATGGTCAGTAACCTGTCTGTCTGTCCATCATTTGGACGGTTTGGATTGAAATGCATGTTTTCTGGGCCCACATACGAGTGTGCACGTGCATGTTGGCTCATGCTCTGTATGCCTTTTCCTCTTGCTTTCGTATTACAGTATTACTGTTGAAATACCTCATCATTTCTATGATATTACGAAATAACCACCCTAATATCATTTCCTCTGTTTGGGATATGACGAAAATAGCCTTCTTAAGCTCTACATATTCTCAATGGGACACAACATCACCGTCCGTTGAATGCTAAAAGAAATCTGATCCGTTGAAGAGGTAGGCCCTATCTAGTCAGTAGGTGGGGCCACACGTCTATTTCAAGTGATTATAAGTTTTTCATTGCATCCATCGGTCCTCAATTGTTTTCTACCTTTCAACGGCTCAGATGTCTAATGCACCAGCCATGTTGGCTGCTAGACAGTTATATGATTTTTCTAAGGGCATTTTAGTCATCTTACCGAGTGTAATGATAGTTTTTTTCTTTTATTTTACCTCGTGTAAAGCGGCACATGGAGGAATTAATGGTTCTGATGTATTAGGATGGCATGATGGGCTCATTTTTCGGTGATCTAGACCATTGATACGATGGCTCCAATATCAATGGACGGTTTATAAATAATATAAGCACCAACTGCGTGGATGAAAGGCCAATAATCGCGTGACTACGATCAGATCAACGTGTGGTCTACCGTACCGTGGGCCCACTTGCTTGGACTCAGCATCAAGACGGATAAGCCCTATTCACATATAGTGGCGAAAAACTCAAGGTACTGTTGACAAGAGGATGTTTACGAATCCCACGCGCGAGTATATCCCAATCTTCTGTGGGTCTCTGTAACATATATAAGAGATCCAATCCGCCAGTTATGTGGGACCCATTGCTTTAACCGTGAAGTAGAATAAAAATGAAGTCTTCACTCAACGATGGACCACAAAAATGGGAAATTTCAACGGTTTAGAATAAACGGCAGCTCTCTGTTAATATTCAATCTACAGAACTCTTGATTCAACGATCTACATTGTCGGGTCCATATAACGGACGGATGGATCTGCAAAAAAATCCACATGGTGGTACGTGTGGTGTGTTTACGTGGGCCGGCCTATACGCGCGCGGGGCTAGCGAATCTGGACGGGCAATTCAAGGAAAAGGAAGGGTAGTTTCGTAATTTCATCCTTCGTTATTATTTCTCCGCAGTCCGCCCGCGAATCTTCCGTGTGCGCGAAGAACTGAGAAGTAAATTCCTAAAATCTTCCTCTAACTTGTTCCCCTCCAATGGGATGTCGCCACGTGCCATCCAGGTTCGGCAGATCTAGAGGCTCGGATCCGAACCTCTAGATTCCGGAGCCTCCCAAAAGACAGGCAGCTTTTGTTCCCCTCCATCTGTGGGGCCCACCTCCGGTTGTGGACAGCCTATCGGACATCGAAGTTTGCCCTTGACGAAACCTACGGACGGACGGGGTCGGAAAGATATTGAATGATGTGAATTTACGATATTGCCCCTGCTATTTTTATAAAATGACAAGGCTACCCTTGCTTAGCCAATGCACGCTAATTCAGTGTATTATCAACACCTTACAGAGAGCCTGAATATCAAATGGATCGACTGATCCTGACCGTTCAATTTGGATAACCGGTCAGATTTGGGTTGCTGACTATAAGCAAGATGGGCCATTGCATGCGTGTGGATGGGATGTAGAGATGGTATATATGTTGGATTTTGGTGTATATTTTTATATGGGTCGTTGCTATGGTGAATTTTCTATTGGCCGCCCGGCCTGCAAAGCTTGCTCACGTTTTGATCAGGCTCAGACCCAATTACTTGGTCCATGAGCCAAGCTTGGGCTCAAGTCTTCTTAGCCTAACCTGGCTTGGCCCAACTTGACTATGGCTTCAGACTTAATTGGGTTAGGTTCAAGTTGAGCAAATTCAGGTCGGTTTAAGTAGGTTGGGATAGGGTTGGTGGAAGGAATTAGGGAGAGAGCGATTGGCTCCTTATCATAGTGCTTGTTGTTCTCGAACAATACCTAAAAGAGTCCCTTTGTGCCCGAGACAATGTAATAATAGGTCGGAACTTGGGCATAGAGCATCTTATCTTTTAAAAGCTTAACGTTTAATACAAATACTGCAATAGATATTTTGAAAAGTCTAATGCTTGGCGCAGAGCCTTCCTAATAAGAATGGGAGTTTTCAGACTAGTGAGGTTCATGTGAATAGGAGTTGGCGCCTGAAGTCCTGAGGGAGATTTGTGAGCGAAGTCTTTTAATTCATCCATACCCAAACAATAACAGGTATTTATAGTCTCAAGAGGGATTTAATATCTTACCTAATTGATGTGATAGATGGTTATGCATATGTAGCACCTCCTGATTGGACAAAAGGAGTAATGATTAGCGAAATGCTAAAGATTAGGTTGACTGAGTTGATTGGGTTGATTGGGCTAACCAGGTTTGATTGGTTTGTTTTTATCAGTTTATCAACCCTGGGTGGGGTGTCTACACTCTACACTTAGCTAGACTCGAAGTTCAAGATACCATTGGTTCCTCGACAACTAGGTTGGGAGGCTTTTTGGTAGACTTTTAGGAAATGGTGTGGACTTAGGGTTCTAGGATTGTAGGGTTTCAAGTTATAAGATTCAAGTTGTGATCTTGTTCTAGTGTGATCGGTCACTCCTTGTTAGGTGGAGTGTATATATAGGTTCAATGACGACCAAAATGATCAAAGCTTTAAGAGAATGCCTTTCATCCATGACCTCCAAATGGTGTGTTAGATCTATGAGAGCTTGACAAAACCACTGTGGAAGAGTATGTCCTTCATGGACTCTTATGAATTCAATATTCTTGAGCACGTCTTAAATCTGTTGTTCATCAGTGAACGGTTGTTTTGCTTCTATCAGATTCATTGGATCAAAGATCACCTGAGTGATCTTGATTAGGTGGTTTTTCATAAAGATGTTCACAAGCATACTATATGCTCCCAATTGCATACAAATGACTCAAAGCCTTGAAGCGGATATGCCAATGAGATTTTCTGTGAGGGCTTCCATTAATGTGGCGTAAGATTTTCTGTGAGGGCTTCCATTAATACTTGCAGTGTATTCAACTTCTCAAATGGTCAAATGATATCATTTTGCATTACGTTGAGAATTGTATACCTAGCTAAAATGTCCTCTCATCTTTACTTTTCATAAGAAACCATAAAATGCACAACTTTTTTGCTTATGCCTTCAATTGGTTTCACCATTACTAGTATAAAAAAAAAATGCATGTTCCACTCGAAGAGTAAGAACCTCATTTATGAAAATCGTAAATAACAATTGTCATTTCAGACAGAGGGAGAGAGAGAGAGGTGGAGGCCTAGAGACAGATGGAGGGAGACCTCGTGAGAGACAAAGAAGAGATGTTGGTGTGGGGCCTCTTCTCTGAAAACTTCGAAGATTCTCAAGTGATAATGAGATCTTGTCTAACTTGGGAGGTCATATATAGGAAAAGGTCTACTAAATAAGCCAATAAAGTTAGAAGTAGTATTGGACTTAGGGATATGCAACCATCCCTTTTAAACAAAATTGGTATCTGATCTTCCATTTTTTTTTTCTAACATCTTAATTAAACTCAGATCACATTCCACTCCACACATTTTAACATATCTATCTTATTAACTCACATTTTTATTTTTCTTTCTTTTACATGTTTTTTTTCTTTATTACATTCACCTACCTTGAGTCATTTGACTTTACGAAGTAAGACTAGAATCTTTTTTTTTTTTTTTTGCCCAGCTCTTATAGGTAATGCAAAGCATAGCTAGATATATAATGTCGAAATTCTGCTGAATTTTTCTTAAAGTTACAAAATTCCATAAAGTAGAGATTGCATATTGTACAAGTAAAAGAGAATGCGTAACCCCTTCCTCTTCTGTCACCGAGAACCATACTCAGAATCTATTGTCGTAAATCCACCATAGGAATCATTTGAGTCGAGCAATCTCACTATTTCCCAACCCATAAATGATTTTAAGTCTCTAGCCAGCCTATAGATTCTAAGCTTTATTTAGTTATTGACAATTCTAAAAATAAACGCTTTTCTATATCTAAGTCAATTCTACACCTCGTCTGTGTAATTGAAAGTAGAAGTGGAAGTGACCACTCATGTAAGATGCGTTCACAAGTTGAAACAAATATACTGTAATAATTATTGATGTCCACTCATCTTCATCTTGGTAAGCCCCCACGAAAGCCTATGGGGTGGCTTATTACAGGTGCACAACCCATGCATGACACCCTGTGGCCTACAAGATGATGCAAAAGACATTACAAAAAAAAAAAAGGATTCCCTTTTTCAAACCTCTCCTTCTCCTTAATCTTCAACTAAGATACACACTAGTGGTACAATAGGTCTACACTCTACTGTGACTCTCATTGAGCTCCATGTTGGATTCGACTATTATTCGTTTGGTGGTGGTCTTATGTCATGTATGAAAGCAAGAACCAACTCCAATGAGTGTTTTTCAACGTTATCAGTGGCCACAATAGAGGTCAAGATAGCTATGGTTGCAAAGAAAGGGTGATTGGTTAAAGGGTTAAGGGTGGGTCGACACGCACTGAATCCACCTGTATATGAATCTCTTACCTTGGCTCCCAAATCTTGCATTAGACGTAGGATTCAACGGTTATTGCAAGGGTGAAACGAAACCCATTATCTTACCATCAATGACCATGACAATTGATCACATAGCAATAACGAAAATGACTAAAACATGCATTGTGTTGGCGAGCATGCGCTATCTATAATTTTAATACCAATTGTAAGCAGAAGCATTGTAAAACTACCCTAATTTAAAAAAAATTAAGAACTAGATTACCTTAAAGGTGAAACCACAGTCATCCTCTTCATTGGATGGAAACACATAGAAAGACGAAGGAAAGCTCGTGATGAATATTGATTCTTAGCTACAAGTGGGAATATAATACCATATACACAATATGATCTTTAAGTTTGGCAGACTAGGCTCCTAAGAGAGAAGGAATTCCTTTAAGCTGGTTATAGCCCTTAAGAGGAAAGAGAGAAGCATCTCAAACAAAAAACCTACACCTATATTTATAGTTTTTTTATCCTCATCATTTCATGCATCAGGGCAGAGGCACATCTTATATGTACATGAATCTAAATACACATTACTCCTATCATGCATACCTACACAAATCTTTCACATCGTGCGAAAAGTGGACCAATCTTTAATCAACGAATATTGATCACATCTTATTATGATAGCCAATCTGGCTATTTATGTACATACATTATCATGAAACGATCACATCTATACATATAAACTCAAATATAGGAAAAATCTCCAAATAATCCAATGAATATAAATACATGTGTCACTGATGTTACGATGGATTCAAGTTGGAACCAGAGGTTGGAATTTGGGTCAAGTCATGTTGCTGGTTGGGTCTTCTTAAGGTTGTATTAGGCTAAGGGTTTATCATTAACTTGACTGAACCCACCCTAGTTGCATTCCTAGTAACCTAGCTTCATGTTGCCGTGTTCTATCCTACATATAGCTGATTCTAATCACAAATTCAATAATACATCAAACTTCTATTTTTACCTTGGTTTTTTTTTTTTCCTCAAATGAGTATTTATTTATGTGTAGCCCACTTGAGCAAGGTATAGATTAGGAACATTAACAAATAACCGTGGGTGGGCTAATCAAAGGTTGCATGGGCACCTTGCTTTGAGTGTATAAATTTTATGTAGACAAGATTTAAGACTTGTTTGGAATCTTTATACTAATTCAATAAGAGCTACTCTAATAAGCTCTGTTTGCTCTAGCTCTTGTTTTAATAAGCCGATTTGGTAAAATTACGCTTCCAAGTCCAAAAAAAAAAAGCTCTTATTTAAAATAAGCATGTTTGGTAAAATTCTAAGTTAAGCTCGTTTGAAAAAACAAACTAGGCTCAAACTAGGGCAGTACTGGCTCAGCACGGCTCGAAGCTCGATTTGTTTCAGCTCGGTTTGATTCGGCTCGTAGATTGTAAGCTCACTGTTTCCGGTGGTGTGATCCACTTGAGCTTTGGATATGATTCCATTTTGAGATCATGTCCTAAAATGATATGTAAAACAGATGGACAGCATGGATAATACATAATACATATACATGAATACACATTATTTCCTTGCACTCCTAAAATTATGCTTGTGTACTTTTGTTTGGAAAATACTCTTACATGTCTATTTTGAAGTTGCACTCCGTTGGAGGATGTTAAACATCATATAGGAAGATATGTTTGTACTTTTTTTCCTAACCTTTTAGATTCTTTTCTAATTAAATAAACAATAAAAAAAAGAGCCGCTGCCTGTTAGAACTCAGCTCGGCCCAGTTCGAACTTTTCGACCAAACCGATCCGGCGATCCCAGCTCGAACCAGATTTAATCTTTTAGGGTGGTTGATGTTATTTTTAAAGATTACAACAACTCTATTATAAGAGCAATCCAAATGGTTATTTTGGTGGATATCACCATAGATGAACCATGCCCAAAATGATAAAAGAATGGATGACTACAATCTTTATATTTTAAGACATTTAGGCCATCCATCATCTCGTACATTAGATGTGGATTAACCATCATATGGAGCCCACCTTTGATGTGGACCATCCATTGTGTGAGCCAAATCTTCAGAGTAGGTCATCCATCATACAAGGCCTATCTTGGATGTGGATCATTCATCATTAGGGGCCCACCTTTTATGTAGACCATCCATCATGTGGGGCCCACCAACAATTCTAATTGTTCTTTATGTGGGGGCCCCTCAATGTCCACTACCCATCATCCATCACATGGAGCCCACACTTGATGTGTCCATAGTGCGGGCCCTACCTTTGAAGTGGATTGTCCATCATGTGGGGCTCACTTTTGATATCCACCATTCATCGTCTGGGGCACACCTTCCATGTGGATCATCCATCATGTGGCCAACTTTGGATATGGCTCATCCATCATGTAAAACCTTAGATGTGGACCATCCATTAGGTGGGGCCCACTTGATGTGGACGTCCATTATGAGGGGCCACACTTTGATGTGGGCCATCTATCATATGAAGCCCACTCCGTCCATTATGTGGGCCCACCTTGATGTGGACCATTCATTGTGTGGGGGCCCACCTTCAATATGGGTCATTCATCATGTGGGCCCACCTTTGATATCAACCGACAATCATGTGGGCCCACCCACCTTCAATTATCATCACCATCATGTGGGTTCCACCTTTGATGTGGATTTTCCATCAAATGGGACTCGCTTGATTGCATGCTTTGTCATGCTGGGCCACACTTTTATGCAGGCCATCTATCATGTGGAGCCCACCTTTGATGCGAACCGTTTACCTTGATATGGGGCCCTACGTTCAATATTAATCGTTCATCATGAGGGGCCCACCTTCAATGGCAATCATCCATCATGTGGATCCCACCTTTGTTGTGGACCATCTATCATGTGAGGCCCACTTGATGTGGATAGTCCATCATGTGGGACCAACCTTTGATGTCCATCATCCATCATGTAGGTCCCACCTTTCTTGTGGATTGTCCATCATGTGGGGTCCAACCTTCAATATGGGTGTCCCACATTCAATGTTCACCATCCATCATGTGGGTCCCACATTTGATGAGGATCATCCATCAGGTAGGGTATGCTTGATGTGGATCATCCATCATATGGAGCCACACTTTGATGCAAGCCATCCATCATGTGGGGTTCACCTTTGATGTGACCATGTGTTATGTGGGCCCACCTTCAATATGGGTTGTTCGTCATGTGGGGCCTACCTAAAGAAGAAGAGGGTAAGATGGAAATTACTTGGAAAGTTTAAGGACAAACTTGCTCAAAATTAGTCCAAAATATCTACCCGCTTAAGCCAAATAAGTTCTATTTCAAAAAGTGACCCCTTCCCAACTTATAAAATTTGAGCTTATTTGCTACTTTCTAAATAAATAAGCACTCTTGATTTTACCATATGCATACAGGCTAAAAGCGTATTTTTTTAGAAATAAGCCAATAAGCTCTTATTTGTAGAGATGACAAATGCCTCTTTAGTATTTTCCCTTCATCCGGTTGTGGTTGAGTTTATCAATAGGTTGGATGACAAATAAATATTACGGATCTACTCAGAGTGGGCCTTACGAAGTTTTTAATGGTGAGCGTTCAATCATAACTGTTTCTTGTAGCATGGTTCATGTGAGATTTGGATATGCTAAATATTTGGGACCATGTCATAAAATGAGCTTGAAAAACGTCTGGATGGAGTGGAAATACAACATATCATCAAGCTGGGTGTGGACCCTCGCCGTTCCGCGCTCCCACACTACGTTCTCCCCTTTCCTTTCGGAAGAAGAAGAAGAGGTGCGTGCGTGCGAATCGCCGTTTGTGCCACTGGCTTGCCTCGTTCTCGAGGGCTTTGTTTGGTAGTCGTGTTTAAGCTAGATGTGTTTAGATGAGTTTGTATAAGACCAGAGTCGCCACTAGCCAGTTACTTCGAATCTACAGTCGGCTAGACCCCGTAGAAACGTTAGAGAAGGGGATTCGAAGATTCATTCCTCTAAAATGACTCCTTTTGATCTGCGGCTAGAGATTCGAGGTAAGGGATCACGGTTACAGGGTGAGAAGAGGTTAAGCACCCCACACACTGCCCGTACCGAAGTACGGTCTCTACTTCACATAATCGAACTAATACTTGAAAGTCTAATTTAATCCTCGTATATTCTCATAGATGACATGATGCATGAATGCAGGTCTGAACAGTAAGAGTTTTTAATGGGCAGGTTTCCATTAACAGGCAAGCCCAGAGCATACGCTCGAACTGACAGGTGCTTTATGTGAGATGCATGCTGCGTGTTTGAATAATCAAAGTGCTTGTAGTGACTGATGCATGAATGCAGGTATGAACAGTAAGAGTTTCTGATGGGCAGGTTTCCATTAACAGGCAAGCCCAGAGCATACGCTCGAACTGACAGGTGCTTTATGCAAGATGCATGTTGTGTGCTTGAACAATCAAAGTGATTGTAGTGAAGCAGGGGGGTTGGAGGAAAAGTAAATGTTGCACTTATGCTAGATGCAAATGAGATGATGCTGGAAAAGAGTAGCTAGATGGACGGAGGTGTCGCAAGGAATGGCTTCGAGTGGCTGGATCAAGATTTGGATGGCTTGGGAGACTTGGACCAGTGGTCAGGCTACCAGGGCTAGGCTCTCCTCACTCGGGCTCTCCTTGGTGAAAAAATGGGCTAAGGGGTGGAGAAGGAAACTCAGAACGGACGGGCTCTCTCTGGGCTGGATGGTGTGTTGAAATGAGAAGGGGAGAGGAGTATTTATAGCAGAGGGCAGTGGCAGTTCTCGTAAATATGGGGGCCGCCCGTACGGACGCTCCTTGGTTTCCAGCACGTGGTACGGTCATGTCTCAGGGCTGCTGTTTTGACTCAGTGGGTTTACTCGGTGAGTTGACTCAGTGAGTCGATTTGGTGATTTGACTCGGCGGGTTGACTCGGTGTTTTGACTCGACGGGTTGACTCGGTGTTTTGACTCAGCGGGTTGACTCAGCTAGTTTGACTTTTTAAGGATTTTTTGACTGGTTTTTCTTATGGGGAGTTTTTCAGGCTGATGTTTAGGGGCGGCTTGACTGGGTTCAGGCTTGAGTTGGGCTATGAATTGGGGCTTACAAGGGTGAGTTTGGCTGAGTTTGGACTTGGGATTTGGGGGTATGGTCCTCCATTCATCCAGCTATCTCTACCAACAGTGTAGCCGAAGGTGGGGTGTCTACAGATGCCCCTCTTTGGTAGAGGTTGCGTGCAACCGAATGCCAAAGCGAGTGGACACCCCACTTCTGACCCGGTCATTCATAGATCATGGTCTGAAATCTTTGCTTGCCTTTGCATCTGTGCCAGTTGATCGTCTGGAAATCGATCACTCGCACATACCGCGGAAGTTTGGAGAAAACGTTGCGATTCTCCCTGCAGTTTGCTGCAACCTGCGTACCCAATCGCAACCCTTCCGTTCTCGATCGTTACTAACATCGGAAAGGTACAGTAGAGCCTCTGCGTCCGTAGTCTTACGAGGATACTGACCCTGTGATTGATTGTGATGTTTGATATTTTCCCGGATCACTCCAGGAGTACTTGTTTCGCTTGACTGTCAAAGTGGTTAGATGCCCTGCGTCATGGAGTCTTACGGGATTCTACTACGCCAACTTGGACTCAGTCAAGGTACTTCAGGCATCCACGCCTAGGTATGTGCGGGTGGTCTTTTTCCACCCGATCTGCTGGTTTCGATGCTTGGTTTGCAATTCATTTTTTCCTAGATTGTGGTCTGGAATCTTTGTTGTCCTTTGTATCTGAGTTAGTTGATTGTTTGGAGATTGATAACTCGCACATACCGCGGGAGTTTGGAGAAAACGTTGCGATTGTCCCTGCATGCGCTGCAACCTGGGTACCCAATCACAACCCTTCCATTCCCTATCGGTACTAACATCAGAAAGGTACAGCAGAGCCTCTGCGTCCGTAGTCTTACAAGGATACTGACCCTGTGATTGATTGTGATGTTTGATGTTTTCCCGGATCACTCCAGGAATACTTGTTTCGCTTGACTGTCAAAGTGGTTAGATGCCCTGCGTCATGTAGTCTTACGGGATTTTACTATACTGACTTGGAATCAGTCAAGGTACTTCAGGCATCCACGCCTAGGTATGTGCGGGTGAACTCTTTCCACCCAATCTGCTGATTTTGATACTTGGGTTACAATTCATCGTTTCCACCTGTTCAAATGGTTTCTTTGACCGAGCCTTTTTGGCTTTCATCTTTTCGTATCTTGGCATGTGGTACGACCGTACTGACACTGGAATTCAGTTCGACCGTACTTTGAGTGCATTGGATCCGATGGTCTCTAGGGAAACCGCGAGACATCGGATCTTATTTGATTTTTGCGTCGGCTCCTACCCAGAGATATGGAAGATCTCCTGGTGTTTTGGAGGCAGAACGCTCTACTGGAAAAATATTTTTTGGATTTTTGAAAAGATACCCACTCTGGGGAGTGATACTCCATGGGGTTTTTATTTGCAAACAGGAATATTTTTTTGTCTTTTTGAGATGGAAATCTGGTTTGCATGTGCCTCCACTAGGGATGCCTGTGGGGTCTTTAGCTAACCAACTTTTATTTAGAAAGCAGGTAAACATGAGATTGATGCGATGGGTGCTGATGCATGGAAATGCGTATGTGATGATGGATGCATGGCTTGGCTCATTCTCTTTCAGTTTGATGATTTTGCTTTTGCTGGAGATGCAGAGAATTTTAAGCTTATTACTTGCAGGGTTGTGCTTCCCTGGGGATTTTCTTTTCAATGCGGATGTTTGGTCAGCGGGTTGGTCAAGATCCCGACCCGTGGTCGATCGGGTCCATCGTCCCAAGATGCTGTTTCTTTGCTAATGAGAATGTACGAGGATGTTATCCGACTTCAAGATGTTCTTCTGGGCATAAATGCGATTGCGACGGTGCTTGGTCGCCAGTTTTGGTCAAGATTCCAATTTGCGGGCGATTGGATCCGTCATCCCAAATTGTGAAGAGAGTGGAGTTCGAGACTCCTGAAGTGTAGTGCGGGGGTAATGACAATTTTTGTGATTTTTGTAACTATGTGGTCCGAATCTTTACCTGAGTGGTCAGGATAGAGATCGGTTATTGAAAACAAAGGAAACATTTTTTGTGTTTTTGAAAATGTTTGGCTTGAAAGCAAGGGAAACATTTTTTGTGATTTTTGAAAATATTTTGCGATGTTTTGGTATTTTGTTGGATTTTTCTGAAATGCAGGGAAAATGTATGGAATTTTCATCCATTTTCGGCTTCTACTGCTGGTAAGGCACCCGATCCATTTTACGTCAACGAGCAAGACGAGTCTCACACAGTTAAGTGCCGTAGTTTTACATCTTCTGATGAGGAGATTTTGAGGGTTTTCAATCAACACACCCACAAAGTTGCATGTTCCTCATGTGCAATGCACATAGACCACGTATCATCCGACGGATTCCTTCGGCCACAAAATGAGCCACATCCTCACATTTCCCTTAGTCAACCAGTTTGGGGCCTTACGTTGCTCACAATTCCGTGAGGGTGCGCTCCACCTTCCAACAGCCTTAATCCCCTTCATGAGTTTTAGGAACAGGGAACATCCGTCAGATTCAACAGCGATTTCCAAATCAAGGTTGTCTATCACGGTGCGTTCAACACGAACAGGATTGCGGGGCTCTGCCCGCCTCAGCCTTTACCTGTTTAAAAGATTCCGAACACCCGTACGATCAACTGTCAGCCATGTCGGGAACAGGTTAGGAAAGAAAGCCCCCGAGAAGTTAATCCCAGTGTAGTTTTAGGTCTTCGGACCACTGGGGATGGATTTGTGAGCTTGATGGTGAATTTTTTTTGTTTTGAGAAAGTTCCAGTTTTCAACTCGAGTAATCGAGGTTGATGCTGGTTTTTATGGAAAGCTTGAAATCTTTTTGGTATTTTTGGAAATGATCCGGGTTATCAAACCTTGATCCCAGCGGTTGAGGCCGATGCCGGTTTTTGGTTGAAAGCAGGAAAAGGTCCCCCGAGAAGTTAATTCCAGTGTAGTTTAAGGTCTTCGGACAAAAAATATGTACATGCTGAAAATACATTCTTTTTGTGATTTTTTGAAATGATCCAGGTCATCAAATCTTGGCCTGAACGGCTGGGATCGATGCTGGTTTTTATTAAAATCCCTCGGGATATTGGTCCCGACGTAGTTTAAGGTCTTCGGACCAAATTTTTGTACAAGCTGAACATACTTTCTTTTTGTGATTTTTTGAAATGGTCCAAGTCATCAGATCTTGGCCTGAACGGCTGGGATCGATGCTGGTTTTTATTAAAATCCCTCGGGATATTGGTCCTGACGTAGTTTAAGGTCTTCGGACCACAAAACTGTACAAAACAGGGCGAACACATTTTTTTTTTGTTTTTTGGAAAATGTCCGGTATCAGCGGATCTTGGTTCGAACGATCCAGACTGCTACCGATTTTTATTTAAAAAGTCCCTCGAGATCTTGATCCCGACGTAGTTTAAGGTCTTCGGACCAAATTTTTGTACAAGCTGAACTGTAATCAAGGGCGGAGATTCCGGGGATTCTTCTTAGACTGGTTCAGATCATCAGGTCATGACTTTGGATGGTTGAGATCACTGTTTGACCAAGTCAATTCTTCTTTCTTTTTCTTGAAAATTCTATGGAACTTTTCCGCATCATCAAGCCAATTTCTCACCAATTTCTCACAAGATGAGATTTTGGTGAGATTCCTTACTTTTTCTCCTCATTTCCTTCAATCACTTCATTCTTACATGGAGGTACAAGATTCACTTGCAACCACCCTTCCCAAGGAGGAGTTCTTCCCAAGGAGAGAGGGGGAGAGGTCGTTTCAACTAGAGGGAGGGTAGGACAGCCCCCTGGGCGCCGCCCGGACCGTCTCTGCCCACTGGTTTTTCTAGTGGATCGGGTAAAGGGGTGCACTCCCCTTTTCTATATAACATGGGGCACCCTTGTCCCCTCCAACGTGCAATCTCTCTTCTCTCTCTCTCATACTCTCTCTTTCTTCAAGTTTTCCTCTCTTTTGGTGGTTCTTTGCTCTCTTCAAGAGGTGGGCCTTAGTGAAGCTTTGGGACATCAAGGTAGTCCCCCTTTAGTGAGTGGTAAAGGTATGGACCACTCCCTTTCTCTCTTGTCTTTTTCCTTCTTCATTGTCTCTTCTCATGACTCTTTCTTTTTTCCATGTAGCTATTCCAAAAGGAGTGAAGGTGGGCCCAAGTATTTTTGGCCTTTTCTAGATCTTCTAATCTCTTCTAAAGGTGGTGCATGGAGAAGGACATTGCAAGCTTCCAATTCATTCTTTCTTTTCTTCTTTCACACTCCCTTCATGTGTATGTAAAGGGTAATTTTGCCATGTCCATCAAGTGTGCATGGCAAAATATCCTATCTTTCTTCATGGTAGTTGGGCCTCTTTTCATGTGTATCAAATGAGCTCAAAGTGAAGTTATGGCCCTTGGTTATTTGATGGGCCCAATGCTTCATTTTGGGCTCCCTCATGCTTTCTTGCCTTTGTCATTTTTCCTTAAAGCTCTTCTTTTCTTTTCCATCTTCTTTTCAAGGTTTGGGCCCATGAGAATGGTGGGGCCCACCTCAAGTTTTGGGCTCATGGGGCTCACTTTGGGTGGCCCCATCCTTCTTCACATGTGTATGGACAAAGGTGACTAACCCATTCTTCAGTTGGATCTTCAAGTGGGCTAGATTTCTTAATTGGGCCTTTATGGACAAGTGGTCCAAATCTCCCACCATCTCTTGATTATGATGTACATCCTTATGTACAAAGTGTGGTGGGCCCCTTAGGATTTTTCTATATGGATGGGCCTTTGGGCCCTCATTGAAACTTGGATTTCTTTGGACCATGTGTGCACCACTACACTTTGTTCATGTAGGTTTTTTTTTCCTTTCATGCCTTTTCTTTTGATGGAGGACTTGAGTTACTTGATCATCTATAAGTCCTATGAGTGAGTTGTCTCAACAATCTCACTAGGTTCAAATGGTTTTTTCTTGTGGTAGGAAAGTGACTTCCAAGAGTTTCTCTTTAATGTTATCAACCTCAAATGGATGATCCTTCTTCAAGTGAGTTATCCATGCAACCATAGTTCCTTGAACTTCTCTTTGGGTGTTTAGTGGGTCATCCACCATCATTCTCAAATATGAGTGATTTTTCTTTCCAATTTGTGAGAAAGAACGATACCCATTAGTTACCCAATTTTGTCCCATGCTTTGGGGCATTTTGGATTTTGATCTTCAAGTGGGCTATGTATACCATTCTTAGCCATTTTCATGATGGTTGGGTGACTCATCAAGCCAGCCCTCTTGTGCTCAAATGGTCCCCCTTTTTGGTAAAGAAATTGGTGCACATAAGTTGCCCAAACTTGTCCTTACATGGACATCTCCAACTTTGGTTCTTCATGTGGGCTATGTGCAACCAATTTTTACTATTAGCTTCTTTGATTCATATGTTTGTGGGTAGACCGCCATATTGTACTCTCATAGCCAAAACTTTCATCAAGATGATGCACATAGGGGTGCCCATGGTTAACCCATTGAATGGGTCCTCATGTTCTTCAAGTGGGCTATATGCTCCCTTCGATCCATTGAGGTGAGGCATTTGGGTTACTCTTGGGGGCCCACTTCCTTTCTATTCCCCACTTGTCCATGTATATGTGTAAAAAGATGGAAACATCTTAAGTGAGAATCATGGCCTTGGCATAAAAAGTGGATTAATCCTTGGCCACATATGGACTTTGAAGAGGGACTTTTCATGTGAAGTAAGATCCTTATCCCTTATTGATCTCATGGCACTTGAGTGCATTTGTTGTCCAAAGTATGTCCTTGGATGATGGACTTTCTTTGCCTAAGGCATGGCATGCAACCTTCCTTAAGGTGGGCCTTGCTTTCTTTAATAGGCCCAACACATATCCTAGGTAACACATGGAGTCGGACTTTGGATTTTGCATTTGAATGTGAGTCCAATCCCATGGGTTTCATGGATGATAATTTAGATTTTGATGGGTAAAGGATAGGGACTTACCTTGCCAAGCTTGTAGGATTCAATGGCGGACGGTACAAGAGGACGTCGAGTGATTGATGAGAATGATCCTGCCTTCATCATCCACCGAGGGGCCCATATGTGTTCTTTGGCTCAAGAGCATCAACCTCTTCCCGCCATCAAGGGTCGAGGTACCAGAGACCACTGGGACAACTGGGTGCAACATCACAGCCTTTGCTTGAACGAGTATTGGCTGACACTCCTTTTGCTGGCCTCCTTACCTTACGCTTTCATAACAACAGTGCCAACCGCATGATGCTCGCGGCTCTTTGCGAAAGGTGGCGGGATGAGACCCACACCTTTCAACTCCCTTGTGGCGAATGGAGAATAACTCCCCTGGATATTTATATGCAAATTGGCTTTCCATTTCATGGGGCAGTTGTTCCTCAAGTCAGTTCTCTTGCTCCCATCACTTCCACTGACTGGCTACGGCTTGTTGGTGATGTCCCGCCCGAAGATGAATTCCAAGGCCATCAAGTAAAGATGCGATGGTTTTACAACATTTTTGCCTCCGTCACCCCCACTACCGAGCTAGAGGCCCTCCACAAAGCACGGGCCATGATTACTTATGCCTTCGGGTCTTTCCTTCTCTACCACGCAAATGAGAGGGTCGATCCTAAATTTCTTCGCTTGGTTGAGGATCTTCACCACCCCTACAATTGGAACGGGGCTATCCTGACTCATATTTTCCAGGGTCTGGATAAGACCAGTCGGAATAGTCGGTCCTACACAGGTTTCTGGCCTGTCGTTGAGGTACTTCTTCTTTCTCCTTTCTTAGAGACATTTACCCTCTTTCTCTCTCTAATCGTTAGGTGTGCCCTTGCCCAGACTTGCTTTTATGACCATTTTTTCCACCTCGTGCCAAGGATGCGGGACGACATTGAGCCATCTCTGTATCACCACATGTACTGGCATCAACAAAACCGTCAGCGGAACTCTCGAGTTTCTGGGGACAACTGGCGTGCTGACATAGACGGATTGACCGTTGAAGATGGAAATATCTTGCTTTCCTTATCCCTCATGCTGTACTGTAATTGATCGTGATGATCTCCCTTGTTGTAGCTTGCTCGGATGCCATACGCCAACTTTCCACTCTATTACACCCCTCAGCGTGTGGAGACCTATGATGCTACATGCCTCCGGATCATGCTTTCTGAAGCTGAATCATTTCAGTGGTATTTGGGTGAGAGGCTGCTTCGACAAATTACCGGAGTGGCCAGAGTCCCTTGTTCTGCACCTCCTCCAGCTGCTCAGATCCCAGCTGATGAGATAGCTGATGCTCTTGCGGGCCAACCCAGGTTTCGCTTCACGATCCCGGATCGCGATTATGATGAGTGGTACTTGTTGCATGGCCAGGGGCCTCTGCTCCCTCCGCTCTATGTTCCTGAAAGCCGTCGTAGATATGCTAGAGGCTCGGTGACAGCTCCTTTGATGGATCTTCATCGTCGAGAGCGGGACGAGAGGAGGGACGATGACGACTATGTTGGCTACCTGTAGCTTACTTTTGTATTCAGCTTACTCGATGTATGACCTTTTTGCTTTTACCCTCTTTTGTATCAAAATCTTCTGAATGAATATACAACCTTTGACTTGTCTCAAATTCCTTGATGATGTCTGGATGCTTTGACTTTTGATTCATTTCTTAATGACTTGTGGAAGATGAGACTTTTTAACTGCATGGATGATGACTTGAACGGATCAGATTGCTTGAGTTGGCCCTGTAGGCCCACTTGAGACCTCGGCTTTACTTTGGAGCACATTTTCTTGATATTTTGTGAGGCTAAGAAGGCTTCTCATGGTGTGGATGATGACGTGAACGACTCAGATTGCTTGATTTGGCCTTGTAGGCCCACTTGATGATCAGATCTTGGATTCTGGCCCTTCTCTTGATGATCAAACCGTTGATCTTGCTATTTGATGATTCATGCGAGCTTTCCCATGGTTTAGATCATGATGATCTAGTCTTCGAATGGCTCAGATTGCTTGTGGCTCTCTCTTGATCAGCTTTCCCTTTCTTTGGCTTGATCAGACCCATTCTGGCCGCAGTGCTTCGTGATTGGATAGGTGGGGTACCTTCCAAATGATTCTGATCAACCTCAATCGAAATCTGGAATGGATTGGAGCCTTGGGCGGCCCTCAGGGTGCCATCTGCTGATGTGGACTGTCAACCTCACCTACCAAGAACCATGGAGCCAATCCCGCGGAGAGATAGGGAGCGCGTCCGTACGGGCAGCCCAGAGCAGGCCACCCAAGGCTCGCCTCTTGTGCGGCCTGGGCTGGCTTTGGTTCGGACAGTGAGCATATTCTCCTGGCTGCTGTCTCCCTCATCCTTGTACCCGATTTTTCGATCCAGCCATGAATCTCTTCCTTGTCTCATCTTCCCTTCTCATTTTGTCTTTTTCTTGGTTTGTCTTTTCTCAAGGAATGGACGGTGGAGATTTAGGGGCTGTGGGGGCTGTCCATGGTGGGTCCCACACTTCAGGAGGTGGTGAAGGCTTTAATGATGGTGGAATCTCTTTAATGGATGGTAGAGATGGAGCATTGAATAGGGGCATTGATGAGGGGTTAGGGAGGTGGTTGGTGGAGCTTTGAATGGTCCCATTAATGGCAGCCATGCTGAAATTTCAGATTTGAATGGAGCCCTCATTATGGGAGAGATGGATAGCATGGAGAGATGGGAGGATGGGACATAGGTGAGGCTATGCATCCCTTGGATGTGGGCCCCTTGGATGATGTGATTGATGGAGGTGATGGGGCAATGATGGACATAGATGGGCTGATCTCATGTCTGGATGGGATGGATGGTTCAGATGATACCTTTGACGGTTTAGATGCTCTTGATGAGGGCCGAGATGTGCGGCATACTTGTTTGGGTGGACTTGATGTGATCATTGATAATGTCCCCCTCATGATGGACGGTGTGGATGCCTCGATGATACCCTTGATTGGCCAGGATGATGACTGGATTCATGATTTCCTGTTGGAGAGAGCCGCAGGTCCAGATCTGACCGTTGATTCTTCGATCGGGGTTGCCGGGACCCTTCTTGATGGTTCAGATGCATTCTTTGACGGTCAGATTGGCCAGGATGCCACGATGTGTAGTGTGATCTTTGCTGATAGCCCTTTTGATGGAGAGTATCGTCCTTCTCCTGATCGTCGGTCTTTTGCGCACTCTGTTCATGAGGTGGGCGAGTCTTCTCATGCGGCTAAGGTCGTGACAGTTTCCGACAGTGATGCGACTATATCAGACAGCCTTTACTGGGGGCAGGTCAGGGGCTATCGAGTCTGCAGAGGTTCCAGGTTTTCCTTCTCCTTCGCCCGTTGATCTTCCGATCCTCGATGAACTGTCATTGATTTCTGGGCCTTTTGTTCTGGAGGGGGTACCCATAAAGACTTGTCAGCTGCTTCCTCGTCCTTCTTGCTCGCCACGACTGCTTGCTTGGCTTGACAGCTTGTCAGCTTATGAGATTCGAGATTTGGAGTCCTATGGCTTTGGCAGTCTGATCCATATGGCTAGAGTTGACATTGACTGGAGGATGCTCGGAGCTGCATTGATTGACTGGGTCCCCTCGTTGAACTTGTTCGTGTTCAATGACATGGAGATGGGACCCTCTTTGGAGAAGCTTACCCGCTTGACTGGTCTTCCTTGGGATTATACTCAGTATTTTTCGCCGAAGACATTGCCGAAGACTGCCACACCGCAGAACTGGTTCGGGATCCCCTATCTGGTTCAACCTGCAGCTGCCGGCCAGAATGCTGTAGTGTTCTCCTTGGACTTGCTGTATGACCTTTTTTCGGGTCCTTGGAGTGTAGCCGGATCTATTCTTGCTCGGAATGCACTGATGTTCTGCTTGATAGCTGAGGTGCTATTCTCGGGATGCTCAGGTCCCAGACTCCTTTACTTTTTGAGATGATGGGCCGAGCTACCCGACGGCAAGGGATCATTTCTCTCGTCCTAGCCGAGCTGTTTAGTGGGCTGACTGACTGTGCCCTCGGCCGCACTCGTGTCCTTCGTGGCTGCTGTGCATTTCTTCAGGTATCTTTTCTGCACCTTTCCCTTCTTGCTTTGTTAGGAATTGTTTTGCTCTAGCTGAACTTATTTTCCTTCTTATGATCAGGTCTGGCTATGGGAGCGTCTTTCGCAGACTGTTCCTGTACCATTTCCTGACACCCGTCGCCCAGACCTTATGCGGCACATCATGGATTTTCTTCCTCATACGGCTAGGATGAGTGAGCCCTTGTATCGCAGGATGTTCGCTGATCTTCGCGACTGGAATGTTCGTTGGGAGTCATCTTGGCTTTCACTTCCTCTAGTGCTTTGCGATGCACACCGCCTTCCTCTGATGCTGGTAGGCTTTCGATCTTACTTTTCTTACCACCCTGTCCGGTTCCTGCGGCAGTTTGAGTATGAGCAGGATGTTCCTCTTTTTGCTTTTACGGGTATCGAGCGTCGATCACTTCCATCCAGAACCTCTGACTTTAGGACTCGGGTCGATGGATCTTGGGCGAGTTACTTGACTGCCGATTTGCTTGGTTTTGAGCTGCGGGCTTTTCCGATGGCGACTGCCCCATATCAGTACTGGGTTGTTGAGCAGTCTCTGTATCGACGTATCCCTTGTTGGCACTAGACTGCTGATGAGGATGAGCAGGATATCCTTGGAGATGCCGGCTCTTCATCTGGTTCATATGAACCCTTTGAGGAGCGCCCGTTCATTGATCCTGGTTTCCTTTTGGCCACTCATGGCCATTTGCTGTCTGAGATCTCTGCACTTCGGTATCATTGTAAGATGATGTCGAGGAGATTGGCTGTCGATCAGAGGTTGTCTGATGAGGAGGCCGTGATCCGTACCCTTGAGCGAGATGAGGTGCATTACCTGCGTATGGAGGTGAGCAGGTTGAGAGCGAGGCTATTTCATTATGAGTCCGGTGACTTACCTGATATGGCCGAGGAGGAGGGTAGGGATTGATTGTATTGGCCACCTGCACATTTCTTTTTGCATGATTGGTGATGATGCATTTTTTTTTGAAAGAGATGAGTGATATTTGTAAAAGAAATATGATGCATTTAATGAAAAAAGAGAAAATTGTTTGAAAATCTATTGTGTCATGAGTTGTCTTGTGAGTGTGTCCAGATTTTGTGTCGGGATATAGGAATCAGAACTGGGGCTCGGCCAATGCTTTGACCGATGTCTCAAGATTTAACTTGTGTGCTCCTTTGGTTCCCTAAAGTTGTAGGTAATGGGAACTGTTGCTTCCTGAGATTTCAGAGTTTGTAGAGTTCTTTGTTCCTGACTGCACTTTTTCTTGTTCTTGAACTGTAACTGCTTGAACCGATCTGGACCGTCTGATTTCCTGGTACCTGCACTTTTTTTTTCTTTTTCCATTTGAGCCATTTTTTCCTGCAGCGCTCTTTCGAGTTTTCACCACAGCCGACCTTTTCCCATCATTTTTGCCCGTGGCGCCCTTTCGGGTTTTCACCACGTCCCGGGTGTTTGATCTTGCCTGCCCCTTGGCAGCTATGCTGTTTTTATCCTCAGTGCCCTTTCGGGTTTTCACCATGTCCGCTGTATGCCCATTGTTTTTACTCGGAGCGCCCTTTCGGATTTTCACTCCGCCCTCTTTGTTTAGGCGCACACATTGTCTTTTTTTTTTCTCTCTTTTTTTTCTGGATCTTTGGATACCTGCGGCGGCTAGAGGTCGGGAATCCGTCGTTGCCGGCCGATGGTAGTCTTTCAGCCCTTATCCTAAGTTACGATGATAGAGCTGTTGGTCTTAGCTAAAGACCCTTATGAGATGAATGGATGGATGACTGTGTTTCTTCTTGGGTTGACTTTTTCTTGGGCACCTTGCTTTAGCTTCCCTTTTCTCTTTTCTTCTTTTTTTTTCTTTTCTTTTGTATTCTTTTTCTCTTTTTTTGTATATATTTTTTTCTTTTTCTTTTGAATCCCCTTATTTGAATCGATTGTTGGTGGACGGAAATGATTTCTCAGAGGTTTTAGCTTTAACCTCTTGACTTCAGTTCTATTAAGGTAACTCTTGATAAGGTTAGAATGACTTACCCGTGAAAGATCTTCACTTTGTTGGCGTTGATTGGCTCAGGAAGATCCACCCCTCTCATGTTGGTGAGTCTGAGGGCGCCTCCGGGAAGTACTTCTCTGATGATCAGCGACCCGTCCCACGAGGGTTTGAACTTTCCTCTGGGATCTGGAAGGTGCGACGGTAGAATCTTCCTCATGACCATGTCGCCTACATTGAAACTTCTTTTTCGGACTCTCTTGTTATAAGCCCGAGCGATCCTTTTCTAATAACCCTGGGAATGACTTAACGCACGCATACGCTTTTCATCTGCTAGCTGCAACTGATCAAATCTGGCCCGTTGTCATTCTCCTTCTTCAACTCCGCTTTCTAGTAACACTCGTAGTGATGGTATTCCCACCTCGACTGGCAGAACTGCTTCCATTCCATAAGTAAGCTCGAAAGAAGTAACGCCCGTAGCAGACCGTACAGACGTTCAATAGGCCCAAAGTGCATATGGGAGCATATCTGACCAATCTCGATAGGTCACGACCATCTTCTCGAGTATCCTGACGATTGTCTTGTTTGCGGCTTCTACCCCACCATTCATTTGAGGACGGTAGGGGCTTGATCGATGACGTAAAATCTTGAATTTGCTGAGGAAGTCATCTGCTACAATCCGAAGATTGCACACCCAAGTGCAGGTAGCGAAGTAGTAAAATACTCGGTAAGATCGAGGTCGATCCACAGGGATTGGGGTTAAGAACACTTAGAGGAATTAGTATAGGTGAGTGAGATGAAATCTGGTTTATCCACGAGAGTGGAGCAAGTTGTGTGTGGTGAAAGACAAAAATAGAAAATGGGCTAAGGTATCAGGGATCCACCTTTGATTCATTCACAAGATTCGATTCGTTGGTCCAACTATAACTCAACTGGAATTGAATAAAGATTCATTCCAACCGGAAGATAAAACAGTTAAACCATTCGCATATTTCATAAAAGATGGTGATCTGAACCGATTGATTTGACCATGAAGCACTCGTTAGTTGATCGCAGGGAATTTCAAGCATCCACTGTGCCCGGAGTCGACAATGGATCAAGGAATTGTACAGATCAACAACTTTGCCAACAAGTCAACCGATAAGATCACAATTCATACGATTAAATGCATACTTACAAGATAGGAGGCTTTGATTGACCGATCCAACCGTTAAGATCTCATCTATCGATCGCAGGGAATCCAAAGCATCCAATGTGCCCGGAGTCTACAATGGATCAAGGGATTTTACAGATCGATGACTTTACCTGCACTAGTTCGATGACCATAGGGAATCCAAAGCATCCAACGTGCCCGGAGTCGACGATGGATCAAGGGACTTTATCGACATGAACTAGCTAATTGGTGTGCAAGGGATCCCAAGCATCCAACGTGCCCGGAGTCGACGATGGATCAAGGGGCTTGCACAACAATAGCGTCTGCCGATGTGGATAACCGAACCAATCAACCAAAGAGAACTCCATCATTCACACACCATTGTGAACCAAAAGAACCAAAACTTGCAAATTTCTTCAAAGGCTTCACCCCTAGCCTTAGCTAGAGGTTTAGCCAACCATGCTACAATGGAAGATTAAATTCTCTACAAAGGAGAAAACTACTCTACACTACAAAAGAAAGAAAGAAAACTAAAGAAGAGAAGGGAGGAGTTGTAGAGAATGGGATGGGATGATGGATGATAAGGGAGCAACCCCTTTTATAAGATAAGGGAGAGTGAAATCACTTGGAACCTAAGTAAAGAGTTTCCTTAGAGTCTAAGTGTAGTGAGTTTTCTTAGAGTCTAAGTGTATGGAGTTCCTTAGAGTCTAAGTGTATGGAGTTCCTTAGAGTCTAAGTATAGAGAAGAGAGAGAGTGTGTGTATTCTAGCCTCCACACATGTGGGAGTGGAGAAAGGTTTTCTTGCTTGCACATGTGGAGGAGAGATGCCTTGCTTGGTGGCTGACACAAGTGAGAGAGAGAGATGGGGCTGTCCTTTGTGCAGACGATGGTTGATGGAAGCTGAGTAGCTGTTGTCCACTGTGTGTATGGCTGGTGAAACTGCAGCTTGGGCCCACCTCAGACTACTGCTGGATGTGAGGTCCACTGGATGGTCAGATGATGTTGGACGCTGATGGGTGGCTGATCTGTTGATGGACTGACGGTTGATGGAAGAGGAAGGCTGCACATGCAAGCTGACCGTTGGAGTTTGCAGATTGGATGGACGGTGATGGATGCTTGGACGTTGGTTTGAAGGATGGAGAAGAAATTCAGCCTTCTTGCTGCTGGACGTTCATGCTACTGGTCCCCTTAATGGACGGTGGAGAGCCTTAGCTGCCACATACATGAAGATGGAGAGAAGACCACCTGCACGTGTGGAGAGCTGGATATCGTACGGCCCTTGTATGTTGGCTGGACATTGATGATGATTGTTGTCCATTGGATTGAGAGATGGAGAAGGGACAGTGTTGATGAGCTTTGGAAGGCCGAGATGATGAACGGTTGAGATGGATGATGGAGGTCCTCCTTGATGCTGGGACTTTTTTTGCACGTACGTTTGCTGGATGGATGGTGAGCTGCACAGGGCTGGACACTGGTCTGGTGTGCTGGACTGTTGTGTGGCCCACTTTTCAGCTGGACACGGATGAAGGCTGGGTGGCCTTAGACGGTTGAGATGATTCCACTGCTGGCCCACGTGTGCTGGTGAAATTTTTGAAGCTGGACCGTCCATTGTTGCATATGATGGACGGTAGATGCACTCTGGCCATGGGATGGAAGGATGAGATGAAGGTGCGCGGTATGATGGATGGACGTCCATTGATGATCGGTCTGGATTTGGATCTCCATTGGACAACAATTGGACGGATGGAGGACGATGGTTGATGGACGACTATGAGCATTGAGATGTCCATTGCTGGACTCTCTACTGGACAATGAATTTGATGGTCCAGATGTTGCACGTGTATTGTGGACAGTCCAGATGATCTAGCTGATCACACATGTGTGAGTGGAGCCAACTTGAGCTGCAGTTCCTTGACTTGTCGTTTGATGCATGGCAGACCCCACATGTGGACGTCCAATCTCGATTGTCCAAGCTTGCGTGATTGCCTAAACATGACCCTCCAAAGATGCACATCCTGGATTTCTAATGAGCAGTTGTGATGCAGTCCACCGTAAAACATGATCCATCCTTCACCTTTACGGTCTGGTTTCCTTCAGGGCTGCCCTGATGGTTGATCTTGCTCTGTTCTGGGCCTTTAAACGCCTTGATTGGTTCAGACCTTATCCAACTTCTCCTGATCACCTGAAGACAGAAAATTCACCTAATGAGGGATAATTAACCAGAAAAACAATGATAATGCCCTTAACAACTAGGGTTAATTATATAATATTAGGTACTCATCATCATCCATCTTCTTGTTGACGAACGGGGTCCCATTATCTGTGATGATAACATTGGGGATTCCATACCGGCATATGATGTTGTTCTTCATGAATTTGATCACCTAAGATACTGCAATCGTGGTGTAGGAGGCTGCCTCTACCCACTTGGTGAAATAGTCGACTGCCACAAGTATGTATTCATGACCATTTGATGCTTTGGGACTGATCTTGCCGATGATGTCGAGTCCCCACATGGAGAAGGGACAGGGGGTGGTCAGGTTGTACAACTCTGATGAGGGGGCATGAATTTGATTCACATGCTCCTGACATTTGAAGCATTTTCTGACGTGCTGGCAGCAGTCTGTCTCCATGGTGAGCCAATAGTAGCCAAGTCATAGAATCTTCTTTGCCATCATGTGCCCGTTCATGTGTGGGCCACAGATTCCTTCGTGTATTTCTTTCATGATCTTTGCAGCTTCTTTTTCATCGACGCATCGAAGGAGGATGTGATTGTAGGATCGTTTATAAAGAACTTCGCCACTGATGGTGAACTGGCCGGCCAAACGCTGGATGGTTCGGCGATCTGTTACTGTTGCTGACTCTGGATACTCCTGGGCTTCGAGATATTGCTTGATGTCGGCATACCAGGGTTTGTCAGGGACAGCTTTGGCTTCTTCTATTTGCAGGCAGAAAGCAGGTTCATCTTGAATTTCGACTGTGAGCTCCCATTCTAAAGCTCCTTTCGAGATCTCGAGCATTGACGCGAGTGTAGCGAGAGCATCTGCAAACTGGTTCTTGGCTCTGGGCATGTATGAGAAGGTGATTTCTTTGAATTCCTCGATCAGATTTTCAAGATACACATGATATGGTATCAACTTCTCGTCCTTGGTTTTCCATTCGTCATTGGTCTGATTGATGATAAGCTGTGAGTCTCCAAATACTCGTAGCTTCTTGACGCCCAAGATTATGGCTTCCCTTAAGCCAGCGATGCATGCTTCATACTCTACCGTGTTGTTGGTGCATTCGAATGCTATGCGCCTTGAGATAGGAATAGGGACATCATCTGGAGAGTAGAGGATCGCTCCGATACCACTCCCTTTAGAATTTGCTGCGCCGTCAAAGAATAACGTCCACTCGTCTTTCTTCTTCTTTTCTTCCCCTTCGATAAGCAAGAGATCTTCATCAGGAAAGAATGTCTTGAGCGGTTGATAATCGAGGAGAGAGTGGGCGGCAAGATGATCGGTGAGGGCTTGCCCTTTGATTGCCTTCTGAGTGACATAGGTGATGTCGAATTCAGACAGGAGTATCTGCCATTTAGCTATCCTTCCAGTTAGTACCGGTTTCTCGAACATGTATTTGAGCGGATCCATGTGAGCGAGGAGGAGAATAGGGAATGCAATCATGTATTGACGGAGTCGCTGAGTTGCCCTGACTAGGGCGAGGCAAGTCTTCTCGATCGGGGAATACCTGGTCTCGTAGTCAGTGAATTTTCGGCTCAAATAATATATTGCTTGTTCCTTATTCCCGGTCTCGTCGTGCTGGCCGAGGACATAGCCGATGGCTTCTGCTGCTACCGAGATGTATAACAATAGTGGACGTCCAGGAGTGGGTGGCACTAGGACTGAAGGATTCATGAGATATTTCTTGATGCGATCGAAGGCGACTTGGCAATCATCATTCCATTCTTTTTTAACGTTCTTCCGAAGGAGCTTGAAAATGGGCTCACAAATAGGTGTGAGTTGTGCGATGAAGCGACTGATGTATTGAATTCTGCCGAGGAAGCCACGAATTTCTTTTTCTGTTCTAGGAGGGGGCATCTCGATGATTGCTCTGGTTTTAGTCTCGTCGACCCTGATGCCATCCTCGCTCACCATAAAGCCGAGGAGCTTACCTCCCATTGCACCAAAGACACATTTCTGAGGGTTGAGGCGGAGCTTGTAATTTTCTAATCTGTTGAATAACTTCTTCAGATCTTCAAAGTGTCCTTCAACTGTACGAGATTTGACGATCATATCGTCCACATATACTTCAAGCTCTTTGTTCATCATGTCGTGGAATAGTGCTGTCATTGCTCGCTGATATGTTGCTCCTGCGTTCTTCAGACCGAACGGCATTACCCTGTAACAGAAAGTCCCCCAGGGAGTGATAAATGATGTCTTCTCGCGATCTTCGACGGCCATCTTGATCTGATTGTTACCTGAGAACCAGTCCATGAATGAGAAGACCTTGTACCCAGCAGTGTTGTCGACCAGAGTGTCGATATGTGGCAAAGGGAAGTCGTCTTTAGGACTGGCCTTGTTGAGATCTCGGAAGTCGATGCACATTCGAACCTTACCATCCTTCTTTGGTACTAGTACGATGTTGGCGAGCCATTCAGGGTAGTTGGAGACTACCAAGAATCCCGCATTGTACTGCTTGATGACTTCATCTCGAACTTTCGGAGCCCATTCTGGCTTCATTCTTCGAAGTTTCTGCTTCACTGGCTTCATATCTGCCTTGGTTGGCAGATGGTGTACAACGAGCTCTTCATCGAGCCCCGGCATGTCTTCATATGAGAACGCGAAGTTGGACAATCTTGGAGCTAGGAACTCTATCATTCTCTGCTTCATCTTTGGTGGCAACGATTTTCCAATGCGTACTTCCCTAGAGATCTCAAGTGTCCCCAAGTTTACTATCTCGAAATCATCGGCTACAACATTGGCTTTGGATTCGAACTTTTTGAGGAGATCCTTTAGTTCGGGAGCCGGATCATCATCTTCCTCATCCCGAGCTTCGTCCAGACCCATGAGCTCAAAGTCTAATTCGATATCAAAGTCATATGATTCGACTTCAAACTCATACGACTCTTTAGACGGATTTGGCACACTATTAAATGCAGGAAAAGAAATGTTTTTTGGTTTTTGAGATTTTTCTGAAATGGAAATGCTAGATGTTTTTGGCTTTTGAAAGTTTTTTTTTTTTGTATTTTTGAAATTCATGGGACTTTAAACAAGCAAGCATTGCAGACCATGATTGATCCCAGCTTGTTCGAAAGTTCCGATCGCTGCTTAAATAGGCGTTTTTTTGAAAACCAGAGCCCTCAGATGGCTCTTTGGCTGATTCAAAAGTTAGGGGAATGGATGACCACTCAGGACCCCACACTTCCTCCCCTGAAGAGGTGGGGATTGGATGACCACTCAGGACCCCACACTTCCTCCCCTGAAGAGGTGGGGATTGATGATTCGGGGGAAGAATCACATTCCGGCCCGATGACCATGATTTCTTGCTGGTCGGGTTCGAGATCTGAATCGTACTCAGTCCCTCCCGGATCACTTACCTCGCATTGCAGTTCGTCTGGTTCCACAATGAGACACATGTTTGGGATCTGGACATCGGACCAATCCAGGGCTGGCCATTTCCCTTTCTTGGTCCAATGAATGGGCTGCTTCTGTCCCTAGCTGATGATTGATGATGTTGATTCTGCAGAGATGGGCAAGTCGTGCCCCTTGCTGATTGATGCTGAGATGGGCAAGTTGTGCCCCTGGCTGGCTGGAATTGAAGCGGGCAGGTTGTGCCCCTGGTTGATTGATGCAGAAATGGGCAAGTTGTGACCCTGGCTGGGAGCAGGTATTAGAGTAACCTGGTCCTGAAGCTGCTGTATTTGACTTCCTTCTTCATCTTCATCATTTCTTTCTTCTTCTGGAGGCTTAGACGGTTCGAGAATCTGATCCCATCGAATGGGGGGGCACGTGGCCCAAGCTAGGCTCATCGGGAGGCCTTTGTGTAGTGCAGTCAGTTGATTCCCTCCTGGATCTTTGCAATGTTCTCCTGGCTTGACGAATTGGATGGGTGAGCACCGAAATTTCTTCCTTCTTTTGTCCGTGGGGATTACCCTGTATCCGAGTCCCCATTCGCATTGGTTATATACCAGCTGTATCTTTCTGGACTTGAAATGATTCTTCATTCAGTATCTGAGGCTCAGACGTTCTGCTGGTGAAAAGACACGGTCCACCCTTATCGGTTCTGGATTGGAGATAGAGTTCACAGTCTCGAATTCAAAACTATGAAACGGGACGTCCTCTTCAGAATGCTGGATATCGATGACAGGGATGTCTGGTTCAGTGGCAGCAGCATTGGAAGGAATGATGAGCTCCTTCTCTGCATGGATAGAGATCACTTAATTTCCACAGATGTATTTTACTCGTTGATGCAAGGTTGATGGCACAGCTCCCACCTTGTGCAACCAAGGTTGTCCGAGCAACATGTTGAAAGAGGCTGGTATATCCAGAATTTGGAATGTGATAGTGGAGATTTCTGGACCTATCTGTACCTCTATGTCGACCTCCCCTTCCACTGATCGGCGGGTGTTGTCGAATGCTCTGACTCATATGGTGCTGGGTCGGAATGAAGAAGGACTGATTCCCAGAAGTTCTGCAGTCTTGAGTGGGCATACGTTTAAGCTTGAGCCATTATTGATAAGGACCAGCGGGACGCAGAGGTATTTGTATCGTAAGGCTATGTTGAGGGATCGCCCATGATTGCGTCCTTCCGGTGGCAACTCATTATCGGTGAAGGTGATGGCGCGTGGAGCCAGGAGTTGTCCAATCATCGATGCTATCATCTCTGGTGCCGTATCGGAGGAGACGTGAGCATCGCTCAAGGTTTTGACAAACATTTCTTGGTGTTTGCGAGATGTGCAGAGTAGCTCCCATACTGAGATTTGAGCAGGGATTGACTTGAGCTGAGTCGCCATATCGTATGCGGCTTCATTTTTGTTGCCGAGGCCTGAGAGCGCACCTTTGGGATCTCCTCTGTTTTGATTATCTCTTCAGATGCAACATCCATTGGGGTTCATATTCTCTACTTCCGCACATTCTGGATAGTGCCATGGGACCTCTTTATCATTTTCCTCACCTTTGCCTTCTAGGACCATCGGTTCTTACAACGGTGCTGGTGTGGGTACCAGATCCTCCTCATATGGAGCTTTTGCCTTGAGGACTATATTGTTACCTGTGCTAAAGGAAAAATATTGAGGCTTGTCTTTATAGATCACATAAGGTCGCGGTCCTGGCTTGACCGTTCCTTTGCCTTCTAGGACCATCGGTTCTCGCCGCTCCGCGCTCCCACACGACGTTCTCCCCTTTCCTTTCGGAAGAAGAAGAAGAGGTGCGTGCGTGCGAATCGCCGTTTGTGTCACTGGCTTGCCTCGTTCTCGAGGGCTTTGTTTGATAGTCGTGTTTAAGCTGGATGTGTTTAGATGAGTTTGTATAAGACCAGAGTCGCCACTAGCCAGTTACTTCGAATCTACAGTCGGCTAGACCCCGTAGAAACGTTAGAGAAGGGGATCCGAAGATTCCTTCCTCTAAAATGACTCCTTTTGATCTGCGGCCAGAGATTCAAGGTAAGGGATCACGGTTACAGGGTAGGAAGAGGTTAAGCACCCCACACACTGCCCGTACCGAAGTACGGTCTCTACTTCACATAATCGAACTAATACTTGAAAGTCTAATTTAATCCTCGTATATTCTCATAGATGACATGATGCATGAATGCAGGTCTGAACAGTAAGAGTTTCTGATGGGCAGGTTTCCATTAACAGGCAAGCCCAGAGCATACGCTCGAACTGACAGGTGCTTTATGCGAGATGCATGCTGTGTGTTTGAATAATCAAAGTGCTTGTAGTGACTGATGCATGAATGCAGGTATGAATAGTAAGAGTTTCTGATGGGCAGGTTTCCATTAACAGGCAAGCCCAGAGCATACGCTCGAACTGACAGGTGCTTTATGCAAGATGCATGTTGTGTGCTTGAACAATCAAAGTGCTTGTAGTGAAGCAGGGGGGTTGGAGGAAAAGTAAATGTTGCACTTATGCTAGATGCAAATGAGATGATGCTGGAAAAGAGTAGCTAGATGGATGGAGGTGTCGCATGGATTGGCTTCGAGTGGCTGGATCAAGACTTGGATGGCTTGGGAGACTTGGACCAGTGGTCAGGCTACCAGGGCTAGGCTCTCCTCACTCGGGCTCTCCTTGGTGGAAAAATGGGCTAAGGGTGGAGAAGGAAACTCAGAACGGACGAGCTCTCTCTGGGCTGGATGATGTGCTGAAATGAGAAGGGGAGAGGAGTATTTATAGCAGAGGGCAGTGGCAGTTCTCGTAAATAAGTTTGGGCGGCCCCTAGGGAGCCGCCCGTACGGACGCTCATTGGTTTCCAGCACGTGGTACGGTCATGTCTCGGGGCTGCTGTTTTGACTCAGTGGGTTGACTCGGTGAGTTGACTCAGCGAGTCGACTCGGTGATTTGACTCGGCGAGTTGACTCGGTGTTTTGACTCGACGGGTTGACTCAGCGGGTTAACTCAGTGTTTTGAGTCAGCAGGTTGACTCAACGAGTTTGACTTTTTTAGAATTTTTTGACTGGTTTTTCTTATGGGGGGTTTTTCAGGCTGATGTTTAGGGGCGGGTCGACTGGGTTCAGGCTTGAGTTAGGCTATGGATTGGGGCTTACAAGGGTAAGTTTGGCTGAGTTTGGACTTGGGATTTGGGGGTATGGTCCTCCATTCATCCAGCTATCTCTACCAACAGTGTAACCGAAGGTGGGGTGTCTACACTGGGCCCTACTAAGGGTAACAACACCCACTAAGTTGTTACCTGAATAACACCTAATCCGTGCCCCCTTTAATTAGCCCTACATGATTGATTAATTTAAGGGCTCTAATTTCAATTTTAAAACTTATAGCCTTCAAATTTAGCATGTGGGTGCCTTGCTATGCACATGCACCCACATGTGCTAGTATAGATATTAGAAGTGAGCTGTCAATGGGCTATGCCTCAGTCAAGTCGGAGATTTTGAACCATCGGGTTGGGATTGCAACCTGACCTATTCAAGTTGTTGCCTTTTGGTCCGTGCCGAACCCATTGAAATCCGTGTTTTAAAAGGTAGCCAGCTTGATTAGTTTAAAATAGGGGTCTAGACATACCTAGAGCTGGACGACGAGCCAAACTAAGTTGAGCTTGGCCTGGCTTGGCTTGGTTCGGCCAACAACCTACCCCAGCTTGAGTTCGGCTTGGCTCGGTCCTCAAGCCTAACTGGCTTGCTCTACTAGGTTTGGTCAGTAGCTTGGGCCAACTTGAGCTTTCAAGCCAAGTTCGAGTTTATACATAAAATCCAAGGTAGGGACAAGCCGAGTTCGAGTACATACATAAATATTTGGGAAAGAGGATTAGGGTAAGGGCTTGGGGGTGCTCAAACAAATATGAGAGAAAGGGTGTTAAGGTTAGGTCACAAAGAGTTAGGACTCAGCCAAATATTTATATTATATAACTGGGCTGAGTCAAGTTTGAGTCGTAGACCGAATCAAGCTCAAGCCAGCTTGGACTTGACTCAAATTTTTTTCGAACTCCATAAAACCGCTCCACTCGGACAGAACCCAATTTTGAGTCGAGTCGGGTCAAGCTTTTCTGAACCAAGTCAAGCGAGTTAACAGAGCTAACTCAGCTCATTTCCACTCCAGGCGTACCCCCATGTCCACTCCAAGTAATAGTCGTAGGTTAAGCTTAACCTACAATCCCTTGTGTGAGGCCCACCACAACATGTTCATGACGTCCAATCAGTCCATCATTTGCGCTCCACCTTTTTCTCCTTCAAGTTAAAAAATAGGCTGATCCAAAGCTCAGGTGGGGCACACCATGTAAAACTATTCCTAAAATTTTAATTTCTTTGAAGTGGCCAACCTATGTTTTGGATTAGCCTTTTTTTTTTTTTTTTTCGTCCATTCATCCCAGTGGGGCGCATCGTCTAAGTGGTTTTGATGACATATACAAAACGCAATGGCCCTATACACTATCTGGAAGGTTATTAATGGTGAACATCTCCATCCCAAGTATTCTATGTGGTGTGGCCCACCTGAGTTTTGGATCATCATAATATAGCTGAACATAATTCGAGCTAAGCTCGAAAAGCTCTCTTGGCTTGGCTCATTCTAGCTTGGCCTGTATGGTAAATTGATTAAAGCCAAGCTAGTGATTAATAAGCTCATTTGAAATAAGCCAAGCTCAAGCATGGTGGAGCTCAGCTCGTAGCTCGATTAAAAGCTCAGCTCGCTAAAACTCGGCTCAACTTGAGCTCTCTCTCTCTCTCTCTCTCTCTCTCTCTCTCTCTCTCTATATATATATATATATATATATATATATATATATATATATATATATATATATATATATGTGTGTGTGTGTGTGTTAAAAAAAACCCTAAGTTCTTACCCAACCCCACCCGTCCCTTTCTTTTGCCTTACCCAACCCCCCCCCTCTTTGTCCTCGACCCCCACCGCCGTACTGACCCAAGCAACCCTGCATGACCCAAATGTTCTTCTCACTTCTTAGGTGTGTGCTTCTTAATTATTTTTTTTTTAATAAATTGTGTTTAAAATAGAAACACTTCAAAATGGGGCTGGTTTTGGTCAATTTCTTAGGTTGGATTGGGTTGGGTTGGGTTGGGTTGGGAGTCTAGGGTTACCGACTCGGTTGGGTTAGTGGGTTGGGTTAGGTCAGTGGATTAGAAAAAATGAAAGAAGAAGAAGAAGAAGAAGAAGAAGAAGACAAAGCTCAGCTTGACTCAACTCAGCTGGGCTTGGCTTGAATGACAAGCCAAGTTCAACCTACTATTTTGAACTCGATGCTCAAGCTAAGGTGGTCATTGCTCAAGCCAAGCTTGAGCAGGGCAAACTCGGCTTGTGTTTAGCTCGGCATCCTAATGTCTGGACCTCAAGAAGAACATGAGTAGCTCACATGATAGATTCATAGTAGGGCTGTAAATGGTTAGGTTCGGGCCGAGTTTAGCCAAAACCAGACCCGCCCATTTACTAAACAGGTCTGGGTCCAAATTTTAAACCCAAACCCTTTTACTAAATGGGCGGGTCCTGGTCGGGTCCGTGTCAACCTATCGGACCCATTTATAAATGGGTCCTGGTCTAGTAGAGGGAGATCCACCCAGACCCATTTATAAATGGGTCGGGTCTAATGGGTCTGAGTCTAGATCAAGTATGCAAGCATTTTACAAGGCTTAAAACCGGATTTGGACGGGTTTGGGCTGGATGGGTCCCTTGAAACATAGACCAAACCCGCCCACTTACTAAATGGGTTCGGGTCGGGTCGGGCCTAATATAAAGGAAACCAGACCCAGACCCGTTTAGCAACTGGGTCTGTTCTTGGACCCAGACCTGTACCATTTGACAAATGGGTCGGGTCGGGTCTAAATGGGTTGGGTCCGGGTACCCCATCGGGTCTGCTGACCCATTTACAGCCCTAATTCATAGGATGTCTTGCAAACATCAGGGTGGGCCCCACACATGGCGTTGTAGGCTAAGCCTAACCTACAAAGCTTTGTAGTGGATACGACCACCTTGCGCATCAGCAAACGCAGGAACGCACGGTTTGCTGACGTGGATGATCTGCAGGACTTGGAACATGTGGGGACATAGATCAATGATCTAGACCGTTCATTTTGTTCTTGAAGATGGGGGCCTCTATGAACAGCGGTCCACCCTCCACTAGTGATGATCACAATGCACTTTCAACCATTCAAACAAAACAAGGAAAGAAATTGCATCATGTCCACGATTTTCGTCTGATACCATCCAAGTATTACATAGATCCAAAGATCCTGTTCATTTGATCAGTGTCTTCCAAATGTATGGTCCAGATCGCTTATAACTGAAAGGCCCAACCATCAATCTCCTTCCGTGCAATAATACGTACCATAGATTACTCATGGTTCTCAAGAAATACTGTGATCCGAAGATCCTAATCACCCATCTGTGATCTGAGAAACGGACAATAGAGAAATAACAGATGGCATACGTTTGGATGGACAGGATTGGGTGATCGGTTTATTTTGCACGGGGCCAAGAGGCACGTCATAGAGTGAGTGGACAGTACAGATCTGTTGATCGGGTTGTCCACGTGTCAAAGCAAAAGTCAATGCACTGCAAACATTTCACTACAGCTATGTAATAGTCTTTTCAATTTTCGGTCAAAATAGCACTACCTTTCATGAAGTGATAAAATTAACCCCTACCCTCAATCTCAGTAATTGTAGCCCCTTAACTTTTCTTCGAACCATTTTGCTCCTAGTCCAGGCAAAGCTCCGATGATACATATGACACTCCGGTAATACACATGGCTCTCCTATAAGACAATCTCATGGCACTTCGATAAGACACATGGCTCTCCGATTAAACACATGGCACTTCGATAAGACACATGCATGGCTCTCCGATTAAACACATGGCACTTCGATAAGACACATGGCTCTCCGATTAAACACATGGCACTCCGATGATACACACGGCTTTTCGATGAGATACATAACTCTTGCATGCGACAATCTCATTGCACTCTGATGAGACACGTGGCTCTTCCACAAGACATTCTCATGACACTTCGATGGAATACATAATTCTTCAATTGGACACATGATACTTTGATGAGACATATAGCTCTCTGATGAGACAAATGACTCTCCTATGAGACAATCTTATGACACTTCAATGAGACATAGCTTTCTGATGAGACACGCGGCTCTCCCATAAGACAGTCTCATAACTTTTTTATAAGACACATGGTTAATTAACTTGGAAGTCATGGCTCGCTGATGAGACACATAACCCTTAAAATTATGAAAAACTCGTTAGCGTACACTGTCATGGATAAAATGGTTTGGAGAAAATTTAAAAAGGCATTAGGGTTATAATTGCCCAGATTACGGGCGGGGGCTATTTTCATACTTCTATAAAATGTTATTTTGGCCGAAAACCCAAACCTTTCAGTAGAGGAACGCGACTATGCATCAGGAGCTGCAAGGAGCTTCAAGAAACTTCTACATAGCACCCTCCTCACGTGCACATGGCAAACATTTGGTGATGGTAAAAGTTTTTTGTGGTGGGCCATCAACTGGATAGATGAGATCCCAAAAATATAATAGATTGGACTTCCACAGCCGTCCGATAAATGACCCGGAAGAGAAATGGTTAGAGCAACGGTTCACATTGAACTACTAAAACTCACAACAAATAGTTGATGAGGGTGTCAATAGCTGCTAACCTGTAGGCCATCAACACACTATTCAGGAATCGGATTGCATGCGGAGTAACTCCGCACGCTCTTATCGTGCGGAGTAAACTCAGTTGGGCCCACCTAAAATGTATGTGATTTATCTATTCCGTCTATATGTTTTTCCAGCTCATTTTAATAGTTGAGCCCAAAATTTAAGCATATCCAAATCTCAAGTGGACCATGCCACGGGAAACAGTGGGAATAATGATTTCCACCGTTGAAACCTTCCCAGGCCCTACAGTGATTTTTATTTGTCATCCAACCTGTTCATAACATCACATGGATATGGATGAATGGAAAACACAAATATCAGCTTGATCCAAAACTTCTGTGTCCTCCAAGAATCTTTCAATGGTAGACATTCATTTCACACTTTTCCTATGGTGTGGTGCACTTTAGATTCGGATATGTTTCGGTTTTTGGAACCATAGTTAAAATTATCTTTTAAAATGGATGAACAGAGTGGATAAAATAGGTAAATTACGGTGGGCCCCACGGAGTTTACTCCGCACGATTAGCGTGCGGAGTTACTCAGTACGCAATCCGCTTCCCACTATTCAACCATATTAACAGTCTCGATTACCGAATGTTTGCCACGTGTACCTTGAAGAACGAAATGCATGGAACTTCAATGCATTGCGCGCTGTATACTACCATTCCTCTTGTACTATAGATGCATGAATACGAAAAGTGCTTAGGACCCAAAACATTGATTCCACAGCTTTGTTTAGATCTAACACTTCAAACATGGTAGATCTAGTAGGAACTGAACATGGTACATCCGTCCCTACACAGTACACGTGGAAGGATCAAACATACATCAGAACCGTCTGTGTAGTGGGCCCTATTATATATATATATATTTCAAAAATAGTACTTATCAGTTAATCCTAGCCGTCAGTTTTCACTGAATTTCCTCCTATAGCTTTCTGTCATTACTTCAAAGGCCACCAACCAAATGAGTAGATTCTTGCGATCTACGAATTGCAATGGATAACCAATTCCAAACCCTAATCTTTCTGGAGATCTTTTGGACGGTTGCTATGGGGTGGCCCACTTAATGATTGGACGGCAACAAAAGGAGGGGTATTTCTGTCATTTACAGCGACAGAATAGTAACAACATCACAGGGGCAGTTCAGTAAATTTCTCAGGGTGGGCCCGATAGAATCGCGTGGAACATAACAAACAGACAGTTAGAGAAATGGATGACACGTGTTCGCCTCTAAGTGGTTGATATTAATTTAAGTTTAAATATCTCGTTTTCAGAGATAGATAAGAAGCTGTCTGGATTAGGGTCTGGTGGGCCCCACAAGACGTATAAGATTCGACGAAAGAGCAACCACGTGATAGACGGGGATGATTGAATTTGAGGAATGCCGAGAATATCACACGCCTGAAATGGACGGAGGACATTGCATGATACATTCCAACGTGGCCGATGTGGGCCAGATCCTGGATGTACATCAGGTTCCCCTGATCGTGATCATACCACGGCCCAAAAAGCAGCCGGTCTGCTCATTAGGTAGATTACACAGATGCAGCTGAATATGGAACGTTGGTCATGTGGGGCCCACATGAACAGTACCATCAAACAGATGAACGGCTTGGATCTCGCTCAATCATCACAAGTTGTCACGTGTAAGAGAAGCGAGTACAAGAAAGTGTGCGCGCTCGAGTTCATACGCGCCATGCCCCCGCAACGGCACCTGACTTGCTGCGGAAAGCACGTGGGAAGAGGTTATCTAGAATACATCACGAACGTATCGCTCCAAAATACGTCGAGAATTTAACTTTTGAATCTGGAGTCATATTACAATGATCCAAACCGTTTATCAGAAGGACCACACCTTTGATATAATACATATAAAAATTGAACAGCCAGATTCGAAATATTTAACCTTTTGATAATTTAACTGTTTCATTTTGAATATGGACGTTTTAATTAACCTTTGAATAATCAAAGGTTCGATATATTTCTATATATGATTATTTTTCGTTTTTTATCCATCCATTATGAGGACCATAATATAAACGGTTTAGATCTTTGAGAAAGAACCAAGGTCTAACGGCTCAGGTCCCGAGATATTCTTCAACAGTACGTCGGGATGTATTCTAGCAAACCTCGCACGTTAAATGCTAGTAGAGACGTGTGTGGTCCAGGGTTCGATTCCTTGCTGACTTACCTAGCTTTGGAAAGATCCTTTTTCTATGTGGCCTTACACGTGGAAACGAGGCATAACAATGAAAGATCTGAGCCGTTCGTTAGGTGATTCTAATCCATAGCACAAAAAATTAGGTCACTGTCATGTTCGATGATCTAAACCGCTTATATGCACCTCAACATTGATGGCGAAAGGGATTTATGAAACCCTCAGATTGAAACATTTTAACCCTTAGATTGTTTTGTGGACCATTGATCAAAAGTTTAAGACCGTCCAATCTTGAATATTTTCGAGACAGCCACTTTAGTCCGTGTAGCTAGTCAGGTTAACGGTTTGGATCATCGAACATGGTCGTAGCTTCAACGGCTATAATCACGACTAGCAAACCTCTGAGTGGTTAACTGATACGCTGGCATAGTCGTTATCTACACGCGTGCACAATGAAACTGTAACATGGCATACGTGTAAACGAACTCCAGCCGTTCAAATAGTGGGACATTTTCTAGAGGTCTAGTACAATAAATTTCGACTTTAAAAGATGATTTTAACCATCAGATTGATGGCCATCAAATGAATGGTCAATATGAAAAGGCACTAACGGTCCGTATCCAACTAGCAAACGTCTATTATCTTAGAGTGGGCCCTACGAAGGTTTCAACGGTGGATGTCATCATTATCCCCACTGTTTTATGTGGTGTGGTCCACTTGAGCACTGGATATGCTTCAATTTTGGGTTTATGCCCTAAAACGAGCTGGAAAAACCGATGGACGGCGTGGATAAAGCGGACACGGATTGTATAGTTAGAAGCGTGGTGTGGATTCTCTATGGGCCCTACCGTGATGTGTGCGTTTTATCCACGCCATCCATCCGTTTTTCCAGCTCATTTAAGGGCATGAGCCTAAAATTGAAGCTTATCCAAATCTCAAGTGGAGCACACCGCAAGAAACAGTGGGGATTGAAGGCCTACCTACCGTTGAAAATTTCTTGGCGGCCACGGAAGTTTTGGGTCAAGTTGATATTTGTGGTTTCCCTTCATCCAGGTCTGTGTGACCTCATCAACAGGTTGGATCACAAATAAACATAACTGTGGCCCTAGGAAGGTTTCAACGGTCGACGGCATTATTCCCACTGTTTTCTATGGACCTTAAAGAATCTCGTTGCAGGTCGCAAGTTGATTGGTTAGGATTGTCCGATCTATGACAATTTGGATCTATGGCACATCCACTGTTGATCTCACAGATAGATGGTTCAGATCTTGTATAAGCCTGAGGACTTGAATGTGGACCATCCTCAAGATATTTTGAGCCATTCATTTGCGTATTCCGGCCTATGGCTGTAAATGGTCAGGTTTGGGGTGGGTTTAGCCAAAACCAGATCTGCCCATTTACTAAACGAGTATGGGTTAAATTTTAGACCCAAACCCTTTTACTAAATGGGCGGGTCCAGGTCGGGTCCGAGTCAACCCATCAGACCCGTTTATATTTTGAGCCATTCATTTGCGTATTCCGGCCTATGGCTGTAAATGGTCGGGTTTGGGGTGGGTTTAGCCAAAACCAGATCTGCCCATTTACTAAACGAGTATGGGTTAAATTTTAGACCCAAACCCTTTTACTAAATGGGCGGGTCCAGGTCGGGTCCGAGTCAACCCATCAGACCCGTTTATAAATGGGTTAGGTCTAATGGGTCCGGGTTTGGATCAAGTATGCAAGCACTTTACCAGGCTTAAAATCGGGTCTGGACGGGCCTAGGCTAGACGGGTCCTTTGAAACATAAAGCAAACCCACCCACTTACTAAATGGGTTTGGTTCAGGTTGGGTCAGGCCTAATATAAAGGAAACCAGACCCAAACCTGTTTAGCAATTGGGTTTGTTCTTGAATCCAGATGTATGCCATTTAACAAATGGATCGGGTCTGGGTTGGGTCTAAATGTATTGGATCTGGATACCCCATTGGGTCCACAGACCCGTTTACAGCCCTACTCCGGCCAGACGGCCAGACGTTTAGGATCATGCAATTAGTGTTTTTTAAGGCCCATAGAATGAATGATGTCTTTTGGGTGGGCCCAGTCACCAGTGAGTAGAGGTAATTAGATTGAGGGGACATCAGGTGGGGCCCACTTTCTGATGGATAAAGATGTACGTCAGCTTGATATGACCTAGAGGCCAGATTATGATCCACAGGAGATTCCCCTCATGACGTGAGCTTGCAATTCAACGCACTAGCTACTGCCACATCACGGGTGTGCGAAATACGGGCCGTTCATTTGATGGGCCCTCCTTGGAACGTGTCCCATCCTGAGAATCAGGTGTTGTGTGGTGGGACATATGCACGCTGAATGCAGGCGTAAAATAATTTTCTTTCACGTGTGGCACACGTGAGTGGACGCGGTTTGGCTGGTGACCCAAACACCCGCCAGCTAGCTGATGTCTAAGCTCTGTGGGTCCCAACATGATGTATTTGTTTTATCCACGCCGTCCATCCATTTTTCCATCTTATTTAAAGGCATGAGACAAAAAAATGAAGCAGATACAAAGATTAAGTGGATCACACCACAGGAAATAGTGAGTAGAATGATGTCCACCGTTAAAACCTTTCAACCCGTTCATAAGATCACAAAGAGCTAGATGAATGGAAAACACATAATACCAGCTTGATCCAAAACTTCTGTGGCCCCCAAAAAATTTACTATGCTAACTGTTCAATACCCACTGTTTCTTGGATCTATCTCAATTTTTAGTTCATGCCCTAAAATTATCAAAGCAAGTTAATAGGTGGCATGGATAAAACACATACATCATGGTGGGACCTTCAGAGCTTTGACGGCAGCTTGCTTGCTGGTGTTCGGGTCACCAGCCAACCGGCGTCGCACAGTCGACTGGATACACGGTGGGCCCACGGAATAAATGTGATCTTGCTCGCACGTGACCGGATTCGAATTCGATAGTGACCGCTCCAGTACGACGCCCGTGCCGGTCTATGCAGGAAAGGTGTGGAGCCTACCATGATGTATGTGTTTTATTCATGCGGTCCATCCATTTTTGCCGGCTCATTTTAAGCCATGGATAAAAGATGAGGCAGATCAAAATCTCAAGTGGACCACAACACAAAACAGTGGTGATTGAACGCCCACCTTTAAGAACTTTTTGGGAATACAGTGATCCCTAGCAAGTTTTTAATGGTGACCGTTCAATCACTATTGTTTCCTTTTCTATGGTATACCTGAGAATTGCATCTGCCTCATTTTTTAGCTCAAGCCTTAAAATGAGCTGTAAAAAGAAATGGACGGCGTGGAGAATGCACATACATCATGGTGGGTTCCACGTAGCTAAGTGGGTTCTGCAAAGGTCACTACCGAATCCGAGTCCCGCGTCAGCATGCGCGGAATAGAAAGATTCGGTACTGGGATTCGGAAGTGACCCGTCATGGTCAGTGGGCCCCACCATGATGTATGTGTTTCATCACTGCCGTTTATTCATTTTTTCAGCACATTTTAGGGCGTAAAGCCCAAAAATAAGGTAGATCTAAATATCAAGAGGACTACACCACAGGAAACAGCGGTGATTGAACTCCCACCATTAAGAGCTTTTCTTGGCCCACTGAAATCTCTATTTCATTAGAATATGTTGAAAACACAAATATCAACTTGATCTAAAACTTTAGTGGTGGCCTCAAGAAGTTTTTAACCACTGTTTATTGTAGTGTAGTCCACCTTAGATTTGGATCCGCGTCATTTTTGAGATAATGTAAAAAATAAGCTGGTGGGGCTCTCAACGGGGATGGATTCGAATATAACTAATTTAAAAAGTGTTATCCATATCCGATTCATTTATAAATAGCGAGATCAATTTTCAATCCAAAATTCATATAGCCGTTGGATTCGGTTGAAATCTAGGTCCAATTCCACCTATCACAAATTTTAAAAAATATATAATATAATATATTTAATTTAGTAGCAAAACGCTGCAAATCCCACCATTTATTGTTTGGCACATGTCTCAATTTTGAGATGTGACTTAAAATAATCTAAAAATGGATGGCCAACATAGATATAACACATACATCAATTCAGAGGTTGATCAGATTCAATTAGATCTGGCTCGAAGTTTGAAAATCTAGAGGTGGATTCGAATATGCTACTGTGAATCCCAATTTGGTCCATTTAATTAATCTGACCTGTGGTGTGGGCAACTTGAGTTTTGGATCGGCCTCATTTTTTGGGTTCCCATCTTAAAATCAGCTGGACCGAATGATGGACTGTGTGGATGTCACTGGATGACTTCAAGGTGGGCCCCACAGAGCTTTTTGCTTACGCATAGTGACGGATCTCGTTCTCGGCCCCGCAAATTTCTCCAGAGATTTTCAGATTTTGGTTTTCTCGAGATAGTATCGTGAAAATCTACCTGAAAATAAAACAATAAAAATATCTATTATAAATTACTAAATAATTTAAAAAATGAATACAAAACTGTAAATCAATTATTTTAAATTCAAAATAAAATTTCCAATAAATTAAAAATGCAGAAAATTTAAGAATATTGCCATATTATCGTGATAATATCATCTGATAAAGAAATCCATGATATATCATGATATTTTAAAAATCTCGGCGATAATTTCTAACAATGATTGCACGGGCTGCCTACAACCAAATTCTCGTCCTCTTAACGGTGGGGCCCACCACAGTAACGGCTTGGATCTGCATATGTGTGCGATATCTGCATGTGCTCTGATGATTGATGAAATTTACAGGCCTGCTGTGTACCATCAACAAAAGACACGTGTCCTACGGAAGGGCACTGAGGTTGATCCAGATGTACGGTCCAGATTGTAAGGAAAAAGCAAGTCCTGGGTCTCCTGTCCTGGGCCCCACCCCTCACGCCTCGCTTGTGAGACCAAACAAAACAGCGTCTGAAGGCGATTCGTTCCGTCCGTCCTAACCGTACGGACTTGCATGGGCTTTTCGGCGTCATGGGTTCTTTGGCTCGGATTCCTCGGTTCGGATATAGGCTCGGCACCGAGCGTCTTTGGCTCGGGTGCTGATGGGCCCCACAAATGCCTATCTTTCTCGGGAGAAATTACGGCCGGCCCAGCGAACAAGACGGAAAATGATCCATCATTTTTACATAATGACGATAATACCCTCAAAGTAACAGGAACTATCTGTTTCGCAGTCTGTCGCGACAGAGAACACAGCGCATGTCGCCAAGAACTAGGGCCCACATGATGAGATGGTCTGATCATTTGAACCGTCTATATTTTATTTTCTACCATAAAGAAGATAATTTTACAAAATCTGGGTTTATTGATGATCATAACCTTTGATTGGATCCATTGAATATTTTCTTTTCGTGGATGGTCAAAACCAACGGTTCAGAATAAGTTTCCCAGGGTTAATCACTTAGTATATATTAAACAAGATGAACGGATCCGATCATCTTTCCACTCAGCATGTGGGCCCACTCATAGGATCCTGTGTGGCAACTGGCGAAAAGAACTCTGGTGGGAATTTGATGTTGCGTGAGTTCCCAGCCTTGATGGCAACTTGTTTACCGTACACGTGGCACGGATTTGAATTTGTGGATGGAATATCAGAAGATCCGACTGGTTGGTGTCCTAACCATGGGATTGGTGGTCTCCAAATGGATGGTTAAAATATCTATTTCTTTCTGTGTGTGGGGCCCACCGTGATGTATGGGTTTTTATCCACGCCGTGCATCCATTTTTCGAAGATCATTTTAGGTTATGAGCCCAAAAACGAGGCAGATCCAAGGCTCAGGTGGACCACACCACAGGAAGCAGCGGTGATAATGACGCCTACCGTTGAAACTTCCTAGGGCCCACCGTGATGTTTATTTTCCATCCAACCTGTTCATAAGCTCATACAAACCTGGACGAAGGGAAAATATTTTTGTTTTCCAAGACCTTTTTAATGGTGGGCGTTCAATCCCCACTGTGTGGTCCACTTGAGCTTTGGATCTGACTCCTTTTGGGGCTCATACCCTAAAATAATCTGAAAAAATGGATGAACGGCGTGGATAAATCCCATACATCACTGTGGGCCCCACAGAGCCCCTGCCTGGACCGGCCGGACGAAAGCGCTCCCCGTTGGCCCAGTTCTGGCTTTAAAAATTTTTGGGCTTGGGCTTGGGCATGCTTTTCTGGGCTATTCAGGCTCGGTCGGGGTTATCTCAAGTGCCGATCCGAGCCTGGGTCTAGCCTGGCTCAGCCCAAATCCAGCCCATTGCCACCTCTAAATTGGTGGGAAAAACTGTGCAGTCATTAGGGCTGTCCATTAGGTGGGCCCACAATAGATGGCGCCGGCTGGTCGATCCTAACCGTTGAATTGAACTGCAATTCTAATCCTGAGAAGTTCGACCTAGCAAGGGTGCCAATCAGAGGATTAGTCATCATACCACCATAAGCTCCGTCGATGTGGGACCCAGGTGATACGTGCAAAAGATCCAACCCGTCCATCATATGACTCATGCAATGCCATAAATTAAGATTGTCATGTGAATCAGGTGGGCCACGCAACAGGGAAAAAGCTGGGAGGGAGCGTCCGCCATTGATTTGCATGGAGAGCTCACGTTGTTTTATATATGAAATCCAGGCCATTCGTACCCTTCATCTGGGCTGCATAAAGGGTCCGGACGAAAATTAGACTCTTTCAGAATTCAGGTGGGCCGGGAGTGGGTTAGGTGAGACCACGGATTCAATGATGTGGGTGGGACCCCTGACTGTGGGGCTCACAGTGATGAATGTGCCTTAAATCCACACCGTCCAACCATTTTGAAAGCTTATTTTAGATCATGATGCCAAAAATGAAGGTGAACTCAAATCTTAGGTGGACCACACCATAGGAAACAGTCGTGATTGAATCCCCACCATTAAAAACTTCATGGATTCCACCGGAATGTTTATTTACCATCCAACCGTTTGATAAGGTTAAAAACACCTAGATGAAGAGACCATACAAATCTCATCTTGATCCAAAGATTTTGTGGCCCACAAGAAGTTTATAATAGTCAATCACCACTACTTTCCTTTATTATGGGATTTGGAACTGCTTCATTTTTTTTGGATCATGCCCTAAAATGAGCTTTAAATACGGATGAACGGCGTGGATGTAGTCACATAAATCACAGTGGGCCCCACAGTCAGGGGTCCCATCCACCTCGGTGGATCCGGGGGTCTAACCTAATCCATCCGCTCCCATAGTGAAACCCCTCGTTGAGGACGTCGCTCCTGACGTGGAACAACGTATTACGTTTACGCGTACGTTTATGGGAGCTGGGGCCCACCTCCTCTTATAAAATCCTCCTCAATTATCCCGCCATCTTCATAAAATCTCGATTGGGAGCTCTTCCAAGCTGCCTCGAGGATCTCCACCAAGAAATGGCTTTGAAGGTTTCTCTCTCTCTCTCTCTCTCTCTCTCTCTCTCTCTCTGTCTCTCTGTTTATTTACAATTTTGGTGCTTTGAATTCTCTGATAGTGGACGATTACAACTTCCATCGGATTGATTGGTGGGACCCACCACACGATGATCCTGATCTCTGGAAGGTGGGTCCCACCTCCATGGTGGCTGAAGAACCATGAGAAAGTGGAAGTGCAGTTGAACAAGTTCCATGGTGCAACTTGGCCGTGGTTCTTTTGAGTTGAGGGCCAACTCGAGCCCAACCCAAACTCAGAGGTGTTGTCCTAAGTCCCAACGCTAAAAAATTGGGCCTGATGGGTGGGCTTGCACGATCTGATGGTCTACTCAATTTAGAATCTTTATAAAAGCTAAAGATGAATGGTGCATGTCTAGTGATTCGGCTAATTACAAGAGTAGAGATGTCTGATAACACCCCTCTACTTTTACGGTTAAGATGTCCACAGATTACGAGCTAAGTTGGGTCAATGGATAGAATCTATATATTATTATATCTCCATCTCCTCTCTTAAACTTTTGTTACCATTGAAATGCCTTTAACCCTTTTTATAGAGAAGGGTTGAAGAGTATGGATTACATAGGAAGTTATCCAATCCCACCCTTGTCTAATTTGAAGTAAGAAGAAGAGGACCCACTGTGATGTTATCCAATCTCAACTTTAAGCCTATGATGAAATACATGAAAGAGGCCTATTATATAATACATGAAAGGGAAATTTGTTAGATTTTCCTCTTCTGGGTGGTCGGGCTCCCGGACCTTTTTTGGCCGGGTGACCGAAATTCCATCAGGAGAGTGTTTTTGGGCAGCAATGCTTCTGGACAGTTTTGGCTACAGCAGGGCGCCCGACGGTCTGATGATCGGGCGCCCAATGACCTGGCCGGGCGCCCGACCATGATTGGTTCGAGCACCCGAAATTGAATTTTTCTCTTGGTTTGTTGCTGGACATTTTTTGGATTGGCCGGGCGCCCGACCCGGCGCGGACTGATTAGATGCAGTTTCCTTATTAGGCTCTAACTCCTCCATTTTTCTTACTTAAGAGTTCTAAAACGATATTAGGGCATCCCATTGTGTTGTTTACACGTCCAAGGTGAGAAAAAAGAGGAAAAGAGACTGAGAAGAGAAAGAGAAAGAGGAAGCTTGTAGAAGGGAGAGGTTGCTTGAAAATGGATTCTTCTGCGCAACCATCGTCTCAGCGATTCTACGTCCTCGGGATCGGTGAGATCGCTCCTTCTTTGTTATTCTCTTGTTGTTATCCATCCCAAGTGGGCGAAGAAGGTTTGATCCAAGCGGTGTGTGCTTGAGATCGGTTGTAACAGTTCTCTGAGATAGTGGATTATTGATCTGGACTAGGTCCCGTGATTTTTACCTCGAGGGTTTTCCACGTAAAAACTCCTTGTGCCGTGTGGTTGTTTGTTTATTCTTGATTATTGCATTATCATAATCCATAATTCTAGTGTATTGGGGGGTGAGATCCGAAGGTTTGTGTGAAACGCACCCAATAAAATTCTCATGGGACCCACCCACTAATGATTGTCCACAAATGGATCCCACAGGCCATGTCCAACAAACCTAACCCTAGACATGACCCAAGTTAGTTTGTGTTTATTCACAAGCTTAAATACTATTGCCCATGTTGGGGTTGACCATATTGCATGTATGTTATCACAAAATGAAATATAATATCATAATGTTATGGTGATGGGATACCCTAAAAAATAGGCCATAGTGTAGAAAACATCAAACAACCACCCAAAAACCTCTAAATTCATATAATGACCCACATGATGGTTGAATCAACTTGATTTCTACCGTGTCCAACTTTCATCATGGGAGGACCCTACTACAAAGCTTTGATGCCATGCACATACTGCAGTCAGTTTTCGCCCACATCCAACCCTGTAGAAAGGGGTATGAGAGAGAGAGAGAGAGAGAGAGAGAGAGAGAGAGAGATCAACCTTCAAATGCATATTTTTGCAAACAAATACAAAACTAGATATACATTTTCTTTGAAATACACCAAACTAATACATGAGAATGAATTTTTGTTCTTCCATTTTCAATTTAGGTTTGAATTAGAATCATATCTAGGGTTTTTTTACTAAGCAACTTGTCTAGACTCACTCACCCGGTTACGTCCAAGTCAACTTGGTCACATCATCAATCCATTATTTTATACTGCTTTCAAAATTTACAAGATTGGGCTTGCCAACGAGTCAACTCATTCAAGTACTACGTCAATATTACTCAACATTATATATGCTCTCATGGACACCCACAACTATGGGACAGTGGTAGACTGAGTGAAGATAACATTGTCTCAACACTGAGGTCAAGGTATCAAATCCCAACATAAAAGATGGCTAACATTGAAGGATGACTGTGTGCACTAACCCATAAATGAGTCATCTCGTGAAACCCCAAGGCTAACTTCATGTATCAAATGTTTTCACGAGTCAGCATAGCTAGAGTTCCTTGTTTGGAACCTCTCTTTTTTTGTTAGCCTTTCTCCTGTTTTCCTTGTTAGACAGTTAAGTATTTAACTATTTTGATAGGAAGAGTTTGAAGAATATGCTGAGAAGGCCAAGACATTACCACCAGCCACTAAGGATGCTGATAAACTCATTCTCTATGGGCTTTACAAGCAATCAACGGTGGGCAATGTGACCACCGGTAAGTATGCTACGAGGCCCACTTTCGGATTTCAACAATGGCCTTTGATTTCGATCTTAGATGATCTCATCATGACCGTTGGTTCCACTTGCATTAATTCGCAGGTAGACCAGGGATTTTTAGCCCTAAGGAGCGGGCCAAATGGGATGCATGGAAAGCTGTTGAAGGTACGGATTTGTTGGGTGTGTTATATGGTGTCTTGATGTATTGGATCCGTGTAAATGGGCCCATGGTTCAGCGATCCACACCGTTGATTTGATGGTCCCTGTTATGGATCACATATGGAGCTGTTGAAGATAAGGATTTGTTACAAAAAAAGGTCATGATCCATTAGGGTGTGTATAGTGTGTTGATGAACTCATTCCGTATAAATGAGGTCCATGGTTTGGCAATCCATGCCGTTGATCTGATGGTACATCTCATGGATGGAATGGAATGCTGTTGAAGGTATGGATTTGTCACAAGAGGATCTCATGAATCAGGATGACAATAATGCCTTGATGCGTCCAATCTGAATAAATAGGGCCCATGGTTTGGTGATCCATACCGTTCATCTGATGGTCCCCATCATGGATCTGATGCCCTTTTTTTTTTTTTTGTCATCAATTGGTACATCTCAATATAAAGACAACTATGAAAAAAGGATACATGCGAGAGGCTCTAAGAAGCAAACCAAAGATCGGAAGGCTACGATCTTCCGATCCGGAAGGTTTTGGCAGCATCCAACAGTATGGGGCCCACCCAAATCCTTGCTTTGCTGAAACAAGTGAATTTGGATCTTATGTGTATGTAGGGAAGACCGAGGAAGAGGCAATGAATGAGTACATTGCAAAGGTGAAGCAATTGCAGGAAGCAGCTTAGCTTCATAACCTTGTAACTCAATTTCAAGTATATGTGTTCCTAAGATATTTGAACTCTCTCTCTCTCTCTCTCTCTCTCTCTCTCTCTGTTGTGAAAGATGGAATATTAATTAAAATAGGGATGCTCCATTGTTCTCATATCACTATAAGTTACAATGCTTATTGGGACACTTAGACATTCTAACTCGTTGATCCAAACTGTTCATCATGTCCAACACTCATTAATGAGTTACCATGAAAACATCATACCAATCTAACAGATATTAACCATTGATCAATGGCCTTGAATATATACCATCAAGATTCTTTACACAAAATGGGTCCAATAAAAAATTTGATCCATCTGTTGGTCATCATCAATTGCTTGTGATTGTAAAGAATCGCTTAGACAACCGTAGCCGTCCCATCAATAGCTGGGAAAAAGGATGATTAAGAAAAGTAATGCCAATTCAAGGATGAATTAGGTCATTTGATCAGTATGATTTTTGTACTGTAGTCCATGAAATGTGTCCGAACATTATTCGCTCACGGTCATGAGACCTCCCACTCTGATACCAATTTGATGCAGGAAATCCGACCAACTTACCAAAAGCTCCAGAGCTGATAGGGGAGGCATAGAATATCCTTTTATCTTATAGCCCAGGTCAGGTCAGACCCGTTCGAACCCTCCTACATGGGCCCCAAGTCGCATAGGTCTCGTCACACGAGCTACCTAAGTCACACAGGTGGGGCCCGAGTCGCTCGGGCCACTCGCGTAGGTGAGGCCTGAGTCGCACGGGCCACCCACCCCACACGAGCCACCCACCCCCGAGCGTGCCCCGAGTCGCATGGGCTGCCCCACTCGAGCCCGGACAGTGAAAAATGCCCCTGCATTAGCTATCTAGATAATTATTTTGGTGGATCTCACTATAGATGAACCATGCCCCAAATAATAAAAGAATCGATGGTTACAATTCTTCATATTTTAAAATGTTGGGCCATTGGCTCCACAAGATCAATGGTCTTGATTTGGTGAGCCCCTACACAGTAGGCCATAATTATCATGAGGATCACTTGTAACCATCTCTCTCTCTCTCTCTCTCTCTCTCTCTCTCTCTCTCTCCACACACACATATCAACATTAACACAATGCTAGGGACAGCCATGAATTACACCACTTCACGTCATTACCAATAATAATATGTTTCTCACACTTGCAAAGGGCTGCAACATCATAACATTCCCAAAGTTTTAACCTTGAAACTACCAATCTTCCTATTGTACCTTACTCATTTTTTATCATTTAAAAATAAAAAATGCTATGAGGCAGTGAAAATTAGCATAAACAACATTTGGACATTAAATCAACAAGACAAACACCAAAAGTAAATGCACATGATCGTCCAAAAGATCACAAATATGAAAATAACATAATTCATTAAACATAAAATTAGATCACTAATATAAAATTAACATAATTTATTAAACATAAAATTAGAACTATAATCCCATAAAACATCGCTAATTTGATTAAAAGAGTGCACTAATTTGTAATTGCATATTTAACAGCCGACGTATCTATTTGTTCACCTAATTCTATCTCTTCATATGTTGTGAGGTTAATATTATTGACACTGTGATTACTATCATTCACCCAGTCTTCAAACTAGTTAGTGCAAACAACATGTCTGTAATGACTTTTTTTCTTTTTTTAATAAAGTTGTGCACTGTCATCACATCACAACACATTCTATACTTCTCTATGTTGCGATTGAGTACATAACCACTTATTTCAAAATCAAAAAACAAACTTTCAATATAAAGATGAATGAAAGTAATTAAACTATCACATTGAAAGTCATTTAACTAATACCAAACATTTCGACACGGTGTAAGGAAGCTGCATGTGTTAGTATCATCAACATAAGGTTTTTTTTTTTTTTTTTTGTTAGTACACACTCCCCCTTTATTAGTCATACTACAATGTTAGCCACCCTCTCTTTGGGAATCAATACCGTGACCTCAGTGTTGAAACAAGATTATCTTCACTTAACGTACCACTTAAGCTATGGATTTGGGTATATCATTAACATAAGTTATAGTACTTATTTGTAAACAAACAAGATAAAAATACACTATGAATAAATACATCGTATTAAGATTTTAATTAAATATTGTGATGTTTGTAATTTACCTAAAGGGAGATGTGAAAAATTATTTCGAGATCATGAATAGTTTCAAATAAGTTTCGTGAATCATAAGCCCTTCCTTCCCAACTAACAAGTATAAAGGTGAACAAATATTTAAAAACTAAATTGTAAAAAACATTCGTCGTGCATTTACCATTTCTTTCTTTACAAAACATTTGTTTATCTATATGTATAATTACATGCATGAGAATGCCATTTATTTCTCCAATGTAAACTTTTATAAAATATAAATGTTTTTAAATTATATGTCAAATGCATACGAAAAATAAATAATAAAAGTACAAAAAGTAGGAAAAATAAAATTTGTATTGTACTTTAAAACATGAATAAAATTGAGGATTGTGCAATATCTACTTTGGGATCTCGTATGTAAAGGAAGTTTAAAGATTTCCAACGAGAATTTTACCATGACAATCAAATCCTGAAGTGTTCATATATATTGTTTCTGAAGATTGTGAAATATATTTTAGAAAACTTTATTTCTTAAATTTTGTTCAATTGTCGTTGTAAATATAGTTAATTATTCATCTATGTATGGTTTACCTTTCGAATTAGGCCTTGGAACACTCAATATACACATACATGCAACATGCGCAATTGAATCTCGACCAATCACTACATGTGCAGCCATGTGTGCCAATTGAAGCCAATAATATCTCCCTTTCTCTTTATAAATTGTCACCACACATTGTGAGATATGTACCTGCATGTGGTTATAGCAAACCTCCGTGCAGCCTTGCCTTTCTTTCCTGCACGTGAATTATTGCACATCCATACCATGGAACCAATAGGGGCCATCATGAAAATCACTCATCTCTGAGACTAATTGGGTGGGCCAACATCTGTATGTTGAGTTTTGAATCCAACTGATTTTTGGGCTTGAGATGGAGCCAAGTAGATGTCAAACACACATCATGGTGGGGCTTTGGAGCTTTTCGCTGCATTGGGCTCTCTAGATCACGCCCTATGCTTGGCATGCATGTATCGAAATCCTAGCCGTCCAAATAGGGGGTTGACTATTGATGGAACGTATGGCCAAAGTTAGATTTATAGAGTATCATGAATCTTTGGTCACTGACATTTTCTGTTTAATCCAAAATGGGGCCCACTTGAGCTTTGTGCCATGCCCCATCTATAGGGAGCCTACAAGTTGACACAAGGGCCACATGGGGAAGAGATCTAGGACGCTCATCACCAGTAGATCTCACAAAAGGAATTTTGTGCAAATTGCAATGCTAATCGCAGGCACCCCATCCTCAACTGCAAGGCCTTCTAAATCAACGGCTTGGATTAGAGCTATTTGCCCACGTTATCATCAGCTTCCATCTCTAGAACTGATCCCAGAATAACGAACAGAGGAGTTTGCCTATTTTCATTGGAGCATGGATTGCCCAATGACTCAAGATCATTGGATTGGTGGAATTATAATGGACGGTTGAGATTAAAAAAGTTCAACATTCAACTGGAATTTTTTTGGACTTTTTTTTTTCCCCTTAATCTGTATCCATCCATGGGGTGGGTCAACCGTGTGAACGGTTCAGATAGTTTGGGTACTGTAGTCATGTGGGTCCCGTCCTGCAACGGACGGTGGAGCATGAACTGCGTCCCTGATTAAGAATCTACACGTGCCTGGACCATTTTGGCAAGGATGTTCGTTCAGCACGGACATATTTCTCTCATGTGGGGTACATCTAAGCCGTCGGTGTGGCCACCACCGTTCAGATGAATTGGCCCAAAAAATCAGGGCACTCAGATACCGTACAATGATTATGATGGCTGCCTTTAGACAGCCCCACGTCTAAAAAATCCCAGTGTTTTAATCATACCATCCAAGCATCGATGTTTTTCTTAAGATAGATGGTAAAGCAGAAGCAAATACTTAGGGCCGTATGTTTTCTAAAGGCATGCGAATTTCATATGAGGCCCACTATGATGTATATGGCTTATCCACACCGTCCATCTGTGCTAATAGCCACCACATGAAGTAGTGGGAATTGAACACCTACCGTTAAGAACTTCTTGGGGCTAGAAGTTTTGGATGAAGCTGATAGATGAAAAATAAACATCTTATGATCCTAACCAAGAAAAAACCTTTTAATGGTGGAAGTTTTGCAACCATTGTTTCTTGTGGTGTGGGCCACTTGAGCTTTGTATCTACCTTATTTTTTGTCCCATCCACTAAAATGCTCCGATAAAACAAATGAATGGCATGGATATGTCACATACATCATAGCAGGGCCCACAAATGTAAGTTAGTCCTTTATTTAGGGCATCATTTTAGGGCATGAGTCCATAAAGGAGGCAGATTGGAGGCTCAAGTGAGTCACACCACATGAAGCCGTGGTAATTGAAAGCTAATAGATGAAAATATCCTGGGGGCACAGAAGTTTTGGATCAAGCCAACATGTGGGCCCTTGGAAGTTTTCAATAATAGGAATTCAATCCCCACTACTTCCTGTGGTATGATCCACTAGAGCCTTCAATCTGCCTCCTTTTCTAAAATGATCCGTCAAAATGGATGGACTGCGAAACATATACATTACAGTGGCCCATAGTAACCCCGACAGGACGGTCTGTCTCTAGCTAGTTACTAGTGAAGGCTGTATGCCATACTACGAGAATCACCGCGTTCAAACTGTTTTGGATGTTATATAAAAATTTAAGTGGGCCCAGGAACGTTTGAATGATATGCATACCCCACAATTAATTTTCAATGATGTTGGGGGCTCCATGAAGGAATAAGGATGCAACGTGATTACGTGACACAAGTTGGGGGCCAGGGACCTCTTTTCAACACTGAGGTCATGTCATCGATTCCTATAGTCGGGTGGCTACGGCGCGGATTGCCTGCGAAAGCCTTTCGCAGGCATATCCTGCGCAAGGAATCTGGGTGGGGCCCACTGTAAAGTTTGTGAGAAATCTACGCCGTCCAACTGTTTTGTGAGATCATTTTAGACGTTGCGACAAAAAATGAACAGGATCCAAAACTCAAGTGGGCCGCACTAAAGCAAAAGGTGTGTAGGGAAATTCTTACCGTTGAAACATTTATGGGGTCGACAGTGATGTTTATATGCCATCCATACCGTTCATAATTTCATTCCTACTGAGATGAACTGAAAACACAAATATCATTCTGATTCGAAAATTCTGTGGGCCCACGAATATTTCAACTGTGGACGTTCTATCGTCATGTTTTCGGCCCACTTAAGTTTTGGATTCCGTTCAATTTTAGTCGTAGCGCATAAAATGATCTCACAAAACGGTTGGACGGTGTAGATTTCTCACAAACCTCATGGTGGGCCCCACCCAAATTCCTTGCGCAGGAGATGCTGCGAAAGGCTTTTGCAAGCAATCCGCACCGAGAGCGGATTACCTGTGACCCCGGGCACAGAGATATCTCTGTACCCGTGGTTGTGTGGGGTCCACAGAGATCTTATTGAAAAATCCAATTCGTCCATCTATTTTTAAAGATCACAATAGGACAGGAATGAAAAGATCAGGTAGATCCAAAACTCAAGTGGGCCATACTAACAAAACAGTGGAAACATCAACCTCCACCATTGAAACCTTCCTGAAGCTTACCATGATGTTTATATTCCATCCAAACCGTTCATAGAATTATCACCAATCAGATAAACTCTAGCAACAAATATCATCCGGATACAAAACTTTTGTGACCGTCAGGAGTTAGATCCATACTGTTTCGTGCGGTATGGCCCACATGAGTTTTGGATCTATCTGATCTTTTCATCCTGTCCTATTGTGATCTTTAAAAACAGATGTACGGAGTGGATTTTTCAAAAACATCTCTGTGGACCCCACACAGCCACGGGCACAGAGGTATCTCTGTGCCCGGGGTCACAGGCAATCCGCTCTCATCCGCGCCCGGGTGGCTAACAGTGTGATGTGACTAACGAGGTGGGTGGGTGTACTAACAATGGGTTGTGTGACCCTCCGTGGATGCGGATTGCCAAAGAAAGTTCCTGGGCTTGTAAGCTTGGTGGGCCAGCGTGATGTCTGTGAGAAATCCACCCCGTCCATCTATTTTGCCAACTCATTTTAAAACACGAGGCAAAATATTAAGTGAATACAAAATTCAAGTGGGCCACACAAGAGGAAGCAGTGGGGATTGAATGACCACCATTGAAATAGTCACAAGGCACAGAAGTTTCTTATTAGGATAAGCCATTGGTATTTTAGTTCATCCTAGTTGGAATGACTTTATGACATGTTTGAATGGCATATAAACATCAAGGTGGACTCAAAAAGATTTCAAGGTAGGCATTTCTTTCACCACTTTTCTTCTCGTTTAACCCACTTGAGTCTTAGATCTTCATTGATTTTAACATCATGTACTTAAATGATTTAGCAAAACGGATGTATTGAGTGGATTTTTCAAAAACATCAAGAAGGTAGACCCGACATAGCTTCTGAGCACAGGAACTTCCTCCAATTGGCGTCCGTTTCATCCCACAATTCCCTGTGATATGATCCACTTCATTTTGTAATCAAACTTAGTTTAAAGATTACGTTCCAACATAGTCCAGAAAAACCGAGGAACGGAGTGGATGTCACACACACATCATGGTGGGCCCACAAAGCTTTCTTGTTTGCCGAGCATTATGCATTGTACCTCAAGCGCGACTGACCGAAAGACGTCCTCACACGTATTATCAATCCACATCACACGATCCTCAACGAGACTCATCTGGACAAGATGCTCTCTCTTCTCACGACTCGTCCCCTCAAGCCTCTCTTCTCCCACTTCACCCCTTCTCTTCCCAAACTACCCCTCCCCAAACTCCAAATCCCCAAAATACTCCTATCTCCCTCCCGCTATAAACCCCTCCCATCTGTCTCCCTCTCCCATCCCAGACCCGAATCCGCTCCCCGCTTCCGCCTCTTCTCCTCCGTCAAAATGGCGTCAAAAACAGTCGAGCACATCGTCCTCTTCCGCGTCAAACCCGACACCCAACCGTCAAAGCTCGACGCCATGATTTCCAACCTCAACACCCTCACATCCCTACCCTCCGTCCTATACCTAACCGCGGGCCCCATCTCCAAGAACAGATCCCGATCGTTCGATTTCACTCACCTTCTCCACAGCCGCTACAGCACGAAGGAAGATCTCGCCTCCTACTCTGCAGACCCGGCGCACCTTAGCGTCGTCAAGGAATCGGTCCTCCCCATCTGCGACGACATCATGGCCTTCGACTGGGTGTCGGATCTCGACGGCCCGATTGCCCCGCGGCCCGGGTCCGCGATGCGGCTCACTCTTCTGAAACTGAAGGAAGGGTTAGGGGATGGAGAAAAGGGAGAGATCCTGACCGTTCTTGGGGGTATCAAATCATCTTTTCCGGAGATCGATCAGATCAGCTTTGGAGAGAACTTCTCGCCGGCCCGCGCCAAAGGTTTTACGGTCGGATCGGTGTCGATCTTTCCGGGAGTGAAGGAGATAGACGGGCTGGATGAGAAGGGGGCGATGGTGGAGATGGAGAAAGAGAAGGTCAGGAGCTTGCTGGAGAGCGTCATCGTAGTGGATTATGAGATTCCGCTGCCGCCGTCGGCCAGCCTTTGATCAGAACTCACCACCGTCCGTTTGGTTTGATTTTCCTTTATTTTTCTGAATTTTATTAAGAATAATGAATTTTTAATTATGGAAATTACAGATGATTTACATAGTGAAAAATGCTGGATGAGAAAAGCTTTGATACTCTTGCAGAGTGTGATAGATGATACGCAGGCATGTCGAATGGCATATATGAGTAATTCAAACTAAATCGTCCAACTTACAAGTCCCAGTTTGATCGTCTAACTATGGAATTGATGGACATTTATTGGACAGTTAAAAATGAAAAATATCTGATGGTCTTTGGGATTCACCCTATCAGAGATTCAGATTGTCCAACCAATCTTATTTTAGGACTGTTGACTTGGCGACAGCGGGTTCCATAATTAGGTTTAATTTGATTCTTAGTGCCTGCATATCAAGTGTCATTTGCTGCCAGAGTATCAAATAATTCCCCATTTTATTAACATAACAGAGGATAGATCCACGCACGTGCGCACGTGCAAATATGAAACATGGTGCGAGATCTGAGCTTTTTATTAGCTAGGAAATAATTCTGAGCTTTTTAATGATCATTCATTGCTGTTTCTAGCGGTGCGGTCCACCTGAGATTTGGATTTTCTTAGGGGGTGTTTGGTACATGGATTTAAATGGGAACAGGTGGGATAGAATTGTAAGGAAAGTAATAATAACGAGGGTGTCAGGCGATTGTCGTGAAATTGAGATTTACAGGGCAAATCTCATTCCCTGTTTGGAATGTAAATTTTGCGTAAGGCAGCTGGGACAAACCTCATATGATGTTTGGACATGCATGGCAGTAGAGTGACGGCTACAGCAGCATATTCCTATTGAAGTGATGCCACTAAGTTCTGTGGGCCCCACTATGATGTATGTGTCGTATCTCCACTATCCATCCATTTGGATCTCAAATAAACATCATGGTAGGCCTAGAAAGGTTTCAACGGTGAGCGTCACTGTCCCCACTGTTTTCTGTGGTGGGGTCCACTTGAGCTTTGGATCTGCCTTGTTCTTTGGCTCATTGCATAAAATGATCTGTTCAAATGGATGGACGAAGTGGATATAAAACATATGGAGTCTACAGAACTTGGTGACGCACTTCTGTAGGAAATTCACGACCAAATCCCGTCTTCAGCCTGCAAAGCACTGACACAATTTCCAATGCTTGCTCCCTTTGGTTGGGGAATGCCCTGCTCAAACGCCCGTTTCAGTTTCCAATGTGGGATTCCAAGTTCCATCCCACCTATTTCCATTTAAGTCCATGCACCAAACAGCCCTTTAAGGTTTGAAAAACAAATGGACGGTGTGGATATACAACAAATACATCAAGGTGGGCTCACACCACCCACTAAGGTGTTACCTAGGTAATAGATTTGCAGTTAGATTTTTTTCTCCTTTTTTTCTAGCTATTCATTTGTTTTAATACGCTGTGGCCCACCTGTGTTGTGACATTACCTGATTTTTATGCCAGATGATGTAAACAGTGTGATGTATCACATTGTGACACATGCTCTGCTCGATGATGTTTATGGCTCCCACATGCGCATGTTACACAAACCTTAAAATAATAATTACACATTTTCCTGCTGCAGAATACAATATTTCAATACTTCCCATCAAGCCGGTGGTTGACGGATATCACAAAATTAGTGCTCTTCTTAGAGCCTTGGTAATGTCTTAAGTCAGTTTTCGAACTTCCTCAAAGTTAAAATCAACCTTGGAATGCTTCGTCCTTTCATGAGATACTGAATTTGATGAGATGTCAAGTTTCTCTTGATTACGACTGATTCCTATGTTGGGTAGGAGAGTTTTCACTAGGCTCGCGGCATAACTTTGACAAATCATTTGTTGGGAATTTCAGGATGTATGGAATTCTTAATGTTCTTGAGGATGACAAAGGCACTGTTGGTCTTTTGGGGTCCGTTGGGGAAGGTAATGCCTTCCAAGGATGGTGCAAATTGGCCCTCTTTGATGTTCATTTCGGGCTTTTGATTGTTGAGGGGTATGTTATTTTGTCTTTGGTGAAAGGCTCTTCTGCCCTTGAAAGTTATCCTTTATCGAGATGCCTCTTGGTGGACCGCCATGTGGAATTCCGAATGTTATTGAGGATGACAATGGCACTGTTTGTCTTTTGAGGTCTATCTGGAAAGGCAATGCCTTCAAAGGAAGGTACAAATTGGCCCTCTTCGAGGTTCTTTTTGGGCCTTAGGGATATGTTATTTTGTCCTTGGCAAAAGGTATCTTCAGCCCTTGAAAGTTACCCTTTATTGAGATGCCTTTAGGTGGATCACCGCATGGAATTTCCAATGTTATTAACAATGACAAAGGCACAGTTGGTCTTCTGGGGCTGTTGGGGAAGGCAATGCCTTCAAAGGTGCAAATTGGCCCTCTTCGAGGTTCTTTTTGGGCCTTTGATCGTTGAGGGGCATGTTATTTCATCCTTCGCAAAAGGTATTACCTTTATTGAGATGCCTCTAGGAGGATTGCGTGTGATTCCCAATGTTATTAGGGATGACAAAGGCACCCTTGGTCTTTTGGGGCCTGTTGGGGAAGGCAATGCATTTAAAGGTTGGTGGAAATTGGCCCTCTTCAAGGTTCTATTTGGGCCTTTGGGCCTTTGAAAGGCTCTTCTAATTGGCACTCTTCAGCCCTTGAGAGTTGCCCTTTATCGATATGCCTCTAGGTGGACCGCCTTGTGGAATTCCTTATTGAGGATGATAAGAGCAGCGTCGGTCTTCTGGAGCTTGTTGGGGAAGGCAATGCCTTCACAGGAAAGTGCAAATTGGCCTTCTTCGAGGTTCGAATGTCATTTTGTTATCTGCGAAAGGGTATCTTCAGCCCTTGAAAGTTACCCTTTATCGAGATGCCTCTAGGTGGACTGTTTCGTTTATCCATGTGGAAGTGATGGTGATAGTGCAGGTGCAACTTTGGTGGGTTGGTTGACTGTGAACTAGAGTCTGAGCTGATCTCAAGAGCACCCAACCCGTAACCTGGCCCCTGAATTCCAACCTGAGATGCCCAAACCAAATATGGGCGATCATTCCCGACCTGACCTAACCAACTCGAATTTGCTCAAACCAAACCAACCTGATTCCAGATGGGGTTGGAGTTTTCAAACCCTAACCTGACCCAAGGACCCTGACTACCCAACACCACCTGATGGAGAATTGGGTTGGGCTCAGCTCAACCTGAACCCAAACTGAACCTGGGAAATACATAAGTAGGTGACTTGCGCTAATACTCCGATGACTAAATAATGTTGCCTGGTGTAATAACCATCATCCTCAGAATAACATGCCGAACATGATGCATTCGAGGTAGCTGTGCAGGTGATCCGACTACATGAGGATCGACTTCTACGCAGGTATTTGACCTTGGTTCAGAAGTGGTCTCTTGGTGTAGCGGGTTACAGGCGGCGAAATCCATGATTCCCTTCGACAACCCAACTTAAAATTTATGAAGCCCAAGTTCGGTTCGACCTGACCGCTTGTTTGTAACTGGGTTGGGCTTGACTGCCCAGTATCAACCTGCCCATCGGTTCGGTCTTCCAAAATGTCTATTTCTCGGCGCATACATGGCCCACTTGATTAACAGATGTTAGGAACATTTAAGTGGGAAACGGGGATTTTATCAATTTTCGGGCCTGTGCGGATCAGGTCGGGTCATCTTGGCCCGGGCCCAAACAATTCTCCCAGCTCGAGCATGGGTACTTGTGCTAGGTTGGGCCCGGCCAATTGCCACCGTGGTCATGAATCATGATAAGCAAAGCAGTGGATCAACGGCCTAGACCGCCCAGCCTGTCGTTCTGTGTATTGCCCATGGTTCAACAACAATTCCAAGAGGACAATCCTGGCCATCTATCTTTCATGTTTCCCTACTGAATATCAGCCGTTCACTTTTTCGCCCATGGTTCAACAACAACACACTGCTTCCCCTTCAATATGTACGGTTGAAATGGTGGGGGGAGGGAGCCTCCATCACAGCAATCCCCCCTAACTATAAGAACGACGCTAGTTTCCTCTCAACCCCATAAAAGCTGTGGGGCCCACCTCGATGCTGGTGTGGCATCGTCCATCAGTTTTGCCTGATCATGTTAGGACGTGAGCTGAAAAAAGAGGCAGATCCAAAACTGAAGCGGTCCACACCACAGGAAACAGAAGAGGATGGAAACACCCACCATTGAAACCTTCTTGAGGGCCACTTATGTTTATATGCCGTCCACCCCATTCATAAGGTGTACGGAGTCGCCTTATCCAAAACTTACGTGGGCCCAATCCCATTATATTGTGGTGTGGTCCACTTGAGTTTTGGATCTGCCTCATATTTGGTATTACATTGTAACATGAGCTGATGATAGGACCATTCATGAAGAATTTGGGCCACTGGTCATGGACCAAAAATTAGAGTGATATTCATTACAATTTATGTCTTTTTAACCACATTTTCACAAGATTAGAATTGCAGCGTCATTGTGAAATTTGGTGTGTGGTCCATTTACAGAGTGTTTGGATGAATGAATGGTCTGGATCATTGCAATCAAAAGTCATGCGTATGTTACAAAAACTGGAAATTATGAGAATGTTGTCCACCAAAGTGGGCCGGGCCAAGGTCAGTAAAAACCTGGCCTGCAAAGTAAAACCTAGACCCGTGAGCATCAAAGACTTCAAATGAGATGAGGATGCATGCACTTCAAACACTTAGTCCACCCGGTTGGACTCTATCTCAGGTCCAACAAGCTTAGATGCCGTTCGTTTGGAACTAGATTTTAGCGCATTAAATTTTCATAAAAATAGGAGAGAGATTCTACCTTGGTGCATTTATGACAATTTTCATATAACGAAGAGGGGAATCCATTCCTTACTGCAGAGGCTACCATGATTTTTGTAAGAAATCCACCCCGTTCATTCATTTGGCTAGATCATGTTAGCCTTATGTAGATTTTTCACAAATATCACGGTCGGCCCACTTAGCTTTCGGTGGACGGCTTTAGCTTGCAAACAGTGATCCCGGGTGCTGCTTTGAAAGGAGGAAAGAAGGATTCCAAAAAAATCTCTCCCTAGGCCTTTTCACATATATGGACACGGCTTCTAAGTATACCTGATTGTGGGGCTACTGTGATAGATGTTACTTATATCCATGCTTTCCGTCCATTTTGACAGCTCAATTTAGGGCATGATCCCAAAACTGAAGCAAATCCAAATTTCATATGGTCTACCCTATAATAAAGAGTGGTGATTGAATGCCTATTATTAAAAACTTCTTTGTGGGGGCCACCTAAATCACAGATCATCATTAGGTTTTGGCCTTGGGCATAAAGAGGGATTTAATATCTAATCATTGGAGTGGATCTCATATACACATCATGGTGGGCTACATGAAATGGGCATCGCCATAAAATTTGTGTGTTTTTAGAGCAGGAATTGCGAACGTTAGCAGACAGCAACTCTACCGTGAGCCACTGAAAAGAGCGCGGTTTGGGTGGATCCCGGGTTGGAGCATCCCGAATTGTGGGGCCCACTGTGATGTAAGTGACTTACATCCACATTGTCCCTACATTTTGACAGCTCGTTTTAGGGTATAATCCTAAAAATGAAGCAGATCTAAATCTTAGGTGGACCATACCACAAGAAACATCAGTGATTGAATCCCCACCATTGAAACATTCATGGGTACCATGCGAATGTTTATTTGCCATCCAACCTGTTGACAAGGTCACAAGGACCTAAATGAAGGTACCACACGAATATCAGCTTGATCCAAAACAGTTTTGGTCCACAAGAAGATTTTAATGGTGGATTACCACTGTTTCCTGTGTTATGAAATTTGGATATGATTCATATTTTTCATCATGCACTAAAATGAGTTTTCAAAATGGATGGACGCATTGATATAAGACATACATCAAGTTGAGCTCCACAGTCCCAATGAAGCCGCACCCACCGGAAAGCTCTGTGGCCCAGCATGATTTGTGCTTTACCCATACTGTACATCTATTTTTTCAAGCTCATTTTAGAGCTGCAGATCCAAATTTGAGGTGGGCCATATGAAGTTTTTAATGGTGGGCATTCAATGACTACTGTTTCCTATTGTTCGGTCCATTTGACATTTGGATCTGTTTCATTTTTGGAACCATGCTCTATAATAATCTGTAAAAAATGATGAATGATGTGGATACACAACGCATACATCAAGGTTGGCTCTACTCTAAGGAAAACACTCACTGCTAGGTAACGCCTGTAGCGCTTTAATCTGGCTCCAGTTAATGCCCCGTTTGGCACCATGGATTTGAGGAGAAGTGATGAGAAACTGCTTGCTTTATTCTGTTTGACACCATGGATTTGATGAGAAGTAGATTTGAGAGGAATTCAGGAGAACTCAAAAAGGCACTTTTAGCTCTTTTTCTAATCCTCTAAAAAATGTGGGTTTTGAGGAGAAATCCTCTCCAAAGTAGGACCCTATGGCTTAGCCTTTTATTTTAATAAATTTCATTAGCCGGTGATTTTTCATTTGAAATCTCATTTGGGTTTTTTGAGTTTTTAATTTTTCTTTGTTTTTCTTTACTAGTTTTTGGGGAGTTTTAATATCTCAAAGAGAAGTTAAAGAAATATCCAGGTGACTTTTTAGATGGTGTTTGGTTGAATGGGATTGAAATGGAAATTTGTAGTTTCTCATTATATTCCTAAGACCATTCTCCACTGCCTATGAAGCAGCAGCAATTTGACTGAAGTTAATGAGATTCTTTCGTTTACTTACAATATCATGAACAAGACGTCCCATTCTCCCACCGTTAGCTGATGAGATTTTGCACTTGCGTAGCTCCTAATGTAAATCTTTTTTTTATTATTATGTCATATTTGTTAATAATAATGTTGTTTGGATGAAATTGGTTGGACAAAAGGGATTGCAAGGAATTTTATTGGTGGATGAAATTAGTACGGGAAGTGCATATGATTGAAGTCCAATTGTATGAAATTCGAATAATGCAATATCCTTAGTGGGCTACAAGATGATACCCATGCATTAAGGGAGGAACATCGGTACATATGCGTTGAAGTGCAGGAGTTACATGTCAGGTTGGCTCTGTTGAGGGAGGAATCACACATTGTGTTTTCTCAAATGAGGGAGCATCAATAATTACATTGCTAGGAGGAGTCTGCGAGCAAAATTATGTTCTTTAATTTTTATTTTTGTTATCATTATTGTTGCCCCTGTTATGAAAATAAATTGACAGAATTGTCTTTTAGTTAATAGTCATTTTCAACCAGACATTTTCTTTTTCAACTAGTCCTTTTGCTTTTTACCCCTTTAATTTATTCTTTATATAGTTGATGTCAATTGAGTAGTAATGCTGGTTCAACCCATGAATCTTGCAAAGACTGATTGCTCTTTAGACAATTTCTTATCAATGAATGACGTTTTGTCAAAATTGAGTGTGAAATTGAGAAAAGAATAAAAAGAAAAAGAGATATATGGCTCTTACTAGGCTGCTGTCGATCACAACTATTATTATTAATGGAAGGCCATTAAAGATTCGTAGACTTTACTAAGCTGCCTCTTTCATGCTCAATGCTAGCCAAGCACTTGGGCTTCAGTGTGAACATAAAACAAGTCTTCACATTCTTAGGCAGATTGTGGCTTAACAACCTGAAATATATTGATGCTGAAGGGCCAAACAAATTCGATGTTTGAAACCCCTATTTAAAAGTACAATTTCTAAATTAACTTGATGTTTTACATGGGGATGCGAATATCAAATCTTTCGGTCTATACGTGTGGGGACCATAGTTTAGTGGTCCAGACTGTTGTGAGGTCCTCTCCAAATTCAATGAAACTATGACTTAAAGCCTTCCCCATTTACATACAAGAAATTCATTTCAATGAGACTAACATTTTTTCTTGTTTTGGGGACTATCTCATTGATGCACACATCTCATATTTATGGATGCACACATCATAATGATTGCCAGCGAATCCATGATCGATTCTCAGTACACTCGTAAACATGGAAAATAAGTAATTATTGCCAATTTTGTCGTAAATGCTTCATTAACCACTAATCCAAACCAGCGCTAAGGATCAAGCAACGAAATGCCTCTCTTATCATGGGAAGTAGAGGAATGGATAATCATTTTTTTTTTTTCTCTTTTAATAGCTCCATTGATAAAAAATAAAAATAAATAAATAAAACAGTGAATTCATTAGAATATTTGATCTTTCATGCCAGTTTGGGGCATCCTTCAAGTTGCCTTGATATGTCGTTGAAGGATGGAATTCCACCAAATTTGCATGTGCCCCAGCAGCTTCACTCAAAGGGGTCCGCAAACTCCCAAAACAAAGGCCTTAATGTAATTTTTTTCTCTGAAATTCAATGATCCCCAAATAGATGTTCATGCATCTGACTCTAATTAAACCCAAGGGAGATCCATTTGGGAAAGTGCACCTGATTTCTAACCGTTAAAATAATTCCACATGAAGTAATTTAGAATCGAGACATGTTTCGCCATTTTTCATGACCACCAGCGTTGTCTTTGAGGAAGTAAGTATAGAACAGGAAGTGTAGTACAGTTGACAGAGTTTGAATATAAAGTTACTTATTCCTTCCAAACTGCTGAAATTACAGTTTAAAAAAATGAATCTATCTCAGATACCAAACTACTTCCTTGGAACACTTCCAACCCTTAAATATTGATGCATGTTTTACAACAGTCTTTTGTTGCTAGCTAGCAGTTACAAAATTTCAATGAACAAAAAGACATTGGAACCATGGGATGATTTCATTTAGCCTTGTCATATATAAGCAACTATGTTCTGGGGTTTGTACTCAGGACTAAAAGAGGCAGACCAACAAAGCCGACGTTGAGCTCATAAATACCACCCCACAAGCAGCCCACTTAAGACTTGGTTATTCTTGGACCTGCATTAAGTATGCAAACCTGATTACTCTATGAAGGAAAGAAAAATAATAAAAAATTAGCTAACGACGAGCTCAAATCAGATGCAAACATGCGAAGAGGAATTATAGGGCACAAAGTCCACAACATAATCAAGTTTTTGGTTGGTGCACGTGGGGTCCGAGCTTGGTAATCTAGACTGTTTTATCTGATATGAAACCCCAGTGAATGGATTATGCCCCAAAAGTCTCTTGAATTGGAAAATCCCAGCCACGAATCATGGGCCTTTTTAAGCCAAATATGAGCCGTTGCTCCATTTCTCTTTTTCAGGCCACAGATTGAAAGGTCAAGGTTGTTCTATCAAGGAGATTCTCTGGACATGGTCCATCCACAGGGCACCCCAACATAGCAATCATGTGGATTGTTGTGCCCACAGTTCAAATTGATGAACGTGAGTATGCCATAGATATCATTGGTTCTAGGATCATATAATTCCCTATGCAAGATAAAGGCATTGGAAAAGAGAGAGAAAACGAACTCTCTTCAAAGTTGAGAAAAAGGAACTCTCTTCAAAGTTTCCTCACTTTCAAGAGCAGTATAATGTCATATTCATTATAGTACATGACAATACATTTCAAGTTATAGAAACATAATAAAGCGGAACTTATCAGCTAAAGAGCATTTCTATTTTGAAATTTATGAAGGATATGAACCTTAATTTGCTATTCTATCAAATCTCTATTTATAATAAGTTTTTGAACAAAAAAACCCAAATGCAACATTAATCAATGCAGTTTCAGAAGCAAGAGAAGCGAAAATAAGAAACAATCGATTTTAGAACTATTAGAAGCGTATGCGTGTGAACGTGGATGACCAACTTTACATGTCAAGTACCCTAATATCTGCACAATGTGCATCCTCCAAGTGGGCGGTGAAATGTAATAAGCATTGCTTCATACCAATTACAGAAAAAAAAAAAAAAAAAAATGGCTCTCAGTCATCCAGAGAGACATCCATCACCAATACATCCCAAGCACAATCTCAATCTTAATGTACACTTAAGTTTGAGTATTAAGAAAACAATTGCATTTATTTCTCAAACAGTCATAATATTCTTATTATACATATGAAGATGTTCCCCTTAGTGATGCAAGATCCCATACAACCATTACAAAGGCAAATTTGAAAAATCTAACTTTCAAGCACGTCAATTTATATCAGCAGTTAAATTTATATTCAAGCATTCACATGTAGATTTTGAAGATCATCATGCCCAAACAAAAACCATTGAGCAACGCACATGTATGTATATTGAAATTTCTATGTTCTAGAAGAGAATTGTTCAATTGCATTGCGTTGGGGGGGGGTTCAATGCATTGTGTTAGGGATTCAATTGCATTGCCTTAACAATTTCATAAAATCCCCATATTCAATTAAGGATTCAGGATTTCAGAAAATTCCCAACCCACTTCAATTAGCATCAACGGTGATCATAAGGACAAGTAGCAGACCTTGAGCGAGACGACATCCCAAATCACAAGGCAGTAATCGACGGTGATCGCGAGGAAACGAGCATTTGGGAAGAAACAACAAGGGCCCGTTTGCCTGTAAGCATCCATGAACTCCATTCCTTGCAGGGCATTACAAACTACCATGGATTCTTGAATCTCTCTGCCATTTTAGGGCAAGCGATGCCCTAGATTTTCGAGCACCACCTGATCGGATAGTGGAATTCCTACAACTCTCAAACTCAAACCCTATATGGGAGTGAGAAAGGAGAGTAGCTGAGATCGTTGTGGGAATTTCGAACCCTCTTTGTTATTTAAAAATGATTCACAACTATAAATAAATCTCCAAAAAAAAAAGTTAAAGAAAATACCTGCGCCAGAGATGACATCGCTGCCAATAATCGAACAGAGAGAGCGAGAGAGCCTGATGACGAGAGAGAAAGAGATGGAGAGAGAGAGAGGGAGAGATAAAGAGAGCAGGATCTCTTGCGAGATGAATGAGAGGAAGAGAGCCGGAGGGAGGGACACGGAGCGTGAGACCCCAAAACCTGACTGACGGTCTGTTAGGGCCTATTTGGTTGCAGAATTCAGATTACAGATAAAATCTAAATTCCAACTGTTGAAATCCAAATGAGAACCTTACCTTTGGCCTATTGTAGACCCGCAAGACCGATGGCCGGGTTGGATGGCAAATAAACATTATAGTGGGCCCTAGGAAGTTTTTAATGGTGGACGTTCAATCAGCACTATTTTCCTGTGGCGTGGCCCACTTGAGATTTAGATCTGCCTCTTTTTTGTCCAATGCCCTTAATTGAGCTTTCAAAACTGATGGACCGTATAGGTATAAAACACATAATCATAGATGTACAATGCATACATGAGGTGGTGACGCTCACTTTCGCCTCTTCTCCTTTCCAAAAAAATAGTCGTCCACACCGTTTCCACTAGTCCCTGTTCTAGTTAATTTGGGTTTCCAAATGGAATCCTTGTTGGTTCAAACTTGCTACCAAACACACTGGTTAAAATTGGATTCCACTGAAATCTAGATTTTAAACTGGAAACTGGTTTCTAGATGCCAACCAAATGAGCCCTTAGTCTCTAACGGGAGTGGGCTTTCTCATGTGCGGGAGCTTAGCACATATGCTGCCCACCTGGACGAATGCTACTGCGATACGTCAGGATCCCACCCACTTCACTGGTTCTGGGGTCTCACCCAAGTCACACCCTTGATTGAGACGGGTGCAGATTAGGTGTTACCCTGGGAACAACTTAGTGGGTGTTACCCCTACCGTGTGGGGCCCATATTGATGTATTTTTTTTTATACATCTACCTAGTCTATCTGTTTTTTCCATATCATTTTAGGATGTGATCCAAAACTTTAAGAAGATTAAGATCTCATGTGGACCATAACACTAGAAATAGTGATGAATAACCATTAAAAACTTTTCATGAGCCACAAAAGTTTTGGATCAATTTGATATTTACATTTTCCCTTCATCCAGACCTTATTGACATTATCAAGAGATTGGATTGAAAATAAACTTTACCAAAACCTTAATATACTCTCTTTAGATTTTTTAATGGCGGAGCACTCAATCAAACTATGTCTAGTGGTATGGTCCACTAGAGATTTAGATATGCATAATGTTTGGAAGCTCATTCTAAAATGGGTTGTAGAAAAGGATGGACACTGTGGATATACAAAATATCGTCCATGTGGGCCATACTGCAAGAGTAACACCCACTAAGCTGTTCCCGGGGTAACACCTAATTCGCACCAATTGAGACGCTTACCATTTAATTTTGGAGGGGTCCAATGCACCGGTATGTGAGATTCATTCAGACCATTATGTGTAATTCCATTTTAGGCCTAGATACAAAAGAATAATTTATCCTGTGATTCAAGTAGACCACAAAAATCGAAACACTTTGGAAGGTAAGCTTTTCCTTTTATTATTTTTAATTTTGTGGTCCACCTTAATAACATATGATGTTAATTTTCAGATTTTGGGCCTAACATGAGGTGATGCACATGATGGTCGGGGTGGATTTCACATGAACACCACAGTGGGGTCCACCCAAGCTGATAACCTAATTTCCCTATTTACCTTGGTGGCATTTATTAACATTAGCTGAGGGTAATTTTCTATGCTGGTTACCGGTTCGACTTCAGAGTGTGTGTGTATAGAGAGAGAGAGAGAAATGCTCACCTGCGCACAATAGAGTTTTGTATCAAATTGAAAGATGGGCCCTGGGGTTTTTTGAGGATGCTGCATCACATGAATGACTCGGGCTCACATCATATGCAATGAGCCATGAAAAAGTGCTCACAAGTTCCCCGTGAGAGAAGTGCCCAATATATATATATATATATATATATATATATATATATATATATATATATATATATATATATAGGGAAATGGTACTATGAGGTATGGAAATGGTACTATGAGGTCGACCTCATGGGAAGTTTTCGTGAGGTCGAGCTGTGTGGGCCCCACCGTGATGTGTGTCAAACATCTACTCCATCAGATAGATGCACCATTCAATGCTGGGCCACAGGATAAAAACTCAGATCAATCCATGACTTAGATGGGCCACACCACAAACAACAGTTGGGAGGGGTTATCTGCCCATTAAAACCTTCATGATCGTTGATTGGGCCCACCGGGATGTGGTTCACAAATCCAGCCCATCCATTATGTGTGTTCCACTTCTACGAGGGTTCATACCAGGTTTCAGGCACATCCAAAACTTAGGTGGGCCCGACCGAGTGATTTTAGATATTTTAGGCATGTCTTCACATGGTTTTAGATGGTATGGCCCACCCTGTATGGCTGATTTTTGGGGGTATCCCATAACATAAAAGGGACCCATCAAATGCACGGTGTTGATGTCCGACACACATCACAGTGGGGCCCACACTGCTCGACCTCATGGGAAGCTCCCATGAGGTCTACATCATAGTACCATTTCCCTATATATATATATATATATATATATATATATATATATATATATATATATATATATATATATGGCCCCAAGTGAAACCTTACCTGGTGCATTGTAGTCTTGGGTCAGGGTAACATTTGGCTGTTGATGTCATCCTGGTTGGAGTCACCTTATGAAGGGTTTGGATATCATACAAACATAATGGTGGGCCTTAGGAAGTTTTATTGGTGGGCTTCCCAATCCCCACTAATCCTCCTGGTGAGGCTCACTTGAATTTTGGATTGGCCTGATTTTTTTACTTTTGTAAAAAAATGAACTGACGCAGATGATGAATGGAGTGGATGTCATGCATCAGGATAAACCTCACAAACCCTTTTGTTTCATAGGCTCCCTACAGTTACATGAAATTGGCAGGGATTATGAAGTCAAGTGGAATCCTATTCAAAATGGAAGCGGACTAAAACATTAAGCGAAATTTTGCCCATACATTGTTGTTTGTTAGGATATCATGGTGACGAAGCTCAGTCTCATTGCATTTTAATGATTTTGCACTATAGCAAATTTACTCTTATGGGATCATATCTGGCAACTATGGTTGAAAAATCATTTTCTTTAGATTTTATTTTCTCATACCCATTCCTTTAAAGCAAGAACAAAAGCCAGCGTTTGGAATGTTGGAGTGGCTAGTATTAAGAGATAAATCAGAATATCAAAAACAAAAAATGATAAATGAATCATTTAGAGAGCTGAGGTGTATTATAGTTGTTGTCTTAAAGACAAATTTGCCCGTACAAGGAAGATTCTCGATGCACTAAGTCTAAACTCTATCCTCGGAATATAACAACTTTCCTTCAAAATGAATAACTTCGATCAAATGCATGCATGATCTTAACCACATTGTAATAATCTAAATTTATTTTTTACACACAACTAAATATACCGGTCCTCATTCATGCATATAGCTCATCATACATTTTTCATTAATAAATTTTGGTTGAATCTAGATTAATGATACGTAGGTGTGTGCACATGTACATACCCATACATACTTATACTCTATAATAATTTTTATACCCTTATATACTTTAGTATACCTAGTTGTATATTAAAAGGCCCACTTGCCTTATCGATGGCCTCTATGGCTCGCCTATGAGACACATAAATTCCAATGGAATACATGGCCTGCCAAAGAAACACCTAGCTCGCTGAAGACACATTATTCCAACTTGAAACACGAGGTTTTCACCTAGAAGTCATGACTCACTAATGATATATATGGCTCTGGCCTCTATGACTTGCTGATGAGACACATAAATTCTAACGGAACACATGACTCGTAGAAGAAATACATGGCTAGAAGATGGCCTTTGTGGCTCACCAATGAGACACATTGTTCCACTCGGACACAAGAAATAGTCGTGATTGAGCGCCCACCATTGAAAACTTCGTAGGGCCCACTGTAATGTTTATTTTCCATCAAACCAGTTGATTTGATCACAAAGACCTGGATGAAAGAAAAACACAAATATCAACTTGATCCAAAACTTCAATGGCCCCCGGAGAGTTTTTAACTGTGGCGGTTCAATTACGACTGTTTCCTGTGGTGTGGTCCACCTGAGATTTGGATATGCATCGTTTTTGGTCTCATGCTCTGGCAAAATGGATTGACGGCGTGGATATAACACATACATCATGTGACCCTACAGAGCACCGACCTCGGTACTCAACAGTGCGGAATCGAGTCCCGTTTCCAAACTCCAGCGAAAGTAACCAACGAGAGAGAGGGAGGGAGGAAGAACCTCGATCAGACACTTGCCGAAAGAGAAGGTATGACTTCTTCTTCTTCCTTTTTTTTTTTTTTTTATTCTTTTTCTCTTCGTCCTTGCGTAGCCGTTGGAAGATGATCCGCAACACTCACCCGCATTGGAATTTTTCAAAAATTAGAACTGTTGCCTCAAATCTCTTTACCTGCAATATGAAACATGACCTTTTGCGATGTTTCAGATTATAGCCTGCAATATGTTTACAGGCAAATACACCCATCCAAACGCCCCATGTAATCAGTTTCCCTGTAACAACATCTGATTCTCTGTTTCAGACATGGCCACCAGTGAAAAACCCACTGTATCAGACCCGAAGAAACGTGCATTTGACGCCTTGGAACGAAGGTTTGCTGCGGCGAAAGCGGAACTCCTCCAACAGCAACAAAAGAACAAGAAGCGAGCCCATGAAGAAGAAGAAGCTCCAAACAAGCACTCATCTACAATTTCTTCTCCCAAACCTAACTTGTCCTCTCCAATGCCCTCCTCCAAGAAAGGTCTCTTTTTCATGCTTATAATGCTTGTTTTGCATTCTTTGTAGACTCTGTTAGAGATAGTGATGCGACTAGATTAAGGAAGAAAGTAATTGCAATAAGATTCAACTTACTGGATTGAAGTACGAACCACAGAAGAGAAAAGAATGCAAGACTATGAGCAAGCTCAACTCTCCTCTGGTCTTAAACTAGAGATTATTACTCCACCTTTAAAAAACTACCGTAGAGAAATAAGAGAATTTACTAAAAGAGAATATCATTCAACTGTGTCTTATTCCATAGACCTAAGCCTTATTTATAATGACAGCTCACAATCTTCAACATCATCTATGGAATCTAAAAATAGAATTCTTAGCTAGCCAAGATCTCCAAAATAGGAAAAATCTTTAAACAAGAAAATCTAATAATGCGTATTTCCTGACACAGAACCTCTAAAATAAGGAAGTACCTAAACAAGAAAAGTTTAAAATTACTTATTTCTTGACATAGAGATATGAAAGAAAAAAAAAATAGAGATAAGCTAATAAAAGGAAAGTGGGCATTTTATTGTGCACACGTGTGGAGCGTGCGCATGTGGAATATAAGTGGATTCTACAAATCTTGATCAATCTACTTATGTGGCCATTTGATTGCATCAATTCCACCTGACTCCGAAAAAACTCGTCCTCGAGTTTAAATTGGTAGTCATAATCTCCTACGAAGACCCTTGTTTGTAGCGCTTTTTCGACTTCACTTGCATTTGATGGTGGAGAGCTACACGCCTAACAAGCAGCTTGTGCATGACATAGCGTTGAAATATGCGTCATCTTTTCTTTCACGTCTTGGTGGTCCTCCTTGTTCTAGATGTCGATTGTGGCCCCTTCATTACAATTGGCTTTTGACATGTGGGCCTTGATTGACATTAAGATGGCACCATGGTAATCATGAAATTATCCATTTCTTGAATTATTGAATCGTCCAATGGCCAGCAGCAATGAATTTTATCCAGATTGGAGGACAGATTTATGGTTTCGCCAGATTGGTTGGAAAAATTTCAGCTGGTTTCTTAGTTTGCCATGCCTAGGATCGTGTCTGATCATCATTCTATAGCTCTAGATGTGGCTGCAGGTATTTGGGGGCTTAGATCCTTCAGGTTTGAGGCCGCTTGGCTTGAAATTGAAGGCTTTGAGTATTTAACATCTGATTGGTGGAATTCATTTTCGGTGGAGGGGTATGCAGGATTCAATAAATTCCCAACGATCAGATTCTGACCGTTGGGCACATACGCGATTGCATATGCTGTATGCAGTGTTCGAAATATCGGTATCGTGTTACGTATCCCATCCTTGGAATACAGATATGTATCGATTATCGCACAAGATATATAGTTTGTATTGCGTAATTTATCGCACTTTTTGGGAAACATAGGGAAACATTGGGAAAATGGTTGAATTTTTCAATGAAACTTCAAGGATTGTTAAAAAATACATTAATACATACTTTTAAATTATAACATCTCAAAAAAGAAGTGCACATAATAGGCTTCCTTTGTATAGGGTCCTAAGCTATGCGCTATCTAACTAATCTAATGCAACCATGTTCAAATTGAATGCATAACATTTAGAGTGTGTGTGATGATCATTTCATCAAACACTCCTAAATACTTTGAAATTAGTTTCAATTGACAGCTGGTTGAAGGGAAATTTCGAAAAAAAAATATTTTAATAAATTTTTTATTAATTTCTAATTAAAAATAATTTTTATTTTTCGAAAATTGACAAGGACTTAATAAATCAGTAGATCAGCCCTCATACATGCTTGATTTCATGTTTGGAGTGCAATATTGCAAGCAATTTGGAAGAAATTGGGGAAATTTTGAATTTTTCCCAAATCGGACCACCTACACTCAAATTTCAAAATTAAAGTGTTTGTGATGATCATTTCATCAAATACTCCTAAATACTTCGAAATTAATCTCAATTGATAGCTGATTGAAGAAAAATTTCGAAAAAAAACAGAGAACATGAAGAACCAACGGATATCGAAATCAAAGCTCCAACTCTTTCATGCAAAACATGAATAATCAATGAATTTGTAACCATTTGACACTGATTTAACATAATTTCTACAAAAAAAGGGATTGGAAATTGAAAATATTCACTGGATCGAACACGTGGGATATATCGGCACTACCTGTGCGTTTCGTATCGCACAAGTGGGATACAAGATATATCGTGGGATATATCGGCCGATATCGTCGACATTTAAAACATTGGTTGTATGCGATCGCATATGCGATTGCATATGCCATGACTGCATATGCGATCAGTGCATAAATATGTGCATATGCGACCGCACTTGACAACATTGTACGCAGGTACAACATCCAATTCATCCATCTCATGTATCCCACTTTGCAAATTCCCAGGCCCAAAAACAAGGCAAGTCTCCTTATTACAGAAAAAAGGCTGGTTGAAATGAAGTTGGCCAAGTTTCCTTTAGCCAACGTATCTATGGTCCACCTAATGAGTGGACCAACCAATGCCAGATCACGCACATAGTTGGATTGGAAGTGGCTTGCATACTTACCCTGCCAATACCGATGTCGCTTCTAGTTGGCACTCTGTGGGCCCCACCATGATGAATGTGTTTTATCCACGTCATCCATCCATTTTGCCAGCTCATTTTAGGGCACGAGCCTAAAAATGAGTTAGATCCAAATCTTAGGTGGACCACACCACATTACCACAAGAAAACAATGGTGATTGATTGACCACCATTAAAAACTTCCTAGGGCCCATTGTATTGTTTATTTGCCATGCAACCTGTTCATTAGGTCACACAAACCTGGATGAAGGTAAAACACAAATATAAGCTTGATCCAAAACTTTTGTGGCCTGCAAGCAGTTTTTAATGGTGGCCTTTCAATCACCATTGTTTTCCTGTAGTGTGGTCCACATGAGACTTGGGTATGCCTCACTTTAGTTCTCATGCCCTAAAATGATCTGCCAAAATGGATGGATGGCGTGGATAAAACACATACATCATGGTGGGGCCAATAGAGCATCGACTAGTAGCAATGTCGATACTAACAGGGTCAGTATGCAATCCGCATCCGGTTGGACCCACCTGATGGATGGCTTTGATCTTTCACCTTTGTGCCACATCAGCACATGGGGTGGAGTGTAGATGGCTACCTTATGCACACACTTGTGGGCTTACCAAACCTCATTGTCAATTACTTGAATAAATTGCCGTGGGACTTGATGCTAACCCTTGGTGAAGACCTGCTGCTACTAGGAACTCGTAACTCTCACCACAAGCTATTGCCACTCTTTTAATTGTGGCATCTTTACATGTCTTTAATGATGAAGATATATCCTCTTGGAACCCTTCTCCTCATGACACTCCACATAACCTCCTTAGGTTTTCTATTGCATGCTATAAATTTGTAAAACAATGGGTAGATACTTCCTCTTATCTCTGTACTTTTTATCATTTGTCTAAGTAGAAAAGTAACTTCAATTGTTGTTCTCTTTGGCGTGAACCCAAACTGATTTTGTGATATCATTGTATCAGCTGATATACGATATAGGTTGATGTGGCCATAAAGGCCCCCATTTATTTATATTTTTTTCTAATATGACTCTGATTTTCTGCATCCTTCTTCATTTCAACCATAGCATAAGCTTAGAAACCCACTGTGGACCAGATGTAGGCCTATTTTGGTGATCAAAAGACAATTTTTGAGTGGGATTTGGTGACTTAAAGTGAAGTGGACCATTTTAGAAAAACCATCTAATTTGTGTTTGATTAGCCTAGTTTGTTGACTTTCAATAGGTCAAGCGAAAGACAACATTCTTCTCAAAGAATGGTCTAACACACCATTAATATATGTTGTGAGAGACATGGTCTAACACAACATTGAATATATGTTGTGAGAGTGAGAGGGAGGGAGGGAAGGATTTTGGTGTTTTAAATTTTTTAAAAAGTTCAGTCTGTACAGGTCTAATATGATCCAATATGCCTCATATTTTTTGGGCATGGATACCGATATTTACACCTTGGCTTAACACACTTTATCCTGGCCTTGCTGAATGCTTTCTTCACTTCTTCTTCTTCTTCTTCTTTGAGTTGATTTTATTAGAAGTGCCAAAACTGACAGATGGAAAGGAAAATCAAGAGGTGACCCCCTTGTCACCTCCTGATGATGCAGGGGCATGCGATGATCTAACCCTAGATGCATGTATATCAAGTTGGAAGATATTCAAATAATAAAATTACGAAACTAACTACTTTCAATCAGAGGAAACTAACAAATCTCAACACGAAGATGAAATCCGTCCGTCCGGATTATGCCCCTTTGCATAAAACCATGTAAAATCGTAAAATAGGGAGGATCTAGGGATATTAGGATATCCCAGATCTAGCATAGACCAGTCCACAGTCAAGTTTGGATCCGGTTATCGTGGCTAGGCATCCCTCTTTTCGATCGTACCAAAAGAGGGGGAGGGGGGGGGGGGTTTCAGAAAAGGACGAGGGATGTAAAAAAATAATGGGTTATCATGAAGTACGAATTAGGAATCAAAAGAAGCTTACCTTTCCTCGCACCTTGAAGAAAGAGAGAAGAGAAAATGGAAACTCCGGGGTGGAATCTTCAACACCCGAGGCCCAATCCTGAAACCCTAATCTCTCAACAAAGAGGAAGAAACTCACGAATTTTCTATTCATTCAATAATTTCGAAATAAGGTTCTCACAGTATATATAAGCTACGAAAAAAAAAAAAGTGCACTAAAGTGCCTGAAAACCAAGGAAATAACATAAAAACGCCTAAAGTAAATAACGACACTAAAGCGCCTAGAAACAAGGAAATAAATAGAAAAGCGCCTAAATGTAAATCCGCTCCATGGTCCAGCGGTCATGATGCTCCTGCGCGATCCTGCATCTCGCGTACTCGTAACGCGTCAGAAAATGGGCCCAATGGGCCCGGCGTCCATCCACATCAACTCGTCTGCTCCAACACTCGATCTGCGACGTCGCCTCCTCTGGTACACTCTAAAGGGTGCACCACTGATGTCCGCATCACCTGACCTCTGTCCCACTGCAAGGACACACAAAAACAAAACAGACTAATGCGTCAAGAAGAATTAAAAAAAAAAAAAAAAACCACAAAAACCATGGGGGATCAGCTAGGCTTGCTTAAATTGCCCCACCAGTCACCCAAGCGACCAGCCTTTGAAATGCAAGGATGACAGGACCTAACTGATGATTGTGGATGATATGCTTCTAGATAGGACCCCGATCGAGGATTCTTTGTTATTGAAGATGCTGCTGTTCTGCTCCCTTCAAATTCCCCAAAGAACCTCAAACAACACCAGCCCCCAAAGTTTTTTTTTTTTTTTTTACACCCTTTAAAAGGGCCCTACCCAGCCACAATGACTCTCCCAGTGAACCATTGAACACCCACTTGATGTTGAATCTCTCTAATGAAAAGGCCCAAACTGATTTAACCTCATCACAGTGAACAAATAAGTGATCGACCGTTTCCAACCCACCTTAAACATAACACAATGATTGGGCATTGCCATACGTCTCTTTTGCAGATTATCAACTGTGAGGATTTTGTTAGATGCCACTGTCCAAACAAATGCATTGACTCTCGAAAGTTCTGGGGATTTCCAAGCCAACGCGTGGGGGGAGAGACAGGGTGAGAATAAGGGCTTCCCACTAATTTGGAAAACATTTATGTAGCTGAGAATAGCCCATTGGGAGACCATTTCTAGGTCTTCTCTGCAGACATGTCGGCAAAAATTACTGATAGCCTTCTAAACAGAGACTCAAACGGTGAAGCCTCCTCATTGGACATTTTGCAGACGGGTCCGTATAATTTCTTCTTACTCACTCAAACCCTTGTTTGTAGAGTGAAATCTATTGATATTGGTGATTTGACTAGGTTTTATGACGCTCTAGACCATGATGTAGATATAGATGAGCATGCCTTCTGTTCCATTTAGTCTTTTTTTCTTTTTTCTTTTTTTGGTTATGTTATTATCCTGAAAAACGAGCCTTGTTAATTTTCAGGACATCTTGCATCCCAAGATCGCATACCATCACAGAAAACTTCTGGAGTTGCAGGTAACTTTGCTTGGATGTGCTTGCGTTTTGTAGAATGAGAAGACAATTTAGTGATTTGTGATACCTTATACAGATGAGGAAGCATCCGGTCCTGCATATTTTCTGCTGTCTCAACCGGTACATGATAATCTGCTAATGACTGGCACCGAGGTACTTGTTTGCTATCTCAAGGCGTGTTTGGATACTTAGTTGAACTGAATTGCCGTTATTCGATCAAATATGACGAAAATGACTGAGGCGATCAGGATAATTTTAAGTCATGGTGATGACAAACTCCTAATTGCATTTCCTTGCATTTCAAGTTTGCCTTCAAACAATCCAAATTGCTATTTGGGTTTTGGGGTGATGTTTTAAAAACCAAACCAGATGCCCTACCTTCAAGCCAAACTGGTTCAGGCAGATTAGCGTTAAGTGGGTCAGACCAGACCAGTTCAGCAAATTACTGGAATCCATCTTAATTTAATTAACATATGGTTGAGTCAATGCATGATGTGTGCAATTTGCTACCATTTTGTAGATGGTATGTACTGTTGATTGGTGTACATTGCGTTCTTTCCTGACTGTCTAATAAGCCAGCCAAATCTGGGATGAATAACATTAAAAGATGCCAATTGGAAGTTCACAATTATGTTAGCCATCATCCATTTAAGGACTGTCTGTATGGTAGGCTTGGTAACCCCACGTAGAATGGGCTACGACCGGAAAAAATAAAAATAAAAAATCTCACTCTTCCTGCCATTCTATTCTGTCCAATCAACGGTCTACTTTTTATGAATGAAGACCACCAAAAGCCTTTTACTTATGTCACACCATCATATCCATTTTTATCTTTTAAATGTAAGTAAAATTAGATATAACTAAAGTGTGACGTTGACAATTATTATAAAAGCAGTACTAACTCTTTAATGATTACTACCTTGTTTATTTCGAGGTTTGACATGGTATTGTGTCACATGGAGATCAAAAGTCTGCATAATTATGAATAAAGAGTTTTAAATAGCTACGCTATGTAGCGTGTAGCTTACACTATGTAGCTTATGAAAATAGCTTAAGTCACGTGTAGCCTATGCTACATGATAATTTGCATATGCTACACACTACATAAACTAGGCTACACGTTACGTACCTCACATTACAAGTTATTTTTCATTACAACATTAAAATCAAATAATGTTTTCAAAAAATTAATATAAGCAACAGTATCAAATTAGTTTTGTTACTTTTTCTTTACCTTTATAATTAATGATTACCCTTTTCTATTACTTTAAGTCGTGTTTGGTTGCACCAAATATCATGAAAATTTGTTAATTTTCATTATTAATCAGTCTAATTTGGTGAATATCATGGAATTTGTGCAACCAAGAACAACCTTACTAAAAAATCTAGAAGTAATGTGTAGCTTACGCCTCACACGTCAAAGGGGTGAATGCTATGCTACACGCTATTCGCTATTTAAAACACTCTTTATGATTGTGAACTGGCAGATCACAGGAATCCAGATGGAATGGAAGTATTTATCAGAACCGGTCGATTTGATGGTTTCATTTACTAAAAGCCATAGAAACAGTGCAGTTGGTAATGTGGACCATGTCTACTACCAGTCCTGGCCCAACCTGGTCAAACCTGGCAGTATATTCTGGTTTTTAAAACATTGGCTTTTGGGACTAGTCCCACATTATGAATGTGATGGGGCCAGTTTCACTTTAGCCATTTCTTATTTATAGAGTTTAATCTTGCAATTCAATTCAATTGGGCATCCACATTCCAAACAGCCTTAATTCCACGTGCCACCGTGTTTGCCCGTGCTAATGCATCCTTAGGGGTCGTTTGGATGCCTGTAAAGTCTTTAAGTTGTAAAGGGATTACAGGTAATCCAATTACAGGGGCTGTTTGGATGATGTATTTGCCTGTAAAGGCTTTACAGGCTGTAAACAGATTACAGCCTTTACCTGTAATCTAAAACCTGGCAAAAAGCCATGTTTCAGATTACAGGTAAAGTCTTTACAGCTAAAAAGGCATTATACATAGTGGAGCACAATGGCAGATATACACTCATGATATGTGGGGCCCACCGTAATGTTTATGGTACATCTAATTTATCCATCATGTGCTTCCCTTGATGCCCTCCTATGGCCCTAGAAAAATAGCTCATGGATTATCAAATGGACCACACGAGGGAAGGATGGGAGTCCACCATTAAAAGCTTCCAGATTGCATTTAGGGCCCACCATGATGGGTGGAGGACAACCAATCCGTCTAGTGTGTTCATGTTTTAATGCTCTCTTAGGGACCCCAAAAAAATAAACCAGGTCCTTAAATGATTTGCGGATTTTGGAAGGTTTACCACCCAAGCTCTATGGTATAAATACCTATTTTATGCATTGTAAACACTTCTAGCCAAACACACAACCTATTAACGTGTAAACGGATTACCACTTAAAAGCCAAACGGAATTGCATGTAAACTGTTCACAGCTGAAACCCTTTTCGGGTGTAATGTGTTTACAACTTAAAACTTTACAGGCATCCAAATGACCCCTTAGCTTTCTTTCTTTCTTTCTTTTTGGATGCAAATGCAATTTTGCAGCTTTCAAGGAGAAAAGGGAGCATCAGTGACAAAATCGTCCATGAGCTTCTCCAAAAAGGCGACTCTGCTCAGAAGTATATGCAGGGATCAAGAGGCATGAAAATCGACAATTGGCTTCTTCTCGATAGTTTTGTGCAAGGGCGCGGTGCATCAATGGGTGCTTGTTTGAGATCTATAAACAGTCGCTCAAAACGCTCTAAAAGACACATGTCCATGCAGCAACATCGAAAATGCGGCTCATTAGATTTGCCTCATGAGTTCCATAAGTAAGTTATGTGGTCTTCTAGGCATTACATTGTTACAATCTTTCTTCCTCTAGGCTTGCACTGTTTATCATCACAGGCTGTTTTGTTTTGTTTTTTTTTTTATAAGGAAAACTACAATTATGCATCTATCATTATCTGCTAGTTACTCGTATGCATTTATATTGGTCTCAGTAACCCATTGCTTTTCAAAATGATTTCTTTTCTAATTATCTTCTCAAGAAGGGGGGGGAAGGATCTTTTTCTTATGGTAAAAATTACCTTCTATTTGTTTTCTATTCTCAACGTATTGCACTTCCTATCAATTAGTAAAATTTTCCCCTTTGAATGTGGATTGTTCCCATTTTTTATTGCCACTTGCAGGCCATAAGTTCAACAGCTATAGGGCATATTTTGTGTGTTTTTGTACCTTGGAAACTATGATAGGCTGATAGGATACTCATCATGGAGGAGTGCATTTGATCTTATAATGCTCCCACAAGGGTTGTCATATTTGGGTTGGCTTGTGGGGAGGTACAAAGTCCTTGGTATCAATAATCTAAGGAACAGAGGGATGGATTTTTTTTTTTTAACAGAGAGATGGATATTATTGTGTGTATTATGTAAATTTTGGGATGTTGAATTGGTGGATCATTTATTTTTGCACTAGGACTTTGTGCAAGCCATTTGGGTGAGGTTTGTCAAGCTACTCCATTCTTGTTGGGTTATGGCTTTATTAATTGGTTCCTTTCTAGTAGGGGTACAATGGGTCGGGTTAGGACCTGGCTGAGGTTGGTCTTGGCCCTAGAGCCCTAAGCCCTAACAAGCTAAAGAGGCTCTAAAGCCCTAGCCCTCACCCTAGAGGGATAAGCCAAGGCCAGGATAGGCCTGGCTGGATCAGGGTCGGGCCAAGGCCAGCCCTACAAGTTAGAAATAAAATTTTCTTATGCTACTTGTACAGCTGGTTTTGGTTTACAATTGGTGTGTGCGCATTCATGAATCATCATGCTCATCTAAAGTTTCAAGGTTTTCCTGTGGCACACCTATGTCAAATAAGATCATTCATCAACCAAGCGTATGTCCCACCCAATTATGCACCATATGCATGGACTTAAATGAGTACATGTACAATCCACTAATAAAAATTGGGGTCCACAATTTAGACAATTTATAAGTGCTTGCGTAATCATCCACCATAATCTACGTTAGTACCAAAGTTCTTTATATATAACTATATATACACTAGTGTACAACTCTAAAGTCTACATTACTAATACCATACCATAGAGTATCTAGTAGGGCAACAAACCAAGCTGGGGGGCTGGGCTATTCATCATTGGCCTTGGCCCAGCCCGGCCCAAATGCTGGGTCTAGATTTCAATCCCAAGCTCAGCCCTCGGGCCAAGTTTAGTGGCCCAAGCCTTACCCCTTCAGGGCCACATCACCCAGGCTGGGCTGGGCTGGGCAGCCTGACCCATTGTCACCCCTACTCTCTAGTCTTGCATGAGAATGTTGTGAAGCCAAGAGGGTTTGTGTCCAAGGTATTCCATAGTGGTAACGGACGGCAACACCGTTACCATTACGATACAGGCAATAATGGCCATTACGACCTCTTTTTTTTTTTAAGGGAATTGTTATGGGTCATTATTTTTGTAATAGCCGTTACAGCCGTTTTGGCTCCGTAATGCGTAACAGTTACCACTGTTAACCGTTTTGCATACCATGGTGGCGCCTTTTACTTTTGGCGGGTTTATGGTCTATATGGGTTGAGCAAAATAACAGAAATTTTTTTGCAATCATTCAAGCAGCCCTGAAGCGGTGTTTAGGAGAGCAAAATTGAGTGTGGTTGCATGGAATAAATCCTTCAACTCCTTTGATTTTAATTATCTGTACTTCTTAATACTACAACAGCTTAGCCTTTTGTATTGGGGTGATGATCCCTCATCATTGCTCTTTTCTTTTCTTTTTGGTCTCTTTCTTTGCTGGTAAATTTATTGTTCTTTCCATGTATGATGTTTAGAGTTTATAGTACGTATCTCTGCATGAGTTTTAACATCTTGTGCTGGAAGATTTTGTTGTAGATATACAATTTTTCTCCCTTAATAGCTATTGATGCCTTGAAACTATTAAAGAGGACACTATTTTAGTCATATATTTGTGGTGGTTTGTGCAGCTTCAATCTGTTCAAGCCAATGCATGAAATGTGGAAAGACTATATGATCCAACTTCTTAAAAACAACGGGTAAAGATTCTCATGCCTCCACTGAGAATTAATGTGGAAAGGCGTTTTGTTGTGTTTTATTTCTTGATTCAGCCATCTTGACATCATGATACTGTTAGAGTCCCTCGATATACATTGATATACCATCCTCTAACAGCTCGAGCTTTTAGATCAAGTGGTGATTTGACAGATACTTGGAGCATGCATCTGTTATCCATTTTCATCATCTATAACATTTTTCTTTGTATGCCACTCTTTGAAACCTTCTATCCGGATCTAATATTCCAGGAAAGGCCAATTATCTCAATGTCTTCTCAATGCAGATTTACATGGTGCGATTCTTCAAGGTAATCCATTCTGCATCCAATTTGCACATGGAATATTATTTTGTATAGATTTCCTTTTTGGAGGTTTTTTCAATGCACAAGAAAATTTTAGCTTTCCTAATCATTCTGTAGTGGATAACGGCTTCTATTCTTGTATTGGCAGTTGTTGAATGTAAAATACCTGCCTTCACTGGAGTTAGTGGTATTATGATTCGAGAAACTACAGAAACATTTGGAATAATCACGCAGGATAATAAATTTCAAGGTATAGTACATCCATCAAAATGTTGACTTAATCTAATTCTCTGCACATCTATGAAAGTCAGAAAAATCACATTAAAGTACATGCTCACCTCTACAAGCAGTCACATGACACATATATGAGGTGTCCAAGCCATGTATTAGGCAGACTCACTATGTAGACCATTTAGCCAAAAAGTCGAGCTGTTGAACATCAAATGGGCTGTAGGCCACACGTGTATTAAAAGCAGTGACGGTTTATTAGGTCCTTTGTTGCTTCGGAACATGTGTTGCCTACCTGATAGTTGAACAGCCTAATTTTTGGCCCGATCATCTATGTGATGGGTCCCACCTATTACATTACTTAGTATCCTACAGACTTGCCATGTTGGAACATTCGACTACTGATGTGGAGGGATGCATGTGAGGCTAGCATACCTCACATGGTAATTCATATTCACACCCACCCTGATTGATTTGCCATACCCATTTCCGTGTTTGGAACTGAAAAGTGCATTATTTCAATTCCAGAAATCGAGACTAGGTCAATGCAAGTCAATTAGAGTGAGAGTAAACATCAGTTGCTTTTTTTATCTCCTTTACAGCATCATGCATCTTCATTCCCATCTTTTCACCGATCTCATAAAAATCAGGCTCATGAAGTGTCTCTGCGCGTGCATGCATGCATGTTTTGGATGTCCCATCTTCACAACCGAGCCATAGATCATGCCTCATTACTAGCTCACAATTTTCTCAATACATGGATTTAACCTTATTTCTTATGTCGAAGGTTTACGCATATTTACATGCATCGAACCCCTAGGATACAGAAAGATGTGTCAATGTCGTCTATAATATTGCAAATACTAGAAAATGTATCGCTGAGAGAAGCATTGGAAAACATTAGGAAAATGGTGAAAATTTCCAATGATACTTCAAGAGATGTTAGAACTCAACATATTACCAAAAAAGAAAGAAAAAAAAAAAACTATAATAATAGATTTCCACTGCATAGTGGCCCAAGCGATGCATTGTCAGACAACCAATGCAATGATATCCAAAATGAGTTCATATTATTCAAATATCATGCAATATGTTAATGTGATAAGGGACTACATAGGCCAACTTAGATGGGTTATTTTGGTCTAGGAAATACAGGGGCTGTTCCAATGCCAACCTCCATCTATTTCAATTGTCCTACAATCATGAAAAGAACAAATAAATAAATAAAGGAGAATGATACGATGCAACTCTAACCATAAGAGGATGTACGCTGGCCCTGATTGTCTGGAAGTGTCCAATGGATGTGCTAATCTGAAGATATGAGTTAGTGGTTTCCAAGCATTCAATGGTTCTAGACCAATGATGACACAGTTAACAGTGTGATAGTTTGTATATGGGGGCCTATCATGTGAACGTCCAGATCGACAAGCAAACCTTCCAGACATGCAATACTTTGGCTTGACATCATGGCATCTTGCACCTTACTATTTTGTGGCCAACTACTTGAGCATGCCCTTTTCACTTTTGACCTGATGGTGGTACATTTATGTCCCTCAATGCGAACCTAGGTGCCTGTGTTCATTACATGGCATAAGGGTATTCCATGTCTGTGTGCCTCATGCTCAGCGGTATGCCTGGCAACTGCCCCACCACATGAACGCTGAGCTTGTTTGATCTTTGGGTTGTGCATGTATTAGTTGGGCTGGTGAGACCATGTTGACATGCGAGTATCGTCAATGTGTGCTTCTTCCATGGCCGATCCAAAGCCCAGTTGAAAGAAGGCTGACATCAGGTAGGCAGCCAATTGTATAGCTTTTGCCAATCTACCATTTAAAAGTCAGTGCAGTAATCCTAAGATGGTGATGATGATGATGAGATGGCTACTTAAGTAAAGATACAACAAAGGACGAAGAGCTACAATCTGTTTAAATCAAGGGCTTGATTTTTGTCGTACTTTTCTAGGTCTATCAAGATGCTTATGTACCGTTTGTTGGAATTCAAGGATTTTCATCTTCTCTGATGATAGAATTTCGGAGGCCTTCTGCTCTTACCTTATTTATTGCAGTCATTGAATTTGATTGTGCTTCTCTTTTGATTATTCATTGGATTTTTATATGAATTCTCCACCAATGTTTTTTTTTTTTTTTTGGGACATTGACAATTCTATTCAAAGAAGGCCAATGCCACTGAAGTACAAGAAAAAACAAAAACAGATTTACACAGCCCCCCAGCAATCATAAACATTAGAAATGATCTTAAATGCTTGCGCCCCACCCCGAAACGTGAAGTTTGGCCCTTTGAAAGAGTTCCAATACCTACCCCTTACGATTTCTAAAGCATCGATCATTTCTCTCAAACCATAAAGCCCATAAACCTGCTAGAAGACTTGGATGCCAAAATTTTCTCCCTATACCCCACCATGCCAACTCGAGAAGAAATTATCCATGGAACCCGGCAACACTTAGTCAACACCAAATAACTTGAAGAAGTTATCCCATATTCTCTAGCAACCGAACACTGGATGAATAGGCAATCCACCGTTTCCTTAGCTCGGAGTCATAAGAGACATGCATTCGGTAGGATCATATTCCTTATACGAAGGTTGTCCAATGTAAGCACTTTCTTTCTCCCCACTAGCCAAGCAAATGCCGCCGCCGCCTTTGAAGGAGCACGATACAACCAAACGAATGCCGTCAGACAGACCCCATCTGGAGAAACCTCCCCGCTTATGAACAAATAAAGGAATTTCATCGAGAACTTACCAGATTTTCCTTTTAATTAAACCATCGAATCCGGTTCCGATATGAAACCGGCGATGCCTTGAGCAACATGTCGAGCAAACTAATAAAATCTGAGGTTTCTCCATCTGTCAAATTTCTTCTACACAGCAGGGTCCAAATTACTTCCTCTCCCACTATGGAAAAACAACTCGCCACCTTGAGATCCACCTCACGAGAAATTTCGCCTACTGAGGGAATAAATCCCTCAACCTATGCCCTTCAACCCACTTATCTTCCCAAAATCTGATGTTCTTCCCATTCCCTAGTAGAAACCCAATCCCTTCCCATACCTTATCTTTTACAGATGCCACCGACTTTCATAGATGAGATGATCTATACAAAGACGACGACCTAATCCACCACCCCCCTTCTTCCACCCCATATTCGTTCATATCACCTCTCTCCATTGAGAATCTACTTCTACCCCAAACCTCCAAACCCATTTCCCTAAAATGCTAAATTCACATCCTCCAAATTCCTAAACCTTGCACCCCCTTGATCCATGGACTTACATACTTATTCCCATTTTAAAAGATGAAATTTATGTTCATCTCCTTTCCACACAAAAAATCCCTCAGTTTTTCCAACTTATTCAAAATCGACTTGGGACACTTAAAAAGCTACATATAATAAACTGAAAGATTAGACATAATCGTCTTGATCAAAGTTATTTTCCCAACCAAAGATGAGTGTCGAGTTTTCAACTAAGACAGCCTTCTTTCAAACCTTTCAATTACTTTATCCCATAGATGTTTTATTAGTTTTCCAATACATAGCAGAAGGCGTAGATATGTCGTAGGAAAGGCCACCTCCCTACACCCAAATTTGTGAGCATATGACTTCGCTTCCTCCTCCGGAATTCCCACCCCCAATATTTCACGCTTGCTAATATTTACTTTCAACCTCGAAACTACCTAAAAGCTAACTATGATTGCTCTAAAATTCTCAACACTAAGATGAATTGCCTCGCAAAATAACAACGTATCATCCGCATACTACAAATGAATGAATGATACACCTGAAAATCTGAATTATCCACTTTAAATCCTTTCACAAGCCCCATCTCCACCCCTCTTCCTATCAGTCTACTTAAGGCCTCCATGATAACAACGAATAAACAGGAAGATAGAGGATCCCCTTGATGTAGTCCTCTTGACACTTAGAAAAAACCATTCAGGGAGCCATTCACCAAAGCTGAAAATTTTGCTGACTTCACACATTCTTGCATCCAGGCCCACCATTTAGTCCCGCATCCCAACCTTGCTAGCATATAATCCAGGAAGACCTTATTGACATGATCGTATGCTTTTTCTATGTCCAACTTGCATGCCAAACCTTTCGACCTACCTCTATTGCAAGCATCTATACTCATTTGCCACAAAAAAGTTGTCCACTATCTATCTTCTTTTTACAAAAGCCCCTTGTGATTCTGAAATTGCTTCTCCCAACACCGCTCAGAATCTAGAAGCGAGCATCTTAGCCAAGATCTTGTAAGGGCCACTCAGTAAGCTAATGGGTCTAAAGTCTCGAAGGCTTGTGGCACTTTCTTTTTTTGGAATAATCGATATGAAAGTGGCCCCCAACTTTGATGTTATGTATCCTTTCTCATAGATTCGTTAATAAACGCAATCACATTCCTCTTGACCAACCCCCAAAACTTCCAATAAATGCAATAAGAAAACCATCAGACCCTAGCGCTTTATCACTACCCAATTCCTCCACCACCTGCTTAACTTCTTCCTTCGTGATGCAAGATGGCCTATCCTAACCCTATATGTATGCAGAAACTACAAAAGGGCGGAATTATACAAACAATTAAATAAACCATTTACCACTCACATCATAAATTAAAGATTAAATAAGAGAAACATGTAACAATTAAGGTCAATCATCACAAACAAACAGTAACGGTTTCAAATCCTGGCATGGATTGGATACGGCGAGAGATAGAACTTTTGATCATGCACGGGTTCGTCCAATCAATTATGTAGATTCTCTAATCCAGGAAAATTGGAAGCTTTCTAGATTAAGGGAATTGTAGGGATTAACTTGGGGTCAAGGTGCCTATCAAAACTAGTGACCGTGCTAGATGATGCGGGACTGGCTTTAATCCCAACCGAGTGACCGTGCTAGATGAAACCACATTGTTGCAACGTCCACTATCCACGATGACTTTACAATTTTTGTCACCACTTTTGATGAAGGTGTAGAAGATTGTGTTCCTGCGCCAATCATCATTCTCTTTGGCTTGCACTAGGACACATCTAACTATGCTAGTGGAGTGGTTTCAATTTCTTTCTCTTCGTAGTCATTAGCACTGAATTCAGGGTGATACTCTTCAACTTCGTAACCACCCAAGTCATCCACACTCTAATTGGATTCGCCTATGACCATGGCTCTTCCATTGGTCTTCTCTAGACACTGATGTGCAAAATGACCAACACTTCCACATTCAAAACATCGCAACTGACTTCCTCCACAGGGACCAGCACCAAGGACACATTTGCCCTTATCATCCTTGGGTTTGGCGGCACATTCACTTGCACCCTGGGCTGATTGCCAACATTATACTTAGTTCCCTGGAAACCAGTTCTAATATTAGAGTATCGGGACTCGAAGCGTCGTGTAACAGGAGACTTCAGGTATTGCTCTAACTCCTATATAACTTGGTATGCATTGTCTGAGTCAGTGATTGGGCGAGTCAAAAGCTCGCGCCACAGATCCATGCGGAGACCAACCTTAAAACATGACAGCGTTACCAGGGGATCTTCCTGGATATCACATCGCATCATGTATTCCTCAAATTTCACGATGTAATCATCGACTGACATTGATCCTTGGCGTAATGATTGCCACCGATCAAAGAGCTTTTGGCAGTAAAAGAGAGGAAGGTACTTCTCCTTCAACAATTCCTTCATCTCCGCCCAATGTGCAACTGGGACTCCTCCAGCCCTCTCAATTTTGCATTCTGTATTCATCCAGAATAACTTAGCTTGACCCACAAGCTTTATCTTGGCAAGGTGCACTTGTCGATTTTCAAACATATCGTACCATTTGAACTAATAGTCCATGTCTGCCAACCAATCAAGGAATGCCTTGGGGTCAAGGTGCCTATCGAAACTAGGAGCTTCTACCCTTACGCTTTTAGAGCTCTCTCATCAGGATCGTAGCAATCCTAGTATTCATATGCGGGTTGCGGATCTCGCACCCCTCCACGGCCTATCCCTCGGCCTCGCACTCCACGACCTTTACCACACATAGGAAAACGTTCCTCAACAATTCCTCCCACTTGGGATTGCTCATCGCCCCCAATGTCGGGGTTTTCTCTTTGAGATGTTTCTAGACACTCTAAACGATTCATGGCGATGGTGACCTGCGTGCCAAATTGGGTGAAAGAGTTCTTGTTTTGCGCCTCAAGGGCGGCCAAACATTGGATGAGTTGGTTCAAAGACTCAGAAAGTTGTTTGTTGTTCATGATTGGATGTAGCTCGAAACCTCTACCGGTTCTCGTAGGCATACAACGTGGGACTTATCCTCAGTTTATCTAGCACACGACTCTATGGACTAATTAACAAAAAACTTGGAATGAGATGAAACTAGTTCTAATATGATGCAAAAATCTGTGAATTCAGATTTGAACGCTAACTGAAACACGAATCTGAAAATTTCAGACTAAGATCAAAAGAACACGCAAATTTGGAAAATTCAGATTTATGCTCTAAGTGAGACTAAAATCTGAAAATTCCAGGTTTAGATCTAACAGGGAGTGCAAATCTGAAAATTCAGATCTAGAATCAATGTTGGACGCAAATCTGAAAAATTCCAGACTAACCTAAACCTTTGCACTATGCATGCATCTTGAATAAAACAAAACCTAGAATTAAGTAACTCGATCTAGGATGAAGTAATGAAAGAGCCTACACTCTAATACCAAAATTTGATGCAAGATGGCCTAATCTAACCCTATATGCATGCGGAAACTACAAAATGGCGGAATTATGCAACCAATTAAATAAACCATTCACCACTCACATCATGAATTAAGGATTAAATAAGAGAAACATGTAACGATTAGGGCCACTCATCACAAACAAACAGTAACGGTTTCAAATCCTGGCGTGGATTGGATTCGGTGAGAGATTGAACTCTCGATCATGCATGGGTTCTGTCCAACCAATCATGTAGATTCTCTAATCCAGGAAAATTGGAAGTTTTCTGGATTAAGGGAATTGTAAAACTCAGGAAATCTGAAACTATTCAAATAGGGCTTGTAGGTCTAGGGTTTCCACATCAAAATTGGGAAAAAGTTGTTTTTCAGGCAATCTGAAAATTCCTGGATGCAAATCTGATGGTAGAATCTGAAAACGGAGTTGCAGGTTATGGGATTTATGGATATAGGGTCTTGAAGGTCAATAAAGAAAAAACGGATTTAGGTGAAAGAAGAAAATCGAAAGAGAAGGTTCAGAAATTACGTTGAAGAAGACAAATAGAGAAAAGAAGAAGAGATGATCCACGAAGAGAAGAAGAAGAAGAAGCTTGAGGAGTTTCTCCACAAAGGTTTTCTTAATTTTAATCACACTAACATTCCCCCTATTAACAAGAATAAGCGAGTTTAAATACCTCAAAACAGCCCATGAAACCCTAAAACGTAATTAGAAAGACTCCTATCTAAAAATGGAAATAAAACAGAAAAACAGTGTAAGTCCGCGCAATTTTTCGGTGGCCTGTCGATGTTGCAACATTGTCGATAGGATTGATGAAACTGTCAATAGGATCGACAGAACCTATTCAACAACTTTTTTCCTCGTTCCTCTTACACATGTCTTCCCATAGATGGGGTCTTCTCAAATGTCCCGAATACATGTACAAGGCCTTCGTTCTTTTTAAGTCTTTGATCCGGGTCCATCGTCAAACCATATGGACACGGGCATCGCTCGTCTCCTGCGTTGGTACACTCGAAAGGTCCTGATGTCCTCATCACTTCGAGAAAGTCTTTTCCAAAGATTCTGCCGTTAATGATGAGATAGGTTTAAAACACAGATTATCAAGAAGTGGCCTATCCCGTTCATCTCGCAATAGCTACTTTCTATAGTAATCAACTATTGAAGCACATACTTTTGCCTTACCCTCCATTCTTTCGCCGTCAACCGTGATGGATTTTTTTTTTTTTTTTTGTTAACCCTTGCCCTAGCGCTCGCCATAGCATGAAAAATCTTGTGTTTTGATCTCCCTCTTTTAGCCAAAGGGCCCACAAGTGTTACCACCATTTAATTTCATCATCTCGTAATCTTGCATTATACTTTGCCTGATGAATTTCTCACCATGTTCTCTCCTCATCCAAAAGGACTACTGACTCTTCTTTTACATTGAGATTCCAAATTTCCTGCAGAATTTCCGTGGTCTCCTCCTCTCTGCCTCCTAAAACCTCGTTCTTTCATTTACATATTTATTTTTTTCAACAACTTTAATTTCTAAAATAGTGCAAATACTCACGAACGAGGACCCCCAATCAGACACCTTCCCTACCAAGTCTTCTATTTCTAACCAAGAGCTCAAATCTGAAAGGGCGAGGAAGACTATGATGTGAGACTGGCTTTGAAAGACCTCTCTGATGAATCAGAGGCAGTTTCTCCACCCAATCTAGAGAAAGAAGGAACCAATCTAATTTTGATTTAATCACTTTACCTTACCCATTCTACCATGTAAATTTAACTTCATCCGTCGGAAGATCAACCATATCATTCCTCAAAATCCAATCAGAAAAAATTTCGCATACTTGTGAACAAATCTGACTACATCGCCAACACACCATGGTAAGCCCCATCTGTTTCGGCATGAATCCAGTTCTTCCCAAAATTCATCACAAGGTCTCATTGCCACGGCCCATATACTGCTGAAAACACCCATTTAAAGCCTTAGGATGCTTCTTTGAATACCAAGGATAGTGAGTATTCTCCCCTCCAACAATCCTCTTTACACCAAATGTTTGAATCCCACACTATCAGAATTCCCCCTGCTGAACCTAAAGCTTCTAGAACTTCCCAATCTTTATTCTTTCCCCCTCACAGTGAGTCGATGATTTTCTGATCCCTTGCATCTTGGTTTCCTGGAACGTTGCAATCTGCACTTTATATTATTTACACATTTTTTATTTAACATCGCTTCTGCGGACACCCCAGACCCCTAATGTTCCAGCTTAAAACCTTCATTGAGCATTAGCTGATTCCAGATGGCCCTCACCTGACACCCCCTCAATTAAGCTGCCCGAGCTCCACTTGTCTTTTCCCACACACCAAATCTCAACCGCTGTTGATTTCTGATCTGATTCTGTGCTGTTGGGCTGGTAGCCTACCCATTTCTTCTACAAACTCGAAAAGGGCCACATAGTCCTCCAGCCTATCGCTAAACATTCACTAATGTTCCCTTCAACATTCCTCCACCAATGTTCCCTTCAACATTCACTCAATCCATTGGGTGACTAGTCACCATTTAGCATATATCATATAAGATGTGGTATCCATATGGTGTCTAATCTGGTATCCATATAGTGTATAATCCAATACTATATTCTTTATTTTGCACTCTACAATATTTAATATGTGATCGTTGCTAAGCCGACAAGCGTCTTTAGGCCAGCCCATCTACATGCCACCACATATGGTAGCATGGTGCAGAGGTACTAAATACAAGCCATTCATCAGGTGGGCCCCACTGTAAGATAAGATCAGTCTGCTTATCAGGCGGTCTGCATATATATATATATATATATATATATATATATATATATATAGAGAGAGAGAGAGAGAGAGAGAGAGAGAGAGAGGAATGCTCACCTGCACACCAGTTCTTACAAGAACTCATGAGCACTTTTTGAGGACTCATTGCACATGATGTGAGCCCAAAATCTGAGCCGTCCACGTGATGCAACACCCAGAAAAAACCCCAGGTCCCAACTTTCAACCTGGTCCAGAACTTTGGTGGGCCATGGAAAAATGAAATAGTTCCCTCCCTTGATTTGCCTCTCTCTCTCTCTCTCTCTCTCTCTCTCTCTCAGCTACGGCCCACCAGAGTTTTGGCTTAGGTTGAAAGTTGGGCCCTAGCGCGATTTTTGAGGTGCTGCGTCATGTGGACGGCTCAGATTTTGGGCTCACATCACGTGTGATAAGTTCTCATGAGAATTGGTGCGCAGGTGAGCATTCCTATATGTGTGTGTGTGTGGCTCCCATGATGAGTTGACCAGCCTGGCTTTTTGGCCAGATCATCTACATGGTCAGACCCACCTGATGGGTTGGATCTGCACCCATATGCCATTGGCACATGTAGTGCCATGTAGATGGGCTGTGTTGTGCACGCATGTAGGCTTATAAAACCTCTTACCATGCATACTAAATCACGCACACTGTTGAATTTGTAGGGTAGTTCAAAATTTTAATAAATTTTTATCATCCATCAAAACAGAACTTCAAAAATGTTGTGTTATTTCCTTATATTTATGGTCGCCCATTCATTAAATGTTTTTGTCAGATGGTATGAAGCATTTCTTATTGCAGATGAGATTTTCCTTCTCTGTATTCGTGTTCTGATTTACATTTACCATAAATCACTCGTTAGCTTGTGTTTGGTGGAATCCATATACCCTGATGTGGAACACCTTTATTGACTCTGTGTGTACTGAATTTTGCAGTTGTGCCCAAAAAGGGTTCCGTCTTTATATTTCAAGCTGGGTGTTGGAAGATTACTCTACATGGTGACAAACTTTCTTTGAGAAACGCAGGCCCTTGATCTGATTTGAGTGTACCGCCCCTGGTAATTATTCATTGGTTATGATTTCGTTTTGAACGTCTTGTCTACCTCTATAAAATCGTCCATGCGACATTACAGACATGTCAGTGTGCTCAGCTTGCTTGGGTTGCAAAAGGCTGACGAGGATGACTATGATGCATTTTTTAGATTTGGAAAATGACCAGGAGTTCTCTTATGCCAGCCGATAGCCAGGGGCCCACCTGATTGACCCAAGGCACATGTGCATCCGGCATGTGTCTCTGGATGGAACACAGATGGCAGCAGGTCCTTATGATCCAAGCACTCCATCTCGCAGGAACTATCATGGATGATTGAAAATTTTTGTCCATGAATGTTCCGAGCACTTGATCGGATGCGATTGGCATGACTTTTGGATAGCCCCAGTGCCACCAGATGGACAGTTTGGGTCATCCGCACATGCATCCACATGATCCCTGGCAACTCATGTAACATCTTCTGCTAGTCTAGAGTCTCAACGGTGCAAGAAACACCAAACCCGCTATGGGTTCATATTGGCTGTTGCTCACAAGTCCAAACCAATCCTCTCTCCTTTCTCTCGGACGAGGATGACTAGTGACCCTGCCACTAGCCAATGGCTAATGGTTGATGCTCCGTGGGCCCCACCATGATGTATGTGTTTCATCCACGCCGTCCATCCATTTTTCCAGATCATTTTATGGTATGAGCCCAAAAATGAGGTAGATCCAAATTTCAAGTGGACCACGTCAGAGGAAGCAGCGTTGATTGAATGCCCACCATTAAAAACTTCTTAGGAGCCACAAAAGCTTTGGATCAACCTGATATTTGTTTTTTCCCTTCATCCAGGTCCTTATGACCTAATCAACAGGTTAGCTGCCAAATAACATTACAGTGGACCCCAAGAAGTTTTTAATGGTGGAAATTCAATCACAAATGTTTTCCTGTGGTGTGGTCCACCTGAGATTTAGATCTGCCTCATTTTTCGGATGAAGCCCTAAAATTGATGGACAGCGTGGATAAAACACATACATCATAGTGGGGCCTACGGAGCACGACCACTAGCCGCTTGGCTAGTGGCAGCGTCACTAGCCAAACCGCATCCCTTTCTCTTCTTTTTCTTTGTGTGTATGCTGAGATTGATGTTATCTGACTTTAGGGCAGCTATTTGCAGGGACAGTGAAAACTGGAAGTGCCGTCATCAAGTTTCTTAAACCAATGAGGCAATGAAAGATGGCATTGCAGCAGCAGTCTCACCAAGGCTTCCGACAGATCAGCCTGAAAATACCATTACGACCAATCAAATCATACTGGCCATGTGCTTGCATGTCAATGGTCAAGTTTCTTCAGGCAGGTGTACTTGGCAAAGTGACGATGGCGGATATGATATGGTTTTGTTTGTTCAGGAAAGTGAAAGGGTTATTTTGATACTGTTTTAGGATGCCCAGTTTCTCCAAGAGGGAACATCCCTGTTGTGCACTGAGTTTGTACATGCGAGACTGGCAGTCGGTTTATCCAAGCCATTAATCCGATGGCCCCCATCATCGATGTGTCATGCCCGAAAACCCCCCAAATTGGAAGATCCTAAACATCAAATCTTTTCTCCATTGGATGTGGACAGTCAACTGCATTTCTTTGTAACCATGTATTTACATTTCAACAATGGAAATGTTAAGAGTTGACCGATTGAAGAGAATTTTTGAGTATGTTTATTGATGGGGACCATCAAATCAACGACTTGGATAAACTGTGGCCCCTGCTTGTCCAACAGGGAAGTTCCATGTTCATCACAGACAGGAAACCCGGGCCTCCTGATTTCGTTGGCTGCTTTGCATCATCTACTCAACTGATTTTAATTGGCATTTTAGATTCCCTCTTTTTGCAGTTTTAGGACCAAATTCCATGTATTGATGTATTTGGAAAACCAGATTGATCGGTGCTTTTCAGATGTGGATGAGCTACAATTGTCAGCTATTCCATGCCCTATGTCAAAGATGAATTCAACAATATTTGACCTTGGGCTTTGCACACCCATCATGGATTTTTAGTTCTTAGGACTGCTGATCTGTTCTTGCTTCCCGCCATCACTGATCAATTGCCCAAAAATCTGCTTGATATGAAAATCCTAGCCTTACAATTTGCAGCCGACAAATAAACAGTTAGGAAGAGGAATAGAGAAACTGTCCACATTCAACTGAAAAGAGTCCCAAGATTAGTGGTTAGGATCTTCAAATCTGGTAGATTTCGGATGGTGAAAATAGAAAATGGTCTAGGGTTATGGAACCATAGGCCCCAAACCAAGAATCCTGAGTAGAGTGAGGTCATGAATTACTGTTGCAGCACATACAATTTGAAAGAGGCACATGATCCATACCATTGAATTTGTGGGTCCCATTGTGGATGAGGCATAGTTCTAAGATCACATTGACAGGATTTCATCCATTGTGGGAAGGGCAAGTCCCAGAGGGATTGCATTGATTTCATGTAGAAATACACCCTTTTCTTTTTCGTGTAGAAATACACCTGATGAATTCTCAGCTTTCATCTTCTTTGGCAACAATAGATTTAACTATAGTGCTTGCCTCATCACCGCAATTTTTCTTTTTTACGGTCATTTATAGGGCAATCAATCAGATGGTTAGGTGCATTAAAGGCCCAACCATCTTATAACCATGTCACCTACCGCGGCCAGGCCATCGCATTGATAGAGTCCATATTTCATCTTTAAAAGTTAGAATTAAGAGCCCCACAAAAATCAGACCAACCAGACTAATCATGGCAACATAGGCTTAAATCTTGTACCATCGTCTGAGGCAAATGTGGCTGCTGATTTCCTGCTCCACAAATCATTCCAGACCACCCATCAGGTGGGCCATAGTTTTCGATATAAATAGACAGCCAAAGGAATTCTTGATTTCGACATTTCCCTTGATTATTTTTAACAAGATTTTCTTGACAAAGTTTTCTTCATTAAAAGATGGTTTCATGAAAAATTTACTCAAATACAGAAGGCGACACTTGCTTACACTGAAGATGGATTGTGGCAGATGTTTTCACATCATCACAGGTGACACATTGATGCTGGTAGAAGATAGATGGTAGCACATGTTGCACACGTAGCATGTTGGCATGTGTGCATATGTGAAGCACTTAAAGATGGCTGAAGACAGGTGGCACAATAGCACATTCGCATGTGGAGTGCTTGAAAATGAGGCTGGCACATTGAGGCTTGTGGTTCATTGATACAGTTGACAATGGGTGGTTATACATGGTGCACATATGGCAAATTCATAGATGTATAGTTCTTCAAAATAGATTATTGCACAATGGCATGTGTGGGCACTTAAAAGTGGTTGGTGGCACATGTTATATGCACATATTACACGTGAAGCACTGAAAAATGAACAACAGCCATGGTTCAACTGCACGTGGCTCATTTTAGGCATTTGAGGATGAGGGTGACAAATGCTGCACATGACATATTGGAGTGTGTGGCACATGGAAACATCATTCATTAAATGATGGCCAATGGCACATGTTGAACGGATGGCAAGAACAGCACGTATACACATGGTGCATTGGCACATGTGGGGGAACTTTATGGACAGTTGCACATGTAGGAAACTTAGAAGATAGGTGGTGGAACATGTATATATTATATAAACAGATGGGTCATTTCCTTCAATTTCTTAGAAATCATGTTTATTAGTCTGGACAAGAAAACAAAAAAGATAAAAAGTCATTTTCCTCAATTTCTTAGAAATAATGTTTCCTAAGTTTGAGCAAGGAACCAAAAGAAAGCATTTTTCAAACAAGGAAATACCTTTTCCTCAATTTAATTTTAGTGAATCCAAACAGGCCCTTAAGCTCTTGATTTGTTGAGAGGCTCAATTTCTAGGACCTCGTGAAAACTCCATACGAACGCACCCAATGAACAGGTCAGACCTTAAACACATGTTCTAGATCGCACTTCTACAAATGGCAGGGGCTGCACAAAGCTCATCAGTGTACTTTGCCTAGAGGCTCCAATAACCAAAAACACTTCATTATATATACTTTCTTAAACCCCCATAAGATCTGAACCGTTCATTCAGTGGACCCCAATGATGGAAAGGAAGGCAACTGCCCTGGTGCTTGTTGGGTGGGAGGGAAATGATACAGTAGCACCAAGTTGAGCCATAATAAGGCAGCGCATGTATACGCCCATCAGGACACACTTCGTCAGGAGGGGGTTTCCGGAAAAGGGGATTTGAAGCCTTTTTTTTTTCAGTCCGGTCAGCAAAAACCAAACAGAACGGTTTTTGTTGAGACGGCATTTTAGCACCCATTTTTGTCAAGCAGGAAATAGACTTGGTTTTGCAAAGTGCATCCAGCCACAGCATCGACCAAAACAGTTTTTTCAGCCCCAAACAGCCCTTCAGAGGGTGCATCCCAAACATAACCTACAGCATTTAAAAACACTTAATCAAATAATTATTTTAAAAAAAAACTGAAAAGTGCTTACAAAATGCCACATGACATCACTCATTAGGGCTTTACCTTGCTACAATTCAACCAGCTCTACCGTAGCATTTCTCTAGTTGATTGCAACTGCTCTTTAATCAGAGTGGGTCTCAGGGCACTGGCCGGCCCCCCTCCATAATGGACCACTCAATTGAACGGCCAGGATCTCACACCCATGCCACATGGACATAATCATTTATTTGAGAAAATGGAAGCAATGTGTGCATCTCACACAGTTCCCATGCAGTTAACTGCAGTTCCCCAATTCCTTTATTACCAACAATCATTCCTCTAAGCTTAAAAAACAGAACATCACAAAGAGATACTCTTTATGAAAGTATATTTGCCAGAATAGCAATTCCATACCTGTTTGGATATGGATTTCCATCATGTGTTGGATCCATCGCTGTAGAGAAACCCAAATGACTGGAATCATAAGAGCCATGAAACTCAAAATTCTCTCCCCGCAGTATGCAGGCAACCCAAATTACAAAAGGAAACAATTCACTTTATTCGAGGAAAACAATACGACCCAAGATGGATAGAACTAAAAATCCTGCAGAGCATTTCGGTCCTCGATCAAATGGCCAGATCAATAGCCCCAGTAGTCATTCCGGATTTCATCATCAAATTTCTTCTTGAGCTCAGGATGCTTCTCGAAATACTCATTTGCTGTCATGGTACTTATCTTTCTCTGTATAAGATTGAACAAGAACTTGTAACAGAACTCAACACACAAACTTGAAATAAGATGGGGCATTTTTTTTAACTCATGGAGCCTTGCTACGTGTTTGGGAAGCTGGAAATGGTTGGAAATGAAATCGATTTCCACGGATATATGTGGAAATTGATTGTCATTATTCCGCTTTTCCTCAGAAAATGAGTGAATTGATGTCTCCCAAAACATAATAATAATCCACTAGATTTTCCTCTATTTACTGGGGACACAAACCCATGGTCAAAGGCTCTTTTTGACTTTCCACAAGATAAAGATCAACTCTACCCAAACACCAGCAAAGGAAACACAAATCAGTTTTCATGGAAATTTTAGTTGCAAATCAAACAGTGGACTGGGTATTCTTTACCATGGTTTTCCACATTTTTTTGTTTTCCATGGAGATTTCCCATGTCCACATTTTGGATTCTTGCCATCTAAACAGGGATATGCACATGCAGAGGATCAAGAATCCACTTGGTGGCACACATGCACAACAGCACAAGATACATCTCGCCCCCTTCATAAAATGGCCCACATGATGAACGTGCCTTGGCTGACAAACCAGATTAGTTCACTCATCAGGCAGGTCACTTAAGTACAACAAAAGGCAGACAGTTAAAATCATGGTGATTGAAGGTCCACAGACGGTGTACATACCACGTGGCCAGACTGACGAGTGGAAAGGCCTGAATTTTCAGGCCAGGGCATGTTCACAGTGGGAGCCAACCAGTGAATGGCCCGTATACTACACGACATAAGCCATGCTTGCACGTGTGCGCCACAAAGATGATTTCCAATCCCTAAGCCTAAACATCATTAGGGTTCCCCTTTTTTCTCTGACCTTCATCTCTTGAACCTCAGCAATTTCCTTTTCCAGCCTCTCAGACTCCTTGAGAGATTTCTCTTCTGCTTCTTTCAGTTCCACCAACTGCAAGACATTCAATGAAATATTAAAAGAAGGATTACACTACCAAGGCATGAGTTCTCCATAGGACACAAGAACTAAATTCAAACCCCACCCCCTTCTAGAAATAAAAGGACATTTTGACATAAAAATAAATTCATGATGCAATATTAAAGCAAACTTCAGTTCCCCGGCAGCAGCAGCAGCGGTAAATTGGGAATATCATATCAGTGTCTGTTCTCACCAGTGCCTCGAACTTGGGCTTATATTCAGGTGTGACGGTGTCCACATACTTGGGGACCTGCACGCCTGCAGAATAGACGGTTAAAATGTAAAACAAGATAACGTTAAGTACAACAGAAGAAAATGCTTATAAAGAGAGAAGGAATACGGACAGCCATGGTGCTTAAAACCAGTAGTGATACTACTAGCAAAAAGGGCATTCGCACCCACCCATCCATCAGTTTGTCCTTGTTATAGCTTAAGAAATTGGAAAGGAACTGTTGCCTAAGCACTCTTAAGGTTAAAATCAATGTTTATCTAGATTGAAGAATTTTTAGCTTCATCAAGCAGTAATTTTCCCTAACTACCAAAGCTTGATAGCTCTGGATGTTATCACTACACCAGCATAGTAGAGTTTTTGAATGGTCTAAAGTACATCATACAGTTATTGTTTTAAGGCCACAGTCTCTTGTGAGACTGCAAACTTGTGGAATAGGACCGGAATGAAAGGGCAAGCCTGGAGGAATGTTACCTAGATCGTCATCACACGATCCGGATCATGGATCGTTTGTGATCCTGATTGCTATTTCTACCAATCCAAATTATGATTCTTTTTATTCTTAATTGTTGATCCTGATTAACGTGTGTAAAGGATCCAGCCAATATTTACAGTAATGATATTCATCACTTCATATGAATTACAACATTAGTTCGTATATATTGGCTGGATCCTCTAAAAATGTTTTTAGAAAAAGCTTTTTCTACCACTCTTATTCACCTACATCAGGCTACATGTGATTGTTGTTCAACTATGCATGGAGAAAACCATGTTGTGTGCCTGCGCATCGAGTCCCACCATGATGGGATGACCCAAAAATCAAGTATATACAATCATTACATGGACCACACCATAGAAAAACTCAACATCCACCTTCCAAATTCACGTGGGGGTCCGCATGATGGTTGCATCGGCCTTATTTTTAGGGCATCCCATTTTCTTGGTGGAGGGCAACCCTTCTAGATCATTAGATTCTGTACAAAAATCTCAGTGGGCCCCACAAGCAGAGTTTTAGAATTAGCTTTTTCTACAAAATTTGTAAAGGATTCATCCTCTCACAAACACACTTGGAGGGACTTGCATGACCCCACCACTAGCATACCACATATTGGAGAAAGTAGGGTGCCACATACCCATTCCCGTACTACCACATGCCAAAGCAACTCATGATCCAAGTAACCTTGATCTGGAAGTGAATGCCGGGTGCACTGCCACAGATATTAGTTGGGAAGCATGGTGGTGGATTATGATCCCCAACGGTTTAAAGGGATACCTTGATGTGTTTCATCAGCACTTGGGCTTTTGGCACATTCATCAGGTACCTAACATATATGGTTGCTTGGTTACGAACTTGGTAGGGGCTCTCTAGTACAAAAAAGTCATCGCTGTGCATGTCTCACCTCTTTCATTTATACCAGTGACAAACTTAGTAATAGAAAAAAAAATAATGTACAGCTGTTAACATGAAAGAAAGAACAGGAGGATTAATTACTATGATGCGCCTATTTCATGGGGTTCAAAAAAGCAACCTTATTCAAAATTCCCTGCTGTGGTGGCCAAGAAGCTGGAGAAGATTAAGAGAGACTTCATACGGCAAGGGAAGTGCAAGAAGACTAAATTCCACCAAGATGATTGGATGGAAACCCAGGACTCTAAAAAGGAGATCACCATCAGTAAAGCATGGTTGAAGGAGAATAATGGGTCTCCTAAGCAAGTGGTGGTGGAGGTTTGATAGAAAGAAGAATGCTCGTATTGGCATGCATGCCATGCTTGCATGCAGGTGGACAGGACCACACACATGTAGACTTAACAAACCTCTTCATCTCCTTCTTTACAATAAATAATAACTTTGCGCGTGTTATTTTGACCCTCGAAGAAATGTTCTTGCCATGGCTTCCCATGAATCTTTAAACCCAAGTGGACAAGAAAAGGGCTGATTTTACATCCCTGGAGGTTTTCTAGGCCAGTTAGGATTACTGACAATGACCATGTCAATTTAAGAGAGGAAAAAAAAACACTATGGGCCATGTCGTATAGTGTCTTCTCCTCCTTTTAATAAGCATGGAGCTGGGCAAAAAATGGCTTTAACTATGACCTCCTTAAGGAAATGGTAGTGGAAAATATACTCCTCTTGAAATTAGAAGTTACAAGAACAAGTTGATGAGCTAAACATTTGAAGAGCATTTCGTTTATGAGACTACTAGGGGTAGGGCACATGAGATGCACATGGAGCAAGGGGATAGAGACAGAAAAGGGATAGAGATTGGGGGGAGAGAGAGAGAGAGAGAGAGAGAGAGAGAGAGAGAGAGAGAGAGAGAGAGAAGGTGGCAGCTACAAACAGGAAAAGAAAAGAGAAGGGAACGGTGGGCGATCCATCCTCACCGTTTCCTTTGTTGTGGCCCACGCAAGTCCCTGATCCACCTAATTTTTAGGCTGACGTTCTAAAAATGAGACGACACAACAGATGTGTGGAATGGATGTCACACAGTCATTAGGGTGGACCCCATGGATCCTTTATTGCACTATCTCCATAATGAGATGTTGTGCAGGTTTACAAGCATGGAGAAGAGGAGAGCTTGGTCTGGGTTACATGCATTTAAAGTGAAAGGAAACAAGTGAAATCTATGCCATCTCTTGTTCGGTAACATCTCAACCGTTCCTGCCAAGCAGTGCCATTTTTAATACAATTTTACCCTCTCTTAACCAATGTTGTGAATACTAATTGCGAGGCAAAAAATTCCTTAAGCTATTGGCATTATTTATAGTAGAGAAGAGTGATAATAGGTGTAGTCTGGACTCTGGAGACTGGAGAGAGATTGCTCTCCTGTTAAATGCCTTCCAGTACTTCATATGCCAGTCACTTTCTACATAGATAATGGGACCATTTGTCAACTTTCAGCAGCATAAGAGTGCAAACTCAGTGCAATTGGAAGAGTAAAGGACACTAATTCTCAAGGCTGTGTCACACAAGAAAAGTCGGTGCTTCAAGCCTGGAAGAGTAGATGGAGCTTAGGATACGAGGGATCTCTTGCCAAGGAGATCTTATTAAAGTTTTGCTAAAAAAACTTAAGTATTGAAAGCAAGATGAAACTAGAATATAATTAAAATACATGAAAGTCAAAAACCAAATAGATATGGTAGATTGTAAATTTGTAACCAAGTGCTCTCTCAAATGCCAATTGCACATTATAAACAGTAGGTCAGAGCACATACTCTCATAAGCCTCTTTATACATATCAACTAAGCGAGAACCAATTCCTTTTCTATAATACTCCCAGTCTATCGGTTCAGGTTCCTGCATAAAAGAAATAAAAATATATATAAAAAAAAGTGGTTAACAGGGTTCTCAATAGTGCTGAAAGTAGACCAGGCGAAAAATTAAAATTTTGACAGACCAGACCACTAAGTCCAAAATCCAGGCTGAAACCAGCCCATGCTGAGCCAATTGAAAGTGCTAGTTGAAAGTGCTAGTTCTCATTTGACAGAGAACATAAGCAAAGAAACTCCACGATACAAGGTGCGAGTTTACCGACAATCTCAGCCACGATTCTATTTCTTAAGTTAAGAAATAGAATCTCCTATTTTAGGCACATATCATAAGTTAAGCTTATTTCAAGTATTCATGCTCGAATATCGATACTTCCAAGATGCCTTGGAAATTTATAAATATTGCATAAGTGATTTATATAAGCTACCCAAATGATCTACAAATTTAATGCTAGTAAGAGTAGTTATTTGAAGGGAAAATGAACCAAGCTTCCAGCACATTGCTAACTCATTGGCAAATGAAGCCCTTTTTTCTGAGGGTAACCGAAATCACCCGATCAATACAAAGAGGAAGATTTCCCACCAGCTATCCTGAAAAACCTCCACCGAGCTCTCAACAAAGACATTAGTAGCTCTTGTCCACTCCACAACTGACCACTTATTCCAGATTTTGTTCCTACCCATTGTGCTCATCTCTCAATAATAATGCGAGATTGGCAAGATTAGCCAACGTCCTTTTCAGTATATGGTGTGAGTACGGAGATAGAGCCCATTGACATTTTATCATCACCAATTAGGATTCATGCATATGGTGTATGGCCCTTAATAAAGTGGAATGGTGGAACAGGATTCATGCAGCCGACCAATTAATTGGGATAAGGTTTAGATGATAATGATGATGACGATTAGCAATATCAGCCAACGTCCTTTTCAGTATATGGTGCAAGCAGGGTAGAGCCCATTGATATTTCATCATCACCAATTAAAATGCAATTGGCATAACGCCATATTCAACACGGACCCAATTTATCATGATAGAGAATCAGACTTCTTAGACTACATGCTTGGGAGGCTAGGGTAATGGAGATCATGGATGCAGGCGTGTGTTCAGTTTGCCCAATTCTCAATCCTAGTCAACGGGTCTCCAAAAGGCTTCTTTCAATCATCGCGAGGCCTAAGGCAAGGAGACCCGCTCTCCCCCTTTTCATCGTCGTGGTGAAAGCTTTGAACAGGATGTTGGAAAGAGATCAATTAGTTGGGCTGATGAGATGGTTTAGGGTGAAGAAAGCAACGTTTCATCTCTCTCACCTACAATTCACTGACAACACTCTTCTCTTCTATGGAGCGAATGAGGTATTGGTGGACAATTTAAGGACAATAGTGAGATGCCTTGAAGCGATCAAGTAAACATTACGAAAAGCAAGATGCTTTGTGTTGCCACATCTAAAGAGGTGGAAAGATTATGGCCTGTTTGGCCCGCGGGATTAAATGGTATGGAATCGCATTAGATGGGATTAACATCATTATTGCACAATGATTGCATGTCTGGAAATACCATGGTATTTTTTACCATCCAATCCCTATGTTTTGGAATCAAATTCTTCCTCAAGCAAAAACACCGTAGTAGCAAAACCCTGTTTGGTGGACGATGGATTTGTAATCAACGGACCAGATTCATAACCGATGTCGGTCACTTGCACATGTATATAACTCAAATGTTAGGTGTAAAGGATGCATATCAATGGACCGCATGGATAAAACACGTGCATTAATGTGGAGCCCACAAATGTAGTGAATTTCAAAATCCACCGAAAATCCCGCATGGGACCTAATGCAATTCCATTCCAACTAATCCCATTCCTTCCCGTGTCTCCAAACATCCCAAGGAATTTGCACAGAACCAAGTGCAATTCCATCCCACTTAATCCCTCCTAAGCCCATGTACCAAACATTGCACAAAACCAAGTGCAATTCCATCCCACTTAATCCCTCCTAAGCCCATGTACCAAACAGGCCCTTAGCAGTGATCTTCGGATATCATGTTGGCTCCCTTCCATCTCAATGGAAGAGTCATCACCTATCCTTGGGGGGTGGGCTCACTTTGATTAATATGGCCTTGTCCAATCTCTCCATTTACTAGATGCCCTATTCAAATGTCTGGCTTCGACGTTGGAGTGGCTAGAAAAATCGCAGCGTGATTTCCTGTGGCAGGGTGCCGAGGCAAAGCACAAGTTTCACCTTCTGAAGGGAATGAAATGTGTATGTTGATTCTATGAATGCAGACCTCCATACAAAGATGAATTAGATGAACTCCACCTTGCTTGGTAAATGGCTTTGGAAGTTTTGGGAGAGGAGAGAAGGCTATGGAGGGAGGTTATTGCATGCAAATACGGTACGTAGGAAGGTGGGTGGTGGGCAAAAGATTCTTCAAGATACAGGGCTTCCGAGATGTGGAAGGCAGTGAGTAATGTGAAGGGAGAATTTACGGAGGCAGTTTACTTTGCTTGCAAACACGGGAGTAGTTTGGGCTCATTTGGATATGGAATCACCCTCTTTAGGAGGATTCCTCAACGTTGGCGAGTCTAGCCCAAACTTAAATATTGCTACCGATCGCTACTTTGATGCCTCCAGCAAGGACAGGGTGTGGTTTCCACCAGTGTTTGCAGTATCAATAATATCAGCCGATATTATCGATATCGATAAACAGCAATAAACACTGGCCCAGTAATAACAGGCTAGTGGCCTGATTCTTGTGTATCATGCAATATCGATAATATCGGCAGATATATTGATATCGCACGATATATCGTCAATTTATCGCATTTTTTTCTATTGCGGATTCCAAATATCGTCAATACCTAGACGATATCGTCCAGGTGTCAGTCAGACGCACAAGAGTCCCCCATTTTGTAGAAAAAAATGAACTCACGTTTCGACTTTGCGTAGGGGTCATAGTTCGTTAAGTCCAGTTAGCCCTTTTCTAGATTTTATTGAGTACTCATATAGATCTATGCCATATAGGGTAGCTTGCATTGCGTTGAACTAGAATAGTCAAAACTGCATTTGGAGGATACTCAATCAGTTGCATCATCCATAGGTATATTTCTCAACTCTTTTGCTTGTTTTACTTTGTCAATGAATTGATTGTGTTTTCATTAATGTCTTCTTACATTTATATATCTTATGTAATCAATTTGAACAATAGTTGCATCATTTTAGTCAGACACTGCATAGCTTAGGATCCTTTTACAAAAGAACTCCATTATGTGGACTTTCGTTTTTACATATGATGATTTAAATGTGTGTATTAAGGTCCATTTTAACAATCCCTGAAGTTTCATTGCAAAATTCAATCAATTTCTCAATGTTTCCCCATCTTTCCCAAAAAGTGTTATACATTACGCAATACAACCAATATATCCCTAACGATACGCGATATGCATCTGTATCCCAAGGGTGCGAAACGTAACACGATACCGATACTGCAAACACTGGTTTTCACCAATCAAAGGAATTTTATGGATGAGGATGTGGATGACTTCGCCCAGCTTCTTTGGCGCCTCCTTCGTAGGAGACCACAACCTCTAGTGTGGGATTCCATGGTGTGGTCTACATCTAAATCTGGCATTTCTTGATTAGGTCCTTCTATAAAAAGCTATCGTCTCCCTTGGCTCGATCAAGATGTGCTCCTACCTCCTTCGTTTGGTCCCATGGGGGCCCTCCTAAGGTGGCAGTCTCTATGTGATTAGTGAGAAGAAAAAGATGCTGACCATTGAATAATTTGCAAAAATAGGCTATGGAAATTCCAAACTGATGCACAATGTGCATGAGGAACGTGAAGTCAGTGAACCACTGGCTCATCCACCGTGCAATGGCTCAGACAGTTTGGAACAAATTCCTAGCAATCTTCCAAACTCAATGGGTAATGCCAAGCTTGGCATTGGTGCAACCCGATTATTGAGTCAATGAGATCTCGACACCCAAATCCCAAAGAAATGGATAAGAGTACACCCATAACAATATTTGCGTAAAAAAAGAGAAATATTATACCGATATTAAACTTCTTCTAATAATACATAAGAAAAACTCACACTCACAAAATTTTGGAAGTCGTCCCGGCTTTGGAGGGGCCTAGCTGCCTAGGCCTTCATCAATTCTCCCCGGCTTTGAAAGAAGTCGTCCTCAAATTGGAAACCAATCTCAGCCTTTGGACTCGTACTGCTTCCACGACAAATCTTCTTCTTTGGTGGAAGCTTGTGGCGCAACCTAAAGTGTCACTTGGCACAATCTTTATTAGAGTCCACTATAGATTATGTCTCTTTCGCTTGTGCTTTAAAAGGGTACTAACTTGTTTGTTGTAACACTAAAGTTCTTTGTGAATCCTAAAACATTTATCTCATCTTTCATGCCATGGTCATTTTTTGCAAAGGTGCTTCAATTTTACTGATGAGACCTATTCGCATGTCTATCAATGTGACCGCCACCACCATTGGATCCATCAATTGATCTATGGGTGAATTCAAGTGTAGATCCACCGTTAATGCATCGACCATTTCAGATGCTAACTTTTTCTTTGACTTTGTAGATCTCTTTGTCATTTCTGGAATTTTTACTTCAATTATGGATCCCCTGTCACGTTCCAACAATCAAGAATTTGATCATTGGTATCTTCATAAACCAAGGTCACCCATTGTTCGTTGGGATCTTGGTGGGGACCTTTCCCTACATGTACGCATGTTCCAACTTCAGTCTCTGAATTCCCTCCACGCCAAAGCTCTCTCACTTGATTAGTGAGATTGCCTACTAGATGTATGAGTTGATCTACCCATTTTGCAAGTACGTGGATCAATTGAATTAGTTGCACAAACTTTTATATATCACACCTTTCAAAACCATTAGGAGATTATGTAGAGCCAGTAGTTCCCCAGTGATCACTCACTTTGATACCAAAATGGTGCAACCTAGTTATCAAGTCAATGTAATCTCAACACCCAAATAGCAAATAAATAGACAAGAGTACACCCACAAGAATATTTGCGTAGGGAGGAAGAAATACTTTATTGACATCGAACTTTTTCTTGCAATACTTGAGAAAAACTCACACTAACAAAATTTTGGAATGCCTACCTCCTACACCATCCCCCTTTATAGACCATAAACATATCTTCAATAAGAAATCCCGAACTAAGAGATTGATTTCAAATCAGTCTAATATATACCTAAGATGGTAAAAGCCTAATAATAATGAAAGCAAATCTAGGAAATAATCCTCCAAATCTTCAATCACATCTTCAAATCAACCCCTACATCTTCAATCACATCTCCCCTTATCTTCAATCACATCTTTAAATCAGCCCTCATATTTTCAACAAATAGTAAATTGCAAATCTTAGTATTTAGGCTCCAAATCTATAAATAAACAGTCCAAAATCAACACATGTTGGGCCCTGCAGTGGGTCGTGGGCCTAGGTGGGTGGGTGGGTGGGGGGGGGGGGGGGGGGGGGGGGGGGGGGGGCTGCATTAGGCATGGAGGGGAGGAGATGGCATGGGTAAAGTAGTCTGGAGACCTTTGTTGTTAGCGGTTTTGTGAGCCTTGTGGGGGAAGAGGAACAATAGGAACTTTTGAAACATTCATCTGCAAGGTCTTTAAGAGGGCCAAGTTCTCAGTGTTGGAGTCAGCTGATTGTATCTTTGCTTCTACCTGTAAGGAGTGGGTTGTAAAATTGGGTTGTTGTTGTAAAGTTCTCGCCTTTTGGCCTTTTTTAATAAAAGTTGTATTGCCTTTAAAAAACAGATAGCAAGAAAAATTCCTCTAACGATAAACCGCTGAACCATTCTGATTTTGCCAAAAATTGAGTGTTTCGGCCGAATGTGCCCCTATTAAAACATGATAAGGTGGAAATACGTCCACGAGCTTTTCGTGGTAAATGGTGAATCCGAATGCAATGTGAAGGCTAAATCATTGCTTGTACACTGTCTTATGGTAATGGTACTGTTTGGAAGTTGTATGGACCTCAATCATGACTCACAAGTGATTTCACAACCACATTGAAATGATATCTATCCATTCTTCCAATCATTCGGCATGGCACACAATACTAGTAGTGGTACCTCAATTACACAGGATACAAATTTACTGCCTTCACCACCCCAAATCGATATTCAATGCATTTCAGATATGATACATAGATAGCTGTCATCTCGTGGAAATAAGACAACATTAACATGACCAAAAATCCGAACCCAAGCTCAAAACCCTTGCCAGATCCAGTATCCCAACCAAAATGACACTTCAGCAATCCTCACAAGACCATAACCCTAATTCCAAACTCCCTGTCAACATCAAGTGCTAATTTCAAAACCCTATCTCCAAAACATCATCAGCTCGACACAGAAACGCCACCCAAAATCACCAATCTCAAAATACCCTCCCATCATAGATAAGAAAATCGATATCATATTGGCCGATACGGCCGTATCGTATCCGTATCGGTCCATATCACCGATACGCCCATAAAAGCCCAAATTTGATTTTTTTTTTTTTCCCAAAATTCACTCATATTTCTCATATTTCTTCTTCTTCTTTTCATTTAAATCATGAAAGAATATTAAAAACTCATTTTGGGTTAGATCTAAACCTATTTTGGAATCAAAACAAATTATTTAAATGGGATTCAAGTATTCAACTAATCGAAGCGAAGTGGACCATTATGGGAAAAATCGTAAAGAATCGTAAACCTTCACTTTCTCTTTTATATTTTCATCTTCTTTTTGTTGTATTTCCAATGTAATGGGTCATTGTTCACCAAATTATGTTTGGTTTGTGTTCAATTAGAGCCCATTTAGTTGACTTTCAACAAGTCAAATCGACAGACAACATTCTCATCAAAAGAATCATTCGATACACCATTGAATACATGGTCAAAACACAAAAAATAATAGATTCATGAAAATCTCTTTTTTTTTTCCTATTTTCTGATTTTTTTTCATATTTTTTTGCTTCAAAAAAAAATTCTGACCGATACGGCCCCGATTCTGATACACGACGCCATATCGTATCATTTTTCCACATGACTGATACAGCGGCCGATACCGTCATTCAGAACCATGCCTCCCATCCAAACCCTGATCTCAAGATCCCCAAACAACCCAAACCCTAATTTAAATCCCCATAAAACCCAACCTCTGATATCTATAAAATGAGGCTAAGACAAAACAGTAAAAATGGCAGAACCAGAATGCAGTAAATCCCTCTCCCCACTGTTCACAAGCCAGCCAGACGCATAAATCAGAACCGTCCATCCACCGACCCTGCCATGATCACTAAACCCTTCAAACCCCACGCAGATCAGACAATCCTATCCACAAAATAAAAAACCCAAACAAAGACTAGAATCATCCAACATGCTCATTTTTTCAATTCAATCCATGATAGCCATTGCTAGAAGAACGACCCCGATCAATCCACCTCCCGCCATGCACACAGTAGATGAAGAGGCCGCAGAACCGCTATTTGGTAAATCCCTCTCCACACTCTCCACAAGACAGCCGGATACACAAATCCGAACCAACCATCCACCGACCCCTGCCATGATCAACGAGCACTTCAAACCCCCACGAAGATCGGACGATCCAATCCACAAAACACGCAAACGAAGGCCACGATCATCAAACAAGCACTGTTTTCATTCAATCCACGATATACGATGGTCCCAGCTAAACGAACGTCCCCGATCGATCCACCCCCGCCACACACGCAATAGATAAAGATAGGGTCATACCAAAATCCAGTTCTACGGTATCTACGGTACCATTGAAAGCTAAAATAAAAAGAGAAACCCTAGTTTTCAGGGCTGTAGAAGATGGGAAAAAAGGAACGTTGGAAATCGGGAGTATGAACCTGGCTGAACTTGGTCTGGAGCTGGTTATTGACTTCGTTGAAGGCGCGTCGGAGAGAAGCGAACTCCTTGCGAGCTTCTTCGGAGACGAGAAGCTTCGCCATTCCTTCCCAATCTATGCCCTTCGACGCCTTCGTCGCCAGCTCTGCTACCTTCTTCCCGTTTCCGCTCATCCTCTCTCTCTCTCTCTCTCTCTCTGAAGTGTGGGGCTTTGGAAATGTGGTATTGGGAGGAGAAGAGGGATTGGATGCTGCGTGTATATATATAGATGCGCGACCTGAGGATGGGGTACTCGGGTTTTATAGTTTGTGCATGTGGGGGCCAGGGATTAGTGATCGGGACCGTTGGTGTGATGGGGCTTGTCGGGGATGGAAGGAGGCTTGAAAATCTCATGGATTGGGATTTGGAGATGGTGAGCGTATTTGCTTGTGTGATAGATGGATAAGGTGGAATTTGCATCCACGCGTGCGCGAGGTTTGCCCCGTGGGATCCAGCCAGGTGGGTACAACCCTGACCGTGGGGCCCACTTCAATGTATGTGATGTATATCCACACCGTCCATCAGTTTTTCCAGCTTGTTTTAGGGCATGGTCTCTTAAAATGAAGCAGATACAAATCTTAGATGGACCACACAGTAGGGATTGAATTCCAACCATTAAAAGCTTCTTGGGGTCACAAGAGTTTTAGATCAAACTGCTATTTGTGATTCCCTTCATCTGGGTCTTTGTGACCTTGGATGGCAAATAAACATTACGGTTGACCTAAGAAGTTTTTAATGGTGGGTGTTCAATAACCTTTGTTTCATATGTTATGGTGCATTTAAATTTTAATTTTGCTCTCTTTTTACTCTTTTTATTTTTTTGTCCATGCCCTAAGATAAGCCATCAAAATAGATCGATGGCTGGGAATAGAACGCCGATAGCATAAGTAAAAGCTGAATAACAACATAATAGAATATGTGAATCAAACGAGCAATCTAATACAACCAATCACAAAAGCATTCAACCACACAGAGTCAATCTAATTTCACGTGGAAAAACTTCGCGAGTAAAAAACCACGGCACAAAGCGACCTATTGTGAATCAGAAGCTTACAGAGATGAACAGCCCATGAGCAAATAAAACTAAAGCTCTCTCCCCTCTACCTAATGCACTTAGGAAACCCTGGACACCTTATAATTACTCGTAATCTTAGTTACAATCCGTTTATATATAGGCAACAAACTAAAATTAAAAACTATTTACGCGAATTGACATATCTACATTAGAAAATGTGTGCACAGCCGACTGGTCGGACCACACAAAAACAATTCAGAGGAAACTTCCAAATTTGTCACACCAGACTCAACAACCGACCAGTCGTAGCCGATCGGCCCCCACTATCCGATCGGTCATAATAGTCCAAAGACCGTCAGACATCCCAAAAACAAAGACTTTGAAGACTCTTCCAACATGGACAACATGGATACCCATGGTTAACCATGGTCGCACCCACCTAAGTTGATCCAGCTAATCTGCATCCAAATGGTGGGCCGGAAAGAGTAACACCTAAGGGCTTGTTTCGATTCATGGAAAGCATAAAATAAAATTTTTAAAAAAAAAAAAAAAAAATCATTTGTCAGTAACACTTAAGGGCTTATCTTTATGTCTATTTTTAAATAAGGAGTTTCTAAAAAAAATCTAAGAGCCGTTTTGAAATTTATTATTTGATAAAATAAAATAAAATAAAAATGATTATTATCATGCATCAAATGAACACACGACACATATGCAAGAGTGTCAATGAGCCGGGCTGAAGCCTAAAAAATCAGAATTTTGTATAGGGCTGGCCTGATGGCCCAGCCCGAAACAGTTTAAAACCAGGGCTGAAACCTTCACTTGTTTTTCTTTCTTTTTTTACATACGCATCACACCCCCATGCACCCACACCACAATGGGTACTCGAACCCATCACTTCATGTTGGAACTCTTGTGAGTCTACCATTGAGGCATGAGTAAGGACCTGATTGAATGCTTATGTTGAACATGGTTTTCTAAGCTGTATTTTTTTTAATCATCCATCATTTTTCACACAAAGTGAGGTCTCTGGGATGGATGAGATACTTGCATTAGTCAATGACAAAGTATACTTGACATTATAGCTAATGTGCTCATCAAGTGGGCCATAAAGTGCACAACAAAATGGATGCATTGAAAATGGGGATAACTAGTGGTCCTTGAATTTTGTGTTGAATCTTGGATTTGCGAGCTCATTGTATTTCAAAGATAGTTCATTATTTCATTTTTTTTTCACTTGTCGGAATATTTTGAAAAGAACAGCAAATCTACGTTGAGCTGTTAACTAATTAAGTCAGGACTTGAACTGATAAATCTAACATTTTCTTCTAAAAGGTTTCTTGTTCCTCCACTAGGTATTATTTATTTCAATGCACATCTATAGACCGTGAGTCTTCTAAGTCAATGGTCGTCATGTCCAGTCTCAAGTTCTTAAAGACTATTAGAGGAATCATTGTTCAACAAACCCATAATGAAAATTCAAGACAATACTATATACTAAGGATTAATGTGATGTCCACGAAAGACTCACGGTCATCAAGATCTACAATTGAGATCGCCTTAAGCACATCCACGCAGTTAATAGATTAGAGCTCACAATAGTTTTTTGGGTTACTGGCTCCAACAAAACATTGACACATCCAACGATTAGAGCCTAATGGATTTTTTTTTCTTCATTTATTTGAATTGCCTCCCCACCATGCATCAATAGAAAAAAGGGATATACAATGGTATCAAAACTCAAGTCGACCACGAAATACTGTTGCTAACCCCTTTCTTCACCAGCGCTGCAGTGCATGTGTGGCCAATCCATTAAGTAGACCGCCCTTGTTTTTATAGAAAACATTTGCACAGGCTGGATAAAAGTCCTATGATTTTGCACAATAATGCTTGGTGCATCTACACATGCAATTACAAAAGCCACTCGTGTTTGCTCGGGCCACCAAGTGCACAAATGGGTCCCATCTTTTTATGGTTTGAAATATTCATGTCAAGTGATCCTAACCATACAATTTGGCCCAAGCATTCATTGTAAGAATCCATAATTTGATGTCTAAGGATCATCTGATGGAAGAGACATTGGAGCATTATCCATGCCAATATGACAAACCACATCAATCATCCACTATATGGGTCGGGCTTGGTCAGGTCTAACTCCAGATAGGCTGCATTGGTGTGAAGTCGAGTCTATTGTCTTGTTTGTTGGCTTCCCGAGCACACTCTTGGCCACACGTGATATGCACAGGCATGCTAAAATCGATTTGTGTGGCTTTATTCCAATTGAACAACGTTGACCCTAAGTGCCGAGATAGATAGATATGTCGAACTCGACCGTATATGACCGAGACCTAGGAAGATCAGTCGCCTATTCAGTCAGTCACAATATATTGTTTAATAGGATCAGGTTGTTATCGAAGGGTATGGTTTGTCCTTCGTAAATGGGTCACACTTTTCCTTCCATAAGAAAGGACTTTCAAATATAATAGTAGATCAAAAGGAAATACCTATGATCCTTCGCAAAGATCAACTGCAAAACGATTTTTTTAATGAAAATTTAGCTTGTATTGAGATAACTTAGTCCAATGTATGAGCGTAGACTTGGATTTGAATTACAACTAAGCTACTGGGTTACTGCTACTCCTAATGTAAGATCACGCTAAGATAACAATTATGTTAGGATAATTGAAAAAGATTGATTTGATTTAGTTTGGTGCTGTTGGTATGAGACCTCTTGCTTTGTCAATTTCCTATGTGATTTATAGATTCTTTTGGTGGCAAAAGAACCATCTAGATGCGCCCCAGGTCCAATCGTTACAGTAGCCCGTCAATGCTATTGTGATCCTTTAGTATCTTCACATCCCTTGTCATTTATTTGGTAACACTTCATTAGGCCGTCTTTCTTTACATGATGTGTTACACTCAACCATCACTAGCTGTCATACCGAAGAATACACTCCATGTATCTAAGCGGATCGTATGCATGTGTTATACAATTCTCCTGTAGTGCCACGTCCTCTTCTGATTGATTATACTCAGAAGGGTCAAAATAGGGTACAACAGAGTTGGTCTATTGGCCAACCTTAATATCTATGTTACATCCATTCCGTCCATCAGTTGAGCCAACTTATGCTAGGAAGTGACCCAAAAAATTAGGCGGATGCAAAACCCAAGTGGGCCATACCATAAGGATAGTGGGGATGGGAATCACCCACCATTGAGACCTTAGTTGGCCCACCACGATGTTTACATGCCATTAAACTTGTTCCAGTTAAGTTAGTGGGACCCTGGTAATAGGGCCAACATCGATGCAGGCATTGTATATCCAAAACGTCCGTACGTTTTGCAAGCTTATTTTAGGGAGTGGTCCCAAAAATGAAAAAGATACAAATTTCAGGTGGACCACACCATAAGAGTTAAAGAGTGATTGTTGAATGGCCCCATTAAAGACTTCCTACATTAAAAGCTTCATAGGGTCCAACTTTTCCTGCCATTTCCGGCGCGGATTTATGCGAAAGCCTTTCAATAAAATTACCTGCCATTGAAGCTAGGTGAGGCCCACTGTAATGCTTGTGAGAAATCTGTTATGTTCATCCATTTTTTTAGATCATATGAGACCAAAAAAAATAAAATAAAAAATAAAATTAAGGTGGATTGAAAACTAAGTAGGACATGGTAAAGGGAAAATTGGGGAAAAAATGCATACAGTTGAAGTGTTCCTCAACTTTATCTCAATGTTTATATGCCATCTAAACCGTTTACAAGGTTCCCATTGGCTGAACCAATACAAATCTATCTTGATGTTTATATGCCGTCTAAAGGGGTGTTTGGGGCATGGGGCTAGGTGGGATGGAATTGCATTTGGTTCTGTGCAAATTCCATATGATGCTTGGAGAGGATGGGAAGCTTGGGATTAGGTGAGATGGAATTGCACTTGATCCGACGTGGGATTTCAAAATCCCACACATGTGAGCCCCACATTGATGCATGTGTTTTATCCATGCCATCCATCCATATAAGTCCTTTATACATGACACTATGGTTATATACATGTTCAAGTGATGGACATCCGTTGTGAATTTGGTCCATTGATTGCAATTCCATGGTCCACCAAACGGGATTTTGTTTAATCCAATAGTTTTCCTATGGTAAGTATTTGATCCAAACACACCTTAAACCGTTTATAAAGCTCCCATCGGGCTGAACCAATACAAAACTTTTGTGGCTCACATGAATGTTTCAACGGTGGTCATTCAATCCTCACTATTTCCTCTCAGGTGGCCCACTTTAGTTTTAAATCCTCATTATTATTAAATTTTTTTATTGCGTCCTAAAATAAGTGACCAAAACCAATGAAGGGTGATTTTTTCACAAACATCGAAGTGGCCCTACCTAGCTTACCAGCGCAGCAACTTTCTACCTGAAATCCGCACATGCGGTTCGTGTCTTAAAGGACGGCTTTCTTTGAAAGCTCTCTCAAGAAGCTCCGCCCTGAGTCGGATCGTCATAATCTTTGTATGAAATCCACTCGTTTCCTCCATTTTTTCGAAAGCTTTCCCAAGAAGTTTCGCAATGGGTGGAGCCCATTGTAATGTTTGTGAGAAATCCACTCCATTCATCTGTTTTTCAAGCTCATTTAATGTATGTGGCAAAAAAATAAGGCAGATCAAAAACTAAAGTGGGCCATATAAGAGGAAACAATTGGGGGATCTAGTGACCGCCTTTGAAACTTTCATATGGCCACAAATGTTTTTGCATCATGCTAAATCTTTCTTATTTTCAGTTTATCCCAATGAAAATGACTTTATAAACGGTTGGATGGCATGTAAACATCAAGCCTAAGAAAGTTTCAATGGCAGGCATTTCTTTACCCAAATTTCCCTCTCGTATAGCCCGCTTGCGTTTTAGATCAGCCTCAATTTTGGTCGTACGGCTAAAGTGATCTCAAAAAACAGATAGACGGGTGGATTTCCCACAAACATCATGGTGGCCCCACCTAGCTTCTTGCGCGGGAACTTCCTTCGAAATTGCCAAATTGGCAGGAAATCCGCGTCCGTTTGTCTCACTTGAGCGTTTTATGTCTGATTTTTTGGGATGCGGATTGCGTCCTGCCGCGGCCCGGACGGATTACAGTCCAGGTAGACCAGTGGAGGGGCCCACCGTTATGTATCCGTTTATCTACTCCGTCCATCCATTTTATAAGATCATGATGGGATTTGGGTCCAAAGAAAAGAAAGATCCAACGCTTAAGTGGGCCACACCAAACTGTGAGCGGAACCTGGTGACATCATCGCTACAGTAGCACGCTAGTTCCGTTCAGTGTTTGGTGTGGCCCACTTGAGCGTTGGATCTTCATCCTTTTTAGAGTTATACCTTAAAATGATCTTATAAAATAGATGGACGGAGTGGATAAACGGATACATAACGGTGGGATCATCCACAGGGCTGCCAATCCGCGTCCGATTTTTTGCCCCGTCCTAGCATGAGAGCGCGAACTGATGGACGGTGTAGATTAATTCGTGAGTAAAGCCCAAAAGCCCACTTACATCCGGCCCATTACCAGTCTTTATTTCTCTCTCTCGCTCCCTCTCTCTGTATTTCGTGTCGATTCTCTCCTCTCCTCCATAACTCGAAAGCCACTTCTCCTCCTGTCTCTCTCCGCTCCGTCACGATTGATGGCGTGCGTGTACATCCCAGTGCAGAACTCGGAGGAGGAGGTTAGGGTTTCTCTCGACCAGCTTCCCAGGGACGCCTCAGACATCCTCGACATCCTCAAGGCCGAGCAGGCCCCACTCGATCTATGGCTTATCATCGCGGTCAGTCTCCTCTCCTTGTTTCATCTTCTGTCCGTCGGATTCCGTCCCTTCGTCCATCTCTCCGTCTGTCTTGCACCGACAGAAATCACTCGTTTTTAACCCTATACATGTTGAATTGGAACTATACTCCTCCGGAGCTCGGTGGGCTGTACTGGCCATCATATCCACTGTGTGTTCGTGTCCGTTGAACCGTTTGAATTGTGGGCCCCACCGTCGATGTATATTGCTTGGAATTCACACTGATCGGGTGATCCGACCATCCAATCGATTTCCAATTTCCCAGTGAATGGAAGGTTGGGAAATTGAATGATTAGGACCGCCTGATTATCGCATCTTTCAGTGCATGCTCCATCCACAGTGGGCCCACAATTAGGGTGGTTTGGACTGATGTATGGTGGATGTGCGTGTGGGTATGATTGGATGGTGTACAATGTAAATTCTTGAATGCCTATTTAAATTTTTCGTAATTGCTCTCTTTCGGGTTAGTTCTCGGCTTCTTGCATGTTCCCGAATTGTGATGGTAGGAAGAAAATTCAAGTATTTCACAGAATGTTCAAAACCAATCAATGTAGTTAGTAGCATTGTAAAATTCTTCTGGGAGGGTTGAGTTTATCAAACAGATCATGTTCTGAAGTCTCACTTTGTTTAGTGATATGCTACTTCAAAATAGGCAGTGTATTCGCATCATCTCATATTCAGTGCTCCACTTTCAAGGCCTGTTTGTATGGGAAGTAAATCCCATTGTCTAGCTTCTTGTTGTTGTTGTTGTTGTTGTTGGCAGAACTTTCTTAAGTCCTAATCATTCCCTTTCGTGGGTACAGAAATGTACCATCAATTGGATTCAATAGAAAGTAGTCTATGAATAAATCCAGATTATTTTATTGTGTACCAGATCTAAATAACTGGCATTATTATTATTCCTAATCTGTAAATCCATATATGTGGAAGAGAGAGAGAGAGAGAGAGAGAGAGAGAGAGAGAGAGAGAGAGAGAGAGAGAGAATTATTTTTATGGTAAAAAAATTCAAGAGAAGAATTATTTTTATGGTTAAAAAATCATTCATCTCAGTTATTCTGCAAGAAGGGAAAAAAAAAAGGGTTTGTTGAATTTCAAGTATTCAGTTTCATCAATAAGATACAGAGGCTTACTTCACATTTGGAATTGCACTGAAAAGACTAGTTATCTCATCTGGAAAAATGTCAACGTCCACTGGCTTATTTGTCAAAGAAGAATAGAGTACGTTATAAAGAATTAATCAGTCAATTGGATATTCGGGAACTAAAAACTTATTAATTTGAAGATTCATTTGAATTATTTGCTTTATTAAATCTTGAATTTTGATAAATCTCGTTGCATTTTTAGCAATTCATGGAATAATGAATCGGGGAAGAAAACATATGACTGTACTGGATATAAGAAAAGACTTCATGATAGTTAACATGGGTCCTCACCAACCATTAATGCATGGTGTTCTTCAACTCATCGTTACTCTAGATGGTGAAGATATTATTCATCGTGAACCTGTATTTGGTTATTTACAAAGAGGGATGTAAAAAAATGCGGAAAATTGAACAATTATACAATATCTACCTTACATAACACATTGGGATTATTTAGCTACTATATTCACGAAGGCAATAGTGGTAAATGCACCGGAACAATTGGGAAATATTCAAGTACCTAAAAGAGTCAACTATATCAGAGGCATTATGCTGGAGTTCAGTCGTATGACTTCTTATTTGTTATGGCTTGGGCCATTTATGGCGGATATCGGTGCATAGACTCCTTTCTTCTATATTTTCAGAGAGAGGAAATTACTATATGATCCATTCGAAGTTGCCACAGGTATGCAAATGATGCATAATTATTTCCGCATTGAGGGAGTAGCTGCTAATCTACCTCATGGTTGGATGGATAATTGTTTGGATTTATGTGATTATTCTTTTATAGGAGTTGTTGAATATCGAGAGCTTATTACGAGGGATCCCATTTGTTTGGAACGAGTTGAAGGAGTGGGTGTTATTGGTAGAGAGGAAGTAATAAATCGGGCTTTATCAAGACCAATGCTATGAGCTTCTGGAATGCAATGGGATCTTCGCATAGTTAAAAATCATCATCATCATTATTATATGTATTTTTAAAAGTTTTGGTAGCGAATGACCTTTTAAAGAAATTGAGAGGGACAATGTACAAGATCCATTAAGGTAATGGATAGGAGTCCCCTATATAAAGGAAATGCCTGTGGACCCCTGCCATTTTCAAGAACATTTTTCATGTAATTAGCCTCTCCCAGCCTCATATTTGATAGCCATGGATCGAGGTTGTATCTCTAATTTATATAAGATAAAAGGCTAATTTCCAAGGTGGAAGGGATTTCCCTGAGGCCCAAGCAACTACGGAGGACGAATCCCCTTCAACTATGAGACTCGTGCTCATGTTGTTTCCACCAATGGTTTTAATCATGATCAATTCCACTCTATTCACATGCCCAAATCCTGCTCATCTCGAGAAAGTAAACTTGATTGTCCATGTTCATTTGGTGAAGCTCTTCCTATGTCAGATTCCCCTGGATTGCCTGAAAACTACCATTAACCCCGAATTTCCAAAATCCTGGAGGATGGCGTTTTCGCGGACCGCCTTAGGAGGCAACTGCCTATAATCCTTAATGATCACCTTCCACTTCAGGAGAAGGTCTGAAATGGGAACTCCTAAAAAAATGCTTTTGAAACACTAGCCTGATTTGCCTCCATTTTTTGCCATCAACAGTCTTGGCTCAGTGAATTTTCATCAATGATTTTCCACCCTATTCCACCCATCCATAAGGTCTGCGACTAACCTGGGTGGATCAAATTGAATTTAAAGAGGCTAAAGGAGCTTGCCCAAATATACCATGCCACTTCATGCCAGATGAATAATTGATACATTGATTCTACCTCCTTGCACATCACACACGTTCGGGGGAATGCCTTCACTCTCAAAGGTACTAGTGTCCACTGCACTTTTTTCCCAAGGCGTCTCTTGGGATTAATAGCTAGGCAAAGCCCTTGAGAAAATTCTTGGAAAAAAAAGGACCTTTAATAGCTTGGCAAAGTGCCCTTTTCAGTATTTTTCCATTGAAAGAGATATGAGTCCACTCAAAATGTTTGTTTGACTTCTCCAAAATGTCTAGAGTGTGCGCCTGACACTCATTAATGGGGAGCTTTTTTTTTTTCTTCCTTCCAAATATCATTCATTTCATCTTCTGCATGAAACAAAATGAGTATAGGTTATGTTCCTACCTGATTGGATTGGAGTCGCCCCTGTACAATGTGTCCCTGCAATGTCCTTGCAGTATGTCTATATCATGGGCAATGGAGTAACTTGGCCCAAGTGGTCTCTCTTGCCTTGGTGGCACTATTGTAGATTTCCTAAAGATGGATTGACTTCTGGCCAAGTTCAATGTAAAACATTCTAGAACTACTTTTTTTGAGAGGATAAAACAGTCTAGAACTACCAATGTTCGGTATTGTATGCTTGAATTGTAATATTGTGGCTGTTTGACGTTGTTGGGTTTATATTGTTCTTCTTTGTCTTTTGTCCACATAGGTTAGCACAAACTTATTGGACATTCTAAGCTGGTGCTCTTTTTATTTGGAAAAATAAGAAAGGAAATCTATTTATGAATCATTCGGATTGCTTTCTCATTTGTGAAGTGTTGGAGTCATTTCCTTTTTCATTTGTGAAGTGCTGGAGTCATTTCCTTAATCTTTCTCAAAGGGGCTTACCATGTTTTGCTAAGAGGACATCGGAGTAATGCCATGTTCTAATTTGGAGTCTTGGGGTATTTCCTCTTAGGTTTGAGAATGTGGTTGGATTTCTTGGCTTCCAGATGTGTGAAAGTGGTGGTATTCTTTTAAGTTGAAAGATGAGTCTGTTGGAGTGGTCAGAGCTTTGGAAATTTCAGGACCAAAAGGCTCACCATTTCTCCGGGAAATTATGTCTTTTGATGTGAAGCAGTCAGGTTCACTGTTGACTGAGGAAAAGGAGGAGAGAGCCTCATTGGGATTTGGATGGAGATCTCTACAAGAAGGTTAGTGAGGAGAAACTTTGTTGTAGAAGAAGTTGAGTTAGGTGGCAGAAGACTGGGATGAATATGCTAAAACCTTCATTTGAATAGTGTTGTGATTGGGTTAATGTTATCAAGTTGATTAGCTGCCCTAGGATGTTCGTTTACTTTTCTATATGGTCCTTAAGCTGCTGATGAATGAGCTGCTCTCCTAGCATAGCCTGTTTTGTGTGTTTTTAGGTTCTTTTGAGTAAGTGAAAATAAAGTTTATTGGATAACATTTTGCAAATGTTGAAAATCAAAAGGCAAGAACCTAGAAAGGAAAAAAAAAAGTGTAGCAAATATGTTCCTTTCAATGTCTTTATCCCTCCATAAGAAGATACCTGATTTCTGGTAACTGTGGAGGGAGTCGATCCACTGTGTCGTTGAGGGTTAAATAAGCACAAGTGACCTTTGCTTGGATATGATACGGTTGTTTGAACACCCATTTATTCTGCCTAAATTAGGTATTTGGTGTGGGGTGCTCTATATTGATGTTTGACTGACAACAAGAAGCTAGTGGAGCTATTAAATGGATGCTTGAGTGTGGAACCAGCCTTGATGTCTTCCTTTTTCACGCTTTAGAATGGCAGCAGCATGTTTTACTGCACCCCATGGACATGGGGTCGTCAATAAGCATATATAAATTTATGCATCTAGTACCTTTCAATGTGTAATCCTCGTCATCACATTGTTTCAGTTTGATAGTATATCCTTGTCTTCATACAGCTGTAAGTAGACTTCTCTTCTTTAGGGCCCGTTTGGACGTACCTGCCCAAGAGGGGGGTTTGAGAAGGGGGTTTTAGGTCCTGCTTTTTTGGTGGACTTGCCGAAAAGCAATGGTGTTGGTTTTTGTTGTGTTGGCATTTCAATGCCTATTTTGTCGAGCGGGATAGTGAAACGGGGTTTGCAAAGTGCATCCAATACATAAAAAACCCCAGTTTGGCTCAAAAGGGGGTTTAAGCCTCAAACACCCTCCTTTGGAGGGTCTGTCCAAACGGGCCCTTAATGCATTTTTGTTACCTGTTTGTTCCGTTCAGTATAGGTTTTTCAGTTAACTGGGTATATTGTCTGGCGATATTCTTTTCTTGTTATTCTCTAGCTCACTTGAAACTTGTAGGGTGTTGCTATGTCTTGTTGATTGTCTTGCATATGTGCTGCTTTATTTGTATTGATAATTGGCAATGATGCAGAGAGAATACTTCAAACAAGGAAAAACAGAACAGTTCCGGCAAATTTTGGAAGAAGGGTCAAGCCCTGGTACTTTTTTCTACCTTCACTGATATTAAGATTCTCTCTTAGTATGATAGTATCTGTGGCTTGCATGGCATCAAATGATATTTTCTAGTGTTCACAATGCCGTGGTGTTAGTTTTTCATGTTTTACTTATAGCCTGATTCTACTATCATGTTTGCATTGCAGAAATTGATGAATATTATGCTGATGTTAAATATGAAAGGATAGCAATCCTAAATGCTTTGGGGGCCTATTATAGTTACCTCGGAAAAATTGAGACAAAGCAGAGGGAGAAGGATGACCATTTTATTTTAGCAACACAGTATTACAATAAAGCATCAAGGATTAACATGCATGAGCCTTCTACATGGGTTGGGAAAGGTTAGTATCAGTTGCTTAATTTTCTGCATCACATATGCAATGAAAATTGTTTTTTTTTTTTCTTTTTCTTTTTCCGAAAAGGTAATGCAACTATTATGAAGAAAGCCAATGGTGAGAAAATTACAACAACATCCCTACCAACTCAACTCAATGACTGCGGTTGGAGGCTAGGAAACAATTAACCCATTGAAGAACATCCGCCTTTACCCTTTTTTACCACATCCGCCACCAACCCACTTTTGTCCTAAAAGATCCTATTGTTTCTCTCCCCAATTTGCCCACAAAACTACCAATAGAACCAATCTCCAAGCCACTCTACTGTTCCCTGCATCCCCCACCCCATGCTGCGCCAGGAGGAGGGAATCAATAGACCTAGGATCACACCCAATGCATATTAAATACAGCGTGGCATCTATCCCACGCCACTTGAGCAAACGCGCAATGAATGGACGAGTGGTTCACCGACTCTAATGAAAATTCATTTGCCTGGTTTTTGTTAACAACGAATCTCTTGCTCATCATGTCAGTTGGAAAGCTAGTTTTGGAAGTGGAAATTTATTAGAACATTTTTTTATGTCTGTATTTATTTCTTCCATAAAAGTGACTGCAGTCCTTGTATTTTTACAGTATATGTTTTGTACGTTTAAACCTGATGATAATCTAATATTGACAAAATGAATTATTATTATTATTATTTTTGGTAAGATAACAAAATGAATTGATTTTTTGGGTAAGATAACAAAATTGCCTCTCTCTCTCTCTCTCTCACACACACACACACACACACACACACAAGACTCTCATCTAAGTATAGGGTAATGGCAGAATATCTAAGAAATTATCTTGTTGGTTGTTGTAAACTCATCGCTAAAGGGTTGATTTTCATACAGGCCAGCTTTTACTTGCTAAGGGTGAATTGGAACAAGCATCTTCTTTATTTAAGATCGTACTGGATGAAGATCGTGATAATGTCCCTGCTCTTCTTGGTCAGGTACTCTTAGATCTTATTATTGCTTTTCTAAACAAAGTATACAATGCAACTTTCTTTTTTAGTTGGTGTTGTGTGCTTTAATGTTCTTTAATAAAACGAGCACTCCCATTGCTGCAGGCTTGTGTTCAGTTTAACCGCAGACGCTATTTGGATTCTTTGGAGCTATATAAGGTTTACCTTTTCTACACCTTAATCAATTATACCTATTTGGCTAGCATTGTACATTTTTCTCATTTTAATAAAGAAAACCTTATGCTTTTCTCAATATTGTCATCTTAGTGGTTATCTGTCTGGAAGCCAGATGATGCTATTAACTTGTCTATATCTATGAACTTTGGTTTCAGAGGGTCTTGCAAGTGTTTCCTAATTGTCCTGGAGCTGTGAGGCTTGGTATTGGCCTTTGCCGATACAAATTGGGTCAATTTGATAAAGCCCGACGTGCTTTTCAGCGTGTTCTGCAGGCATGTAGATTATTGTTTATGAATTGTGTACAGGGGCATGCTATCAATGTTTCATTGAGGTTATTGCTAATTTATTTATTTTTTATAATTGTAGCTAGAGCCAGAAAATGTGGAGGCTCTCGTGGCACTTGCGATCATTGATTTGCAAACAGATGAGCGTGAGTCTCGTGGTCATCAGATTGTATGTGTATTTCCATTATGTATCTTCTCATTTTGAGGAAAAATTGATTTTTCTGTTCTGCTGATGTTTTGATTGTGTGTAGCTGATGGAATTCGAAAAGGAATGGAGAAAATGCAACTAGCTTTTGAGATATACCCCTACTGTGTGATGGCATTGAATTATTTAGCGAATCATTTTTTCTTCACTGGCCAGCATTTTCTCGTAGAGCAATTAACTGATACTGCACTGGCTGTAAGCGATCATGGTCTACTGAAGTCACATTCTTTCTACAATTTGGCGAGATCTTACCATAGCAAGGTTGAATAGACTCTTCTCTTTCTGGAGTAGTTGTTTCTTTTATCATAGCATGTAGTTTGATCATGCTTTCGCTATCCTTGATTGTAATTTGAGTCCGTTTTTCTTCTCTGGGAAAAGTCAGTATTCTTACCATTTCTTGGAAATTTGAATGCAGGGTGATTATGAAAAGGCTGTAAGATACTACATGGCATCTGTTAAGGAAAGCAACAGGCCCCAAGATTTTGTATTGCCTTATTATGGTCAGTTACGACACCAATTCTCTACATGAATCCTCTACATCTTATGATGCATTGCTGTCAACAATGATTGGTTATTATGTTTCTCATGGCGTTCTGTTTCTCATGAGATCTTGTATTGCCTTATTATGGTCAGTTACGACACCAATTCTCTACATGAATCCTCTATATCTTATGATGCATCGCTGTCAACAATGATTGGTTATTATGTTTCTCATGCTGTTCGGTTTCTCATGAGATTTTGTATTGCCTTATTATGGTCAGTTACGACACCAATTCTCTACATGAATCCTCTACATATTATGATGCATCGCTGTCAACAATGATTGGTTATTATGTTTCTCATGCTGTTCTGTTTCTCATGATTCAGTCTCATGTTTGAGTAGCTTATATGAGCATCATAGTTATATAAATCTTTTTTGTTTGAAATGGTTAAAACTCTCTGCAGCATTTTAGTTGTGTGGCCTAATCAAATGCCTTTTTAACATGCTGAGTATATTGCATTTCTAGCTATTGTAACTATTTTCATCATTATTGTATGAGAACAAGCACAATACTGTAGATGCCATGCCTTATATATAACAGTGCTGATTTGCTGTTTAGACCATTCTCTTGAGGATTCTCTTCTTGTGATTTATTTGCACTCATTTATCATGTTTTCTGCTGTCATTTGTTTTATTTTGGAATAGGGCTGGGACAAGTCCAATTGAAGTTGGGAGATTTTAGAAGTTCTCTTTCAAACTTTGAAAAAGTTTTGGAAGTTTACCCTGAAAACTGTGAAAGTTTGAAGGTATTAGAATGTTAGATGAAACAGTTTGATTTGAATTTCAATTCTTAACTTGTTTGAACCTTCAGCTTCCATCATCTAACTATATGATTTCTTTCTCATCCTGGCAAAGGCTGTCGGGCACATTTATGTGCAGCTTGGCCAGACTGAGAAGTCCTTGGAAATCCTCCGGAAAGCTACTAGAATTGACCCACGTGATTCACAGGTAATACATTACTTTCTTTGTGTATTGTTAATGATGGTTTCATTTTTTTTTTTCTTACTCTTAAGATGTCTGCCAGGGCATGGCATAGATTCACATATGGGTAAGTAGAAGTCATAGATGCCTCTGGTCACTAGATTAAACCCAAGATGCCATTGCATTCTAACAAAGCGCATGCTACCCTCATTATGAATAGTGAACAATCACATGATCCTTCACCTAAGGATATTCATAGTATACTTGGGTTTTTAGTTTTTACAAGTGGATGGATGGGGCATAGTTCAATGATCTAGACTGCTGGTCTGACAAGACTCACCATGGATAGACCATGCCCTGTATCTCCCAGATTGAAAAATACTGACCTTTCAATTTGTGGCCCAAAAACAGACAGTTGAGAAGAGATATACAGAAGAGGTCCCATTCATCTTAAAAATCAGCAAATATTGGTGGCTATGATAGTCCAATCTGAGAAAATTTTGGCAACAAATGGTGGGACAGGTCAGACCAATGGTTTGGATCATGAACCATGGTCCCCCTTTGAACAAATTGAAAACTGAACTTAATGCATATCTATGGGCCGTGGATCATACAAATCCAAATGAACAGATTGGCTTACATGGTATATTTATCAAAAAAGGAAACCATGCAAATGGAATTGGATATGTTAAAAGACTCAGAACCCAATATTTATCTGACAGTTTTGTATGTTTGAATTGAGAATGAACCTTCTGTGTAACATTGGACGCTTGAACTGACACATTCCCAGTGGAGAAGGGTTCAGAAAGTTAAGACTAATATTAATGCTACACCTTGCAAAATTTGTTCTTGTGGTGAGAACTGCAAGGGGGTCTGTTTGCATATTGGAGGGTCAACTGGATTTTCTTTCCATTTGTTGAGCCAGCCAAAATTGATGGTTGCATGTTGCTGAAAATTGTGAATCTGTGATAAAATAGGACCAAACGTTATACTCATGTAAAATGCCCCTGGTAATTTGAAGCACAACTATGGTAGCCATTGTATTTGGTGATTGAAATCTATAACTTCTAAAAAGGTCTCCTCACCTTTTGTTCAGCTGCTATTTGGACGCTATAATTATTTTGCCATTTTACGCCAATGCCATCTCAATCCCATTCTTTCCTTATTATGGAAGTTTGGTGTACACGAAATAACTGTTGTATTTTTTCTTTGTGACTGTAATGAGCTGTGACTTTTGCAATGAGTAGCTCTAGCATCTGCTGTAGTCATTTGTCTACTATGGGCTGATGATTCTAGTTTGTTGCAGGCGTTTCTAGAGCTGGGTGAATTGCTAATATCATCTGATGCGGGAGCTGCACTAGATGCCTTCAAAACTGTAAATGCTTTTCTCCAATACTATTACCATGATTGTTAATGTTGCATATGAAAGTGTCTTTAAGCCATAAAGCTAATACAAGTATTAGTAGCATGGCAAAGCAAATACGCATTCCCTGTCATTAATATATTTTATGCTGACCTTTCAAAAATGCAAAATTAAAAATGCTGCATCTACACTGAGTTATTGACAGTGATTCTCAAATATTCATGATAAAGGGCAGGGGTACTATTATTTCTTATTTTTCAACAGAGATGCCATACAAGTTATACATGCTGATTTTATTTGGTAGATACTGTGTATACATGCATTCATACAAATGCACATACCATCTACATATATGATGCATACAATCTGTATGTATGTATATGCGCCTTTATTTATATCACTACGGCTATTTATTCAACAAACTCGATGGATTGATACGGTTGATACTATCTGAGTTTAAGCCTAGGCAGAATGATGAAACTAAAGAGTAACATTTAACATTGACATTTTGCTCTAATACATACTTCATTGTTCATATTAGACTGTTGTTTGCTTTTGGGCATGACTTTGTTGGCAATAGTGTGCAGAGAGTCAGTACATACATCTTTATGCATCCAAAGACAGCGGGCATCCAAAATCTGTCAAAATGTGATTTAAGAAAGTGGCGTGCTCACATTTTACCAGTGCCACAACTTGTGGTGGTTCCGCACTAATGTTGTGCACATGTGATGTGTGCATCTGATCCATTCTATCCATTGTGTTATCCCCCTCATGTTCACCGTAGAGCCAAAAAATAGGCACTCCAAAATTTAGGTGGGGCCACACTCTAGGGAACAATGTTAAATCATGCCTAAAACCTCTAAATTCAGTGTGGCCCAACTGAGTTTGAGAATGGCCTATTTTTTGTCCCCCATCCTGGTGGTGTGTGTCTTGGTCTTGGATGACATATACACAAGGTGGGCCCCACAAACCTCTGGGGAAGTTTTATTGGTGGGGTGTTCCCTCCAACTGTTCCCTGTGGTATAGCTCACTTGAGTTTCCGTTTGAGCTGATCTTTGGACCCATGGACTAACATTTAAGGGCAACCACAATGGATGAGCCGGACCTGATGCACACATCAGGTGGGGTCAATAGCTCAGTACCACCACTGATAATGGTGGTACCAGTACCATGTGAACGGTTTCCTTTAAGAGATCCCATTTTGATATATGATTTTGATTCCTGCCTTTTTATATTTAGAAGGTGGGAGATATGTGTCCATTGACTCTGTGCACAATGTTTTCCCTTGGCTTTTTGGTTTTAGGTTCCAAATACAGTATGTATGATTCTAGCTAACTATGACCTGACAGGCACGTGGTCTTCTCAAAAGGGGAGGTGAAGAAGTACCAATAGAATTGCTCAACAATATTGGAGTTCTTCACTTTGAGAGGGGAGAATTTGAGGTTTGTTTAATTGAATGCTATCTTTTAGTGGTAGAAGTCCACGTCCATGATTGCTATCTACCTCCACATTCTTCTTTCCTGAATGCCTTTCAATTTAGTTGATTTTAAGTGTGCCCGTCATTTGATAAAGGTCACTTCTGGAAGTTCCTTGTCTACAGCTATTCACCATGTTGTCTTCTAGCTTACTCTACAGTTACCTTTTACTTGCTGTTTTTCTCAGTTGGCAGAACAGACTTTTAAGGAGGCATTGGGCGATGGCATTTGGCTTTATATTCTGGATGGGAGAATACGCAACTCTAGTGTGGACTCTGTTGCCTCTGTTGTTCAATACAAGGACATTAGTTTATTCCATCAACTTGAAGAAGATGGCGTTTCTTTGGAACTGCCTTGGGATAAAGTGACAACACTATTTAATTACGCCAGATTGCTCGAGCAATTGCATGAAACTGAAAAAGCAAGCATTTTTTACCGGCTGATCTTATATAAGGTTTCACCTGCTGGCTGCTTCTCTTTATACTCAAAGACATGCATATGCATGCATTGATACACTTATGCCTACATATGTCCATACTTACACATACCGGGGATGGTTATACATGTCGGGGCATTATTGCGTGGAATAACAATCCTGATTATTGCATGTGATTGGGTGATTTTTACTTGTCAGATATGTATGGCCCCCCAATATGATTGTCAATGGGTACCTGGACTCATGGGTACTGGATGAACCTGACCCGATTTTAACGGTTCTAGGTCCCACATTTTGGGCCCATTAAGAAATTGGGTCGGATTTGGGTCTTGCCTTTTGGACCTGGATAAAAGTTGGGTCTAGTTGGGTTCTGGTTGGGTTCAGTCCAGTTAGTTTTAATAGTACAATTATATATATTTAATACATATTGATGATTCTAGCAGCAAAACAAGGCTTCCTAAGCCACATGTATGCAAGAGAGCTTGTTTAAACACCATGTACGTGTTGAAGTGGCATGTGTGTGCTATCTAATCCATCCATTGGGTGGTCCAAAGACTCCAAACCATGTAATTTTGTAAATGCTGTTATTTGTCTCAAACGCAACTCGGAACCTAGATGCAAAGACCCGATGGGTATGGGCCTTCAAGAACTGGACCCAGACCCATTAAAGCCCAGACCTGGTTAGTCTAGATATGGGTCCTATAGGACCCTAACCTGACCCATTGACAACCCAACACACTAAGGATATTCTGTGTGTGCTGGATACTGAAGTCCGCATATGATCATTTGTTAACATTTTCGTGTTTTTTTCTAACAGTACCCAGAGTACTCAGACACTTATTTGAGGCTTGCTGCCATTGCAAAAGCTCGTAACAATATTCAACTTAGCATCGAATTGGTACTTAATATATCCTATACTTCTGCCCCATTATCCCTTATGTTGGTTCAAGCCACATGCTAACAACTAGTTGCTTTGTCTTGTCATAGATAGGGGAAGCTCTGAAGATAAATGACAAGTGTCCGGATGCTCTATCTATGCTCGGTAGTTTGGAGCTTAAGAGCGATGACTGGGTTAAGGCAAAAGATACCTTGCGGGCTGCTAGAGAAGCAACTGACGGAAAAGATTCATATGCTACTCTATCTTTGGTGTGTGTACATTACACAATGCATGCTTTTATTTTATTTTTTTCTGTAAATTTTGCTTACTCTACTTTTACAGGCATTGACTGGTGCCAGTATAATGCTTCACCATGTCTTTATTCCCTAAAACAACATCTGACCTTACACACTCTTCTCTTTGGGTTGCTTAGGGTAATTGGAACTACTTTGCAGCTGTTCGTTCAGAGAAAAGAGGTCCAAAGTTGGAAGCAACCCATCTTGAGAAAGCTAAAGAGCTCTACACCAAAGTATGATAATTTAAAATCCTTTGCAACTCCAAATAAAAAGGGGTGGCTGCGTGTGCATGGAATGGTTTTAGGTCCCGTTTGGATGCAACTTCCGCAAAAGGCCTTCTGCTATAAAAGTGATGTTCTCATCGACTTGCTGAAAACCAATCTGGTTGGTTTTCAGTGAGTGGGCTTTTTAACGCCTACTTCGTTGGTTGATCTTGAAAATGACAATTTAGCGCCTAGTTTGTTGTTTGATCTTGAAAATGACAATTTCGGGGGTTCCAAGCAAAACCCTCGTTTCTGATTGAAACAAGGGTTTTGTCTCCAAAACTGGGTTTTGACAGTGCATCCGAATGGGCCCTAGGCTGGGTTTTGAAGTAGAATTCCCCTTTTCATAAAGCTCTTATTGCCTGTTAAAAGAGAATCTGAAATTCCCATGATAAACAGGTTTTGGTTCAACATCCCTCTAATCTGTATGCTGCGAATGGTGCCGGGGTTGTCTTGGCAGAGAAGGGTCACTTTGACGTTTCAAAGGATCTCTTTACACAGGTCAGCCGATACCTTTTCTCTATCTGTTTCTTTCAGATACGATAGTGGTGAGCTAGAATTCATACTTGGGTGCGGTTAATTCCTCTGGTGTAGGTTCAAGAAGGTGCTAGCGGAAGCATCTTTGTTCAGATGCCTGATGTATGGATAAATCTGGCACACGTCTACTTCGCCCAAGGCCATTTTGCCTTGGCTGTGAAAATGGCAAGTCTTCCGTCTCGTTTTCTCTTCCTTTCTGTTCTTCATGCATTTGTAGTAACAGTCCTTGGCTCCTTGCTGTTTTGCAGTATCAAAATTGCTTGCGGAAGTTCTATTATAACACAGACACCCAAGTTCTTCTCTATCTAGCTAGAACTCATTATGAGGCCGAACAATGGCAAGACTGCAAGAAGACTTTACTAAGAGCCATTCACTTGGCGCCCTCAAATTATACGCTGCGGTTCGATGCAGGTGTTGCCATGCAAAAGTTCTCAGCGTCGACACTGCAGAAGGCAAAGAGAACTGCTGACGAGGTCTGTTGATAGTCTTCCCCTCCAGATAGGCAGGTGGCCACACCACAGGGGACAATGGGGATGGGATGCCAACCATAGGTTTGTGTGTGGGGCCACCATGGTGTGCATCTTTCATTGAATCCATTAGGTGTAACTCACCAGGATCAAGTGAAAATACAAAAATCAGCTTGCCTGATGCAATTATTAGGCGGGCCACACCATATTAACTTAGAGGTTTTAGGAGCAAATTTACATTGTTCCCGTTCACATTGCCCATAACAATTTGTTTATAGGGCTGATATTTCGTATGAGGTTCATTCAAAAAAAAAAAAAAAAATTGTATGAGGTTCAAATGAGGGTTCTTACCTGATGGAAGGAGTGGATTGACATATAAAACATGGTGAGCCCCACAGAGCTTGGGAGCTGCATAAAACAGATGTTGTAGACGATTCCAGTCCAGATGGTGATGATAGTGATGCATGCATGCCTGCTGTTGGCCTGATTAGGTGGCTTGCATGGAGAAAAACTGGTTATAATGATGATGATGATATTGATTTGTTGGCACAATGGAGAGAGGAATCTGATGATTATGATCAGATTCTGTGATATTTATCTAGTCATTAGCATATATAACATAGACAATGATCACCTCTCCCTTGTGGATGATAAGTTACTGTTCACCCACAGATGCCTAGATGTCATGGGAGTACAACATCCAAGCTGTGCACAATGTGGGCCAGGCCATGAGGATCCCCTGGCTCAAATATTCCAGTCACAAATCAGGTGGGCCACACGCGTATATTGAATCAGACCATCAGCGTGCCTGATTTAAAACCATCCATTGTTTCCTACTTGGTGGCCCACCCTATGAGTGGAGCAGTGTGAATTTTTCACCTGGGGAAGGTTTCATGGTATGACCCACCTTATGTAGCTGTTAAATCCTGCTCCTTTGACAACGCTCTTTAATTTTCGTAGGTACGTTCCACGGTTGCAGAGTTGAAGAATGCCGTCCGTGTATTTAGCCAGTTGTCTGCTGCATCCAGCTACCATTTCCATGGGTTCGACGAGAAGAAAATAGAGACCCATGTTGGATACTGCAAGCACTTGCTCGATGCTGCTAAAGTTCACTGCGAGGCGGCTGAGCGCGAAGAACAGCAGAACCGCCAGAAACTGGAAGTTGCTCGTCAGGTCACCTTGGCTGAGGAAGCCCGACGTAAAGCTGAAGAACAGAGGAAGTTTCAGGTCAGTGCCTTTCGCTGGGCCAGATTCGGGCTGGGCCAGTAGGACTGTTATGGTATAGACCTGAAATTCAGCCCCAGGCCTGATCTATAACAGACATAAATAGGCCTCGACATGTGCTCGGGCTGGACAACAGTGGTTCTCAATTCTGAGCCCAGGCCTTGGCCCCTTCGTTAAACGGGCACAAACTTCAGCCTGTTCTGAACCCATGGGCTGGCCCGGTCTATTGCCAGCCCTAAGTTACGGTCATATCATGCATCGTGCTGCTGCAATTATTTATTGTGAAGATCGACAAAACACTTAGATATCACAGACTAATATAGTGTTATGGATTTTGGTTTGGGAATCAGTTGGAGAGAAGAAAGCAAGAGGATGAGCTAAAGCAAGTGATGCAACAGGAGGAGCATTTCGAGCGTGTGAAGGTCAAGTGTCCTATCCGTTCGCCTTCTTCACATCCCCTTTCATGTGTGGTCCACATTTTGGTGATCCAGATCATTCAGGTGGTGGGGACCCTCAATTGTAGGTGATACCCCAGAGACCCACAACATTGGATCATCCTAACCATCAATCCACCAATTGGTTGGCTAGGATAATCTGATAGAGGTGATACCTGGACATGGTCCACCAGATTTGCATGCAAGATGTTTACAACCAGTGCATCCCTTTCATCTTTCCGTGTTATCCGTAAGCGGTCTCTGAAGATTTGTTACATCTGCAGGAGCTATGGAAGAGCAATTTCTCTGCGGGTGCAAGCAAGCGGAAAGACAGGTCGACAGAAGTCGAGGAGGGTGGGCAGAGTGAGAAGAAGAGAAGAAAGGGTGGGAAGAAGAGAAAGGGCGATAAGAGTTCCAAGGCCCGCTACGAAATGGAAGAAGCAGATGCTAACATGACGGATGAGCATGAAGAAATGGAAGAGGAGGATGTGAATGTGGTGAACGAACGGGAGGCAGATGGGGCGGAGAATGCGCAGGATCTTCTTGCGGCCGCCGGCCTTGAAGATTCTGACGCTGAAGATGACATGGTAAATATGCACTGCTTGTTGAGAACTAGCTTGGCCTCACAAAGCATACATGTGGGGCCCAACTTTTGGGGTGATTATAACCATCTGATCTGGCTTCTGTTGAACGTGGACCGTTGGTAATTGCCATCTTCATGGATGTTTAGAATCATCCGAATGGAGAATGGAGATGTATTTGGCCATGTTTCATCCCATGATGGCACCTGTTAAATCAGCAGCTTCAAAAAGAGGGGGCCCACCTGTAACATTGTGTGACCAAGCAATGAAGTACTGGCTCTTTCCATCAAGCACCACATAGCACGCCCTTTCTGTTTAGTTAAGATTAGGCAATCGACTAGAGAGAAACCGATCGCCTACAGCCATCTGCTTACTAGCTGTCATGCCATCTTTCCCGCCAACATGCCACCTGTGTGGGACATCTAGTCTGTCCAAAAAGGTGGGCCCCAGTGCCGTCTAAGAGATCAGGCTGATCTACTCATTAGGAGGGCAATCCTGTATTTTGGGTCAAACCATTGGTTGCCCATTGATTCCAACAGTGTGGCCCACCTGATGAGCAGGCCAGCCTGATTTTTGTGCGAGGCAATGTTCATAGAGGGGCCCACCCGACTGCAGGAAGTTCCTGCATTGGAAGCTAGGTGGGGCCCACTGTGATGTTTATGAGAAATTCATCCCGTCCTTCTGTTTTTCCAGCTCATATTAGGAAATGTGTGCCCAAAAATGAGGCAGATCCAAAACTCAAGTGGGCCACAACAGGAAATAGTGGGGATTGAACATCCACTGTTGAAACATTCCTGGGGCCACAAGTTTTGGATCAGGCCAATATTTTTGTATTTTCAGGTCTTCCCATTGGGAATGACCTTATGAATGGTTTGGATGGCACATCAACCTCATGGTGGACCATGGGAATGTTTTAATCGTAGGCATTTCCCGCTCCACTTTTTCCTGTTGTGTGGTCCAGTTGAGTTTTGGATACGCATCATTTTTGGGCTCGCATAAGCTGGAAAAACAGACAGACGGGTTGGTTTTCTCACAAACATCACAGTGGGTCCCACCTAGCTTCTCACTACAGGAAGTAACAACCAACAGGCATAGGCGGCCAGCACATGACAACTGTCTGATCAAAACATTGACCAGGTCCAAAATTCTGTGGGTCTGATCACATGCGATCATTCCTCATAGAAACTAAAAATTGAAAACAGACATTCTGATGGGTTTTATGATTGGCTGTTTCTTTCCGTTGCAGGCACCTTCATCTGCCATGAACCGGCGGAGGGGGGCATGGTCGGATTCCGACGAAGATGATGAGCCATCAGGGAGGCCACGGGAGTCCAGTCCTGCAGCTGGCCACAGAGAGAATTCCACGGAGTTGCAGGAAAGCGACGGAGAAATCAGAGACGACGAGAGTGACAAACCAAACAGAGATGCTGTCGATGACGAAGATGACTATTGAATGGCGGGTCCCACACAAGCTCTGTAAATCAAGAGACCGAATTCAAAGATTTCATCTTAGTTGGGTTTTTTAATACTGGAAATTCCAATTGGCGATGATGGGGTTATATAAATGTATAACCCAGCCTTTGCAGAAAACTCACCGTTGGATGCAGGATTTTTTTAAAAATTTTATTTGTAATAGTATTATTGTTATTTTGTAATTTGACAATATGTAGGATAATTTATATGACAGAAATGCCCTTTTCAATCTCGTTACTGAAACTATCATATGGGTGGAATTGTATTTTGGGAGAGAACTGATCACCTACAGGTAAGGTGCCAGATCATCTTTCCCATCAGCATGCCACTTTTGTAGGAAATCACTACCATTAAAGCGGTAGGCCCTGCCATGAAGATCATCTGGTGAAAAAATCAGGCCATTCAGCTATTTAGGTGGGCCACATTGTTGGAATCAATGCATTACTGATGGTTTGACTCAATATACTGGCTTGGCCAACCAAATGAGCGGATCAGCCTGCTTTTTTGAGAAAGCCCATCTTCATGGTGGGGCCTGTCGTGCTCATGGTACTGATTTCCTTGTGTTGGTGGAAAGATGGCACTGTACCACAAGTTGTGGTACAGGTGCCATTAGGTGATCAGTTCTCATTTGGGCCCACCATGTTGTATATGTGAAATCCACTCCTTCCATCAGGCACATTCCTAGATGCTAGGTCTTAGGGTCAAAAGTCAGTCAGATTCTCGATGCCGATGGACCACACCAAATGACAATCATAGGTTTGTGTGGGGACATCATGGGGTCTATCTTTCAGCAAACCTGTTCATCAACTCAGGTGGGCCACAGCACGTCGACTTCAAAGGATTTAGGCTCAATTACATTGTTTCCATTGGTGTCGCTCGTGTGAACTCTTAAAATGTGATCCTTTTGAATGTACGGTGAATATGAGGGATTATAATCTGATGGATGGATGGATTGGATCTGACCTATACGACTGGTGGGACCCAAAGAGCTTCCTGTCCTTGGTTAGCCATCTATTGCAGGCCTTCTCATTATTAAATGGATCATCAGGTCATCCACTATAGGGCCGATGGAATGGATGGTCCGGATTGAGTTACTAGAACACTGCATCTCAAATATTTAACGGCCAACCCTAATTACTATCATTTCCACTGGGACCAGTATCCATATAGGTGGGGCCCATCTTTTGGCAATCCTAACTGTTCATCTGTGGCACTAATCATGGACGGGATATTACAATGATACCAGTGGGTTCATATGCTAAGGGGAAATCCTACTTTGGATGGCTGAGATTGTACCATGAAGAAAATGTCTTTTAGCCATCCCCATTTCAGGGCGAGGCCCACCAAACGTCAAGGCTCTCTTGATGAATGGCCCAGATCTCATTTGACATTATGTGTGCCCCAAAGTCTCAAAAGTTCTGAGCTGTTCATTAATGGTGGGCTCTGGAAGCAGTGGGGATTGAACGTCTACCATTGGAAACTTCTTGGGGGTTATAGAAGTTTTGGATCAATCTGATATTTGTTTTTTTACCTTCATCCAGGTTTGTGTGACCTAATCAACAGGTTGGATGGCAAATGAACATGATGGTGGGCCATAGGAAGGCTTCAACGGTGGGAATCATTCTCCACTGCCTTTTGTGGTGTGGTCCACTTGAGCTTTGGATATGCCTCATTTTTGGGTTCATGAGCTGAAATGATCTCGCAAAATGGATGGACGGTGTGGATATAACACACACATCATGTTGGGCCCACAGAACTTGGTGACGTCAGTGGCACGGGTAGGTAACACCTTTGTGGCTGTTACCCTTACCGTGGGGCCTACCTTTATGATGTGTTGTATATCCACGCCGTCCATCCGTTTCTCCACTCTATTTTATGCCGTGATACAGAAAATTAAGCAGATCAAAATCTCAGGTGGACCACACCACAGGAAACAGTGTTGTTTGAATGACTCACCCTTAAAAATTCCAAAGGGCCCATCGTTAGGTTTTCGTAATGTTTATTTTTCATCCAACCTGGTGATAATGTAAAAAAGACCTAGATGAAAGGGAAAATACAAATATCAGCTTAATCCAAAACTTTTGTGGCCTATAAAACGTTTTTAATGGTTATTTATCACTGTTTCTAGTGATATGGTCCACCTGATATTTTTATCTTCTTAAGATTTGTGATCAAGATTTAAAATGAGATGAAAATACAGATGGACGGCCTGGATATAAAAAAATACATCAAGGTGGGCCCACACGGTTAGGGTAACACCCACTAAGCTCTACCCGGGTAACACCCACTAAGATGTCAATGGGCCGGGCTCGGGTCTGAAAATTCAGAATTTTGAATAAGAATGGCCCGAAGGCCCGTCCTTAAACAGTTCAAAATCCGGGCCGGGACCTACCCCAGGCCCGGGCCGTTGACAGCCCTATTTGACGCAATCGGCTTCCCTAGTACCCAATACGCGTTCTTGATGAACGGGCGAACGGGCCGGATCTTGCACAAACACGTGCCACATTTCCACGTGTATACAGAGAGATTCAAAATCCTACTCTCGCGAGTACACATCCGTTCTCTGGCCAACCGTTAAACCCGGCTCGCAGAAACACGTGCCACCCTCTCGTGAGGGAGAGAGAGAGAGAGAGATTCGAAATCCTACACTCGCGAGTACAGATCCCGTCTCTGGCCAACCGTTAGACCCGCCATTCCTCCTTACATTCACTTCTGGCATCTCTCTCTCTCTCTCTGTCTCTGTCTCTCTCTCTCTCTCTCTCTCTCTTCCTGCAGAGTTTCCAAGCTCTGAAAAGAAGAGAAGGAGAAGAGGAAAAAGACAGAAATGCCCCTTAATGTAGAATTACCTCAAAGCCCCTAGCTTGAAACCCAAATCCCAGCCCTTCATCATGGGCCCACCTTTGCTAACCCTGATCTCCATCCTCATCCTTGTCCTTTCTCCCCTCCATACCTATTCCTCATCTCCACCATCGAACGAAACCTCCGGCGGGCCACCTCAACTGTCAGAGACCGACAGCGGGCGATCCCCCTCGGATGACCACCACAAGAAGCAGCAGCCTCAGAACCACCACCATCGCCACCATCCTCCCCCGCCCGCTTCCCATCACCACAAGGCCAAATCTCATAGCCAGCACCCGGTCCACCGGGCCCCACCGCCGCCTCCCAAGATCAATCTGGGGAAGAAGATCGGCCTGCTGTTCCTGGGGGTTGCCGCGGCGCTGCAGGTCGTCGTTGTGGGGTTCCTTGGTTTCAAGAGATGGCAGATTTCAAAGATCAAGGACAGATTTGGGGCGCTCTCGGCTTGAATTTCTTTCTTGGGGTTTCAGATCCTTCCCTAACGATTATTTTGGACGGTCCAGATCGGAGCACGGGGTTTCTTCTTTTGTGTTGGTGCTGGCAGTGATTCTTTCGTGATTACGGGCGGATTCGTGAATTGGGTCATCGCCGTTCTTTGCTCATTGTAAATGGGTAATTTTCAACCGACATCTCCTCTTCTCCATCCTTAATTATTTCTTCACCCTTTGCTTATATGACTGGTAATTGTTAGAGGGTCAAATATTCAAATTTTTTTTTATGTGTTATTTGATTTGATTCTTACATGTTGAATGGAGTTGTTATCGAATTATTGAATTGATCGTGAGTTTTAGATCGGTCGATTCTTTAATTGATTTATTTTTATCTACTTTTTCCTGTTCGAATAAAATTGCATTTGATATGCTCGTAAAATTGAATTTCGTATTTCGATCTTTATGTTAAGAACAAGCTTTGTTTTGTTTTGATAAGGGACTAATATCTCGCTGTTGGAGCATGTTTTGGATGGCTACAGATGAGATGCCTATCAGCAGGTCTAGGCGTGCATCACCATTATCATCTTCGTACCCTTGTCTTTGGGTTGACACTGCAGATCTTGTTTCCCCAATCATATTCAAAGTGTTCTAATTATTGCAGAAAAAGTTCTAAAAACGGATCTCATTCCACGTATCGTGTATGCCGGTGTGAATTCCGACTGATTTGTGTTGTGTTTGGTTGCCCCTATAAATCAGGGGCAGGTGGAATGCTTTTGATCCATGATCATCCAATCCTTCTCTTTTTTAATATTTTTGTGGTTGCCTTCAAACATAGAAGGCATGCTGCATGCATCAACAGAATTCTAGCCAACTTGGTCAGGGAGCTGGAGACTGATCTCCAAGCCTTTTCAAAATCAGCAGCCAGTATATAATTATACCCATTAAATCCTTACTTGAAAGCCCAAGCCCAAGTCCCTATTTCTTTCTTCTTCTCTTGGAAAATTAGTGGCTTTACTAAAAGAAAAGATAAACAACATCAAAGAAGAGGAACCTTCCTGGTAGAAAGGGACACCCAACTAACACCGTCGACAAGATGCTTGGCCACCTGGTTTTCCTATCTACATATATGGACAAAAGAAATGTTTGTCCTAGAGGCCAAAGCATGAATCTTATTAGAAATAAAGTGATCTTCCAAGTAGGTCAAAGATGTTGGCAGTTAAGACAGGGATAGAAGTCTTTGCCAATCGGGTCGGTAGGTCCTCGTTGCATGTGGCCCACTTACACCAGTCTTTCCACCCATCAAGAACCTGCCGCGAGTATCATGTTCATGCGGTTGGTTAACTAGTGTTTGGCTGGTTTGCCTCTGGTGGGGCTTTTGCATGTGTATGGGCTAGGGCATATTAGATAATCTTTTTGAAAAGCAATGGGTGGTGGAATGCTTTGTAAGCACTCTCCACACCTTGCCAACTTTCCATAATGGGCTATTATTTCCCACGGAGAAAACACGAAGATGGATTTTTTTTGCAAACAGTACAAATCATGGAATTATTTTGAAATATACCAAAAAGGCCAACAAATCCATTAAGAAATATCCCTTCACAATCAAGGATCCAGAAAAATCTTTTGCGAAAATTCTGAACCCTTCACAAAGAGCAAGAGCCTCTGGACCGGAGGCATCTACCCTCGCAAGGCCCCACTAGTCAATAGAATTTGATTGCTCTTTCAGTCATTGATAGACCCACTTCATCAAAAAAAAAAAACCAAATTTTTTTTTAATTTTTAATTTTTAATCTTCCTCATTTCAGATGTAATGGAAGAAGAAAGCATGCTTCCTATATTTGAAAGACCCGACACTAAATCAGCTATTAAATCCCAAAGTATCCGTCTGATCTTAAACATCATTAAGAACATGTCCACACTTCCCCTTCAGATTGCTATGAAAGAATACATGATCTACTGCTTTCTCAGCTTCTGAACACATGGATCAAGTTCTTGGAAAAGACAATATCTATTATAAAAGCAGCCCAAATCTTGTGTGCGTGTGTTTGTTACTCAACCTGATGAATGGTCCAGATCTCTGACACTTCTACCATAGAAACAGATCTCTAACACGTATTCTACCCCCTCATATAAAGGGTCCTCACTGAATCACGACTCTTTATCGATTTTATGTATGTTTCCATAGTCCTCTAAGAAATGGAAGGATGTTTGAATTGACTCTTGTTGCGACTTGCTATCCTGTCCTGATTGTTTAAAAAACCAACCCGTTAATGATTTTTCATAACAATGGCTCCTGACTGAAAAAAACATTTTCACTGATCTGAGTGTACTCCATTGCTGCATAGTTCATAATGTATATGTGTTGGTGATCCACATGTGTCCATTATTGTGTTTTCCCATTGATTCATCATCTATTTATCTTTTGTTAAGATAAGGAAATTTATTATAGCAAGAAACAAACTACAGGGAATCTGAAAATGAACAGAAGTGGATTTCTTTCTTGAAGCTCTTCAAGATACTGCAAGATTTCCAGAATTCCAAAGCTGGGTTATTTGCAAGTCAGGGTCGTAAGCCAATCAAAGCAGGAGGTAGAAGTCTGCAGAGATCTGTAATACTTCGGGCATTTGACAGAAAGGAATGGTGTTTGGTTTTTAAATTTCAAATCATCAGATGGGTTCTCTCAAGAAATGAATTCAAAGAGCTTGCAGTGGTGGAAATGTTGAGGGATCAGAAGAGAGAAAAATGACGGCTGATTGGAAATGGGTCCTTGATTGGTCACCTGGGTGTGGTCTGGGCTGAGAACCGAATGGTTTCAGTGACTTTTTATGGTCTGCGGTTGACTCAAATGTAGCGGAACCGGAAATCCTTGAAAAGGCTGATGGATTTCTTTTTTTCTTTCGTCCTCTCATTTGAAGAGTGATAGTGGAATGTGATTTGAAGAACATTATTGGTTGGGACTTTGGAGTCTAATCCACGAACCAAGCTGTCAAAATTTTGTTACCTTCTCTAACAAGATCCTACTTCTGGTTTCAATTTTTTATTATTTTCCACGCGAATAGAGATGCGAATGACATTGCGGATGCGTCCGACCAGGAAGGTGTTTTGAGGGTGGGGAAAAACTTGGGACTTGTTCCCATTAGATCAATGTACTATTTCAATTTTCTTTAATAAAATGTTCTCTTCGAAGAAAAAGAAGATTCGTCGATTTGTTTCTATAGCTTTTCATGTTCAGGCATCTTTCTTGGGTGTTTATTGAGCTTTAATCAGTGGCAGTATCAAACCTTATTATCAGATTCTAGGTACATCAGACGTTTTTAAGGCTGATGAGGCTGTTCTTGATGATATGGGACCCGAGGTTGCGTGTTGTATATGTGGATGGTGTCCATGGTTTGATGATCTTAGACCCATATGGTCTGTTGTGTCCTCTCATGAATGAAGATCATAACCTTTCGATTGTTGTATATGGATAGATTGTTGAGAAAAGAAATACCTATGTGGTCTACATTCGGCTGAAACCATGGGTCATACGGTTTAGAATAGAAAACCTGCATATATACCAAGCAAAGCCTCGGGTCGTGTATCGTGTTAGTCTAGATCTCGAAATTCAGCAATATCCATAACTTAGGTGGGCCACACTAGACAGAACAATGGGGGACATTTGGGAGGGGGACGCCACCACGAAGATGTGCAGACAGAACACAGCGTCTGCTGTGATGGGTATATGCCATCCAACCCGTTAATCGGGTGGGACCCACCATGATGAAGGGACACACCAAAACTCAGGCTGGCCACGCCACGCAAATATGCAAGTTGTAGGCGTGATTGTACACTGCTCCCTGTGGTGGGTCCTACCGGAGTTAGGGATAGCGATAAATCTCTGTCTGTCCGGTGGACATGCGGAGGCTCGCCGCATTCACAGTTTGGATTCCAGATATGCATCACAGGTTGGCCCCACACAGCTCGAACCAGGGCACATATGATTACTCCCCATTCATTATGGTTCCTATTGTAGGTTGAAATGTGTTCTTGATGGAGAAGACTGCGGTAGGAAACTCAATTAAGGGCGTGTTTGGCTGTCCTGAAAAACAAGGCAGGTGGATTGCTTTTCGACCCAGATCAATATGCGAACCGCTCCGGGTCCAACTTGTAAGTTGTAACGTTATGGTTGCTGATTTGTAACAGAAAAATTAATCCACATAACACGGTTGTGTTTCCCACACCACCCTGAACGTGTTACAGAACTAATAACTATCTGTTCAAATTGTGATTTGGGGTACATCCAAACAGACCATTCCCCCAAAGGAGTGTGTTTATGTTGAATTTGGACGTGAGAAATCTCTAGATGGATGTGAGATGTTGGTGATGATGTCTTGTCTGTCTTTTTATTATTATTATTACTATTATTTGAACGGTGATCCTGCTCTGCCCCCCCCTGGAAATTAAAAAAAAATCCAAGCATCTCTTAGGTAATTATTAAAAAAAAAGAAAGAATCATAGAGATTAGAGCTTGAATTAAATAGAGAAATGATCATATGCAGCCCACTGTGGTGTGGGGCCCACGACCTGTGCGTGGCAACATACAACCGATCCAACAGTTGCGTGTGTTGCCCTGAAACTCATGCGAATCCAATCATCAAGTGGGCCACACATGAAAATCGAGATTTTGGAGATGGTGTGGCCCACTAGATGATTGGTGGGCCCGAGTTTTGGACGGGTTGGATGCACTTGACGTGGGCCCCAGCTACATCCAACAGAATCTACAGTGGACGGTGTAAATATCATATATCTCATTAAATAAATCGTTTGCAGCTGGTGTCCGTATGCTACAAATAATGCATTCCTAGTAGCTTAATAAAGAGGTATTAACCAATGCAATGCGTTGCAGGAAGTTGTTCCAATATGCAAGTGGGGCCCATGTTTCAAGTATCCAAACCGTTGGTATTGTGGGCCCCATGGTGGATGGCCCACACCCCAAAATCTTCCCGAAATACCAGCCCTTCAATAGGTGTCCCAATTAATAGACGGTTAAAAAATGAAGCAACGGCTCACATTCAATAGAAGAATGGCCAGATATTCGACGGTTAGAATCTTTCCGACCCGGGGAAGTCAGGTGCATCAGGGCCGTTCATGGTGGGGCCCATTTTAACACTAGTTTGGATCATTGAGCCGCAGCTGTCATCCAACAGAAAGCCCAAATCTACTGTGCCAACTTGTCATTTATAGTTACCTTCAAATTATGTAAATTTTTATAGCCGTCCAATATTAGATGTGGCGACTGCTACGTAACATCCGGGCCGTCCGATCAATTGTTAATGGAGCCATGCGGCCGTTATCATAGTTAAAATGATACTCTCGCAGTGCGACGGATGATACGCAGGCACTCTGAAACAACTTGGAAATTTGCAGGCTTGCATGTTAGTCAATAAAATTCAGCGGCGGTTATGTTTATTTGATTATCAGGACATTGTACTGGAAGACATTCATTGGACGGTTAAAAATGAAAAATATCCTATGGTCCTATTTCAACAAACAAGTGTCCCTTCATTAGAGGCTAAGATTTTTTAGCTTATCTGATCTGGGGACACCAAACTCAACAACTTAGGTCGGTTTGAATTTGAGGGATCTGATTTGACTTGGTGAAATTTGATCGGGTTATGTGCTACTGTTAGAGATAAGCTGTAATTAAATGCTTGACCAGATGTAAATTGATTACCACCTACCTAGCTAGAGAGGGACGGTCTTGGAAGAGGATCTCTGGGGGCCATCATGATGTACATGTTTTATTCATGTCTTCTGTTCATTTTGATAAATCATTTAAGGGCATGAACCAGAAAAGAGGTAAATCCAAGGCTCAAGTGGACCACACGGCTGAAGCACCGGTGACAATGGGGGTGGACCCCTAATTGTGGGGCATATAGTAATGTATCCGCCTTAAACCCACATTGTCCAACCATTTTGAAAGCTCATTTTAGGACATGATCCCAAAAATGAAGCTGACTCAAATCTTAGGTGGACCACACCACAGAATCAGTTGTGATTGATCCCCCACCATAAAAAACTTAATGGATTTCGTCGGAATGTTTACTTGCCATCCAACCTTTTTGATAAGGTCACAAACACATAGATGAAGAGACCACACAAATGTCATCTTGATTCAACGCTTTTATAGCCCACAAGAAATTTTTAATGGTCGATCACCATTGTTTCTGTACTATGGTCCATCTGGGATTTGGCACTGCTTATTTTTCGGATCATGCCCTAAAATAAGCTTTCAATTAAGGATGGACAGCATGGAAGTAGTCACATGCATTACAGTGGGCCCACAGTCAGGGGTCCCACCCACCTCAGGTCTCACCTAATCCGCTCCCTTGACAATGACACCTACAATTGAAACCTTCCTAGGCCCACCTAATGTTTATTTGATGGCCCGTGAGAAGTTTTCAATGGTAGGCGTTCAATCCCCACTTGAGAGTTCAATATATCCCAGCTCATCACCTAAAATGATATCTCAAAATGGATTAACGGCATGGATTAAACACATACATTACAGTGGACCCCATAGAGCCCCTACTGGGACCCTGTATCTACCCAATCCGCGTCCTTGACCAATTTTTCAACATGCTTTCAAAACCGCTTTTTCAGCTTTACTGGCGCTGCCTTTGGAGCCGTACATGACCCAGTCAATTCCAGACACGGATTTCAACACTGTCCATCTATTTCAGGAGCTCATTTAAAGACATGACAGGAAATGAGGTGGATCTGAATCTCTAGTGGACCACAGGAGAGAGAAAGCAGGGGGATTCAATAACTACGGTTGAAATATTCATGGCCACAAAAGTTTTGTACACAGGTTTGGCTTTTGTGTTTTCACTTCATCTAGTTGGAATTACCTTGTAAAGGGTTTGAATGGCATATAAATATCAAGTTGGAGTCCAAAAAGATTTCTACAGTATGCATATCTTTCCTCAAATTTCCCTTTTATGTTGCCTATACTAGTTTTCGATCCACCTCATTTTTAGTCCCATGTCTTAAAATGAGCTCTCAAAATGATTTCTCACAAACATCAGGGTGGCCTTACCTAGCATCTAAGTGCAGAAACTTGTGTGTTTGAAGTAGCCACAGTGGTCCATGATTTCCCAAGGTGAGAGTGGATTAGGTGCTACCTTAGTGGGTATAAACCTTAGTGGATGTTACCCTGCGTGGTGCCCACCTTGATATATTTTACCGTACCTCCATGCCATTTATCAGTTTTTCCACCTCATTTTAGAATGCCAATCCCAATCTCAGACCTCCAGAAGATCCAAATCTCAGGTAGACCACAACACTATAAATGTGATGAATAACCATTAAAAACTTTTGCAGTATAAGTTTCAGATCATACTAATATCTGTATTTTCACTTCATTTAGAGTTGTTTGATAGTTAAGAAATGAAATGCATTGAATGTATTTCATTCAATGCATTGAATGATTACTTATTTTCATATTTCTTTACAAGTATATATAGTCCCATTATTTCTCACTCTCTGTACCGTGCTGTGCAACAAAATTCTTTGCATTATTAACAAGTTAGAAGGCAAATAAACATAATCAAAACTTTACAATGGGTCTTTTGGAAATTTTAAGGGTGAGGCATTCAATCGCCACTGTTTCTGTGGTGTGGTCCACCCGAGATTTGGATCTGCTTAATCTTTAGAATATCGTCCTAAAATAGGCTTGAGAGTGCGCGTGCGTAAGGAAAAGGTGCAAGCGCGCAATCCGACAGGTTACATTCGAGGTCGTATCACGACGCGACTTGATTTTTTGTCGTCCGATCAATGTATGTGGACCAAAAAAATATTCAGAACCGTCGATCTGTTGTGGACCCAGAACATCAGATTTTGCTGAAATACAAAGCACATGCATTGATTGAGCTTACCTAAGCCCGCGCGTGTACAGACGGGTCATGTACACGCTTATAGAGGTGCCAGGGTTATGGACAGTCAACATCCAAGCCGTCCATCATGTAGATCTGACCTTGTTGATGTTCTCACCCAAAAATTGTAGCCCACCTAATTGAGCAGACCGATCTGAGTCATGGTACTGATTTCCTATGCAAGTGTACCGTACCACACGTTGCGGTACCTGTCTGCTCGCGGGTGATAAGTTCTTGTAGACAGGAGCTGCTCTTGCACAAGTTCGCAATAGGCGGATTGATATACGACAAGTCAATGTAGACCGTCAAAATAGTGGACCGTCACAAATGTTTCAGAGTGATATACGTCAAAGTCAATGTGGATCGTCTAAAATGTTGCGGAGTGATATACCAAGTCAATGTAGACCGTCAAAAATGTTGCGGAGTGATATAACAAGTCAATGTGGACCGTTAAAATAGTGTACCGTCAGAAATGAAAAAAATAATCCAACGGTCTTATTTCAACAAACTAGTGTCCACGATTTAGAGATTAGAATTGTTCAGCTATTTCAAAGCGCATGAGTCTCAAGCGTCCTGCGCAGCCAGAGTATCAAATAACTCCCCTACCTACGAGAAAATTTTTGCTACACCCACGAGTTAGCTACGCTAGCTACACCGGGTGTAGCAATGACCCCACCATAATGTATGTGTTTTATCCACACCGTCCATCCATTTGGCGAGAGATTATTTCAGCCCATGATGCCAAAAATGAGGCAGAAACGAATCTCAAGTGGCCCTAAGAAGTTTTTAATGGTTGACGTTCAATCCCCATTATTTTCTGTGCTGGTTCCACTTGAGCTTTGGATCTGCCTCGTTTTTTTGTGTCATGCCCTAAAATGATCTCACCAAATGGATGGATGGCATGGATACAACACATACATCATGGTGGGTCATTGCTACACCCAGTGTAGCTAGCGTAGCTAACGCGTGGGTGTAGTGGGTGGGTGCATCATGTGATGTGGGTGTCTTGCATGACTAAAAAAAGGGAACCATCTACAAAACTCCCTCTTTGATGCAAAAATGACAATACAGTTTCCTGTATTTCAGTTGCATCAAGACACTCAGGCAATCCTATCAACCGATCTGGACCATCAATTAGGTTCAGGCCTCACCATAACCATGTGCTTGGGCCACATCAACAAACGAACTTGTCAAATGTCAACCTACCACAAAGGGACCCAGTCCATCTATTTGCTAGGCCTAGGTCACCGAGCCAAACCTATTGGCAGGCCATCACTGGTAAATCGGATTGCGTGCTGAGTTACTCAGGACGCCCTCATCGTACTGAGTAAACGCTGTTGGGCCCACTGTGAATGCATGTGGTTTATCCACGGGGTCCATCCGTTTTCCCAGCTCATTTTAGGGGTTGAGCCCAACATTGAAGCATATCCAAAGCTAAAGTGGACCACACCACAAGAAACAGTGGGAATAATGATCTCCACTGTTGACACCTTGCTAAGGCCTACAGTGATTTTTATGTCATCTAATCTGTTCATAAGATCACATAGGCACGGATGAAGAGAAAACACACAGCAGCTTGATCCGAAGCTTCTATGGCCCAGTAGACGTTCAATTCACACTATTTCCTGTGGTGTGGTCCACTCAAGCTTTGGATATGCTTCGTTTTTGGGCTCAAGACAAAATTATCTGGTAAAATGGATGGACGGATTGGATAAAACACACAAATTACAGTGGACCCAACAGAGTTTTCTCAGTACACAATCCGCTACCCATCACCGGAAGTACAATGGTCCCACGCTACAATATTCATCACCTAAAAATCATAAAACTAGTTAGGGCTGGCAATGGCCCGGGTCTGGGCAGGGCAAAATCAATATTTTGAATAAGTCCATCCCAAGAAGCTCGGCCGTCCAGTTCAAAATCCAGGCCCATTGCGAGGCCTGAATATACTAGTAGAGTATGTCACGTGCAATGCAGGTGAAGAGAGGGCCCACCTTAGCAGGTGTTATTTACACTAGCAGAATGTAATGGTTGATACTTGGCACTTTCGGAAATGTACAGGTGGCATGTATCAGCTCAATCCAACCGTCTATGTTCTGACAACCATATTAGATAGGCTCTGCTACAAAATTCAAATTTATTTAACGTTTCTAATCTATGATTAATAAGGATTTGTTCACTGAACTTGGACCATTGACTGCTTTCATTTAGCAGTCCATTAACTATCCATCAATCTGCCAATTTAACAAAAAAAAAAAAAAAAAAACCAGAATATTAACGATCTCGCTCTACCAGACTATCAAAGTTTCACTAGTTTTAAAAGAACGAGAGCTTCAAGCGGTTGGCCCCACATCGCCTGTTTGACGCAAGGGATTGAAATACCTTTTTTCTGTAATTAATGCTACTGGCAGTGACTTGTCTCCTGTTCTATGATATTCATCCTATTCCATCCAGTGTTTGTCTCCTACTAGTCATGGTATAATGCCTTCTTTTGATTCCATACCATATTTAGAAAAATGTGGAACTATAATCAACAGAGCACATTTCACTACTGATGTTGGTCACCTCACCTATATGCATATGCAGCTTGAATGTCATGTGTAAAGGGCACATATGGATGGATGGCATGGATAAAACGCATGCATCAATGTGGGGCCCACAGTTTTAGTGGATTTTAAAATCCACTAGAAATCCTGCAGCATACACCATTGGCATTGGAATATGTGATTACGGGATTAAACCAACCCTTCCTGTTGTTATCAAACAATGGATGGAATTTGAATGGGATCAAATGCAATTCCATACCACCTAATCCCATGCATGGGGATGACTTAAATACCCTTTTCTTTTGGGAGAATCATTTCCCACATTCTTTAAATTAGGGTATCTAATTAGATTAGGGATATTTCTATATTTGTTTAGATTGGTATATGGGAGGATCTCTTCTGATCTATACAGATCTCTCATCTCCTATGAGATCTCTTACAGTTTTCCACAGGTTTAACATGGTATCAGAGCTATCTGATTTGGGTCATTAAATTTGATTGATTTTACATGCTCGATCTCTCTCTAGATCATCATCAAAGATCATCCATCACATTTGATTGTGATTATCCCTATCCACCTGTTCGTAAAAAAATTCTTAAGTAGAAGTTTTTGCTCCTTAAAACAAATTGCTGGGATAAAATTCTCCAAATCTCCTCTTGTTATATATAGTAAAGAAGTAAAGATGTAAACCACCTAACCTTTAGTTACATTTCACTGTGGAGGTTTAAAAAAGGGGAGAAAAGGGCTTGCAGAAAATTTCAATTGCGCCGAATGTGAAAATGAACTTTATAGGTGAAAACAACATACAGTAAGAAGAATAAATATGAACTTTGGAGTTTGGGCTCACGAGATTCTAACCAGATCATTGCCAACCATCAATAGGAGCAGAAGCCGAACTACTCCTTTTGGTAGAATGAGAGAACAAGATCTGTATGTACAGAGAAGAGTTGTGTGTCGACGAAAAGCTGTGCTCACCAAACATAGAGAAACAAAGAGTATTAGTGCCTATTTCGATACTGAAGAATTTCAGTACTGACAATAGCAACATGTGTGATAAGACAATCTGTCCCATAGATGGTTGAGAAGAAGTCAAACAAATTTCCTTCAGCCATCCAAGGGTTAGAATTGATGTGATGGGGTATGGCCCAGCCAAGGTAGGGACTGTGGCAATAGGTTTGGATCTTTTATAGATTTGCTGCACTTCACCGATGGATCTGCACAATGCGATTAGGAGACACCTCTTGGTTTAACCATGGCTCGAAATAGCACTGATTGGAAGCTCATACCCATTTGATCGCTCAACAATCCTTGAGTAGATGGGAAAGGTTTAATACAACAGTTGAAAAAAACACCTAAAGATCGAATGGTTACAGAGAAAGGCATTCCATAATGGTAATGGTGGCTGTAATTGCCGTTACGGTCTCTTTTTTTATTGGAAAAAAAAAAAAAGAACCTGAAAGAAATATATCTGCCCCGTAACAGGGCCGTTACAGCCTTTACGGTATGGGTCATTTTTTTTCCATAATGGCCATTACAGACCCCATAACATGTAGTAGTTGCCACCGTTACCTTTACGTAACGGCCTTTACAGCATCGTAATGGCCATTATGGCACACCATGTTACAAAGCTTACCATGGCGGTTTTCACCATTGGCACATCAAAGAGTAGACCTATCATATTAGCTCAAATTGATTGAACATTTACCAAATACCAATATTACAGGTTAATAGGGTTGACAGTACTGTTTATTAAACGGTTCCTGATGGACATTGGATCTGGCCTCCACACGTGCATGTACAGACACACACAGGTACATACACATAACATAAACACACACAACATGGAAAATCCATCCAATGATTATGCTATTTCAGAACAAGAAAACAACTTTTTAAAAACTAGTAAAATGCATGTGGTGGCAAGTCTCTTTTGTAACTGACACATGGGTCCAAGCAGTATGCGGCCTACCTATGATGTATCACACGGAATTGAAAACTTATGTGTTCCTTGCTCTTACTCTACATGCACCTTGTGAAACATATCGACCCAAAACTCAAGTGAGAGACCATATGGGAGTAAATGTACAATCATGCCTAAGAGGTTAAAACATTTCTATTCACAAGGTTTGGTCGACTTGTGTTTTGAAATAGTTAAAAGAGTATTGGTTTGTCCCTTCATCTAGGAATGGAAATGTTGACCATAGGTAGGCCACATACTCCTCAACAGTCTAATTGCCCTGACGGCAATTTTGATATTGCTGGAATAGGACCTGCTCGTAATCGCGGGGTAAAAAGCGTGATCGAAGAAGTTGCAACATCCTGGGCCACGACCGGATGGGCAACTTATTCTATCAGGTTCGAGAGAGTACCAATTGCTCTCACCATGCAAAGGCACCCGACTTCAGCTTGTATGCTACAAGCTTCACCTTCTTCTCCTCTAGAACGTCCATGTATTCGAAGAAGTTCTCAACTTCCGCTAAGCAGACTAAGAACTCTTCAATACGCAACTACCCATTGAAGACGGGGGGTTCGACCTTACCTCTATAATCACACTGAGCGCGATCTCCGCGATCATTACCCTGCGCTTGCTGTTGTGCGAAGATATTCTCTACATCTTCATCGTTGCCGTCGAAATCTGCCACGTTCAACCGATGATTAATGGCTGGAAGAGCCGGATGGAACACTGGATTGTTCCGAACTACGACCACAGACAGTTGTGCACCACCCGGAACCTGTCGCAGAGTCAAAGACGCGACAATCTGCTCGAGAGATGCTTGCAACCCTTGCATAGACGTCTCGAACGATCTTTGAACATTTTCTCCGCTAGATACTGCATCCCCTGATCACTGTCAGTAGGATTGTTGCCACGTCCATTGCTAGATGCCATCTTCCCGAGGTTGTTCCTCGCTCTGATACCAACTTGATGCAGCCGTAGGTGGGACGAGATCGATCACCGTCTCTCTCGTAGGATAACTGATCCGATTCCATGAATCTATCGGGAATCCTCAACCGATCTTCTTTGATTTCTCAAAGGGCACTCGAAGAACACGAGCAAACAGAGATAAACGCAAAGAGAAAGCTTTAAAATTGATTAATGAATCCTCTACAACGAAATTAAAAGAGTTTAAATAGACTAGCAATCAAATAGAAACCCTAAAAACGAGATTAGGAAGAGTCCTAATCGAAACGGAAAGAAATCAGTTCAAAATAGCAAGTTCTCGCGTTTCTGCGCGCGTCGGACGACCGATCGTCAATGGACCCGGACAATCCAGCAAGTTGGGTTATCTTGATGATAAAATTCAACCGGTCAGCAGACCGGTCGTCAGTTCTCATGACCGGTCGGGCGACCGGTCGTTGATGGTCCTGGACAGTCCAACGAGGTGGGTTGTCTCCTGGGCGAAATTCGACCAGTCTTCGGACCGGTCATGATCGGTGCTGGAAATGGACGACTGATCGTCAGACTCTGTTTTTGCTGAGTCTTGGCTCCTCCTTTGGGGTTCTTCCTTGGGTTCTTTCTTTGGTCCATCTTCATCATGTAGAGCTCAGCGACCTCCTCTACATTAGTCTCCCCTCCTTGAAAAGAAATTGACCTCGAATTCTCATTGGTCTCCTGCTCATGATACTCATACAAGTCGGCAATGTTGAACGTACGGGAGATCTCAAGTTCATACGGAAGATCAACAACATAAGCATTGTCATTGATCTTTCGAGGAATAGCACGGGCCCAATCTTCTTGTGCTTAAGTTTATTGTACGTGCTGGTAGGGAAGCATTCCTTGCGCGAATGGACCATCACTTGATCCCTGACCTCGAAGACTTTAGTGCGACGATGCTTGTCTGCGTCTTCCTTGTATTTCCGGTTTGATTCCAACAGCTTCTTTCGGACTTCAGCATATACTTCAGTAATCCTTTCCGTCATGTTCTCAGTAGCTATGCTCCTTCCTGAAACCTTGGGTAGGGGTACCAAGTCGAGCGTATGACAAGGAAATCGTCCGTAGACGATCTGAAATAACGACTTCCTTGTCGATCAGTTCACCATGTTGTTAAAGGCGAACTCACCTTGAGTTAGGGCTGAGTCCCACTGTTTCGGCTTGTCTCCTGAGATGCACCGGATGAGGTTACCCAATGTTCTATTCACAACTTCAGTTTGGCCATCTGTTTGAGGATGATATGCGCTGCTGAACTGAAGTTGGGTATCAAATCAATTCCACAAAGTCCGCCAAAAGTGGCTAACGAACTTTGTATCACGGTCCAATGTAATAGTCTTAGGGATACCGAGCAACCTCACCACCTCCCTGAAGAAAAGATTAGCCACACTTGTTGCATTGTATGTCTTTTTGCAAGGTATGAATTGTGCTAGCTTCGAAAACCGATCTACCACTACGAACACAAAATCCGCACCACGCTGAGTTCGTGGGAGACCTAGGAAGAAGTCCATTGAAATATCCTCCCAAGGACCTTCAGGAACGGGCAATGGGGTGTAAAGCCCAGTATTTTGTGATTGTCCTTTAGAGGTTTGGCATGTGTGGCATCGCTAAACCATTCTTCCAACAGCTCAGCCTAGATGAGGCCAATAGTACCGCTCTTCTACCAGATCCTTCGTCTTGTCTCGACCCAAATGGCCTCCAAGGCCACCACCATGGAGCTCTAAGATAATCTTGTCTCACAGCGAACCTTGCGGGATACCCAAGCGATTCCCATGGAATAAATACCCATCCTGTATATGAAAATCGCTCGGATGGCCTTCTTTGCAACACTGCCACGTGTCCTTGAACTCCTCATCTTCAGCGTACAACTCATTTAGGCATTCGAACCTGATCACTTCATTTGCCAAGGTAACAAGGAGGGCGGCTCAGCGGCTCAAGGCATCGGCAACCTTGTTTTGTTGGCCCAACTTGTGCCTCAAAACGAATGTGAATTCTGCAAGAATGAAATCCACCTCACATTCACACAGCTAACGTTAGTCTGATTGTTGATAAATTTAAGGGCCCGGTGATCCACGTACAAGACAAATTCCCTCCAGATGAGGTAATGCTGCCAGTGTCGTAGCGCTTGCACCACTGCATAGAGTTCAATCTCGTAGGTAGACTACTTCTTTCTTGCATCACTCAACTTCTCACTGTAAAAGGCCACTGGCTTGCCTTCTTGCGACAAAACTGCCCCAATCCCCACATAGGATGCATCGCAGTACACCTCAAATACCTTCTCAAAGTTCGGAAGGACTAAACATGGTGTGGAGGACAGCCATTGCTTTATCTTTGCAAAACTTCTGTCAACTTCTTCGGTCCACTGGAACGGGCCCTTCTTCATGCAATCTGTTATTGATGTAACTATCGAACTGAAATTCCAGACAAACCGATAGTAGAATGTGGCCAACCCATGAAACCTGCGAACCTCATGAATGTTGGTCGGAGTAGGACAGTCGTGGATAGCCTTCACCTTGTCTTCGTCTACCCAAATGCTAGTGGATGATACCACAAAGCCCAGAAATAAGAGATGATCCGTCATAAAACTGCACCTCTTGAGATTCAAATATAACTTGTTCTCTTGAAGAACTTGGAGAAGCTGCCTGAGATGCTCGATCCGTCTCATTTTGGTTGTAGATCAATATGTCGTCGAAATAAACCATGACGAACCTGCCCATGAATGGCTTCAAGGCCTGGTCCATGAGCCGCATGAAGGTGCTCGGAGTATTCGACAAACCAAAGGGCATCACAAGCTATTCATACAGCCCTTCCTTGGTCTTAAACGTTGTTTTCCACTCGTCACCCAAACGGATACAAATCTGATGGTACCCGCTCCTCAAATCTAATTTGGAAAACACTTTAGACCCTTCGATCATGTCTAACATGTCATTTAGCTGAGGTATCGAAATCGATACTTGATGGTGATTTTATTTATCGTCCGACTGTCTACACACATACGCTAACTTCCATCCTTCTTTGCATCAAAAGAGCCAAGACAGCGCACAGGCTCATGCTCTCTCTCAGCAACCCTTTCCTCAATAATTCTTCCACCTGCCCTTGGAGGATTTCACTTTCCTTTGGGTTCAAGCGGTAGTGTGGCATGTTCGGTAGACTAGCCCCCAGAATGAGGTCGATGTGATGCTGAATGTTTCTCATTAAGGGAAGACCATGAGGAAGGTCTTCAGGCCATACGTTGCGGAACTCATTCAGTAACGGCCGAAAAGTTGAAGGGATTGTACAACCCCCAAGGTTACCTCCCTTGACCACAATAGCGAACATTGGCCCGTTTCTTTCGATTCTTCTACAAACTCTCTTATGGCAAGGAGGGAGCTTCCTTCTACTTTGGAAGTCTTAGGGCGATCCTTCGGTGCCATAGGAGTGAGGATCCTTTTACGGCCATCCTTGATAAAAGTATAAGTGTTGTCACGCCCTCGGTGGGTCGCGTCACGGTCTGATTGCCACGACCTACTGAGGAGCATGTGACATGCTTCCATGTCGACCAAGTCACACAAGGCTTCATCCTTATAACTCCTACCAATGGAAAAGGAAATCAAACATTGCTCAGTTACCTTAGTATCGATGACCTTCTTAATCCAACCGATGGAATACGGGGATGGATGTCGTGTTGTAGGAAATCAGAGCTTATCCACCCTCAACTTGGACACACTATTTTCGTTACTTCCACTGTCGATGATGACATTGCACACCTTCCCATTCACTGTGCAACAGGTGCTAAAGATGCTTTGGCGCTGAGGATGAACTTCAAGCCTCAGGGCATAAAATAAACGCCTCACTACCAAGGATTCACCATGGTCCTAGTCTATCAAGTTGGCGTCATCACCGCAATCTTCTTTGGCCTAATCATACTCATCGTTCTCGAGCTCACCATCGCCGAACTCTTCTTCACCAGCCCCTTCATTCGTAGTTAAATTGGTTACAGGACGTCGGGGGCATGCATTGGACAAGTGGCCCGGTTGGCCACATCGCCAACGATGGTTCGACCTCGGATGAGCATATGGATTTGGTGCTTGGCTTGGGCCAGCTGTGGGAGGTACCGTGCGCTGAGGCTTAGATGGACCACTCCCCGGAACTCGGTTCGTGATCGTTGGGGAAGGTTGAACTCGTCCATCATTGGGTTCCTTCCCTTTAGCCTGGGGTATATCCTGTGACACTACGGTAGTAGGAGTGTAGGGTGAAGGATACGGGTGCACAAGAACCCTAGCAACCTGGGTCTCCGCACGAGTAGCGTATTGCAGTGCATCTTCCACTGTCCAAACCAGTTGCAACTATACCCGATCCTGGATGTTGATCCTTAGGCCGCCAACAAACCTTGCGGCCTTCTGAGCACCCATTTCTGATAAATCATTACAGATGGATAGTCGGTTGAATTCGGCAACATACTCCTCAACAATCTGATTGCCCTAACGGCAATTCTGATATTGCTGGAATACGACTTGCTCATAATTACGGGGTAAAAAGCGTGATCAAAGAACTTGCAGCATCCTGGGCCTTACCTTTCACTGACCAGACTAAGAACTCTTCAATATGCAACTACCCATTGAAGGCGGGGAGTCCGGCCTTACCTCTATAATCACGCTCAACGCGATCTTAGCAATCATTACCCTGCACTTGCTGTTGTGCAGAGATATTCTCTACCATCTTCATCACCGTCGTCGAAATCCACTGCGTTCGGGTGACGATTAATGGCTGGAAGAGCTGGACGAAACACTGGATTGTTCCGAACTGCGACCACAAGCAGTTGTGCACCACTCGGAACCTGTCGTAGAGCCAAAAACGCGACGATCTGCTCAAGAGACGCTTGCAACCCTTGCATAGATGTCTCAAACGATCTCTGGAGAGTCTCCATCTTCTCTGCTAGATATTGCATCCCCTGATCACTGTCAGCGGGATTGTTGCCACATCCATCGCTAGATGCTATCTTCCCGAGGTTGTTCCTCACTCTAATACCAACTTGGCACAACTGTAAGCGGGACGAGATCGATCACTGTCTCTCTCGTAGGAAACTTATCTGAATCCACGGATCTATCGGGAATCCTCAACCGATCTTCTTTGATTTCTCAAGGGGCACTCGAAGAACACAAACAAACAGAGATAAACTCAAAGAGAAAGCTTTAAAATTGACTAATGAATCCTCTACAACGAAATTAAAAGAGTTTAAATAGGCTAGCAATCAAATAGAAACCCTAAAAATGAGATTAGAAAGAGTCCTAATCGAAAACGGAAAGAAATCAGTTCAAAATAGCAAGTTCGCGTGTTCCTGCGCGCGTCGGACGATCAGTCGTCAGGGGTCCACAACTGGTCGTCGATGGACCTGAATAGTCCAACAAGCTGGGCTGTCCTAATGACGAAATTCGACAGGTCAGTGGACTAGTTGTCAGTTCTCACGACCGGTCGGGCAACCGGTTGTCGATAGTCCTGAACAGTCCAGCGAGGTGGCCATCTCCTGGGTGAAATTCGACCAATCCTCGGACCGGTTGTGACCGGTGCTTGAAATGGACGACTGGTCTTCAGACTCTATTTTTGCCGAGTCTTGGCTCCTCCTTTGGGGTTCTTCCTTGGGTCCTTTCTTTGGTCCATCTTCAACATGTAGAGCTCAGAGACCTCCTCTACATCATCACATCCGACTATTCACTGTGGTGTGGCCCACCTGAGCAGTGGATCTATTTGATTTTTGGGCTCAGGGCCTATAGCTGAATAACGCACCAAAAGGATAGAGTGGATTATGCATGGACAACATGGTGGGCCCCATAGAGGTTGGGTGTCTGAGTAAAAACAAATACTACAGGAAATTCCGGTCCAATTTCCGCTTTTGTGTGGAAATTGGACCACAATCCTCTAGAACCCCTGTTTTAGGGGGCACATAAAACACTTAAGCTTGTGGGGCCCACCATGCCGTACATGTAAAATCCACTACACCCATTAAGATCTATCCTTGAGTCTAGGACCTGGGGGGGGGAAAAAAAATCAGCATGATCCTCATCTCAAGTGAGCCAGACTACAAGGAACAATGGTGATGGAATGTTAACCACAAGTGTCTATGGGGGGCCAACATGGTGTATATCTTTCATCAAACCCATTAATCAGGTGCGACTCACCAAGATGAAGTGAAAACACACGTGGTTGCACGCAAACCTTAGGAAAGGTTGAGATATCATGCCATGCAAGGGAGGGCTTAGATTGACTCGCTTCCTTCACTCTTAGTGTGTAGCCCACAAGACTTCTTCTCTACTCTACTTTGCGTGTAGTTTGCACAAAGAGGAGAGTGCGATGATCTGTGGGATGCACCATGTCGTAGTTGTAAAACCCACTCTATCCATCAGGTGAGAACCATTACTTGAATCGTACAAATAACCCCGATTAAAAACTCACATGGGCCACACCAATGGGAACAATGTAAAATTGCTTAAAAACTACTTAGTTCATATGGTGTGGCCCACCTAAGTTGTGGATTTAGCTGATTTTTTCCCCTTAGAACCTAACATCGAGTGAAGAACTTATGGCCAGTGTGAATGGTGTGTGGTATCCTCCGTGTTGTCGAAACTTGATAGAAGAGGAAGTGAGCGAGTTTGCTAAGCTTTTGGAGCGTCTCTAGAAATTGAATTCGTCCCCATTCTCTAAGGATGCAACGGTTTGGAAAGTTCATCCATCGGGAAAGTTCTCAATTCATTCTTTCTACTATATGATAAAGAAAGCACTAGATGTGAGGCGATCGGTGTATGCCCATTGCTTCTGGTCCTATATTGCGCCTCCCAAAGTGGCGGCTTTCATGTGGCTGGTAGGGAGGAAGAATATCCTAACCATAAATAATCTTCAAAAGAGATCCATGATCCTCCCCAAACATATGCATCAAGTGCATGAATGACACAAAAACGATAGACCGTCTATTTATTCATTGTTCCTTTGGGCGGATTATGTTGGAGAAATTTCTAGCAATTTTCAGAATGGATTGGGTAATGCCAAAGATTGTTGAAGACCTTCTCTGGGCCTGGCATGATGGAGGAAGAGGATTAGGAAGACATATATGGGGGGAGTGCAATAGGCGTTGTTTTCTCAACAAACAAGAACTTAGGAAGAGGTAGTACGGAAGGCTAAAAGGAAAGTGATGGAATGGGTGGACACGAAAGTTTGTATGTTCAAGTCTGTGTTCAGCTTGTAACTCTTAGGGTTGTATTCTTTTCGGCCTTGGCATTTGTCAGGGTGGTTCCCAGTAAAAATAGTTATCTTAGAAACACACACACGCATGCATGAGCACAAAGTAGATGGATTGGATGATCAATCCATCTAGATCTATGGAATCAGTGGAATCAGATTTTTCAAAAAGGGTATTTTGTTAGTGTAAAAGTTAAAACACTTAGCTTATATTTGCTTTTATATAGTAGTACAAATTTAATTTGACTTACATGCAATATATGGGTGGACCCACATGCCTTTAACCTCCAACCATGGTTAAGAGACTCAGCGACAAGGACCGACTCGTTCAATCCTGAGTCAAGTCTGGCCTGAATCGGCCTCGCCAAAGTCAGGGGTGACTTAGTGTATCGAATTGGATTGGGTCTGAGTCCAACTTGACTTGGACGAGTTGCATCAAAGTCATCTTAGCCTTAAAACCATGACAACATGGCGTGTGGGGTTGACCATGGTGTGTGAAAGAAATCTAATCCATCCATCATGTGCACTCACTGATGCTCTCCTTGGTGCCCAAAAACCACATCGATCCAAAACTTAGGTGGACCAAACAACAGGAATAGCTGGGATGAGGACGCCCGCCATGGAAAAAAAACTTCCAGATTGTGTGTAGGGCCCACTATGTTATCAGGCATTGCAGAACTCAAGTGGGCTAAACCACATGATTTTAGAGATTTTACGCATGATTTTACATGGTGTGACCCAACCGAGTTTGGGTGCCAAGGGCAACATGATGGGGCACACATGATGGCAGGAGTAGATATCATGTAAACATCCTGGCGGGCCCCACAAATCAAGTTGTAGGTTAAGCTTAACCTACAAAGCTTTGTAGTGATCTGGCATCTTTAACTATGTGAGTTACTTGAACAGCTACATAGCTCCTGTTTTCTCATATGTTATTCTACGAGGAAGAAAATCAATCGAAGGACCACAATTGCTAAGGGCATTCCATCCAGAGTAAGCATCTGGATAATCTGGAATGCCATGCGGCATGAGCAGGAGCTACATGAAATGGATTTTGGATGAATAACAAGCATACCTTCATAAAGGGCCTGTCGCGGCTTGGGAATGAATCGATGAAACTCTCTTTTAGAAGTAAAGAGACCTGATGGTGGAAGCATATGAACAGAAAGAGAACACTTAGCACATACCCAACATATGTTAAGGATAAATCCATTGGTGTCAGTGATGCAAGTAATATAACATGTATGAGCTTTTTTTTTGCTGAAGATCACAAAATCTTTTCTACCACGGGGAAAGGCAAGGATAATGAATTTAGGATCAGCCATGAAATTGGAACACCGTTTGTATCAGACCGGGTAAGGATAAGTTTCCATTCAGAGTAGAAATTCCATTCCTAGTGTTTAGAGGGATAAACCCACAAAACAATAGGCCATGGCTGACGTCTCCTGTGAATAACACAAGATTTGCAAACCTTGCAAAGACAGCCATCAAACATTTTGCTGTCCAAACTAGCCCAACTTCTTTTTATGGAAATTGCACTAACTTCCAGAGTATTGGCTTGTTTCTCGAAACTAATGTTCAATTTGGGGCAGGAAACAGAAAGGAACCTTATCATCATTGGATTGCACATTTGTAATCGTGTGAGAACGCAGGTTTGAGCAGAGAGAATCCAGATAAGATCTGAGGACTGCTAAGAACCCTTTCACAGCTTCAACCTACACATGAGAAGATTAAAATGTGAGGCAACAAGCATGTAATGGCCACTTTAAAATGTTAAGCTGATATCATTACGTTTATAAGACTTTTGCTAAGCCCACATGCATGTGCAATAAAGCTCATGTACATGCCACGCATGTGCCACCATGGCACTATAGATCCAAGATCCAATCCATCCATCAGAACGGTGCCACTATATTGATGTCCTAGCTCAAGAATCAAGTTGATCCACTGGTCAGGTGGACCACAGTTTGCTAAACAAATGCACAGCTCTGAAAAACTTGGCTGAAGTTTTCTAACCCATCTACCTGTTACTAATATTGGGGCTCTATGTTGATGCAGATTTTATTTTTGGGAAACAATTACAAGGTCAGACCAACCTAATGAATGGATTACATGTCCACGCTAGCACATGTGTGGCGTGTAAACAAGCTTTATTGCACAAGGTGATTTAAAAACCAGGCAGGCAGGAAATATTCCTTCATGATATAGTTTTTGATACAGAGTGGCATGTGAGAACAAGGCTCATGTGTGCAGCCCTGGGCCCCATACATGCCTCCACGTGTGCCAAAAAGGCATACATTTGAGAGATTCAACTCATCCATTAGGCAGGTCCTGACTTGCAGATCTGCCTTGGCCAAGTAACTGGTCAGTCTGCTCATCAGGTGGGTATATACACACACTGAAGGTCGATTCTGGGCCAAGTTTCTTTAATGGTCCATATGCTTTTTTTTTATTGCAACCCCACCTGATGAGTGAACTGCTCAGACTCTTAGATGATAGCAACAGGCCAAGCCCAAGAACCCAACCCATACGCAAATCCAGGCCCAGGCCCATAACTTGCATGTGGGCCCAAGTGCCTAGTTACCATAATATATTAAAAGCGGAAGTCAGTAAAGAGGTTGTTGACACCATTTGACAAAAAAAAAAAAAGGAAGGAAGGTTGGCTTGAGAAAAGTGAAATGCATGGGATCTTATGAAGGTGGATTTCCAACAAAGTAGCTTGGAAACTAAGTTACCAAGGAGGATGAAGGGATCAGATAGGAATTATAAGTAGTAGATTTTCTAGATTGACTATATTATATGTAGCTTAGCAAATTTCCTCTTCTATAAAGTATAAAATATAATAACAAATACATCCATGAACAATAATTTTCAGCACTTATTTGCTTCCTTGATGGTGCAACTCCATAGAGGAGAGACATCAACCACCACATAGATCTTTTATGTTTTTCTTTTTCCCCTGAAGATTGAACTTTATTAAAAGGGAGCCAAAAGCAACCCAGCGAAAACAAAACAAAGCCAAAAACAAAAACAAAGAGAAAACAAAACAAAACCAGCTATACAACTCGAAACAAAGGCAAAAGAAAAACACAAAACAAAAGATACCCAACGTACAAAACCAAACCAACTATTAACCGCCACATACATCTCTCTTCATTTTTGTTTGATCAGTCCAAATTTCATAAAACATGTAACCCAAATTTTGGATTATCCCCTTAATCTGTCCAACAATTTTTAGTATTAAATCAAGTTTTTTTACATTTTTATTTTGAAATTTTTGGAAAGCTTGGAACATAATGCTAACTCATAGTGGTAGATCATGCACCTCTGAGGTGTCGGTCAATCAATGGGATGAATTGATTATGAACTTGATGTGACCATGGTGTGCACTGTAATGGTGGCAACCATTACGCGTTACGAAAAAAATTACTCATAACAGCCTGTTAAGGGGCCGATATAGGTTTTTCTCAAAAAAAGAAAAAGAAGACCGTAACCATTACGCCTCATATAGAAATGGCAATGGGGGTGGCTGTTACGGCCACCATTACCATTACAGAATACCCTGACAGATGGCTGAATTGCCATGAGAAGTTGAGAGGATCTCTGCTCAGCTAGGGATTTCTCATGCTCCAGAAAATCCAATGGTACTGGATGATGGGGTTAAATATGATGAAGAACAGCTTGATGGTGACAAGATGCCAGTATTAACCATTCAGAACCAGTTTCAAGAGAGTGAAGCACAAAAGGCAGTAAAATACAAAGCTGGACTTCATGTGGAAATTCAGAACGAAATCACAGGCACCTGCATGTGGAGCTTGGATTAAGTGGATCAGCTCACACTTAGGGTCGCGTACTTAAAATTCCAATCTTTTAGACATTCAGGATTTCAAGCCGAGGTATCTTTCAGGTGTTTGGCCAGCTTCTAATGTGACATGTGGCACTCCATATAGCATGTTTCCAAGTTGTGTTAACAGGGGCACCAACCAAAGAGGTTCCAGTTTTCCAAATCGGAATCCTTCAAAGGGAAAGACACCAACAGGCAACAGCATTAAGATGAACAATAGTACAACTGAATGCTATCAATGTAGTGGACTTCACTGTCTATGCCACCAGAAATCCGAAATATTGTGAAGAAGAGCCAAACATGAGTAGGGAGAAGAGGAAGCTGTTGATGTTTATGAAGAGTGGTGATGATTGTCTTGAAGGACCGAATGAAGGATGGGCTCTTGTGGTTAGGCCACTACTAGCAGCCCCAAAAGAAGAGGACAAGAAATATCAATATCTTCGATGCTTGTGTAGTCCTTGGCCACTTGTGTATTGTTATTATTGACAGGGGCAGCAGTATGAGCATGACATGGGAGGAGCTTCTAGACAGGCTTAGGCTTGATGTGGAGAAGCATCCATGCCCCTTCTTGGTCACATGGGTAAATGACTTTTCCCTTCCGGTAAATAATCATCGCTCGGTTACTTTGCCATTTGTTGTGAAGGCCTCATTACTATGCGTAAACAGAGTCCACCGACCGGTCGCCCGACCGGTCGGCCAGTGGACAGATTGTGCAGTTTTGAGTCCAAACTCTCTGGACGTTTTTTGGACTTTTGAGACCGGTCGCTGGCAGCTTAGACCAGTCGCCAGACCAGTCGCAGGATGCTCAGACCGGTCTGGGGATAGGTCTGAGTTGAGGCAGTGGGCATTGCAACCTCTCTGGACGCGACCGGTCTGCGGAATTTGTAGTGTTGCGCGGTTTTTGCGCTACTTGTTTCTAATTTCGGGTTTCCTCTTATATATATGTTTCCTATTCGTATTAGATCTCATACTAAGCAATACCTAGCTGTTCTAAACGGAATTAGGGTTATTGGGAGAGAAGAATTGAGAGTGTGTGCCTTGCCGAGATGAAAGATGATGAGTGGACGAAGATGGATGAGAAGGCAATGGCCTCAATCTAATTGTGCCTTGTTGATGACGTCCTCTATAACGTCATGAAGGAGAAGACCGCTGTAGAAACATGGACCAAGCTAGAGAACATCTATGCGAAAAAGTCTCTAGAAAATCGCATGTATCTAATGATGTAACTCTTCACTTTGAAGATGGCGGAGGGGATAGATGTGGAGGACCACATTAGCACATTTAACAAGCTGATTTGCAAGTTGCTCGATTTTGGTGAGCCAATGAAGGACAAGTATCAAGCCTTGATCTTGTTGAACTCGCTTCCTAGTTCATATGAGTCACTCAGGGACTCGTTGTACGTGAGTAGGGACACTATTAGTGTCGAGACCGTTGTATCAGCCCTTCAATCGAAGGTCATGAGACAGAAAAGCGGTGATACTAATTCCTCCTTCGAAACACTGTTTATGAGAGGAAGGAATTCTGAGCGAGGTGAAGGATCGTCGCGCTCTCGATCCAAATCGAAGGGCAAGGGCAAAGGTAAGTTGAAGTGTTGGGGATGTGGCCAAGTTGGGCACATGAAGAAGGACTGCAAGAGTCCTAAATATAAGAAGGAAAAGTCAGGTAATTCTTCTAGGGGAGCAAATACCGCTGAAGCCGAGGAAGGTGGTAGTGATGTGTGTGAGGTCTTGACGGTGTCAAAGGCTGGATCTCTTTGTGATGAGTGGATCATGGACTCCGAGGCCTCATATCACATGTGCCCAAATAGGAGCGTCTTTAATTCCTATAGGGAGTATGAGGGAGGCTTGGTATTTCTAGGCGATGACTACGCCTGCAAGGTTGTGGGGATTGGTACAGTGCGCATCAAGATATTCGATGGGATTGAACGGACCTTGAAGGAAGTAAGGCACTTTCCAAGGTTGAGGAAGAATCTAATCTCCCTTGGTGCACTTGAAGCATTGGGGTGCGAGTTCACCGATTTTGACCGGTTCTGCAAAGTTTCAAAAGGGGCCCTTGTAATTATGAAGGGACAGAGGCATGGTAACATTTACAGGCTAATTGGGAGCACTTCAGTAGGTGGAGCTGCAGCGACTATAGCGGATTTCACGTCTGCACGTATGTGGCATGCACGCTTAGGCCACATGAGCGAGCGGGGCATGAAGGTACTCTCTGAATGATCTTTGATTCCTTCCTTTAAATCTGTAGACTTTAGTATATGTGAACATTGTATGTATGGGAAACAGCCTAAATTGTTTAAAGGGGGGAAACATGTATGTAAAAGGGTGCTTGATTATGTCCATTCTGATGTATGAGGGCCGTCGCCCGTTATTTCTGTTGGGGGTTCATCGTGGTTCATGTCGTTTATCGATGACTATAGTAGGAAGGTTTGGGTTTATTTTCTGAAAAATAAATCCGATGTCTTCATGACCTTCAAGTATTGGAAGGCGATGGTGGAGAATCAGTCAGGGCAGAAATTGAAAATTTTGAGAACCGATAATGGTGGTGAGTTCACTTCTAGGGAATTTAACACGTATTGTAAAGAGGAGGGGATCGTGAGGCACAACACAGTGCGCACACACCAGAGCAGAATGGTGTCGCAGAGTGGATGAATCGAACTCTCTTGGAGAGAGCTCGATCCATGATTAGTAATGCTGGGTTGGGCAAAGGGCTATGGACTGAGGCCATTAACACGGCTTATTACTCGATAAATCGGTCACTCTCTATGGCAATTGAATGTAAAATCCCTGAGGAAGTGTGGAGTGGTCGTACGCTAGACTACTCAAGTCTGCGAGTCTTTGGTTGTGAGGCTTACTCTCATGTACCGTCAGTTGAGAAAGATAAGCTAGACTATATGGCCAGAAAAGGGATCTTTGTTGGTTATAGTGATAGTGTGAAGGGATATCGAATGTATGACCCTGTCACACGGAAGGTCACCCTAAGCCGTGATGTCAAGTTTGATGAGAGGTCTTTGTTCCGTAAGGATGCTACAAAAGAACCAGAAACATCAAAACAGGTTGATACTCATGAGGACAGAGATGAGACACGGGCCGATACTGAGGCGCAGACAGAGGTACATGATCAGGTGGAGCAGCCACCTGGGCGAAAAAATCCACCCAGGGATCGCAGGTTACCAGCAAGGTACAGGGATGACTCGAACGTTGCATTCGCTCTCATTACAGATGAGAGGGATCCGTCTAACTTCGAGGAAACACTACAGGATGTAGATGCTGAGAAGTGGAAGACGGCAATGCAAGACGAGATAAACTCATTGTACAAGAACGAGACTTGGGAGCTTGTGGAGCTTCCAGTGGGCCGAAAAGCCATAGTGTGTAAGTGAATTTTTTGGAAGAAACAGGATAGATACAAGGCAAGGTTGGTAGCTAATGGTTATGCTCAGCGCGAAGGCGTAAACTTCAGTGAGATTTTTGCACCGGTTGTGAAGCAAATATCTATCAGGTTTGTGTTGGCACTAGTTGCCCAATACAACCTCGAGCTGGAACAGATGGATGTGAAGACTGCTTTCCTGCATGGAGAATTGGAAGAGTAGATATACATAGTGCAACCAGAAGGTTATACAGTGCAAGGAGCCGTGAACAAAGTTTGCAGGTTGAGGAGATCGTTGTATGGTCTCAAACAGTAGCCTAGGCAGTGGTACAAGAAATTTAATTCCTTCATGATGAGTCGGGGCTTTACCTGGAGCGAGTACGATCATTGTATCTATTTCAAGACACTGAATGATGAGAAGTTTCTCGTACTAGTGTTGTACGTCGATATATGCTTATTGTCAGTCATAGCATGTCTGACATCAATGTGTTGAAGACTTAGCTTTTAGGGATATTCGAGATGAAGGATCTGGGGGCTGCAAAGAGGGTTCTTGGCATAGACATTCATAGAGACAGGAAGAGGAGCAGGTTGTGGTTATCTCAGAAGTAATACCTTGAGAAAGTATTGAGAAAGTACCAGATGGACAAGTCCAAACCAATCAGCGTTCCCCACGCAGCTCACTTCAAGCTTTCTTCTGAACATTGTTCCAAGACAGATGAAGAAAAGCATGTTATGTCTCATGTGCCCTATTCAAGTGTTGTGGGCAGTTTAATGTATGCTATGGTCTGTACAAGACCAGATATTTCACAGGCTATGGGTGTTGTAAGCCGATTCATGTCTAACCTGGGCAAACAACATTGGGAAGCCGTGAAATGGCTACTTCGATATATTCGGGGTACACAGGACAAGGTTTTGACGTTTAAGAAGTCCAAGGACAAGTTGGTTGGTTACGTCGATTCTGACTACGCAGGTAGTGTGGACAGTAGGAGATCGACTTCATGGTATTCGTTTGTATTAGCAGGTAGAGCGATTAGTTGGATGTCTAAGCTTCAGTCTGTGGTGGCTCTTTCCACTACTGAAGCTGAATATATGGTAGTGACAGAAGCTTTTAAGGAAGCTGTTTGGTTGAAATGGATGATAAATCAGTTGGGGCTTTAGCAGGAAGCCGTGCCGGTTAATTGTGATAGCTCAAGTGCTATAAATTTGGCTAAAAATTATGTTCATCACTCACGTACTAAACACATTGATGTGCGTCACCATTTTATTCAACAGGTGCTTGAGGAAGGAGATGTGACTCTGGACAAGATTCACACTAGCGTGAATCTGGCGGATATGCTGACCAAGGTGGTTCCTACAGAGAAGTTCCAAGTTCTGCGTGACTTCTCTAAGATTGGCGAAAGCTTGACGAAGACGCAGTGATGCATGAGAAGCGGCGACTATGATGCCTTGGTGGAGTTTGTTGTGAAGGCCTCATTACTGTGCGTAAACAGAGTCCACCGACCGATCGGCCAGTGGACAGATTGTGGCATTGTGCAGTTTTGAGTCCAAACTCTCTGGACGTTTTTTGGACTTTTGAGACCGGTCGCCAGACCGGTCACTGGCAGCTCAGACCGATCGCCCGACCGGTCGCAGGATGCTCAGACCGGTCTGGGGACAGGTCTGAGTTGAGGCAGTGGGCATTGCAACCTCTCTAGACTATGTGCGACCGATCGTCTGACCAGTCGCCCGACCGGTCTGCGGTCTGCGGAATTTGTAGTGTTGCGCTGGTTTCGCGCTACTTGTTTCTAATTTCGGGTTTCCTCTTATATATATGTTTCCTATTCGTATTAGATCTCATGCTAAGCAATACCTAGCTGTTCTAAACGGAATTAGGGTTATTGGGAGAGAGGAATTGAGAGTTTGTGTGCCTTTTTCATCTTTGGGATCTACTTGGATAGTTATGGCTTTGTAATCATCCGCATTCATAATGGAAGGTGTCGCTTTGTGCCGTGTTTTTTTCCCGCAAGGGTTTTCCACGTAAAATTCGTTTGCTTTTGCGTTGATTGCTTGTGTGGCTGTGTGGTGATTGTTTGATCTTCTTCGGTGCTTCCGCTGATCGGATTTCCAACACCATTTAGTAAAGGTTGTGAATATTCAATTTGATGCAACATTATCCACATGAAAGTTAGCCATGTTTGGTTTAGTAGACCACGGTTGTTTGATACAATTGAGTATACCCAGCAAGGTATCCCAAAACGGATACGTATCGGCCGATACGTATCGGAAACGGCCCGGCCCGTTACGCGATACGGGGTAAAAAATGGGGAGCGTATCGGCCGATACATACGTCCCGTATCCGTATCGGTAACGGTGGGCACCGTTACGCCCACCGAAACCGCTACGGGACACCTTGATACCCACCGTTCGAAATATCGGTATCATGTTACGTATCACATCCTTGGGATACAGATATGTATTAGTTATTGCATGGGATATATCATATATCGTTTGTATCAGGTAATTTATCGCACTTTTTGGGAAACATAGGGAAATATTGGGGAAATTGTTTAATTTTTTAATGAAACTCTAGGGATTGTTAAAAAAGACTTTAATACACACTTTTAAATCATAACATCTCAAAAAAGAAGTGCACGTAATAGGTTTCCTTTGTATAGGGTCCTAAGCTATGCGTTGTCTAACTAAACTAATGCAACTATATTCAAATTAAGTACATAACATTTAGATTGTATGTGATGATCATTTCATCAAAAACTCCTAAATACTTCGAAATTAGTTTCAACTGACTGCTTGAAGGGAAATTTCAAAAAAAAAAAAAAATTCAGTAAATACTTCGAAATGATTTTTATTTTTCAAAAATCGACAAGGACTTAACAAATCAGTAAATCAACCCTCATACATGCTTGATTTCATGCTTAGAGTGCAACATTGCAAGCAATCTAGGAGAAATTGGGGAAATTTCAATTTTCCTCAAATCAGACCACCTACACTCAAATTTCGAAATTAGAGTGTATGTGATGATCATTTCATCAAATACTCCTAAATACTTCGAAATTGGTCTTAATTGACAGTTGGTTGAAGCAAATTTTCGAGAAAAAACATGAAGAACATACCAATGGATATCGAAATCAAAGCTCCAACTACATGATTTTTCATGCAAAATATGAAGAACCAATGGATTTGTAACCATTTGACACTGATATAACATAATTTCAACAAAAAAGGGGATCGAAAATTGAAAATGCTCACCGGATCAAACATGTGGGATATATTGGCACTATGTGTGCGTTTTGTATCACACGGGTGGGATATAAGATATATATCGTAGGATATATGCCGATATCATCGATATTTAAAACATTGAGTATACCAATTCCTCTGTGGTGGACCAAAGAAGACTTTGATTCCTATGAAGGAAATTCCACCCTCGAAGCAACTACAACCAAAACAGCCCCTTAAAATGCTCACTATGTGTGAGTATGAAGAAGAAAGTCCACAGAAGGGAATCATCTATGCTTTATAGACTGTGAAACAGAGGAATAGGTACAGCCTATGAAAGAACACCCATGTACTTAAACAAGTGAAGAAGTTGATGGAGTTGCTAAGTAAATAAGATTCATGATGAGGTTCGATGGAATTATTTTTCTCAATGCAGAAAACTACAAAGAAAACACTAACAATCATCGTCGATTTTCTTAATTCAAGGAAGGTGACATGGTAATGGTTTAATCAAAGCTTGGGCAATTTCCATTTGAAAAAAACTGGGCCTTACCACATCCTCAACAAGTTAGCAAAAATGCTTATTTGCTAGAGGAAAAGCAAAATGGAATGAATGTCAAAAGCAACTGAGAGAGAGAGAGAGCGCTACAAAGAGTAAGTTGTTTGTCAACACTTCAATATGCACCAAAGTAAAAAAATGACAGTCGACCACATAGAGCAACAAGTTATTGTGGGCAGGAGTTTCAAATCTAAATTACATCAAAGATTTCGGACCGCTAAAATACTTTCTAAGAATTTCAGTGTCTTGTTCTAAGAAGGGCATCATTTATTGACTTCAACAGGTAATCATGGTTCAAATATATTTTTTTGAGGATTAATGAGAATTTTATTAAAGGCCCACTTGGAAACAAGCAGGAAAAGAATACAACAAGGGGAAACTACTAACAGATTACATCCCAACAATAGATTTAGCAAAATCTAAGTTAACTTTCAAAGCAGAAACCCATTCCAAGATATTCACTTTAATAGATAACAGTAAACCATCAAAAGAGCCCGCAGAGTCTGGAACCAACGTCTATTTTGCTAAACCCCAAATGGCCCACCAAATGGCCGGCGGAATAAGGTTCCAAATAGACCTAGACTTCTTAGACACGCCTCCGCCATGCCATGCCCAAAGAAGGGCCGAGATAGATTGAGGCATCACCTAAGCCATTTGAAGACGAGATAGAAAACACTCCCAAATCTTGGCGAAGAACGAACAGGACATGAACAAATGATCAATAGATTCTTGAGTCTCCCAAACATAGGCAGCACATGTTCGGGATGACCATTGCTCGCTTTTAAAGATTATCAATCGTCAGAACCTTCTTCCCACCCACTAACCAGGTTAAGGCGGCCACTTTGGGAGGAACACCATAGAACAAAAAATGATAGGAGAAAGTCCCAAGAGGAGTTACAAATCCCCCCCCCCCCAAAAAAAAAACAAAACACCAATTGAATGGTCAGGATCTCAAACATGTATGATTTTAAGACACAAGTGAAGGTGTGAATAGATATTGGGCTACATATGCATGTGGGATAAGCAAACTTAAATGAATCATCTGTGCCTTGTGATAATTGTGGAGTCCTCATGAATTGTAATATGTGGTTGTGATTTGTGAATATTAATTTTATCTAGTATGAATACACCTTGTGATTTGTCACAATAAGGCATACTTTATGAGTTTTGACATAATAAAACTAACAAACCAATCCATCAATGTTGAAATACATCCATAAGATTATTAACATATAGTTCGGCATTCTTGCCAGAAAATCAGTGCATGGCTTGCAGTAAGGGTGCGCCTCTTGTGCAACTCAAAAGCATGCCCTGAGGTGCTAATTTACCGACACCAACTACCATGATTAAACTAATTGACTAAGCATTGACCCGGAGTTTAAGAAATAAATAAGAACAAAATGGACTATAGAAGCAAAATCAAACTTTATTCCATAAACAGGGTGATTTACAGGCATGATAGTCCAAATAAAAAAAGTATGCACCTGCACATCAGTGCATTCATAGACTGGCCTTTTTCTTGCTAAGTAGCTTTCTCCCACCAGTTTTGCATGATATGGACTGAGAGATGAGAGTAACTCTTTGTGCTGAGGTAATTGCGGTAATCCAGGGGACCTCACCTACTTGTTTCCATGAAATGAGGAACATTAGATAATTAAAAGCACCGCTAATACAATACAATACAATAGTATAGAACAACAGAAGAATCTCGTATAAATAATGTTAATCATTACAAATTAGCCCCACCCATACAGAGTAGCGTTCGTCCTAAGCAAAAGAAACCCATGCAAGCAAGGGAATATCACAAAAGAGCATCGTACAAAAAGGCACTACAGCAAGAATAACAGAAAATCTCAAAACCTATTCAAACGTGGATTTCCAATTAAATGAGTATAAAGAATGAAGCTTATCTCTGCACCAGGAAGCAACATTATGCAAAAAGCAAAAAGAACTAATAAACAAAAGACAGCTTATCATTCTTTCTTTCTTTCTTTTTGTTACTTTTTTTCACTTTGTTTTGAGTAAAATTATCCAAAGTATAAGATGTTCCTAGCTTTCTTAAGATAATTACTAGATCAAACATGACCCCTTTGATGGTAGGTGGCATTGGCTTCCACATTGAGGTCTTGGGTCTGAGCCCAGTTTACATACCAAAGAGCTGACCCCTTTCATGTACATGGCATGAACTGCCTATAATTATGGGGCACTTGTGTTTGAAAATGCTAAGCAGAATAAGAACCCATATTTCAGAAATTAATCTGCTTTAGTTAAATTATTCCTTTATTAAATAGCCACAAGTTGAAAGAAAGTATTAGACCAGGGTGGTACTGAACTTCATGAGCTACTTCATAATGTTTTGGCAAGAAGAGATGCATCGATTGACGAAGAGGATGCAGACCTGGTTTTTGTCAGCATCAACCAGAATGACATTTGCTAACTTTGATTGTACTTCGGAAGATTTGTTCTTTACACCAACCTAAACATGGAGAGAAAATTGCTTAATACCACAAACTAGAACCATGAATAAGAAAAGATACTCAAAGACCACTTCACAGTTCACACTATTTTGCACTGCCCATCCATATGAAACTTACAAAGATGTAGAGAAATAATGAAAATAATATATGTAATGCTTTCTATACGGGAACTCCCACTGACAATGGATGTGTATTTCTGTCGGTAAAGATGGCGTCACTTTCCTTCTAATAAATGCCACAACAGAAGTACAGCAGATCAAGGGAAAAGAGTGAACACATCTAAATGAGACTTCCAAGAGAGTATCTCCTGTGCCATGATAAACTTAACAGAAAAGAAAATTTTGTTTTCATTTTTATATTTTACAATCTCATGGTCAAAATCCCAAAGGCTTCATTTTAATGGGATAAAAGATTGGGGCCTGTTCGGATAGTGGGAAAAGAAAAGAAAAGAAAATGGATGACTTTTCCCATAATGGAACATTTCATAGTGTTTGGATAGCAAAGAAACATTAGATTTCAAAGAGCAATCATTAACCATACACCATAGTCAGATTCTCACACGCAAGATACAAGGCAACCACAAAAAAAGCCCCACAAAATGGAATCCATGCCTCATCAAAATCTTGGGAAATCATGATCATTACAGTTTTGATTTCTTTTCTTTTCTTTTCCCGCTACCCAAACAGGCCCTTGGGGTCAAAGTTGATAAATTTCATATGTCTCCCTTAAGAAATTCCACAAGTGAGAGAAATGTGTTTGTCAGAATGGACATATGACATCAGTCAGCTAATCAAGTTTCCCATGCATGCATGGGAGTCCATAATCACTTGCAAGCATTCTCTGCCAAAAGTATACAGTCTATTTAAGTGCCATCAAATAGATAGTGAAGATAAGGAAATATAAAATAAAATAAAAAATGAACAACCAGCTTGAAAAACTCACCACATATGGAACAGGTGCATCCAAAAAGTCCAGCATATCATTTGGCAAAACCTGGATATGCAAAGAAAAATTAAAAATAAATAAAAGCAAGAGAACTTCCAAAAGCCTAAATAAAATACAAGGACAATGACAGCCAAAAAGGAAACATCCTCCACCTCCCAGAAGGAGAATTGTCAAGAAAAGCTTATCAACAACACAGTGATGGAGGTTCCATACCGGCATTAATAGGCTCTGCCACTGGTAGGGCCGGATCAGTGGGATAACTGATAAAATTACAGCAGATAAGATCCCCTGTAAATGAAAGTATAATTAATATAATACCATGCTGCAATGAAGTACAAAGATCAGCATATCAGCAGATTGAATAACACAACCAGTGTTCTTGAGGTATGAGAATGGAAGTAAGATACTGTATGTTTCCATGGGAACAAATACAATCATATAACTATCAAAATCTGAAACCCATACAAAAGTTACATTTTCTAAACCCCGGAAAAATAGGACATGTGGCTCTGACACTATGGATACCACTTGAAAATAATATCTCAAATAAGTACAGAGACAAGCATATCTGCAGTTTGAACATGAGAATGGACGTCAGGTAATGTATGTTTGCACAGGCAAAATACAATCATATAACTATTAGAATCTGACACTGGTGTGAAAGTCGGATTTTCCAATCCCGAATAAATGGGATACATGGCTTCAACGCTATGGAACTAGAAAGGAATATGTGCAAGAAATCAAGTGTACATTTGTAATATCAACAAATCAACAAATTGATAGGGGTGCTTCAGTACCCTCTTTCCTTGGATGGATGGTCTATTGCAGGCAAACCATCCTAGAAGTACCAACACTGGATGCATGTCAGATGCACATATGATACATATTGAGGTGTCTAAGTGACATGGCACTTGGTTTTGTTCTGAAGTGTGTACTATTGAAAAATCTAAACTAAATTTTAATGAAATGAGCTGCTCAATGCCTGCATTTCTCAGGAGCAACAAATCCACCCCCCCTGCTGCTTTCCCTGTTTTAATAGCCATAGCTTCATTGATTTAAGAGAATTTGTACAGAATATAAAGGAAACACGTCCAATACAAAATGGCCCAACCACCCCCAGCAAGGAAAAACGCACAACAAAGATCGCATCTTAATGGGTCTCTCCACCCACATCTTACAACTTAGGATGATTGATGCAGGACACCTCCACCCACATCTCACAACTTAGGATGATTGATGCAGGACGCCCTAATCATGACGCATGCTCTTGACATTTATGGTCCAGCGGAACAACAAAATAATAACAATAAAAATTTCAGCATCTATCATCATAATCTAAGAAAATCAGAAAAGAAACATGCAATAATGTGGGCCATCATCATAATCACACGATGTGGGATTTAATTACTTCGTGGAATGGATCCGGCGAGGGATGGAACCTCCTGATCTTGCATGGTCATAACCCAATCGCCCAATGGGATTCACTTGTCCGGGAGATCAAAGGATTTCTCGGATTAGGGATTCGAAAATCTGAGAAATTAGGGTTTGAGTCAAATATCAAATTTAGGGTTGTGGGAATCAACAAAATTTAGGTTTAGAATAAAGAGGAGAGATAAGAAGTTACCTTGAAGAAAGTTGGAGGGGAAAGAAAGAAGAAAGAAGAAGAGGATTAGAGAAGAAGAGATGAAATCCACAAAGAGAGAGAGAGAGAGAGAGAGGAGGAGGAGGAGGAGGAGGAGGAGGCAACCAAAAGGCTTTCATTCAATATTCAAAAACTAAATTCGTAATTAGGGCTAAACTCTCTTAAATAAACACTAAGAAAGAAGAAAAAGACTAAAATACCCCTAAACTTAAGTAAAAACGAACTAAAAATATTCAAAAACTAAATTCGTAATTATGGCTAAACTCTCTTAAATAAACACTAAGAAAGAAGAAAAAAACTAAAATACCCCTAAACTTAAGTAAAAACGAACTAAAAATAATAATAATTTGTGCGTCTTCGGGCAGGACTTCGGGTGCCTGATCGATTGCCCGAAGATGGCCAAAAACGCCCAGCGACCAAATCATAAAAATGTATGACTTTTGGGTGCTCGGTCGGGCGCCCGATGAATAGTGGTCGGGCGCCCGAAGACAATGAAAACTGCCCAATCGGGTCTTCATCATCCTCCACACGCGTCTTCCCAATGTGGGGTATTCTATGTGCCAAACCACATGCGTAGGGCCTTCAATGCTCCTCATGTCCTCACGAATGATCCAAGCCCTTCATCGAGCCAAAGAGATGCATGAGTCGCTCGCCTCCTACGCTGATAAACCCTAAAGGGCTTGATGTCCGCATCATTCTCCTCGGCTGAGAAGAGCTCGACTCCATCAAGTTTAAGCTCTTGTGGCTCTCTAGCATGTCTGGATCAATTCTTTGCAATTCCGCTTCTGTCAACCACGTAAATTCGGACGACAATTTGTTCTTCCATTTTACAAGGTATCTCTGGAAACCTCCATCTCTCGTGGAAACTATCTCTTCATCCACAATCCCTTCAATTTCTTCCTTTCGATTAGTAGGTGAGGAAAGGGGTGGAGTGGGTTGCGAAGCAAACTCGAAGTATGGCCACGAAAGAGAAGAAGGATCAATGGTAGGATTAGGCGAAAGGACTAGATCTCCCACATCAAACGTCGAATTAATGCCCATTTCAGGTGGAGGGTCTATCCTACATGCGTTGGACCCAATTCTTTGCAATACTTTGAATGGTCCAACACTATGCGCTTGTAATTTCTTAGCAGTACCCTGTGAGAACCGCTCTGGCCTTATCCTTACCATTACATAGTCTCCTTCCTGAAAATCTTGTGATCTACGATGTGAGTCAACTGAACTTTTATAACTATCATTGCTTCTATTAATCCGTTGTCTAATATATGTATGCAATTCATGAATGTGTTGACCTTTGGGTGACAGACATGGGTGAAACTAAATGACGCTCTGAAAAAGCAACGACTTGAAATAAACAATCCTATGGAAATAAACAGCCCTATGATCTAGAACTTGAAAAACTGTAACAAAAGGACACTTCCCATGGGTGGCACATAATTTCTCATTATAAGTGTTATAAATAAGGATGATGTTCAGGTATCCCAACACTTGAGAACGCACACTATTGATACCAAGTCTTGAGCAGATCTTGGCATCAGTCATTATGTACAAAATATCATCAAGATGTGGGATAAGGGCTCTGACGATCTTATCCATCATGAAGTGAATACGTCGCAAGGTGGCATGACACTTGACTAAAACTTTGTGGACGACCAGGATATACCCACATGTGCGCCATATGCCATTGTTTTTTAAAGTGAAAATGGCAGACATGGCACACAAAACAAAACTCTAACTCAAACTTTCCTTGTTGAATTCTTTCCCGAGAAGTTTATCAAATTGACACTGCATTTCTGTATTTTCTGCGGGGTTCACCTGGTATGGAGGAAAGCTTGACAGGACCGACCCAGGAACAAGATCGATTATGTGCTGAATGTCCCATTTGGGTGAAAATTTATCCCATAAATCATCTGGTGGGATATCACAAGTCATGTGGGTGTCTACCATCATATCCTCACTAGTCTCCTTTCAAATTCATTCGTGTGCATTATGGTAAGAGACTTAGATTGGGACTCTACATCACTTAAGTCACACATGACATCTGGAAGTGGTGCGGTCTCAATCTCTTCGACCTTTTCATCACTAGCACACACTTCGTCATTCTCAAAGATGGTGAGCGATGCCTCAATTTCTTCCATTTCATCACTATCGATGTTAGGCATATACTATTCCACTTCATAAACATGTTTGGACCCTTCCAACTTGTCATTCACCAAGGCATGATGTGGATCATCTTTTCCATAGCCGAGGCTAGCCTGGTTGAATGCCTATAATTTGTTGATGAGATTCTGAAAGGATTTTCTAGACTGGTTTTCAAAGTTATCCAAACATCGGGATAGGGCAGCCAAAGCCTCAAAAATCTGATCATTATTCATGGTAGTGATGCGTAATCCAAACCATGGCCAAAACAAATGGGCACACAACGGAGGATTGGTCTTAGGTTCTTCCTAAACTCAACTCTATGGGCTGAATGACTCACAATGTGAATGATATGACTCTAATCTTCTGAAGATGCAGGAACTAACGAACTTCCTAACCCTAGACTCACCAAACCAAAATTTTTTAATTCAGGAAATTTCCTAAAAATAGCAAATTTCGAAAATCAGACTTTCTAAGTCTGGAAAACACTAAATCTGGACACTACGACCCAAATCTGAAAATTTTCCAAATCTAGAAACTTTCTAAAAATGAAAAGTTTCTATTTTTGGAAACTTTCTACATTTGAAAATTTTCTAAAACTGACCTAAAATGAAACCCTAAGTTGATAACTCAATCTAAACACAACCATGCAAAAACCTAATCTCTGATACCAAAATTTAATGCAGAACGCCCTAATTATGATGCATGCTCTTAACATAAATGGTCCAGCGGAATAACAAAATAATAACAGTAAAAATTTCAACATCTATCATCATAATCTAAGAAAATCAGAAAAGAAACATGAAATAATGCGGGCCATCATCACAATCACACAGTGTGGGATTCAATTACTGTGTGGAATGGATCCGATGAGGGATGGATCCTCCCGATCTTGCATGGTCATAACCCAATCGCCCAATGGGATTCACTAGTCCGGGAGATCAAAGGATTTCTCATATTAGGGATTTGAAAATCTGAGAAATTAGGGTTTAGGTCAAATCTCATATTTAGGGTTGTGGGAATCAACAAAATTTAGGTTTAGAATAAAGAGGAGAGATAAGAAGTTACCTTGAAGAAAGTTGGAGGGGAAGGAAGAAGAAAAAAGAAGAGGATTGGAGAAGAAGAGATGAAATCCACAGAGAGAGAGAGAGAGAGAGAGAGAGAGAGAGAGAGAGAGAGAGGAGGAGGAGGAGGAGGAGGAGGAGGAGGAGGCAACCAGCTTTCATTCAATATTCAAAAACTAAATTTGTAATTAGAGCTAAACCCTCTTAAATAAACACTAAGAAAGAAGAAAATGACTAAAATACCCCTAAACTTAAGTAAAAACGAACTAAAAAAAACATAATTCGCACGTCTTCGGGCTGGACGTCGGGCGCCCGATCAGTCGCCCGAAGACGGCCAAAAACGTCCAACGACCAAATCATAAAAATGGATGACTTTCGGGCGCTCGGTCAGGCACCCGATGAATAGTGGTCGGGCGCCCAATCGGGTGCCCGAAGACGGTGAAAACTACCCAGTCGGGTCTTCATCATCCTACACACGTGTCTTCCCATTGTAGGGTCTTTTATGTGCCAAACCACATGAGTAGGGTCTTTTATGTGCCAAACCACATGCGTAGGGCCTTTAATGCTCCTCATGTCGTCACGAATGATCCAAGCCCTTCATCGAGCCAAAGAGATGCATGCATCGCTCGCCTCCTACGCTAATAAACCCTAAAGGGCTTGATGTCCGCATCAATGATTGTGCCAACAACAAAGAGATGAAGTAATCTAGCATCTTCAAGTGGTTTCCCTTATATGGTAATCAAAGTTCATCAAATGCCTAGGACACAAGATGATGGTAATGGAGGATCATCCTAACCAAATGTGACATGATGAGGAACGCTGCCCTAGCATTACAATTATGGTGTTTTTGGATATCAAAGAAATCCCATAGTTATTATGGGCCAGATCATGCTAACCAAATGTGACATGATGATGAGGAACACTGCCCAAGCATTACAATTATGGTGTTTTGGATATCAAAGAAATCCCATAGCCATTATGGGCCAGATATACCCTCATGATTATGGAGGTCAGGATGCAAAGACAATTACATCTTTAATAATCAGCAATTTTATGCTGTCAAATGCTCTCTAATTCATGACACGGCGAGCTTTTTAGCACTATGTTCTGTTGTATAGTAGGCATATCCCCTAAGTGTGCCACCAAGACTGGATCAAAAAGATGACGACTGAATGCCAAAGGAACTGTATAAATTTCAAAGTTCTATATTTGAAAGAATGTGACCATTTTGCAATGAGAGTAGGAAGACATTATGGACATGCATTTGGTCCCCAGTATGTATGAAGCCGTAATTCTAATGATATAATAAACTAATTACAAACTATAAAAGCTGAGTCAACGAAAAAAGCAAGCATGGAAATTGATAGCTTACATCAATGATACATCAAAAAATATTACAGAGCAAGCAATTGATCCCCATAGAACCATCGTTTTCTTATGACAAAGACAAATTAATTACAAGTAATGTTGCATACCAAATTGGAGCATACAACCAAAATTTGCTTCTCCAAAAGTGCCCCCGCAAACATTGTTAACACCTGAAATTGCATAAAGCATCAGTGCATGAAAGAATGCAAAGCCCTTCAAGAAAATCTTTCAGCCTTCTAACAGGAGCTATGTTGAGAAGAAAAAGGAAAGGAAAAAAGAAAACCATTGGTCAGGAGCATAATTGCAGGGAAAATCAAAATGGAGTTCAGCACAAAGACCAAACATTTTAGTCTCGACAAGGAACTCATGGAGATAATCATGCACCACTTGATGAACATGAGATATTACACAGAATTGAATTGAAGAAATAATATCATTGTTAAAAGTTGTTCACTTTATACCCTCAGCACATTTATTGACCAAAAAAGATTCTAACAGCTCTAAAATTTCTGGTCTCAAATAAACCATCACAGTATGTCAGGGCACAGCCTTAAATACTATGTTCTCAATTAACAACATCTTGAAGTGACCCTTCCTAGAAAAAGGCTGTCCGTGACTATTATTCCGCACTACGAAAGTGTGTGAAAGTAAACGTCTCCTGTCCCAATTCAATTTGCAATTGCAAAAAGAAAAGAAAAGAATAACAAAAAAAAAGTTGGTTTCCAACATTTTTTCTTTCTGCTTCACTCATGAAAGCACAGTTGTACTCAGCAGGTAAGATCAATAAAAATGTTCAAATTACCCAATTCAAACAATGGATATAAATCTCAACATTCTAAAGCTGCTTCTTCCTGTATACTAGAGAATTTGAAATGAACTGCTGGACACATCAGCGCCACTTCATAAAGAATATTTCCGACCTTAAAATACAAAATGCCACAATGGGACAAGTTAAGGGTCTGTTTGGGTAGAGAATCTGAGATTAAGTCTAATCCTGATTTTGGCTGGCATGGATTCAACACAATAGATCAACGCTTTCCTCCATATAAACGCAATTAAGGAATTTCTGAAAACCCAAAAAACATCGGAAATTACATTTTTGTGGAGGAAATTCCTGCTTAAGTGTGCCAAAACCTACGTGGAGTCTACATAGAAGGCATGGGGACCACCAAAATTGGGATTAGACTTAAGACCTGATAATGCGGGATCTCCTGCCCAAAAGGATCCTTAAAAGTTATTTCTTAATTTGGACAAGAATGTGACAAGAAATTTCTTGTTTGGGGAGTAAAGGAGGGCCCCAGATGATTATTGGAAAATTGATCATATAAATCAATGTCAGTCAATGGAAATCACCTAGTAATTTGTGGCAGATAACCAAATCTTTTTTATTCAAGTTAAAAATATTTTATTTCCAAACATCATCGATCGCGCCTTGGTTAACATTGCGTTCAATAGGAACCCATTCCTTCCGGGTTTGACGAGTAGAGAACAGACATTGGACCGGATTTGTCGTCAAATTGAGATTATTTTGTTTCCTTCCTTATCAGAGAGGGGCCCCGTCAGCTGAGGAAGCAGGGCTTAGAAAAGGGGAAGTCAATGATGGAGACTAAACGAATTGAGTGCATGGACTCACATGTTCAAGCCGCAAGTTACCACATATGCATGCAACGGTCCATACAGAGAGAGAAATTGCCTCCTCCTCTGCTAAGAGTGCACCGTGCGCCTGATAAAAGCCAACAGCAGTATTAGCCAAATTTTGGTTTTGACCAAAATGGTAAACAAAAATGAAACTGAGTAACAGGCTTTTGAAAAGTCCCATTTTTGTCAACGATAGAGGTGAAAATGGTGGTCAGATCAAAGACAATCGTGTACCTCAGCCACTTCCAAACTTGTACTACAAGATCTTAGATCAATGATTGAACCAGCAATATGCAGTACTGTCTCGCCTGGTCGATGAAATTCCAAGGGATGCAGGTGTTCCAGAGGGTGGAAAGTAAGTGTCGAACCTCTGGCAGGGCAGCGTAGCCGGTAATATTCACAAATTATTTGTAATGATCCATGGTCGTTTGCCTGAAATAGCAATTAAAATACCACGCAAGTAGGTTGATGAGACTCGAGATTCAGGGAGGAAGAAGGGAAACGAATGTCTAAATCGGATAAGCATTCAAACCTTTGCCCATTCAAGAATGTCAACGTGATCATTGCAATCTTCCTGGCCAGATGAAGAGGCCTCTTCCATCTCTGCTTCATCTATCTCACTTCTACAGTGTCTGTCATCACAAGGGGAACCCTGGATACTGCACAAAACAAAAATGCTATAGCAATAGTTACAAATTCTATCAAAAGATTAGGCATATCCACCAAAATTTCAAATCCATCCAATATAATATAGTAAACAGTTACTACTTTATCACTTAACCAGTTACAATTAGCAATTTTACTATACCCCAAGTCAATCGATGTGCAGCTGTCTCTCTGTAAAGCATCAGGCCAAGTAGTAATTTCCATAGAACACCACCGACTTAATAATTGAGTTGAGTTAAACAATCATTGATGTACTTAAATAATTGTCATTAGGACTTGTCTGTCTATTGGCTCTATGTAGGTATTCATTATCTTCATGGGTTTTGTATTTTTGCCTTCTCGATAAAATATCTGTTATCATTTGGGAAAGTAAATCATGAATGTACTTAATACAAAATGTTATATATTGAATTTACAAAAATAAAAAAATAAAAACAAATCAAAAGTTATAGAGAAGTTGAAAAGGTACTCCAAATAATCCAATTGTAGTTTTCATTTTTCCATTCAGAAGGTCCAATTTCAACCAATAAAACTGATATAGTTTTTCAACCAAAATTACAACTGATTTTAGCTTTAACCTTTGGATTGGGAAAATAAGCAAATAATTCCTTTCAAAATTTTAAGAGTAGCTTATATGATCTTAGAAATCGACAAGCATGGGCACAGTCTTCAGGGGATCATCATAATTTGTTGTCCTAGATACATTTTGTCACTAACCTGCTAGTATCGTATCCCCCCTAATGTTCAGTGGCGTCATCAGCAGGCAATCTTTTTTTCTTTCTTTATCAATAAATTAGTTATTTGTATTAAAAAAAACAAATCCAATCTAAATGCATAAGCAAGCCTCTGAGTCAACTTCAGTTCCGATGTCTTTCAATTGGTCATCAACATCTGCTAAACTAAATGATCCATTCCAATTTCAACAGGATTGTGCTAATTCAGGAATAGAATGAAGTGTTTTCACCATCACATTTTTAGAATATATATATAGAGGAATGCTTACCTGCGAACCATCTCTCACGGGAACTCGTGAGAGATTTTTGAGGACTCATCACACGTGATGTGTCCCCAAAATCTGAGCTGTACACGTGATGTAGCACCCTGAAAAACTCCCAAGGCCCAACTTTCATCCTCATCCAGAACTCTGGTGGGCCATAGAAGAGTGAGAGAGGCAAATCAAGGGAGGTAACTGTTTCCTTTTTCCATGGCCCACCAGATTTGTGAACCAGGTTGAAAGTTGGGACCTGGGGGTTTTTCGGGGTGCTGCATCACGTGGACGGCTCAGATTTTGGGAACACATCACGTGTGATGAGTCCTCAAAAATCTCTCACGAGTTTTCGTGAGAGATGGTTCGCAGGTGAGCATTCCTATATATATATATATATATATATATATATATATATATATATATATATATATATATATATATATATATATATATATATATAGAGAGAGAGAGAGAGAGAGAGAGAGAGAGGAGTCATCAAAGTCAACAGGCCAAAGGAGAATTACAGTGATCTACCTGCTAGATGATTCAGAACTTTCAGACTGGTGATACCGCAAAAAAGGCAACACTGTTTCTGGTAAGCGTTTTTCAATTGTTTGTTTGTTTCTTGCAGCATCATCAACTGAGACATCATGGCCATTAGAAGCCTGCATTGTAACTCCAGATTCACTTTTATTCATAAGCCCTCCTGTCTCTGACTTGACTTGAAAATTCATCTTAGTGTCAATGACTTCCCTCGACAAATCGGAATCAGAGTGCTCGAGGTCACCCCCATTGTCCACGCTTCTAGATGCAGAAACTTCTGCACTCACTTCAGACATTTCAATTGCTCCCATTTGTATGTCCTCTGTACAGTTATGCTTTGGTGAACTCTTGGCAGATTTCTCATGTGTTTCTTCTTCCTTATCACAATCCTCTGGCGGTACAAGACCTAACATACCAACTCCTTGTGTCAGCCGTTCCAACCTTTCTTCAGTAAAGATGCTGCAGGAAAATGAAAATTTTGTCATGATGCACAATGCTGCAAAGATGAAATAACATAACTATGTCATTAGTCAGTCAATCAGGATGCAACTGTCCAACTATCCGAAACAAAAATTCAGAAGTACATAATCAAACTTGAGTAACAATCCCCAAAAACTGAAAAGAAACCTAGGTTAATGAAATATCTTGCACGGTTTCAAATTTCAATGAAAATCAAATAAATAGGTCTCTTTTTTTTTGGAGGCTCAACTAAAGAGGATTTGGATAAATAAATTAAGAAAGTCAAGGGGTTTCTATTTGTGTTTGTGGGTGGTAGTGGTGGTGGTATGTGACAAACTTTATAATAAGAAATGAAAGGTGTCGATTTCATGTACAGATACACTCAAGATGAATGCTGCAAAAATGTCTAAAAATGAGGATTAAATGAGAGTTGTCGATTTCATGTACAGATACACTCACGTGCAGGGGAGTGTTAAGTCCCTTAATATACATTGATACACCATCCTCTAATGGCTCGAGCCTTTAGATCAAGTGGTGATTTGACAGCTACAGCTTTAGTTTTGGCTTGAGGATACATGTCGGAGATGCAGCAAGAGGATGACCTGCTTCAGACCCGAACCTCTCCCCAATGTGTGGATCTAGAGACACGTGGCTCACCACAATTACAGGATCCTACGACACGTGGCTCCATCCAAACGTCTATCCCTATTCTAGAGACTTCGATTAGAAGAGCGGACGAGACGGAGACACGTGGCAATTTCGGTAAGATGAAATCCACTTATCCTTAGCCACGTGTCAAGATCAAAGTGTTGTTGAAGGAGATTAGGGCGATGAGGCGTCTTGAGGCCCCATATGTGCCCTCCCTCCCACATGTTATGCTTCGCTCACAGCAGTCCCAACATGGGATTTAAACCCCACATGAGCAACAGGAGATGCACGTGATAAAACTCTCAGCAATAACCATTCTAGCCCCAGGAAGAAAGTCTTCCTCCCTTACAGCAGAGGAGGCCCGCAAGCGGTGTTTTTCAAGCAAAATCCTCTCCCTCCTGTATTGTTGGGACCGTCAGGGACAGTGAACCATTCAGAGCTAGAGGAAGTCTTGCCGGTTCTTCGAGGTGACGAGAACTCCCACGGTCCAGGGAAGAGCACTAATGAAGATCGGTTTGCACTGATTTTACAACATGATCAATCTCCTTCCATAAGCGACAGGGATTCCTGTGGGGCTGAGGTCATAGAGACGCTAGATATTACCCCAATTCAATCTACTATTGCTAGGGGTCAAGATGAAGCCTTTAACAAAGGACCACCGTTGAGCGAGACTGGTGGCTGAAGAGGGCAGCAATCGACAAAGAATTATCAGTCAAAGAAATTGATTGGACGAAAGACGTCATAGACAGGGTGGGGAAGATGTTGGGGATGTCAATCCAGGTGAATGACGACGATGCGGTTGCACTGATTCAATTTATAGAACATCGAGGTGCGTCGAACATCAATCTTCCTCCAAGGCGTACACCCTGAAATCAAAGGGAGCTAGCTAGGTTGGCCTCTACGATCAATTACAAGACAGGGAGTAGGCATGAGGGCCATGTCAGGGGTAGAAGGGCAAGGTCGGTTTCCCAGTGAGTATTCTTAGCTGGAACGTGAGGGGATTGGGGGCAGGGAGAAGCGTCTTCAGATTAAGGCTATTTGCAAGAAATCAAAAGTCTGGATTATCACAGATTCACAATGCAAGAAACCAAAATCGCGTCCTTTGGTAGATCTGATCTCGAGATTACGTTTTCATCATCTTACAGGTTGTTTTAGGGATAAAAGAGAAGACAATGGACCCTCAAAACAGAAGAAAAGGGATGAGAAAGGAGGGAAAGGAAGAATATTGCAAGGAGAGAGAATGGAAGATTGAAAAGTGGAATTTTTTTTTTTACACACACTCACACCCCACACACACCCATGCACTCACACCACCATAGTGGGATTTCACCACAATGGGTAGTCGAACCCATGACCTCGTGTTGAAACTCTTGTGAGTCTACCACCGAGACATGAGTAAGGACATTATTAAAGAGAGGCCTGAAGGCAAAGAATACAACAGAAAAGAAGACAGAGAAAAAAAAACATACATCCTAATGAAGATCCTAAAGGATGGATCAAATCAATGAGGATCCCAGTCCCTAATAAGGGAGAACACCTTAGGGACTGCTGCCAAAGGGGGAGCACAGATATTCCTGAAACAGCGGTAATTTCGCTCCCCACAAATGGTCCACCAGGTGGCTAGCAAAACGAGCCTCCACTTCTTCCTACCGCTGCCCACTGGCATACCAGTGTGCCAGGCCCAAAAAAGTTTATGGATCAGAAACTCTCCAATACCATATAGAATAAGAGAGGAACAATTGGGAAAATAGAAAAGAGACTAGACAGAATGTATCCTCTCCTCTCATGACATTTATTTATAGCTATCCAGGATACAAAGAGATAATCTTCAATTATAAATGATACAATCGCAATGCAATCAAATCAAATAAACAAGATATTCTTTTGGCATAAACACAGGACTTTTGATGACATCTGTGCGCCATGTTCGAATGTACGCGAGGAGGAGAAGAGCACCGGTGTCCTTATGGTTGGATGACCCGTACATGGGGTCCGTTGGGCATGGATCTTCGTGAGCATCTCCGAAGGAGCATAGGGTCGTTGATTCTCATCATCATATCATTCTGACCGTTGGATCGCGATCAGGGCCATCATCACCGTTGGATCGTGATCATGACCACTAGTCGGGCCCGATGGATCATAAATAGGCCATTCGATGGCATAGGATTATCTTAGGATTTATTTTATAGTTTGATTTAGGTTTTGGACCAGTTATGAGAGATGTATTATGTTTTTTTCTTAGAATAGGAATTATTTTCTTCAAAAAACTCTATTGCTTCTCTTCATGAGATGTGAAGACCTATTGCAAGTGATTTGGAACAAAGATTGGTGCAAAGACCTTCTTCGATCACGGAAGTGCGAAGCTTCCAACTATCAATCGCAGTTCATCTTCTCCATCCAAGGTATTCCTTTGAGCCTTGCTTCTTCTTCGATTCCAAACCTCCAAACCTTCAAGAAACCTTCCCCATCCTTCCCCGTAATCTTCCCCATCTAAACCCCTCCTTTGAGAACCCCAAGCCCTAGCCCCCAAACCCCACACGTGTGACCGTACGGCCACACATGTGAAGCCCTAGGCTGGTCCATACAGCACCCTTCTTCCGCATTTGCCTCAATTTTGCTTCTACACCAAAACCCCTTTATCCCTTACCCTAAACCCTAACCCTAACCTTAGATTCCCTAATTTCCTATTTTTCCCAAATCCCCCAAACCCGAAATTCCTAATTTCCTTAATTATCCTAAAATCCCTAACATCCTACCACCCAAAACCCTAATTCCCTTCAATCAATACCTAAAGCCATAAACCCCTTAGCCAATTAAACTAATTAAACCCGAATTTTGCCCTTTCCCCAAATTCCCTAAACCCTAGGTTTACCTTACATCCTAATTGAGCAAGCCCTAGGTAGTATTAGGTCTTCCTTTTTAAAATAGACTTGTTCCTGTGCTATATGGATGTTCTTACATCCATTAGATCCTAGTTTCAAGTATTTAATGATCATGCGGGGCGTTGTTTGTTACTGTTGGCTTAGAATATTCATAGTCCCTTATTGGAATCTTGAGATGTTCGATGATCTTGGCATGTTTTGTGATTTTGATTAATTAATTTAATTTGTTGAATGATCTCTTCTCAAATGTTTAGCCTCATGCATTGGTCCTGCATCAACTTTATACAATAACATTATGGTGGAGTGTAAGAACACACAAGACAGCATACACTAACATTATGGTGGACTGCAAGTACACACAGGACTGTGTACACTAATATATACAAAGAAACTAAAGAAATAGAAGATAAAGAAAACAGGTAGCTCAAAAGAACATGCATATTTGCAAAGGCAACTAAACATCAATAAATTCACCTTTTAAGTATGCCGAAATGCAAATCGAAAAACGGAAGCCTTGAGATTATGCAATAACACCGGGGTGTGGTTATGACAAGACGGCTGAAGGATGAGCAAAGAGGTTGTTCCTCTGAAATCATTGAAATCAATCCTGAAGGTTTTTGTACAATTTCCTCAACTAACACACAGCATCCATATAAAGTTGAATCATCAGCCACCTGAGGAAAAACAATAGAACTCTAAATGAGATTTTATTTTTTTTTCAATCAAAACAAGATTTTTTTAAACAGAAAGAACCCAACGTGAGAACATACTCAGAATAAAAAGATGGACATCACATGTCAACTAAAAGGATTGAGGGAATAGATGACAAGAGGTCATCTATCCCTGAAGAATATAGATTCGGCTCCCCAGCTTCCCACAAAGTGCTACTTATAACACTCAAAAGCACTTAAACTACTGGCCAAAGCTATAATCCTCCTCGCTACATCTGGAACCTCCTCTCCTTGGTTGTTCTGTTGCTCCGTTTATGAACTCTACATGAGAATCGGATAAAAGAAAATGGAAAGAGAATGTCTCACACAACTAGCCGTGTGGGGCTCACCATGGTGTGTGTATGGTATCCAACCCAACAAGCAGGGTCACCCCACCATGAAAATGGGATACCCCAATAATCAGGCCAATCCCATTATCAGGTGAGCTACACCATTGAAAATAATGTAGCCCACATAATGGTTGGATCAACCTGATTTTTGGGGCATCCCATTTTCATGGTGGGGTAACCCTGCTGGAGGGCTTGGATGCCATACAAACACCATGGTAGGCCCTACACACAAGTAGTTGCATGAACTTTTTATGAGACCCATTATCACAAAACCAACAATATATGCTCAGCATAGGCTACCGAAACCAAAAAAAATAAGAAATCTGATTCTATTGCTTCATCAGAATCATCTAAACTATAAAAAAAAGGGATAAATTTTATTTCAAACAGTAACAAAATGCATCTTGTATTGTTTATTGCCACTCAAAAATCTGATTAAGTCTCCAAGAGTGACATTTTTCTTCTGTCTGCCACTATAAAAGTAGGTACCAATCCCAAGTGTTGGAACCAATAAACCATTTCCTCCCATATGCAAGGAACATAGACACAAACCTGCAGAGGCACAAATGAATGAAGCATTCTAATATGCAACAGAAATTCTCGAATGCATTTGAAACACCCTTTAGTGAACACTGATCTTATTTCCTCATTGTGTAAAAGGACTGGAAAGGTGTATAGATACAACTCCTAAAGAGAAGGTGTAGATCAGTTTAAATGTCAAGCTCTTGTAGAGATGCATTTACATCCTAAAAGGTTTGGGGCACCTCAAGAGTCTATTCATACTTCAAAAGTCACCCAAGTTTCTGAAGTTCATTTGAAATAACAATGTTGAGCCCTGCTTTATCGGGAGGTTTCTTGGAAAAAAATACATTTATAACCCTCAACACTGTGAATCTTGTATTCAAGTTTATTGACTAATTTAATTGTGTTTAAATCCCTTAATGTCAATCTGGAAGAAAAAACTTTAAAAAAGATCCTCATTTTATTGGAATTTTCTTCTGTTCTTAATTATTTCCTTTATCAACTGTCATTTGACGAGTGTATCTAGCAAGCAGAGGACATTAAAAAAATGTACAGACAGAACCTCCATGCATTATGTGATTGAACTGTCATCATGTAGTTAATTGCCACTTTATAGAAAAAACAGGTGAATTCCCACCATTCTTTATCAGAATAACAATACAGTGCATACAAAAAATAAGAATAATCCACATATAATTGTGTGGTCAAAGTTGTTTTAAATAAGACAAGCAATAGAAAAAAAGTGGCCAGCAGAAGAAAATGAAAAGAGAAGAAAAAAAAAAAAAACCTGAAATTTACCTGTAACCGAAACACAAAGGATAGATCGCTCTGTTTAAGGTGCTCCTGCAGAATGAAGCCACATGCTATTTGCTATTAGTGTCTACCAGGTGGGCAACAGCTCTCCTTAGGACGTGTAATGATGACCATAACTCATATTTGAATTATGGTTGAGGTAAATGGTTAAAAGTGAAGGAATCAAATTTGTTACTTTGGTCAGAAGAAAAATGTAGTAAGCCCAACAAGCATTTTGTATATTAATGTAGTAACTATCATGAGATAGAATGTAAAGAGTTCTAATAGCATTTATACCTGCCCAAGAAGAATCTCATTCAACTCACTCATTGAAGGAGTTCTTTCCACAGCATGAACCTGCACATGAATTAATATTAATAGAGTTTTCAGAAGATTATGCATCAACAGGTTACCTGTCAAAGCTAAAATTATGGCAAGCTTATCAAAGACAATAATACCAAATATGCAGTGATCCACTGATAAATGACTCTATTGAACAAATATATAAGAAAAGGCATGTAGAAATTTATTTCAAGAAAGTATAAACTAATGCACTAATTCAATTAAGCTTATTGAAAGACAAAAAGATAAGGGATGAGAAATAATCCATCATCATGAAGATCAAACAAGAAAAGATTTGGAAGGAGGCAAAGATGATCCAACATTCAATGACATTCTAGTCACCTAGTGGGAAACCAGAGACCAAAGTGAGAAATCTCATACTCACAATTTCACAGCACCAAACAATATCACGAAGGTTTTCTCGAGATACATTCGGTAAAGGAAAAACCATCACTGAAAATAAAGAATGCACAAAACTAAAATAAAAAAGGAAAGATATAGAAAAGTAGATAAATGGTTTTAAAAAAATATAGAGGTAGCAGTTGTGTGAGAGAAAAGAGGGAGGACCAGGTAGAGATGAGGTTCTGAGATAACAAGAAATTTTGAGTAAAATAATGTTTTAGAGAGACAAAGAGAGAGTCTGATGCGGACATCAGTGGTGCACCCTTTAGAGTGTACCAGAGGAGGCGACGTCGCAGATCGAGTGTTGGAGCAGACGAGTTGATGTGGATGGACGCCGGGCCCATTGGGCCCATTTTCTGACGCGTTACGAGTACGCGAGTTGCAGGATCGCGCAGGAGCATCATGACCGCTGGACCATGGAGCGGATTTACATTTAGGCGCTTTTCTATTTATTTCCTTGTTTCTAGGCGCTTTAGTGTCATTATTTACTTTAGACATTTTTATGTTATTTCTTTGGTTTTCAGGCACTTTAGTGCACTTTTTTTATTTCGTAGCTTATATATACTGTGAGAACCCTATTTCGAAATTATTTGAATGAATAGAAAATTCGTGAGTTTCTTCCTCTTTGTTGAGAGATTAGGGTTTCTGATGCGGAACAAAAGCATTCAAGGTGTACCAACGAAGAAAGCGCCAACCACAAGTACCATCCTTGTGGATAGGCGACTATTGAGGAGCATTGAAGACCTTACACATGTAGTCCGAGACATTTGAAAAGACCCCACCTTGGGAAGACATGTGTAAGTTGCTTTGAGGAGATGATCAGACCGTTGGATCGTGATGATGATGTGATCGGACCGTTGGTTCATTGTGGTCCACTTTCATCACACCATCATTGGAGCGCATTGGACATCTTAGATTTGAGTTTATTTTACGCATTTTTTACTTATTTGAGTTTTGGGTTAGTGTAGGTACGTTTTTTTCATGCAAATGTCTTTTTTTTTGAAATTTTGTTAGTAGGGGTATTTTGGTAATTATGCTAATTCCGAATTTTATAAGGGTGTTGCCCTAAACCTTTTTGATTAGTTGTTGATTTATGAAAAAGAGCAAACATTTGGTTGCCTCCTTCCTCTTTCCCTCTCTCATGGTGCTTCTTCTTCTTCCTTGATCTCCTTCTTCTCTATTCTTCTTGTGCCCCTCCAACTTCTTCCAGGTATTTCATCTTCTATTATTATCCTTCTAAACTTCTGTTTTGTTTATTCCCCACGATCTAAACCTTGAGAATCGATCTAAACCCTAAACCCCCAAATTCTCAAATCCCTAATCCGAGAAACTTTCTGATTCTTCGGACTAGTGATCATCATTGATCGATTGGGTATGACCATGCAAGATCGGGAGGTTCCATCCCTCGCCGGATCCAACCTATACGCTACTTGAATCCCATACTCCATGGTTGTGATGATGGCCCGTCCCATTGCATGTTTCCTTTATGATTTTCTTAGTTTATGATGATTGATGCTAGATTTCATTATTATTATTGCTTTTATTTCCGCTGAATAATTGTGTTCATGAGCATGCATCATATTTAGGGTTGTCCTGCATCAAATTTGGTATCAGAGAATAGGCTTGCATGGTTTTTGTCTAGATCGAGTTATCAAAAAAATTAGGGTTTTGATTTTTAGGTTTGTTTTAGGAAATGTCCAGATTTAGAAAGTTTCCAATTTTAGAAAGTTTCCTAATTTGGAGAATTTTCAGATTTAGAAACTTTCCAATTTTAGAAAGTTTCCTAATTTGGAAAATTTTCAGATTTATGCAGTTTCCAATTTTAGAAACTTTCCAATTTTAGAAAGTTTCCTAATTTGGAAAAATTCCAGATTTGAGTCGCATTATCTAGAATTAATTAGTGTCAGTTCATTGTATTTTAAATTCATTGCATTCGTATTGTGAGTCACCCAGTCCGTAGTCTCCCCGTAGTGAATGGAGTATAGGCGTTTGAGATCTTCAAGGCCATTAAGTGTTGTCGTGTGGCCATCGAGACCCAATGGAAAGCCGAATTCCGATGACTTGGCCTACTTTAATGGTCACATGGACCCACAAACATTCCTTGATTGGCTTGAAGACTTGGACTATTTTTTTGATTGGTATGATATGTCGAATGATCGTCGAGTGAGGTTTGCCAAGTTGAAATTGGAGGGCCAAGCCAAGTCGTTTTGGGCAGATTTAGAGCGAAGAATTGATAGAGTTGGGAGAGCCCCGATCTCACAATGGGATGAGATGAAAGAGTGTTTAAAAGAAAAATATCTTCCCATCTCTTATCGTCAAAAACCCTCGGCTCGGAAGAGAGTTGCCCCACCTTCCCGTCCAAACACAGAACCAATATGGTCCCCTCCTTGTAAAGTGGTCCAACCCATCATTAAGGAAATCTCGGCTTATGAACAATTTGAGTGTTTAACACCAATTATATTTCCTTGGAAGCGAGATAATACCTTGGTAAATGGCCAGTTGGAAGAATCCAAACATGATGTTTATGAAGTGGAAGAGTACGTGCCTAACATCAGTAGTGAGGAAATGGAAGAAATTAAGGCATCGCTCATCATCGTTGAGGATGACGAAGTGTGTGTTAGTGATGAAAAGGTCGAAGAGTTTGAGACCACACCACTTCCGAGTGTCATGTGTGATGTAATTGATACAGTCTCCCAATCTATGTCTCTTACCATGGTGAACACAAATGAAATTGAAGAAGAGACTAATGAGGATATGATGATAGACACCCACATGACTTGTGATATCCCACCAGATGATTTATGGGATAAATTTCCACCCATATGGGACATTCAACACACAATTGATCTTGTCCCTAAGTTGGTCTTGTCAAGCTTTCCTCCATACCAGGGGAACCCCATAGAAAATATAGAAATGCAGTGTCAATTTAATAAACTTCTTGGGGAAGAATTCAATAAGGAAAGTTTGAGTTGGAGTTTTGTTTTGTGTGTCATGCGTGGTCTTTTCACTTCCAAGAATAATGGCATGTGGCACACAAGTGGGCATATCCTGACCGTCCACAAAGCTTCAGTCAAGTGTCATGCTATCATGCGATGTATTCACGTCATGGTGGATATGATGACCTTAGTCCTTATCCCGTATCTTGATGACATTTTGGACATAATGGCTGATGCCAAGATCTGTTCAAGACTTGGTATTACTAGTGTTTGTTCTCAAGTGTTGGGATACCTGAAAATCATCCTTGTTTATAATACTTATAATGAGAAATTGTGTCACCCGTGGGAAGTGTCCTTTTGTTTCAGTTTTCCAAGTTCTAGGTCATAGGATTGTTTATTTCCATAGGATTGTTTATTCCAAGTTCGTGGATTTTTCAGAGTGTCCTTTAGTGTCACCCATGTCTGTCATCCAAAGGTCTTCAGAGTCAGCCAATGCATTCGCACGCCATATTCATGATTTGCATACACATATTAGACAGCGGATAAATAAGAGCAATGATGATTCTAAAATCTCAGCTGATTCTCATCGTAGATTGCAAGAATTTCAGAAAGGAGACCATGTAATGGTGAGGATAAGGCCTAAACGGTTCTCACAAGGTTCCGCTAAGAAATTACAAGCGCGTAGTGCTGGACCATTCAAGATTGTGCAGAAAATTGGGTCCAACGCATATCGGATCGACCTTCCATCTGAAATGGGCATTAACCCAACTTTTAATGTGGAAGATCTAGTCCGTTCCTACCATCCCATCGTTGATCCATCATCTCTCTTATGGCCCTTATCTGATTTTATTTCACAACCCCTCTCACCCCTTCCTCCACCTAATATCCATAAAGAAGAAATTGGGGAAATCTTGGATGAGGAGATAGTGTTTACGAGAGACGGAGGTTTCCAAAGATACTTGGTCAAATGGAATAACAAGCCACCGTCAGAATCTACATGGTTGATTAAAGTGAAGTTACAGAGCGTTAATCCAGATCTACTAGAGCGCCACAAGAGTTTTAACTCGCCGGAGTCGAGTTCTTCTCAGACGAGGAGTATGATGCGGAACAAAAGCATTCAAGGTGTACCAACGAAGAAAGCGCCAACCACAAGTACCATCCTTGTGGATAGGCGACTATTGAGGAGCATTGAAGACCTTACACATGTAGTCCGAGACATTTGAAAAGACCCCACCTTGGGAAGACATGTGTAAGTTGCTTTGAGGAGATGATCAGACCGTTGGATCGTGATGATGATGTGATCGGACCGTTGGTTCATTGTGGTCCACTTTCATCACACCATCATTGGAGCGCATTGGACATCTTAGATTTGAGTTTATTTTACGCATTTTTTACTTATTTGAGTTTTGGGTTAGTGTAGGTACGTTTTTTTCATGCAAATGTCTTTTTTTTTGAAATTTTGTTAGTAGGGGTATTTTGGTAATTATGCTAATTCCGAATTTTATAAGGGTGTTGCCCTAAACCTTTTTGATTAGTTGTTGATTTATGAAAAAGAGCAAACATTTGGTTGCCTCCTTCCTCTTTCCCTCTCTCATGGTGCTTCTTCTTCTTCCTTGATCTCCTTCTTCTCTATTCTTCTTGTGCCCCTCCAACTTCTTCCAGGTATTTCATCTTCTATTATTATCCTTCTAAACTTCTGTTTTGTTTATTCCCCACGATCTAAACCTTGAGAATCGATCTAAACCCTAAACCCCCAAATTCTCAAATCCCTAATCCGAGAAACTTTCTGATTCTTCGGACTAGTGATCATCATTGATCGATTGGGTATGACCATGCAAGATCGGGAGGTTCCATCCCTCGCCGGGTCCAACCTAAGCAATAATTGAATTCCATACTCCACGGTTGTGATGATGGCCCGTCCCATTGCATGTTTCCTTTATGATTTTCTTAGTTTATGATGATTGATGCTAGATTTCATTATTATTATTGCTTTTATTTCCGCTGAATAATTGTGTTCATGAGCATGCATCATATTTAGGGCTGTCCTGCATCAGTTTCAGGATTGGCCCTCGGGTGTTGAGGATTCCACCCCGGAGTTTCCGTTTTCTCTTCTCTCTTTCTTCAAGGTGCGAGGAAAGGTAAGCTTCTTTTGATTCCTAATTCGTACTTCATGATAACCCATTGTTTTTCGACATCCCTAGTCCTTTTCTGAAACCCCCCCCCCCCTTTTGGTACGATCGAAAAGAGGGATGCCTAGCCACGATAACCGGATCCAAACTTGACTGTGGACTGGTCTATGCTAGATCTGGGATATCCTCATATCCCTAGATCCTCCCTATTTTACGATTTTACATGGTTTTATGCAAAGGGGCATGATCCGGACGGACGGAATTCATCTTCATGTTGAGATTTGTTAGTTTCCTCTGATTGAAAGTAGTTAGTATCGTAATTTTATTATTTGAATATCTTCCAACTTGATATACATGCATCTAGGGTTAGATCATCACATGCCCCTGCATCAATTTTTGGTATCAAAGCCAGGTTCCTAGCGTAGGTCAGTTTATCCAAAATTTCCTTTTTCGGTGATTTTTTTTCAAAGGAATCGGATATCCCAAATCGAAAAAATCGTAGGCCTTTCGGGCGCTCCGCCCCGAACCCCGGGCAGGGGCGCGCCGCCCCCTGCACCCCCGGCGAGCTGACCGCGCAGCTCGACCCGCGTCCAACTCTGCGTAGGGGTCATAGTTCGTTGAGTTCAGTTAGCCTTTTTTTTTTTTTTTTTCTAGATTTTGTTGAGTCCTCATATAGATCTAGGCCACATAAGATAGCTTGCATTGCACTGAACTAGGATAGTCAAAACTGCATTTAGATTTTACCTTTTTTACACCTTTGCGCACCTAGATCTAGGGCCTTTCACATATCACTCCTGGTGTATGCCTACGCGCACTGGTCGTAGGTTTGGTCTTCAAAATACTATGGAATCTAATCAAATTACCAAAGCTCTGGAGGGTCTAATTACGAGAATGGATCAGCAATTTCAGACCTTGAGAGGTGAGATCGCGCAGCAGTTTGCGCATCAGGATGATAGGTTCACACGTTTAGAGGAGAGGGTCACGCGCTTAGAGGATGGCATCCAGACCACCACTTTAAATGGTCCCCAAGCAACCCCCGACACTGGGGCAGTCGATCAGTCCCAAGTTATGGGCCCTGATCCGCCTAGGGATGATTTGGGCGCAGGTCAGGTCCGTGGGCCTGGCAATGGACACGATGGGGCTCATCATCAGCCACCCCCACAGATTCGTGATCCTGTTTTCCCCGCCCAGTGGGAGGGCCATGGTGGGGTGCGATATCCGCAACCTCAGAGATACCATGAGCAGGACCCTGTTATTAGGGTCATGAAGGGCATCAAGGTTGACGCTCCTAGTTTTGATGGGAGACTGGACCCCAAAGTTTTTTCTGATTGGCTAGCAGACATGGATCACTTCTTTCAGTGGCACGGTTTGCCAGACCCACAGCGGGTTGGATTCGTCAAGATGAAGTTGGTGGGCCAGGCAAAACTACATTGGGGAAATGTGGAACGTCGCCGTGAGCGATCTAGAGAGGGGCCAGTTCTCTTTTGGATTGAAATGAAAGAACTGTTGCGAGAGAAGTATGTTCCCCTTTCTTATAAGCAGAGGCTGTTGGATCAATGGCACACTTTGCGCCAAGGATCCATGACGGTAACGGAATACATTGCCAAGTTCGATGAATACATGATGAGGTGCGATGTAGATGAGGACCCTGCTGTGGTTCTCTCCCGTTTTCGTATGGGCCTCAAGTTTGACCTCCTGCGTGAGCTCATGCCTCATATGGTCACCAGCTTAGAGCACGCTTACCAGATGGTGCAGGAACTGGAGCACTATGTGCGCCAATCTCCTGCTAGAGGGTTTGAGATTCGACCTACTGTGCCTAGAGTAGCTCCGCAGGGAGCGAGACCTCAGGTCGGAAATCAACCCAGAGCTCAACCTGGTACCCAACCAGTCAATAGAAATCGAGGTAACAATGTGGCTGGACCAAGTACTAGGACTGCGATGCCAGGGCAGTGCTACCGCTGTGGTGGCATGGGTCACATTGCCGCAGTGTTCAAATAGGGGTGGGCGTATTGCCTTCGTTTCTGAACACTCTACAGAAGAAGAAGTGGCATATGAAGTTGAAGGTGACCAGAATGATGAGGAAATCATCGTCCAATCCCTTGAGCCGGCCAGTGATGCCGAGGATGATACTGTGGAGACTACCCCACTTGCTGTGGTGAGATGCGCTTTGGCTCAGGTGGAGCAAAGTGAGGATTGGCGCAGAACCACTATCTTCCACACTTACGCCAAGTGTGGAGATAAGAGTTGTAAAGTGATCATCGACAGCGGGAGCTGTGAGAATGTAGTTTCTCCAAGTACTTTGAGTCGCTTGGGGTTGAAGCCAGTCCCTCACCCCAACCCATACCGAGTTTCTTGGGTTGATGCGACATCCCTTCCTGTGACTCAGCGATGCCTTGTTCCAATTGAATTCGGACCATACAAGGACAAGTTGTGGTGTGATGTGGTCACGATGGACGTGGGCCATATCATCTTGGGAAGGCCATGGCTCTTTGACAAAGATGTCACAATATTCGGGCGTACGAATAATTGTGTGTTTAAACACGAAAGAAAGAAGCTTGTCTTGAGCCCGCTCCCTCCCAAATCGTCCACAGGAGAGAAAGATGTTGCGTCTCCAGGCAGTTCTAAGAGTCAAAGGGCACCTCAGTCGAAGTCTCTCCACATCATAGATGCTAAGGAGTTTGAGAGAGAGGCCAAAGCTGGGACTATGGTGTACGTTTTACTGGCTAGAGAGAGTACATCCGAGGTTGCTATAGGGTTACCCCAGAAGGTTCGTTCAGTCCTAGAGGAGTTTCGGGATGTCTTCCCTGAGGACCTTCCCGACGAGCTCCCACCGATGCGGGACATTCAGCATGCGATAGATCTTGTCCCAGGGGCGACCCTACCAAACCTCCCTCACTACAGAATGAATCCCACCGAACATGCCGAGTTGAAGAGGCAAGTGGATGAATTGCTTAAAAAGGGATTTATTCGTGAGAGTATGAGCCCGTGCGCCGTGCCTGCGCTTCTTACACCAAAGAAAGATGGCACGTGGCGCATGTGTGTCGATAGTAGAGCCATAAACAAGATTACTGTCAAGTATCGGTTTCCCATCCCGAGGCTTGATGACATGCTTGACATGATGGCCACCTCTACTATCTTTTCGAAAATTGACCTCAAGAGTGGTTATCACCAAATTCGTGTTCGCCCAGGAGATGAGTGGAAGACTGCCTTCAAGACGAAGGACGGGCTGTATGAGTGGTTGGTTATGCCCTTCGGGTTAACCAATGCTCCAAGTACATTTATGAGGGTGATGACCCAGGTGCTGCGACCCTTTATGGATAAGTGCTTCGATGATATCCTCATCTATAGTACGTCTCCTACCCAGCACCTTGAACACTTGAGGCAGGTCTGCAATGCCCTGCGAGCAGAAAAGCTTTATGCGAACCTTAAAAAGTGTTCCTTCTTGACTTCCAGAGTTATCTTCCTGGGGTTCGTTGTGTCATCAGAGGGTATGTCTGCAGACCCTGAGAAAGTCAAGGCCATTGTCAATTAGCCTGAGCCGCGTAATATACACGACGTGCGAAGCTTTCATGGCCTAGCTACGTTCTATCGGCGGTTCATCCGTGGATTTAGCTCTATTATGGCTCCCATCACAGATTGCATAAGAAAAGGGGAGTTCCAATGGACTAAAGCCGCGACACGGGCTTTCTCTAAAATTAAGAAGAAGATGACGGAAGCGCCCGTCATGCGTCTACCTGACTTCTCTAAAGTCTTTGAGGTGGCGTGTGACGCGTCAGGACTTGCCATAGGGGGAGTGTTAAGCCAAGAGGGACATCCTGTGGCCTTTTTCAGTGAGAAACTGAATGAGGCTAAACAACGCTACTCCACCTATGACAAAGAGTTCTATGCGGTTGTGCAATCATTGCGCCATTGGCGGCATTATTTATTACCGCAAGAATTTGTCATGTTCTCTGATGATGAGGCCTTGAAATATTTGAGGTCTCAAAAGAAGTTGAGCCCTAGGCATGCCAAGTGGGCCCAATTTCTTCAAGAGTATACGTTTCTACTTAAGCACAAGGCCGATAAAGAGAATAAGGTTGCTGACGCGCTTAGCCGTCGTGTCATGACGCTGCGGTCCATGAGCATTGAAGTTACAGGCTTTGAGCAACTCAAGGGTGAGTACTCAACTTGTCCTGACTTTGGGACCATCTATGCGTTGTTGTCTAGTGACCCACCCTCGAGGAGTGCTGAGTTTGTCCTTACAGACGGATACCTTTTTAGAGGGGACAAGCTCTGCATCCCACGCACATCCCTTCGTGATTTTCTAGTATGGGAGCTTCATGCTGGAGGGATGGCAGGTCACTTTGGTAGAGATAAAACGATTGCCCTGGTTTCTGATCGTTTCCATTGGCCTAATCTCCAGCGAGATGTGGCCAAGATTGTAGGGCAGTGTCGGACATGTCAACTGGCAAAGCAGAGGAAACAAAATACAGGCTTATACACTCCTTTGCCAGTTCCACATGCCCCGTGGCAAGATGTCAGTATGGATTTCGTGCTTGGGCTTCCCAAGACTATTCGTAAGCACGATTCCATACTCGTGGTCGTTGATCGGTTTTCTAAGATGGCCCATTTCCTACCCTGTTATAAGACCTCAGATGCCTCCCACATTGCTAAGATATTCTTTCAGGAGGTTGTGCGACTTCATGGGGTACCTAGATCCATCGTGTCTGACAGAGATACTAGGTTCACTAGTTATTTTTGAAAGACTCTCTGGCATCTTTTGGGTACGAGGCTTCAATTTTCTTTAGCATATCATCCTCAGTCGGATGGTCAAACAGAGGTAGTGAACCGTAGCCTAGGGAATTTGTTGAGATGTCTAGTTGGAGACCACCACAGGACCTGGGACACTGTTATTCTCACAGCAGAGTTCGCTTATAACTCTTCAGTGAACAGGTCCACAGGAATGAGCCCATTTGAAATTGTTTCAGGTCTTAGACCCCGAGCCCCCATAGATTTGATCCCCATGGCTACCCCACAGCGTCCTTCAGAGTTAGGAGAGTCATTTGTCCATCATATACATGCATTGCATACTGAGATCAGAAGGAAGATTAATTCAAGTAATGAACATTATAAACTTTCTGCTGACACTCACAGGAGATTTAGGGAATTTCAACCTGGAGATGACGTCATGGTTCGTATTAGGTCTGATCAGTTTCCACCTGGATCCGTGAAGAAGCTTCATGCCCGTAGCATAGGCCCACATAAAATTGTGAAAAGGTTGGGGTCTAACGCTTATGTTGTTGATATCCCTCCTACCATAGGCATCAGTTCCACATTTAATGTGGAAGATCTAGTTCCCTATCACGAGCCATTACCTCTATCCAGTGATTCCCCTGTTTCTTCCCAGACCTCCCCTATATATGGACCTTGGCCACAGCCTGACCTCCCTATATCCATCTTACCTTCTCTTCCTTCTGCATCGAGAAGAGACGAGATAGAGGGAATTTTGGACTCCGAGTTGGTTTCTACTCGCTCAGGGGGTTACCAGAAATTCCTAGTCAAGTGGAGGAACAGGCCTATTGCAGATAACTCCTGGATTACCGAGACAAAGCTACAGCGTATCGATCCAGACATGCTTGAGAGGTACAGGAGTTCACTTTCGCCAGTGGCGAATTCTTCCCACCCGGGGAGAATTGATGCAGACATCAGTGGTGCACCCTTTAGAGTGTACCAGAGGAGGCGACGTCGCAGATCGAGTGTTGGAGCAGACGAGTTGATGTGGATGGACGCCGGGCCCATTGGGCCCATTTTCTGACGCGTTACGAGTACGCGAGTTGCAGAATCGCGCAGGAGCATCATGACCGTTGGACCATGGAGCGGATTTACATTTAGGCGCTTTTCTATTTATTTCCTTGTTTCTAGGCGCTTTAGTGTCGTTATTTACTTTAGACGTTTTTATGTTATTTCTTTGGTTTTCAGGCACTTTAGTGCACTTTTTTTATTTCGTAGCTTATATATACTGTGAGAACCCTATTTCGAAATTATTTGAATGAATAGAAAATTCGTGAGTTTCTTCCTCTTTGTTGAGAGATTAGGGTTTCAGGATTGGCCCTCGGGTGTTGAGGATTCCACCCCGGAGTTTCCGTTTTCTCTTCTCTCTTTCTTCAAGGTGCGAGGAAAGGTAAGCTTCTTTTGATTCCTAATTCGTACTTCATGATAACCCATTGTTTTTCGACATCCCTCGTCCTTTTCTGAAACCCCCCCCCCCCCCCCCCCCCCCCCTTTGGTACGATCGAAAAGAGGGATGCCTAGCCACGATAACCGGATCCAAACTTGACTGTGGACTGGTCTATGCTAGATCTGGGATATCCTCATATCCCTAGATCCTCCCTATTTTACGATTTTACATGGTTTTATGCAAAAGGGCATGATCCGGACGGACGGAATTCATCTTCGTGTTGAGATTTGTTAGTTTCCTCTGATTGAAAGTAGTTAGTTTCGTAATTTTATTATTTGAATATCTTCCAACTTGATATACATGCATCTAGGGTTAGATCATCACATGCCCCTGCATCAGAGTCCCATATTGGGATATTACCATGGCAGATTCAGGGTTCTGAATATACGTGAAATTATCCGGGATCATCATCATCATTTTAGTATTGTCCTAGATACATGGCATCGGCCTTTTTTTTAATCAGCAAGAACAAATTTTATTAGAAAGGGAAAAAGAAAATAAAAACAAAAGTCCATTTGGGTAAAGCAAAACACTTTTTTCAATCACAAGCAAAGGCTTGGAAGCTCCTTCCTTTGCTAAAATGTCCTCTTTTCCAGCAACATGCCTAGAAAACATAAATAAATGACCCTTGGGCCCAGATCTCATTAATAGTATAACTGCACTTTCCAGGAACTAAATGTTAGCTGGAAACCACGCAACCTCATTTAACAAGTCGTTTTCCACCACTAAATGCTTGGAAGTTGGATTTCAAAAGAGCTTGAGGCCTGTTCTAGTTGCTTCTAACTCAACCCACTTGGAGTTACCTGGATTAACTAGATCTGAGAAGGCCAGCTTAACATGATATTTGCCGTAGTGTAGAGCACTGCCAGTTGCAGAGATCGCCAGTTTAGCTAAGGAACAACCATCAATACTTAGTCCATTCAAGAATTTGAGAAATCCATATATCTATCATTTTCAGCTTCCTACATTTATCCCAAAGAACAAGACTCCCAAAGGTCTGAGATGGTGACCACTTTGAGCTACTCGTCAACAAGACCGCGACTCACGAGGAGGATTCTGCTATCAGAGGCAAGAGAGACGTCGTCAAAAACTTTGTTATGTTCTTACCATACGATCCACATGATAGCATGAGGAAGCATCTGGTAAAGTGTTCTACCCTAGGCTTCAATGGGTTGGGGACCAACTTAGGAGTAAGTCCTCAACAGAATCCGGGAGCAACCAAAAAACTTCAAAGCCAGGGAAAACAACACCAAATCTCCCATGCCATATTGCAATGCATGAAAGATGATCTGTCATCTCCTCCTTTTCCCAGCACAAGATGCAAACATTAGGGAGAGCAAAGTTCCTTTTAGATATTCTTGATGGTGAGACTTTATCGGCTGATATGATCCAGAGAAGCACTTCCACACATGACAAGGCTAAAGTATACCAGCCTACCCACCCTATTTGTTCTATGATCTATGGGTCTACTAGGGCTACCCACTTTGATCGATTAGCCAAGATTTTGACTAGATACGAAATCATCAGTGCTTGTCTAGTGGTATTTTTATGGTTATTCAATCTATTGTTGTAGGATACCTATTCAAGATCACTGCAGTTCGAGAATGCATATCTCAACATGCATTCAGGAAAATGCGCCTTCAAAAAACCTTTGAAATTGGCTTTACATCTCCTATTTCACCAATCGTTCACATCAAAGGGCTCATTCGCAGTTAGTGAACATGACTTCAATCCTAACCAAAGTTCCAATCCTTATCAGAGCCATCTTCAAGTTTTATAGCACATTGGATAACCATCTCAATACGTTCTCTATCATTTCTCTTATTGGGGCTACTCTTGGACTGCTGTGGATGACCTCATTCTTTATTCTATCCTTCCTAGCATTCCCATTCCATCTATCTAGAGTCTAGACATCCTTACCTCTGCAACACTCATCCCCATGTTGCCTTCTCATGGCCCAACACTCATCCACACATAATATAGCATAGCCAATTAACTAGTAGAAAACTTCTCCATGAGTTTATTCATTGGCATGCGGCTATCACACAACACTCGAAAGTCCTGAGGCACATTTCCACTTCATAGACCAAGCTGTTATTCTAATCAAGACATCCTCATAGATCTCTAAATCCTTTTTTCAATTATAGCGCAAGGAAAAAAAAATGTCACTTTGAGGAATCTCTTGCCCACCGATCTCAACTAAAGACATGCCTCTAGAACTATTCCTACTAAAGTTTTGTTCCAAGTATTTGTCTTGGTTATGCCCTCTTGAACACAATGCTCACTGCTTCAATAACAAGATGCTGCCAAGTGCCCAAGTGTGTTGGAAGATTAAAAGGGATGTTGTGGAATAGGCTGTTTCGAGTTTTAAGGTTAACATGGATGTAGCTCATTCTGTTATGGCTTTGTAATTTCGTTTCTGTTTGTTTTTTTATGTTCTGGCTGTTCAGAGCCAGGCAGTTCTTTAATAAAATGATTCCTAGCTCCTAAAAAAAAAAAGTATTGTCTTGGTTCTTCTAATTCTAAAACCTCTACAGTTTAAAGCCTTGCTCCAAACCTCCAATTTAGCACTGACCCCTCTCTAAACTTGACAGCAATAGCTACAACATCTGCAAAAAGCATACACCAATGAACCCCTTACCAAATGCTATTGGTTAATTCATCTATATAACAAATGAGTAATGTGGGTTTAATGCTGAACCCAAATGAAAATATCAATATGTGATGGCAACAGGCCCAAGCCCAAAAAACAGCTCAGGCATGTACTAAAGCCTGCTATCGAAGCCCATACCTGAACCAGGCCCATAACTTCCATGCAAACCCGAGTGCCTAGGGACTAGAAGATAGTTAAAATCATTATAGACGGTGTTGGTTTGGGAAAGGTGAAATGCATGGTTAAGAAGGTAGTTTCCAACAAAAAGGTGGCATTGGAAATTAAGATTGCATAGGAAGATGAATTGCTTACATAAGATATATATATATATATATATATATATATATATATATATATATATATAGTAGTAGTAGTAGAGTCCCTACATTGACAATTAATTAGATGTAGCTTCTCAGTATGTTTTCTATTCTATAGAAAGCCATTCACTAGTTCTCTTTTGAGCAGGAATGAATGAAAGCAAAATTTTCTAGCACTTATTTGCTGCTTTGGTGGTGTGACTCCATCAACCCCTTTTAGAGGTGTAACGTCTCTGATTGATTGGTGCAACCCCAATCTTCAATTAGAGGTCTAAGATGAGACTCTGACAGCCGTAGTTCAGGCAATGTGACTCAGCTAATTATCCTTTAGATTATTCTTGTCTTTCTTTAACTTTCTGATATAGCGACCACCACCTAAATCTCTCTTCATTCTTGTTTGACCAGTCCTAGACCTCATCTAACCCAAAACCCGAAATATCAACTACCCCCTTAATCTGTCCTGCATCAGGATGCTAACAGGAAATTGCCGTTTTCTTAAAGTACCAGAAGCATATCACTATATTTTCAAAATACCAAAGATATTTTTCATAATGAAGATTACACAAACGAAAGCTAAAAATAAATAAAGCAACACACCATTAAATTTAATACAAACCTCCACACCTCCAGGAAAACAGAATGAGAGAAGATCCTTATATTTGAGCGGCAGCTGCTTTTCCGGGGGATAAACAAACAAAACCTGAAAATAGAAAAGCGATAAGTTACATTTTCAACGTCCTAATCCTCAGGAAATTCGCATGCAAGTGACAAGCGTACTTCTTTATATTTTTTCTAATTGCATTGTAAGACGGGACAACAACATAAAAATAAGTCCCATTAGCAATCTGAGAAGAATTCAACAGAAGTCATCTGCAGCACTGATTTAAATCAAGCATCTTGGGAGAACCAAAACAAAGAAAACATGTGACTAAGCCCTAACACCTATACTTGCATAGCATATGAAGCATGCTAAGGGAAATGCTAAGCCAGAAATAAACACCGAGAAATGTGAGTTGTTTCACTTCAACACTACATTCAATCATCAGCACCTGTGGTTCAAGCTTAGTTTCTCCATGAATTTGATGCTGGAAACTCAGTGAAGTTCGTAATTTCTTTGGACCATCAGAGTTCTCCTCATACACCCTTTTCTGAAGTGCTTGAATGTCACAGTTAGGATGAAGTCCAACGACAACCATGCTCTCAAAAAGCCTGGAGGGCTCTTTGACAGGCCTTTGATCCTGCACAGTTGAAAGTATCACAGATGTCTGGTTAATAAACCAATGAATAGTACCAGCTCAAGACCACGTCACCTTCTACTATATAACACAAATCAAGACAGGGCAACCAGTTGAAGGAGTGTGTCCAATTCAAAACATGTATCTGTGTTGATGTCAAAGAACAAGATAAAGACGAACAGAAAAACAAGAGATAACAGATCACCATCTGGTACAAAAGATTGAGAAATGCTTCCACAGACAATTAAGAAATACATCCTACATAAATGTGATTTGCAATGATAAGAAAATTTTCAAATATCCAACTATACTTTAACAAGGATGCCATTTTTGTCACAGCCAATCAATAAGAAACTTTTCAGCAAAATGGTAGTATAAAGATCCTCACACTCTTAGAATCTCAAAATACTGTACCAACCAAAAAGAAAATTCTCAAAAACAAAAAATTAAAGAAACTTGATTGGAGAGCTTCTTTCCTTTTCTAGTTGGGCAAACTAGAAGGCTGCTGGAAATTCAATTCCAAGTCCATTATCAGTCCCTTCTATCAACTTGTGGCATCCGAATGTGGATTTTGATCATTTGATCTTCCAAATGGTAAGTATTCATATCCTTTTCAATCGGGATAAGTTTCACCTATTTGTTGCATCATCTGTTTAAATTACCATCCGCGTTGAATCATGTACAGCTGTAAAATGATGTCCCGGACACGATTGATGATTGAAAGATGAGTGGTATATGCCAATCATGGCTTGAAGTTACAAGATTAGGAAGCAGAACATTCTTGTACCACTAATAATGGCTGAGTCCTAATGGAGCAGTATCCCAATAACTAAACAAGCCCACAAGGAGGTTAATGAGAGGGCTTTTCCCAGAATCCCATCACAGTACTATGTCTTTCTGAGTATCCAGGAACTCCAGCCTCCATCTTGCTTATAAATAGACTGTTAATCTAGTAACTACGTACATTCAACATCACGGAGATAAGTGATAGAGGTGCAAAACATCAGTTGGCCAAAATGAAACACTATCAATGAAAAGACAACACGGCATTTCAATTTAACACTAACCAGCCTCAAATGTTCGTAATTGCATACACTATCCTATGAAAAACAAAGAAGGTTCTAAATACCCTTTACGCATAATAACTTTTGAAGTATCAGAAGCAAATGACAAGGTGAGCAAGAATGACATACCAAGGACTGCAACTGTAAGCTTGCCCACTGGCGCTTTTGGCTGGTAAGAACTTCTGGATTGTAAGCTCCTCTTTTAACTTCGGGCGGAGAAGAAAACCCCTTCAAGACTCTTGTAACCTGCCTTTGTAGTTTCTGAATTTGGCTGTTGCCCCTATCATCTTTGGACGAAAAGATAACAGATGGGCGCGAAGTATGAACAGTGGCAGCTGCAGCTGCAGCAGCAACCGCTCTTGCAACAACATCCTCTGTTGTCTGCATGATATACGAAGCAGTCCATCCAGGGCTACCAGTGTCTTCATTCTTAGCCATTTTGCACTAGCAGCCAATTAAATATTTATCCCTGCCACATTCATTGTCCACATCTTAGTTAAAAAGAAAATCTTTGAAATGCAAAAAATCATTATTAGAGATGCTACTTCGATCCACAATGCACACTACATGGACATTATATGGAATGCCATCCTCATCATACACCCGCCAAATATGTACACTGATCAGGACCATTGATTCTGGGGTGTCACTGCACTGATGTACCATAAGCTGAAAGGTTGCCGTGATTGGATGGCTCTGACCATCCAATTCTTGCGAACATTACCCACTGAATGTAGACTATTTCTCATTTTCTCGAGTTAACTGTCAATTTTGTCAGCCATCAAACGAGATAGCTACAGTGGTCTGACTACCCAAACTTTTGGGCTGCGGCCCACAAAATGAACTGTCCTGATCGCCACAAACAAGTGCCACATTAACATTATGGATGTTTCCCATGTGCACTTTGTGGGCATCATTCCAGTATTATTCCTCAACTGTTATTGATAATATGAAGAGAGTGAGACCTATTTGTAATATTCCAGCAGATGTACACAGAACATTTTTCTCACAGATAATAATGTAGGAAATTCAAATGCTTCATAACGAACTTTATACAAAGATCCCCTTAATCAAACAAGATTCTTTTAGTTGAGATTAAAGAGAGTAATTAAAAGTAATGGGTTAGACTCACAGGAGGTTCAACACAAGGTCATGGGTTCGAGTACCCATTGTGGTGAAAAAACACTGTGGTGTGAGTGCATTTTTTTAAAAAAAAAAGTAATAAAAAAGTGTCTGATCAGTAAATAATTATCTACCCAAATCTGCCAATTTCACAACTAAATAACTCAATTTCAATCCAAACAGGCCTAATTTCAACATATTTCAGTATGAGAAATACTTTGATACTCTGGCAGTGTGATGGATGATGCTCAGGCCGTTGGACAGTTGGAAATTACTTAGAAATTTCTCATGTGGCATACAAATCATTCAAACTAAACCGTCCAAATTCTGCACACCAGTTTAGATGTATCATGAGCAAAACAATTACACTTATTTGATTACACTATTAGATTGCTGGACATTTATTGGACAATTAGAAATGAAACATATCCAACGGTCTTATTTCAAAAAACAAGTGTCCACAAATCAAAGGTTAGGATTAATCAACCAACCTGATTTTTATATTGTAATTTAAGGACAGTGGATTCCACAATTTAGCAGCTTCATTAGGTATAATATATGCACGTGCACCATTTCTAAGTGTCTGTGTATCAAGCGTCCTACACAGCCGGAGTATCAAATAACTCCTCTTTAAGTGTTTCCTACGTCATCTCGAATTCTACATCATTGATTTCAGGCCAATATCCTATAAAAGAATCATATATTTAACCTGATTTTTAAACTGTAACTTAAGGACAGTGGATTCCACAATTTAGCAGGTTCATTTGGGGTAATATACGCCATATGTACCATTTCTAAGTGACTGCATATCAAGCGTCCTACACAGCCGGAGTATCAAATAACTCCTCCTTCAGTGTTTCCTAGGCCATCTTGAATTCTACATCATTGATTTCAGGCCAATATCCTGTGACAGAAACATATATTTAACCTGCTTGTTATACTGTAACTTATGGACAGTGGATTCCACAATTTAGCAGGTTCATTTGGGGTAACATAGCCATATGTACCATTTCTAAGTGCCTGCATATCAAGCGTCCTACACAGCCAGAGTATCAAATAACTCTTCCTTCAGTGTTTCCTACGCCATCTTGAATTCTACATCATTGATTTCAGGCCAATATCCTGTAACAAAATCATATATTTAACCTGATTTTTATACTGTAACTTAAGGACAACGGATTCCACAATTTAGCAGGTTCATTTGGGGTAACATACGCCATATGTACCATTTCTAAGTGCCTGCATATCAAGCGTCCTACACAGCCGGAGTATCAAATTACTCCTCTTTCAGTGTTTCCTTCATCGTCTTGAATCCTATATCATTGATTTCAGGCCAATATCCCATAACAGAATCATATATTTAACCTGATTTTATACTGTAACTTAAGGACAGTGGATTCCACAATTTAGCAGGTTCATTTGGGGTAATATACGCCATATTTACCATTTCTAAGTGCCTGCGTATCAAGCATCCTACACAGCCAGAGTATCAAATAACTCCTCTTTCAGTGTTTCCTACGTCGTCTCGAATCTATATCATTGATTTCAGGCCAATATCCTGTAACTGAATCATATATTTCCCTTCTTAAGATGTATGCTGACGCACTTTGAGAAAGAAAACCTTGTTAAAGAGATTAAAGAGCAGAATTTTCATCGAAGAACGCCAAGATAAGGAGTTCAATCGATGAAAATAGCAAGAAATTCAGAAGAAACGAATGATCAGATATTTTAAAAAATAATAATATAAAAAAAAATAGCATCGGATTCCAGAAATACGCCGAGAAAATGAGAAAAAATCGAGAAAATTACTAGATGAATTACTGGCAGCTTAATCGCTTGCAGAGAGGAAGAAACTTCGTATGAAGATAATCAAAGTCAATTTACCTTGGAGAGAGAGCTGGTAGCCATGGAAGGATTCTCTGCAGCTTTGAGAGAGAGGGGAGAGAGAGAAGAAATGAAAGCGCGTCTATATATAGCGGATTTTAATATTTATTGAAATAAAGAATAGAAAAATGGAGAAAGGGCTTCGTAGGCGTCGAATGTTCAAAGCCATGCGATCGTCTCTATGCGTTTTTGAGACCCAAACCACAGGAGGTAGAGAGAGAGAGAGAGTATTTTTTACAGGTTTGCTTCAATACATCCCGACGAATTTCATTACAATACGTCGGGACTATAGCGATTGAAATTGAGTTTATTTCAATGATCCAAACCGTTTATTCGATAGGACTATCGTTTCATGGGGATAACCCATTTATCAAATTCAATATATTTTGACCCCTTTGATTAAGAAATTTTACTCTAACCGTCCATTTTTATAATAAAAGAGAAATTTCAAATCGTTTAAGCAAATCGATAGACAGAATCATTGTTTAACGGTTTGGATCACTGGATGATGATCCCGATTCAATGGATAACGTTCCGATGTATCACGTTTTGTATATCGGGATGTATTGGAGCAATCTTCCTTTTGTTCCTGGAGAAACCCTTGGATACTCTGGTTAGAGCTAAGTGACGATACGCAGGCACTTAGAAATTGCGTTGTTGTAATACAAGTATGTCGAATTAGACTGTCGAAATTATGCTTCCATGAACCAGTATTACTCTTGATTAATTTAACTAACTATACGATGGGTGGACATTTATGGAAGGTTAAAAATGAGAAATAGCCAACGGTCCTACTTCAACAAACAAGCGTCCACAAATCAGAGGTTAGGATTTCCCAACCAATCTTACTTTAGTATTGTGACATGAAAGCAGTTTTTTTCATAATTTAGTCGGTTTATTTTGAGTTAATGTCTTCCACGTGTATAAGTTTTGAATGACTGCGTATCAAGAGTCATGCACCACCTGCGTATCGTATAACTCATTAACTCCCAGTTTTTAAAGTGGATTATGGAGTAGCGTGGTGACTAAACTATGCGGGGCCCACAGTAGTTTTTATTTTATCCACGCCGTCCATCAGTTTTTACAGATCATTTTATTTTAAGAACCAAAATTTGAAGCACATCTAACTATTAATTGGACCACACTACAGGAAAAAGTGGGAATTAAAATTATACCGTTGAAAACTTCTTGGGGCTACAGAAGTTTCGAATGAAGCTAATATTTATATTTTCCCTTCATCCATGTCATTGTGACCTTATGAACAGGTTGGATGACAAATAAACATCACTTTGGGCCCTACGAAGGTTTCAACGGTGGACATTATTATTTTCACTTTTTTATGTAGTGTGGTCCACTTGAGCTTGGAATATACTTAATTTTTTTTATTACATCATAAAAGACTCTTTAGAAACGGATGGACGGCGTAGATTATGAAACATGCATGACAATGAACCCCACGGAGATTACTCATCACGCTACAGCGTAGTGAGTTACTCACTACCCAGTCCGCTCTCCGCCTTGTTTGAGTAATGCTACGGCGATTCGAGCGAGGAGAGGCTGGAGGGGTGAGGAGCAGTGCTCGTGCCTACGTGGCATGCGCGTGAGAGATCTGGACCGTGGGATGTAGGGATCTGTGTGGACGATGCCCCGCCTTTAGAACGAGGCTGGTCTACTCGTCAGGTGGGCCATATGTTTGAGTACGGATATGAATAAAAGACGTGTAACAGGACTTGGGCTGCCTAACTAGTTGATTGAGGTGGTAGATGGACTACTGAAAAGTCCGCGGGTGGCCCACCAAATTGTTGGCTGATAGGTCATACGTGTCCGAAAGCTGGCCGTCCGATAGAGAGATGATGGTTTTTAGAGGAGATGATGAAATGCTACAGTGATCCGCGCTGGATGCGGTTAAAGGGGTTAATTGCTGGCCGTAATCATTATGAAGGGCCAGCCATGAGCACGCCCTCGACAGTGAATCCGAATTTTCTGGAGTCTGTGCAACGAAAGTTCCTGTGGGGTCCATTATAGTATTTGTGTGAAATCCCTTCCGTCAATCATTTGCGCTGGACCGTGGTGGGGTCTGAGCTTGAAAATCAGGCCGATTCAAAACTTAAGTGGGCCACACCACAGGGAAAGGTCTAGATGGGGACTCCCACCATTGAAACCTTCCTCGGATCCACCATCCTGCGATCGAACCTGTCCGAGTGAGTCCCACCAAGATGAAAAACCAAACATCAACCGGACGCTGGTATGCTGGTTATGTCAATGCTCCGTAGGTCCCACCATGATGTACTTGTTTTATCCACTCCGTTCACCCATTTTTATGAGGCAGATACAAAGCTCAAGTGGTCCAAATCATAGAAAACAATGGTCCAAATCATAGAAAACAATGGGGATTAGACATTCACAGTAGATAAAATTTGAGGGGTCGTGCAAGTTTTGGATCAATCTAATATTTGTGTTTTTCATTGATCCCGATCTTTGTGCTCTTATGAACGGTTTGTATGACAAAGAAACATTACTATGGGCCTTTGGAAGGCTTCAACTATCGTGGGCGTGGTTCACTTGAGCTTTGTAAATGTTTATTTTTTGTCTCATGCCTTAAAATGATTTGCACAAATGAATGTATGACAGCCAACAGGTCTACATTAACCTACTCGTAATTGAATCACCTCTGTTATTGTGTTGTGGCCCACTTGAATTTTGTATGAGCATATTTTTTTTTTTTTTTGGATAAGGCTAACGCTGATGGTGATGTTTTCTAGCAAGAGCTGGCACAAGGATGGACGGAGCAGATGCCACGCACATCGCAGAGGGCCCCACAGAATTTTTTGTTGCATGGACTCTCTACATTAGGCCAATCAACCGAGCATACAAGCCATGCAAGCAATGGGGCCCACCACTAAGTAAGTGGCCCGCTCTACATCTACTGGAAATTGATTTCAACGGTATGGCCTACTTGATGAGTGGACTAGCTTATTTTTCTTACCAAGCAATTTTTATGATGTGTCCACCGTTAACATGGACTGTTAAAAAAATCAACGGTCGCTGTTGAACCTGCGTATGTGGGTCATATGATGGGTGGATCAGATAAAATTGCGGGACCACACGTGTGAAACTTTGTCACGTGCGCCACGTTTCGACTCCTGGAGCTCCACCGAGCGCGCGAGTCTCGATTCCTAAAATCAACGGAGATAATGGCTTTTGAGAAGCATCCGAGGAACTCGATTTTTTTTCACCGAGGAATGATCAGGTACTGGGCCCTGTACCGTGAGATTGCCGTCCTGCACATTTTTTCCCGCCCATGTATCACACGTGCCGGACCTAAGATCAATGAAAAAGGCCTGGCATCGTTATACAGATTATCTTACGAGAAATTGGGTTTGGTCCGTTAATGAGGTGGACAATGCCTGTGATTTTGCCAGATAGCCGTCCAATAAATTTATTTGAATTGTGTGGCCCACCTTATGTTTTTATTATTCTTATTTCCAGAAATAGTGATATCCAAGATGACAAAAACCCATTTTAACGGTTTGGATATTATAAATATTTTCTATGTTCACATAAAAACTTGCAGTACCACAGGTGTTTGGTACTGGGGCAATATCTGGTATCATTTCTCTTTTCACCCATGTTTTTTAACCTTTTCTCGCGGAGCGATTATAATTTATAAACCTCCGTAATTATTTAATACACTGGCAGCGTATGCCTCTTGATACTCGGGCACTCATAAATTGCACAAATGGTATGGGTTAAACTGTCTAAATTGTAGAACCTACTGTTGGTAAGCTACATGCCAAAAATCAGATTATTTGGAAAATCATAGCCTTTGATTTGTGAAATTTTGTTTGGGAAATAAGATCATTTCATTTTTAACCGTCCAATAAATATCGACCAGTCTGATGGTTAAATGATCAAATGAAAGTAATTTGCGTTCCAAGATGCATCTGGACTGTTACCATGACTTGGATTGTTATTTGTAGTCCACCACAGTATGCAACTCCCAAGTAATTTCTAAGTGCCAGCGTATCATCTATCCCACTCTATCAGAGTATCAAATTTTCTCTTTATTCAGAAAGGGAATCCATTTGCGACTCACGTGTCTCACGTTGCTGGATCCGGGCCATTTATCAGGTGGACTCAGCGACTCGGGCACGGTTTCGCTGATGACCGCGACACCAGCCAGCTAACTGGTGTCAAAGCTCTGTAGGCCCCACCATGATGTATGAGTTAGATCTAAATCTCTGGTGGACCACACCACAGGAAATAGTGGTAATTAAACTCCCACCGTTGAAAACTAACTAGGGCTCACTGTGATGCTTATTTCCTATCCAACCTGTTGATTATGTCGGCATGACCCTGGATGAAGGGCAAACACAGAACTCAGCTTGATCCAAAACTATTGTGGGACCCAGGAAGTTTTAAATGGTAAGAGTTCAATCCCTGTTCTTTCCTGTGGTGTGATCTACTTACCTTTAGATCTGTCTTATTTTTGGGCTCCTGCTGTGAAATGAGCTTGCAAAATGGACGGACTACCAAGATAAAACACACTCATCATGGTAGGGCCCAAGGAGCTTTGGCAACATGTAACGCCCCGGATTTTCACTAACTTGGAAATTGGAAGTCTTTGGGCATTACCTTTCGTGTGTCGGTTATAGGCGTACCCGCACGTGTGTTCACATATATTGGGAACTAAAATGAATGTTTTTACCAAAGAAATGATGGCATTAGTTTAGGAGTTGGAAGATCACATGGTTCGGAAGAGTTTTCCAACGATTGGGTTGACTCGGGTATATCGCTGTCTGTAGAGACTAAGTAAAGAACCCTGAATTATTAATCCACACGTAGATCGACCAAGCGGGACACGGTCGACCGATAGTGGCCGTTGTTGGTTTGTCGTCGTCCACTTGGGTCCATTGAATAAGCCCAATTCAAAGTTAATCATTTTTGTATTTCATTCTTGAATCACATCCTATGGAATCTAGAATACCATCGTTCCCACTGTGAATAGTCCACTTAAAACCATATTGCGACTCGATCCACCAAGTCTCATGAGCCAGGCATGGTGGTATGGGACACCGTGTTTGAGCTGTCGGCCTATGTTGGGGTGGTGCCTTCCCGTAGTGACCAGTGAGCATTGACAGAGGTGACCGATTGTTATTCGAATGGCCCTTGTGACAAATGTGATCTTGGCCGATGTTTGCGTGCCTGTGCACCATTCGAAAGACCTGCGCGTGCATTGGGATAATTCCGAGTGAAACGCCCACACCTCTGAATAAATTAATCGTATTTGATATTTGGGATATGAGACCTTCCGCTTTGATTTGGTCGTGGCTGACGAGTCACGGTCGAACCAGGCTTTCATGGTAGGATAACTCAACTTTGGATCTAGGGGTTACTGGCGATGATTGGTTACGCATCACAGGGAGCCAAATAGTCCCGGTTAAACTTTACGATACGATGTGGTATTCTGGCTTCACAAATTTGCTGGATGAATTGGACTAATAAATACTTTAATTAATCATGCATACATGACATTGCATTTGAGGGGGACTCGTGTAGCCTGGTTGCTTGATGTGGCGCCAGCGCTATCTTGAGCACCTCACGTCATTTCTCTGTGTCATCCGAACTGTGTACTCAGTCACAACTTACGACCTGCTAGATAGGTGGACTGTGGATTCTGATACCAGTTGGTCGGGACCAGGGCTTGCCCGGGACATGCATTGTGTGCGGAATCATGACATCCATGCATTTAATCAACTAGCCTAGGATGATGTATGATTTGTATGTGGACATTACCTAAACTTGATTGATTTGACAACACGCTTAAGAATAATATACTTATATAAACCTGTTTATAATTTAAATATCCCGAGTCTAACATTGGGGTTATTTGCGTTTTGACGCCTTCTATTTGACATATGCAGATGTCTCAAGAATAGGACCAGTTGGTGGAGCGCACGGGCGCCTTAGTAGTCTTCTAGCTTCGTCCCTCTTGGTAGTTGTATTTTTCCTTCTTATTACATCTATTGTGATTCGTATAATTCTCACATGGGCTTACACTGCGATTAAATTGTTCATCTAGGGTGTTAGCCCTATATTTTTATATTTAGTTACCTCCGCTTTGCTTATGATCCGCTAATTGAAATGCGTTACTCTGATTATTTGTGAATGGAATGAATATAAATCTGATTGAGGACACACGTGGGTGCATTTTCCACGTGTGGCATTCCTAAAATAACATTTTATTTAGTTAACACTCGGGAACTCGGGATCAGAGTCTCCGTACTCGAGTGCCGAAATTTCGAGTTGTTACAGAACAGCTAGCTGGAAGGTGGTGGGTCATTAGCCAAATCACATCCAGACTTGGGGAGCATTTCGTTCCTAGAGATAGGTTGGTCTGCTCATTAAGTAGGTCCATATGGGAGGAGACTAGATAGTCAGACAAAATAATCAGCGGTCTATTATCATTAATGGGGAGGTCTGTGGCTTTTTCAAAAGTAACAAAGGAATCAAGTAGCGCGATTGTCTTTCTCCTTTCCTCTTCACTATTGTCATGGAAATGTTCACAGCGTTATTGGGAAAATGTTTTGATAACGTTCTGATTGTCACACCCTTTAAAGTTAGGTGCTTATCCATCTCTCATCTCTTTTTTGCGGATGATTTAATGGTTTTCTCCAATCCGGATCCCCATTCTGCACATAACTTGGCAAATTTCTTACATAACTTTACTACTATCTCTGGTCTTCAAGTAAAACTTCAGAAGAGTGAGTTAATTATCTTTGGCTCCTGTACCTGCAAGAAGGAGCTTATTGCTATCCTGGGAATAAATGAAGGTTAACTCCCTATAAGATATTTAGGAGTTCCTTTAGTTTCCGCCAGGCTTCATAATTCAAACTGTCAGCCCCTGCTTGATAGACTGAATAGGAAGCTTGGTGGCTAGAGGGCGTTTTGCAGGTGGGTTGGAGCTAATCAACTCCACTCTTTCTTCTCTTCATATTTTTTGGTCTCGTGCGTTTTTGTTGCCCAAAACTTGCTACAATATTATTATTAGGCGCATTAGGGATTTCCTTTGGGCTATTCCTCTCTCCATGCCATCAGTTGGGAGCAGATTTGGAAGCCCAAAAGTGAAGGTGGCCTAGGCAATGTCCCTCTGGATGCCTCAGCTAAAGCATGCTTTATCAAACAAATTTGAAAATTTATCTACAAGGAGGACAACCTTTGAGTCAAGTGGGTCTATGAGAAATACATTGGCAATAAAACTATATGGAACATTCAAGTAGCATCCAATGCTTCCTGGGCCTGGTGCAGCATTCTCAGCATTCACGATACTGCTAAGCCTCACATAAGATTTTTGGTGAGGGATGGGCAATCTATTGATTTCTGGTTTGACCCCTAGCTTGGTGATTCTAGCCTTTCGAATCGTTTGGATACTGGGGCCATTCAAGTCCTTGGGCTAGGAACTAACTTCCTAGTTAGTCGCCTAATCCAGGATAGTGGGTGACAATTTCCCTACCTAAACTCCCCAGCCTTGGCAAACTTTTTTCACAACATAAAGTCTTGTCATATTCTTCCTGTTCAGGATGAGGTTGTTTGGACTCTATCCTCAAATGGAGTCCTTAGTTTTGCGTCGGTTTTGAAGACTTGCAAATCTGCTAGCTCCAACCAGCCTCGGAGTGATCTTACCTGGTTCAATGGCTTCATCCCTAGACACTCAATTGCAGCCTGGATGGTCTTCCTCGAGAGGCTGGAAACCAATAATCTGCTCTCTTCTCTTAGTATTATTGATGGTACATCCTGTGTTCTTTGCCAGCATGACAGACAATCCATTAATCATTTTTTTTCTCTTGTAGGTTTACTTTTTTTATTTGGAGAAAGTTGTGCTTTAAATTCTTCATCACTGATATACACCAGCTTTCGCTTATTCATTTTATTGCTTATTTAGTGGAGAATGCTACATACCCCGTTTCCTCCTCTCTCTGTAAGCTCTTTTTTCCAGCTTTTGCGTGGCATATTTAGAGATAAATAAATAATCGTATATTTAACAACAAAAAAATTTCACTAAAGAGACTATTTTTAGAAATATCATTTGGGATATGAAAGCTAAAGTTCTTTTCCTTTATGGGCCCTTTATAGCAGCAAAAGCCCCTAACGTCATTTCGGCTGCTAGGGACATTCCTACTGCTTATACCTCTTTAAGGCCCCCCATTCATCTAGCTGCTTGACATCTTAGAACTTACCCCTCTTGGACCATTGCCTGTGCTGAGATTACAGCCACTGGAATGGGTCTCCTCTACTACTCCCCTGACAGTTCTCCTCTCTAAGGAATAGTCATTGATTATGCCACACCAGGTACGGTGGATAGATGCTTAAATTTTTTATCCCTTGTTATTCCTAACCTTACTGCAGGGTCTCGCATCCTTGTACACAATCACCAAAGTCCTACAGCCATTAAAGACCCATCTTCCTCTTCGTGGGATATGCGCATGTTTGCTCGGAGGCTTCACTCTCTCACTTCCCAAATCTACCTTGGGATTACTACTTGTAGCTTGCGGATGTCCCTCTCCTGATTTGCTGATATTCAACGTAGTCTCACTCTCATTTTATCATTGACGCTGAGATCGTTGCTTTGATGTGATGGTGTCCTGGGCTGGGGGCTTTCCCCCCACCCCCTTCCCTTGCTCATTTTCCTCTTCTCCATCGTCTCCTTTGTTCTTCTTTTATTTTACTCCCTTGTGCCCGAGATAGGGGTTGCTTCCTTTTCTTAAGGGCATGCCCCTTTTGTTGTATCATTTTAGGCTTTGTCCTGGGTGAGTAATAAGAGAGTTTCTGTAACACCCTGAAATTTTGACATCCAAGTACAGAGATTCAGATCTCAAGTTCTTAGCCCGGGTGTTAACTCGTTAAAATGCTCTCGTAGGAATGCTACATGTAGGAAAAAGTTCTCACGTGTGTCCTCACTTAGATTTACATTCATTACATTCACAAACGATCAAAGTAATGCATTTTAATTAGCAAGTCAAAGCAAGACGGAGATAACTAAATAAAAAAAATAAAGGCTAACACCTAAAAAGCTAAAGTTTAATCACAGTATAAGCCCATATGAGAATTATACGAATCGCAATAAAAGTAAAAGGAATGAAAAATACCACAACCAATGGATAAAGTTATAAGACTATTAGAGCACTCTTAATGCACCACCATCCGGTCTTATACTTGAGTCATCTTCATATGTTAAATAGAAGGCGTCAAATGCCAATATGGTGAAGAAATATCCCAAAATTATACGCAGGGCAATTTAATTATAAACATGTTCATGACAATTACATATTAAATGCGTTAAGTCTAATGCATAGACACTAAACAAGCTACACATGTTATCCACATAAACATGCGCAGGCAACGGCAGCATAACCAAGCGATCAATCTCCTAATCTAGTTGATTTATTGCATGGATGTCATAATTTCACACACAATACATGTCCCCAGCAAAGCCTTGGCCCGACCAACTGTGTATCGAGAGTCTACCTGTCAAGCAAGTCACAGCCGAGTACATTAACCCGGATGACACAGAGAAATGACATGAAGTGCTCAAGGTAGCGCCGACGCTACATCAAGCAACTAGGCTACACGAGTCCCCCTCGAATGCAATGTCATGTACACATGATCAATTAAAGTATTTATTAGTCAAATTCATTCAGCAAGTTGGTGAAGCCAGAATACAGTCGTTGTATCACAAAGTCTAACTGGGACCATCTGGCTCCCTGCGATGCGTCGCCAATCATCGCTAATAACTCCTTGATCCAAGGTGTGGGTTATACACCCAAGAAAGTATAGTCTGGCTGTAACTCGTCAGCCATGCCCAAACCAAGCGGAATGACTCATCACCCCAATATCAAATACGATTAATTTATTCAGATGTGCGGGCGTTTCACTCAGAATTAACCCAATGCACGCCTGTATCGTTCGAACGGTGCACAGGCACGCAAACATCGGCCATGGTCACATTTGTCACAGGGGTTGTTTGAACAACAATCGATCACCTTTGTTAATGCTCACTAGTCAATACGGGGAGGCACCAACCTAACATAGACCGACAACTCAGACACGGTGTCCTATACCACCATGCCTGGCTCACAAGACTTGGTGGATCGAGTCGCAATATAATTTTAAGTGGACTATTCACAATGAGAACGATAGTATTCCAGATTCCATAGATTGTGATTCAACAATCAAATACAAGAATGACTAGTCGTACTATCAACAATTACCACTATCAGTCGACTGTGTCCTGTTTAGTCGATCAAATAAGTCTGTGACTGTCAACCAAGTGGCAGGCAGTACACTAGATCATACGGTTGTCAGAGCTTAATACAAAACAATACTTAATCTATTATAAAAATAATTTAGATTACCAATTATATAATCATACACACACCCAAACACGTGCCCCAATCGATCAAAAGGACCCAGATGACATAAGGCGTCACATACATTCACAAGCATAGACGCGTTCAAATATTACAAATACATATTATTCAAGCATGTCATCGGGCATGTTATCAATTAAACAACAACAGCGGCATTTCATCGAACATGTTATAAACACATCAACAATTAACATGCAAACTTAAACAATCATTAACTATGATTTGTCGAGAAAAGTCTTGAGGGTAGATCTTCACCTTGCAATCGAAATTCCACGTTTTGGAGGTGACCTAGACACCGAAAATCGTGTAAAAACCTCAATTACTTACGATAAATCACAAGTTTAACATTAATCACTAAGGATTTACTCTAATTAAATATCTAATTAGGGTATAGGATCCATGTACCATGGATTTGGAAAAACTCTATATCAATTCGGTGAATCGGACCGGAGTCGGAGCACGACGGCATCCATATGGGGCCTTGCTAATCACGGCTTCCACAACGCACGGGCCGCACCAACATGATAGCTAAGGCCCCGAGCCCTAGCAAGAACAACCCCAAAGTTAGGGTTTCAATGAAAACAAAAGAGGATTTCTAACCCCGATGGCATAAAAAGAAGAAAATAGAAAGAAGAGATGGAATAAGAGGTAGAAGAACACCTTACCTAGTATGGGAAGGTGAATCTGACCTAAAACCATCGGATTTTGGCGGGAGAAGACGTGAGAACAGACGTGGTGGCTGAAGGAAGCTTGAAACTCCAAAGCTTCTAAGGTTTGAGGAGGAAAATGAGTTTAAGAAGGAAGGAAGAGATCTAGGAGGGCTTGGGAGCAAAGGGAAGAAGATGAAGAATAAGAGAATGAGAGAGAGAGAGAGATGAGAAAGAGAGATTAAATGGGGTTTAAAACCCCCTTTTAAAATCGGACCAGTCATAACCGGCCGGCCGGTTCCAGATTTAATCGGCCGGATCACATTGTCCATCCATTTTTCCCCTACAAGGGGCAGCAGCAACCAGTCGACCGGTTTCCCCTAGTCCATTTTCTTTCCAAAATGTAGGGTTCCTCCCCTACACAGTGAATTTTCTTCCAGCACAGTGAGTTCCCTCCCAGTCCTTACTTTAAGTTATTTATGTAAATAAGAAAGTATTCCCCATCTGGATTCAATAAAAAATACAAAAAAATTGAAATTCCAATAATAAAATTTTGATTTTTTAATGCTAGTACAAATCGCAATTTTTTGGCATTTTAAAACAGTGACGCCTTTTAAAAGAGAGAGTTTTTATCAAATTTAAACCGTTCAAAAAATCTAAAATACATAAAATAGGCTAAAACACCAAGGTCCGGTAAAATATTCATGACGGTTATGTCGATCTACTAGTAGATTGATAATTCAGTATTCTTTATTTAGTCTCTATAGACAGCGTCATACCCGAGTTAAACCGATCGTCGGAAAACTCTTCTGAAACATGTGATTTTCTAACACTTAAACTAATTTCAACATTTCTTTGGCAAAAACATTCATTTTGATCTCCAATACATGTGAACACACGTGCGGGACACGCATTATAACCGACAATTGAAGGTAACGTCCAAAGGCTTTTAATTCCCAAGTTAGCAAAAAATCTGGAGCAGTTGCAGTTCCCTCGCTTACTTTTTCAAAAAAAAAAAAAGATCAACAGTACTATTTTGAGTTTCGGAGGGCCCTGACCTGACCTGACCGATGGAGCAGATCTCGACTCCTATGCCGCATCTTAAAGTTGGGCCGAGGATTGCCTCAGCAATCTCATCTATCGCGTTCTATCGCGAGTACTCTTGATATTTCTATCAAAGCACGGAGGTTTACCTACACATGGCAGGCATGTGGGCCAATGAAAACTGTCCAAATAGCTGGCCGTATCGTTAACGGGGAATGGCCTGTCTCACTAATTGGATGATCGTGATTGCTTACTGACTTTTGGACGAAAACCTTTCATTTTAGATGTGGATTTGATTTCTAGCAATGGGATGGTTAAGATGGCTCCGAATTTATTTTCCGAACATGCTTAATCCAGACCATCGGTCTCTTGGGTCTCTCCATTGATGGGCCATGTCCCAAGAATCTCCACTATAGAACAATTTTTTTACCGTACATTCTATAGGAGACAGTTAAGCATGGAAATCCAATGAGAATCCACCCGAAACAAAAGCCCTCCAACGATATTTGTGCCATCCAAAGTGGGTCGCATCAGACCAACGGCCTCAATACGAGAACATGGGCCCCACTTATAGCAATAAAAAACCCGAGTATTACAGTGTGTCCTTGGATGATGGCGTAGAACTACAGTGGTCTGACGTATTCTCGTGACAGTGATTTGAGTGCTTGAAGCTGGATTGATAGAAGTGACCCCTTTTTGTTTGCTATGCGGATTGAGTAGCAAACAAAGTGCCCGATTGGGTACTGCCCCAACCACCACGAACTAGAGATGGATGGAAGCGGATTGGCTGGTTTACCTACGTTGCCTGGTGTGGGTACGTGGCACACTCAGACGAGCATGTCAGTCCTCGAGCACCGTGATTACACTAGCGGTCCAAAAAAGATTAAGGCTCTGTAGAACCCATATTTAGTATATCCACACCTTCCATTTATATGGAGAGATCATTTCAGAGCATCATACCTAAAATGAGTCATATAAAAATCACAAGTGGACCACACCACGAAAGGCATTGAGGACAATGATTCTCACCGTTAAAACATACCTAGGGCCCACCACGATGTTCATTTGCCATCCACACTGTTCATAATGTCACACGGACCTCGATGAAGGGTAAAAACAAATATCAGACTAATTCAAAACTTCTCAGACCTTAAGAAGGTTTCAATGGTATACATCCAATCTCCCACTGCTTTCTACAGTGTGGTACACTGGATCTTTCGATCTTTCTTAATTTTTTGCTCAAGACTTACAATGATCTAGAAAAATGGACAGACGGTTTAGATATAACACATATCTCATGACGGGACCCACAGAACTTGGTGACGTCAGTACACGCCCACAGCAGTCAATCCGCTTCCGAGACAGACAGACAGTCCGGCATGGCCTATGTGGGGCCACAGTGATGTGTATATTTTATCCATCGCTGTCCATCCATCTTTAAGGATCTATGAGTCAAAATATCAGGAAGATTAAAGGCTCAATTAGACCACACGAAGGGAAAATGTATATGAAGTGAAGCCCAACGTTGAAACCTTCCTAATGCCCACCTTTATGTTTATTTTCCATCCAACCTGTTTATAAGGTCACAAAGAAGATAAAACATAATATTAATTTGATCCAAAACTTCTATAGCCCCAAGATTTCAAGGGTAGGAGTTCAATCCCCGTAGTTTCCTGTGGTGTGGTCCACTTGAGCCTCCCATATGCCTCATTTTCGGGCTAATGCTCTAAAATGATCTTTCAAAATGGATGGACGGCGTGGATAAAACACGTACATTATGGTAGGCACCACAGAGCCCCTACCAGGACCGTCCGTCTTTGTCCAGGGCTGGTGGGGGGTTGTACCTAACCCGCGTCCTCTTGTCTGACCTGGCAATGGTTCGGGTGAGACCCACTTTCAGCAGTAAAGCAGGGACGCGGATTGCGTCCTATGCAAAGTGTTCAAACCAGGAGGGGCCCACCGTGATGTATCTGTTTATCTACTCAGTTCATTCCTTTTCTAAGATCATTTAAAGGTGTGAATGAATGAGGCAGATCAGATCAGCGTTGGATTGAGGGAGTGGATGAACAGAAACATCACGGTGGCCCCTATACAGCTCGGTTTGGACGCTTTGCGTCCATGCTGAGCTTTGACGCAATCAGCGTCCCTAAAGCAGTTGATGTGGTGGTCGTGGGGTGGGCCGCGCCCTAAGACCTATCCAATCACATGATCTGAACCATCCTTTTAAGATTGGAAAACGAGAACCAATTATCCTATCACGGGGTCTGGGACCGTTGATCTGGTGGTCCTCTGATTGGATGTGCCCTGGCCCAAATTTTGTGGTAGACCATCTATCATCGTCAGGTTTCACCCGTTGGATGTTTGGCGTTTCTCTTTTCTTGCTTAATTCTTATAAACAGATGCCACGTGTACAATAGTGGACCAAATTCAATCGCGATCCACCATGCAAATGGCCCACACACGAATACATCAGAACCACCTAGGTTACCAGTCACCATGCACGTCCTATATACAAATCAATCCAGGCCGTCCAGCGGTGGCCATGAACATTGGCGACCAAAATCAAACGGTTAGAATCATTCAATCAGAGTGATTGATTTCCGAAACTAGCTATTTGGACGGTCTAGATGCGTCCATTTTGCACTGAGTGGGGCCCATGGATTGGTAAGTATATACTCGTATGCTTAGACGATCGGTTTGAAGTTTTAAGCTATGGATCCGCTCCACCGGCCAGACCCTTTTTAACCATGCCCGAAAGGGGAAACCGCATTCTTACCTTACCTGACCTTTTAAACGGTCTTACAATCGGGTCCGGTTAAATTCGGGTCCACATTATAAATGGGGAGTTCTTTGATGCTCTGGCTGCCGATGACGCTTGATACACAGGCACTGAGACACTAAATTGTGAAGCCCATTGTCATTTAAGTCCCAAAATCAGATTGGTTGAATGGCCATAACTTCTGATTCTTGGACACTTGTTAGTTGAAATAGGACCATTGGATTTTATTTGTTTTCATTTTGAACCATCCAACAACTGTCCCATCAATCAGATAGGCAAATAATAAAATTATCTTAGTTTTTGGTTCACAATGCATATGAACTGGGGTCCATAACCTGGACAGTTTAACTTGAATTACTTGCAGCCATGCATGCAATTTTCAAGTAAATTCTAAGTGGTTGTGTATCATGGACCATGTTCTGCCAGAGTATTAATGCTTCTTTTTTTTCCCTCCCTGTACAGTGTTGTGGCCCAGCGTCTGTACAGTACCATGGGGGAATTAAGTTGGTTAATGTGGAGCATTCAATGATTTAAACCGTTAGCATTATGGGCCCCAGTGCTGGGGCTGTCGGTGGGCCCGGCCAACCTGTGGGCTTTTTTTTTTTTGTTACTCATGCAACGCACCCACCCTATTAGTTGAGCAACGCACCCACACAGTTAGTCACACGATGCACCCACCCACCAAGGGGGTTAGTGTGTCTCCTTGGCACTCGAACCTGAAACTTGCTGTTGAAATGCTTTGGTGTCTTCCAGCTGGGCTAGCAGGCGAGCCAAAACCCATGGGCTTCTGTGTTAGGCAAGTATTTTGAACCAAGTTGGCACACACATTTTTTATCCACAAGATGGACTTGGGCTTAAATACAAGGGTCCTAACCATTTCGGATCAAGCTTGGGAAATCCCAAGTGTTTCAAGAGCCTGGTCTCAGGATTCAAATGCTAAGGAGACGCACTAACCACACCAGTAGGTGGGTGTATTGTATAACAAACGGTACGGGTGCATTGTGCAACTAACATAGTGGATGCATTGCATGACCATAGAAGAAGAAGAAAAAAGAAGCTGAAATGATTAAATAACTTTAAGTAGAGAAGTTACTTATAATCCATCGTAAACCAAACTTATCTACAGCGTGTAAGTATAAGAAGTAATTAATTTGGTAGTATCCGTACAGGCCCATAGTCAAACCGTTCATGGGGTTATTACCACTCAGATGAGCTGTAGGCATAAATATCATCCTGATGCAAAACTTCAGTCACCTCTAGGTGTTCAAATCCCTACCTTTTCGTGTCGTGTGGCCCACCTGACTTTTGGATATGCTTGTTTTTTAGAATCCTGGCTTATTTTGGTCCTTCAAAAACAGATGCACGGAGTGGATTTATCACAGACATCTCTGTGGGGCCAACACAGCCCCGGGCACAGGAACATCTCTGTCCTTGGGGTCAGAGTCAATCGCTTCCGTTAAACGAGTGGTAATTACAATCCCTCCAGTGCACTCAGCCTCGCACGTGGAAATAAATTACATGTGTCGAAGATCGGACCAGCTCGTCATGCAATCCTCACCGTGTAGACTCCATACATCTGAAATTTGATAAATAAGACCATTTGGATGGCTACATGCGTACAAATAAATTGAGGCCTGGCCCATTCATCTCAGCCGTTCATTTGTTTCCTACTGGCCTGGCCAGTTTCTATAAAGAGAAGGTTTCAAGCCCAACTAGTTGGACCATAAGTTCCGGTCCTTCTAAGTGGATCCAAGTGTACCACACAATTTTATTTTGTTTTTATCATTGGCTTGTGAAACTTAAACAATATGCGGAATAATCGGATCGTCTATGCATCAACAATGGAGATTCCATACTGTAATCTTAAAGCCATACCTGATTGAGAAGACATTCCCGATGCCGTCGTGTTGTCGAGAGGAACTCTTGGTCTTCCGCACCTTACACCTTTAGGAGAACCACTCAATGGGACTAGGGTTTTCTCTTGTGTGTTGGTGAGGGGACTAAGACGTATATTTATAAGAAAGAGGGCCAGAGAAGCTTACCCATCACACTTCTCTCCTCTAAGGTCTCCACACCGTAGGTTTCCATATCTGGCTTAATAACCGCGAATAGGGATCACGGTTCAAGCGTCCTGCCCCAAACCTATTTTGTAATTATCACAACTATAGTGGGGCCCACTGAATCGCTCAATCTGAATAATCCAACGGTCATGATCTAAACCAAAGATCATGTGTGGCCCACTTAATGGAGTCTTACATTCTCCCACTTGGGCTACACTGATCTCTGAAAGAAAACAAAACATTTTATTTTATTTTGTGAAAAACATTTCATAAAACATGTTTGTTTCAAAAGTTCCTGATGTGCGCCCTATTGATTTAAAAAACAATACCGTTGGATAATTATGAGCAACGCTTGTCAGATCCGATCCATCAAGACTATTGATATTGAATCGTGGTAGTCAACACAACATTTAATATTGGTTCGAACTGTGACGAGTCACAATCACATATACCAATAGCCTTAACGACATGGATCAATGATATGGGATGTGGTATGAAGATTACTCGTCTTATGTGATCATACGTGTTTGTCTTCAAGTGGTCTTACTGAACGTGTCTCCAAGACACAAACCAAAGTCTTGCTTACTCAAAACTAAATGTGCACACTGAAGGAGAAGCAAGATATAAATTGAAAAACAGAATCATCAATGCATAAAAAGATATCTCTAAATAATGTTTGGACATAATCGGATCATACATGAAAACTCTCACTACTGAAATATATCCTTAGGATCAACAACTCCCATATACGTCACATGCTCCTTAAAGAGCTTGATAGGAAGGCCTTTAGTGAGAGGATCCGCTATCATCAGCTTTGTGCCGATGAGTTCCACAGACACTTGACGATTCTGAACTCTCTCCTTCACAACAAGATATTTGATGTCAATGTACTTTGACCTCGATGAATGCTTGTTGTTGTTGGAGAAGTCAACTGCAGCTAAACTATTACAATAGATTTTTAATGGTTTCGGGATCATCTGCACAACCCGTAAACCAGAGAAAAAGCTTTGAAGCCAGACCGCCTGATTCGTGGCTTCATGACAAGCTACATATTCTGCTTCCATGGTAGATGATGCCGTAATCGACTGTTTCACGCTCTTCCATGATACAGCTCCACCAACCATCATGAATACATAGCTCGAGGTGGACTTCTTGCTGTCGAGACAACCAGCAAAATCTGCATCTGTATATCCTACCAACTCCAAATGGTCGGATCTCCTGTATGTGAGTTTGAAGTCCTTTGTCCTTTACAGGTAGCGCAACACTTTCTTTATAGCTATCCAATGATTCATTCCTGGATTGCTAAGGTACCTGCCCAACATTCTAACCACAAAAGCAATATTTAGACGCGTACAGACCTGAGCATACATGATGCTCCCTACTGCTGACGCATACGGAATAGCTTTCATCTTGTCCTTCTCTAGGTCATTTGTTAGGACACTGAAATTGACCAAATTTGTCACATTTTACAATAGGTGCTTGGCCAGGAGCACAACCTTGCATGCTAAACCTTTCGAGAACCCTATCAACATAGGCCCTCTGCGACAGGCCAAGTAATCCACGTGATCTGTCCTGGCTAATCTAAATGCCGATGACAAAGGAGGCATCACCAAGATCTTTCATCTCAAAATTTTAAGATAGAAATTTCTTAGTCTCACGCAACAATCCAATATCACTACTAGCCAATAAAATGTCGTCAACATACAAGACCAAAATGATAAACTTACTCCCACTGATTTTCACATATATGCACCCATCCGTAGTGTTTTCAATGAAACCATATAAGGAAACAACTTCATGAAACTTTAGGTACCACTGTCGTGATGCATGTTTCAACCCATAAATGGACTTCTTAAGTTTGCAGACCAGATGTTCTGAGCCTTTAGCTTTAAAACCTTCTGGCTGCAACATATATACGTTCTTCATTAGGTCTCCATTGAGAAACGCAGTTTTCGCGTCCATTTGATGTAGCTCCAAATTTATATGAGCCACAAGAGCCATAATGATCCTAAATGAGTCTTTCTTGAATACAGGTGAGAAAGTCTCCTTAAAGTCAATGCCCTCATGCTGAGTGAAACCCTTTGCAACTAGCCTGGCTTTATACCTTTCGATATTGTCTTTAGAGTTCCGTTTGGTTTTAAATACCAATTTGCAACCAATCGGCCTAATCCCTTCAAGCAATTCAACAAAGTCACAAACTTTGTTGTCCTTCATGGATTTCAATTCATCCTCTATGGCATCGACCCAATGAGAAGAATTTGCACTTTGTTCGACTTGTGAAAGGGATACAAGATCCTTTTTAACCCCAATGTCAAACTCATGCTCCTGCAAATAGATGATGTAATCATCTGGTATTGCAGATCTTCTCTCTCTATGTGATCGTCTTAATGGCTCATTATTTTGAATTGGGTTTTTCATTTCCTCATCAATGGGTTGTATTTGAAGTTGTACATGGTCGTCAATAGGGATCTCAGGGTCCACTACTGGACGGACAACCATGTTACTCTGAATGATTGTGGTGGGAATCACAATCCGCTCTTCCTCAAATATAATATCTCTTAAATTTGTACTCCCACTATCTTCAGTGTTCTCAATAAACCTAGCATTCCTAGTCTCATTGACTCTCATGGAATATGATGGACAATAAAATCTGAATCCTTTTGATCTCTCTGGGTATATAATAAAGAAGCAACTAATAATTATAGGGTTAAGTTTTCTTTCATGCGGGTTATATGGTTTGGCTTCTGCAGGACAACCCCATATATGAAAATATCGTAGACTAGGCTTTCGCCCTGTCCACAATTCATATGGAGTTTTCATTACAGCCTTACTTGGAACCCTATTAAGGATATGCACAGCCGTTTTCAACGCATCACCCCACAAAGATTCTGACAACGTAGAATTACTAATCATATATCGCACCATGTCCTTTAGGGTGCGATTACGCCTTTCCGCTACACCATTTTGCTATGGAGTACCAGACATGGTGTGCTGGGCGACGATGCCACAATCTTGTAAGTATCTAGCGAATGGACCTGGATTACGCCCAGATTCGTCATACCTTCCGTAGTACTCACCACCACGGTCGGATCTAATGACTTTGATCTTCCTGTCGAGTTGATTCTCGACTTCAGCCTTACAGATCTTAAATGTATCCAGTGCGTCTGATTTTTCGTTAATAAGGTATAAGTACCCATAACGAGAGTAGTCATCTATAAAAGTGATAAAATACTTATGCCCGTTCCAGGATGTTGTAGAGAACGGTCCGCAGATGTCTGTATGAATCACTTTTAAGAGTCCTATGCTCCTAGTGGCACCCTTTTTCCTTATTCTAGTCTGTTTACCTTTAATGCAATCAATACAAACCCCAAAGTCTGAGAAGTCCAGATAGAAGAATTCCTTCACGTACAAGCATTTCCAATCTCTCACGAGAGATGTGGTCTAATCGCCTGTGCCATAGCATGAAGGAATTCTCACAATCTAAACTTCGTTTGATGCCTTTAGTGTTTCCATGTGAGGAGTTAATGCTGTATACACGTGAAACATCCAAATCTAACTGATAAAGGTTATTAACTAAAGTGTCAGAACCAATCACAGCCGAATCATAGCAAATACTTAATTTTCCATTTGCAAATTTAAACTCATAACCAAATTTGTCCAAACGAGAAATAGAAACCAAATTGCGCCTTATAGAAGACACACAAACAGTATTTACTAGATCAAGAAAGTGTCCTGACGATAACCTAAGCCTACAGACTCCAATAGCTTCCACATTTGCTCTAATGCCATTCCCCATATAAACTGATCTCTTTGCATCAGTTGGCGTCCGGCTTTGGAGCATATCCTGCATGGAATTACAAATGTGAATAGTTGCACCAGAATCTATCCACCAGGAGTCTGTGGACATGTCAGCTAAATTTGATTAAAAACAGACTAAAATATGGTTTTTACCCTTAGAAACGAGCCATGCTTTAAATCCTTCACAATCTTTCTTCTGATGACCAGGCTTATGGCAGAAGAAGCAGCCATCATTAGGACTCTTCCTTTTCTTCTTAAATATTTTTCCAGACTTAAGCTGGTCGCCACCCGCAGTACCCGTAGAACATTTTCCTGAAGTGTGCTTTCTTTTCTTATTTCCTTTTCGTCATTGACCAGATGTCATTAGGTGTGCACTTTGTGTCTTGCTCGACCTACCGAGTCTCTCTTCCTCCTGAACGCACTGAGATATCAGTTCGTTCAATATCCACTTTTCCTTTTGAGTATTATAGCTGATTTGGAATTGACTGAACTGTGGAGGGAGGGAGTTCAGAACCAAGAAAATCAGGAGTTCATCCTCAATCTTAAGGTCTAATGCGCGGATTTTAGCCACTACATCAGATAATCCACCAATGTACTCCCTGATATTTCCTTGAACGTTATAGGTGGCTTGAGTCAGCTTATGTAAAAGTGAACTCAGCTCAGCTTTATCCGATTTCTTAAATCGTTTTCCTATTTCAGTCAAGAAATCTTTAGCTTTCTCAGTGTCGGGCATGACACTCTGCATGGTCTCAGAAATCGAGTTCTTTATGATCTTGAGACACATCTTATTTGACTTGGTCCAGGCCTTGTAGTGAGCCTTTGCTGATTTCGTACTAGAATCAGTTGGAATGGGAGGCTCTACTTCCTCCAGGGCCAGGTCCACGTCCATACAACCTAGGACTATTTCAACGGACGACTTCCATTTGGAATAGTTGAACCCAGTAAGCAAAGGTATGGAATTGAATTGGGTTGGAATATTGGAAACAGTCATAGCTGGACATTCAAAGTATAAAACTCACATTAATAAATAAGTCTCATATAATAATGCATAAACATAAACCACAAATATTATGCATGTATGTTCATTCGATTGATTTGGGCCTTCAATCAAATGACCCAGAATGATGATGGGCCATAATCATCAAAATCTGGCAAGAGCCAAGCGTATCATCACAATTCCTCATTTGGGCGAAATTGTAACATACAGGAGGCTCTTCTGAACATGAAGCTGACTAATGTTGGTAAAATAAATCGAAGACGCCCATCACCTTTGGGTGAAATGAATCTCTCAAACTTACATCACCATCACCAATCACTCCATCCCATTCACATTCAGCCAAAACAATGATACTTCTTTGTTCTGACCACTGCTTGCCTGAATGTGAACGCAACTGAATGCAATCCTATAATGGAGGGTTACTGAATTCCATATACTGAAGTTTGAGATTAAAGATTTTCACTAGTTGAGGTCACTTTGGTGGCTAACACAACCAGCTTCAACCCCTATACCCAGACTCAAGGATTGCTACATGGTTCTGCCCATAACGAACCATTCTGTAAGAGTTCCGATTCAGCCAAAATATGACTGATTTTGATGGCCTAAAATCTCAAATATTTATTAAAATGATGGTTGGATAAATTCTCAATGGCCAACACTAGATATCAATCAAATGACATGGGTTATAGCCCTATTTTAGGCCATATCTGAATTCAACCATGAATAATTATCTTATCTGATCAATTACCTAGCCCATCCATCAAGTAAAACACACCAACCATCAATTTTATTTATATGACTTTTACTTGTATGGGAAGGATAATCCATGTACATTGATTCAGTGGTTATAATCTTGGACAATGGGCTAAAGTAACTGAAGTGGGCCCTTAAATGTCCAAAAGAAGTAATAAGACCCCATGTCTCATGGGTTAGGCCTAAAATGAAGGCCCAACCAGAGCCCAAAAAGTAACCTTAAAATTGGCATTGGGCCTTCAGAGATATTGAAAATGGGCCCAAAATTACGCCAATTTTCTAGACATTCAAGCAGCCCAGCAATTGGCCCAAATATCTCGTTAAAGTGAGCTCTGAAGTGGGGCCTGGGATCTGCCCAAAAAGGCCCAGAAAACAGGCCTAAAGGTAGCAAGAACCAGCCCCAACCAACCTACTGGATACGGCCCATGCTCACAGCCCATGCTCACAGCCCAATAGGCAGGCCCTAAACGCAGGCGCTAATCCAACTGGACTGGGCCTAATGGAATATCAAAAGCAGGGCTTGTCTCCAGCCCGCTTATCACAAAGAAACAGCAATACCCTGATAACAAAAAACAGGCAACATCCTAAAACAAGGTCGAAACCCTAGCCGCAGCAAGCCCTCATCACAGCCGCCACAGAAGACGGTTTCTGTCGATCGCCGCTGCAGAGTCCGGCCACCAGAACCACCCTTGGCGACGATCCTGATTGTCTTCTTCCTCAGCGCCGACAGCAGGTTCGATTCTGCTAGTTTGTGTAGGAATCCGGTCTGTGCTACAGTCGATCAGCGTCAAACGTTGGCTTGTTTCTCGCTCTGCCCTCTCTGTTCGTCACAAAATCCGATGATCCTTGCTGGAATCGACGGATTTTGCCAATGCTAGACGAACAACTCCACCAATATCTACAGGAATCCCCGACGGCCGAGCACTGTAATGGCTGCCACGGGGAAGCTTTCACTTCACGCCAACCACAACGGTCCTAATCATCAGCGGTTCTTGCAGTCGCCAGAGAAGATGGCGGCACAAGGGAGGACAGATGGGTTTGCTGAAGGACACATTGTTTTCATGGTGTGGCCCATCTGATGAGTAGATAGGGCTGATTTTTTGCAGCAAGTGATCCTGATGGTGGGCCAGCCTATCGGAATGGCTGGATTTCAAATGCACTTAATTGTTTGATTTTTTATTTATTGGGTCGCCCCTGCCTTGTAGTTGTAGCCCAACTGGTTGGTGCTCTATGGACCCATCATGATGTATCTATCTTATCCACACCGTCCATCATTTTTTCAGATTATTTTAAGATTTTATCTGAGGCAGATTTAAATCTCAGGTTGATAAGACAAAAGTAAAACGGTAGTAATTAAATGTCCACCGTTAAAGTTGTTAACGGTGAGCGTGCAATTAACACTGTTTCCTGTGATGTGGTCCACTTGAGATTTAGATCCACCTTATTTTTAGATTAATGCCACAAAATTGTCTGGAAAATGGATGAACGGCGTGGATGAAACACATACATCATCGTAGGGCCCACAGAGAACCAACCCGCGTAGCCACTTTCAACAGCCAAACCGCGTCCCCGGTCCCTCACTGGGACGCAGATTAGCTACTGACGGTTTCAGTGGCTCTCTCGACTCTCTCTAATGAGGTTGGCTGCAGCGACATTTAATAGGATAAGATTATTCCACGACGTGGTGTGTGGGGCCAGTGTGATGCGGCGGCCTAATCCAATCCGTCCATGAAGCGAATCCCTTTTAAGGTCACATCATATCTGAAGATTCACATCGATCCAAAATAAAGGTGGATAACATCAGAGGGAACAATTGAGATGAAGATGCACATTGCTAAAATGTTTCAGACTGTGTGGGGCCCACCTTGTTTCGTATATGCCATCAAATACATTTTTAGAATATGCCCCATTTTGGGGAATGTAGAAACTAAAAATTTCAGATAGCCCAGTGGGCCATACCTCATGATTTTAGAGGGGTTTTGATTGGCTGGTGGCCCCAACACCAGCAGGATAGCTGGTGTCAAAGCTCATGTGGGCCTGCCATGATGCATGTGTTTTATCCATGTCGTTCTCATTTTAGGGCATAAATAAAAAAAATAAGCATATCCAAAGCTAAAGTGAACCACACCACAAGGAAATAATGGGGGATTGAACACTTGCTGTTGAAAATTTATTGGGGGAGCGATTGGAAGTTTTGGATCAAGCTGATATTTGTGTTTTCCCTCCATCCTGGGTTGTGTGACTTTGTGAACGGGCTGGATGGCAAATAAACATTGCAGTGGGCCCAAAAAGTTTTCAACAGCAAGCATTCAATCCCCATTGTTTCCTGTGGTGTGGTCTACTTCAGCTTTCGATCTGCCTCATTTTTGTGCTCATGTCATAAAAGGAGTTGGAAAATAGATGGACAGTGACATGGGTAAAACATATACGTAATGATGGGGCCCATAAAGCTTTGACACTACCTATCTGGTTGCCATTAGGGGTCACTAGCCAAGCTGCATCATATTTTAGAATCAGGATCCTCTGCTCAATTTTTAATGCAGCAGTGCTAATAACATCAGTACTGACGTGGACCATTGAGGTCAGCCGCCAAACAAAGCTTCCCGTTGACACCAAGCAAAGGATCCAGATTCCACATTTTAGAGGTTTAAGGCACTATTATACATGGCGTGGTGCGCGTGAGTTTTTTAGGCTCCAGGGAGAACATGAGAAAGTATGGCCCACCTGAGTTTTGAATGAGAGATTGTTGGGCTTCAAGGAGAACAAGAGAGGGTGTAGGGATGGACAGATTAGATGTCATGCAAGTATGATGGTGAGCTCCATATAGCAAGTTGTAGAATAAATTTATTCTACAAGTGTTGTAGCCAAACTGGTTTAGTTCTTGAAGATTCCAAGTACATCAAAAGAGTCTAGATTAGCATCACTCGCAAGGTCATTCACTGGGGTGAAAGTGGCAAAAGCCCTCGTCCGATACATGATCTTGTTTCTTAAATGTGGCCCGCGATATTAGATGGCCTTGATCAAAGAACATGTCCATTGCACCCTATTTCTGACTATTCTCGAGAGAGCTAATTAGAGGAGGACACGTGGCGTTACACAATAAAAATGCAATAGGCATGCGATCCATGGAGTTACATGAAGTGGATTTTCTGGAGTACCAGCTAGTGTTAGTTGATTGGAACACGTCATCTGAAGATGGGTAATGGTCAAGCCAGAAGTTCAAATGGTTGAAGAGGGGGAAGAGTCTAAAGAAATAGAGAGATATTAAACAGTCACCATAACAACAAAATAAAGAATGGCATCTAAATGGTTCTCCTTTTAATTCTAGAAATCTATAAGTAACAAAAGAAGTTGACAAATAGATGAGTCACACACCAACCAAACCAAGTCAAGTCTATCTTTTCAAATATCCTGGCATAATCCTTTGCGTAATCTTACATTAGAGTAACGGTAACGTAATCCTCAGTTGTAATCTAAATCTATGCTCATATGCTGGATTCATTTATCTTAATACGAGCAAGTTCTTCATTCATAATGTTGATTTGCAGTTGATCTTCTCATATGATTGTAAGTATTTTCATTTTTATTTATATTGTATTTGAAAGTCCTTTCTCATGAAAGCAAGGTGCAACCCATTTTTAGATGATGAACCCTATACCCTCCGATAAGTGCCTAATCCTATTAAACAATATATTGCGAGTGGTTGAATAGACGGTCGGTCTCCTCAAGTCTTAGTCATATAAGGTCGACAAGTTCGACATATCTGCCTATCTCGGTGGTTGGGGTCGAAAGTTCATGTTCAATTGGAATCGAGTCGCACAAATCGATCCTTGCACGCCTGCATATATCACACATGGCCAAGAGTGTACTTAAGATTTGAAATAAGGACAACGATGTCTTCCAACTTGAAAAGGACTTGAAACGTAATTAAATCATAGAGATATCAAATGGGGGCACGACAATAGAAATATCGATTGACCCACTCCATCTATCTTTCTTATGGAAAAGAACAAACAACCCATAAACAGAGCCCATCCAACCATACACTGGCAATTGTGTGAATTTGGAAGATTTTGGAGGATATCCACTGTTTTTTTTTTTTTTTTTTTTGTGGTGCAGACCATTGTATTGATTGTTTAAACTTATTTTTTTTTGTATGCTGTCATCGTGGGACTCACTTGATACATGGAAGGATGGCATGCATATAGGCATAATGTACCCCATACGGACAGTGAAATAATATTTACACGTATGTAAATATGTTCCATGCATGTTAATGACTCTTACCCATGGGTAAATGAGGATCAAAGAGAGTGCGACTATTTCAAAAATAATGGTGAATTATTACTGCAGTTAAGCACCTACATCAACGGAAGAGAGAAAACACATGCCACCCTGGACATTGAGCGTTAGATCCACACCATTCATGAAGACGTGACCCGCCTTAACTTGTGCATCAAAGTGAAGCCTACCATATTCATTAAACTCTGGTGCCTCAAATCCAGCAGAACTCAATATTCGTTTTGAAATTGGTCACACGGGGACACATGTGAGGTTTGCAGGCATGTCAAGATTGATTGAATCCAATTCAAACTGTGACCACCAACCCTTGGTGTTAAGATAAGGAGATACTTGGCCTCAACCGTCTATCTATTATGTCAACTGTTGTGAATGCTATCAAGCGATTGGCGGATGTTTGGGATCTTCATCCAATGAGGCCTTGGGAATCAATGACTTTCAAAAGTGCATCAATTGCATGGTCAAATGGATATGGATATGGAAGGTAGATGCGGAGGTGAATGATATTTATCACTGCAACGGGATCGCTGACCCGGCTGAGAGCAGTAGGGTGCTTCGTAGAACAGCGTGCCGATGAACGAGGTGAAGTCAGTGCCGAGAATTATAATTACAGTCGACTCAACATGTGAGCGTAGGGGAATGGTTCCTAAGGTTACGACCTTCCTTCATATCTGACAAGCAGACACAGATGGTAAGGAATTACAGTTATTGGCTACAACTAAAGTTGATATAACGTATGCGTAAGGAGGAACTGGATTACTCTGAGAGACTAGATATCGCACGACTGATGAGCGGTGGAGATAATAAGCTAAGCTAAGCTAAGCTAAAATAGATAGACAACGTTGCGCTGGTTAACTTAGCTTTGATCGTGGGTCCTTGTCTTCGTATATACCTTTGCTATTTATAACCATTTTAGTTGAGATGCGAAAATAATTGCTCGTCCACATGGCACTTTTACACATAACTACTCATACAAAAGTCGTGACTTTTCTTAATTATGTTTTATTTTTGCTGAGCGCTAAGAACATGCTCTAGTGCTTACATAGCCCCAACGGTTACTTGTCCTTATCCACATATTGCATAAACATAAAAGCTCTTTAAAGATATGACCTATCTTCCATATATCGAGCGCATGCTTAACAGATACCATATATGCCATGTGACCTACTCTACGCCATTAATATGGTTTGCTGAATTTTGGTACAAACACTTAAACCAACCATCTAAAACAATTACAGCATGAAGACGAACATAGTTCTTATGCTGAAAGGCTTCTTAGTCTCTAACCTTAATGATAATTGTTGTTGAAAAACAATAGCACATGGTCATTGCAAGTAAGGCAAAGCCTTGAAAAAAAGAGAGCATTCCAAAACTCATAACATGAAGACAAAAGCAATAGATAAAGACGCATAAGGGATGTAAGTAGTTCAATGATTTATTCACTTCATGGGACAACAACATGGAGCTTTCTTTCACCTAAACAAGGATGGTGGATCTTAATTGTCCATTTGGCGTTCGTATGCCACTACAATTGGATACATCCATCCACCAATTGTTCCCACCTTTCATAACCCTTTTCTCTTCTACGACCATATGAAGGCCACTATCCAATGGCTATTATAGTCTCACCAATGTCAACGGCGCTAATTAGTTGGATGACCTTGATTAGCCTTCCTCCAAGCCACACGTAAGATGGAAAGGTGGGCACAAAAACATGCTCCCATTTTCAATCCTTATCTTTCCCTCATAGCTTTTGAATTAACCCCAGGTAAGTGGATCCCTACTTGTGGGGCCACTGTGATTTATGTGCTTCACATCCACACTGTCCACCTATTTTAAAGCTCATTTTAGGGCATGAGCACAAAAATAAAGTAGATCCAAATCTTAGGGGGACCATACAACAACAAACGATAGTAGTCGACTATTAAAAACTTCATGGGGGCCACCTAATGTTTATTTGCCATCCAACCCGTTGATAAGGTCACAAAGACCTTGATGAAGGGACCAAACAAATATCAGCTTGGTCCAATAGTTGTGGCCCACCAGGAGTTTTTAATGGTTTTGGGTCCGCACCCACATGCTCGGCGGGCCACACGAAACAAATGTATTGGATCCTGGACAAGAGTGGGCCAGCGGCTGGCATAAATGTTGGGTGGGGCCAGACCAATCCGTGTTACTCCATGCCTGAGCCATCCAAAGCCGGGCCCAGGCCCAAGCCCGAGTGTGCAAGATCCTGTTCGTTCGTCAGGCCAGACTTAGGTTGAATGCAGCTTGGAAAACGAGAATCAATAAAAAAGTGCACAATAAAAAAATGAGAACCAAACGTTAAAATGTGGGCCCAATGTGATGTATGAGTACCATCCAAACCGTCCATCCAATGCTGGGCCTAATTCAATGCCTATGTTTCACAATCCATCCTGATCCATATATCAGGTGGGCCAGACCAACAGGGGACATCAATCAGGTTGTTTATATATCATCTAAGCCATCAATCAGGTTCACCCACCATGCCAGGATAAAGCGACAAAAAATGAAACTCAAGCCACTTCAAAACTTGTGTGGGCCACAGCAAGTGAATATACAGGTTTGAAGCGTGACTGACGTTGCTGCACATGGTGCGTCGCACTTGAGTTTAAGATGTACAGTGATCGTGAGGAGGATTCGCATTCACGGTTCTGATTACACATACACATCACGGGTGGACCCCACAGAGCTCCAGCACATGGTATTTACCATGCTCTGCGACGTATGTGATCATTTCCACACGAAATTGGACTTTTAGTAAAAATAGCCACACCTTAGGGCTATTGCAGTAAAATCTCTGTTCGGGGAGGATTAGGTGCGGCCCTGATCGTACCCAAGACGGTGCGGCCCTTCCTGCGGGGCCTACCTTGAGTTGTGTATTTTATATCTACACCGTCCATCCGTTTTTCAAAATCATTTTAGCTCATGATCATAAAAATGAAATATATCCAAATCTCAGGTGGGCCATACTATAGGAAACAGTGGTGATTACATGTTCCACCATTAAAAAATTCCTAGGGCCCACCAATGTGTTTCCGTAATTTTTTTTTTTTTACATCTGACCTCTTGATAAGTTCACATGTATCTGAATGAATGTATCTGAGTGAGGGAAAAAACAAACATCAGATTGATCCAAAAATCTTTTGGCCCACGAAAAGTTTTTAATGGTCAAAACCCACCTTTTCCTATGGTATGGTCCACCTGAGATTTGTATTCGTTTATTTTTTTGGATCGTGCCCTAAAACGTTATGGAAAACCAGATGGACGGTGTGGATATATATTACATAAATCAAGGTGGGCCCCACTTTAAGGGTCGCACCGTCATGTGCAAGGCCGGGGCCGGACCCAATCCACTCCTTGGATAGGCCGTCGGTGTTTGGAGAGAATAAAGTGGATATTCGCCGCAGACGTGGCAATATAGCCCATGTGTTCAATATCCAGGTCATTGGTGAGAGCGACGTGTGGGGTCCACCGCGAGCGAGTCCCGAGAAAAATGAAGGTCCGCACAAGGAATGGGCCCCAGCATCCCATGGCTAAGATTGAGAAGGGGCCTTGCTGCATGGATGCAACGTGGCTCATGTGGAGGGATCTGGCCATTCATCAGGCGGAGCCTATTGGGAACAAGTTGTGGCCTCACTTCGCCCCTATGGATAAACGGTCGGATATCTCATGCGTGCTACAGCATCACTTGAATGGAGTGGATGTCCCAAAAACATCATGTTTGGCCCCCATGTAGAGGTGTGATAATGGGTCGGGCCAACCCACAAGTCAGCTCATAGGATCCACCTTTGAGATGGGTTAGGGCCAAATAAAATGGTTTGGAGTTAGGCTCAGCTTTTTAGTGAATGGGTTGCGATTGGGTTAAACCATATCTACCCCAACCTAAACTCTACCTATTAATATAGATTATTAACTCAGTTCAGGTGATGCAGCACCCCATAAAACCCTTTGGGCCTGAGTTTTAGCTTAATCCAAAACTTTAGCAGGCCATGGCAAAGGGAGAGGCAAATCAAGGGAAGATACTAGTTCGTTTTCTATGGCCCATCAGACTTTCATATTAGACTAAAATTTGGGCCTTGGAGTTTCATGAGTTGCCACATCATGTGGACCGACATGCGTGTAAAGGTGTGTACGAGTAATCAGCTAAAAAAATGCACAGGTGAGCATTTCTCTCTTATATATAAAAGGAGGAGTACAAGTATTTTCTTTGTGGATGTACATATAGACTATAAGGCTCTAAAACTTAGGTTATTGTGGGTTGAGTTGAGCAAGTTGAGCTCTGCTTGTTTACAGCTGGGTCGTTCGGTAGCTTTTGTATCTAGCATGAATTGGAATTCAAAGTCATTTAACATGGAATTTATGAAATTAGAACAAGTAGTTGTATTGGCAACTTATAATTAAAATCCATTGGAATAAATATATAAATTTCATATTTGGCAATATGTAATGGAACGTGTTGCCCTCACTTCATCGAGTTGGGGTTGCTTGTTTGATCAAGGGCCTGGATCATATGTACATGTGCATGTATTATTGTGAAAGCATGCCAGAGTATGCTTGACTCAATTTTGTTTTTATTGAATTATTGGTGCCCCCGCATCGAGATGGACAGATTAGAGACTGGCTGAGATTTGGGGACCTTTCGACCATTGATTAATGTGCTCCGTACTTAAGTGATTTGTGCAAGGGTAGGGTTTAGCCTCAACAGATGGGTTTTTTTTTTTTTTTTTTTTTTTTTAAACCTTGTGCTGACAAGTGCGAAATCAATTGACTTAGTGACTTTTTATTACACAAGTGCTTTAGTATGGTATTTTTCGATTATAATGAAAGATTTGCGCACAAATGAATAGAAGTTCAATTAAACACGATCAATTTTATTAATATATTGGCCTCGTTACAATTGTCGTGCTCTATAGTCACATATAAATAAAAGCGATAAACAAAAGAAATACTTGATACACCTATCAAAACAAACGATCGAGGCAGGTAGTTGGCAAGATATGATTGGGGCATGAACAACTGAATCGAAACTCGGATAAACATGATGATAAAGCAACTTAAGGTTGCAGATATTTAGCCTGCTCCCAAGATAAATGTACTGCAACAGGAACCACTGGCAAGGTAGACATAAAAGTATGTATATGTGTTTGGTGTGGGGCTTGTGGCTCTTCTTCTTGTGCTCCTTTTATAGCTTTTCTCGAGGTGGTGAGAGTCCATCACTGGGCTTTTGGTCATTCATGCGAGCTTTTCCGAATACGTAATTCTTTTTTTAGCAAATTGAGACTTGTTTTTTAAGAAAATAGCTCCGAACTCATTGGCTCCTGGAATCTTCTTCCGTATTTGATTATTCACGTAGATTTCTGTGGCCCACTAAAGATCTAGCCTGGAACCTCCAGAGTTCTTTTAATGAAGATAGCCAAGCTAAGGTCTGGGGAGTTCAGGGGCCAATCTTTATCAAACATGGGCACTCAATGTCTCTTAATGGCCCACCTCATCAACTTCGAGGCGTTAAACGGTTCAAATTAAACCACCTCATTTGTTTAACCATCAAAATGGTGATGGTTTTGAGTGTTAGAGGGATTTGACCCTTGACATTGATATATCATTTGAATAGAGTAGACCTCTAATTCTTTTGATTATGATTATCGTGTTGAATGAAATTTGATATAGATTCATTTATCTTTTTACAATTTAGATATGGGATCATATCTAGGTTAGCTTGAATGCTAGTTTGACCCTTTAGTCTTTGGAATCTTTTAGAGCCTTGCTGGTTCTCTAAACATCTCAGAGCAAATCTCTCATTTTAGAATGATTGGGAGAGATGACTTCATAGATGAGGTTATGTCTAGCTGTGAGATATGATACGCTTGTTCGGTGGGACTTTTATAAATGTGCTAAGCACGTTGATCGTGACCACGCAACATACAACGATTCATTTCCTTAAAGGGCTTAACAAGAGTCCGCACTACCGTATTAATGACAGGATACGTAACGTTAAAAGAAGATCAAATGTGAAATCTATTCAGGTGCAAGTACAAAATCTACATATGCCAAACATGTAAAGTCTCTACGTGGTATCTTCTTATTGTTCCATGTCAGGGCGCCGAAAATGAGTGTAAACGGAACACACTGAATTCCTATAAGATGTTTACACGAACTTAAATCTGATTAAAATAAACTAGCTTTAATATCCCAAATTAATATACACACGCCACGTTTGACACAATGATTATAATGAATTCATTGAAACATATCATTTGACAAAAAAATGAAGAATTATTTAGTTTTAAGATTTTTTTATAGTCTTAGGTGGCCACAAAAATGGATCCATTGTTTATAAAGTTAAATGATTTCATTTTTTAGGCCAATGTTATTTCAGATCACATGAGATTTCTACAAATTCCCATACAAGCTCATTGTAATGTTTATGTGAAATCCACCCTGACTATCACACGTGTCGCCCCATGCTAGTTATAAAGACCATCCATAATTCAGGTGGACTATGTGATTGAAAATAATGTATAAGGCAGTGCTTACCCTCAAAATTATTCCCCTTCAAACAAGCCACTTAAATTACAATGGAGTTCAGTTTTTCTTTCCTTCGTTTTTCTTCTTCTTCATCTTCTTCTTCATCTTCTTTTTCTAATCATAATTTTTAGCTAGGCATCTAATGGTTCAAGTGAATTTTTCATATAGTTATCACAGTAGCCTATAAGTGAATGTCTCTCTTGTAGCTATTTAATTTAGCATGCCTCACATGAAGCTAAGTTAACCTGACTTTTTAGGCTCCGGGCTGAAGTTAAGACAATGCATCTAATGGTTGGAATGGTTTTCATGTAAACATTATAGTAGCTTATGCAAAAAACCAAGATTGGAGGTGCCTCTCCCAATTATTTTCCTTTGTATGTCCTATCGCAGGGTGATTCACTTGTGGTTGGGGTGAATAATGCATAAATGTCACAGTGGGGCACATACAAGCCCAAGCTCTACTTTTGTGCATAGTTGTTTTAAAACCTTATTCTGCAACAGTGGTCACCGTTGGAGTAATCAACGGTAAATGAGATTGAAATCACAGTTTTTTTTTGCAATAAATTTAAAATGAATTGATTCGATAGTAGTTGGATTCTAATTTATCCTTATTTACAAAAATTAAACAATCTATCCCTTTATAGTTCATACATATTCACATCAAAACACACACATGCCAAGTGTATTATGGTGACCCGACACCAACCAACTAGCTAGTGTCAAAGCTCCATAAGCCCCACTATTATGTATGTGTTTTATCTGTACCGTCCATCCATTTTCCCACTCATTTCAGTGCATTAGCCCATAAATGAGGCAAATACAATTCTCAATGTTGACCACACCATAGGAAAACAATGTTGATTGAAAGTTCACCATTAAAAATTTCCCAAAGGCCCATTATAATGTTTATTTTGCCATCCAACCCTGTTGATAAGGTCACACAGACCTGGATGAAAGGAAAACACCAATATCAGCTCAATCCAAAACTTCTGCAACCCTAGAAAAATTTTCAACACCTACTTTTTCCCTCTAATGCCTTAAAATGACCTGGCAAAATTATGGACCTGGTGAATAAAACACGTGCATCATGTTGAGCCCACACAACTTTGACACCAGCTGATGCTGAGGTCACTAGCCAAACCGTGCCTATACTGAATATTGAGAGCGAATTAGGTGAGACCCTGGCCTTACCCAAGATGGTGTGACCATCTCGAACCTTTAAGCGGCCGACCAGATCTGTGTGGCGAATCACAGTGATCGGTTTATCCAAGCTGTCCATCCTTTTATAAGATCATGTCAAGGTATGAACCCAACATACCCAACATTGAGTCAGATCCAGAGCTGTGGTCGATTGAACATACCAAATAGTAAAGCTTGGGTTGCATTAAATGCAAGAGTCATATCTGGTCCATAACACCGTTGGATCTGCCTCAATTTTCAGGCCATCCCTTAGCATGATCTCAGAAAATGGATGGACGGCGTGGATAAACATCACGGTGGGCCCTCACACAAATCTGGTCGAACGCTGGTCCAACCCATGCAATCGGTCTCACATCCCTTACTGTGGGTTACCGTGGGGCCCACCTTGATGTATGTATTATATCCACTCCATCCACCCGTTTATCTAGATCATAACATAATGTTATCTGAAAAATGAGACAAATCCAATTATTAGGTGGACAATACTATAAGAAATGGTGTTTATTGACCATTAATGGGCCATAAAAGTTTTGGATCAAGCTGATATTTGTTTTTCCCCTTCATCCAGGCTTACGTGATCTTATCAACAGATTGGATGGTAAATAAACACTATGGAACCATCAAGGTTTCTTTAGTTATGGTTAAACTGATAATCGGATCTGCTTCAATTTTGGTATATTATCCTAAAATAACATAAAAACCAGACTGACGGCGTGGACATATAATACATATATCAAGGTGGGCCCAGTAACCCCACGGTAAGGGACGCACCATCTCAGATTCTTGGGTGAGGCCGGGGTCTCACCTAATCCGGCCGTACCAAACGACCCTGGTCAGGTCAGACTTGATGATTTTTTAAGTGGGCTAGGACGGACCAAAGGGTCATGGATTGTGAGTCAGAGTCTAGGCAAGAAATATAGGCCGATTTAGTACGTGGGTCAAGGTTAGTCCGACCCGGCCCATTCCATCTTTTTGTTGCTAGGATGCAGGACTCGTTGGAAAATCGTGTCCGTTGGAGAGAATACCGCGAATCGCTCCTTGATTCTTTACTCGCGCGAATCTCCCTTAAAAGTGGCCTGCTCTCTCTCTTGAGACATTATTTCCGACGAAAGCACCATGGCGATTCACGCCCGAGGGATTGAATTGGAAAATCGCGGCACGTGCACCTGAGACTTACACATGTAAAGAATCTGGTCCGTTCATCATGCAGGGATCACCTTGAAAAGGCCTCAGCCTAAATATCAAACCAGTAAACTCACCAGATGGAGACACGTGCAAGATTAAAGTATGATAACGGCTAATATATAAATACACATCCCAACCGATGAGAATAGTCAGTGGACCTCTTCGATTCTACGGACAGAAAATATTCACCAGCACCTGGCCCACCTCTACTTGCAGACACGTGTGCAACGCAGGCATTGGTATCGACAACTCCTATAGTCTCCTCTTGCGCGAATCGCTGATCCCCTCTCAGTCTCTCTCATCAACCTCTGCCTGAGCTGCCACCACCAAGGACCGGAACTGTAAACAACAACAGCCTAACGTAGCGTGTAACACACCCAAGCTCTGCGGGGCCCACTATACTTTATATGAAAATCCACTCCGTTCATCATGTGATAACCACTAATTTCACGGTACGTACATGAGATAGTCCAGATTAAGAACTTAAATGGCCCACACTAGTGGAACAATGTGAAATCTCTCCCCAGACCGATAATTTCAAAGGGTTGAGCTGTTCTAAGTTTATTTTCAAGACTTTTGTCTTTAACACGGTCAATTAGACCTGATCAACGGGTCTGATGAAAGTTACACACCATGGCAGCCCAATAAATAATCTATGGTTGGAATCTCATCTCCACTTTTTCATGTGATGTGGCCCATTTGGGTTTTAAATATGATTTTTTTTGGAAACAGGAAATAATATCAAGTATAGAAGCTGATGGACGGTGTGGATTTTACATATAAAACATGGTGAGCCCCACAGACTTGTGCATGTTTACGCACTACTTACAACAGGTGGTGTACACGATTCCAGTCCCACCACCAACACAGCCGTATAAGTACGTTCTTCCATCCCTGCATTCGACGCGTGATCTAACCAGAGATACCAGAGGGAGGGAGGAAGAGAGATTTCAGTACGTCGCGTTGCACGATTCCTTCCTTCCGAACGTTTTAGGGTTTCCGGCATTTTTAGGGGAAGGAGGAGCTCTCGATCCAGCCTTCGGAAAGCTCGTGCTTTTCGCTCTTCTGCTAGGGTTAGGGTTCCGATCCCGCTCCATCGCATGAGATCTCGGCCGTACGATCTGGTATGGCCGACGGAAGCGAGAGAAGGGTGGGGAATGCCGAGTCGGCTGGGCTCCGGTTAGGGTTTTCTCGGTGGAGGGACAGCCCGGGCGGACGATCGGACGGTTTGGAGATGGATATTGCGGTGGGGGATCACGATGAGGGGGAGCGGTCGGGATGGGAGCAGACGATCGGGCGCTCCCGCTACTTTGAGCGGTATGGGTCGGTGGCGGGCCATAGGGAAGGGTTACCGGAGGTTCTGGCGGAGATCGGATGCGGTTCGGACGGAGAAGAGATGGCTTGTCTGGGTTCTAAGAGAGTCGATTGTGATTGGGATTTCCAGCACAAGAGGGCGAAAGTTCTTTTCCATTCTGAGTGAGTTCTCTTCTTTTCCCCTCTTGAAAGAATTAGCTTTCCCCCTTCCCCTGGTTTGTAATTCAGTCCAAATTTTATTTTTCCCAGTTGTTTTTTTTTGTTTCGAAAAACGCATCGGATGGATTATCATAGGATTGCTCGAGTTGGGTTTCACATTGTTCATGCCTTGGCATTTTTGTCGAGATTTTTGTTGGAAATTTTGTTTTAAGTAGCCATCCAATGCTTGCTTCTGTGGTGTAGAACATCAGGGACGATTGTGTGAACACATGGCACACACCGTCCGACAATGATCGTTGTGCTGGCACATTTTTTAGAGATGGGTTTTTTCACATACCATCTTGAAATGCAAATTTTATCACCGCCAACCATCTTTGGATGGTGGAAAACATGTTAGTATCGATTCTTAGTGCACACTATGGATTGCAATCGAGCCCTTACACTTTTAAGTGATGTTGGTTTTTGAAAAATGCTGGTTTTCTGTTCTTTTATGCTTGTTGGGTACGTAGAATCTGCTCGTACGTCTAGCCATGCCTGGATGGTCAAAGATACAGGTTATTGGTAGAGATAGAGGTTATATCAAAATGGGTTTATACCCCGCAAATATGGTTCAAAAATAGAGATTGGAATCCGGGTGGTGTGGCTAGTTGCAATGGATCCTTTAATTTGGAAGAATTTAGAGTTCCCATTAAGGTTGATGGAATCCTCTTTTTGAAAGATCTATGGATTGGAGAATCTTCATCTGCTTGGAAACTTCCAAGGCTTTAAAGGCACGAACAAGGGGGGGCTGATCAGTCATTTAAGTCATGTTTAGACCTACGTAGACATGCTGAGATTCAGACTAATGAGAATAATGGAGAAGGAAATGAATTACCACATGAAGATTTTTTCTCTGGAAAAAAATTACACTCGAAATTAAAAACTCATCTGCAAAAGGAAAAAATAAATCCATAGGCTTCTAAAAGAGAGCCTTTTCATACAAGCGGTAACCGATTTGGTGTGTGGGTGCATCTATTTCAAAAGGTTAGCAAGTATAAACAGCTAGGAAGTGGGAGCGAGAGTTTGAAGCATTGTTTGAAGTTGGACCGGCATTTAGGTAGATGGTTCATGCTATTGAACCCCAGACTTTACCCTAACACATGACCCTTAGTGAATCTCAACCCTAGCTTATCTATAAATACAACTCTATAACTCCCTTTTTTGTTCTGATCTAAACAGCTATCTACCTCAACCGAGTTTCAAGAATAGCATTACTGTAGCACATCATTGTAGCAATACCATAGTGTGCATGCTGCATTGACATTGCAGTAGGCACCATAGCAGTACTGTGGGATGCCTTTTTTGCAGAATTCGGTAATGGGTCCCCCATCATTCATGTGATGGGGTAAGGCCTACCCTTGGCCCATTGCATGGATGGGATGCACTTATCTCCCAGGTTGCATCACCTTACCCTCCCTTATTGAGTGATTTTCTTCTGTGTGTGTGTGTGTGTGTGTGTGTGTGTGTGTGTGTGTGTGTGTGTGTGTGTGTGTGTGTTGTTTCCCCTTAAATAATGGGCAACAATATTTATGAAAGTTAAAATTAGGAAAGATACAAAGCTACAAGATCATGATAATGAGGAATCATCCCCTGCTTGCACTGGGTAAAAACTTTTGAACAAGTGGATCAAGAAATGATCTCTTGGCCCTGCAAAACATTTTACCTGCTTGTTCCTACTTGTTAAACGTTCTATTATTTTGTTCTTTCTAGAGTGCCACTCTTGCCAACATCACATCCATAATGATCAACCTCCTCATTCTTGAGGATCTGCTCCACTCTTTTATGAATGTCCGATCCACTCAGTCATCACCCGGTCTCAAATATAGCTCTAAAAAAAAAATTTCTATAGCAGTGGCTAAATTATTTTTGAAAACGTGGCCCATGAAGTAACTGTCATTTTGGCCCTGCGAAGCACTTTACTTGCTGACTCCGGCTTGTTGAGCATTCTATTATTTTGTTCCTTTGCATTCACCGCACTCTTGCAGCACAGACAACCTCCATAACAATCAACTCCCTTTATCTTTACGACCCTGCTCCACCCTTTAATCAACATTCTGGCTCAGTCATCACCCTATCCATCCCACATATAAATTGAGAAACCCCACTGCACGTCCATCATATATGCTCAATGGTTAAATAGTTGGGCCCTTGTTTCCTCATTTTGTAAGCATGCAATAAAAGCATCCACTATGCTTGTTTGTCTTCCCCTTAGATGATTTAACCTTAGTACCTTATCTGTGTCAACAAGCCATTCAAGTGCAAGAACTCTTGGAGGTTCCTATATGACCAAATATATATATTTTTTTGAGAGATCTATATTACCAAATATTTGTTGTCAACGCTACAACAACTCTTGCTTCTTTCTGCCAAAATGAATTACAGAGTGATTTTACTGAACAACTCTCTGCCAATACAGAAAGTTATCTCCTTTTTGTCTTGTATGATCAGGTTTGGTGTCACCCTTTCCAACTTTACCAAGATTTCCATGAGTTTAGCTGTCTCCACAAACATTTACCCATAAGAGCTAAATTCACGAACTTCAAATCTTTTAACCCTCCACTTCTCTGTTTTTGAGACTTACAGACCCCCATTCCACTAGCTAAAATTTATGCTTACATTCCAAACCCTGCCGGAGGAAATCTCTTTGTTGTCTTTCCAACCATTCTCTTGTTCACCAGTCGCCGAAATGAGGACATGAAGTGGTATATTAGAGGCCTTATTTTATGAGAGCAATGTGGCCCCCTATAGTTGGTATCTACTCTTCCCTGCATGTTGCTTTCGACTCTTTTAATAACAAGATGCTATAGATGTTTATTTAGCTACTTTATGCAGTGGAAGAAATTCCCCTTTCACTCTTTAAAATCAGAATGTTTGTGAAAAAAATATGTTGATATTTGTAGGCCAAACATGCATCAACATGATATGTGTGTAGCTGATCGGCTGGCCCCAATTAGTTGGGAAAAGGCTTCAATGATGATGATGATGTGTGCATGCTGACCTACAGATTGGCCATACTGTTTCATTTTTTTGGAAAAGAATTATTTTTAAAATAATAAAAAACATCACTTTTTTTTTTTTTTTTTTTAAATAATAGAGATACGCAATGAGCAATCTCTCACATATTTCTATTCAATATCTGAATGTTATTATTTTCAAAAGGAATTAGTTCATTTAAAAATGTTTTTAATTAAAAACAATTTCTATTAAAAAGTTGAAGAAAGAGAGAAATTCTTATTGGCTGCTATATACAGATATGTAATGTGGAGACCCTTACATATTTGTATTTTTTTTTTTTTTTTTTTTTTGAAAGATTACATATTTGTATTGTTAAAAATATTAATTACTTGAAAATATTTAATTCATCATTATCATCATCAGCCTTATACCACATTAATTTGGATTGGATGCATGGATCCTATTCTGCCGTTCCACTCATTTGAACTTATGATGCAGGCCATGGCCCACCATAGGGGCAAACACGTGTTGATTTTGGATTGTATGTTGCTAGATTTAAGGCCTACATGTCAGGAATTGAAATTTACTATTCATGGAGGATATGGATGCTGATTTAAAGACATGATTGAAGATTTTGATGATCATTTCCTTGATTTGCTTTTATTATTATTAGGCTTGTTGCTATATTAGGTAGATTAGATTGATTTGAAATCAATTTAATAGTTGGGGGCGTTGCAATAAAGATTCGTACGATTTTCTTTAGGGTCGACATGGGTTAGGAGGTGGACATTCCAAAATTTCTGGTTTGTGAGTTTTCTCAAGTGTTGTAAGAGAAAAAGGTTGATATTGATAAAGCTATTTCTCATTCTCTACTCAAATATTCTTGTGGGTGTACTCTTGTCCATTTCTTTTTTATTCGGATTTTGAGATCTCATTGACTAAATAGGTTGTGCTAGCATATTTAATTTAATTAAATAATTATAAAAATGCTAACCCCCTTAGTTGGATAAGGCTTTGATGTTGATGAAAATAATTATGAAAAGACAAATTTAAGCACCATTTTGATTATTATTTCTAATGCTCTTATTGTCTTCTCTTGCTCTAAATGTTAGGAGAAAGGCTGCTTGACATCGGTTGGAAATTCTTTCCGAGGGAAATAAATATGGATCCATATTTAACTAGTTTAATATTTAGAGTGAAGGAGTATCCTAGTTGGTGGAGCATTGGCTTTTTTTTTGGGGGGGGGGGGGGGGTGGGGGGGGTGTTATTGTAACGTAAATATTCTAAATGAGGTGAAAGCACCAATCAGGGATGTGCTGAGTTTTTATGTTGCATGTAGAGAGGAGTGGTGTGCTACAGTGGCATCAAGGATGACGATGATGCCATGTGACAAGTATATTGGATATGCATAGAAGTTGATTTACGAATTTATTACTAATCACTTGTATTAGTGACCACAACTATACATGGACAATTTATAGGTGAGTGGTAGCCTAAGTATGAAAGTAACCGCCCAACCCTTGATGGTCCATGTACTAGGTTGAATAGTATTGTTGTAGCCACACGAGCGAAACTAGAGCATGTTTGCTCTCATCAATATGAAGAAAATAAACATTCTAGGATGCACAAAGCTCCAAAAGTTCATCTCATGCGATTGAATCACGAAGTTGCCATTGAGGTAGCAGTAGGTAGCCAGAGCTAATGAGCCAAGTGTGACCTATTGGAATTGATGGCCATCATAGGGTTTCTATTGATGAGGAGGGCAAGTACCCACTACCCACTCTACTAGTAGGGTTAAGTGGCTCACTCGGACGAGGTAGATTGACACCTTGATCCTAGGAACTACATTATAGATGGGCATTGATATAGATAAAGTTAGGGCTGAAGCAGTGGGGTCTTATGATAACTTGTTTGGCACGTTGACAAGGAGTAGGAACCCCATGGATGGCCTTAAATGTGGGGTTGAGGCATCATTTGCATATGGCAATGGAGATGATGGTATTGATGACAATGTTCATAGGTAGATTTCGAGTTAGAAGACTCGTAATTCACTCACTATGGAGAGGTGATTTGGTGACACCATCAAGGACTCGTATGATGGTGCTTGCCCCAAAATTGTACGCCCATGGGTTGGAGAGCCAAATATTGGAGTTGTGCCCTAGAAAACCAATGTGATCCCCATCCACTAGCCATGTGGATGTGATAGTTATGATCTCAGCTGCAGACAAGGTGTTCCATAACGGTAACGGTAACGGCCACCGCCGTTAATGTTACAATACGGGCCGTAACGGCTGTTACGGACCCCACATCGGCTGATACGGCCCCTTTTTATTTTCTAAAAAAAAAACAGTTACATGACTGTTACAGGGCTGTAACGGTCCGTTACAGGCCGTTATGGGACTGTAATAACCTGTTTTTTTCCGTAACAGCTACGGCCATTACGACCAAGGTGTCCCGTATCGGTTTCGGTGGGCGTAACGGTGCCCACCGTTTCGATACGGATACGGGCCGTATCGGCCGATACGGCCCCCGTAACGGTCAACTTTTTTTTTTTTGCCAAAAAATTTTAAAAAAATATGGATTAAATCCAGAAAATTCCAAACATCCCAAATATGTATTCATTTATAATTTTGAACATGTTTATGGTGGTGAAGCGGTCTACTCTTTGGTGAAAAAGCTGTATCGGGCTGTCTGGTGAATTTATGAAGCTAATAACCTGGAATTAACTGCAGAACTTATAAATTCAAATTTCTAACTGTCTAATACCAATAATATGTATATTAGAATAAATGTAACATCAAAGTATTTCAATTTTCACATGTACTATTATTTTTTTATAATTTACTTTATATTATTTACAATTTATTTACATACCTGAGGAGTGAGGAGTGAGGACTTGCAAAAAATAATGTATTAAGACTTCTCTTATCTTGAATCTATGACCGACTCTTGTCCTGCCAATTGAACATTCTAAAGTAGAAAAAAAAATTAGTAATACCTGATATACTCCCCTGCAAGCATGTTGATTAAAGATTACTTGACTGGTTGTCACTTGTCAGGGGAGTTATTTTAAACACAAGTTCAACAATGTAAAGTGTGTGTTTTTTTGGTGAATGTATGACCATGTGGGTAATGGAAAAGACTCACCAAATCGGAACTCACCACCAAAATGAAAACCTGCTTTGTTGTGGTTGCTCAACCTCCACGTCGTCGTCGTCATCATCATCGGGTTGTTGCGGTCTTGTTGTTGCATATCCATAATATTCAGTGCCAGAGGGAAAGATCAGGTCAACGAAACCTGATGATGACTGATCCTGACTAGGCAAAGATTCTGACCCTGAGTGAGGATATCTACTAGTGCCCGTCGAATAGCCGTGCCCATACTGGTACTCGTATTCAGGGCCAGGCTGTTGAGATTGAGATGAATAACTTGGATTTGGTTCATATGGTATATGTGGAACAGCGTCAGGAGGACTACTCCAACATGAAAGTGGCGGAACAGGTTCCCTATAATCCCATTGGTTGTAAGAATACCCATAATTCCTCGGATCATAGCCATATGCATGCTGATGTTCCAGATCTGTCGGTGTAGATTGCGGTGCAGGAGTAGGACCTGTAGGTGCAGGACCTGCAGGTGCACTACTGGAGCCAGGCTCTTGCTGGCTGTATCGTGACTCAGTACACTCATAAGTTCGACCCCCTCGGCCCCGCCTGCTTCGTCGAAGTTCATCAGCCTCGCGATCCGTAGACGGCTGTATGGTATCAGTAGCCCCGGTGGGTTGAGCAATGCCAGAAGTGGGAGGACCAGCATTAGGTGCATCATCATCATCATCATCTGTTTCAGTATCGCTAGAGCTCGCACTCTTCTGCTGAGTTTGCATGAAATCCGCCCCTCTTTCTGGGTCCAACACAAATGCACGACTCTCTTGCTGTGCCCTGCGTATTTCTCGGTCTTCAACTTCTATTTCTTCACTATCATCTTCTATTTCTTTTTCCCTTACTTCCAACCAAGGTAGAAGTGGGTCATCCTCATCATAAATATTTTCCAAGTTTATTGGACAATAATCCCCATCACCGGCATTACTGATATGCCTCCTTGAATGCATGCGCATTCTTAGCCTCATGTTGTAATGCATAAAGATAAGTCTATCTAACGTCCTAGTCTGAATTCTATTTCTATTCTTCGTATGAATAAGTGCAAAACAACTCCAATTTCTTTCGCAACTAGAGGAAGACGTTGTTTGGCTCAAAATCCTTACTGCAATTTTTTGGAGAGCCGGTGGTCTCTCCGAAATTTATCCACCAGTCGGCGGGGTGCAACTTAAGTACTGCATGTTGTGCAAGAGTATCTCCAAAGCTACCCTGGCGAGTTCCAAATATATCCAATTCATTCAAAGCCTTTATTTGTACATCTAAGTCAGGCTCTAATCTCTTTATCACGTTCTTTAATCCAATACGAATCTCATCATCCATAACAAATGATTGGGCATATCTATACCTAGGATTTAGGTAATAACCTGCTGCATGAATATCGTGGTGGAGCTGCTTTGTCCATCTTTTGTCGATCAAATTCCAGTAAGCTCGCCAGCTTGAACAATCACGTTGAATTGCCAACTTCGCTTTATCCATGGCGTCGTAGAGGAAGCCCATCGTAGGTGCTTCATCGGTTTCAACAAGACGAAGTACCCTCATCAGTGGTTCCATCACCTTTAAAATTTTCTTAACCCTCTTCCAATATTTGTTGTCTCTTATGGTGTTTACAACATCAACCGGCGTCCCTGATGTCTTCTTCCCATATTTTGTGTTGAGCCATTGTTGGGAAGCAAACATTTCACTCAACTCTCCCCTATGCTGATACAAACTCTCTAAAGCTATAAAGTTTGTTGCAAATCTAGTCGCCGCTGGCCTAAGCAACTCTCGTCCCTTCGTGAACTTCCTCATTATTGCAACTAGGTGATTATGGTTGTAAATAAATGTTGTCACTTCTTTTGCTTTTTCAACCATTTCTTTGACATTCTTTCTCTTTCCAATATCTTCCAATATAAGATCAATACAATGTGCAGCACACGGTGACCAAAATATATGTGTTCTCTTTAGCATCAACAAATTTCCTGCAGACTTATATGTTGCTTCATTATCTGTCACAATCTGCACCACATTCTCCTCCCCAATCTCATCCACTACTTTATCCATCAAGCTAAAAATATATTCAGCATTTTTTATTTCATCCGAGGCATCAATTGACTGTGGTACACTGTTCCCAAGTGGCAATACACCATGAAGTTGATCATGCTGCGTCTTGTTGGGCCAGTCCAACCATCACACATGATCGTGCATCCTCTGGCCTGCCATATGGGTTTAAAGGTATTTACGTATGCCTTTGTATCTGCATACTCTGGGTCTGTCCATTTTTCCCTAATCTCCTTGGCTGTGGGAGCTTTAATTCCTTCACCTGCTTCTGCTGCTGCATCAATTACCACCTGCCAATATGGAGAGTTTGCCGCATTAGGGGGTATGTTGGCATGTATAAATAACTTTGCTGCTGCCCTACCCAGTTTCTCAATAGAAGTTCTACTCCACATTTGTTTTATCTTCTTTTGTTTACTAGATTCTTTCCTAAAGAGGATTGGATCAACAGAGGGTCTCCTAGGCACATCTTCTTCTTCCACATCTACATCTATAGGATGACGAGCTACATGTGAAGATGTGCCCCGCCGGCTGCTAAACATACGCCTTAATCCACCAAACATACTCCCTCCAACCCCAGCTGTACTTCCCGTTGGGGCTGCAGTTGTACTCCCCTGGCCACTCCCACTCCCACTCGCACTTGAACCAAATGTGCGTCGACGTTCTTCCTCTTCACGAGCATAGCGCACGCTTTCTCTCCTAGCTATAGTCATTTCTCGATCAGAATCTTCCTCAGAATCAATGATGTCTTCGCCACGAACGCCCATATATTCTGGATCAAACACCTCTTGTCGGGCCGCATCAAGGATATCATCTTTCTTTTTCTGCACAGCAGCTCGTTTCCCCTTTGACTCTTCTAAATTGGCTTGCATCAGTATCATTATCTCTTTGGGAACTTTGGTGCATCCTGCAACTTGACCCTTTCGATGTGCCAAATGTTGTTTAAGTCGCGTAATTCCACCATTTATTACTCTATCACAATAGTTGCATTTTATTTGGTGCCTTCCACCACCTACCCTCTGACAATGTTCCCATCCAATATCCTCATTTGCAGTTCCACTTCCAGTTCCAGTCCTAGACATTTTTTAATTAGAGATGGCTTATGTGATGTGGCTATGTCACTTAGATACTGAGTCTAAGAGTGAAATACTTAGATTTTAAAATTTATAAATGTAATTGTAAATCTTAAATACAGATAATGAAATCAAGTACTAACTACTAAATTCAAATACTAAAGTAACTAAACCCTATGGGCTACAGCCTACAAAGTACAACTACGAAGCTCCAAAGTCCAAAACGGCAAAACCTGTCGAAAAAATAAAAATATAAACATACATTAGTCATTACTCATTAATCTGTAAATATGATTCTCCATGTTTGTGAAAAAAAATGATTTTCTCTAATTTTTAAAATTATTCCGAAATTTAAACAAATACAAAAAAAATAACAAACCATATGCATAATCTGTAAAATGCACATGATTATGTTCTATTATAAGTAACACATGTTATCCAACCTTTAAACTAGAATTTTTTTTTGAAAATATTAATTTTCCCTAATTTTTAAAATTATTCCGAAATTAAAAAAATACAAAAAAAATAGCAAACCATGTGCATAATCTGTAAAATGCACACGATTATGTTCTATTATAAGTAACACATGTCATCCAACCTTTAAATCAGAATGTTTTTTTGAAAATATTAATTTTCCCTAATTTTAAAATTATTCCGAAATTATAAAAATACAAAAAAAATAGCAAACCATGTGCATAATCTGTAAAATGCACATGATTATGTTCTATTATAAGTGACACATGTCATCCAATCTTTACATCAGAATTTTTTTTTGAAAATATTAATTTTCTCTAATTTTTAAAATTATTCCGAAATTAAAAAAATACAAAAAAAATAGCAAACCATGTGCATAATCTGTAAAATGCACACGATTATGTTCTATTATAAGTAACACATGTCATCCAACCTTTAAATCAGATTTTTTTTTTGAAAATATTAATTTTCCCTAATTTTTAAAATTATTCCGAAATTATAAAAATACAAAAAAATAGCAAACCATGTGCATAATCTGTAAAATGCACATGATTATGTTCTATTATAAATTTATAAGTGACACATGTCATCCAACCTTTACATCAGAATTTTTTTTTGAAAATATTAATTTTTCCTAATTTTTAAAATTATTCCGAAATTAAAAAAATACAAAAAAAATAGCAAACCATGTGCATAATCTGTAAAATGCACATGATTATGTTCTATTATAAGTAACACATATTATCCAACCTTTAAACCAGAATTTTTTTTTGAAAAAAATGATTTTTCCTAATTTTTAAATTTATTCCGAAATTATTCCGAAATTAAAAAAAATAGCAAATCATGTGCATAATCTGTAAAATGCACATGATTGTGTCCTACTATAAGTAACACATGTTATCCAACCATTAAACCAGGAAAAAAAAAACATGATTTTTACTAATTTTTAATATTAATCCGAAAATAGACAGAAATTAAAAAAAATATAAAAAAAATATAAAAATCAGTTGCATAATCTTGAAATACACATTGTAACATTTTACAATGGCTACAACATCATATCAAGGTGGAAAAAAAGTGATTAGAGGAAGAAAAATGTATAAATACCTATTTTCGGATTTCTTCGAAAAATGGCCCACGGAGCTTCGATTCATCCAAATCGTAGAAATTGGTCGTTTTAATTCTCCAAAATAGACTAATTGTGGTCGTTTTTAACAAAAGAACAGATTAGAAAAGAAATGGGGGAAGAAAAGTGGGAAGAAAATGCAAAACAGCAAGTATTTATAAAAAAAAAAAAGTGACTGTTTTTTGACCGTTTTGGGCCGTACCGGCCGTTACGGTCCAAATTTCTGGGGTTCCCGATTTGGACCCCGTATCGCGTAACGGTACCGGCCGTTTCCGGTACGTATCGGCCGGTACGGTTACGTATCGGCCGGTACGGCACACCTTGGTTACGACCCCGTAACGTGTAACGGCCACCACCGTTTCCTTTACGTATCGGCCGATACGCAACCGTTTTGGGATACCTTGTTGTAGATCATGATGACCAAGGATCCTAGATGGGCAGAATGCTATGTCATAATTAATGTGGAAGTACCTTAAACTACATGGATATAGGTGAAGTAGAGGAGGGATTCCCGTGGTCATCTTTGGGAACTTGAGAGATTGTGCATAACGGTCATTGACTGAGGGAGAGTCGTGGTCCATGGAAATTTGTACCTATGTACCATGACCATCTACTAGGTTTTAAGGATAGTCCCGTGGTTTATTATCGTCGCATTTGATGGGTATGGTCATCCTATGTGAGGGAATTGACGTGAGTCGGGATGGAAAGTCTCCATTATTGGGCATGGCTTTTGAGTTGGCAAGGCATACCCACATGGGAGCTATGAGTGTGCAATGGATACATGATCTTAGTTCGGACCTTTGGGCACTTGCATTGGTGGATCAATGTCAAGTCACTAGTCTGGGGGCCCATTGGCCTGTACTATGATAGACTTGAGGGTGTATTGGAATCTGATTAATCCATAAATCTGAGGGTGTCACTAGTCTTGATTATATTTATATGTACATTGGCTCGCTTTATGAGGTCATTGCGTGGATGTGGCTAGGTGCATTTGTCAAGCTTTGTTTATCTTGCATGGGCCAACAATGGATCCACTGGCTTCCTAGGGGCTTGTTTATGGTGTAGATTGGAAAGATTAGAGGTTCATCAAGTACTTTTTCTATTGGGCCCAACACCTAAAATGTTGTAAAAGGCTTCACAAGTGTTTTTAACCATTACTTTTGTTTTGACTGTTAAAAGTGTTTTGGTCACACTTCATGATAAAATGATGGTCAACCACTTGTTCGGCATGGACATAAGGTCTTTGGTGGATGGTCATGGCAGTGTAAGAAGTCAATCAAATAACAAATGCATGATAAGGAATGTTCATAGGATCCCACTCATGTAGGGATTATGAAAAACTTTAGGGTGGCAGACCACCATAACTAGTGTGACCACCATAACTAGTGTGACCCTGAAACCTTAAGCCCTCCTTACAAATAGATCCCATCCTAGAGAGGAGAGCATCCAACGCAAGAGAGATTTTACATCTCATCCCTCCATCTTCATCATCACATATGCAGACGTGCGTCTCCACGACCCTACATCATGGTTGATGTGGAGCTCTCTACTCTCCTTCAACTAGGAGAGATCATCCCTCCATCTTTATCGTCACGCATGCGTGCATCTCCATGACCCTACATCATGGCCAATATGGGGCTCTCTACTATCCTTTAACTAGGATAGATTGGGGAGAGACTTTGGATTATGGCATTGACATGGTTTGAGTTCTACATTGTGTTGTTTCCTTTTAGGTTCCTAACTTTTAATTATAGGATTTTGGTTTTGGGAAATTTGAGATTATCAAAGCTGGGGATTTTTTTATTTTTTTTAAAAGGTATTAACGACAAGGATCTTCAAGGGTAATAACTAAATCTGGATTTTTGAAGTAACCTTAAAATTATGATGCGTTTCACAAAAATCCAACAATCAAGTCACTGTTTGTCATGTCACAAGAGACTCCGCTTCCATATGGCGTTATGGATATGGCTTCACTTTTTATGGCTACGAGTTGAGGATTCCAACAACAATGACAACCATTCGTTGTCATCCGGTTATGGTTACGGTCATGAGTATGCCTATAGATACAAGCATAGGTATGGTTGCGGTAGATGTATCAAGGATACGATGCATGCCCGATTCAAGGGGAAAGCCCAACCCATCAAATAGGCCCAAGCCTTGGTATTCATCCCATTATTTCTAGCCCAAGTACATTCATGATGCATGACTTTGGTACCATGTTGCATGCTTGGAAAAGGGAAGAGTTTGAAATTGAAGTATGTCTTGGGAACGTATTTGGCATTATTTTGGAAGTTGTTTCTTTGTTTTGGAAATATGTAGTAATACATTAATAACAATCATTCAAGGATACATCTATGGATATAATGGTGCCTAGCCAAGCCATCAGTGGATACAGAGTCATATTTATTACTCTTTTATCCTGTTTGAAAATCCATCGGAATTCCTGCTTAAAAAACCGGTCCAAAAGGACTAGTTAAATTTGTGGGCCCCACCATGATGTCTAATATTCGTTCTGTCCATCCGTTTTACCAGAACGTTTTTACACATTAGCTGAAAAATGAGGCAAATCCAACACTTAAGTAGCCTACACCAAATGAAAAAGTAGCCCCAAGAGGTTTTTAATGGTAGGTGTTTGTTTTCTTTTTTCTTGTGGTGTGGTCCACTGGAGCTTTGGATTTGCCTCATTTTTTAGATCATGCCATAAATTCAGCTGGCACAATGAATGGACGGTGTGGATAAGTGACATGCATCACGGTGGGACCCACATATTTTGTGGCATCCTTGGTTTTAGCATTTAAAAAGTAGGTGGTCAAATCACGGGTTGGGAAGGATGCGGTATATTACCCATTTACAGGGTATCTACACCTGGTTTGGAAAATCAAACAGGCCCTAAAAAATATCCACAATTTTCTTGAAGCTTCCCAATGTTTCGCTTAGATTGAGATACATGTGATATTTTTCTTATGTTTCCATGATATTTCCATGTCCCAAGGGTGTGGTACAGATATTTTGAACAACAAGCATTATTAAATCATCCACCATTAGACTATTAATTTTGTCTCCTTTTCATCACACATTTCAGCATTTGCAATTTTCCTTCTCTAATCACATTGTCCTAGATCTCTATCTCCACTTTGTCTCCTACTCCCTCACATTTATTTTGAATTCCAACTTCAGCATCCTCCTTCGTATAAATCATTAGTGCGCCTCTTTCTTTCTTTTGGTCTAGCATCTAAATCACCTCTAGAATCAAAGAATTTGATTCTCTACTAACTCAAAGAAATCTTTCTTCCATTCCTTAATCATCACATTCTGAAGCTGCATTATACACTCATTTCCTATGATTTAATTATTTACTTTATTGATTAAAGTTGAATTGGTGTTCGTACCATTTAGCAAATTTAATGCTTGATTTACACACACACACACACACACACGAGTGTGGATCACACTCCCACCCACCCACACATGCGTGCATGCACATGCATGTTACTCTTACCATTTTGCAATTTAGTACCTTTTTTTGTTTGAGAAGTAACTAAATTTTATTAAAAAAAACGCCGAAGCGGAAAGAATACAACCCCAACAACTACAAGCCCATTAGAAAGGAAAGGCAACTACAATTGCCTTCACATACACTGCCCATCCGACCATCGTCCTATCAATCCTAAAGATAACCTTGTTCCCAACCCCCGCCGCCCCCCCCCAACCAAAACAAATCCCAATGATATTGTGGAAACATCGACCATTCCTGGAGCCCCAAATAACCCAAAGGATTGCCATAACTAGAAGCCGCTAGACAACTTTCCGAGCCTTCCCACCATGCCAGGCCTACAAAAGCTCTTCCACTTAGGCACAACCCAATCTATATACCCAACGTCGACAGGAAGTAGTGCCAAATCGTCGTAATGAAAGGGCAATGGATGAAGAGGTGGTTGATCGATTCCCCACTTCTCATTCACACCAAGACAAGTATTAGGCGGGACAGCTCTTCTCTGAAGATTGTTTATTAGGCAGCACAAGCGCTATACGTTCTCCCCCACTTCTCATGCATATAAGACAAATTTAGTGCTTGATTTATATACTTGCATGCATATCTACATACAAGCACACACCCACATGTGAGCTCTCGGATGCACCCATATTCACACATGTTCATGTGATTGCGATGCCCCCATCCACATGCACACACAAGTAATGAACCTTATTTTTTCCTTTCAAAAGGATAACTAAAAGTATGTTCTATGGACTTATCAATGAACCCATGGGAGTGCGCACGCACGCTCAAACTCATTAATTAATGAATCCATTAGAGTGCATGCTCACATAAACTTATTAAGCTTGGCGTGCATGTGCACACAACACAAACACCAAACTTGATAGGTATGATCTAAAGGATTCATTAGGTATTAAGCTGTGTGAATAAGTAACAAATGAATCCATTAGAGGAGCACACACATGCACTGTATGTACTTGAGGTTGAGGGCACTTGTAAATTTGGCTCTTAGATTAAGAACTTTGTTGAACACTTACCTTAATACTTTCACACCATTTTTTATTGTTTCTTCCTAGGGTACTATCAATTGTTGTTGCTTTTTTGCAGGGCATGCCATTATGCTGTTATGGCTTCAGGTGCTGATGCATCCACTTCTGCTGTTGATGGGCACAATAGTATATCTCAGGGTTCAGCTGTTCCATCTGAAAATGAGATGGTCCTCAACCCTAGCTCAGTATCAAATGATGTTGGTGGCAGAATCCCTACCGACGCCAATGGTGGAGAGGATGATGACGGAGATGGCTCGAACATTTTGAAAATTGAAGATCTAGAGGTCAGGATGGATCTGACAGATGACTTGTTGCACATGGTAAGAATATGCTCATCTTGTAAAGGATGTTATTGTTATTTGGCTCTTTATGCTGTATTTGGGTTGTTGATTTATATCAATTTAACTGCAGGTTTTCTCGTTCTTGGTCCAAATGGATCTTTGTCGAGCTGCAAGGGTCTGTAGACAATGGCGAGCAGCTAGTGCACATGAAGATTTTTGGAGGTGTTTGAATTTTGAAAATCGGAATATCTCCTCATTTCAGTGTATGTGTTCTACTTCTACCTCCCTGTTGTTTAAGATAATTCACTTGAAAGGACTTTATTAATTGAAAGCTAAATATATTAAAAGAAAATAAGTTACAAGGCCAGTTTTGACAATGACAATCGAAAACTAACTGCATATGTGGGGGATGGCACTGGATAGTACAGTGTTAAACAACCGCGTTGTGCCTGGAAGCATATGAGTTTTTCACCCAGGCCTTCCTCCGTGCCAAACAGAAAGATATGCTGCATTCCATACCAAAAAAAATTTAATTGCTAACACGGAGATTTTTTTTTTTTTGAAAGATTGAAATTATATTAACAGAAAAAGAACCAAACAGGACACAGAAATGAAAGAACAAAACAGGAAAGAGAAAAGAAAGACTAACAACACTAATACAAAAGAGTTCCCTGAACTCTGAAACTCCACCCAAAGGACCTCAAAGAGCCCATTCCTTTGTACAATTAGTCACTTTACAGGTCCCACCCTTGGAAGAGGACTTATTCTCAAAGCAAAGGCTATTCCTTTCAAGCCAAAGGGACCAACAGCCAGCCAAGAAAGCAAGTTTCCATCTCTTCTTTCCCAGCTTTCTCCCACCTCCAACTTCCCAAGATCGAAGGTGGTCATGAATGCAATATGGCACAACCCACCACAGTGGGAGATGCTCCTTACAACCACTCAATAACTTTCGGAATACCGTTCAATCCATAGCATGCCTCAGAATTTGGCCAACCATTTTCCATAATGCTATGAACTTGGCTTCTGTTGTTCATTTGCTGCCAACATGTCTGCTAAAAGCAAAACATTTGTCCCTCTTCATAGAAGAAATCCTTTCCCTCTCCCTGAGCGAAAGCCCCTCTAATTCTCTGATATTCTGAGCTAGTGAGTCCCTGCAAGACATCATTGGAAAGCCAGTTGAGTCCATGCAAGACGTCATTTCCTGACAACCCCCCTCACACGCCTCCAGAGTAATCCCCTCCTAATCATGTACAAACATCTGCATATGCCTCGGGAAAAAAGGGACTGCAAAACATTTTTTGAAACCTAAATCTTTGGAGATCCTTATGCTGGATCCAAAATGTTTACTGGTTTGATGCTTCTGCAGTTGCAGAAATGTGCCACCGGTACCCTAATGCCACTGAGGTAAATATTTTGGGTGCTCCTGCTGTTGACGTGCTCGCTACGGAAGCATTGTCATCTCTAAGGTAACTGCATTTTTTTAAATTTTATCTCTGTCCAAGTAATCTTCCTTTAAATGATGCTTATATAGCTGGTTGATCTCCAGGAATATTGAGACCTTAATCTTGGGTAAAGGGCAGTTGGGCGATGCTTTTTTTCATTCCCTAGTCGACTGTCGAGCATTGAACTTTTTGAGTATTACTGATGCATCTCTTGGTAGTGGTGTTCAAGAGATATCTATGAACCATGACAGGTTGCGTCATCTTCATATTTTGAGGTGCCGTGTGCTTCGTATATCAGTCAGGTAAAAACTTTGTTTTGTTTGGATGCCTGAATTATCCCTGGTATTGTTGCCTCTTTTTATGTATGCTGCCTAGTTCTGTGCTGAACTACGGTAATTTGCAGGTGCCCAGAACTCGAAACGTTGTCCCTAAAGCGCAGTAACATGACACATGCAATACTTAATTGTCCCCTATTGCATGTGTTGGATATAGCTGCCTGCCACAAGCTCTCAGACAATGGAATTCGCTCAGCAGCAACATCCTGCCCTCTACTGTCATCGTTGGATGTGTCCAATTGTTCATGTGTTAGTGATGAAACACTACGCGAAATAGCCCTTTCTTGTCTCTATCTTCGTGTTCTTGATGCATCATACTGTCCAAACATCTCGCTTGAGGTCAGTCTTATCTATTTTTGATCTTTCATTGTTGTACTGATTCATTTGCTTGGTCTTCAGCTTACATGGTTACGTTACTCTGCTGGAAGTCTGTAAGACTGCCAATGTTGACAGATCTAAAGCTTCATACCTGTGAGGGTATAACTTCAGCTTCAATGACTGCTATATCCCATAGTTCTATGCTGGAGGTCCGAACTTGCTTTTTTTGCACCTCAAAATTTGCCCTTTTCTATGCTCTTCTTTTTTCAGCTTTAAGTAAGTTTTCATTTTGCTGAGAATCATGAGATTGATTGCAGGACTTAGTGCTTGATTGCTGTGGCTTATTGACTTCGGTCACCTTGGATCTTCCACGCTTGCAAAACATCAGTCTTGTACATTGCCGCAAGTATCGCTCATTGTACCTGTCTTTCATCATCCAGTTACATCTTATGTGGAACAGTTGCTGAATTATGATAGCATGCTTCTTCTTTCTGCAGATTTGTTGATTTAAATTTGCGAAGTCCTATGCTTTCATCTATAACCATTTCTAATTGCCCTGCACTCCACCGCATCAACATCACATCAAACTCGCTTCGGGTCTGTCTTTATTCAAATAAGTCGGTCTTCCTTGTTATTTCCCTTCTATATTCTATACATAATGGAAAAACTAAAGGAGAGCTTTTTGTTTGTCATGCAGAAATTGGTGCTGCAAAAGCAGGAAAGTTTGGCAACTGTGTTATTGCAATGCATTAGCTTGGAAGAAGTGGACCTTACTGAGTGTGAATCTTTGACAAATTCCATTTGTGAAGTTTTTAGTGATGGTGGAGGTTGTCCGATGCTGAGGTCATTGGTTCTCGACAACTGTGATGTATGCATCCTTTTCTTTTATGTTGCTCTGTTTGTTTTATCATGTGCTATTTGCTGGTTACCATTGAAATTCAAACATACTTTGCAGAATATACTCCCCCTCTCCCACATTTGGGGAACTTAAGTACTGGCTGGATTGGACTATATCTGCACTTTTCATCATGCCTGTCTTCTAAGTTCATTTATGGTGATTTTCCTCATAGGTGTCAGGGCTTTTGAAGTGTCCAGGTTTATATGTGAAGTTGAAGCATAGGTAAGATGTGCTGAAGCCCTTGGGGTGAATGCCAAAACATTGAAAAGTGTGCTGATGCTTGTATCAACAACTGTTCAAAAGTGCACCTTTATGGGGTTAGATGTGTACGAGGGTTGTTGCTTGGAGTTTCAGAAGTGGGTTTTGAGTGACATTTACTCACTATTCCACTTAAAACTTCCTCAGTCAACTCTGTTTGGTCCATCCCCAAGTATTATTACAAATCTTTGATTTTATAAAAAATGGCCTAAGTGATGGACTATTCATCTACTTTCGTCCTCTTTGTCCGAGAAACTAGTTATTGAATATTGAGGGACATTTCGATCATAGTTTCTATGGTTTTTTGGTGTAAATTCGGTGCCTTGGAAGCTTTTTGTCTGGTCTTTCTAAGACCATATAGATTCTATACTTCTTAGAAGCCCATTTCTCCTTTTGCATGTACGTGTGTTTGTGTGAATCGTGCTTGAGTTGATAATTGGGTTCGATGGCTCACCATTCTTTCAATCCGTTGTGATTTTTTTTTTGAACATTCTTGCTAACCTTTGCGATTGATCCTCAATAGTTTTAAATCTGTGAATATTTCTGGTTCATATCCGGTATCCAGGGTTTCTAGATGCTCTCATCTGTGATGTTTTATTATTATTATTTTTTTAAAGATTTGAATGAATACTTTGGAATTCTTTCAAGATTCCTTTTTTTTAAAAAAAATTTTAATTACCAAAATGGAGGCTTCATGGAGATACTAAGTGTTTATGCAACCACATGGCATGCACTCCTTGTTGAGTTGGTCCAAGAAGAAGTGGAAGTTTATGTTATCTTGCAAAAAGTGAAGACTCGTGGTAAATATTGTTGCCTATGATACTTTGGATCCTTCAAAATACTAGAATACCTGAGTTGGATACTTGGATGCTTAAATATGGGTGAAGGATAAGGTATCTCCCCTAGAGGCATGAACTCCACATGCACTGGGACATCAAGCTTCACAACGACGAGGCATTGAGTTCAAATGTGCCATTAGGGCTACAAACACTGCTTGCTATGTTGCTAGAGAAATATTTTAACATGATTATATTGTTAGGGAAATATTGTTTAGTGTCTCTGATCCAAATGGGAGGACGTGTTGCTTTCTGATGGTCTTTAGATTGTTCTGCCATTTGATTTTGTTACCAGTTTAATACTATCATTTGTTAATATGCATTTTTTTTGTTAATTCAATGAATTATTGTTTTTTAATATGTACAACTTGGAGTTGCTTTTGCCAAACTGAGAGTGGCCATTTTTGTTCAGAGTTTGATGATGGTGGGATTCCATAGCACTTCTTTGGTCAGTCTCTCACTCGTTGGTTGTCGTGCAATGACCTCTCTTGAACTTGCATGTCCTAGTCTTGAGCAAGTTCATTTGGATGGTTGTGATCATCTTGAAAGAGCCTCCTTTTGCCCTGTAAGTGGAATTAACTTCATGCTTTTCTATCTACTGTAAGATATAACCATGATTGTGTTGTTTACAGCAAACACTTTGTGAGTTCTGGTGTAATTGGTCTATGCAAGGGACCCATCTGCAATATGTAATAAATTCCATTTTGAGTTCTAAAAAAAAATTAATTTTGACTCAAATGGGAATTTATCTCATTGAAAAAGGGCCCTTGGACCAATTACACCAACCCCTTATAAACGCATCTGATAACAACAATGAGTTCCCAATGCAGACTATAAATTTCCAAAAATAAAAATAAAAAAATACAACTTTCTATACCAGTCAAAAGAAATACATGGATGTCAAATATTTGTTCCTTTTTCCATGCATGCAGCATATTCCCGAAGCCATGCATTATGAGTCCCATGAATAAATTCACTTCGGCCAGAAATAATGGGCTGGATGGCCAGGCTTCGACCTGAACCGTAGTTTCCAATGCGGTAGTTGATGACCACAGTTACCCTTATTTTGACCCATCTTCTATATATACCCTAGCGTAGGCCTAGCAAAGGCAATCAACCATTTCTTTGAAGACAATGTAGAGTTGGAGTGAGTCCCAGGCCCCACTCTTTGGCCGAGTCCCTAGCAGTTACCTTCTTTGCTTATGTCCATCCTTGTACTTGGTTCTATTTAGCATCAACACAGTTTGTTCAGTTCCCTCTCATTTCTTTCTACTTGCTTCAAATTTGGTACCACAGTACCAGTTCAAGTTTGATTCCCAGCCCATTGCTATAAAATTCTTTCATCATCAACCCTCCATCTGTTTTTGTTAGCTGTGTGGGTATATTGCTGCAATGTATTTTCTCCCTTGCTTTATTTTTTCTTCTTTTCTTATCTTAATAGAATTCCGAATTATAAAAAATAAAAGTGAGCAGGTCTTCTCTGAAGTTTGTGTGAACATTATATTTTTATACCACTAGTACTTTAAGGTTCTCCTATCTATGAAGGAATGCTACATTTTTTCCCTTTGTGGAACCATATGTGAAGTGGAGAATTTTGCTGACATTATCATGGTTTAGGTACTTTATGAGAGCACTTTGAGTGGGGTGGCAATGGACCGGGCTAGGTTCCGTCCCAACCAGATTTATGCTGGCCCTGGCCCTAATCGGTTTATAAGGCCTTGGCTCTAGCCTTACCCCTACAGGGCCAGCCTTGTAAGGAAAAGAGTGACATGATCAAGAGTTTTGAAATAATCTCAATCTGAGATTTTTTTTTCCGGTATCTGTTGCACCCATGACGAGTCCCCGTTATATAAATGGTTTTGATCATAGAAACATGATCCGGGATCCAAAAAGTGTTTTCAAACTAAATATGAAAATAAAATGGGACCCCAACAAGCATCTTCTGATCGTCCATCCTTTTATATAACATTAGCCACTTATTATTGGACCGGGCCAACCGCTTGGCCAGGGCCATTAATTATTAGACCTGGCTTGCCTTGGCTCGGACACTGGGCCTAGTTTTCTAGCCCAAGCCCGGCCTGGCCCATTGCCACCTCTAACTTTAAGGAGGACACTACTTGCTCTGTGAGGGTTCTTGTTGTTCAGAGCTTCCAAAAAATGGGGCTGCTTTTGATGTTCAGTTGCATATTGTAGTTGTTGGAACTTGGATGCCATAGAGTTGTGTGGAGGTTGAGATCTAGACCCAGAGTGTCTTGGATTTTTGGCATCCAAATGGCAATGATTTCACTGGCAGTCATATCGGCCTAGATCTTTTCCTTATGTATTTTCTCTGGGTTCACTGAATGGAAATTTTAGCTCATTTGCTATGGTTGTGCATATTGTACTGTCCCAGCTGAAAGAGAACTTGTAAAACAATCAAATATCAAACACGTGGAAAACTAAGTTACTATTGCACTGGCATAGCCATAGCAATTAAAGGTGTTCAGCTGGTTTTTCTCTCATGTGGCGGAAGCTATCACTCGGCCTGGTATTTCAACTCTTGTGGCATGACATTATTCATCGAGGGATGAGATATGTTATCATGACTTATTAATTATGAACATAGAAGGGCATCCTGGTGGGCTACTGGTATGAAGTATGTGGAATACTCATATCATCAAATGATGAACTGTTAGAAATATTACCTCAAGCTCTAGACTAAGGATCGCAACATTGATGACATAACAGTGACAATGAATATCATGATCGTCAAGCACTAGACTACTGTGTTTTCAACCATTTTTAAATGATGGCGACTCATCAACAATACATGTACATGAATTCAAATTGTCCAAATTGCAAGCCCCATCTTGATGAAGCATAGCCCAAAATCACACTGATAAAACAATCATAATCATTTGATATCAGATATTGGGTTTGGACCGTTGAAAGATTTATTCCTTTTTACCTTCCAATGTGATATTCCCCAGTTGGATGGTAAGTGTGATTTTCAGCCTGTACTCTGTCCACACTGGGCCGTTGACATCGATGGTCTGGATTGACATACATGTATGACACATGTTCGGTAGATGAGCCACTAGTGTTGGACGGGATGCAGATAAGAATGGGATCTTACCTCTGTCTTTATTCCAGTTGATATTTGGGGCATGAAAAGTGGTGTGGAAATGGAATTCTGCTTAGTTTGGTTTCCGTTTTCTGAGTGCTCCAGATCATAGTAGAACGGTTCTACTCTAGGAAGCAAGTCAGTCCAATCTGGGGACATATTCAACTTGGCCCTGAAACATCCAGATCAATCCAACCAATAGTATGCAATTTCAGGCCTACTTAACAAGTCTTTTCTGACCTGAGAGCAAAATATCAACAGATCTGTTAATACCATCACACCATGTGACTTGTGGGGCATGCATTAGAATTGCCCCTTTTGTATGGTAACGAAGGATCTTTCCAGCAAGACCCCTCCATCAGTGCCAATGTATTGAATATGTTTTTTTTTTTAAATTTTATTTTATTTTAAATTTCGCGTATTGAATATGCTGTTTAGTTTAATATCTTGGAAATTGTTGGAAAAATTGCACTATCTGCATGTGTATTTCAAAATACCAACAATTGCAAGTTTTGAATGCCACTAAGTTCAATACTTCTGAATGTTGCTTTAGACAATGTTAATGCACTAGGGATCTTGCGTGTCTCATTCTAAAACTGAAGAAGCTTTTCGTATAGGTCGGTCTTCGGTCACTTAATCTGGGGATATGCCCCAAGTTGAGTAGCCTGCAGATTGTAGCGCCGCAAATGTCATGTCTGGAGCTGAAGGGTTGTGGTGTTCTGTCCCAAGCATCCATCATTTGCCCTTGCCTGACATCTCTGGATGCTTCCTTTTGCAGGTGATATTTTCTACTTCTATATTTCTCATCATGTTCTCCCTTTCATGTACTTAGGCTGACGATTCTATTTGTTTATACAGCCAGCTTACGGATGATTGCTTGGCTGCCACAACTGCTTCGTGCCCATATATCGAGTCACTAATTTTGATGTCATGCCCATCTATTGGCCCTGACGGGCTCTCCTCTTTGCGTCGGCTTCCAAATTTGACCTACCTTGATTTATCATACACTTTCTTGATGAACTTGCAGCCTGTTTTTGAATCTTGTTTGCAGTTAAAGGTAAGTCTCGGGACACTGTTACTTGTGCACCACCACACACACACACACAACCACCGCTGCCACCATTGGAAAATTTCTATTTTACCCACATATATGCATTTCTTTTTCAATATGTATAATTTAGTTTTTGTAAAAGGCTTCAAGTCCAACTTAATATATTGTCAGGGAATATTTTAACTTACGAGTTATAGTGAATCTTTGCCCCACCATTATCCTAAATCCATGCTCCACCCACATTTTTCCAGCAATTGTTTTTCAGCTTTTTGTGACTTAAAACAGTACTTGCGAATTTTTTCTTGGATATTTATTAACCTGATTATACTTATATAAGTTGTAACCGATTTTTATCGCAGTCTTATCTTAAGAATTTGGGGTCCACCAAACCTGTTCCTTTCCATGCTTGACGCTCATCTCTTGAGAATATCTTGAGAATTTGGGAAGTCCAGTGAGTCCATTAAAGCCCTGATTGGGGGTCAAGGAAATAAGAATGTGAGTTTGAGAAATCCATGTACTTGCCATTCATGGATTTGCATTGGATTTGGATTTGGCAAATTTGGAAGTCCACTGTTTGGGAACAAAACTACAAATCCATGAATTTGGAGAGCATTTGTTGCAAAGAAATTACGTTTTTGGTTTATAAAAGGTCTCTCATTTTGAGGATTTTCTGTGTGTCTAGTTATTGTGGGGATTTGGATTTGCCCCAAACCATGGATTTATGGAGGTCTGTATTTGCCAAATCCATGGATTTATGGAGGAATTTATTTTCCAAATCCATGGATTTATGGAGGTCTGTATTTGCCAAATCTATGGATTTGGCATCCCAACAGAAAAAAAGGGGTGCTTTGAAATCTGCCGATGTCACAAATTCCTGTTCCAAATCCCTCACCCTAAACATCCCCTAAAAGAAGTCTTTACATGCGCACTCGCACACCGGACCATCACATTCCTATGTTCACATGTACTTCTGGATATGTACTATTTGAATTCTGATCATGTCTTTTGACAGGTTTTGAAATTGCAGGCATGCAAGTACCTCTCTAACTCTTCTTTGGATTCCCTTTACAAAGAAGGTGCACTCCCAGCGCTCCGCGAGTTGGATTTATCATATGGGACCATCTGCCAGTCTGCCATAGAGGAACTTCTTACTTGCTGCACGCATCTCACTCATGTGAGCTTGAATGGCTGCATTAACATGCATGACCTCAATTGGTGTTCAAGTCGTGCCTCTTTTTCTGTGTCATTAAGCGATGACATTTCACCTGGGCGCATGTCTTTACCAAATGACCATGACTTGATTGAGCATCCTGACCGTTTGCTTCAGAACCTCAACTGTGTCGGGTGCCAGAACATTAAAAAAGTCGTGATTCCTCCAATGGCTCGCTGTTTCCATCTGTCATCATTAAACCTCTCTTTGTCTGCTAATTTGAAGGAAGTGGATCTTGCCTGCTTTAATCTTAGCTTTCTCAATTTGAGGTTTGTGTTCTCCTTTTGTTCTCTTGTTTTGCTTATGTTTTTTCCCCCATCGTTTCTTGTTTTCTGATGTCTGCTGACTACCCCCCCAACAGCAACTGTTGCTCCTTGGAGATCTTAAAGCTCGATTGTCCTAGATTGACCAGCCTCTCCCTTCAGGTAAGAAATCTGCTGTCAAGTTTCTGGATATTGTTTTACAGATTGGCGGATGATATTGTAGTTGGATCCAAGTGCTTGGATCCCCCCCATGGAATGGCTGCTATTTGTTCACATATCAAACTATAACTTTGAATTGCTCTATGTTTTTTTTTTTGAACATTGACAATTTTATTAATTAACGGCCAAAGGCTAGAATACAACCAACTAAGGGCCTGTTTGGTTGCAGAATCTAGATTCTAGAGAAAATCAAAATTCCAAATTGCAGAAACTAAATTGGAAACCCAGATTCCATCTGGAACTTGCTGTTTGGTTGAAAACTGTGTAATCCAGATTCTGTTTGGTTGAAAACTGTGTAATCTAACCGTTGCTTGCGGCATGGCCCACTTGGGCTTCAGATCCGCCCAAGAACTTGACCCCTGGTCTATAGTAGTCCTGCAAGACAGATGGCCGGGTTGGATGGCAAATAAACATTATAGTGGGCCCTAGGAAGTTTTTAATAGTGGACGTTCAATGGCTTTAACTGAGCTCTCAAAATGGATGACAATTGCGTGGATATAAAAGGCATACATCATAGATGTACAATGCATACATTGAAGCGGTCACCTCCCTAGGGGTATTATCATCAATATTGAATGACCCTCACTTCCGCCTCTTCTCCCTTCCGTAGAAACGGTCCCCCACGATGTTTCCACTAATTTCAATTCCAGCCAATTTAGGTTTCCAGATGGAATCCTGTTTGGCTGGAACTTGCCGCCAAACACACTAGTTAAAATTGGATTTTGCTGGAATCCAGATTTTAAGCTGTAAACAAGTTTCCAGATGCCAACCAAACAGGTCCTAAGAGCAGAAAAGACAAACACAACAATTACAACTCTATCCAGATATGAGAAAACTGATCAGCCACAAATCCTTACTTCGATCGCCCATTCCATAACCAGCTCCTTAGCTATTTTACAAACCTCCAAGGAAGACTTTTTTCGATTTCAAATCTTGAAAGCGGTGACTATTACTTTCTAGCCACAAAACCCGTATTCCAGCAAGGAGATTGAGATGCCATACTTTCTCTCCTCTCCTCCACCATGCTAAGATGCGAAAAATACTTCAATGGAGCCCGGCATTACCCAAAGGAACCCAAGCTTACCAATGAACTCGATCCAGATCTTTGTCGCAAACTCGCAATGAACGAAAGGGCGATTCACCAATTCTCCAGCTTTGGAACACAGAAGACATGCATTTGTGATGCGGACATCTAGCCCTTCAAAGTCCATCAGCGAAGAAAGCGCACACCACAAGCATTTTTCTCGTGGCTGGGCGATTATTGAGGAGCATTGAAGACCCTACACGTGTGGTTTGGTGCATAGAAGACCCCACATTAGGAAGACACAAGTGTAAGGATGAAGAAGACCCGACTGGAAAACTGGAATGGCTTGCCGAACAGTTTTCACCGTCTTCGGGCACCCGACTAAGCACCTAAAATTCAGCTACTCATGTGTTTTAGTTGTTGGATGTTTTTAGACGTCTTCCGGCGCCTGACCACCACACAAATTATTTTTTTAAGTTTTATTTTTTACTTAAGTTTAGGGGTATTTTAGTCTTTTTCTTTCTTTCTTAGTGCTTATTTAAGAGGCTTAAGCCTTAAAAACGAGATTAGTTGATTATTATTGAATGAAAGCCTCTTTGGTTGCCTCCTCTCTCTCTCTCTCTCTCTCTGTGGATCTTCCTCTTTTTCTCCAATCTTCTTCTTCTTCCTTCTTCTTTTGTCCTTCAAACATTCTTCTAAGTTAAGATTATTCTTCTATCTTTCTCTATTTTCATTATCTCACAATCGTCGAGCCCTAAATCTGAGAATTGATCCAAAACCCTAATTTCTCATATTTGCGCTTCTCTAATCCGAGAAATCTTTTGATCTCCCGGATTAGTAAACCCCATTGTTTGATTGGGTTATGACCATGCAAGATCTGGAGGTTCCATCCTTCGTCGGATCCAACCTATGCATTATTTGAACTTCATACTTTGTGGTTGTGATGATGGCCACATTATTGCATGTCTCTCTTATGATTTTCTTAATTTATGATGGTAGATGTTGAATTCTAAATTATTATTGCTGTTTACTTCTATGTTCATGAGCATGCATCATAATTAGGTCATCCTACATCAATTTGGAAGAATGATCCCTCTCTTGCATAAGTTGTCGATAGTATGCACCTTGTTCCTTCCCACTAGCCATGCCAAGGCAGCTAGTTGCCGCCTTCGGTGGAGCTTCATATCTCCAAACGAATGCTGTACGGCTAACCTCGATGACATTTGGTCCGCCTCTGAATGTTTGGTAGGAAGATTTAACTGAGAAATTTTCGGACCTTTCATTTAATCACCTCTTTGAATCGCTTTATGAGATTGCCCGGCGAACCTTACTTAACGACACCAATAATCTCAGAAGCTCCTCCACCTCATCCTCATATAAATTCCTCCTACAAGGCGGAGCCCATATAACTAAATCGCCATGGATTGAAAAACATCTTGCCACCACTATATTCGCCTCTTGAGCAATACCCGCTAACCGGGGGAACCTCACCCTTAAATTTCGATCCCCTAACCAAATATCCTCTCAAAATCTGATTCCTTCCCCATTACGCAATGCCACTCCTTTCCAAAGAGACGATGCCCTATACAATGATAATGCCTTAATCCACCTAGAATCTTCTTGTATACCATACTTTCTACCTAGGACTTCTCGTCATAAGCTACCCTCAACCCCAAATCTCCACACCCATTTCCCCAGTAGAGGTAAATTTGTAACTTCTAAAACTCGAAGACTCACCCCCCTTAATCCCATGGCTTAAACACATTCTCCCATTTCATGAGATAAAACTTATGTTTGTCTTCTGCCCCCCTCCATAGGAAATTTCTCCTAATTCTTTCAAGCTTGTCTACCACTCCCTTCAGGCATTTGAATAGGGATATATAGTAGATCAGTAAGTTGGACATTGCCGCTTTAATTAATGTTAGTAAATTCGTAGATCAGTAAATTCGTAACTTCCAACTAGATAACCCACTAACAAATCTTTCAATTACTTTATTCCACAGGTACTTAGGTGGCTTTCCTGTGCACAAAGGAAGCCCAAGATATGTTGTTGAAAATGAACCGTCTCTACAACTGAATCTCTCGGCAAACAAACCCACCTCATCCCTTGAAAAACTCACTCCCATGATTTCACTTCTTCCTGAGTTCAGCTTCAAACCCGATATAACTTCAAAACACACAAGAATCATTTGAAGGTTATCCACCTCTGATACATCGTTACACATGAGTAATGTATCATCTGCTTATTGTAGGTGTGATACTTGCAACTTGCAAGTGAGAATTATCAACTTTAAAGTCTTTACTCAAACTAACCTCCACATCTTTATCAAACAACCTTTTCAAAGCCTCCATCACCCCCACAAATAGGTAAAGGGACAACGGATTGTCTTGCGGCAAACCTCTTGAAGCTTGAAAGAAGCTATTCGGGGATCCATTTACAAGAACATAGAATTTTGCTGTTTGAACACAAATATGAATCCACGATTGCCATTTTGCACCACATCCCAAGCAACGCGACATATAATCTAAGAACACCAAATCCACATGGTCATACGCTTTTTCAACTTCCAACTTGGATACCCCACCTCTTTCCTTCCTTTCCTATTGTATGCATCGATGACCTCACGGGCTAAAGGAGTCAAAATAGATTGCCACCTCTTATCTCCTGAATAGAGAAATATTCCTTAAGTGACTCGGCTGCCTCCCTCGATGTGGAGTCAAAATGGAGGTTATTAAGCAATGGTCTATCATACTCTTCCCTTGCTAGAAGTTTCTCATAAAAATTCACAATCAATGCACAGACTTTAGCTTTCCCTTCCACCCTAGTTCCATCTACCACCACACCTTTTATTTTGTTTGTTCAAGTTCGTGCACTAGTCATAGCATGGAAGAATTTGGTATTCTTGGCACCCTTGACCATTGCCGCCATTTAATTTCATCCTCCCTTAGTCTGCGTTGAACTTTGCCCTGTGAATTGCCCTCCATGCCCTTTCTTCATAGCCAATTCCTCTTCCCCGTCTTTTACATCAAGATCTCCGAATAATCCTCTTCTCGTGTTATTCTGCAATATGTTTTAAGGAGCTTCGCTAAGCCCACATGTGTGCAATAAAGCTTGTGACACACCACATGTGCTAGCATGGCATGATAGGTCCAAGATCGAATCTATTCATCAGAAGGTCACCACTTTATAATCCAATAATCAGGTCCACTTTATAATCCAATAATCAGGTTGATCCACTGGTTAGGTGGACCACAGTTTGCAAAACAAATGTAATGTAGTTTTTCTAGCCCACCCACCTGTTTCCAATATTGGGGCCCACACTGTGATTGGAACAGATTTTCTTTTTTGGGAAAACATGTACAAAGTAGGACAAATTTAATGGATGGATTGTAAGTGTGGCGTCTACATGAGCTTTGCTGCACAGGCATGTGTACTTAGCAAAGCTCTCTTCTAATCACATACTGTTGCATCGATGTCTTTTGATGCAACAAAGCTCTCTTTTGATGTCTTTCCAGAATTCTGACAACAGATCTTTATCAGTTTGAAATTGCCCGATCAGAAAAGTATGGTTTGGGATCTCAGTTATTTAACTGCTTCAGGTCTCACCTTTCTCAACCTGGTTAAAAATCGAGTCTAGTCTTGGGTCAGGTCCATAAACTTGGACCTGGTTAAAATCGGGTAGGGGTGGGTCAAATCGGGTCTAGTTAGCTCTAACAATACCATTAAATATATTAAATGTGTTGATTATACTAGCAAACAAATGAGGTTTCCCAAGCCACATGCATGTAAGAGAGCCTGTCTATATCTGTTTACACCCAATGCATGTGGCAGAGTGGCACGTGTGTCTAATCTACCCATCAGGTGGGCCCAGCTATGTAAATGCTTTTATTTGTGCCAAACCCCACTTGAAACCTAGATCCGAAACCCAGTGGCTAGCCGATGGGTACCTGAACCCAATCAGATCCAGGTCTTCAAGAATGAAACCCGAACCTGATTAGGCCAGGTATGATTACTATAGGGCCTGTCCTGAACATGACCCGTTGACAGCACTAATGATATGTTTGCTGTGAATCATCTCTTCAATCTATCCTTCAAGCGAACTTGTATTTTTATTATTTATTATTATTATTATTTTTTAAGGCAACAACTATATTAAAGAGCACGAAGGCTCAAAGAAAAAACAAAACTAAATTAAACTGGCCATGAATGACCAGTCAAATATGCGCAATTAACAAGGATTCAGTGAAAGCCATGTCCATTCTTTTGCTCTCTTTGATTTTGCTCCCACAACTTGCATCTGCAGTCTTGCAATATTGCAGAAGAAGTAGTTGAAGCTGCTATATCACACTGCAGCATGCTGGAAACTCTTGATATCCGATTATGCCCAAAGGTGAGATAGCTAACCCCCTTCACCAGTGTGCGGTCTGCAGTTGCCGTGTTGTACAAGATATTGAAAATCCGCTCTCTTGAATTTCCTTCTCTTTCAAGCAGGTATATGGTGCAGGCATGGGGAGGCTGCGGACGGTATGCCCCAGTTTGAAACGCATCTTCAGCAGCTTGTCAGCTTAATTAATTGTAGGTGGCGTATGGCCGCTCGATTAGCGGGCCGCCCTTGCAGGTCAGGTTATTTTGTGTTGTTTCTGTCACGGGTATTTATCTTATTGCCGTATGCTGGAATCAGGTTATTGACTTTGTTCGGTAATGCCTGTGTTGTAAATAGCGGTTTTTTTTTTTTTTTTTTTTCTTTGGTATGTTGTGCACGCTCTTGAGAGGTGCAATACATCTGTTTCAGCTGTTTGTAAACGATGATTATATTGTACTAATTTATATTTATATATTTACTATTATGCAGCTTTGTAGAATTGCGGGTATCTGTTCTTTGTGGGGCCTGCTTTTCCTTTCGTAGGTAGAAAAGAGAGCCACAGGTCGGTTTTTAGAAAGGCCGGCATTTCAAATCATGGCGTGCTAAGCACACAACTGTTAGAATTTCTTTTCCTTAATCATTTTTTCTTTTTTCCCTTTTCCTGTTTTTATTTATTTCTCCAGAATTCGAAGAGCTTTGTTAAGCCACACATGTGCAATAGGGCTCATGCCCATCTTACACATGGGCTAGCATGGCCACAAAGGTTCGAGATCCAATCCATCCATCCGAATGGCACCACTACATTTATGCCCCAGCCCAAGAACCAGGTTGATTTACTGGTCAGGTGGGCCACACTTTGCAAAACAAATGTGCAGCTGAAAAAACTTGGATGAAGTTTTCTAACCCATCCGCTGATTGTACCAGATTTTATTCTTGGGAAAACATGTACATGGTCGGACCAACCTGATGGATGGATTAGATGTTACGCGTTTATGCCCTAGCCCAAGAATCAGGTTGATCAACTGGTCAGGTGGGCCACAGTTTGCAAAACGAATATACAGCTCTGACATTCTGACAGAGTGGGTGTGTGTATTAACAGTGGGATGTGTGTACTAACCCAAAAAAAATTACAAGATCCTAGCCATCCATTGAATCGGTGACATTTTTAGGACTTTATGCTTTCTTATCTGTCAATTTTTTGGCCACTGATCAAAGGCTTTAGGGACACCGGTACGTCAGAGATTAAGATGGGCCATCATCAGCAAGAGCCGCTTGATTCCCTTGGCAACTTGTTTGGCCCTATGGCCCCGCGAGGGTTAAAATGATTGATTGGACGTTTCGAGTGGCCCTCAGCAAAAAATTTTTGTTTGCATTTTGTACAATATAGACCTTGTTTGACCTGATCTATTGAATTGTGGTCCCCACTGTTAATGACTTGTGGTCCTTACTGTTAATGGTTCCGTTAGCTGAAAAGCCCTTATGCCCCGTTTGGCACCATGTATTTGAGAAGTGAGGAGAAGTGGATTCCATGATATTAATTCTCATCAATTCCAATTCGTTCCAATTCCAGATTTTCTGTTTGTGAGTCCAGATTTGGAGAGAAATCAAACATGAAGGAATGGACAGTGTAAATTTTAATCCCACTGTATGTCCACCGTATTAGCCTTGATTTTTAAATCCATACCATTCATCCATTTTTACAGATCATTTTATGCCAAGATCCAAAAAATAAAGCAAATCCACATCTAAAGTGGACCATAAAAACAAGAAAAAATGGAGAGTGAAACCTTTATGATGCACAAAAGTTTTGGATTAAACTGAAATTTGTGTGGTCCCTTCATCCAGGTCTTTGTGACCTTATCAACAAGTTGGGATGGAAAACATACATCATGTTGGGTCCCATAGTTAGGGACACATTACGGTGGGTCCAACGTTGGGAAGGAATTCTCCTCAAATTCCACCTTTTTTTTTTAGGATTCGAAGAAGGGCTAAAAGTGCCTTTTTGAGTTCTCCTGGATTCCTCTCAAATCCACTTCTCATCAAATCCATGGTGCCAAACAGAATAAAGCAATCTATATATATATATATATATATATATATATATATATATATATATATATATATATATATATATATATATATATATATATGAGTCACTCTCAAGTCAAACCGGTAGGACCACATTTTGCAGTCCACCCAGTTGATTTCTCTAAACGTCTTGAGTGCTTGTGACATCCAATCCTCTTAGTAGGTTGGCATGGTGGGGCTAACTTATTAAGAGGATTGGATGTTACAAGAGCTTAACATATGAGGAGTAATCCACTGGGTGGACTGCAAACTGTGGTCCAACCGGTTGGACTTGAGAGTGCCTCTCTCTCTCTCTCTCTCTCTCTCTCTCTCTATATATATATATATATATATATATATATATATATATATATATATATATATATGAACCTTATGATTTGTGGTGTGGTCACAAGAGGGTTTCTTGTTAGTTAAAAACTTTAAACCTTAGGATTTGTCATTTATAATATGTAATTTGTGAACATATCGGTATTCATGTTCATAATAGAAAAAAGCAAAGCAAAATTGTTCACACTTCGTAAAAATTGTCCCAAAATCATACATTCGAACATGAGCATGGTTGGGCTAGACCAAATTGAGTTTGAATAGAGCTACCCCTTTCGAATGTTTGTTTGAATACACCCACTCAAGTAGCCGAATGATCCGATATAGTCCATGTTCGACTCAGATCGGATCATTGCCCACCTCTACCTTGGCCTTATCAAATGCTCCACAAACCCAAGCTAAGCCCGGCTCGTGTGCAGCCCTAGATGTATGTGTTGTATCCACACCGTCCATCAAATTGATGAGATCATTGTAGGGCACTAGCCAAAGAATCAAGCAGATCTAAAGCTCAAATGCACCCCACCACAGAAAACAGTGGGGATTGAACGCCTACCATTAAAAAATTATTGGGGGCCACAAGTTTTTGAGAAGGTTGATATTTGTGTTTTTCTCTTGTCCATGTCTGTGTGAACTTATGAACAGGTTGGATTTCAAATAGACATCATGGTGGTGTCCTAAGAAGGTTTCATCGTTGGGCGTCACTGTTTTGTGGTGGGGTGCACTTGAGCTTTGGATCTGCCTAATTCTTTGGCTCGTTCCCTAAAATGATCTTCCCAAAAGGGCAGACGGTGTGGATACAACACATACATCATGGTGGGCCCCACAGAACTTGGGTGACGTCACTTCAGTAGCAAGATGTCTACTGGAGCCGTCAGTTGCTGAACCCCACCCCTTTTCTTCTCCTCTTTTTTTGATCTGCCTCATTTTCCGGGCTCATACCAAAATGAAGTAGCGAAATGGATGGATGGCGTGGATAAAACACATACATGATGGTGGGCGTCACAGCTTTTTGGAGGGGTCATTACCGAATCCGAGTCCCTCTTCGTTAAGAAAAAAAAAATGAGCTCCATTTAAAATCAAATTGGATTATCCAATTGTTGTTATTTTTTGCATGGTTGCCTTAGAATTGTATGCGCCTCCTTGGCAATCCCATTACTCAGAATGTCGGATCGCATACGGAGTAAACTTTGTGGGAACCACACATGATGTATGTATCTTATCCAAAATTGAATCATATCCAAAATTAAAGTGGACCACACTACATTATTTTCCATCCAACTTATTCCTAAGGTCACACAGATATGGATGAAGGGAAAACACAAATATGATCCAAACTTGTCCACGCCAGGCCTTCAATTCCCACTGTTTCCTGTTGCGTGGTACACTTGAGCTTTAGATTTGCTTCAATTTTGAGCTCAAGCCCTAAAATGATCTGTAAAAACGGATGGACAGTATGGATAAGGAACATACATCATGGTGGGCCCCACAGTACGCAATCTGCGTTCATAGTTGGCAGCCCACATCAGCTATAAAAAAAAAAAAGAAAAAAAAAAAAAAAAAAACGCTAAAATGTAAGCTGGAAGTGATGGAACCAAGACTGAGCAAGTGATGAGGGAGGAAGGGGAGGCGGCGATGACAATGATATCAAGATATGGCCCACCAGCTTTCCCATATAAAAAGCAATGGTCCCTATTCACAGGCCACCTTATCCTTGCTCTCCACGGCACGTGGTTGCCTTTTCTATATAATATAAGACAAACGAGCATCAAAGGTTTCTTTTCCACACAAAATAATTTAAAAAAAATCCTAGCGATACACTGAAACTTGGTATATATACGATATATATCATCACCATGTTGAGTAAATGAAGACGCTCCTTAATCTAATACTGGATGGCTACAACCTAATCAGATGATCTTAACCGTTGAATAGTTGCCTATTGGCTGCTGACGTTTGATCTGGTTCGATCAATCTGGATCAAAGAGTACCTGGTAAGTTGGGATTGAAAATGTGGGGCCAGTGGTTTAATGATCAGGATTGCTGATTGGTTGGGACTTCAGTGCATGGTAATTAACAGAATATCTCTGAGATTAGTAGATCCTAGAGGTTGGTCATTAGACCCTTTCCCTTTGTTTTTCAGCTGCCTATTCGTAGGTAATTGATTGAAGGGTTAGGATCTTTCAAATTGAGATATTTCGGTATGAATTTTGTGATATTGCCCTTTCATGTCTCCTACACTTCGCCATCTGGGCGAAGAACTCGTTGATATCAAAATAAGATGAGCAAGGTTTCTAGTTATGGTTTGTCAATCCGGACCGTCAAATCCATAGGGCCCATCTCATATGGGGCATATTCAGACATTGATGAAATTAAACAATCCTAACAATACAATCAATGACTATCAGCTGAGTGGTTGAAATTAAAATGAAGCTTAGATTGGATGGTTGAGATTGTTCGACCGTAATCTACTCCACAATGGGACCAACCACTTGGACGGCCTAGATTCATGTACATTTTTGTCATAGGTACGGTGAACTGGACACCCCAACTTTGAAAATGGTGGTGAACTATCACCAGATTGGCACAAGGCAAAGGTGGGGATGATGAGAATGATGGTATTCGGAGGTAAGGATACTCCGGTGATATTTTTAGATCATCTCCGATTAGACATCCTGTAGGCCACACCACTGATTGGTCTCTAACAATAAATGGCTTTGAACGGGCGATCCTGACTGTCTAAAAAATGGACGTTTTTCTCTCATCAAATGTGAGCCATTGTTCATTAGTGATTGTTAATAAAGGGCTAGGATTGTCTAGACGGTGCCAATTTTAAAATTTCGCATATTCATTGTTCACCCCATCAAACGAACGGTTTCGATCTAATGCTTTAGATGGAAGGGCACGGTACCTACCATGTCTCGAGGTTCACTGGATAAAGGCCCCTGATGACGAAGGACGCGGATTGGGTAATACCCCCACCAAGACCGAGAGCTATCTGGAGACTGACGATCTTGGCAGGAGCTCTGTGGGGCCCATAGTGATATAAATGTTTTATCCAAGCCGTCCATCAATTTTGAAAGATCATTTTAGGTCATGAGCCCAAAAATGAGACAGATCGAAGGCTCCAGTGGACTACACCATAAGACAGATCGAAACCTTCCTAGTTGACATCCAACCTGTTCATAAGGTCACATAGACGTGGATAAAGGGAAAACATAACCATCCAAAACTTCTGTGGCCCCCAAGAGTTTTGCAGCTGGAGGCGAACAATCTCCACTGTTTCCTGTGGTGTGGTCCACATGAGTATTTGATCTGCCTTATTTTTGGGCTCATAACCTAAAATGATTTTTTTTTTTCAAAATGGATGGACGGCTTGAATAAAATAAATAAATCATGGTGGGCCCCACAGACTCCTGACAGGAGCGTCCGTCTGATAACGGACCCCCAAACTCACGCCGTGGGGGTAGTACCCAATCCGCGCCTGATAACGAAGGGAATCCCTCCAATCCACATATCCATCACATGGTTGCTGTTTAACCATGGTGGGCCCCACAGGGCACTTGAAATTGTAACCCTTATAGCTGTCTGATGTCCTCTTATGCCCTTTCCCCATGTGTTCCAGCAATGCACCGAAAGCGATTTTTCTTTCAGTGCTTTGGGACCACCATAACTTATAGTGCTCCTACCAGCTTTGGAACATTTAGGCAGTCCAAATTGATCCATCTTAACCGTTCATTAGCTCTACAAGTAATTTTCATCAGCTATCATTTAAAAATCACACCGATCGGACGGTTATAACTACCTGATCAACTCTCTACAAAAATGCGGTCCAGATTATTTCTATAGTAGGTTCGATCAACTATTTGAGCCATCTATTTGTTGGGTTTGATCACGGATTGGCTCTAGTTCTAAAGAATCACTTTTCTCGGCGCGAATTAGGTGTTAACCCGGGAACAGCTTAGTGGGCGTTATCCCCAATGTATGGCCCACATGGATGATATTTTGTATATCCACTCCGTCCATCCGTTTCTACAGCCCATTTTAGAATAATTTTAAAAATATTATGCACATCGAAATCTCAAGTGGACCATACCACTAGAAACAGTGTGATTGAATGCCTCACCATTAAAAATTCCAAAGAGCCCATCGTAAGGTTTTGGTAATGTTTATTTTCAATCCAAGCTCTTGATAATGTCAATAAGGCCTTGATGAAGGGAAATTCTAAAGATCAGATTGATCCAAAACTTTTGTACCCCACAAAACGTTATTAATGGTTATTCATCACTGTTTCTAGTGGTATGGTCCACCTAAGATTTGGATCTTCTTAGGGTTATGGATCGTGTCCTAAAATGAAATGAAAAAACAGATAGACGGTGTAGATATATAAAAAATACATCAAGATGAGCCCCACACGGTTAGGGTTACACCCACTAAGCTGTTCCGGGGGTAACACCTAATTCGCACCCCACTTTTCAAAGGTGATCGGACGTGGATTGCCTGTGACCCCCGGCAAAGATATTGCTGTGCCCCATGTTGTCAGAAGCTGTGTGGGGCCCACAGAGATGCCCGTGAAAAATCCACTGTCCATCAGTTTTGTAATACAACAGTAGGACAGTAATCTAAAAATCAGCCAGATCCAAAAATCAGATGGGACACACCAAACAAGACAGTGGGAACGGAAACGTCCACCGTTGAAACCTTCCTGGAGCTGACCATGATGTTTATATGGAATCCAAACCGTTCATAGGGTTATTACTACTCATATAAACTGTAGGCACAAATATCATCCTGATACAAAACTTATGTGGTCCTCGCAAAGTTTCCAACGGTGGAAATTCAATCCCCGCTGTTTCTTGTGGTTTGGCCTACATGAGTTTCTGTAATCTTCCTGATTTTTCGTATCCTGTCCTACTCAACTTATGGATGGATCAGATCATCTGATCGCCATGATTTTATCATGGCTAGGATCAACCAAGTAGTAGAATGTTCTATCAATTTTTTTTTTTTTTTTTTTTTTTTTTTTACACACGGAAGTTCTATCATTTTCTGACTTTTCCTTTTTCCTTTGAATATGGAGGATCTCCTTAACCTTTGAAGAATCAAAGGGATGAAGTGTTTTTAACTTAACAGTTTTCTTGGCCATCTACCAATCAGGTTGAGGCGACGGTTTCAGTCATTCAAAGAGACCCTGATCCAACGGCTATAATACCGCCGTATCTTATTGAAATACGTGGGGATGTACTCCAGTAGGCCTCACTTTTCTAAACTAGTAAATTGAGGTTGATTTGATTTGGAAGCGGATTGCCGGGAGACTGGGTCACCAGAGATATGACTGTACGGCCCACCGGGAATTATGTGTTATATCCACACCGTCTATCCGTTTTGCCAGATTCTTTTAGGGCATGAGCCCAAAAATGAGGCAGATCCACACATTTTCATGAGGTGTGGTCCAATTGAACTTTGGATCTGCTTCATTTTTTGGTTGATGCCCTAAAATGATCTGGCAAAATGGATGGACGACATGGATAAAACACATGCATCACGGTGGCTATCATAAAAACGCCTGTTGCGTATTTGTGTGGCCCACTGTGATATAGGCCTACATCCACTCCGTTCATCAGTGCGACTTTCAATTTCACTACGTGAGCCGATGTGGGTCGGCTCGGACGTGGACTCACCATTAAAACCTTACAGACTGCGTGTAGGGCCCATTTATTTTTATTGCCATCCAGTCCGTTCATAAGATGGATACCCCCAAAAGAAGACGATTGCACAATGGTGTGGCCCACATGAGTTTTTGATCGAACTCTCTTTTGGGGAAGCGGATTGCCTGTTGAGTAACTCAGTACGCTATAGTGTAATGAGTAACTCAGTACGCTATAGCGTGTTGAGTAACTCTCTTTTGGCCCACTGTGATGTATGTGTATAATCTACGCCGTCCATACTATTTATCATTTGGGTTTTATATAGCGAGCCAAAAAATTGAAGTATATCCAATGCTCAAGTGAACCACGCCACAGGAAACAGTGTGAATTGAGCGGCCACCATTAAAAACTTCTTGGAGACTACAGTAGTTTTGGATCACGCTGATATTTGTGATTTCCCTTCGTAAATGCCTGTGGGACCTTATGAATATGTTGGATGAGAAATAAACATCAATGTAGGCCCTAGGAAGGTTTCAATGGTGGACATGATGATCCCAACTGTGGTGTGGTCCACTTGAGCTTTGGATATGCTTAAATTTTAGGATCATGCCCTAAAATGATCTGATAAAAAGTATGGACGGAGTGGATGAGACACATACATCACGGTGGGCTCTACAGAGTTTGCTCAGTACGCTAGGGCGTACTGAGTTACTCAGTACGCAATCCGCTACCCTTTTTGGCCTCCAAGTGGAAGACTAGCCTCACATGGTGGACCGAGTGGATGTCATGCGCACATCACGGTGGGTCCCACTTTTAAGACGACTTCAAAGGCTGCTTTTGTCCCTTTGCATGGAAAAAGACGGAGAATTTTGGTTACAGGAAAAACTTAGATACTCTGGCAGAGTAGGGTGAATGATACACAGGCACTTGGAAATTACTTAAACTGTCCAAATTGGTTTTACTAGCTCGGACATATCATGAACCAAACAGATTAGTGGGCATTCATTGAACGGTTAAAAATGAAAAAAAATCCAATGGTCTTAATTCAACAATGAATTGTCCCCAAATCACAAATTATTCCTTTTGGACTATGAGTATAACAATTTATCGTAATTACAATGCACAGTGTTAAAGTCTGAGTCCCGTATCAAGCATCACAGCGAGTAAACATGGGTTTAGTGTTACCCGGTACACCGGATCGGATTCATCGAGTACTCCCCGCTCTTATCGTGCGGATAACCAGTTTGGCCACTAGTGATATCTTCATCTATAATATGTTTCAATTTTAGTGATGGCTCTAAATTGCATTTCAAATCTCAGTGGATCATGCCACGTGAAAATGTGTTAATCCGGCCTACAATTTTATTGTATACTGTCAAGATCACAGGAGATGAGGAAAATAATATCGCTTGATCCAAAACTCTGTGTCTCAAAGAATTTTTCAGGTAGACATCATTTACACTTTCTAGTGGTGTGGCACTTTGATTTGATGCGTCTTTTTGGCACCATACTAAATCTCTTTAAGTGATGGACGTAGGGGATAAATGCGACTGTGGCCCACAGAGTTTATCGCCGCTAGGTGCGAGTACTAGTACGCACCGCGTCCTTAGTGGGTGTCACACTTACCGTGTGGGGCCCACCTTGATGAATGTGTTGTATATCCACACTGCCCATACGTTTTTGCATCTCATTTTAGGACGTATCCCAAAAATTAAGCAGAACAAAATCACTGGTGGACCACACCACTGGAAAAAGTGGTGAATGACCATTAAAAACTTTTTGTATTGTCCCTTCATCTAGGTCAAAAAGTTTTGGATCAATCTGATATTTGTATTGTCCCTTCATCTAGGTTTGATTGACCATATTAAAGGACTGGATGGCAGATAAACACTACGGATCAGCTTAGGGTGGACCTGGGAAGTTTTGAATAGTAAGCCTTCAATCACCACAGTTTCCTTTGGTATGGTCTACCTGAGACTTGGATCTTCTTAAATTTTGGGATCACGTTCTAAAATGGGCTGGGAAAATGAATGGACGGTGTGGATTTATAACACATCATCAAGGTGTGCCCCACGGTAAGGGTAACACCACCTAGTCCACTCCTGCCCTTAATACTTAAAGGGGAGATTTATAAGAATGGACACAAGGTATAATGAAATTAATCTTTTGGCGTTCTCTCTAAAAATTAATTTTATGGGCATAAGGATACTTTTTTACTTTTTTGTAGGAAAAAAATGCCTGTGTTTCTGTATTGCGAGGATTAGTGGGTCTGGCTAAATCATGAATGGGCTCATGATCACTCATTGGTCGATTTGAGCAGTTCTTTTTAATCGGACGACTGTGAACCATAGAAACTTATTTTTCAATTTTTGAAGAGAAGCTCTATGACCCATAATAGTAATAACATTGTTTATTAATTCTGAACTATTTTCTTTGGTATAATCCAATTGTGATAGTTTTGCCTTAAATTTGAGCCAATGACACGAAATTAAAACCCTTTTCATGTAGATAGAGTGGATTTGTTTTACAATAAACCAATGGACCCCACATAAGATGTGGAATAGGTTCATATGATATGCCCTTGTCGTACAAAGCCCATTTAGCATTTTCCTTCTTTCCTTTTTCGTATACCGGAACACTATCCAAATCCCCACAACGGTTGATAGTTATTCGGAGCTCCATCACACTCTTTGGAAGACTATAACAATTTCCAACGAAGCTCTGTCATACATTACTTGGGTCCGCAAAGATTTGTCATAAGTGGGCCATACCATCAGAAGCAATGGTAATAGTGACACTGCCATTGAAACCTTGCTAAGGCCCAACATGATATTCATTTGACATCCAACTTGTTCATAAAGTCTCACAGAACCGGATAAAGGGAAAATACAAATGTCAACTTAATAAAAATCTTATGTGGGCCTAAGAAGTTTCATCTATTACCCACTGTTTCTTGTGGTGTGGCCCACTTGGATCTTCTTCCCTTTTTTGTATCATGACTTAAAATGATATTCTAAGTTGTTTCTTGTGGTGTGGCCCACTTGGATCTTCTTCCCTTTTTTGTATCATGACTTAAAATGATATTCTAAGTTTTAAAATGGATAGATGGCGTGGATAAAAAAAATATAAATCAGGGTGGACCCCACAGAGCCCCTGTCCTGGAAGGGTTAGGATGCAATCCGCTCCTAATTTATGGTAGTGTGTAAACTGACAGTCTCCCTCTCCTGACAAAAGTGCTACATTGTCTATATCTTAAGGTCACATGCATCACAGCTCAAGATCTGTCTTTTTTCGACGGACGCCTTTCAATCCTTACCATGCACGTTAAAGCCTGCATGGCATCTCACTCCCTCCCTCAAATACACCAAAACAACCGTATATGCACTCCCCTCCCTACATAAACCCCATTTCAATCCCACAACCAAACACACCCATATAGATAGATAAGATAGGAGTCTAAGAACCACACACACACATGAAAGAAAAAATGCTCCCCATTTTCCTCCTCTTCCAACTCCTCCTCATCTCATCCTCCACACATGCAGCTGATTTCTGTGTGGGAGATCTCACGAAGCCAGACAACCCAGCAGGCTATCCATGCAAGAATCCCGCCAATGTCACCATCAATGATTTCGTGTTCTCCGGCCTCGGCATTGCCGGAAACACAACCAATCTAATCAAGGCAGCCGTGACGCCTGCATTCGTGGACCAGTTTCCTGGCGTCAACGGGCTCGGGATCTCGATGGCCCGATTGGACCTTGCGCCCGACGGTGTGGTCCCACTCCACACCCACCCAGGCGGGTCGGAGATCCTGGTGGTTGTGCAGGGGACGATCTGCGCCGGGTTCATTTCCTCGTCGGCGAACATCGTCTACTTCAGGACACTAAAGAAGGGGGATATCATGGTTTTCCCACAGGGGCTGTTGCATTTCCAGCTGAATGGCGGAGGGATTCCAGCCATTGCTTTCGTTAGCTTCAGTAGCCCAAGCCCAGGCCTGCAGATCACCGCGTTCGCACTGTTTGCGAACAATCTGCCGTCGGAACTCGTCGAGAAGACCACCTTCCTTGATGATGCTCAGGTGAAGAAGCTGAAAGCTGTGCTTGGTGGCACTGGCTAAGTGAAAATGGGATTTGTTTGGATTGCGTTTTCTTTTCGGGCTTGCGTTTTGTTTGTGTTTGGGCCCATGACTTTTCTAAGACTCCAAAACCATGGTTTTGTTGGTTTAGAATGGTTGAATATTGTGATTTGAATTTATTGGATGTGTGGATTGTTGAATTACCAAAATACCCATGCTGGAAATTGGCTTTTAGAAGGCCAGGCCCAGGTAAGCCCAACCCAGCTTGTGAGGTGGGTGGAACCACTGACTGTGGGGCCCACCATGATGTATCTGACTACATCCACGCCATCCATCCATATTGAAAGCTCATTTTAGGTCATGATCCAAAAAATGAAGCAGATCCAAATCCCAGATGGACGACTAGTACAGGAAAAAGTTGTAATCGACCATTAAAAACTTCTTGTGGGCCACAAAAGCTTTGGATCAAGATGATATTTGTGTGGTCTCTTCATCTATGCCTTTGTGACCTTATCATAAGGTTGGATGGAAAATAAACATTCAGGTGGAATCCATGAAGTTTTTAATGGTGGGGATTTAATCAAGACTTTTTCCCTCGGTGTGGTCCACATAAGACTTGGGTCCGCTTGATTTTTTTCACAATGGCCTAGAAAGATCTTTCAAAATAGTTGGACGGTTTGGATTTAAGGTACATACATCACTGTGAGCCCCACGGTCAGTGGCCCCATGGATCCATGATACCGCGCCCTAAAATTGATGCCCAGCCCATGATGAGATAAATGGACCCCACTTGAACCGTTGGTTGCTGGGACATGAAATTAAAATGTGGCTCAGATTGATGGCCTTGAAGTTCATCCCACGTGTGATGGGCCTTTTCCTGGCCTGGCCCATTTGCGGAACTAGTTGCAATTAGAATCTCGACCGTTTATTGAGGACCCGGCAACCCAGACAGACTCATTGGGTACTGAGTTGAGGTGGAACTCGCCCAAGTAGGAGGATGACTCTTCCAAATTGGGCCCACTCGGGCAGATTTTCGATGTTGACTCGTGCTGCCTAACCAGATCAAACTCTACTGAGTCGACTCAAAAGAGTCATACCTGACTGAGTAGTCAGCCATCGATGCTTCCGGCTAGGGGTTGTCAACAGGCTGGGTTAGGACATGACCTAGCTCTATCCAAGCCCAGCCCGTATTTTTCAATATAGACCCAAACCTGGCTCAGGCCTGTAACAAGCCAAAGTAGTCCAGCCGAACCCGCCCGAAATGTTTATTCTAAGACCAAGCCGAAGCTGAAGCCCAAGCCCAAGGGTTGGTCCAGTTAGAGAGCATAGATCCAAACCCGGTCCAATTGAGAAATGGATCTAAAATTTAAGTCAGAGCCAGCCCTTGGTTGAAACCGGAGACCAAGTTCGGCCTGAGGTGGTCCAGGCCAGTCTAAGGCTTGACTAATGGACTCTTGTACATGCTCCAAACTCGGCCCGATTGAGAAACGGGTCTTAAAGTTAAACCCAAGCCCACCCTCGGGCTTGATACTCCAGCCCAAGTCCAACCTGAATTGGGCCAACCGGGCTTGATCTAGGGTTTCCCTGCGGCACATCTAGACCGTTTAATAGATGGGACACCTATGGCTTATCCATGGCCCAAAAATATCACTGAATGATGATTCTAATCACCTAAAGCTATAGGGCAATAGATTGATGTCATCTACAGGATATGGGCCATCAAGAGGTAGAAAAAGGAGTTGAATGGTCCGGATTGTCCAGCATATCTGTGGATATGAGGAATATTATTCTATATTTTGGCAGCATGCTTTACTATTCTCAGAAGGGATATCAAATCTGGACCGTCCAAATGACAGCCCAATTCTTCAATGGATTATGGATCAAATATCACACTGATTGGATGATGCTAATCATTTGAACTGACAAGGGCCACAAAAAAAATCCATTGATCAGATGTTTAGGGCCATCCAATCCCGGTGAGTTTTGGATGTGGATATTACATAAGAGGTGGACTGTGTGATGGACGGTTTGGATGGACAGAGACATCATCTTTTTGGAACTTTAACAAAGTTCACCCATGCGGTGGACGTTAGGAAAACCGCAATGAATAATTCTATCTTACGCTATGCACGTGTTCTGCGCTGCATGAATTTTTTTCATAGAACGTGCATGACTTGGGTGTGCTGTAACGTATGTAGGCCTCACAGTACTAAATGTGTTGCATGCACATCAATCCTGGCCGTCGAAATCATGAATCAACAATATGGATGGATCATATTCCATCACTTTAGTCGGATGATCTTAACCATCTCACTTTTATCAATTGGATTTAGACCATGGACCGGTTTCTTTTTAACCATCCGTGTGATACCCACCAGTCAGATGGTTAGGATCATCTGATTAATGTGAAATTTGGACTACGGTTCCACATCAATGTGGTCCACGATATTAACGGTCTGGATTGTCATGCATTGTTCCACCTTGAAGAACTTACTTCCCTTCCATTTTCATGGTGGGGCCACCCTGTTGGACAGGTTGAAGTCATACACACGCCATCTTGGCTCCATGCTGACTTGGAGGCTTTTGGGTGGTTGGCCACTGTTATCTGTTGTGTGGCCCACCTGATGATTGGATTCGCCAGATATTTGTTGCACACCCACCTGATAATTGGATCACCGTCTACAGCAGTGGGCCCCACCGTGATGTCCATGTAAAATCCACTTTAGCTACAAGGTGCTTCACCCCATGTAACGCCCCGGCCCAAAAATCAGCCTGATCAGTGGTTCAGCAGGACAAAGTGTATTGGAAAATGCTTACGCTCCAAACTATTTTCTTTGGTGTGTCCCGCCTAAATCATGGATTGGCCTGATTTTTTGGGTTGAAGTCTAAAGTTTGGTGTAATGGTTGGAGTGGATTTCATATAATCAGCACGATGAGCCTTATAAAAATTAAAGATGGATTTTGCTTTCCCAATTAATTCCTTTGGTGTGGCTCACCTGAGTTCAAAGGTGAGCCTTTTTGTTTTTTTCGACCTAGGCCTAATGTGGGATTGCCCATGTAATGGTGTGAGTGGATTTCACATGCAATTCACCATCGGACCATTAAAAAATCAAGGGTGGGCTGATATATTAAGGGAATTTTAGGACACACACCTTTGACTTTGGTGGGACCCAAAATGATGTGTATGCAAGATCGACTCTGACCAATAGATGCATAATCCCAGGCTGACGTGTGATTTATGTTGGGAGAGATGTCCACCCCTGATTTTTATAGGTATCACCTTGTTGATGATTATAAGAAATCCACTCCAACCATTAGGTGCCAACTAAATCGTGCGGCCCAAAAATCAGGCCCATTCATGTTTTAGTTGGGCCACACCAAGGGAAATAAATTAGAGGGTGACCGTCACATGATACATTGTTTCCAATCATATAGTCCACTCGAATCACAAATAGGGATGATTTTTTGTCTCTATGTTTAACATCACAAATAGGGATGATTTTTTGTCTCTATGTTTAACATCAGTTTAAACACTTGGTCATAGGGTGGATTTTACATAAACATCTTTTTTTTTAAAGATACCCAGCAGCAAGAAGGCCGCTATAGCACAGACGTCCAAGATTGTAAGATTTATTGGCCTACATTGAAAATAAAAAGCCAGCGACTCAAGAAACAAATGGAAGTAACTAATAAAGAGGAATTCATAGGAAGGTCAAGCCAAGAGAGTAAAATACATTCATTGATACCTATCTCCTTCCATGAATCACCACCATAAGAAGCTTCTACTCGATTAAGCCAATTTATCTAGCCAGTGTGGGGGCTAGGCCATAGTTTAAACTTTTGAGACTTTGACTTCCACATTGTCCAGTCAAGGTATCCTACATAAGTAGAAATTTCTCTTCACAATGGGATGGAAAAAAGAAGCAAAGAGATGAAAGGTCACTAGAAAAAGAGGGTAGAAAAGAAGGGCTAGGAACATGTCCGAACTATTTGAATCGAAAGTAGAGGTCTCAGAAAGGAAAAGTACCCGATTAGATATTGACGCTTGAAGATGATCGAGGAGAGAGGAAACATAAGACGAATAGGGCTGCACATCGATTCGATCAATTCAATTTTGCATGAAACTGAAATTGAATTGATCCTAAATTTTTAAAATTGAAACTGAAATTGAATTGATCTTAATTTTGAAATTTCAAATTGAAATTGAATTAACTCCATTTTTTTGGAATTGATATAAGATTGAATTGATGGAATTTTCGATTTGATTCAATTTTTCACATATTACAAATTGAAAATCGATAGGTTTTGTAGGTTTGGATTTTATAGTACCTCAAGTGTACATATCAACTCTCACCCTCCAAAATGTAAGATTTCGTGTGACCTACCTAATCATGGGTCAGCTTGATTTTTCACCCTTAGGCATAAGGTAGGATTTATGTCTAATGATTGGAGTATATCTAAGATACACATCACGGTGGGCCGTCTCAAATATGAGGGTGGGCATACCATAAAATTTTGGATTTTTAGGAGTAGGATTGGGTACGTATCACACGTTATTGTGCTACTGGTAAAGCTCCGTGGACCCCACATTGATGAGTTTCTTTTATCAACATTGTCCATTCATCTTTCCAACACATTTGAGGGCATGAGCCAAAATATAAGGTAGATCCAAATCTAAGGTGGACCACACCATAGGAAACACTGGTGATTGAATGACCGCCATAAAAACTTTACTAGGGGCTACAAAAGTTTTAAATGAAGTTGATATTTGGGTTTTCCCTTCATCTAAGTCTGTGCGACCTAATCGACAGATTCGATGGCAAATAAACATTACAATGGGCCCTAAGAAGTTTTTAATGGTGGGTGTTCAATCACCCCCATTTCCTATGGTTTGATACACCTAAGATTTGGATCTCCCTCATTGTTAGGCTTATGCCGTGAAATGAGCTAGAAAATTGGATGGACAATGTGGATAAAACACACAGATCATGCTGAGCCCACAAATCTTTTCCAGTAGGACACCGTATGGCTGTTGTGTCCTACTTACACAATCTCGATACTTACACAGTATGGTCAACTATGATGTGTATCTGAGATCCATATAGACCATTAGACATGTAGTCCCACCTTAGGCTCAAGGCTGAAAATGAAGATCACCCTCGATTTAAGTGGGTCACACCTTAGGAAACAGTTAAGATAGAGACAACCACTCTTAAAATTCTTGGGGACTACAAAAGTTTTGGAATCAAGCTAATGTTTGTGTGGTCCCTTCATCTAAGAAGATAAGCTGTCAAAACAAATGGACGACAGATCCATCACAGTGGCTTGCACACTAAGGTATCCTTGGAAGCGGTGTCCATTCGTGTCAAAGGTTCCTTGTAAATCTTTTTAGAATTTTTTTTTTCTTTTCCCTGGGCCAAAGTTTCAAAGTTGCATCGACTAAGAACCTAGATTACCAGCGAGAACCGTCCACCAGAATCTAATTGGGGCCACTGTGACATTTGTAGAAAACCACCATGTCCATCCGTTTTTCCATATCATGTTAGGACATGGCCTAGAATGAGGTATATCTAAGACTCAAGTGGCTTGTGCTACAGGAAATGGTGATGATTAAATGTTCACCTTTTGAACATGGTGGGGTCACGGAAATTTTGTATGAGGCTAATTTTTTTATGGTTTTAGTTCATCCAAGGTAGAAATGACATTATCAACACTATGGATGGCATATAAATGTGTATGTGTATTCAATTCAATTTGATCAATCGATTCAATTCGATATAGATCGATTCGATCGATCGGAGCCGAACATTGAAATGGAATTGAAATTTAAATTTTTTTATAAAAAAATTAAATTGAATTGATCTTGGGAAACGATTCGATTCAATCGATAAATTAATCATAAATTGAATTGTGTGCAGCCCTAAAGATGAAGCAGATGTGTGATGATCAAACTATACAACTTTCATCTTAGCTATCTAAAATTCCCAAGAAGGCGGTTAATAAGAAAAGAAGGAAACCTAAAGTAAATAAAAAAATAAAATAAAAAAACAAAAAAACAAAATGGATTCAGTGAGTCCAAGGCCAGAATAATTAAAACTCACCTTTTAAAAAATGTATTATCAATTGTATCAGTAGCAATTAAGGAGCGAAATTATGATAGACAATTTCGGACACAAAAGGCTATGCATGGCTATCATAAATCGACAGGGTGCTGCCACATGGCATCTGTCAGCGGCAGTGCTAGTCAAAGTCCCTAAGACACAACATCTCTTCACATTCTCCAAGTGTAAAGAGACGTGCAGAACATTGTTTATATCTGACCTATCACAATCAACTCTAACAAATAGGATGATGACGCGTGTTGGCACACTTGTACGGAAGCCAAAAAAGGTACTCACAACACCATATTAGAGATCATAATAATCCGAAATAAACCTCTGCTACATACATGTGTCACGTCAGGAATGCCATATGACTAGGAACATACGTACAACCGAAACTATAGAGTTGGTTATCTTCCCAGTTACAAATGGCTAGAAGATACAAGCTACACATATGCAAAGCACCCAAAGAACAAGCATAACCTAGCGTAACGCTAGGGCGGTGACATGCAATGACACGTGGCTAAATTTAATTGGCCACACGTAGCTGTAGGCCTCTAAACAGTGCACCAAGAGGGAAAAAGTTGCCTAAAAATGAAAGCATAAGTACATAGAATAACGCAGTAGTTGGCTGGCTTCTTCTCAAAATAGAAATGTATTAAAGTAAGCACACTAACATATTGGCTTGTTGATCTTAAAAGTCAAGGGACCATACAGAAGGCCACCGTCTAACCCAAGTATATAAAAGAAGCACAAAATGAAAAGTTCTAGGCCCTCACAAATCCAATTAAACAAATTACATAGTCAGCGTTGCCTGTCAAATCATTCATCTAACATGGACATCTATATTATTTTAACCCTAGTTTAATTTCTTCACTTCTATCCAGCACTATATTGTAGCACGTCTGGATTGATTAGTGCAGTTTTAGTTAGTCACTCCACCTTTATCTAGCGCATTGCTGCAACAAGTTGGATTTAGTTTAGTTTCATCCACAACTTTGTTCTTAGAATCCAAATCCCTAAGTCCCTACTTAGTGATTCTCTCACCCATAGTTTGTTAGCTAAACCACAACTATCTCATGAATGTCCAGGTTCAGACAATCATCTCATAATTGTCCAGGTCCAGAAAACTATCAACCATCAATAGTCGCTTCTCTTGCTCGAATTGTTGTCGATAATTTCTTCTGATTTTTTTTTTTAAATCAATTGTACAACATCCACATGTAATTAATAAAATCGGCACTTAGCCTTATATTTCTTGTTTTCTCTTTGAGCATTTATTTTATTGACAAGCGCAACAAAGCTATCACTATTATGATAAAAGTCTTGTTTTTAGGACAAATGAACTCATTTAAAAGACTCTCCTTTTTACAAATCAACTGATTCATTATTAATCAAGTGGCTAAGTAATTAGCAAACCTTTACAAATATGGTTCTAATCCTACTATTTTGGTGCCTAGGGTCACAAGATGTTTGGTTTGATTTAAGTCAAATACGATTCTAGCACGCCCGACACATAATATACTCGCACAAGCACAACAAAAATTGGATCATTCACTATACATATGTCTTAATTGAAGCCTAATAAAAGCACAGGGCTTTTTCCAACAGCCTAATATACTCGCACACGCATAACAAAAATCGGATCATTCACCGCACATGTCTCAATTGAAGCCTAATAAAAACACACGGCTCTTTGCCAACGGCCGGATACATAGCTATGAATGTTTTTGCTCCTTTCTATGATTTACCCATTCCTTTCTTTAAATATCTATAAATTAACTGATCAAATATCAAGTTGGGTTAGCAATGACTCGAGCCAGTCTTTTGACTCGACCCAACCCGGCTTTACATCGGGTCAGGTCGAGTTTGAAGGTTTTTAAACTATGCTCTTAATGAGTGAGCCTGCCCAGTGTTTTGCCCGGGTCATCTCAGGTCCACCTGTTGCAAGGCTAGTATGTCCCACACGTGCTTCAGGTGACCGTGTTTTGATGTGCTAGATGACATAAGAGCCAAAAGAACCGAAAAACGGTAGAGTCATCTCTTCAACATGACATGGCATGGTTATGTGAAAATCAGGTTCATCCATATGAAGGGTCCCACCATAGATAGTTTACGTCCCAAAAGTTACGTCTATTATACATTTTTATTCATCTATTATCTGGCCATCAACATGATGGTGGAAAACAACAACAGTTTTTTTTTTCTTTTCTTTTCTTTTAAGTTAGTCATGCAACGCACGCACCCTGCTAGTTGGATAATGCGCCCACTTGATTAGTCACACAATGTACCCACCCATTTTGAGTTTGCTTAGCACTTGAGCCTGAGACCTACTGTTGAAGCGTCTAGGCGTCTTTCAGATCTCAGTAGGATAAACCATAGTTCTAGAACTCAAGTGACTTGACTAAAAATTCAGCCGAGTCCACTCGATTTGACCAGAAATTGAGCCAAGTCATTGGGAACCGACTCATCGAGTCAGCTCACCTTCTTGGTCGACTCAACACAATTCGAACTGAGGCATTGGCAACACTTAATTTTAAACACGTGCAAGTGGCAAGATTCAAATTCAAGCCTCTACCATGTATAACTAATTTTCTCATTTTAATTATTAAATATCCAGTAGAGTCAAATCGAGTCTCTGAGTCAACCCGACCAGGCTGGCCATCGAGTCGGGGCGAGTTTTCGAGTTTTTGGCTTACCAAGATCAGTACATCACCCTTGTCATGTGCACATGGATGGCCCACTGACAACTGGGTAAACTTTGCGGGAGCCTACCATGATGTATCTGTCTTATCCACACCATTCATCTGTTTTATCAGCTCATTTTGGGCACGAACCCAAACTTAAAGTATATCCAATGCTCAAGTGGACCACTACAGGAAATATTGGGGATATTGATGTCCATTGTCGAAACTTTTCTAAGGCCCACAGTAATGTTTATTTGTCATCCAACCTGTTCACAAGGTCACACGGACAAGGATGAAGGGAAAGAATCTAGATCGTCTGCTTGGATTCAACAGGATTTTCCTGATTGGTCCACCTCAGTTGACTGAATTAAATGCGGCAGTGTTGACAGTGTGCAATCAGGAAAAACCTGTTGAGGGCGAGCAGACGATCCGGAGTCGAAGGGAAAACATTAATATCAGCTTGATCCAAAACTTCTGTGGCCCCCAAGAAGTTTTCAATGGTAGGCATTCAATTCACACTGTTTTCTGTAGTGTAGTCCACTTGAGCTTTGGATATGCTTCAATTTTGGGCTCATGCCCTAAATTGAGCTGATAAAACGGATGGACGGCATGGATACGACACATACATCACGTTGGGCCCCACAGAGTGTACTCCATAGGCAATACGTTTCCAAGAAAATGTATAGATATGACTACTTCAAAGGTCCTGATTTTTTTTAAATGTAAGTCATCCATCCGTCCTGTGCCAGCGCATGGGTTAATACGATCGGTACATCACCCTGCAATGTGTCCTGTGACAGATGGATCTATCATCAAGTGGGGCCCACTAAATTACTGAAGGGGGGCATCCAACGTCATATAGATGGGGACGTCCCAAAAATCGAGGGGATCAGCAATTGCATGGACCACCAAATAAAATTTGGAGGTTTCTGGATAGTTGTCCATTGTTTTTCTACGGTGTGGCCCACCACAACAGTGCTTGTGCTTGTCTTTTAGCATCAGCCATCAGGGCACTAGATTCTGTAGGGAAGGCAGCATTTATGGGTGACTTTTGCCCTATACTTTCAGCCGCCCTACAGTGATTCGCCTTAGGTACGTAGCCACGTGGATGGAACTATCATGAGATCCTCTCCGTCCATCAGGTATGCTGCTTCATTTTAACCGTTAAACCTTAAAAACAGATACTCCAAAACTGTCAACTAGGCCACACCAGAGGAAATAATTAGGATGGAATCTCCACCATTATTTTTCTGTAGGACCCACCGTTGTGTTCTTATGCAATCTAATCCATTCATCTGACGTGGCTCATCATGATTAAAGCATTACCCAGAAATTATAGTATTCTAAAACTCAGTGGGCCATATGACGGGAATTTAGAGGTTTTATGTATGAACTTTTTAGAGTGGCCCACTTGAGTGTTGAATCATCCTGATTTTTTAAATCAAGTCCCAATAAAGGGTGTTGTATGTGATGGACGGTGTGGATTTCGTGCATGGTGAGTCGTTTCTCTTACGTTAGTGAAAGTAATCCCGGTAGGTACCAGAAGAACCCAACTGGCTACCTACCCGCCCGTCCCCAGCCCACGCCAATGAAGAATGGTCTCAGTTCATTGTCTTTAACGTAATCCACACCGTCTATCCATCCGTAATCCACACCATCTGTCCATTGGATCTAACCTCTGTACACATTATGCCCATGATCATAGGACATCGATACTTTGGATTTCTTGGGTTGGATGTGGACCATCGATTCTCTCTTTAACCTTTTGATTGAATAAAAAGAAAAAAAAATGTAAAAAAAAGGAATTGCTATTACTGGACCTAGCATGGCCCATTGCCACTTGGGACATTGTATGTCACCCCTCTTCGATCCAGTTTGATCCAACGGTTGATATCGCTTTTGTGCAGACCCTTCCACGCCCTACAGCACTGGACCATTGGACGTATCTGATGGACCTGAGGAGCTATCCTAACGGTTTGATCCACCTAGAATTTCCTAGTTGGTGAGAACTGAGAATCACTCTTCTACTGAAAAACATACAACTTACTACTAATAGGGCTGCTATTGTAAACATTGGTAGTGGATTTGGTCAGACCGGGTGACATCAAGTCCCATTAGGCCATGACATGGGAAATTAGGGCTCATAATGGGTCGGATCTGGATCGGCCAGTTGGATCCAGCTCCAAGTCCGTATATTTATAGACGGATTCGGATCCGATTGGGATCCAACTCGGATCCAAAAGGTGATATCCATATCTGATCCATTTATAAATTGTTAGATCCATTTCGGATTCCGGTTGGATCTAGGTCAAACCCACCTCATTACAAATCTAAAAAATTATATAATATAATATATATAATTTAAGTCAAAAAGTGATGCAAATCCCACTATTTACTGTGGTATGGTTGACCTAATAGTGGCATGTTTCAATTTTGAGACATGGCCAAAAATAATTTATAGAACGAATGGCCCATAAATATAACATATACAGTAAGGTGATAATGAGTTGGATCGAACTCGGATATACTCTTTTGAATCCAAATCCGGTCCATTTAAGTAATCGGACGTCTTTTAAGATCCAAATCCGATCCATTTAACTAATGGGACCTATTTTAAGATCCAAATCTATATTATACATATTTGGAACGAATCGGATCTCGGATTGGCCCTCTCTTCCATTGAGAGACCTATGGGAAATCGGATTGCGTCCTGAGTTACTCAGTAGGCTCTTATTGTACTCAGTAAACTCAGTTGGGCCCACTATAAATGTATGTAGTTTATCTACACCGTCCATCCACTTTTCCAGATCATTTAAGTGGTTGAAACCAGAATTGAAGCATATCCAATACTCAAGTGGACCATGCCACAAGAAACAGTGGGTATAATGATTTCCACCGTTGAAGACTTTCTAGGACCCACAGTGATGATTATTTGTCATCCAACCTGTTCACAAGATCACAAAGACATTGATGAAGGGAAAAACCAAATATCAGATTGATCGAAAACTTCTACGGCCCCCAAAGAATTTTTCAATGGTTCAAGTTCAATTCACATTGTTTCCTATGGTGTGGTCCACTTAAGTGTTTTATATGCTTCATTTTTTTTTTTAAACTATAAAATTATCTTTTAAAATGGATGAATGGAGTGGATGAAATACATAAGTCACGGTGGACCTCGCAGAGTTTACTCAGTACGACTAAGTGTAAGAGTTACTCAGTATGGCCTTGTATTGGGTACTACCCTCGCCAGAACGCACGACGAGACGGATGGGTACATGGCGCGGGTACATGATGCATCATCTTTGACGGACGCAGTAGGCCCCGCACATTGGGCCTGAGCTATCAGGCTGCTGTTAGACTGTCACGTCCCACTAATACCGAAGTGCAGGCACTGCATCGGGCAATGGCGAGGTGACTAGCCATGTACCTGTCCGTCTCCACTGCATCCGCCAATGGCGAGGCCACGCGCCATGTGCCCATCCGTCTCCACTGCGTCCACCAATGGTGAGGTGACGCGCCATGTGCCCGTCCATCTCCCGAAAGCCTTGCGCAGTAATTTCCTGCGCTGAGAACCTCGGTGGGGCCCACAGTGATGGTTTTTTAAAAATCCACCCCGTCCATCCGTTTTGGAAGATTATTTTAGGACACTAAAGCAAAAATGAACCTGATCCAAGACTCAAGTGGGCCGAAAACGTGATATTTGAACGTCCACAGTTGAACTATTTGTGGAGCCACAGGAGTTTCGAATCAGGATAATATTTGTTTTTCCAATTCATCCCAGTAGTAGTGATGTTATTAACGGTATGGATGTCATATAAACATCACTGTGGGCCTCAGGGAGGTTTCAACGGTAGTAATTTACCTACCCACCTTTTCCTTTAGTGAGGCCCACTTAAGTCTTGGATCCGGTTCATTTTTGCTTTAGTGTCCTAAAATAATCTTTCAAAACAGATGGACGGGGTGAATTTTTAAAAAAATCACTGTAGGCCCCACCGAAGCTTCCCAGTGCAGGAAATTCCTGCGCAAGGCTTTCGGAGGAAATCCGCGCCCCCTGGATATGCAATAGCTTCCATGACATGGTGTCATTTCATTGCCCCCTAATACTGTAATCCATTAAAAGTTGGTGGGCACCTTTCCAACAAGCATCTGAAGGGCGAATAAAACCACGTCACATCGCCTAACTTTGGCTAGAATGCAGAACGGCCATTCACAAAGACAAGGATTGGATGGTGACCCTCAGTGCTGACCTCCGATGGTATCAGGACTCTATGGGAGCCACCATAATGTATGTGTTTTATCCATACCGTCCATCTGTTTTTCCAGCTTATTTTAGGAAATAAGCCCAAAATAGAAGCATATCCATAGCTTAAGTGGACCACACTATTAAAAATAATGAGAATTGAAAACCTACCGTTGAAAACTTCTTGAAGCCCATGGAAGTTTTGGATCAAGCTTGTATTTCTGTTTTCCGTTCATCCAGGCCAGTGTGACCTTATGAACGGTCTGGATGACAGGTAAACATCACTATTGGCCCAGTGAGGTTTCAATGGTGGAAGTGATTATTCCCCTGGTTTCTTTGGATATGCTTCAATTTTGGGCTCATGTTCTGGAATGAGCTGGCAAAACGGATGAATAGAGAGGATTAAATACATACATCAGGGTAGGCCCCACATTGTCTGCATGCTGTTGGGGTCGTATGCAGGTTCTAAACCATTGCAAAGATGCCCCTTCACAGAAAGGGCCTTACTTGAGCAATCTGTCCGTCGGATAAACGGGAGCGTATTAGGCGGATCCACCGAGGTGGGTGGGACAACTGACTGTGGGGCCCACTGTGATGTATATGACTACATCCACGTCGTCCATCTGTATTAAAAGCTCATTTTAAGGCATGATCCAAAAAATGAAGCAGCTTCCAAATCCCAGATGGACCATAGTACAGGAAAAAATGGCGACTTCTTGTGGGCCACAGAAGATTTAGAACAAGATGATATTTGTGTGGTCTCTTCATCTAGGAACTATGTGTCTGTGACCTTATCAAAAGGTTGGATAGAAAATAAACATTCCAGTGGAGTCCATGAAGTTTTAATGGTGAAGATTCAATGCCGACTGTTTCCCGTGGTGTGGTCTACCAAAGATTTAAGTCAGCTTTATTTTTGAGCATGATGGACCATAGTACAGGAAAAAATGGCGACTTCTTGTGGGCCACAGAAGATTTAGAACAAGATGATATTTGTGTGGTCTCTTCATCTAGGAACTATGTGTCTGTGACCTTATCAAAAGGTTGGATAGAAAATAAACATTCCAGTGGAGTCCATGAAGTTTTAATGGTGAAGATTCAATGACGACTGTTTCCTGTGGTGTGGTCTATCAAAGATTTAAGTCAGCTTTATTTTTGGGCATGATGGACCATAGTACAGGAAAAAATGGCGACTTCTTGTGGGCCACAGAAGATTTAGAACAAGATGATACTTGTGTGGTCTTTTCATCTAGGAACTATGTGTCTGTGACCTTATCAAAAGGTTGGATAGAAAATAAACATTCCAGTGGAGTCCATGAAGTTTTAATGGTGAAGATTCAATGACAACTGTTTCCTGTGGTGTGGTCTACCGAAGATTTAAGTCAGCATTATTTTTGGACCATGCCCAAAAATGAACTTTCAAAATGGTTGGACAGTATGGATTTAAAGCACATACATCACGTGATGTGAGCCCCAAAATGATGGGTCCACCACACCGGGGTCTCACCTAATCCGCTCTAGTGTAAACAGGTAGGCAATGGTCATGGCACAATCTTAGCTATCGGCACAAGTTATATGCTGCACCACCCGAGTGGATTAGGTGCGGTGTGCCTCACCCAAAAACGTTGTGGGCTTTACTGTGGGGCCCACATTGATGTATGTATTCCATATCCATGTTGTCCATCCCTATAACCATATTATTCTAGGACGCGAGACGAAAAATGAAGCGGATCCAAATCTAAGGTGGACCACATCATAGGCAATGGTGGTAATGGATTATTAAAAACTTAATATGGGCCACTCAAGTTTTGGATCAAGCTGATATTTGTTTGTTCCCTTCATTCATGTTTATATGACCTCATCAAAAGGTTGGATGGTGGATTAACATTAGGAATACATTACAGTAGGGCTCATGAAGTTTTTAATGGCTGAGAGTTCAATCACCGGTGTTTCCTGTGATAAGGTCCACCTGATATTTGGAATTGCTTCATTTTTAGACTCAAGCCTTAAAATGATCTGAAAAAATGTATGGACGATGTGAATATAAAATACATACATCAAGGTGAGCCCTCAGTAAGGGCCGTACGTAATTAATCCGCTTTCCCAGCTGCTAGATAGGCACCAAACACAGCTCTTAAGGAGGCGTTTGACATCTCTACAAATAAGAACTTATCCGCTTATTTCTAAAAATATAAAAAGCTTTTAAACCGTTTGGTAAAAGTCCGATGAAGTGCTTATCTTTTTTAGAAAGTAGCAAATAAGCCCCGATTTAATAAGTTAGAAGGGGTTACTTTTTGAAACGGAGCTTATTAAGCTTAGGTGGGTAGACATTTTGGACTAATTTTTTAACAAGCTACTCTTAAACTTTTCAAGTAATTCCCATCATTACCCTCTTCTTCTCTTTACAATTTCTTCAAGAAAAGCCCACATAATGAATGACCCATAGTGAAAGTGGGCCCACATGATGAATGGCCCATATCGAAGGTGGGCCTACATAATGCACGGTCACATCAAAGGTGAGCCCCACATAATGAATGGCCTGCTTCAAAGTGTGGAATGATGATGTATTAGAACCCTTGAATGTAATATGATCAGAATGATCAGATGATCCTCTCATTTTTGGCCCACCCCTAGATTTCAAGCAGCTAAAGACGGGAAATTGTGGGGCCCACCATTGCAATGGCTTTTTTTCTACTTGTTATGAATGAGCGGTTATGAGTATATATGTGCCAGCAAAAATGCTCCAGTTCTTTCACTTAGAGCATGTACTAGTGCACTGAGCTGCATTGGGACACACTTGATCCAATCTTGACCGTTCGATTTGTAAAACCTACGTTTCATGGGCCACAATGTGAGTATCACACTAATATGATAAATATTAACCATTTGATTGATGGTATTTAATATGGACGGTCAAGATTGTTTACATGAAATACATCTAAATGAGATTTAATTTCTCTATTTGTTAGGTCTGATCATGGATTACTTATGATTTTAAAGAATTATTTTTGTGAGGCGATCTTAGTTGTCTATCTCATCTTGGAAAAAGAGTGGTCATAAAAAAAAGGCCAAATCAAAGATAGAGTAAATCATATGATCATTGAACTTTTTCTTAGTAGTCCATGATACACGTCTCAAACTTGATAGACAATTCGGATCAATTTATTGGACTACACAAGTGAACGAACTAAGAGAACTATAACTTATGGTGCTCTCTCTCTTTATGCTATTATCAGTATCATCAGATGGTGGGAGGCTTGAATGCAGCACCGTTGGCACCCAACTCCGTTCATTTAAAGACATTGGTAGGAATCAATGTTAATAATCTGTAAAAAATAAGACCATAATATAGAAAATAATGAAAACAAACCTATCATAATTAGAAAAGAAAAACAAATAGATCCTTGCCATTGGACTGTGTTGTTAACACCTTCAGCTGCAACGTATAGAGTAGGGTCCACCTGCTGGAAATGAGTTAAAGGGCTATCGAGGATTAAGGAGTTTGGCCTAATTTTTCACAAACCTCTCTCAATCACCTACACTCATGAAAACAAGCTTAAGTTAGAGCATTAGTTAATTATATTGTTTCATATAAATATGACCTGGATTTAGGGATAAATGTGCACAATGATAGGCTCAACACTTCACAAGCTGGTTAGATGTAATAATTTACTTATTTCAAAGGTGATGAAACTTCATCAACCATATTACATGCCATGATTGTACATCAATCTAGACTGTTCAATTCATTAGCCTATCTAGAGATTGAGCATGACTTGAAAATCACACAGGCATGTGATCATAACTATTTATTTTCTATTGGAGTTAAAACCATCCACTATTTTACTTTTAATAGTCTACTTTGATATGCATAAAATGAATGGTTAAGATTGCTTTATTTTGACATATATATAGCCCTTCATAGAGTGGAATGGCGAAAAAGGAATTCATGGAGCAAACCCCAATTGGTTTAGATGGGTGACTAATGATGATAATGTTATGTCCAAAATGCACCCCACGGTTTAGATGATCTTAATAACCGTAAAATGCGACATGTAAGAAGGTTGAGTCGTGATTGTGAAGCGTAAGTTGGTTGCACTATTGCAAAGTCATCGACTACAAACACAATCATCCACCAGTTTCATGCAACAGCTAAAGCACTCAACCATATTATAATCCACTTCGACCATCAGGTGAGAACCCTTAATTTCAGAGTTCATATAAACTACCAACCCATTATAAAACTCATATTGACGAAACCAATGGTATAAAAATGTAAAATTATGCTTAAAACCTTTAAATTCATGTGGTGTGGTCAACCTGAGGTTTGGATTAGGCTGATTTTTTAATATTCACTTATATTGTGAGTCACACCTGATGAATGGGTTCAATGAAAAAATAAGTACCATTGAGGCCCCACAAACAAACCAATGTTTGCTATTTGTGTGACTATTTTTATTTTTGTTCCGGGCCCACTTGACTAACTAATCCCCAGTTCTATGTGGTGTGGCCCATCTAATGTCTTGTTCTAAGGCATATGATTGAGGGTACCCAATGGATGGAGTAGAGATAACATAACTAAAGTGGTGGCCTAAAGAGCTTGAGTGTTTTTACCAACAGAAAATAGATATCATTGATTAATATGTTCCTCCTCTTAGGAGTCCAAACGCGTATATTAGCTCTGCAATATCGAAAAATGACAATGATGCATCCTTGAAGTTCGCATTAATGTCTATACAACTATCCAAACAATTAAAATTGTCAATTTAATTATTAGTAGAACACTCTAAAACTATATTGATCAAGAAATCCCAACCATCTGGTTAATGGCTATGAAACGGATGGTTAAAAGTAAATATTTAGAAGGTAGAATTAGATAGTTAATGCTATCTTACATAGCACCCTTAGATGGCCTAAATTGCCTTACAACTATGCCATGTGTATAATTGAATTAAGATTATTTTTTAAATGGTGCAAAATAATAGAGCTTATATTTTTTAAGAGGGAGATAAGTTCCCTCTTCTCTCTTTTACAAAAAAAAAAAAGAAGAAGAAGAAGAAGAAGAAAAAAGCTCGTATAAAATCATAGATGCATTTTCCATTTTTGTAGGGCTTTTGGATTCGTTTTGTTGATAATCTGGAAGAAGAAAATGGGAACGAAATTCCTCATAGACTAAAAAAAAAAAAAAAAAGGTTCCCATCTTTTCTCATTGTGTGGGCTGGTGCTCTACTAGCACATATGACATGGTATCAAAGCGGAATGTCAAATGTTTGAACCTTTGGAGCAACAAATATACATTCATAATATATTCTCTCAAAGAAGGCCATTGTGTTATGGTGCGAGTGAGTATCCCTCCACCCTTGCCTATTGTGTTTTTGTGCGGAGTTCCACCTACACCTATGAGGGAGTGTTAAAGCCCCTTGATATACATTGTCATGTCATCCTTTGATGGCTCGAGCTCTTAGAGAAAGTGGTTGTTTGACAAGGCACTCTCAAGCCTCTGGTGTACCATACCTCAAGTCTAACTAGCTTAGATTTTATTAATTTGAATTAATGCTAATAAATGTGATGTGAAAATTAGGTATTTCATGAATTGAAAAATAAGCAAGGCATACTTTTATTTATTATTATCCTTATAGCACATTTTTCTTTTATTTTATTTATTATTGACAATATCATTAATTATTTACCAATAATCAAAATGGTTACATGATAGCCCCTTTTTTTTTTTAATTGTAACAACTCGAAATTTCGGCACCCGAGTACGGAGACTCTGATCCCGAGTTCCCGAGTGTTAACTAAATAAAATGCTATTTTAGGAATGCCACACGTGGAAAATGCACCCACGTGTGTCCTCAATCAGATTTATATTTATTCCATTCACAAATAATCAGAGTAACGCATTTCGATTAGCGGATCATAAGCAAAGCGGAGGTAACTAAATCTAAAAATATAGGGCTAACACCCTAGATGAACAATTCAATCGCAGTGTAAGCCCATATGAGAATTATACGAATCACAATAGATGTAATAAGAAGAAAAATACAACTACCAAGAGGGACGAAGCTAGAAGACTACTAAGGCGCCCGTGCGCGCCACCAACTGGTCCTATTCTTGAGACATCTGCATATGTCAAATAGAAGGCGTCAAAACGCCAACATAGTGAAGAAATAACCTCAAAGTTAGACTCGAGATATTTAAATTATAAACAGGTTTATATAAGTATATTATTCTTAAGCGTGTTGTCAAATTAATCAAGTTTAGGTAATGTCCACATACAAATCATACATCATCCTAGGCTAGTTGATTAAATGCATGGATGTCATGATTCCGCACACAATGCATGTCCCGGGCAAGCCCTGGCCCGACCAACTGGTATCAGAATCCACAGTCCACCTGTCTAGCAGGTCGTAGGTCGTAACTGAGTACACAGCCCGGATGACACAGAGAAATGACATGAGGTGCTCAAGATAGCGCTGGCGCCACATCAAGCAACCAGGCTACACGAGTCCCCCTCAAATGCAATGTCATGTATGCATGATTAATTAAAGTATTTATTAGTCCAATTCATCTAGCAAATTGGTGAAGCCAGAATACCACATCGTATCGTAAAGTCTAACCGGGACTATCTGGCTCCCTGTGATGCGTAACCAATCATCGCCAGTAACCCCTCGATCCAAAGTTGAGTTATCTTACCATGAAAGCCTGGTTCGACCGTGACTCGTCAGCCACGACCAAATCAAAGCGGAAGATCTCATATCCCAAATATCAAATACGATTAATTTATTCAGAGGTGCAAGCATTTCACTCGGAATTATCCCAATGCACGCCCGGGTCGTTCGAATGGTGCACAGGCACGCAAACATCGGCCAAGATCACATTTGTCGCAAGGGCCATTTGAACAACAATCGGTCACCCCTGTCAATGCTCACTGGTCACTACGAGGAGGCACCACCCCATCGTAGGCCGATAGCTCAAACACGGTGTCCCATACCACCATGCCTGGCTCATGAGACTTGGTGGATCGAGTCGCAATATGGTTTTAAGTGGACTATTCACAGTGGGAACGATGATATTCTAGATTTTATAGGATATGATTCAAGAATGAAATACAAAAATGATTAACTCTGAATTGGGCTTATTCGATGGACCCAAGTGGACGACGACAAACCAACAATGGCCACTATCGGTCGACCGTGTCCCGCTTGGTTGATCGAATAAGTCCCTGACTGCCAACCCAGTGGCAGGCAGTACACTATATCAACGGTTTTCAGAGCTTAATCCAAAGCAACGGATACCTTATTATAATAGTAATTTAGGTTATTAAATACCTAATCATAAACATATCTAAGCACCTGGCCGACCGACTAGCCCGACCGATCCAAAGGACCCGGATGACATGACCCGGATGACATAGCCAGGATAACACAGGGCGCCACATACATCCACAAGCATAGATATATTACAATATTGTAAATTTATATCATTCAGGCATTTCATCGAGCATGTTATCAATCAAACAACCATAGAGGCATTCATCGAACATGTTATGCACACATCAACAATTAACGTATAAATTCAACCAATCATTAATTAAGATTTGTCGAGAATAAGCTTGAGGGTAGATCTTCACCTTAGAATCGAAATTACTCGATTCGGAAGAGGCCGGAGCGATCCAAATACGGTCCGAACGCAGGAAATTGGGAAAACCTCAATTACCTACAATGAATCACAAATCTAGTGTTAATCAATTAAGGTTTAATCTAATTAAGTGTTTAATTAGGGTTTAGGGTTTTGGTATCTTGGATTTGGGAAAATTCCAAATCGATTCAATGAATCGGGGCCTAAATTCGGTGCACCGTCGGAATCCCAACGGAGTCGAGCTTGGTTACGGCTTCTACAAAGCGTGGGCCACACCCAGTCGATGACTGGGATCCCAAATCCTAGCAAGAGGAACCCTAGGGTTAGGGTTTCGTCGGAAACAAATAGGGGTTTTTAACCCTAATGGTCAAAAAATGAAGAAAATGGAAGGAAGAGGAAAAGAAGAGGTAGCTGAACACCTTACCTAGCATGAGGAGGAGAATCCGACCCAAAGCCACCGGATTTTGGCTGGAGAAACTCGAGAATGGAGGTGGAGGCCGGAGAGAGCTCGAAAATCCGAGATTTCCACGGTTGGAGGAGGATTTGAGGAAGAAAGGAGGTTTGAGAAGGGAGGAAGAGAGATAGGAGGGTTTAGGAGCAAAGGGGAGAAGAAGATGAATGAGAGAAATGGGAGAAAGAGAGAAAGAAATGAGAAAGAGAGAGAGAGAATGGGGTTTGAAACCCCCCTTTTAAATCCGTCCAGCCACGACCGGTCGGCCGGTCGCAAATCCGGTCAGCCGGATCCCGCTGTCCACCCATTTTTTCCTTCAAATGAGGTAGCACAACCGGTCCGCCGGTCGTCCCTTGGCCATTTTCTCTAAAAATTTCGGATTTCTTCCCTGCACAGTGAGTTCCCACACAGTCCAGGCTACTTGTCAGCCTTATTTACAAAATAACATTTAAGTAAATGTCATGTTTAATTTATGTTTCCATTTACTTTAAGTTATTTATGTAAATAAGGAAGTACCCCCCATTTGGATTCAATAAAAAATATTAGAAAATTGAAATTCCAATAATAAAGATTTTGATTTTCCCCTCCAAGTACAAATCGTAACTTTTTGGCATTTCCAAAACATAACGCCTTTTAAAAGAGAGGGTTTTTGCCAAATCTAAACCGTTCAAAAAATCTGGAATACCTCAAATAGGCTAAAACACGAAGGTCCGGTAAAATATTCATAATGGTCTCATCGATCTACGTGTAGATTAATAATTCAGGGTTCTTTACTTAGTCTCTACAGACAGCGACATACCCGAGTCAACCCAATCGTTGGAAAACTCTTCCGAACCATGTGATCTTCCAACTCCTAAACTAATTCCATCATTTTTTTGGTAAAAACATTCATTTTAGTCCATAATACATGTGAACACATGTGCAGTACGCCTATAACCGACACACCGAAGGTAATGCCCAAGAACTTCCAATTTCCAAATTAGTGAAAATCCGGGGCGTTATATTAATATGCAAGTGTATTTATAAAGTACATCATGATTGCACTCAATAATCCACGTGTCAAGTAATGCAACATGCAAAGCGTTCATTCACGGGCTGATCTTGCATGAGTAAAAATTAAGTTGGTCACTCATCTCCTAGACTACACAAGTACATTGGATCTTGCATTATGTAGAGGTGGGAAGCCGACTCGACTGGGCTCTGTGGAGCCCACCATAATGTATGGATTTTATCTACGTAGTCCATTCATTTTGCGAGGTCATTTTGGGTATGAACGGAAAAAATGAGGCAAATTGAACACCCAAGCGAGCCATAGAGTGGGGATTCAACATCCAAAAATGGCTGATATTTGCATTTTCTCTTTACCCATGTTTATAAGAACTTATGATTTATGAACAAGGTGGGTAGTAAATAAACATCACGGTGGCCCGGCCCCTAAGAAGATTTCAATGGTGGGTATCATTATCACCGTTGCTTCCTATGATGTGGTCCACTTGAGTATTGAATCTGCCTTGTCTCATGGTTCATAACCTAAAATGATTTGGAAAAATAGATGTACAGCGTGGATAAAACCCATACATCACAGTGGGCCCCACAAGCCGGTCCATTTCTCTAAATCTCTTAGCAGAGAAGGTGATGAAGACACAACAAGAGGAATGAAAGAAGGGGCTTATGCGGAATAATAACAGATCAGCGGCAATAGACATTTTTTTTATTTTAATTTCACGGCTGCTGGGATAGGATTTTCTAAGAGGTTTGTTGGAGCGGTGGGGGCATAGGGAGCGGATTAGGTGCGTCCCGGCTTTACCCATGACGGTGCGGCCCAAAGCGTGGGGCCTACATGGATGTATGTATTCTATATCCACACCGTCCAACTACTTTGCCAGATAATTTTAGGGCATGAACCCAAAAATAAAGCAGATCTAATTCTCATCTGAACCATACAACAGGAAACAATGGTGACTAACCATTAATGGGCAGCAAAAGTTTTGGATCAAGCTGATATTTGTTTCATTCCTTCATACAGCTTATGTTAACTTATAAACAGTTTGGATGGCAAATAAACATTACATAAACCTTAAGGTGAGCCCTAGGAAGCTTTTAATAGTAGGCCATTCAATTACCTTTGTTTCTTATAGTGTGGTCCACCTTAGATTTGGATCTTCTTTATTTTTGGGCTCATACTCATAATTCATAAATGACATGAATAAATAGATGGACGGCGTGGATATAGAATACATCCATCAAGGTGGGCCCCACGGTAAGGGATGCACCGTCAAGGGTGAGGCCGGGGCCGCACCTAATTCCCTCCCAGGGGCTTAAAGCATTAGAGGGGCCAATTGGCTTACATTATACTTTTGATTTGGGAAATTCATTAGTAATTTTTAATTAATTTTTCATATTTTGATTTGGGTCCAGGGATTTTAACTGTTTGGATCTTGCTAATTTTCTTTCACGTGAGTGGTGGTGTATGGATGATGATACTCTACCAGAGTATCAGAGTTCTTCTCTCCTGGAAGCGTAAGAGAAGCTGTCGACAAAAATACCATGCCTACAATTCGCCGTACAGTTGGCTATGAGTTGGCGATGTCTGATCCAGTACAATCCTCCTCAAAGTACTACAGTGCACTCCATACGTGGGACCCACATGTTTCCCACCTATAATCAGTAAATACCATTGGATAGAATGAAACTATGAAGGTTGCATATGAATCATAATAAATAAATAAAAAACCCATGATTTCATTAAAAAAATTACATAATTAAGTATGAAAAAATGATGGTGATGATGAAAGTGGTTTCACCGTTCATTTTGTAAACCCTTATTTGAATGGTTTTGATGTTCTGATCATGGTAATATTTGGATCATGTTCAATCCACGATGTGGACCTACTATCCAACAGTCCATATTGATAATCAGTCGGGCCATTTGGGTTCCAAATACAGATTTCGCCACGTCACGAGGTCACCAACTTTCGTACTGAGTTGAGTTGGACTCATTAACATCCTTTCCGCCGTTTCCCAATGTGAACAATGCAGAAAGGAAAACAGACTCGGAAATAGGAAGGCGATTCGCATGTGTTTAACTTAGAAGGGACTATTCGCGGTACACGTGCAGATATTTCGTAATCTAGACCATTCATCAGGTGACATGAGACATAAATACCATCTCCATTATTGCAGTACATGGGTAGCCCACTGATTTGTGGACCAAGCTGATTTCGGTACACTTAGATATTCGTGTTTGACTCATCTGATGGATCGTCTGGATCTTTCACACGCTTGCCTTTCCAATCTCTCGTATTTTAGGAACATATTTCAGGGCATGAGTTGGATTCGCTTTCTTCCACACGAAGCAATCAATGTAAGGCATACGTCTATCAGCTCTCCGGGTTGTCGGTGGGCTGACCCGACTCGAAAGCCCATGTATGCGGCTTCATTTTTGTTGCTGAGGCCTGAGAGAGCGTCTTTGGTATCTCCTCTATTTTGATTATCTCTTCGGATGCAACGCCCATTGGGATTCATGTTCCCCACTTCCGCACATTCTGGATAGTGCCATGGAACCTCTTTGTAGTTTTCCTCCCTTTTGCCTTCTAGGACCACCGGTTCTTGCAACGGTGCTGGTGTAGGTACCAGATCTTCCTCGTATGGAGCTTTTGCCTTGAGAACTACATTGTTGCCTGTGCTGAAGGGGTAATATCGAGGCTTGTCTTCATAGACCACATAAGGTCGTGGTCCTGGCTTGACTGTTCTTGGAGCGGGAGGCTCCCACGGAATGAATACTGGTCCTCTTGATATGGCAGGAGGTTTCTCTGTTTGTCCGAACTGCCGTAGCGTGATTGATACGCCTCCGGGATTTGCCCCTTGCAATATGACTGGCTCAACTGGAAGAGCTCCTTCCAAGACAACGGGCTCTTGCTGCTGATGAGTATAATCCTTCCATTGTGGATTGGATTGTTCTAGAGTTGCCCCTTGCAAGATGACAGGTTCGTATGTGGGCTCAATGTATGATTGTGCTCCTTCCAGGATGACTGGTTCCCAACATGAGGGGCCGTAAGGTGCCCCTTGCACAACTGGCACATCGTATGGAAATGCTCCTTCGAGTACTACTGGCTCGAGGACTAGAGGAGGAAAGGGACTTGCCCCTTGCATGATCGGAGGAGGACTTGTCGGCCCATAAGTGTAAGCATGAATGGACTGGATGGGGGAGAAGAAGCGATCGAGATGGTCCCCTTCTTCTATACTATTGACTGCAGGGCCACGAGACGAACTGGGGTCCGTTGGGTGTTGAGGCAGAGGATTCCGAAGAATGTTGGTGGAAGCTGCTGGAGAAGTTCCAGGGACCGAGATGATGATCTTGCGGTCATCAATCAGGTCTTGTATGGCATTCTTCAAAGTATAGCATCTATCAGTGGCGTGGCCACGTCCTTGATGATAGGCGCAATACTCATTTTCTCGGTAGTTTGGTGGCAAAGGATGAGGAGGAGGCCTAGGTGTCATCAGAGTGAGTAACTGCTTTTGTACCAGCGTAGTCATGATTTGACTAAGTGGTTGACTGAGTGGAGTGAACTTCCTGGACTCCCTGTAATTCTGTCTGTTCTGGTATGAGTATTGGCCGTTTCCTCTGAACTGCTGCTGTTGTCGAGGTGGCTGTGGCTGAGGATTCGGTTGTGGCTGATATCGCTGAGGCTGATGCTGAACTTGATTCTGCTGATACTGTTGACGTCCCTGTGGGGGAGCATGTTGGTTTCCTTGAGCAGCGGTGTTGATGTTGTTTACCTCTGTTGGGCGGGGAGGAGAACCACTGCGGTTTCCATTCCCGTGCCCGATAGGTCTTCCTTCCACTCTGTTCCTCTTGACTGGAGTGGCTTGATGAGGCCATGGGGAAATCGTCCCGGCACGGATTCCTGCTTCGACTTGCTCTCCAGCACGGATTAGCTGCGAGAAGTTCGCGTACGGATGCGAGATGAGATACCCGGATATGCCTGGATATGTTGAATGAACAATCATGGAGATTTGTTCTTCATCGTCGATGGGTGTCCGCATTCTGGCTGCCATAGCTCGCCAACGTCCCACATAAGCTGATAGTGTTTCATCACTCCTTTGCCTGAGTGCTGCGAGGTCGGCTCTTTTGGGTGCCATGTTGAGATTGTATGCGAATCTGTCGACGAAAGCCTGAGAAAGCTGCTCCCATGTTCTGATGCGGTGGCAGTCCAATGAAGTGTACCAATCTAGGGCATCGCCCTTCAGAGATTTTTGGAACAAACGAATAAGGGCCCCTTCATTTCCTGCGATTGCACTCAGCTCCCCGCAGAAAGCCTTGAGATGTGCTGTGGGACAACCGCTGCCATCGTATCTCTTGAATTTTAGTACCTCAAAGTTTTGAGGTACTCGAGCATCTGGGAAAGGACACAAGTCTCTGAACTTGGTCGAAGGTAAGTCGATCCCTTGCTGTCGCTGAAGCTGATTTTGCAAGATCTGGAACTGCTCCCGCAACTCGTCCAGTCCTGAGTGATCTGTTCGAGCGACTGGTGCCTCCTGGAGTAAGGCACGTTCTTCTTCGGCATAGTGGTCGATGTCTTCGACCCTATGGGCTTGCTGAAAAGCAACCGCGGGTTGCTGAAATTGATTTGATGACTGAACTGGATTCTGATGAACTTGTGCTTGAAATGATGGTAACTGAACTGGAGACTGTACTGAAGGTTGAACTGGAACTTGCTGGAAATTGACTGGATTTTGTTGAATTGAAGATTGCTGAAAATTAACTGGATTTTGCTGAATTGAAGATTGCTGGAAATTAACTGGAATCCCATCGGCGGGGATGTGCTGGAATTGAAAAGTGCTCCTGTTTGCAGGAGGCTGAGATGTTGGGAAGTGACCCCCTTGTTGGGTATTCGCCACTGTCCGCTGATTGATGTGGGCTTGACACTGACCCCCATTGTGGGCATTCGCCAGTGCTGTCCCTGTTGCTGGAAATTGAATTGAAATCCCATCGGCGGGGATGTGCTGGAATTGAAAAGGTGTCCCATCGGCGGAGACATGCTGAGATCTACTGAGATTGTTGTTTGCAAGATTGACTGGAAGCTGACTGGAAGTCCCTGCGACTGGGATGCTCTGAGATGGTCCCGTTGTTGCAGGAAGGTATTGAGAAGGATGCCCCATAGCAAAGGGCTGAGGAGGCTGCTGTCGGTAGTCTTGGGCAGACTCCGATGGTTGTGCTTGATTTGAACTGGAGGCCGGAGGGATCCGGCATGGTTGTTGAGATTGCTGAACTGGGCCAACCTGATTGTTGGCTGCTGCGGTGGTTTGTGCTTGCATGAATTGCAAGAGCATTTCTTGCATTACTCTCATTCCTTGTGCCAATTCTTGTATGATTGGCATATTGTCAACGGGCTGTTGCGCTGGAGGTTGCGCTTCGGTCATTTCGAGAGCAGGGAAGTGATGAGTTTCTTCTTCGTGGTCGGACATGTCTTGCTGAGCCCGAGTGCGGATTATGCTGCGGAAGGGAAGTTGTCTCCGCGTACGTTGAGCCCGAGGAGGCGCAATGGTGAGGACTGCACTCTACTCTTTTTGGGTTTTGGGATTTTCTATTTTTTTTGTTTTTGGTTTTGAGTAGAATGCTATGCAGATGAGATTGTATGAGGATTAGTGACTTTCAAGTACGGGAAGGATTCTGTTTTTCAAGTCGGATCATGACTAGTGGGACTAGCTTGTCCCCAGCAGAGTCGCCATTCTGTGGACCCTCGCCGATTTTTCCGTGCTCCCACGCGACGTTCTTCTCCCTTTTCCTTTCCTTTCGGAAAAGAAGGAGATGAGGATGCGTGAGTGCGAAATCGCCGTTTGTGCCACTGGCTTGCCTCGTTCTCGAGGGCTTCGTTTGGTTGTCGTATTGAGCTGGATGTGTTTAAGTGAATTTATATAAGACCAGAGTCGCCACTAGCCAGTTACTTCGAATCTACAGTCGGCTAGACCCCGTAGAAACGTTAGAGAAGGGAATCCGAAGATTCCTTCCTCTAAAATGACTCCTGTTGATCTGCGGTCAGAGATTCAAGGTAAGGGATCACGGTTACAGGGTGGGAAGAGGTTAAGCACCCCACACACTGCCCGTACCGAAGTACGGTCTCTACTTCACAGAATCGATCGAATATTTGAAAGTCTAATTTAATCCTCGTATATTCTCATGAATGACATGATGCATGAATGCGGGTCTGAACAGTAAGAGTTTCTGATGGGCAGGTTCCAACAACGGGCAAGCCCAGAGCGTACGCTCGAACTGACAGGTGCTTAATACAAGACGTATGCAGTGTGCTTGAATGATCAAGGTGTTTTATGGTGAAGCATGAATGCAGGTCTGAATAGTAAGAGTTTCTGATGGGCAGGTTCCAACAACGGGCAAGCCCAGAGCATACGCTCGAACTGACAGGTGCTTAATATAAAGACATATGCATGTGTGCTTGAGTAATCAAGGTGCTTGTAGTGAAGCAGGGGGGTTGGAAGGAAAGTAAATGTTGCACTTATGCTAGATGCAAATGAGATGATGCTGGAAAATGAGTAGCTGGGTGGACGGAGGTGTCGCAAGGGTTGGCTTCGAGTGGTTGGATCAAGACTTGGGTGACTTGAGAGGCTTGGACCAGTGGTCAGGCTGGGCTGGACCAGGGCTAGACTCTCCTCACTCGGGCTCTCCTTGGTGGAAAAATGGGCTAAGGGGTGGAGAAGGACTCAGACCGCACCCGGACTGGCTGGACTTGAAAGGTTTCGAATGGATTGTTGAAATGAGAAGGGGAGGGGGGTATTTATAGCAGCAGAGAGTGGCAGCTCTCGTAATTTTGTCCGGGCGGCCTGCCATGGGCCGCCCGTACGGCCGCTCCTCGGTTTCCAGCGAGTACGGCCGTTCCCTCGGGGCTGCTGTTGGACTCGCTGGTCGACTCAGTGAGTTGACTCAGCGGGTCGACTCGGTGGTTTGACTCGACGGGTTGACTCGACGGGTTGACTCAGCGGGTTAACTCAGCGAGTTGACTCAGTGAGTTTGACTTTTTTGAGATTTTTTGACTGGCCTTTTTTATGGGGGGTTTTTCAGGGTGGTTTTTAGGACTGGGTTGACTGGGTTCAGGCTTGAACTGGGCTATGGAATGGGGCTTACAAGGGTGAGTTTGGCTGAGTTTGGACTTGGGATTTGGGGGTATGGTCCTCCGTTCAACCAGCTATCTCTATCAACAGTGTAGCCGAAGGTGGGGTGTCTACAGGTGCTCAAGATAGCGCTGGCGCCACATCAAGCAACCAGGCTACATGAGTCCCCCTCAAATGCAATATCATGTATGCATGATTAATTAAAGTATTTATTAGTCCAATTCATCCAGCAAATTGGTGAAGCCAGAATACCACATTGTATCGTAAAGTCTAACCGGGACTATCTGGCTCCCTGTGATGCGTAACCAATCATCGCCAGTAACCCCTCGATCCAAAGTTGAGTTATCCTACCATGAAAGCTTGGTTCGACCGTGACTCGTCAGCCACGACCAAACAAAGCGGAAGATCTCATATCCCAAATATCAAATACGATTAATTTATTCAGAGGTGCAAGCGTTTCACTCGGAATTATCCCAATGCACGCCCGGGTCGTTCGAATGGTGCACAGGCATGCAAACATCGGCCAAGATCACATTTGTCACAAGGGCCATTCGAACAACAATCGATCACCCCTGTCAATGCTCACTGGTCACTATGGGGAGGCACCACCCCAGCGTAGGCCGACAGCTCAAACACGGTGTCCCATACCACCATGCCTGGCTCATGAGACTTGGTGGATCGAGTCGCAATATGGTTTTAAGTGGACTATTCACAGTGGGAACGATGGTATTCTGGATTCCATAGGATGCGATTCAAGAATGAAATACAAAAATGATTAACTCTGAATTGGGCTTATTCGATGGACCCAAGTGGACGACGACAAACCAACAATGGCCACTATCGGTTGACCGTGTCCCGCTTGGTCGATCGAATAAGTCCCTGACTGCCAACCCAGTGGCAGGCAGTACACTATATCAACGGTTTTCAGAGCTTAATCCAAAGCAACGGATACCTTATTATAATAGTAATTTAGGTTATTAAATACCTAATCATAAACATATCTAAGCACCTGGCCCGACCGACTAGCCCGACCGATCCAAAGGACTCGGATGACATAGCCCGGATGACACAGGGCGCCACATACATCTACAAGCATAGATATATTACAATATTGTAAATTTATATCATTCAGACATTTCTCGAGCATGTTATCAATCAAACAACCATAGAGGCATTCATCGAACATGTTATGCACACATCAACAATTAACGTATAAATTCAACCAATCATTAATTAAGATTTGTCGAGAATAAGCTTGAGGGTAGATTTTCACCTTGGAATCGAAATTACTCGATTCTGATGAGGCCGGAGCGATCCAAATACGGTCCGAACGCCGAAAATTGGGGAATATCTCAATTACCTACAATGAATCACAAATCTAGTGTTAATCAATTAATGTTTAATCTAATTAAGTGTTTAATTAGGGTTTAGGGTTTTGGTATCTCGGATTTGGGAAAATTCCAAATCGATTCAACGAATCGGGGCCCAAATTCGGTGCACCGTCGGAATCACAACGGAATCGAGCTTGGTTACGGCTTCTACAAAGCGTGGGCCACACCCAGTCGATGAGCGGGATCCCAAATCCTAGCAAGAGGAACCCTAACCCTAGGGTTCCGTCGGATAGGGGTTTTTAACCCTAATGGTCCAAAAATGAAGAAAATGGAAGGAAGAGGAAAAGAAGAGGTAGCTGAATACCTTACCTAGCATGAGGAGGAGAATCCGACCCAAAGCCACCGAATTTTGGCTGGAGAAACATGAGAATGGAAGTGGAGGCCGGAGAGAGCTTGGAAATCCGAGATTTCCACGGTTGGAGGAGGATTTGAGGAAGAAAGGAGGTTTGAGAAGGGAAGAAGAGAGCTAGGAGGGCTTAGGAGCAAAGGGGAGAAGAAGATGAAGGAGAGAACTGAGAGAAAGAGAGAAAGAAATGAGAAAGAGAGAGAGAGACAATGGGGTTTGAAACCCCCCTTTTAAATTCGTCCAGCCACGACCGGTCGGCCGGTCGCAAATCCGGTCGGCCGGATCCCGCTGTCCACCCATTTTTTCCTTCAAATGAGGCAGCACAACCGGTCGGCCGGTTGTCAAACCGGTCGCCCGGTCGTCCATTGTCCATTTTCTTTGAAAATTCAGGGCTTCTCCCCTACACAGTGAGTTCCCACACAGTCCAGGCTACTTGTCAACCTTATTTACAAAATAACATTTAAGTAAATGTCATGTTTAATTTATGTTTCCATTTACTTTAAGTTATTTATGTAAATAAGGAAGTACCCCCCATTTGGATTCAATAAAAAATACTAGAAAATTGAAATCCTAATAATAAAGATTTTGATTTTCCCCTCCAAATACAAATCGCAACTTTTTGGCATTTCCAAAACATAGCGCCTTTTAAAAGAGAGGGTTTTTGCCAAATCTAAACCGTTCAAAAAATCTGAAATACCTCAAATAGGCTAAAACACCAAGGTCCGGTAAAATATTCATGATGGTCTCATCGATCTACGTGTGGATTAATAATTCAGGGTTCTTTACTTAGTCTCTACAGACAGCGACATGCCCGAGTCAACCCAATCGTTGGAAAACTCTTCTAAACCATGTGATCTTCCAACTCCTAAACTAATTCCATCATTTCTTTAGTAAAAACATTCATTTTAGTCCATAATACATGTGAACACACGTGCGGGTATGCCTATAACCGACACACCGAAAGTAATGCCCAAGGACTTCCAATTTCCAAGTTAGTGAAAATCCGGGGCGTTATATTAATATGCAAGTATATTTATAAAGTACATCATGATTGCACTCAATAATCCACGTGTCAAGTAATGTAATATGCAAAACGTTCATTCACGGGCTGATCTTGCGTGAGTAAAAATTAAGTTGGTCACTCATCTCCCAGACTACACAAGTACATTGGATCTTGCATTTTTGTATGTAGGGGTGGGAAGCCGACTCCACAAGGCTCTGTGGAGCCCACCATAATGTATGGATTTGTGGAGCCCACCATAATGTATGGATTTTATCTACGTAGTTCATTCATTTTGCAAGGTCATTTTGGGTATGAACGGAAAAAAATGAGGCAAATTGAACACCCAAGCGAGCCATACAGTGGGGATTCAACATCCAAAAATGGCAGATATTTGCATTTTCTCTTTACCCATGTTTATAAGAACTTATGATTTATGAACAAGGTGGGTAGTAAATAAACATCACGGTGGCCCGGCCCCTAAGAAGATTTCAATGGTGGGTATCATTATCACCGTTGCTTCCTATGATGTGGTCCACTTGAGTGTTGAATCTGCCTTGTCTCGTGGTTCATAACCTAAAATGATTTGGAAAAATAGATGTACAGCGTGGATAAAACCCATACATCACAGTGGGCCCCACAAGCCGGTCCATTTCTCTAAATCTCTTAGTAGAGAAGGTGATGAAGAGACAACAAGAGGAATGAAAGAAGGGGCTTATGCGGAATAATAACAGATCAGCGGCAATAGACTTTTTTTTATTTTAATTTCACGGCTGCTAGGATAGGTTTTTCTAAGAGGTTTGTTGGAGCGGTGGGGGCATAGGGAGCCGATTAGGTGCGTCCCGGCTTTACCCATGACGGTGCGGCCCAAAGCGTGGGGCCTACATGGATGTATGTATTCTATATCCACACCGTCCAACCACTTTGCCAGATAATTTTAGGGCATGAACCCAAAAATAAAGCAGATCTAATTCTCATCTGAACCATACAACAGGAAACAATGGTGACTAACCATTAATGGGCAGCAAAAGTTTTGGATCAAGCTGATATTTGTTTCATTCCTTCATACAGCTTATGTTAACTTATAAACAGTTTGGATGGCAAATAAACATTACATAAACCTTAAGGTGAGCCCTAGGAAGCTTTTAATAGTAGGCCATTCAATTACCTTTGTTTCTTATAGTGTGGTCCACCTTAGATTTGGATCTTCTTTATTTTTGGGCTCATACTCATAATTCATAAATGACATGAATAAATAGATGGACGGCGTGGATATAGAATACATCCATCAAGGTGGGCCCCACGGTAAGGGATGCACCGTCAAGGGTGAGGCCGGGGCCGCACCTAATTCCCTACCACGGGCTTAATGCATTAGAGGGGCCAATTGGCTTACATTATACTTTTGATTTGGGAAATTCATTAGTAATTTTTAATGAATTTTTCATATTTTGATTTGGGTCCAGGGATTTTAACTGTTTGGATCTTGCTAATTTTCTTTCACGTGAGTGGTGGTGTATGGATGATGATACTCTACCAGAGTATCAGAGTTCTTCTCTCCTGGAAGCGTAAGAGAAGCTGTCGACAAAAATACCATACCTACAATTCGCCGTACAGTTGGCTATGAGTTGGCGATGTCTGATCCAGTACAATCCTCCTCAAAGTACTACAGTGCACTCCATACGTGGGACCCACATGTTTCCGACCTATAATCAGTAAATACCATTGGATAGAATGAAACTATGAAGGTTGCATATGAATCATAATAAAAAAAAAAAAAAACCCATGATTTCATTAAAAAAATGACATAATTAAGTATGAAAAAATGATGGTGATGATGAAAGTGGTTTCACCGTTCATTTTGTAAACCCTTATTTGAATGGTTTTGATGCTCTGATCATGGTAATATTTGGATTATGTTCAGTCCACGATGTGGACCTACTATCCAACAGTCCATATTGATAATCAGTCGGGCCATTTGGGTTCCAAATACAGATTTCGCCACGTCACGAGGTCACCAACTTTCGTACTGAGTTGAGTTGGACTCATTAACATCCTTTCCGCCGTTTCCCAATGTGAACAATGCAGAAAAGAAAACAGACTCGGAAATAGGAAGGCGATTCGCATGTGTATAACTTAGAAGGGACTATTCGCGGTACACGTGCAGATATTTCGTAATCTAGACCATTCATCAGGTGACATGAGACATAAGTACCATCTTCAAAAGGTAATATTAGTTAAAATTTCAGGGAGGACGTTTTCCAACCGTCCATTATTGCAGTACATGGGTAGCCCACTGATTTGTGGACCAAGCTGATTTCGGTACACTTAGATATTCGTGTTTGACTCATCTGATGGATCGTCTGGATCTTTCGCACGCTTGCCTTTCCAATCTCTTGTATTTTAGGAACATATTTCAGGGCATGAGTTGGATTCGCTTTCTTCCACACGAAGCAATCAATGTAAGGCATACGTCTGTCAGCTCTCCGGGTTGTCGGTGGGCTGACCCGACTCGAAAGCCCATGTATCCGGACCCGGTGAGGGTTGATTTCATATCGGGCCCATTAACAGATCCACGCTTTTAAATCTAGGGCCCACTGGATGAACGATCCTTATTTTCATTTGGACCCGAAGAGAGTGCTGGCTGTCATAGATGGGATTAGACCCGACCACGTGCCACGAGCGGGTCCAGTTATATTCCAGACCCGACGCTGGAATGGGTGGGATATTGACCCACCTAGGCCTGGCCCATTAATAGCATGTCAAGCTGTTAATCACAACTGTCCAACCTGGCCCACTTGAACTGCTAGTCGCTACAGCTCGCAGCCAGTCGGACCCACCTCGATCCGGTGGTGGGCCACTAGCCAACCTCTAGGGTGGAAGACACCTCATCTTCCGTGGCAATGTTCGCAGCCCCCAAATAGGTCGGGTCCAGCAGGGAGGCGGACGCACTTCGTACAGCGCAACGTGCCTCCGATCTACAGTAAAAAGGGTAAAATGGTCCTTTCAGACAGAGAATTTTACATTCCACGGTCGGTACACTCATGATAGAAGACGGATTTGGTGAGGCCGTGATCGTGGGGCCCACATTGATGCACGTGTTGTATATCCACACCGTCCATCCGGTCTTTACAGATCTGTTTAGAATATGGTACGAAAAATTAAGCAGATCTAAATCTCAGGTGAACCACACCAAAACAAAGAGTGGTGATTGTGGGCCACAAAAGTTTTGGATTAAGCTGATATTTGTGTTTTCCCTTCGTTCAGGTCTGAAATAAATGTGACCTTATCGACAGGTTGGATGGAAAATAAACATTGCGCTGGGCCTAGGAAGTTTTTAATGGTAGGCTTTCAATCTTCATTGTTTCCTGTGGTGTGGTCCTATCTGAGACTCATATCTCGGTTCATTTTTTTTACAATGTCCTATAATGATATTTAAAAACGGATGGACGGTGTGGATATAAAAAAAGTACATAAATGTGGGCCCCACGGTCACGGACATGCCCCGGTGGCGCCCTGCTGGACGCGATCCGCTCCCACGCTGGAGCGCGGTAAACTTGGGTAAGTTATGGTACGTTGGAGTATCAGACAGCGAATATGGTACTTCCATCTCCACGTCGAACACGTGGCAGAGTAATTTTTAGATCGGAACCATCCATTTTGTTGGGGCCTACCACGAATGGATGTGTCTAGAAAATGAACATATAAGAAGATTCTTTTCACCTGATATCTTCACTTTCCAGCAAGAAGTTTCCAACCAACCGTTGATTTGAAGGACACTGATTAATTGGCTATGATCATACAATCTATTTGCATTTTGAATCATTTATTATTAACAGTGGAAGCTACTAGATGGACGGTCATAAAAGATAAGTCACCTGCCGTGTGTCCTGTGGAGAGATGGCTCAACCGTCTATTTGGTCCCACGAGCCCTACAGTAAATCAGGCCACTTGGACGTCATCCAAGCCATCCTCTGGGTCTCCAACATGCAGACGGTGGGCCGGGATGGCCAGACTAATGATTGTTGATCATACCATTCCAGCCATTAGTTATCATGGAAGATCTCCAATTGGATGGACGGGATCATACGATCAATTTAGTTTTTAAGTCTTGAGCTACCCATATGACCCACTTGATAGACACTCCTTATCCACCGTACCACGTCGAATGTGTGTGGTGGCAGGGTTCCTCCACCCTGCTCGCGTCCATCCTAACGAATGAAATTTCGATAGTCCGTCGGCCCTCTACCATGCATGGGTCCCATCCTTCATGATCAGAACCGTTCATCTTATGTGTTCCACTGTAGATGGACCATGTGAAAAAATTCAATGGATTAGACAGTCATTTGAATCACATACTTAATTCAGAAATGAATGGTAAAAACTAACACATGAACCATCCATTTAGTTTTAACGGATCAGATCATCCTATAAAAAAAAGGTCATAAGTGATGGACCAATCCAGATTAATGGTTTGGATCATTCAATAAATACATCCACACGAGCCATTAATTCAGAGGAGTACCAATTTGAGTGCTCTCCAACTACTAAAAAGGTCTATCTTAGTCTATTTCGAAATTCTAACTTACAATTATTCCGAGGTGGAAACTTGAAATATTACATGCATTGGAAGGCATGGTAATCACCATATATTCGAGATTTGTGGGGTCCACCAGTACTTTTTATGGGGAATCTAAACCGTCAATCTGGTGATACTCCTTATTATCACCATCCATCCTAAGAATTACCCCATCAAATTTTCAGGTACGTCGTGGAATATAGAACACTGTCAATCACACTAAAATCTATATTTATATAGATATTCACTTGCTGTGGGCCATATAAATTTATGAACGGCTAGATTTAATCGCATACCTTGTTGATATCACGTGATGAATGGGTTGATTGACATAGACAGAACATTATGAATCCGACATTACATCCGGAAGTTTCTAAAATGGGACTCCCCTCCCAATGTCCCCATCGTTCGATCAGATGTGGTTCACCTGAGTTTCTAATAAAGATTATTGATTTCCATCTAGAAAGAAAATTTTGAGATGCATCTCATGGACTGGTTTGGATTTTTCTCAAACATCACAGTGGACCCCAAATATCGACCGTACGGTAATTACCTGGTGTTCCAACACATGCCCATTTTGAAAGACATAAAAGATCTGGTACTCTGACAGGGTTTAATGATTTATACAAATGCAAACGTACGTCCATCAGTACACGTGGCAGAATTTGTATTAAAATGAACGGTCCAAATAGTACCTGGCATGGTATTTGTGATAGTAAAGAATTTTACTAGATAAGATATTCTAAATAGTACTATCGATGGGGTTAGATAATGAACGGTCAAAATGAAAATCTCCATGATTTGTATTTAAAAAGAATTTTTTTTATTTTTATTTTATAATATTTATAATATGTTGATTTTTTAAAACTTATTTAACGGTTTAGATTATCTTTCAATGTATTAAAGTTGTAATATTGTTAGTGCGAGTGTATATAATTTAATACACAGTAATGTATGCAAAAGAAAGTCCTGTTTCAAAGATAGCCCGCCTGGCATTCGCAAACCAGGCGGGTGTTCTCTCCTAATGCCAGACTGTCTTTCGTCTTTCCCTCTCCAAACCCTCTCTCTCTCTCTCTCTCTCTCTCTCTCTCTCATATATATATACACACACACACACACATAAATACAAAACAACGCAAATTCTCAAATGCTCGAGAAAAACCCAGCATACAAAGAAAGCCAAAGAAGAAAGCTCCAAAATCCATAAACCATGAGCCTCTTCGGCCTTGGAAGCAGGTACTCTCTCTCTCTCTCTCTCTGAAAAAATCCATTAAAAACAGTTTGGTTTTTCCTTCTTATTTTGGGTGCGTTTGGTTGCACCAAATTTCATGAAATATCATGAAAAGTAGATTGATTAATGATACATATCGTGGAATTTGGTGCAACCAAACGTACCCTTTATTTCCTTTTTCTTTTGAAAATTCTTTCTTTCTTTTTGTAAATTTTGTAAAGAATTTCATAGAGAGTGATTTTTTATTTTTTTTAGAAGTTAGGTTTTAATGATCTGGAACTCGAGAGGCCTAATACTCTGGCGGAGTGTGATGATGATACACGGGCACTTAGAAATTACATAGGAATTGCAAAAGTGGCATGAAATATATCAAAACTAAACGGTTCAAGTTATGTTTGGCAGTTTTGATGTTTCACTAACAAAAAATTACCATTATTCGATTTTCTGATTAATGGATTGGTGGACATTTATTGGACGGTTAATATTGAAAAATAACAAATGGTCTTATTTCAACAAACAAGTGTGCCGAATCAGAGGTGATGATGTGTTAACCCATCTGATTTTTGGATCGTAACTTAGGGGCACTGAATTCCACAATTTAGACGGTTGGATTTGAGTTAGCATATGCCACGTGTACCATCTCTAAGTGCCCGCGTATCAAGCTTCATATGCGGCCAGAGTATCAAATAACTCACATAGCTGTCAAACTAAGGTGGGTCACCCAACAGTCTGGCTTGTTGGCATGTAGGGCCCGGTCCAACAGGCTATAGAGGATGAGGATTGCCGCCCACCAGGGATATCTCTGTGGGGTCCACTGTTACGTATATGTTTTATCCATGCCGTCCATCCGTTTTTCCAGCTCATTTTAGTGCATGAGCCCAAAACTGAGTTAGATCCAAAGTTCAGGTGGACCACACCACAGGAAACAGTGGGGATTGAACGACTACTGTTGAAAACTTCTCGGGGGACTACTAAAGTGTTGGATCAAGTTCATATTTCTGTTGTCCCTTCATCCAGGTCTGTGTGACCTTATGAACGGGTCAGATGGAAAATAAACATCATGGTGGGCCCTAGTAAGTTTTCAACGGTGGTGGTCGTCATTATCCCCACTGTTTCCTGTGGGTTTGGTCCACTAGAGCTTCGGATTTGCCTCATTTTTAGGCCCATGCCCTAAAATTAGTTGGCAAAATGGATGGACGGCGTGGATAAAACGCATACATCATGGTGGGCCCCACTTTTGGGTTCGGGTCACCAGGCGATCCGCGTCCGGCTATGGAGGCCGGAGGGACTGGCCTCGTTTCTGTACCGAGGGGGCTACCTCTCAGCGATACCGATCATTGAGCGAGTGGGACCCACCGCAGATGCGTCTCACCTTAATCGCCATTTGAGGCCAATGATCGGATGGTTTGGAGCGTTCGATGCTGGTGTTTTTTTTGGTTATGGGTTACCCAGGGCTGGGCCGGTGCGATGAACCGCCTGGATCGATGAACCCCATGCTTCCACTTGCTGAAGCATTTTAGGTAGTCGGTTTATGTAAATCAGCTTACTACTGGATTGGAATCATAGGGTTGGGTGACTGAAACCGTTGGGGATAGGAGAGAATACAGGATCAACGGTCAACATTAAACAGTCCGGATATTAGAGGTTGGCATCCTCCAATCTGGGAGATTTTGGGGCATCTCCCAGCCACTGGAGGACACATCAAACCAACGGTTTGGATTGCCAGATCAGGGTTACCCGGAAAATGCGTACCGCTATAATATGCAGTGCAGGAATGAGTACGTAGGCATATATGGTACGGTCAGGTAGGATCACTTGGTACCTTTCGTACTGTGCCATTGTGGGCCCCACCATCCAATCATTGAGTTGGATTCCATACGTGTGATACGTGGGCCCCACCACTTGAATTTGGTGGCTTCCGGGCTGTTTTACATTGTTTCTTATGAGTGGGCCATGCGTCCGGCCCCCCCTAAGCTTAGCCCAAGGACCGGGTGTGACTGATCTTGAAATCGAGCCTAGGTGTCCTAGCCAGGCCCGGGCCAATGATCAATGGCTCATTCCAATCATCAAGTGGGCCACTATCATTTATATAATGAGACTTGTTGTGAATGGAAGACAATCTAATCAAATTTCTTAGATTAAACCATTTCAAACCTTCGATCATGTGAGCCTTTTCCTTACAAGGCTAGGGCGGGGCTTAGGGGACTAAGGCTAGGGTGGGGCCAACGCTAACTAATTAGCACATTTATAAAATATCTATCTGATTACGCTTGTGCCAATGTTATTGTTAATATTCGAAATATGCGTTCTGCAACTGTTTGGCCCATCTAAGGATGTGTGGATGTAGTTCATACAGCTGTGCGGCCCACCATGATGGTGGATATGAGCCTAGTCATTCTTTTATCTCTTTATTAAAGTCAAATTAAGGTTTTAGATTCGATTCATTATTTGTGTTTGATTAGAATTACTGTTTAAGATACAGAAGAATTCTTTGCTTTTGTCACTGATAGTATTTATGTCTTTCAACACTACTATTACAAATAGAGAAGGGAGAATTACTGTTTCAGATACAGAAGAAATCTTTGCTTTTGTCACTGATAGTATTTATGTCTTTTCAACACTACTAATATAAATAGAGAAGGGAGGAAGTCCAACCCCACCTCTCTCTCTCCCTCTCCCTCTCTCTCTCTCCCTCTCTCTCTCCTGCAATTACAATTCACGACATTTTTGTAGTGTTTATTATGAGGACTTAAAAACGATGAGTTTGTCACATACTCTCAATCACAATGGAATGATATTGTATTGAATACATGTTTTTTTCCCTTTCTTGGCTTCTTTTAAATGTGAGGATTTCTATTCTCTTTGTTTATCTTTGTTATCGAGCATTATCTCACAAACTTCCACATTTGAATAGGAACCAGAGGACTTTCCGCCCGAAAAAGAGTGCTCCGTCGGGAACTAAGGTTGGGCTTTTTTCCTTCTTCTTTGAAAGATTTCCCACCTTTTTCTTATGTCTACTTTTTTGGTGAAAAACAACACATGGGTCGGTCCATGTTTCCACCATGGTTGGTGGTTCACACATAGATGGTTACAAAATTTGTCTATTCAACATAAAAGGGCCAAAGAATGGATGGCTAGAATCTTCCTGTTATCGGAGATCACGAAGCCCTGTCTATCCATGGTGGGGCCCACAAGATAGAAATATGCGTCGCCAATTTGTGGGCCTAATTGTACAAACGACAAGTGCAAGATCCGATCAAGGATCACATATGCTTACTGTGTATTTGACCTTCGCTATTTTATCAATGTACAAAGCTTACCAAACATGAGTAAGACAACTTATCATGTTCTTCTATGAACATATGCAGGGTGTACAGCTTCAAAGGCACATCATTGCCACTTTGGGTAGTGGAAACTTGAGGGAAGCAGTGCGGTTACCTCCCGGCGAAGACCTAAACGAGTGGTTGGCCGTCAATAGTACGAATCTTCAACTCATTGCCTTGCATATGTTGTTGGTCGGTGTGGTCAAAGTATTCCATAACAATAACAATGGCCATAACGGCCACCACCGTTATCGTTACGATGTGGGTTGTAAGCTTATAATGACCATTACAACCTTTTTTATTTAAAAAAAAAAAAAAAAAAACCTGTATCCACCCCATAACAGACTGTAGAGGACTGTTACAGGTCATTCTTTCTCTAATGGCCATTACAACCCCGTAACATGGTAATGGTTTTCACCGTTAACATTACATAACGGCAGTTACGGCACACCATGAGTGTGGTAGCACATGCTTGAGATGGCTAATAGACCTCTTCTTTCTTTTGTGACTGTCTTCCACTTATCACTAGCCCGTTGAGAACCAAATACCGGGATTTCAGGACTACTTTGTCCCGATTGGTTAAGAAAATCACTAGTAGCATGACTATAAAAATGACATATGTAGAGTGTGCGGAATCCATTAAAAATGGGCAAAAACAGTATACTCACAAGCTCTTTAAACTCTGCTTGTTGAACATCCGACCAATTAGCAATTCCCAACCTCATTCCACGCCCTTGTCTCGCATGTCACAGATCAGTCGACTTTGATTTTTCATGTTCAAAGTTGTAGCAGTTTGTCAATGTCCAAGTTACAAGGTTGTAAAGCATTCTTTAAAAAAATGAAAAATGAAAACGTTTGATACTGAGTCAACTCGACTTTGGTGGAGAATGAAACGAGTCGTCCAACATCAAAATGGAACCAATTGTGCATGTTACTGAAATGAGTCAGAATGATTTGGACCGAGTTCAAGCGAGACGTGTTTTCAATCCGAGACCGTGTTTTAGTTCCTTGGTTATGTCAATTGCCTAGCATTATCTACTTTTGATGAGATTGATGCCTATAATGTTCTAATTTGATATCTTGGTGTTTCTATGAAATGGTGTTTTTGTGTTAATGGGTTTTATTGGTTTTTTTCTATTTTCAGCGGTTGACTTCTTCAATCAAGTGAATCTTCTGTATGGAACTCTCACGGAATTCTGCACGCCGATCAACTGCCCGATGATGACTGCGGGACCAAAGTAACTTTCAATAAGCCACTGGCCTAAGTTCTCTTTTGGTTTGCCATTTATGAAATCAATTTTGGGTTTTGTTTATTTCCTTATTTTTTGAAGTGAGATTGAGTTTCTCATTGAAGTCGGGTTTGGATGTTCAGTTGAATTGAATTGATGATTACTATTATTTCTAGTCCAACTTGAAATGCATGGAGTTGGTTTGTTATTATGAATTAAAATGGTGCCAGATTACGCTTTTATCATTTCCTTTGGGGGGGTGTTTGGATGGCTCAAACAGAGGAAAAGCGGGTTCTCGATGGAAAATGATTTCATTTCCAGGGTTTTACACTCCCAATGAATCAGTGAACTGAGATTTGGTTCAAGGAAGCATCCAAACAATGACTTAACACATACATACATATACATGTGTTGTTTGTATATGTATACATGCATGTACATACATACATACATACACACTTGCACATATGTAGACACACAGACATACATGTATGTGTGTATACATATATACATACATGCATACATAAATATTAGCAGATATCTCATCGATTAAAGAGAAAAATTGGTGAGCATGTGTGTGAGCGTGCATGTGTTTTTAACGGTCCACTAGATGAGTCACCTCATGAAACCCGAGGACCAACTTTTTGGCCTGATTCAAAAATCTGGTGGGCCATGACAAAGTGAGAGGCAAATCAAGGGCATGGGATTTCCACTTTGTTATGCCCCCCCAGATTGTTGAATTGGGCCAAAAGGTTAGCCCGGGGGTTTTAATGAGATGACTCATCTGGTGGACCATCTGGATTTTGTGCCCAAGGCATGTGTCAAAAGTTCTCATGAAGTTTCCATGAGAACCAATTCCTAGCAGAGCATTCGTGTGTGTGTGTGTGTGTGTGTGTGCATGCACGCGGATGTGTGTGTAGTGCATTTTCTTGATCTTCAATCCAATTGAAGTGCTCTAATGCAAGATGAAACTCCACAGGTATGAGTACAGATGGGCTGATGGGGTACAAATAAAGAAGCCCATTGAAGTGTCCGCACCAAAATATGTAGAGTATTTGATGGACTGGATTGAATCTCTTCTCGACGACGAATCAATATTTCCTCAAAAGCTTGGTATCCAACTATCTCCTATTTAAGCTTCGATGTGTCTGTCCCCTGAAGTAGGATTTCAGTTTTTAACCTTCTCGATGTCCACTGCAGGGGCGCCATTTCCTCCCAATTTCCGAGATGTCGTGAAAACGATTTTCAAGCGTTTGTTTCGGGTCTACGCACACATCTACCACTCACATTTTCAGAAGATTGTCAATCTCAAGGAAGAAGCTCACCTCAATACCTGCTTCAAGCATTTTATTCTATTCACATGGGTGAGTTTTATACTTTCAAGTTCTATAATGTTACATGTAAGAGCTGAGGAACATGGAATGACAACTCATCAGAGTTGACTCGGAGTTGGTTGAGTATGGTTCGGTGCCAAGGGTCAGAATTGAAAATAGGGTCCAACTCGGCCGAGTTGTGACTCGACTCAGGACCTAATGAGTTGGTCCGAGTCACCGAGTCTTAAAATCTCTATGCAAGTCTTCCCACATGAGTTGGATCTCAAGTATGGCCGCCGTTCATCTGGTGAGCCCCACCATTTATGTGTCGTGGCACGAAGATAAGTGGTTGGTAACACTTGTAGTAGAAAAGGGATGATTAAAAGGATTGATTGGTGGTCCACATTCAATTTACATGTTGTCCCGGACAATGTAATGACTGGACCGGACTGATTTTCAGGCCTAAGCACATGCATGGTGGGGTCCTCCTGATGAACAGTTTGGATTGTTTGCAAACAAATGGGGAATAGGATTTGAAAATCATACTGTTTCGAGTAGCCTTAGAATTGCTCTGAAGACAGTCCTTCAATGAAATCCAATAATTGAAATGGGCCATGACCATAACAAATCAGATTGGTTGGTTGATCCTGACCTCTGATCAATGGGCCGTTTTTGTCGGATTCAGGCTATTAACTGTCTTCCATTTTGACCATCCATCAGATGTCCACTGTTAAGTCGTAAAATCAGTGTAATTTTTTGTCCATCTCCCATCTAAAGCGGCCGCAATGTGGACAGCATAACTTCAGTTATGAACAATTGTGGAATCATATACTCTTGTTGACATGACTTCAACTGTTTTGATCATTCATGCATATCATTGTCAAAACTAGGTGGGGCCCATGTTGGCATAACATTCTTGAAATTGACTGGGACCCACATCCCAAATGAACAATGCAAGTAGTTGCTCAGTGAAAAATCTGTGACTGTTGTGGAATTATTTCGTGATGTAGGAATTTCGATTGATCGAGAAAGGAGAGCTCGCGCCACTTAATGATCTCATAGAGTCGATCCTATGCCCGTCTTGAAGAAACGCTTTGAATCAAATCCATCCACGTAGAACCAGAATGAAAGTGATGAATGGCAGGAGATCACATGATCTTAAAGACGTAGCACGGGAGATCTTATTCTTTTATTCGATTGTTGCTTCGAGTGGCCTTATTTGAACGATTCGGATTGAACATTGTTGATTCGGATTGAATGTTGTTGACCGATCGACGGTTCCAAGTCCCTTCTCGGGGCTTTTCGCTTGTTGCTGTTGAGCTGTTGGGATGATTAGAGCTTGAAATTGGAAGTTGGATTTTTATGGGAAAACAATACATGTTTGATGATGACTCATCTGAGTCAACTCCGATTCGTCTGAGTTCAAAAGCCATAATTTAAAATAGGGGGTGAATCAGCCCTACTTGATTCAGGACTGAACCAGTCAGTCTGAGTCGCCGAGTCTTAAAACATTGTGTCTAGGCTGTCCACACGGGTCCGGAGTTATAAGATAGTCATGGCCTGAAAATCTTGTCATTGGGTTAGGGATTTCTTCCTTCTGGCTGAATGTGGATAGTTGGCCTAACTGTCTGTTTTCAGGTTATCCCTCCGTGCTCGATCGTCGATGAAGATTTTTGCGGCATGGTCCATCTACAAGTTACCTGCCAGATGAACGGTCAAGATCACCCAAAAGTTAATTTCACGTTTGAAGTTGCTGACCCATAAATAATTCTTGTTGTTGTAAGTAAATTCCTACTTGGACCCAGGCATGGCGACCTGTGATCATTGCTGGCCATGGGATTGGAGGGTCCACCACCCAGTAATAAAAGGGTGGGCCCCACGCGATGGGTGATCGGGATCTCCGATTTGTCCTTTATAGTACAATAAATATACACCATCCGTTTCCTATCCATTGATGGTATGGTTAGGATCACCGTGTCATAGTGATTTTTGGAAGGGGATGGGCAATCAAAAGTGGGCCCCACACCTTGAATCTTATGGATTGCAAGATGCCACCGATAGATCTTGACAATGTACCCATAATCCATATAGAGTTGTATAGATTATGGGTACATTTTTATAACGGAATAATGAATTATTAGTGGTCCAACTTCAATTATTCAAATGTGTCTAGATGGACCATCTGAATTTTCAGTCCATACAAGTGCATACCACCGTTCAATGTAGGGGTGGCAGTGCTTCAGGTTCTGTTGGGTCAAAATCATCCCTATTCCAACCCATTTATTGAACAGGGCAAGAGTTCCAGCCCAAACCCCACCACGACATTAGCCAACTTGACCCACTTAAAAATTTATTGAGCCCAACCTGACATGACCTGACCCATTCAATTGTAACCGTGTTGCAATTGACTGACCCAACCTAACATGACCACACTTGGGTTTAAGAATGGAATGTGGAGCTAAAAGTATGCATCGCCCGGGCCCAACTCACTGGATACATATAAATGTACACACTTGTTTACACCGTGGGTTGGATCTAGTCAAGTCATCTAGCCCAGCCTATTGATGAGTTACATGGGTGAGTCGAGTTGGGTAGGGTCAACTTAGCCCAGTCCACTGCGGTCGGGCTAGTTAACTTACCAGCCAACCCAACTCATTGTCGCTCCTAATTTGATGATCCAAGATCCAAACCGTTCATCATTTTGATTATAAGTAATTCATGGTGTGAAATTCGATTAGGTCATGTTTGATATCCTCGAAATGAAAGTAAACAAAAGCAAATAGATAGAATGCTAATTACGTCAGTAATTGAGCCTTTCTTCTATTTCTTGGAAAACTCATTTCTCCTAATTGATTCAGTTACCCATACAGAAATTTCATTACAAAATATATACTTCATATGTTTGACACGTTATATCGAAATGTACATGAACATGCATTTAGGCTCATATGGTGGTCTCCCATTCAAAGCAACTGACTTTCCTATTTCAGCTTGTGTACCGTATGCTCCACAACCTTTCTTCATGAGGCTGGTTCCTCTGTTGGCTGCAAAACATGAAATCTCTATTTGCAGCCTTTTCACGGTCCTTGTTTACACTGCATGACATCAATGTGATCGGGTTGCATGAGGGTTTGATTAGGTTGCATCGAGGATGTGATGAGGTTATAAACCTATGTGATGACATAAACCAATAAAAAGAACGTAAATAGAGACTTTCTGTTTACAGCCTAAAGAGGATCTTTCTTCATAATGTTTGCATATAGTCCATCAAGATGGTTTGGTGGACCTCACAACATGTTTGATAATTTCAACACCGAAAACAATGCGCGTGATCTATAGTTATTGGGCTAGTCCACACATTAACTTGTTCCAACATTGGTCTAACCGAACATAGATACTTTTTATGAAAAATGGTCAACAACTGTCCATCCAAACTGGTCCATGCGACCTTAAGAACTCAGCATAAACTGAGTCCACCATACCTATCACCAGAAAAACAATGCATATGACCCATAATTATTGGGCCCATTCACATGACTGTTAAAGGAGCAATAGAAACATCCGGATCATTTCGAAGACATCATCCACCCTGATTTAGTGGACCGTCCTGATCATTTCTTTATAGTCAGATTCCATGTGTATTGTAGCCCTTAAAATCAAAGGCTGTATTACATTGAGTTTTAATATAAATAAACAGAGAGGTTGGGTGTTTCCTTAACTCAATAACTCTCTTTCAACGTGGTATCAGAGCCTCCAAACCCTAATTTCCCCTCAAAACCCTAAACCTCTCTCAAACATCCTCCTCTCCAAACAACCTCCTTCCACGGCCTCTCTCAAAACCCTAATTTCCCCTCAAACAGAGGCTCTCTCTCACACAGAGGCTCTGCCGTCGGCCACCTACCTCTATCTCTGCCGTCGGCCACCTCTATCTCTGCCGTCGGCCGCCATTGCTGCTGACGACCGTCTCTGCCGCTGCCGCTGCCGTCGTCCGCCATTGCTGCCGTCGTCCACCATTGCCACCATCGTCGGTCTCTGCCACTGCCGTCGTCCGCCATTGCTGCTGCCATCGTCGACCATTGCTGCTTCCTCTGTTGCTGCCATCGGCCACCACCCACTGTTGCTTCCGTCGTCGGCCACCACTGTTGCTGCCGTCGGCCATCACTGTTGCTGCTGCCGTTGCCGGAGTCGCTGCCTGTGCCAGTGTTGGAATCCTCGTCGCTGTCCACCGTTTACAACACCTCCAACGGCCTCCACTGCCGCTGCCTGTGTCGCCGCCGGTGCTTGTGCCGCGGGCGCCTAGCCCCAAACTGGCGCCGGTGCCTGTCGCCGCCGATGCCTGTGCCGGCTTCAATCTCTCAACCCTAGCCCCAAATAGCCCCAAATCTCCCCAACCCTCTGTCCACATCCGTCTCTCATAAAACAAACAAACAAAAGGAAAAAAAAAAAAGAAAAAAAAAGAAAAAAAAAAGGCTCATTTCCCCAAATCTCCCCAACCCTCTGTCCACATCCGTCTCTCATAAAAAAAAAAAAAAGGATTATGCCTCTCACCTCTCACCTCTCATAATGCCAGCAATATCTCTGACCTCTCATTATGCCTTGTCCATTTTCTTGTTAATGTCCTAACTCTTGTGCCTCTCCACAGATTTTTCTCTGACTTTTCTTTATTATTTTTCTATCTCATGGCTACTGAATCATCGGCCTCTTCTGAGATAGAACTTCGCCATTCCGATAATCCTGGATTGCGGATCACCTCTTCTCCTCTGACAGGGCCAAATTTTCTATAATGGCAACAGGCTGTCCGTATTTTTATTGGCGGCAAGAGGAAACTTGGCCACATTACTGGGTCACTTCCTTGTCCTCAAGATGATCCGAAAAAGGCAGAATGGGAATCAGATGACATGATTGTCATGTCCTGGCTATGGAATTCTATGGATGATAATGTTCGCAGTGGTCTTCTCTTCCTCAAGACATCAAAAGAAATATGGGATACCGTCAAAGAGCTATACAGTGATGCACATAAAATGTCCCGCATCTTTCAATTAGAAAAGGAAATTGCATCTCTTCAACAAGAAGACAAGAGTCTCACTGAATATTATGCTAAACTACGAAGTTTATGGGAAGAACTAGCGTATCATGATGAGGAAGATACTTACTGTGCTAAGGATGTGGTTCTAATCAAGAAACGTCAAGAGCGTCGACGTATTTTCAAATTTTTAGATGGCCTCAAAGACGAGTATGATGGACTTCGTCAGCAGATCATTCGTGATGCTGAGATTATGACCTTGAACCAGGTCTACGCCACGCTTGCCCGAGAAGAAAAACGTAAACAAGTCATGATTTCTCCTGTTTCTCACACTCAGTCTGCCTTACAGGCTGATACCTCTTCTTCATTTTTTTCTGATCGTGGCCGAGGTCGTGGCACTCGAGGCCGTGGACGACATCACCTTTTCTGCACTCATTGCAAGCACACAAATCATATGGTTGATACTTGCTGGATTCTTCATGGTCGACCTTCCATGCGCGGGGGTCTTTCTCGTGGGCGTGGTTGCTCAATTACTGGACATGGCGCCTATTTATCTGCTACTGAATATGACGAAGCACCTTCTGGCCCCTCTCCCATTATGGTCCAGGTTCCCCAAGAAGAATATGAACGTCTCACAGCTCAGAAAGCTGTCTTATCTGTTTCTACATCTTCGGCTATTTCCAGTCCGGCTGTACAAGGTACATCCACCACCGTTTCTTCGTCTCAGCCCTAGGTCATTGATACCGGGGCCACTGACCATATGACTGGTATGTCTCATCTTTTTTCCACCTTTACCTCCTGTTCTTCCCTAGGGTCTGTTAAATTAGCAGATGGAAATCTTACCCCCATCACTGGGATGGGTTCCATTCCTCTTTCATCTAATGTCACCCTTGACAAAACTCTTCTTGTTCCTGGGCTTGCTTCAAACTTACTTTCTGTGGCTACCCTGACTAAACAACTTAACTGTGCTGCCATTTTTCTTGCTTCTCATTGTTTATTTCAGGATCTCCGAACGCGGAAGATGATTGGTGGTGGTCGTGAAGATGGTGGCCTCTATCGTTTTGATGCGGGTATGCACCTCCAGGCTTCTGCTCATCAGATTTTCATTGATCGTGAGGATATTTATCGATGGCACTGTCGTTATGGACATCCTTCTTTTCCAGTTTTACGCAGTTTATTTTCTTCTTTATGCTCCAAGCAAAGCAATACTGTTTTTCAGTGTAGTACATGTGCTTTGTCTAAACAAAGACGTGTCTCTTTTCATCTAGTTTTACATAAAGACTCGGTTCCCATGTTTTCTTATATTCAGTCTGATGTGTGGGGGCCCTCCCCTATTCCCTCCTCTTTGGGCTTTCGTTACTTTGTTTCATTTATGGATGCTACCACCAAGATGACATGGATTTATCTCCTAAAACATAAAAGCGAAGTGTTTAATATTTTTAAATATTTTCATTCTTGGTTGGTCAATCAATTTAGTGCCAAAATCAAAATGTTACATTGTGATAATGGTGGCGAATACCTCTCCTCTTCTTTTCTCCATTATCTTCGCCCAAATGGCATTGAGTCTACTACTACCTGTGCCTCTACACCTCAGCAGAATGGGGCAGCCGAGAGGAAAAATCAACAACTTCTCAATATTACTCGGTGTCTTCTTACCGAGATGAATGTTCCCAAACATTATTGGGGAGATGCAGTTCTCACTGCTTGCTACCTGGCTAATCGATTGCCACATTCTGCTCTCAATTTTCAGACTCCAATTTCTCTTTTTAAAAAGGTACATCATGTTACTAATATCCCCCTTCGTGTCTTTGGATGCACTGCTTATGTGCATGATTTCTCTCCCTCCCGCACAAAATTATCTCCCCGATCCATTCCATGCATGTTTGTTGGCTACTCTCCTAGCCAAAAAGGTTATAAATTTGTCAATCCTAGCACTGACAGACGTTATGTCACCCTCAATGCCACATTTTTTGAGTCACTCAAATTTTCTTCTTCACAATCCTCAAGTTCTTCAACTTCTGTCACCCCTGCACCTTTCTTAGATTCCCCATCCAACATCCGTTGTCTACCTCTTTCTGTCCCAACTCCCTCTCCACCACCTCTACCTCCCAATCCACCACCACCACCACCACCTCCATCCATTTCTCGCCATTCTACTCGTCTTCTTCGAAAACCCTCTTACCTGCAGGATTATTTGTGTTCTCATGCCTCTGCGCCTACCTCTATGCCGAATACATCTTCATTACCATCACCATCATCAGACGCTGTGGGATCTCCATCTCCAAGGAATAAAGGTATCTCTTTTTCAACCTCTCATCCTATCCACCACTTTGTTTCCTATGATTCTCTTTCCTCTACATATAGGTCTTTTATTGCCAGTGTCAACTCTACCTCCATTCCCACCAGGGTGGATGTTGCCTTATCTCATCCGAACTGGAAACATGCCATGATGGAAGAAATGAATGCTTTAGAAAAGAGTCAGACATGGGACCTCGTTACTCTTCCTGAGGGCAAACACCCAGTGGGATGTAAATGGGTATATACTATTAAATATAAACCCGATGGTTTAATCGATCGATACAAAGCTCGCCTTGTTGCCAAAGGATTTACTCAGACTTATGGCATCGATTATACTGAAACTTTTGCTCCCGTAGCAAAGATGAACTCCATTCGGGTTCTTTTATCTCTCGCTGCAAATTTGGGCTGGCCTCTTCATCAACTTGATGTAAAGAATGCATTCTTACATGGTGACCTCAATGAGGAAGTTTATATGAGTCTTCCGCCTGGTTTTCATCGTCAGGGGGAGGAAAAGAAAGTGTGCCGCCTTCGCAAATCGATCTATGGTCTCAAACAGTCCCCACGGGCATGGTTTGACAAATTTACAAATGCCATGAAACATGCTCATTTTTCAACAATGTAGCTCTGACCATTCAATTTTTTGGCAACGCACAGCCAATGGGATTACAATTGTCTCGGTTTATGTTGATGATATTATTGTTATGGGTGACGATGCTACTGTAATTATCAACATCAAATCTCATCTTTCTCGTGCTTTTGAGGTGAAAGACTTGGGGTTTTTACGTTATTTTTTGGGCATTGAAATCGCTCGTTCTCGACATGGGATTTCCTTATGTCAGCGGAAATACGTGCTAGACTTACTTACTGTGACCGGTATGCTTGGGTGTAAGCCTCTTGACACTCCACTGGAGGTTACCCATCAGCTTACCTCACATGATAGTGCTGTCCTTTCTGATCTTGGACCTTATCAACGACTAATCGGGCGACTTATTTACCTCACAATTACTCGGCCTGATATTTCCCATGTAGTGAGTGTCCTCAGTCAGTTTATGCACTCACCTCGAGCTTCACATCTGGATGCTGCATTTCGGATTCTTCGTTATCTCAAAGGCTCTCCTGGCAAAGGTCTTCTTTATTCTAATCATGGTCATCTACATATTTCTGCCTTTTCTGATGCTGATTGGGCCGGTTCGAAAGATGACCGAAGATCTACAACAGGCTATTGTTCTTTTGTTGGAGGAAACCTTGTCACATGGAAAAGCAAAAAGCAGACAGTGGTGGCTCGTTCAAGTGCCGAAGCTGAATATCGTGCTATGGCACATACCACGTGCGAATTACTTTGGCTTAAAAGTTTCTTAACTGAGCTTGGTTTCCCTCCTCCTACTCCAATGAAAATGATGTGTGATAATCAAGCTGTCATTCATATTTCAAGTAATCCTGTGTTCCATGAGCGCACAAAGCACATCGAGGTCGACTGTCACTTTATTAGAGAAAAAATCAAGTCTCAGGAAATTGTTACTCCTTATGTTTGCACATCTGACCAACTCGCTGATGTGTTTACTAAAGCACTACCTAAAGATCGTCATCAGATTATTTTGTCCAAGCTTGGCCTTTCTGACATTTTTAGCCCAAGCTTGAGGGGGAGTGTTAAAGGAGCAATAGAAACATCCGGTCCACATCCGTCGAAGACATCATCCACCCTGACTTAGTGGACCGTCCTGATCATTTCTTTATAGTCAGATTCCATGTGTATTGTAGCCCTTAAAATCAAAGGCTGTATTACATTGAGTTTTAATATAAATAAACAGAGAGGTTGGGTGTTTCCTCAACTCAATAACTCTCTTTCAACAATGACAACCCATTCCAACATGAGTCAACCAAAAAGAGACACCTTCTATGAAAAAATGGTCACATACAGTCATCTAAATTGTTGATTCCAACCTTAACATTTAAGTGTAAATTAAGTCCACCGCAAACAGATACTTGTCACCAAAAAACCAATGAACATCAAAATTGGTCTAATTGACCTTATAAGAAATTAGTCTACTACAAGAAACTACCTAATTAATAAGGAATTTATATTTTAATGCCCCTTTTAAAAAGATTTTAAAAAAGCTAACTAATTAATTGATATAATTATCATTTTACTACCTTCAGTTATATTTCTTTAACAGCCGGTTGGGTGCACCCCATCAGCAAATAGGTCAGTTGCTTGGGTGGGCCTAAAATCCACCCTGACCACCAAGGTCCTGAAACTCACCTCCAACAGTGTTTTAGGCGGACTGTGTGATTGAAACAGTGTACATGGCAATGAGTGCCCTCTAAAAATTTCTCCCTTGGTTTGGCTAACTTGAATAGCTAATGGCCCAATATTTAGGTAATGGGCCTAAATTTCGGTATGGTATCTAATGCTTGCAGTGGATTTCATATAATCATCATAGTTAATACTGTAAAAATCGAAGGCAGACATCTCTCCCCCAATCTTTTTTCTGTGTGTGCCCACTTGAATCACAAGTATTTTGGGAATTTGGTTCTAAATTGAGATTACGCATCTAATGGTCAGAGTAGATTTCACACACATATCACAATGGGTCGTGAAGAATCAAGTATTGGGCTCCCTCCCCAGCTGCACCAAGATGTTAAAAACAAATTATCCTAAAGGTCACTCTTGATTTGGATGGGATCCACTCTGATATTTATTGTAAAATCCACTCGGACTATTTGTATTTAGTCCATATTAAGCCTGGACACAAAATTCAAACCGACTCGTGATCCTGATGGCCTCAATTGATTATTATATGAAATCCACTCCATCCTTTAGATTCCACACAATGTTTTAGGCCAAATTCTCAAAAATCATACCCATCCCTGATTCACATGGGCCATGCTAATGGAAACAGCTTGGAGGGTGAGCGGTGCCCCCATACTCTGTTTCTATCGTGTGGTCCATCAAATCATAAGTGGAGCTGATTTTTGGGCCATTGGCTTAACAGGCGGTGAAGCACCTGGTGATCGGGTGGATTCCACATAAACATTAAGTGGACCCTTAGCTACCGACCTATTTGCTTGGACGACCGTGATAGAAGGAAGTGGAATGATAGTTATATCTACGATGATGTATGTAACTCATCTATGCTGTCCATCCAAGTGGATCACACCGTTGAAAATGGTGATCCTAAAGATGCACATAATTGAAAGATGTTTCCTAGTTGGGCCCACATTGACGTTTATTTATCGTTTCCATGGTAGGCATTCAATCCCCACTATTTCTCATGGTGTGGTCCACTTTAACTTTGGATCTTCCTCGTTTTTTGTATCACGCCCAAAATAGAGCTGGAGGACGGTATGGACGGCGTGGATAAATTACATACATCACGATGGGCCCCAAAATGTGGCGCCCAGATCACTCACACATGTGCCATTTGGCGCGTGTTGGGCGGTCGAATAGATGCAGCGTTCGTCAACTGCGAAACCCGAAGCAAACACTTGTTTTGCGCGGGCGCGGGAAATCCAATAGAGCCCGCGGTCGGTACCTACTGGGGTTACTCTCACAAACAGAGAGCCACGTGCTTGTGACTGTCATGAGATCCAAACCGTCCATCAGTAACTATGCATCATTTTAACCATTGAACCTAAAAACGATTATTATTCAAAAAATCAGGCATTCTAGGAAACAGGAAACAGCTGGAATTGAACGCTCACCGTTAGTTTTGTGTTGGACCCACTGTTGTGTTTATTATATGAAAGCGTTACCCAAAAATCATAGCACTCTCAGGTGGACTAATGCCCAGTGAATTTAGGTGGGCCCACCCGAGAGTTGAATCACCGTGAATGTTGGAATCGATCAAGGGCCAAAAAGGAGCTATGTATGTGATGGACGGATTTGATTGCATGCACGTCGAGTCGTCTCTCCTGTTTGTCGAAAGAAAGTATCTCCGGTAGGTACGGACACGGTTTGGCTAGTGACGGTCGGTGCGCTGTGGGGCCCACCATGATGTATGTATTCTATCCACCCCGTCCATCCATTTGGTTTTGGATCAGTTTAGGACTTGATTAAAAAAAATGCGGCATACCTAAATCTCAGGTGGACCATACCACAGGAAAACAGTCGTGATTGAATGTCCACCATTAAAAATCTCCTAGAGCCCACTGTAATGTTTATTCGACATCCAACCTGTTGATTAGGTCCTAAGGACCTGGATGAAGGCAAAATACAAATATCATATTGATCCAATACTTCTGTGGCCGCAAAGAAGTTTTTAATGGTGGGGTTCAATCAAAATTCTTTCCTGTTATGTGGTCCCCTTGAAACTTTTATGTAAATAATTTTTCGGTTCATACCATAATATGATCTGAAAAAGTGGATGAACGGCGTGGATGAAATAAATACATCATTGTGGGGCCCACAGAGCATCGACCAGTGGCTACTAGCCAGACCGCGTCCTTTCCAATATCCCCGCTCGTCAACGCGCGATAAACGAAACAACGATACTCTGGCGGAGGGCCATGATCCATATGCATGCACATAAATACAATGATATTATCACGCGTTTATGCAGCTTATACCACGCATATCAACATATATGGGCTAAAATGCAAGAATACGATGAAAATAAACCGTTGATCGGTCGATTAGCGTACATCTAATGGATGTCTAATAATAAAATATTCAACGGCCCATATTCGATAAGCTAACATTTATTAGTCTAATATCAAGATCATCTAATAAATCCGATTTTGAGAATAACCCTATCAATAGCAATTTATTTTTGAGATCCAAGTATGCCACATGTACAATATTTATACGACTGTGCATGGATTGTCAAACTCCGGCAGAGCATCAAATAACTCCTCTGTGAGGAATACCTTCATCCGCAAGCCAAAAACCTAGCCATTCTCCGGGGAGGATTTGATACTCTGGCTGCGAATGAACCTTGATACGCAGGCACTTAAGAGTTATGCATGAAGCGTAGATTAGGTCAAATAAACTGAACAGATTGTCGTATTCACAGTCTATAATTCACATGACAAAAATTATATTGATCTAGCAACCACAACCTTTGATTCGTGGACACTTGTTTGTTGAAATACGTCCGTTGGATGTTTTCAATATTAACCGTCCAATAAATGTCCCCTAATCGTATATTCATATAATCAAAGAGGCATAGTTTTTTATTAGAAAAAACATCTAATCTTGGACCCACAATTTGGAGAGTTTAATTTAAATTATTTTTATACCACGATTGCAATTTCTGAGTGATTTATGATCGACTGCGTATCATCTATCACACTCTCCAGAGTATGAAAAGTGCTTCTACCTCCCACTTTCTCTGTCTCTCTCCATTTCCCGCTCTCTCTCCTCTCTCGCCCGCGATGACGGTCTTACGCTCTGGCGCGAAAATCCCAAAATACCCAAAATGCCCTCATCAGCTTCTTCTCTTTCCACCATCCAACCCTCGACTCCTATAAAACCCCACGAGCATTCGAATTCTCTCTACTCTCCTTCAATGCCTTCCAACCTCTCCTCTCCTTCCGACCCCAAAACCCCGCTCCAAGGGTTAAGGTTAGGGTTTTGCTCTGGTCCGGAATCTTCAGCCCCAAGGCGGAGCATCCGTCTCGCTTCGAAATCGAACGGTCAAGATGCGGCGAGAGTCGATAGTGCCTGGAAACCGATGCCAGCGGAATCCCGATGTAGGGGAAGGTAGAGGCGCGAATCTGAATGCTGAGAGAGAAAGGGAGACTTCGGATTCGGAATCAAACGGTCCGGAGAAAGCGACGGTTGATTCCGGAAATGGGAATCGGCGGAGAGCGAGGGGCCGTGGTGGGATTCCCGATGCAGGAGAAGGGAATTGCGTGAGTCCGGATGCTGATAGAGCAGGGAAGGGTTTGGATTTGAAATCGAGTGGTCCAGATGCGGCGGTTATCGGTGCTGGAGGAGTGAGTCTGCTGAGGCGGAGCGGCCGTTGCAGGAATCCTAGTGCTGCAGAAGCAAATGGCGTGAATCTCATTGCTGGAAGAGAAGGAGTTAGTTCAGATTCGGGTTCAGGAAATGCAAGTGGAGAGAGCAAGAAGGAACGTGTTGCTAGGGTTTTGGATTTGGATTCTGGAAGCACTGGGGGAAAGAGTAAGAGGAAGCATGTTGCTGTTGTTTTGGACGCTGCTGGTAAGAAATCTAGGGGTTTAGTTGAAGATGAAGGAAAGGAAGGGGTTGAGAAGAAATTGGATTTTGATGGATTGAGTTTCAGCAAAGAGAATGGTAGGGTTTCTGGTTTTCCAGAAGAGGAGAGGTTGAAAGAAATTGAGTTGGTTTCAGATGGGCACCGAATGGTGAAGGATGGAGAAAACGAAGGAATCAAGAAGCAGATGAGTGAATTGGGTTCTTGCTCCAGTCTGAGGTATTTCAGACGGAAGAGCAGAAGGCTTATAGAAAAAGGTAAAGGAGAATTAGCCTCTGATCATATGTTGGATTTGAATTCTATTGCAGGAGATGGAAATGAAATGACAGATTCAAAAGAAGCTGAGTTAGGTTGCAATGGAGATCAGATAATGAGTGAGGATGAATTGCGTACAGGTGCTGGCTTGAGATACATGAGGCGGAGTGCAAGGCTTACGGGAAATGGAAAAAGAGAATTGGGTTTTGATCTTAATTTGGATTTGAATTCTGTTGTGAAGGATGGAAAAGAACTGGGTTTGAAAGAAACTGAGGATTCTGATGGAGATCGAGTGGTGGGGGAAGGGACTGAGGAGAATAGGCTAATCAGCGAGAATGACTTGGGTTTGGATTTGGGTTTGGGTTTGGGTTTGGGTTTGAAATGTTTGAGGCGGAGCAGCGGAAGGCATGAAAAAGGAACGAGGGAAGCTGACATACATATGTCGCTGTCTTTGAATTCCTTTTCTGCAGACGGAAATGACAATGAACTGTTGAATTTGTCAGGGACTAGAATTGTTAAGAGAAGAATTGAAGTGATTGATATTGATTCTGATAGTGGTGGAGACAAAGAAGGCGATGGAAGACTGGCCAATGAAAAGGAGATGGACACAGTTGTGAGAAGATACAGCAAAGAAGAGAAGGGGAAGTTGGATGAGGCTAATTCCCTGTTGGTTGGTTCTGATTCTGTGAAAGTGGACTCTGAGATGGACCCGACTGTCAATGGCGTTAGCACTATTGAAGGGGAACGGAGATACAACAGAGAAGAAAAAGGGAAGGGCAAGTTGGTCGAAGACAACTATTTGTTGATTGATCATGATGCTGCGGAATTAGGCGCAGATACGGTTGATGTAGGATTTAGTGATGAACACGTATTTGAAAAGGTGACTTTAGATCTGATGGGGTTGGAGGAACTCTCCAAATTGGAGAATACAAAGAAAACGTTGAAGCCTGGAATGGCTGGAAGAGTGAGACAGGATAACACTAAAGTAACTGAAGTGGAGATTGCTAAGGAAAAAAGGAAAAGGAAAAGAAAAACTGTGGAAAGAACCGACCTCGTTCAAAGGAACAAGGTGAGGTTCTTAGATACAGCGAAAGCATTAGCTTCCAAATTCGCTCATTTCAAACCTGAAGAGCAAGGGGATGATAGCTCATCACACATGCCTGAAACTGAAAGGCGAGTGGTAGAAAATGAGCAAGAAATCGAAGATTGGCCTGGCCCGTTTTCTACAGCCATGATGATTATTAAGGACCGAGAGGTGAAGCTGAGTGCTCGGCAAGGCAGTTCCATTTCTGATAGAAGAAAATCTTTACCCGTGATTGAATGGAAGCCTTCGCAAGATCGTGACCATATGCGCTTGATGCGGGTTGCTCCTTTATTGCAAGATTTATGCTTTAACCTTCTCTGTAAGAATGCAGAAGCAATCACTTCACTCCAAGGAATCCCAGATTCACTGAAGACCAAACTCAGTCGGTGGCTTTGTGATTCGCGAAAGATGACTTGTCATGTTCTGGGTCTCATTGTCAGTGGATCTCCCTCTGAAATTTGCTTAAGAGATTGTTCATGGGTAACAGAAGATCAGCTCAAAGAAATCCTTGGAGGGTGCAATACTGATCACTTGAGGGTACACTACTCTCACTATTTCCTTTTTTTCTGGTGGTATTTTTGTCTTATCTAGTAATTAACTTGGTTTCTGGAGAATGCAATTCATCATTTTAATTCCTTGTGCACATATGGATGCATGTGAGGGTGGTGTGTGTGCATTTTGTGAGGCGATGGGATATGGGTTGGGCCCCAAAAGGTAAAACGCGCAGTTCAGGAGAGTAAAATGTCAGCCGTGGACCTCAGCATAAAGTTTGAGTGCAGTATCAACTCCATGTTTGAATCCACATGGATTTGAGATAAGTTGTATGTGACGTTGCAAGGAAATGCACATCAAATCCTTAAATAGCAGGTGTCAGAGGTTTAGGGATGAATCGACTTGGATTTGGTTGTACCCTATCTGGTTCAATACCATGAATTGCTCCCCTTAAGTCAGCGCCGACTCGCAACTCTACTCAGGAGTCGGGACCGAACGAGTTGCTCCAAGTCTAAAAACCATGCTGTGGATGGGTGATGATGATGGAGCTTCACGCTTCTAAATGGCTCTCTTTTCTTCACGAATCATGACCCAAAATGTTAAGGGGTCATTTCAATTACTGGAGGAATCATAGAGTGACCTTTATAAACATGTAAATATTGGGATAAATGGTGACTAATATTTAGACTTTTACGTGTTAGTTTCATATGCATGCAGGCAACCTACATCAGTTTCTGACTTTTATGTAGTGATTCTGTTTACCACCCCATTCTCTCATACATACTCTTTCACTTAAAGAAGGGACTCTAAATGTTTTAGGATGAGGGGCACAGCTGCTCATTTCCTTGCTTCTCTCTAACAGACTTAAATGGGAGTTTAGTCCCCTTAATACTTAACTACCGCGAGTAGTAAAAGGAATTTAGTTGTTCTCATGCAAGGGGACTTCTCTTTTCTGCATGATCCTTTTGCCCTGAAGAAGACATGTATGGTGAAATGGCTTAATTTTCCTTCCATTTATGCACATATGCTTGTCAATTTTGCTATTTTCAGAAATGAAAGTAGTAGCAGCTTCTTATTTAGCTTAATTTTATGATCTGGTTGAGGTTGATGTTTTTCTTTTTATGACATCAGGTGCTACAATTTGATCTATGTGGACGTTGTTTACCTGATTATATATTGCGTGAAACCTTGGCTCGGTCACCAAACAATTTGCCTTCATTAATCACCATATCCCTGAGGGGTGCGTATCGGCTTTCAGATGATGGGCTAACTGCACTTGTCTCTTCTGCACCTTTACTAAAATCTGTAAATTTGGGCCAGTGTTCCCTTCTTACCTCAGCTGGAATCATAACTCTAGCTGAGAAGTTGGGACCCTTACTGAGGGAATTGTATATAGATGAATGCCCGAGTGTAGATGCAATGTTGATTCTCTCTGCTTTGAAGAAGCTCGAGCATTTGGAAGTGTTGTCAGTAGCTGGGGTTCCAAATGTTTGTGATAAATTTGTCCGCGAACTTCTTTCCGTATGTGGTCCAAGTATGAAGGAACTTACTCTGGCGGATTGTGGGTGAGGGCCTTGGGCTTATTCTTTCTCCTTACATTTAGTGAAATTTCTTTATTGATGTACTATTATACAGTGCTCAGGCTGAAGGTTTGCACAATGTTTTTGGGCTTTCAGTTTGTATGAGTGGGCCTATGGTTTGCTGATAGATAACAATGTTATGATGGGCCTTACTGTGAATGCCTATGCACCAGTCCTCCAGATTTGACAAGCCTAGGTATAGAATAATTGGCCTTCTATTGGTTGAATGGGAACCATTGCTGTATTTAACTGTTTCTTCATTGGCCACCAATTAAAAGGTTTAGAATTTTTCCATCTGGGAGATTTTTAGCAGATGGACCACAAATGGTGGTGCTTACAATATCAACGGTTCTGATCCCCAGATCACTGAACAATTGGGACCTACTTGGACTAACTGGATATTGGAATGGTAATGCCATAATGTACAATCTCTCTGCCTGAGCATTGTATAACATCGCTTCTTTATGTGGTTAAATTATGAAGAGCTTGATTTAACTCATTCCTTGCTGTTGATGTGCTTATTTCATCTTATTTTGGCTGGGAGTTTTTATACCTTTTTACAAATGAATGGGGAAGATACCTGGTTGCCTTCGTGTTCCAGAAGATTCTGAATTTAAATTAGTTCATTTTATACTATACAAAATGCTTTAGCTGTCGCTTCTGTTTTCTTTATGATAACACTTTCATTGGATGCAGGGAATTGACTGACAGTTCATTGAAAGTCATTGCGGAAAACTGTTCTGGATTGCATGCTCTTGACCTTGGTGGCTTGCAAAAACTGACTGATTTGGCGATGCGACACCTTGCCAATGGTTGTAGGTCACTTCAAGCACTTAAGCTTCGGCGCAATGCTTTCAGGTTTTTCCTTATCTTAGGTCCAGTTGTAATTAATTTTCAACTTCCACAGTTCAATGAAATTTATTTGGTACTACGTCTTGGTGTGTTTATGTGAGACATCACAAACATGTCTCTAGATTTCAGTTCATGTTAGTTGCCTACTGCACATGCGAAGCCCTTTCCTTTTCTTGGTAACTGTAAGAACACTTTGCCTTTATGGTATCCTTGAATATCATTACCTGTTGCTATTTTCTAGAACCTTAGGCTAGCTGATGCCAGTTGCTTATATTCTAGAATCTTCTCAATAGTGGTTAGAAACCTTACTGTGGGGTCTCAAAAGACTGAGATTTGCTTTCATTTTTTTCCACTGAATTCTACACAGCAGACCCTTCATTGGGTTTCATTAATGAAACTATCTTGTGACAGAGACTCATCATACATGGTTGATGCATTACATATAATTTATTCTTCTTTTCCTCCGTGTGTACTTATTATCTGTGTAAAAAGACAATGGTATATGTATATCACCTACTGTTACAAAACGTAAGAAAATGGAGATCATGTTGTTACTAATTCTCTCATGCACTCTCCTGGTTCAATGCTTCCTCTCTACCTTGTGGGTCACTCCAATGGTCTTATGTAAGGCTGAGTCTCCTTTTCAATTGAATCAAGCATTATTAACATTACATTGGGTTATTTTAATGAACCTTGCGTAAGGTTTTATGTATCACCATCTCTACATGTATGGCACCCCTGGGATATGGAAATATGTATCGATGTTGTCGATAATATCTCAGATACTGGGAACTTTATCGCCCTCTGAAGAAAACATTGGGGAAACATTAGGGAAATGTAGGAATTTTTTGGCAGAACATTAGATGTTAAAAGACATGATTAGACACTTAAAGAGTCAAATTATTACCAAAAAACAACTATACATAATAGTTTTCCACTGCATAGGCCCAAACTATGCATTGTTGGACAAAAGCAGTGCAATTATATCCTAAATGCGTTCATATTATTCAAATATCATGCAATACATGTGATAAAACACAATAATACAAACAGAAACTAAAGAGAATAAAAAAATACCTTTGACCCAGAGACCCACATGGAGTTACAAGGCGGCTCGAAGTCGTCATCCTTGTCCCCACTGGTGCAACCATAATACTACTTCTCAGCGTATCAACAGTATTTTCCCAGCTAATGAGTTGATGATAGCAGCGAAGAATTTAGGATTTCCCCAGTTTCCTCCATTTTCACCTTCAAAATCTGAAAAATCCGCCCCCCCCCCCCCCCCCCCCCCCCCCCCCCATCAAATCTATGTCAATTCATGGAAATCATTCATAGACATAGTTTCTACTAGAATCCATGCTAAACAGTAGAAAGAAAGCGAATTTTCAGAACTTCTCACCTTTGAGTTTTGGCCTGGATCTGCTCTCGACTTGAGTTTTTCCCCAAATTTGTGTATTGACAACCCTAGAGAAATAAGTAACATGTACTTCAACGAGCCTTTGGTGTATCATTTTATTTTTTTTTACGAGCTAATAAAAGAGAGGAGAGGGGGGCATGCAATCCTTAGTCCTCACATTCTTTTCTTTTTCTCTCTCTTCCTCGTTTCCTTTTCTTTTACTATCTAAAGTTTCTATGCAGTATCAAAGCTGGATTAGATTAAATCCCTTTCCCTCCTCTCTTCTTCTCTTCTTTCCTTTTCTCTACAATGTCAAACAACTCAACTGGAGTTGTTAAAACACCCTTGGGAAGAGACCTCCTCAACAAAACTTGGAAAAGAAAGCAGTTTTTTTTTTTTTGCAAATTTTCAAAATTTCAAAATTTTGTAGGAGTAATGCTCCTATCATCAATGCAATTCTTAAAAAAAAAAAAAAAAACTCCTATCATCAATACATGTGATCATATCAACAATCCACTATTTTTACATCAATGATGCACTTTATTTATATAAAAAAAGTTCAACTGATATCTTGTGATATTTGAGTATCATGAAATATCAGCTGATAATATGTGATACATGCTTCAATATTTTGTAAAGTATGTTATTACCTTAAGTTCGTATTTCTGAGACATGTTCCGATGATATCAGCTAATGTATTTCCGATACATAAAACACTGATATTAAGTCATCAAATGCATAGCATCATGATGAGGATGTGGACATCCAAATGCTGATGGAACAGGCTGATATATTTTCTGAGGAGTTTGGGGATGGATTAGAGCATGAAAAGGTGTCCAAAGATCTTCCATAAGGGATCAAATCTATAGATTCATCAGCGATCACGCATTGTGGCACCTGTGGTACACTTTTGGGTCCACAAAAAATGTCTTTAACTGGCATTTACCTGAAGTTACGAATTTTATCTTATTTTTGGACCAATTTTGGTTTAGTTTTTCTTTGCCTTTATCTCACTAAGGTAGACAAGGGTATCGTAGCTGTTTTCCTTTAAATTAAGATTATAGGGTTGAGATTATAACATTTGAAGCCCAAACTAGTGCTAGGGCTTTTCTTTTGTTTTCCTCCATATAAAAACTCAATAAAGAGTTCGTCTGAGGAAGCAACTACAGAGGTTGTTTGGAAATACAAAGTTCCGCCAAAGATCGCAGCTTTCGGATGGCTAGTTGGCAGGAAGAAGACTCTAACGGTGGACAATCTGCGAAAAAGGGGAATGATCCTCCTGAATGTGTGTTTGTGTTGTATGCGTGATGAGGAATCGGTGAACCACCTGTTCGTGCATTGCAACTTCATTGGCTTGATATGGTCAGCTATTTTAGCTCGTTTAGCCATCTCGTGGGCCTTCCCCAACTCAGTGTATGGTTTATTAATGGTCTAGCATGACATTAAGGTGGGCAAGCAAAGGACAATCTTAGCTGTTTGGTGGGCCATGTGGGAAGAAAGGAATGGAAGATGTTTTCGGGGAGAAAGCAAGCAGCCGGAGGTTATACCTCAAAGGGCAAGGAACCTAGTTATTGAGGCCCTTGAGTGGGCCTCCAATGTCAATCATCTTCAGGGTTGTAATCTTTTGTTTCTTGGGGTTTAGCCGGATCGCTAGCTCACTGGTTTGGCCCCTTCTTTTTAGCTTTTGCTTTAAATAAAATTTCGTTATCTTTCAAAAAAAAAAACCCTCAATAAAGAGAGTGTACAACAACTCTTGGGCCATTTTTCTTCTTTACAAGCCTTGGGCGCCAACCTTTCTCGAAGGATTGTGCAAACGCATGTTTCTATAAATAGGGTGTTTGATTGAGGCCACAAATTGGAAGAATCTCTATTATTGGATTGGGTGTGTTTGGGTATGATTTGGTGCTAGCGTTTGGTAAACTGTGTGGTTAATGTATCTCATTCGTTGGCTGCATCAAATTTGGTATTAGAGCATCTACTTCTGCCATTGTTTTTTTCTTGCATGAGCTTCTCATTTTACGATTATGCCACATAGAGGTAGAGCCTATTGTGTATGAGGAATGGACGAGGAGGTACACAGATCCAGAAGAAGAGAGATTTGTCATGTTAGAGTCAAATGCAGACCATCTCCCAACAACTTAATATGTTATTAGCGAGGAATGGACTGCCAACTTAGGAAGACAATAGCAATTTGTCGATTAGGAGTGATATTAACCCGTTTCATCTTGAAGCTCCGTTTTGTTGAGCCGCAACAAGGGAGAAGGATGGATTATTATAATTGAAGTAAGGAGTTGTAAGTGAGGGTGGAGTTATAATTGAAATATCATGGTACTATGTGTGGGGATGATTTTCTGAATTGGATTGATGCAATGGAAAGGATCTTTGATTATAAAGATGTGGACGAACCAAAAAGGTGAAAATCATCACAATGAGGTTGAAAGGTAGAGCTTTGGCCACTCGAGAAAGGTGCGAAAAATTCAAAGTGAAAACGTGAGAGAAGATGAAGTCTCTCGTCGGTGACTGGTGAGTTGCTTGTTTGTGATCCTTGCGTTTGTGTCCCACCCAAGGTTCAAAATTTCCTCATTTTTTGGCGAAAGTATAGATTTCAATGGGCTTATTACAATCATTCTATCAAATATCACAAATATATACTAATCTAGGTTATGAAAGCTAATTTAATTAATCAAATCCAAGTCCTGTGAACATACTAAAGAATTCCAATGCATTCCAAATTCAAGCTCCCAAACGAAAAATTTGGATTCTAGTGCATTTTAGCCGAACACAACTGAGGATTCGAAATCACCTTGATTCCAATGTAATTGTGATTTGGATTCCAATGCATTCTAAATCCAAGCACCAAATAGGCCATAGTAGTATTTGGGGTAGCACCGTAGCAGTGGTAAACCTGTAGGCTACTTGAGCCCTGGCCGGCCAAAAACCTCACTTCGGTGCTCGGTCCATGAGATTGGAATAACGGGGTAACATGATAGACATGTTAGAAAAACATCAGGTGCTATAGATGCAATGAAGTTGAGATTATTTCCTTCGAATGTAGGAAGTGGCAAGTTAATTTGGACGGTAATTCCAAAGTAGTTGTGGAGCAGTCAGTTGACATTGAGGGTGAGTCCATAGGGGAATACATGATGCGGAATATTATACCAAGGTAGAGATAACAGGATAAATGGTGATGGCTTGGAGATGTTGGTGATTCGAAAGGCTCTTCTTGCACCGAAGTTGTCTAAAGAAGATGATTGTTGTGGACTAATATCTTCTACATGAGTGGTGCAGTGAATGGCCTAGTCTCTGGAGTGATCATTGATGGGGGTAGTTGTGAAAATGTTTTTTCGGAAGTGGTCATAGAAAAGCTCCAGTTGAAGATCGAGTGGCATTTAGATCCCTATAGACTTGCTTAGTTTAAGAAAGATAATGAGGTAAAGGCTTCCCATCGTTGTTTAATTTCATTTACCATTTGTAAAACCTACCATGACAATATGTGGTGATATGTAGTCCAACGAATGGACATGTGCCACATATTGTTAAGCCGACCATGGCAGTATGATCGGCGGACCATTCATGATGGTTGGGAAAATACACATACTTCCATGAAAGATGATCATAAAAATAGAATTGAAACTGATGCAGGGGTATGAGATGACCTAACTCTATATGTACGTGAGATCCAAAGTTAGGCATTCAAGCAGAGAATTCATTTAACTATCCACTATCAACTAAGGAGATTGTAAGATTTCAACAATAAGATGGCGATAATCCATCAAGATCACACCCTATATCATAAGCGCACATAAACGAGTAAAAAAGGGGGACCTAAGGATATAAGGATATTCCTAAATCTAGCATAGGCCAATCCACGTTCAAGTCTGAATCAAGTTCCCATGGCTAGCAATTCATTTTTCACCAATCATGCAAAAGGGGAAAGTTCGAAGAAGAAAAAAAAAAAAAAAGGAATCGAGAAGATGGGCTTCAAGAAAGAGAAAGACGAATATTCCCACAAGGAAGGGGATGGGTTTTACCTTCCCTCGCACTTTGAAGATCTAAAAAAAGAAAACATGGAACTCTAGGGTGGAATCCTCAAATACCCGAGGGCCAATCCTGAAACCATAGTCTCTCAAATAAAGAGGAAGAAACACACGATTTTCATTCATTCAATAATAATATCAAAATAGAGTTTCTCACAGTATATATAGGCTACGAAAAGATAAAGTGCACTAAAGTGTCTAAAAACAAAAAAAAAAAGAACAGAAAAATGCCTAAGAGTAAACCACGATCACAAAATAACATTTGGACCTGTCCATAGGGTCTGAAAACTAAGAAAACTGGGAACGGGCCACGAAAGTGGGCCCAAGTCGATCCAACGATTGGATGGCCGGCTCAAAAGAATACAACGGTTTGATTGCCATCCAATCTTGGATTCATGGTCGAAACGCTCCAAATCAGCAGCCCTCACACATAACCGACAAAAAGAGCCTCCATATGTGTATGTACTCGTGCGGGGTCTTCATGGTCCATCAATGAAGTGGCCCGAGGGTCCCAGTGTCCACCCACATCAGCTCATCCGCTCCAACACTCGATCGACGACGTCTCCTCCTATGGTACCTCCATTGATGTCCGCATCAATTCTCCCTGGGTCGGAAGAATTGCCACTGGAGAAAGTGAACTCCTGTACCTCTCAAGCATGTCTGGATCTATACGCTGTACCTCTGTCTCAGTAATCCAGGAGTTGGCCTATTCCTTAATTTGATTAAGAATTTCTAGCAACCCCCTTAGCGAGTAGAAACCGACCGGGAGTCCAAAATTTCATTTATTTCGTCTCTTTTCGGTGCAGATGGAAGAGAAGGTAAGATGGGTATAAGAAGGCCATGCTGTGGCCAGGGTCCATATATAGGGGATGTCTGGGAAGAAACAAGGGAACCAGTAGATAGAGGTGATGACTTGTGATAAAGAACTAGATCTTCCACATTAAATGTGGAACTGATGCCCGTGTTAGAAGGATATCAACAACATAAGCATTAGACCCCAACTCACAATTTTATGTGGGCCTATGCTACGGGCATGAAGCTTCTTCACGGATCCAGGTGGAAACCGATCAGACCTAATATGAATCATGACGTCATCTCCAAGTTGAAATTCCCTAAATCTCTTATGAGTGTTAGCAGAAAGTTTATAATGTTCATTACTTAAAATTAATCTTTCTCACGATCTCACTTTGCGATGCATGTATTTGTTGGGTGAAGGACTTTCCTAACTCTGAAGGACACTGTGGGGTAGCCATGGGGATCAAATCTATGGGAGCTCGGGGTTTAAGACTTATAACAATTTCAAACGGGCTCATTCCTGTGGACCTATTCACTGAAGAATTATAAGCGAATTCGGCTGTGGGAAGAACAATGCCCTAGCTCCTATGATGGTCTCCAACCAGACACCTCAACAAATTCCCTCGGCTATGGTTCACTACCTTTGTTTGACCATTCGATTGGGGATGATATGCTGAAGAAAACTGGAGCCTCGTACCCAAAAGATGCCAGAGAGTCTTCCAAAAATAACTAGTGAACCTAGTATCTCTGTCAGTCACGATGGATCTAGGTACTACATGAAGTCGCACTACCTCTTGAAAGAATAACTTAGCAACGTAGGAGGCATTTGAGGTCTTATAACATGGTAGGAAATGTGCCATATTTGAAAATCGATCAACAACCACGAATATGGAATTGTGCTTACGAATAGTCTTGGGAAGCCCAAGCACGAAGTCCATACTGACATCTTGCCACGGGGCATGTGGAACTAGCAAAGGAGTGTATAAACCTATATTTTGTTTCCTCTGCTTCGCCAGTTGACATGTCCAACACTGCCCTACAATCTTGGCCACATCTTGCTGGAGGTTAGGCTAATGGAAATGATCAGAAACAAGGGCAATTGTTTTATCTCGACTAAAGTGACCTGCCATCCCTACAGCATGAAGCTCCCACACTAAAAAACCACATAGGGATGTGTGTGGGATGCAGATTTGGAGCGTTTTGATCATGGATCCAAGATTGGATGGTAATCAAACCGTTGAATTCTTCCAATTGGGCCATCCAACAGTTGGATCGACCCGAGCCCATTTTCGTGGCCTGTTCCCAGTTTTCTTAGTTTTATCTATCTAGTTATGTTTTCGGACCCTATGGACGGGTCATATGTTATTTTGTCATCGTGGTTTAGTCTTAGGTATTTTTCTGTTTTTTTTTATTCTTGTTACTAGGCACTTTAATGTACTTTATCTTTTCGTAGCCTATATATATTATGAGAAACCTTATTTCGAAATTATTATTGAATGAATGAAAATCGTGTGTTTCTTCCTCTTTATTTAAGAGACTAGGATTTTAGGATTGACCCTCGGGTGTTGAGGATTCCACCCCAGAGTTCCGCATTTTCTTTTCTTAGATCTTCAAGGTGCGAGGGAAGGTAAGATTCATCCTCTTCCTTGTGAGAATATTCGTCTTTCTCTTTCTTGAAGCCCATCTTCCCAATTCTTTTTTTTTTTTCTCTTCTTCGAACTTTCCCCTTTTACATGATTGGTGAAAATGGGATTGCTAGTCATGGGAACTTGATTCAGACTTGAACGTGGATTGGCCTATGCTAGATTTAAAGATATCCTCATATCCCTAGGCCCCCCCCTTTTTTACTTGTTTATGTGCGTTTATGCTATGGGGTGTGATCCTGATGGATTATCACCATCTTATTGTTGAAATCTTACAATCTCCTTAAGTGATAGTGGATAGTTAAATGAATTCTCTGCTTGAATGTCTAACTCTAAATCTTACGTACAAATAAAGTTAGGTCATCTCATACCCTTGCATCAGAAACCCATGAGAGAGAGGATTTGGGAGAAACCCGCAACTACTGGGGACGTCAATCTTTTGTCTCGTGCAAGGTTTTTAGAGGAAACTAAGAGCATAGTGTGGTTTATTTTTGCTTTGCTTATGTCTCACTTAAGTAGATAGGGGTATTTTAGTTTTTTTCCCTTAAATTAAGATTGTAGGATTGAGCTTATAACATCTAGCCTATAGTTTGTGCTTTATATAAAGCACAAATTAGCACTAGGGCCTCTCTTTTGTTTTCCTCCATATAAAAACTCAACAAATAGAAAATGTCCAGGAGTTTTTGGGACATTTTTATTCTCTACAAGCCTTGGGCATCAACCCCTCTATAGGGTTTGTGCAAGTGCATGGTTTTTCACTAGTGGAGTGTGAAATTGCGTCGGGTAGTCTAACACGACACCCTATGCATACATGTGCGGAAGCTTAAAGAGCAACTAGAATTATGGCTAAACCTATAGGAGGGGGTGATTAGGACCTTTTAAAATTTTTCGCCTACTTAACAAATTTAGCAAATTATTGTACATAAGCAATTAACACTTTGGCTTCCAAGCCTAAGTGGGTTCAATCAAAAGACTAGTAAATGATATATGCAATAACAACCTAGTCTATTCAACACATGTAGACAATAGAGGATGGATCAACAAAAGCTCAAGTCTACATGAGGAGTGAAAGTACATCATGTGTGTGTGTATGTGCCTATCAAGTGCCTAGCATACATTCCTAACTAAGCATTTATAATTAACAAGTTCAACACAATGCATAAAGAGAAATGTGCTCAAGAACAATCACAAACACAAGGATGTATAGTGGTTGGACTACTTGTCTACTCCACTCCCGGTTCAAGTACTCAACCCCTTTGAGCACACCGGTATTCACTGGGGAGTTTAAATCTGGTTCCTCCCAACCAAGGTGTTTTAACTCGGATCCACCCAACCGAGGAGTTTATAGGTTCCTCCCAACCTACATGTTTGCACCTGTGTTGGTGGCTCCCCCTTGGAGACTTTGTTTAGGCCGACTAACGAGCCAAGGAACGGCTGACTGTCCCTGAATTTAGGCCGACTAACAGGCCAAGGATCGGCTAACGACCTTAGATCGAGTTTGTCAAACAAACTTTACACTCAACTCTCACAGGGAATTGAGTGGATGGACTAACAAGACAACCTTTCTTTGTCGGATTGAGCCCCTTTGTAGCGCCGCTTTGGGTTGCTTCTTCTCGCTTTCCCGTGCTTGAATCAGCTCCCCTTATGCTCCCCCGATCTTTGACGCCGCTGCTTTGCGAAGGCTTCAGCTTCAAAATCAGCTACCTTGCATGTGATGCTCCATTGGAGATGCCCAAGGTGCTAGGGAATGGTGAATCCTCTACAAATGTTAGGAAATAGGTTTCCTAGAGGAATACATTCATATGGACTCCTAAGTAGTGTTTAGACAAGGGATTTAACTATGATCAAGGTGTCTAAACCCTACGAATCAAGAGGGAACAAGTCCATTCTCAAGATGTCATTGAATGGCCCAAGCTCATGATGAAAACACAAGGAGAATGACTTGCTATGGGTTTGGGATAGAGCCTCTGATGGTCTCTAGCAATGGTGGCTTCTATCTCCTCAAAATCCCCTCTCATTTTCTCAAAAACGAATCCCCATCTTTAAATAGATTTTCTTCCAACGGTAAAAAAACGGGCAGATTCACGCATCTCCGATTGATCGGAGACATGTTCGATTGATCGGAATTCAGTCCAGAGAATTCTCTGGAGGATATTCTGATTGATCGGAGCATGGTCCGATTGATCGGACTGACCCCTTCCGATGGATCGGAAGACTGTCCGATTGATCGGAAATATGTCCAGTGGATTTTTAAGGTTGCTGTAACAATTTCCGATTGATCGGAACTTCTGTCCGATTGATCGAAGTCCTATCGAAGCCAACGTCCGATTGATCGGAAATCAATCGGAAACTGCTGTTTGAGCTGTATTGATTACAGCAGCTTCCACCTCTTTAATTAGTCTAACTTATCATGTTTTTCATAGAGTTCTAAGACTAATGATGATGACTAAGGGTATACCTAGTTGGTGCAAGTCATCTAAGAGGTTAAGGGTTAGGTTTTGGTCAAGGTTAAGGCACACCAAGGCATCACTTTTACCTGTTTCTTCATCCTTGATGTATCTGGTCCGTTTTGAGTCTTCGGTCTTTGTCTTCATTAAGCTCAACCGACACTAGACCCACTGACCCAAGTGATTGGCAAACAAGGTGCACTAGTATGCCACAGAAAAGTGCACTAACAGAGTGTGTGATCTAGGCCATCAAACTAGTGAGAGCTTTAATTATTTGTTGGTTATTGCGTTGATTTTGCTTTCTTTTCAAGTGGAAGAATCTCTATTCTTGGATTTGGTGTGTTTGGGTGTGATTTGGTGCTAGGGTTTGGTATAATTGTGTGTAGTCGATTAATCTTATTCATTGGCTACACCACATCAGTATACTGGCCTGCTGAGGACAATGAATCCTAAGTTATTGTAGTCCTAATGAAGTGTAGGAAGGCCAAATTAGATGCAGTTGCTTGGGCACCAACCCTTGAACCATTTGTTGGATGCACTCTTGATTTTTCGGATTCTTGTTGGTCTGCTTCCTTGTAATTTGTGGGGCTTTAGTTTCTAATTTTGGCCCTTTTTATTTCTTAATAAAATAACATTACCTTTCAAAAAGAGATACTGATCTGCTGAGATAATACATGTGTTTTATTTGTCTTTTCTTCAATGCTTGTTGACTGACATCATAAAAGATTCTGCAAAAGTGAGGAAAAAGAATAAAAAATGGCTATTGACTCGTTGAGTATTCTCGATTTCACATATTTATGGTCAATTCACGTCTCCAAAGTTTTCACATTCTTCTTCTTCTTTATTTCCTTGATGGGGACTTGTGTGAAAGATGGTCCTTGAAGCGATCAATCTTCATTTTCGACACGGCAGGTGAGAGGACCTCGAGTTTGCAAATGTCATTCCTACGTGCTCCATGGTGAGTTGGAGGGAAATGTTGACATACTCGCATTTTCCTAATGTCTGTATATTCATATTAAGTGGGAGTCTGTGATGTTGATGGATAGAGAAATTTAGTTCTGATAAATTTTATTTTCTAAATTTATTTATTTTTAAAATTGTGGTTTTGATTAGTAGTTTTTTTTCCCTAGTCACTGATTTTTCGATCTTCCTCTGTTTCTATTCTTGTTTTCAACAATTTATAAGCATTTGCTTTCTATCACGAAGCTCGAACCCTATTACTTGGTTTCTTTCGTCTACCTGTTTGTAGTAATTCACGCTTGATAACTTTGATTTCATCTGGCATGGTGGGTTGTTGTGTGTGGGCTTCACAAAGCGAAACAAAGGAAACAAGAAACAAAAAGAAAATAATTGAAGTTTCCGGCTCATGCAAATCCACATTATTGCCTGCCTCTAGTCTGCATATCGACTGACTGTTGCTAACTTCTTTTATTGACAGCGACGAAGGCATAGCTGCATTTCTGGAAGCATCTGGAGAGTCATTGAGAGAACTTTCACTCAATAATCTCAAAGAGGTATTGCCATTACCTACCAATATTGTGGTTTTTCTTAACTCTTGTAGGATCTCTTGGCTTGGTTTTAGCACAGGGCGTGTTTGGATGCATGGAATCCATGAGTACATGGAAATTGTGTTCCCACTGAAAAGACAAGCTGTTTGGATTAGTGGACTCCACAAAGTAATCATTCATCTGCATGTAGGATTCTCTAGCTCAAGCAAGTAGGTGTGCGCTGTCCAATGAATGTGAGGATTTCACTTGCTATCCAAACAAGACCTTAAATATGGAAATCCCATTTTCAACAATGTTTATGAAATAATAATTAGGTAATGTTATTTTTCCCTGGGATTCCTCGTATTCAAACACACTTTAAGCGGATCTGATTGTCTTCAAGCTGTAGATATTTCTGTAGCATATTTATATATTTCTTTTGCAGGCATTAATCTTTTTTCTTATTCTTGAGTGATCTCTGTTTTTGCTTGTAAACAAGAATATGCAACCGTAACAATACTTCAATGAGAATCATGTGTTAGTTTGTAAAGTGACGTGGAGAAGAGTGAGGGTTGCTTTTATCTTTCCACATGTTCATTTCCTGATGTTGTGAGAATCACTTTGGTGAACAACATTACCCTTTTCAGTTATTGTGGTTCCACGCGTAACCCTATGGCATGTGATCTCTTCATTTGGTCACTTTTTTTCCCTGAAAACTGCACTTTCAGATTATTGTTTTGCTTAGCCTACGCATGTTTGGCATAGGAGTTGGACCACGAGGTGTGTATCAGGCAGGGCTTCAATGTGTGGATGACAAGGCACGAAATTTAGACTCGTTAACTCACTAGTAAAATGCACATGCATTGCACGTGGAGGCATTAAGATTGCAAATCTTTTTAATTATAATGAATATAGAACCTCTATTTTCTTGGCCATCGATTGGATGGCAAGAATCACTCGACCAAAGTGATTGTTGAGAGTTATGCGAGGAAGCACATTTATGCATGAACCTAATGGTAAGTTCACTTGAAAAATTGCCACAATGTTTATCATCATCATCATTATCATCATCTAAGCCTTAACCCAATTAATTGGGGTTGGCTACATGAATCTCAGTTCCATTGTTCCACTCTATCAAGGGCTAGACCTTGAGTTAGACTACAGATCATCAAGTCTTTTCTTACTACCTCCATCCTCGTCCTTTTGGGCCTTCCCCTTGCCCTTTGAGAGTGTTCAACTTGTACCAACTCACTCCTAACTAGTGTGATTCTTCATCTTAGTTTCACTTGACCAAATCATCTAAATCTACTTTCCCTCATCTCATCACCTATTGGTTTTACTCTTAAGGTCCCTCAAAAAGCATTTATTTCTACTTCTATCCTTCTTCATCTTTCCACTTATCCATCTCAACATCCTCACTTAAGCTATGCTCATCCTATGAACATGTTCTTTAACTACCCAACATTCTGTCTCATAAAGCATGGCTGGTCTTATTGCTATCCTATAAAACTTCCCTTTCGGTTTGAGTGGTACATGAGGGTTACATAGTACTCCAAACGCACATCTCCATTTCTTGCACCCGGACTTGAATATTATGGGCAACATCCTTTTATCTCTCCACTCTCATGAATTATTGACCCAAGGTATAGAAAGATGGCATTTTGGGAAATTTCTTTGTCAACAATCTTAACTAATTCCTCATTTTCACTCATATTATTACTAAAATTGCATTCCATATACTCTGTTTTAGTCTGACCAATTTTAAATATTTTAGATTCTAAAGCATCCCTCCATAAATATAGCTCGTGTTACTTCCTCCATAAATATAGCTCGTGTTTACTGCCTCCATCATCTTGTCAATCAAAATTATGTCACTTGCAAACAACATACACCATGACATCTCTTCCTGCAAATGCCACATTAGCTCGTCCATAACCAATGAAAAAAGGTATGGGCACAATGCCAACCCTTGGTGTAAGCTTATAGTATTTGTGAAGTCACTTGTCTCTCCCCTAATGGCCCTCGCGTTTGTTACTACTCCGTACATATCTTTAACAATGTTAATATATCCGCTAGAAACTCTTTTTTTTTCTCAACACCCACCAAATTAACTCTCTAGGGACCCTATTGTATTTCTTCTCCGAGTCATTAAAAAAGACCATGTGGAGATCTTCCTCTTTTTCCTATATTTCTCCATTAATTGTCTAAGTAGGAAAATAACTTCGATGGCAGACCTCCTGGGCATGAAACGAAACTAATTTTCTGATATATTCATCTCATGCCGAGACTTTGCTTAATCACCATCTCCCAAAGTTTCGTAATGTGGCTCATAAATTTAATCCCACAGTAGTTAGTGTAGCTCTGCATGTCTCCTTTTTTTCTTATAAATAGGTACCATGATACTTTTCCTCCAATTGTCTGGCATTTTCTTCGATCATACAATCTTGTTGAATAACTTTGTCAACCAAAATTTACTCGGTATCTCCCATGCACTTCTAACATCTGCTCATATACCATCTGGTCCAAGGGCCTTTCTTGTTTTCATCTTTCTCAAAGATTTTTTTTTTTTCACTTTAGATATCCTAATCCTACCAAAGTATCTATGGTATCCAATGTAATTTGGGTTTATAGTTCGTTCTATCCCTATGCTCTCAAAATGGTTGTCATTTAACAAGTTTTGAAAATAGCTTTTCCACCTTTCATTGATCTCATTGTCTTTTAGTAGTACCATCTGGTTATCGCTCTTAATGTGTCTAATCTGATCTAGGTCCCTACCCATACTCTCTCTCATTTTTGCAAGTTTGAAGACAACTTTCTCACCTTTTCTTGTCCCCAATTTATTGTAAAGATCATCATAAACCTTACGTTTAGCCTCGCTAATTTCTTAGCAGTCTTTTTGGCATTTCTATATGTTCAAACTTTTCATCATTTCAAGTCCCTTGCTAGGCTTTGAAACATGAACGTTTCTTGTGAATAGCTTTTTCTACATCGTCATTTTACCACCAAGTTTCCTGCTTGATTACTGGACTTCAAATTGTAGTTGGGAGGGGTTGGTTGTTTTTCTTGCAGATGGTGTCTTGGTTTCTCTTCTAGTTTGCTTGGCCAGGCTGAGGGCTATGCCTATTAGGTTCATTTGATTGGCCTATGCTTTGACCTTTCTTTCCTTTTATAGTATTACCTTTGTAAACCTTACCACCTTGGAAGTATCCAAGGTTACCACAAAAAAAAAAGGATGCATAGTTGCGCCTGTGGGCATCACAATCCAACCAATGGGTGTTGTGGGGCATCCGATTGGATCTATGCACCCCCACGGTTCAATCAGACTGCTGGATTTGGTACAGTTGAGTCATCTGGTCTTTAATCTGAAAGATCCAGATCATAAGTCAATCAGGACCCTTATTCCAGGAGAGTTTTCTTTTTCTTTAGGAGAAGCATTCAGACTCTTCTAGGGCGGTTGCTACTCCTTTGTATGTCTTGAGAGACTGGTCCTTTGTTTTCCATGGATTTCGGACCTGGAGAATAGTAAAGTGGACTTTGGTGGTATCCTCTCCAAACTCTCAGGCAAAGTTGAAGCTGTTTTTTCTGGGTTGGCCAATGCAGTTTGTGCTACTCAAGTGTCACCAACAGCTTTAGGAGAGGCTTTCAGAATCGTTTCTTCATTTTTTTTCCCTAGATCAAGGTGGATTTTTGTGGCTTGTCTCTGGCTGTCTTGCGTTAGGCAATCGGGGAAGGTTTCATTCCAGGTATCGTACATAATTTTAGACAGTTAAGGAACAATATGTTCATAGATGAGTGTAGCTTGAAATGAGGATGTTGATGTGGATGAGTGCGAATGTGAGGAAGGATAGAAGAAGTTAGGGGTAGCACCAATAGGTAATAAGATGAGGGAAAGTATACTTAGATGGTTTGGTCATGTGCAACAGAGACCGAGCATGGTTCTAAATGACGGTATCGGCCCTGCGGAAAAATGATACGATATGGCGTCGTGTATCAGAATCGGGCTTGAATTGGTCAGCATTTTTTTTTAAGCAAAAAAAATTAGAAAAAATAGGATAAAATGAGATATTCGCGAATCTATCATTTTTTTTTTTTGTATCAACAGTTTCTTTATATAAACTGTTGATATATGTCATAAATTAATATCATATATTGCTAATAGTCTAATATGTCCAAGAAGTATCACTACTCGGTACTCACTAGTCTATTCACTAGTACGTACGTGCTTGCTTGGAGAATGTGTGTGACAACTGACAGGTGAGGTGTATGTAAAGAAATTTGCATCCCCCTAGAGTGAGCTAGAGATGCATTACATTTCAAGTTTCAAGTTTCAACATATTTAAAAGAAAAAATTGAAACTAGACATAATATTTGAAAAATGGTGACCAAACCTACTCAAATCTAATAAAAAACAACCCAATTTGATAATAATAAAAAACAACCTTTACCGATACGGCCAAAACAGGGCCGTATTGTGTATCGTTTCGAGCCGATATGGATACGATGCACCAATATCGGCCGATACAATACGGATATTTCGATCCATGACACCAGGAACTGTGCCGGCTGGATGAAGTGAGTTGGTACAAGTTGAAGGCTCTAAAAGGGCAAGGGGAAGACTCAAAAGGAGGTGGATGGAGGTAAGAAAAAGACTTGCATCACCTATGGTCTAACTGAAGGTTTGGCCCTTGATAGAGTGGAATGGCGGAACCGGATTCATGTAACGGACCCCAATTAATTGGGATAAGGCTTAGATGATGACCATAGAGGATGGTGGTGGATGGAGGTAAGAAAAAGACTTGCATGACCTATGGTCTAACTGAAGGTTTGGCCCTCAATAGAGTGGAATGGCAGAACAAGATTCATGTAACGGACGTCAATTAATTGGGATAAGGCTTAGATGATGATCATAGAAGATGTTTTCGAGGAAATCAGAGTGGTTTCTGAAGGGCTAAACACTTTCTTTGCCAATAGGATTTGCATCTCTAATGATCCCATAGTGTCTTGCAGTTTCTGGTTCTTCAAGACCAGCCTTGTACTTTGGTAGCTTGCTTCCCCTTTTTTAAATTATAGTCCTTGCATCCCTTAAAAAAAAAAAAAAAGTCAATCTGGACCCTTGATGTGGTCCAGATCTTCAATCTGCATGTTCAGATGGTCTGGGTCTTCAGTGTGGAAAGGATGGATCTTCAACTATATGATCATCTTGGGACTTGGGTGCTGGATCTTTAATCAGGGCCCTCGGATGGGGCCCTATCTACAATATGATGGCCTGATCTTAGATTGGCCAGCTTGTAGAGCGTGTATGGAACCCTGTCTGAGTTGTGTGGCCTAGATGCACCAAATTGGTCTTAGCAAGATTCTTTTGATCATACACTTCAGTGCACAGGTATGCATTTTCTCATTGCTGACTTTGTTGCTGCAGGTTGCGCACAATACTGCCATCGCACTCTCTGCCCGTTGTTCCAAAACACTTTGCAGTTTGGATCTGTCTTGGTGCCGCAAATTGACAGATGAGGCGCTCGGATTGATGGTGGATAAGTGCTCGGCACTGAGGTTGCTCAAGCTGTTCGGATGCACTCAGGTATGTACACGCCCATATCAGACCCGCCTGTAAATTGTAACTAGCTTGCCCACCAAAAAAAAAATCGTGGGGAGATATTTGATACTCTGGCAGAGTATGACACTTGATACTCGGGCACTCAGAATCTGTACATGGCATAATTCAAACTAAACCAACTTAATTGTGGAACCCACTGTCACTAACATACAGTGCCAAAATCAGACTCTGATTTGTGGACACTTGTTTGTCGAAATAGAACCATTGGATTTTTATTTTTATTTTTTAACTCCACAGTTTTTGGTTCATGATACATCTTAACTGAGACCCATAATTTGGACAGTACATTTGAGTTACTTGTATGCCACCAATGCAATTTCTATGTAATGTCCAAGTAGGGTTGTCAATGGGATGGGCTCGGGCCAGACAAAATCAAAATTTTGAATAGGCCCAGCCCAAACAGTTCAAAATCTGGAGCCAACCCTAGGTCCAGCCCGTTGACAGCCCTATGTCCAAGTGCCTGCGTATCATCCACCACTATGGCAGAGTATCAGAGTTTTTTCAACCATGATTTCTCTAATATTCAACCAGAAAGCCACAAGATTTGAGAAATGCATATTTTGTTGAAAATCCTTCGTTCCTTGCCTACGCTTGTGGGTGCACGTGCGTGTTTATATTCGAATATGCCAATGTGGGTCTAAGTACATGCATTAACAGCTATTCATGGCACACGTGTAGGATGCAAGCCAAACATGCACGATAAAAATAGATAGTTAAAATAAATTGACCAACAGTCCACATTCACCATAAATGCACTGCTCGCCTAATGAGCTGACCAACTGGATTTTTAGGCCAAGGATTGCTTGCAGCAGGCCCACCAAATGAATGACCCAGATCCCGCACAAGCTCACACATGCATCACAAAGAGGATTCTCTCTCTACACAAATGCACCTAGGGGTTGTTTGGCAGTGTGTATTGGGTTTTATTCAGAATCCAAAAGTTGTTTGGCAGTGTGGATTGGAAGGGGTATTTGGAATTAAAGGTATTTCAAACAGAGTTTTGTTGTGTTTTGTAATCTCCTCCCTTTTGCTGTGATTCGGAATCATCTCCCTTTTGCTGCTCATTTTTAAAGGCCTCGGGAGAGTTTCACGTGTGACAAAGGTGTCTCGAGGTTACTAATCCATTGTACGCATTGCACGCTAATGATTCCCCAAAACAATCAAATTATTAGCTACATCACTAAAATTACATCAATAGAATGATCTGGACATCCAAACGTCGGCCATGTAAATCAACAGTTAAAAAACGTTGGTTAGTCACCCATTTGTGATCCTATACTTGTGGCCCACCTGAGGTTTGGAACTTCATCATTTTCGGCCAAAGTATATATTTCAATGGGTTTATTACAATCATTCTGTCAAACATCACATATAGACACTAGTTAGGGATATTAAAGGTGGTTTAATAATCAAATTCAAAATCCTCTAAACATACTACAAAATTTCAATGCATTTCTATTTTTGGAATCCAGTGCATTCCGGTTACAAGCTGCCAAACACAAATGAGGATTCGGAATCGAAGGTATTTGAAACAAACTCCCAAATGGGCCCTTGGTATTTCTCTTGTATTCAACAAGAGAGTGGTTTATCTGCCATTCTGCTACAAATGGGGTGGGCAATGTTTCCTGACAATTTCCTGAGAATAGTAAGTCAAAGTAGAGATAAAAGTCTCATGACTTGTTCCCTGCAGATAACGAAGTTGTTCTTGGATGGCCACTCAAATCCTCTTGTGGAGATTGTTGGACTGAAGGCGGCACCAATACTAACACAGCTTGGTGTACCAGATTCTTTGGAAGCTGCATTGCGATATTAGTCGATTTTTTTACTTAACTTTGTTTTCTATGCATCGAAGCTTGCATGGCTACAGGTGTGTGATCCGCACTTCTGTTTTTTGGTCAACGGCAACATCAACAGCTCATCCCAGATGGGATCCTACTTAACGTGTGTATCTTTTAAGTCGAAATAGAGATAACAGAAATCCCACTAGTTTTTGTACAGGAATGGAATCTGCTCAATATAACCATCCCCGGTTTCTAAAGGTGGACGGAATGGCTCTGATTGCACAACATGATAATTTTTGTGTTTGGTTCGTTTCTTTTTTCTTTCTGAACTTAACATGTCTATTGCAAACATATTGTTGTTTGATATATTTCTAAGCAGATCTTGATACAAGGGATTGGATTATTTTTTATTTTTTTTTAGGTTTTGACACATAGCACGCAACCATTCGGCCCAAGACAGATAAAAGTCTCCCTTTTGTGTTTGCTCAAAATAACTCCTTCCATTTTCCAAATATGGTCAGAGTCAACCGGCTGTTAATTTTTAGGATGGAAATACCAGCGATTGTTATGACAGAAAAATCATTTTTTAAAAAAAAGGACAATATTGCACCTCTCCCACAACCCTAACTTGAACCTTGACCTCTCCTCTCCCTTCTCCCAAACCCTAAGCCCAAGCTTACCCTCTTCCAAAAACCTAAGCAGGGGTTTATAGTTGGAAAGTTCTTTTTCCATGGTTAACAATCAACTATAACAACTATGGCATGGTTATTTCATGTTTTTTGTCCCACAGTTGATAATCAGAAGGTGGTTCTTGATTGAAAATGGAAACATGAAGGGCTGAGCGAAGATAACCTCGTTTCAACACTGAGGTCTTGGTATCAATTCCCAAGTGGGGGGTGGCTAACATGGTGGTGTGACTAACAGTAGGGTGTGTACTAACCCAAAAGGAAAAAGAAAAAAGAAGTAGAATGGAAACATGAAGGGGTTATTCAGGAAGAATGCATAACGAAGGGGGCATTATTTGTCTTTGGACCAAAAGGGAGGGTGCTATGTGTTAAAAAGAGTGTTTTGTTTTGATAGAAGAAAGATGCATAATGAGGAAGGGAAAATGAATAGCATCGAAGCATGCACATACGTTGCATGGCCGTTTAACATTCTTACACATGATGCATCTGTTTAAGAATGCAGTGGTCTAAGGCCTGTGATGGGCCAAAACATTCCGGCCATTCTCAAAGGGAGGGAGGGAGTGTAGCAATTCCCATCTTCTCCATCAATGGATGAATTATTTAATGCTTAAATTCAACCTTCGTTTCTAATTTTTGAAATGCATTCACATGCATACATGAATGACCTTCCTCATTAGCATCTAGAGGCAGATTAAACCTTTGCTATCTTTTTCTTTTTTCCATTTCTTTCTTCATGATACATACTTGGAAATGCCACTGCCTTTCGAGGACGGAACCTGAGATGAAACTGATATGTTGATTTTTTTTTACTACAAGGCTTGTTGCAGCAAAGTGTGAAGTGTCATAGATCATATACATTCGCTGTCTGTGCATTTAAAAATTCCAGTAAATCAAATAAATCAGAAAAAGAAAGGAGCTAGAATAAACGTCAACAGCACCTCTAAAGCCGTAGAGCTTTTCTCTACTGGAGAAGATGAGAGCCACCTCACCAAGAGTTCGTAGGCTTTCTTCAAAAGCTTTGTTTGGTGTTTGGCGAAAGTGATCTTGTTCTCTCAATCCTCTTTAGCTCTTCCCATTTCAGAGAGAGAGAGAGAGAGAGAGAGTGCTTTTCTTAGAAGATCTGAGTTTTTTTTTTTTTTTTTATTATTATTATTTAAGATAAGAGGAGGGATGGGTTTTAGGAAAAGATAATGGAATTTTTAAGTTCAAATTTCAGGGAGGGAAAATGTTTTATTTGAATTTTGGAAGGATAATTTGGCTGGACCAGGGTGACAGACCTTTGGGCACCTAAGTCCAAGCCTGGCTGCTTGAGTAACGGGCTGGAGTTTAAAGCCTGAACCTAGCTCGAGGCGGGCCAGGCTCGGAAGCCCGTCAGGCCATCCTGGTCCATTGACAGCCCTATTTGGCAACCTGTGCATCTTGAATGTGGGAGCGTATTAGATGTGCCATGGCCTCACCTAAGACGGTGCGGCCCTTACTTTGTGGGCCACTGTGATGTATTTATTCTACATCCACGCTGTCCATCTATTTTGCTAGATCATTTTAAGGCACGAGTTTAGAAATAAAACGGATTCAAATCTCAGGTAGACCATACCATGGGAAACAGTGTTGACTGAACGCCCCACCATTAAAAACTTCCTAGTGCCAACCATAATGTTTGTGGTTTGATCCAAAACTTTTGTGGCCCACACATATAGCTTGGCGAAGCTTTCGGAATGGCTTGAGTTTTGGTGTGTCACTTCATCATGGGGGGTCTCCCTTGATGAATGGATTGGATGACAAGTTGTATTCTGCCTTCACATGAAAGTTTCTATGGTGGGAATGTCCCTCATTATTTCATTTGGTGTGGCCCACCTGGGTTATGGATCAGGCTTTGTTTGGCATCCAAGCCTAACATGGGGTGCACATCCTGTACATGCTCAGAGACAGAATTATGCATGTAAGCATTTGCGTCCATCAATCTAGGCCGTCCAAATCATGGGGCCATGTTGTACAGTGACCACCGCTTCAGGCAGACCAGGAGTAGGTAGATCCCAATCAGTATGCAGGCTCCCCCGACGAGATCAGACCGTTGTGATCTCAGACTTTGATACTTGTTGTGGTTGTTTAACTTCTGATTACTCTCCAAGGAGCAAATAGCAAATTGATCCAGAATGAACGGTGATTGAAAGTGGGACCGCCCTTGATCCTGCGATCGAGAGCACACGTCCCACATTCAGTTTGAGCAGAAGTCGTTGGATCAGAAGGTAGGACATTTCGATCGAAATGACTCTCAGCCTATCCATAGTCTGTAGTGGGGGCCACTGGCTGATTGGTCCCTATCAAGGATTAGTCTGCAGGAATCGTCCCAATTCCCTATTGAAGTTGCAGTGGCTGCATTGCCATGAAGCACCAATGGGTCTAAAACCTGTAGCTGAGAGCCCAAAACAACTTCAAAAATCTTGTTTGTATTAACTCAGTCCTAACATACGACACCCATATAATGGATTCAAATGCAATGGCGTTTGGAATTTGGTTGGTCCGCCCAGAGCTATCCCGGCGCAGATGACCGTCAGCATTCAAATTCTGTATATGCCCATCTTGTATCTCTTGATTCTCTACAGATGTTGGACATTTGATACTGTAAATTTCACAGCCTTCTACAAAACAGTCTTGACTGTGGCCAAAATCACAACAATGAGGATGATCAAGGAGATGTTTTGGATCGTAGATCTGGTCCAGCTCATGTAGTGGGGCCGTCGATCGGACAGTTGTAACTGTTAAGAATCCACCAAACACTCCCTTGCCTATCTTACTGCATCTCATTCTGTCAGTAGGTAAGTTCCATGCTGCCAAAATCAATGTCTGGATTTCATGTAGACCATTGATCAAGATCCTTTACTGGCCCCAGCTGATTGAATGGCAAGGAGCACGTCTGCAGCGGGCCATCACCCTGGTCAATGAGAACCAATGGTTATAGTATTGCACAACATAACGAGTTCGGATAGTAACCAAGAAATGGATATGTTTTCAGTCATGAAGGGTGCAATCTGTGTCCTGAAAGGAACGTGTGGAACCGTCGATTTATCTCCACCAAGCTACGGCCCGGTATCTTCTTCAATTCCCGTTCCTCCATCAGCTTCCTCAACCTCGCCACATCATCCCATCGACCAGCTTCCGCATATATGTTCGACATAAGAACATAATATGCAACGGTCTGAGGATCCAACTGAAACAAATGCTCTGCCACGAGCTCAGCCAGCTCAAGATTCCCATGGATTCTACAAGCATTGAGCAATGCTCCCCAAACACCTGCGTCGGGTTCAACTGGCATCCTCCAGATGAATTTATACGCGTCTGTTAACCGCCCTGCACGGCCCAGGAGGTCGACTATGCATGCGCAGTGCTCTAAACAGGGCACGATCAAGTGGTCTCTTCTCATGCTGTTGAAATGCTTCATCCCCTCGTCTACAAGGCCTGAATGCCGACAAGCCGTCAGGATGGAAGTGAAGGTGAAATTGTTTGGTTTGATCCCTGCCTCTAGCATCCTCGAGAAGAGCTGCAGCGCATCCTCCCCGTGGCCATGGGCGGCGTAGGCGCCGATCATCGCACTCCATGAGACCACACTTCTCTGGGGCAGCTTCTCGAAGACATCCCTCGCCGATTCTATGCTCCCGCATTTGGCATACATGTCTAGAAGCGCATTCGTGACTGAAACGTTGGTTTCAAGCCCACTGCTTTTGACGAGCTCATGCGCCCATCTCCCTGTGCTGAGAGCTCCCAGACTAGCGCAAGCTGATATCACACTAACCATCGTAATGTAATCAAATTTCACTCGTTCGGTTTGCATTCTCCGGAAGAGCTTTAGAGCCTCGGCAGCCGCACCATTCTGTTCGTAAGCAGCGATCATGGCATTCCATGAAACCAAGTTCTTGGGTGCCTTCCTATCGAACAGAGATCGAGCACTCTCGACATTGCCGCACTTACCATACAATGCAATCAGAGAATTCACCAATGGGGTATCTGAATCAACGCCCAATTTAACCCCGTACCCGTGAATCAACTGGCCCAGATTCAAAATCTCCAATCCCGCGCAGGCAGGAAGGACACTCACAAGCGTAACAGCATTCGGCTGCGTGCCCGCATTTACCATCCTTCTGAATGCACCCAGTGCCTGCTTGAGAAACCCATTTTGCACGTAACCAGCAATCATAGCCGTCCAAGAAACCACACTCCTTTCCACCATACGGTCGAACACTGATTCCGAATTCGAAGTCTCACCGTTCTGGGCATACATGGAAACCAGTGAACTCTGCACGAACACGTCCGAATCGAACCCGTTCTTTATGATGTTGCAATGCACCTCCCGCCCTTCTCGCAGAGCCGACAGGACCGCGCAGGAGCGGACAACGGACGGGAACGTGAAGTGGTCGGGCAACAGCCCCGCGAAATGCATGCGTTTGTAGAGGATTAGAGCTTGTTCGCAGGGACCCAGATCGGCGTAGCCACGTATCAAGGTATTCCACGCGAAGACGTCTGGTTGGGGAGTTTTGTCGAACAGGAGGCGGGCGTAGTCCATGGTCGGCGACAACAAACGGGCGACGGCGATGAGCTTGGTGGCGAGGAGGAGGTCTTGGGAGAGGCCATGGATGAGGATCTGAGCGTGGATTTTCTTGACGTCTGGCAAGGAAGAGCAGGAATTCAAAAGGTAGTTGAAAGGGCGGGAATGGTAGTTGTGGAGATATGGCGGGAAAAGGGGTTTTTCGAGTCTTCTGAAAAGCGTAGGATAGCAAGAGAAAGGCGGCGACATGAAAAGTACGTGAGATTTTGGGGAGAATTTGAAGGAAGGAAGCTCTTTTCGTCTTATTAGGAAGAATTGTAGAGTCCTGATGCACGAGGACGAAGAAATACTGCCCTGATGCACGGATCCTGTGCAGCTGGGCCCGCCCCTTCGTTCGTCGATCCAGACCGTTGATCTCGTGGGAACCACTGTGGATTGTGTTTTAAAATTTTCACAGATTGAAGCATCCAACCAAACAATCTTAGCCGCTTTTACAGACCGTTTCTTTTTTGTATGTGTTTTTTTTTTTTGGGTCCACCGATAGATGGATGGTTATCTTAGCATTGGAACATCTGATCAACGGTGTGGATCACCGGATCTTGTACCCTTTTTGTAAAAATCGTGCATCAGGGCACGATTCACGCTTCAGTGGTCAGACAGTTGATCATGTGGGAGTGGGACCCACCCCAGGTGGAGGGTGACCACTGATCTTTGATCGCTTTACTGGGCCATTGTTGTATCTTCTCTTAAGTGTTTGTTTGTAGGCCACTGATCAACGGTTTAGGAACCTCAGATCTAGGATTTTTTTGGGAGTCTTCTGTCCATGATCGGACAATGAGATCAACGGTCTGGATTACCTAACCATGAACCCATTTATTCGTGAACAAGGGGCGTGGATTAGATGAGTCCGGGTAATAGCTTAGTGCGTGAGTCCCCGACCGTAGGGCCCACCTAGATGTATGTGTTGTACATCCATGCCGTCCATCCGTTTTTCCAGATCATTTTAGACCATGGTTCCAAAAATGAATTAGATGCAAAACTAAGGTGGACCACACCATAGGAACAGTAGTGATTTAACGCCCACCATTAAAAAATTCCTAGGGCCCCATGTAATGTTTATTCTCCATCCAACCTGTTGATTAAGCCACATAGACCTGGATAAAGGGAAACGAAAAATATCAGATTGATCCAAAACTTCTGTGTCCGACAAAATGTTTTTAATAGTCAACCCTACTGTTTCCTATAGTGTGGTCCACCTTAGATTTGGATGTGCTTCGGTTTTTGGAAAATTTCCTAAAATGAGTTGAAAAACCAGATGAACGGCTTGGATATACAGAAATACATCAAGGTGGGCCCTATAGTCAGTGACTCACTCACCAGGTTGTTACCCCGGAATCACCTAATCAAAATATTGTATGATCCTGTGCATTCAAACCTACGACAATTTTCTGGCAATGTTATGTGAAATCCAAACCGTTAATCTATTTCTTCTCCTCATCATAACCATAAAATCTCAGAGTTATTCGTATGGAAACTTAGGTAATACACACCCACATGGACAACTGTGCAATCATGACTACAACATATTATATTCAATGTTTGTGGCCCACCTAAAAATCAGAATAAATTTATTTTAGGTTTGAACCTTAATCCTGATGAAACACACCTGAGGAATGGTTTGGATTACATAGAAGCAACACTGTGGGATCCACATTCCATTTGAAGTTTCGATGGTGGGCTTCCACCTCGCCAATGTCCCCATTGCTCCATTTCGTATGGCCCACCTGAGTTATATTATCAGTATTGATTTTGATATATAGGCCTATCATTGGGTCGAATCATCTAATGGACGGTTTTGGGCCCCACACAGCTGAAGCGCATGGTAATTACCATGAATTCAACGGCCTGTGATGTTCACCCCATTTCACATATGGCTAAGAGACCCAGAGCAGTGTGAATTTTGTGATGGTGCCCATCCAAAGTCGGGTCCACCAGATGGTCGGTTCTGATTATCTGATCATGGCCAATGCAGTTACATGGGGCCATTCAACGGATAGAAACTCGGATTTTGTAGTGTAGCGCGCACGGTACCGGCGGTGGTATTTTCAATTTTGTGATACAGGAAAAGCTCTGTGGGTCCCAGTGTAATGTATGTGTTTTATCCATGCCGTCCATCCATTTTTCCATACCATTTTACGGTATGAATTAAAAAAGGGAGCAGATCTAAATCTCAGGTGGACCACACCACAAAAAAAAAAGTGATCGAACACCTACCACTAACTTGTTGAGGCTACAGAAGTTTTGGATCAAGCTTATGTTTGCGTTTTCCATTCATCTAGTACTGTGGACCCCAGGAAGTTTTTAATGGTGGGGGTTAAATCACCACTGTTTTTTGTGGTGTGGTCCACTGAGATTTAGATCTGACTGGTTATTGGGCTCATGTCCTTAAAATGAAAGACAAAATCGATGGACTGTCACGCCTTACCGGCCACTGCATCGATATTGTCCGCTTTGCCAGCCCGATGACTGTGCATCAAGAGTCCACCTGTTAAAATAGATCGTAACCAAGTACACCAACCCGGATGACACACCTCATGATTTTGGTCTCGAGGTTGCTCCCAAAAGGCCTCGTTACAGCCAAAGGTGAAACCTCATTTATAGCCCAGATCTTTAGCCAGTCTTCTGATGTGGGACTAAAGCTAAGGCTCGACCTACTCTGTGAAGCTTGATAGACGTCTCTCGCACAATCCAGTTAACCAGGGGGTTGTTAGTGCAGTGGTCAGTGGGGTGTAACAAAAATGGTATTAGAGTCGAGGGTGGCTCTGTCCTAAGGGTGGGGGATGTAACGCTCTATATCATTCGGGTTGTTCATCCGGGCTGCGACACTCGGTTACGACCCGCTAAACAGGTGGACTCGCGATGTCCAATCAATCGGGCCAGTGACTTTAGTTTCACATCGGATGGATGAGTGCCCGAAGTCCTAGCTATATATGGGGTTCAGCATTTAACAATAATGACACGTTTTGGGGTTAACCCCGGGACGAAAACCATGAGGCTTCAGCTAGAGTGGACAATATCGATATTGTCATGGCTGGCCTGTAACTAAGTGTCGCAGCCCGAATGACACAGGACATTACATCCCCCACCCTCAAGGCAAAGACGCCCTCGACTCTGATACCACCTGGAACAGCCCAGCCCCAACAGTACCGATATTTTTCGCTTTGGCCGAAGCCTCACGATTTTGGTCCCGGGGTTGCCCAAAAAATGCGTCGTTACTTTTAAAGGCTAAACCCCACATATAGTGAGGACTTTGGGCGCTCATCCATCCGATGTGGGACTAAAGCCACTGGCTCGACCGACTAGACATCGCGAGTGCGGGTCGTAACCAAGTGCCGCAACCTAGATGACATAGGGCGTTACATGGACGCTAGGGATAAAAGAAATGCATTGTAGTGAAGCCCACATAGTTTTTTCTACCAGCACATCATGGTGGGGCCTGTTATGGGTAAATCCGAGCTGACCTTAGGTCACGGGGAAAGCCCATAGTCCAGCGGACCCAGGTACAGATCCTCAAATCTGACCTGAGACTGGGCCGATGACCTGACGACCTCAGACCTCCAAGACGACCTGAGGCCCGATGACCTAACGACCTGAGGCTAGGCTGATGACCTGACGACCTGAGGCCTCTAAGACGACCCGAGGCCCGATGACCTGACGACCTGAGACCTCCAGGATGACCTGAGGCCTGACGACCTGAGACCTATAGGATGACCTGAGGCCCGATGACCTGACGACCTGAGGCTAGGCCGACGACCTGACTACCTGATACCTCCAGGACGACCTGACGACCTGCCGAGATCATAGGCTTCAGTCAGGAAAATAGGCGAAAGATCTGGAGAATCGTCAGGGAATACGGGAACATCTCCTATAACTACGGAACAGCCCAAGAATCACGCTGATCCGAGAATCCCTCCCCTGAAATCACGGCTTCAAAAAGTGAATACAACTCTACAACCTAAGTCTATAAATTGACGCGTCCTCTTCGTTATCAAGGTACGATACAAAAACTGATCAAAAGAGATATATTTAATCTTTCAAGATCCAACTAACTTAGGCATCGGAGGGCTAACGGCTGGACCCCAGCCACCCCCCTTAGCTTTCCTTTGTGCTCTACAGGATCTAAGAAACCTTCAGTTCAGATCCAGACCACATACCTGCAGGAGATCAGTTGCATCCATCTGTCCAAGTTGGAGGTCACCTCATCTCATCTGCTGACCAGTTGGAGGTCACCTCATCTCGTCTGTTAACCAATCAACAGATTGGCGCCGTCTGTGGGAACGATAAAGTTGTGTTCTCACCATTTTTGAGCTCGGCACACGATTTTAGTTCTTCTTCTCCAAGTAAGTGCGTCGCCTTACAAATTTGATAAAGGGGCTGAAGAAAGAGCTCAGGATAACCTGTTCAGGAGAGCCTGCGGAGGAAGACCTGTCCAGAAGGACCTGCCCAGGAAAACCTGTTCAGTAAGAACTACTCAAGAAGATCTATGGAGGAAGCCCTGCCATAGAATGACCTTCCCCAGGACGACCTGTCTGAGGTCATTTACATAGCACATGTAAGAGGCCGACGAGGCCGAGCTAAGCTATCAGAGCACAGAGGCTGACGAGGCCGAGCTGAGCTATCAAAGCCCGGAGGCTGACGAGGCCGAGCTGAGCTATCAGAGCCCGGAGGGTAACAAGGTCGAGCTGAGCTATCAGAGCCCAGAGGCTGACGAGGCCGAGCTGAGCTATCAGAGCCCAGAGGCTAACGAGGCCGAGCTGAGCTAGAAGGGCCCTAGACTAAGAGTCGAAAGACCGACCTGGGCAGTTGGAAGAGCCCTAGACTAATTGTCGAAAGACCGACCTGGGCAGTCGGAATGACCCTAGACTAAGAGTCGAAAGACCGACCTGGGCAGTGGGAAGAGCCCTAAACTAATTGTCGAAAGACCGACCTGGGCAGTCGGAATGACCTTAGACTAAGAGTCGAAAGACCGACCTGGGCAGTCGGAAGAGCCCTAGACTAATTGTCGAAAGATCGACCTGGGCAGTCGGAATGACCCTAGACTAAGAGTCGAAAGACCGACCTGGGCAGTTGGAAGAGCCCTACACCAAGAGTCGAAAGACCGACCTGGGCAGTTGGAATGGCCCTAGACTAAGAGTTGAAAGATCGACCTGGGCAGTCGGAATGGCCCTAGACTAAGAGTCGAAAGACCGACCTGAGCAGTCGGAATGGCCCTAGACTAAGAGTCGAAAGACCGACCTGGGCAGTCGAAAGAGCCCTACACCAAGAGTCGAAAGACTGACCTGGACAATCGAAGAATGACCCTAGACTAAGAGTCGAAAGACCGACCTGGGCAGTCAGAAAAGCCCTAGATTAAGTGTCGAAAGACCGACCTGGGCAGTCGGAATGGCCCTAGACTAAGAGTTGAAAGACCGACCTAGGCAATCGAGGAATTACCCTAGACCAAGAGTCGAAAGACGGACTTGGGCAGTCGGAATGGACGAAAGAGTCGGACCAAAACGCAAAGTGTTTAAAGATCACCTCTACATGTCGACCCGTATAATTGGCAGAGCCTACGGGCCACCCTACTAGGCCGACCTCATGCAGTTGGCCAAATTCAAATGTCAGCTCATCCATTTCTCTTTACTCCCAAGCTGAGCAAGTCAGGCTCGGGAGTAGGGGCTTCTGTTATGGGTAAATCCAAGCTGACCTCAGGTCACGGGGAAAGCCCATAGTCCAGCGGACCCAGGTACAGGTCCTCAAATCTGACCTGAGACTGGGCTGATGACCTGACGACCTCAGACCTCCAAGACGACTTGAGGCCCGATGACCTGACGACCTGAGGCCTCCAAGACGACCCGAGGCCCGATGACCTGACGACCTGAGACCTCCAGGACGACCTGAGACCTACAAGACGACCTGAGGCTAGGCCGACGACCTGACGACCTGATGCTAGGCCGACGACCTGACGACCTGAGACCTCCAGGACGACCTGACGACCTGTCGAGATCATAGGCTTCAGCTAGGAAAATAGGCGAAAGATCTGGAGAATCGTCTGGGAATACGGGAACATCTCTTATAACTACAGAACGGCCCAAGAATCACGCTGATCCGAGAATCCCTCCCTTGAAATCATGGCTTCAAAAAGGGAATACAACTCTACAAACTAAGTTTATAAATTGACGCGTCCTTTTCATTATCAAGGTACGATACAAAAACTGATCAAAAGAGATATATTTAACGGCTAACGGCTGGACCCCAGCCACCCCCCTTAGCTTTCCTTTGTGCTCTACAGGATCTAAGAAACCTTCAGTTCAGATCCAGACCGCACACCTGCAGGAGATCAGTTGCATCCATCTGTCCAAGTTGGAGGTCACCTCATCTCATCTGCTGACCAGTTGGAGGTCACCTCATCTCGTCTGTTGACCAATTTTAAGCATCAACAGGGCCCACACAACCTTTTCAGTAGCACAAACGCAAATTAGGTACTACCCGAGCCTGTGCAAAGCTTGGGACAAGCTTGATGTGGCATGTACTTGTCATGTCTGTATTGGTAGAGAGCACGTTGTTAGAAGAGACCTGCCACATTAGCAAGCCTGACATGAGCCTGTCATGTTTGCTCTCCACCAACAAGCATGTGCCGAGTACTAGAGTCCTGAGCTTTGCATAGAATCGGAGAGTACCTAATCTGCGTCCCAGTAGCACACGATACTAACATTGATAGTATATGCTACGTTAAACAATTCAAGTCACACACCGTACCTCAAAGTGGTAAACTAGTGAAGATAACCTCATTCTGGATTTTACCTATAACAAGGGGTGTACCCAAAATTGAGTAATTACCATCGAGCTCTCATGACTTTAATATTGAAATGCAATCCATGTGTACAAAGCCATGCATCCACACGTGTCATGATGCCCATAAGTTTCTTCAGATTATTTTAGGTCATGAGTCTAAATGTGAAGCAAATCGAGAGCTAAGTAAACCACACCACAAGAAATTGTGAAGATAATGTCTATTGTTGAAAACTTCTTAGGGCTTACAACAATGTTTATTTGTCATCCAACCTGTTCATGAGTTCACACAGACATTCACGAAGGAAACACAAATATCAGCTTATCTAGCCCTTAAGAAGTTTTCAACCATAGGCACTCAATTCCCACTATTTCCCTATGGTGTAGTCCATTTGAGCTTTCGATATTCATCGATTTTGGGCTCATATATTAAAATGATCTGGAAAAGCATTTGGACGGTATGGATAAGATAAATACACTATGGTGGGCCGTGGGCCCCACAGAGTCTGCTCATTACCCAAAATCGCAGTGAGCTCCTCATTAAGCAATCTGCACTCTTTTGGGCCATGCCCTAAAATGAGCTGGAAGAAAATGATGTATATCGTGAAATACAACACATACATCGAGGTGGGCCCCACACGGTCAAGGCCTCACCCACTAAGCCGTCACCCCACACCCGTCTCACCTAATCCACATCTGACGTGGTGAGATTTGATTGGTCGACCAACCAAAGAGTCGCGTTGGGTGAGGCCCGGCCTCACCTAATCCGCCCATCGTTGCTTTGAAATTTCATGATTCTACGCACGCGTGGAGTTTTTCCATTCACATGCATGCCAATGCACCAATATGGTGCACGTGTGAAAGATCCATGCTTTCCATCTGAACGGAAATTATTCTAAGATCTTCTGTCTAAAAAATCAGGCAGTTTCAATTCTCAGATTGGCCACGGTCTATACACACCTGACAAGCTCAAAACAAATTTTCAGCCGTCCATTTTATTTTATATATAGGGGCCCACCTGAGATGTAAATGTTCCGAAATCCAATCTAAAATATCAAAACAACGTGGCCCACCAGATGGAAAGATCCGATACTCGACACGTGTTCAATATTAGCACGTGGGAATACGTGCGTGTGGAATTACAAAACCTCCATCATTAATTGTATCGGGAAAAATGTCGTTTTCTTGGGAGCGGATTCGGTGAGGAGTTGGTGAGGCCCGGGAGTGGATTAGGTGAGACCCCGGATCCACCGAGTACGGTGGGACCCCTGACTGCGGGTCTCACAATGATTTATTTAACTTAAATCCACACCGTCCAAAAATTTTTAAAAATCATTTTATGGCATGAAACGAAAAATGAAGTTTAAAAATATTTTAGGTGGGCCACACCACAGAAAACCGTTATGATTGAATCCCCACCATTAAAAACTTCATAGATTCCACCGGAATGTTTATTTTCCATCCAACCTGTTGATAAGGTCAAAAACACCTTAGATGAATAGACCACAAAAATATCATCTTGATCCAAAGATTTTGTGGCCAACAAAAAGTTTTAAATGGTCAATCACCATTGTTTCTTCTATTATGATCCAGCTGGATTTGGAACTGCTTCGTTTTCATACCATCCCTTAAAATGAGCTTTCAAAGTGGATGGACGGTGTGGATTTAGTCACATACATCAAAGTTTTCCCGTCAACGGTCCAACCCACCTTGGTGAATCCGGAGATCTCACCTAATCCGCTCCGGACACTGCAAGATTTGATTCGTTCAGCCAGCAGGACCTAACCACTTTCAAATAGGGCTGTCAATGGGCCGGGCCTGGGTAGGTCTAAGCCCGGATTTTGCACTGTTTCTGTTCGAGCTATAGGGCCGGCCCTGTGTAAAATTTCGATTTCTCAGGCACGAGCCCGGCCCATTGACACCCCGCGCGGAAGCGAATTAGGTGTCACCCGGGGAACAGCTTAGTGGGTGTTACCCCAACTTGTGTGGCCCACATGGATAATATATTGTATATCCACACCGTACATCCGTTTCTACAGCCTATTTTAGGATGGGATTTAAAAAATTATATAGATCCAAATCTCAGGTGGACCACACAATCTTAGTAATTTTTATTTGCAATACAATCTGTTGATAATGTCAAAAAGATTTGGATGAAAATAAAATATAAAGAACAGATTCATACAAAACTTTTGTGGCCCACAAAAAGTTTTAATGGTCTTTAATCACTCTTTCTACTGGTATGGTCCACCTGAGATTTGGATCTTCTTAGGGTTTGCGATCATGTCATAAAATTAGATTTAAAAACACATAGAGGATATATAAAAAATACATCAATATGGGCGCTACACGGTTAGGGTAACACCGGGTAACAGCTCATCCCCCCCTGCAAAGGATTCCAAGGCGGGAGGGATCCCTGACAGTGGGGCCCACCTTGATGTACTTTCCTTATAAACATATTGTCCATCCGTTTTGAAAACTTATTTTAATGGATGATCCCAAAAATGAAGCAGATCCAAATCTTAGATGGACCATAATACAGGAAACATTGGTAATCGACCATTAAAAACTTCTCGTGGGCTGCAAAAGTTTTGGATCAATCTGATATTTGTGTTGTCTCTTAATCCCCGTCTTTGTGACCTTATCAACGGGTTGGATGTCAAATAAATCTTCCGGTTGTCCCCATGAAGTTTTTAATGGTAGGGATTCAATCACTACTATTTCTCATGGTATGGTCCACTTAAGATTTGGATCTACTTCATTTTTTGAATCATGTCTTAAAATGAGCTTTCGAAATGGATGAACGGTGTGGATGTAAGGCCGATACATCACAAGTGGACCAATAGTTAGGATCCACCAACCTGGGTGGAACAGGAATTCACGCCGCCCCGGAGCGGATCAGGTGATGCCCGGAGCCTCACCTCACCTGCATACCTGGCAAAAGCTTTATGGCCCACCATGATATATATGTTTTAGTTTTATAAGAGTGGATTAGGTGAGACGTTGGATCCATCGAGGTGGGTGCGACCCCATGGCTGTAGGGATTAGGTGAGACCCTAGGGGCTGTTTGGGCAATGGTAATAGATTATCATTTGTTTAATAATAAAGAAGGGTTTGTATTAGTCCTGAAATCACGTATTTCAGTGCTAATGGTGGATTCGTTGAATTTTTGGTAGATTTCAAATCCATCATAGACGCGACCCCCACATTGATCACCACATTGATGTGTGTATTTTATCAATGCGGTCCACTCACACATTTTCAAGTTATATATGAGCACATGGGAGATCAAAATCAATAATAAAATGTGGTCCTTGTAATCCCATGGCCCACCAAACGTGGAATTCACGTGAGCAAATAAATGAGTAATAAATGCTAATTCATGGTATTGCCGGACCCGGATTGCGTCCGAGGACCTTTAAGCGTCTGACCAGGTCTGCGCGAAGGCCCACCATGATGTATCAGTTTATCCACGCTGTCCAGTCATTTTCTGATATCATGTTAAGAGATGGACCCAAAACTGAGGCAGATCCAACGGTGTTATGGACTACACCAGAGCCTACTCTTGCATTTAATGCAACTTGAATTTTTATCCGTACATTTAATGCAACCAAGCTTACTATTTGGTGTGGTCAACTACAGCGTTGGATCTAACTAATTGTTGGGCTCATACCTTTACATGATCTTATAAAAGGGATGGACGGTTTGGATAAACGGATAGATCACAGTGGGTACCCAAACAGACGCTTAAAGGTCTGACTAAGGTCGGACACAATCGGCGTCCGGTATTGCCTAGCAGGTAATAAATAATTAAATGCTATAATACCATCTAAAACTATTCCTCCTACCGGACAACCACGGCCTAACAAGCCCTAGATGTATATGATTTTACCGACAACGGATTAGGTGAGACGCAGGATCTACCGAGGTGGGTGGGAACCCTGACTTTGGAGCCAATGTGATGCATTTGACTACATCCATGCCGTCCATCTGTATTGAATGTTCATTTAGAGCATGATCTAAAAAATGAAGCAGTTCCAAATCGCAGATGGGTCATAGTGCAGGAAACAGTGGTGATTGACCATTAAAAACTTCATGTGGGCCACAAAATCTTTGGATCAAGATGATATTTATGTGGTCTCTTCATCTAGTTGTTTGCGACCTTATCAACGATTGGATGGCAAATAAACGTTCCGGTGGAATCCATAGTTTTCAATGGTAGAGATTCAATCACGACTAGTTATGTGGTGTGACCCCGGATCCACCTAGGTGGGTGAGACTCTTGACTGTGGGGCTTGAGCCGATGTATATGTCTTAAATCCACACTGTCTAACCATTTTGAAAGCTCATTTTAGGGTATGATCCAAAAGATGAAGGTGACTCAAATCTAAGGTGGACCACACCATAGGAAAGAGTCGTGATTGAATCCCCACCATTAAAAACTTCATGGATTCCACTGGAATGTTTACTCACCCAAGACGGTGCGGTGCAGCCCTTAAGGTGGGGTCCGCATAACCTTGATCTAGAACTTTTGTGGCCCATTAATGGTTGATCACCACTATTTCCCATGGCATGGTCCACCTAATAATTGAATCTGCTTCATTTTTTTAGATAATGCCTTATAATAACCTAAAAAACAGATAAACAATATAAAATACATACATCAAGGTGGCCCCACAGTAAGGGCGGCACCGTCCTGGGTGAGTATGTGGTCTCACCTAACTGGCTCACAGTCGGTGAGGCCTCCACACTGCTACATTTGATTGGTCCAGCCAGTTGGACCTAACCACTTTCAAATGGGAGGTGATTAGGTCTTGATGCCGGATTCTCACCCACCACTGACGGGGCAATGTCTATTCGTGGTAAAAGCTTTATGGCCTCACTGTGGTGTATATGTTTTATCTACATGGTTTTGTCCCTTCTGCCATTGTTTTTAGGTAAAATGAGGCAGATCCAAAGCTCAAGTGGACCACACCACTTGAAAACATTGGAGATAATGACGCCCCTGTTGAAACCTTTCTAGGGCCTACTATGATATTTATTTTCCATTCCAACTTGTTCACAAGGTCAAGCGGACTTAGAGAAGAGAAAACACAATTATTAGCTTGATCGAAAATTTATGTGGGCCCAAGAAGTTTTCAATGGTGGGCATTTAATCCCTATTGTTTATTGTGGTGTAGTCCACTTGCTTTGGAACTGCTTCATTTTTTGGCTTATGGCTAAAGATGATAGGGAGAAATGGATAGCCGACGCGGATAAAACACTACATTATAGCAGTGCTCACAAAAATTTGTCACATCTACACATTGTCAACTTTCAGTCAGGGGGCATGGCAAGGCTTTATTGGGCCAAACGCCAGAGATGAGGACATGCAATGCATGTTGAAAGTGTACTTTGAATTGTAGCACAAATCACTACCTTGTACAGGTCCTTGCTGGAAAAGCTCTGTGTCCCACCATAATGTATATGTTCTATCCACACCATCCAATCATTTTTCCAACTCATTTTTAGGGCATAATCCAAAGAATGAGGTAGATCCAAATTTCAGGTGCACCACACCACAGAAAACAATGGTGATTGAATGCCACTAACAACTTCTGAGGAGCTATGAAAGTTCTAAATCAAGCTGATATTTGTGTTTCCCTTCATTCAAATCCATGTGATCTAATCAATAGCTTAGATGTAAAAAAACACCACACTGGGCCCTGCGATCATAATGGTGGGCGTTCATTCACCATTGTTTCCAATGGTGTGGATAAAAACATGCGTGGTGGGCCCATGGAGGTTTTCCAACTCCGACCAATACCAACAATGGTGTGTGTGCTACACTATGCAATCCAAGTCTATTGAAAGTGGTTACACTCAAGTACACATGCGACTGACATTACAAAGGGCTGGTCTAATCAAATCTAGCCACATCAAGGCCTTACCGTGTTGGCTGAGGCCTAGCCTCAATGAAAGTAGATTCAACCAGAGTAACACCAAGTTCAGCCGGGCTGTGACGGCGGGTCCCGCATGTTTGAATTGTATATATATCCATGATGTACATCTATTTTGCCAACTCATTTTAGGGCATGAGCCCAAAAATTTCATGCCCTACAATGAAGCAAATTCAAAGCTCAGTGGACCACATGACATGAAACATTGGTGATTGAACGCTCATTATTAAAAACTTCTACCGGTTCACCATAATGTTTATTTGCCATCCAACTCGTTGACAAGGCCATGTGAGAGTGGATGAAATGAAAACACAGATACAAGCTTGATCCAAAACTCTTGTGGCCCAAAAGAAGTTTCTACATACGAACAAGCACCACTATTTCATATGGTGTGGTCCACTTGTGATTGCCAAAAACAGAGCTGGCAAAATAGATGGATGGCGTCAATATACAACACATGCATCAGGGTGAGCCACACGATCATGGCTTAACGAAATTCAATGTTACCCTGACCTAACCGAACCCACTTTAAGGCTTATTTGCCATCTAACTTTTATTTATATTTTTTAATGGGTTAGTTCACACACCCTATTGTTTGTACACCCACCCACCCCTGTTAGTCACATGACAATGTTAGCCAACCCCAAGAATCAATCGATATCATGACCTCAGTATTGAAACGAGGCTATCTTCACTCCGTCTGCCACTAACATGTTTATAAGGCCACACACTTGGGTGAAAAGAAAACACAGATACCAACTTGATCCAAAACTTAATTAGGCATTCAATGACCACCGTTTATTAGAAGTTTTTACTAGTGGTCATGTTTCTTATGGTGTGGTCTACTTGATATTTGGATTTGTTTCATTTATGGGACCATGCCTTGAAATGAGCTGAAAAAATGACGGATGGTGTGAAATTAGGTACTACCCCCCACTCGGACCAAGTTGAGCCGGATGGTTCTGGTAGAAGCCCCATGGGGCCCACCATAATGTATGTGTTTTATCTATGTTGTCTATCCATTTGTACAAATTATTGTATGTGTGAGCGAAAAAATGGGGTAAATCTAAGGCTCAAGTGGACCACACCATATGAAGCATGGGTGACAATTAATGATGCCCAAGGTTGAAACCTTCCTATAGTGCACTGTGATGTTTATTTTCCATCCAAGCTGTTGATAAGGTAACGTAGACTTGGATGAAGGGAAACACATTCGAAAATATAAGTATAATCTTGATCTAAAACTTTTGTGGCCCTAGGAAGTTTTCAACGGTGGGCAATCAATCCCCACTTTCCTGCAGTGCCGCACTTAAGCCTCCTATCTACCTCCTTTGTCGGCTCATCACCTAAAATGATATGTCGAACTTGGTGAACTGTGTGAAAAAATCACATACATCACGGTGGGTTCCATAGAGCCCCTGATAGGACCCCCTCCTCTCACCTCGGTCCTAGTGGGGGTAGTGCCTGTTGTTATCGATTTTTGGACAACAGATAAGATAGGACAGAAGTCCACCTAGGTAGAAATCGCAACTTACTTCTCTCTATAATGAACGGTCTGGATATCAAAGGAAGATCTTGCACAGAATAAGGAGAGGCTGAAAGGTGGTTGGGGACCGGTCATTAGTCCTTTGATGCCTAAGTCAAATATGTATTCGGCTTAGAAAGAGAGCAGCTTTGCGATAGAGATATTGCGTCCCTTCCAACAGAGATGGATGTCCCTATTTGTAGCCATCAGAAGAGTAATCGTGGCCCAGTACAGTGGCCATGATTAAAAGAGTGAGACCCAAGAATATGCGTGATCTCCGAAGGTCGTGGATTACGTTGGTAACAGCAGTAAACATGTCTGTCTTCGACTCCGTCGGGCGTGGTCCTGTATCTCTTCCTTGCGTGAGATGGTTTGACCTTTGCCAATGACCGATGACAACCTTAAGGTCAGGTCGTCTGTATATGTGATTGGTTGAGTATGCCCGTTGAAATATTCAAAAATATCCATTGTTAGACCTGATCTTTTGTCGACACGACTCTCATCCTTGGCTTGATTTCTTGTCTTCAGCTTGTTGAAGCGGCTGCTTATAGAAAGTCGACCATGAGGACCTTCGTGTAAGCCTATAAGCTTATGATGTCCCAAGGCTTTTTGAGCATCGAGAAGTCAGCATAGGTTTTACCCATAACGGTACCTAACCCTCATCCATACAATACTTTCATCAAGGTTACCCCGCGCGGCCATGGCCTCACCTACTTAGCTGTTACCCGGGCCTCACCTAATCCCCACCTCTTATCGCCACCTAATCTGACGGGGACGGGGATCTTCTACTAAACACCTGTTGTTGAAAGCTTGTTCAACACCCTACTCCATGGGGTCCACCGTGATGTGTGTATTGCATCCACTCCGCCCATTTGTTGAAACATATCATGTTCACCGCACATAGCAAAAATATAGTTAGAAAAGCTCTTGTGGGCCACACCCATAGAACAACAAGCTTCTGTGGGCCACGCCTATGGAACAACGTAAAATCATGCCTAAAACCTCTAAATTCACTCAGTGTGGCTCACATGAATTTTGGATCAACAGAGGATAACCTGATGAACGGTTTAGATGTAATAGAAACAAGATAGCCACCCCAGATTGGTTTTTATGGTGGGTGTTCCCATCCACACTGTTTCCTGTGATGGGATTTTACTGCAATAGCCCTGAGTGTGGCTATTTGTACTAAAAGTTCAATTCTCGTCCGGCTCATCTTTTTTGGCCTTTTGATAAGAAATTGAAAATTTTACAGTCCGTAAAGGCCAAAATAGATGAAACAGATGAGAAATTGGACTTTTAGTAAAAATAATCACAACTCAGAGCTATTGCAGTAAAATACCCACAGAAATATGGTGCCGTACATCTTCCAGAGTTCCGGTCCATCTTTACCGCGTCCATCGGGCGTGGATGGGTATTACCCCACCAGTACCTAGTTAGAGACGGACGGTCCAGTCAGGGGATCTTTGGGGCCCACTGTGATATATTTGTTTTATCCAAGGCGTCCATCCATTTTGAAAGATCATTTCAGGGGCATGGTTCAAAAAATGATGCTGATCGAAGAATCGAGTGGACCACACCACAGGAAAAAGTTATGATGATGACCCCACCGTCGAAACCTTCCTAAGGCCCACCGTCATTTTTATTTTCCATCCAACTTGATCATAGGGTCACATAGACCTGGATGAAGGGAAACCATAATCATCGGTTTGATCACAAGCTTCTGTACCCTCAAGAGGCTTTCAGCAGTAGGCATTCAATCCTCAATATTTCTTATGTTGTGATTCACTTGAGCATTCGATCTTCCTCATTTTTCTATTATTAATTTAAAATAATTTACCAAAATGGATGAACGGTGTGGATAAAACACTTACATCCAGGTGGGCCCCACAGAGGCTCTGGTGGGTAGTACCTAATCCCCTCCGGCGTCTATCAGGCAAGGAGCCGGATTAAGGCGGGGTAACAGCGAAGGAACTCGGGAGCGGATTAGGTGAGACCTGATCCACTGAGGTGGGTAAGACCCTGGACTGTAGGGCCCACTGATTCGTGTGACTAAATCCACACCGTCCATCCGTATTGAAAGCTCATTTTAGGGCACGATCCGACAAAAATGAAGCAGTCAACAGGCTGGATGAAAAATAAACGTTCCAGCAGAATCCATGAAGCTTTTAATGGTGGGGATTCAATCATGCCGGTTTCTGTGGTGTGGTTCACCTAAGACTTGAGTCAGCTTCATTTTTGGGATCATGCCATAAAATTATCTTTCAAAATGGTTGGACGGTGTGGATTTAAGTTATATATATCACTGTGAGCCCCACAGTCAGGGTCCCACCCACCTCGGTGGGTAGGGGAAGCAGATTGCGCACTGAGTAAACTATGTGGGGTCCACTTTCATTTATGTACTTTATCCAATCCGTCCATCCATTTTAAAAGATAATTCTAGGACTGTATATCGAAAATGAAGCATATATAGAGCTCAAGTGGACCACACCACAGGAAATAGCGTAAATTGAACGTCTACTGTTGAAAATTTCAGGGCCCATAGGAGTTTTGGATCAAGATGATATTTTGGTTTTCCCTTCATCCATCTCTTTTTGATCTTATGTACAGGTTAGATGACAAATAAAGATCATTGTGGGCCCTAGAAATGTTTCAACAGTCGAAATTATTATTCCCACTGTTTCCTGTGGAGTGGTCCACTTGAGCTTTTGATATAATTCAATTTTTTTCTCAACTACTAAAATGATCTGTAAAAACGGATTGACGGAGTGGATAAACCACATATATTCGAGGTGGGCCCAACTGAGTTTACTCAGTACGATGAAATCGTACTGCCTAACTCAGTACGCAATCCGATTTCGTCGATCCGGGGTCTCACCTAATCCGCACCTCCCCCGAAGAAGGGAAACTTGGCGTGTCCCGGACGTGGAGGGCTCCCATTGGCTCAGCCCACGTGTGAAGCCCGCACGCGTACAGGTTAGGTTAACGACTTTTGCCAGCCGGGAGTGGATTAGGTGCGGCCGGCCCCGCACGACACGATGCGGCCCTGACCGTCGGATCCTACTTGATGCATGTGTAGTATATCCACACCGTCCAGACATTTTGAAAGTTTATTTTAGAGTATAAATCCAAAAATGAAGAAAATCGAAATATCAGGTGGACCACACTATAGGAAATAGCGATGATTGAATTCCCACCATTAAAACTTTCTAGGGCCCAGCATAATGTTTATTTTCCATCCAACCTGTTGATAAGGTCACATAGACCTGGATGAAGCGAAAAAAACAAATATCAGCTGGATCCAGAACTTTTGTGGCCCATAAGAACCTTTGAATGATCAATCACCATTGTTTCCTGAAGTGTGGTCAACCTGGAATTTGGATCTGCTTTATTTTAGGTTTACTATGGTAAAATGAGCTGTCAAAACGGTTGGACGGCGTGGATATAAAATACATACATCATGGTGGGTCCCACAGTCAGGACCGTACCGTGTTGGGTGAGGCCGGGGCCACACCTAATCCGCTCCATTGAAAACCTCTCCCCCTCTCTCAGATCTCTCACTCCCTGTCGATCTCTCCCAAATCTCATCTCACTCTCTCTCTCTCTCTCCGTCCATCAGCTCCGCAGCTTCTCTCTCCCTACAACAGGTCTCTCGCTCTCTTTTCTCCCCAAAACCACCACGCAGAGGGCTGGATCAGCGCTCCTAGCCAGCTGCGACAGTGGCTAGCCCTCCAGACAAGCCTCAGGTCTCTCTTTCTCTCTCTAACGTTGACTGTCGAAATCCTAACTTAATTAGGATTTTGCAATGGTGAATGGAATTGTGGATCTTCGATTTTCAATCCCTAATCAGGGTTTTGCAATGGTGAATCTCTAACTAGAGATTTGCATTTTTTCAATCCCTAATTAGTGTGCTAGGATGCGGATTAGAGATTCAAAACTGAAAACCTCTAATTAGGGATTCAAGATTGAGAACACGTAATTAGGGATTGAAAATGTAAATCATTTTGCTTGTGGGTATTTTTTCTTTTTTTGGGTTGTAAGCTTGGTGAATGGATAACGATGGCTGCGAAGTGGGGATTTTTGTTTGTTTTTTGAGAGTCCAAAATGATCTCTGTTTCTGTTTTTTTGGTCTTGATGGGGTTCGATTTCTAGGGATGTTTGATTGCTCATGTATGTGGTTGGTTTGTGCTTTGGGTTGAATTGTTTTCTTTCTAAAATGAAGAATTGATGGCTTTTGTAAGGTGGCCTGGCTCATTATTTTCCTGGCCCGCATTTTCATGGTTGGCCCACCTTATGCATGTTTCAGGCATGATAACAGGTGTGAAGGGTTGTACGTTAATGCGCCTTTTAACTGGGTGCGGGTGGTCATTTCCTTTTTAAGGATCCTTGACCTGAAGCCATCGGCATTACTGTCAGTTTTTAAAGTGGTTATGGTTTAGTGATCTAGACCATTTGTTGTCTGGGTCTTAATCATGACCTGTATTTCTCCTTAAATAGAATGCCCACAAATCTGTCAAGAAGGGTAAATGCAACAATCTTGCTCGTTCAAGATTGCTGGCTAGGAAGATCTGCCAATCTTGAAGATTTTGGGCACAATCCATCTTAAGTGAGGCCTACCATATCAATGGTCATAATAGTTGGATCTTGGGTTCCACTTTCAGGAATTAGGCTTGGTTGTGTTTGGCCCAGAAAATTCTGGCCATGCGCGGCATGTGATTATAGGACAATCTTAGCCAACCAATTCGTGCCTATTGTGTTGTTGACAATTCCATGGAGTTACCCTTGAAGGGTGTGGTTATCATCTGAATTTAACTGCTAGACAATCTATCTGCCTAGTTGTTTAGAATTCAGGCTGCTTAGAATTATTTGTGTGATAAGTGTTGTGGCAACTTCTGTGAGATTGCTTCTTCTTCTTTTAGCCATCTCTAATTGTTGAAGTGGAGCTGTGTTTAGTGTCATGTGATCTCTGCATGCCTATGAAACTTGAGGGAAATTTTCATAGGAATTTCATTAAGTAGGCTTTGCTTATATAGTATTGGCTACGGTTTTATGCATGTCTATAATTTGTACTATTAATTTCGCCAACTAGTGGTTTAGATTCCCATTTAATAATTTATCCACCCGTTTAAGAATTCGTGTAGAAGAATCTATATTGTTCAATCTCTATAACAAGGTTGTGCGACTCAAATAAATGCGATTTATAAGCATATTTTGTTATAGTTATTGGTTTGAAAATGCTTGCTCTAAAATTATCCAAATTAATGGATAGTTTGGTATTATATCATGTATATGAGGTTTTGCTTACACGATTTACATGTGGTTTGAGATTTGACGCTATATTCTCTGAATATATGGTTCTTTGTTGATTGAATGCCTTCGTGAATAACAAATTATGTTGATGACAACAAATTACTAGAGAATTATTCATATATTTGGAAAAGTGTGGGAAGATGATGTCGAACTTTTTACTCGCATGTAAATTATGTGAGTATAATACATGATATGTTACCGAACAAGATAAAAAGTGAAATTAAATCTAGATAGACATTAGATGGTTAAATTTCTGCATACATATTGTATTATATATTATGAATGGTTTAGGGCTTAGGCTTATATGGTTTGAAACTTTGAATGCCTTTTACTTTTGAAGGTCAATTGGTGAAATGGATGGTAATACTTTGGAGAGTCAACCATGTCGAAGGTTAGAGTTTGATATTGAAATAGATGGTCAAGAAGCAAGCAAGCAATTAGACGATCAAGAAGCAAGTCAAGATGTACCGGCTAATACAGATGAGAAGTTAGTTGAAGAACCAAAACTAGGAATGGAGTTTACTTGTCAAGAGAGTGCATATGAGTTTTACAATAGGTATGCTAATAAGATAGGGTTCAGTGTTCGGAAGTCGTCTCTTAAAAAGACAGATGATGGTGTCATATGTAAGAGGTTATTTTGTTGTTCTAAAGAAGGCCGAAGACGTGAAAACAAACGAATTGGTCAACCAAAGGTAATTCGTGCAATTACAAGAACTGAATGTCTAGCAGGCATGACGATAAGGCTTCGGAAAAATGGAAAATACCACGTGACTAAGTTTGTGGCAGAGCATAACCATGAGGTTGCTACAGCGACGAAGGTGCACATGTTAAGGTCACACAGAGGCTTGAATAATGCTAAAAAAACTAAAGCAATTATGGCAGATGATTCAAGAATAACACCCAAGGCAACTGATTACAAAAATTATTTGCGAAGGAAGCGAATGAAAGTGATGGAAAAGGGTGATGCAGGAGCCGTTTTAGAATACTTTCAAAAAATGAAAGTAGATGATCCATCTTTCTTTTATGCAATACAAGTAGATGAAGATGATCAGATTACGAACATGTTTTGGGCAGATGGGAAGTCAATAGTGGACTATAGTGCTTTTGGGGACGTGGTTTGTTTTGATACCACGTACAGACTAAATAGTTATGAACGGCCATTTGCCCCATTTGTTGGGGTAAATCATCATAAGCAAACTGTAATATTTGGTGCGGCCCTGCTATATGATGAAACGATTGAATCTTTTAAGTGGTTGTTTCAAACATTTTTAAGTGCAATGTCTGGAAAACAACCAACGACAATCTTAACAGGCCAAGATGTTGTAATGGCCAATGCGATAGCTTCAGTGATGCCGGGAACATGTCATCGTCTATGTGTTTGGCATATCTACCAAAATGCCACCAAGTACCTTAGCCATGTATTTAAAGGTTCGCAACATTTCGAATATGATTTTACTAGGTGCGTATATGATTATGAGGTGGAGGAAGAATTTCTAACTGCGTGGAAAAACATGCTTGAGAAGTATGATTTAGTGCAAAACAAGTGGCTACAGGATCTGTTTAAAGAAAGAGAAAAATGGGCTTTGATTTATGGAAGAAATACATTCTGTGCTGACATGAAGAGTATACAACAGAGTGAGACCGTGAATAGTGTATTGAAAAAATATTTGAACTCCAAGTATAATATCATGTGTTTCTTTACTCATTATGAACAGGTAGTGGCCGATCAACGATATCAAGAATCCATAGCTGATTTCAAAATGAAGCAAAGTACTCCGGTAATGTTTCTTGATGTGAAGATGTTACAGGAAGCAGCAAAGGTTTACACTCCGAAAGTGTTTGAAATGTTTCAAGATGAGTATAAGAAAATTCTTAGTCATTCAGTTTTTAAATGTGGTGAGTTTGGCACTGTTGTAGAGTTTCAAATTACTTATAACGACAAAGATGAAGGATATACTGTTAGATTCGACTCATCAGATAGTACAGTGATGTGTAGTTGCAAGAAGTTTGAGTTTGTGGGGATCTTATGTAGTCATGCACTGAAGGTCTTAGATTGTTATAATATAAAGGCGCTTCATCCTCGTTACATTTTGAAGAGATGGCAAAGAGATGCGAAGATGGGTTTTGCTACAAATCATGCTGGGTTAACAATACAAGGTGGTCGCAATGTTATGTCAGGTAAGCGGTATAATTACTTGTATAAGAAGCTTCTTAAAATTGCTGCAATGGCTGGGGAATATGACGAGGTCTTCAAATTTGCTGATGGATATGCAGATAAATTTCATGATGAAGTGATGGAATGTATGAAAAGCATCAATGAGCCTCCAGTAATGTTGTCTCAAGTTGGTGATGAAAGTGTAGATATTGAACGTGCATGCTCTGAGCCCACTGAAAGTGTAGATACTAATCATGTGCACTCTGAGCCGATTGAAAGTGTAGATACTGAAAGCACACGCCTTGAGCTGACTGAAAAACAATTTACTTTTGTTGATACTGTGAGTGGAATTAAGGAAAAGCTTAAAGTAAGGAAGAAAGGATCTCGAACTGAATCCGTTCAACCACAAGCAAATCAAGAGAGTCAAGAAACGGCCCGAGCACTAAATATTATGCACCCTGCTTCATTTCAACCTTCACATTATCCAATTTCATTCCCTCAATTGAGTCATTTCAATCAGGTATCATTGAGAACTTGTTTACTAAATTTTTTATGTCACATGTTTATGTTGTTAAAGTTTGACCTTTTTTTTTCTTTCATTTATTAGGGTTCATATATTGTGGTGGTGAGTCCTTTTGGATTACCAAGTGGATTCCGTGGTCATCACATGGTGATGGGCTACACTCCTAGCACTAGTGGATCTGTCATTGCACCGTTGGCTCAGCCCGGGCACCAACCACCTAATGTTCGCATGCTTCAACAAAACCCTTTCAACATTGGATAACAGGTAAAAGTGAGATTTAATTTAGCGGACTTGTAATATTTGATGTAGCATTTGTATCACTTGTGCTCATTGAAGTTTTCATTACTGTGTTTTCTGCTCTATTAGAGTTCGAATGTTACCAAAGCAAGTCATTTCGGAATCAAAATCACATTCAATGATTGTATAGTTATCACTTACACTACAGTCTAAATTCGAACACCAGTATCCATGAGATTTGTGCATCCATGAGATCAAGTCCCCTATAAAAGGAAAAGTTGTTAGTCTCATTCCAACAAATTTATTTTCAGAAGTGGAATTTCTTCTACAAGAAAAGAAAAATTATCAGTCTCTTTCAAAGGAATTTATTTTCAGAAATGGATTTCTTCCAAGTGAAGAAATTCTATCATTCACAACTTCTGAAACACAATGTACCAAAATTTAAACCCAAGGTAAAAAGAGAAGAAGAGCAGTTCTTTACAGAAAGCATAGAAACACATATGACAATTAAGTAAAGAGCAGTTCTTTCAGTTACTTTTCAATTGCTTTTTACAACAAGGGCTACAAATAAAAAGTACAAAAAAGAAATTTGCTCGTAGGACTCCTCCAAGAAATGCAGTTATTGTTGCTCCCTCAATTGAATGAACCCAACACGCAATTCCTCTCTCAACGGAGCCAACCCATCATGTAACTCCTCCCACACTTTAAAGCATCTGTGTTGATGTTCCTCCCATATTGTGCAGATATCATACTGCAGCCCACTAAGGGAATTTGCATTGTCCATGCTTCGTACATCTGGACTATCCATGCCTAGTAAAATCACTCGCAACCCCTTCCCATGCCAATATCATCCACCCAGTGGGTAACAGATCTATTTTTTGCTCAAGCAATTACCAGGTTGATAATGTTTCTATCATGCTTCCAAGCTGTCCTGGTCTTATATCCTGTCCTGCTGTAAATTGCACTTACTCAAGCAAAATATAGCAGAAAGATTGGTTGACATGGTTATTTTGTCAGAACAGAAAAATCATTATAAGAGAGGTTTGATGACCCAAATCTGACCTCAAAGCATCTGCGCAACTAATCCAGTTTTCCTCTGACTATAACCTACAAGAAACCCAATTGAGAATATTCAGCTGATGTTGGTTGAGAATGTTCAGCTGATGTCTTTCTTACTCCTAACATTTGTCTCAACCTGAAAAGTGCATAGACATTTCTGTCCTGGTCTTGTATCCCATCCTGCTGCAAATTGCACCTGCTGCTTAAGCAAAGAATAGAAGAAAGATTGGTTGACATGGTTATTTTGTCAGAACAGAATAATCATTATAAGAGAGGTTCGATGACTCAATTCTAACCTCAAAGCATCTGCGCAACTCATCCGGTTTCCCTTTCACTATAACCTACAAGAAACCCAATTGACAATATTCAGCTAATGTTGGTCGAGAATATTCAGCTGATGTCTCTTTTATTCCTAACATTTGTTGCAATTCTTAAATAAACCAAGCATATTGAAAGATGAAACAAAATCAAGATTCACTGTTAGCAAGAACCTGAATCTATGACACCTGATATTTAAAATTAGAAAACAGATACTGTTATCTTTCCTATACTGGCAAAATGCCTCCAGTTTCTCTGTTGGAGTAGAAAATTAATAACCAGCACTAGAGCATCTCTTAAATAGATATTGTGTAACCAAAACTAGCTAATGCCAGTTTCTCTGTTAAAGGAGATAATATGTATAACCATCATTAATATCTGTGGGCAAGTTCACCAGCTGATGAAGGTAGGAAATGCTTGTGGTGGCTGGAAATTAAAAGCCAGATGTATCAAATTCACACATGAGATCATGACAAAAAGCCAGAAATACAAAATAGAAAAATGCTAGGGTAACTTGCAATCACTTTCTCTAACGTGTAGGAGAACATCCCTGTCCATCTGGTAAACCACAGGCTGATTCAACATTTACATGGGTCAGCCCATAGGGAACAGCATAAAATTATACCTAAAGCCTCTAAATCCACATGGTATGGCACATCTGAGTTATGCAAGTGCGATTTTTGCTAGTTTTTTCATCCTGATGAGGCACATCTGATGAAAGGATTGGATGGCATATAAACACCATTGGGAGGCCACTCAAAACTGATGGTGAGTGTGCCCATCGTAAGTGTTTCCTACACTGTGGCCCATGGTTACCTGAATCACAATTCAACCAATTCGAGTTCAAATCTGTAATTTGTAGTTTGATGCTTCTTAAAATTACTCAGTTCATGTCCTTCAAAAAAAGAAGAAGAAAAAATTATTCAGTTCATTTGTGTAGGTTAATTCAGTTTGTTTTTTCAGTTCGCCTATTTCGTATTTCGACTTTGCCTAATTTGATAGACTAGTACACTTCATATGCTAGCACCACCAGAGTCGTGTCTTCACAGTACACTTTTTATGTTTGTGCTTCATCAGGATACTCCATTTGGTGGATACTATAGTGTGTGGCCCATTGTTATAACACGCCTAGTGAAAATTCTTAGCTATCAATTTACGCGGAGTGTAAATTCTTAGCTATCTATTTATGCCTAGTGAAAATTCTTAGCCATCAATTTTTCTGCTTTGCAATTACAATACATTCCCAATGTGCTGGTATTTTTCATGTTTGGGACATATAGCCATTAGATCTGATATCATGATGCAATGATCCAAATCATTTTTGTGATGAGCCTCACTACGGATGGGTTATACCCAAAGAGATCTTCAAGATTGGAAGATCATCTTAAAAACCCCGAAACCCAGAAAACAACAGTTAAAAACGAATGGTTCATATTAGAAGAAAATGTGTCAAATGATCAGAGGATTGAAATAACCCAATCTAGATTTTTAGGTATCCCATCCAACAGATACAATCTCAACATAAAGTGTCACTATGCATGTAGAAGGGATGCAATCTCCACACCACCACATGCCCCAGCATAGCAAACATGTACAAAATATCTAGGACGGGCACTATCATGAGAGCCAAGGGATGCAATCTCCACACCACCACATGTGCCAGCATAGCAAACATGTACAAAATATCTAGGATGGGCACTATCATGAGAGTCGAGATGTTGGAAATAAGTTGACAGTCTAGAAAGCTTCAGTCAAGTTCTCTTCAGCCATACATATGTTCGGTAAACCATAGCCCACCTGTATGCATCTGCACCTGAGCCAACAAAGCTCAAGAGTCTGAAGTTCTAAAATTATATAGATCCACTTTTGACATACCATCTCCATGTCGCTTGCCAATAGGGGAGGCCAGTGCAATATCCGAAGTGTCCATCATTTTCGACCTATTGTTCTTGCCCAAAAATTAGTTGGTCCACCAATCAGATGAGCCACTATGTAGCTGGCTTGGAAAACTTTGACAAAGATTTTTCGATGTACTTATTTCATTAACTGCAGCCCACCTAATCAGTGGATCAAACTGATTCTTTGGTTAGGACTTCATCATAGTGAATGTCCTGAGCGCATGATGGATGGTTTGGATCTTGTATCTATGTGCCATCTGCCACATGTGGTAGCATGTACATGAGATGCCTCATGCACATGTTTATGACTTAATATAAATTGCCATTAACAGCATACCGAATGAATTGCAGATCGTACCGTATCCATACAGTTTGATGAGTGGAAATGAATTATGGTGAATCGAACTGCAATTTAGGTCTGCCAACCTAAATCTCATTTGACGGGACTTGTAGCAAATTACGTATCTATGATGTGGCATACCTGAGTTTTGGATCATCATGATTTTTGGGTTCCTGGATGAACATGAGGCAGCTTACCTGATGGACAGGGTGGCTCTTGTGAAAGTTCCATCGACATGGCTCTTGGTTAGCAAATGTGAGATATGCGAGGTACATTAGCACAGTCCATATGAAAACCCCATTCGAGTGTTAATGCATTGTCGTTGAGCCTAACTTCAGATTAACATGTATGGATAGGAGAAAGCATAGACCAGTTCTTTAAAAGAAGACATGCTTTGTAGGATGAGGGGAGATTAAAAAAATAGTTATGGTGTATTTGTCTCAACATGCTCACAAAAAAAGACATGATAGTTTCCAAAGCTAAAAGATCAAAGGATACCACAAGGGTAAAAATTCAAAATAAACTCAAAATCCACTCGATCCTAAACACCCAATAATGGTCTGCTAGTGGCTGGTTAGAAAGAAAATAATGCCCCAACAAAATGGTCCATTTTGCCTGGTTTAGTAACCATTTCTTTGATACGCCTAACGGTGGTTAACATGCCACAATACTACATTGGTTACTATGAAGAAATCCCATTCAAATCTCTCCGGAGAAGGGGCATACCAGCGCACTAGCCACATCATGACAAAGCTCTGGCCGTACCTCAGCGGTGAAAATTCGCGAAAATTAGGCATTTGTATTTTGGGAGGTAATTTTTTTTTCCCTATCATGTTATTGAATAATCTACGATCAGGGATTAGGGATTTACTTCAGAGAATAGGATTTTTCTCATGAGCTGGAAAGTTTTTATTTTTTGTCTTAATGAATAATCTTGGAAACGGGGATTAGGGCTTTCATTTTCGTTTATATGCTCAAGGGTTTGGTTATCGGGGTTTTTTTTTTACCTTTTTCTGTCGATCTATATGCCCAAGGGGCTGGAATTAGGATTGCAATTAGGTTTTTATTTTTTGAATAAAATATTGATGCCTCTTTCAAAAAAGAATAAAATAATGATGCCATGAAACTCGATTTGTACATAATATTTTTATTTTTATTTGCAATTTGTGGAGTGATGGTTTTCGTCTTGTAGGCAGACAATGTGTGGTTCTCTGGATTATCTTCCACCCAAGATGGGTTAGTTCAAAGCCGACTCTATTCTGTAGGTCCTTGCAAGAAGTTAATGCTGATGGATTGATTATCTATTTAGACTTGAAATCTGTCTAAATAGACATTTTGAGCTTGGGAGTCTTGTGCTATGAGTTTCTGTATGGGGTGCCACCATTTGAAGCAAGGGAACAGTCATATGCACATAGAAGGTATGGTCTGGATTTCAGTTAGGTCCTTGGTTTGGTTGGACTTTGTAGTACATGAAATGGATCAGGAGGGAAAAAATGTGGAAAATAATGCTGTATGGTTTTCAGTAAATGATCCAGATTGCTTTACGCTGTTGCATTTTGATGCAAGAATTGAATGGTCATAACCAGTTAAAATATAGTGTACAGACTAATTGTAAATACTTTAGAAATATATGAAAGTTATGTCCCCCCAAATACATCAAAATTGTGAGTTTGCACAGTTTGTTCTGGGTTTTTACTATGTATGAGTGGGGTCCAGGGAATGGAGGTGATCTGAAAGTATGATATGTTGGGAGTAACCATGGATTGCCTATGCACCAATATTTTCCTGCATAGATATAATACCTGGCCTTTTTTGGTTGAGTGTGATCTGTTGTTGTATTTCTTTCCTAAACATGTATTTGTTGGGACACCCATTGAAGGATCAGAGCTTGGAAGATACATGTCAACACCTGGAGACCAATCTTGTGGACCCTACATTTGCTGGGCATGTGACACATGGCAGCTTAGGATGGGACAAGAATTTTCCTCATCCCTAGAAATTTTAGAAATTTCTTATGTTGAAATTGTTAGTGTGACAATTGTTTTTTTTTTTTTTAAAATCTATATGAAGTCTTTCCGTGGTATATTATCTGTGCATCCAGAGATTTTTCACCCTTGATTATGAGAGATCTTTGGAGACATTTTATTCCCTTCTATTGTGGATATTGCCGATTTGGAGATTCTAGGATTTTTTCCCCCCTGTACACCATTCTTGAATGGCCCATAGCCCTTAAAGATCCTGCACTTACAATCCATGGATCCAAGTAAATGTCAAGAGGCTATTCTCACAATTGTTGTTTCTGTCGTTATGTTAACATCCTTTCATCTTTGGAAGCCAAAAGCTGCAAAAGGAACCAATTGAAGCTTCGTCTTTTTTTTTCTTTTTTTTCCTATGCAGGATTACCTGAGATCAGTTTTTGAATACTGAAGTCCATTGATGTAGTGGCAGATGAGCTGAAAACAAGGCTGTCTGGCAAATCAAAGATGGGTTGAAGAAGACAAGGATGCAATCTTGGGCTGTCAAATTTTGGTAGTGGATGGCACGTGCATTGCGAGGAACAACCTGAAAAAGATGCATGTGGCCATGCTAGAATTCAGCTATATTTGGTTTTCCCACTCCTTTTGATGAAGTTGATTTTGTTCGCATTTGGGTGCCCCTGTCAATTGAATTGTTGTGAATGTTTCTTAGTATCTCATGATGAGGAAAATAGCCGTCAACTTGCAGCTATGTTTCTTTCAGGACTATGTAAGGCTATTGCAATTACAAAGAGCCAAGGAAACTAGAATTTGGTTTAATTCCACTCGTTACACAAATTATTACAATTTAGCTAGATTGTGCAGCCAAACACATATTAAGTATTTGTTCTGTTCTGTGTAGTCTTCAGATTGGGTTTCTTTTAGTCTTTACACAAACAAAATGTGAAAAATTCATTTTGCGTGTAAGAAGCTTAAGGTCCACCCATGAGGTGGGTGGCATGTGTATGCAGAAGATTGTCAACATTTCAGCATACATGGTTGGTCCACCTTATCGATCACTGGTTTTTGTGATAGGCATTCTCCGTGATCCCTGCCAGCTGAGTGGCCTCAATGCCACACCCAAGCCATGAATTGCCTCTTCAATCTCTGCTTTAGTCAGCTCCTCTTTTTTCTCGCTTGTTTCAATCAGTGATCAAGAGAAGAGTATTATGGCCAATGAATTATAGATTGCTAATTGATTAAGAGATTTTTTGTGATCATTTTGAGTAACATTCCGCTGCGAAAGTCGCTTAGTTATCCATGACAGGTCAGCAAACCACTTAGCTTCTATAGCATCCGAAACTCGCAAAACTATATGACGTGGTGAGAAAACTATTACATTTGGAATCAGTTTTATCCTCAAAATTTTAATTTTGCAATTCCATCGTAAAATCAAGGAATAAAGAATAACACAGACTTGACATTGTTGACAGGAAAACCATCCGACCAGTAGTAATCAATTGAAGTCAGCGACCGCAAAAAGCATGTGCACATGCTGCGATCCCACAGGTCCACTGAACCGCTTCAACGACTCCCTCCGGCTTCGAAAGAAAACAGTAGTTCAACACCCCACTGAACTGCTTCAACGACTCCCTCTGGCTTCGAAGGAAAGCAGGAGTTGAGCTGGTGCTGAGCAAAATGTTCTTCATAGTTCCCGGTAGTCAAGCCGACATCTGCAATCTGCCATGCCAAATCCAAAATGAGTCTGCTGAACTCAATGAAACACGAAGGCAGGCAACAGCTAACTGCAATTTATTTTTTAATGTAACCATGTTCGCCTCCAATTTTTTGAAAGCCCATCTTTATGAAAGATTTATGCAGTGATAAACATGACTGCAGCTCCAATTAATCTGATGGCTGTCTACCATAGTACAGCAAAAGATATGTGCAACCACAAGCTGTTACAAAGCATTGATATACACTTTTTTTCTTCTTCTCAAAATAGAATACCCACATAATAAAGAAGATAGAAACACTGTTTAAGGATTTAGCGACTCCATGTATAACCAAAATGATAAAATAAGAAACCCCTCATCAGCATTCCTAACAAACGTCTGTATAACTCACTTCTACTTCTCGGTAACATTCAAGCAGATGCAATAAAAGTAAGAGCATTTATCTGATAATCTAGCCAAAAAAAAAAAAAACCAAAATTGGTTTTAGAGAGATTTTTAAGAAAAAATTACTTGATCCACCCTTTCGATTTTTTCAAAAAGGTGAAGATTTCATTAATACACAATAATCATCAAGATCAAGAAGACAACTTTGGAATTTGATCCGATCATCTCTAGATCAACTCATGTTCAGAACCAAAAAGTAATACCAAACAGCAGGACAAATACAGGCTCTTTCATTGTGGGTGATTGTGTGCATCCACAGAAAATAGTCTCGCCTTAAAATGGGGCAGGGACACCTTGACGTCATTAAAAAAAAAAGGCTCTTTCGGATGGCCCATCATCCAAACACCCGAAATCTGAATCTGTAGTCTGAATTTGAAGACAGAAGACTAATATTGAATTTAGAGTAACCTGTTTGTTAACTAAGGTCTTAAATCTTTAAAATATGTTAATGTGACACATTTGCTCCACCCACCTCGGTGTATCCGAATTGTGCATTGACCAGTAGGCCCAGGTATTGGACAGTGTTGCATAGCCCCCATCATAATATATGTGTTTTATCCATGCTGTCCATCCATTTTTCCCAAACCATTTTAGGGAATGACCCCAAAAATGAGGATAATCCAAATCTCATTTGGCCCACAACTTTCATGGCTCATTAATGGTCAATCACATGTACTATGGTTCAGCTGGGATTTGGATCAAGATAATATGTGTGTGGTCTCTTCATCTAGGTGTTTGTGACCTTATCAATAGGTTGGATGGAAAATAAACATTTTGGTGGAGTCCATGAAGTTTTTAATGGTGATGATTCAATCACAATGGTTTCTTGTGGTGTGGTCCACCTAAGATTTAAGCTAGCTTCATTTATGGGATCATACCCTAAAATGAGCTTTCAAAATGGTTAGACGGTGTGGATTTGAGGCACATACATCAGTATAAGCCCGATAGTCAGGGGTCCCACCCACCTCGGCAGATCCAGGTCTCACCTAATCTGCTCCTGCGAGTAACGCCTGAGTAGTGAGATTTGCTAATGAAGTGACGTCACCAGTTCTGTGGGCCCCATCATGATTTATGTGTTATATCCCTATCATGATTTATAATTCATCCATTCAAAGAGATCATTTTAAAGCATTAGCCAAAGAACAAGTGAGATCCAAAGCTCAAGTGGACCCCACCACAAAAAAGAATGGGGATTGAACCTTACCATTGAAAACTTCTTAAAAGTTATAGAAGTTTTTGATCAAGCTGGTATTTGTGTTTTCTCTTCTTCCATGTTTGTGTTAACTTATGAACAGGTTGGATCTCAAAAAAACATATGGTGGGACTTGGGAAGGTTTTAATGGTGGGAGTCATTGTCCCCACTGTTTTCTGTGGTGGGATCCACTTGGGCTTTAGATCTACCTCATTCTTTCTCTAGTGCCCTAAAATGATCTCTCAAAATAGATGGAAGGTGTGGATGCAACACATATATCACGGTGGGGCCCACAAAAATTGATGATGTGACTTCAGTAGGAATCTTGCTGCAGTAGCTATAAGCCTCTCAAATTTGGCTGGGATTGAGCAATACCCCGAATCTATCTAGAGGCGCATGGTAGTGTTAACGAGGATAGTGTCAAAGGGCTCTGTGGGGCCTACCATGATGTATATATTTTATCCATACCATCTATCAAGTTTTTCATATCATTTTAAGGAATAAAACAAAAAATAAGGCATATTTAAGGCTCAAGTAGGACACACTATAAGAAATAGTGGAAATTGGGTGGCTACCATTGAAAACTTCTTAGGGTCACAGAAGGCTCTGATCAAGCTGATTTTTCTGTTTCCCTTCATCCTGGTTTTTGTGACCTTACGAATAGTTTAGATGGCAAATGAACTTTATAGTGGACCTCAGAAAGGTTTTAATAGTAGTCGTTCTATTCCCACTGCTTCTTGTAGTGGGATTAACCTGAGCATTCGACATGGCTCATTTTTGGGGATCATGCTGTAGAATTATAAAGAAAATTGATGGACAGTGTGGATCTAACACATAAATCATGGTGGGCTCAAAGAAGTGCCTCTCATTAAAATTTGGTTATATATTACGCAAAAGGAGAAAATCTCTCTCACGCCATGGGCAATTTTGAATTTTTTTTAAAGAGTTGCATAGTACATTTTGGATTCACCATTTTGGATTCACCATTGCCGAAAAAAATCAGCAAAAAATCACGGAGTGCTTTTCACGTTCGGTGTTAACAAACAACAATAAATGCAGAACGTTTTTAGATTCCGCATTAAGTTAAAATTTTCAGTGTTTAGCGTTAACAAACAGGCCCTAAGTCCAAATCCTCTCTTATCAATGCAAGAGAGGATGGTAAGAATTCAAGTAGGTCATTGACCCATGGGAGCATTGTGGATGCGGCCGGGTCACCTTCAAGAGACTCTTAATCATAGAGCTATAAGAAAAGAAAAAGAAAGAAATGATATTCTGATACTGCATGAGATAAAAAGACATAAGTTGCTGCATGAGATAAAAAGACATAAGTTGCATTGTGCCATCCATGAACTATAGAGAGTTATAAGTAAGGAATTTAGACCGTTTAAATTACTCTTATGCAAGCATCCACTTCAGTCAAATAATACTTTTTCTTTCTTTCACAGAACATAAAATAAACAAGAACAGCATCGACAAACAATTATAGAAAGCCAATAGTAAAACCTCAAACAGGAAAGCAACTGAGTTCGTTTCTGGAAATTCGACCTCACAAGGACTTCAACGGTGTGGATCACACAATCAGTGATTAACATGGTGCTGAGAAGGTTTCAATGGTGGGTGTCAATGGTCCACTTGAGCTTTGGATATACTTCAATTTTGGGCTCATGCCTAAAATAAGCTGGCAAAACAAGTGGACAGTGTGGGCGCATGGGGTCCAGTCACCATCTAATCAGCTTCCCACAGAATCAGATTGAGATTCAGTAGTGACCCCTCGGTACTAGAAAAGTTTTGTGGGCCCAACATGATAGTATGTGTTTTTTATCTACACTGTTCATCCATTTTGCCAGCTCATCATGGACCACACCATAGGAAGGAGTGGGGATTGAATGCCCACTGTTGAAACCTTTTTAAGGGGCTGCAGAGGTTTTTGGATCAAAGCTGATATTCATAGTTTCCCTTCATCCAGTTTAGGTGACTTTATAAGCAGGTTGGATGGAAAATAACATAGCGGTGGGCCCTTGGGCATTAGGAAGGTTTTAATGGTGGTTGTTGTTATTCCCACTGCGTCATGTGGTGTAGTCCATTTGAGCTTTGGATCTGTCTTATTTTTGGGCTTATGCCTTAAAATAAGCTGGCAAAATAGATGGACAGCGTGGATAAAATACATACATTATGGTGGGGTTTACAGAACTTTTTGAGTACCAATTGGTTCCTCAAGCAGCTGCTAGTTTAACCTTGGGTGCTGTGTGCCCGAAGCTATGTAGGGCTTATAGAAATGTCCATGGACAAAATGGATTTGTCATGGACATCTCTATGACCTAACTTAATCCTAGGCACAAAGATAAAGGCAATCTACTCCCATCCACACTCTACCAATCTGGAAGCAGATTGCCTATATCTATGTGCCTTAGGCTATGGGGCACACAGAGACGTCTATGACAAATCCACATAGTCCACATGTTTTGCAAGCCTACAATAGGAGGAATCTAAAAATCAAGCAGATCCAAAATACAGGTAGGCCATAAGACATGAGGAGATGGTGGGAATTGAACACCTGCAAAGTTTTGTATTAGGGAGGTGTTTGTGCCTGCATTTTATCATCTGAGTGGTAGTAACTTGTGAACGGTTTGGATCACATATAAACATCATATTAAGTTTTAAGTAGGTTTCAACCATGGATGTTTTCATTCCCACTGTTTTGTTCGGTGTGGCCCACCTGAGTTTTGGATCAGTTTGATGTTTAGACTCATGTCCTATTGTAGTATTTCAAAACAGATCTACCAAGTGGCTTTGTCCTGGCATAGGTGTATCTCTCTGCCCGGGCCGGATGCAATCGGCCGATTCCACCAACCTGGGCATGGGAAATCATTCAGTGGAAACGTGTCCACTGAACTTCCATGCATCCTAGCATCAACACACATATGCCTCGCATACTATGAATCAGGACCGTCCATCTAGAAATGGACATATTATACTAACGGTTATTTTAAAGTTACACTGATTGGCTGCCCCAGCCATCCGATTGATGGCCTCGGAATTGACGGTCACAAATAAATCTTGTTAATGGACTACATCGGGTGTAGGTTAGTGATGCTACTGTGCGATCGTTGTGGTTTCTGCAACGTCAGCCGTTCATGCTCGGATCCACCATCTAGATGGACCTGCTTCACCGTCTACTGCCACGTGTATGATGATCAGAATCCTCTACAACACTGTTTTACCCAACACCCGAGCTCTGTGGGGCCCACCATTTATATATGTAAATTTCACTCCGTCCATCAGGTTCTATCCTCAGGCCAGATCCACCGGGAAGAAGTGGAATGAGATCCAAACGGAAGGTTTATTTTTGGGCCATGACTGTGTGTATGATTCATCAAAACCGTTAATCATGTATAAATCACCAGGATGAAGTGAGAGTAAAAAAATAAGCCTGATCCAAAACTAAGGTGGGCCACACGACGTGAACTTAGAGGTTTTAGCCGTAAATATGTAAGCTTTTTCCCTTGGTGTGGCGAATATGAGTTTTTTATTAGAATATTCTTTTGCATGTGCGTTTTAGGGGGCGCGGCTTCGGTGGATACCATATCCACCGACGTGCGTGGGACCCCTGACTGTGGGGCCCACCTTGATGAATGTGACTACATCCATACCGTCCATCTGTATTGAAAACTCATTTTAGGGCATGATTGAAAAAAATGAAGCATATCCAGATCTAAGATGGACCATAGTACAGGAAACAATAGTAATTGATCATTAAAAACCTCTTGTGGGCCACAAAAGATTTGGATCAAGATGATATTTGTGTGGTCTCTTTGTATAGGTATTTGTGACCTTATCAACAGGTTGGATGGCAAATAAACATTCCGGTGGACACCATGAAGTTTTTAATGGTGGAGATTTAATCACGACTGTTTCTTGTGGTGTGGTCCGCCTAAGATTTAGGCATATTTCATTTTTGGGATCATGCACAAAAACGAGATTTGAAAATGGTTGGACGGTGTGGATTTAAGGCACATGCATCACTATGAGCCCTACAGTAAGGGTCCCACCCACCTCGGTGGATCCAGGTCTCACCTAATCCGCTCCGTAACTTTACTGTACGGAATGAATTTATATATAATATACAGCATGGTGAGCCCTGCTGTTTCACGCGCGTGAAACAGGTGTTGTTGAGTTGATGCCGGTTGCGGCCGGTTTGGGTGGGTGGATCCCTAATTGTGGCCCATTGCGATGTATGTTCCTTACATCCACACCGTCCATCCATTTCAAAGCTCATTTTATGTCATGTTCCGAATAACGAAGCAGATTCAAAATCTTAGGTGGACCATACCAGAGGAAATAGTTGTGATTGAATCCCCACCACTAAAAACTTTATGGGGTCCACCAGGAATGTTTGTTTGCCATCTAACCTGGTTGATAAGGTCACAAAGACGTGGATGAAAAGACCAAACAAATATCAGCTTGATCCAAAACTTTTGTAGCCCGAGAAGTTTTAATGGTTGATTACCACTATTTCCGGTATTATGATTGAGATTTTTTTTTTTGAGGGATCATGCATTAAAATGAGTGTTCAAAATAGATGGACGGGATGGCTCGAATGAATATAAAATATGTGCATCACGGTAGGTACCATGTTCAGGAATCCCAAGGATTGGAGGATCCACAGAAGCCATTTCGGAGACGGCAGCTGATTAGGTGAGACAACCGCCTCACCTAATGCGGTGCGGCCCTTGCCATGGGTATTATGCATCCATGCATTTCATCCTTATATATCATTTTAGTACATAATATACATAATACAAAAAATGAAAGAAGATCCAAACATCAGGTGGACCATAATATATCGTAAATAATCAATAATTACTTATCCAAATAATTAGGGCACCATTCCTTATGGTGAGGTTGACACCTGCTTTTTAACACTAAAACTGAGAACATGCCTAAAATAAATGTAGGCCAATGTAATACATGTAGACCACAAACCATAGGAAATAGTGGGAATTGAACACTTATTGTAAAGAACTTCTTCAGCACACAAAAGTTCTAGATCAACATGAAATTTGTGCTTTCCCCTTATCCAGGTCTTGAACTTCTAAATGGGTTTAGATGACAAATAAATATCAATGTGGGGGTGGCTAACATTGAAGTATGACTAACAGTGTAGGTGTGTGTACAAACCCCACCCTCCTCCCCCCTAAAAAAACATCAATGTGCACTCAGTGGAGGAAAACTTTGAATAGTGAATTTTTAAAGCCGTTGTTTTTTTTGGTGTGGGTTACTTGAGCTTTAGATCCATCTTATTTTTTGACTCATGCTTCAAAATGTTTTGGCAAGACAGATGGACAGCATGGATATATCATATATGTCATGGTGGAGCTCACAATTGCAAGTGAGTGCTTTTGAATCATTTTTTGTAGTAGAAATACTTCTATATTTTCAAACAAGCTCGGATAGTAATATATACTTATGATTAAACACCCTATCATTAAAAGCTTCTTAGACATACCTTAATGTTTTTGTAGTTTAACTGTAATCCCATTGTTGATAAGGTCATATAAGATTGGATGAGAGGAAAAAAATATCAATCGAAAACTTTTGTAGCCATTAATGGCCAATCACCATGGTTTCCTATGTATGGTCCACCTGATAATTGGATCATTTTTTTTGTACAATTCCCTAAAATGATCTGAAAAGATAGTTGCACGATGTGGATATAGCATACATCACGGTTGGCCCACCGTCTTGTGTGAGTTCAGGGTCTCACCTAATCGGCTCCCATTGTGGGACGCAGATCAGTGGTGCTGCCCACGCCACCCTAGCTGTGGTGTGATGATGTGTTAGGCACTGTGGGGCCACCTTTATGTATGTGTTTTATATCCACGTCCTGCATTCATTTTGCAAGACCATTTTAATGCACAAATTTAAAAATGAAGCAAAATTGAAGCTAATGTGAGACATAGCATAGTAAATAGTGGTGATTGAACACCTATCATTAAAAGCTTCTTCGGGACCACAAAAGTTTTAAATCAGACTAATATTTATGTTTTCCTTTCATCCATGTCTGTGTGACCTTATCAATGGTTAGATAACAGATACACACTGTGGTGTGACTTAGGACGGTTTCAACCGGTGGCTCCCGTCGAATCAATTTTTTAGCTCGCGCCTAAAATGAGTTGGAAAAAACAGATAGATGACGTGCATATAAAAGCATATACTCCATATCACTGCACTACTGCCGGTGGTGGTGTGACGAGCGGGCCTTTGCTGCGACCCCAGAACAGCGATGTGGGTGAGACCCTGGCCGCACGAGCCCACCTTGATGTATGCATTATAAGTTGTATATTTAAGCCGTTCTTCTGCCTCTTCAAAAAAATTTAGGCCATGGTTCCAATACTGAAGAATATAAAATTTCCATGTGAACTACACTAATGAGAAACAGTGGTTATTAAACATTAAAAACCTTTTATAAACCACAAAAGTTTTGGATCAATCTGATATTTGGTTTTTCTTTCATCTAAGTCTGTATGGGCCTATCATCAGCTTGGATGGAAAATAAACATTACAGTGGCCCTAGGAAGTTTTTAATGGTGGACACTCAATCAACAGTATTTTCTTGTGGTGTGGTCCACCTGAGATTTTTATCTGCCTAATTTTTTAGTTCACGCCCTAAAATAATATGAAAGAATTGATGGACGGCGTGGATAAAACATATACATCATAGTGGGGCCCATAGAGCTTTGACACCAGATAGCAGGCTGGTGCTGCCCGTGCTGGGGTCACTAGCCAAACCGCGTTCGGGCAAATCCGCGTTCCCGTTGGGCATGGTAGGCAACTGATGACCATTTATCCTTTCGAGTATGTTAATTGCATTCGCTGGAGTGCAATTTTAAACGTCACTCGCATCACACCTAGATATGTGGCATACATGTAATAGATCAGAACCGTTCATCATGCGATACCTACAGTTTGAATGCCACATAATAAAAACCAGACATATTTAATTATCCTGTGAGCTAATTAAATGGACGGATAGGAAAAGTAGATCAACTTTTCAAGTCCTGCACACAGGAGTGGCCCACCTTATGGTCACTACCTATTTTAGACCGGCCAGGATCGTCTGCAGAGACAGATAAGTGTTAAACACGTGTGAATCGTGTGCACGTGATAATCCAGTGCACTCGAGCGAATGCTATCTACCTACCACGATGCACACGCAACGAAAACGAGGGCATTACGGCGTCCACTCATAGATCGACACGTGCTACACGTGCGATAGTCCAAGTCCAGTAGTCAAAGATCCGACGCAGACACCACCATTTCTTACTTCTTCTCCAGCTCGCATACACCATCTATCCCTTCCCCTCCATCAGCTCGTATACACCATTCTTTCCGTGTAATGGCGGCCACAGCAGCTGCTACAACGAAAGACCTTCTCCGTCTTTCTTTATGCTCCACGCCCAAACTCTCATTCACCCACACCAGATTTCCCACTGTCCGCACTTTCTCTTCCCGGCCCAAACGCCTCCGCAATAAAACCCTATGTGTACCCCTTTCAAAGGCCGTAGAAATCCAAACCGCAGCGGATAAATCTCAGCCGCAGAAGGGAAATCAGGAGCCGAACTCTCTCCTCATCGATGTCTCTGGCATGATGTGCGGGGCCTGCGTCTCCCGAGTCAAGTCGATCTTGTCGTCAGACGAGCGAGTCGACTCGGCCGTGGTCAACATCTTGACCGAGACGGCGGCGATCCGGCTGAGGTCGGACTGGGCGGTGGGCCCGGAGGCGGCCGCGGACGATCTGGCGCTTCGGCTGACAGAGTGCGGGTTCCCATCGAAGAGGCGGGAAGCCGGGATGGGGATTGGGGAGAATGTGAGGAAGTGGAAGGAGATGGCGGAGAAGAAGGAGGTTCTGCTGAGGAGGAGCCAGAGCCGTGTGGTATTCGCGTGGACGCTTGTCGCACTGTGCTGTGGCTCCCACGCGACGCATCTGTTGCATTCGGTCGGGATTCATGTTGCTCATGGTAGAACTACCGAATTCAATTGTGTTCATTTTGTTGATTCCTTGATTTCCATGGATTTTATCATTGAGCAGGCCATGGCGTGATTTAGCTTAATCCACACCATCCACATTGTGGGCCTCGCTGTCGATTGAGGAGACACTGAAAATCATGCTAATTGGAGAATCATAACTGCCCGATTAGTTCCATCAAGTGGACTCATTGTGTGGTTAGGATTGTCTGATCAGTGTGATATCTTGGATGCTCCATCCACAATCTAGCCCACTATTTAGAAGCTCTGGTGGACCAATGTATCATTTATGCTGCATGTAATGTGGATGTCTTGATGGCGCTCCCTTAGTTGTAACAATCTCACCGCTTACATTGATGCTTCCATGTTGTATTGAATCTCATTAAGCTCTAGAGTGATTTTTTTTTTCTTTGGGTGTAGGAGCGTTTATGGAGATATTGCACAATTCATATGTGAAATGTGGGTTGGCTTTGGTTTCTCTGTTTGGACCAGGCAGAGGTAAATTGGCTTTCGTTTTTCTGATTTCCGTTCCGCTAAAAAGAAAAAAGATACATGCGCAGATTACGAGTATATTAATCTGTATTTGGAAAAAAAGGGAATACCGACTCTCGATGTGACAGCTATGAGTTTCAGAATTCCGATTATTGATGAGAATCATTGAAATATGATTTGAACATATCGCATTATCATATGAATTTATTTTGATACATTGCTGGAACGATGCTTTCTGATATTATTCATATTGGTAGAATATTGAATTCCATTAAATCATCTAGGGAGGAATGTATCAGTGGTACTTTTTTATTCTACCTGTTTGTATCGGAACGATGATGCACTGGTATTTTGAACCTTCATGAGACCTAGAATGTTATAATTGGAACTTATTTTGAGATCTGGCAATGGCAGAATGAGGCTTCCAAGCTGGCTGTAACTTGTAATGAGTGTTATTGCCAGCTTTATGGTCATGGCACTGCTACAAGAGTCTCAGCTGGAAAGAAGGGTACTGCTTCGAAAATTCGAAGATGTGTTATGCAGCTATATCTGTCTGTATCTTTGTTAAAAGAAGCGGGAGCAGGAGCAGGATCAGTGACAACAACTGGAAAATAAGTGTTTTGATGAACCCGAAGTGCGTAGGAGCTGTGATATTCAGAACTGGGATTTTTTTTCATTCTTTTATGCTATAATTATCCGGAAGTGATCTTTCAAAAAAGAAAAAAATAAAAAATCCAGAAGTGAGAATTAATGACCAAAAGGAAAATCCAGAAGTGCAAGTTGGACTCTCTTTTAGACATGGGAGTTGGACATTCAGTGGAAGATGATGTGATTATACTCTTTTACTGTTAGTGGCTACCGCTAGAAGTCATGGACTTGTCGGTCAGTTGACGGGTCAGAAACTTGTGAACTATTTAAAAAGAGGATTTTTTTTTTTTTAATTTTTAGAATTGAGTATTTTATTAAAACAGAAAGAAAGAAAAAACAAATAAACAAACAGAGGCCTGAAAAGTCAAGGGGCCCAGTCTCTAAACAGCTGTAACACTTTAGAAAACACAACCCCCAACGATCTTCTATTGTTCCTAAAAATACGATTGTTTCTCTCCCCCCAGACGGCCCAAATGGTTGCCAATAGAATACAACGCCATTTCTTTTTACCCAAAACTCCCCCTAGTTCTCCATGCCATGATTGGAAGAGGATGTCGATGGATGATGGCATGACCCAATCAATTCCGGCTAATTGAAAGATGCTCAACCAAATGTCAGATATGAAGGGACAGTGGATGAGGATATGCGCAACTAATTCTTTGTCTCTTAGGCATAGGGGACAGACATTTGGGATTATGAAACCTTTGGTGCGGAGATTGTCTTGCGTAAGGATCTGATTTCTTCCAACGAGCCATCCAAATGCAGCTACCTTGGGCGGAGTTCCGTACGACCAGATTTTTCCTGTGCTAACGACGCGGTTAGAATCATCCACTCCCGCGAGATAGCTGTAAAAAGACTTGATGGAGAACACTCCCTTGCTGTCCAGCTTCCACACCATTTCATCATCTAGATTTGGGTTCGGGCGGCAGTCCTGCAGAAGGGAGATAAGACAAGTACATTCAAATATCTCTTCATCCGTGATGTTTCTCCTGAATAGAGGAATCCATACTCCCCCGTCTCCATTAAAGAAGAAGTAGTCTTTTACAACCACCTTTTGATTGGAGCACATCAAAAAAAGGGAAGGAAACGATTCAGCTAGGGTTGTTTTTCCACACCAAGGATCGAGCCAGAATTTAAGTCTATTGCCATCTCCCAATTTAAATTTCACAAGGCAACAAAAAACAGGGGATATCCTGGAAATGTTTCTCCAGATATACGAAGAGTTACGAGAAAGCAAACTTTTAGACCACCATCCCTGAGGCTCATCCCCATACTTAGCTTCAATGATTTGCTTCCACAGTCTATTCGATTCCTTAACATACCTCCAAAGCCACTTACCCAACAACGCCTGGTTCATAAAAGCTAAATTTTTTATCCCCCCCCCCCCCCCCCAAATCATACAAGGTACATACCTCTTTCCAATTCAGCAGGGGGAACTTGAAAGAATCGCTGCATCCCTGCCATAAGAACTTCCTGCACAACGAATCAATTCTAGCAATAATAGATTTTGGGCAATGGAAAAGAGATAGACAGTACACTGGCATGCTAGAAAGAGAGGATTTAATGAGATTTATTCTCCCACCAAGAGATAAAAAAATTCAGCATCCATGAGGAAAGTTTACGCTCCTTTCTTTCCACCAAACTATTCCAAAAACTGGGGGAAGGTTTTCCTAAGCGTAGAGGCAACCCCAGGTAAAAAGTTGGAAGCGAACCTACCTTGCACCCAAGATGATCAGCCAGTTGGATACACTCTTCAGGGGGAATATTAATCCAAAAAAATTTCAGATTTCTGGAAGTTAACCTTAAGACCGGATACAACTTGAAACCAGTAGACCGTCATGCTAAGGAAAGAGACCATAGCTTCACCTGCTTTACAGAAAATCAATGTGTCATCAGCGAACTGCAAATGGTTAATGCGGACAGGAAGATTCTTTATCGCAAAACCTTGGTATAAACTGTTGTTCTGTCCTCTAGAAAGCATTCGGCTGAGGACCTCCATAACTAGAACAAAGAGGAAAGGGGATATAGGGTTCCCCTGACAAATGCCTCTGGAGGCTCTAAAGTACCCAAACGCGGACCCGTTAATCAAGATAGAAAATTTGGCTGAGGAAATACATATCCTGATCCAGCTCCTCCAATTAAAACCAAACCCCATCCTTTGAAGGACATAATCCAAAAAAGACCAGTCCACATGGTCGTAAGCTTTCTGAATATCAAGCTTGCAAATGATTCCCCTCCCATTTTCCTTAGCACAAGAGTGAATAGCCTCGTTAACAATTAGGACCGAATCTAAGATTTGCCTACCCGCACCAAAAGCAAATTGGAAAGGAGAAACTAGTTTTGGAATAACTTGCCTTAGATGTTGGGCTAGAATCTTCGATAGAATCTTGTAGAGGCTGCCAATTAAGCTGACCGGTTAGAAATCTTTGATCTGGATAGCCCCCTCCACCTTTGGAATCAGAACCAGAAATGTGTTTCCAAGTTCCTGGGAAAGTCTCTTGTGCGTGAAAAAATCATACATAACAGTAGAAAGATCTTCTTTAATTAATTCCCAAAAGGCTTTAAAGAAAGCTATTGGAAAGCCATCAGGTCCAAGAGCTTTCTCACTACACAAGTCCCACACTGCGGCTTTGATTCCATCTTCTAGGACAAGTCTTTTTAACAGGCTAACATCCTCCTCCTCAATGGACTGGAAGTCGAGACCATCAATTTTGGGGCGACGGACCTCCTCTGCAGACAGGAAATTAGAGTAGAATTCCACAATATGATTGCAAATAGAAGATTTATTAATAATCAGCATATCATCAATGACCAAAGAATCAATGGCATTGATCCAAGATCGGGCAGAGGCAAAGGAATGGAAATATTTAGTTTTACGGTCCCCCTCTTTTAGCCACAAGGCACGAGACCTCTGTCTCCATTTAATCTCTTCCTCCTTAGGCCTAGCACAGTAGTCATTAAATAAGATCAGTCATCGATCCGCCTCCTCTTCCGAAAGCGACATCGATTCCTCCTTAATGTCAATTTCTTGAATAGCAGCAAGAATGGAAGATAATTCCCTTTCTCCAACGCCAAAGACCTCCTTGTGCCAGGCTTTAAGGTTAGATTTCAAGATCTGCAACTTTTTAATGAGGATGAAACCCAGCAAACCTTCAGGATTAAAGATCTCCACCTGCCAGATACCAAATCTTGGAAACCTTCCACATTCAGCCAAGCAAGTTCGAATCTGAAATGTTTCGGCCCCCAATTTAGTTCTACTGTTTCCAACAAAGTAGGGCAGTGGTCCGATATTGGTTTTGGGAGACCCCTCTGTCTAGCATAAGAGAAATGTGCCATCCAATCATGAGAGGGCAAAAATCTATTAAGGAGGGATCAGAGGCGGGGATCTACCATTTGACAAAGAAAAACTGATACCCGCGATTGGCAAATCCACTAAGCCATTAGATCGAACCCAGTCTGAGAATCTACGCATGGAGAGGGAGATGCCAGTGTCAACAGATTTCTCGAAAGAAAATCTGATAACATTAAAATCTCCACCCACCAACCAAGGGAGCTGCCATCTGGATCTAACCGAGTCAAGTTCGGTCCAGAAATCATGCCGCATTTGCCTTTTGGAAGGACCATAAACCCCTGGAAAAATCCAATTAAAGCCAGAGATTTTATCTTTAAAGACGACATTAATGGAAAACTGACCTACCCAACTATCCACCAAAGACCTCTCATTAGTATTCCACATCAGTAAAATACCACCTGTGGAACCAATAGAGTCAAGAGCAAGCCAATCTCTATTTTTCCTACGCCATAAAGAGTTAACGATACTTGAGTCCAAGGATTGCAGCTTGGTTTCTTGCAGAACTATAATGTTAGCCTTAGATCGATTGCACATGTCACGAACCTGGGATCTCTTAATTAGGCATCCCAACCCTCTCACATTCTAGGAGAGGGTCTTCATTGGATAACTTTCTTCACCCCTTTCCCTTTTCTGGTGGTTCTTGGGGAAGCTTCCTCAATACCCTGCTGAGGTATTCCCAATCGAAGAACTTCCTTGTTGATGATTTCAAGATTCATCTGCCCTGGAGAATTGATGCCTTCGATGGAAACTTTCAAACCTTTAGCCGCTACCAGTTTGAATAAATCCATATAATCGTCGTCTGAATCTCCGAAGACTACTCCCATCAACCGACCTACATAAGTGACGGCATCGCGAACCCATTTCTTCTTTCTAATTGCCGAGAGAAGGCCTTCCATCACCTCCATCGGAATCTGCATGGAGTTGGCTAAAACGATCTGGCTGGTTCGAGAAATCAGATCTGAGGGGGGTGACCAAGATCGCCTCCTCCAGACTATCCTTCGGTTCATCCTGTCTGTCTGCCCCCTGGGTCGATTCCCCAAAATCACCAGGGAAACAAATTAACGAACTAGAGGTGGGGGCTAACGGCTCATGAAGACCTAAATTCAATGCAGGGTCGGGACACGGGGAGAGGCCGTGGATAAAAGGGCTAGGATCTTCAAACGAGGAGGCAACGGGAGGAGGAATCACAGAGACGCGATTAACCGAGATAAAATCTCTGCCAACCATCCGACTAGAAGAAGGTGCCGACGGAGCTGGAGGATCCAGAGGATTAGAATCGAGGAGATCAACACCTAAGGGGTACTCAGAGGGCTCTTTCGGGGTTCTAAGGGGAGTCGTCGAGCAACCGTGATCAATCTTCTCCCTGATATCGCCGAAAGCAGAAGACACTCCCTTCAGCTGGCGTATCGCATCTCTTTTGCACTTGATACTGATTCTCCAGTATATCTTCTCACGTTTGAGAGTCCATCTCACGAAACAAGTGGTTGATAGGGATATCTTCGTCTGAGATCTCATCGTGATCTTCGTGGCAAGATTGCCACGCGTCATCAGCTAGGGCAGCTGGATCGCTTGGACGGTCCTCCTCAATCCCTTTAGATATCACATCATCTATCATCGAGATTGATGAGGTAGGGAGAGGATTTGGGCGATCTTCCGCTGACAGACCTGAAACACGATCTGTCGAATCGTCTGGGATGTCGTGAGGAGAAGCAGAGACTAGACAGGTGTCTGCTAGAGATAAGGGCACTGATGTTAGGCCCAGCCCATCACCAGCCACAGGGCCTAACATGTGGCTAGGGATGTCATAAATTTTCGGCGAAGGCTTATCACATCCTGCTGCATCGCTGGCTGACAGGCTAGCTTCGAAGATTGGAGTGGATGGCTGTGACCTACTCACGACACGTGGCAGATCATACACCAGAGGATTGGGATTCTGACAACTGTTGGGCGCGTGACGTTCTGGATCGATGCATCGAAGAGGAGATCTGCGGGGTACCAAGAACGGTAGACCGTCTTCTGCAACGGGCTTCTGTCTGCTAGCTGAACCCGGATTGCCCTGAAAGATACCCACTGAATCACTCCTTTACTAATCTCAAAGGCCATCTGACCCACTAGAACCTTCACAATCGAAGGAAACTCCGATGATTTCTTAATTCTAATTTTCAACCTGGTGAAGGAAAGGTTATCCCGGTTAATCGTGTCCTGATCAACCTGCAAAACATCACCAACACAAGAACCTAGAGAAAGGAAGAAATCATAAAACAAAACCCATACCACATCGTAAACAAAACGAGACCAGTTCTCCCATTTGCGAAGGTCCTCTACAGGACCCACTCTATTCAGCTTACCCACATAAATAATACGATCAATATCTGCCAAGGGGCGGAAGGAGGCCCACACCTTTTCTGAAGAAAACAATCTAAGGTTGAAGTCTCCTGACGATAAGGAACAAACAGATTGGAACCAGTTGGACAGATCTAGTAAGGAATGTCCACCACAGAGGGAAACAACAATGGACAATTTCATATTCTCAAGGGTCTGGAGTAAAACAGACTCTGATATGAACATGGAGGAGGTATGGGGGCCGCAACAGAGCTTAGCTTTTTTTTTTGGGGGGGGGGGGGGGGGGGGGGGGGGGGATGCGGAATACGCATGGGGCTGGAACCACCTCCAGGGGGCGGCATAGGATGAGCCGACTGGGAAGGGGGAGGGGCTGAGGGAATAGATCCTCTTATCGCTTCAGCATAGGATTTCTTAGCTCCACTAGAGATCAACTGGGGAGAACAGTTGATGACATCGTTGATCAGAGGAGGGGAGGAAGGAGGTGGAAGAGAGGCGAAAGAGACTTTTGGAAGACTACGATTCCTTAAGCGCCCCACAAATTTCTCCTTAATCGCTCTAATGTGCCCGAAGTGAGCAATATTCACCTTGATTTCTTTGCCGTAGAACCTCTTACCAGCCATGCCTTCCACCGATTTTCGAAGGTGGTCATCCGTAGAAAGGTGGTCCACCAATTTTCTAATGGGCCCGAAGTGAGCAATATTCACTTTGACTTCTTTGCCGTAGAACTTCTTACCAGCCATGCCTTCCACCGATTTTCGAAGGTGGTCATCCGTAGAAAACCTGACGAAGGCGAATCATTAATGACAGACGATCCTCTCTCCCTGGGAATCACCTCCTCCCTAACTTCACCAAAATTGCCAAACACTCTCTTAAAATGAAGTTCCATCCATTCCTCCGGGAAATTAGCCACATAAAGGGTTGGGAGGGGACAGAGGGAGTAGAAGGAAGAGTCCTCGCACGATTTAAATTTGCTATAATTAGAGGGGACCCTCACCCATTCTTCCGATGAAGGTCTCTGATGTATTCCAGCATCACTAGCACCCTTCCTTGTCCTTTTTTGATCATATTTAGCAATGAAATTCCCATCTAGGCTTCTAGCGCTGGATGCATCTCTGGAAAGAGAATGTTTTGCTGATCAGTCTTTGCGATATCTGGACGACGATCTGGATGCAGATCTACGTTCGATTCTCTGTATCTTTTTTTACTGGAGACAGCATAAGTTTCTTCTCTCCCATCTTCATCGCTCGAAGTTGCACGATCAAAAGAACTCTGATTCTGCAAAGTTGAATCTTCGACTGGCAACTTTTCTTTCCTCTTGCTTTCTTCCTTTTCTGGCCTTTTTGAATCTCTGCTCTTCACCTCCTGTCTTTCTCTGGTGTCCTCATGCCTTCTCTCCTTCTCTTTCTCTTTCGTTCTCGTCTGCTCTCTTTTTTTGATCTCCTACAATTGCTCAACACTACAACCCACTTTTTTCCTTCAGAACTTTGTTTCTGATTATTTCCTTGAGAATGGTTGTAAAAATGGGTTGTAGGTGAAGTTAATCCAAAAGTGGTTTCAGCAACCGGTCCTCATTTTAAAAAATATTGACTCTTTTTTTTTTTTTTAAATGGCTAATTTGAAACATTATCATCATCATCAACATAGCCTTTACGCATCCTGTTTTGGCAATCATTCCATCAAGATTCAAAACAAGAATCCCATGGTAGCTTGGCAAAAGTCATACAACCGGCTGCCGACCTGACATCAACCATCCTCCTTTACCTGGAATGGAGATCTTCTGGCTTCTAGTGCAATAGCTACCTAGTGGAGTTGTATTTTGTAAGACATTATACAGTTCTGATACTTTCATTTTGCGTTGTTGTTATGTTTCTTGCCTGACAATCAAATGCACAGAAGATGCTTTTAGAATCGTCATTCTTCTAGGAAGCATTAACTTTGTTTACACATTCACTCCATTGCAGACTTGCTATTTGATGGCGTGAGGGCATTCACAAAGGGATCACCAAATATGAATTCTCTCGTTGGATTTGGATCTGTTGCTGCATTCATTATAAGCACAGTGAGTTAATTGTGAAAGCTGATATTACACTTTCTCTATGATTTTAGGACCACTTTTGCTTATTATTATTATTATTTTTTTTTTTTTGGAAAGACGAAGCAATTTATTAGGCAGAGCAAAAACATAAATAAAAGTATTCATTTGATTTGTAACTTCTTATTCTCTGTTGTAGGTGTCATTGCTGAACCCTGGGCTTGAATGGAATGCATCGTTTTTTGATGAACCGGTGATTCTTTTAACACCAGTCTTTGCAGTTCCTTTGAGATCTCTGAATTGCATTCTCAGATATGAATGTTATCTTTTTATTTAGTGTCCATTTTTACGAATAAATTGAGTCATACCAGTTCCATTGTTAAAATAGTTTTTAAATCCCATTTTATGCAAACCTCCTGTGCTCCAATCATTGATGAAGCAGGAATTGGGTAGAAACATTTATAATGCTTGGCTTTGCAATAGGAACCAATTTGCTAAGGTGTTTTCTTTTTTCCTCCCTTGGTTGGTAACCCATTCTAGGGGCCTTGAACTATCAAACTGAGGGAAGGAGTCGAACAATCCTATCCAACTGGGTAGGCGACCTAATTGTTGCCAAGACCTACACTTCTTTAAGTTATCGGAAATTATGAACCTCACTTAGCTGTACGCTGAATATTGTAGACCTTGGGCGTGATAGCAATGCAGTATGTTTTAACTGCAAAAGTGGGACAAATTGCTCTCTATTCATGGAGAATGGTGCTTATTCTAAGGGAATTGGTGCAAAACTTGGAACATCAAAACATGTGTGCATGGAGAAAATGATTTTTCAGTAGACTTTGAGTTCACACTGTGATGCAGGGGCATGCGATGACCTAACTCTAAATGTACGGATTATCAGGTAGAAGAGATTCAAGTAATAAAGTTAATCAACTAACTACTTTCAATCAAAGAAATTTAAATAAACTTCAACAACGAGATGAAATCAACCCGTTAGGATCATGCCCCATAGCATAAACGCGCATAAACGAGTAAAAAGGGAGGACTTAGGGATACGAGGATATCCCTAAATCTAGCATAGACCAGCCACAATCATGTTTGAATCCATTTCTCTGAACTAGCTATCCCTTTTTTACCGTTCATATCAAAGGGGAGATATGGGGAAGAAGAAAAAGGTTGAAAAGAAAGATGAACTCTTAATGAGAGAAACACAGATTACCTTTCCACGCACCTTGAATATCTAAGAAGAAAGAAACTTGAATTTGAGGTGGAATCCTCAACACCTGAGGGCCAATTCTGAAACCCTAATATCTTGATAGAGAGGAAGAAAAAAATTTAAATCTTTATTCATTCAATAATAATAAAATAGGGTTTTCACAATGTACATATAAGTCAAGAAAATAAAAAGTACACTAAAGCGCCTGAAAATAAAATAAAAACACCTAAAACTAAACAACGACACTAAAGCGCTTAAAAACAAGAAAATAAATAGAAAAGCGCCTAAAACTAAATCCGCTCAACGGTCCTGCGGTGATGATACTCCTGCGCGGTCCCACAACTCGCATACTTGTAACGTGTTAGAAAATAGGTCCAATGGGCCCAATGTCCATCCACATCAGCTCATCTGCTCCAACACTCGATCTGCGACGTCGCCTCTTCTGGTACACTCTAAAGGGTGCACCACTGATGTCCGCATTACACTGCTTGTCAGGCTATACAGTGAGTGGATTTGTGGTGACTCTAGAAGCATATGCAAGCTATGGATTTCACCTGGAGTTCTTTTAATCAACAAGTGATTCATGGGGTTTAAAACGAAACCGTGGTGCCCTAGCTGTACATTTTCCCATTCGAATGGAGTTTGCAATGGAGTCTGCATTCGCTCAACTAAGCACTTTTCATGGCATAATGCTATTTTAATCTTTTTTTTTGGGGGGGAGGTTGGGTGGGTGTTCTTGTTGTTTCTAGTTTTGACTTTTTTATTAGAGCGTTTATCATTTACATCTGCTGGGGTTGTCCCAAGTTCTGAATACGGGGAACTCCAAAAGAGTATATGCTCTCTCTCTCTCTCTCTCTCTCTCTCTCTCTCTCTCTCTAAATCTGCAATAAGTACCTGTTTATGGTGGTTCATCCATTTTTATATGATTATGTACATTAATGGCAGTGTTGGTAACTTGAAAGCCCATATATAATTTTTTTTGAAATAATTTATTTCTCATGCAAGACTGTTGTTTTGTAGTATGCAGGTCATGCTTCTTGGTTTTGTACTTCTTGGACGTTCGCTCGAAGAAAAAGCAAGACTTAAGGCTTCTAGTGATATGAATGAACTCTTAGTAAGTTCTACTTCTCTTCCTGGGTTATTCATATGCTGTTTATTCTTTTAGATTGTAGATCTAACCACCCTTTCAGATACCATGTAATTGATCACATGAACAAGAAGAGGAGAGTTTTGGAGAGAAGAAGGTTTTGTGGAGAATGATTGAGTGTCTCACACCCTAATAATACTTTATCATAAAAACCTAAGCAACATTACAAGGTATGGTGTGCTGAAGGAGTTCCAAATATAACACACCCATACAACTAAAATACTTCACAAATACACCAATCTCAAATGCATGCACACGCACTACATCACTACATCTCCTTCAAGCACCTTTCTGTAATTTGAAGGAATTCCCATTTTTCTGCATTAATCTCCAGGGATCTTGCTTAATCATAGGCATCATTTTGGTTGGCTCATGCAGTTGCTCAAACTTGAACAAGGGTCCAAAATACTCGACATGAACCCTAGTTCATGATATAAAATATGAACTGGTTGATTCTTTTCTCGGCATAAAAGTTGCTATTCTTGTTAGATTTTCTGAAAAGAAGAAGGAAAAAAACATTATGCTTTCAGATGCTAGGAAATGTCAAAGTGGCCTTAATCTTAAGTTCTCTCTTAAAATCTAGATTTGCACATGTAGTGCACGGATACAAGTTTGCTCAGTTGAATGCATAACTATATTAGTATTATATAAAAGGGCATCTATTGAAATATGAAATTATACTGGTGTGACTAATGATATGAGTTTTCTTGCAGTCACTAGTATCATCTCAATCACGATTAGTGATTACTTCATCTGAAGGCGATCCCTCAGCTGATAATGTGCTTAGTGCTGATGCAATTTGTGTTGAAGTCCCCACTGATGATGTTCGAGTTGGAGACTCAGTATTGGTTTTACCTGGCGAAACTATTCCTATAGATGTATGTTACTTTAGCACTGACTTCTCATGATGCTGTACATTACTTTTGAAAGTCAACCATGCTCACTTGTGTTTTTTTTTTTTTTTTTTTTTGTTCTTTATAACATTTTCTAATATGATATCAGATTGTCATTTCTGCAATTTGTTGATAGACCAGTTTTTATAATTCTGTACTCTTTGTACTCAGTTTAAACCTGTTGAGTTTGCTCAAATATCTGCTGATATTGTGGGTTCTTTTTGCTTAATAGTCTTTTGGTGCTACATGATTATCAACAAAATTTAGCTTGGGAAACAAATCTTGAGAAGACTTCTGCATATACAAGCATTGTGTATCTTCCAGGGCTCCCAATTTGTTTTTTTACGGAACTCCACATCTCTTTTTTACGAAGAACAACGATCCCCAGCATATGCAAGGGTCAGCCAGCATGAGAAGCAAATGAAACTACATCGCTTGGGCAGATTGATTTGATAGACTACTAGTTACCCCATCCAGTAACATGTGAAGATAGTGACTGCAGATAATATGGCAGTTTTAAAATTTTTGATTTTCATTGATCATCCTGGCCGAGGCTTGGGCCTTAGGAATGATTGGAGGACAAGGATTTATAAATTCAATGCCAAATAGCTGGGAGAAGACTTACGGTGATCATTATGGCAATGATGATGAATGATCGTGGATGTATAAGAAGATTTGCTATTAACTAACTAAAATAGCACTATGCACAGGGTTGGAATAGACCTTGTAGAATCAGCAAATTATGCAATTCAAGATAATGTAGAATCAACAAATTATGCAATTCAAGATAATGTACTTCATAGTAGTGGAAAATCCAGTTCGATCATCAGTTATAAGACATCTTTATTGCTTCCTTTTGCTGATGAGAGGAAAGTCAGAGCCAATGCGTTACAGTTCTTTTAGAAGAAGGCTATTTGCTTGATGTTTATTCCATCACCTATCAACAAGGATGCTAGAAGGCTAACACACCCATCATATTGTTTTCAAAACAATGCTTCTTTCCTTACTAATGGACAAGATTATTGTGTCAGTCAATGGAAGAAGATAAATAATTGAGTTGTTCAGCATATTAGTTGCTGAACTATGGGTCTCAGGTAATTTCTGCTGGCTAATGAATCATTACCTCAGAGCTCCAATCCTAACCTTTTGCATTCCCAATGTTTAAGAACTTAGTAAACTGCAATGCAATTATATGAAGTTGGGGTTGCTTATGAAAATAGATGTGCATTTTGCAGATCCTTATGAAGTCATGCTAGTTTTTATTTAGTAATGAAGGCCCTTGGTAATGATTGTGGATTTCAGTCGTTCTTTAAATTCTACAAGACTGAATTTCAAAGTTCTTTAAAACATTTTTTGTTCTGTTCTTCTATTTTGCATGTTTATTTAATCTTTAGTAAATACTAACTTTCTCAATCTTCAGGGGAGGGTTCTTGCTGGCAGAAGTGTTGTTGACGAATCCATGCTCACTGGAGAATCTCTTCCTGTATTTAAGGAAAGGGATCTTGTTGTTTCAGCTGGAACAATAAATTGGGTATGGTTCTGTTTAGAATGGCTTAGTTTTTATTAAATGTTCCTTTTTGGAGTATCACGAATATTTAATCTCTGGAATCACCATAAGAACCAGCATGGTTCTGTAAATTCTATTTTGTACTTCTGCAGCACAAAAACACCATGGTCCCAAACACCATGGTCCCAAGATTGCTTAAAATAGATATAACGGGATATACTTGATAAATTTTGTAAATTTAAATGTCTTACTAGTATATGAAAGTGTTAAAGTAATAAAGAACATATTAGTAATTGCAGTAAAACACAAACAGGCCTACATGACTTTCTGGAGATGGATAAATTATTCGTGGTTTGGAGATCTCAGGCGTGTGGGTTATACTTTCTTTCGGGCGTGTGGGGTTTTACTTTCTTTTGGAGAAACCTAAGCTCCTTTAACACTGCAGAGTTGGGTGTAGGAAATAAGTATAATTGATTTGTGGATAAAATTTAACAATCAAGAACTATTGGTGAGAGCCACATAAGCATATGGTCTAGCTACCTTTTTTGTGGATTATTCATTCCAGCTCTCCCCTTCAAATTCTTCAACCCAAGATATTTCTGATATCTTCATTCACAAAGTTTAATCTTCAATTCAAGGTCACAGATGCCTATGCAGTAAACAAGGTCTACTCATCTTTTCTTTTCTTTTTTAATTTTATTGACTTGATTTACATGTCACTGACTACTTCAGCTTTACTTTGCTCATTTTGGATCCATTTCCATCGTCCTTGAACTTTTTTCTTTACTTTTCTTTTTTTGTTTTTTTCAAAGATTCACACCATTCACTATCGCGGCCATGTATCTCTTTCATCCCAATAGTAATTTTCTTGTCTTTTCTCATCTCTCTCTCTCTCTCTCTCTCTCTCTCTCTAGTAGGGACATTTGAAAATGCTGACCCTCAAATAGGTGGGACAAGGTTATGACTAAGGACTTATTTTGACTTAATGGGCCTGAACCTCAAGCACAGGCCTGCCCCCAGTGAAGAGGGAGGGAACAATCCTGAGATGGCATCTAAGCTGTGTCAGAGCATGATCACAGTCCTTCATCAACAACATGTTGATCTTCTTCTTCCACTAAGGGCATAATAGTTTGCTCAAAGAACTAGTTGCTGGTCTTGTGTAGAATAACAAAATTTAAAGCTGCACTCACTGTTCCAAAAGAAGATAGTGTAGGTAAAAAACCTCTCCTAACATTTTTTTGTTATTTCTATATGTATTCAAAGAAAATAAAAGATCCATGCCATCATTACTCATTGAATCTTTTGCATATGAGCTGTTATTAGTGACCATTGCTTGCCGGATGAAGTTATGCTTGTAGAATAAAGTGAAGGGAAGACAAACTGCAGATAAAGAACATGTGGAAGGGAAGACAACACAAATAAAAATCTCAACATATTGAGCATTTAATAATTTCCAAGAATGTGTTATTCCTCTATGTTAGCATTTCCTCATTTCAAGGCTCTTAAATTCTGAATCCAATGAATACCTATCATTGTCTTGGCGTTTCATGTGGATGTTTTAGATAACTTGTCTGAATTGATTTCAGAAATCATGAATCTCATCACGTACTTCATTTCAGGACGGTCCTTTAAGGATTGAAGCCTTGACGACTGGCTCAATGTCAACAATTTCCAAGATCATTCGCATGGTCAGTGCGGCACTTGCTTTGTCTAAGTAAATATTACCCTTTTAGAATATATTTGTATTTTTGCTCTAGGCACCACCTGTCCCTTTTATTTTGTTTGGATGAGTTTGATCTTGTTGGATGGTTATCCATCCGTTTAGAGCAGGATGCAAGCACCTTTTAGTAGTATTTTCTTCAAGTTGATTAGTGAGATATTAGTAATGCTCAACACTGAAAAAAATAAAATTTGAAAGACTATATCCATGTAACCTATGATGGGTTTCGCCTGAATCTCCAAAAAAATAAAAATAAGAAAGGTAGATATGAAGATTTCCATGTTACAAAAATTGCGTTGGCCTTCCATAGGTTGAGGATGCTCAAGGCCATGAAGCACCTATCCAAAGGCTTGCAGATGCAATTGCAGGGCCCTTTGTGTACAGTGTGATGACGTTGTCTGCAGCAACATTTGCTTTCTGGTATGTGAACTTGCTTCCAGCTCACTTGAATGCAAAATTAAGTCTTTGAATTGTAATATTCTTGGCTCATCTCGATCATGATTTCTACAGTCGTTTGTTTAATGTACTCACATTACTCTATCTCTGCTGCAACTTATTGCTTGTCATTTTTGTTCAGGTATTATATTGGTACTCAAGTCTTTCCAGATGTCCTGCTCAATGATATTGCTGGACCTGATGGGAACTCATTGCTTTTAAGCTTGAAACTCTCTGTGGATGTATTAGTGAGTATTTGTGAACATGACATTCAATGATTACATTCTAATGACCTCATCTTTGGTTTCACATTGGAAACCTCATAGTTTTCAATTTCTTTTTCACATGTAGTATACAGAAAGCCTTATGCATGCAAAATGTATTTGAAGGTTTTGCTACCAAGGCCACAACTAGAAGTAGTGCACATTGCGTGGGATTAGATATCCTAACAGATAAAGCCTTCTCTCCAAGAATTTTGATCAACTTCTGTATGTAGCTTTAAGTTGCACGCATGTCTAACTTGATGTTTGTAGAATAACTTGAAGGCTGATCTCAAGAATAACACAACTGAGGCATGCATAGACACTGCAAGGTGCAAAACCATTTGAAGTGAGATTATGCACCACTAGAACCCTAAAGTCGCATGAGAAAAGCTGAACTCTAATGTGCAAGAAAAACATAAATTATGAACTTTTGCAAGCAACGACTAACATATTTGCAAGGAAAACAGCATACAATAAAATAGGAACTCAAGGAAACAACACTGTTTCTTTGAATGCCTCTAAAGGATAGGTGGCTGGTTCCCTTGCCCAACAGGGTCACTCCTTGCTCTTTGCATTGGCAACACTAATCCATTATCTTGATGGTTTCTAGCATCTTTTTTTGCTCATATTTAATAAGAAATCATCATATAACTCAACTTGAAATAGTTTGAAAATTTGGCCCAAAGCTCACTAGCTTATGAACCAATACATGTTCTTCTCCATGAGTATGCTACAAAATCATCATCATCATCTAAGCCTCATACCGATTAATTGATGTCAGCTACATGAATCCCGTTCCGCCCTTCCACTCTATCAAGGGCCATAACTTCAGTTAGACCAGAGGCCATGAAGTTTTTTCAATAGAACCATATCTCTTCAAAATCCTCAATTATTATTATTATTATTATTATTATTATTATTGTTTTGTTTTGGTAATGGAAGCCAGCCCCAATTTCTGGGCGAAAGGCTAAAGTGATGATTTTTAAGGTATCATGTGGTATGTTATGTATCAGATTTGTGGGTGGAGAACATGAAACACTGTGCATTGGCCATGTGGCTTAAACCCATCCCAGCCGCCACCCCCAAATATCCTCTATTCTGGCTTTTCTTATTTCCATCTATTGCTGAAAGCCTAAATCCATATGGAAATATTGTAAGGTGGTAGGTATTTATGCACATCATAAAATGCCAGACCGAAATCAATGAACGATGACAATGCAACATTGTATTCACCATGGAGAGCATAGACAGGATGTGGAAGAGACATTATGGTTTATTTCGCTGCTTAGATTATATCATAATATGCCCAGGCAATCTTTTTTAAAAGACAAGAAACTTCAGTTTGCAAATGAAAGTCGTGTAATTATGGTTGCATGTCCTCTCCTTCTTTAATCCGTCATGGACCATGCCAAGCAATGTCAGGGACCTTCTTTGGGCCTGGCATAGAGGAGGCCTTCAAATTAAAGACTGTGTCCGGTGGCACATTTCTCTTCCAGCGGTGTGGTGGGCAACATGGGCTGAGAGGAACATATGTTGTTTCCACTCTTGATTGAGGCAGTAATAGCCAACGTCTCGGCGTTTGTTTCTGAGTGGAGCACTATGATTAAGATCTCGGGATAATGTCTTTGTTGGTCTTCCATAGGCTCTTTTCCTTTGTATTCTTTTTTCGCCGGCTATTGCTGGTGTGCGCCTTTAATAAAATTTCGTTTACTCTTCAAAAAAAAAAAAAAAGAGTTGTGTAATTATTATTCTGTTTTCAGGTAGTTTCTTGCCCTTGTGCACTTGGCCTTGCCACGCCTACAGCTATCCTAGTAGGAACCTCCCTCGGTATGATATCTATTTATTTTCTTGTATTCGAGATATTCAACTCTCCTTTTCTTCTTTGTTATCTGAAGCACTGATTTAGAGTTTCTCAGTTCATTTAGTAATAGAGTATTCCACTGTTTTCATTACTTTTTTCTTCTCTGAAATCTCTTTGTAAGAACTCTCTGATCAGGACCCGCAATATAGATTTCCATCATTTATACTGACGATTCAGCTGTATATGTTTATAGCTGTTCTGATCTTCTATTTTGTTTCATTGACATCTGAGCAGGTGCAAAACAAGGACTTCTTATAAGAGGAGGAGATGTCTTGGAACGGTTGGCTGGCATTGATGTCGTTGCTTTAGACAAAGTATTTCTCAAGTTCATTCATTATATTCTCTCCCTCACGCATGTTGCTATCTAAACTGAGGAACAAATATCAGAAAACATGAGCTTTGCTAAGTCAAGACACCTCTACACAGCCACACATGCCATGTTTGCATGTGTGTTACATCCGAGACACGTGTCAGGTGGGTTCCACTGTATAGATGATGTCCCAAAAATCCGGCCAGCCAATGCATTGGTGAGCCTCGAATGTACGAAAATATGTGCAGCCTAATGAAAACCATCAATGTTCTACATTCATCATACCCATATGGCCTGCCTGATCAGTGGACCAGCCTGAATTTTGGGATCGACCATCTTACACTGTAGGTCTAACCTGATGCACAGCTCAGATTTGTGCTCATGGACTTTGCAAAACTCCACAAACTATTGCTACATTTTTCTTTTACATTACTTGAGATTCATATCCTCATTGTGATCTTAAAAAAATAAAAATAAAAATCATATCCTCATTGTATCCCCTCTTTTCTCAACCTCCAGACAGGAACCCTCACGGAAGGAAAACCTGCTGTTACTGCTGTGGCTTCTTTGGCCTATGATGAGTCTGAAATTCTTCGGCTTGCTGCTGCTGTGGAGAAAACAGCATCACATCCAATTGCAAAGGCTGTCTTAAACAAAGCAGAGTCGTTGAACTTGAAAATCCCTAGCACAAGTGGACAATTAACAGAACCTGGTTATGGATCCTTAGCGGAAGTAGATGGGTCCTTGGTTGCAGTAGGTAAAATGGAATGGGTTCATGAACATTTTCAGAAAAGATCAACGCAGTCCGATTTAATGAAGCTGAAAAATCAGATCACGCATCTATCTTCGAATGTCATATCTCAATCCAACCATTCAAAATCAGTTGTTTATGTCGGGCGCGAAGGAGAAGGTGTCATTGGTGCAATTGCCATATCAGATATCTTACGTTATGATGCACAATCTACAGTAAATAGGTACTTTCTCTTCCATTTTGTGATACTATTTGGACTGTCACGTGCACATAGATGAGGATGTCTGCTGATTCTGAGACAAAGCTGCTGACTAGTCCTCTTATCTACTATCTTTTAATAATTAGGTGTCAGAAATGTCTATAAATATGCACACTTGTGTGCAAGTTCGAGCTCAAAATTCTCTCTCTCTCTCTCTCATGAAAAACTAAATCATGAATATCATAATACAAATGGGAAAACCTGTATCTGTAACCTAGATTTTTGCAGAATGGAGAATTGTGCCCCATTTTCTTATCTGGGCACAGCATCTGTATCTTGGTATCATAAGTGTGTTCAAATTTTATGTTTCTGTGTATGCAAGTACATTTGAACTGTAGTCACTCAGAAGACTTTAATAGATGAAAATCCACGTCTGTCATTGGATATAAGCTGTACAAGACTTGCACGCTTACTTGGTTGCTCTGGATTCTCAGGCTGCAGCGGAAGGGCATCAAACCAATCCTTTTGTCAGGTGACAGGGAAGAGGCAGTGGCAAGCATCGCCAAGGCAGTTGGAATAGAAAGTGAAAGTGTCAATGCAAGCTTAACTCCACAGCGGAAATCAGGCATTATATCAAGTCTGCAAGCTCAGGGGCACCATGTTGCAATGGTAAACTTATTTTGGGAACTGCCACCTAACAATCCAAGAGAAATGCAATGGCTACTTACCTGAGTAGGACCTGAGTCATTCACCTGGTTGGCCCCACCATTTGTACTGTTGCCCAAAAGTCCAGTTGGTCCCATCTGGTCCCATCATCAGGTGGGTCATATGCGCCTGGGAAAATGGGCGGTGGGAAAGTTTTCTGAGAGCCTGCGTACATGGTATGTGTCGCCTAACTGATTTCCCGGCAGCCTGATTTTCAGGACACGGCGCATACTTGATGCGACCCACCTTATGGACATAGCAGAACTCATGCACATTAGCACATGAGGAAAGCATATTTCTAAAACTTGTGGACTCGATGACATTTTGAGCTGAGTCACCAAGAAACTAGCTGGTGTGCAAGATGATTCTGACTCAGCAAGATTCATTGAGTCAGCTTGTTAACTCAGTTGACCAGACATGACTTGGTGTGACTCAAACCAAGTCACTGAGTGGTGGGATTTTTAATAAATTAATAAATAAAAGCAACATTCAAACACAAGTCCTTGCAATCAAAGTGCACGTGGCATTACCACATCACCATGCATTATGTTTCTGAAAATTAGCTGTTGTTTATGCTTATGCTATTGCAAAACATTGATTATCAACTTCAGCATTTCTTAATTTAGTTATGAAATATAGAGTTGAGTCTTGTCGAGTCTTCAGGTCAACCCGACCTTTGCTGAAATCAGGTCGAGTCGAGCTTTTGGGCCTTTAAACTATGGAGGAAAGGAGGATCTGAAATCCCATGCCTATGAGCAGCCATGAAAGGGTCCTCCAGCAAATACATTCAGCACACGCTTAACCATAAGATAGATAGGGCGCACTTGAGTGGTAATGGTGCCGCCATAAGCTTATGGTGGTACTGGAAACATGCAGGGCCCATGAGATGTATGAAGGCCATCTAACTGTCCTTTCAGATGAGTAACCTCATATCACTTTTAGGTGCTAAAATCAAGCCTGATCCAACACTTAAGTGGGCCACAACACGGAACAATGTGAGAGGGGACGCGCACCCTTGATTTACACAGGGCACACCTAAATCTCAAAACAGTCTGATTTTCAGCTTGACTCTTCATCCAGGCCAGATGAAGGGTCTGAATGGTACGAATTTCATACACTCAACACAGTGGGCCCTTCATACAAATCAAAGGTGGATGTTCCCTCCCAGCTTGTTCCATGTGGTGTGGCCCACGTGATTCACGGATCAACCTGATTTTCGGGCCTGGGGGTGACATGTGCTAAAGCATATGACTGGTTGGATTTTATGCATTCATCAATTGGACCCTACATCTGCCTGTAACCACCATAACTTGCAATGGTACCGGTGCCACTGGAGCGTGCCTCAAGATAGATAGCCTGATCTAGATTCATTAGTGTATGCAAATTCTATCACTGGAACTTGAATATAGCATATGCAAAAAAACTCTGCTATTTTATCATTGGCTAACTCATTTGCTCCGCCACTTGTAGGTTGGTGATGGCATAAACGATGCTCCTTCTTTGGCCCTTGCTGATGTCGGGATCGCTTTGCAAATCGAGGCGAAAGAAAATGCTGCGTCTGATGCAGCATCCGTAATTCTTCTCGGTAACAAGCTTTCACAGGTGCGGTTGTGTGTGCGGTTGTGTAAGAATGCATCTTTCACTAAATTGCTTCACTAGCCATTTGTTTGCTCTCTGTTGCATGTGCGCTACAGACCGTCCACCCAGTGGGGCTCATCTTGGATAGGCCACAAGATTTATCCCGCACTATCCACACAGGTTCTTGAATGTGGGATGCTGTTCCAACGTTTGGAGGGTGAAGATCTCTGAGCAGTTGGATTGGTGTCCTATGGCCCACCCATGGTAGTGCTCACCAGGCGAATGGTCTGGATCAGTGTTCGCAGTATCGGTATCACGTTACGTTTCGCACCCTTGGGATAAAAATACATATTGCGTATCAGTGGGAAATATCGGTTGTATCGCGGAATGTATCGCACTTTTTGGGAAACATGGGGAAACATTGGGAAATTGATTGAATTTTTCAATGAAACTTCAAGGATTGTTAAAATGGACCTCAATACATATATTTAAATCATAATATTAAAAAAAAAAAAAAAAAGTCCACATAATGAGTTCCTTTGTAAAAGGATCCTAAGCTATGCGCTATCTGACTGAACTGATGCAACTATTGTTTAAATTGATTCCATAAGATATACAAATGTAACAAGACATTAATGTAAACACAACCAATGCATTGACAAAGTAAAACAAGCAAGAGAGTTGAGAAATATACCTATGGATGATGCAACTGAGTATCCTCCAAATGCAGTTTTGACTATCCTAGTTCAACGCAATGCAAGCTACCCTATATGGGCTAGATCTATATAAGGACTCAATAAAATCAAGAAATAGTTAACTGGACTCAACAAACTATGACCCCTACGCAGAGTCGGAATGTGGGTCAACGGGTTTTTTTTTTTTTTTTTTTTTTTTTTTTTTTTTTTTTTTTTTTTTTTTTTAGGAAGGAGAAAGTAGAAGAAAATCGAACAAAAAATCATTTTTTTCTACAAAATGGGGGACTCTTGTGCGTCTGACCGATAGAGTAAAGTAGGAAAAAATTGAGAAAAAATAGGCCTTCCCAAGTTTTTTCTCCAAAAAAAAAAAAACCAAGTTTAGAAACGTTCCAGTGTCTCTGACTGATACCTGGATGATATCGTCCAGGTATAGACAATATTTGGAGCCCACTGTACAAAAATGGCTGATATTATGATGATATATCTTGCGATATCGATACACAGTGCGATATTATCGATATCGCACGATATATCGTGCGATACCAAGGAATCAGTCAATTTTCACGTTATATTTATCCGCGACTACCAATACCGATAATATTTGCCAATATATCGGCCAATATTATCGAAACTGCAAACACTGGTCTGGATTGCCGCACATGGACATGAAGGGACGAGAGGCAATCGATACTAGCAAACTTGCTGCAAAAGACAATAAAAGCATGCTTTTAAGACGTGAACAAGACCTGTGTGACTTGTCCAAGTCGACTGGGAATCGGTAGCACCCAACTCCGAGTCAACTCAGGACCAGTAGCACCCGATTCTGAGTCAACTCGTGACCGAATGAGTCAGTTTGAGTTGCTGAGTCTTTTTTAATCATGATTTGAAGTTTTGCTTTCCTGTGGTTTTGTTCTGAAATGTATGTTCTTTGTACAGATTGTGGATGCTCTGGACCTTGCAAAGGCAACAATGGCCAAAGTCCATCAAAATCTGGCATGGGCGGTTGCATACAATGTTGTGGCTGTTCCCATTGCTGCTGGGGTATTGCTTCCGCATTTTGATTTCGCCATGACACCTTCACTTTCTGGTGAGTCAGATTACTTTACTGGTAAAAAGGTTCTAACTGTTTTCCATCATTTTAAAAAAAATGTGGATTTTAGATCCTGTTTTGGCATCCATGCCGTTCATTAGGTGGGCTCTGTGAATGTGACCAGACCCAAAAGTCAGGCTCACCCCACCAATGTGGTGGGCCACATGTACCTCAAGTGCAGGACTTTGGTCAATTTCTTATCCATCTATTTTTGTGGCTCGCCTTATGACCGGACAACCTGATAACTAGTCCACAGCGTATATGAAGGACCTGGGTCCCATGTGTACCTGTGTGATGCAAACCAAAAAATCAGGCTCACCCCATCAATCGGGTGGGCCACATCTGTACCTCAAATGTTGGATGTCAGTGCTGGAAAAGCTGTGGGTCCCTCACCATGATGTTTGTTTTTTATCCACGCCGTTGATCCATTTTGCCTGCTCATTTTAGGGCATGAGCCCAAGAATGAGGCAGATCCAAATCTCAGTGGACCACACCAATAGGAAATAGTAGTGATTGAATGCCCACCATTAAAATTTTCTTGGGGGCCACAAGTTTTGGTTCAAGCTGATATTTGTGTTTTCCCTTCATCCAGATCTGTGTGACCAAATAAATAGGTTGGATGGCTAATAAACATTACCCTAGGAAGTTTTTAATGGTGGGCATTCAATCACCAGTGTTTCCTGTGGTGTGGTCCACCTGAGATTTGGATCTGCCTCATTCTTAGGCTCATCTCATGCCCTTAAAAATGAGTTGGCGAAATGGATGGACGGCGTGGATAAAACACATACATCATGGTGGGGCCCACAGCTTTTCCAGTACCCTGGGTACTGGAGGGGTCAGTACCAATCCGAGTCCAATTTAGCATATGAAAGTACCTGTGTATCACATGTCATACATGGCCGGAGTATTAAATAACTACCCTTTCTTGTCCGTCTGTTGTGTGGCCCACCTTATGACTAGCTAGAATGACCTGATAACTGGGCCACAGCACATAAAGAGAAGCAGACAGATGGACCTGGGCCCCACACAAGTGCGGAGACTAATGAAATAACAATTGCCCTTATACATATATGCAGCCCGTCTTATATATGGTGTGCTTGATTTTTGACAGGAGGGTTGATGGCTTTGAGCTCTGTATTTGTAGTCAGCAACTCACTGCTTCTACAGCTTCATGGATCTTCCTCAAAGAAAATGAGCTAGCTGTTCTGTCATGTCACACGTTCTCTCAATAAATATTGTCGTTTAGACAGTCAAGATTGTATCAGGCTGGTAAGCATTTGTGGACCGTGTGCCCAATGGAATTGGATTCCTGGGGCCTTGTCTAATAACCACTGTAGGCATTTCAAAAATTTATCTGTTGAAATCCCCCTCTCTATGGCTCTATCTGGGTTTATCTGTTCTTGAGAGTGGGCCCCCGTGATGGGCCGTGTACCAAAACATGATCACAGGCGCCCAATCTTGTTGGGCCTCTCAGTTGAATTTGATCAAGGTACTCTTTAGAGGTGCGCTCCAGCCGCATCAGTGCGACAAAAGTCAGTTGGGCCACTCAAACAGGGAACAATTTAAGAGGCGACCCCACCATAGCTGATTGTGTGGTATTGGGCTTGCGTGGCCCACTCGATGTATGCGTGATATCAGGCCCATCTTATCCTTAGAGGTCTCTGCATTTGTCTTAAGCTAAAAAAATCAGGCCCATCTTTTCCCTAGGATGAGGGGATACTGAAAAACTTGGGCCATTTTGAAATTCGGGTGGGCCCATATATATGTATGTGTATGTATGTGTGTGTGTGTGTTAATGCTCACCTTGGCACGGGTTCATGGGCACAAAATCTGAACAGTCCATCTGATGCGGCACCCCATGAAACCCGATGGGCCCAACTTTCTGTTGGGAATAAAATGCCAGCAGCAGCGGAAGAAAAAGCTGAACAAACAGCAGAATATTGGAATCTAACGAGCAACACAACGCAACCAATCAAATAAGCATTCAATCACAAGAGAGACAACAAACCAAAATTAGAAACTACTTACGCAAATCTGCCCATAAGAATGTTTACATAGCCTAGCCAACTGGTCAGAAACAGTCCAAAGGAAAACTACAAAATTTGTCACGCCAGCCTCAACGGTGTCATGATAGTCCAAAGACCTGTCAGTGCACAGGTTTGAAAGCTCTTCCAACACTTTCAACCTGATCCAAAACTCTTGTGGGCCACAGGGGTTTCACGGGTGCTGTATCTCGTGGTCCGTTCAAATTTTGTGCTCATATCACTTGAGACGAGTTCTTAGAAAAGTCCTCACAAGTTATCGCGAGAACCGGTTCCCAGGTGAGCATTTCACTAGAGAGATGTTGATAAAAGCACTAAATTGTTTCTGCTTGTGTGGCCCACCTAAATTTTGAATCGGCCTGATTTCTGGGCTGTTGGCCAATGGTAGGAGGATGCATCTGATGGACACGCATAATCAGGTGGGCCCCACAGCTTGGGCGGTACTGGTAACACTTTAGGGCACCTCATTTCCTGAAGTAGGGATACGGTCCATTCATGGCCCATGATATCAACTGTCGGGATCACTAACTCTAAATGATCATCCAAATTCAAGAAAATTAAAAATAATAATAATAAATAAACACAGAGAAAACAGAGAGAAGCAGCTTCACATACCAAACAACACAAATGGAAGTTGTGCTAGTAACACATATATGGATTTCTATCATACACATACTGCTATTAGATAAAAACTCAACACTATCGACAACCTCACAAATCCAATCCTACCCCTTAACACAACCTCTAATGGCCATCCCATCGTGACCGTCTAAACAACCCCACCCAATTTTCATCCTTCAAAATCCGTCTTCACCCACTGCCCATACCTGCTCTTCATCTTCTCATCCAGCTCCTTCGCCCGAACCTCTCCGATCTTCGCCGCATTCGCCATCGACTCCTCCTGCACGCGGGCCATCCTCCGGCCACGCCGCCTCGCCGTCTCCTCTCTCTCCGCCTCCAGCCCCTCGTACTCCCTCACCCAGCAGCTCTGCACGACACACGTCGCCACCAGCACCACGAGCTGCAGCAGGAACATGGACAGCAGAATTCCACACTCCATCTTGGCGAGGATCCTAGCCTCCCTAGGACTCTTGTCGGGCTTGAGTAGTCGGAGGCTCGATTCCTCCCGCGAGAAGAGGACGAGGAAGCCGAGCCCCTGGCCCGCCAGTGCGGCGAGGACAGTCATGATGTGGGCGACGAAGCATATGTGGGTGAGGAGGGAGTAGAAGCCCACAAGGGAAGAGAGGAGGGAGAGGGAGGAGGTTGTGATGATGGCCCACCCAAGTGGGGCAGGTGGGTTTTTTATGAGGATGGCGGGAGCAAAAGAGGCTGAAGAGAGGAGGAAGAGGATGAAATTGAGAGAAGAGAGAAGAAGGTATGGGAAGGAGGAAGAGCTTCTGAGCTTGGAAGAAGCCATTCTGGTGTAGGACTCTTTCCCTATGGTGTGGATGGATTTTCGTTTTTTATATTTTTATAGTGGGAGTGGGATTTTGTTGCCGTTGGAGGGTATAACGGCTAGGTTCGGAAAGTGGGGCCCACTATTCTCTGATGGGTATGTGTGCTTTGTTGCTTTTCTCATCTTTTTTAAGGGCTTTGATTTGATTCTTTTGCATGATGATTGGGTTTTGAAATCGAGGAGTTATTTATTTGATACTCCGGTTGGGTGTGCGGCTTGATACTCTGGCACTTCGCAATTGCACACGTGGCACACATTAAATCAAATTAGACCAGCTAAATTGTGGGACCCACTGTTGCCAGGTTATATTCAAGAAATTGGATCGGTTGCACAATCCTGACCTCTGATTCATTGAGATTCGTTTGTTTAAACCAAACCAGTTTCATTTTTAACCGTCCAATAAATGTCCACTAATCGGATGGTCAGAAATCAAACGAGCGTATTTTATTGGTTCAAGACACATCTAAACTGGTATGAAAGAATTTGGACGGTTTAATTTGAGTTACTTGTATGCCACGTGTGCAATTTCTAAGTAAATTAAAAGTGCGTGCGTACTATCCATCGTGTCTTGGCAGAGTATTAAAGCTTTTGTCTTTGAAATTTTGAACGTGGTTCCCACCAGGCGGTTGGATTATTTGATCGTCCGGCAGAGTATAGAGCTGGATACGGAGGCATACAGAGACTGTACACGTGGCATACGTTAATTCAAATTAAACGGGCGCTGATTAGGCGAGTATGGGGGTAACAGCTTATTGGGTGAGTTCCTTACCGTGGGGCCCACCTAGATGTATGTGTTGTATATCCACACCGTTCATCCGTTTTTATATCTCATTTTAGGGCATGGTCCCAAAAATGAAGCAGATACAAATATCAGGTGGACCATACCACGGGAAACAGTGGTCATTGAATTCCTATGGTTAAAAACTTCCTAGGGTCCACTGTAATGTTTATTTTCCATCCAACCTGTTGATCAGGTCACACAGATCTGGATGAAGAGAAAACACAAATATCAGCTTGATCCAAAACTTATGTGGCCCACTAAATGTTTTTAATGGTCAATAACCATTGTTTCCTGCGGTGTGGCCCACCTGATATTTAAATCAGCTTCATTTTTTATATTATTCCCTAAAATAAGATGGAAAAACGGATGGATGGCGTGGATATACACCAAATACATCGAGGTGGACCCCACTGTGATGGACTCACCCACTAAGCTGTTGCCTGGACTCACCTAATACTTGCCCAAATTAAACGGACTAAATTGTGGGACCCACTGCCGGTCCGTCCAATGCCAAAATCAGATGGTTGAACAGTCCTTACCTCTGGTTACTGGACACTTTTTTGTTGGATTAGGACCATTGGATAACTTTGATTTTTAACGGTCCAATAAATGTCCACTAATCCCATTTACAGATTATGAGATAACGCGTAAATTTTTGGATCATGATACATCTGAAGTGGGACTTAATTTGGACAGTTTCATTTTAGTTACTTGTATGCCAGCAGTTTCTATGTCGAAGTGCGTGCGTATCATCCATCACACTATGCCCGAGTATCGAAGTTTCTCTTTAGGAAAGTGGGCTCTTGCTCGAGCTTTGCTACGCTCTTGCGAACCTCTACACGCGTCCTCCATACAAGCCATTTTGGCATGTGTGTGGAACATCTTAGCCGTGCATCAGGTTGGTCCCGGAGGGTAGAGAGCCTGGCTCGAAAATCGGTTTGGTTGATTTTATTTGGTGGGCCACACTTGCCCGGAAAATATAGATGGTTACAGAAAATTCCCAGTGGTCCATGTTTTGATCTGTTTGCATATAGGGTGTAGTAGTGGATGGTCCACTGCTCAAGATCTTATCCCACCGTACAGATTACTTTCAAGCCGTTGAATGTGGACCTTATCTAAATTTTCTCTGTTTCCAGTCCCGATTGGACGGTTAGGATCATCTGATCAGTGTGATTCTTGAGATAAAATCCTCCATGGTTGGCCGACCTGATGAACAGTCCAGATCTTATCTCATCTGCCTTTATGTCAAGTTCATTTTGGGAAATGATCACTTACATTCGAATGTATGGTAATTGCCATATGTTCGAGCTGTGTGGAGCCCACCATTAGATGCGCCCCTCATGTTGGGCCTAGATCCCAATCCAGCCCCATCCATCCATTACTCACGTGGGCCACACTAAAAGGAGCAATGGTGGACATTGGGGAGGGTGATGCCCGCCGTTGAAATTTCCATATGGACACACCAACCAACCAATTCATCAGGTGCGTCCCACCAGGGTGAAGAGGCATACCCAAACTCAGGTGGGCCACACCACGTGAATATATAGGTTTTAGGAGTGATTATACATTTCTTACTCCCAAAATTTTGGATCAAGACAATTCTCGTAAGCAGATGGACGGTCTGGATTCTACCTACGCATCATGGGCCCCACACAGATCGAACTTATGGTTAATGTGATTCCCCAGGTTCCCAACCATCAGATAGCTTACAGGGGATGGTCCACCGTTCTAAAATTGGAGCCGTTTGATGATCCTCACCATCAAATCACCGGAAGTAGGGGCTTGTGGGCCAAAGGCCTGATGAGCCCAGCCCAGTTGGGCCCACATTCATGTGTCCATGTATTTAGGGCTCTCAATGGGTCGGATCTGGATCGGATCCAAATCCGGCTCCAAGTCCGTATATCTATAGACGGATTTAGATCGGACTCAGATCTAACTCAGATCCAAAAGGTGATATTCATATCCGATCCATTTATAAATTGTTAGATCCATTTCCGATCCAAAATCCATATAACCTTCGGATTCAGGTCAGATCTAGGTCAAATCCACCCCATTACAAATCTAAAAAAAATATGATATAAAATATATAATATAATATATTTAATTTAGTAGAAAAATGATGCAAATCTCACTATTTACTATGGTATGGTCCACATGGCCTAAAATAATTTGTAAAAAGGATGGCCAACATGAATATAACAAATACAGGAAGGTGACAATGAGTCGGATCTTAATCGGATTCAGATCGGACTCGGATATGTTCCAGTGAATCCATATCTGCTCCATTTAAGTAATTGGACCGATTTTAAGATCCAAATCTGGTCCATTTAACTACTCGGACCTGTTTTAATATCCAGATCCGCATTATACGGATTCGGAGCGAATCGGATCTCAGATCTGACCCGCTCCATCAGCGTGTATTCTACCCTATAAATCTCCTTTATAATCGTCCGTGGGCAACACATGGCTCTTGCATGTGGACCAACGATTTGCATTTTTCTACATGCATATCTCCTCATGAATGTGTGGCCCACCTGATCAGGAGATGGCCTAGGAGCATTGATCTTCAGGATTTTGGGCCTGGCCCACTTTGGCTTGGGCTCCTGAAATCAGACCCGCCCATCAGCTTAGTATTTCAAGGGCATCCTCATCACGTATTATGCATGATGGGGTGCGCTTAATGAACGGCCCACATATTGCACAAAAGTGGATGGCCGAGATCTGCTTCGGCCCGGATTTTGAACTGTTTGGACCGTTGACAGCCTTAAGTACGGTTCCGATCAGGTCCCAAGCCCACCTTATCCACGTGCGGTCCAACGAGCCTGATTTCCAACCTCAGCCCAGCTCGTAAGGCCAGGCTTTCGAGCCGGCCCATCATCGGCTAGGCGAATTGGCCGCCTCCAACTAGTTGGATGATAACCTACCATACAACCACATCTTAACGTGTTGTGCATACTATTCTATTAGAACCACCGTAAGAAAATTACACTGAACGGATGATTTTTCACCCTCGCTAAGTATATGAATCTTGAACGTTGAAAAGAAAACTTTCAATGGCTTGGATTCGACTTTGAAAATCAAAGTTTATGATCATCGGTGAAGCGTGACTATGGGATAATAGATTATTTGTGGTAGTGATGAAAATATGGACGGTTCAAATCATCTCACCAACTCCGCATGATGGCCCCGGTGGGTGGCGATTCACACGTTGGAAACTGGTCGCGGGGCCGGTATCGGTGGATGCCTGTATGTGGGGCCCGCTTTGATATATTTTTCTTAAATCCATGCCGTCCATCCGTTTTTGACATCTCATATTAGGGAATAATGCCAAAAATAAAGCAGATCCAAATCTCAGGTGGACCATACTAAAGGAAACAGTGGTGATTGACCATTAAAAACTTCTTGTGGGCCACAAAAGTTTTGTATCAAGATGATATTTGTTTGTTCCCTTGATCCAGGTATTTGTTTATCTTATCAACCGGTTGGATGGAAAATAAACATTCCAGTGCCTCCTAAGAATATTTTAATGGTGGGTATTCAATCACCATTGTTTCCTGTGGTGTGGTCCACCTGATATTTTTCTATGCTTATTTTTAGCTTTATTGCCCTAAATTAATATTTTAAAACGGATGGACGGCGTGGATGTAATGTGCATAAATCAAGGTGGGTCCCATAGTCAGGGATCCACCAAAGCCGCCCAGGTCGCGACGGAGGGAAAACGAACTCTTCTGGTATTATGCGCAATAGTGTTCTGTGCTTGGGCATCTCAGCCGTCGAAGATGGCAGAGCAATCTCTCCGCAGCACACGTGGCGGTGACTTATCATTTGCATGGTGTGTCAGCAATAGTGTTCTGTGTTTGTGCATCTCAGCCGTCGAAAATGGTAGAGCAATCTCTCCACAGCACACGTGGCGGTGATTCGTCATTTGCATGGTGTGTCCGCATTGTTGCTCTTATCATGGATGGAAAACGGTCTAAAATACACATAAATGGCAAGTTCATAGTCATCTGATCACTGGCCCTCAAAGGAACGGCTGAAAATCAAAATCGTCAACGTTCAACGATTAGTACGATGGATCGGACGTACTAACTAACAGTTGTATTTTCTTAATGGAAATACCGGCTTCCACACCGATTGTTATTCCGTTATAACGGCTCTTATACGGATGTTACGAGGAAGAAGAATCGGAATCGCAGGCAACATGAACAGGAAACCTACACGTGCATGAGATCTGGACCGTTCATTAGGCATGCCTCGCGGTGAATGTGCCCCGCCAACAGTTTAGGATGGTCCACTTTTCAAGCGCATGAGATCTGGACCGTTCATTGGCACATTTCACGCGTGTGATGCTCTTGTGTTTAGCAACTGCAAATGAGCGCTTGCCAGAACATGTGTGCGATATCTGAACCGTCCATCATGTGGGCCCCACTGTTCATCTACACTGACCCAAAAAAAATTTACAACCGCCACACGTGAGAAATAGATTGGTAAGAAGAATAACCGTCCACATTAAATGAACGTGCGTGGCCCACCTGATGAGGACACCAGAGACCTGATTTTTCGGCCAGGATACATCAAAGGTGGAGCCTTCCTCACGTACCGGATCTCACGCACACGTGTGCTGTTTTGGCATGTGCGAGTTGGCTGGTTTGACTGCAACTTGCAGTCGATCAGCATGACTGGAGGTGCTGACAGCCCAGCTGTTAAAATCCGGACGGATCATTTTCTTTCCACCGTCCATTTGATGGTGACTGCCATGCTCCACCCAACTAGCGGCCTAGTAATCTTGCAATCTGGAATACATGCGTACATGCCACGTGTACGGTGGATGAGCTTTTGCAGTGGAGATGCAGCTTGCTGCCTGCACATGCGCGAATACCATTCCCTTTCCAAAATTTCTTGATTTCTTCAAGCCCACATTTTAAGGAAGGCAAGTCATTTCATTGGGATTCCCAACAAACCATCGGTTATAAAGGGAGTTATTTGATACTCGGCAGCGTAGAACGCTTGATACACATACACGCTCAGAAATTGTGCACTTGGCATACATTAACTCAAATTAGACCGTCTAACTTGTGTAAATCACTGCGTATGATTTATAATCCTCAAATGATATTTTTTTGAACGATCCTCGCCTCTGATTCCTCGACAATTGTTGTTAAAATAGGGCCGTTGGATCCTTTTCTTTTTAACCGTCCAATAATGTCCACCAAATCAAGTATTCGTAATTTTCGTTCATGATACATCTGATGGGACCCTAGGTTGGACAGTTATTTTTAATTAAATATGTTCCACACATACAATTTCTGAGTAATTTCTAAGTGACTGAGTATCATCTATCACACTCTGCCGGAGCATCAACGTTTTATTCCAGTTGTAATTCCTGCATCCAACTTCTCCGCGACAGGACGTCCGGTCTCAGGAAGTTAATTGAGTTCGGAATCTGTGTGGGGCCCAAAGAGATACCTGTGTGAAATCCACTCCGTCCATAAGTTTCTCAAGATCAAAATAGGAAGGGTAAAAAATATCAGGCAGATACGGAAATCACGGTGGGCCATGCCACATGAAACGGCTGGGATTGAACGCCGACCATTGGAAAACTATGTGGGGCCCACATGATTATTCTATCATGATGATACCTGTGCCTATATTTCATAACCCTATGAACGGTTTGGATGGCATACAAACATCATGGTCGGGTCCAGATAGGTTTCAATGGTGAATGTCTCTGTTCTCACTCTTTTCACGTGGTGTGGCCCATATGAGCTTTGGATCTTCCTGTTTTTTTTTAATCCTATCCTATTTTGATCTTGAAAAACTTATGGAGGGGGTGGATTTGTGGGAATCTCTGTGATCCCCACATGGATTCGAAGTACAGATACTTACCGGGGTCAGTACTATGGATGATCGTTCACCACCATTTTGAAAATGGTGGTAACTCACCCTCCTCTCATGCACACTCATGTATGTCAATCAAGACCGACCAAATTGCTGGGTGGATCATGGATTGAGAATAGCTGCAAAATCACGCAGATTAATAAATCCTATCCGTATAATTTGTGGGTATAAAATGGATGGTTAAAAGTAAAGTAATGAATGGTCCAAATTTCAAGTATACAATCATACAATTACGACCATTTCAGTGTAATTATTAATTCATCGTTTTGGACGGTCCTGATTTCCGTATAACTAGTCCATGAGTACGATGGAGGAGTTGCCAGCATTTTCAGAGGGACAGGTAGCCATCACAAGAGTCCAACCCAAATAAAAGGGGAGTTATTTCCAAATAAAAGGGAAGTTATTTGATACTCTGACAGAGTATGACGCATAGTACGCAGGCACCCAAATTTTGCACGTGCCATGTATTAATTCAAGCTAAAACAACTAAAAAGTGGCCTACTGTGGCTAAGTCAGTCCAAATATTGGACGATGATTGCCTCGAGTTAGATGGGCCCATCTTTATGTTTGTAAGAAATCTACGCCGTCCATTCATTTTGCGAGCACATGTATGGTGTACATGGAAACGGATTGCGTGGTGTGCCACACACCACCAACATTAGTGATGTGTTGATGTCACCAAGTTCTGTGGGCCACGTATGTGTTATATCTACACCATTCATCCATTTTTCGATATCATTTTAACTCATGGGACAAAAATAAGGCAGATCCATGGCTCAAGTGAACTATCCACATAAAGTAGTGGGACTGAATGCTTATAATTGAAAACTTTTTATAATACAAATTTCTCCGTATCCAATTAAGTAAACTTACAAGAGAAAAATAAGCATAAAACACAAGTAGCGTCATCAATAATGTCGAGAGAGGAAAGTAAGTCATTCGTTTTGAGTTTCTTAAGAAAAGTCGTCCAGGCCATGATAGTGTCTTGGAATATAACTGTTGAATCAAATAAAATCACTCCAAGGAGGGTTAGGGTTAGAAGATTTGCAAGCCCTCAAGATAGAGTGGAAAGTAAAAGCACTATTAATAGATAGAGTCCAAACCACTTCAACTAGAGCTAGAATAATATGGTAAGATTTGATCTCCTGAAGAAGGTCCGCCAACACTAGAGAACTAGGGTAGGGAAATTGTCATTCACTATCTTGAATTAGGAGACTAACCGGAAAGTTTGTACCTAGCTCAAGTTCTTGAATGGTCAAACCAGAAGTTTGTTGATTACCCATTCCCCCATAAAAATCTGACATGGGGCTTCGCAATATCACGAAAGCTGAGAATATTGCGTCAAGCCTAAGAAGCATAGGAAGATAGCAAGATGCTCCATATAGTTTTAGAACCAATGAAACTCACTATTAAAACCTTCTTAAGGCCCACAGTGATGTTTATTTTCCATCCGACCTCTTCGCGAGCTCAAGCAGACTTAGAAAGGGAAAACACAAATATCAGCTTGAACAAAAACTTCCTGTGGCCCTTAACGGTAGGCATTTAATCCTCATTGTGTGGCCTATTGAGCCTTGAATCTACCTTATTTTTTTTGGCTCTGTCTTAAATGATATGGAAAAATGGATGAACATCATGGATAAAATTCATACATCTCGATGGCCCTTCAAAGCCATTGTCAAGGACACGCAGAGGCGTAAATTAGGTATTACTTGCCTGCAGGGTTGCACATCTGCCCGGTCAACCTGCCCGACCCAACCGAGTAGAAACCTGATCCGTCCCGACCCGACAGAGAAAATGGTCCGGTCCGGATGGATGTGGCTAGACCGTTTTTTATTTAGGTACGATTTAGGGTACACGCCAAACTCACCCAACCCGACCCGTATATGTAACAACCCGAAATTTCGGCACCTGAGTACGGAGACTCTGATCCCGAGTTCCCGAGTGTTAACTAAATAAAATACTATTTTAGGAATGCCACACGTGGAACATGCACCCACGTGTGTCCTCAATCAGATTTATATTCATTCCATTCACAAATAATCAGAGTAACGCATTTCAATTAGCGGATCATAAGCAAAGCGGAGGCAACTAAATCTAAACATATAGGGCTAACACCCTAGATGAACAATTCAATCACAGTGTAAGCCCATATGAGAATTATACGAATCACAATAGATGTAATAGGAAGGAAAAATATAACTACCAAGAGGGACGAAGCTAGAAGACTACTAAGGCGCCCGTGCGCGCCACCAACTGGTCCTATTCTTGAGACATCTGCATATGTCAAATAGAAGGCGTCAAAACGCCAACATAGTGAAGAAATAACCCCAAGGTTAGACTCGGGATATTTAAATTATAAACAGGTTTATATAAGTATATTATTCTTAAGCATGTTGTCAAATCAATCAAGTTAAGGTAATGTCCACATGCAAATCATACATCATCCTAGGCTAGTTGATTAAATGCATGGATGTCATGATTCCGCACACAATGCGTGTCCCGGGCAAGCCCTGGCCCGACCAAATGGTATCAGAATCCACAGTCCAGCTGTCTAGCAGGTCGTAAGTCGTGACTGAGTACACAGCCCGGATGACACAGAGAAATGACATGAGGTGCTCAAGATAGCGCTGGCGCCACATCAAGCAACCAGGCTACACGAGTCCCCCTCAAATGCAATGTCATGTATGCATGATTAATTAAAGTATTTATTAGTCCAATTCATCCAGCAAATTGGTGAAGCCAGAATACCACATCGTATCGTAAAGTCTAACCGGGACTATCTGGCTCCCTGTGATGCGTAACCAATCATCGCGAGTAATCCCTCGATCCAAAGTTGAGTTATCCTACCATGAAAGCCTGGTTCGACCGTGACTCGTCAGCCACGACCAAATCAAACGGAAGGTCTCATATCCCAAATATCAAATACGATTAATTTATTCAGAGGTGCAGCCGTTTCACTCGGAATTATCCCAATGCACGCCCGGGTCGTTCGAATGGTGCACAGGCACGCAAACATCGGCCAAGATCACATTTGTCATAAGGGCCATTCGAACAACAATCGGTAACCCCTGTCAATGCTCACTGGTCACTACGGGGAGGCACCACCCCAGCGTAGGCCGACAGCTCACACACGGTGTCCCATACCACCATGCCTGGCTCATGAGACTTGGTGGATCGAGTCGCCATATGGTTTTAAGTGGACTATTCACAGTGGGAACGATGGTATTCTAGATTCCATAGGATGTGATTCAAGAATGAAATACAAAAATGATTAACTCTGAGTTGGGCTTATTCGATGGACCCAAGTGGACGACGACAAACCAACAATGGCCACTATCAGTCGACCGTGTCCCGCTTGGTCGATCGAATAAGTCCCTAACTGCTAACCCAGTGGCAGGCAGTACACTATATCAACGGTTTTCAGAGCTTAATCCAAAGCAACGGATACCTTATTATAATAGCAATTTAGGTTATTAAATACCTAATCATAAACATATTTAAGCACCTGCCCTGACCGACTAGCCCGACCTATCCAAAGGACCCGGATGACGTAGCCCGGATGACACAGGGCGCCACATACATCCACAATCATAGATATATTACAATATTGTAAATTTATATCATTCAGGCATTTCATCGAGCATGTTATCAATCAAACAACCATAGAGGCATTTCATCGAACATGTTATGCACACATCAAAATTAACATATAAACTCAAGCAATCATTAATTAAGATTTATCGAGAATAAGCTTGAGGGTACATCTTCACCTTGGAATCGAAATTACTCGATTCGGATGAGGCCGGAGCGATCCAAATACGGTCCGAACGCCGGAAATTGGGGAATACCTCAATTACCTACAATGAATCGCAAATTTAGCGTTAATCAATTAGGGTTTAATCTAATTAAATGTTTAATTAGGGTTTAGGGTTTTGGTATCTCGAATTTGAAAAATCCCAAATCAATTCGGTGAATCGGGCCGGAGTTGGAGCATGACGGCATCCACATGGGGCCTTGCCCGATCACGGCTTCCACAACGCACGGGCCGCACCAATACAACAGCCGGGACCCTAAGCCCCAACATGAGCAAACCCTAAGTTAGGGTTTGGACGAATCCAATGAGGGTTTCTAACCCTAATGGTCCAAAGATGAAGAAAATGGAAGGAAGAGGAAAAGAAGAAGTAGAGAAACACCTTACCTAGTATAGGGAGGTGGATCCGACCCAAAGCCACCGGATTTTGGCCGGAGAAACGCGAGAACGGAGGTGGAGGCCGAAGAGATCTTGGAAATCCGAGATTTCTAAGGTTGGAGGAGGATTTGAGGAAGAAATGAAGTTTGAGAAGGGAGAAAGAGAGCTAGGAGAGCTTAGGAGTTTAGGGGAGAAGAGAGTGGAGGAGAGAAATGAAAGAGAGATGGATCGAATGGGGTGTGAAACTCCCTTTTTAAAGCCGTCCAGTCGCGACCGGTCGGCCGGTCGCAGATCCGGTCGGTCGGATCCCACTGTCCATCCGTTTTTCTTCCCAAAAAGGGCAGCGCACAACCGGTCGGGCGGTTACCCATCCGGTCGACCGGCTGTCAAACCGGTCGGCCGGTTGCAGATCCGGTCGGCCGATCGTCCCTTGGCCGTTTTCTCTGAAATTTCAGGATTTCTTCCCTGCACAGTGAGTTCCCACACTGCACAGTGAGTTCCCACACAGTCCAGGCTACTTGTCAGCCTTATTTACAAAATAACATTTAAGTAAATGTCATGTTTTAATTTATGTTTTCATTTACTTTAAGTTATTTATGTAAATAAGGAAGTATCCCCCATTTGAATTCAATAAAAAATACTAGAAAATCGAAATCCCAATAATAAAGATTTTGATTTTCCCCTCCAAGTACAAATCGCAACTTTTTGGCATTTCCAAAACATAGCGCCTTTTAAAAGAGAGGGTTTTTGCCAAATCTAAACCGTTCAAAAAATCTGAAATACCTCAAATAGGCTAAAACACCAAGGTGCGGTAAAATATTCATGATGGTCTCGTCGATCTACGTGTGGATTGATAATTCAGGGTTCTTTACTTAGTCTCTACAGACAGTAACATACCCGAGTCAACCCAATCGTTGGAAAACTCTTCCGAACCATGTGATCTTCCAACTCCTAAAATAATTCCATCATTTCTTTGGTAAAAACATTTATTTTAGTCCCCAATACATGTGAACACACGTGCGGGTACGCCCTATAACCGACACACCGAAGGTAATGCCCAAGGACTTCCAATTTCCAAGTTAGTGAAAATCCGGGGCGTTACAGTATATACCCGAACTGAACTGCCCCGAAAATTGAAACTTTGGATGGTAACTTGTAACACCCCGGATTTTCGCTAACTTGGAAATTGGAAGTCCTTGGGCGTTACCTTCGGTTTGTCGGTTATAGTGCGTACCCGCACATGTATTCACATGTATTGGGGACTAAAATGAATGTTTTTACTAAAGAAATGATGGAATTAGTTTAAGAGTTGGAAGATCACATGCTTCGGAAGAGTTTTCCGACGATTGCGTTGACTTGGGTATGTCGTTGTCTGTAGAGACTAAGTAAAGAACCCTGAATTATCAATCCACTCGTAGATCGACAAGACCATCATGAATATTTTACCGGACCTTAGTGTTTTAGCCTATTTTTGGTATTTCAGATTTTTTGAACGGTTTAGATTTGGCAAAAACCATCTCTTTTAAAAGGCGCTACGTTTTGGAAATGCCAAAAAGTTACGATTTGTACTTGGAAGGAAAAATCAAAATCTTTATTATTGGGATTTCAATTTTTTAGTATTTTTTATTGAATCCAAATGGGGGGTTACTTCCTTATTTACATAAATATTTTAAAGTAAATGGAAACATAAATTAAGTTGCTACCCTTTTTGGAACCGGCCGACCGGTTGAGGCTGGACGGTTATAAAATGGGGGTTGCAAACCCCATTCAATCCATCTCTCTCTCATTTCTCTCCTCCACTCTCTTCTCCCCTAAACTCCTAAGCCCTCCTAGCTTTCTTCCTCCCTTCTCAAACCTCCTTTCTTCCTCAAATCCTCCGCCATGCCCGTGAAAATCTCAGGATTTTCGAGCTCTCTCCGACCCCCATGTCCGTTCCCGCTTCTCCCGGCCAAGATCCAACGAGCTATGGTCGGAATTCTCCTCCTCATGCTAGGTAAGGTGTTCATCTACCTCTTCATTTCCTTTTCCTTCCATTTTCTTCATTTTTGGACCATTAGGGTTAAAACCCCCTATTTGTTTCCGACGAAACCTTAACCCTAGGGTTCCTCTTGCTAGGATTTGGGATCCCGGTCATCGACTGGGTGTGGCCCACGCTTTGTAGGAGCCGTAACCAAGCTCGACTCCGTTGGGATTCCGACGGTGCACCGAATTTGGGCCCCGATTAGTTGAATCGATTTGGGAATTTTTCCAAATTCGAGATACAAAACCCTAAACCCTAATTAAATATTTAATTAGATTAAACCCTAATTGATTAATACTATATTTGCGATTCATTGTAGGTAATTGACGTATTCCCCAATTTCCGACGTTCGGACCGTATTTGGATCGCTCAGGCCTCATTCGAATCGAGTAATTTCGATTCCAAGGTGAAGATCTACCCTCAAGCTTACTCTCGACAAATCTTAATTAATGATTGGTTGAATTTATACGTTAATTGTTGATGTGTACATAACATGTTCGATGAAATGCCTCTATGATTGTTTGATTGATAACATGCTCGATGAAATGCCTGAATGATATAAATTTACAATATTGTAATATATCTATGCTTGTGGATGTATGTGGCGCCCTGTGTCATCCGGGTCCTTTGGATCGGTCGGGCTAGTCGGTCGGGCCAGGTGCTTAGATATGTTTATGATTAGGTATTTAATAACCTAAATTGCTATTAAAATAAGGTATCCGTTGCTTTGGATTAAGCTCTGAAAACTGTTGATATAGTGTACTGCCTGCCACTGGGTTGGCAGTCAGGGACTTATTCGATCGTCCAAGCGGGACACGGTCGACCGATAGTGGCCATCGTTGGTTTTTCGTCGTCCACTTGGGTCTATCGAATAAGCCCAATTCAGAGTTAATCATTTTTGTATTTCATTCTTGAATCACATCCTATGGAATCTAGAATACCATTGTTCCCACTGTGAATAGTCCACTTAAAACCATATTGCTTACTCGATCCACCAAGTCTCATAAGCCAGGCATGGTGGTATAGGACACCATGTTTGAGCTGTCAGCCTACTGCTGGGGTAGTGCCTCCCCGTAGTGACCGGTGAGCATTGACAGGGGTGACCGATTATTGTTCGAATGACCCTTGTGACAAATGTAATCTTGGCCGATATTTACGTGCCCGTGCACTATTCGAACGACCCGGGCGTGCATTAGGATAATTCGAGTGAAACGCCTGCACCTTTAAATAAATTAATCGTATTTGATATTTGGGATATGAGACCTTCCACTTTGATTTGGGCGTGGCTGACGAGTCACGGTCGAACCAAGTTTTCATGGTAGGATAACTCAACCTTGGATCGAAGGGTTATTGGTGATGATTGGTGACGCATCACAGGGAGCCAGATAGTCCCGGTTAGACCTTGTGATACGATGTGGTATTTTGGCTTCACCAATTTGCTGAATGAATTGGACTAATAAATACTTTAATTAATCATGCATACATGACATTGCATTTGAGGGGAACTCGTGTAGCCTAGTTACTTGATGTGGCGCTAGTGCTACCTTGAGCACCTCATGTCATTTCTCTGTGTCATCTGGGCTGTGTACTCAATCACGACTTACGACCTGCTAGACAGGTGGACTGTGGATTCTAATACCAGTTGGTCGGGCCAGGGCTTGCCCGGGACATGCATTGTGTGCGGAATCATGACATCTATGCATTTAATTAACTAGCCTAGGATGATGTATGATTTGTATGTGGACATTATCTAAACTTGATTGATTTGACAACATGCTTAAGAATAATATACTTATATAAACCTGTTTATAATTTAAATATCCCGAGTCTAACCTTGGGGTTATTTCTTCACTATGTTGGCGTTTTGACGCCTTCTATTTGAGATATGCAGATGGCTCAAGAATAGGACCAGTTGGTGGCGCGCACGGGCGCCTTATAATCTTTTAGCTTCGTCCTTTTTGGTAGATTCAATTTTCCTTCCTATTACTTTTATTGCGATTCGTATAATTCTCATATGGGCTTACACTACGATTGAATTGTACATCTAGGGCGTTAGCCCTATATTTTTATATTTAGTTACCTTTGCTTTGCTTATGATCCGCTAATTGAAATGCGTCACTCTGATTATTTGTGAATGGAATGAATATAGATCTGATTGAGGACACACGTGGGTGCATTTTCCACGTGTGACATTCCTAAAATTGCATTTTATTTAGTTAACATTTGGAAACTCGATATCAGAGTCTTCGTACTCGGGTGCCGAAATTTCGGGTTGTTACATAACTTCCACGCCGTCTATCTTCTTTTACAAATTATTTTGCGCCATGGTACAAAAAATGAATCAGATACAAATATCATGTGGACCACACTATAGGAAAGGGTGATTAATTTCCATTGAAAATGTCACGCCCTGAAATCCGAGACTCGAGTACAACAACTCAAGGCTCGAGTTTCAGAGTGTGAATTCAATCCAAATATAACCTTCAGATAAATTCCATTCCACATACCACAATAATACCAAACTAAAATACTTTATTAATCATAACTGAAGTATCAAGTGAAAGTTTAAATCAAACAACTACGTCTACTCAGCAAAACATTTAAATATTCTAAAGTCTATTTCAATCATCTGCCAAAAGAAATAAATTAAACACCTAATCTAGAATAAGTCTTCTAATAAAAACAGTCGTCCAGATATTCCGCTTCAGCCGCTCCTCCTTCATCCTGATACCCTGCAAGAACTGTGGTGATTTTGGTGTGTTAAAGCCCAGTGAGGTCATTTCCATCACAGGTAATATTCCAGTTAATAAGATATTAGATGAAAAATACCAACAGCTAGGATTATACGAATATACAAGGCTATGGGGATGATTAACACACTTTATGTTTTCTTATGAATGAAACATGATTATCATGATGTTATGTATGTTATGACATGTGTAAGAGCAACAAACGTCTAGGAACTCGTTGCCACTGAACATTAGGAACTTGTCGCAAATCAATCATGCTCACCTAACCGGTACAACAAGGCGGCAAATCAACCATGCACGCCAGTGGGCAAATCAACCATGCACCAATGATCCAACCGAGCAAATCAACCATACTCAATAAGTGGAACGACCAGAACTCGCTGCCACTAAACATTAGGAACCTGTCGCAAGTCAACCATGCTCACCTAACCGGTACAGCGAGGCGGCAAATCAACTATGCACGCCAGGAGTCAAATCAACCATGCTCCTGTTCTGTCACAGTGTATAAATGTATGTGCGTGTCATGAATTATGGAAGCATTCATTAAGCATACTATGCGTTCAAAGTTCAATTTCAATCACACAATGCATGAGATGTATGCATTCAAGTAATCTTCCATCTATCTCTGATGTTTATCGCTAATCAAGGAGTTGAGGATGATGTATGCTACGTAAGGTTTTGAACCAACAATAACATCTTGTGTATTGAAGTTTAAGTTACGACTATGTACAGTTTTCACTTGTATAACTAGAAAGGGAAAGTCGTGAAGGGAAATTTAATCCATGCCTAACCTCTACGTAAGATCCTACGAAAACTAAAGAAGTGTCACCAGGAAGAACAAGGAAACTACAGGAGATCCCCTTAACTAAGATCTAGCACATATGCCTAAAAAATAGCATAAAAGTATGCAACTCATCCTATATAAATAAGAAGTTGAAAAATCAATTCCATGGAGGAAAGGACAGAAGAATTTCAAACTCAATAGGAAGGAATTTGAAAGAATATTAACATGAAAATTCTGAGATAGATCACTCACAGTATGATGAACTATAGGTTCCCCACAAGCCCAAACTAGATTCCGAGTTGGCTCAGTGAGTCGCTCAACGAGTCGACTCGGATTGGAATAGAGAAAAACTTTCTTCCTCTTCCTTCTATCTTTCTCCTTCTCTGATTCTTGCTAACTGGGGTGCTGTCCCCACAGCAACAGCAGCAACAGCTCAGTTACCTCCCTCTCTCTCTCTCTCTCTCTCTCACCGCTTCTCTCTCTCTCTCTCTCTCTCTCTCTCTCTCTCTCGTTTCTTCTCTTCTTCTTCTTTTTTTCCTTCTTCCTTTATTTCTCTTTCTTCTTTTCTTCTTCTTTTCCTTCTTCTTTTCCTTCTTTCTTGCTGCCCCAGCAACAACAGCAACAGCAACACGTACGCTGCCACTCTCTCTCTCTCTCTCTCCTTCTCTCTCTCCAACGACCCACTCTCTCTCTCTCTCTCTCTCTCTCTCGCAACTCTCTTCCCCTCTCTCTTTCTCTCTCTCTAACAACTCTGTTTCTCTCTGTTTCTGGTAACGAAAGAAACAAACCCGACCTTTTATAGCCGAGCTAGCACGCCCGTGCGAACTGAGGAAGCTTCCGTATCCAACTTGGATTCGGATCTCATGACTTGCAAACTACGTCACTTTGAGCCGTTGGGACGATAAGTGGGGTCCACACGATCCTAACGAAGCAAATCTTGATCGTCCATGCAAGGTACGGACTTGGATCTTGCCAAATCTCGGTTCAAACGGCGAGTTGAAGAGAGCTTGCTGATCTACTGTTGGAAAGCAAACTCATGAGGACTGTATTTTCTGATGATAGAAATCAGATGGACGGTTTGGATTACGGACGTGGGGTCCACAGATGGACGTGGGAACAGCCAGCTGGGTCGGCGGACGCAGCTACTGCGGACGCTGTAACAGCGTCCGAAGAAGACGTGTCGTTTCTTTTTTTTTTGTTTATTACGTGCGTTGCACGTATAAGACAGCCGTATGCTGTCCTGACATGTGGGGTCCACCCGCGATGGTCATCAATGGACGGCGTGGATGAAGCAAGCGGACAGCGCCCGCTCGCTGCAACGCTGCAATGAAGAAGAAGAAGAACTCTTCTTCAGTTTCGCGGTCAACGCTGGTTAACCGGACCAGCGACGTGCACGTTATGCACGTGGGTCCCACCATGATGTACATGCAAAATCCACTCCAATCATCAGGTAGGCCACATCATTTTAGGTTATGACATAAAAAATGAGACATTTCCGAAGTTAGATGGCCCACTTATGTCCCGATTTCTGATTAGGGCGTTTGTAGGATGATCGGAGGGTTGAAATTTGACATGTATGGTTGGATCGTATTCTAGAACTAGTACATAGAGTTTTGTACGATAATGATCGTTGGAAATCATGATCCTTGCAAATAACTTAAGTTAGTTACTGGTATTTTCATATTACTTGTGGTTTTATGAATTTTTTTGCGAAGCCTGACATGTCAACGCTATTCTAGGGTTTATATTGAGCGATTTTAATGAAGGTACCCTATCATAATTCCTTACGGATAGCTCAATATAAATTTATCAGTATTTATGTGATTAATTTCTTAATTAACTATTTAAAATGCTAATTAAATTATTTTTGAAATCTAAAATAAACAAAGGTCATGTTTTTAACTAATGTAAAACCAGGGTTATTACAGAAAATGTAACGCCCCCACCCAAGGACACAATATTGTCCGCTTTGGCCGAAGCCTCACGGCTTTGTTCTCGGGGTTTCCCCCAAAACGCGTTTGTTGTAGGCTAATACAGTCTGGCAAAAAGTGAAGGGTCGTGATCATATATGCGAGGAGTCCAGGTCGTACTCGCGGAAGGATCGCGTCTCCGGATGCGAGCAGCTCGGCTCGTGTTCTTTAAAGAGGTCGCGCGTCCCTCATGCGAGCAGATCGGCTCGTGCTCTTTAGAAGAGGTCGCGCGTCCCTGATGCGAGCAGCTCGGCTCGTGCTCTTTAGAAGAGGTCGCGCGTCCCTCATGCGAGCAGATCTGCTCGGGCTCGTCAGGAGGGGTCGCACTTCACGAAAGCGAGCATCCCTGACACGAGCAGCTCCCGACATCAGAATAGTCCTGAGTCTTTTGGTTCGGATGGTCTTCTTCCTTTCGGCGTCTCCTCCCTTTTCGGTAGCTATGACTCCAACTACGAGCAATCAGCATTATTACCATGACGATAACGCAGCCTGTATAGGTTGGTCTTTGCGCTTATCTTCTCTGGTGGTTCCTAATCTCAGATTGCTATCAAGAAACGTGATTGCCGGAAGGAGTTATTCGAATAGATACTGCCTTTGAGGATAAGGATCTTGTCCTCCGAGATCAGCGAGATTTCAGTATCGTACGCGATATCATCGGGATTTTGATATCTTATGTAACAAAATTGGCTAGCCTCAGATCTATATAAGGGAGTGACTCCATGAGGAGAAAGGTACGTACTGATCATTCAAGCTGGGTCCCGTTTTGCTTGGCTTTTCTTCTGTGGCCTAACTTAAGCGTCGGAGGGCTAACGGCTGGTCCCCAGCCACCCTTATTCGCTGTCTTATTTCAGGTCTGGTGGTGGAAATCTCTCCTGAAGCGAAGGAGAAAAGCCGAAAGATCTCATTACAAAATCTGACATTAACAGTTTGGCGCCGTCTGTGGGAACGACTTGATCATCAAAATCAATCGTGTTAACCACCGATCAAAATCCTTCGGTGATGCCTCCTAAAAAGACTGTTCATCCTTCAACTTCAAGGCAGGCACCACCTCCGCCCGGTGAGACGGAATCCGCACCTGCCCTCCCACCTGTTCCGACGGATATCCCTCAAGAAGCCCCAAATATGCCATTAACAAATCCATTATTGGGGGCTTCTGGAAATCAGGATGATGTCCTACGATTCCTCGGGAACACTCTCCTAACTTTAAACGCTGGAGTTCAGGCACTGTCAAATCGGCTTGATCAGCACTTCCCTGAACCGCAAAGACAACCCTCCGAAGGGTTACCACCGCCACCCATACCAGTTGCCTCCAGACATTCTGTGGATGAACCACAGGTCCCACCACTCGGCGGCCATCCCCCTGTGCCGTCTCCACATTCTATACATTCCAGTTCGTCTCGACAACCTCTACCGCAAGGCTCCACCGCCGAAACGTCTAGCTATACCTTGCCATGGGAAGGAGATCTCAAAAGAATCCAAGACCGTTTTGATGTCATGGAGCAGAGATACCAGGCAAATCGACCGTCTGCTGTCATGGCGGCAATACATCAATCTGAATCTCCCTTCACAAGCAAGGTCATGGAGGCCCCGTTGCCCAGAAAGTATCGAACGCCTGTTATCGCTCCGTACACAGGTATTGGCGATCCTCTAGAACATCTGGAAACATATAGGTCCCTCATGGAGTTGGAGGGACATGGTTCAGAAATCATGTGTAGGGCTTTTCCCCTTACATTGAAGGAAGCGGCTCGTACGTGGTTTCGGGGGTTAAAGCCTCTTTCCATCAGTTCTTTTTCCCAATTATCGGAGATATTTCTTTCTCAATTCATGGGAAGTATTCGCATTAAAAAGCCAGCCTCCCATCTGATGAATCTAAAACAGCAACATGGAGAGACAATAAAAGAGTTCACAGTAAGGTTCACTGCCGAAGCCGTTCAAACCGAGAGTTACACTGAAGAAAAGGGTCTCACAGCCCTCATCGCTGGAATAACGAGCGAGAAATTCAGGTTTGCCTTAGATAAAAGCCCGCCGAAAACTATGGCGGAATTCCAAGCCAAAGCTCAGAAATATATCAATGCGGAAGAAGTCGCTTTGACACGCCATGGAGTACAAAGTAAGAAACGCAAGCCAGAAGGAACTTCTTCTACAGATAAGAAATACCGTCGTGATCAACGTGATCGTTCTCCCAGGAAGCCTTACTCTGGTAAATATCATAATTACACTCCTCTTAATCGATCCCCTGAAAAGGTTCTAATGGAGATTAAACAAAAGCCGTATGTGAAGTGGCCCGCAAAGATCAAATCCGATCCCGAGAAGAGGGATAAGAGCAAGTTCTGTTACTTTCACAAAGATCACGGGCATAGGACTCAGGACTGTATCTCTCTACGAGACCATATCGAAGCACTTATCCGAAAAGGCCATCTCCAGGATTATGTTGCTCGTAGAAATCGGTCACCAGAAAGGGCGAAAACCTCATCTCGCCAAAAGGAACCGTCTCAAACCGACCAAGAGGATGCTGAGCCCACAGGAGAAATTCGCACTATTGTCGGGGGTCCAGCTTGCGGGGGTGACTCTCAAGCTTCAAGAAAGGCATACGCCCGAAAGGCGTCCAAAGAACCCCAGCAGATCTATTGGCTGGAACAAACGTCCAACTCTTCGAAAGCTAACCATCCCCCAATTTCTTTCACCCTCGAAGATGCAGCGGGAATTCATTTCCCTCATGAAGATTCCATCGTAGTCACACTAAAGGTATCAAATTATCTGACTCATCGAATTATGGTGGATACAGGTAGCTCGGCCGATATTCTGTATTTGGAGGCTTTCGACAAAATGGCACTAGCCAGAAACCTCCTCAAGCCAGTATCGACCCCTCTTGTCGGCTTTGGAGGAGAAGTGGTGACACCAGAAGGGAGCATCGATCTCCCAGTCACCTTTGGGGAGAGTCCAGCGAAGACCACCGTCTTCGTAAACTTCCTCGTCGTGGATCGAAAATCAGCGTATAACGCTATCTTGGGGAGACCGTCACTAACTAAGGTTGGAGCGGCCTTGCACCCTTCATATTTATGCGTTAAATTTCCGACACCAAATGGCATAGGGGTCGTGCGAGGAAGTCAGCAGGAGGCACGGTCCTGTTACCAGATAGCCCTCCAAGATCGAAAGAAGGCTCAAGCGACGCCCATCCTGCAAATAACTCAAGGATCGCCCGGTGATCCCTCGACCACCTCGTTGGATCCGAGAGAGAATGCTCTGAAGTCGGGAACTCCAGGGGAGGAAACAGTGGCGATCCACCTGACCGAAGACGATCCATCTAAGATCGTGTGCATCGGGTCCTCCTTGACCACTATCCATCGTGAAAATTTGATCAGTTTTCTCATCGAATACAAGGATGTGTTTGCTTGGTCTCATAAAGATATGCCAGGCATCGATCCTGATGTCATCGCACATCGTCTCAACATTGACCCGAAGCATAAACCCGTATATCAGCGTCGACGTGCCTTTACTGCAGAAAGACAAATGGCAATCAAAACTGAAGTTGAAAAGCTACTCGCGGCTAATTTCATAAAGGAAGTTGACTACCCAGAGTGGGTCGCAAACGTAGTTCTCGTCCGGAAAGCTAATGGCAAATGGAGGATGTGTGTCGACTATTCAGATTTGAACAAAGCGTGCCCCAAAGATAGCTTTCCGACACCGCGTATCGACCAGCTGGTCGACTCGACAGCTGGACATGCTCTCCTCAGCTTTATGGATGCTTATTCTGGTTACAACCAGATTATGATGCATCCACTTGATAGCCAGCATACTGCCTTCATCACAGATCGAGGACTATATTGCTACCAGGTAATGCCGTTTGGTCTTAAAAATGCAGGGGCCACCTATCAACGTCTTGTCAACAAAATGTTCGCTGCTCAAATCGGTAGGAATATGGAAGTTTATGTCGACGATATGCTCGTGAAAAGCATCGTCGAAGATAACCACATTTCAGATCTTCGTGAAGCTTTTGATCTGATGAGGAAGTATCAAATGAAGTTAAATCCAGAAAAATGCGCGTTTGGAGTGTCTGCAGGGAAATTTCTTGGGTTCATGGTTGGCCAGCGTGGAATTGAGGCAAATCCTGAAAAGATTAAAGCATTGATAGAGATGAAATCCCCTGTTACTCTGAAGGACGTTCAGCGTCTGGCAGGTCGCATCGCATCATTGAATAGATTCATCTCGCGAGCATCTGACAAGTGTTTGCCCTTCTTCAAACTCCTTCGTGCAACGGCCAAATCTGATTGGAAGTGGACACCTCAGTGTGAAGAAGCTTTCCAGCAACTGAAGCAATACATGAGCACTCCTCCCATTTTATCTAAACCTGTAGCTCATGAGCAACTCATTCTTTATTTATCTGTGTCTTCCACGGCTGTTAGCGCCGCTTTAATAAGAGAAGATTCCGGGGTGCAAAGGCCCGTTTATTATATCAGTCGAGCAATGGTCGATGCAGAAAATAGGTATTCTGATATGGAGAAACTGGCCCTAGCCTTAATCACGGCAGTTCGAAAACTGCGACCTTACTTTCAGGCACATGCTATTTTAGTACCAACAAATCATCCACTACGACAAGTCCTTCAAAAACCTGAGGCTTCCGGGCGCTTAACTAAGTGGGCGGTCGAAATCAGTGAGCACGATATCTCATTCTGTCCTAGGACCGCAGTCAAGGGCCAGGCCGTGGCCGACTTCATAGCCGAATTTACGTATTCTTCTGAAGATAATGTCAGGACCAGCGACCAGCCTCCATGGTCGCTCTTCGTGGACGGATCGTCACGGGCCACTGGTAGTGGAGCGGGTCTGATTTTAGCGGCTCCCGACGGGTCGCATTTTCAATACGCTCTGCGTTTCGAATCACGCATCTCCAATAATGAAGCAGAATATGAGGCCCTAATTGTTGGCCTCGAACTGGCCATTTTACTCGCAGTCCAGAATTTGATAATTCATAGCGACTCCCAGCTCATTGTCAACCAAGTTCTTGGTGAATTCGAAGCCAAAGAAGAAAGAATGGCCTTATACAAGTCTCGTGTCCTCATCCTGCTCGCTAAGTTGAAGACTTATAAAATAATTCATATCCCTCGCGAGCAGAACCAACTTGCCGATTCCTTGGCAAAACTCGCTTCTGCGCCGGAATCAGAGTTATCACATTCGATCCCCATCAAACATCGTCAGAACTTGAGTATCGACCAAGTGACTCTAGAGCAAGTTCAATCGGCACAATCGTCTCCATGCTGGATGGATCCTATCATCCTTTACATCAGAGATGGATACCTTCCAGAAGACAAGAAAGCTGCGAGACAAATTCGGCTTCGAGCTGCCAGGTACACCTTACAAGATGGAATATTGTTGCGAAAAAGCTTCTCCTTGCCATATCTAAGGTGTCTTCATCCAGAAGAAGCACATCGTGTTCTAGATGAGATACACCAGGGGGCATGTGGTAATCATCCCAGGGGGCGATCCCTGGCATATAAAGCGATGAGGCAAGGATATTATTGGCCCACGATGAAAGCAGACGCCATCGAATTTTCTAAAAAATGCGACAAGTGTCAACGATATCTACCCATACCTCGTGTACCGTCTGAGCGGATGACCCCAGTGGATAGCCCTTGGCCTTTTTCCCAATGGGGGATCGATATCATCGGGCCCTTACCTATGGGAAAAGGACAGAATAGGTTCGCGATCGTGGCGGTTGATTATTTCACCAAATGGGCCGAGGCAGAACCGTTAGCCAAGATTACTGAAAAACAGACTACTAAGTTTATATGGAGAAATATCATATGTCGTTTCGGGCTTCCTCATACTATAATTACCGATAACGGAACGCAGTTCGACAACGCAGCCTTTGATGAATTTTGCGACAAATGGAAAATACGTAATCTCCGCACTTCTCCATATCATCCTCAGGCGAATGGGCAGGTCGAGGCAGTAAATAAAATAATAAAGCACCATTTAAAGACCAAGCTAGGTGAATGTAAAGGGGTGTGGCCAGAACTTCTGCCAGAGGTATTATGGGCCTATAGAACCACGGCTTGTACATCAACAGGCGAAACTCCTTTCTCCTTAGCATTTGGTGTTGACGCAGTGGTACCGGTGGAAATTCAAGTCCCCTCATATCGGATCGAGCAGTACGATCCCGCGAGCAATCACGAAAACCTTCGACTTCATCTCGATCTCCTGGAAGAGCGAAGAAATGCTTCTCAAGTGCGAGTGGCAGCGTATCAACAACGTATTGCTCGATATCGAAATGCTAGGGTTCGGCCCAGATCCTTCCAACCCGGAAATTTGGTACTAAGGCAAAATCTTGGAGTTCCTGCCCGTTCATTAGATCCAAATTGGGAAGGCCCGTATCGGGTTATCAGGGTTGTGCGACCTGGTACTTATTATCTTGAAGACATGCTGGGGAAGCCCGTACGTCGCCCTTGGCACGTGGAGCATTTGCTACGATACTATCCCTAGATTCGATGTAGTTCATTACAATATTTTATAAATAAAATAGAAGATATCAGTTGGTTGCTTTTCCATTTACATGGACCTGGATAGCCCTGAAGAGAATGCTTACACATCCTCTTGGCCAATTGCCTACCCTTGGTAGGATTGAAGTTGTTACTAGTTGGTTGCTTCTCCATTTACATGGACCTGAACAAGCCCTGAAGAGGATGTATACCATCTCTTGACCAACCTCCTGCCCTTGGTAGGATCGAAATCTCAATCGATAGATCAGTCTATCTCAACGTGGACATGGTCACGCGACCCCCGGATTGAGTGATCGCATTCCAAAATGCGAAGCAGCATAGCGCATGCTTGAATAAGGTCGCAGTCATGCACCCTAATCGCGAGCACTGCGGCTCGTGATCGAATTCGCGGTCATGCACTCTAAAATCGCGAGCAGCGAAGCTCGTGCTCGCATTCGTGGGTCGCATCCCCTGATGAATCAAATGGGATCAAAACAAAGCAACAATGAAGGAAAGAGAAGAATACACAATATTAAAAAAGTAAGTGTTCATTAAAATAATAACCTTACAATTACAGATCTCTTCTCTATAAAATAAAAATAAAAAAAAAAAAAAAAAAAAAAAACATAATATGGGAAGCTGCCGAGGTCAAGGTTGGTCATCCTCTTGCGCAGGCTCGCGGCTCTCAGCTTCAGGACCAGCTTCAGGAGCAGGAGCAACATCTGTTGCCCCGGTGACTTCGTTCTCAGCAGCAGCCCTTTCTTTAGCTGCAACCTCGAATGCCACTCTGTCGAACTCCTCAACGTTAAAAGTTGGAGCAATTAGCTGCATAACCCTGACCGCAAAATCGCGACCAGCGATGTACGCCTCGTATCGCTCCTCGTCATAAAGTTGAGAAGTACGAAACTCCTGAACTGCGCGAGGACCCTCATCAGATACCATCTGAACGAGAGCCACTCGCTCTTCCTCCCAGTGGATGGAGTCATCCTTCAGCTGATTAAGTCGCTTCTGGGCCTCCCCGAGCTGGGTCCGAGCCTCCTCGAACTTGGTCCGAGCATCCTTGAGCCATTCTTCAAGCTGGACCTTATCCTTGCGAAAAATCTCCTTCTCCTTCTCGCTCTTAGAATGGATCTCTTGAAGCTTTGCGAGCTGGAGGTCCACTGACTGAAAGCGCTCAGTCAGGGATTGGATCTTGATCAGGAGAATCTTCTTCTCTTCGTCCAACTTGGAGATTTGAACCTCCAAGGCCTTCACCAAGCGGTCCCTCCCTTGGACCTCTACTTCCATCATCTTCTTCTTCTTCTCCGCATCCTCCACGCTGCGGCGAGCTGCTTCGATGTCACGTCTGACTCGAAGCGTGAGATCCAAGCTCTATATAAAACAAAATACATGTGTGTGAGAAAGGAAGTAAATTAAAGCGATCTACCTTATCAGGGACGAAAAACACGAATCTGTAGTTACCTGTAACAATCTCACCCCAATGTCGGTGGAGAGGGCTTCAGGGCTTGGTTCGGGGAGACTCCCAAAGGAGTTGGGGGAAATTTTGTCAAACATAAACTCGCATATTGGATGCAAGTGTGGAGGAATGACAAAAGTCCCCGAGCCCGAAGCCTGGGCTACGACCATCTCTTTGGGCCCCGAGTCGCGAGCACTCGCGACGCCAGGGACGGGCATTAACAATTCGCGAGCAGTAGTAGGCTCGCTTGGAGGCCCCTTTGGAGGGAGGCCTCCCCCTCTTTGATCACCCTTCGGTGAGTTGTCGGCCACCTCGATGATTGGAGGGCGAGGAAGGTCAGCTGGCGGAGGCACGGTGGAGAGAGGGGTCGCGTTGACCAGAGGGGTCGCGGTCGTACGAGAAGTGCTCGCGACTCCTCCAGAGGCGGCTTGGGGTCCGCGAGCAGGCCCCTCTGCGGGAGTAGGCGCAGCTGAAGGACCTCCTGCAGTTTTCTTTTGCCTCTTCGAGGCAGTGCCCTTCAGCCGGGGAAGTACCCCCAGTGCGCCTCTCTTATCGCCAACATTCGTCATCTCTTCTCGGAAGGTGAGACCGGCTGCACAAAGATGACGAAGTTCTAGAGCAGTGCTGACGTGGCGCGCAGCCGCAGGGAGCTTGTAGACTTTGACAAGTTTTTCGTTGAGCCCTTCTCGCAGATTTGGCTTCACACCAATTGGAATTCCTGAGAGCAAAAAGAAAGTTCATTAAATCGTCAATACAGCAAGGCTATTGTTTCCTTTCGGACAAGTAAACAAGCACTTAACCCACCTTCGCCAAAATGGCGATTAACATTATGGCCTTTGGGGTCGGATCCCATCTCGGACTCCCAGTTACCGGAGGCATAGAACCACTTCTTTCTCCATCCCGGGCAGTTGGAAGAAGGGTTCCCCAAAATGAAGTTATTCCGGTGCCAGAAGCAGAGGTAATACCAACCCTCGCTAGCTGGCGCCTTCTTCAGCTGGAATAACCTCAAAAATTCCTCAGCGGTTAACTCCTCGTTACCCGCCTGCTTCCAAAGGACGAAAGCACTTAGAAGAACCCGCCAGCCGTTAACTATAAGTTGGCCCGGGGCAATCTTGTAGAGACGGAGGAAGTTTCGAATAAAGGGGTGGAGGGGAAGACGTACGCCCACTTTGAAGAAGTATTCGTAAACAGCCACACACCCAGGCGGTGGTGCATCGGCTGTCTCCCCTCTCCCAGGCAGTCTGAATAAAACAGAGTCTGGAACCCTATAAACCTCTCTAAGGTTAGAGAGTCTTTCCTCCGTCAAGATGGAAGAGTAACCGGAGGCAGAATACCTCCCAGCCGGTACTCTGGCGTTATTGGATTCAGAGGAGTCAGGGGTTTCATCTCCCAGAGGAATAATCTCTTCGTCAGAGATTTCCGCCATTATAAAAGGGAGATGGAAGATGAAATGAAAGAGAAAAAAGAAAGAAGGGTACCTCCGTAAAGAGGTTTTTCACTCCAGAATAGAGAAGGAAGAAGAAGAAGAAAACTCTGCAGCAATGGAATCCGGAAATGAAGGAATTTCTCTAAGTCCGATATTTATATGCAATCATTCCGCTTGATTTGCTGGACACGCGGCAGATTCTCATCCGGCACGTCAGACGAACGGACGCTAGCATTAAATACGGAAACACGTGGCACCTGACGCTTCATCTCTGGCGGCAGAGAAAGCTGCGCAAAAGCTGGTCATCATAAATGCGGAAGCACGATAAGTGAATCATGCGCGATTGTCTGCCAGAACCCAGCTGTCAACACTAGCAAACCCTTGGCATAGTTCTTCAATACCAAGGGTTTGGGGGGCTTCTGTTGTAGGCTAATACAGTCTGGCAAAAAGTGAAGGGTCGTGATCATATATGCGAGGAGTCCAGGTCGTACTCGCGGAAGGATCGCGTCTCCGGATGCGAGCAGCTCGGCTCGTGTTCTTTAAAGAGGTCGCGCGTCCCTGATGCGAGCAGATCGGCTCGTGCTCTTTAGAAGAGGTCGCGCGTCCCTGATGCGAGCAGCTCGGCTCGTGCTCTTTAGAAGAGGTCGCGCGTCCCTCATGCGAGCAGATCTGCTCGGGCTCGTCAGGAGGGGTCGCACTTCACGAAAGCGAGCATCCCTGACACGAGCAGCTCCCGACATCAGAATAGTCCTGAGTCTTTTGGTTCGGATGGTCTTCTTCCTTTCGGCATCTCCTCCCTTTTCGGTAGCTATGACTCCAACTACGAGCAATCAGCATTATTACCATGACGATAACGCAGCCTGTATAGGTTGGTCTTTGCGCTTATCTTCTCTGGTGGTTCCTAATCTCAGATTGCTATCAAGAAACGTGATTGCCGGAAGGAGTTATTCGAATAGATACTGCCTTTGAGGATAAGGATCTTGTCCTCCGAGATCAGCGAGATTTCAGTATCGTACGCGATATCATCGGGATTTTGATATCTTATGTAACAAAATTGGCTAGCCTCAGATCTATATAAGGGAGTGACTCCATGAGGAGAAAGGTACGTACTGATCATTCAAGCTGGGTCCCGTTTTGCTTGGCTTTTCTTCTGTGGCCTAACTTAAGCGTCGGAGGGCTAACGGCTGGTCCCCAGCCACCCTTATTCGCTGTCTTATTTCAGGTCTGGTGGTGGAAATCTCTCCTGAAGCGAAGGAGAAAAGCCGAAAGATCTCGTTACAAAATCTGACATTAACAGCGTTGTATCCATATGGTGAGAACTCCACATATAGCCCGGATCCAAGGCGCTCATCCATCCGATGTGGGACTAACCTCACCCAGGCCCTACCAACTGGAGCGCTATTTTCGAAGCCCGACCGATCCCAATGGGACCCGGATGACAACCCACGCTTGGACCACAGCCAGGCTGCATTGGGGCGCTAGAATCCCCCACCCTCAGGGCAGAGCCGCCCTCGGCTCTGATACCATCTGTAACGCCCCCACCCAAGGACACAATATTGTCCGCTTTGGCCGAAGCCTCACGGCTTTGTTCTCGGGGTTTCCCCCCAAAACGCGTTGTATCCATATGGTGAGAACTCCACATATAGCCCGGATCCAAGGCGCCCATCCATCCGATATGGGACTAACCTCACCCACGCCCTACCAACTGGAGCGCTATTTTCGAAGCCCGACCGATCCCAACGGGACCCGGATGACAACCCACGCTCGGACCACAGCCAGGCTGCATTGGGGCGCTAGAGAAAACCTTTTGTTGGCCAAAAATGTTTTAGATCTAATCGGACTCGACCCGACCCAATTTAGCATATAAGGTAGGGTAGGGTTAGGGTTGACCCTTTTGCAAGTAGGGTAAGATTAGAGTTAAGTCAACCCAACTCGGTAATAACCCGAACTGAAATCGAACTTTTAAAATATATTTAGGTTCGGTCCAAGATTAGGCCCAGCCCAACCCGTGTGCAGGCCTACTTGCCTGTCATAGCTCAGCAAAGGCAAGGCTTCAAACCAAGAAGCCACCGTGACGTATGAGTTCTATCCACGCCGTTCATCCATTTTTCCCTATCATTTTAGTATCTAATCCAAAAACTGAGGCAGATCCAAGGACCAAGTGGACCACACCATAAAAGGAAGTGCTGATAATGATGCCCACCGTTCAAACCTTCCCAGGGCCCATGGTGATGTTTATTTTCCATCCAACCTGTTCATAAGGTCATGTGGACCTGGATGAAGGAAAAACACACACGATTTCTGTGGCCTCCAAGAAGTTCTCAACGGTAGACGTTTAATCCCCACAATGTGGTCCACTCGAGCTTTAGGCCTATCTCATTTTTAGGCCGGTGACCTAAAATGATATGGAAAAATGGATGGACGGCGTGGATAGAACCCACTCATCATGGAGAGCCCTGACTGTGCCAGGCTCGAGACCGATAATGTTTCGTATTGTGTGGCCCACTTGAGTTTTGGAAGTGTGGCATTTCTTGCGTTCAGTTGGAAAAATGGATGGACGGTGCAGATTTCTCACAAATATCATGTTGGCCGGACAATCCAACTAATTCATCGATACCTGTTCGTTGAAATTGGACCGTCCGATGTCTTTCATTTCTATCCGTCTAAAAATTAGTGGCCAATCCGATGTTCAGGATAATATAATAAGCGTACTTTTTTTTATTCATGATACATCTCAGGTGGGACCCATAAGAGAGTTTAGCTTGAATGCCAACTATGCAATTTTTAAGTAGTATTTAAATGCCCGCATATCATCCATCATGGTCAGCCAGAGTATCTAAGATCTTCCGATAAAACAAATGTACCTAGTGAAATTGACAGTTACACCTACCCTTTTCTATTTTCACCGTAGTAGAACAGAGAAGGGACCCCATCTCCCTTGTGGGGCCCACTGTTATGTCCTAGTGACATGACATCCACTTTTTTCACCGGTTTCTCCAGCTCATTTTAGTACAGCCCAAAAACGATGGCGCAGCTCCCTGTCTGTGGTGCCACTATGATGGACGTGTCTTAAGTTCACGCCGTCCATATGTCATTTTCAGGGCATGATCCAAAAAATAAAGAGATCCAAATCTGTGGTGGACCACACCTCAGGAGAAACTGGTGATTGATTATTAAAAACTTCTTGTGGACCAAAAAAGATTTGGATTAAGCCGATATTTGTGTGGTCCCTTCATCTGGGTGTTTATTACCTTATCAACGGGTTGGATGGAAAATAAACTTCATGTGTGCCACAAAACATTTGGATTAAGCTGATGTTTGTTACGTTATCAATGGGGTGGATAGCAAATAAAAGTTCCGGTGCCCCTGAGAGGTTTTGAATGGTGATTATTCAATCACCACTGTTTTCTGTGGTGTGGTCCACCTGCGATTTAGAACTGCTTCGTTTTTAGCATAATGCCCTAAAATGAGCTTTAAAAATGGATGGACGGAGTGGATATAAGCAACATACATCAAGGTGGGCCCCACAGTCAGGGATCCATCAAAGCCGGATTCATCAAGACCTGCGATGGACCCCACAGAGCTTTGTGTAACGCGAGCGAGTATTCAAGACCTGCGAAGATAAAAAACAAATATCAGCTTGACCCAAAACTTTCGTAACCCACATGAGCTTTTAATTATAGTACCATTGTTTACTGAATTATGATCCACCTGAGGTTTGGATCTACTTCATTTTTTGAATTATGCCCTAAAATGGGTTTTAAAAATGAATGAATGGCATGGATGTAATAAACACACATCACATAGTGGACGGCACGGTAATGGGTGAAAAATGGGACAGATTCCATCAATATTCAAGCAGGCCACACTACATGAAAAATTGGGATTGATTGCCTACCGTTGAAACTTTATTGGGCCCACAGGAGTCTTGGATCAGGCTGATTTGTGCCCTCCATCCGTGTGGGGATCACCTTATCGACGATTTGGATGGCAGATAAACATCACGGTAGTCCCACAAAGGTTTTCAACGGTGGGCTTTCTTCATCCCCACTCGTTCTTGTGGGGTGACCCACCTTATAAACAGGTGCGTTTCCTGCTGACTCCTTTTCTTGGGTGTACGTATATAAAAAAAGGGGGTGTAAATATCATTTAACTATTTTTTAATTAAATAAAAAAAAGTCAGCTAGAATTTTTTTAATGCAAAAAAGAAAAGCTTAAATAATCCCATTAAATAGTCACGTGATGGCTGTTGAAGGCGTTTTTCATCCATGAACGCGATGCATGTGATCTGGGCCCACCGACATTTATACCTCTTCTACGGTCTGCCACGTGGCATTTCATTCAATCCACGTGGATGGTTCCATCGTATGAGTACGTCGATATACGGTACATGGGAGGAACTTAAATAGGGTAGACCTGCAGAGCAATATTTCTGCAGTACGCGTGGCTGAATGATGTCCGTCCATCTACGGACCTGTCGTGGAAGTCCGTCGGTGTACTTCAGTTTCCCCACTAAATAATTGACTTTTAGCTGCTTAATTTCCCACCGTCTATTTTAGGATCACCGAGTAGAGTGCTGGGATCACCCGATCCATGTGTATTTTGAAAAGTTTCCATCCACAGTAGGGGCAACCAGATGGACGGTCTAGATTGATAGACCACCAGCCACGTCACTATAGACAGATTGATGCATTCTTCTGCCTCTACCGTACCATACCCGCTAGCCAATCCTTATATTTTCGTTCAATATTTGACCGTTAACCGTTTTCTACCGTTGATTCGAGGGCGATTGGCCAGGATCCATTGTATTTCGATCCGTTTGCCATCCATAGCAGCACTAACTGCATGGATGGTTCAGATTGATGCATCGCCCTCCACGTGTACATCGGATCGATAACTTCCGATTCTCCTGGGATATCACCTGCCCCGTTTCATTACGCAAGGATTGCGTGGCATGATGCAATTGTGCATGGATTGCCTGCGACCGCTAAGGTCGGAAGCTGGTGGGGCCCACCGTGATGTTTGTGAGATATCCACTCCGTCCATCCGTTTTGTAAGCTCAGGTTAGAAAATGTAATAGAAAACGAGGCAGTTATGAAGCTTAAATGGGCCACACAACAAGAAAAAGTCTGGATTGAACGCTCACCGTTGAAACAATCGCAGAGCCACATAAGTTTTATGTCGGGCTAATATATTGCGTTGTCAGTTCATCCTAGTGAGAATGAACTTACGAACGGTTTGAATGGTACATAAACAACAATGTGGAACCCAGGGAGGTTTCAACGGTAGGCATTTTCCTCCTCACCTTTTTTTGTCGTGTGGCCCACTTGAGATTTGGATCCAACTCTTTTATTCTATCATCACCTAAAATAAGCTTTCAAAACGGATGGACGGAGTGGATTTATAACGAACATCACGGTGGGCCACGCCTAGCTTCCAACCGCAGGGAGTTGCGGTCCGGTCTCAGGTGATTTGTCTAGAAGTACTCGGTCGAGTGCGCTCTTATTGTCCTCTGGCTTAAAAGTGGATATGAGTCACACGTGCCAGATCTGAGCCATTCACGAGTGATCTAATACTGTGTAGATGTCGTGTGCAAGACAAATGGACTGATCTAATCATCAGATGGACAACATTTAAATGAACGGTCAGGAGAAATTGATGTAGATGTGTGGACCCATCTGATGATCAAACCGACCTGATTTTTCGTGGGGAATGCCGATCAGCTGTCCATATCTTTCACACGTATTTAGTGGAAATGCTCACGTACGTTCGTATGTACTCCAGTTCTCATATGTTCGAGCTGTGTTAGGCCAGTAGGGATGCGTCAGTGACATCCAAACCGTCCATTAGGTGCCCCCTCCGAGTAATTCAAAACTCAGGTGGGCCACACCACAGGTAAAAACAGGAAACAACTGGGAGTGGGACGCCCACCGTTGAAATCTACAGATAGTGTTTAGGCCTGAAGTGCTGTATATATTCCATTTAATTCAGTGATCAGTCGCGAGACACAAGGATGAATATACATCCCTCAAATCAGGTCATTCCATAGCTGGTGTGGGCCACTACGTGAATTTAGAGGCTTTAGGTGTGGTTTTACATTGTTTTCTTTGGTGTGGCCCACATGAATTTTTTATCTGCCTGATTTTTGGCGTATTCAGTGAACACGTGGCTACGCACCAGATTCACGGTTTGGATTCTACACTCATGTCATTGTGGACCCCACAGAAGCTCGAATGTGCGTGAACTCACATACGTCAGAACGTATGTGACCACAAAGAGGATATCCACAGCATACTCTTTTCCGGGTTCATTTTTTACAAGTGGGCCCCACAATTTCTTGATTAGACCATTCATCTGTTTGTTCCCACCGTGGATGTATCGTTTACAAAATATCTCCTCATTTGAATTACTTCCAACCGTGTGATTTCATTCCTGCACCAGATCGGTTAAGAACAGAATACAGCAACGGTCCATCCATATTCAACGGGATAAGGCTCTGCCATTGGCACTTTCTACTCGGAAAATTTTTGAGGCAGATCCATCTAAGATAGGGCCTAACGGTCCAACGGTCTAGATCACTGTACAGTGGTCCAAGCCATCTAAATGATAGAATCTTATTCTCCCATATCGGCCATTGTGGCACGTGTCGGCAAGATCCGGCCGTTCGTTGGGTACACCCCCACTAGGTCAATTCATCTGCCCGGACAACTGTATGCATTGAAAGTGGTCTAGTAGTCAAGTGCTTTTGGCCGTCCATTTCTTGATATAAACGTGCCCCAGTTCATCCCACCCACAAACTGGGGCAGCCCAAACGAACGGCTGGATATCAGACACTCAAATTAGCACCTGTAAGAAATTACTATTCATCGTTTGTCATTAACCCATATAAGGACAGACAACCGTTTGGTTGATGGACATCGTATCTGATGAAAGGACAAACACAGACAAAAAAGCGACGTATTATCCACCAAACAAGGGGTGATGTATCATATCCCAAAAAGCTTATCTTCATGAGTTTTGCTGGTCCACACGCATCCTCTGCACAAGCAACGCACGATACAGCTTGATGAGTGTGGATTGGACGGCAGAGAAAGAGAGAGGAGATGTGGGCCCACCGTGAATATGGCCATGTGAAAAAATCAATCTGGTCTATTGATTTGGTGGGCCATCACCTCACGAAGAGAATGGAGGGTTAAAAATCTCTCATCGAGGTCCACACTCAGTGTACAAGTGTGGGCCACATGAGGATGATGAGTGGATCAGCCTTTTTTTCGGCATTTGTCTCTGACGGACATATCAATGCCCGTACTATAATACATTTGCTTCATCAGATCTTGAGTAACGGTCAGGATAGTGACACGTATTGCCTACTTTTTAGAAAAAGACAAAAGACCGTACTAAATTGGACGTGATTGGGTACTGCGTCGATTGGATGTTAATGTGGGCGCAGCACAAGTTGGCTGGAGATAATTGGGCGGCAAAGATATTGAGAGAGATAAAGCCAGTGATATGTTTGAAAGTTGTTTGGTCTAAGAGCCCATCTGCGAGTACAACTACTCGGGTAACTATATTGGATGTGATTGTCCAGTGGCTTTATCCGTAGCCAGCTAACCGTACTCTATGCTCCACCTTTAAGCATATGTTATCCCCACTATGTATTTAGGTCTGGCAACGGGTCTAGTTAAATTAGGTCCACGTCATGTCAAAAATTTGCTCACCCAAACCCGGCCCTTAGAAATTCAAAATCATTCATTAACACATTACTCACAATCCGGGCCATTTAACTTGTTTAACAAACGGGCCATTTCGAATTAGGTATGAATTGACCCGCTACCCTTTCAACCCGTCATGAAATGAACTCATTTAACCCATCATATTGAGAAATGCATCGACGTAAACAGCAAGCTTACTATTAACAACTTTTTACTTTTCTGCATGACACTTTTATAGAATTATGTTGAAATTAATGATTTTAGTTTACTTAATCCCTCAGTTTAGCTAAGGAATTTTCACCACACAAATGATAATTATCAAAATTCCCTCACTAACAGGTTAAATAAATTTCATAGATTAAACACCGAAACAACCCATTATGTTAACGGATCTTAACGTGCCAATCCGTTAGTGACCCTCCACAATAAGGCTAGGCCTGAACACTAATTTTTTTGTGCGGATTGGCGGGTCATATAGAATTTTGCCAGGCCTATGTGTATCTACTTTAGGATATGAGTCCAAGTGAAACATAGGAAACAATGTTAATTGAACACCCATCATTTAAAACTTCTTGAGGCCACAAAAGTTTTAGATCAAGTTGATATTTGTTTTTTTTTTTTTTTTCTCCTTCATCCTGGTCTGTGTAACCTAATAAAAAAGTTAGATATCAAATAAACATTATAATGAGCCCTAGGAGATTTTTAACGGTGGGCATTCAATTACTACTATTTCCCCATGGTGTGGTCCACTTGAGATTTAGATTGGCCTCATTTTTTGGATCAAGCCCTAAAATTTAAATTTGCCTCATTTTATTGACAAAGCCCTAAAATGATTTGTAAAAATAGATGGATAGCGCGATGAAACACATACATCATGGTGGGCTCATAGAGCACTGACCACTAGCCATTGACTAGTGGCAAAGTCACTAGCCAATTTGGCTCCTAACGTTGGCCATGTTCAATCACATGGACCTAGATGAAGGAAAAACATAAATATCAACTTGATCCAAAACTTCTATGACCCTAAAAACATTTCAACGCTTAGCATTCAATCCCCACTGTACCATTTGGTGTGACAGGTGTGGCACACCTTAGATTTGGATCTGTCTCATTTTTTAGCTCATGCTCTAAGATGAATTGACAAAATTGAATAATAGCATGAATAAAAACACGTACAACTTGGTGGGCCCATTGGGCTATGACACCCGCTAGCAGGCTGGTGTTCAAGTCACTAGCCAAACTGCGCCCCTAATAAATGTTGCAACTTTCAAAGATGCCTTGGGCGGCTGCATCCCAGACCACAGTGAGTAGCCAAATCAAATCAGAAGCCAATTGTATGCTAAGTAATTAACACACTAGTGACCTCAAGAGGTTGGCTTTGAGTCCTTGCCTGGTTGGTAGACTCTTTTGGAGTTTCAACCAGAGGTCTTGGGTTTGAAACCCATAGGTGGGGAAAACCCAACTAGGGAGTGAGCATGGGGTTTTGTGAGTGGGGTGTGCAGGTGTGTGGGTAGAGCTATACACGAGCCAAGCTTTGCTAGGCTTGAAAATCATTTCCAGCTAGCTAACCGAGCTAGCTCGGCTTATGTACAGCTCTAGTGTGGGGTGCGTGTTTAAAAAAATTAAAACCTTTGAAGGCTCACTGCAGATATATGCATTTTATCCGCGCCATCTATTTGTTCTGACAGCATTCTTAACGGGACCACACCACAAGAACAGTAGAAATAATGCCATCTATTTGTTCTGACAGCATTCTTAACGGGACCACACCACAAGAACAGTAGAAATAATGTCATCGCGGTTAAAATCTTCTTAAGGCCCCCATTAATGTGTATTTGTCATCCAACCTATTCATCAGGCCACACAAGCATTGTTGAAAGGAAAACACAAATATCAGCTTGATCCAAAATTTATATGGCTCCTAAGAAGTTTTCAACCGATGGCAGACATTCAGGGTGTTGATCACTTGATCTTTGGAGATGTTCCAATTTGCGCTTATCTACTAAAATGAGCCGAGCGGATTAGGCGAGACCCCGGATCCACCAAGGAGGGTGGGAACCCTGATTATAGGGTTCACAGTGATATATGTGTCTTAAATCCACACCCTCCAACAATTTTGAAAGCTCATTTTAAAACATGATCCAAAAAATGAAGCCGACTCAAATCTTTGGTGGACCACACCACAAGAAACAGTCATGATTCAATCCCTACCATTAAAAAACTTCATGGATTCTACTGAAATGTTTATTTGCCGTCCAACCTATTGATAAGGTAAAAAACACCTAGATGAAGAGAGCACACAATTATCATCTGGATTCAAACCTTTTGCAGCCCATGAAAAGTTCTTAATGGTCAATCACCATTATTTCCAGTACTATGGTCCATTTGGGATTTGGAACTGCTTCATTTTTCTTTTGGATCATGTACTAAAAATGAGCTTTCAAATGGCTCACATTTCCTACAATTGTTCTATGGAAACTTTAACTTTCAACTTTATTTTCAGTTAATATGTCATTTCAATGTAAAATCCGAGCCGTGAAACTGGTGGTCCACGCCAGAAGGATCATATCGAACAAAAATTGTAACTATCCACTCATCAGGTGGGACACAAATACACATTGTATCAGACCATCGCCTCTCCACTGAATTCAACGGTGTACCCTTCCTGATGAATGGACCGAGATGGTTTTCACCCGAGGTGATCTTTACAATGTGTCCTACAATTTGAACGGCTTGGATATTACAAAAATAGTGACACGTTGGCAGGAAAGAGAGCATCCATGCCTTAATGTTCCCGACATTGATGTATGTCATTGTAAATAGCCCTGAGTTGCATCCACGTAACATGAGACATAATTTCCAGATTCCGGCAAGACTCTCAACGCACATTTCAAAATGGACATTCAAAATTCTCATTTTGGAATACTTGCTGGATTCCCGCTGACCATCATTTAATAGCGTGCGAAAATGTACACATGAGACAGGCATATAAGTTAATCCAGACCGCTCAAATCACGGATCCTTTCATTCTCCACCATCCATTTCATGGCAGCCCCTATTGGATGTTTAGTGTTTTCAGTAGAAGTGCTTATATGGATAATGATTTGGACGGTTTAGATGGATGAAAAATCGATGCCAGGTGTCTCTCGTCGGGAAGCAGTCCTCATCAAGAAATAGTACGAAACGCACTCAGTCCTGGCTTTTTTAGTGAAGAGTGCTAATTCAGTGTGACATGCCACGTGACATGAGGCCTGTCCATAATCCGGGTACCCAATGGACCCGATCTGATTATCGGACCTTTGGACCTAATCACTGTAGGGTTGACCATCTCCGACTCAGTTAAAACCTGGTTGGGTGACCTCTACTTGATTTCGACAATAATTTCATGGTCAAATTCTCGGACTCAAATTGCTTAGCGTGGTACATCGTACACACCACCGAGGTGGTGACGTGGCATACTTTTGTGGGCCACACCTTGATGTATCTGTTCTATCCACACCGTCCATCCATTTTCTGGATCATTTCAGGGCATAAGGCAAAAAGTGAGGGAGATCCAAAGCTCAAATGGACCATACCATAGAAAACAGTGGAGATTGAACACCTACCATTGAAATTGGACAGTCTAATCAATTGATATGAAGAGTCCACTAAACCTAGAACACATTTCATGGGCTAATCCTACCCGTTGGATGATCCAATATGATTTGGCCTTTTCTCTACAGCCATCCCTTTTCCAATCCATGGATGAGACGGTTACTATTGTGTGGAAAACTGATTCTTTAGTATCATAAGCAACCACGATGGGCGGGCCCACGGAATAGATAGATTAAACTGTCTCATGTGGTTAGATGATCTCTGCCATCTTACGTTAAAGGCCATTGATCAAATGGTTAATATTTTCTGGGTTTGTAATGATATTTGCATGCTAGCCCGTGAAATATACCGGACCAATGAACGGTTTAGATCATGAATTGGACTAAGTGTTCTAATACAACTACAACCACTTTTACTTTTAGTTACACTGAGAGCATTAGAACATTTATCAGTGTTATAATATAATTATTCAAGTGATTGAATGAGGTTTGCCAAAATCCACCAGCATGTGAGAGAACCTTTGTTGCCTTTGCACCATGCATGTGTCAAAGTAGCATATGTGTGTGATCTAATCCATCCATTCAGAAGGGTCCGACCATGTGAAGCCATTGCTTGGTGCAAAGCCAGCTCAGGCTGCATGATGATACTCTAGCTACATATGTTGCTTGATACACCGGCACTGAGAAATTATACATTTGTTTTTTAATGATGTCAGGGTGTCTCGCCTCATTTTAAGGTGAGACTATTCCATATTGATGTATATAATCACCAACAAACCACATGCATTGGATAATCTTGGAGAGAGGAATCGAACTTATCTCTGTGAGGAGCACATCGATGATGCTTGTAGTTCGCCCAAAGGCCCCAAACCCTTTGTGAGTATATTAAATCAAATTAAATCAAGTAAATTGTGGAATGTACGTACGGTGGCTAAGTTAAGTGACATTCCCAACATCTGATGGTTGAACAACCCTAACCTTTGATTCATTGAACAATTGAATAATTGTACATCTAAGTTGTACCCATGATTTGAACAGCTCATTTTGAAATGCTTGTATGTAAAGCTGGCAATTTCTAAGCAATTTCTCAGTGTCTATGTATCATCCATCACACTATCAAAGTACTAAGATTTTTCTCTCGATTTTTATTTTCTTTCTCTTTTCCTTTCATCCCAACAAAACCATGTTTACTGAGGGGGGAAGTTATTTGATACTGTGGCTGCAAATGACACTTGATGGCAGGCCGTTGAAAATGGTACTAGTGGCTTATATCCATTCAACTTAAACCTCCTGGGTTAACCTTAGAAAAGACTTTGTGGGACCCACCATGATATATATACTTTATCCACGTCGTGTATCCATTTTTCCAGCTCATTTAAGGGCATTAGCCCAAAATTGAAGCACATCCAAAGCTCAATTTGGAGCACCCCACAGGACATTGCGGTGATAATGATGTCTATAGTGAAAGTTTTCTAAGGCTCATATTGATGTTTACTTGTCATTGAACTTATTAATAAGGTCACATAAACTTAAATGAAAGAAAAATACAAAAGGAATCATATAAACTGGGACGAAAGAAAAATACAAATAAGGAATCATCCAAAGATTTTGTGGCCTCCGAAATGCTTTGGTGTGCTTTAATTTTGAGCTCACGCCCTAAAATATCTTCAAAAAACAGATAGACGGTGTGGATATGACGCACACATCACGGTGGGCCCCACAGAGTCTTGCTACCATGGAGGTAAGCAGTGGTATGGTCACAAGGCACTCTCTCCCAAGAGTCTCCCCAAAGCTGTGCAACCTACAGTCAGTAAGTTACCGTCAAATAATCAGATTGGTTGAACGTACCTAACCTTTCATGGGTGGATGGGAGCGAATTGCAGGTCCCCAGGCATAAAGACATATACCTGTGGGCTGTATGGGGCCCACTGAGATGTCTGTGAAAAATCCACTCCGTCCATCTGTTTTTAAACGCCATAATATGATAGGAATCTAAAAATCAGGCAAATCCAAAACTCAGGTGGGTCACACCAAATAAAACAGTGGGGATTAAGTGCCTAGGTAACATGAGTTTTGTATCAGGATGATACTTGTTCCTGTGATAACCATATGAACGGTTTGGATGGCATATGAACATCATGGTCAGCTTCAGGAAGGTTTCAACAGTGAACGTTTCTGTTCCCACTGTTTCGTTTATGGTGGCCCACCTGAGTTTTGGATCTGCTTGATTTTTAGAATCCTATCCTATTGTGGCCTTTATTAACAGATGAACAGAGTGGATTTGTCACGGACATTCCTGGGCCCCACACAGCCCTAGGCACAGGTATATCTATATGGCCCGGCACATGCAATCCGCTTTCTTGGTGGACACTTATTTTTCGAAATAAGACATTGGATATTTTTCATTTTTAACGGTCCAATGAATGCCAACTAAGCTGAAAGACAGATAATCCAATAATCAAATTTTAGACCGTACTACATCTAAATTAGAATACATAATTGGAATGGTTTGATTTAGATTATGATATGACGTGAATGCAACCTTAAGTGATTAATTTCTGACTGCCTGCATATCATCTACCATCTTCTGCCAGAGTATCAAAGCACTTCTCATTTATTAGGAGGAAACATTGCCATGTGAAGCTAAGTGCACTTCCACGTGGCTCCGTGACCACATGGATAGTGACATGGACCATCTATCCAAAGAATCCGGTCCTGGTGGGCCATTCCAAGGATCTCACTGCTAAGATGAATACAACCATCCAATTCGCGGCATTCATGGGAGTGATGGTCCACTTTCCATTGTGGTGGGCCAGTGATCAGACAATTCTGTTGGATTGATGTGATGTTGATCACGTGGCCCACACACAATGCCAAAGTTAGGGACGCGGATTGCGTGGGGGAACCCAACACTACGCAGCTCAGTCGTGTGAAGACCCTGTGGGGACCCATTTTGATGTATGTGTTTCATCCACACCGTCCATCCGTTTCGTTAGCTCATTTTAGGGCATGATCTCAAAATTGAGGTATATCCAAAGCTTTATTTGATCACACCAGTGAAAACAGTGGGATAATGATATCCATCGTTGAAACCTTCTTACGGCCCGCAGTGATGTTTATTTGTCATCCGACCTGTTCATAAGGTCACACAAACCTGGATGAAGGGAAAATACAAATATCAGCTTGATCCAAAACTTCAGTGGTCCCCCACGAAGCTTTCAACGGTAGGCATTCAATTCCATTGTTTCCGGTGGTATGGCTCACTTGAGATTTGGATATACTTCAATTTTGGGATGATGCCCTAAAATTAGCTGGAAAAACGGATGGACGGTGTGGATAAAACATACACATCACAGTGGGCCCCACAGAGTCTTCACACCACGGAGCCGCGTGATGTTCCACAATCCGCATCCGGAAGTTAGCTGGGTGGTCCAAATCACCGTCCACGTGACACTGTGTAGGTGATAGGATACAGCACCTAGAACTGGAGCATGGGAAAAGCCATCTTGCCACCGTGCGAAGGGTACGGTGTGGTATCAATCACAACCGTCCATCTATTGGAACACTAGACATTCGTTCTCATCATTTTTCTTCTCCCTCCCGTACGGAATATTAACAATTTACTGATCTTACTTTCTACCTTGGTTTGGAGGACAGGTATTAGATGGATAGGATCATCTGATCTATGTATATTTTGAACAACTTTCCATCCACGGTGGGGAAAGATAGATGGACGGTCCTGAATGTCCAAGTCTCCCTGCCACGTGTATGGTGGACAGATACCTCTACCACACTACGGTTCCACGGTTTCTACCTTATCATTTCCCTCCCGCGCGTCAAACATTTGCTGTAGGATGCAGGAGAATTGATACTCTGACAGCCTGGGAAGTAGAGGTGGGCACAAACCAAGCCAGCTTGAACGCTCGGCTCAGATTGGTTTGAAAAAGTTGGCTTGGATTGGTTCGAATGTAAGTTCAAACCAAACCAAGCCTCAGTGTCAAGCTCGTTTGAAAAAATAAACCAAGCTCAAACTAGAGTAGCACAAGCTCAACTCGGCTGAAAGCTCGATTTGATTCAGCTCGGTTTGATTTGGCATGATTCAGCTCATAAATTGTAAGCACAATGTTTCCTGTGGTGTGATCCACTTAAGCTTTGGATATGATCCCATTTTGGGATCATGTCCTAAAATGATACGTAAAACAGATGGACTTCTTGTGGTGTGATCTACTTAAGCTTTGGATATGATTCCATTTTGGGTTCATGTCCTAAAATGACATGTAAAATAGATAGACATCGTGGATAATACACATACATGATGACATGGATAATACATAATACATATACATGAATGCACACAGGTTCCTTACACTTGTAAAATTATGCTAGTGTACTTTTGTTTGGAAAATGCTCTTTCATGTCTATTTTGAAGCTGCACTCCTTTGGAAGATGTTAAAAATTATATAATAAGATACGTTTCTACTTTTTTCTAACTTTTTAATATATTTTTCTATTTAAATAAACAAGTAGAAAAAGAGCCACCATCTGTTTGAACTCGCTCGACCTGGTTCAAAATTTTCGACCAAACTGATCCCAGCTCGAACTAGATTTTTCTGGAGCAAACCAAACTCGGGCCTGCATGGGTCGGCTCGAAACCCAAATCAAGCCGGTCCACAAACTGAGGTGACACAAAAACAAACCAAACCAAACTAGGGCTAACTCGACTGGGCCCGGATCGTTGCCCACCTCTACTGGGAAGTATGATACATTGAGACGCGGATACTTTACAATTACACAAAAATTGCATGCATGTCATTCAAGTATGCAAAAAAATAAAAGGTGCGTTTGACAACTCTACTCTGATTCAATAAGAGTTTTTTGAAGAAGAGCTATTTTAATAAGTTTTTATTGTTCTAGCTCTTACTTTAAAAAAGCTTGTTTGGTAAAATCTCTAAGAATAAGCTTATATTTAAAATGAGCATGTTTGGTAAAACTTTCAAATAAGAGCTTTTTTAAGGGTAGTTGATGTCATTTTTAAAGATTAAAACAACTTAAATATAAGAGCAATCCAAACGGTTGTTTGGGTGGACCATCTATCATGTGGGGCCCAGCATCAATGCTAATTGTCCTTTATGTGGGGCCCTCAATTTCCACTACCCATCACCATCATGTGGACTCTACATTTGATGTGTCCATAGTGTGGGCCCTACCTTTGAAGTGTATTGTCCATCATGTGGGGCCCAATTCTGATATATCATTTATCGTGTGAGGTGCACCTTTTATATGGATCATCCATCATACGGCCCACTTTGGATATGGATCATCCATCATAAGAGACCTTAGATATGGACCGTCCATTAGGTGAGGCCCACTTGATGTCAACTGTCCATTACGATGAGGGAACCACACTTTTATGTGAGTCATCCATCACGAGATGCTCACTCTATCCATTATGTGGGCGCACCTTGATGTGGATCATTCTTTGTGTGGGGCCCACCATCATTATGAGCCGTTCATCATGTGAGCCCATCTTTAATATCAACTAACGATCATGTGGGCCCACCTTCAATGACCATCATCCATCATGTGGGTCCCACCTTTGACGTGGGTTGTCATTTAAATGGGACCTAGTTGATATGCATGTTCCATCATGTTGGGCCACACTTTGATGTGGGTCATCTATCATGTGAGGCCTACCTTTGATGTGAACCTTTCCTTGTGTGGGCCCACCTTGATGTGGGGCCCCACTTCAATATAAGCCATTCATTATGAGGGCCCCATCTTTGATGTCCATCTTACCTTTGTTGTGGTCCACTATCATGTGGGCCCCCATCAAGTAGGTAGTCCATCATGTGGGACCCACTTTGATGTCCACCATCCATCATGTAGGTCCCACCTTGGCTGTGGATTGTCCATCATGTGGGGTCCAACCTTCCATATGGGTCATTAATCATGTAGGCCCACCTTTAATGTCAACCTTCCATCATGTGGTCCCGCGTTCAATATCCACCATCCATCACTTGGATCCTACCTTTGATGTGGATAGTCCATCATATGAGACCCACCTTTGATGTCCACCATCCATCACGTAGGTCCTACCTTTACTACGGACCATCCATCATGTGAGGCCCAACCTTCAATACGGGTCATTCATCATGTGGTCCCACCTTTAATACCAATCTTCCATCATGTGGTCCCACATTCAATGTCCATCATCCATCATGGGGGTCTCACATTTGCTGTGAATTGTCCATCATATAGGGCCCACTTGATGTGGATAGTCCATCCATCATGCAGGGCCACATTTTAATGTGGATCATCCATCATGTGGGACCCACCTTTGGTGTTCATTGTCAATCATGTGGGGCCCAACATTTAATATGGGTTGTTCATCATGTGGGCCTACTTTTGATGTCAACCTTCCATCATGCGATCTCACCTTCAATGTCCCCCATCCATCATGTGGGGCCCACCTTTGATGTGACCATGCATTATGTGGGCCCACCTTGATGTGGAAACCCACCTACGATATGGGTTGTTCATCATGTGGGCCCACCTTAGAGATATTCTAAAGAAGAAAAGAGGACAAGATGAGAATTACTTCAAAAGTTTAAGGACAAAATTGTCCAAAAATTAATTAAAAATGTTTACCCCTTAATCAAAATAAGCTCTTGAAGAAAAAATAACCTCTATGTCACATATTATTTAAGAGCTTTTTTTTGCTAATTTCTAAAAAATAAGCTCTAAAATAAAAGTTTTACCAAACGGTCTACTTTTATAATAAAAGCTTAATTTTTTAGAATAAGCAAATAAATTCTTATTAACAGGCTTGTCAAATGCACTCAAATTGCCTAAATTATTGGCCTCGGTTTATATTTACCACAAACCAAAAATTTCATTTATTCGGCATCTGACTATCCGATTGGTTGGCATTTATTGGACAGTTAAAAATGAAAAAAAATAAAAATCCAACGGTCCTATTTCAACAAACTAGTGTCCAGGAATCAGAGGTTAGGATTACTCGATCAATCTGATATTCGGAATTCACGCTTCACAAGCAGCCAGTGTATCAAATAACTCCCATTGGTAGAATGGCGTCGAAATTGCAATTAGCCAAAGAAGAATCCCTAGCATGTTTCCTTGTTGGGTGAGGAAGCTAGGTGGGGCCCACTGTGAATTTTGTAAGAAATCCGATCCGTCCAGACGATTTCCCATATCATTTTAGGACACGAGCCCAAAAATTAGGCAGATCCAAAATCAAATGGGTCGTACCCAAAGGGCTATGAGGATTGAACGTCCACCGTTGAAACATTCGTGGGCCACAGAATTTTTGGATCCTGAAAATATTTTCGTGTTTTCAGTTCACCCCGTTAGGAATGAACTTATGAACCGTATGGATGGCATATAAACACCACAGTGGACCCTAGAGGTTTCAACCGTACGCATTTCCCTATCAACCTTTTTCCAAGACTCAAATGGGCCTCACTAAAGGAAAAGGTGGGTAGGTAAATTGCTACCGTTGAAATCTCCCTGGGGTCCACAGTGATGTTTATATGACATCCATACTGTTCATAACGTCATTACTACTGGAATGAACGGGAAACACAAATATTATCATGATTCGAAACTCCTGTGACTCTACAAATATTTCAACTGTGGAAGTATAATCCTCACGTTTTCGGCCCACTTGAGTCTTGGATCCGGTTCATTTTTGTTCTCATGTTCTAAAATGAGCTCCCAAAACGGATGGACGGGATGGATTCATCAAAAAACATCTGTGTGGACCCCACCTTGGTTCCCAGCGCAGAAACTTCCAGCGCAAGGCTTTCGCAGGAAATCCGCGCCCGCTGAAAACACCCCAGCAAGGTGTAATCTCGGCATGCGGTGGTTGTTTCATTCCTGGTTTTTGCAGTTTAGCTAGTAACCGCGCCCTGTCCATGAAGCTTGTGTACTTCTTAGTTGTTGAATCTGGGCTGTTGGTTTAACTGTCCATTTGCAAGCCACCAATAGAGCAATTAGTGCCATTGGAATGAAGGAAAATAGCTGGTCACGGTGAAGTTTTTCAGTTCCAATCTAGACCATTGATTTGCTGTATCCCACGTTAGATGGACGATACTAAATAAATAAATAAAAACCCTCCTGGTTGGTGGAAGATCCCAGGGACCAGAATCAGGGCTCGCTTTAGCTGAATGTGGACGGCTGCTGCTGCATTTCTCTTCTTAACCGTCCATCTGTGGGCCAAAAATGGAAAGTTTCACCGTAGTTCATCCACAGTGAGGCACAAACAAGTTACGGTCTATATTAAGGAATCATGGATGGGCCCCACTCGTCATTATTGAGTGGACACCAGTAGGGACGTCCCAACTGGACGGAGTCCTGTGGGCCCCACAATGATGTAGTGCGTTTTATCCACTCCGTACATCCATTTTCTATCATTGTTTTAGGTTACTAAGCCTCAAAATGAAGGAAATCCAAATCCAGGGGAACCACACCAAAGAGAAATAGTAGTGACTGAACGCCCACCAGTTAAAATCTTCAAACTGCCCACTGTAATGGTTATTTACCATCCAACTGTTGATTAGGTCACAGAGACATGGACGAAGGGAAAACAAAAATATCATCTTGATCCAAAACTTTTGTGGCCCACGAGAAGTTTTAATGTTGGACGTTCAATCACTGTTGTTTCCTGTGGGTTGGTCCACCTGAGATTTTGATCTGCTTCATTTTTGGGCTTCTGCCCTGAATCGAGATGGACGGCGTGGATAAAATGCATATATCATGGTCGGGCCCACAGAGCACCGTCCACATATCATGCAATATTCGCCACTCAGGATCTCGCGCCCGTTCCCAGTATTGGACCCACGTTCTGAGATGGTCCTATGATTCGAGCCGTCCATAATTTTATTTAGTACCATGTATAAGCTATTCAAACCATAATCACCCTTCAGAGATGATCCTAGCCTTTAAAACTCTATCAGAGCGATTGATTCAGTGAGTAAAAGCAATAAAACGAAAATCAATGGCTATCAATCCTCCAACCAATCAATATGCTCCATGATAAACGGATGGCTGATTCTTCTAATCAAAGAGACAACCACGACTGTGGAAACCCTATGAACGTTCTGGATCCCTTACACGTGCTCCACGTTGGCACGTGAGATTACTTTTCTGTTTGGCGCTTGAAGATCAGCGTCTGGAACATTATTCCTCCTATTTGGTTCCTTCGTAGGAAGCAACGAGTAAAAATGGGAAGACCATCTTTAACTCGTCGTGCCAGGTGTCATTTTCTTATTGGTTGAAGATGGGTAAAGGGAATGTGCTCCTCGTCAAGGAACCATTCTCTAATCGGCACATTAATCGGGAAGCATATGATTGCTAGCGATTTAATAACGATGCGATTTGGTGGAAAGGATAAAGGAAATCTGATATCATTTTTTACGAGAGATCCGATGCCTACTCGCGCGCGTAGATAAAGGAATCTACTACTTTTTCGCACGTGCCGATTTCGCACTTGCTTGAGCGATCCAGATCCTTCATCTGGTGGGCTCTATGTACGGAAGTCCATAAAATAAGTTTGTTTTCTACATGAAGAGAGCTAATGAATGGCTGAGATGAACGAATAAACGGTCCTTATTCAATCTGGGAGCGGATCACGTGCGGCCCTTATAGTGGGACCCTTGTTGTATTTATGGAATCATTCGAAAAATGAAGCACATCCAAATCTCATGTGTAACACACCGTAGGAAACCGTGGTGATTTAACGCTTACCAATAAAAACCTTCCTATGGTCTACCTTAATTCCAACCATAATGTTTATTTTCCATCCTACCTGTTGATAAGGTTAAAAAAAAACTGGATGAAAAGGAAAGAAACAAATATCATCTTGATCAAAAGCTTTTTTGGCCCACAAGAATTTTTATAATAGTCGATCACCACTGATTCTTGTGGTGTGGTCCACCTAACATTTGGGTGTGTTGAATTTTTGGAATCAAGCTCTAAAATGAACCGGAAAAACGGATGGACGGAGTGGATATACAATGCACACCTGATAGTGGGGCCCACGGTCAGGGCCGCACCGCGTTGGGTGAGGCGGGGCCCGCACTTAATCCGCTCCCATTCAACCTACGTGTGGTGCAGATTCACGAGCTTACTTGCCCTTTTCTTGAGCAATGGCTCGTATCATCTGGGCCCAGGCACCCCAACTTATGGATGGCACGTGTCTTGAACACACGTGCCAAGTTGGTGTTTGGGTTTCTATATGCACTTGCTCGTGTGCAATCTTTAACTGCCACCGCCTCCCACGTGGAGAAAGGGCACACGTGTGTGATACAGCAGCCACTCGTGAGGCCAGCAAGATGTCTTCACGCCAAATAGGCCGATCTGAATCATCTGATCATCAGGTGGGCCAAATGTATAAATTGAAACTAGAATATCCGTCTATTTCACTCAACGATTCATTCGTTACATGCAAGTGTGGCCCACCTGATGATTAAATCAGCCTGATTGATCTCTGATCCCACACACGTATCCCTCGTGTCCACGTGCGAGTACACGTGGCATTCTCACGTGGGAAGTACGACAAGGCGAGTACTATGATATTTACACCCGACGCCTTTAGCAAACACACCGGAATTTTTTTCCAGGGGTGTGGATATCGGTTGCCAGGAAAAACAAAGGGCAGAAAAGAGAGATATGAAAGTGACGTTAACGGCGTCTAACGCCGTCAATAACCGTCGGTTTTGTTGTCGCGGGGGCCACATCCGCAGATGGAGATGGGACGTAGTGAATTACCTTCCCGAGAGGAGGAGGTAACTTTCTTTCTTACGGATGGTTAAAGGGCTGCGGTGGCAGTACGATGGGAGGACTAGGGCCCACTTGACGGAGACATTTCCCTCCAAACAGTGCCGTTTACTTCCCATAACTACGGCAATTACTCGCGTAGGTTTTATATGATCGCCGGATCTAATCGCGCAATGGCTTTTCGGTTTGCTGCCCGCTTGGAATGGAATAGAATCCAGAAAAAGGTAGCATAAACAAGAAATGAGCGGATTCGGTAAGGTCCGGGTAGAACCGAGTTCGGTACTGTGGGGCCCACCTTGATGCGTGTGTTGCATATCCACGCCGTTATTCCGTTTTTCCAGCTCATTTTATGTAATGGGAATAAAAATGAAGCAGATCCAAATCTAAGGTGGACCACTCCACAGGAAGGAGTGGTGATTGATTATTAAAAATTCTTGTGGCAGCAGAAGTTTTAGATCAAGCTGATATTTGTGTTTTTTCTTCATCCAGGTGTGTGTGTGTGTGTGTCTGAGTGTGTGTGTGAGAGAGAGGTTAGATGGCAAATAATCATTAAGGTGGGCCCTAGTAAGTTTTTAATGGTGGGCGTTCAATCACTACTGGGCGGATCTGCTTCATTTTTTAGCTCATGCCCTAACATGATCTGAGAAAACGGATGGACGGCATGGATATACAACACGTGCATCAAGGTGGCCCATGGTCATGGACCTGTCCGAATCCGCTCCCAAACATGTAAACCCCTTGGTGTACGGACTGCATCAGATCCGTCCATATGGTGAGCCCCTTAATGTTGGCCCTGTAAAGCAGGCTATTGATCTTCTGAGTTGCTCAGTGGAGGGCTATGCTCAGAGATCTCTCAGATTTTGGAGATTCCAGTTGACCAATCTAAATCAATTCAAGGCCAGTGCAGCACATTGCCATGCGATCCAGTCCATTCATTATAAAGGGGCCACTACGCGGATTATATTGCCCATAATCGGGGTGATCCACTAGTCAGGTGGGCCACGGCTTAAAAAACCTGAGTGCGGATTAGCTGTAACGAGGTAACAGCTTAGTGGGTGTTACCCTAACCGTGTGGGGCCCACCTTGATGTACTTGATGTATATCCACACCGTCCATCGTTTTTTTAATATCATTTTAGGATTCATTCCTTCACTAATCAGGAATTTCGATCTTTAGGAAGTATCATGATCATCCAATAAGAAGGGTTTCAATTTATTCAAATGAACGATTTGAACACATTGTCTCAAAGCTTAAGAATATCCAAATCTCAGGTGGACCATACCACTAGAAACAACGATGATTGACCATTAAAAACTGTGTGAGCCACAAAAGTTTTGGATCAAGCTGATATTTGTATTTTTTACCTTCATTCAGATCTTCTTGACATTATCGTAAGGCTAGATTGTATATAAACGTTACAAAAACCTTACGATGTACTTTTTGGAATTTTTAATGGCGACTGTTTCTGTAGTTTGGAGTGGACGCTCACCTTTCCATGCTTCCCCCTCTTTTGAAGGTGCACGAATCGCCGTTACCATGGGCTCGCCTCTTTTTCGAGGTTTTTTTCTTGTCATGTTATCATTGGATTTCACTGGATATGTTTTGATAAGTTTGTATAAGACCAGAGTCGCCACTAGTTAGTTACTTCGAATCTACAGTCGGCTAGACCCTGTAGAAACGTTAGAGAAGGAAATTCGAAGATTCTTTCCTTTAAAATGACACTTTTTATCTGCGGTCAGAGATTCGAGGTAAGGGATCACAATTAAAGGATGGGAGAGTGTTAGGAACTCACTCTGCCCATATCGAAGTACGATCTTTACTTCATAGAATCGAACTAATACTTATAAGTCTGAATTAATCCTCATACATTTTCATGAATGATGTAATGCATAAATGTGGGTTTAAACAGTAGGAGTTTTTTATGGACAGGTTCCAATCAAATAGGCAAGCCCAGAGCATATGTTCAAACTGACAGGTGCTTTATGTGATATACATGATGTGTGTTTGATCGGTCAGAGTTTCTGATGGGTAAGTTTCGGGCGAGCCGACAAACCTCAGAGCATATGCTAAGACTTGATCAAGTGCTCATAGTGGAATGATAAGCAAGGGGTTTAAAGAATAATAAATATTACACTATGCTAAATGCGAATGAGATGAAACTGATATAAGAGTAGGAGGATGGACGGAGGTATCATAAGGATTGACTTCGAGCGGCTAAGATCGAGACTTAGATAGCTTGAAAGGCTTGAACCAGGGTCAGATTGGGCTGGACCATGGCTAGACTCTTCTCATTCGGGCTCTCCTTGGTGGAGGAATAGGCTAAGGGGGTGGAGACGGACTCGGATTTTCAGAATTTTCTAGGTTGTTGAGTGATTTTTTTATATGCTAAAATAAGAGAGGAAATTGGGGTACTTATAGCTGTGGAGAGTGGCAACTCCCTATAAATAATTTTGGAGGCCACCCATACGACCACTTTGCTTCAACTTCGGAGCGTACAAACTCCGAACCTGAAGCAAGAAAGCTGTAGATAAGAGGTTCGAAGCTACTTCGAAGTTGTGGCTCAGAGCTAGGTGAGTTGACTGGGTGTAAGGGCTGGATTGACCCAGTGAGTTGACTCGGTGATTTGACTTAGCGGGTTGACTGACCAAGTTTGAATTTTTTAGAAATTTTGTACTGGTTTTTTCTATGGATGGTTTTTCGGACTGGTGTTTAAGGGGTGAGTTGACTGAGTTTAGACTTGAGTTGAGCTATGGATTGGGGCTTGCACGGGTGAATTTGATTAGGTTTTGATATAGGGTTTGGGGGTATGGCTTCCATCTATTAAGCCATCTCAACCAGCTTTGCAGCTGAGGGTGGGGTGTCTACATATGGTCCTCTTAAAATGGCATGGAGAAACAGATGGACAGCATGGATATACGAAAATATCATCGAGGTAGGCTGTACGGTAAGAGTAACACCCATTAAGTTGTTACAAGACAACACCTAATCAACTCCATAAAAAAATACATACACCTGAAAAAACTTGGATTTTTACCCTTGGAATTGCGTAAAAAATCATGGCGTACCTATAAAGGACTAGATTTATTTTCATGCAAGAAAATTACATGATCAGACATACTTAGGTTTGGATGTTGATGTATCTGCATACTGCAGAATGATTGAATCGTTTGTACATCAATAATGGAGATTTCTAGCTGTAATCCAAACGTATATCTTGTATGAAAGACATTCTCGATGTTGTGGTATTGTTGAGAGGAGATCTTGATCTTTCGCACCTTATGTTATTATGAAAAACCTTTCAATGGAACTAGGGTTTTTTGTTTGTGTGAGTGAGGGGACCATATTTATAGAGAAGATGATCTCAAAAGCTTACCCATCATACTTTTTCCCTTTGAAATTTCCACACTGTTGGTTTTTATATCCATCTTGATAATTGTGTTAAGGAATATGGTCTAAGTGTCTCGCTCCAAATAGAGTTGGACACCAAGTCAGACTAAATTGAGCTTGGCATAGCTCGGCTCGGCTCGATCAACAGACTACTTGAGCTCGAGTTTGGCTCAGCTTGGTCCTTGAGCCGAGCAGGGCAACTCGATTCGATTTGGTCACAATTCTAGCATGCTCGAGCCAAGTTCGAGCTTGAGCTTTCAAGCTTATGGTGGAGTTCGATTGTCGAGTCATGTGTATATGCAGACGGCGGGGGCAAGGGGTCAGAGGCAGACGACGTGAGATTGGGCAGAGGCGATAGTTGCCATGTGAGAGGCGGATGGGTAAAGGCGATAGTCAATAAGTTAGAGGTGAACGGGCGAGATCAGGTAGGGCAGCGAGGGGCCAGAGGTGGACAGTCAGGTAGGGCAACAGGGGGATAATCAGGCAGGGCAGCAGGGGGCCAAAGGTGGAGAGAGAGAGAGAGAGAGAGAGAGAGAGAGAGAGAGAACCCAAGATGCCAGACGAACAAGGCAGACAGACGTCGTTGAGGGTAAAACGGGGGTGAGAGAAATTGTTAGAATTTAGGTTGAAATGACAAAATTTAAAAGAGATGTCATCCTAAGTCGGTTTTATTATATATATTTTACTTTCATGATGATAATTTACTAATTATAAATGAGCAAAGTCAAATCAAACTCAAATAGAGTGGAGCCAATATGAACTTTGAATCGAGCTAGGGCCAGCTCGATTTTCAAGCTTAAGAGAATGGCTCGACTTGGTTTGAACCTAGCATTCCATCTGGGTCAAGTCTAGCCGGTTTGAGTTGAGTTGAGTTGAGTGAGCCAACCGAGTTAGCTCGACTGGTGCCCAACTCTAGCCCTAAACTTATATGTAATTATTACAACTATAGCCGCCCTAGTGAATAGTTCAATTTGAATAATCTAACAATAAGATCAAAACCAATAATCGTGTGTGACCCATCTAATAAAGTCTTACCGTTGCACCTCTATCCTATGCTGGGACATGTGTGAGATTGTCCCATTGAGTACTTTGATGGTGTGGACCCTCGCCGATTTTTCCGCGCTCCCACACGACGTCGTTCTCCCTTTCCCTTCGGAAGAAGAAGAAGAAGAGGTGCGTGAGTGCGAAATCGCCGTTTGTGCCACTGGTTTGCCTCGTTCTCGAGGGCTTTGTTTGGTTGTCGTATTGAGCTGGATGTGCTTAAATGAATTTATATAAGACCAGAGTCGCCCACTAGCCAGTTACTTCGAATCTACAGTCGGCTAGACCCCGTAGAAACGTTAGAGAAGGGAATCCGAAGATTCCTTCCTCTAAAATGACTCCTGTTGATCTGCGGTCAGAGATTCAAGGTAAGGGATCACGGTTACAGGGTGCTAGTAGTGAAGTAGGGGGGTTGGAAGAAAAGTAAATGTTGCACTTATGCTAGATGCGAATGAGATGATGCTGGAAAAAGAGTAGCTGGGTGGACGGAGGTGTCGCAAGGGTTGGCTTCGAGTGGTTGGATCAAGACTTAGATGGCTTGGGAGGCTTGGACCAGTGGTCAGGCTGGGCTGGACCAGGGTTAGACTCTCCTCACTCGGGCTCTCCTTGGTGGAAAAATGGGCTAAAGGGTGGAGAGATGGACTCAGAGCTCTCGGGCTGAAATGGACTCGAATGGCTTGTTGAAATGAGAAGGGGAGGGGGGTATTTATAGCAGCGAGAGGGGCATTCTCGTAATTTTTTTCCGGGCGGCCTGCCATGGGCCGCCCGTACGGCCGCTCCTCGGTTTCCAGCGAGTACGGCCGTTCCCTCGGGGCTGCTGTTGGACTCGCTGGTTGACTCAGTGAGTTGACTCAGCGGGTCGACTCGGTGGTTTGACTCGACGGGTTGACTCGACGGGTTGACTTTGTGTTTTGACTCGACGGGTTGACTCGGCGGGTTAACTCAGCAGGTTAACTCAGCGAGTTGACTCAGTGAGTTTGACTTTTTTTGGGATTTTTTGACTGGCCTTTTTTATGGGGGGTTTTTCAGGGTGGTTTTTAGGACTGGGTTGACTGGTTTCAGGCTTGAACTGGGCTATGGAATGGGGCTTACAAGGGTGAGTTTGGCTGAGTTTGGACTTGGGATTTGGGGGTATGGTCCTCCGTTCAACCAGCTATCTCTACCAACAGTGTAGCCGAAGGTGGGGTGTCTACAGATGGGATATTTAATCCACGATGACATTACATACAGTTATCCATGTTATCCAGTTGAAGGTTCAATTATCTATCCAGTGATCGATGCTTGGAGTGGGCCACAGGGCTGATAAAATGGTACTGATCCAGCCTTGGGTAGGAGGCTGAGATGGACCAGTTCCATTTTGTGCATTTGGTAGAAAATGGTTGTACAATTGGGATTGGATTTATCAGAAGTTCTAATCCATCCATTTTGCTGCAAGGCACGTTAGATGGGCAGAATATCCATTGCACGAAAGGTGGGGCACACAAGGATGATCACATGATAATAAAATCAGGCTGATCTAGTAATGGAGCAGGCTTGTTTGGCGCATGGTATTAGAAGGGATGGAACGATATTAGGTGGGATTAACATCATTTATTGCAAAATGATTATATGTCTTGTAATACCATGGTATTTTCACCATCCAATCCCATGTTTGGGATCAAATTTCTATTATGGGAAAAACATTGGATTAAGCCAAAATCCTTTTGGTGGACTATGGAATTGTACTAAATGGATCAAATTCACAGTGGATGTAAGTCACTTGTAAATGTATATAATCATATCATGTATAAATGGCTTATATGAATTGACAACAGGGATAAAACACATGCTTCAATGTAGGACCCACATCTATTCAAAATCCCATGAAACCCGCTTGAGATCAAATGCAATTCCATCCCACCTAATTCTATCTAAGATGAGACCTTGGGAAACACCAAGTCTGCTCTGACTTTGGGCCTACCTTGATGCATGTGTTGTATATCTGCACTGTCCATACATTTTTTTCATCTCATCTGAAGTCATGGATTAAAAAAAGAAGCTGATCTAAATCTCAAGTGGACCACACCGTAGTAAACCGTGGCAATGAATGCCTCCACTTCGATCCACTTTATTTTTGGGCTCGCAGCTAAGGCTTGATTACAAATTTATATATCTATTTTAACTAACAATAATTGTATTTAATTACCAATTTCCTTATTTGATTTATTAGTTTTAATATTCTATTAATGATATTCTTTCATTACTTTAATATTAAAAATAAATAAATTAGCACAATGCATCTTCCGGTGGCCATGCCCATCACTATCAGTAGATGAATTTAAAACAATGAAAAGAAAATTTCAATGGCTAGAATTCAACTTTAGATATCAATGGATTTCATTGAAGATAATATGGAAGGTTCAGATCATGGGGCCATCTCAGCATGTGGGCCCCAGTGGGCGGCGAAACACGCTAGATCCCCAATCGCGAAAGCACCCGACGTGTACCAAAAGAATATGGAGTATATACCGAGTCGCCGATCATTAAGCCGATTAATCGAATCATGACGCCGTTACAATGGGCGCCTTTAAAACATCGCTTGCGTGGGTTGCTGTCAACCCCGAAAAGGACTGGTACTTACATGCAGCTGCTGCATGCAGTTAGAGATAGAAAAGACACGTCCTTGGCCCTAGGATATTTATAGTATCCTCTTCCACTCTATTTATACGTGCGGGAACCATGTTTCTCAAATCCAGACCGTTCATCTACCCAACCTTTACTACGGATGAAGAAATATCCTATCCTATCCTTCCATTTCTGGGTCTTTCTCCTTATATGTGGAGTCTTTTATTAACGGTCTATATTCAGTCTGCCTTTCCATGACATAGAACTGCCTCCACCGGTTAGATCTCTCGAACAGGTTGTCCATCTCAAGTGGGGCCCACTAGGTCGATGGTCTGGACCGTTAGATCATTAGCACCACTTGTATGTGCTTTAGTCCGTCACGCGTGGATCCTTCGCCATTTGCTGAAATGATGGTGACTTATCCAGCCAGCACATGACGTAGGTTTAAATCAATCTTAACCGTCCAAAGAGTGTAGCCCGTTGTAGTATCCTATTTGAGGGACGCGGTTTTAACTAGTGACCCAATTCCAACGATCAAGCTGGTGTGCCCCACCGTGACGTTAAGTGTTTTATCCACACCATCCATTCATTTTGCTAGCTTGTTTTTGGGCATGAGCCCAAAAATGAAGCATATCCAAATCCTCAGCTGACCACGCCACAGAAACAGTGGTGATTGAATGCCCACCGTTAAAAAACTCCAGGTGGGCCACAAAACTTTTGGATCAAACCGACATTTGCGTTTTTCCTTCATCCATCTCCGTGTGACCAGACCTTATCAACAAGTTATGGAAAATAAACATTACCGTGGGCTCTGGTAAGTTTTCAATGGTGGGCATTCAATCACCACCATTTCCTGTGGTGTGGTCCACTTGAGATTTTGATTACTTTCATGTTCTGGCTCATGCCCTAAAAATGAGCAGGCAAAACGGCTGGACCACGTGGATCTACTACACTGTGGGCCCTATGGTCCACGCCCGAGCCCCATCCTGACCGAATCTACTCTCCTATGGAAGCGGATTGTGCACTGAGTAATTCATAACTCTGTGGGCCCCACCGATGTGCGTACCTTATCCACATCCACGCCGTCCAACCATTTTATCCGCTAATTTTAGAGTATGAGCCCAAACTTGGAGTATATCCAAAGCTCAAGTGGACCACACTACAAGAAATATTGAATACTTACCGTTGAAAACTTATCGGGACACACAAGTTTTGGATCAAGCTAATATTTTGTTTTCGCTTCATCCATGTCTGTATGACCTTATGAACGGGTTGGATGACAAACAAACATCTCTGTAGATCCTAGGAAGGTTTCAATGGTGGATATCTCTACCCACTGTTTCTGATGGTGTGGTCAGCTAAAGCCTTGGATATGCTTCAATTTTGGTTTCATGCAATAAAATAATCTGAAAAAACGGATGGACGGTGTGGATAAGATACTTACATCCACGGTGAGCCCCACAGTTTTTACAGCGGTGCGCAATCAGCTTCCCTCTCCTAGCCGCTTCCATTTTCTTGTCCATTCGTAGGAAGCAATGGGATGGATGGAAAAGAATCATACTGTTGCTACTGATGGATTCATCATTCCAACGGTCTGGATTGATGTACACGTATGCCACGCGTACAGCGGTGAGTGATCACCATCTAAAAGAAAGCAGCGAGTTTCTCTTTCCTCATAATAGAGACTGAAGAGTGAAGAAAGCATATAATGCAGTTCAGAGAGAGAGAGAGAGAGAGATGGGTGACCTCCGTCCGGACCCACTTTCGACGTACGGGGCCTACTATGGACAGACCATGGACGGTCTTCCTTTCTTTAAAAAGCGATCCTTACCATCCGAAACGGCGCGCGGAATGGATAGGACCCACCTAGAGACTGACGGTGCTGTCAGGGGCTCTGTGGGGCCCACCGTGATGGAATGCCAAGTGGACCACTCAATTGAAAACATTAGGGATTGAAATCCTAAACTTTTTGGGCCACACAACTTTTGGACCAAGCTGATATTTTATGTTTTCCCTTCATCCACGTCTATGGATGGTAAATTCCACGGTGGACAACGATGAGGTGACTGTCACCACTGCTTCCTGTGGTGTGGTCCACTCGAGCATTAAATCTGCCTCCTTTTTCTTGCTAATGTCTTAAAATGATGGGTAAAAAATGGATGGACCGCATGGATAAAATACATATATCACAGTGGACCCCACAGAACCCTGATAGGACCGTCTGTCTCAAGCTTAGGTAATGGTGGGGTAGTACCCAATCCGCGTCCATCTGAAGCTGATTTATCTGTCCGTAGATCATGTAGATAGAATTCTTTTGTCAAATCCTATACTCTACTTAAATTATAATAACAACAGGACCCACAACTTTAACGGTTCAGATCATCCATGCAAGTGGGCCAACAATCAAACTACAGATTTACTTATGTAGTCCCGCAGACTACAAGACCGGGCACAAGAGAGAATTATTTCCAAGGTAAAGTTAAAAACCTCTCTGCCACCTCTCTCTCTCTCCTCTGCTGCACTGCTGCAGTACCACCTGCAACGATACAGCTCTCTCTCTCTTCTTTTTTCAGAGAGAGAGAGAGAGAGAGAGAGCTGGGCCTGTATTAAGAGAGCGCGCCAGTTGGATGTGATGGAACGTACGAAAGCCCGTCGTGATCTCTCTTCAAAGCGAAAAACCTCTCTCTCTCATCTGCTGCTGCCTGCTGCTGGTTTTTGCTCGTCTCGACGCCTTCGTTTTCTCTCTATGTCGGTGGGAAGAGGTTTTTAGGTGCTTGAGTCACTATTTATTTCTCGCTTTTTCATTGTAAGCTTGTTTTCATGGCGGACAGAGGTTTCTGAGCTTGATTTCGTCGTGTAAGATTTTAAACCTGGAGTTTTTTTGTTTCCAAAGAAAATATTGCAGTTTTTCTTTGAAAAGCTCGTTGTAGAAGTTTTCTCTCTCTCTCTCTCTCTCTCTCTCTGAGCTTGATTTGATGGCGGGTTGAGGTTTTTTGAGCTTGATTTCGTCGTTTTTGTAGAAATGTCGTTTCGAATACCTGCTGCAGTTTGCAGATTTTCTCCAAAGAAGTCGTTTTGAGTGCGACTTTGGAAATGAGATTTTCGAAGCGCTCTCTCTCTCGGTCGAGCTAGTTTCACTTCGGTTGGAGGTTACAGAACTTGATTTCCTACGCTAGTTTTTTTGAAGGATTTTCTACGGAGAATCTCGTTTTCACTGTCTTACATTTGGGAGATTTTTCTTCAGAAGGCTCGTTGACGTAACCGGCAGTGGGAAGAAAAGGTTTCAGAGCCTTTCCTCTCTCTCCCCCTCTGCAGAGCTTGCAAGCTCGTTTTAATGGCGGTAGGTCTGCAAGTTTGATTTGTCGCCTTGAATTCGTATGCGAAGGATTTTCAGTAGGCATTGAGCGGATTATCGCTTCGAGGCTCGTTTCAGTGCGAGGGCTAGGATTCAGAGCTTTTCATCTCCCTCTCTTTCAAGCAAGCTCGTTCGAGGCTCTTTTTAGAGGTCGCGTTTGAAGGTTTTTGTATGGAAATTTCGGTTTCATGCCAGTAGAAGGCCGAGGTTTTGCGGATCGTCTCATATATTAGGAAGATATCTTTATCGAAAGCCCGCTATAGTGGCGTCGAATCTGGTTTTGGAGCGGGCAGAAGAGATTCTTTGCAGATGAAGCTCCTTTTCATGGAAATCTTGTCTTGATGGTGGCGGGAATCTGGTCTGGATCGGTTTTTGCCCTACCACGAGTGCTGTTTCTGCAGCGGTGATGGCATTCTGCGGGAGAGAAGATCTAACGGTCGGAATGCACCGACTGATCATTCTGCTGGTTTTGATCGGGGCGTTGAGTTTCCATCGAGCGGATTCGGATGATGGTAAGCTTATCCTAGAAGCTCCTTTCTGTTGTAATCTCTCTCTGTGTTTTTTTATTTTTCGCCAACTCTCCTATTTTTTATTTGATATTCTTGATTTTTAGCGGGAAATGGTACTATGATATCTTCATTTGTTTTGCTCTCCCCCCTCCCCCCCCTAATAGGATATTTGCCGTTGTGATCTTTCTCTCTGTGGTTTTTTTAATTTTTCGCCAACTCTCCTATTTTTTTATTTGATATTCTTGATTTTTAGCGGGAAATGGTACTCTGATATCTTCATTTGTTTTGCTCTCCCCCCTTCCCCCCCCTCATAGGATATTTGCCGTTGTGATCTCTCTCTCTCTGTGTTTTTTTTATTTTTCGCCAACTCTCCTATTTTTTTATTTGATGTTCTTGATTTTTAGCGGGAAATGGTACTCTGATATCTTCATTTGGGACCCCCCCCCCCCCCCCCCCCCCCCCCGGAAGAGGATAGTTTGGGGTAGTGTAGTACTGAAAGCAGAAAGATCGGTCCATGAATTAAAAAGCTGGGTTGAAATGTTTAGCTTCTGTCTCTTCGCCAGCGGATTGGATTTATTCTTTGGGGCTTTTTTTGGGGGGGGGGCGGTGTTTAGGTGATCTTCATTGACCTCTGTTCTTGGTCAACTATCATCCGAAACTGGTATGATATCATCTGAAACCATTACTAATCGCAGTATTGCCATGAACAGTACGGCTGTATCGGTGGTGAGCAATATGATACCCGATCCACTTGTTTAACACCTTGCCTCTATTTTTGTGGCCTGTTCCCATATTTTGAATTTTCTATCTTACATTCCTGCTGTTAGCTTACAATGAAATATTTCCTCCAGAAATCTACAGTTAACAATAGACTGCTGTAAAGAGGGGCAAGAGATCTTAAGTTCAACTGAGGACTTCCCTTTATTACCCAATATTTATAAGCATGATTGAGTGACTTTGGTTGAGTCTAAGAATGACTTGGTATTTCAATAGAGGGAACTGGAATGTCAGCTGGTCGCATGTACTCTAAAACACTCGATCCAGTGCTCCAGAGTCTGAAATGAAAACTGAACAATGTTACTTGCATCCTGCTTGTCGCATGAGCTACAGATGCTGTTGTGGGGGCACATGTGAGATCTGGGATATTCATCCGGAAGGGTTCCCGGTAGGATGTATACCAGTGACTTTCCTTTTCCCAACCATCCATTATCTTCATGCATGTGCGGCACACACTTGATGTATGCACCTGCTGGGCTGTGGGTGAGGAACAAGTCACCATGGGCACTCCTGATGAAATGGCCAGGATCCCACACATGGACCATGTCAACATGTGTGGGGATGCTTTCTAATATCATTCATCAATCACAATGTACTGTGAGCTCTGTACACACGAGAAATTTGGAGCATATGACCAGGTTACGAGTTGAGTCGGATCTTCATTGTTGCTGAGTTGATTTTTGAGTTCTTTATTTTTTGAGACATTTATCATTGGTCTTATCTGTTTCTAGGAGCAACGATTTTGGAGATAAAGAAGTCCTTCCGTGACGTTGATAATGTGTTATATGACTGGATTGATGCTGCATCATCAGACCATTGTTCATGGAGGGGGGTTACATGTGATAATGTGACTTTCGATGTTGTTGCACTGTAAGCTATCATTTTCACCGGTTCCTTGCAATAGTGATGATCGAGCTTGCCAAAGGAATTCCAGTTTTGATAATGTATTGTACTGCAATTCTATATGATTGGATATGACTTGATGTTGAAGTTCCATTTGCTCCATGCAGTAATCTTTCTGGTTTAAATCTCGATGGGGAAATCTCTCCTGCAATTGGAGATCTAAAAGGCCTACTCTCCATGTATGTGTCTTCTATATCTCTATTTGTTTTTAACATTTATGCAGTCACCCTTTTACCTAATGTCAGCAGATGGATGATTTTGTTGTTACTTATGGATTCTTTTGTGATATTTTGAATTGGAACTTGATGGATTTTGATATCACTAATCCTGGTGGGGTGTCTGGGCAGAGATCTTAGGGGAAACCATCTCTCAGGACAGATCCCAGATGAGATTGGAGACTGTTCTTTGCTAAAAAGCCTGTAAGCCTTTTTCAATTCAGGAATTTATGCTTGCAAAATATGCCTTGCCTGCCCTAGGCTATGGTGCTTGACCATTTTAGTTCATCACACTGCAATTTTTTGATGTGGCTTTGAATGTTTTTTTATCTATGGTATTTCATAACTAGCAATTGGTTTGCTAACATTTTATGGGTGGGTTCGTGGGTGCTGTCATCAGGGATTTGTCTTTCAACGACATCTATGGGGATATACCATTTTCAATTTCAAAGTTGAAACAGTTGGAATCCCTGTAAGCTCCTTTAGACTAGAATACCTCTTACCTACGTTGCTCCTTGATAAATGCATTCCCAGTGAGCATAGTTGCATTTGTGGATTTTTCAGGATATTAAAAAACAACCAGCTGATGGGACCCATTCCTTCAACTCTGTCTCAGATACCAAACTTGAAAATACTGTAAGTTGTTTTTTGTCCCTTCTCTCTCCAATTTCTGATTAATGATGCATGAATTTCAACGATGCTGACTCCATCTTCAGGGATCTGGCCCAAAATAAACTGAGTGGGGACATACCGAGGCTTATTTACTGGAATGAAGTTTTGCAGTATCTGTGAGTTGTCAGGACCTCATACTTAGAGCTAATTGTTTCTCTCTCCTTTTTTTTTTTTTTTTTTTGTGTGTATGCGGCAGCTACCTCTCGTCATTGAAATTTGATAATCATTAGATAATTTGTCTTCGTTTTTCTTTTGCCTTTTCCTGTTGATATACATCTCTACATGATTTCTTAATAATAAACTACATTGTTTTCTTAACGAGTCTTGTAATTCAGGGGATTGCGAGGCAACAATCTGGCAGGGACTCTCTCTGCTGATATGTGCCAGTTGACTGGGTTGTGGTATTTGTAAGTTGTCAGCCTCATCTCTGAAATTGCAATAATTGCAGTAATTTCAATGACTTTTTCTCTATGGCATGATTTCCCATCTGATTCCCAATGACCACTATTTCAGTGATGTGAGAAACAACAGTTTGACAGGGAGCATTCCAAAGAATATTGGAAACTGTACCAGCTTCCAGGTTTTGTATGTACACCACCTCCCTCTACATGTTTATCTTTTGAGGTGCATAAAATGGCCATGATTTGAGATTGAATTTTTCTCCAATTGCTAGGGACTTGTCTTACAATCAGCTCACAGGAGAGATTCCTTTCAATATTGGGTTTCTGCAAGTTGCAACATTGTATGATGCCAGTAACTTTCTTCACTTTTCAACTCAAAGAATGGGAGTTGGGTCTAGATGACTTGCTTTTGTAGTCTTTGGGACTCCTTTGCCTGCATTTTCTCAGTCTCAAGTTTCTTTTTGTATATAACATCCTTGAATTAACAGCTGTTATTTTTGTCATTATTAGATCTCTGCAAGGAAACCAGCTGTCTGGGCCAATTCCACCTGTGATCGGTCTGATGCAGGCACTTGCCGTGCTGTAAGCACTGTAAATTTACTATTCTTGGAACTTAGAAGTTAGTGAATCAAAGAGTAACATAGCATGTCACTTGCATTCCTCAAAAAATTAAATCCCCCCATTCTATCTTGCGTCCCAAAAGTCCTGTTCTTCTTCTTAGATCAAGATTTAACATCATTTTCTGTGATCTTGCGGCAGAGATCTGAGTTGCAACCTTCTAAGTGGACCCATTCCTCCTATTCTAGGCAATTTGACTTACACCGAGAAACTGTAAGTTTATGTTTTTCCAAATTAGTTTTAAGCCCTATTATTTTTTAGCTAGAGAATGTTGCTCCTGTTATTTTTATCTCTAAAGAGTTATACAACACCTAATTTTCTCATATGAGTTGTATGGTCTCACAGTAGTAAAAGATACATCAGACACTGATGGAGCCTGTCTTGAAATCTATAGGTATTTGCACAGTAATAAGCTGACAGGATCCATTCCCCCTGAGCTGGGCAATATGACAAATCTTCACTATCTGTAAGGAAATGTTATTTTGTTATTTACCTGTGTGGAAGTTGGGAAAAAGAGTTAAAGTTGACGGTGGCGAATCGGTGCATGTGCAGGGAGCTGAATGATAATCAGTTGTCTGGGCATATTCCCCCTGAACTTGGGAGGCTTGCAGACTTGTTTGACCTGTACGACTTGTTTAGAGCTTCCTATAGTTGTTTTACCTTGGCTCAATTGTGTTTGTCTCATTTATCTGCTCTCAGGGACTGTTAAAATCTGTTATCCAGGTAACTAAGTGCTGCAACCCTTTTGCAGGAATGTTGCTAACAACAATCTTGAAGGGCCAATCCCTGAAAATTTAAGCTCATGTGTGAATCTTAATAACCTGTAAGCAGTTAATTTTTCTCCAGTTGCTTGGTTTTATGGTTAATTTATGTACTGCAAATCATGATTTTAACATGGGTTTGGTTGCAGCAATGTGTATGGGAATAGGCTGAATGGAACCATTCCACGTGCATTCCAAAAGCTTGAGAGCATGACAAACTTGTGAGTCCGATCCTGTCTCATTGGAATTTACCTTTTTCATTATATTTTCTTGTGTTTTCAATGTAGCTAAAAATGTGTGCATTTGTGTGCATGCTTGCGTTTTCAATGTAGCTAAAAATGTGTGCATTTGTGTGCATGCTTGCGTTTTCAATGTAGCTAAAAATGTGTGCATTTGTGTGCATGCTTGCGTTTTCAATGTAGCAAAAAACAGCTTCGTTGCATTTCTTGATTCAGCGATTGTGCTGCAGACTATTGGATTTTTGCTAGTTCCAATTGCTTGGAAAGATCTCATGGTGTTTTCAATTGCCTCTGACAGGAATCTATCATCAAACAGCCTCAAGGGTCCCATACCTATTGAGCTGTCCCGAATCGGTAATCTGGATACTCTGTGAGTACCAACATCCACAGAATTCCAATTTATCCCATTTGCTGCCATTGAATGTCACCTCTGAATGCCAGGGATGTTTTCTTCAGGGACGTTTCAAACAACAAGATTAGTGGTTCTATTCCGGCTTCCGTTGGTGACTTGGAACATCTGCTGAAACTGTGAGTTCAGTTATTGGCCGCTCGTCTTCTTCACTTCCTTTCATTGACATTCTTGTTTTCTTTCAGAAATTTGAGCAACAATCATCTAGTTGGACCCATCCCAGCCGAATTCGGAAACCTAAGAAGCATTATGGACCTGTAAGAAAAATCTCTCTCCAGAATATGATGCTTATGGTGCTAATAAATATTGATCCATGATCTCTCGAACGCTGCCAACAATGTTTCTTTTGCGATTGTGCATTTGTAGGGACCTCTCAAACAATCGCCTCTCGGGTTCAATTCCTCAGGAACTTGGTCAGCTGCAAAGTTTGTTCTCACTGTGAGTTCTCAATATTTTTCACATCCAATTTATACATCTGGTAGTGGTAGAAAATTAAAATATTCTGCTATTTATGGATTTCAACAGATTTTTTTTTACCACATGGAGATAATCTTTTTGCCTGATAAAAGCTGATTTGTATAGTTTTTTTATTCTCTGATGCTTGGGTACAACTTCTGCAGGAGAGTAGAACATAACAATTTGTCGGGTGACATATTCCCACTGATCAACTGCTTCAGTCTTACTGTATTGTAAGTTCACTTCAAAAAGAGGAACATTGGGTCATATCCTAGATTTACTTCAAATTATAAACTAGTAAAATCCTGTGTATTTATGCAATCTTACTGCATATGACCAGAAATGTTTCATACAACAACCTAGCTGGTGATATTCCAACTGGCAACAATTTCTCGAGATTTTCTCAGGATAGGTAAAGAAAACAAAGTCTCTTATACTTTCTACCAGCCATAGTAGAAACATGGCGGAACATGGAACAGGGTTTAAATCTGCTACACTTAGTTCTGTATGGATACTGATGACTGCCTTCGAGTCTTTTAGTTTTAAAATCATTCTTTTTTGAGTTATTCAAAATCCAGTTTTCCCTTTTTGTTTAAAATTCTCTAATTCTTATTTTGTGGTTACACCACTTCTGATCCAGCTTCTTGGGAAATCCTGGTCTTTGCGGCTATTGGCTCAGTCCTTGTCAGGCATCCCATCCGCCAGAAAGAGGTAGAGATGACTACGGTTGTTGATTCATTGCCTAAACCATATCTAAACTATATTCTAGGGAAACCCTTTGGCCATTGTTCTATATATGACTAGTTTGACAAATGGTATTTGAAGCCCCCTTTTTAATCTATTCTCCTGGAAATACATGGGCTATTTTCACCATTTTAACGAGAAAAAAACATCTGCTATTCGTTTTTTGGGAACTCGGTATGTAAGCCCCTAGATGAACTGTTCAGTGTAAGAGACTAAAATTGCCTCTTTTGTTCTTTTACCATTGCATATGCAGCTTCAATCTCTAAAGTTGCCATCCTGGCAATTGCTTTAGGCGCTCTTGTGATTCTCCTCCTGATCCTAGTGGCAGCGTGCCGACCACACAATCCAAATCCCTTCCCAGAAGGATCCCCTGACAAACCAGGTTACTGGCTTAACTTATACGTTTACATACACGAGTCTAAACTGCTGCAGTAAACCATGGAATGACTCTTTTGAAGTTTTAATAGAGTTAGTTCCAATTATGGATTGTAATGTTTGCGTCTGGTATTTTATCCACATTGCCAGAAAAGAACAGATGATGATGTTTTTTCTTTAATCATTTTGGTTAGCTACTTGATTACTTCTTTATTTTATTTTATTTTTCTTTCTTTTTTTGAACATGACTAGTCCGGCTGTAGAAACTGCCAAATCCGGAAACAAGATTATTTCAATGCAGTCATGCTGCATATGAAGATTTGCAGCTAGAGTTATGTGGCTGTTGCAAATGTGGGTAGGCCCACCTGTTAAATGGTCCGTATCTCACATGTGTTGCAATGGAATGTACGGTGAATGTGTAGGGTTGAGAATCCTTCTCCCATAGGTCGCTTTATGATCCATGTGTCACTTGTCGCTGTAATGGCACGCATGGTAAGAGCAGGTTTGAGAATCCTTATTCTGCGGCCAGCTTTTGCAGAGAGCCCTTGTGGAAACTGACCAGATATTAAGGTTCAAGACCTGCATGATCTTAAAAGGTTCGGATGTTGGAAGGCTGCACATTCTTTGCAGGTGCCCCAGAAGGGAAATGGCACTTGCCCGCCTCTATGGAAGAATGACATGTCATGTCATATCACTTTTACACTGTATTTTCTCTTAGTTGTTTACCTAGTAGTCTGGCCATTCATTGATTTTTTCCTCTCTTTTTCTACGGCATGGGGCTTGTTTGTTGCAGTTCATATCCCTCCGAAACTGGTGATTCTCCACATGAACATGGCTCTCCATGTGTATGAAGACATCATGAGGATGACTGAGAACCTGAGTGAGAAGTACATAATCGGGTATGGTGCATCGAGCACGGTCTACAAGTGTGTGCTGAAGAACTGCAGGCCGGTTGCCATCAAGAGGCTTTACTCACACTATCCGCAAAGCCTGAAGGAGTTTGAGACGGAGCTGGAGACGGTTGGGAGCATCAAGCATCGGAATCTGGTCAGCCTCCAAGGATACTCCCTGTCTCCTGCCGGTAATCTCCTGTTCTACGATTACATGGATAATGGCAGCCTCTGGGACCTTCTGCACGGTATGTCCCGTTTCTTGAACAGTACATGAGTACATTCATCTGCATGTATGCAGAATGGTTTTCTGTTTGTGTTTGGTTGCACCAAAAATCATGTTATTTCATGATTAATCAGTGTAACTTGGTGCAAAATATCAAGAAGTTTCATGATAATTGGTTGCAACCAAATGCACCCTTATACAGCATAGAGCTGAGCAGTGGGCCATCGAAGAAGTTTTGGCTTGTTGATCAGTCAAATTTTGATAGTAGAGTTGTTACATATACAACTATTGGATGGGTGGGGTATGTACGTTAGACACTGGTGACCAGTACTCTTATACATGTGCAATAAAACTGGCTAAATTGTTGCCCCCATCATCATTAAACTACGTTATAAAAATCAGGTTGGTTGAACAATCCCAACCTCTGATTCATGGACACTTGTTTTTTGAAATAAGGCCATTGGATATTTTTCCAATCTTAATCATCCAATACGTGTCCAGCATTCTAAAATTTCAATAAACCAATTAGAGTTTTTATCTTTTTTGTTCATGGATTGTTTAGTTTGAATTATATGTATGCCATGCAAGCAATTCCCATGTAATTTGTCTGCATGCCATCCATCACTCTGCCAGAGTATCAAACTACTTCTCTTCCATCTATGTATGTAGGTGTAGTGCTCTATGTTTCAATGAAGAGAATGTATGTTGCATGCATGTTGGTTTGGGTGCCACTACATTGATGATCATGTGCATGACGGTTCATGTGCATTCATTAAATGTACATTCAAACAACCATGTGAGGTCATTAGGTACAGTGCATGGGATGTATATCAGCCATGCATGGTATATGACCAACCATCAATAGTGTTGAGGGATCAGACCTCCCGTTACATGACTTGGAAACTCTTATACCTGCCCCCTTCTTTTTTTCAGGCCCTTCAAAGAAGAAGAAGCTTGACTGGGACACCCGCCTGCGAATCGCATTAGGTGCGGCCCAAGGACTCTCTTATCTCCACCATGACTGCAGCCCACGGATAATCCACAGGGACGTGAAATCATCTAACATACTCTTGGACAAGGATTTTGAGGCCCACCTCACCGACTTTGGCATTGCAAAGAGCCTATGTGTGTCGAAGACCCACACCTCCACGTACATCATGGGGACTATCGGCTACATAGACCCCGAGTATGCTCGCACGTCCCGCCTTAATGAGAAATCCGATGTTTACAGCTTCGGGATTGTCCTGCTCGAGCTGCTGACTGGGAAAAAAGCTGTAGACAATGACTCCAATCTTCATCAGCTGGTAAGCTGAACTATACAGAACTTGGTGTTTCTTAGATCTGGATCATCAAACTGCTGGGGCTAGAATTCACCCTGATTGGATGTTCAACAAGTTTGATGGTTGGTCTGTTTTTTTGACTGATACAGACTTCTAGGCCTCTAATCACAAAATAATCCAAGATGGGGCAGTTAAATATCACCCTTGATCGTAGATGCATGTCCCCAATTGAACGGACAGGATTTGATTGATGTTTGGCATTCAACGATTGACAGTTTCGGTTGATGTTTGGCATGGAATTAGGCACAATAATGTTCGGGCGTGATTTTTATATCCCCCTACATCTAAATTAGCTTCCAGGCACCATTTTTATCCACCACCTTTGTCTGTTGATCACTGCAAATGGGCCATACCCCAGGATTCCAGTTGGATAGCAGTCGAAATCACTACTGGATGGTAGGAAAATGTCCAAACAGTGGTAGGCATTCAGTTGGCTAGATTTGCGAATGTAGCATGTAGGATCATCAGACCACTGAATTTTTGGACGTAATCCCTATCAAGGAATGGCCCGGCAGATGCATCAGCTTAGATGTTACCCTACAAATGCAAACATTGCTACGAAACACTTGTCCTGATGTCCCTGCTCATGTCCAACAGATCCTTTCCAAGACGGCCACAAACACAGTCATGGAGACCGTTGATCCGGAGATATCTGCCACGTGCAAGGATCTTGGTGCCGTGAAGAAGGTATTCCAGCTAGCTCTCCTCTGCACCAAGAAGCAGCCCACTGATAGGCCGACAATGCACGAGGTGACACGAGTTATCGGGTCCCTCGTGCTGGCCAGTACGCCGCTGAAGCCGGCCCCACCACCGCTGTCGGTCCCGAGCTACATGGACGAGTATGGCAACATTAAGAACCCAGCTGTGCTACCGTCCGCCACCCTGAGCAGCACCTCAGATGCCAACCTCTTTCTGAAATTCGGGGAGGTAATATCTCAGAACACCGTCTGATCAAAATCAAAATCAAACGGCTATGATTTTATTAGTAAAAGGAAGGTTTGAGAGAGAGAGAGGACGATTTCCTTTTACTAATAAATGCCAAGAGTCTGTACTTAAAAAAAAAAAAAAAAAACTGTTCGATTCTAGAATGCGCCGGGGGTGGAAGGTGAACAGGGAATGGTCACACTGGTCGTCACGTGCGTTATGTATGCCTTTTTGTACAGCACTGAATTATTGTACTGTCGGCCCTTTTGTCTCCATTCGCATCCTACGTGGAGCCTGCGGTGTATTGGCAGGTGTGGTCCACCTGTTTTGATGATGGCCTTGGCATTTCATTGGTTGTCCGGTGCGGAGCCCGTGACTCTCCTATTGGGAGCGCCTTGTACTTCGCATGTAATTATGTGTGTACTCAGGGCGCCTGCAACTTGTACTGGTGTCCGTGGGCCCCACCTGGACTGGACTGGACTGGACTGGACTGGACAACACCCTTTGTATGTTTGCCATGACCGTCAGATCGTGGAGGAATGGTCTATTTCGGTTCTATAGAGTTAGCAATTGAATTAGAAAACGCTTGCATGTGGTTATAAGGGTTTTGTCATGGCCCCACCCGGAGTAGCCGCTTTTCTTAACCCATGGTGAATGATGGCCGTTGATGTAGAGAATGGAACGGTTGAATCCGGCAATATTTACGGGCCCCATTAGCCAGCTTAAGTTTGTATGAAAACTCTGCAACATTTGTACAGCTGTGTGAGGGCCCACCATGATGGGTGTTCATGGAGCCCATCCAGCCTGATCTTTAGATCAAGTGGTGTGGCCCACTGGAAGTTTTGGAATCGCCTGATTTTTGGGGTGTCATTTGTTCAAGTGGGGATATCTCCTGAATGGACTGGATGGCTTTTACAAAACGCGGTGGGTCACAATCAATCTAAAAATAGTTTTAATGTTGGGTGTCCTGATGCACGGGTCAGTAGCGGTGGGCCCACCATGTTGTCTGTTTTTTTATCCACGCCGTACATCCTTATTTCGACTGTTTTAGGGCATGATCCCAAATAGAGGCAGACGCAAATCTCAAGTGGACCGCCACAAGAAAACGGTGGTGAGATTGTTTTAGGGCATGTATCCAAATTGAGGCAGACGCAAATCTCAAGCGGACCACTCCACAAGAAAACGGTGGTGTGATTGAACGCCCACCATTAAAAACTTTACAGGGCTCCCTATAGTGGTTATTTGCCATCCAACCCGTTGATGAGGTCACACAGGCCTGGATGAAGGTAAAATACAAATCTCAGCTTCATCCAAAACTCGTGGCCCCCAATAAGTTTTTAATGGTGGCCGTTCAATCACCACTGTTTCCTGTGGTGCTCCACATAAGATTTTGACTGCCACATTTTTGGGCCCATGCCCTAGAATGATATGGAAAAACTGGATGTACTATGTAGTTAGAACACATACTGCATGGTGGGGCCCACAGAGCACCGTCCGGTTGCTGGCTATAGACAGCGTCAGTAGGCCGTCTACGTCCCCTTTTATACGATGTACCTTTGGGATGAGGTGGACTTGGGAGAGGGTTCCGACGCGACGCACGCTTGGAAATGTGGGGCCCAACCCACACGACGTCTGTTTGAGATGTGCTTCGTTCATCAGCTTCTTCAGCTTTAGGGCTAGGACGGGTTGGCGGTGCCCAAAACTGCAGCAGGTCCAAAACTCAATTGGGCCCACCACCGAAACCGAAGCTTGGGATGATCGGTATGAATTTGTCTTTGGCGTGTCTGGCCCACTTGAGTTTTGGGTTATGTCTTAGCACGGACATTATCAACGTGAGGGCCCCACAGCTTCTTCCTTCAGCATCTCCCGCAGGCAGGCAAGGCTGATGGTAGAGCTGCGTACTCTTTTTAACTTCACGCTGAGCTGGGGCCCCACATGCGTAGTTGTTGGTTGCAGGGAAGTAGTTTCCTGGTGGGCCCTAGGATTCTGGCCTGTCTTTGATGGGATGGATTGCTAAAGAGGGGGGGCGTTGTTTATCTTTACACTGCTTGAGTCTTAGATGGAGGGTGCTACGATGATTTGCTTCATATCACCCTCAGCTGAATGAATTGCTTTAGATCACCTCATTTCGTCATGTTTAAACCATAAAAAGATTCTGGGCCGCTCATCACAACTCCCACTCATCTTGGTCAATATTCTGGTAAATGGAGATGAACGGTTTAGATTTCACAGCAGAGCGGCAGCAGTGACCTGATATGGTGCCATACAAGGCTCTATTGGTCGTTAATCATACGATAAGTGCTGATTTTGAACATTGGTTCTCATCGGACATCGGAGTGCATGTTCTGGTCTACGCGGCCCACTGATGTGCTGGGTTCGGATCATGTATATGATTGCATGTGTACGTATTTTGCTTTTCGGAATTTCGCTCTTGTAAAGGCTATGTTAGTGGGACATGAATTACATCCATTGTTTTCTCGAGCTCATTTTACATCCACCATTGAAGCCTTTGTTTCATATGCTATCCAACCCATTCATTAGGTGATGAATCACCACACGAACACAAGAATGAAGGTAAAAAACACGAATATCAACTTGATATAAAACTCAGAAAAATGTTTGGCCACAGCAGGTCATCCAATCCCTACTGTTTCTTGTGATTTGGCCCACTTGGGAGCTTTGAATCTGGCTAAATGGATGGACATAGTTGATCTTGATTTTCCAGTCTCGGAAATTCATGTCCCATCATGTTGCATGTATAAAATCCATTCTATCCATCAGGTGAGTAACCATTATTTGTGCGGTACATACATAGGCCCGATTAGAAACTCATATGATCCAAGCCAATGGGAACAATGTAAAATTGCTTCCAAAACTGCTATGTTTCCATGGTGTGTACCGCCTGAGTATCATCAGTTCGTCCCAATGAGTTACACCTGATTAACGGTTTTGATGAAAGATGCACACTGTGGTGACATCATTAGATCATTACATGTGGTGTGGCTCATCTGAACCGTGGATCTAGCTGATTTTTTTGCCTTGGGATCTGGCATTAAGGATAAGAACTTTATAGATGGAGTGGGTTTTACACATACAACATGTTGGGCCCCCATAGACTTGATTGTTTTATGCACTGCATGGAACATGCGCTGTAGAGGATTACAGTCCATGTAGCACTTGCATCAAGTGAATAAATTTCAACAATCATTGATTTCGGTTGCACATGCAATTCATTTACATGAAGAAGCCACGAGCAAATACCGATATACCCCATCTTCATGCCTCAAAAATCACCAACGCCCCCGTACTTACATGGCATGTGTGCGTGGTCCACCAGGACATTCATCAGACGGTCCCCTCAGTGTGCACAACCCATCTGCACAATCAGGCCAGCCCATTTATTAAGCGAGCAACACATGCACCTCAAAGGGAGGCTACAATCTTCCTAACCATCCATTTCTTCGCATGTGTGGCCCTGCCTGATAAATGAAAGCCCGCCCATCCGCCCTTCCTACAAATGTGTCTACAATCCCCAGCAAACGGATTGCATTGGCATGAGTGTTCGGATGGGTGCCCTATAAAATACCATTCCTCGTACTGGAAACTATAGAAACAAGGAATCGAGGCTGAGAAAGCATGTACCACCATCATGTTGTAATGATGGCCTCCACTCGATCTAAGGATGCTTGCAAGCGCCCATAGTTCATGCTGACAATCGGCTCCCCAGTGCCCATGGCCCTGTCACAGACAAGCAACGAATCATCAGCAATCACACCTGCAGAATCGGCTTCCACTTTTTTTAATGGACATGGGTGAAAAATGTGAAATTCAGGCATTTGATGCATGATTAAAGGCTTCTTTTGGTCCCCTAAGGTGGGGTACAGGCCCCCCACAGACGGCCCCTGGAGAAGGGTGGCAATGGGTCAGGTCAAGCATGCAGTGAAACGGCACGTCCGATTTCTGAGATTGGTTCAGGCTAAAGCTAAATGGGTAGCTGCTGTGGCTCAGGCTAGAAAATATGGTCCATTTAAGTAAATGGGTTAGGCTCATATTAAACCGTATCTGAACTGACCTGCCTATATTGATTATCAATGGCTTGGGCTTGATGAATTTTGAGTGGTTGGCAGGCCACCGGATAATGGGTTTGGGTTTGGGCCAGAATCTTAGTAAACAGGTTGAACTGAACCCAACCCTTTGTGCCCCTATCCATCGATAAAAGAGTCCCTTGGATGACGAAATCCCAACCACTTCAATTGCAACTAGATTTCTACAAAAGAAGAAACAGGTGATTAGGATCTTCCAATCTGAGAGATCCCCCACCCACCGTGGGGCCTATCATATGGATTGTTTGGATTGCTGAATCATGGGCCATAAAAACTGGAATTGTGGATGTTCTTGGGTTCGATCATTTGTAATGCTTCTTTCTTCTGCAATGGCGCCCCTCGTAGATTTGGTGGTTACTTCTACACAAATCTGACCTTTGATAAGAGAAAGGGCACTTTGATGGCCTCAACTCCAATTTGTCATTGCCACCATGGTGATTCGGCACTGGTGCATGTTGCATGCATGAATGCCATCACGGTATGCATTTGGGGTGGACCACAGCCCAAAACTGATTGGATGATCCAAACTTTCCCATTGGTGGCCATCAACGTAAAAAGAGGAAAATTCTCAACTAAGTTCAACAAGCAAAATTAGATGGTCCAGATCATCCTGTGTGTGATGGTTTGGAAGGCTTTGATGATGATAATGACAATGAATGTACCACATTTTCATTAAAAGTACCTCCATGGCTTAGAAACTGAAATGAAAGTGGAAGAATGACACACCCATTGATTGCAGGCAGGATGTAGTCGGCCCTCCAACCAATCCGCAGGTCGAATCCTGGGAACAAGCTGATTGATGACTTGTTTCGGATCTGTGAAATGCCATCGCCACCCAGGCATGTTGAAAGTTTCCAAGTCCACCCAATTGCATTGCAATGGAAATTGTGGCCTATCCCAACCTGCACTGTCATAAGAACAAACCCTTATACTGGTCACAAATGGTTACTATATCATTCAGAGATCACGCGGGCATTTAAAAGGAAAATTACAAAACCTGTTATCATTTCTAAAACTTCAGATACATATTTTTTTTCAGGCTCAAAACCTTAAGAGTCCATTTGAGTGGGGAAACCAGCATAACTGGGATTAAGTCTAATCCTGATTTTGGCGGGCCCCATACTCTTTCGCAATCAAGGAAGTTTTATGGGGGTGTTTGTTTTCCAATTCCATCCAGGAAATGAACGTAAATGGGTAATAATTACCATTTACACGTTTGGTAGATATGAGTATTTCCTCGAAATGAGCTACATTCCGAGGAAATACTCATTTCCTTGAAATGCCGTTTGAAAAGGATGGACTTAAATTCATGGGCCCCACTATAAGGTCTGTGACATATCCATGTCGTCCATCCATTTTACTGGGACATTTTAAGGCATGACCCCAAAAATGAGGCAGATCCGAAGCTCCAGTGGCCCACACCAAAGGAAATCGTGGTTGTAAAAGGTTTTTAACGGTAGGTGTTCAACCCACTGTTTCGTGTGCTGTGGCCCCCTTGAGCTTTGGATCTGCCTCAATTTTGGGTTCATGCCCTAAAATTAGCCCGCAAAATGGATGGACGGTGTAGATTAGCCACATATCACAGTGGGCCCCACATGAAATTTGCACAATCCTTGGTTTTAGTGAAAGAATTACATTGGTAATTAATCATTACCCATTTGCATGTATTTACACCATGGAATTGGAAAACAAAAACCCCCTTAGGCAAGATAAAAAAAAGCTGTTAATTGCATTTATACAGAATAAGACACCAGTTTACTGCGCTGAATCCTACATGGAGGGCATGGGGCCCTCCAAAATCAGCACTAGAGTTAATCCCGATTATGCGGGATTCCCTTACCCATGCGGACCCTTTGGGTTTCTTATTGTTAGATCGAATTACCATGACAACATATAGAGAAAGCCCTAATAGAAGCAAACCGCACAAGAACACACATCTTTCCATGTTTCATCACAATGTGTGACAATGTCCATGAGTGCAGATTAGGATCAGAAATTTTCACAATTTACAAGTATTTCAGAATGAACAACAGCCACCTCTAAACATGGCTTTTTATTTATTTATTATTATATATTTTTACAGTGAGGTGCACAGAACACCCATGAGTTAGGTAAAATAGAATATAAGACTCTAGCATGCAATGCCTTTTATCTACTATCTTGCCCATTTTTGGTGTGGAAGAACTCAAATCTTCAAAATGGGTCGATGTCAAATGTCCATATGTTCCTCTTTCTTTCAATAAATTTTACATCCAGTGTTTACTACAAAAGAAAAACAACAGAGAACAATGATAAACAGACCCGTAGATGGACTCCCTCTGCTCACAACAAGGATTATTGGGTCTTGAATCGGGAGAAGTCAGGAAAATATTCGGTTCAATCTTTCTATGATGCTATCCGCTCAATTGAGCCTACATTGGATAGGAATCCAACAGAATTCATGTCGTCTTACAAAGTCCACCAAGGGTGGTTGCTTTCAGCTGGTTGGGGATAAAAACACATGTTTATAGCAAACGCGTACATTATTGCATGTTCTCACCTTCGAAAAGACATGATTATAACTAATGTTTACATCATGTGCCTTCAAGATGCTGAATCCGTTTGGATGCATGGCTCTTTCGCGAGGATGGTTTTGGAAAGATTGTTTGAGCTCTTCTGGTCATGGTTTTTGACTTGGTGACTCGGATGACTCATCCAGTCTAGAGTTGAGTTGTGACTCACATGGGATATATATATATATATATATATATATATATATATATATATATATATATATATATATATATATATATATGGGGGTGTTGACTTGGACAAATTGCATCTGGCTCAGACAAGCCAACAATTTGAGTTCCAGTACCCTTGCGTGATGCCTCCATCGACTGATCATGTATTCTATCTAGGCCAGTGTTGTCGCATGCGATTGCATAAGCACTTATGCCATCGCATATGCCGGTTTGAACCAGTGGATCGCATATGCAGTTATTGTGCTCTTGGGGCTTTATGCAGTTACACAGAGAAGTATGTGACCACATAAGCCTTAGTTATATGATATGCCTTCACATACACAGTATGCGATAGCATAACCTCCCAATGGTTAGATTTTTTACTGTTAGGACTTATTTTGCTTCATTTTCTCTCACTTTTTGCCTATAGATAGGCACTCCCATCCCCCCTTTTTTCACAACTCTCTCTCTCTCTCTCTCTCTCTCTCTCTCTCTCTCTCTCTCAATATCGCGTCTCTTAATTCACTTACTCTCTCCCACACTCTATTACTCTAATCTTTCTTAAAATGACATCAATAAAATTTATATGTTGTTTTTTTTCCCACATTTTTTAGAATATGCATTCATTTGAGTAATTTTTAGTTGACTTGTTATAGTCCAATAGTCTAATAAAACTATAAAAAAAAAAAAAAAAGTTTACTCCGCTTGTAGTCTTTTTACATAATTTTTCATATATATATATATATATATATATATATATATATATATATATATATATATCGAGAGAGAGAGAGAGAGAGAGAGAGAGAGAGGAATGATCCCCTACGCTACATGTGCACGGTGGGAAAAGAGTAAGTGGCGCCCAACTGCACAGTTCTTGCCAAAGGCCTGAGAAGTTAAGTGGGGCCTACTATGATATTTGTAAGAAATTACTCCATCCATCCGTTTTTTTAGCTCATTGTAGGACATGTGACCAAAACTGAGGAGGATCCAAAACTCAAATGGGCCACACGTGAGGAAAGAGTGGGGAATGAAATGCCCACCGTTCAAACCTTCCTAATCTCCACCTTGATGTTTATATGCCATCCAAACTGTTTATAAGGTTATTCCAACTGGGATGAAATGAAAACACAAAAAACCTGAGCTTGATACAAAACTTTTGTGGCCATATAAATGTTTCAATAGTGGTCATTAAATCCCCACTGTTTCCTCTCCCATGGCCCAGTTGAGTTTTAATCCACCTCGTTTTTAGTCTCATGTACTAAAATGAGCTTGCAAAACAGGTGGACGGAGTAGATTTATCACCAATATCATGGTGGGCCCATGTAGCTTGCATGCCAAGAAAGCCTTTGGTATGAAATCCGTGTCCAGATGGATTGGGTACTACCCCCACCAGGACAATCCTCTCAGGAGCTGTGGGCCCCACCATGGATATAAGTGTGTTATCCAATTTGTCCATCCATTTTAAAAGACTAGTTTAGGATATGAGCCCAAAAAAGAGGTAGATCTAAGGTTTTGAGTGGACCAAACCATAAGAAGCAGTGGTGACAATGAACCCCACCGTTGAAACCTTTCCTGGGCCCACTGTGATGTTTATTCACATCCATCCTGTTCATAAGGTCACATGGACCCGCATCAAAGGAAATCACTCCCACTGTTCTTGTGGTCCAAAACTCCTGTGGTCTAGAAGAGGTTTTCAGTGGTGGGCATTCAATCCCCACTGGATCATACAGTTTACTTCATTTTTTATCTCATGTTATAAAATATTTTTTTCAAAATGATTGGACGGTGTGGATAAAACAAATACATCATGCTGGGTCCTACAAAGCTCCTGAAAGGATGGTCCGTTTCAAGCTAAATCCCAGTGGGGGTAGTACCCATCCACGCCGGATTGCTTGCTGTGCTGCACCACCACTCTACTTCGGTGTTGTGTTGAGGCCATCGAGTTTTGAGGGCCCACATAAAGTGAGGAAATAATAATGACCACCATTGAAACCTTCATAAGGCCCACCATGATGTCTATTGGCCATCCAATCTGTTCAGAATGTCACACAGACCTTGACTAATGGAAAAAAGTTATCAGTTTAATCCAAAACTTCCGTGGCCCAAAGAAGATTTCAATGGTAGGCATTCAATCCACACTGCCAACTGTGGTGTGGTCCACTTGAGCTTTAGATTAGCCTCATTTTTTGGTGCAAACCCTAAAATAATCTCTCCGAATGGATAGGCAGTTTGAATATAACACATACATCATGGTGAGTCCCACTTAACTTGGTGAAGCCAACACACCAAAGGCGGTAATTCTGCACGCATATAGCTCCTCTATGCTACAGTGCGTAGGGGATCATTTCTATATATATATAGTTGGATCTATCTCTCCACCTTCTTCCTCTTCCATTTTGACTGCAGATAACACGCACGCATGCACGCGCATACACACACACACACATATTCATTTTCCCCCTTTTTCTTAAAAAATTGTTTGGAGGGCTGTGCCATCGCATAAGTGCATAACCCCCTTGGTCACACAGGATTGCTTATGTCATTTGACAAAATTGGTTTAGGCACATGGTGTTCTAGGATTCCAAAGGGACAATTACCTAGTGATTATCACTCTTACTAGTCTATGGTCCATTTGGGCCAACAGATGCTCTGAAAATCATGCTTGAAGCCTGGATGAGGTGGTGTTTAGGAAGGCTAAATTGCATGCAATTGATTGGTCTCAGGCTCTCAAGCCTTTTCGAATCTTTTGATTTTATTTAGTTGGCTATGTTTCTAGCCAAGTGGGTGATGGGAGTTGTGTTGCAAGCATCAGTGTCTGTGAGGTCCCCACAGCCTTCAGGGATGGTAAGCTGGATAAAACTTAATCTTAATAAGATGAATTTATAGGATCCACAAGGTCTTGCACGGTATAGTTGGGTTTTCAATTTTGACAAGTGCGGCCATGGTTCTGTAATCCAGACCTCAGGTATGATGTGTCCCACCATGGATGGACCATGCCCAAAATACTTCCTCGATACAATAATCACCACCTTTTAATTTGTGGCCTACATGGTCCATATTCGACAAAAAGTCACAAGATTGCCAGCTAGGATTTATCAATCTGTAAGGTTTTTTGGGCATGTTCCATCCATGGTGAAACAGACCAATGGTCTGGATTACCAAACCACAGGCTCCACTTGTTAGACTTGAAAACCCTATCATACTTGCAAAGCCTCGGGTCACATACCCTACAATTACAGATAGAACAAGCTGAAACCAAAATTTAAAATTTTGAAATCAAATAGGAAGGGAGTGCATAACCTAAGTATGGCTCAAATGTTTTTTTACTTTTCCTTTTTTTTTTTTGTGGAGAAAAACAGCAAATTGCCCAAGCTCATTGTCAAGTTGATTACTAACCTACAAAATTAATAATTAAAAGAAAAGGAATTTTCTAAAACATCGGCAGAGTTGATAATTGACTCAACTGATGTTTTAAAAAGTTCAATTATAAAAGTAAGATCCAAGACCATGAAAAACTCGGCCGAGTTTTAGTCAGGTCCCCCCTAAAGACAAGGTGAGTTTATACATTCCTGGTGTTGGAATTGAGAAAAACCAAGTAACTCAGGCGAGTATGGGGTTTTAAACAATGACAGAAACAAAGCAATGGCATTAATGATGGATTCAATTAGCATATCTAGGAAAAAGAGATACTTTGACAGGTAAATTGGTGATCTTGTGAAATGAAGCCCATATGCATTTACGGAATACCAACGTTTTAGTCATAGATATATCCAATCTTAAGAAACAATGGCCGTTAAAGAGGTACTGTTCATTGTACAGCGCAATGTAGATTGACTAAAAGGCGGATGAGGGTAACAGCATCGAACCTGAAGATTAAGATATTTGGTCATGGAAATCTTTTTTGAGAGAAGTCGTATATCCCCATGTAGAGGCTCGTATATGAACTTCCATCTGCGATCAGGAGTTAGAGGCTTTAAAACCAGCTTTGCCCGGTAATCATTGCCCTGTAAATTATAGAACTGAACAAGAATAATGAGTTCAGAGGATTGCCAATCAAAGGGATGCTTCTGTTATCAGTGTTAAGGGTGGCAATGGACCAAGTAGCCTGCCTGATCCGGCTTGGGGCTGGGCTTGGGCCTTACATGCATGGCTAGATCAATTTTCGGGTTGGGCTTGCCTCAAGTCATTTTAGCCAACCCAACCCAACCTGACTTTTTATATACACCTGTTATATCCTACAAACACGCCATTTAAAATCCTTAGTTAGGCAACCATCTATTTTGAATGTGGCCTGTTGGTTTCATTCCTCTAAAATATTTGCTTTTTGTGCATGCATTGCCCACTTGATAAACAGATAGAATATAAAATTCAAGCTGGAAATAGGGATTTTATTGATTTTCGGGTTGGGTTGGGCCTGGGCCCAGGCCCAACCAAAAATTTTCTGCAGGCCTCGGGTCTTAAGTTATAGGTTGGGCTTAGGCCTAGCCTGGACTGGCCAAATCCCAGCCCATTGCCACCTCTAATTAGTGTACATATTTACTTTGTCGGGATCTTTCCAGAAGAGGTGGAAATTGCAAAACAGAAAGCATATGCAGGGATTGCAATAGTCATGAAAATTAAAAGATGTAGATTAAGGATGAAGTTTGTATGCTCAATTGATTTAAATTGAAATAAATTCAATTAAGGAGAAATGACCAAACTGGGGCTCGCCCCACAGTTGCATAGTGGGGAACTAGAAGCACATTCCAATTACTATCATTTCTAGTTCAACTTGGAACAGGAGCAATTGGAGTATACATCTCTCATTATGAACAAGTGGGATTAGTGCAATTTTGCTCAGCTCTCATCAAATTTAAGAGAATTAAGGCAATTCAACTCAATTAAGCATCCAAACACAGATTAAATATACTTAGCATCCACAGACAAACACCAAACTTCCTGTTTGCCATAAAAAAAAATGTTCAGAACCAACTCGAAAAGAGGCTGAAAGATGGAATCTATTTAAACCAGGCGAACATGAGTTCCAATTCGGGTGTGCATTACCCATGGCCAGTTCCAAGAGCCCAGGTAAGATAGGAATGTTGATGCAACTTTTGCCAATCTACCATCTAAAAGCCGACCCCAAGTTGTTGGGAGAAAGCTAAGATGACTATGAGAGGGGATGTCTAGCCTCCCAACCATGCGTAGAGTGTCAAAGTTAATGAATCATTTAGTTCACTTTCATCAATTGAAAGTTGAAAACCAAAATTTGTTAAGCGAATTGCAACTCCTGCATACAACTCCAAGTTCAAAGTATGAAGGTTTAAAATCGGCATATCGGGGCATCGTATCGCTCACCACCCATACAGCCCCGTATCGACCTGTACTGGGCCATTTCGGGCCGCATTGGTCATGGACAACACTTGTATATATTGGGTGATACTTACCAGTTACTTTAAAACTCAATAACCAGGTTTGCGAATTTTGGTGCATTTGGATGCTTCCTTGAACTGAATTACAATTCATTCAATTCATTGAAGGGGAAATAACCGTAGTGTGGGTGAAACCATTTAAGCTAGACTTGCCACTATAGTAAGTACAATTTGGGGCTAGTTCCTCACTATGAATGGTATGGGGCTAGTACTTTGTGGTCATTTTAATGCAACTGGAAGCACCGGGAATGATTAGATGGTAAAAGTTCTAACTACAAACCAAGATTAATGGAAACACATGCCCGTCAATGCAACACATGCAAAAGGATGATTATTTTCTCATGAGGGGAAAAAATAATAATTTATTCTGAAAACAGCACAATGAAACTCAATGCTAACAAGTCTTCTTTAATTGTTAGAAAAGAAAGAAAACCCTAATACTAATAAAAAAACTAATATACTGTCGCTTATTTTACTTAAGTAGGGGTATATTGGTGAGACAATGGGTGCCACAAATGTACTCATGTGGGGCCCACATATGAGATAAAATCAATCTACCCATGATTATAACACATTTACTCCTTGCTGAGTTGAATTATCGCAATTCAATCCAAGGGTAGTTTAGCTAATTAGCTCCCTTGAATATTAAAAGGTGGAGAGAATCTATATCTGGGAAACAGATTCCTTGTGGAAGAGATTCCATCCATCATGTTTGGGTACTGGAAAAGCCATTCTCAGGAATTCAGAAACTGTGTTTGGATACTAGAAAAGAGTAGTTAGGAACCTGGGAGTGAATACTGAGAATCAATAATACGACCATTGGAGGGGAATCAAATCCCAAAGAATTCACTCCCCAGACTTCTCCATGGAATCATAAACAGCTGAAAACCGTAAAACAGATTCCCACGGAAAATCATTTCCAACTGCTTCCCAGCACCCAAACATGAGCAAAGGCCCTTATTAATGGATTCCATTTCCATCATGGCTATCCAAATGCAGCTTCGAACCATCCTCAGCCGAATAACATACGATTTTCTAAGGCAGTCGATTGAAAAGCAAAAGAAACGTAGAATCGAGCGTATAAGATATAATTCCTCGACAGAAACGATAATTCAGGAAATCAAGCAATCCAAAACCATAAAATTCATATAAATTGAGAAAAAGCAGAGGCGTTCAGCGCGGAAAGATACCTCCAGATTGAATCCGGCACGGAATCCCTCGATCTCCTTCCGGAACTTCAAGAACAGCTCCGAAGGTACGAGATCGATCTTGTAGAGATCGAAGATCGAGGCAGGCTCGTCGTCGGAAGGGCTCGCCGCTGCCGCCGTCATTACTATCGGGGCAGAGGCAGTCGCATCATGTCGTTGCATTAGACGGACGGATTTCGACGAAGATCGGTCCAATTTCGACGATGATCAAGCAGTTTTCTAGGGTTCGTGAAAATCTAGGGTTTGAAATTGCATTTGTAAAATCCCCCTGACATGCAATCTTGTATCTGTTTCTTTCAGTTGAGAGAATTTCATAAGCAGAGATACTTAAAAAAAAAAGTCCCTGTGTGAGTTTTACACAATTTAATAATGGGTAGCGGCTCTTCAATCTTACACGTGGCACGGTTTTGAAGAAATCCAGACGGTCCAAATCTCTGATCCAGCTGTGGATGGAGAATTGACATAACCATCTGAGTTTTTCCTTCGAATTCGAACCGATCGATATTTTATTTTTAATAATCCTTCTGATGGACATTAATCGGATGGTTAGGATTGGTTGATCAGTGTAATTTAAATGTGTGCTCCATCCACAATGGGACCCACAATTTTCATGGTCTGGGTAGCTGCACATCAGTACTACCTATGAGGAGAATGAGATACCACCGTTTTTTTTTAATTATGCAGAACTCGCATAAGAAATCCTTTGTGGGTCCCATTGAGGAGAGTACAATCTACGTGTTTTTTAAATCGGGTCGGGTCCATCAGGTACTGAGTACGCCAGCTACGGAGTAAACTGTGGGGCCCAAAGTGATGTTTGTAACTTATCCTAGCCGTTCATCCGTTTTACCAGCTCAGTTTTAGGCATGAGCTCAAAATTGAAGCATATCCAAAGCTCAAGTGGACCGCACCATCAGAAACAGTGTGAATTGGATGATTACCGTTGAAAAGTTCTTGGGGCCCACAGAAGTTTTGGATCGAGCCGATATTTGTATTGTCCCTTCATCAAGGTCTGTGTGGCCACTGTTGGTCCTAGAAAGGCTTCAACCGTGAAGGTTATCATCCCACTGTTTCATGTGGTGTGGCCCAATTGGGCTTTGTATATGCTTCAATTTTTGGATCATGCCTTAAAATGAGCTAGAAAGACGGATGGACGGCGTGGATAAGACACGTACATCCATGGTGGGCCCCACAGAGTTTACTCAGTTACTCGGTGGGTACTCCGCTTTCCAGGTATAGCTACTGCACCAAAAGGTTGGAAGGCGTGCGTGACATCCAGTCCGTCCATCAGTTGTGCCAGTTTAATGTTAATACGTGCTTTCAAAACATCCAAATTCAAGTGGGCCACAAGACAGGAACGTTGTGCCAGTTCATATTAGTACGTGATTTCAAAATAAGGCATCCAAATTCAAATGGGCCACACCAACAGTGACGCCCACCATTGAAACCTTCCCACGGCCCACCATGATGTCTATATCCCATCCAAACCGTTCATAAGGTAACTCACACCAGGAAGGAGTATAAGCACAAATATCAGCCGGATCAAAAACTTTGGTGGGCTCGAAGAAGGTTTTGACAGTAGTGTCCCATCTTATCTGTGTGGCCCACTTGAGTTTTAGATCAGGCTGATTTTGAGGTTCACGTCCTAACATGAACTGGCGCAAGGCGCAACAGTGGATGCCAAGCAGACAACACGGTGGGCCACACACTACTTTTTTGATGCACGGCTCCCTCCCTACCATTGCCTCACCAAAAGAGACCTGCTGCAACCGTGCAACCAATACACCGTCCAGTGGAAGGAGGAAAAAAAAAAAACACACTAAATACATTGCCGATGGGATTTTTTAACACAAGACCTTCCTTTCCTGATACCACGTCAAATCACCACTTGATCTAAAAAGCTCTTGCTGTTAGAGGATGGCATATCAATGTAGAATGAGGGACTAACAAAATGAGCTGGAAAAATAGATGGACGGCGTGGATAAAACACACACACACACATCACGAGATTTCCAACCACGATTAAAAGGGTGGTGAGCACCTCACTACACAATCGGTGTCCAAGTTCCAAGGTGCATGCGTATGTACAATCACACTCCGGCTGAGCTCGATGCACCCACACAGTTAGTCACATGATGCACTCACCCACTGGTAGGGTTATAGTGTGTCTCCTTAGCACTAGGCGTCTTCCAGCTGGGGTAGCAGGCGAGACACGAGCATCAAATAAATGGCCACATAAAAGACGCTCAAGCAAGGTAGGCCAAAACGGTTACGTATCGGCTGAAACGGCCGAAGCCATTACGCGATACGGGGTCCAAAACGGGGACCCCCAAATTTTTTGCCCGTAACGGCCGTTACGCCCCGTAACTGTCGGAAAATGGATTTTTTTTATTTATTTATATAAATTTGATTTTTTTTATTTTTCACACTTTTCTTCTCCCGTTTGTTTTCTAATCTATTCTTTTGCCTAAAAACCAGTATTGCAGATGGCTATTCTACTAATTGGTAGACCACACAAGAGTCCCCATGTTGTAGAAAAATGACTTTTTTTTTCGATTTTCTTCTAGTTTCTCCTTCCTAAAAAAAAAATGTGTTTACATTAATGTCTTGTTACATTTGTATATATTATGGAATCAATTTAAACAATAGTTGCATCAATTTCAAATTAATTTCGGAATAATTTTAAAAATTAGGGAAATTCATTTTTTTTTAAAAAAAATTCTGGTTTAAAGGTTGGATAATATGTGTTACTTATAATAGACAGTTAGAAATTTGAATTTATAAATTTTGCAGTTAATTCTAGATTATCAGCTTCATAAATTCATCAGACAGCCCGATACAGCTTTCTCACCAAAGAGTAGACCGCTTCACCACCATAACATGTTCAAAATTATAAATAAATGCATATTTGGGATGTTTGGAATTTTTTGGATTTAATCCATATTTTTTTAGAATTTTTTGCCAAAAAAAAAAAAAAAAAAATTGGACCGTTACGGGGGGGCGTATCGGCCGATACGGCCCGTATCCGCATCGGAAACGGTGGGCACCGTTACGCCCACCGATACCGCTACGGGACACCTTGCGCTCAAGATCTGATGGCTAGGAATATCTAATTGGGGAGGATTTTTCTTTTCGGGATGGTCCATCTAGAGCAAGCCTGATCTCATCAAAGGCCCAGATCAGTTGTCACTGAGCCATATGCACCACTGGAAACACAGGATCATATTAATTCATCCACATGAAGGGGGAATGATCACATGCTTTCTAAGGCATCGTTATGACGATGCATTCGAGCACTGTAGGGCCCACTGTGATGTGAAAATGCCATCCAACCCATCCATTAGATGGACCCCTCAATCTAGATACAAAAATCCAGCCTGATCCATAACTAAGGTGGGACACAATAAAGAATGGAGTACATTGGGTAGGGGCACGCAGGATGCCTGCCATAGAAACTTTCTGATGGAATGTGGGTCCCGAAGTGTTGTTTATATGTCATCCAACCCATTCATCCAGAGTGCCCCACCAAGATGAAGTTACATGGCAAAACTCAATCCATATCAAAACTTAGCTGGGCCACGAGAAGTAAATATGTAGGTTTTAGTTGTAATTATACATTACTCCATGTAGCGTCCCACCTGAGTTTTGGGCAGGAAGAATCATGGGGATGCACTGTGCCCATGAGCTGCACCAGATTCACGGTTTGGATTCCACATACACAGCACGGGTGGGCCCCACAGAGATCGAATGTATGGTTATTACCAAATGTTTGAACACACATGATTATTTAATGGGAATCGGCTGAGACAGTGAAAGATTATCTTCTTTACACAAAATTCTTGGTCAGTAGCCCATGTTTATAGGCATTGAAGTTCTAATCTACTCATCAACTGTACTTATATCAACGGCTGTGATAATGTGGATCCAAAAGAGAGAGAGAGAGAGAGAGAGAGAGAGCAGAAGCAAAACCCATTCTATGCCCAAAGCAGTGTCACAACCAAGAATAGCAGAAAAGCCAGCCCGAAACAGCTGCAGACAATCGCCATAAACGCCTGTGAGAGATGAGAGAGTGAATGTCAATAACAGAAGAGCCACAACAAGTAAATATGTTCATTTTAGTTGTAATTATCCATTGCTACATGTGGTGTCCCAGCTGAGTTTTTGGCGGGGACAATTATGGGGAGACATGGTGCCCATGACCCACACCAGATTCACGGTTTGGATTCCACATACACGTCACAGGCGGACCCCACAGAGCTTGAATGTGTGCTAATTACCAAATGTTTGAACACACATGATCATTTAATTGGAATCATCTGAGCGAGTGAAAGATGACCTTATTTACACAAATTCTTGGTCAGTAGCCCATGTTTATAGGCATTGAAGGTCCAATCTACTCATCAACTGTACTTGTATCAATGGCTGTGATAGTGTGGAGAGAGAGAGAGAGAGAGAGAGAGAGATGCAAAACCTATTCTAATAAGCTGAAAGCAATGCCACAACCAAGAGTAGCAGAAGAGGCAACCCGAAACAGGCGCAGACAATCGCCATAAACACCTGTGAGAGAAATGAGAGAGTGAATGTCAATAGCAGTAGAGCCAGCCCAAAATAGGCACAGACAATCGCCATAAACACCTCCGAGAGAAATGAGAGAGTGAATGGCAATAGAAGAAGAACCAGCAAGGAATAGGCGCTTACAATCTCCATAAACACCACTGAGAGAAATGAGAGACTAAATGTCAATAGCAGAAGAGTCAGCCCGAAATTGGTGCTGACAATCGCCATAAACGCCTTGAGAAATGAGAGTATGAATATCACAATGAACGTTAGCAGAGGAGCCAGCATTAAATGGGCACTGACAATCCCACAAACTCCTGCGAGAGAAATGTGTGAGAGAATGTCACACAATGAAGAATAGCAGAAGAGCTAGCCCAAAACAGGCGCTGACAATTGCCATAAACGCCTGTGAGAGAAATGAGATGGTGAAGGTGGGCCCAAGGGTGCATGCTGTTAGCGTCCCTAGATATCCATTGATACACCATCCTCTAATAGCTCGAGCTTTTAGAGAGCATGGTTGTTTGACATGGTATCAGAGCAGAAGGTCTTATGTTCAAATCCCAGGAGTAGCGAATACACCACCAAAAGTATATTCTCCCATTGGGGGGCCATTTATGGTGTGAGTTGTCCCTCCACCTGGGTGTGAGTTGTGTGTCCTCCTCCCTTGCCCATGTCCTCCTCCCTTGCCCAATATGTTCCCGTGCGGAGTTCCACCCCGCACGTGCGGGGGATTGTTAGAGTCCCTTGATATCCATTGATACGCCATCCTCTAATAGCTCGAGCTTTTAGAGAAAGTGGTTGTTTGACATGTGCAATGATCCGGGCCATTGATCAGGTGGGCCTAAATTGGAGGGGCCAAAATTAGGCCAGTCTGACCATCCGGTGGGCTTCAGCAGCATGTTTACTGAAAATGGTCAACATCCAACATGCACATGAGAACCGACCAGCCTGATGAATGGCCTGGATCTTATTAGGGTATGATTGTCATGAGTAACCTTAGGCAGGGCTCTCGGTTTTTCTTACCTTCAGTTCAGACTGGAACTTGAATTTCGCCGTGAACCATGACAATCCTCTATCCACAAAAGGCGCTAGTGCGACGGCCCTGCATGAGAAGTATTACTGAAAATCAGATAATGCTAAATCAATGATGACCAAATACATCTCATCATAGTTTAAAATAAGTATCAAAAGACTAAACTGCAGCTCGTGAACTGAGATACACATAGTTCAAAAGCCCAAAAACTCGATTCGACTCGATGTTCAGCCAAGGTCTTCAACCTGTCCAAGAACCAAGGGGACAATCCACACTATATTTTAGTCTCCCTCATGGCCAGATCCCCAAAACTTGACACAGACCTATTGCAACATTGGTGTCTGGCAGCCCAAGGTCCTGTCACAACGTGATGGTCTGCTGAGACTTGATCTCATCTCATTTTTGGCATGTGAAAACCACAACTTTGTCAGATTAATCAGAATTTGCATACACTAAGGCCTTCACAAGCTCCACCCAATCAACGATCCATCGACTTTGAAGACAAAGTATCACAGATTAGGGTTAATGCAACCCATGCAACAAGATGGTCTAATTGGATTTTACCTTTTAACCAAGGATTTTCCTAGTGATGTAATTAAAGGCTTGTGCCAGACCATTAGTGTGGAATACAATCTCACTCCCAGATATTAATGAAAGCTGCTCGACATAAATTATTTGAGATGCACATCATGCATATATCATGCACACCTTTTATTAATCAAAAGGAAAGATTAACCAATGTCCCTGGCTATTCTAAATACCCAAATAATCCACATGGAGCCAACAACTTATGGGCCACTTTTCACTGGACATCGGCTATCACTAACCTTGTAGGCTATCTGACGCCATCACCTCTCATGGACAATCCCATGACGCCCCTAACTATATGGGATGCACTTTGACGCCTAAAAGCTAACAAAAACGCCAAAATGCCCTCAACACAATCTCCCAACCAGCAAAAGACATTTTGTTGCAAACACTCACTACAACTTGCCCTGATATATCTCATGCGGTGTAGATAGATAGTTTGTTAGAAAGCCTCATAACATTCATCTCTCTGTTGTCCATTGCATATTTAATTACTTGCAAGGTACCTGCCATTGGATGCTCTTCTTTTCACCTAGCTCCCCTCTCGAATTGCAAGTCTATGGTGATGTTGATTGGTGATTCTCTCATATCATGGAAGCATGTCGCTCGACCGCTGGATGGTGTGTGTTTCTGGGTGATTCTCTCATATCATGGAAGCATAAGAAATAACACACAGTGCCTACCTCTTCTAGGAAGGCAGAATATCGTGCCATGTCATTAGCTTGCAGTGAGATAGCATGGTTGGCAGGTTTTCCACATGACTTACACATACCCTTTCAGTCTCCCAAACCATCATATGCAGATAATACAGGTGTCATCCAAATCGCCTCTAATCCAGTTTTCATGAGCGCACCAAGCACATAAAGGTCGTGCCTCTTCATTTGTGAAAAATACTTGGCTGGTGAAATTACCCTTCCAAATGTTGCCTCTCAACAATAATTTGTCAACATATTCACTTAGGCAAATACCTAAAGCCTGCCATGATTATTTGATTGGCAAACTGATGTTGTTCACCTAACCATGGTTTGAGTGGAAATGTAGAGATAAGCAAAGTGGGCACCATGAAGGTTACTGATTAAATTGTATTAATATCATTGATTAGATTTGTTAGGTGTAGAATATTATAACATGGTATGTAATTAGCTAGAGATTAGTTAGAGATTTTGTATTTCATGTATATAAACCCATGTTGAGGCCTGTAAAATATATGCAATTTTTTCCTAGCTTTCTAGTATCCATTGTCTTCTTGTCAACTTTGCCTTCTCATTTAGGGCAATTTTGGACACACAAGCAAGGATTGAATATTAGTTTCAATGTACTGCATCAATCACCATCAAAACAGTTTCACCATTTTGGGACCGGACTAATAATAGCCATAGGCCCCACTAGTATTGATAATGAGAATTTAGCTGCTTTATTTCAAGTCCAACTTGTAAGTAATGAAAGTCATCATTTTGGGTCCAACTAATAATTTCAATTCAATTAGAGAGTGAATCCAAATGGACCCTTAATGTGACGAGACACAAGGAAATGCACAGGAAGTTCATCATTTTGTATTCTATATAAAAAAAAAAAAAAAAAAGATGAATGGTCATGTAGAATTTTTCTAGTTTCTTTTATCTTAAGTCCTGAAATGTTAAAAAGAAAATGCTGCATTTGCATAGCCTTTTGTGTGATGCTGAATGCTTCTATCCATGCTTGTATCTCAGTATCCATATTTCGGGTTATAACCCAAGAGCTTTGCTAAGTCCACATATTTGTGCAATAAAGCTCATGTACACAATACAAATGTGCTAGTAAAACACGATAGTTATGAGATCCAATCCATCCATCTGAATGGCACCACCATATTGATGCCCTAGCCCAAGAATCAGGTTGATCCATTGGTCATGTGGGACACAGCAAAGAAAATGTATGGCTCTGAAAAACCTGGCTGAGATTGTCTAACCAGCCCGCATGTTTCCAATACTAGGGCTGGCCTACATACTTTGTGGACAAGATTTCTTTTTGGGAAAACGCATACAAGGTCAGACCAACTTGATGGATGGATTGGATCTCGCACCAATGTGCCATGCTAGCACATATATAGCATGTACATGAGCTTTATAACACATGCATGTGCGCTTAGAAAAGCTCATAATCCAAAACAGTTATTAGGGCTGTCAACAGGCCAGGCCTGGGTTTGGTCCTGGCCCATATTTTGAATTGTTTCGGGCTGGGTCGTTTCAAAATTCTGATTTTGGCAGGCCTGAGCCCGGCCCATTGACAGCCCTAATAGTTATATGAGCAAATTAGAAAATGCCCCTTGCGAAGATAATGTTCAGGCTGAAAGTTCTTTCAGTACTATTTGGGTCTTTGGGGAAGTGGGGCGTGGTTCAGGGATCCAAACTGTTGCAAATATGGGTCCAATGTAGGTGGCCCATGCACCAAAATTTTCCCAATAGAAAAATCCTAACCCTTCAATATGTGGCCCAATAAGAGACCATTAGGAAAGAAATTACGGCAATAGTTCACATTCAACAAAAAGAAAAAGAAAAAGCCAGTGTTCTATAGCTAGGATCTTCCAGTCTGGGGAATTTTCAGTGCATGGACTATCATAACTGGTTCCCACTATCAACGGCTTGGATTACAGAACCACTGGGCCCCACTTGTACAAACTTAAAACCGAAACAAGATGTCCAAACTCTCTGCCTAAGCATTGTATAACATGTCTATCTGAAATATTCAAATGCCAAACCAAGCGTACAATGGTAAGTTTTAGGAACTGACCCTCCAGCTCTGACAAGCTTGGTAACCTGGCTTCCAGCCCACACCATTGCCATTACTTGGACAAATCTGTAGTAGAAATTTCAAGGAAGGGCACTGATTCGATGAACATTTTATTCTTAGTAATGGCACTGAGAACCATGAAATTATTATAAACAGTACCTTCCAACAGCTGCACCATAGCCCATTCCACCAGGAGCTGGAACAACATAAAACCTGAAAAATCTCTAAAATTAGAAAGGATAATTTCCTATGAACTACTCAGAACAAGAAGTATGCTGATTACAGGTATGGGTAATGTAACAACCTAAAATAAAGATACATAATGAAAGCAACAGTTGGGATAGAAGTTTGTGAACCCACAGGCACATACAAGGCAGATCTACACCTTGTCCGCCAACCCGGTTAGTTGACCCGGGACTCGGGCAAATCAACTCGGCTTGGTCACCAATTTAGTGAATGGGTCGAGATGCACCCATGTGCATTTGACTCGGGTCTAACTCAGCAAGTCAACACTTCCCAGTAAGAAGAAGGAAGAAGGAGGAGGAGGAGGAAAAGGAGGAGAAAGAGAAGGAAGAAGAAGGAAGAGGATGAAGAGATTGTTTATATATGTTTATTTTTTTTATAATAGATGTCATTAAAAGATTAACCTTTTGATCCACCTGATTGACCCACTGAGTCAATCTGAGTCTGAGTCTGGATTTGCTAACTCTATCTCTCCATGGCCTTTGCGCCAATGTGGCACACATGAGCATACATATCCAAAACATCAATTAGGTGGGTCCCATCATGTCGATTCCCAGGCCCAGGAATCAAGCCGGTCCACTTATCGGTAGCCACAATCTATAAAATGAGTGGAAGGCTAGAAGAACTTCGCCAAGTTCTTTTAGTCATTCTGCCTTTCTAACATTGCTGACTTATACATGCATGTGGGCTTAGCAAACCTCATTGGGGTATTATCAATGACTTATTCTGATGCATTTTGAAATATACAAATTGTGACCAAATAAATACAGACTGAGCTAGTCCCAGTAAATTTACATTTCATCACATGCTTACATTCATGGTCTTAGTTATCTCAGAGTATTTATAGCTTTATGTAATACTTGAACTGGAAGGTTATACAGTAACATTCAGTTTTTCATTTTGTGCAAGTGGGGCACATGGTTCACTGATAAACAGTTCATATCACATGCCGTGCCACGGATGGCCCATTTCAAAAAGAAGTCAAGAGTAGAAGAATCCTGACCTTTCCGCAGCTGGTCAACAAATAGATGATTAAGAGGGGGAAAAAATATTTACAGCAACTGTTCACCTTCAACCAAAAAAAATAAAAAAATAAAAAAATATCTAATATCAGAGAACTAGGATCTTCTAAGTCGCAGGATTTTTGGTGCATGGTGTCACAGACTGATCAATTGCACCTACTTGTACACTAGAGGACTAGGCCATTAATTGCACTACTTCTAAATCAAGGACTTCTATTTTTGGCACTACTCGTACACTAGAGGCAATGTACATAGTGTGTAAAGTTGAGTAGAGGCTTCAAGGACTTCCATTTTTGGCACTACTTGTACACTAGAGGCAATGTACATAGTGTGAAAAGTTGAGTAGAGGCTTATAGAGTAGGTGAGAAGTGTTCAGAGAGTTATAGAGAATGGAAGAAGGGTAGTAGACTAATGTGGAGATCTCTGGAATATTCTAGGATTCTCTAGTAGAGTCTCATAGAACGAGTAATATAGAAGAGTCTACAAAGTTTTTGGAGTATTCCTGGCTGTTGGATGATCACCAATTGGCATCATCCTAGTCATCCTTGTAAGGATTCTAGAGAGTTCTTGGCTCTATTTAAGGAGGGGCCCTCATTTGTAACCATCCACAGAAAGTTGTAAGCTTCGGAGCTATTTAGTAATACACAGCATTCTTTTATTTTCTTCTCTCGCATAGCATTCTTTCTATTCTCATCTCTCTTGCATCCTAGTGGGCTTGGTACACAACACTTAGCGTTTGCACTTCGGGGATAGACTAATTCCTTCAGGACAGGACTATAAACCAAGTACTGGCACGGCCTACACTAGGAGAAGCACTTGAGCCATGACAATGGGCCATGCACAGTGTGGCCTGTCAGTATCAATGAATGGATTATTGAACCATCCGGCCTGACACAAATAAAAAACCCAAATGCTACTGTCCACAAATGGTTTAAATAGCATATGCTGCTTCAGGGATAGACTAATTCCTTCAGGATGGGACTATGAACCAAGCACAGCACGGCCTACACTAGTAGAAGCACTTGAGCCATGACAATGGGCCATGCACAGTGTGGACTGTCATATCAATGATTGGATTATTGAACCATCTGGCCTGACACAAATCAAAAACCCAAATGCTACTGTCCACAAATGGTTTAAATAGAATATGCTACATCGCGTAGGCTTTGCGCTATGTAGTGCAAGAAATTACACAAGTCCAAGTAGCATGCACTACATGTTGCATAACATATAGCTTATTTAGAATAAGCTAGATGAAGCTAACCTTTTTCAATACTTCTTACTTAGCGATCTTTTTCTGTCTTTTCAAGTTTTATTTTTTTATTATAAAAAAAATTAATAATATTTTATAACTTACATAAGTTTATAGCTGAGGAAGATGAAATCTAGAGTCTAAAGGCTTGTTTTGTAGACGCCCCAAAATAGACTAATCGCATTCTAGTTAATAATTATGTATTAGAATCATGCATTTTGAGGCATCTCCCAAACAGGCCTAAGTCTATGTGCAGCGGTTTGATGACTATTATATTAGTCAAGACACTGAACTCTCTTTTGGTTCTTTTGCCGGTGCCCTGTTAAGAGTTTGGGACTATATTTTTGTTCTTTTGTTGTCTTTCATTAAGAAATAAGCTATAGTAGTTTTAAAAACTTGTTTGTGTGATTGATTTTGGCCTTAACATATGTCGGTTTGGCTTTAACTTATTGCTATTTTTTATTTATTTTAATATTTGCCTATTTTTCCTAGCCATTTAATTAAAAATGTAGATGCTTCCACGGTTCATAGGGGTGAACACTACAATACACGCTATTTTCCATTCGAAACACTAATGTACAATGTACACCCTTTTGTCCCAAGTGCCGTATAATGCCTCATTTTCAAACCCTGGTATTCAATAGAAAAAAGTATTGGTCAAACAATAATTCCTTTCCATACAACATAATTCAACACCTATGCCTCTCAAGATTATGCAACATTCCTAGCAGATCGAAACGATGATACTGTTCTACGAATCCTATTTCTCCAATCAATTCTCATATTTGGCGAAGATGGATTCGTAAGCTTACTCCAAATGACTGTAACAAGGGTATGATGATGATTTATACATGGCAACATATTTCCAATTTCTATTTTCCCTGGATAATTGGCAAGATGGAATTCTTAACCTGACTCCAAATGACTAGAACAAGGCTATGATGATGATTTATACCTTGCAACATATTTCCAATTTTTTCTTTTGCCCGATTCATAACCTTCAAACGTATTCATTATTGAGGAAGCATAAGGTCCACACATCAGCCCACACCAGATTGGCCCCCACATGTACATGATAGTACAGAAACCACATGTACAGGATTGCGTACATGTGGAGGCCATCGTTCGGTGTTCCTGACTGAAATTGCATGCAAGGGTGTAGTATTACACGACACCTTAACACGCTATGCGATTGCGAAAGCTTGGCGGAGCTACTAAAATCACGGCTAAATCCTAGATGGAAGGTGATTAGGACCTTTTAAAATTCTTTTCACATACTTAATCTAACCATTTATACTGAACAATTCGCCTTCCAAGCCTTAGTAGGTCCAATCGCATAGACTAGCAATGATATAACTATTAAGCAACTACTCTAAGAAGTATGCAGACAATATGAGATTCATCATGTTGAGCTTATGTCTACAAGACTAGTGAAAATACATCTTGTATGTGAATGTGTCTATCTAGTGCCTATCATACATTTCAATTAAGCAATTAAACATATAATGCATAAGAAGAAATGTGCTCAAATACATCACAAATACAACAATGTATAGTGGTTCGACTACTTGTCTACTCCACTCTCAGGTTGCCATTCCCGACCTATGAGAACACCAGATTTCACTATGAGGGTTTTAAATCAGGTTCACCTCACAACCTAGGAGTTTTAAATAGGTTCCTCCCAACCTTACAATCCTACACAGGGACCAGGTCCTACACAAGAACCTACACGTATGCATCCGTGTTGATGGACCACGTACACACTCGAGTTGGTGGCTCCCCTTGGAGACTTAACAATTTAGGCTCTATACAAAAGCCAAGGTCCCACAACCGAACCTGAGTTTAGACTCAACACATAAGCCAAGGTCCTACAATCGAGCCTCAATTTAGGCCCTACAACCGAGCCAAGGTCCTACAACCGAACCTAACGTACACTCCCGCCAGAGGCTCCCCACGGAGACTTTATTCAGCCCTACACAAGGGCCTAGGTCCTGCAACCGAACCTATTAAGTTTGGCAATTCAAACTCTCATACTCAATCCTACGTAAGAAATGAACATGAATCGGACTCTTACAATTGACAACCTACTTATCGGATTGAGTCCCTTTTGTAGCGCCTTCTTGGGTTGCTTCTTCTCGCTCTCCCGTGCTTGAATCAGCTCCCCTTGTACTCCCCCGATCATGATGCCGATGCGTTGCCGATGCTTCAGCTCCAAGACAAACTACCTTGTATGTGATGCTTCTTCAAGACGCCTAAGGTGAGGAGGTGGTAAATTCTTTACAACCTAAGGATAGGATTTGGTTCAAGGTTGTGGAATCACCTAGATGGGTCTCCTAGGTGATTTAGACAAGGTTTTAACTATTAAGAGCAGGGTCTAAACTCTAGGGAATGGTGGAGCTCAAGCTCATCTTTAAAGGAAGCATGGAATGCTTATTAGAGTGATGAATCACATGGAAGATGAACTTGAATCTCCTAGGATTAGAGCCCCTATTGATTAGCAATTGGTGTGGTTTCTAAAGCCTAAAAAATCCATCAAAATGCCCAAAGACTGAGCCCCCTTTAAATAGCCACAAAGTTGCAACGGCTATAAAACGGGCAGAAAACGGTTTCTTCGATGGCATCAAAGGATCTTCGATTGGATCGACATCTCAGTTCGATGGAATCAAAGAACTGTCTAGAGAGTTCAGAAGGTTGCTGGACATCCAGTTCAATGGCATCGAACACTCTTCGATTGGATTCAAGGGTTGTTCGATGGGATCGAAGAACTGTCCGGAGAGTTCAGAAATATTGCTGGACATATGTTCAATGGGATCGAACTTGTCTTCGATGGCATCGAAGACTCATCGAACTGAACTTCGATGGGATCGAAGTCCAATCGTAAATTGTTGATTGGGCTGGTTTGTTTACAACAACTTGCACCTCTTTAATTAGCCTAACTTATCATGTTTTTCTAAGTCTACTAAGGCTAATGAAGATGACTAAAGGTTTTCCTATAATGTCCAAATCATCTAGAGGTTATGGTTGTTTTCGCTCTAAGAGTTAGGGTCACCAAGGCATCTCTTTTACCAGTTCTTCTTCCTTGATGCTTCTTGTCCACTTGAATCTTCGATCTTCAGCTTACCAAGGCTCAACCGACATTATAACTCATAGATATACGTGATTGACAAATAAGGTGCACTAGTATGCCTACAGAAAAGTGCACTAACACTGACTGTTGATATGAATGAAGAGTTAAAGAAGAAAATATGGCAAAGGTCCACATTGAACAAAAAGTTGTCCAAAGATTAAAGAGTTAGGACTTTTCAATCTTGGTTATATTTGGGGCTTACCTCATCCACCGAGGCATCCATTAGAACAATAAATATGGATCAATTGAATTATGGGACCCACACATACATAACACTGTGCAAGACCCTATAATTTCTCATTATCATTAGCCATATGGCTGACTAGGTTCACAAGATCTACATGACCAATATGAGATAAGTTGTCATGTCCAGATAAAAAAGATCAAGGTTATTGCATTTGGATAAGAAATCCAAAAATGGAATGCATGCAATTCATATAAAAAGCAGTGGCATTTAACCATGTAAAGGGTATGAAGAAACACAACATCAAGCTCACAAAACTGTGACATGCCAAACACAAACCCGAAGTTGTGTAACTCGATTTTCGATTTCAAACAAAAACACTTAATGAAAAAGAAGTTCCATTATCCACTAACCAAACCAAGAGAAATGTCGTGAGATAGTAGACAGTATTCAACAGCCCGTACGATAATACTCCAGCAACTCCATACCTCTTCAGACTTTCCATTAGCATGAGAAAATGACTGAACAGAATACAAAACAACAACTAAGGGCGCTTTAGGATGAGATTAATTAATTTTGAGATTCTAGAATTACTTGCAGTCAAACGCCAGTGAGGTATGTTCGGGACCTTCCCGTACAAACCCAATCGTGATGTGGGGTGGGAAAAGCAGGAAAGTATATGCCCACTAATTGCGGGTTCCATTTCTGCTCTGCCCCAGATGCAAATCACACCAATCAAATGCTGCCTACTATCTTGTCCAACAAACATAAAACCGACTTAGCTATAAAATTGAAAATAGGCATGCAAACAATATAAAACGAGTAACAAGTCCATAATGGGTGAATTACTAGAAGAAAGAAGCAAGCTAACAGCAGATACTGCAAAATTCCTGAAGAATTCTGATTTACCAAACAATGACTCAGGCCTCAAAGTGCATAAACACACTTTTTGGTGAGTGTCTATTATTTTTCAAAAAAAAAAAAAAAAAAAGTGGCAGAGTCAAGCATTTTGGGGCCCTACTTGGTGTGTTTATGACATCCAACCCATCCGACAGGTGCATCAACTGTTATGAGCATACAAACCAACAATCAGGTGGATCCAGCCATCACGTGGGCCAGATTTTTGAAGGATTTTGGATGTCTACATTTGTTTGATATGGTGTAGTTCTACTAATGGTTGAATCTGCCTAACTTTTGGTTTGTATGACGATGGGCCTTACATCGTAGAATAAGCTCATCCTACACCCATTGCAGAGGATCCATCCAATTCAATTAAAAAGGCAGACCAACGGTTCCCTGTTCTAACAAACAGCAGGAAATCTCCTATTGAATATGAAAAGAGAAAATTTTCATACTCTAAAAGATGGTATAATATGTTTAATATTTAATTATATTTTGCTTTTAATAAAACGTTCGTCGTACTTGTTTGTACTATTTTGGTTTCTATAAAATAATGAACATAATTACAAAATTAAATTCATTTCATTTTATATGTTAATTTGTAAAAAATCTTTAATTATTGAATTTAATTTTATATGTTAATTTGTAAAAACTCTTTAATTATTGAAAATTTAAAGAATTCCCCTAATGAAACTTTCAATAATCTTAAAATTATTTATTTTTATGATTCTATTTGTAAAAACTCATTAATTACTAAATTTTTAATGAATTTCCCTAATAATCTTTTAATCATTTTAAATATTTATTATTATGATTTAATTTGTAAAAATGCTTTAATGAATGAAAGTTTGAGCTTCCCTAACAAATCTTTTAATAATTTTAAATTATTTATTTTATAATTTCATTTCTAAAAAGGCCGTGTGGAGACATGCATTTGCACATGCCGATTGACTAATTTCTAAAAAAGTGGCAGAGTAAGCCTTGTGGAGCCCACTTTGTGTGTCTATGACATCCAACCCGTCCAACAGGTCAACCATGATGAGCATATGAACCAACAATTAGGTGGGCCACATGTATTTGAAGGGTTTTGGGTGGTCTACCTTTTTTTTTTACATGTTGTAGGTCCACCTAATGGTTGAATTAGCCTGATTTTTTGTTCATATAATTGGCTTGGTAGGATGCACCAATTGGATGGTTTGGATGCCATACATACACCATGTGAGCCCCACAGACAATGCCTCAAGTCTACCACCTTTTGCAGAAAAATAATAGATGAGGCCATTTTAGTCATTTCCTCTCCAAAAAGCACGCTTCAGTACTTTAAAAAGGCCATGGCACTGTTTGGTAAAATGAAATTACCGAAGAATTCTAGCCAAAAACCCGTAAACTAATTCAAAGTTTCAAACATGGTGGAGGCATCCAGCAAAAGGCAGAAATAGAAGACATCATATGCAGTTGGTGAAGCTCTTGACCATGGTCTTGCAGTTATAAAAAGGGTCTTTCCTGGCAACCTTCACCAACTACCAAGAAAAAAGGGATAGGATAGCCTAGTAGCAAACATGAGCATGCTTTAATATGATTAGTGTTTAAGGAAAATGATAAAGTGTAAATGACCTCTGTAGGCTCCACTATGATGTGTTGATGATATTGTTGGATTTGTGCCTTAGAAAACAAACTTGAGCCCAATCCACTGGCCATGTGGATGTGATAGTGACGATCTCAGTCGTAGATCATGATGACCAAATGTCCTAGGGTGGACATAATGCTATGCCTTAATTAATATGTAGTGTTGCATTAAACAGCATGAACATGGGGTACGTGGAGGAATCATTCCTCTTATTGTCCTTAGGAATTCGAGATTGAACACAACAGTCATTGACCAAGGGAGAGTTGTGGTCCATGGATCTCAATACCCTATTATACCATGATCATCACAAGCTTTAGGACAGACATGTGGTCATCACTTGATGAAAGGTATGGACATCCTATATGAGGGGACTAATTTGGATCAAGATAACAGTCTCCATCAATGGGGGCGGGCTTGATGTCGATATGCCTTCACCCTACCCTACATGGGTGTGTGTGTGTGTGTGTGTGTGTGTCATAGATACAAGATCTTATTGGACCTTTGGACACTTGCATTGGTGGATCGAGATCAAGTCATTAGTCTAGGGGCCCATTAACATGATCAGACTTGATGATGTATAGAAAGATGAAAAAAAAAAGTCATATAAGGATCGAGATCTTGGTTATATGGCTTTAGCTCACTTTACAAGGCTACCACGTGGCTAATAGGAGTGCGTGTAGCTGGGTATATCCATCAGGGTCCATTGATTCATACATGAGCCAATAAGAGATCCATTGGTTTCCTAGGGACAAGTTTATAGCGAGATTTAATAGATCAGGAACTCATTAAGTATTTTTTCCATTGGGCGCAACATTTGAAAGGTTTTAAGTGGTTTTTCAATGGTTTCAACAGTTGAAGTTTTATTTTTAACCGTTAAAACTATTTTGATTACACTTGATGATCTACTGGTTCAAATCTAATGGTCATTATTTGATCAACATGGGATATAGGTCTTTGATGGGTAGTCATGATAGTCAAAGGATTGCATCATGACTAGGAAGAAACATTTCACATGTTTGGTTAGCAAAGAAATTGTTGGATTCCAGAAAGCAATCATCACCCTTTTACATGGCAAATTCTCATGCACAAAATATAAGGTGAACATTGTCTTACAAATATAAGATTTCCACTTATTATTCAAACAAAACCCCTAAAAATATAATCTTGGGAATCTATGTTTCAATAGTGTTCATGGGATTCATCATTGGGTAACTATTACATTTCTCTTCTTTTCTTTTTCCACTAATCAAAGCAACCCTAGGCATGTTTGGATATGTGGAATCCAAGGGAAAAGAAGAAATAAATAAATAACCATTGATGATTTTTGTGAGTGCTATTAAAACATGGATTCCAATTTTTTAGGGTTCTTGATTGGAGCAAGTGGAATTCTCATATTCCTCTCAAAATAGTCACCTAGTTTCTTGTGCCAAAGAATCCAAACGATAGAAAGTGTAATGATTATTCCTTTTTCTTTGCTATCCAAACATCTCAAAATGTCACATCAATGGAAATTCCTTTTCCGTTCCTTTTCTTTTTCCACCGGTATCCAAACATGCCCTCGGATTCAAATATGTACCTGAAATGAACAACAAGAACATGAGAAGACTAACCATCAACTACTAATTAAAGAAAGAAGCAGCCTTGTATGTTTTATCAATAAAAATGATAATGACAAGTAGAAGTACTCGTTAAATGTAAATGGTTTTGCAGGTCCACTTCCATTGCTTTCCTTTGAACCTAACAAAAATAAAAAATAAAAATACAGTAATAAGTTCATCAAATGTAAGACTTAAATATGAAGTACAATATGGCATCACATAAATAGTAAGGGCCTGCTTGGGTGCCACTCAAAAATGGGTTCATCTCATTTTAGTCAATTGTAATTATGTAGTAGAAATCATGATTGTTGGTTATCAAGACAATTTTTAATCCTTGTCAAAAAGAAATATGATCTCTAATACATAATTACGATTAACTAAAACAGGCCCAAAGCAATGCATTTTACAATACTATTAACGTCCACCCTAGTTGATTGTGATCAACCAATGCAATAGACTATTAGACAACACTTGATTGTAATCAACCTATGTAATAGTCTATTACATTGGGCCTATCAGAGTTTAATGCTCTCAATGCCTGTCCCCAGCCCAGATAAAGGAGGGTTGCATCAGGTTGGCAGCAGGCGTCAAACTTATGCCATACCTTCCAACATGAATCTGAACAATATGGCCCTTGATAGAGTGGAATGGTGGAAAAGGATTCATGTTGCTGAACCCTATTAGTTGGGGATAAGGCTTACATGATGATGCATGATCTGCTTATACCCATTTTCTGTTTTGGTAATTGAAACAGTACAAAAGTAATGGTTGTATGCAAATCAACCAAGAAATGAATAGATATCAATTCCCTAAAAACATTGTAAATGTGAATCTTACCCTCATGCTCAGCCGAACGCTTGTGGTCATTGGAGATATGAACAGTCTGACCTTGACATAAAGGGAAAAAAATAGAATTTAACCGTGCAATATAAAAGAAGCATCCAACGACACAAACCAAAGTTGCATTACAAAATAACTATACAAAGGATCAGCAGTCTTGGAGATCTAGATACATGTTAGTATTTTCTTAGTTTCATAATGTCTAGAACTCAACGTAATTTTCAAATTTATAAGATTTGGCCTCTTCACTGACATGAAAACTAATGCCCTGTTTGGTTCCTACTTAAAAATGAGTTCATCTCATTTCAGTTAACAGTAATTCACGTAATAGAGATAACAGTTTTATGGGTAATAAAGATTATTTTTAATTCTTACCAAATTCTTTAATACATAATTACCGCCAATCCGTTAGCTAAAATGAGATGAACCAATTTTTAAGTGGCAATCAAACAAGGCCTTGGCTTTATCCTAGGCTAAAATCCTGACAACACATATCCGTTTACATTTGTATGCCTATATATTTAACATATTTCTATGTTGCCAACTAGCAAGCAAATGATATAACTCGACCTTGGCAGTTGTTCAATGCATGGTAACCGTAGAAAAAAGAGGAGAGAGACAGGAAGAATAGAAGAAGAAAAAAGAGGAGAGAGACATCAATTTCCTCTATTAGGCTCTGTTATTTTTATTACATTAACAGAATGTTTGGATTGGTGGAAATAAAAAAAGTAACCGAGGAAATGAAGTTGATTTCCTCAAATGTGATGTTTTCCCCCGTTTGTGAAAGGCAAGAGAGGTGAGGAAATCGATTTCCTTTTTCATATATTCTCATATCTCCTCCATAAAGGGCTATTTCCTTTTGCACTCTCAAATCTATAGCTTTCCTTAGACGTGACATTTTCATTCCTCATTACTTTTTCGTTTCTACCAGTCCAAACAGACCCTAACCACAAACACAATAAGTAAAGACAGAGTAACCCTTGGTATGGTATACACAATACAAAATAAAATTACTCCAAAACATTCTCTACAGTAGTAAACCTGACTGTACTCATTGATAGGCCAACATCTAAGAAAGCTTTCAGAAAGTTGGTGGGCAGATGGATAAGACCAAGATACTTCAGTAATGAAACTACAGAAATCACAACAAGGCACTCACTTAACAGACTCACAAAATGCAGCAATTCATAGTATGCCAACATAGAGGTAGTTCCGTCATTTGTGTGTGTATTCACTTTCCTTTCTGTCTGTGCTTCTCAATATTTCATGAATGCATCATTTTAAATTGTGCATGTCTCCAACGACAAATTGATATCTACACCCGCCTGATTGATTTGCATATACCCAATTTCCATTTTTGCAATTGAAATAGCACACTTCTCTACTATCATAACTGTATGCAGATAAAAACAGGAAGGCGCAAAATAGTGGTTCTCCCAAAGAAAATTCATCATCAAAATAATTCAAGATTGCCCAAACGTTCTCCTCTCTCCTCTTCTCATGACATATCCTTAGGGCCTATTGGATTGGTGGAAACCAAAAAGTAGATGACGAAAGTAAAACGTCACATCTAAGGAAAACTATATAAAGGAAATCCATGGAAAAGAATCCTTAAATAACAAGTCTATTTTAGCATATATGATTTATATCGAAATGTGGAATTGTCAATGGTCAAAAGGTAATAGTTGTCTCTCAAAAAGAGTAGAAATCTCCATCTCATAGGTTTTAGAGGGGAAAAGGGAATGACCCGTTTTTTAGGAAATATGAGGAAAGGGAAATTGATTTCCTCAGTCCTCTTGTCTTTTGCAGATGTGGGAAACCATCACATCTGAGGAAATCCAATCAGTCAAAGCAACATGATGAATGACAAACACAATTCTTATAGATGATGTGACAATCAAGCTCTACATGCTCGCTATACTAGTGAAATACTAGTCAGGGACATAATATGCACTCCAAGATCAATGAAGCTAGTTGTATCAATGGAATATTCATAACAAATAGCTAGGGTGTGTTTGGATGCACCATTGAATTGAGTTGTAATTATTAGCATAATGAATTGGAAACAAGCAATTTGTGATTTACTACATAGGGAAGGTCATCATCATCACCTGTCGTAACCTTGTTCCAACTATTTGGTTCGGCTTTATGAATCTTGTTTCGCCATCAATCATTTCAAAGGCCCGATCTTGGGTAAGTGAACAAGCGTTTGTTTCTCACAATCTCAATCCAAGCCCTTCAAGGTCTTCTTCTCATCCTCTTTTCAGGCTCTTCAGCCCTAATCAATCTTCCCCTCTTTACTGAGGCTATCTCCTACCTTTGTTGCACATGACCAACACATCTCAATCTGCTCTCCATCATTTTCTCTCCCATTGAGAGTAATCCTAATATGATTGGGATGACCTCATTCTTAATTCAATCCTTCATATAGAGGGTACAGATTCGGACTTGTGATTGTGTTACTTTCAAGCTGACCTTGGAAGAATGTAATTGAAATTCAAGCTTGGAAACATCACTAGTCTTTCTTATTTCCTCTTGATTGAAATGTATCTTTGACGTTCAATTCAACTTTGCATCCAAACATATCAATTTGCAATAAGCACTTGGCAAATCGAGAATCCAATGATAACTACGAAAGGCTCAGCCTGGAAGGCTGGCCAACCATCCATAGTGGAACAACCAGATGAACAGCCTGGATCAATTAAAGGTGGGCCACAATTGTATGGAGTGATGGAAAGAGAAAGAACACCACTATTTCTGACCAAGCATCATATGTTTTCTTCCGTTGTCCTGAGTACTAACATTCAATTTCAGGTGCAAATAACTTATAAAATCAACTCTTTGAAGGAATCCTTGAAAATATCAGAAGCCCACACTTGTACTGCTGCGAGTTGTATGGGGACATGTGGACAATTCAACTAATGAATCAGGACCGTCCATTCGATCCAGCCCATCCAGAAAAAGTGATACCGATTGGATGACTCTAACCATCCGATCAATAGCCAAAAAATGGATATTCAAGATGGTTAACAGAACAATCTGTCCATTCAACTACTTGAAGTCTTTCTTATAACTCTACAGAATAACTCTAATCAGATGATCCTAACCATCCCATCAGAGGCTTGGAAAACAGACGATTACAGAAGACAAGGCCAGAATTTGGATGGACCGAAACACCTGATTTTTGTGGGGTGGCACATCAAGTATTGGCTGGACTGAGTGGAAGGTTCAGATTGTCTCATCGGAACGTGGTTTTCCTGATGGCACTATAACGTGCAGCTCTCCAAAAATCAACTCCCTTCCCTCCAAAGATAAATTACACGGTACTCTTAACTGAATATGTTAGGTCATACTCATGCAGAGATCCAAAATGCATGAGCCATATACATAACTGAATCCAGACCGTTCAAACTACAGAATCCATAATGGATGGGGAGCAGCCCAAAACTAACCCTGATCTAACGATCCTAACCGTCCGATTCTTCCAGTCGTACTTCAACCCTACATACAATGGCTGCCAATTGAGACCTGTCAGGGTTATCCTATCCTCGTGAATCTTGATCCATGCCCCCATCCACCTTGAATCCCGCAATCTGGACGGCCTCGTTTGACTTAATGCACGGACACGTGTACGGTAAGTAACTCACCTCGCCATCACCAGTCTTTGAGCAGAGACGATGAGGTTTTTGCGTCCGACGACAAGAGAGAAATGGTGTTTGAAAAAATGCGAGGGAGCGTTTGGTTGCAGGAAGAGATGAAAACGGAATCCAAGAGACGGAGATTTGTTGAAGGGCAGACATGGTCGGAGAGAAAGGAAGAAGAAGATGAGGACGGGATGGCAGGAGCGTACGTACGTCAGGGCGCAGACATGGTGTTTGAGAAAATCCGAGGGAGCGTTTGGTTGCAGGAAAAGATGAAAACGGAATCCGAGAGACGGATATTTATTGAAGGGCAGACATGGTCGGAGAGAAAGGAAGGAGAAGATGAGGACGGGATGGCGGGAGCGTACGTACGTCAGGGCGCACGTGAGTTGAGCTCCCTCTTCTCCTTCTCTGCGCTTGTGCAGGACGGGGCTTTATATATGCTTGAGAGATGAACAAAACAGGCTTCTCGCGGGAGTAGGATTTCGGATGCTTCTCCCGCTGCGACGCGGATTGCCTGAGACAGCTTGTCGTTGGAATTGGAAGCTAGGTGGGGTCCACCGTGGTGTTCGTGAAAAATCCACCCCGTCCATCCGTTTTTCCATACCATCTTACTACATCGGCGCAAAAATGAGGCAGCTCCAACACCCAAGTGGGCCGCACGAAGGGATGTTGTGAGGATTGAACGTCCACCGTTGAAACATTCTGTTGTCACTGAAACTTGGACAGAAGATTAGGTGACTGAAGGACCACCTTTGATGATGGATGCCGCTGATCTCCTACGTACAGACCATCCAGATCTGAGAGATCTTATATAGCACAAGGAATAGAATTCGTTAGCCCTATGATGCTTTAGTCATATGAGTCGGGAGGAGATAGCAAGCTAATTGTAGTGTAGGTTGTGTACCTTGGGATTAGGGGTGAACCACCTCTATTTATAGGTAATCGAATAGCAGTCATGAGCCATGACCATAGTTGCGATTACGGAGAGATGCCCATTGGATGGCATGATTCTCGACGACGTGGATCACGCTAGTAACAATCAGAGACATGCCTGCCTTCTCCGAACCCATCCTTGGACTTTTGCCCGCCTTTATGACGGCGGTGGCCCAAGTTAGTCCACTTGTGGTGTAGACTAAGGCTGAGCTCTCTACTCGTTGATCATGTCAGTTAGGCCTGGCAACGGGCCGTGTTGAACTAATGTCCGTGTCGTGTCGTGTCAAAAATTTGCTTATCCAAACCCGGCCGTTAACTAACGGGTCGAAATCTAGAAACCCAAACTCATTTGCGTTTGGCTCATGGTATTAGAAGTGGTGGAATGGTATTAGGTAGGATCAACATCATTTATTACACAATGATTACATGTCTGGTAATCCCATGTTATTTTCATACCCAATCCCATGTTTGGGATCAAATACTTTCCATGGGAAAACCGTTGGATTAAGCAAAATCATATCTGGTAGACCATGGAATTGCAATCAACGGACCAAATTCACAACAGATGTCCATCACTTGAACATGTATATAACCATAGTGTCATGTATAAAGGACTTATATGGATGGACGGCATAGATAAAACGCATGCATCAATGTGGGGCTCACCTGTGTGGGATTTTGATATCCTACAGAAATCCCACATTGGATTAAGTGCAATTCCATCCCACCTAATCCCAAGCCTCCCAATCCTCCCCAAACATCATATCAAATTTGCAGGGAACCAAATGTAATTCCATCCCACCTAATCCCATCTAATATCAAACCCCAAACACCCCTTAACGGGTTAAGAGATTACCTATAAACCGACTCGTTTAACCCGCTAGGCTAGTTTATCATCAGATAGGCCATACTGTAGATGAAGACAATTGATAGTCTGACCCAGCATACAGCTGTAGTCCACCTAGTGGGCCCATTCTATTACCGAAAACAATAGGATTCACTCATGAGACGAGGAGGAATCACCCGCACATTGCAATATTGCATATGATGGAGTGCCAAGGTTCATAGGTGGGCCATGGTTTGGTGATTTAGATCATTTAGACCATTGTGTTAGTGGGTTAAATGGGTTCACGGGTGAAACACTAACCCAACCCGTTATGTTAACGGGTCATAACGGGTCAACCTGTTAGTGACCCGACACGATAAGGCTGGACCCAAACACTAATTTTTTTGTGTGGATTAGCGGGTCATGTGGAATTTTGACAGGCCTAATGTCATTAGACAATGAGCAAGCTCTTTGCTCATCGGCCACGTCAATAGACAACCCGATTTGGATCTGTCTTTGATATATCCAAAATTTCATGGTGGGTGCCATCCTTCCCTGTTGGCTCCTATTGTTCCCTTTGGCATGGCCCACAACCCACTTGAGTTGGGGATAAGACGACTATAGTGGCAGCTGACTTCTCCACAAAGCTATTACTATCTCCACAAAGCTGACTTCTCCACAAAGCTATTACTGTGTTATTGATCGAGTGCTACCTACTGAGTACACGAAATTTACATAACGTCTACCGCAAGGTACGAGATACGCTTTCCACAGAGGACTCAACGGGATATCCGCCTTCCACAATTAAGATCATGACCATCTCGGACGCAGTCAATGGATCCGGCCGCAATCATGGCTCCGTTCATACAAATCATATCTCTACGAAATTAGATTCATAGCCCTTTACAGCTCTATCAAATCCCATAACAAGTCCTCCATACTGAAAACTAAGGTGTGCTATAGATTCTCATACTTAGCTAGCATAAGCTATTCTCTCCATCAATCACTTAAGCATCCGGGGACTTTTAGTCGGAAACCCCAACGGCCGTCCTAACCTTTTGGTGGTGTTTGCAGATCCTTCAATCCAGTTCATTCATCTCCAATCACAAATCGAACGACCAGAATTCAAATTTGGTTCTGACCAACATCGATTACCCATTTTTGGGGTTAACATTGGATTTGTACTATTGTGGTCTTTCAAAGTAGATGGATGGAATGGATTTGTCATGGACATCTTCGTGGACCCACACAGCCCTGGGCACAAAGCTCATGGGGTTGTGTGGGCCCATACAGATGTCCATGATAAATCCACTCCGCTTATCTATTTTGAAACACTACATTAGTATGTATCCTAAAAGTCACACAAATCCATGAGCTGTGTGGGGCCCATAGAGATGCCCATGAGCTTTTCCAACCGAACACGCGGGTGCAATAAAGCTCATGCATACACCACACCACACCACACATGTGCCAGCATGGCATATAGGTCATAGGTGTGAGATCCAATCCATCCATCGGGTTGATCTGATCTGGTACATGTTTTCCTTAAAAAAAAAAAGAAACGAATATGGTCCACACGGCATGTGGACGCTAATATTGGAAACGGGTGTATCGGCTAGAGAACTTCAGCCAAGTTGTTCAAAGCCGTACATTTTTTTAACAAACAGTGGCAACAATATACTGGTGCCTTTCTGATGAATGGATTGGGGGCGCGACTTGGGTGAGACCCCGGAACCAGCGATGTGGGTGGGACCCTGAACCTAGGGCCCGCCTGGATGTATTCCATGTAGATCCATGCCGACTACAACATAAGAAACACCGGTTAATGACCATTGAAAACCTTTTGTGAAAAAGTTTTCTATCAACCTGATATTTGTTGATGGTAAATAATCATTATGGTGGACTCCAGGAAGTTTTTAATGGTCACTATTAACTGTTTCTTGGGGTGTGGTCCACCTAAAATTTTCATCTGTTTCATTCTTGGAACTGTATCCTAAAATAATATGAAGAACAGATGGACGGCATGGATCTACAAAGAATACATCCAGGTGGGCCCTAGGTTCAGGGTCCCACCCACATCGCTGGCTCCGGGGTCTCACCCATGTCGCGCCCGGTCCTGGAAAGTATCATATATACGAGTGCGGATCGTCTGCTCACCCTCAACAGCTTTTTCCTGTGAGCAGACGATCTGGATTCCATATATAATTCCTCTTTAGCCACGCTCAGAACTTCCAGGGAAAGCGGGAATACTATAGCCAACGTGGCACGTGCGCTAGATCCTAGCCGTTCATCGGGGAAGCACCATCCAGTAGATTACAATGAACCCTTGATCTATTTCTTGCATCTATCCATTTCTTTCGTACACTTGCGGCCACCTGACTGATCTCATTTTTCGACCTGGATGAGTGGCTTGGATAGGCTCTAAGGCTCAGTAGTAGATAGACTCTGTTTCAACACATGAATGGTTACATAATGGATAGTTAACATTAAAGGTGGACCCCACATGATGTATGCCTCACATCAAAGTGTGGCTCGGCATGGTGGACAATCCACATCAAGTAGACCCCACATGATGTATGCCTCACATCAAAGTGTGGCTCCGCATGGTGGACAATCCACATCAAGTAGACCCTACCTGATGGATGGTCCACATCAAAGGTAGGGCCCTCACAACGGATGGTGGATATTGAAGGTGGGCCCACATGATGGAAAGTTTACATCAAAGGTGGGACCCGCATGATGGATGGCGGAAGGTGGGCACACATGATGGACGGTTGACATCAAAGGTGGGCAAACATGTTGATCTGCCGATATTGAGGGTGGGGCCCATGTGATTAATGGTCCACACTAAGGTGAGCCCACGTAATGGACAGAGTGAGCCTAGAATTATGGATGGCCCACATCAAAGTGTGGCCCATGCGATAGAAGGTCCACATCAAGTGGGCCCCACCTGATGAATGGTCCACATCCAAGATCTCCCATGATGGATGGCCCATATCCAGAGTAGCCCAGCATGATAGATGATCCACATAGAATGTGCACCCCACAATGGATGGTGGACATCAAACCCGCATGATGGATGGCCTACCTCAAATGTGGACGGTCGACAACAAAGGTGGGCCCACACGAGAGGAACTATTGTCGCATGAAAACTACTTTTTTCTCAATATTAATATAAAATTCAATGCATGATGCGGTTTCTAAAACAGCAAAATATGAATTTCCACATCTGGCCCACCTAATGCAGCGCAGTCCATGTAGCGGTGGGGCCCACTACCCACCTGATCCACGGCTGGATCGGATACCCAACAAGAATGTCAGATTGGCATGTGTGGCCATATGCAGAGTAGAAGCTGAATTTCTAAACCTCAACTTCCATATGAAAAGCCACAAATTATGGCTGAAACAAAACAAAGCTACTTCAACCTCAATTAATAGTAAGAAGCTTCACAAATTCAGACATTTGACATTGACAAATAATCAAAGGCGATGGATTTTGATTTTGTTTTCTGGGTGGGGCTGTGTTTGGATCATCAATTGCGAGTGAAAACAATTCACCATTCCAAATACTCATCAATGAGAGTGAGCTCTTCTCTTCCTTTCCAATGCAATGAGTTGGCAATCTTTGGAAACTCTACTTACAGTACAAATTCCAGAATCATTCCAATTCTAAAATGGTAATCGTCCAAACAGATCAGGAACAGCATTGCAATGCATCTCTCAACATCAACTCAAGAACGTCTCATTTTGATGTAGTACATCGTCCCATTGGCTAGAGAACAATCCATGCTCCAACGCACTGCCGTGATCTTGTATACATACCCTGCAACAACAAAAATAATAATAATAAAAAAAATCCAATGAACAGACTGAATCCATCAAACAATGGTCCACATTACCATGTATCTACCAACAATTCATTAAATTCTCAAAACAACATTTGAATTACATTGGATGGACTAAGAGTTAGAAAGCATCGAATGATGTACCAATGCACAAAACCATGGTTAAATCTGCCTAACAAGGCGTCTTAAGGTGCTGATGAATCAGGGCATATAGTGTCAGGCTGCCCAGTCTGGTGAAGTGGGGAACATCAGACCATGATTGTACATGCCCGAAAAAACTCTGATTGGAAGAGACTAACAAATGGACAGGCCACCCTTATAAAGATGGTGAAGGTAAAAAAAAATACAGCAAGATGAGTAAGATCTTCCGATCTGGAGATTTTGCCATCCCCTAGAGGCGGTGTTCCCATCGGGTCACAACCCAGACCATTGAAAAGACCATAGCATCAGGACCCTACAATTCCGGTCTAATATGCCACACCCAAATAAAGCAGAATGAAACGAAGTGCATTGGAATATCCAACATTTGAAAATTTTGATCAAAGCAGTTGTAGCCCGAATCTACATTAGACAGAGCATTCCAAACAGTGCCAAAGATAACCCGAGTCGCAGCCAAAGGTTCAAAAAAAAGAAAAAAACGCCATAACACCACTATGACCAAACGGTTACTATTATGCAATGAAAAACCTGTCAAGTGATAGCAATATTTTCAAAGTGGAAGTGTTATCTGATGTTTGGTCTAAGGTTACTGATTAACCAAAACAACTAGTGGTACCATACCATCTTTCCCATCAATAAGCCACTTGTGTATGACGTTGGTACCATGCAAGCGATAAGGCCCCCACCATGATGATCACCCTTCTCGAAAATCAGGCTGATGTGCTCACTAGGTGGGCAACACACCTGTATTTAGACCATCAGTTGTCCAATGATCCCAACAGTTTGGCCCACTTGATGACCAGACCTGCCTTTTTTTTGTGCCAGGTGATCATGGTGGAGCCTACTGTTATCATGTTGCTGATGCCCTGCACAAGCCGTGTGTTAGCAAAAAAAAATGGTATTGTACCCCCAAGTTGCTGTACTATTCCGATGGGTGGTCATATATAATGTTGTTCTCCGGTGAAGATGGCCTTTATTTTCTCATGAGCCCTACACTCCTGGCCATGGAAGGGTCATAACACCATTTTTTTTTTTTTACCTTGGCAGCTGCTTGGCACTGTATGCTTGTATGCATGGATGTCATGGTAGACTAGCTAGACTATATAGAAGGGAATTGACATTTTTCAGCCCCCCTGCAATTGGTAGTTCCACATCCACAGGTAATTTGATCAATCACTGATAGAGAAAAAGAAAAACTAGATTATGGATTATACTTACTAGGGGTGGAAAACTGTATAGGGGTATAAGCACTGCCCTCAAAGATAGCAAGAATTCATTTATAATAACCAAGCATTCAAATAACACAGAAATTTGATCTCATTGAGCTTAGGATGCATGACTACTCAACCAACAATTCAATGCAATCCAAAAGACGGTGGGATGTCAAGGGACTTACAGGGAACAACCATTGTGCATGCTGCCTTTTTGAAGTGATAGCCATTGTTCCTCTCATCATATTCTCTTTACACTTTCACCAAGAAGAAGAACGAATCCCTCGCTTGCAAGAGTTGCAAGAGCATTGCGCAGCTGACAGCAAAGGCCAAAACATCAGCATGAACTTTTTCACCCCAACCACATTTTCAGATTTGAATATAAGAAAGCATGTGCCACTCTGCTTACATCATTGAGGTTGATTTCGACCGAGCTTTGCTTCCTCAGCTCTTCCAACAACTGCAGCAGTGTGTAAAAAATAAATAATATAATTACTATCCCATAAATAACTTTTCAGGCATTGAAAAAATGGTTTTTAAATAAAATGATCTTACGTCCATTAATCGAGTTGAAGGCCCCCCAAGTTGCATTTTCTCCATTATAAGGTTGCGGGCTGATGCTACCAGATTCTCCCGTCTCATCCTTTCGCTCGCAGAAACTCCAGTTGTAATGAGATCCATATCAATAGTCCCTGTTTCACATCATCAGCGTCACCAAATGTTGCTACTACAAAAATTGGAGAGAGAAATGCAACTGTATTGCCCACACTTCATGGAGCTCCATGAAGTGCGCACCATAAAATTGATCGGCAGCATGTGCATGGCACTTGTGTGCAGTGATCAGAACAGTTAATTTGATCGGAGTATATTCCTATAGCCTAGGCGTTTTGAGCATGGCATCCATCCAATCAATGACCAAACAGATAACTGCCACCTCCAAAAATGAACAATAATTCACAACCACCAGATGTTCAGAGAGTTGTCCAATCACTACAGTTTTCGGGCTATAGCCCATCTACATGGTGGCCCACCAGACCAACCATCTGAATCACCATTGCCATGAGCAGTGGGGACAACTTCACAGAATTCGATGAAATGCACACTGTAACAGCATTTCTCATTTGGGAAATAGGCTGAATATTTGAAAAGAAAAACATCTACCCGTGGAGTGATCAGTAGCCGACTGTTGCAGGGCGACCTCCAAAAGCCTGAATGCCTCTGCCACATCACGTTTTTCAACCTGCATATTTGGTCAGGCAATCAAATTCTATCCTTTACAAAACAAATCAAGTCATAGCCAGCAAATGGTAAGGTTCATACCAATTCGGAGAAGCGGATCCGAGCCAGGGCTTCGCTAAGACGTATCAAGCTCTCAATTTGCCTCGGCGTTGCTGTTATCACCTGTTGATATAGATATCCAGGCATTTTCAGTATTTGCAAATTGATTCACTCATTTGAACGATACTTCAAGGAGCTTTGCAAACCAGCATGCACAGCCACAGAGCCAACATGGCAAGAGGAGCATCAAAGCCAGGCATTGTAGATGAACTGACCCAAATATCAGACTAATCCATCTATCATCTGGGCCCTACATGCACATTGAATGTAGACTATTAACAATTTCCTTTCACCATACATATGCACATGTCTGGGCCACCTGATGTGTTGAATTGCCTAATTCTTGGGCAGGGCATATGCACAATCGGCATTACCTGAAGCACAGTCAGATGTCATAATCACATGCTTTGATGGCACATGTGGCCACATATAAAGGTGCAAATGCCGGCAGAGCTCATAGTTTTAGAGAAGGAAATGGTGGATATCTTGATACCTTTTTACTGCTTCCAGGGAAGTTTCCTCTTTGCCTCATCTCAACGTACCCATGTATCAGATCTTCTGCAGCTTCATCTGATAACTGAGGATGAATGTGCTTTCTGGCATAGCTCATGTATGCAGTCAAGGTTGGAAGGTCTAGAACATCCTGAATGATGCTCTGCAGGAAGGGAGCCATCCAAGTCCATTAGTCACAGCACAACATGTGAATTGCTGAAAAGTCCTAAAGCCACTCATACAGGTAGGATTGGATCAGTCTCCCCTCACACAAGTCAATGTGCCATGCATGTGCAAGTTCCATACTTTTCATCTGACGGACCACTGTATATGTACAATGGCCGAAAACATGGGCCATTCTCATTAAGTGGGACGTGTACATCAAATGTTGGACTGTCAGTTAGTTCTCTTCCACCACCCACTTATATGCAACGTGATCCATCTGACAACCTGATTTAAGAACAATGGTACAACACGCCGGGGCCTGCTATATTAGCGAATCATATCTGACACACATGTCACATTAGCACATGTGGGGAGAGGATTTGAAGTCCTCTTGAGGATAGGCTTCACATATTTATTGCTGAAAATTTTTCATTGCTGATGTTTGAATTTGCATTGAGAATTATGGTAAACCCTGAATACCTCAGGATCCTGAAAGTGCAAAGCAACAATATGCTTAGCCAGCCGCCTATCTGTCTGCTCATCGGCCTTGTCGAGAACCAGGTAAATCAGATCAAATCTGAGCATGTCGAACAGATCAGTCAGACGCAATGAACCAAAAAATATAAAATGCAATTTAACCACCACCTGGTTGTTTGTGCTTGTGCATGCGTGTGCATTTTCTTCTCACCTAGAGAGTAATGTGGGAGGAAGGTGTATATTGTCGATCACAGACAAACGAGGATTGTAGCGCGACCCGCTTGGATTGGCACAAGCCAGGACTGAAGTCCTCGCATTCAGGGAAGCTATGATCCCAGCCTTTGCAATCGAAACAGTTTGCTGTTCCATCACCTGCAGTGTGTTGAGAAGAAGGGTCAGTCTCGAAACACATGATTTGATGAACGTTGGATGATAAGCATTCAAGTCTCAAGATGCTCCCGTGGATGTGCAACTAGCCAAGGGTAGTTGGATGAAAACTGAACCTTCACATTCTCATACCACATTTATTTAGGGAGAAAAGCAGGAAACAGGTTGCTGCTTTTTTTTTTTTTTTTTGAATATTGGAAGCAGATTGCCACTAGCCACCCCATGCCAAATGGTTGGGCCCACACCACATGCCAAGTGGATGGGGCTTACAAGTTGTGGATCCACCTTACATACTAAGTGGATGGGCTTTCCTCGAGTTGTGGGCCCCATCCAAAATTTGACAGATCATCCAAGTGTGCCTAATAATGAGGAATCTTGTTACAATTGATCACAATGAATATATAACTACCTCATGTAACATGCTGCGAGCATTGTCAGACATTTTGTCGAACTCGTCAATGCAACAGATACCCCTATCACTCAGAACCAGCGCCCCACTCTCAAGAACCTGAAATTTTCGAACCAAAGATGAGGAAATTAGTTGAGGCACACTCCCATCTCAAACCAGTAATGTGCACAACAGGAGATTTCTGCCGAGAAAAATAAAGTATCTGCAAAAATGCACATACCGTTTCACCCGTTTCCGGATCCTTTGAAACATAAGCAGTCAAGCCAACAGCAGAGCTCCCCCTTCCACTAGTGTAAATGCCCCGAGGCGCCAGCTTGTGAATGTACTGGAGAAGCTGAGATTTGCTGGTTCCAGGATCGCCGACGAGCAGGATATTAATGTCGCCACGGAAGCTGGCCCCAGATGGCAGCTTAAGAGCATTTCCCCCAAACAACTGAGACAGAGAGGATATTATCAGCAAGAGCCATTGCAAAAGATGTGCATGTCAGGATCACTTGTAGAGAAGACAATATATAGTGCTTCTATTCAAAAGAGGGCTGTGTTTGGATATACAATCAAATTGAATTGAAATAATCAGTTGAATAAGTGGATATGACAAAGGTAATTTCCTTCCACAGTGCTTATTGTTGGAGGCATCAGCAAACCCCCTGATATACATTGTTCTATTGTTCCCTAACAGCTCGAGCTTTTAGCACAACCGGTCAGTAACATGGTATCAGAGCAGGACGTCCAGGTGTTCTAGTCCCGGGGTTTGCAAAATTCAGTATTATGGGCATCCGGTACTTTCTAAAAGCCCAGAGTATCACGTGCGGGGCCAGTATACCGCCTGCACGTGAGGGGAGGTGTTGGAGGCATCAGCAAATCCCTTGATATACATTGCTCTGTCGTTCCCTAACAGCTCAAGCTTTTAGCACAACCGGTCAGTAACACTCATTGAGGGACTAAGCTACAGATTGCAATTGTGTTGCTTTCAGATTGGACGCGAAATGAATGTAGCTGTGGTTTGAGAGAGCTACATTTTCACTATGAATACAAGGGAGCATCAGTACAATCTCAGCAGTTCCCCTTTACTGAACTGAATGCTTACAATTCAATTCAGTTCTACATCCAAGCACAAGCCTAAGGTGCATTTGGCTGCAACACATATCACAATATCTTGAAATAACATGATAATTGACGCAGCCAAATGCGCCCTAATCTCTGTGTGTGTGTGTGTGTGTGTGTGTGTGTGTGTGTGTGTGGGCGGGGGTGGGAGGGTTCTTTTTGCTGCAGAAACCTGGCATAGAAGGCCTTTCTTTACGTCATCAAGCTCCCATATGTTTGGTGCCAAGGACTTGGTTAGCCTCTCATAGATATCCGGCTGCCTAGAAAGCTCTTTTAGTTGCTCCACCTGGCAATTCCAAGCATGCATATATCCATCAGAGATGTAAATGCAATTGCGTCCACGGGAGTGAAAAATACACCACCTTTTCCTGATAGTCCAGGGGCATATCTTCATGTTTGTCCCCTTTAGATGAAGATGTTTCCGTGCCATCTTCTTCCATGGGATCCTCTGCCTGCATTCTTGACTTGTCTGTCTTCTTCAGATGAAGACAGTCAATGTATGTCTGCCATCCATTGCAGAAGAGATCTATGGTTCAGTTCAGCCAATTGTATTATCGTAAAGCCCAAAAAATAATCATCTACACAACCGTTGCATACCTTGAACAAAGATTTTACAGTCCTTTGTGTGGCTCCTACTCTGACACTCATTGCTCTGTATATCCCAGTGACCTGCCAGAGAAAGCAGAAAAAAATCTCAGGAAAATGAAGCTATTCAATGTCAGAAAGAGTAATTGAGAAAGCCTTTCATGTGCTATCACCTCGACTCTATCACCAGGCTTCCCGGTATCCACGAGCTTGTCATGCATCAACAAGCTGACAGTGTGCGGGGTCCCTCCGTCGGGTATCTCGTCCGGGGTTTCCTGAAGTCTCACGATCTGCTTATCCGCGAATCTGTTTTTTTTTTTTTTTTAACACAGTGATGACATCAGATCTAAAACCATTGTTAATTTCACTGAACTGTATTCAGGGCCCATCACAACCAACACCAATCTGAATCAACAGCAGTTGAGCCTCCTAAGGCTACTCGTGAGTAGGATTCCAAACCTTATTATCTTTGATGTAGCAAGTGAGTGTGAGATCAGTTCCATTCATCAGGAGGGCTACACCATGTATATGCCATGGTTCAAAAGTCTGACTGGTCCATTTGTAAACTAGGCAGCATAGCATGAAAAAAAAATGAAAGATTGAAAATAATCAACCATGAATGCACATTTGATATGCACACAGTCCACCTGATGACCATACCAGTGTATTTTTTGCCCACAGCACATGTGAAGCCTGATAAATAGACCAGATATTGCACGCACTAGCCACGCATGGCAAGAGCAGGATTCAAGATCTTACTTATGTGAGTAGCATTCAACTTCTCAAGGCAATTACCTGCATCGGTTGTGAACCAGTGTCATTGAGTTCTGGGCCAGACATTCTTGCCTCCCACACCTGGTTGGCTCATTAATTCGGCCTGATAAAAACAACCCATCCCATGAATACGAAAAAAAAAAAAAAGAGATTTCTATAGAGACCAGCACAGCAGTACAAAATTTCCGAACAATCACGACAACAAAATATTGATTTTTACCTCTATCAACCACAATTGGATCAGAGAAGTAACCGCACACAAGACAGCGGAATATAGCCTCCCTTATTTCAGGTATTATGGAGCTGGAACGGATGATCATCCCTTTCACCGACACCATCTTTTCAATGTCTGGTTGGAAGAAAAAGAAAACGATAGGTGGAAGTTAAGTATCCATTCTAGCTTACACTGCATCTGGGTGCACTACAAGTAGAATTTTTTTTTTTTAGAAGATGCACTGCAACTAGAATTGTCAATGTTATTCTGTCGTATTGCATTTAGGTTATGGGGCCCATGTTATAAATTCCTCAATTTGAGGGAGTATCAACAGGAAAATGCATTGTACCATGATTGAAAATGTTGCTGCTTGGACTAGAAATGTCAACCTATCACGACGACAGAAGAATTACTAATGTGCCATTTGTTGCGAAAGAATCATGTCTATTAAATGCATTCTATCATGATAAACGGCTGAATTCTACATCGATTCAGCCACGAATTCAGGACTAGGAAACAGACCCCAAACCCAATGCACATAAGACAGCCCTAGGATCAGTTTCTACCAATGATAAGGCAGATTGGAAATTATTTTCATCACAATAACTTTAGAAAAAAATAACACTCTGGTAATATAGGATTACAAATCAAGAAGTGGAGCAAAGAATACTGCTGTGATAGAGGAGTATTAAAAAATTAAGAAGTAAAGCATTTGCATTAACCACATTGAAGGTCGCCGGATTAATAACAAGAGGGGACCGACAAATAGCCATGGATGATCGAACCATCCGTCCTTCCATCCTGGTGGGCACCATCACAGAGCCAACTGGATCATCCAAACCACCAATCAGTGTGATCTCTCCCACTGAAATGGGCCATTGGCTGAGTAGTCCCAGCTTATCAGGGTCATTTCAGAGTATAGATTTTTGGAAGTCGGTGGATCCATCCCACTGAAATGGGCCATTGGCTGAGTAGTCCCAGTTTATCAGGGTCATTTCAGAGTATAGATTTTTGGAATTCGGTGGACAGTTCCAATCATCCAACCATCACAGCAAGTGGGCCCATACAATCAAGGCAAAACATTCACAATGCAGCAAACCAAAAAACGATTCACACAAAATCCAGCAACATACCAGATGGGTTCAGATTCCTCATCGAGATGGACGACCGAAGATTGAAAATCCGAGCCTGGATGTGCTTCTCGAACAACGGGTTGATCCGGCTTGCCATGTCCATGAGCACAATGTCGAAGATGGCGAGAACTTCCAGCGGGTACCGCACCATCTTATTATACAAATCGGGATCGTAATCGAACACGTCCTGGGCGTCAACGTCAAGCGACTCGCCTTCGACTTCCAGGGTCTGGTGTATCATCCTCATGTACTTGCCCTCGACGGTGTCGGAGGACGGGCGGTCGCGGAAGTTGCGCAGGAACCGTAGGATCGCGGCATTGACGTCCTGGACGCTGATGTTAGTGCCCCAAACGAACATGGGTGGGGCGTCGTCGTGGGCGGCATCATCGTCATCTCCGGCATCCGAAGAGGGCGGTACCTCGTCGGTGGTGGATGTGGGGGTGGCGGCGGGGCGGGGAGGGTGGGGAGGTGGAGTCCGGTAGATGGAAGCAGGCCGCTGGCGCTGGCGCCTTCTGCGAGCGCGCCCGGAGTCGGGAGGAGAGGAGTTGGTGTTGTGGATTGGGCTGGAGTAGGAGTCATCTGGAGAAGAAGGCCCTGAAAAACAACCATAATAATCATACCAACAGCAATAACGAAAACCAAATCAACGACAACGAAACTCGGTTGAGGTAGAGAGAGAGAGGGAGGGAGGGAGATTTACCGTTTGTGTTGAAGGGAGAAGAATCCATAGCTGCTGAGTGAGAGAGAGAGATGGGGAGTTAGGTCTGGAAAAGGGAAGAGATGGATTGTTTTTTGGCGGGAAACTCTACTAGCTTTTCGCGGGAAAGAGGGATGATAACGTGCAAATCGGTGCATGAAAGTACGATGCACTTCCCTTCTCAAGGTACACGTGGAAGAATTTCGTATGATCTAGGCCGTTCGCATGATGGGCCATTCTTTCAATAGGACGTATGATGAAAACGTTTCGTGATTAAAAATGCATTATTTTCCATTTACTTTGAATTTTTTTTTGTTGGAATGAACACCCTTATCTTAAGGAGAAAAACGATTGGATGAGTGAGATAGTCCGATCGCATTGATTATCACCATATATTAGAAGATAGATGGGACCCACGGTACCAACGGTCCAGATTTTCATTCTTACTTTTCATTTGCATAGAGAGAGGAAGAATTGCAAATTAACTCTCATGCGACGAAGGATCGGCAGTATGCAGGGCAGGATTTGTCTTCGCGGGAAAGAAATAGGCCGTTTTCTCGGGGAGCGAATTAGGTGTTACCCCGCGAACAGCTAAGTGGGTGTTATCCCTACCGTGTGGCCCACATGTATAGTATTTTGGATATCCACACCGCCCATCCGATTCTCCAGCCCATTTTAGGATGTTATTCCAAACATTATGCAAATCCAAATCTCAAGTGGACTATACCACTGGAAACAGTGCCGATTGAGTGCCACCATTAAAAATTCCAAAGAGCCTATCGTAAGGTTTTTGTAATGTTTATTTGCCATCTAAGCTCTTTATATTGCCAATAAGGTCTGGATGAAAGGAAAATTTAAAGATCAGCTTGATCTAAAACTTTGGTGGCTAGCAAAATGCTTTTAATGATTATTCATCACTCTTTCTATTGTTACAGTACACCTGAGATTTATATCTTCTTATAATTTTGGATCTCATCTTAGAATTAGGCCTAACAACAGATGGACGGCATGGATATACAAAAAATACATCAAGGTAGGCCCCACACGGTAGGGGTAACACCCACTAAGGTGTTACTAGGAAACAGCTATTTCGGACGCGTTTTCTCGGGAGCTTATTACGTGCAGCCCGGCCTTACCCAAGGAGCGCAAGTGGGGTGAGACGGCTCTCAATGGGTCGGATCTGGATCGGATCCAGAGTCTTTATGTATATCTGTAGATGGATTCGGATCTAATTCGGATCCAACTCGGATCTAAAAGGTGATATTCATATCCAATCCATTTATAAATTGTTAGATCCATTTCCGATCCCAAATCCATATAACCATCGGACCCTATCTAGGTCCGAATCGACCCCATTACAAATCTAAAAAATTATATGATATAAATATATAATATAATATATTTAATTTAGTAGAAAAATGATGCAAATCCCACTATTTACTATGATATGGTCACATGGCCTAAAATAATTTGTAAAATGGATGGTGCATGAATATAACATATACAGTAAGGTGACAATGAGTCGGATCTTAATAGGATTCGGATCGGACTCGGATACATTCCTATGAATCCATATCTGGTCCATTTAAGTAACCGGACCTATTTTAAGATCCAAATCCAGTCCATTTAACTAGTCGGACCTATATTAAGATCCAAATCCGCATTATATGGATTCAGAGCGAATCGGACCTCGGATCTAACCCGCTCCATTGAGAGCCCTAGTTGAGACCTCGGAACCAGCCATGTGGGTGAGACTCAGATTGTAATGGCCACCTCGATGTATGCATTGTACGTCCATGCCGTTCATTTATTTTTTTAGATTATTTTATAATATTGTTAAAAAATGAAGCCGACACATGTTTCAGGTAGACCGCACCAAAGGAAACAGTGGTCATTGAACTTCCACCATTAAATGCTTCGTGGTGTCCACCATAATGTTTATTAACCATCCAACGTATTGATAAGGTAATACAGTTCCGGATGAAAGGAAAAAAAACAAATATCAGCGAGATCTAAAAATATTATGACTCACAGAAGGTTTTAATGGTCATTAACCACTGTTTCCTGCTGTGTGGTCCACTTGAAACTGTTTATCTGCTTCATTTTTGGACTATGGCTTAAAATAATCTGGAAAGACATATTGACCGCGTGGATATACAAATAATACATTGAGGTGGGCCCCCAAGGGTCAGGGTCTCACCCACATTGCTGGTTCCAGGGTCTTACAAGTTGCCCTCCCAAGATGGTCCGATCCTTAGTGTGGGGCCTACATTGATGTATTTATTATATATCCACACCATCTATCCGTTTTTCCTGATCATTTTAGGTCTCAAGCCCAAGAATGAAATGGACCCAAATCTAAGGTGGACCATACCATAGGAAACAGTGGTGATTAACAATTAAATACATTTTGGGAGCCACAAATCTTATTTATGAAGTTGATATTTATTTTTGCATTTAATCCAGATTTTGTTTGACCTTATCAACACATTGGATGAAAAATAAACATTTACGGTGGGCCCTTGGAAAATTTTAATCGCGGGGCATTCACTCACCACTGATTCCTATGGTATGTTCCACCTGAGATTTGAATCTGTTTCTTATTTGATACCGCAAAACGATAGGGAAAAACGGATGGACGGTGTTGATATAGACTACATACATCAAGGTGGGCCCCATGGTAAGGGCCGTACCGTCTTGGGTAAGGGAGTGGATTAGGTGAGACCCCCTATCCACCGAGGTGGGTGGGACCCCTGACTGTGGGGCTCACAGTGATCTGTGTATCTTAAATCCACACCGTACAACTATTTTGAAAGCTTATTTTAGGTATAATCCTAAAAACGAAGCTGACTTAAATCTTATGTGGACCATACCACATAAACAGTCGTGATTGAATCTCTACCGTTAAAAACTTCATGGATTCTACCGGAATGTTTACTTTCCATCCAACCTGTTGATAAGGTCACAAACACCTAGATGAAGAGACCACATAAATATCATCTTGATCCAAAGCTTTTGTGGCCCACGGGAAGTTTTTAATGGTCAATCACCACTGTTTCCTATACTAAGGCCCATATGGGATTCGGAACTGCTTATTTTTTGGATCATACCCTAAAATGAACTTCCAATACGGATAGACGGCGTGGATGTAGTCACATACATCACAGTAGCCTAGGGCTGGTCATGAGACGAGTCAGCTAGAGAAACTCGATCGACTCGACTTGAAAAAGCTCGCCTCGGCTCGACTCGACTCAATAGAACAAGTCAAGCCAAGCTTCATTTAGGAGCTCGAGTAAGAAATCAAGTCAAGTTCGACCATTGGGTCAGTCGACTCGACTCGACTCGAGCTCGAGCTCGAGCTCGAGCTTAACTCGTTTTATATAAATATTTGTTAAAAAAAAAAACCCTAATCTTCTTATTTCTTGGTTCTCTCCCCCCCCCCCCCCCAAAAAAAAAAAAATTTTGGGGTCCAAGCTTAAGACATATAAAACCCTAACATGTTGGGGGGTTTCTTAATCTTACTATTTTGTTCAGGTAAGAACATTCCTTGTTGAGCATATCTGATGGATTGGGTAATTTCAAGTACGAAACATGGTGAACACACAGTGGTTGTGTGTTTTACACGCTACATAAACACAGGTGCTACGGTGAGACCACACACCATACATATCTACAAAACAGGGGCTATAGTTAGACCAAACACCATATGCAGCCATTGATTGCAATTTTACGAGGGAGGTGGTGCATCTGATCCATGAATCAGCTGGGCCTTATCATGAAGATGGTACACACAATAATTAGGGCAGTCCATTCACGTGGTGAGCTATGCATGTACTGTATTAATTATGGTTCATAAAATATTACTAGTGGTCTGCATTCAATGCATGTGTGACTTGGCCAAAGAAAAAACCGATCAGAGCTTTGTCATTTTAATGGTGGGGTCCCACTTGTAGAAATACTATTCTCCCCTAATATATGTGTGACTTCTTGAACTTAATATTGTTGACTTTTAATTTGTATTTTGTAGTAAAAAATATAATAAATTGAGGTGGGGGCAAGCTCAACTCGACTCATGGTAAGCTCGCCTCGACTTGATACACTAGCTTGCCTCGAGCTCGCCTCGAAAGTTTTAGCAAACAAGGCAAGCTCCAATGGTAAGTTTGAGGGTGAGCTCGAGCTTGAACTCAAGGAGAGCACAGACGAGTGAAGCCAAGCTTGGCCCACCTCGACTCGACTCGACTCAATGTACAGCCCTACAGTGGCCCCACAGTGAGGGCGTGGATCCGGGGTCTCACCTAATTGGCTCCCATTTAGGGTGAAGTCGGGGGCGCAGTTAATCCGCTCCCCGTTTTCTCTGTCATCCAATATGGTAGATAATCAAGGAAGTGGATTAGGGGCGCGAGTTAGGTGTTACAGGGTAACAGCTTAGTAGGTGTTACCCCTACCTTGGGGCCTACCCTGATGATTTTCTATATATCCACACCATCCATCCATTTTTCTCTGGACCATTTTAGTATGGGACACTAAAATTTATACAAATCCAAACTTCAGGTGGACCACGCCACAAGAAATGGTGATGACTGAGTGCCTCACCATTAAAAAATTCAAAGTGCCGATCGTAACTTTTAATCAGTGTTTGATAATGTTAAGAAGATCTGATTGAGGGGAAGTTCGAAAGATCAAATTTATCCAAAACTTTTGTGGTCCACAAAATGTTTTTAATGGTTATTCAACTTTTGTGATAACAGCTAATTCACTCCTGTGGATTAGGTACTAGGCAGCCCCACCCCCCACCTTGATATATCCATTTGTCATATCATTTTAAGTGTGAGCCCAAAAATGAAGTATATCCAATTCTTAGGTGGACCACACCATAGGAGCCACCAAACTCAAGTTTTTTTAACCCTAAAACTTTTTTTTTTTCATTTTTTTAGGAAGAAAACCTATGCCACGCTTGCTCCTTACATGGTGGGCTCTGGTCTCGAAAAGAGAAATATTATTTGAAAATGGTACCAAAAACAACGATTCAACCCACTCTTTGGCTAATTTGATCCATTCATTTTAATTAGATAGTCGTGAACCCACATAAGAGTTTCTCCAAATTTCTGATTGAACCTCCTCGCAGCCTACAACTACACTAACATTGTGTGTTAATTCTAAACTGTTTCCTCCCATGTGGTTCATCTGTTATAAGTTTCACCCTTAAACTTTGGCCGATAACATGAAATTAAAATCCCCTACATATGAAGGGTATTGATTTGGTTAAAGACATTTTATCGAGCCTTAAAAAAGATATGAATGAGTTCAAAACGTAGGTCCCTTGATGCATAAGGGTCATTTGACCGTTTTCTTCTTTCTTCCTTTGTTTTTTTCATAAGAGGGGAGGAGAGTGAGAAAGGAAGGATTGTGTTTTTTGTTTAATTCCTTCTTCCTTCATTATTCGTCCCTTAGTTCATTTTATAGTTGTTTTTCAATTTTATTTTATTTTTTATATGAATGGTGGAAATTTAGGGTGTAGTGGTTCCCTTTGTAGTTGATTTTTTTTTTTTTTTTAATAAATGGCGGGAGTTATTAAAATGGATGATGGGTGTAGAATAATGATGAAATTGATGAATTTGTGTCATGGAGAAGTGTTGTAATTAATAATTTTGTAATAGAAGAATATTGTAATCAATGAATGTGATAAATGTTGTAATTGATGAATTTTTACAGTGGAAGAATATTGAGATAAACTATGGATTGTTGATGCTTACTGTGGATCGTCGGTCCCATGAAAAAGGTCATAACTCGCTTGTTATATATTTGATTTGGGTGATATTATACTCGTTGAAAAACTAATTTGATAAAATTTTAAATAACTTTAGAATCATCTCATTTTAATAGTATTTTATTGCCCAAAGTTCACAAAGACTGTGGTCCACAATCCTTGATGAACTTTAAACTCACTTTTGGACAATCAAATAATGTCCAAATACATCATTTGAAATGAAAAGAAAAGATAAATATCAACTTGATCCATAGCTTCTACAACACTTAAGAAGTTTTTAATGATGAGGATTCAATCTCCACTGCGCAGTCAACCTCATTTTTTTGGCTTGGATGAATGATGTGGATGAACCATTCATCATTGTCCAGAGCTCAGCACAAGCTGGACCTGTGAGGAGCCAGCTTGATGTATGGGATTTATCCACACCGTCTATCCATTTTCTATTTGTCAACCATTGGCATGTGTAAGTGGTGAGTGTCAAAAGCTCTGATGGTGTGTGTACTCACATTTTCCTCTTGCGGCTACATTGCCTTTTTTGCTAGTTGACCCGAACTGTCCATCATGGACAATACATGTGATGGACTAGCCCAACTTATTACATGGGTATTTGCGCTAGGTTTAGGTTGCACCTTGGGGCCAGTGAGTTCGATCATGGGCCCTAGTTTAGTCCAAAAAATGAATGAGCTGATGTGCATCTGAATTCGGTCGTTTGTTAGGAGGGGACTAGAAAATTAAACTAATCAGCTCATTGGATTTGCCCCACATGTACAATGAATCTGCACTATCAGTTACCCCTCAAGTGTGGCCACTTAATGAGAGGGACCCTCAAGATTTTTTAGCCATCGCAGATGTATGCCGTAGACCACCTATCAAATAACACAATATTGCACGTGCCTACATGTTAAAAAATGAAGCAAAACCAATTATTAGGTGGACTACACCCTAGGAAAAAGTGGTGATTGCCTATTAATAAGCCACGAAAGTTTTAGCCCCGAAACTCAAGTTTTTTAGCCTCGAAACTACTTTTTCATTTTTCAGAGGGTGAAAATACTCGTATGCCACAAGTGCTTCACGTACAGTAGGGCGAGCTTTTGTCTAAGATGGAGAAATATTATTTGAAAGTGGCACCAAAAACAACAATTCAACCCACCCCTTGGTCAATTTGATCTGTTCATTTTAATTGGATAGTCGTGAACCCACATAAAAGTTTCTCCAGTTTTCCGATTGAACCTTCCCGCGGCCTACAACTACACTAACATTGTGTTAATTATAAACTGTTTCTTTCAATGTGGTCCATCTATAATGAGTTTTGCCCTTAAATTTGGGGCGATGACATAAAATTAAAATCCTTTACATGTGGAGATGATGGATTTAGTTAAAGATGACTTATTGGGCCTTACAAAAGATGTGGATGGGTTCAAAATGTAGGGCCCTTACTACATGAGGGCAATTTTACCGTTTCCTTCTTTCTTCCTTGGTTTTTTTTAATGAGAGGGTAGGAGATTGTGAAAAGGAGGATAATGTTTTTTTTTTGTTCGATTCCTTCTTCCTTCATTCTTCATCCATTAGTTCATTTTATAATTATTATTTTTATATGAATGGTGAGAATTTACGAAAGAGATGAGGGTGTGGTGGTTCCTTTTATAGTAGGTTTTTTTTTTTTTTTTTTAAATGGTAGGAGATATTAAAATGGATGAGGGTGTGGAAGAATGCTGTAATGGATGAATGTTGTAATTAATAAATTTTTAATGAAAAAATATTGTAAACGATAAATGTTATAATTGATGAATTTTTATAATGGAAGAATATTGAGATCAAAATATGTTGTAATGGATGAATATTGTATGATAGATCACCAATAGTTACTGTAGATCGCTGATATTCAATACAGATCGTCGATATTCAGTATGGATCGTTGATGTTAACAGTGGATCACCGATATTTTCACTAATAATCGCATATATTTAGCGTTGGTCACTAATCCAACGAAAACGGCTATGACTCCCTTACTACATGTCTAAATTGGGTGATATTATACTTGTTGGGAGGATAATTTGATGAACTTTCAAATGACATTAGAATTATTTCATTTAAATACTATTTGGCCGCCAAAAAGTAGGTCCAAAGTTACTATGGATTGCTGATACTCACCGTGAATCATTGGTCCCATGAAAACAATCATAATTCGTTCGTTATATGTTTGATTTGGATGATTTTATACTCGTTGGAAAGCTAATTTAATAAACTTTTAAATAACTTTAGAATTATCTCATTTAGATGTCTTTTAATTGTCCAAAAGTAAGCCCAAAGTCTAGTAAAGACGGTAGTTCACAATCTTTGATGAGCTTTAAACGCACTTTTGGGCAATCAAATAATGTCCAAATACATCATTTGAGATGAAAAGAAAAGACAAATATCAACTTGCTTCAAAGCTCCTACAACACTTAAAAAAGAAGTTTTTAATGGTGGGCTCCAATCCCTACTGCGCGGTCAGCTCTTTTTTTTTTTTTTTTGGAACGGATGAATGATGTGGATGAACCTGTACGTCACCGTCCGGATCTCAGCACTGTGAGGAGCAACCTTTATGTATGGGTTTTATCCACACCGTCCATCCATTTTCTATTTGTCCACCATTGGCACGTGTAAGTGGTGAGTGTGGAAAGCTCCGCTGCTGCGTGTACTCGCATTTTTCTACTGCGGCTACACTACCTTTTTGCTAGTTGACCTGAACCGTCCATAACGGACAATACATGTGATGACCGGCCCAGCTTATTACATGGGTATCTGCGCTGGTTTTGGCTGCGCCTTGAGGCCAGTTGGTTCGATCATGGGCCCTGGTTTAGTCCCAAAGATGGATCGGCTGGCGTGCATCTGAATTCGGCCGTTCATCAGGAAGGGACCAGAAAATCAAACTAATCAGCTCATCGGATTTGCCCCACTTGTACAATGAATCTGCATCGTCAGTCACCCTCAAGTATGGCCACTTAATGAGCGGGACCCTCAAGATTTTTGAGCCATCTTAATGTATGCCGTGGACCACCTATCAAATAACACAATATCGCACGTGCCTACATGCAGGTTTCTAATCCGACTGAAAGGGATCTAATACATGCGGGTTCGTGATTGGCCCACCTTGCAACATCAAATGATCAGGGCATAGTCTATCTGGACCATCCGTTGGGTCCACTTTGCGGCAAGATTAAAGCAATGGACCGTTCTCGATCTATGATAATATGGATTGTCCATGTGTCCAAATGCAACTAGGTGCATTGGAAGGTCTCCATACACGGCAGACTAGTTCATTTCTCTTTTAATTATAGTATTCTTAATTATTATTTTTCTATTTCCTGTATCAGGGCAGAGCCTAAGCGATAAAGCCCATCAATCCAACGATCTCAATCATCCAATATGGGCCTTTACCCATTGAATTCAGACCGTTCATTGATTATTGCTTTTTATTATTTTTAATTTCACACACACACCCTCACACCCAGATAGAAATTCTGGCATGGTCCATCCAATGATGGGGCCCATCAGTTGGACAGTCCAAATTCATTAGATGCGTCATTTTGTACTGTACGGGATCAAATCATGTAAAGGGTTACAGGTGTACATATGCATAGAATTTTGTGACATTATTGCCTGGGCTCTTTTATTTTATTATTTTATTTATTTATTTATGATTTATTTTCCAATTTGTCTTCTCTCTCTCTTTGACCGAGGAATTATAAAATGCTCGGCCCCAGACTCTCCACACCAAAGATCGGGTTTTTCATTTTCTACGGTGGGCCCCATGGTTCACGGATCCAACCATGATATAATGGAAAATCGTTGGACCCACTTAGAATGGCCCACACAGCAAAAAACCCACCCAGGTAAGAAAATCACGACCCTTCGATTTTGGTCCAACACATTACAATTAAGGAAACACGGGAACCATTCATCATCCAATGCAAGGGGATGAATGGGGCTAAAGATTCAACGGCTAGGATATTCGAATCTGCTGGAATTTTCAGTTATGGATCATATATGGCAGGGCTTATCATATCAACGGTTTGGATCACTGAAACATTAGCCCCACTTGAACAAAAAGAGAATCCACGGTACAGACTCTTGGCGGAGCATTGCATAATCCTTCCCTGTTGATGATGCACGTTTGACAAGTACACTACGACTGCGGTCCTGGGGCGGTGCACTCCTGTACGTGCCACAGACCTCCAATCCAAACCGTCCAAACAGTGGAAGCCACTGTAGATATGTCGTATCCACAAAATCAGATCAATTAGACAACTCAGAGACTCTGATTCACGGTCAATTCTTGTTGAATTTAGAATCCTTGCAATTATTTTTAATTTCCACCGTCCATTAGATGCGCACCAATTGACCAGTTAAAACCATAACTTCAGTCTCATTTTTGGGCTACAACCCATCTACGGTGGGCCCCACTATTTGGACGCTTCAGATATGGGGATTTCTTTATGGATTGTACTCCTTACTATTGATTTTTAATTTTTTTAACCGTCCAATGGATGGCCCACCAATTGACCAGCTAGGTACATAATTTCAGTGTGATTTCCAGTCCACAACCCATCCACAGTAAGTCCCACTATTTGGGCGGTTCAGATTCGATGCCAAAACCATGAGCGTAACAGATCATCCATATCATCATCTCTGAATCAGTCCCCCCCACTCGCTTTCAGCTTCGTCTCCCAAAGCGTCATTTGCATGCCAAACACATAATAAAACATGAACGAACAAAACAAAAGCCATCTTCTCATCATCGGAAAACAACAGCACAACTTCCAAACGAGTCCAACACCACCTACCCACGAATATGCTGTCCACCGTCCGTTCTTCTTACTTCCTACGCCAACCCATCAAACTCACACCACCTCACAACTTACGGCATACATGTATTTGGTCCAGACCGTACATATCACGGCCCACCTAAACAGATGAGGCTTTGCTCGAAAGTCGCACTGATCGGATGAAAGTATCACATTCTAATCCCTGAAAACAAAGAGAACTATAAGTGGACCATCCTCAACAAAGCACATCCACCGCACACTGGGGATGTATGTATTTGATCTAGACCGTCAAGATTGCGGGCCCTTCTATGGACGGGGTTTGCTGAAAAATCGACGACAATCGCTATTAGATCCATAGCATTTGGACCATTTTTCTCAAAGGTCTGCTTGATGTCCACCCCCTACTTAGCATCTGATCCGTACAAATTTGGAGACCCACCAATTTGGACTGTCTGGATTGACGAAAACGAACACATCATGTTGTACAAAATGACAAAGTATTATACAAATACTCTAAACAAAACCAATCCTGGGCTAGCCTAAAAAATCACATGATTGAACAATGTTAGTATCCGATCAACAGACATTTGAACCACTTGTCTTTTCAATATTTTACTTGATGTCCAATTACTTAACGTCATGCCCCATCGGGCACCAGATTGGACGGTCAAGATCGATGAAAACAAACACCTCATGTTGGACAACATGCCAAAGTATAGTATAAATCCCCTTTAATCAAAACAAGCCCTATGTATCTATAATCTCCTTTCACTATCTATACCCTTCAAAGTCAATGCTAAAACCCTTCAATTCCCCTTCTCCACCTCTCTCCCATCAAGCCATCACCATGCCATTTGAAGGAGGGCCAGACCCAAACCTGCCCACCGCCGGCCACATCCTTGACTGGATCGAAGATTCTAAATCTTTCCTCCCATCTTTCATAGGCGATCCTTACAACTCCCATGAAATTAACAGCGACCAATGGTGGGATCAAGATCTCATTGACGCCACCTCCCTCAACAGCTCTCCTAGCCTCATCCCCGATCCACCGGCGGTGCCAGAACCATCAAAGAAACGGAAACAGCCCAACAACTCAACCCCCCAACCAATCCATCAACGACGCCAAAGAAACCATGCCGAAACAGGTGGTGGGGTGGACAACAGTAATGACATCGGAGCACTAGGAACGCCAAGAAAAAATGCCGCCACGCCGAAAAGACCAACGGCCAAGACTAACGGCAGTCAATCCCAAAACAACAATGCCCACAAGGAGGCGAGGTGGGCCGAACAGTTGCTCAACCCTTGTGCACTGGCAATAGCTGCCGGCAATCTCTCGCGCATCCAACACCTCTTATATGTCCTCCATGAGCTGGCCTCCCCTTCTGGGGATGCCAATCACCGGCTCGCAGCTCACGGCCTCCGTGCCCTTACCGGCCATCTCTCCTCTTCGGTGTCAATCCCAACCACGGGCAGCACAAGCATCATCCCCCCATCATTCGCTTCAACTGAACCACGCCTCTTCCAAAACTCCCTTATCAAATTTCACGAACTTAGCCCTTGGTTCTCCTTCCCCAACTCCCTCGCCAACACATCCATCCTCCAAACACTGGCCACAGATCTGAATCCCCGCCGCAACCTCCATATCCTAGACATCGGCATCTCCCACGGCGTCCAATGGCCGACACTACTTGAATCCCTCACTAACCACCCCAGCGGCCCTCCGCCGCTTGTCCGCCTCACTGTTGTTGCTGCTGCTGAAAACCCTGCCTCATTCTCTGCCGGCCCACCCGGCGACGACTACCCCTCTCGCCTCCTCCGCTTCGCCAAACGCATCAAACTCAACCTCAGAATCGACCTCATCGAGAACCACCCCTTACAAGCTCTTACTCCCCAAATCCTCGGAGTCGCCTCTCGTGAGGAAGAAACCCTGATCGTTTGTGCCCAATTCCGCATCCACCAGCTGCCGCACGAGGACCCTGCTGACCGAACAGAGTTCCTGCAACGGATTAGAGATCTGGAGCCGGATCTGGTGGTGCTAACCGAGAATGAGGGGGACTGCAGCTGCTGCAGTTGTGGAGATTTTGCGACGGGGTTCCCACAGCGAGTGGAATTCCTATGGAAGTTCTTGGACTCAACGAGTGTGGCATTTAAAGGGAGGGAGTGCGAGGAGAGAAGAGTGATGGAAGGGGAGGCTGCGACAGCACTTTCGAGCACAGCAGAGATGAATGAAGGGAAGGTGACATGGTTTGAGAGGATGAGAGGGTTAGGGTTCGAAGGGGAGGGTTTTGGGGAGAAGGCAGTCGAAGAAGGGAGGGCGTTGCTCAAGAAGTACGATAGCAATTGGGAGATGAGATCAGAGGAAAAAGGAGAAGGCTGCATTTGGTTGTGTTGGAAAGGACAGCCAGTCTCGTTTTGCTCGCTATGGAAGCTACCCACTAAGAAAAGCTAACGGTTTCTCCCACCAATCATTCATTGATTGAGCTGTGTATCAATCCATCCATTTGTATATCCATCTCATCCATCTGTCCATACATTATCCACTTTGGGGTGACAAGCGAGAACCGAGCAGAAATCCATATGGCCCACACATGGAGGTTTTGTAGGTTGCTTTACTTGTAGGGGTTTTCCTTCTAAGTCTCAGGAACAAGCCTATATTGCTTAGGTTTTATGTGGAGTCAATGTACAGGTTCTGTAAATTCAAATTCTAAGGAGGTTTTAAGCTAGTTTGTTTGTGATTTTGCAGAAATGAGCCTTTCAGACCCTATGTTTTCGTATGCTTGGTTCATGGGATGCCGCCGGGGGTTTTGGGGGGGGCTGCTTGAGGATGGTCCAGCTCACTGGTCACACTGTCCACGTGCTGCATCCATCAATCAACTGCGCCTGCAGAAGCCACTTCTATAGTTGGACAGCGATTCACATTCAATGGATAAAAATTCATTGATCAGATGAATGTCCAAACGAAACGATTTTCAGGCCAATGGGCAATCTAAGTTCCGACTTGAGCAGCAGAATGATGTGAGTTTTTCTGCATTGCAATCAAACCAGAAGACATGATGTAGGATAGTAAAGAAGGATAGAAATGACTGCCACTATGGAACTGGCAAGGGGAGGACATTTACAGGGATTTTTACTGCAAAAATGTTCAACATTTCTGATATTACCCACCAATGCCTTGACTTTTCCCCCAAAATGTGCTTCTTTGGTTGTTGAAAAGACCAAAATACGCTGATCTGTAAGAAGTGGAGTCGAGTATTGTGGAACCTACATGGTTTGTGTTTGACATCCATCCATTGCAACAGGTGCAGCCCATCACGATGATCACATGAACAAAAAACCAAGCTGATTCAATCATTTTTATTTATTTTTTGATAATTTTATTTGAAAGAAACAGACAACAAACAGCAAGGCAAACAAAACAGAAAAGAAAGCAACAGGGGAAAGAAAAAACAGCAAGAAAACCACGACAGAAAGAAAAGACAAAAAAACACCAGCACCCAGACTACCGAAATGAGCCCCCAACACTAAGGGGCCCAGTCCCTAAACAGAACTAACACACGAGAATGGACAAATGTTTGTTTCACGGGGTATCCAAGGTGGGGTCCAGACAGTGGACAGCTGAGCTCAATGGTCGCACTGCCAACATAACACATGCTGTCGATCAGCTGAGACTTCAGGAAAAAATACATGCATGGAAGCTACCCACATTGATCAAACGAATGTCCAACCAGAATGATTTTTGGACCAATGGGCAATCCAAGTTCCAGCCAACCTATCATATACAAGTCGTTTGAACAGGAGAATGGCATGAATGTGTGGCAGTGAATAATTTGTGTTACAAAAAAGAGAAAAAAAAAGGATGTAAGAAAGCACATGAGGCTAGGATTAGACTGCCACAATGGAACAGGTAAGGGGAGAATCTGTAGAAATGTAGCTATTAGCAATAAGGGCACAGTTTGGACAGCAAACAACACGAAAAGGTGCAGCCAAATCAGACCACCAACATGCTGAAATGATGTCTCACTTTACAAAATTTTCCAACATTAAAGAACAGGACTGCGTGTACCTCAAGAACCATATATTCTTATGGAAGTCTGTATGTTCTGCCTACAAACAGGGCACTTGGGGTTTGAATCACGCACCACCGACAGGGCGCATCTTGGACAGCAAACGAGATGCCCGCATGGGACGAATGCTGACCGCCTTTGTCTAGTTAGACAGACCACGCATAATTCACCATCAGGAACATCTCCCGACTCATCATCAGGGTTGCTTTCAGCAGTACTTCCAGCAGTAGCATGGCTCGGTTGCAGAGGAGGCTGTCGCCTCTGACGTCTCCACTCTTTCCATCTGCACCAGTTCCTGTATTCCCAAGCAATCACATGATTTTATTGACCCAATCAAGACTTTATCATGTCAGTGGAAACAGTCTGGGCTAGCTAGCATGGCCCACCCACAGGTTCGAGATTAACAAACTACAATGGGAAGTTGGAAACTAAGTTGATTTGAACAAGAGTTTTTTCTAGAATAAAACTAGCAGTATCACCATGCTAAAATAGCAATATGAAGAACACGTTGGTAGTGTTGTAAGAAATGGAACTTGCTAGTCTTATTTACGAAGTAATTACAAGGTCCTAATGCATCAAGCATGTGCATGGTTTCCCATACACAGTGCGTACAAGTGGGGCCCATGGTACAAGCATCAAAGTATTGATCTGATGGGCCCCACCCTGGATGGGGGAAGCCAAAATTCTCCCAAATTGAAATTTCCTAACCCTTCTATCACTGGCGTACAAATAGACAACTGAGAAAAACAGATGGGTCCACAAGAAAGCAATAGACTGGACTCCTAGGGTCTTCCAATCTAGAAAACTGTAGAGGTGTCCCCAGTCCACAGTTGGTGCCATCATATCAACAATCTGGATCAATCAACCATGGCCCGACTTGAAGGGAATGGGCAGATCAGGATCCTATGGCTCCTTTATCTACATCTGTAATCAAGTTGGCCTGACCAATGGGACATTTTCTGTTTAGAACCAACCAAAAACCACAACTCTTGGCACTCTTTTCCCCCTCTCATGGTCATGGGTGTGCTGGTGGACCAAATGCACGATTTGAGAGTCACAAATACCAGTTAGTCCATTCTATTTGGAACCAGCTCATGAATTCAAAGTCGTAACCATTACACCTCTATTCATCATCTACGTCTTATCCCAACTAATTGGACCATAGGTCCTGAAGTCTTTTCTTATCACCTCCACCCACATCCTTTTGGGACTCAGATTGCTTAGTGTAGCACACAGCACCAACATCAGTGCTGTATGGTTTCCAGCTCCATGCCCCCCTGGATGTGAGTGTTTTATCCACACTGCCCATCCATTTTGCCCTCTCATTTTAGTGCATGAGCCCAAAAATGAGGCAGATCCAAATCTCTGGTGGACCACACCACAGGAAACAGTGGCTATTGAACACCCACCATTAAAAACTTCCTTGGGCCCACTGTAATATTTATATGCCATCCAACCTGTTGATTCGATCACATAGTCCTGGATGAAGGGAAAACACAAATATCAGCTTGATCCAAAACTTTTGTTGACCCCAAGAAGGTTTTAATGGTGGCCTTTCAATCACCACTGTTTCCTATGGTGTGGTTCACCTGAGATCTGGATCTGCCTCATTATTGGGCAAAATGGATGGACGGTGTGGATAAAACACATATATCATGGTAGGGCTCACAGAGCTTTGCCAGCACCACACAGAACCAACATCGGTGCTGTGTGCTACAATACGCAATCTGAATCCATCCTTTTGGGCCTTCCCCTTGCCCTTTTAGAGCCTTCAATGGGCTCCGCCCATGCTACTTCACCTCTTTTGGTCTCAATTAGTCTAGATTCCTCACTCAATATCATGAAAACGAGCAGTCACTTTGTAAGTCGGAAGTATTGTTATTATACCTTACAATAGAATAGCCCAATATACCAAACGACAACGTGCCAAGAACAATTCCACTCCAAAACAGAACGTTGGTCCTGATCCCAAGATCTCCCTCCATTTGATCCTTTGTCATATCACACCTGCACAAAGGAAATCAGACCAGTAGTTGAACAAGAGGCAGTAGCACTGCCAGTAAAAATAAATAATGGTAGAAAAGGCAGCAGCACTCTCCCAAGCACCATGAGAAAATTGGTACAAAACAATATGGAGGAATAGCATAAGATTAGACTAAACCTCAGATAGGATTCAAGATCCTTTGCCAAAAACAACTCGACCACAATGCAGGTAATTCAGGATGAAGTTTCAGAAGATCCCCCACAAGTCCTAATCCATCAGGACATGAATAGCCTCCTGAAGTTCCCCGTCCCAACAAGTACAGCCCGTAGATCTGATGGGCTCCATAATGGATTGGAAGATCCCCAAAAGTCTTCCGGATTAGAAGAAGCCAGCCATCCATCAAGCCTTCTCTCCCAGTACTGCTGTATTTTTTGTTTAACCATATACTTGCCAGCTATTGATTAAGGTGGTTAGGATCTTCTGACCTTGGAGATCTTTTGAGCACGCCCCATTCAGGGAAGGACCTGAGATCAACAGCCTGGATCACCAACACATGGGCTAGACTATACAGATTGGTCCGACAGGACACTATTACCTTGTGATGCATCATAGTCATTATCGTATCACAAATCATAGGAGGGCCTGAGTCAAAATCATATCGTAAATCTTGAGATTTTTTTTTTTTCAATTTTCTTAAAAATCAGAAAAAAACTGAATAAATTATAAATAACTCAGAAAAAAACTAAGAAAACACATCAATTATTCATTTTCCATCAATATGCATCAAGAAAGTAATGCTCCCCTCATAGCATAAACATTGTCATGTTTTAAAGTCAAAATCATAAAGCGCAAGTTCCTAACAAGGCATTTAAAAAATCTTTTATAATTTTTCATTATTATATAAAGAATCAAATAAAGCTTTGAATTTAAAGTCACATAATGGAACTCTAAAAAAACACAATTTGAATTTAAGTTATGTGGAAAAAATAAATAAAATAAGTATACGTCTTTAAGTTGAAGTCAATCCTAAACACCATGACTACAATAAATATAGCTAAAAATGATCACAATCATCCCATAAAAGATTCCTGATAAGTCATTGATCAATTTTGTTTCGACCAATTAAGAGGTACAAAATCATTTTAAAAAAAGCTCCAGAATTTAAGGTTAAAGATAAGATCAATCAATTTATCTCTTATAAATAATAAAATAAAATACTTGAAACGTTTAAAAAAAATCTTCAAGCCCCCACAAATTTAAAAATATGAAATAGAAGCCAAATCAAATTTAAAAATGAAAAGAATAAATATAATTTGAATTGTAAATTGGGAGTTGAATTGTAAATCATAGGATTCATCCAAAAGAGGGTTCAAAATGTGATTCAAATTGTTTTGCTTAAGATTCGACTTAAATCATAAATCATAAATCATAGGATTTTGACAGCAATGATCAGAACCCCATAATTCACCAAAGCAGGGTTGTCCACAGGTTGGGCTCAGGTTGCGTACTAGCTTAACCCAGCTAAGGGATTGGACTCAGGTCCTGCCAGATTCAGATGTGGGAACCATGTGTGAGGTAGCGTATCAGAATCTTATCAGACTCAGGTATCACATTGGTCTTTCGGGTACAATTTTCCAGACAAATTCAGATCCAGGATGGAGTTTGGATCAGGATTTAGGTATGGATACACATTCAGGTCCATACCGGAAATGTGCATTTTCTATGGCTTTTAAACAATAAATATAATTAAATAAAGAATAAAGCCAAAACTGTCATCTAATTGGGTCCCATACATGTATCCAAAATCAGGTTGCCCAAGGAGGCTGGAGTGGATCCAGTCGATCATTAATCGCGCGCTAAATTTTGGACCCAGATCCAATGAGGGACTGGTACTTCAGGCATACAAGATATGGTTGCCCATTGGTAGTCCTACTCCACAGCACGCACGCACGCATGCACGCACACACACACACAGTGTACAAAGCACCTATCCTATCTGCCTGCATGCACATCTGCATAGGCCTAGATGTGGACAGCACATGGAAAGAGAAGCCAGGAGTAGGGAAGCTCTTACAGGAAATAGGGAAGCTCCTTGCAAGACTTAATCTCGGGAACTCCACTGTGCAAACTGCAAGTGCCAACTGCAGTTATCTCCTTTCCAATTGGAAGAATCTTTTCTTCATCCAACAGACCAACCTTCTCAAAACAAAACAGTTACCGAATGAAGACAACAGTAACAAAAATAAACATTTCAGGAAAGCAAAGAATGTGGGTAGAGCAAAGAAGAAGGCAATCAATAAGCGAACTATTTCTCATTAAATCATGCATGATCAAAGCCAATGGTGCTCTTTTCTTAGACCCAGCAATAGCTGGTGGGGCTAAGCTGTACATCTGTTGGTGGGCCCCATCATAGGATGGTTCACACCCCACTCCCAATAAGATGATCCTAGCCATCCAATCGGTCACTTGCAGATGGACGACTAGCCCAAAAGACCACAGTTAGCAGGGGTCCAATCAGAGTGAGGATCGTATACGGGTTGTTTGAATCACCAAAAGTGGACCCACAAGTACCATCTGGCAAGCTGAGCAGATTGCTACATTGAGCACTTTTTATTGCCATCAGCCAAGGAAATGCATAATTCCATTCATAGGACTTACGGGATATCCATGACCAAAAATAGCCTGGAAGATTGTATATGGAGAAGCATGAACTGGACGCAATTGATGATAAACTGTCGTAAGAGGTAGTGGATGGATCGAGTCATCCAAGTTAACGACAACATAACCAGCTCGTGGCCAATAACCACCTTCAATAAGGACAAAAGGAACCTGAAATGTGGCAACAAAAGGCCTTCAGAATTGCACATAATATCATGAAGCCCACAAAAGGGGCACATTTTCAGTTCAACAAGTAAAGAAGCATGATCCACCCCAGAAGCATTTAGGGATATGACTCAACTTTGGGTGGTCAACTGACAGAGGCTTTAAACAACATGATTCAAATTCAAGTAGTCAATTGTGAGTTATAAAGGTTCCACTATTTAGCAGAAGACTGCAGACCGATATATTAAACAAGAGATCCCGGATCAATTAAGCTCAAAAATATTATAACAGAAAATGAAACTGTTCCGTGAAGAATTTTCTGCTTTTTATTTTTTTGAAAGATGAAGCAATTTATTAGGTAGAGCCAAAGCAAAACAAAAGAAGCAAGAACATACACCTTCCATCGTTATGAAGCTCTAAAAGGAGCATGCATAACATAAACACTACCACCCAACAACTACATGTCAAATCTGCTGCGCAGCTTTAAGATACGCAACATAGAGTTGGGATTGGAAACATACTTGTATGCTTCAATCTCACGACCACATTTGGCTTCTCTCAATGGCGACTCCCTCTAGCAGGCATATGGAAGAGGGTTGGAGAAGAGGCTGTATTTTTACATACTCATGCAGTGCAAAGAAAGAATTTAAGACCTGTACCGGTAGGTTGGTGTCTCTCGTAAATATGGAAACGGAAATTTAACATTTCAACAAGGAAATCAAATTTCCCTAATTTTTTAGGAAAACTAACTGAAATGGACATCGATTTCTGCAGCTACATTTGTTTCTCAAACCAGGGAAAGCATCAAATCAATGAAAATCAGTTTCTGTTCCAAGGTTTTATATCTTCCTGAACAGCCCAAGGAAAAGTCTGTCATTCAAGGCCAAGGAATGTAAGTTTATGCTCGCCCTCATCTCTTATATTCTAACATTAGTCCACTCATTTAAAGGAAGAAAAAAAAAGGAGCAAAAGGCATTATATCCCATCATTTGCCCAAGATAAAGTCAACTCATAAGATTATCCATACAAACCTTTTTTTGGAGAGGTAATCCCTAAAAACAATTAATTCAGTCATCGTATAAATCAAAGTAGTTTCCTTATGTATATGTGAATTGAAAGCTTATGAATATGTGAGTTTAAGGGGGGACAAGGATATCATTAGAATATGGTTAAAAACTCCAAAATTAAAAACTGATACCCAACATGTCAACCTAATCACATTCAGAGGATCTCCTAACCACAGCAGCAACCACAAATCAACCCCTCAATAGAACCATATCCACATCCCGCACCTGTTTTGAACACCCTACCAACCCAAATTCTCCACAACACCTAATTTTTGCCACTACCCTACAAAGTTAAGCTTTATACACTTGGCAGTAGCAGCTTTGTGTTTGGAAACCTAAAGATCCTAGGGGCCATGATAGACCAGCAACAAAAAAAGCAAACTGTCTTCGCTTTTCAAAAGCAATGGAACAAACCGCCCTCCTTCCATGCATCCTTCAGGGACATTCACGGTCAGTTCCTTCTATTCATTTCTCTCTTCTCTTGAGTCTGACTTTCACTTTTGCCACTTCGGGGCTCCTCCAAAGGTGGTGGCGTTTTTATGGCTGGTTGGAAGGAACAAAGTGTTGACTATCGACAATCTTCAAAAGCAGGCTTTGCCTATTAGAGCTGTACACGAGTCAAGCTTAGCTCGGTTGGCCTGCTCGACTCGGTTCAAACCGAGTCGAGCCATTTTTTTTTTCAGCTCAAAGATTTTCGAGCCAAGCTCGAGCTGACCCTAGCTCGACTTGAAGTTCGGGTCATGTTGACTCGGTTCGAGTTTGACTCAACTCAGCTAGTTGGAAAGGGAGGTTGTCTAGTCCCACATCGGAAGAGAGCAAAGAAATAGGGGGGAAAATTGTCTATAAAAGCAAGTGGAATAGCAGTTAGGGGTGTCAATGAGCCTAGGGTTGCCTTCGGGCCTGTATTTTGAACTATTTTAAGCTGAGCTTTTGGGTTAGGCCCATTCAAATTTTAGTTTTTTAGGCTTGAACTCAGCTCGAACTCAACTTGAAAGCTCGACCGAACCAAGCTGAGCATGCCATTGTTTTGAATCGAGTCGAGCCATTTTTTTTTTTCCAGCTAGAAGATTTTCGAGCCAAGCTCGAGCTGACCCTGGCTCAACTCGAAGCTCGGTTCATGTTGACTCGGCTCGAGTTTGACTCAACTCAGCTAGTTGGAAAAGGAGGTTGTTTAGTCCTACATTGGAAGAGAGTAAAGAAATTGGGCCGGGGGGGGGGGGGGGGGGGGGACTGTTTAAAAAAGCAAGTGGAATAGCAGTTAGGGGTGTCAATGGGCCTGGGGTTGCCTTTGAGCCCGGATTTTGAACTGTTTTAGGCCGGGCTTTTGGGTTGGGCCTATTCAAATTTTAGTTTTTTAAGGCTTGAACTTAGCTTGAAAGCTTGACCGAACCAAGTCGAGCATGCCATTGGCATTCAAGCTCGAAGGTTGAGTTGGGTCGGGCCGAGCTCGAGCTAGGGTTGTCTATTGGTCAAGCCGAGCTGGGCCCAACTCGATTCGGTTCAGCTCGGTGTACAGCTCTAATGCCTATTCCCAATATGTGTTACCTTTGCGAGCAAGATGTCGAATCTGTGGACCATCTTTTTCTTAGTTGCTCTTTTACGAGCAAAGTGTGGGCCTTTTTCTTGTCCAAGTTTGACATCTCTTGAATTATGCCTAAGTCAGCCTCTGACTTGCCTTGGACCTAGACTAGGTATGGGTAGAGCTAGAGTTGCACACGAGCCAAGCTAGCTTGAAAAGCTCGCTCGGCTTGGCTCGTTTAAGCTCAGCTTGGTTTGGCTCGTAGGCCAGTTCGACCAAGCTCAAGCTCGATTTAGGAAGCTTGTTTGAAAACAAGCCAAGCTTGAGCACGAGTGAGCTTGTAGCTCAGATAAAGCTCGATCGGCTTGAGCTCGTATATTATATAATATATAATATAAATATAATATATATATATATATATATATATAATAAAGTTATAAAATAAAAAAAAACTTAAAAAGTCTAAACCCTAACCCGACCCCACTGCCAGCTCATTTGTCAGTTCCCTCTCACTCTCTCCCAAAACCCTACCCGACCCCAGCCCGTTGCGCCCCCTGCCTCTCTCTCTCTCTCTCTCTCTCTCTCTCTCTCTGCGGGCAGCGAACACCCGAGTGAGTCCCGATGCCCGAGTGGCCGCATCGCACCAGGCGAGCGAGTGAGTCCCAACTCCCGACCCAGCAGCAGCGAACGCGGACGGAACGCACGCGGCACGCCCCCTAGGCCATTAACAAGGACCAGGTAGGCTTTTTTTTTATTTTTTTTCTTATTTTAGTTTTTTATTTTTTTTTTAAATAGAGAATGCCAAATGTGGGGTTATTTATTTATTTTTTTATTTTTTTATTTTTTTTGGGTGGGGGGGGAGGCCGTCGGGTCAGTTGGTTGGGTTGGGTTAGGGTCAGCAGTTGGGTTGAGTCAGGTTGGTGGGTCTTGTAGGTAGGGTTTGGGTCGACTGGGTTGCCAAGGTTAGGTAGGGTAGAATGCCAAATTGTTTTAGTTTGTAGTTATATGCTCGTGTGTGTGTATATATATATATATATATATATATATATATATATATATATATATATATATATAGAGAGAGAGAGAGAGAGAGAGAGAGAGAGAGAGAGAGATGATCCACTGCGCTCCAGAGTGCAAATAGCCTTTTGCGCACTATGAATGAAACCTCCTAATTGGGTCTTTCGCTTGAGTAAGAGAGCCCGATTTATTCGAGAGAGACTCGCCAGAGAAAATCTCTCTAATATTTGAGAGGGGCGCGACTTGGGTGAGACCCTGACCGTAAGGCTCACCTGGATGTATTTTTTGCATATCCATGCTGTCCATCTGTTTCTTTAGTTTATTTTAAGGTGTAGTTTAAAAAATGAAGTAGGTGAAAGTTTTAGGTGGACCACACCACATAAAACAGTGTTCATTGAACACCTACTGTTAAAAACTTCTTGGAATCCACCATAATGTTTATTGACCATCTGATCTGTTGATAAAGTCACGTTGACAGGGAAAAAAGGAAAATACAAATATCAGGTTGATAGAAAACTTTTATGGCTCACATAAGGTTTATAATGGTCATTAACCAGTGTTTCTTTCCCTGGATTGCGCACTACACAACCCACTTTTGCAGTGACTTCTATTCTCATTGGTACACATCATATATCCACCCCGTTCATCCGATTTTTCTATATCCCCCCTTCATCCGATTTTTCTGGATCATTTTAAAGAAGTATCAAAAAATGAAACAGTGGTGGCTTACTATTACCTCTGCCATAGGAAACAGTGGTGACTTACCAATAAGGGGCCACAAAAGCTTTGTATCAAGCTGATATATGTTTTTCCTCTTCATCCAGGCTTATGTGAACTTATCAACAGATTAGATGTCAAATAAAAACCATAGAAACATTAAGGTGATCCCTAAGAAGTTTTTAATAGTAGAGTATTCAATCACCACTTTTTCCTAGAGTATGATCCACTTGATAATTGGATATTCTTAAATTTTGGTAGAATGATCTAAAATGGTCTGAAAATTCAGATGGACGGAGTGGATAAAGAATAAACAAATCAAGGTGGGCCCCATGGTAAGGGTTGCACCGTCTTGGGTGATGCCCAGTCTCACCTAATCTGCTCCCCTCATCACACGGCAAGCACCGGATGTGTGAAATTTGTGTGGGCTCCACGATGGTGCATTTATTTGATCCACACCGTCAATTCATTTTTTCAGATCATTATAGGCTATGAACCCAAAAATAATGAAGATTCAAAGTTAAAGTAGACCACATCATTGAGGACATTAGGAATTGATTCTACCATTGAAAATTTCTTGGGGCCACAGAATGCTCTTATCAAGCTTATATTTTTATTTTAACTTCATCTAGGCATGTGTGATCTTATGAATAGGTCAGATGGAAAATAAGCCCCGATGGTAGCCCTAGAAAAGTTTCAACGGAAGTTTGCTCAATCCCCACTGTTTTATGTGGTGTGATCCACTTGATGTTTGGACGTACCTCGTTTTTGGGATCTTGCTGTAGATTTATCAGGAAAAATTAATGGATGGTATAGATTTAACAAAAAAAATCATGGTGGGACTCAGAAAAAGTTTCACACGTTAAAAGTCAGTTGTGTAGTTAGGGAGAAATATCCGGTCGTATATTGGTAGATGGAGTCATCGAAAATGACGTGGACTAATGAGAAGCAACCGTGCTGGAATTTCTTGTGCCTTCAACACAGACGATCCGCACTCCTCTCAAGGCCCGACTTGGGTGAGGCCCAATGTGGGTGGGACCTTGACCGTAGGAGTCCACCTCTATATCCATGCCATGCATCTTCTTTTCAGTCTTATTTTATGCCATGGTACCAAAAATGAAGCATATGCAAGTTTTGGGTGGACCACATCATAAGAAACACTGGTTAATGACCATTAAAAACCTTATGTGAGCCATAAAAGTTTTCTATCAACCTGATATTTGTATTTTCCTTTCTTCCCTATCTACGTGACTTTATCAACAGATCAGATGGTCAATAAACATTATGGTGGATTCCAAGAAGTTTTTAACGGTAGGTGTTCAATGAACACTGTTTTCTGTGGTGTGGTCCACCTAAAACTTTCATTTACTTCATTTTTTAAACTACACCCTAAAATAAACTAAAGAAACAAATGGACGGCATGGATATGCAAAAAATACATCCAGGTGAGCCCTACGGTCAGGGTCTCACCCAAGTCGCGCCCCTCTCAAATATTGGAGAGATTTTCTCCGGCGAGTCTCTCTCGAATAAATCGGGCTCTCTTACTCGAGCGAAAGACCTGATTAGGAGGTTTCATTCATAGTGTGCAAAAGGCTATTTGCGCTCTGGAGCGCAGTGAATCATTTCTCTCTCTCTCTCTCTCTCTCTCTCTCTCTCTCTCTCTCTCTCTCTCTCTCTCTCTCTCTCTCTCTCTCTATATATATATATATATATATATATATATATATATATATATATATATATATATATATAAAGACAAAGCTTGGCTTGGCTCGAACAAAGCTCGATCGGCTCGACCAGCAAGCCAAGCTCGAGCGGCTGTTTTGAGCTCGATGCTCAAGCCAAGCCAAGCTCAAGCTCAGTGGGCCACTGATCAAGCCAAGCTTTGTAAAGCTCGACTCGTGTGCAGCTCTAGGTAGAGCTGTACATTGAGCTGAACCAAATCGAGTTGGGCCTAGATCAGCTCGACCAGAAGACAACCCTAGCTCAAGCTCTGCTCAACCCAACCTTCAAGCTGGAATGGCATGCTCGGCTTGGTTCTGTCGAGCTTTCGAGTTGAGTTCGACCTTGGAAAAAACTAAAATTTGAATAGGCCCAGCCCAAAAGCCTGGCCTAAAATAATTCAAAATCCAGGCCCGAAGGCAACCTTAGGCCCATTGACACCCCTGACTGCTATTCCACTTGCTTTTATAAACAATTAGGTTTCCCTCTTATTCCCCTACTCTCTTCCGATGTGGGACTAAACAACCTCCCTTTCCAACTAGCTGAGTTAAGTCAAACTCGAACTGAGTCAACACGAACCGAGCTGAATCAAGCCAAGGTCAGCTCAAGCTCGGCTCGAAAATCTTCGAGCTGAAAAAAAATTGGCTCGACTCAGTTCGAACCCAGTGTCCGAACTGAGCTGGTTCAAACCGAGTCGAGCGAGCCAATCAAGCTAGCTCAACTTGTGTACAGCTCTAGGTATGGGGGTTGCAAAAAGAGGAGGACAATCTGGAACCTCTTTCCTCCAGCTTTATGGTGGGCTATTTGGAGAGAGCGGAATAGATAACGGTTTCAGAATTCAGCAGGTTCTATGGTTTCTATTGTGCTGCTAATCAAATCTTTTATTTTGGAATGGGCAGCGGTACTGAATGTGGAAATAGACCTAGTAAAGTCTATATTTGGGATGTAATTTTGGTCTCCTTTACTCTTTGTTTTCTTTTTTAGAGCACTAGGCGGCGGGCCTTCAATAAAATTTCCATTTACCTTACAAAAAAAAAGGCCCTCCTTCCACCTCTGCAGCCACAAGTATCATTTCCACCAAAACTCCAGCTTCCACCATCTACCCCCTAAACATCAGTTTTTGTGAAGCGACTGATTGACAGAAGCCACAAAATTAAGGCACTCCATGCTGCCCAAAGATGAATAGTATGAGGAAAATGCCTTGCAAGATCCAAGACCCTACACAACTATTTTTGTTGATGAAGCAAATAGAAACTGGTTGATTTGTTAGAGCCATGGATTTTACTCGTAGCTTATGTAATTTAGACATAGATTTGTCTAGGAGTTGGACATGGACACAGCGTCTCGGTCACAGTGGCTTTTAAAATTCAAATTTGCTTATACAATCATGCGAATATTAAATAATAAAATACAATAGTCAAAGAGCATTATCATCGTCTAGGCCTTATCCTAACTAATTGGGATCAGCTACACGAATCCTATTTTGCCATTCCACTATATCAAGGACCAATCCCTCATTTGAAGGATAGGTCATCAAGCGCTTTTTACTACCTCCACCGACATCCTTTTGGACCTCCCTTTGCCCTTTTAGAGACTTCAACTTGAACCAATTCATTCCTTCTAACACATGCAGTTCTTGGTTTCTATTTCCCATGGCCAAACCATCTAAATGTACTCTCTCACCTTATTACTTATTAGTGCTACTCTTAAGTTCCCTTGAATGCATTCATTTCTAATTCTATCCTTCCTCGCCTTACCACTCATCCATCTCAACATCCTCATATTGACCATACATCCTCATTTCAGTTGAAGATTATATTATACTTATGTTAAAAAAAAATTAAAAAAATGATCGTCATTGTCATCAGTCTCATCCTAGCTATTTTGGCGATGGCTTTTCAAAACCTGTTTCGTTGATCGTTCTTACCTAAGGCCTTATCTTAGTAAGTGGATAGACCCATAAATAATAATAAACATCAAAATTAACTATTTATATGTATATAAGTATCCCAAAAATAAAACCAAAATACTTAAATATTAATATATTAGATTTTCATATAACACATTGTAGCCTTCCTACCTAAATACAAATTGTCCCCATCATCTAATTGAATCAAACTAGGAAGGGTCTTGCACCTAAACTCCCAACTTTGGAGGGAAACTACAGGTTTTGCTTCCAAAGACTATTTCGCCTTTTTAAAGTGCTTTTGTTTTAGGGCATCAAATCCTCAATAGTGCTTTGATAGCCCATGAATGTCTAGACACTTGCTATCGGGCTGGTTCAAAGGGAGTCCTATGTAAGCTCGATCTAAAAAAGGCTTACAATTACGTCGGTTGGCCTTCCCTAGATTATACGTTGGACAAAGTTGGATGCGGGTCCAAATGAAGAAGTTGGATTAGGCCTTGTGTTTCATCTATAAAGTTTCTTGTCCTCATCAATGGACCCTTGTTTGACTTTTTCAAAGCCTGGAGGGGCCTTCGACAAGGGGAACCCCAATCCCCATTCTTATTTGTCATGTCGAGGTGGAGTCAATTAGTGGGCCTATTCTAAGGTTTTGTAGTTTCAAATTTTCCTTATTGAGTCAGTCACCTTCAATTCGCTAATGACACTAATCTTTTGTGAAGCAAATGGGTCTATGGTGGATAATCTCATAAAAAATATCAAGTGTTTTGAGGTGGTTTCGGGTCTAAGTGTGAATCTAACCAAGAGTGAAATGTTTGGGTTTCACTTGCCTGATTCAAAGATCTCTCATTTGGTCAGCATTTTCAGGTGTAGAGCTAAGTGTCTCCCCTCCACCTATCTCAACTTGCCTCTTTGCGTAGGGAAACCTGCCAAGCATTTATAGTGCAAGGTGTTGGAGGGGATGGAAAGGAAACTCTCTGATGCAGGACGAATGGCCTAACCTAGAATGATGCTTTGAGATTATAAACGGATTAACTAGAATAATTTAAAGTATAAAATAATGCTACTCTATTACAAACTTAAAGAAGTCAAGTATTTAATCATACTTAGATTCAAGACTAAATCACAATCTTGTAATTAGATTTTATAAAACATGATTAAATGGGACCTATGGAAGGTAGGACTTCCATCTAGCGTAGGGATTGATCTAATTCGAAAGGAAATCTCTTGGTTTTATTAAAGGGTTAAAGAACTAGGGTTTTGGGATTTGGGGATTTGGGAATTAGGTTTGTGGGAAATAGGAAATGGATTGAAGAAAGGGAAGAAAACAGAGAAAAGGACTTGACCATACGGTTGTGCGGCCCTGTTCGTACGTGCAGAGGTTGATGGTGATGGGTTGGGTTTGGTGGAGTGAGGACTAAGAAAGGATGGGTTGGGATGGCGGGTTTAGGTTTAGAACGAAAGAGTAAAGGGATTTAGGGTTTGGAGAAGAAAAGTGGAAGAAAAAAAGGATTTGAGAAGAAGATGAGAAGGACAAGAGAAAATACATTTTCAAAGAGCAGTGTTTTGAATAGCGAATAGTGTGTAGCATAGCACTCCCCCCTCTGAAGTGTGAGGTGTAAGCTACATAGCGTGTGCTAGATTTTTATTCAAGGTTGCGCTTGGTTCACCAATTTCATGATATTTTGCACCAAATTATACTAATTAATAATGACATTTAACAAAATTGCATGATATTTGGTGCAACCAAATGCAACCTAAAGTAATAGGAAAGGACAATGATTAAGTATAAAGGTTAAGAAGAGTAATGAAACTAATTTAATATTGTTACTCATATTATTTTACTAAAAGCATTGAAAAAATTATCTAATTTTTATCAAAAATATAAAAATGTAATAAATCATTAAAAACATTAATTGACTTTAATGTTGTAGTGAAAAATAACTTGTAATATAAGATACATAACGTGTAGTGTATAGCCTATGTAGTATGTAGCGTTTGCAAATTATCATGTAGCGTAGGCTACATGCAACTTAAGTTATTTTCATGAGCTACGTAGTGTTAAGGCTAAGCTACACTACGTAGCGTAAGCTACACGCTACATAGCGTAGCTATTTAAAACACTGTCAAAGGGTAACAATCAGGATAGATTAAGCTTCACACCATCGATCTCCATTCACAAGAGATTTTCTATCTCAAAACAAGAGAGAGAGAGAGAGCTTTTTTTTATTTCAAAACATTCAATAATGAGCTAGGGCTGGATGTCCAAACCTTTTATAGTCTCGAACGGGACTTTTTACAAAAATGCGCTCAACGACTTTTTACAAAAAGGCACTCTCAGATGAAAATCCTCACATTAAGACACCCAATGAAAGAAAATTTGTTCCTAACTCCCTAATCTCGACTAAATATCAAAATAAATCCAATATGAATAATCAACTAAATAAAAGAAATAAATCACATCCAAAGTCTACAATCGATGTGAGGATCACAATAATCCAACCATCCGATCAAAGCATCCTCAAGATCCAGTCGTCCGATCAATACATCCTCGCAATCCAACAGTCCAAACTCCTCAATAACCAACCCGCATTCATCTTCCTAGCGTAGGATCTTTGAAGATGCACAATCATGCATGTGAGGTCTTCAATGTGGCCCACCTGGGCCCATGTAGTGGTCACCAAGCCAAAGTAAAACTTGAGTTGATCTCCTCCTCCAAACTCCTCAATAAGCAACCCGCATGCATCTTCCTAGTGAAGGATCTTCGAAGATGCACGATCGTGCATGTGAGGTCTTTAATGTGGCCCACCTGGGCCCATGTAGTGGTCACCAAGCCAAAGAAAAACTGGAGTCGATCTCCTCCTCCAAACTCCTCAATAAGCAACTCACATGCATCTTCCTAGTGTAGGGTCTTCGAAGATGCACAATCATGCATGTAAGGTCTTCAATGTGTGGCCCACCCGGGCCCATGTAGTGGTCACCAAGCCAAAGTGAAACTGGAGTTGATCTCCTCCTCCTCTGGTATACCCTGTAAGGTGCTTGAATGTCCTCATCGACTCCCCTCAACCGAGAAGATTTCGCCTCTGGCGAAATAAAGTTGAGATGACGCTCCAAGAGATCCAGGTCAAGTTGTTGAAGCTCCATCTCTGTGATCCATGCACAATCTGAGACTGGCTTGTTCTTCCACTTGACAAGATATTTATGAAATCCTCCATGTCTGGTGGAAACCACTTGCTCATCCAAAATATCATCTATCTCTTCTCTTCTCGTAGGTATAGATGGTAAAGGTGGCAAAGGTTGAGAAGAGGGATCTGGTAATAACCAAGGGTCATAGGACAAGTAGGGTGTGTCATCATTTGGGTTCATGATGAGGGGATCAGGGGAAGGGCCCTGGAAAGGCACAAGGATCTTCCACATTGAATGTAGAACTAATGCCCATACTAGATGGAAAATCTACAATATACGCATTGGGACCTAATCGTTTCAATATCTTATATGGTCCAGCACTGCGGGCTTATAATTTCTTTACGGCTCCTTACGAAAACCGTTTTGGCCTTATCCTTATCACCACTTCATCGCCTACTTGAAATTCTTTGAACCTGCGATGAGAGTTAGCAAATGCCTTATACTTTTTGTTGCTAACATTAATCCGTTTTCTAATTTCATTATGCAAATCATGGATATGTAGTGCAAATGCATCTGCAGACTCTAAGGGTCTATGGGAGACTGACACGGGAATGGAATCTATAGGCTTCCTAGGCTAGTACACTACCTCTCTAAAGAAAATCTTGGCAATATTGGAGGCATCAGACGTTTTGGAACATTGGAGGAAATGAGCCATTTTCAAAAAAACGATCCTCTGGGAAAATATCACTAAACTCCTCCAACATCGGACTTACTTCAAGTGACAACTCTACGCTAACCTCAGGTGTGACCTCTCTTGCCACGAGGGCATACACCAACGAATCAACTTTCATCTCCCTTTCAAACTCTTTGGCGTTTATAATGTGGAGAGACTTAGGCTGGGATTTACTCATTATCTTTTCAAACACTGATACAATTCTGATAGCGAACAATCGACCAGCACACTAAAAGCTCCAGAACTGATGGGAGGGACCAGTTTATCCTTATATGTAGGTTCTCCCAAGAAAACCTTGGCGAGACCTCCTCGTGGGCAACCCCTGCATCGTACGGTCCCCACCCGTGGCCATTCTGCATCTCACAGACCCCACCTCGTGGGCCACCCCACCCCAATGTGTAGATACAGAGCATCCTTGGATGCCCACACCAAGATGCTCCTACATCTCATATCCCTCAAGGGCAGGCTTACACCTCCCTATCTAATCTTCCCATGTATTCCGCGTCTATCTTTTAGTGTCCCAAGTCAGTCATAGAGAAGATAGATCAAGGCAGAATTTTCTTTGGTAGTGCAGTGTGCCTTCGAGCAAATTTCATCTGTTAAGCTGGAAGGAAGTGTGTAAACCCATATCTGAAAAGGGAGTTGGGATGAAGAAGCTTGATGAGGTCAACTTGGCATTGTTGGGTAAATGGGTCTGGAGATTCGAGGTAGAGGATAACAATCTCTGGAAGTCCTTTATTATTGGTAAGTATAAATTATCTCGGATGGGGTGGTGGATAAAGGAGTCATCCTTGTATCATGCTTCCCATGTTTGGAAAGCTATTGCCAAAGTCACACCTAAGGTCTTTGAGGGTTTGGGTTTCTCAGTTAGGGAGGCTTCTTAGGTCAGGTTCTAGGAAGATATTTGGTGTGGGGCGTCAAAACTTCGGTCTACCTTTCCTAAATTGGTCGAGCTTTGCCCTGACCCGGATGTTTCGATTGTCAATCACTTTTCCTTATCAAGGGATGGTGGAGTATGGGTTCCGCCCTGCCGTAGAAACCTCTTAGATGAGGAGGTTGTTGAGTTGATTAGTCTTCTTTCCGACCAATTGCCAAGGATTCTCTGGTTTACAGGTTAGATAAATCTAGATTATTTTCAATGAGATCTGTCTTCTCTGATTTCTGATTCAGCGATCCAAGCCCCTTGTCATCACGCAGTTGTTGTTTGGTCGTACGGAGTCCCCCCCCCCCAAGGTAGTTTCTTTCGCCTAGCTATTTGGAAGGAATAAGATCTTGTCTATGGACAACCTATGCAAAAGAGGCATGGTGCTCCCAATATTTGCCTTCTCTGCTTTAAAGACAGAGAATCGATGGATTACTTAATCATCCATTGTGATCTAGCCAGGGAGGCTTGGAGCAGCATTCTTCATTTGTTCAATGTTCAATGGGTGATGCCGAGTTCGTTGGACATTTTGTTACAAGCTTGGCATTCGGCTGGGCCGAGCAAGAAGTCTTCTTCTAGGTGGAGGATTGCTCCTCTCGTGGTCATCTAGACCATTTGGCTCGAGAGAAATGATCACTGTTTTAGAAATAGAAGATGTTCTAATCTTGGGATGATTAGTAGGGTTAATCTTTGTATAATGGAGTAGACGCCTTCTTTTTCTTTTTCTTTCTTATTTTCTTTTTTGCTTCTCTGTTTTCCTTTGTTTCACCTTTTGTGGCCTTAACAAAAATAGTATCTTCAAAAAAAAAAAAAAAAAAAACCTCTAATTAGGAAACCCATCCTAAACCCTTTTCCTTAACTAAAAACCACCAAATTTAAGTCCTTGGGTTGCAGGCTGGGTACCCTGTTTTCAGCGATTTGACGCCAGATGACTTTCTTTAGCCAACCCATGTGTTGGTTTTACTCCCTTATTACTTCTCTCATCATGCCATGTGACCCATGTTTCAAATAACTTCAAAGTTCACCAAAATCAAAACTAAACCATTCTCAAAATCTATATATATGACCACCTTCTCTAAGAAAGAGGTCTTTGGCTCTTGTTCCCATGGAAAGAAAGTATTGAAAATGATAATAGGACCTAAGAACTCTTGAATCTTCTCACAGTGCACTGGCTAAGCAACGACCGTGTCTTGCATGAGCAAAGGTGCCTCACCCCTTCCTTCTCCATCACCAAGACCCTTACCTGAATTTTGGGAGTAGAGACCATTTGCAGAGTCAAAATTTCACAACCTTTCGATTATTCCGCCCGAGCAATTGACTTGGTGGTTTTCTAACCATCCTCAGGAATCCAAGTCCCAAAATGCGGTTAGTGGTGACTCCATTTGACTTTTATGCGCCTTAGAGATTTTCCTGCAGGTTTGTCAATCTGTTTCACAAGCGTACATATGAGTGTTGAACATATTCTCCAACCCATTTATCATGGCAATATACTTACAGACCCCAAATCAAGAAACAATTAACTGGATAACTGATCTTTATTCCTCTAAATTAGTTTATGAACTTAGGTATAATGACAACCAAGATACATATAAATGCCATACAATTTCTTTTTATCCCAATGCCCCTTGGTGTGTATTGCATCTTTTTTGTTGAAGGGTTCATAATTGATACGCTATGTTGTTTATGCGTGCCTTTGGAAAGAGGGGAACTGTAGAATTTTTAAGACGGGAGATTTGATTGCCCATTTAAGAAGGAAGATTAAATTTTTTTATCTTAGAGTGAGCTATGAACAGCGCTGTCCTCAAAGGGGCTTCTCCCCTAGATATCCTTTTCTCCTAGGACTTGCTTTTGCAGGGTGAATCCTAATCTGTATTTCTACATACTTTTTGGGCTTGGGTTGTATTTGTCTTGGGGATGATCATGATCTCCTTTTTTTTAACTCCTCCATTGTGCTTTTTTTTTCTTTTTTCTTTTTAAATAAATTTCATTTGCCGTTAAGAAAGGGGGAGGTGGTTGATTCATCAAAAGAATGTAAAATGTGCAAAAATGCATGACTAGTTGATTAACAATTCATCAGAGTTCTGTCAATAGGAAAAATAAAAACTAAACTGCTAGGAGTTTTCAGAAAAATGACGAATTCGTCAATAACAAATCTAATACACAGGAAGAGACACAAGCACCCCTCGGAAGCCGAATTCATCACAACAGGATTAGTCTTTAAATCAGCAAGAGCAAACAAAATGTTTAGCCCTCCTGCTGAAAGAACCCTAATTTCCCTAAAAACAGAGAAGTAAGGATTAAAGAATAGCACTCCTCGATTGTATGGTCCCAATATAGGGTCCTCAATTATAGAGCAAACTGGTACAGGTATTATAGGGTCCTAATGATCAGCAAATGTACAGTTTGCTGAAGTGCAGGATTCCATGCATATTTGGCCATAGGTCCAATAAAAACCATTTTATTCAATCATACAGCCAAATAATGTGGAATTCAATCAATGAAGTTAAGTCAAAAGTACGTAAAACGTGCAGAAATACATCACTAATGATTGGCAACTCATCACAGTTCTGTTAACGTGAACAAAATCTAAACTGTTGCAGGTATTAAAGGGTCCTAATGATCAGCAAATGTACAGTTTGCTTAAGTGCAGGATTCCATGCATATTTGGTCATGGTTCCAAAATTGGTTTTTATTCAGTTATACAACCAAATAATGTAGAATTCAATGAAGTTTAGAGATTCATCGAAGGAATGTAAAATGTGCAGAAATGCTGGGGTAATCAATTAACAACTCATCACAGTTCTGTCATTGGGACCAAGATATAAACTGCTATGGGTATTATAGTGTTCCAATGATCAGTAAGCATACAGTTTGCTGAAGTGCAGGATCCATGCATATTTGGCCATGGTTCCATGATCCATGCCCATTGATCTTATGATCTAACTGTGGATAGGGGATCCCTTTGAAAATCTTAAAGAATGGAAGATCCTACCCCTTTACAGCAAGGGTATAGGACGGTTCAGAGAAAAATTACTGCCACACATATATGGTATCCGGCACATTAGAGACTGGAAATTTGCAGATGAGCAGACACACATAATACCCGGCACCATTAAACGTGGCAACCACCACGCATGTTCTTTAATGCATGTTACCCAGAGTTTATATACTTGCACATGAAACATTTCATGGATAAGAAAAATAAAATGAAAAGGAAGAAGACCAAACACAGATGTCCATGAAATTAAATGGGAATCTTGTGGTGTAAAAAAATTACCGTTCTCAGTGAGGTGGATTCATGCTCTTTCCAGGATTTTGCAAATAGACTGTGCAGATCGAAAGTCCATCCAAATAGGCCCCTCCATTCATTATACAAACACTTCACAAATTGAGAACCACAAATTACTATAACTGATCAGCGTTTCGCAAAACTCTTTCCAAATGTATTCTGTAAAGAATTGAATCCACAATAAGCTTAAAAAGCAAGCTATTTGCTGAATGGAATCATCTGGAAATGTGGTCCACAGGCAGCAGGGTGGTCGACCTACCTCTATGGATGGAGAGATTCATAGAGAAGCTAAAAATTGGACCTTGAATAAATATCGCTGTGTTTGGATGTCTTGAAAAAATCAGGTAGGTAGATTCAGATTGCCTTTCCACCTAATCAATAGCTTAAATATTCTAGGTCAAACCGAAACGTTCCAGATTTTCATTTGCACGGAAAAATGGCATCCAATGTCTGGCAGTTCTGTTTTCCACCACCCCAAACACAGCGAAAAATATATTATGCAAAAATATACATTCCGCCCGCAATTTGAGGCACATTGAAATGTGTTGATGCACAGCAAAATTTTAATCCCAATTACCAATCTGATGAAGGTCAGGTAACCAAATTGTAATTTCCATCATTGGCACTCAAGTTAACAAGAACCGTGGTAGCATAGCTCACGCATGTACGTGGAGGGCATGAATTTCACAAGCCAAGCACCACATGGGGGAAACGACTTTATGAGGGCGGGTTAGACTTTTGTGTTAGTTTTGCACCACTAAAAAGATGGTGACTCATCATCCTTAAATGTGGCACTGACATAAAGCTATACAAGCTAATGTTACCTAAAACAACCCCCCCCCCCCCCCCCCCCCCCCCCCCCCACTTTTTCCATTCTGGATCAAGCTTCCGTATTATGGGTCATTTGAGATCCAAATTTCTATCTTCAGTGACCCAAAATTATATTCAAATTTCTATTTACAATGCAGAGATTTATAATTTTAGTTATTTAGTTATAATATATAGCATGTAGTTTTGTAGATTAAATAGCAAAAAAAGAAGAGAAGAAAGAAAGAGAATTTGAGTTGGACGTCCACACCCTTAATTCATTAATCAAAAATTAGAAAATGACAAAATTGCCCTTAATAACAAAAGCAAATATATGTAACATGTCCCAAACCCTCGTAAACAACTAATAACTTACAATAGGGCTGTCAACGGCACGGATCTTGATCCGTATCCGATCCGTATCCGATCCGATTTAAATTGGATTCGGATCAATAATCGGATAATCGGGTCGGATACGGATATCCAAATATGATCCGTTTAATAATCGGGTCAGATTCGGATCAACCTTGATCCGGCCCGCTAACGACCTGACCCGACCCAATTAAAAAAAAAAAAAAAGCCGTCTCTTTCCACACACGAGCATCTCTCTCTCTCTCTCTCTCCTCTCTCTCGGATATCGGGTCGGATCGTAATCGGATCGGAAACGGATTTTAAAAAATTTAAACGGGTCGGGTTCGGATCATATACTTGTGATCCGAATCGGATTCAGGTCGGATATATCCTTAATCGGGTCGGATACAGATCATCACTGATCCGGCCCGTATCCGACTCGTTGACAGCCCTAACTTACGAGAATAACTAAAAACAACGGCTAGGTGGTCCGTTAACACTCCTCAAGCTGGAGCATAAATGTTGTTGATGCCAAGCTTGGTGTACATGCGTGTAGACTGACTGTGACTAAAAGCCATGGTGAACACATCCAAAAGTTGATCCTGAGACTGGACATATGGTGTAGAGATTTCACCACTAGACACCTTCTCATGTATGAAGTTAATAGTCGACTTCATGATAGACTAGATTGTTTGCAATGTAGGAAGCTAGTTGATTATAAAAAACAACTACATATGCATATTCACCGAAAATCCCATTTCTTGCAACAGTTTCTTAATCAACATTAACTCACAAGGAGTCGAAGCCACTACTATGTATTGTGCCTCAGCGTTTGCTCGGGCCGCAACACTCTGCTTCTTACTCTTCCACGTGATTAGATTTCCTCCAAAAAACGTGCAATACCTAGTAGTAGACCTCCTATCTACTAAAGAACCTGCTTAATCTACATAAGAGTACCCTATGATCTCAAGTTGATTGTTCTATCTATACAGAATGCTATGGCCTGGTGCTCATTTAAAATACTATAGAATCTAAACAACTGTTATCTATATAAAGTACCCTCGGATAGCTAATAAATTGGCTTACACACTCATAGCATAAGATATGTCTACAAAGTGATAGTTAAATAGGTGAGTTTCCCAACCAATCTTCTATACCTCCCTGGGTCTTCCAATACATCTCCTTGATCACCAACAAGTTTATGATCTAGATCCATTGGTATGTCAACCGGCTAAGCACCCAGAAGGCATGTCGCCATGAACAAATCCAGAAAATATTTCCGCTGAGACATATTAATTTCTTCCTTTGATCAACTTTTATAAGAAGAAATTATTGAACGACCCAAATCTTTTCTAAAAAAAATGCTTCTAAAGATACTTCTTAAGCTCCTCAATCCCCCTATTATCACTTCCTATAATAACAATATCATCAACATATATCACTAATATAATAAGACCTAAGGCATCTCTCCGTACAAAGACAAAATGATCAGCAAGACTTCGAACAAAGCCATAATTCAACACAACTATACTGAATTTGTCAAACCATGCACATGGTGACTGTTTCAGCCCATAAATAGCCTTGCTCAGTTTACACACCTTCTCTGAGCAGGCATTAAAATGAAACATGTCTAGATATAAGATAATGTTTACACATCTTCTCTGAGCAGGCATTAAAATGAAACATGTCTAGATATAAGATAATCAATACAAGCATTTCCTCAAGGCAATAGGAATATCAAACCTCCTGGAGAGGTCATTGAATCACTAAGTTCGGAAAAGGATATGGTGAATGACAAATCATGATTGGCTGCACTATCTGTCCTTTTTCATTGTGAGTAAACTATCACTTGAAGTACAATGGGAATGGAGTTGGCAGAAGTAGAAGATTAAATTATGTCGTCTTCAACCACAACAGGTATAGGCACAGCTTCCACATTAAGAGAAGTGTTGTCTTTTAAGAAGAACAGAGTGGACTAGAAAAATGTAACATAGGCACACACATATTGCCTTCGAAGTGAAGGACCGAAACAACGATAACCTCTTTGTATTAGGGAGTTCCGAAGGAAAATACATTTAATGGCTCTAGGACCTAATTTATCATGACCCAACTCCAACTAATAAACAAAACATACACGTTCAAAAACTTTGGTAGGCAAAGAAAACAACGGAATATCTAGGAGTAAAACTTCATGCGGTTATTTGCCAATTAGAACAGTCGAGGGCATTCGATTTATCAGAAAACACACCGTGAATACTACATCACTTAAAAAAAATTTGAGAACATTCATGTGAATTAATAAAGCACAATTCAACTCAAACAGGTGATGATTTTTCATTCTGCAAGGGTGTGGGCGCACCAGTTTGATGCAATATCCCCGTTTCAAAAAAATACAGATTAAAGAATTGGGGCATATATACCTTGCCATTATCTTAATGGTGCCTTTAAGTTAACTTAATTTTTGTACTTTCATGTAAAAAATCTTAACAATAGAGAATAATTCAAATCTATCTTTCATTAAATCAATCCAAGTGCATTTGCAAAAAAATCATCAACAAACGTAACAAAATACTTATGCCATGATGTATTGAAAATTTTAACGGGTCCTAGACATTTGAATGGACTAAAGAAAAAGGAATTGAATTACGCTTCTTCACACGTAACGAAAAAATAACACAATGATGTCTACTCAACTCACACACTTCGCAATGTAGAACTGACATAGACGACAAGGAGTAATGCCTTTAAGAATCTTTAAAGATGGATGACCAAAACGGTAGTGTCACTAATAAAGTATATACGCTTTTGTGTTGTTGCGCAGACAACTTCATAGTCAAAATAATACAACCCATCATGTCCATGTCCTCCATCAATCTTCTTCCACGTTTTAAATCCTAGAAAACACAATGTAAAGGATAGAAATTTGCAAAACAATTAAGAGATTTGGTGAGTTGGCTAACAGACATAAGACATAAAGGAAATTTAGGGACATAAGGCACAAAAGACAATGAAAGGGATGAACTTGAATAAACACAACCCCACTCCACATTCGTTTGGACTGGGTACCATCTGCCAAGGTGACAGATGAACTTGTTAACGCTGTTAATGGAGGAAAACGCACTAGACTTACCTATGATATGGTCAGATGATCCAGAGTCAATGATCCATGGAGCAAGGAACATGGATACTAAACAAGCCATACATGAGGTCACGAGTGTAGCCTTAGGAGTAAAAGTAATAGGAGACGAATTCTGTAGATTTTTCAGTAACTTGGAATACTCTTAAGTAAGCATAACTCTCTCTAGACATACATGGTTGTTGAGCTGTAAAAGTATAATTAGCCATATGTGACCCACTGCTCGCTCCAAGGTGAGATGCCCGATTAGCCCATTCCGGCTTTCCGTGAAGATCTCAACATTTTTCAACAAAAATTCATAAACCAATAATGAGTGTAGTTCCTAGGTCCACGACTTTTGTCGTTGGTGTTCTTTCCAATCTCTATGCATTTCACCACTCCACTAAAAATTCCCTATGCCCCTATTAAACTCCAGCTTGGCAGTTACCATTGCCTGTCCAAGGTTGAGCCCTCGGATTTTACGACAGACTTGAAAAGCCACATCCTCCTAGCTCATGCTTCACCATGACCACCTTGATTACCTCTGCCACCACGACCACTTGACTAGTTGATGCAGGGGCATGCGATGATCTAACCTTAGATGCATGTATATCAAGTTGGAAGATATTCAAATAATAAAATTACAAAACTAACTACTTTCAATCAGAGGAAACTAACAAATCTCAACACGAAGATGAAATCCGTCCGTCCGGATCATGCCCCTTTGCATAAAACCATGTAAAATCGTAAAACAGGGAGGATCTAGGGATATGAGGATATCCCAGATCTAGCATAGACCAGTCCACAGTCAAGTTTGGATCCGGTTATCGTGGCTAGGCATCCCTCTTTTCGATCGTACCAAAAAAAAGGGGGGGGGGGGGGGTTTCAGAAAAGGACGAGGGATGTCGAAAAACAATGGGTTATCATGAAGTACGAATTAGGAATTAAAAGAAGCTTACCTTTCCTCGCACATTGAAGAAAGAGAGAAGAGAAAACGGAAACTCCGGAGTGGAATCCTCAACACCCGAGGGCCAATCCTGAAACCCTAATCTCTCAACAAAGAGGAAGAAACTCACGAATTTTCTATTCATTCAATAATTTCGAAATAGGGTTCTCACAGTATATATAAGCTACGAAAATAAAAAAAGTGCACTAAAGTGCCTGAAAACCAAAGAAATAACATAAAAACGTCTAAAGTAAATAACGACACTAAAGCGCCTAGAAACAAGGAAATAAATAGAAAAGCGCCTAAATGTAAATCCGCTCCATGGTCCAGCGGTCATGATGCTCCTGCGCGATCCTGCATCTCGCGTACTCGTAACGCGTCAGAAAATGGGCCCAATGGGCCCGGCGTCCATCCACATCAACTCGTCTGCTCCAACACTCGATCTGCGACGTCGCCTCCTCTGGTACACTCTAAAGGGTGCACCACTGATGTCCGCATCACTAGTAAAAGATGTTAAAGCGAAGTCGTCATTAACACCACTTGTAGAGCTAAGAGATACACGTTAGAGGCGAGTATCCACCTTGTTTAGAGATGACACATTCTTACCACCCAAAATCTATGCACGAACAGGCTCACACTCAAATTTTAAACCGGATAAGAACTTAGCCACCCAAAATTCCTCACGTTGTTGACGTTGCTTTTCCAAATCATTAGTGAGAAGTTGGTACACATTTAGTTCCTCCCACATTCCTCTAAGTTTTACGTAATATTCACCTAGGGATTTATCTCCTTGTTGAAATCCAAATCTCTTTGAACAACTAGTACGTACAAAAGATGTTTTTGTTAGATGAATACATCTATCGCAATCCATCCCAAACTTCTTTTGCAGTATCCAAAAATATTACGTTCGCACTAGTGGATGGTTTAGTACTATTCCACAACCATGTCAAAATTTGAACATTCTCCAGGATCCATAGATCATATGTCGTAGCACTCTCATCATGTTTCTCGACTGTCAAGTATTTTAATTTTCCCTTGGTTGTTAAAAGCACTTGAATAGACTTAGACCACTAGAAATAGTTGGTTCCATTTAATTTAATGGAGGTTATCTAGGCCCCTAAAAAATCAAATGGATTTATGAATCCAATTCTTGGATCACTTTTCGTCTCTATTAGAAAAAGCGATAGGAGGAATACCATGAGGCTTGCACAAACACAGGCTATCTGATCACGATCGAAGAACACGCCACTTGCACACTTCACACAATGTGCACTCCATGCTTGGAGAGAGCAAACAGCCCACACGTCCACACATTCCAACTAATTATGAGAGATGATGATCACGAACACGGCATCCGACAAGAACAACCAGCCGACACGCTTCAAATTACCACACGAAAGGTGATGATCATATAAACCTCATTCACCTTCTCACGCACGAGCCATAACAAAGACCCAACACATTAAAAAAGGACAAGAAGAAACATTAGGTTTCTTAAAAAAGTTTCAACATAAGATAAATGAGAAAGACCAAGATAGATGAGAATGTAGATAAAAGAGCAAAAGATGGATTAAATCAAGAGCAAATTCTCTCTGATATCATGTAGATTTGTAAATTAAAGAAAGAACAAGATATTCCATCATGTAACAGCCGTTACCACTGTGATACGGGCCGTTGCAGCTTCTTTTATCTTTTTCTTTTTCTTTTTCTTTTTTTAAACCTATTTCGGCCCCATAACAACCGTTATGGGGCCATTACGGGTTCATTTTCCTATAACTGTTGTTACAACCCCGCAACGCATAACAACCATACATAACTATTTTGGAATACCTTGAGAAAGAAGGAAGAGAGAAGGAAGTTGGGAGAAGAAAGAAAGAAAGTTTGAGTTGGACGTCCACACCCTCTCCCCTTGTATTCATTAACCAGAAAGTAGAAAATGACAAAATTGCCCTCAATGACAAAAGCAAATATACCTAACATTAACATGTCCTAAACCCTCTTAAACAACTAATAACTTGAGAGAATTACTGAATACAAAAGCTAACAAAGATTAGGTGGGTTGTACACTATACAGCAACTTTCACATCCATTAACATCTAAAGCATGAGGGGTCTATAATAATAACATTCATCATTTCATATATAAACTGCACTATGAGTTCATATATATAACTAGAGGAATGCTAACCTGCGAACCATCTCTCACGAGAACTCATGAGAGATTTTTTAGGACTCATCACACGTGATGTATCCCCAAAATCTAAGCCATCCACGTGATGCAGCACCCCGAAAGACCCCCAGGGCCCAACTTTCAACCTGGTTCACAAATCTGGTAGGCCATAGAAGAGAGAGAGAGAGAGAGAGAGAGAGAGAGGGAGGCAAATCAAGGGAGGAAACTGTTTCCTTTTTCCATGGCCCACCAGATTTGTGAACCAGGTTGAAAGTTGGGCCCTAGGGGTTTTTCAGGGTGTTGCATCACGTGGACGGCTCAAATTTTGGGGACACATCACGTGTGATGAGTCCTCAAAAATCTCTCACGAGTTCTCGTGAGAGATGGTTCGCAGGTGAGCATTCCTCTATATAACTATATTGCATACGAAGTGTACGCATTAGAGTGACGCGCATGATCCTACCCCTTGCACACTACGTACTGGATGAGGTAGTATACCACATACCAAAGCAACCCACGATCCAAGTAACCTTTATCCAAACCATCCAAATCACACTATTCAATCGATTCTAACCATCTAATTAATGGCTACCAAATGGATGATTAAAAGTAAAATAACGAGTGGACCAAATTTAAAGGGCTTAATTAAATGGTTAATATTATCTACTCGATGAAGCTATTTGTCCATGCTCCATCCATAGTTGGTCAGGTATTTGGACGGTCTGGATTGTCGTGCAATTGTAGTCATGTGTGCGTTTGAACAATTAACAGCATTTTTTAAATGGTGCATGACTGACATTGGAGTCTTGAGCAAAACACTCCCACGTGGTACTTGGTTTGTGAAATTTAGCCAGCCCAGTCTATCTCCACAACTTACCCTAACATTTTAGTATTAAAAAATCAGGGCTCTAGATTGCAGTTAATGGTCTATGGAGCTTCGCTAAGCCCACACACATGAGCAATAAAGCTCATGTACACCCCACATGTGCCAGCATGGCACGATAGATCTACAATCCAACCTATCCATCAAAATGGTAATATTATATTGATGCCCTAGCACAAGAATCAAGCTGATCCACCAGTCAGGTGGGTCATAGTTTGCAAAACAAATGTATGGATCTGAGAAACTTGGCTGAAGTTTTCTAACTCATCCACCAATTTCTAGTATTGGGCCACACATGCTAATTGGATCAGATTTTATTTTTGGAAAAACATGTAAAAGGTCGGAGCAACCTAATGGATGGATTAGAAGTTGAACCTATGTGCCATGTGGGTACATGTGTGGCGGGGATATTTATTGCACATGCATGTGCACTTAGCAAAGCTCAAAATTATGCTATGAGAGAGATAATAAAGTAGAGCCCAAAGAACGGTTATATGGAAGTAGAGCCATCTCTCCACAAGACATATGACAGGTAAGGGTGGCAATGGGCCGGGTAGCCCGCCTGACCCCCCTATGGGCCGGGCTTGGACCTACTAGCTTGGCCTGTGGACCAAGCTTGGGCCTCGCATTCATGGCCCAATTAATCTTTTGATTGGGCTTGGGCTCAAGTCATTTTAGCCCAGGCTGACCCGACTTTACATGTACGTGCCTGCAAATATGCCATTCCAATCCTTATAGAACCATCTATTCAAGGAACGCAGGTTCCATAACTCTAAAATGTCTATTTCTTTGTGCATGTGTGGTCCACTTGAAAAACAGATAGATTACAAAAATCGAAGGTAGAAATAGGGATTTTATCAATTTTCGAGCTGTTTCAAGTCGGATCAAGTCGGGGCAGGGCCACACCAAAAAAATTTCAAGTTGGGCTTGAGCCTGCTATACTAGGCCCATGTTAGGCTTGGCCGGGTTCAGGCCTTGGGTCTCAAGTGTCGGGTCAGACCTGGGCCTAGCCTATCCCGGCCCACTGCCACCCCAATGATAGGGTAATGTATCAATCAGGTCCACTGAGATATTGGCACTAGGACGGATGGCTTAGTTCTAAAAATAAATCCTATAAAGACAATCTGATATTCCTATCCATTACTTTTTCTTCAATCTATGCCACTGCATATCTCACTGTTAATTTTTTTTGTTTTCCACAGTCGTTTTATGGCCAAAAATCAGGTGGATATGATTGCCTGGTAGAAGTGATTTTTGAGGCACAAACTATCCATGCGTAGGGGCCTGCACATGGGGGGACCTGATTTGCACATCACACTGCCACGTGTTCTGTGAAGGGATTGTTCTACCATATTATGGTTCTTCTGGCTACACCACAGCATCTCCCTTATGTTATTTTCAAGTTGGATATGAAAGAAATCTAATTGCAATTCGAGAGTTAACTCTTTGTGATTGCTAGGAAGCATTGTTATCTTTTTTTCATATCCTCTTGATTAAGCTGAATGTTCAATATCCAATTCGTTTATCCAATCCAAACCCAGCCTAGGCGATAGGAAAAGAAAATGATCCAGATGCAAAGATGCAGACTATGAGAACCAAGAAACGGAACAATCACTACCTGAAACTATGGCGGGATATTTTTCAGAGCCCCTGTTTACACCCATCCTTATGGGGTCGTTTCGATGTGTGGAATTTTTAAGTTGCAACTTTCACATGAAAGTGACTTTCAACTGTAGGTCAAAGGGAAATGACTTCTCACACCAGCACCATAAAGTTTCCCGGCAGTTTTGCTTGCAAGTGAGTTACAGGTTGTAAGTGACTTACGGGTGAATTTCCTCCCCCAAACACCACCTGTAAGTCACTACTCACTCGCAGAACTTGTAAGTCACTTCTCACTTACAGAACTTACAGGCATCCAAACGACCCCAATGAAAAGATGTGCCGATTTCCTTCTGCATTTGCCAACACACTGCTACAAAATTGCACTTTCTTGTTAACAGGAACGAGAGAACAGGGTGCATAATCAACCAGGGTAAGTATATGAGAATCCCATTTTGAGATGGGCGTGGGGATTCCCACCCATCTTCTTTGTGTGGCAGTGTAACACCAACGACGACTAGGGAGAAACCAATTATAGCCACACCTGTTGATGGTTGCATCCTTCCTTCTTGCTTTCAGGAATGCAGTGGTACTGAGCTGTTCAGGTCTCTTACCAAAAGCTCTCAAAATGGTGCAAGTGTCAACCAGGGTGAGTGTAAATATCAATTCCCTAATCACAACAACCAGCTGAAATATCAAAGGCACTTACGGTCTGAGTCCGCTGTATGACCACGGCTCCCTCGCCGGACTCGTTTGAAAAGAGCATCTTGTCCTTCAAGGAAATCCAATTCCCATCGACGGCCGATTTTGTATCAACATGGCCGCGAACAACAACTAGCTTTCCGCCATTCGAATTGGCTGCCGCGGCAGAATCAGCATCGGGGCTGTTGGTGTCGGGAGAGGCGAGGAGGGAGCGGAGGTCGGAGATGCGGACGGCGGGGGCGCGTTGGATGCGAGAAAGGGCGCGCGAGGATTTGCGGAATTTAAGCCAGGTCTGGACGGCTACGATTGCGAGGGTGACGCCGAGGACAGCGCCATCGCAGGCTAGGGCGAGGTGGGCGAGGGCAACTGCTGCGGCTTGGTCGTGGGAAGACATTACATCGAATTTCTTGAGTGCAGAGCTGCCGGTGATGAGGTTTTGCTTTCTGGCGAAGGGATTTGGGTCTACTTGTGAGCTCCAACCACTGAGGTTTCCAGATGTTGTTGTTATATATGGGCAATGCTGCAATGGTAATGTCGAGGTGGGGCCCACCGTCATGTTTTTCAGAAATCCACTCCGTCCATCCGTTTTAGGGAGCTCATTTTAGCTCATACAACAAAAAATGAGGTGGATCATAAACTGAAGTGGGCCATACGAGAGGAAACAGTGGGGAATGATCTACGACTCTGGAGACATTCATATGGCCACAAATGTTTTGTCTCAGCTAAGTTTTCAAGGTTTTCAGTTTTTCAGTTCATATCAGGGAGAATGACCTTATAAACGGTTTGGATGGCATATAAACATCAAGGTGGAGCCCAGAAAGGTTTCAACGGTAGGCATTTCTTTACTCAGCTTTTCCTCTCGTGTGGCCCACTTGAGTTTTAGATGCTTCTCATTTTGGTGAAATACATTGAAATGATCTCCCAAAACGGATGGACGGAGGGGATTTCTTAAAAACATGACGGTGGGCCCATCTCATTTTCCAGCGCGGGAACTTCCTGCGCAAGGCATTCCCAGGAAAGCCGCGTCCAATGTCGACAGTGGTAGCTACCGTGGTAACCGTCCAAAACGTGCCACGTTCGGTGTGTATGACACCCAACCTTGGAAATGGGCCATCCCAGGAATCAGGCCGATCCAAATCCACGGTTGCTTGGCGGGTGAATTAGAAGGTATTCTAAATCCATGAGATCCCTACCTTTGGTGAGTTTTGAAATACCTCCCTTTAGCTTGGATTTCCTTTTTTTTTTTTTTTTATTTTTTAAGGTAGAAGAGGTGCCTGTGTAACATGTGTGTCACTAAGCTATAGATCTACCAAGCCCACGGCCCACTGAAGATCTCCCAAAACAATCGTATTATCAACTGCATTGCTAGAATTACTTCAATAGATTGTCCATGCAAATCAACGGTTAATTTAACCGATAGTTACTCACTCAATTGTGACCATATGCTTGTGGTCCATTTGAGGCTTGAAATTTCATTATCTTTAGCTAAAGTATATATTTCAATGGGCTTATTACAATCATTGTATCAAACGTTACATACATACACTAATTGTGAATATTAAAGTTGATTTAGTAATTAAATTCAAACTCTTGTAAATAGAGCATGCCAGGTCGAATTGTGTGGGCCCCACTATGATGTGTAATGGACATCCGCACTATCAGTCAGATGCACCATTCCGTAGTGGGCCATGGGCCTAAAAATCAGGCCAATTCATGACTTGGGTGGGCCACACCATAGAAAACATTTAAGAGTGGATATTCACCCATTGAAACCTTTATGATTATTTGTAGGATCGACTGAGATGTGGTTGAGAAATCTAACCCATCTATTGTGTGTGTCCCACTTAAACAAGAGGTCACACCAAGTTTCAATCGTATCCAAAACTTGAATGAGCCCCAACAAGTGCTTTTAGATGTTGTAAGCATGATTTTACACTGTTTCAGTTGGTATGGCCCACTTGAGTTCCGGATACAACAGATTTTTGGGATATCCCATGACCAACAGGTGACCCACCAAATGCATGGTGTGGATGCCCATCACACGTCATAGTTGGGCCCACATAGTTCGACCTCATGGGAACTTCCCGTGAGGTCGAGCGCTTAGTAACTTTTTCCTGTTTAAGTGGATAGCTACTTTTGGATCACAAGGATTCTAAATCCAAGGTGTCAAACACAACCAGAGGATCCTAAATCCAAGGCATTTCAAATTTAGGGAATTTCTAATCCGAGTATTCCAAATCCAAAACTTAGGGGCCTGTTTGTTTCACCAACTAGGGAATGCTCCTATGTGGCTCTGTTTCTTTTCTTATTTGCCCAAGCAAATTCATGAAAACAAGTAATAACTAATTACAGTGTAATTCTCACACCATTTTTAATGCAGGCAATCACGGTTTACCTTTTTAACACTATAAATGAGGGATGGCAATTTTATGCCGGAACCACTGTGATCTATGTGGTCTATCATGTCGTTCATCCATTTTGCCTGCTGATTTTAGGGCATGAGCCCAAAAGTGAGGCAAATCCAAAGCTCAAATGGACCACACAATAAGAAATAGTGGAAATTGAAGGCCTACCGTTAAAATACTTTTTGAGCCCCCCATGGGTTTTGGATCAAGCTAATATTTGTGTTATCCTCTTATTCATGTTTGTGCGACCTTATGAACGTGTTAGATGATAAATAAATAATCTTGTGGGCCTTATAAAGAAAAAACTTTTCAACGATGGAAATTTTACGACCAGTGTCTCCTATGTTGTGGGCCACTTGAGTTTTGGATCAACCTCATCTTTGGGCTTATGCACTAAAATGTTATGGTAAGACTACATGGATTGTCACATACATCATGGTGGGGCCCATAAATTTAAGTCATTTTTTCGGATTGCTTTTTCGGGCAAAAATACTCATTAACTTTCAATTAGCTGTGAAAAATAATAATGTCATATTTACATGTATTTAACCTAGGAATTAAAAATTAAACACCCCCCAAAGGAAATATGTAACGTGCTCCAACTTACCTATTTTACTTTTTTATTGTAATTGTGTTTAATATCCATTGAAGATATTTGACCTCTTGGGTAAATATCGAAATTAGCTTACTGACTTATTCCTCCATGTGCAAAGCTAGCTCGGGATGAAAGCACCATTGTGCTTGCTTGACATGCTTCTTATCTCTAAGATGTTAAGCATTTGCATGGTTGCCTTGTGAATTAGACCTGGCATTTATGAGTATGTCCAAGTAAAGACATACTTGAATTCTTTTGGGAGGTCAATATACTTATTGACCTTAATTGCCGGAATGTTAATGCTTAGGCATGTTAGATGGGGCTTTTATGGGGACTCAAGACTAACCTCTCACAAGTCATTTGTCATCGGCTGGCCACCGTCTTCGATTTTTAATGGAGTTGTTTTGTGCTTGGCTATCTTAACATCATTTGTCCCTAGTTCAATAAGCTCAGAGATCTCGAAGGTTTGCTGAATTGAGCACATATAGAGGTTCATGAGAGGCAAACCGTAACGGGCCTCACCCTAAGACCCCTTATGTTAACTTGAATCTGTATGACAAATGCCTATAGTAGATTGATATCTTCTTATGAGACCTTCGGGCAAGCCGAGGTGGATGGCACATTGTTGAGGGCCACAAAGATAGTCATGAAGCAAGCAATGGTGGGTGACCGATCACTCGACTTGTCGTTGTTTGTCTCATCGACTTTGTGCAAAAAAGATGAGCTCGGAAGGGCCAAACTACAAGAGAGTCACTGGATGAGTGAACTCCAATCCAAGAGTTCGTTAGGCTAGACTTTTTTCTTTATTTTCAGTTGGCCCTATGATAGGCGGAGCGCTGATATTGCATGGAGGTAGTTATGGCACTCTGGGCCCTTGTAATAGGGTCCTAGTCCTGCTTGGTGGAGCAAGTGGTAAAGCGTTGCAGGTTTTGAACATGCCTTTTACTCAATGCAGTCTGTCATGGCTCGGCATCTTTGTTATTGAAGCCTTCTTTGTCAGGTTGTATGATATAAGGAATTAACCAACAACATTTTTTCAATTAGGTAAGAGTGGCGAGCAATCGTCATTGTCTTGGTGAGTATATTGGTAATCTAATCTTGAGAAATGATGTGAGGAAGAGAAATAATTCCTGATTGAAACTTTTCTCGAATAAAGTGATTATCCACCTCAATGTGCTTTGTCTGTTCATGAAACACAGGATTAGAAGCAATTTGGATGACATTAATATTATCGACATAAAGAGGAGTAGGTTAGGAAGAGAAATTTCAAATTCGAAAAGAAGTCCACATAGCCAAATAACCTCATCACAGGCTAAAGACATAGCACAATACTTGGCCTCTGTATTAGACTTGGAGACGGTTGGTTGTTTCTTGCATTTTCAAGAGATAAGCGATATACCTAGAAACATACAATATCATGTGGTTGATCGGTGGGTGAGAGCACAACCTGCCCAGTCAGCATCGAAATATGCGAGAAGCTCAAGTAGAGATGTCGAGGAAAATAACGGAGAATGATTGATGGTGCCTTGTAGATACTGAAGGATTTATAAGACAGTAGTCATGTGCAAAGAACGTGGCTTAGCAACAAACCAACTAACCACTTGGACAACATATGCAATATCTGGTCTTATCATTGTTAGATAAATAAAACTTCCAACAAGACAACGGAATATGGTAGGTTGCTCCAATAGATTACTATCTTATTTATCATATTGAACATTCAACTCCACTGACGTCTCAATTGTATGTCGATGAGAGAGACTAGCAAGATTGAGGAGATCTTGCATATATTTGTGCTGACTGACGAGTATACCTCGATTGGTTTGAGATACTTCCAAACCCAAGTAGTATGTCAGATTGCCCAGATCTTTCATGTGAAAGGAAGACCAAAGAACATTCTGAAGTTTTTTTATTCCAACTGTATCACTGCCAGTGAAAATGATATCATCAACATAAACTAGCAGGATAACAATATCATGGGAGGAGAATTGAGTAAAGAGAGAGGGACCACGAGTGCTTTGATGAAACCTGACCGAACTCACAATGTCACGGAAACGTTGAAACCAAGCATGAAAAGCCTACTTTAGTCCATGTAATGCCTTACACAACTTGCAAACTATTTTTTTCGGACCAGGTGAAGATGGGTCTACAATGTTGGTGAAAGACGGAAGTCTGTAGCAGCGGGCGGTTTGTTGTTGGTTGGTGGGTTTTACAGGGACAAGGTCTACAAGGCGGCTTAAATAGGGCTGTTTTGGAACAGGGATTGTTGGGGCTGTTTTGTTCTGAACAAGACAACAAGATTGCTGGCGGGGAGTGATGTCAGGGGCAACAATGGAAGGTTGCAACGAGGTAGAGTCGTGACTGATCCAGACGATATTCACAACCAACCACAACAACAAGATTTGCGACAACAGGCAGTGACGAACAATGGGTGGACCTTCACAGGAATGGGCTTAATGATCAATGGCTTAGATGGCTTTGATACCACGATAACACAAGAAACACTAAATACATTGGAGAATTCTCCTGTGGTTTTTTATGTATTACTTTAGCCACGACAGGGCATTTATAGATATGTACAACCTAAATGAGGAAGAATCTCTATGTACAAGGACAAATAGTAAATGCAATATCTACTATACATGAAATGAAGTGACGTGCTATCAGGGAGGCTATAGGTCGACTTATTGTTCATGTTGAGCAAGTAGATCTTTACTTCTTTCAATTTGACAGACATGCATTGGCAAGACAAGATGATTCTTCTCCATCTACCGATGAATTGTTATGTTGACTTGTTGTTCCTTTGCTCGGTGATAGCTAGGTTACCGATGCCAGTTTTCCAATATGAGGTAAAAAAGTTCGCCGAGAAGAGCCATTAAATCTAGTTTCAGGTATGCATGGACTTAAGGGTCAAGCTAACATACCACTTGAAGGCCCCACCCGTGAGAGAAGTGTTAAAGAGTCATAAGCAGTATCGTACACAGTAGACCAGTTAGCTCATTAAAAGTCACGAAGTGGACCAAATGCTCTTGTGGCAATCCGATAATGTCGAACTTCTAGAAGTTTGGGTGTTTAAAGCCAACAATAAAGGCAAAGTTGTCGAGCTCAGCCAAATTCAACATTTTGAATACAAAATTGCCAAGCACCTCTCTTTTATCATTCTTGGTGGATGATTGTCACTACAGTTTGTTAGAAATTTGCTCAAGCATGGGTCAACAACAGTTGCTAGACATATCTTCTAGTGGTTGAAACTTGTGCTTGCAGTGCATAAATTCCGTACAGCAGGGACCTACTCATCAGTGGTTGGTACTCCTAGAGACGGCGGATGTGCTCGAGTTGTTGTCGCAGAGACATTGAATTGTTCCCCCATGATGGCAACGCAAAGACATTGAACCGTGCCCTCATCATAAAGTCCAACTTGCCTGGCATGTTGCATTCTCTCGGAGGATGTTAATCTTTTGGTCTTATCGAGGAGGACTAGACCCTCCCGCCCCAACCATCATAACAGATGCAGCATGCAAATAAGCAAAGGAGTCGGCCAACGTGCTAGAAGTGTGGACTGACGTAGACGAAGACTGCCCAACGAGGGTCGTTACACGACTCAGCCTAGGTGACTGAGCACCCGGGGAACTATGTGGCATGGATAAAGAGCAATTCTCAGGTGAGAGAAGAGAGAACTCACATGCTAATAGTGCGAAATGTGACCGTACCTGAAGCCAACCGTTGAGAAACCAATAACATGCCTTGTTAAAAGGGTGTGAACTAATTCCCTTGTAATGGGGTCTTTGATGTGTAGATGCGTGATTGAGGACACATAGATTGCCAAGTAGGGGCGAAAGTAGATTTGTTCAAAGTGTGACCAGATGGAGTGGACACGTGTCTCCTGGGAACGATAGATTGTGGTCCTGAGGAAGCCAAGATGTGTCTTGCGAAGGCAACAAGGGTCGTTGAAGCGACCGAGGCCTATAGGAAGGCTGTCTTGGGTCTAGTAGTGATGATCCAAGCACGGGCCTTAACCATTACAATGGTCTTGGGCAATGAGCAGCCGATCATAGCCTTAGGAGTAGCCATGGAGTGGGCCTTAGCCGTTTGTGGCAGCTTTGACCTTGTTGGGGGTTGAGACCACTGTGGCAGTCTTAGCCACGGGTACTACCTTGGCAATAAGTTGTGTCGTTGTAGAAGTGCAGATCTTAAGGATGGCCTTGGGCATTAAGCAGGCCATAGCTACATTGGGGCCTTAACCGTTGATCTGGCCTTGACCTAAGTAGCAGTTGATGGCGTGATTGGCCCACACAATATAATAACCTGAATACTCTGGCCAAAAGGAAGAAATTGAAGGTCTTTTGTGAGGTATACATCGTTGTTGCAAAGGAATTATATATTGTCTCTCGTAGATTTAACATAACAACAGGATCTTCTGTATGAGGAGTTGCTCTTGTTATATTTTAAATACGAAGGGAGGAATGTTAGGTGCCAAAAATGTCACTTAGTCTTTATAGGCATATAATGTGCAAACATTCACATCCACCTATGAACAAATGTGGAGATATTCAAATAACTTCTTAAGGAAGGCAGAATCCTCTTATGCACCATGAAACTCATAGAAATCTTTTTTCTAAATCATTAGAACATGTGTTTCTATTTTAGCTAATCACGACTAATAAATATCTCCGGTGGAGTTAGCGTTTTTGTTGATGCAAGAATTGTATTTGGTGAGTGAGGTTGAATTTATTTATTTGGGAGTTATGTTGGAAGCATTGTTATTATGTTAGAAGCAATATTGAATGTGTTGAAAATGGTGTTGGCTGGATAAGGGTAGTGCTTTGATCTTTTCACTAGCAATTGGGCATCAAACGTCTCATATAGTTGTAGTTGGCATCATGGGCTGACCATGAGAGATTTAGACAACGAGGCGTGATAGAAATCTAGAATTCCTTAATTGCATGGAGAGATTGCAATTATCTTTAAGGGGTTATTGAGCATTCCAAGTAGCATCTATTCGTAAATGCAGACGTTTACTTGCTAGGGACCCAAAGAAAGTTAGGCTGAGTGCCCTTCATTGGTGTTCAGGTTGTTTATATTCCAAGTCATAGTCTAACACAAGGACTTAATTACATCTATGGGGAAAACCTTTGATTGAAAGGTAAAACCATGGTGGAGTGTCCTGCAGCATGGCTTAAGATGTCCCTAGGTCCTCAGGTTCTCTATTGTATTCAGAGCATTTACAACTAAGAGAGTCATGATGGCCTCGATGTACACGAATGATTATTCAACAATGCCACAAGGGCCTATATGTCGAGGATAGATAGGATATGGCTCTCTAGCTCTCATTATAGAATACTAAAAGCCTCTGCATTTGGAACCAAGATTATTGGGAGATTCAGGATGTGGGTTGTTTGTGCCCGTATTCATCTTACAGCCCAATGGAGAAGTTTGCCTGTGGGACCCTGGAGTTTCCGGCACTACCCCGGCATGTTATCAGTGATTCGGCATATTGCGCAGGCTCATTTATACCCCTCATATGTGGACCCTAAGCCCCCACACATGTATCCAACAGTGCATGTGCCTAGCCAAGGAGTGTCATAGCACCATACACCTCATTGTAATGTACCATGGCCAAGCATTGACCAAAGACCAAAGTAAAGACTTTGACTTAACCTTTCCACATTACCATACACATCACCATGCAACTTTACATGTCACATACACATTTACACATCACCATGCAACTTTACATGTCACATACACATTTACACATCACCAAGTCACTTTCCACATCACTCATTCTCTACAACTTCCACTCATTCTCTCTCATCCTCACTCTCTTCTAAGGTTGTAAATGGTCGGGTTTGGGGTGGGTTTAGCCAAAACCAGACCCACCCATTTACTAAATGGGTCCGGGTCCAAATTGTAGACCTAGACCTTTTTACTAAATGGGCAGGTCTGGGTTGGGTCCGAATCAACTCATTAGACCCAATTATAAATGGGTCTGGGTACGGTAGAGGGAGATCCACCCAGACACATTTATAAATGGGTCGGATCTAATGGGTCTAGGTCTGGATCCAGTATGCAAGCATTTTTACAAGGCTTAAAATCGGGTCTGGATGGGTCCCTTGAAACATAGACCAAACCCGCCCACTCACTAAATGGGTTCGGGTTAGGCCTAATATAAAGGAAACCAGACCCAGACCCATATAGCAACTGGGTCTGTTCTTGGACCCAGACCCGTACCATTTAACAAATGGGTCGGGTCTAAATGGGTTGGGTCCAGGTACCCCATCGAGTCTGCTGACCCATTTACAGCTCTACTCTCTTCCAAAACACATCATTACCTACCCCACTCCTCTTACACTACTATTATTTAAGCCAATGCATGTGTAGAATTTGACCACATCACCCATCCATACCATCCTCTTTTCTTCAATCAAAATCCACAAAAATGCCACCTAGATATTCCACTCACGGCCCCTGTCCCTCTTCTATAAAACCTCCCAAATGAGCCAATGCATGCCAAGTTATCTTCCAACGAACCAATGCATGCCAGCCCACTGGCCATGTCACCAATCTACTCACCAACACCATCAAATGGATTTCCACCAAAGTGCCTACAAGGATTTTCACCCAAATTCTCTATATAAGGATTACTTTTATCTAGATATTGGAACTTTAAAAAAAAATTCTTGGTGTCAAAGAGAAGAGAGAGAGTGGGAGGGAATATAGAAGAGAGTGGAGCCAGGAGACTTCAAGTTTGAGGTGGATGTACCTTTCCCTCCTCCTCCTTCCTCTTCATTTCCTTCTTTTTACTTCACTAAATTGGAGGTCAATCTTGGGGCTTAGATTCCATGTGTGGGGGTCACCTTGCTAATCAAAGGAGGGCCCACAATGGTGTTTGGTCATGTCCCAACTTTGGTCTCCAACTATGTTCCTTTAGCCCAAATCTTTGGACAGTTTTGGACTCCATTTCAAGACATCTTTGGGGACACCTTGCTGTCCCATTTTTTGGGGGCTAAAAGTGCTTTGGAATGTGGTATAAGGTGGGGCTCACTTTGTCTAAAAATAATGTTCACTTGAATCATCGATGACAGTCCAGAAATTGACTCAAGTTTCAGTTCAGAAAATCCTATTTTTGGGACCAAACCCTCATTTGATTGCTTTTGTGGCAGCCCCACAAATATTCTTTAGGGGAAACTCCACTAGAGTTTTGTAGTCCTCCTAAGGGAGAATGGAAATGAGAATTTGCACCACTCAAAGTAGGCTCCACAAGGTCAGTAAGGGCAGCAATAGTGTGCAGATTTTGCAAGTACCTATATTAGGCATTGCACTATTAATTCCATACACACTTTTTGTAAGCCCCACCTTGTGAGTTTTGAAGCCTACATATAAGGCTATCAAGGGATTGTGCCCTCTTGTCAAATGTCGGCCCCATGCGGCTGCAAATCAGTGCAAAAAATGGGCCTGACCTATTTCTGCATCGACCTGAAAATAAAAATCTGTTACAAATCAAACTTGTGTGGGCCCACCTCCGTGGGGTCCACTACCTTTCATCTGATCTTCTAGACCTCGGGCATGGTCCGCTAATTGAGATGGATCAAAATATCAAAGTGGGCCACTATGTTGACCCCCAAAACGTGGAAACCATTCCAAGGGTCACCGTGGTGTTTATTTTCCATCCAACCTCTATTGAGGATATGGTCCCTGATCCCTTTTTTTAAAATATATATAAATGAATATGTATATATATATATATATAGTATAAACATAAAAAAAAAAAAAAGAAGGGTGCACTGCATGCTGCATGTAAGCAGCGTGCAGCTGCACGTCTGCCCTCCCAAAAGTCAAGTGGGGCCCATCAGTGGGACCCCACACGAGTGCATGTGTTGACAGCCGCTCTGTCTATCAGGTGGGCCACCTCATGTTAGGGGCCCAAAGTCAGACAGATCCTAAACTCTGGCGGGCCATACCGTAGAAAACAGTGGTGATTTAAACACCACCATTGAAAGGGCCCACATAAAGACAAAAAATAAATAAATTATGATGATTAACTGAATAAAAATAATAAATAGCAAACAAAAGAAGAAGAAGAAGAAGAAGAGTAACATTGCAGTAGCTACAGGCTGCACCCCTTAGCGTTGATAAATGCGTTGCATATTCTCGCTGTCCATCTAGAACAACGGTTGGGGCCCACCGTCTGTGGGACCCCTTGGTGGAGGCGTTGGATGCCAACAGGTGGACCTACTCACCATGCCTTCTTAATTACATGGGTAATGCATATGGTGTAATTTTATGCTACTATTCGGTCCATTGGCAATGTATATGTAATATATTATTCGGCCCATTGGCAATGTATATGCATATGGTGTAATTTTATGTTTCTATTCAGCCCATATGGAGCCCGTCACTTGTACCTTTGATGGCCATGGGCCCACACTTAAGTAGAGTCAAATCCTTGATGCATATGAATGCTTGAGTCATGATCATGGACTACACCGACCATGTGGACCAATTAGATGAATGATTATGTTGTAGTCGTTGATGATAAATGTTTGTAACATGCCAAGTAGTCGGATATTTGAGGCATGCTTCATAGACCAAACTCATAGGCATTGGGCACTTGATGGAGTAGTCCCTTAATTGGGCTTAAGGCCTTAGGCGAGCCTGCTAGCGGCAAAAGGGAAAACGATATTAGATGCAAGCCCAATGGGCAAGTGACCGAAGCAAATCATCTCCCTTATAGACCACTTTTATTGAAAGCCTAAATAGGCCCAAGAATCTTGGAATTGGACATTACAAGGTTGTAAAGGTGTCACATTTGAACTTTGCTTAGATTTTACTTTTTAACGAGGGCTAGTAAGGTAAGATTGGATCTCATGAACTTCATTTTTATTCATTTGCATGTGAATGGCAATATGCTGGTGTGATTTAGTTACACGAGCACCCATGCATGGAAATGATAATTCATCATATTGCTTGAATGGTTTGTATGACGGCCACGTGATGACTGGTTAGGTGAAATGATTTGTGTCGAGGCCTACCAACTTGGATGGTATGGTTTAGAATAATGAGAAGGGCACATCGTTGTTACTCCGAGCATAAATCCCTAATTGGAGACGCCAATCTCTCAAGGAACCCGTTTAGATTGGTGTCAATTAGGTCATTTTCTGTCGTAGGTCAGGTGGGGGTGAGCATAGTAGGTTAGGTGTGAGAGTTCTTTACACTGCCAAGCTTGGGAGGGAAGAGGTTTGACGAGCTTACCCAATGTCATGTGCCAGGTCGAGTATGTTTTATTCTGATTGCTGAGGTTGGGTGGGGTAGAATAAGTTTAGTTCCCCCATTATTAAGTTGATGGGCGGATGGAGAAGGGGTTGACACGCCCAAACTTGACTACTTGGAAATTCATCCCACACTTGTGCCAAAGGTGTTGGATTACACTTGTGTGGAATGATTGAGATCCATGTAAGAAGATGTCAGGCAGCTTAGAGAAGTGTCATACGAAGGAAGGTCAAGTTAGCATTGAATCGTGCATTCTTTCATCCACTACTCACTCAGGTTGGTGGATGTACTGGACCACACGTGCTCATTCACAGCAGCTAAGATTTTGGTTTAAGTATGAGACTAAGGTGTTGTTTGGTAAACTGAAAAATTAGGCTGAAAATTAATTTAAGTACTGAGAACTTAAAGTGCTGAATTTAAGTACTTATAAGAACTGAAAAATCTGTTTGGTAATTTGTCTGAAAACTACCATTGAAAACTTATTACGACCACAAAAGTTTCGAATCAAGCTAATACTTGCGTTTTCCCTTAGTCCAAGTTTTGTGTTCTTATAAACAGGGTTGATGGTAAATAAACATCATGGTGGGCCCTAAGAAGGTTTTAATGGTGGGCATCATTGTCCCCATTACTTTCAATGGTGTGGTCCACCTGAGGTTTGGACCTGTCTCATTTTTGGGCTCATGCCTTAAAATGATCTCTCCAAATGGATAGACTATGTAGATATAATACATACATTATGCTGGGGCTTATAGAATTTGCTGACTTCAAGTACCTGCGTGGGATGGTGTCATGGATGGGAAAGTAAACAAAGAAGGGTAATCGTGTCATTTTTAAATGTTAATAAGGATACTTTTGTCAATTTTTATCTAAAAATTTAAAGAGAGACCACTTACCGCATTCAGATACAAGCTTTAAGTCAAGGTGGCATGGCTGAAAATAATCCACTTAATTTAAGTGATTTTTCCAATTAAGCACTTAAAATTTTTTAGTTACCAAACGGTCTGAATTACTAAAATCACTGAAAATAGGATTTTTAAGTGATAAGTCGTGAAATTAAGTTTTCCCAAACGCACCCTAAGCTAGATTAGGAGTTTACCATATCAAGACTTGCTATCCAAATTAGGCAGGGGTTGGCTTGGATAAAAGTTCTTTGTGTTGGACCCCACATCTTGCAAAACGCGCACTACCATACCAACCACACCGTGTTAGTTCTATTTTTTACTTGTTATAATATGCTCACTAGTGATAATATGCCTAATTGTTTGCTTGCTTTGTACCCCTAATTCTTCATATTGTATGTCTATTGAGCTCGCTGAGCTCGAGCCATATTTCCTTTTCTTTTTTTATGAAGGTATTATTAGACCCGTTTGGAGCACCAAATGTTCAACGTGATGTATTTTTAGATTTCGATGCATGTGGGTTGTTGGGATTTGTCATATCAGAGTAGACAAATATCCTAAAAGAGACAAAAAGAAATAGAAAAATGAGAATTCTCTAATTATATGTAAAACTTGAAGTTCGAGAATTTAATGAGCTTGTTCCCCAAGTTTGGAGCGTAACAACCTTGAAAAAAAATCCATGCTAGCGGCGGATTCAGGAGTTTTAAATTGACATTTCTAGTTCTCAAATGTGGGGTGCAACATTGCTGTATATGCAGGTATTGCTAGCGATTCTGCGCCTAGGCACAGAGCTCGATCAAATTCGTATACAACATTGGTGTCAAGCCTTTTTCAGTGAGGCTCCGGCACATGGCGCAGAGTCTCTCTTTTCATTGGGTCCCTAGCTCGTGGCGCAGAGATTCTCCAATGGAAATGGTGGAAGGTTCAAGTGCATGAAGCTCACCTTATGACCGTTGATGCTCGAAGGTTATGAGGGCAGATCTTGCCAAGTCATTTCTTCTTTTTCTCTTTTGTCTCTTAAAATCAAGAGTCTTGAAGTCCAAAAGGTTCTTAAAAAAGTCTTCAAAGGCCATCCAAAATCTCCTTTAATTAGGGATCGAGGGAGTTATTTATAGGCTTGCAAACCCAAAATTTATGACACATGCTCTTTGCGCTTGCCTTGGTGGTATGGCATGAAAGTCTCTATGTTAGGCACAAAGGGTTCTACTCATAATGCTTAGTCTTCTCTTGATTTTCTACTCCTTTGTCGTGACGTGATGAAGTCATTGTTCGTGCGCAATGTTGCTGGGGTCAAGATAGCGTGGTGCAATGATGCAGATGAGTGAAGGCGATCGAAGATTGAACAGTTAGATGGAAAACAATGTTGCAAGGATTGGATTGAGTGGCTTTTGTTGAGACTTGGACGACTCAAGAGACTAAAACTCTGGCTAGGCTGGGTCAAACTGGGGTTGGACTCTATCCTTCACTTTTCACTCTCCTTTGTGGAGGGATGATTGGCTCTACTGGATGATTTGGATTTTCTAAGATTATGGTGATGATAGAAATAAGAAGGGGAGGGGGCTAATACCTCCGAAACCCTTTTATGGTAATTATGGGTAACGTTGTACACTAGTCGAGTAAGCTCAATTTACTCGCTCGACTCGGATTGAAAATACTCGACTCGACTTGGTTCGATGGTGGGTTTGAGCTGAGTCGAGTCAGATTTTGGGTGCTCAAATAAATTCAAGTAGAGTCTCGAGCTGGACCAGGCTCGACTCGATTCAACTCAACAAGTGGCTCAAAATCGACTCGGTTCAGCTCAGATCCATGACAGAAGGCACGGTAAAAAGGTTTCCTTTTCAACTTAATCTCCACAGAAGGCACAATAAGAGGTTTCCTTTTCGACTTTTTCTTTGCATAAGGCACAACATAAGGTTTCTTTGTCAAATCATCCTCCACAAAAAGGTGCTAACAAAACGTTTCCTTCTCAACCCATCCTCCGCACAAGGCAAAGCATAAGGTTTCTTTCTTCTCTTTCTTACCCAATAAAGAATGGTAAATAAAGATGATAATGCTGGCAATTGGAAGCAATTTCTCGTCATTCTTGACTCCTCCCGTTTCTTAGAAGCTTGGCTAGAACATGGAGGCAATTGTAATTCTTAAATACCCCCATAAAGCTTACTATTCCGAGAGCATTGAAATTGCACTAGCATTTTCAAATACCCTTTATTTGGTACTTTCAAATGTTGGAACTCAAACTCGCTCAGTCTATTAACCAAGTCATGCAATTAGGCTCGAAGATGAGCTGAGTCGAGTATCAAACAAGGGTGGCTGTTGGGAGCCGAGTTGAGCAGGGTCAGGCTCAACTCGTGTACAACACTAATTTCGAGGAAGCTTAGGGTTGGATAGGGTTTTATGGTTGGGATTACAAATTGCCATATAACGCGATCTGGATGGTTGGATTGGCCAATAAAATTGTTTTTTTTTTTTTTTTTTTTGAATGGAGGGGCATAAAGGACTTTTCAACATCCTTGTATGATTGCTCCCAAGAAAAGGGAAGCTGTGCATGTGTCAAAGATCCCCTATCAAAGTAGGGGGTGTGCCACATGTCAGGCGGACAAGTTCACCCCTACTTTGGCAGGCAGTCTCCCATAGGCATGTGGGAGCTCCAAATGCCTTAAGTCTGTTTGTTATCTTAGCTTTGGACATCTATTGGACCAATGAGTTTGGGCTTGGATTTGGTTCCGGTTGGCTTGTAACTTGGTTTTACAGGGTTTCGACCAAACGAGTTGACTTGGTGAGTTGACATGGGGAGTCGGGTTTCGAGATTCCTAAGGCTAGAGTCTTGGGTTAAGGTTAAGACTAGGGTTTAGGATTTCGATCATGGGTTGGATTGGGAGTTGATTAGCCATTGAGACGGTACACTACAATCAGCTTGTCAGCTTGGGGTGGGGTGTTTACACCGCCAGCCATCATGTGGAGCCCACCTTTGATGTGGATCATCCATCTTGTGAGCCCCAACTCTAATATGGGTCATCTATCATACAAGCTTACCTTGGATATGGGCCACTCGCTAATAGGTTTTAGCGTGGACCATCCATCACGTGGGCCCACCATGATGTGAATCATCCATTATGTGGGGCCCACCATTATTAAATGGTATCATGTGGAGCCCACCTTTTATGTGGACTGTCCACCATGTGGGCCCCACCCCCAAGGTGGGTTGCCCATCACGCGGGGCTTGCCTAGGATATAGGCCGTTCATTATCAGGGGCCAACCTTTGACGTGGATGGTCCATCATGTGGGGCCTAGCTCCAATGTCCATTGCCCCTCACATGGAGCTCACCTTTGATGTGGACCCCACCTCTGAACTAGGTCGTCCGTTGTACCCTCTTATTTTCATCGTGGGCTATTCATCATTATGGCCCACCTTTGACATGGGGCTACATTAATATGGGTGATCCAACATAGGGAGTGGGGTCACCTGCTTTGTCTTTTCCCTTCGATGGATGACCTCTCTACTTTTCAGCTGGTGGAGATGCTTCCTCTCTTCCACTTGATGGCCTTTCTAGTTTTCAATTGCGGAAGAAAATTGAAAAGCCTAAAAATCATAGCCTGAAATGATTAAATTGCCTTTAGTAAAAAAATAACTTTTAATTATTAGTTAACCAAACTTACTTAAGTATAGTAACTATTAATGTAAATAGAAAAAAATTACTTATGTAGTTGCATCGAAACAAGCCTGGTGTTTTCCCAACATTGAGGAAGCAAATTGGATATTACTTACAAGAGGTATGAAAGTGCTTTTCAATTGGAAATCGCTTAGATAATAAAAATTTTGCTTTGCTCTAGCTTTCATGGAACTATGACTCCAAAGTTTTGAACTTACTGTAGGAAATCCAATCGTCAACCAGGGTGGTTCATTTAATAGGACTATTAATGCAAGCTAGGATGCTTAAATCGTGCTGATATATCGATTTTAATCTCATAAACAAGGCTAATTTGTTTCAAAAATTTTAACTTTCACGAAAGGCATGATTTGAATAATCAAATCAAACAATCACTCTTGAATTAGACATGAATAGCATGATTGAATAATCAAATCAAACAATTACTCTAGAACTACAAAGGCCCATTTGGATACCACTAGAAAAGTTATTTTTTTCTACTTACAAAATAGACAAGAAACTTATCCAAGATAAGTTTGGTTTATTTTCACTTAGGAGGAATGCTCACTCGCACACTACTTTTCACAAGAAGTGGTGAGCACTCTTTAAGTTGTTTATGTGATCTAGCACCAAAAAAAACTCAGGGCCCAACTTTCAACCTGATTCAGAATTAAAGTAAGCCATGGCAAAAGGAAACAATTTCCTCCCTTGATTTGCCCCCCCCTCTCTAACTGCTACAGCCCATCAGAGTTCTAGATCAGGTTGAAAGTTGGGTCTTAAAGATTTTCTGATTTGCTGCATCACGTGGCCGGCTTAGATTTTGGTCTCACATCACATGTGATGAATCCTCAAAAATGCTCACCACTTCTCATGAGAAGTGGTGCGTAGGTGAGCATTCCTCCACTTATAAGTAATTTTGTTATTTTTTTATTTTTAATTTAAAGTTACTTAATCACCTTGGTTTAAGAAGTAGAAATCAAGATGAATTACTTGAGGCATAAGTAGCTTCTCTTAAGTAACTTAAGATCCAAACGACTCGTAAGCATCAAAAGTGGGATTTATCACATGTATGGCTGAAGATGATAGTTAGACCTATTATATTTATCCATTCAATCCTGACTGTTCATCTTCCATGCCATTGGTTGGATGCTTAAGATAATTCAATTGGTATAATTTTAATTAATGCCTTATTCCAAATCATATTAAAGAATGGATCATTCAAATTGATCATTGAGGGTTGAGAGTAAATTGAAAGCTATGAAGCGTTGCTAACATAGGTATGAAGTGGGACTTATGCAAAACCTGAGCAAAACGATCCACAACTCAATCTAGCATGGAGTGCGAGGAGAGCTATGTGTATTGGGTAGCTCACTTTGGGGCCCACAAGTGATGTATGTGTCTTATCCACGTCGTCCATTAGCTTCACTGATCATAAGCCCAAAATTGAATCACATACAAAGCTCAAATAGACTAATGGGATGATCATGTCAATCATTGAAACCTTTCTAGGCACTTAGTTTTGTTTACTTACCATCCAGCTTGTTTATAAGGTAACACAGATATTAATGAAGGGAAAGTATAAATATCGGCTCAATCCAAAACTTATGTAGCTCAAGAAGTTTTCAACGACAGGCGTTCACCTCCCACTGTTTCATGTGGCGTGGTCCACTTGAGCTTTGGGTATGCTTAAACTTTTGAGTTCATGCTCTAAAATGGGCTAGAAGGATAGACCGCGGGTATAAGACACATACATGATGGTGGGCCTCACAAAATTTAATCCGCTACTCAGCACACTAGATTTACGCCATCCGCTCTTGAATGGGATGGTCTCGTATGGATGGAAATTTGCCAAGACGGGACCTTTTCCATAAACGGCCCGGATCATCGAATGGGGTGGGCCGAATGGAGCCAAGGGTTTGGCAGGGCATCGATATTTGGTTGGCAGCAAAGCTACTTCTTTTGGCTTCCCTGTTTCCCACGAGTTGCACGGCAAGCAAATTCGCATAAATGCTATTTAATATTTTATTTGGTCTCGCGTTTGGAAATCGAACGTACGGATCTAACACGTTTCTCCAAACACGTCATCCGTTATGTTACGGTAGAGCCGGGAGAACCAGAGTATGGTACACCGTCTCTATGCATCTCACGTGGTAGGGTTGTCTGTCAATCGGGACCGTCCATCTGATGGAACTAATCATAGATGACATGAATTTTCAGAATAATAACTACAGAACTGTTATAGCAAGGGGAATCATTTTCTACCCACAGTAGGGCCCATCATATGGACGGTTCTATTGGCACAGTACCTTGCACGCTTGCTGTGGTGAATGGGCCCACCAGTGAGAAAAAGCAGGGTCATGACTCATGACTCATGAGAAATGATACGGTACAACCGGTTGGGCCGGAATATGTTAGGCCAGATGATCCTGGCCGTCTAATCAATGATTTTCAAAATAATCAAAACGGCACAGATAACCGAAAATTGATGGATGAGATATGAAATCTTGCTTAACAAGTCAAAATTTTCAAACAACAGCCATCCATCACAGGTTCAGCTAGATGGACGGATCCGATTGATATAAGACCCATGCCATGCTTACGCTGGGGAGATGTTTTTGCAATGCTCCGATCCTACCAGATCTACTACATCATCGCCCAGGATTCCGTGCTCGGAGAAAATGAGGTGGATCCAATACTCAAGTGGGCCACACGAGAGGAAAAGTGGGGATTCAGTGACCACCATTGAAACATTCACGCGGTCATAAAAGCTCTGTATCAGGATGGATTTTTTGTTTTCACTTCATCCAAGTGGAAATGGACTTATAAACGGTTTGGATGGCATATAAACATTAAGGTGGAGCCCAGAAAAGTTTCAACAGTGGGCATTTCTTTCCCCAAATGTCCCTCTCGTGTGGCCCACTTGAGTTTTGGATCCATCTAATTTTTTGATCACTTAGCCTCAAATAAGGTCTAGAAACGGATGGACGGAATGGATTTCTCACAAAAATCACGGTGGGCCCCACCTAGCATCCCAGCGCAGGAACTTCATCCGCGTCCGGAATTAGCCATTTTAACCCTGCTAGTTGAGGTTATGGATGGCTAGATCAATGAGATCTTGTGGGACACGGTTGTCTCCAGTGCCGCAGTTGGGTTTGTTATTGGGTTGTCTGTGTAGAATCGTGATGCATCAACGGTCAACGTAGCAGTTGGGACGTAGGGTGCGGCCAACGGTCAGCATATTTTAGTCGTTAGAAAATAACAAGACAAATCATAGAATCCCCATCAGTGCATCCATTCGTCATGGCAAATCAGGACCGTTGGCATGAGTGGCCTGCATGATAGATGGATGGGCAGGATTTCTGAGCCAAGACAACCACCTTGTTGAAAGCTTGGGATCCTCACCACGTGCAACGCGGTGGGGTGTCAGGAATTGGCCACAATCATGTGGGAGCGGATTAGGTGAGACCCTGGATCCACCGAGGTGGGTGGGGTCCCCGGCTGTTGGGCCCACTGTGATGTATTTGACTACATCCACGCCGTCCATCCGTATTGAAAGCTCATTTTATGGTATGATCCAAAAAATGAAGCAGTTCCAAAACCTAAACGGGCCACAGTAGATGAACCGTGGTGATCGGCCATTAAAAACTTCTTGAAAGCCACGAAAGCTTTGGATCAAGATGATATTTGTGTGGTCTCCTCATGTTGGTGTTTGTAACCTTATAAACAGTTTAGATGGCAAATAAACATTCCGGTGAAATCCACAGAGCTTTTACTGGTGGGGATTCAATCAAGACTGTTTCCTGTGGTGTGGTCCACCTAAGATCTCAGCCAGCTTTGTTTTTTGGATCACGCCCTAAAATGAACTTTCAAAATGGTTAGACGGTGTGGATTTAAGACTCATGCATCGCTGTGAGCCCCATAGTCAGGGTCCCACCCACCTTGGTGGACCGGGGTCTCATCTAATCCGCTCCTAATCATGGCGGGCCCCACAGATCTTGGGATCAGGCAAGTGGCGTCCGCTCCCATCTACGTTGGCCGTAGTTGAAAGCAGCAGTCTTTCAGTGGTCCTGAGGGGTGCCGAACTAATTTCTCTAGAAGGAGGGGGAAGCAGATTAGGTGCGGCCCGGGCCAAACATTCGACAGTGTGGCTCTTACTGTGTGGCCCACATTGATGCGTATATTCTATATCCACACTGTCAATCCGTTTTATTAAATCATTTTAAGTCTTAATCCAAAAAATAGGAAGCATATCAAAGTCTCAGAAGGACCATACTGTGGGAAACAGTGTTGATTGGATTTTCCACCATTAAAAAATTTCCAAGGCCCCCATTAATGTTTCCATAAGGTTTATTTTCCATCCAACATGTTGATAAGATAAAAAAATCCCGGATGAAGTAAAAAAAGCAAATATTATCTTGATCCAAATTTTCTTGGCCCACTAGAAGATTTAATGGTTATTCACCACTGTGTCCCCATTATGATACACATGAGATTTTGATCATTAAAAGTTTTGTATCATATATGAAATGATATGAAAAAAATGATGGATGGTATGGATTTATAATTCATAGATCAAGGTGAGCCTCACAATAAGGGCCGCACCGTCTAATATAAGGCCTGAGTCGTACCTAATCCGCTCCCATAGTGGGAATCTGGTGTTAAGGTAAGTGCACTCGCTCGCTTGAAATTGGCATAAAGCTTCTGGAAGCACGTGCCAAATGAGAACACGTGGATGAAATCTTAGTCATTCATCTAGTGCGTATAGTATGAAAAACTTTCAGGCCAAAAATTCGGTCCGTTCTATTGCAAGATTATCCGCATTACTAGCACCAGTAGCTCAAATACTTCCCTGGTTAGTTTTTGACGGTGCATTTTATTTGTAGATATACGAATCACCCAACGATCCAACTATCATCTTCTGATAACAAGTATTTTAGTAATTTATGCCTGATGAACGGCTTGGATCTATCTCACAAATACCACGTTGCCACGTGGGAGACGCAGAACAGAAAATTTGCAGTTTCTCGAGCTCAACCACGACTCCATCGATCGATCTCGTACTGTCAGCCATCTATCGGGAAAAGCAACCCACCATTTCCCTTCATTCAAAACCCCCAAAACTATCATTGGGGCCGCGCCATACGCTCGTGGCATTTTCCGTAATTTTACCCCTAATTAAGGTTATTTTCACCACATTCGAAAGCTGGATTTTTACGGCCTTCCTTTGCCGGAGACGGGTAATCATACCGTCCTCGGCCGTGTAAAGAATCCCCCGGCCTTGATTCTGTACAAGTGGGACCCACAGTTCGTCTATCCAGATCGTTGATCCGATGGGATCTACCATGGATGGATGAACTTCAGAATATAAGATCTAATCCGTCCAATCTGTATCCACTTTCACTCAAAGCGGATCGCAACCGTTAATGTTTCTAACCATCTAGTTGCACAGTTTCAAGATCTGTCAACTTCCTACCGTCTATTTTGTTTTTCCTGTCCTTATACTGATCCATCATATGAGTACCATATGGATCCAACGTGTGTCCCGGCCCACTGGGGCCCACATGCTAGATGGTACGATGATTTAAACCGTTAATATTCTCTTTACTAGCAGAAATAGTCTATTTGCCGATAATCACATTTTAGTGATGACATTATCCTTTGATTTTCAGAATTGAAGGATAGCCATTGAAAATCATAGTTTCATTGTTCTAAATTTATCTACAGATAGGGATGGTCAAATCCATCCGTTCAGCATAAGAATTTTAAAGTGGTTCTTATGTATTAGATTCGAGAAGATGGACGGTTCGGATCATTGTACCACTGCTTGTGGTCCTCAGTGTGGCCGATACACGCTTGCTCCTGCGTCCCGACAAGGTCGAAATGAACTCGGATTTTTTTTTTTTAAAGCTAACTCACATGCAATTTCACGCAGAGAAAAAAGTTTTTATACTCCGCCAGAGCGTAGACTCCATGCGCATTCAGACAGAAAATGTACGTATTGCATACATGTATCTCAAAAGAAACCGTCCAAATAGTGGGCCATATTAAAATTGGGTCGTAACCCGCATTCGAAGTATGATTTGAATGCTTGATTGATTGAACAAAAAAAAATCCAACGGTCTAAATTTCATCAACCAAATTTCCATTGATCAGATATCTGGATTATCCGAAAAATCCGGATTCCTTACTACAATTCATGCACTCTGTGGCCCACTATTTTTGGCGGTTTGATTTAATACGTTTGTTCGCCGTACATCATTTTGGCGAGCTTGAATACGAATAAGGATAGTACGTTGGAGCATCGAATATTCCTTTTCACCACGACTTCCCAACCCAACCCTCCGCCATATTTAGCGGGAGAAGGAAAGAGATACTATAAAGAGTCCGTATCTACTGCATAACTTCGCTGATTAAGCTTTACCTACAAGGCCATGGTTGGGCCCACCATGATGTGTGAATGACATCCAACCCGTCCATCATGTAAGACCCTGCACTTTTCTCGTTATAGCTCCCAAATCACACCGATCAAAATTCATGTGCGCCTCATCGCATGAAATCATGCCTAAAACCTTCAAAATTACATGGCGTGGCAACCTTGGCCTTGGAATGCACGGAGTTTTTTGGGCTTTACATTAATCATAGTGGTTTTCATCTCATGAATGGATTGGATTCAATACAAAAGACATGATGGGCCCCACATACTTTGTGGAAAGCTTGTAGTGGTAGGTGTCTCCATTCCAACTGTTCTCCATGTTGTAGTCCACTTGAGTCTTTTATCAGCCTAAGTTTTATAAAAAAAAAAAAAAGAGAAGCTGAGTGATATCACATGATGGACGGACTGGATTTCATAAAAACAATTACGGTGGGCCCCACGCACACGTTGTATGTTAAGCTTATCATACAAAGCTCTGCAGTGGCACCGGCCGGATGCTCAAAATCCCATACGTGCGAGGTGTAGGCATTGGATATATCAGGTCGTGTATAAATAACAGACGGACTATTCCCGCATTTTGATTTCAACTCCATCTGCCTTCCATCTGTTAGAGCGGGAAGATGAAAAAACAGACACCCGTGAGAAGATCCGCCTCTTACTCCTTTTCTAGGGCTTCTTTTGATTTTCATTCCTCCCCTTCTATTTTCTTCTCTGCAGAGATTCTAGGGTTTTGATATCTCTCTCTCTCTCTCTCTGTGTGTGTGTCTGTCTGTCTGTCTTTCAGGCCGCTCAGATGAACCTCCGCAAGGGCTACAACGTCTGGGTCGAGGACCGCGATTGCGCGTGGGCCCCGGCAGAGGTTGTCGATGTCGGGGAGAAACGCGTTGTTGTTGTTACGGACCGGGGAAAGAAGGTAGATTCTTTGATTCCGAGCGTTTTGGTTTGCTTTGTTGCCGGTGCGGATTTTGGAATTTTTATTGAAATTGTTTTTCTTTATTTGAAATTTTTTCAAGGTTTCGTCAGTTCCTGGGAAATTGCTGCCTAGGGATCCAGATGAGGACCATGCTGGGGTTGATGATATGACGAAGCTGACGTACTTGAATGAGCCTGGTGTTCTTTTTAACCTCGCGAGGAGATATGCGCTTAACGATATCTATGTAAGTGGTTTTGCGGATTCGTTTTCAATGTAATTTCGACGCTATTGATTTCAGTTAATTTTGAAGTAATTTAATGAGAGCAAATGGAATTGCATGTTTGGTGTGGGGATGAGTGGAGGCGTGACTAGTTCATTCAGTTAGCATTGGGAATTTGGGATGCACTATTGAAGTGTATTGCATAACTAGTGTAATTAAGTGGAACTGAAAGTATTGTATTTGTCTTTCTTAGAATTTGTATTGAGAGAGTGGCTCTGTATTCCACTTGGGTTGCCTTTGAATCTGGGCTTGTAAGGAATGCAATTGCAATTTGAGGATTATTTCCTGAGCATGAATCCCAAGGCAGGTCACTAAAATATGGTCATTTTTACATGTTGATGAAATATTGCATTTCAATCCAATAGTGGATTGAAATGTGGCCTTATGTTAAAAAATGAAAAGCAATATGAACTGGATTGCAGCCTTGGATTTGAAATGTGGCCTTATGTTAAAAAGTGAAAAGCAATATGAACTGGATTTCAGCCTGTCTGGTGTGGTTCAACTATATTGGGATAATGCTTCAGCATCTTAATTTCTTTTTTTCCCATTTGTTGGATTGTTTGGTTGGTATGGATTAGCAAAAGGAATTCATAGATCATAAATTGTATTCGGCAATTAGGGTTGTCAACAAGTGGGTCCTGTTGCAAACTCACCTGGACCTGCCTTGTATTCAGGCATGGCTACCACATTAGATATACCGGGCCCAAATCTAGTAGAGTTCATGTACTCATTGGGTCCTATAGCTACCTTCATGTTGGTTTTGGTTGGGTTTGGCTTGGGTTTTGCAAATGAAGAAGAAAGGGAAGAAGAAGGGAGTTTTTTGTACCCAAGGAGAGTGATGGTTGATACCAGTGTTTTAAATAGCGCGTAGTGTATGGCGTAGCGTTTGATCCTCTATAGCGTGTAGCGTAAGCTACCTGATATGGCAATACTTAATATTTTTTAATTAAAATAATAGAATTTTTTTTGAGAGTTAACTGAATTTTATTGAGAAGCTTGCAAAGTGAGAAAAGAATACAAAGCCCGGGAACCCTAACACGATCAGCTAAAAAGGGACAGTAACCGGGGCTCTGTTAACAAAAGCCACCTATTCCTTGACAAACTTTATGACGTTACAAATCATCTCATTCACCCCCGATTCCACATTCTGGAAACATCTCCCGTTTCTTGTCCTCCAAACAGCCCAAAACACTGCCAACATGAGTAATCGCCAAAATACTTTATGATCCTTCTTGATTCCTCCACCATGCCATGCCCACATCAGTTCCTCGACGGTTTTTGGCATGACCCATGCCATTTGAAAAGAGGATAGAAAATGGTCCCAAACCATCTTTAGCAAATGATCAATCGTTTCCTTGTTCCCCATGCACATGAGGCAGGCATTAGGGAGAACCATCACTCTTCTTTGGAGGTTATCAATGGTAATGATTCTTTTATGCCCCTCCAACCAGGCGAAAGCAGCAACTCGGGGAGGGGCCCTATAGAATTAGTGATGGAAAGGGTGAGAGGGGGTCAAAGAGGAGGGCATCGTGGATATGAAAGAGTACAGCGATCTAACCGTGAGCTTTCTAGACTTGCTGGTGGCCCAAATGACCATGTCCTCTTTCGTTTGCTCTAGCTTTACCGATTGCAATAGGGCCATCAAACTGACATACTCTTCGAACTCGATGTCGGTAAGATTTATGCGACCGGGGGGGGGGGGGGGGGGGGGGTCCAGACAGTAGGATCTCCAGCCACAACGTAGCATTTGTTGACCCGTCAAACTTGACTGGCGCGAGACTGGCAACTGTCGGAAACATAACCTGCAGAGGCTGAGACGCACACCAAACATTTAGATAGAAATGAGTGCGAGAGCCATTGCCAACTTTAAAGGAAATTTCCGTACTAAACAGCTGTTGTGTGGCCTTAATAGCTTTCCATGCTCTCGATGTTCTATATAGAGAAGACGCTTTGATGTACTACCCGTAGTCCTGCACCCCATTCTTGGCTTCTAAGATGGTCCTCCAAAGCATATCTTCTTTCGTGCAGGATCTCCAAATCCATTTGCCCAAGAGGGCTAAATTCATAGTGGCCAAAAGTTTTATGCCGGCTCCCCCTTCCTTGATTGGTTTGCACACATCTTCCCACTTAAGCACGTGAAACTTCCTGCCTTCCCTAATCTCGTTCTAGAGGAAATCCTTTCTAAGTTCTTGTAGGACATATCTCAGGCACTTGAATAGAGACATGAAGTAGACTAGCATGTTTGAGTGAGCACACTTGATGAGAGTAAGGCGCCCTCCCAACGATAAACATTTACACTGCCATGAGACTAACGTCCGCTCAATTTTTTCTATGACCTTGTCCCACAAGTGGATAGCTGGTTTCCTAATGCATAATTCCTATGAGTTTTTGACTGCGAATCTGGATCGTCAACCACTTATTTCCATAGAAAATCTCTCTCTCTCTCTCTCTCTCTCTCTGCCTTCAGACATCCCTAAGCGTGACTTCTTTTTTTATTTATCGAAACATCACAAATTCACATTATGGACCACCATTTGGACGATCCGGATTGATCTAAGTGCTCTATCCACAGTATAGACCATAATTTGGATGGTTAAAATTGATCTAATGTAGTGCCACATGTGATGGTGATGAGTCACCACCATTTTAAAATAGGTGTTTTCTAGCATAGAAGAAAAACTTAAAAAAAGGAGATTTCAGGTAGCATACGATACCCTGCGCTATATGCTACGCTATATGCTTTGTGGCTTACACTACATGTAGGGTACACTACATGCTCTGTAGCTTATGCTACATGCCTCATAGCTTATGCTACTAGGGAGCTACACTACCTGCATATGCTACATAGCGTTTTAGCTACATTACGCTACACACTACGCTATGAGGGCTACCAAAAACACTGGTTGATACTCAGCAACTAAGAACTGGCATGCATTTACTTGACGTCAATCATCCAAATTGTGAGGCCTATCATGGATAGGTCATTTTCTCGAAATCAGACTGATTGAGGAACTCTTACTTCTGATTAGTGGATTTTTGTTTGTTGATTTTGAAACATTGATTACTTTGCCCTGCAACGGTCCATTAAGAGCTACCAGTTGTCCATTTAGAAAATTAAATCAGTGCAAATTTTGCCTTATGATCTATCTAAATAGGGCCCTTGATTCCAGTTATCTCTGTGCCACAAACGCAACTTCTTAGTGCCTGCCTATCAATTGCCACACTCTTCAAGAGCATCAATCATCTTTCTCTGCTACAATTGTCTTTTAGGAGTTCGTTTTGCCTATGTAGCAAATTAAGATTGTTGCTCTTTGGGCCCCATATGAAAAGATGGTCTGGTGATAGGAGAACTGTACATCTTATTGATGCTGCTATAAGTGAGTTATGATGCAAGAATGATTCTTCAATTTGATATCGACTTTTTATTTTAAACCTTTTGGAGGTTAATGGGAGCCTTTTGAAAATTTTCTTTTTGATGCTTACCATTCGCTTGCAAAATATTGATGGTTAGAACTATTGGTCAAGTGTAAGATTCTTATGGTGTCTCATATAGAGTACAACCAGAACATGAACTGTTTCAATCATCATACCATCTCAGCATGTGGGGTCAAATTGGCAACACAAGCGGGTGATTCTCATTCCTGAGTCCCGTCAGAAGTGCAAAATGGATTTTCTAGTGTCTGTGTATCAACCACGTGTGTACCAGGGAGCACTCACGTACCATGTATTGAAGTGGCACACGATCATGAGATCCAAACTGTCCACCAGGTGGCTCCCACTAATTAGATGCACTGGACAAAAAAATGGGATCTGTTCACAGATTAGTGGAGTTACTGTTTATGAAACAATTAATGATGATCCTTTTCTTTCTATTATCATGGCATGTTACATGAGTGCATCTGTTTGATTTTTAGTATGCGATGGCATATGCGATCACTTTATGCGATATGTGATGGCATAACATCCATATGGCATATGCAATTATGCAATCACTTTTGACAACATTGGAGACATCAATAAAATGGGTCCCACTTGATGGATCTTTTGGATCCAAAAAAATTGCCACTTTGTACATAGGGTGGCATGTTGGTGTTCGTAGTTGTACACATGTATGGGCTTAGGGCCTGTTTGGATTGCAAATTACATCAGTAATGTATTGTAAAAGCATCATCGTTACGATTTTACAACATTTGTTTAAACACATTATTTGGCGGTCAAATGCAGATGTGATAGGAGATGGCTAAAGGAATTTGTAATCATTGCAATTTTCATTGTATTGCAGTTGAAATCTCATATTCAAACATGGATCAATGTATTTTTGTGGGTGATTTGTCATTGAAGTAATGTAAAAGTATTGTCATTATGATTTTATCACGCTATCCAAACACGGGAATTGTCGGTCAGATTATCTATTTTCAGGAGACAGGTATTGTAATTTGTAATTATTGCACTTTCATAGTAAATTATTGATGTAATTCGTAATCCAAACGCGCCCTTGGCAACAATCCAACGGTAAATATGAAACCACGACTGATTCTTTGGTGTAGTGCTTGGCATGCTAGATTTTGGACCCATTAGAAGGTTAGACGGTTTTGATCCTTGATAGCACATTTATCATCTATACACACAAACACATATCTGTGTGTGTATTATATTACTAGTTGAACTAATCGGGCATCCGATAGGTACCTGATTATGTATCTGACTGATCCAATCTTTTAGCAAGTCTAATATGTTGGACCTGGACCTGGACCTGACTTGACTTTTTAAACAGGTCCAAAAATAGGAACTGGGTTCTGAATTTGGGCTCGGTTATACCCGTGACTCTGCATATTTGTTGAGAGCCCTATGGGCAATGGATTATATGATTTATATCTATTTCTTGACTTTAACGCGTGAGATATTTGGCTTGTTTATGGAGGTACTTGCTGGAATTAATGTATCTCTTTGTGGACAACCTTTCCAATTGAGGAGATACATTGATCCCTAGCCCAAGGATGTGTATCGTTCTCAGGTATTGTGTTTGTACAAGTGGTATACATGGTTTGGTGATTGCATGTATTGTTTCGGGTTTCACGTTTGTATGAACGGGACCCATAGTTCGGTGATCAAGTCTGTTTATCTTACGGGGCCCATTGTGGGTGACCAAATCTGCTAGATGGGACAATCTTAAGCTTCCAATAGGATCTGAAGAATGACAGTTGAGAAACACAGTAAATGTTGAAATTCAATCAAATAAAGGTTAATGCTTGTATGTCTAGATCTTTCAAAAAAAGAAAAGAAAAGAAAAGATTGTATGTCTAGAATCTCAAAATATTGGAGCTCATTAAGCAGTCCATATGCCTTAAGGCCCATAAGGTCAATGGTCTGGATCACTCAAATGTGCTGCTCAGATACTACACATGTCCTTGTGTGGAGGATTATATAAAGCTTCTATCCAATATGCTGCATGTCCTTTGGTTGTTCTTGAGTAGTTTGTGTGCTAACTTTGCTTGGTGTAGGTGACTTGCCACTTCGTATGCCTACTTTGTCATGGGTCTGCAAGCAAGTAGAAAATTATGCTTAACCAATGCATGCCTAGAGATGAATAGTGCACGCGTGCATAACAGGATACATGTGAACAATGGACATGTATTGGGTTCATAACCTTTTTGGATCACCTATGGTGCCCACCTATCTGGTTGCTCGTGGGATCATAGCGCATCAATTCTTCCCAGCTTAAAGACATAGTGCTCAAGTTCAGCTTCAATGCTAATCCATTGTCATGATCCACCTTTTTATCATGTCTTCTACAACTGTGACAGAGTTGGTGATGGAGACCTACTTGTTGGCTTGGCTCAATCCTTGCTGGATTCCCTTGTAGGTCATGCCATCTTTGTGCTTCCATTCAACTGTTTTCCAAATTGCATGCCATCATTCCTTTTTGTAACGAGATCCATGCACATGTTATCGGCCCGATGGACTGATCGAGCATGGAGGCTCACTTGTCATACTCATATTGGTCAATCATCATTAGTCTCCACCACATGGAGCTTTCATCTTTTGTTTTATCAGAAACCTAATTTGTTGTTGTGGTCTCTATCTTATCTTCATTTCTAATAAAATGGCCTCCATCTCATCTTTAGGTTTTGAATTATCAGTTTGGACAATTGGAGAATAATCAATCATACCTCTGTCCTTGATTCTTTCGTCAATTTGGCCATTGATTTGACCTTTGATTCATCATCTGATCCACTCATCGATCCATTAGCGGTTCCATCTTTAATTCATGGCCAATTCGGTATTTGTTTTATCAGCTGATTCATCCACAGATCCATCCTTTGATTCATGTTTTGATTCTTCCATCGGCTCGTCAGTCAAACCTGTTTTCCTTGTTCTTCAGGTTTCACTTCAGGGACATCCAGATTGTGCAGGCATTGGCTTCACCATGAATTGTTCCCACCTTTTGAGAATGAATAATTATTCTTCACTGCATCATGGATGCCGTTTTGATCTTGTACGGTGTACCTGAGATCTTCCAAGAGGCACATGTCAAGAGTCCATGGGAATGACCTTGCACTGCACATCTTCCAAATAGTGTTCTCCAAAGGAATATGCCAAAAGGTACTGATGGGTTGTTTGTTCTTCGCAAGTTGAAAATTAACAAAAATTTAACAATTTGCTGGCTCCTCAGAGGTGAAGTTCTCACAACTGCTTTTTATCAATCACCATCTCAATGCCTTCACTGTTAAGTGAGCTTAAAATAATCTTCTAAGTAATGACACCACAACAAACTAGGGTATCACACCACTAGTTTTGTGGGCACCACACACCACAATCATCACCCATAATTGGTTAACAGAAAACAGGTCTTTACTCATAACAAATAACCATGGTCAGCTCCACACCTATGCCTCATATATATAGGCCTTAAACACACCATTTTTGTAATTCAATTATAACATCAATTGTTGCTTGCTAAGCAAGTTTAAATAGAAAAGGAAACAAGCTACCTACAAAAAATAGAAAATTTTGCTTAAACATGCATGAAAACTGTACACAGGTGAATAATGCACTTGTGCAAACAGTAAGCACGTGTGACCAATACACATATTTGAACAGTGCGCATGCATTTGGGTTTGTAATCTGATTAGTTCACCTGTGGAGTGCAACAATCTGATTTGGTCGCATGTGGGGCCTACCAATTTGATCCTAGGTGGCGGGTTGTTGCAATCAGGGGCCTCGATTCTGTGCCCAGTTAAAGGAGGGTTGGTATCAGCTGGGCAGGTAGCCTTCGAACCTTTGTCCAGGAAATAGTGAGCTATCCTATTTTGAATCTTATGGCTGGGGAAACAGGATCAGTAAAACTGACCCCAAATAATCTTCAAAAAAAAAAGAAAAAAAAAAGGCCCCAAATAGTTAGGACAAGGCTATGATGATGACAACGATGATGATGGGTATCCCATCGATGAAGTGTTTTTTTTTTTTTTTTTTTGGGCCGGGGGGGGGGGGGTTAGAGTTGGCATGCAATGTTTTTTTTTTTTTTTTGTCGAAAGGCAAGAACTTTATTGAGAAGGGGACAAAAGATCCCAGCTAAAAAAAATAAAATATGGGTAGAGTTGGCATGCAATGTTGCACTAACAAGTTCGTTATATTTTTTTTCCTGTTGGTGCATGAGTCCAACTGCATGGTTCTTCCAAGTTTTACTGTTGGCAAAGTCATTATGATAGAAACTATCCTTGACTTTAAGGATGTTGCCCTCTTTAAGAACTTCTAAGATCTATTTAAGAGAATGCATCTCTTAATAGCATCTCTTTTACTTTATGTTGAATAACTTTAGCAGTTGGATGGGCAAAATCCTTAAGAACTTTCAAAATTATCCTTGGGGCTTTAATTCTACCATTAAAAAAAGTTTGCACTGTAAGTGAAATATCTTTCATGTTTATTACAAAAGTGTTTTTCTTTTTATGTTTTTGACAGACATACACAGGGAGCATTTTGATTGCTGTCAACCCCTTTACAAAGCTTCCTCATCTTTATAATGTGCACATGATGGAGCAGTATAAGGGAGCTCGACTTGGGGAGCTAAGCCCACATGTGTTTGCCGTTGCTGATGCTTCATACAGGTGTGCTGTTTTTGGGTTTGCATGGCATCTGGCAAGTAATCTTTGATATATAACATACGTTTTTGAAACAGTGTTTTAGCCAGCTTCTGTTTGGCTTTCTTAATTTAGAGCTATGATGAGTGAGGCCCGAAGCCAGTCCATTTTAGTCAGTGGTGAAAGTGGGGCAGGAAAAACAGAAACCACGAAGCTGATAATGCAGTACCTAACTTATGTTGGTGGCCACATTGGAGGTGATGACCGAACTGTTGAGCAGCAAGTTCTTGAAGTAAGAGTTGCAGTAGATTGAATTTCATTAGCTTGCATTACATATCTATGTTGGATACCTTGATGTGCATAACATTTGGAGTATAGGGAGTTTTTCTTTGTTTTGGATAGTTTTTGCCTTTTTAGTTGATGAGTAACTGTGCTTGGTTTGCTTTCTGTTTGTATGCAGTCGAACCCACTCCTGGAGGCATTTGGTAATGCAAGAACTGTTAGAAATGATAACTCAAGGTGTATTCCTCAGAACTTTTGTGAGATTTGGCAAATTTGGTATTCTTACTTTGTCACTTTTTGTGCTCACCGGGGCTCATGTGGCGCTGCATGCTCTAGACATCAACTTGTTTGCAAATTCCCTTTTGTGGCATCAAATAGCTTTGCCAAGGTGCAGTCTGGGGCCTGGCCATGTTGGCATGTGAGTTTGTTGGCAATCATGTAATGGTTGGTTCCGTGCTATTTTTTTGCAGCCGGCTGCATGAGCTCGACCTTTCATGTGTTTTATTGCTTTGTCCATTGCAGTTTGCTTAGTAGTTGCCCCTCGATGACCCTACTTGTTTCCTAGGTCTTTGGAACATGCATTTAATAGTTGGCTGGGGGTCAATACTGTGTGCAGCCATGTTGGCATGTATGTGGTGTGAAAGTGAGCCTCTGCCATGGCTGGTTCCAACAACTTGGGTAAAAGCCGAAGGTTACTGTTTTGTGGGCAGCTGATTGTGAAACTTTTGCGAATCTACCATTTACATGCCAGGCCCACTGGTAGAAAGGCCAAGATGATGATTACCCAAGCTGTATGCTCGGACCCTTGAATTAGGGTCAGGATAAGGGATCCCCCTTTTCTGAGAGTCAATTGAAATTTCATTAAAAAGAAAACAGCGATCCAAGCTGTGAGATTTGAGAGGCCAAGACTACAGGCAAGGATGACGATAACCCCCCTTTCTCTGAGAGGCAACTGAAACTTTAGTAAATAGAAAAGAACAATCCAAGTTGAAAGGCCAAGACTGAAGTCAAAGATGATGATAAATTGTTTGATAAGTGATCTCCCTTTGCCAAGACTTGGAACCCAAATCTAGTAGGTTTTTAACTTTATAGTTGCTACTTGGAATGTACAAAGTGCAGTAGATCATACCCATTGAGCAACAAATTCAACTTGTGATATTGTTAGGGAAGTATTTACATGTTTGGGATTATTGATTAGTAACCTTTGTTTGCTGACGTAGGTTGGATAATAAAGAAAATAAGAGGAGAAGAACAATTTTTTGCATCGCACGATTGATTTTTTTAAGGGTTTTCTCCCTTAGCAAGAGAATACTATCTCCCAGAATACACTTTCAGTTTCTCATCATTTGTCAACTCCCTCATCCAATGGCCTTGGAAGTCTTTAGATATGCCAAAATTAAAAGATAGATCCAAAGAGATCTTACAAATCTAGACTTTTACTAGTTTTGTTGATAAATCATATCTTAAAGATCCCCCAAGATATGAATATCCTAAAAATGGAAAACTATTAATGATTTAATGACACATAAGATCCTATGAAGATTCCCCTTTAGAAAAAAACTTAATTAAATAAAGACTCTAAGAAATCAAATTACGACCAGATCTGTATCTCCTTAAAAATCTCTAAATGCAACTGTACGTATGGGGCCCATCATATGAACGGCAGGACCCATAAATTTGGTTTTTGAGACCATATCTTCATCAAATGCTCCTTATGATTCTTCTTGCTTCCATTATCCCCTCGGACTTAGGTGGTGTTTATCGTCTGCATATGGCCCGGTCAAGTTGTGAGAAGGTTTGAATTCTGGGAAGAGCTTGATTTAGTGCGGGATAAATTTAATAATCCTTGGTTTATTGCTGGTGACTTCAATGTTACTGAATTCTCTTATTAGAAGTCAGGAAAAAGCAAAGTCACAAGTAACATGGAGGGTTTTTCCTAGTGGATTGGTAAACTCAAGTTAGTTGATCCCCCTATGGTCAATGGCAAATTTACTTGGCTAAATGGGTAGTCTACTCCAATTATGTCTTGTTTAGACATATTCTTGTTATCTACAGATCGGGTTTAGAATACTCGCTGACTTTTTCAGAAGGGCTTCCTAATCCCGCTTCCGATCATTGCCCCCATCTTGCTTGCGGCCGTGGTAGAAAGCTGGGGTCTAAAACCCTTTCGGTTCCAGCTATCTTGGATGGAGATTGACAATTATGCTAGTTGCCTTAAAGATTGGTGGAACTCCTTTACCGTGGTGCGGTTTGCCAGTTTTTAGCTAAGTCAGAAGTTGAAGCTCTTAAAGGCCAAAATAATTAGTTGGAAAAAAGGAATTTTTGGGAAATAGTGATGCAGGATGCCCTAATTATGATGTATGCATATGATCATATATGATTCAGCGGAATAACACGGCAATAATAATTTAAAATTTAGCATTCATAATCCAAAAGAATTGAAAAGAAACATGACGTAGGATGCCCTAATTATGATGCATGCTCATGAACACAATTAAATCAGCAGAAAGTAAAAGACACTAATAATCTAAAATTCAGAGATAATCATCATAAACTAAGAAGATCATAAAGAGACATGCAATGGAGCGGGCCATTCATCACAACCACGAAGTATGAAATTCAATTATTGCTATGGTTGGATCCGACGAGGGATGGAACCTCCCGATCTTGCATGGTCTTAACCCAATCGATCAATGGGGATCACTAGTCCGAGGAATCAAAAATGTTTCTCGGATTAGGGATTTGAAAATTTGAGAAATCAGGATTTTTGTTAATTCTCAAATTTTGATCCTAAGAATTTAACAAACAAACTTTAGATTGTAGAGAACAGAAGATAAGTTACCTAGAAGAAATTGGAGGGGCACAAGAAGAAAAGAGAAGGAGATTAAGGAAGAGGAAGAATCACCATGAGAGAGAAGAGAGGAAGGAGGCCACCAAAGAGGTTTGCATTCAATAATAATCAACTAATCTCGTTTTTAGGGCTTATCCCACTTAAATAAGCAAAGGAAAGACATAAAAGTACTAAAATACCCTTATTGTTTAAGTAAAAAAAAACCAAGCAAAAAATAATCCACACGGTGGTCGGGCGCCCGATGACCAGACGGTCGGTTGTCCGATGAGGACTAAAATTATCCAGCGAGCTCGACTTCAAATTGAGAGAATTTCAGGCGCCCGATGACTTGTGGCCGGGCGCCTGACGACCTCCAGTTGGGTCTTCTTTCATCCTTTGCACGTGTCTTCCCATTGTGGGGTCTTCTATGCACCAAACCACGTGTGAAGGGTCTTTAATGCCTCCTTAATGATCACTTAACCACAAGGAAGATGCTTGTGGTGTGCGCTTTCTTCGCTGATAGACCTTGAAGGATCTTGTGTCCTCATCAAAACATGTAATAATGTGGGCCATCATCACAATCACACAGTGTGGAGTTCAATTACTGCGTGGAATGGATCCTGCTAGGAATGGGACCTCCCGATCTTGCATGGTTAAGATCCAAACGTGCAATGGGATTCATTAGCCCGGTAAATTAAATGATTTCACGGGATAGGGAATCAAAACTTGAGTGTTCGGGTTTTGGGATCAAATCTCAAGTCAGGATTGTAGAGAATGGTGAAAATAGGTTAGAAGAGAAAATGAAGAACATAAATTGCCATGGAGGAATGTTGGAGGAAGAGGCTAGAAGAAAAGAGAAGATTGGAGACGAAGAAATAGAAGATCCACACAAAGAGAGAGGGAGGAGGCAACCCAAATTGTTTTCATTTAATAATCAATTAATAATCTCGAATTTAGGGTTTAACCCTCTTAAATAAATACTAAGAAAGAATAAGAAGACAAAAAATACCCTTAATACTTAAGTAAAATGTACTTAAAAAAAAACAGTTCGCGCGGGCATTGGGCGCCCGATGACCAATTGGTCGGGCGCCCAAGGAGGGCCAAAAACGTCTAGCGACGAAAACTAAAATACTGATGAATTTCGGGTGCTCGGTGACCTATGGTCGGGCACCCAACGACAGTGAAAACTGTCTAGAGAGTCTTGCTTCAGATCAGGCGAATTTCGGGCGCTCGACGACATCTGGTCGGGTCTTCCTTCATCCTACACATGTCTTACCATTGTGGGGTCTTTTATGTGCTACATCACATATGTAGGGTCTTCAATGCTCCTTAATGATGATCGTCTAGCCACAATGAAGATGCTTGAGGCCCATGCTTCCTTGGTTGATATACCTTGAAGGGCCTGATGTTCTCATCAAATAGGGAAGAGGAGATGGACAACATGTTGAAAGAAATTCATGGCCTTAACATTAAGGCGGAAAGTGTGAAACTTTCCAAGGCAGAAAAGGAAAAAAGAATTCGGTTGGCAAATCAATACTGTGATCGTTTTAAGGAAGCAGAGATCAAATGGAAACAATGGTCTAGGACAACTTGGTTAAAGGAAGGAGACAAAAATACCAAGTTTTTCCATTGTATTGCTAGTGCGTGGGCAAGACTTAACTAATGTTTTCCGTATTGTTATTGCGTAATGTATTGCACTCTTGGGATGCGGTACATATCAGTTATCGCATGGGATATCGGTTGTATCGTCTAATGTATCACTGTTGTTGGGAAACACTAGGAAATTGGTCAATTTTTCAATGAAGCTTTAGAATTTGTTAATAAAGACATCTATACACACTTAGAAATCAAAATATCACAAAAAACAAGTGCACATAACAGGTTTCATTTGTATAAGGTCCTAATTTATGCCATCTAACTACACTGATGCAAGCACATTCAAAGTCTATTCATATAATTTACAAATGTAAGAAGATATGTATGGAAACAAGTAATACATTCAAAAGAAAAAGTAGTAGTATGTATGGAAACAAGTAATACATTCAAAAGAAAAAGAAGTAGAAGACTAGAAATATACTTGTGAACGATGTGTGTGGCTGTGGCTTAGACCCACATAGAGTTGCGCATGCATTAGGAGTGGAATTGTGAAAAAAACTTTGAATTGGGGGTCAATTGACCGTTGATCGAAGTGGAATTTTGAAATGAAATTTATTTTTTATATTTTAATTAAAAATTATTTTTCCTGAAAAATCCCCAAATTGCCAAGAATCAGTGGATTAAGTTACATACATGTTTGATTTCATGTTTGTACAGTAAGATTGCAACCGATTTGGGAGAAATTGGGGAAATTTTGATTTTCCACAATTTTCCGCAAGTTGGCCCATCTCCCCAAATCTTGAAATTGAAGCTCCAAATCCACGATTTTTCATGTATAATATGAAGAATCATGGATTTGTAACCATTTGACACTGATTTCACATAAAAAAAAGGATCGTAATTTGAAATTGCTTACTAGATTGAAAATGGCCCCAGATCGGCTTAGATCTTGATTCTGACTTAAAATTCGTATTTTTCTTCGAAGGGAGTCGAGGAATGGTCGAAATCTACAATAGATTTAATTAGAACTAGAGAGGAATAAAGAAAAAAGAGATTTAGAATTTTTTTTTTGAATTTTCTAAAGAAAGCCTTGGACTTCCCGCATTTATGTACAATATCAGTTGATGTCAAGAATTTTATAAAAAGATCTAGTCACTTAATTTGCGATATTTCGCGATATTATGCGATACATTACGATATTATGCTTTATTGTAGGTAGGGCCTTCTTACTAATATCCCATCTCCAATTCTCGGATGACATGTTTCTATCTTGTGATGCCAATGAGTCTATGGTTGAAAAGTTGAGGATGGTGATTCCGTACTTTGAAGCTGGGCCTTAAAGTGAATGCGGCTAAGTGTGAAATGTTGGGGGTTAGCCTTCTTGAGGAGGACTTAGTTTGCTTGGCTGGGGTTTTTGCAAAACAGGGGACTATCCTATATCCTATCTTGGTCATCTTTCATGCATCAGGAAACTAGCAAAATAGTTATGGACTATCGTGGTGGAGTGCTTCAAAAGAATACTAGCTAAATGGAAAGGTCAATACTTATCTCTTGGTGGCCGCATAACTCTTATCAAATCTGCTCTCTCAAGTCTTCCCTTGTACTTCATGTTTCTCTTTAGATGCTCGAAATCTATCCTTAAAAAGCTCAAAAAGTTGAGGTGAGATTTCCTTTGTCATGGGTCGAAAGATAGGAAAAAGTTTCATTTACTAGAATGGAGTGAGGTTTGCAAGCCTCTCAATTAGGGAGGTGCTGGAATTAGAGATTTGGATGTAATGAAAAAGGTCCTTTTGGGAGAATGGGTCGGGCGCTTTGGGGAGGAGGAGGTCTCGTGGTGGGGAGAAATCATTGCAAGCATGGATGAAATGACGGGGAATGGTGGGGGTGTACTTTATATAGAGCTTCCTGTAATGAAAGGAGATTTTGGTGTACGAGGAGTTTAGAGATGGGATTGGTTTTTCTTTGGGGAACGGTCAAAGAATTTGTTCTTTGGATGATGTTTGGGTGGGTGATTTTTCTCTCCAAGCCATGTTTCCAAGCATCGCAAGGCTCTCTTTGAACATGGATGTAAATGTTTCCGAGTGTTACTTTGAGCTTCCCTATATGCAATCATGAAAGTATGGTACCATCTCATCTCTTCTTTTCTATGTCTTGGGTAATGCCCGATTCAGTTGAGGCGCTCCTATTGTGTTGGCAAAGTGTGGGGATAGGAAAGCAAAGCGATTGCTTTATGGAGGCTGGGCATTCTGGCTATTTGGTACGTGACTTAGGGGGAAAGAAATGGGACAAGCTTCTGCAACGTCTTTATCAAGGAAGCGGATATTTATCTATGGGTCGTGACATGACTTGTAATGTTTCTATTTTGATTGGGCCTTAAATGTTTCTATTTTGAAGGATTGTAATGTTGCTTTTTTTCTTGCTTTGTGGTTTGTGGCGCTAGTTGGGCACCTTATGAATAAAATTATCTGTTACCCTTAAAAAAGGAAAAGAAAAACTTGGTCCTCTTGTCGATAGCTGGTATGGTTCCATCTCTACCATTTGCCTCTGTCTTGCTTCTTAAACTTTGATAGGAGCTGATGATGGAGGCAAACAAGCCTGCCTGATTGGCTACCTCCTTCGCTCTCAACCGGCTTTCTAATATATTTGTTACATCATCTTTCTGATCTCAAGCTTTTGACCTAAATACTTTGACTATCATTGGGGTGGAACTAGCGCGTCTGCTACAACTTTAACAATTTCCTATCTTCCCCGTCAATCTAGCCAATGATTCATTGTCTTTTCCATCTGTTGATACATTGATAGATTCATATGTCAATCAACCTGCAAACTCTTTGCATGTATCTTCTTGTATTGTGGTGCTTTCTTTAGGCATATCATCCCTTGGATCTTTATACACTTCTTCTAATGAATCTTGGATTCAATCTTTGAAATTCTCAGATTCTTTGTAAAACTTTGCCATCTCAATTTTAACACCATAAGTGCTGTCACTACTCTTCAATTGTTCATGTATTCTACCTGAGAATGATCGATTCGAAAAGCCATTGGAACCACTAATCTTTGATCTCAAGATGCAGCCACCTTCTCGCACACGAGGAGTTGCATTTTGACGTTTGTGCCAATATTATCACATTATCCAGACGGCCCAAAATTTAATGGAGCATTCCCTCCGTACGATCATATCTTTGTACTAATTTTTTTGAAAGGTAACATTACCAAGGATTGAACCTTGGATCACTCACACATGCTACACTGTCTCTGCTAGCTCCATACGATGATATCTTCATACTATTTTCTCCATGACATTCCTCTTGTTGCTTGCCATTAGTCTCATACATGCCCATGGATCAACTGGCCGTGACACAATTTTATGTAGGCAGTTGATTGTTTAGGATTTTCTCCCTCTCTAAGAGAGTGGTTTTTCTGAAAACTATTACTTTTTTATTCTATGGGCTTTCTCCCTCTGTAAGAGAATAATTTTTCCCAAAACTCCGTTTGAATTATCTTCGATATTATCGAAATATCCCCAATATTATCTCTATTTCTAGCTCAATGATATTGATAACACTGGGTGCGATACCGATAACATTGATAGTATCAGAAATTCTAGGTATTGGTGATGTATCGCTAAATATTGTGATGTATCGATATCGTCAATATTTTCAATTGTGTAAATTCCAAGTATCGCTTGTATTGCCAATGCATTGATATTACCGGTGTATTGCCAATATTTTTGAATGGGTAAATTCCAGGTGTCACCTGTATCGCCAATGTATCTGCAATATTTAGATAATATCGCCAATGTATCGATATCACCAAAAATATGCATATTAAAAAATTCCCATTTCATATTTTTTATGGGTGCATGGTTGTATACATCGTTCAATTTATCAACGATAATATTGATAATATCGCGTTATTATCATTAGCGCAACATGGCGATATCGAGACCACAATCTTTCTTGTCTTTTTTAGTGGTCAACAATTTGTTAGGAAATATTGTGTGTTGTCGATATTCTGAAATATCAAAGGATGTTTGGATGGAAGGTTAGAGGTTGGATGGAGGAGATGGTTAGACTGATTTCTTACAACAGCACATGCTTTTAGGCCTTCATTAAATAGAAACCTATTATGTATGCATTCTTTTTGCAATTTTTTTAAATTCCTAAATATGCAAATATGTGTATTTTAGCATCTCCTGAGGTTTTATTGAAAAATTCCACCGTTTTGCCCATGTTTCCCCACATTTCCGGTTATCAGTGATCGATATTGTTTCCGTATCCCCGGCTAGTGAAACTTGCAGCGGTACCGAAACTTCGAACACTCTCGTTATTCACGAACTCGCTCATGCAATGGCCTTAGAAGTTTATATGCTAAAATACAATAGATAGATCCAAAGAGATGCTACAAATCTTTACTATTTGTAGATATAATTCATATCCTAAAGGTCCCTCAAGATACTGATCTCGTAAAATTACTAATGATTTGATGATGCAAAAGATCTTATTAAAGACTCTGCAACTACACATGGGATCCATGTCTCCTTAAAAATCTCTAAACATGACTGCGTGTGGGGCCTCGCAGACAGATCGTAGGACCTTCAGATTGGGGTTTGGGATCATATCTTCATTGCACTCTTCTTCTGATTGCTCTCGCTTGCATTATTGCTGTGGCGGTAACCTGAGAATTGTGATTCCGAGGATCCACCATACCTGATCCTCGCCATGCTTGTTACCCATACCCATTCTCAGGTGACATGAGTCATAGTTGGCATCAACTTCACAATTTATAATTGATGAAATTTCTTGTAGAAAAGAGCGTAACTATGTAGTTTTTTATTAGCCATGCTAAAAAAATCTAAAAAGTTTGTGAACTTTTCTACTAACATGAGATTCAACTCATGCAACTTGGTTTAAAGTTGAAGCTTGATCACCTGCTTAGGTCAATGAAAAATTTGGTATCAATTGGAAGATGAAGGTAAAATGTGAAGAAATATAAGTAGTAAGAAAAGCCAATGGCTCAAATTACAAACCTCAAGCAAGGTGTCTGGGCTAAGTTGTTTGGAACGCATGGACATGGACACGTATTGACATGGCACTATTTCAAAGTGTTTTATCCTTGTTAAGTATATTATTATGAATAATTAGAGCTAGTTATTCCCGAAGTCTATTGTATGCACTCATCATTTGGATTGCATGCATTGGGTAGCACCATGTACATGACTATATGGGCAGTCCACTACTGACCTTTATGCACACTATCACTAATCATCTCGTATTAGCTAATATATCCTGCTTCTCATTCTCATCCCAACCTTTATTGGCTTCTAACTTGGGATCACTATCACAAGGTCCCGTTAGATGATTCCATTCAAATCAGGATATGCCTACAAATTGTGATGGTTGACATCATGTATAAGTAACATTCAATAAGAAGTGGTCTATATCATATGCACTATAATAATAGCCTGTGATTCAAACATCGCCACTGACAAATCTAACAGTTTCTTCTGGTAGGGGGAATATTGGGTCTTATCCCATCCCATGTGGGGGCACACCAGATCTCTTCGATTACCAAAAGCGGGTGCCGCACACCTCTATGATCATTGGGTTGAGCAGAAGACACTGCTTTTTTTGTTGAGTATCATATAATGCCTCAGATGCATGTAGATTTAGTATTCACTATACAGCATTGTTATGTATTCTTTCAAATGTTTTGTATATTGGATGTGTTGATCTCAGCTTTCCATTGTGCCTGGATATTGTGGATATTGTTCAATTGCGATAGTTTTTTCCCCCTGCTGGATGTATTTGCTCTTGGTTTCCTTCTTCTTCTTCTTTTCCTTTCTTTTCTTATTTGGTTCTATCTGGAATGAAATTTATCTTGCTATTCAGTCAACTTTCTGTCCAGTAGGATAATATCTGCTATATCTTTATCTGCAGCCGCTTTGGGAAGTTTGTCGAGATCCAGTTTGATGCAAATGGAAGGATATCTGGTGCAGCCATTAGAACCTACCTTTTGGAACGGTCTCGTGTAGTACAGATAACAGATCATGAAAGGAATTATCACTGCTTCTATCATCTATGTGCTTCTGGGAAGGTATATGTTTGTGGTAATTTACCAGAATTATTGATGTGTTCTACAAACTGGTGATACTCTTGATTTCCATCTGTTTCCTGGCAATGATCTCCCCCCCCCCCCCCCCCCCAAAAAAAAAAAAGAAAAGAAAAGAAAAGAAAAGGTCCTTGGTAACATGCTGTCATAGCATGGATTCAATCATATTTTTGTCAGCTACCATAAGACTTTCCTTGTAATCTTATTTAGGCTTGCTTATAGGACTCTACATTAAAAATTTTCGCATTTATCCGGCAGTCAATACATTTCGTTTTTTTCTTTTTCTTTTTTCATTAAGACGAATTCTATTAAAAGGCAATGGGATGGAAAGAGTATACCTGCAGGTGGCAAAAACTCTCCCAAATTACAAAAGGATACCTGAAATTTGACACTTCCCACCACTGTAAACACTGCCTGCAAGCAATTAGAGAAAGTATGGCTCTTCGTTTCTTTGCCATTGAAGGAAGCCCCAACCCTTGCTATGTGGAGTGAAGACAGGAGTTGGAAGGGATGACTGCAAATCCTTTCGTAACATTCTGCCACTTTAACCTATAACTGTTATGCCACAATGAAGAGGGATGCAAATCTTCTACAAAGAGGGTTGTCACCGTTCGTATATATTCCCCAAATCTGATAATCTGCCCATCCCAACTACAAAACCAATATCCTGGGAGGAGGTGGGCTTCATAGTCAAAATAACTCCCCAAATGCTGGAGCTGCCGTATCTTGAAGAAAATGCAGTACACCACCCATTTTCCTGTAAACCATATTTCGTTGCTATCAACTTCCTATCTTGCAAATTTTTTTGAGTTGTTAGAATATGCAGTTATTATTGGCAGTGGGGTATTCTGTTGTTTCTTTTGATTTTCACAATTCATTTGTGTTGTGCGGGATGATGATTGTAGGATGTATGTTGGAGCTTTAGGCTTCTACCATCATGTTAGCTGGTCTTGTTAAGTTTACAGACGTTGCTTTCTGTGCTGCTCTTAAATTTCAGGATGCAGAGAAGTACAAGCTAGGGCACCCAAGCAAGTTTCATTACTTGAACCAAAGCAAGACTTATGACTTAGATGGAGTGAGCAATGCAGATGAATACATAAAGACGAGGAGGGCAATGGATATAGTTGGTATAAGTCTTGAGGATCAGGTTTCAACTTTTTGACTTCTTCTTTATAATTGTTGTTTTCTTTCCATGCATAGCACACTTTGCATTTCAAGGATGCTGTTTTACCTTTCTCTTTACTATTCCGTATTTTCAGGAAGCCATCTTCCGCACCTTGGCTGCTATTCTACATTTGGGCAATATTGACTTTTCTCCTGGCAAAGAGCATGATTCTTCAACCATTAAGGACCAGAAATCTAGCCTTCATCTTCAGACTGCTGCTGATTTATTTATGTAAGTTGTTTGACTGGGATTACTTCAAAGTTGAATCAAGTCGCAATGTCCAATTCTAGTCCTTTGATATTGAAATTTGATTGTGACTGATCCAATTATTCTTGCATTTGCTGACATCATTGTGATTGCTTTATGCAATATTCATGGAATGTGTAAGTTTCATCACGTTTTGGCATTCCAAAATCGATGTATTTTTTAGGCCACTTGGTTTACTTTCTTTCTGCAATATTCGTCTTGAGTCACTTGTGTGCGCACGTTTTATTTAAATTTTTTATCCAGTATTATACTCTAATCGTTTGATTAGAGTTGCTTGGTTCATATCTTTCCATGTTGCGTTTGCTGGCCTCTGGCATATGTGAGTTGTAATGCTTCGATCTTGGAAAGAAGGTTTGACCATGGATTTAGCACCTTCATTTTTTCACTTATCTTATTTGGTGTGAGATTGTAGAGAGAGAGAGAGAGAGAGAGAGAGAGAGAGAGAGAGAGAGAGAACCTTGGAGCTCTCTCAAACTTAAGAGCCCAATCCTTTATTTGCCTTTTTATATGTAGGGTTTCCCTTATTTACAAATAACATCCTAATAAACAAAAAATTATATCTAAGACCCCTATTTTGCATATTTACAAATAAAATCCAGCATAATGAGAAAAATGTTCCAACACTTCTCCTCAAGTTGGTGTATGAATATTGGTCATACCCAACTTGCTAGATACATCTTGTAGCATAGGTGAACTGAGAGCCTTTGTGAAGATATCTGTGAGTTGTTCTGTTGATTTGACAAATGGAGTACTCAACACGCCAGAAGAAATCTTCTTCCAAATGAATTGAATATCGACTTTAATATGCTTGGTCCTCTCATGGAGAATTGAATACGAAGCAATATGTATAGCAGCTTGATTGTCGCAGTAAAGTGGGCTAACAGAGGAAATGGAGAATCCAAGTTCTCCCATTATGGACCTCAACCACAAAATTTCACATGCCCCAAGGGCCATAGCCCAATATTTTGCTTCTGCACTTGATCTAGACACAACGGACTGCTTTTTTGCTTTTCCAAGTCACCAGGTTCTCTCCAACTAATGTACAATAGCTAGAGGTAGACTTTCTATCTGTTGGGCAATCTGCCTAGTCAGCATCAGAGTACCCAACAATATCAACGTCCATGATTAGCATAGATAATGCTGCGTCTTGGACATGACTTCATGATATCTTAGAATGTGATACACTGCATCTAGATGAGACGATCTTGGAGAATGCATGAATCTGCTAACAATGCCAACTGCTTGAGTAATGTCTGGTCTTGTGATAGTTAAATAGATCAATTTGCCAACCAACCTCTGGTACATACCCGGATCAATAAGAATATCACCTTCAGATGCATGTAATGAGTGCTTTTGATCCATTGGAGATGAAGCAGGACGGCTCCAAGTTTGCTAGTTTCACTCAGTAAATCAAGAGTATACTTCCTTTAAGATATGAAGATGCCCTTGGACGAACGAGTAACTTCAATACCTAGGAAGTATCGAAGAGGACCTAGATCCTTAATGTCAAACTCCTTGCCCAGCATTTGCTTAGTATGTTCAATAAATTTCATGTCATCCCTAGTGATGACAATATCCTCCACATACACAAGTATGATGGTGCGACCCTCTAGCCGAGTATGAATAAACACAGCATGATATGACTGACATTGCTTGAATCCAAACGAGTTAACTACAGTGCTAAAGCGTGCAAACTACGCTCTTTGAGATTGCTTAAGACCATAGAGGGCCTTTTTTAGCTTACACACTTTCCTTGTCTCCCCATTAAGCTGAAAATCAGGCGGAAGATCCATATACACCTCTTCAGTAAGATCACCATGAAGAAAGGAATTCTTGACATCTAGTTGAAATAATGGCCAAGAGAGGTTTGCCGCCAAAGATATAATCATACGAACGTAATTTAACTTAGCAACGTGAGAGAATGTCTCAGTATAATCCACACCATAGTTCTGAGTATAACCCTTAGTAACCAGGCGAGCCTTATACCTTTCAATTGAACCATCCGCCCGAGTGCCATTCTTATCCAAGGCAGCCATTTTGGCCTCCATTGCATGCTTTCACTCAGGGACTGCAATAGCCTCAAGAACAGACTTAGAAATAGAAGAAGAAGAAATGACAGACATGAAAGCACGATATGATGGAGACACAGTGGCATAAGAAAGATAATTAGAGATAGGATGTAAGGTTGGATGATGACTACGAGTGCGAGATGCCACATGTGATGATGGAGAAATAAGGTTTAGAGAGTTACCTGAGGTAGGAGGAGAAACTACTAGTGGTGCAGGTGGTGGTCTTGACTTCCGACAGACATAGGTAAGTATCTGCTTAGGTGCCACCGTAGAAGTAACATGTGGAGTATCAATCAAAGGCATAGGCAAAGAGACTTGCATGTCAGCAACTTCCACGGAATTAGATACATAGAAGAAAGAACATTCTTCAAAAAAGGTGACATCCATGGAAGCATATATTTTTTAGAACATGGATCATAACTAGGGCTGTCAATGGTCGGGTTTGGGGCGGGTTTAGCAAAAACCAGACTTGCCCGTTTACTAAATGGGTCTGGGTCCAATTTTTTTACCCAGACCCTTTTACTAAATGGGCGGGTTTGAGTCAACTCCATCAAACCTGTTTATAAATGGGTATGGGTCTGGTAGAGGGAGATTCACCTAGACCCATTTATAAATGGGTCAGGTCTAATGGGTATGGGTTTGGATCTTGTATGCAACTATTTTTACCAGGTTTAAAATTGGGTCTGGATGGGTCCGGGCCCGGATGGGTCCCTTGCAACATAGACTAAACCCGCCCATTTACTAAATGGGTTTGGGTCGAGTCGGGTCGGGCCTAAAATAAAGGAAACCAGATCCAGACCCATTTATCAATTGGGTCTGTTCTTGGACCCAGACCTGTACCATTTAATAAATGGGTAGGGTCTGGGTACCTCATTGGGTCCACTGACCCATTTACAACCCTAATCATAACACTTATAGCCTTTGTTCTGAAGAGAGTAACTAAGAAAATGCACACTTGATTGATCGGTTATCAAACTTGTCTCTCTTTGGCCTAGTAAATGAACAAAACAAATGCAACAAAAAACCTTGGGAGGAATAAGAAAGAGTGGACAATCAGGTTTCAGTGTATGAAATAGAGTTTTACCATTTAGAACACGTGACAACATACAATTGATTAAGTAGCATGATGTCAAAAGAGCAGTGGACTAGTATGACTTAGGAACCTTCATACCAATCAAAAGTGAGCGAGTCATCTCAAGAAGATGGCGATTCTCATGCTCAGCCATCCCATTTCGTTGGAGCGTGTAAGCACAGGCGAACTGATGAAGAATGCCATGTTTTTGAAGATAAGACGTAAAGAATTTTGATACATACTCACCCCCATTATCAGAACGAATTGTTTGAATATTACAATCATACCGTGTCTTGATCATTTGATGGAATGATCGAAACAAGTGTGGAAGTTCATCACGTCGTTTCATCAAGTATACCCAAGTAACACGGGAAAAATCATCAATAAAAGTAACAAAATAAGAAAAACTTTCAAGAGACATAATTGGACTAGGACCCCAAACATCAAAATGTATTAAAGCAAACATTTTATTAGTACGTTGTGAAATAGCAGGAAAAGTTGTTCGAACATGTTTACTAAACTGACATGCTTCACGTTGAAGAGACACATCATCCAACTTATTAAATGCAGGAAATAAAAAACGTAAAGTCCGAAAAGACACATGACCAAGGCGTGCATACCACAATGCGGCAGAAGCCTTTCGAGACTCTAAAGTACTAGAAGCAGAACTAAATGATGAAGATGGAGCAGAAACACTATCAGCAGAAAGCTCCCCCTGACGCAAAAAGTAGAGACCACCACGCTCATAGCCCACACCAATAGTCCTTCTCATACTCAAGTCCTGAAAGAGACAATAAGAAGTAAAGAAAATCACACAGAAGTTTAAGGCTTTAGTGAGACTACTAACAAAGATCAAATGTGCACTAAGTTGAGGAACATTGAGAACATTGGATAAGGTGAGAGGGAGAAAAAGTGACAAAATCAATATATTCCACTGGTGTGGAGGTTCCATCAGCTAGACGATGGAAAACAGTGGAACTGGAAGGGATACGACAACTATGCTCACCAGTCATATGATCTGAGGCTCCTGAATCAATAATCCAGGTCACAGGAGATGAAGAGGCATGAAGTGCAATACTTGTGGTCGTTGCAATAAAGGAGGCAGAAGGCTGTAAGGCAGAAGATGTGGACTGGGCCTCAAGAGTCGGAGTTTGAAGCAGGAGATGGATAAAGAGAAAGGTCACCAAGAACATTAGATGTGGCTCTAATCCCATTAGAAGTCACAATATGAGTAGCAGGACGACCTTGTAATTTAAAATACCTGTCCCGAGTGTGTCCAGATCGACTGCAATGAGTGCACATAAATCTTCCGCGGCCACGACCACGTCCTCTGCTAAAGGGCCCCTCGATTGTCCAAGCCACCATTGCGACTCTCAGATGGAATAGTGGTAGATGTAAAAGTAGTCCTCTCCTGGGTGGCAACTAGTGTTATCATCACCCGTCTGCGGGCCTCCTCAGTATGAACGATGGAATAGGCTGTTTGGAGTGAAGGAAATAAATGTGTAGCAACCAACTGAGTACGTAATGCCTCATACTCACTACTCAGGCCTGCCAGAAACTTATAAGTTTTGGCTTCATCTTCCCGTGTCTTCACGATTTCTGCGCTACGATTGTCTGGGGGTTCACTTAGAGGTTGTAGGTGGCTTAACTCCTCCCAACAGCTTTTCAAGGCCCCAAAATACTCAGCAACAGACATATTTTCCTGGGTGAGAGAGTAAAGCTCCGTAGTCAACTGAAAGATGCGGGGCTTATTGGAAACAGTTTTATAAGTATCATTTAAAGACTCCACAGATCAGATGCAGTCTCATAAAAGAAGCAGAAGCAATACTGGGCTCTATAGAATTGAGGATCCAACCCATCACGATAGCATTCAAAGAATCCCACTTATCTATCTTTGTAGAATCAGCAGATGGTGAAGCAGAAGTTATTTTAGAAGTGCAAGTGAGAAACCCAAGCTTTTCCTTCCCAATAACATACATTCAAAGAGCCCGGGACCATAAAAGAAAGTTAGTCCCATTGAACTTGGTGGAAGTAATGGAGAGAGGTCCCTCAGGATGATGTCCAACAACTTTGGGATCCATAAATTTATGAAATCACGGATAAAACCATCACTAACAAGAGATACAAATCATAAAATAATCACAAAATTATACACCGAACAAATGGTGTATGTGCAGTGCCCTAAAAGAGTAAAAAACAGTCCAAGCGGCCCCTATTTTTGACCAAATCATTAAGTGTTTGCGTTTAATCTGCCCGAAATCACTTCCAATGTATAGATCATCCAAAAATGACCCAAACAATATATGTTTTGCTCGTAAAAAACCCCTGATTAAGAAGAAATCTGAAACATAGACGATATGTGGACCGGTTTTCAAAAAAACTTAGAAAATGTAGGAACAAAACCAAACAATTCCAAAAAATTTCAGAAAAATCACCATTAGACTCCTCTCATGTAGCCGCACGAGGCGTAGGTGGATTTGACCCCACCCGACCATATGGCTGGCATCAATAGCCGTACGACTGACGCCAGCAGGCAAGGTGTTCCATAACGGCAACGGTGGCCGTAACGGCCGCCACGGTTACCGTTACGATACGGGCCGTAATGGCCGTTATGGACCTTGTATCGACTGATACGGCCCTTTTTTATTTTTGAAAAAAACTGTTACAGGGCCGATACGGGGCCGTTACGGTTCGTTACAGACTGTTATGACCTCGTAACGCGTAACAATTATGACCGTTTTCGTTACGTATCGGCCGATATGGCCGATACGTAGCCATTTTAGGGTACCTTGTCAGCAGGTGACTGGGATGGAAAAACTTCTCCTGGAGCTCCTTGATGTCGTTTTTCACCCTTAACAACAACGTGGCTCTAATACCATGTGGATTTTTAGAGAGATTGTAGAAAGAGATATTGTAAAGAGAGAGATAGAAAACCTTGGAGCTCTCTTAAATGTAAGAGTCTAATCCTTTATTTTCCTTTTTATATGTATGGTTTCCCTTATTTACAAATAACCTCTTAATAAACATAAAATTATATTTAAGACCCCTATTTTGCATATTTACAACTAAACCCCTGCATAATGAGAAAAATGTTCCAACATTTGGAATTAGAAATTTCTTTCTAACGAAGCTGATTTTGTGTTAACTTGGCAGTGTTGTGATTCTTTAGTCCTGTGTTACATTTTGCTCCTTGATTCAATGCCCACAACATATTCTCTTCTTTAGAACTAGTTTATTTTCAAATTAAAACTGTGAATGTCTTAAATTGGCATTCTTTTCCATTGTTACATAAACTTCTTATTGCACGACTCAAAGAACATGGTTTTTGGGAATCTTCATGTGTGCCTCAGCGGTTGGGCAGATCGAAAGGAGTACAAAAGTTGATTTTTTCTGGTATATTTACAAAATATTGTAGTTTTTTTTTTAGATAAATGAAAAGAAACCTCATCTAGTAAAGGAGCGGGAAAGGAAAACAACTTCCTCTTGTCGTTGAAGATTACAGCTGGAATTCCGAAAGATGATGTTTATGTCAAATTCAAGCTTGAAAGAAACTGAATTTATAGCTAAAACCAAGTGGAAAGTTTGGTATATAGTTTATGATTGTTCCCATTTGGAGCCGCACCATGTATTATTGGTCCCATTTGTGAGTGTGCTAGTATGTGCTTTGCGCTAAAACCAAGTGGAAAGTTTGGTATCTAGTTTATGATTGTTCTCATTTGGAGTCGCACCATGTATTATTGGTCCCATTTGTGAGTGCTAGTATGTGTTTTGTGTAATACCATGTTCATTGCAATCAGTTTCTTGTTGGAAATGTGTAGTTACTCGAAAAACACTAGAAATCTCTTTCAACTATGAACTCGGCTAAGAGTCGTATTCTGAAATGGGTAGACAACTTAGGCTGTTGTTGTATCAACCCTTGTCACTGTTGCTCCACAGGCAATGTATTGCCGACAATATTACTTTCAAAGTTGGCATCAACACATTTTTTGCATATTATTTTTTTCCACATTTTTTGTATATTATTATTAACCCCTCCTTTTGCTATACTGTAAATAACCCCCTCATGTTTGTATATTTGTAAAAATTCCATTCCATTTTGCCTTGTACATGCAAAATTCACCATCTTTCTATCACATTTAAAAAAGTAATGGTGTTAACGAACTTTGGAAAACGACAATTTTGCCCTTGTCGGTTTGTTAGTGATGGCAGAACATGTAAACTAGGTTGCTTTTGGATTGTTAGCTTTTGTAAGTGAACAATTTTCTCTTGTGTGTTTGGTAGAAGTCTAGATTAATTGATTGGAATATAGTGTCCCAATGCACTTGGGTCAACATGTTTAGACGAGGATTGAAACTGTCCACCTTTCTGACTTTATGCTATTAGGGCAATTATGAGAAAGCTAAGCTGAAGGGGTGATTGTGGCCACCGATCATCGTCTTGATGAAATTTAGATCATTTAGAAGAAGATATCAATGGTGCACACATTATCCCTGTGGGTTGGTCCACCTAATTTGTGGATTTGGAAGATAATGTCTAGAGCGTTAATATATATGTGTGTTATTGTGCTAGGTGTGTGGCCTTTTTATTGTAAATGCATATGTACCTTTCTTCTTCCCTTGAAAATTACCAAAGTCTTTTATTATAATAAAGCTTTGTGTATGAGGGTATGTGGCCCTAACACAACATTCCGCAAACTCTCTTTTTTTCCCTTCTTCTTTCTCACTCTACTCCTCTTTTCTACTCACCATAATTATCCAACTATCTCCTACTTGGTATGAGAGAATAGATCAAGGCATTTCACATCTAACAAGTTGAGAGGCGACACATTAGTAGTCGTACAACTGACGTCTGCGTTGTATGGATGCATGAACCTCATTTGAGCTGGAAGTTTAGGGTTTGATAGATTGTGATTTTAGAGGATTTGTCATGATTTTTTGGGAATTTTTGAGGCCCTCTTTCATGTTGTTTTGGCCGAAATAGAGAAATTCAGAAACTGGCCCCTTAATCAGATTTTTCTCGATCTATTTCAAATTGGTAAGTTTTTCTTTAGTTTCTCTCCTCATGATGGACCAAGATCTTCCTCCCCAGCTACTCATGGAGGATTTTTTAGCAAGGATTCGTGTTTGAGTGGGATTTAACCCCAAATGGACGTGCGGCCAGGCCGTTTTTCTCTCATTTGAGTCAGATCCGACTGGATTTTTTTGTTGTTTTGGAGGATTGTTGGTTGTTTGGGGTTTATCTCTCATTCCTTTAGAAGGTTGAGTGAGAGGGTTGTTTAAGTCAATTTCTTTTTCTCCTTGGAGTCACTTATGGAAGACAAAGGGTCATCTTCTCTAAGCATGAGTTCTCTTGAATCCACCCCTCTTCAAATCACCTCCATTAAGTTGAATGGTAATAACTATCTTCAATTGCCGCAATCTGTAAAAGTCTTTTTGAGGGCCCGTGAGAAGCGATGGTATATTTTTGATGATCCTCCAAGCTCCATAGATACCAACTACAAGACATGGACAAAAGAGAACTATCAAATTATTGTATGGTTGTTGAATAGTATGGATTTTTCGGTTAGCCAATCAGTGATGTTTTTGTCTTTGGCTAAAGGCATTTGGGATTCTCTTTATGATATGTTCTCCGAGTCTCAAAAATTTTCACGAATATTTCAACTTATTCAAGAAATTGGTCGGTTTCAACAAGACTCAAGATCTCTAAAAGATTATTATTCGATGCTTCGATGCATGTGAGATAAGCTGGACCTATATCAGCCCCTTTCTTATAAATGTAAAGACGATTATGAACATGCTCGCAAGTAGCAGGTTGGCACTCGCGTCATGCAGTTCCTTGCTGGGTTGAACTCCGACTTCCTAACTGTTCAGGATTAAGTAGTTGTGAATGATTCTCTTCCCCAGTTGACAACCGTCCATGTCATGTGCCAACGCACTAATGTCTCGGCTCTTCTTTCACACTCCTTTGTTCCACCAGAGCGATCTACACACCTTGCTGGTGATCAGACTTCTCTTCTTTTTCGATTTCAGGCACCATCCTTGAGTTTGGGGCGCACTTTTGGTTATGACGGATGTGGTAGAGGCTGCAAGGGAGATCGCAGTTGTGGTGGTCGCAGTTTTCGAGCTCGTGGTGGACATGCACGAGGACATGATGGTTCTCGCATTTGTACGTATTGCGGGGGAACCAATCACACTATTGATTATTGCTGGCAACTCCATGGTCGTCCAACGTGTGCCGTTGCTTTAGTTACCACCACCACCACTCTTGAGGGACAACATTCCACCCATGTAGCTGAACAGTCTTCTTCAGGAGAGTGTCATTATTTCTCGAGGAACCTATGATGCCTTGATGCGACTTCATGTTCGTGATGTACCTGAGCCTCTTCATGCTGCTTCAGCCCAGTCAGGTACCGCTCTTCTTGCGTCTTCCTCTCCTACCTCCTGGGTCATAGACTCTAGAGTGCCTCGCTTTCCATTAAAATTATTGTTCTGTCAGGCAGTGACTCGATTGGCATAGGGGAGGTTAAAGAATTTTTGAAGAACAAGTTTCAAATAAAGATCTGGGTCCCCTTCGCTACTTCCTAAGCATTAAGGTTGCTCATTTCAAAACCGAGGTGGTCTTGTCCCAACGCAAATATGCTCTTGATTTGCTCATGGAGACAGGCATGTTAGGATGTAAACCTACTACGACTCCCATGGATACTTCGCAGAAGCTTCAGCTAGATGTTGGTACTCTCCTCTCTGATCCTGGAGTGTATTGTCACCTTGTAGGTCGGCTCATTTATTTGACTATTACTCGCCCAAATCTCTCCTTTGTGGCGGGTGTTGTTAGTTAATTTATGTAAGCTCTCCGTTCTTCACATCTCACGGCTGTCTACCTCATACTTCGGTATCTTAAATCAGCCCCGGGCCTTGGCCTCCGCTTTCAGTCTCATGGTCATCTTCATCTTTTGGACTATTTCGATGCTGATTGTGCGGGTAGTATCTATGAGCGTCGCTTTATGTTGAGGTATTGTACCTTCCTAGGTGGCAATCTTGTCACATGGAAAAGCAAGAAACAATTGGTTATTCCTCAGTCCTTGGCTGAAGCAGAATATCGTGTTATGGCTCATGCGACATTTGAGCTCGTGTGGCAACCTAGTACTCTTCATTCTGACAACCAGGCGGCCATACATGTTGCGCGTAATCCTGTTTTCCATGAACGAACTAAGCATATTGAGGTTGATTGTCACTTTATTCGGTAGAAGGTAGCTTCTAAGGTAATCATCAGTCCTTTTGTTTGGTTTGGCGATCAACTTGCAGATGTCCTTACGAAGTCTTAAGTCAAGATGCTCTTCATCATGTTCTTGATAGGTTGGGCATGATCAACATCTATGCTCCAACTTGAGGGGGAGTCTAGAGCGTTAATATATATGTGTGTGTTATTGTGCTAAGTGTGTGGCTTTTTTATTGTAAATGCATTTGTCCCTTTCCTCCTCCTGGAATTTACCATTGTCTTTTATTCTAATAAAGCTTTGTGTGTGAGGGTATGTGGCCTTAACACAATATTCCCCAAACTCTCTTCTTTTCTCTTCTTCTCTCTCACTGTACTCCTCTTTTCTCCTCACCATAATCATCAAACTATCTCCTACTTAATGGTCCAAAGGTACTAAGATTTAGGGGCAAATAAGATGGACAAAGTGGATGTTATAGACTACAGACACACATGGTCCAAAGGTACTAGCATATAGGAGCAAATAAGATGGACGGAGTGGACGGTACAGACTACAGACACACACGATGCTGTGGGCCCACGGAACTCTGGTTTTGAACCCACTTCGTGCTACAGGTGGTGGAGAGGATTCCATTTCAACTCAAAATTGGAAAACATGAATTGTTTACTTTGACAATGTGATGGATGATACACATGTAATTCAAAATTGCATGCGTGGAGTATGAGTAGGTTGGTTTATACTTTCAAATTATGATTCCCTGTTTAGATGCATCCTAAACCAAAAATTAAGCTTAATTGATTATCTGATTAGTCGACATTTATTGGACAGTTAAAGATGAAAATATCGAATGGTCCTAGTTCATCAAATAAGTGTGATTCAGAGTTTAGGATTTTTCAGCCAATCTGATTTTGGGATTGTAACATGGCGACAGTAGTTTTACTTTGTCGGCTTAGATTGAGTTAATGTATGCAACGTGTACAATTTTTGAGTGCATGTGTATCGAGTGTCATATGCTACCAGAGTATCATATAAGTCTCTTTTCAAAGAAAATAAAAACTTTTACTCTGGCAGAGGGTGATCGGTGATACGCACGCACTAGAAATTGCATGCGTGGAATAGAGCTAACTCAAATTAAGCTGACCAAATTATGTCTCCAGTTTAGGTGATTCACAATCCAAAATTACATTTTTTGGTTATACAACTATTGGTATGGTGGATATTTACTGAATGGTTAAAATGAAATTGTCCAATGGTCTTATTCTAAAAGACAAGCGTCCACAAATCAGTTGGGATTGTTCAAGCAATCTGATCTTGAGATTGAAATGTAACTTTGGTGAGTTCCACAATATCATCGGTTTAATTTGTATTAGTTAATCCAGAGTGTACAATTTCAGTGTGTTTGCGTATCAAGCGTCATATGCAGCCGGAGTATCAAATAACTCCCCCTTACGAAATACAGACGACTCTTAGCAATTATGTTACAACAGTGAGTTGTCACTCTCTTGAACAAGTATAATCTGAGAGAGCAGTTATATCTGAAGTTAATGATACAACCATTTTTTTTTTTCTCTCCAACAAGTTATACATGTCAAATATCCAATCTGATAAAAAGGTGGGCCATAGCATAATTATCAATTGATATGAAAATTGGCCATACCATAATTATCAAGTGATATGAAAATTGGCCATACCATAATTATCAATTGATATGAAAATTAGTCCAATCAGTGTAGTGGTAGAGCCATACAAGACACTTGAGTCTTACATTTTGATTTCCAAAGATTTTGATCTTTTGTCCCGATTGATGTGTATATCAACCTGATTTTAATATGCGATCATATATTGGTGTGACCTACTTTTCATGGATTGGATACTCTATACCTGTGACATGTTAGCCTTTATCATAACATATGATTCAGCCAGCTCTTTCATCTTATTCTTCTTGAATCTCTCATGGCTAAACTTTGGTATTCTGACAGTTTTATAGATGATATGCCATGCATCATAAGACCAAGACCTATGTGTAATCACTTAATTGTCAGATTGGTGGACGTGTGTTAGACGGTTGAAATGAAAATTATCCAATGGTCTTATTTTAGCCAACAAGCATCCACTAATTAGAAATTAGGATTATTCAACATGCCTTTTGGAATGCTGACTGACTAACAGTGCTTCAATAGTTTCATTGGTTTAATTTGAGTTAGTGTGTGCAACATGTACAAGTTGTGAATGCCTGTGAATTATCAACATATGCTGCCAATCTATCCAATACCTCTTGTTAAGGAGGACATGATTTGTCGAGGGGTCGAGTGTTTGGGTGTGTAACATGTATTCAACGATCCCACACATACTTGTCAAAAGTATGAGACATTTATCATGGAGCGTGCACCATGCACATGCCATGTAGAAAAAAGGACTCGGATTGCATAGTGTAGAACATAGCACTGACGTTGGTACTGTGTAGACATGACAAAACTCCATGGGCCCCACAATGATGTATGTGTTTTATCCATGCGGTCCATTCTTTTTGCCAGATCATTTTAGGGCATGAGCCCAAGAATGAGGCATATCCAAAGCTCAAGCGGACCAAACCACAAAAAGTAGTGGGGATAATGATGCCACTGCTGAAACCTTACCAGGGTTCACTGTGATGTTTATTTGCCATCCAATCTATTCATAAGATCACATAGACTTGGAGAATGGGAAAACACAAATATCAACTTGATGCAAAACTTTTGTGGCCACCAAGAAGTTTTCAATGGTAGGTGCTCAAATAGGTGTCCCGTATCGGTTTCGGTGGGCGTAACGGTGCCCACCGTTTCCGATACGGATACGGGCCGTATCGGCCGATACGGCCCCGTATCGGCCGATACGCCCCCCGTAACGGTCAACTTTTTTTTTTTGCCAAAAAATTTTAAAAAAATATGGATTAAATCCAGAAAATTCCAAACATCCCAAATATGCATTCATTTATAATTTTGAACATGTTTATGGTGGTGAAGCGGTCTACTCTTTGGTGAAAAAGCTGTATCGGGCTGTCTGGTGAATTTATGAAGCTAATAACCTGGAATTAACTGCAGAACTTATAAATTCAAATTTCTAACTGTCTAATACCAATAATATGTATATTAGAATAAATGTAACATCAAAGTATTTCAATTTTCACATGTACTATTATTTTTTTATAATTTACTTTATATTATTTACAATTTATTTACATACCTGAGGAGTGAGGAGTGAGGACTTGCAAAAAATAATGTATTAAGACTTCTCTTATCTTGAATCTATGACCGACTCTTGTCCTGCCAATTGAACATTCTAAAGTAGAAAAAAAAATTAGTAATACCTGATATACTCCCCTGCAAGCATGTTGATTAAAGATTACTTGACTGGTTGTCACTTGTCAGGGGAGTTATTTTAAACACAAGTTCAACAATGTAAAGTGTGTGTTTTTTTGGTGAATGTATGACCATGTGGGTAATGGAAAAGACTCACCAAATCGGAACTCACCACCAAAATGAAAACCTGCTTTGTTGTGGTTGCTCAACCTCCACGTCGTCGTCGTCATCATCATCGGGTTGTTGCGGTCTTGTTGTTGCATATCCATAATATTCAGTGCCAGAGGGAAAGATCAGGTCAACGAAACCTGATGATGACTGATCCTGACTAGGCAAAGATTCTGACCCTGAGTGAGGATATCTACTAGTGCCCGTCGAATAGCCGTGCCCATACTGGTACTCGTATTCAGGGCCAGGCTGTTGAGATTGAGATGAATAACTTGGATTTGGTTCATATGGTATATGTGGAACAACGTCAGGAGGACTACTCCAACATGAAAGTGGCGGAACAGGTTCCCTATAATCCCATTGGTTGTAAGAATACCCATAATTCCTCGGATCATAGCCATATGCATGCTGATGTTCCAGATCTGTCGGTGTAGATTGCGGTGCAGGAGCAGGACCTGCAGGTGCACTATTGGAGCCAGGCTCTTGCTGGCTGTATCGTGACTCAGTACACTCATAAGTTCGACCCCCTCGGCCCCGCCTGCTTCGTCGAAGTTCATCAGCCTCGCGATCCGTAGACGGCTGTATGGTATCAGTAGCCCTGGTGGGTTGAGCAATGCCAGAAGTGGGAGGACCAGCATTAGGTGCATCATCATCATCATCATCATCATCATCATCTGTTTCAGTATCGCTAGAGCTCGCACTCTTCTGCCGAGTTTGCATGAAATCCGCCCCCCTTTCTGGGTCCAACACAAATGCACGACTCTCTTGCTGTGCCCTGCGTATTTCTGGGTCTTCAACTTCTATTTCTTCACTATCATCTTCTATTTCTTTTTCCCTTACTTCCAACCAAGGTAGAAGTGGGTCATCCTCATCATAAATATTTTCCAAGTTTATTGGACAATAATCCCCATCACCGGCATTACTGATATGCCTCCTTGAATGCATGCGCATTCTTAGCCTCATGTTGTAATGCATAAAGACAAGTCTATCTAACGTCCTAGTCTGAATTCTATTTCTATTCTTCGTATGAATAAGTGCAAAACAACTCCAATTTCTTTCGCAACTAGAGGAAGACGTTGTTTGGCTCAAAATCCTTACTGCAATTTTTTGGAGAGCCGGTGTAGTCTCTCCGAAATTTATCCACCAGTCGGCGGGGTGCAACTTAAGTACTGCATGTTGTGCAAGAGTATCTCCAAAGCTACCCTGGCGAGTTCCAAATATATCCAATTCATTCAAAGCCTTTATTTGTACATCTAAGTCAGGCTCTAATCTCTTTATCACGTTCTTTAATCCAATACGAATCTCATCATCCATAACAAATGATTGGGCATATCTATACCTAGGATTTAGGTAATAACCTGCTGCATGAATATCGTGGTGGAGTTGCTTTGTCCATCTTTTGTCGATCAAATTCCAGTAAGCTCGCCAGCTTGAACAATCACGTTGAATTGCCAACTTCGCTTTATCCATGGCGTCGTAGAGGAAGCCCATCGTAGGTGCTTCATCGGTTTCAACAAGACGAAGTACCCTCATCAGTGGTTCCATCACCTTTAAAATTTTCTTAACCCTCTTCCAATATTTGTTGTCTCTTATGGTGTTTACAACATCAACCGGCGTCCCTGATGTCTTCTTCCCATATTTTGTGTTGAGCCATTGTTGGGAAGCAAACATTTCACTCAACTCTCCCCTATGCTGATACAAACTCTCTAAAGCTATAAAGTTTGTTGCAAATCTAGTCGCCGCTGGCCTAAGCAACTCTCGTCCCTTCGTGAACTTCCTCATTATTGCAACTAGGTGATTATGGTTGTAAATAAATGTTGTCACTTCTTTTGCTTTTTCAACCATTTCTTTGACATTCTTTCTCTTTCCAATATCTTCCAATATAAGATCAATACAATGTGCAGCACACGGTGACCAAAATATATGTGTTCTCTTTAGCATCAACAAATTTCCTGCAGACTTATATGTTGCTTCATTATCTGTCACAATCTGCACCACATTCTCCTCCCCAATCTCATCCACTACTTTATCCATCAAGCTAAAAATATATTCAGCATTTTTTATTTCATCCGAGGCATCAATTGACTTGTGGTACACTGTTCCCAAGTGGCAATACACCATGAAGTTGATCATGCTGCGTCTTGTTGGGCCAGTCCAACCATCACACATGATCGTGCATCCTCTGGCCTGCCATATGGGTAAAGGTATTTACGTATGCCTTTGTATCTGCATACTCTGCGTCTGTCCATTTTCCCCTAATCTCCTTGGCTGTGGGAGCTTTAATTCCTTCACCTGCTTCTGCTGCTGCATCAATTACCACCTGCCAATATGGAGAGTTTGCCGCATTAGGGGGTATGTTGGCATGTATAAATAACTTTGCTGCTGCCCTACCCAGTTTCTCAACAGAAGTTCTACTCCACATTTGTTTTATCTTCTTTTGTTTACTAGATTCTTTCCTAAAGAGGATCGGATCAACAGAGGGTCTCCTAGGCACATCTTCTTCTTCCACATCTACATCTATAGGATGACGATCTACATGTGAAGATGTGCCCCGCCGGCTGCTAAACATACGCCTTAATCCACCAAACATACTCCCTCCAACCCCAGCTGTACTTCCCGTTGGGGCTGCAGTTGTACTCCCCTGGCCACTCCCACTCCCACTCGCACTTGAACCAAACGTGCGTCGACGTTCTTCCTCTTCACGAGCATAGCGCACGCTTTCTCTCCTAGCTATAGTCATTTCTCGATCAGAATCTTCCTCAGAATCAATGATGTCTTCGCCACGAACGCCCATATATTCTGGACCAAACACCTCTTGTCGGGCCGCATCAAGGATATCATCTTTCTTTTTCTGCACAGCAGCTCGTTTCCCCCTTTGACTCTTCTAAATTGGCTTGCATCAGTATCATTATCTCTTTGGGAACTTTGGTGCATCCTGCAACTTGACCCTTTCGATGTGCCAAATGTTGTTTAAGTCGCGTAATTCCACCATTTATTACTCTATCACAATAGTTGCATTTTATTTGGTGCCTTCCACCACCTACCCTCTGACAATGTTCCCATCCAATATCCTCATTTGCAGTTCCACTTCCAGTTCCAGTCCTAGACATTTTTTAATTAGAGATGGCTTATGTGATGTGGCTATGTCACTTAGATACTGAGTCTAAGAGTGAAATACTTAGATTTTAAAATTTATAAATGTAATTGTAAATCTTAAATACAGATAATGAAATCAAGTACTAACTACTAAATTCAAATACTAAAGTAACTAAACCCTATGGGCTACAGCCTACAAAGTACAACTACGAAGCTCCAAAGTCCAAAACGGCAAAACCTGTCGAAAAAATAAAAATATAAACATACATTAGTCATTACTCATTAATCTGTAAATATGATTCTCCATGCTTTTGAAAAAAAATGATTTTCTCTAATTTTTAAAATTATTCCGAAATTTAAACAAATACAAAAAAAATAACAAACCATATGCATAATCTGTAAAATGCACATGATTATGTTCTATTATAAGTAACACATGTTATCCAACCTTTAAACTAGAATTTTTTTTTGAAAATATTAATTTTCCCTAATTTTTAAAAATATCCCGAAATTAAAAAAATACAAAAAAATTAGCAAACCATGTGCATAATCTGTAAAATGCACACGATTATGTTCTATTATAAGTAACACATGTCATCCAACCTTTAAATCAGAATTTTTTTTTGAAAATATTAATTTTCTCTAATTTTTAAAATTATTCCGAAATTAAAAAAATACAAAAAAAATAGCAAACCATGTGCATAATCTGTAAAATGCACATGATTATGTTCTATTATAAGTGACACATGTCATCCAACCTTTACATCAGAATTTTTTTTTGAAAATATTAATTTTCTCTAATTTTTAAAATTATTCCGAAATTAAAAAAATACAAAAAAAATAGCAAACCATGTGCATAATCTGTAAAATGCACACGATTATGTTCTATTATAAGTAACACATGTCATCCAACCTTTAAATCAGAATTTTTTTTTTAAAATATTAATTTTTCCTAATTTTTAAAATTATTCCGAAATTATAAAAATACAAAAAAAATAGCAAACCATGTGCATAATCTGTAAAATGCACATGATTATGTTCTATTATAAGTGACACATGTCATCCAACCTTTACATCAGAATTTTTTTTTGAAAATATTAATTTTCCCTAATTTTTAAAATTATTCCGAAATTAAAAAAATACAAAAAAAATAGCAAACCATGTGCATAATCTGTAAAGTGCACATGATTATGTTCTATTATAAGTAACACATATTATCCAACCTTTAAACCAGAATTTTTTTTTGAAAAAAATGATTTTTCCTAATTTTTAAATTTATTCCGAAATTATTCCGAAATTAAAAAAAATACAAAAAAAATAGCAAATCATGTGCATAATCTGTAAAATGCACATGATTGTGTCCTACTATAAGTAACACATGTTATCCAACCATTAAACCGGAAAAAAAAAAAAAACATGATTTTTACTAATTTTTAATATTAATCCGAAAATAGACCGAAATTAAAAAAAATATAAAAAAAAATATAAAAATCAGTTGCATAATCTTGAAATACACATTTTAACATTTTACAATGGCTACAACATCATATCAAGGTGGAAAAAAAGTGATTAGAGGAAGAAAAATGTATAAATACCTATTTTTGGATTTCTTCGAAAAATGGCCCACGGAGCTTCGATTCATCCAAATCGTAGAAATTGGTCGTTTTAATTCTCCAAAATAGACTAATTGTGGTCGTTTTTAGCAAAAGAACAGATTAAAAAAGAAATGGGGGAAGAAAAGTGGGAAGAAAATGCAAAACAACAAGTATTTATAAAAAAAAAAAAATGACCGTTTTTTGACCGTTACGGGGGCCGTAACGGCCGTTTTGGGCCGTACCGGCCGTTACGTCCCCGTAACGGACCGGTACGGTCAAAATTCCTGGGGTCCCCGATTTGGACCCCGTATCGCGTAACGGTACCGGGCGTTTCCGGTACGTATCGGCCGGTACGGTTACGTATCGGCCGGTACGGCACACCTTGTGCTCAATCCCCACTGCTTCTTGTGGTGTGGTCCACTTGAGCTTTGGATCTACCTCATTTTTTTGGCTCATGCCCTAGAGTGATTTGGCAAAATGAATGGATGACATGGATAAAACACAGATATCATCATGGTGGGGCCCATAGAGTTTTGCCACGTATACACAATACTGGTGTCGGTGCTATGTTCTACACTACACAATCCGAGTCCAAAAAAGGGCAGTAAGCTTGTTAAGTGATATAGAAGTACTCTTAATTTGGATGGACATTATTTTTTCTTCCAACCACCAATTTTTCTAAAGTAACTTTGATATGCTTTATCATTGTGCCAATGTTATTTTTGGTCCATCACATAGTTCACAATGAACTCTACCCGCTCAATGGCGTGAATTTCTAACACGTGAGTCATCTGCGTGGATCTCTAACACGTTGCACACTCACATGAGGACTATCGTTACGTGATCCTTGGCATGACTCCCTTTTCTCAGTCCACAAAGCATAGTATATCTGATAAGATTTTGTGCTTGTAGAAAGACTAAAATGCCCTTTTATAATTTAGTAACATCTACGTGTGGAAATTTCATATAATAATTTTAAGGGAATTTTATAAATTACTACCTCATTAATTAGTTATTTACATCATGGTACCTTTTTTGAATTTCAATAAGCTACCCCATTAATCCAGGAAATCATCATCTAAGTACCTTCTGTTAGAATTTTTTAAACGGAAGTTGGGATTCCGCCGTGCGAACAAGGGTCGGTGGCTCGGGTGGTTCCCAAGTGATGTTTATATGAAATCCACTCCGACCACCATGTGTCACCCCATGTTAGGGCTAGGGCCCAAAAATCAACCCCATCTAATCATCTGGTTGGCTAGACCATAGAAAACAGTTTTTACCATTGATAAATAGTAAAATATAAGTGAGGTCCAATAAATGAATAGATGTGACTGATTTTTGCATGAAGAAATCATCATGGCAATTCCAACCTATTAGACGGGTTGGATGTTGCACACATTTGAAAGGTTGGAAGGTATATTTTGGATGGGCTGTAATTTGTTGGTCTAACTAGTCGGCCGTGCAACATTCTCTTTTTCCACGGAAATTTACAACAGTTGAGAGGTAGTCTCCCGTCATTGATTTGTTTAAGGGGCCCACCATAATGTATATGTGAAATCCACTCTGACCATTAGATGCGTCACCCCACTTTTGGCTCAGGATAAAAATAAAAATAAAGATTAGGTTCACCTATGATTTCAGGTGGGCCACACCAAAGGAAACTGTTGGAGAGAGACATCCACCCTTGATTTTTATAGCGCCTATGTTGATGAATATATGAAATCCACACCACCCATTAGATTTCAAACCAAAATTTAGGCCTAGGGCCGAAAAATTAGATCTATTTGTGATTTAGGTGGGCTACACTAGGGAAATAGTGTGGAGGGTGATTGTTGCCTTGCACACTGCTTCAAACCATGTGGTGCACTTGAATCATGGATGGGGCTGATTTTTGGGCCCTCGGCCTAAAATGGGGTGACACACATGGTGGTCGGAGTGGATTTCATATAAACATCACGGTGGGGCCCACCCGAGCTTCCGGCCCCTTGCTTGCACTGTGGAAGCCCAACTTCCATTAAAGGAATCCAACGGAAGGTACCCAACTGATAAAATTTGAATTAAGGGGTATCTTATTGAAAACCTTTTTGAAAAAAAGGTACCGGGATGTAAATATCTAATTAATGAGGTAGTAATTTGTAAAATTTCCTAATACGCATGCATGAGGGGGTTATTTGCAGTATAGATAGAAAGAGAGGGGGGGGGGGGGGGGGGGGACATATTGGAGGATGATCTACATATTGACGGAGATTTTTGGATTTTTTGAAAAAAATTATTTCATTAAAAATATATAAAAAAAAACCAGATTGATCAGCAATCATTTAGCCTTAATTTGCAAGTGTTTACGAGAGTTTGCTGATTTTAATATCAGTTACACTCTAATTTGCAGATTTGGGAAAAATGGGGGAAAATTCAAAAATTTCCCCATTTGACCCATTTAAATTACAATTTGAGTATGAGAGAATCACGTTGGACATGTTGGAGGTTGATCTACAGATTGACGGAGGGTTTTGGATTTTAAAAAAAAATAGTTTTTTAATTAAAAAATATCATAGGTATATTTCTACTTTTTATATGGCTTTTTATTTGCTCATGTTTTCATGTCTTCTCATATCTATAAATGATATGAACCGATTTCGAGTATAATTGCATCACTTTTGTCAGACAACTCCGTTTAGGACTCTATACAACGAAAACTTATTATATGTACCTTTTTTTTGTGATTTTTTGGCTTCTAAGTGTGTATTGTGTATTGTTATTTTTTTCAACATCCCCTCTAGCTCCATGGGAGAATTTGACCAATTTTCCAATGTTTCTAAAAAACAGTGATACTTTACGTGATACTTCCAATATTTCCCATGTGATACCCAATATGTTTCCGTCTCCCAAGGGTGCTTGATACCGATAATGAAAACATTGGATGCACTCCTTGTTTTCACTTGCTCACAACCATGTTTTCAGTATCAACGTTATCAGCTGATATATCCCACAATATATCTTGTATCCCACCAATGCGATACGAAACACACAGGTGGTACTGATATATCACACCTGTTTGATCCGATGAGCATTTTCCATCCTTTTCTTTTGCTGTAAATCATGTTCTATTAGTGTCAAATGGTTACAAATTCATGATTTTTCATGTTTATTTGGGGCTTTGATTTTGAGACTTGGAGACGGACTGAATTGTGGAAAATTGGAAAATTTCAATTTTTCGCAAATTGGTTGCAATCTTTGTGTCCAAACACAAAATCAAACACGTATGTAACCTGATCTAGGGATTCTTCTTTTGCTTTTGAGTGCATTGCTTGTGTTTCCATACATGTCTTCTTACATTTATAAATTATATGAAGAGACTATGAATATACTTGTGTTAGTTCAGTCAGACAATGCATAGAGTAGGACCCCATACAAAGGAAACCTATCATGTGCACTTATTTTTTGTAATGTTTTGATTTCTATGTGTGTATTGATGTCTTTTTCAACAATCTCTAAAGTTTCATTGAAAAATTCGACGAATTTCCCAATATTCACCATGTTTCCCAACAACAGCGATACAACCGATATATCCCATATGATAACCAATATGTATCTATATCAGTAGGGTGCGATATATTATGTGATAATGATACAGAAAACATTGGCTCACAATGGCCACTCTAGGATCAAAATTTTATACTCTTATCCTTTGCAGCCATTCTTAGATCAAAATTTTCTATTGTCTTGCTTTTTGTTGCTATATTTTCGCTAGTAGTCGGGATCTACCAAGAGGAGGGAAGAACATACTTCTGTTTACCATTAGGGAAAAGGGTACTTAGGCTGTCTACATGCTCGGATGAACATCTTTTCTTTGCTTCAAGATTTGTCAATGCATATGTTTTGGTGAAACCTGTATGTCAAATTGCATAAAATCTCTTTTTTTAATTTTTATTTTTTTATTTGAAGCTTTTTGGCAAAAATTGATAAATATGTAAAATGGGAGCCTCTTGACATCATCAGGATTTCCTTTTACTTTCAATTTCTTTTTTTGTTAATTCTGTTTCAAGGTGTGGAAGTATTTCATTTTGAATTTTCATTGGTTACTTCACTGTACTTTATAATAATGTAGTGTGTTAATCCTCCTCTTAATGCTTAAAACTTGTTGTTTTGTACCCAATATTGGTTTTAGTGAATTTAGTTGATGCAAAGGTAAACTGTTTTTTGCCTTTTCTTTTCTTTTCTTTTCTTATTCAGGTGCCAGGCTGACCTTTTGCTTGCAACTCTATGCACACGTTCGATACAAACCCGTGAAGGAAACATTGTCAAAGCTCTTGACTGTAATGCTGCTATAGCTAGTCGTGATGCCTTAGCGAAGACTGTCTATTCTCGGTTATTTGACTGGTGTGCAAGCTCTCATTGCTTCTTCCAGACTAGTCGTGTTTGTGCCAACACCAGGAATATTTATGAGTTACTATATTGTTTTAAATGTATATTTCAGGCTGGTTCAAAAAATTAATAGGTCTGTGGGGCAAGACCTGAATTCCAAGATTCAAATTGGAGTCCTTGACATCTATGGCTTTGAGTGCTTCAAGACTAACAGGTTTTTCAACATCAGGAATATAATATTTTATGAATTTACTGTTTATAATATCAATCATAATTTTTCTCATCCTTACTGTTTTTCTAGGTTTTCTGTCCTCTCTTAACATGCTTGGCCAAGCTGCCTTTTTGTCCATGATCACTGTTAAAAAATTGATTTCCTTTCTTTCTTGCCCAGTTTCGAGCAGTTCTGCATTAACTTTGCAAATGAAAAACTTCAGCAACATTTCAATGAGGTGGGTTTGTGTTGTGGAATTTGCTAAAGTAGTTCTGTGTTATGGTACCTGATGTCATTTTCACTTTTCATTGCAGCATGTGTTTAAGATGGAGCAGGAGGAGTACAGCAAAGAAGAAATCTTGTGGAGCTACATTGAATTCATAGACAACCAAGATGTCTTGGATTTGATAGAGAAGGTTTTTGGTCACTTTTCTTGGAAAGTTTTTGTTTACTTTTCTTGAAAGTTAATTATAATATGATTTGGGGGTGCTTATTGATATGAACCCATACTCATTGATGGATTTTCTTTTTTCTGATTTGGGAAACGAAGGTTGAGACTAGGGCTGAAAGTTGGGCGGGTTCAACCCGACCGACCCGTGACCGACCTGACATTGGGTTGGGCTTGGGCAAGAAGTATCGAACCCGATCTCGAGCTTGGGCTATGAAAACATCAACCCGATGAAGTTTGGGTTGGGCTTGGGTTGAGGTCTCGGGTTGCCCGACCCAACCCGAACCCGAACCCGATCTATATACAAGTTACTTATACTTTTATTATACTTTAGTGAAGTAAACTCATAATGTTTACTTATAGTTTAACTTATTTGTTTAGAAAAAGTGAAGTTCTTTACATAAATAAGTACATGTATAATTAATAAAGCCATAGGTACAAAAAACAAGGCGCGTATTGAGACATAATACACTAAAGTAATAATGAAAATATTAACATATATCAACCCGACCAACCCGATCAACCCGACCGAGCCCGCTTGGGTTGGGCTTGGGTTGAGAATTCTCAACCCGAGGTTGGGTTGCGTTGGGTTAGGGTTGAGGTATAAGAACCTTGGGTTGGGTTAGGGTTGAGCAGCAACCCGACCCAACCCGCCCGACTTTCAGCCCTAGTTGAGACCCCTGTTGAGCTTTTGGTTAATCTTGGTTCTAGAAGCATCCCATCAAATATCATTGAAGAACTAAATAGCTTATCTGAATTTGACCTTTCTTGTCTTCATATTCCAATGCTTCCACCTTTTAGTGTTAGCCTTTTGCATTCAAGGGCATGCATGGTTGTTCTAGGTTTTGAGGGAATCTAAACCTTCAGGCATGGATTTTCCTGGTTAAATGACCAACAACTAGGCTTGGGAGAATGGCAACTGGGAAAGGGGATCAACTTGCAACACTCAGGGAGGATGATGAAGAACTGAACAGTGGGAGCGGTTGGGGGTATTCTAGTGATATGGAATTCGGCAATTTGGAGCAAAGAGGATAGCTCGGTAGGTGATTACATGGTATTAGTGGTGTTAAAGGAAAAGGGGACTGGTTTTAGATGGGTGCTCTCTTCAGTGTATGGGCCATGTAAATCGAAATATCTCAACGATCGGGTTGAACTGGATTCTTGTCATAATAGGTGGGACTTACTGTGGTGTTTGGGAGGCGACTTCAATGTCATAAGGGAGATTCACAATAAGTCAAATGGAAGGCGGATCTCTAAAAGCATGAATTTTTTTTTTCCGATTGGATCTTCCAAAATGAGATGATGGACCTTTCGTTAGGAGGTGCTAGGTTCACATGGTCGAATGGGCAGACATCTCCAATTATGTATAGGTTGGACAAGTTTCTTATTTCCCCAGGATGGGCAGAGAAATAACCACTTATTAGTTAGAGGGGTCTTCGAAGACCATTTTCTGATCACTGTATTGTGCTTTTGGAGGTGGATGAGGAGGATTGTGGACCACGGCCGTTCCGTTTTGAGTTAGCATGGTTAGAAATTGAAGGTTTTGGGTCTAAGTGTGGAGTGGTAGGCGACTTTTTCAATGGATGGGGGAACAGGGGTTTCCCTCTTCCAAAAACTGAAACACTTGAAACAGAAGATAGTGGAGTGGAAAAAAGAGGTTCTTTTTGCCCAAGAGGTGGAAAAGGATGACATTCTTTTTCAAATTCAAAGACTAGACTCTAAAGAAGAGGAAACGAATTCATCGGAGGATGAAAATGTGTGGAGGGAAGTGTTCAGAGCTAAAGACAATGCTAGGTTGAGGGAGGATTAGATTAAATGGAGACAAAGGTCTAGGGCAACCTGATTCAAAGCGGGAGATAAGAATACCAACTTTTTCATGCGTTGGCTAGTGAGAGAGTGCGAGTTAACAAGATTTCTTCGTTACCGGTAGATGGTCAAACGATCGAGGGGAAGTCTAAAATATGCGACTCTATAGTACAATTTTACAAAAATCTTTTGGCTAAGGATGAGGGAATAAGGTCGACGCTCGACAATTTTTTTTTGAAACGATTTCGTATTAAGAAGCGTGCTTGTTGGAACAACCGTTTTCAGAAGGTGAAATCAAGTAAGCAGTGGCAGATTTGTGGAGCGACAAGGCTCCTGGGCCAAATGGTTTTCTGATAGCATTTTTCAGAAATTTTGGGATTGTGCGAAAGGTGATGTAGTCAGTTTCATGCGAGAATTTTTTGAGACGGGCTTTATCGCTAAACAACTAGGAGTTACTTTTATAGCTTTAGTTCCCCGAAAGGAAGGAGCAAAATGTTTGAAAGATTTTTGCCCAATTAGTTTGTTGGGGGGTCCCCATAAGATTCTGGCAAAGGTGTTGGCTGCAAGATTCAGGAAAGTGTTAGGAAGTGTTATTTTAGAATCTCAAGTGGCATTTGTGGATGGAAGATAAATCGTAGATTGTTTTTGGGGGGTGGGGGGACAGTGCGATAGTTTGTTTCAAAAATAGTTCGGCTCAAAGATTTTCTGGCCCGTTGCTACCTTTTGAGACCCGATTGCATTTGGACTCGTTGGAGAGAGATACTCCAATAGATACAGGGGCTTCCTATGGGTAGATTATGATCTGCGATTCTGCGGTAGTAATTGTGATCCATATCTTGGAAGGCCATCGAGTTTTGAGGCAGAAAAGAGTCAACATCAAACCAGGTAGGATGACCTTGCTCGTATTGTTCTTGTTATCCCAGCATCTGTCACCCCCTTGGTAGTCTGACAACAATCTGTTAATAGGGAGGTCATTGCTTCGGGTAAGATCACATGATAAATTCGGTGGCACCTATGTTATTTAAATGTAGACCAATAAAATTTCTATGGCCCAAGGAAATGAAGTGGATTAAGCTGGTGACGATGGAGATTGCACTTCCAGTGGGAGTAACATTTGGGGACAGATTGGAGGACTATGTATCCTATTTCGAATGGGTAGAAGAAAGGGGTAGGCATTTCTAAAGAAAGAGTGCGGGCTTTTGTGGATGTTTTTTGGGTGTGAGCTTTTTTTCCAACAACGTACTTAGTGTTATGTTATGTATAAGGAGACCGACGAAGCACATGTGGGATGGAGTTATTGAAAGATGTGATAGGAAGATTTCTAAATGGCAGTCCAGATTCTTATCTATGGGTGGGAGGATGGTTATGATTAAATCATCTATGTCGCATCTCCCGGTCTATTTTATGTCTCTCTTCAAATGCCCAAAATCCGTTCTAAAGGCATTGGAAAGACGAAGAAGGGATTTTCTATGGGAAGGGTTGGGGGAGAAGCACAAGTTTCACCTTTTGAAATGGGAAGAAGTTTGTAAATCAATGGTTCAAGGAGGTGTGAGAATCTTAAAGTTAGAAGAGCTGAATCTGGCGCTTTTGGGGAAATGGGTATGAAGGTAAATCATCTATGTTGAATCTCCCAGTCTGTTTTATGTCTCTCTTCAAATGCCCAAAATCCGTTCTGGAGGCATTGGAAAGACGAAGAAGGGACTTTCTATTGGAATGGTCGGGGGAGAAGCACAAGTTTCACCTTTTGAAATGGGAAGAAGTTTGTAAACCAACGGTTCAAGGAGGTGCGAGAATCTTAAAGTTAGAAGAGATAAATCTAGCGCTTTTGAGGAAATGGGTATGGAGGTTTGGGTCGGAGGGAGAGGCGAGATGGAGAAAGGTATTAGAGAAAAAAATAATGGGGTTGAGGGAGGGGGATGGTGGATGAAGGCTTCATCTTTATATCGATGTTCTAACTTGTGGAAATCGGTAGCGTCCTTGAAAGAGAGCGTGGGAAGGGATAGGCTTTCATTTGGGGGATGGGAAAAGAGTTTGATTTTGGTTAGATAGGTGGGTGGGAGAGCTGAGGTTGGGAGAGAGGTTTCCATCTTTAGCAAGGCCAAGGGAAGAGGGGGAGGTGGTGAGTGATTGTTATTCATTTTTAAGGGAGGAAGTTACTTGGATGCCTATTTTTAGGAGGAATCATTCAGATGGAGAATTCGAAGTGTTTGTTCAGTTGCTTGCAATGTTATTAAAGGTTTCTCTTCCTGTTTCAGAAGCGGACTCCTTGAGATGGTTCAAGTCCAAGACAAGATCTTTCTCAGTTAGATCACTCTATCGGTATTTGAGCGCATCTGTTGATAATCAGGAGATGGCGGCAATGACTTTTCTCTGGCATTGTGGTGCTCCTCTAAAGGTGGCGGCTTTTGGATGGCTAGTAGGAAGGAATAGAGTTCTAACGATAAACAATCTTTGTAAGCGCAATATGTATCTCCCAAACGTTTGCTTGATGTGTTACAAAGATGCGAAATCTGTAGATCACCTGTTTATGCTCTGCGTATTTGCCAAAGAGGTGTGGGGTCTTCTTCTCAAATTCTTCGGGGTTCTATGGGTGTTTCTGAAGACGATTGTCAAATTCCTCATTGCTTTGCACGACGGGGGGATAGGGAAAGAAAGGAAAAGGGCGTGGCGATTAAGTTTATTAGCGACTCTTTGGGCTTTATGGTGGGAAAGAAACTAGCGCTGCTTCAACAACAAAATGAGTAGCCCTGTGCAAGTGTGCAGTAGGGCAATCCTTAATTTGAAGTATTGTGTGGAAGTATAAATAGATCAATCTTGTTTTTGCTTTTGTCAGGGGAGCTTCGGCTAGGGGCTGTTGTTCCTGTGTTCACGTGTATATTTGTATTGTCTGGCCTCGGCCTTTTTATATATCATCAATGTTTAAAAAAAAAAAAAACCTTTAGGCATGCTAAGCATAATTATATGAAAGGAAGGCATCTAAAATGGGCTTGGGGTTGTCCTTTCCATCTACAATCTTGTTTGATTTCAGGGACTACAAGCAGAGAAGTTTGTAAACTTGGATTTTTGTACAAGATAAAATGCATGACAATAAATTCACGAGGTCCAACGGAAAAACATATTGGTTTGTGTGGCCTGATTTGATGATAAAATTTAGAATTTTTCTGTTTATTTCTATTTAGTTGGATATATAGTATCACTTATGTTTGAGTTACGGCATGCTTTTTTAAAATGATAACACAAAATTTCATTGACAGAGGTAAGTGCAGTAGAGAAAGGTGGGGGATAGAGATCTTCTAACAGCCCCACCGACAAGGATTAAGGGCTTTTCTATTAAACCTTTTAGATAGGGTAAGCCCCATTGCCCAAGATGGTACCTCCCTTTGCGTTGAGTAACACTGCTAACATATGGATGGCTGTTTATAGCATCCTATTGTTACATTCCTTCCAGACAGTCCAACTAACTAAAAGCAAAGAGTGCTGCCACAACCAGTGTTTTAAATATTGACGATATCGGCCGATATATCCCACGATATATCTTGTATCCCACTTGTGCGATATGAAACACACAGGTAGTGCCAATATATCCCACATGTTCGATCATGTGAGCATTTTCAATTTTCAACCCCCTTTTTTGTTGAAATTATGTTAAATCAGTGTCAAATGGTTAAAAATCCATTGGGTCTTCATGTTTTTCATGAAAAACCATGGAGTTGGAGCTTTGATTTCGATATCCATTGGTTCTTCATGTTCTCTGTGTTTTTTTTTTTTCGAAATTTTCCTTCAGCCAACTATCAATTGAGATTAATTTCGAAGTATTTGATGAAATGATCATCACATACACTTTAATTTCGAAATTTGAGTCTAGGTCATACCTTTTGGTGAAAATTCAAAAATTTCCCAATTCCTCCCAAATTGTTTGCAATGTTGCACTCCAATCATGAAATCAAGCATGTATGATGGCTAATCTACTGATTTGTCAAGTCATTATCAATTTTCGAAAAATAAAAATCATTTTTATTAAAATATTATTTATTTATTTTTTGAAATTTCCCTTCAACCAGCTGTCAATTGAGACTAATTTGGAAGTATTTAGGAGTGTTTGATGAAATGATCATCACATGCACTCTAAATGTTATGAATTCAATTTTAATATAGTTGCATAGGTTCAGTTAGCACATAGCTTAGGACCCTATACAAAGGAAACCTATTATGTGCACCTTTTTTTTTGAGATGTTATGATTTAAAGTGTGTATTTAGGTCTTTTTTAACAATCCTTGAAGTTTCATTGAAAAATTCAACCATTTTTTTAATGTTTCCCCATGTTTCCTAAAAAGTGTGATAAATTACTTGATACAAACAATATATCTCGTGCGATAACCGTTACATATCTGTATCCCAAGGATGCGATACATAACGCGATACCGATATTTTGAACATTGGCCACAACAATCTCTTTCTTTTGGCTCGAACACCCCCATTTCTAGGCTTGAACCAAGAATTCAACATGACATGGATCAATATGTATCAAGCATCACGTGTATCTTCCTGAAAACCCTGAATGCAAAATCACAATGGATGAATAGATGGTACACTAACTAGGCATCGTTGAGATGCATATTGCAAATATTCTTGATCCTCTTCCTCCTATGTAATTGCTCAATGGTTAAAACTTTATCATTAGTGTGTAGCCAAACAAGCACATACATTTTTAGGAGGGCTAAGATAATGCTTGTATTGTGTGCCCGGAGAATGCCCTCCATGTGTCAACTGGTGGTGTAGGTGTCTGATAGATAGCCGAGCATAAAGGTAATACTCCAATAGCCTTTTTGAGTTGATGGAGAACCCAAAAGGCACTCCATGCCTACGCCGTTCCACTAATAGTATGCCACACCAATGTTTTTATGCCAAGACTTGCAACGATTGAAAAGACTCTCAGACAATGGCACCCATGGCGTTAAATGTATCTGTGTTGTTTCATCACAATCACAGGCATATGCCGTTAAGTTCACTAAGGTTCTTGCTTCTTAGAACTTGGCATTGAACATTGAAGTAGACATGCATATACTGAGCATTAACGCCATGGTATACCTGCTTCCATTCTTAAATATGTTAGATACTGATACTGACATTTACTCCTATATGACGTAGTCACGTGGCAAGGGTGCCTAGTGCCAAAGTGTTTGGCATTGCTAATTTAAAAATCTAGGCACATGTTTAATTGGCGTTAAACACTGAAGGTCGTCTTGGTGCACATATATTGAGCATTAATGCCATGGTATACTTGCTTCCATTCTTAATTTTTTTTTCTAGCATTGACTCCACATCTTGCCGTTAATAGCTCTGCGGATGGCGTTTCTTTTAGAGTGCTCCCGCCTTTGATTGCAATAAAGGGGATACTGATGTTCACTCTTGTGTTACCTAGACACGTGGCATGGGTGCCAAGTACCAAAGTGTTCTAAAGTGTCTGACATGGCTAACCTAAGAAATCTTCACACAGGGGACACTTTTTTCATGAATGAATAATATGATTTAAGTCCCGTTCGGGTTCTTTCAAGCCTTTAGAGGTTTGTGTCAAGGTGATTTGCTCTCACATTTTCCTTGTTTTTTTTTGGTTGCTCCTAAGCTTCGAGCAGAATGCTAAGCAAAGGGTAAGTGGTGGTTCTATTTGAGGGTTTAGAATTTCTAACTTTGATTTTCATCTCTCTCATCTCCAATTGGCAGATGATCCACTCGTTTTTTGTGATGCGGAGAAATCTCATGTGGATAATCTGCAGGAAGTTATCCATTGTTTTGAGATGGTCTTAGGCCTTAAAGTTAATCTTACCAAGTGTGAGATTCTGGGTATCCATTTGGAAGAGGGGAGAGTGAAGGAGCTGGTGGAGATCTACAAATACTGTGTGGGTTCCTTCCTGTTATCCTAATTGGGTCTCTTTTTATGTATAGGGAAGCCTCCTAAGGCACTATGGAATTTGGTGATTGAACGTATGGAGAGGAAGCTGTCACCTCGGAAAGCAAAGTTTCTTTCTCTCGGTGGTAGAATCATGTTGATCAAGAGCGCCTTCTCAAATCTTCTCAAATCTTCCTCTGTATTTCATGTTGTTATTCCCGTCCCGAATTGGTTCTTCTTAGAATCAACAAGTTGCACAAGGATTTTTTGTGGCATGGTGGGGCCCATAATGGGAAATTCCACATCCCTGAATTGGAAGGAAGTTTGTAGGCTATTCAAGGAAGGTGGTGTAAGGATTAAGAATCTTGACAATGTTAACTCGACTCTTCTGGGTAAGTGGGTGTGGGGATTTGCAGCCGAAGAGGGCGCTCTTGGAGGTCTGTTGTTGCTGGAAATTATGGGTTGTCTGGATTAGGACGGTGGACTAGGAGCTTTATAGAGCTTAATATTGTTGGAAATTGATTGCCTCTTGGTCTCCTTGGAGGATGGGTTTTCGGTTCGTAGGGGTGAAAGGACCCTATTTTGGGACGACTTTTGGTTGGGGAATTCCTTGCCTTGCTTTGTGCTTTTCCCCGGATTGCTAAGCTGTGCTCGAATCAAAATATCTCAATCGGCGATTGCTTTTCGATTCAGGGCAATGGTGGAGCGTGGATTCCTCTTTCCTATTGCAACCTCTTAGATGAAGAAATTGGCGAGTTGGCTTGCCTTCTCGGTTGTTTGGAAGGTTTTTGTCCTAATCCTTTTGAAAAGGATGAATTAATATGGAGGAGAGATAAATCAGGAGGGTTTTCAGTCTGATCCTTCCTTGTAGTGATCTTTGAAGCCTCGTCTGCTGTTGAGTGTCTCCATACTGGCGCTTTGTAGCGGGATGGGGCCCTGTTGAAAGTTGTGGCGTTCACATGGTTGGTTGGGAGGAACAGAATTTTAACTGTTGATAATTTGAAGAAAAGGCGTATGGTGCTCCCTAATATTTTGCCTCCTTTGCTTGAACAATGTGGAATTGGTGAATCACATCTTCATCCATTGCCCTTATGTGAAGGGTTTTTGGGATGGTATCCTTTTTGCTTTCAACATTCCCTAGTTTATGCATTTTTCTCTTGGGGCTGGTTTGGCATCTCTACTCTAATTCAATAAGAGCTTTTTCAATAAGAACTACTCCAATAAGATCTTTTTGTTCTAGCTCTTGTTTTAAATAAGCTTGTTTGGTAAAATCTCCAAAAAAGCTCTTTTTAAAATAAGCATGTTTGTTAAAACTTTCAAATAAGAGCTTTTTGTAGGGGTAGTTGGCGTCATTTTTAAAATTTACAACAACTTTATTATAAGAGCAATCCAAATGGTTGTTGTGGTGGATCTCTTCATAAATGAATCATGCCCCAAATGGCAAAAGCATGGATGACTATAATCTTCATATTTTAAGACATTTGGTCTATCCATTATGTCGTACATTAGATGTGGATCAACCATAATATGGAGCCCACCTTTGATGTGTGGACCGTCCATTGTGTGAGTCAAACCTTCAAACAAGGCCCGTCTTGGATGTGGGCCATTCATCATTAGGGGCTCACCTTAATGTAGGTCATCCATCATGTGGGGCTGACCATCAATGCTAATTGTCCTTTATTTGGGGCCCCTCAATGCCAATTACGCATCAACCATCACTTGGACTCCACATTTGATGTGCCCATAGTGTGGGCCCTACCTTTGAAGTGGATTGTCCATCATGTGGGGCCCACTTTTGATATCCATCATTCATCATGTGGGGCGCACTTACGTGGATCATCCATCATGCAAACCCAACTTTGGATATGGGTCATCACGCATGCGAGACCTTGGATGTTGACTGGCAATTAAGTGGGGCCCACTTGATGTGGACTGTCTGTTATGAGGGGCCACACTTTTTTGTGGGACATCCATCATGTGAAGCCCACTCCGTCCATTATGTGGGCCCACAGGACTATTCATTGTGTGGGGCCCCATCTTCATTATGGATCGTTCATCATGTGGGCCCTTCTTTGATGTCAACCGACCATCATGTGGGCCCACATTTGATATGGATAGTCCATCATGTGGGATCCACATTTGATGTCCACCATCCATCATGTAGGTCCCACCTTTGCTATGGACCGCCCATCATGTGGGGCCCGACCTTCAATATGGGTTGTTCATCATGTGGGCCTACCTTTAATGTCAACCTTCCATCATGTGGTCCCACATTCAATGTCCACCATCCATCATGTGGGTTCCACCTTTGATGTGGACCATCCATTAGGTAGGGCCTACTTGATGTGGATCGTTCATCATGCGGGGCCATACTTTGAAGTAGGCCATCCATCATGTGGGGTTCACCTTTGGTGTGACCGTGCATGATGTAGGCCCATCTTTGATATGGTTCATTCATCATGTGGGGCCCACCTTCAATATGGGTCGTTCATCATGTGGGCCTACCTTGAAGAAATTATAAAGAGAAGAGAAGAGGGTAAGATGGTAATTACTTGAAAAGTTTAAGGACAAACTTGTCCAAAAATTAGTCCAAAATGTCTACCCTCTTAAGCCAAATAAGCTTGGTTTCAAAAACTAACCCCTCCCTCCCATCTTATTAAATGAGAGCGCATTTGCTACTTTCTAAACAAATAAGCACCCTAATTAGACGTTTGCCAAACAGTCTAAAAGCTTATTTGTTTAGAAATAAGCCAATAAGCTCTTATTTGTAGAGATGCCAGACGCCCAGATGTTTGCTTGTGGTTTTATGGTCTATTTGGTTGGAAAGGAACTCTAGATGTTTTAATAATATCATCAAAATAACTTTTCTCTTACTGGAGAGTGGGGGCCTTGATTTTTGGGTTTAGGTGGCTGTGGCTGTTGTTTTTCTTCGCTCTGTTTTGCCTTTTGGCTTTTTAATAAATTTTCATTTCTCACATAAAAAAATAAATATATTAAAGATTAAGGAAATTAGAAAGAATGTTCACTTAGTTCCAATAGAAACAAATTACTGGTAGTTTAAAATAACAAATAATTGATTAACAAAACATTAGAAGTCATAGATAATCATCTCAGGAAATTGTAGTTCTTATAAACATCACTTGTTTTGTTAAAATATTAGAACCCAAGCAAAAGAACAAAAAGAACAACGAAGCATGTACTTTCTTGTTATATTAGTCATGGTACGTATAATGGAAAATGAATTCGAATACAGATACACTCACATAGAGAGAGATGTTTGGCTTGACAAAATAAAGTTACATCACAAAAGAATCAAGGATGGTGAGATGAAATCTTGAGCTATGCAGCTCTTTTATGTGGATCGTTATTATCAGTAGCTCTTTTAGTCATTACATTTCGAAAAAACATAGGTATTGTTGGCAAAAGCAATCATTTACTAATTGGGTCATTTTCCTTTGATGAGATCCACTACTTGGAATGAAAAAAGGAATGTTTTACAAAACACTTCTTTTCTTTCGCCCAAGAAAGATTGATTGAACCATCAATAATTCGGAGCGTGAAGTGCAATTAGATCAATTTATTGGGGGATCAATATTATCAATTAGAGGAATTTATGGTTGGCTTGGACCAATAAAATGAAGTATACTGGCTCTGTTCAGAAAATACCAATTTGGTAATCTATGTATGATTACCACTCGTATCATAAATGATTCCTTTATACATATGAGTGATCTCATACTGCCAATCAATGGAGTAATATGATGAATACATCATATATTTGGCGGAAGACATGAAACGAATTGAAAAAAAGAAGTCGTCGTAGCAAAAAGAAGTGGTACTAAGATTATTTGTCCTATATGTGCAAATAGAATTCGGGTGGATCTTTACCCGGAGTAGAGCATAAACCTAAAAGAATTGAAGAGGCCCATTCAGGAACAAGAAAATTACATCGTGATTTGGTGCAAGTTTTGAAGTATCGTGTTGTGTCTAGAGATGTCCCCAAGTGTAGGCAAGGCAAAATCCTAGAAAGTAGAATTGTCCAGGTAACATGGGTTTACTCCTAAGGATGGCATTGCACCTTGATAGCATGCATTCCATCATAGCACGCAAAGCCGAGTAGGCTGGGTGTCAACACTACATGCACACGTAGGGTATGTTTGGATTTGGGTGAAAGCCTTTGTCAGCTATGGACACGAATCTATTTCCTTTGACGTGACAATTTCCTCTATTTGAGAAACTAAGAAGGGGAGGAAATCAATTTCCTTTTCAAACGTATTCCTCAAAAGGTGAGTAAAACCTTTTCCTCTCTGAAGCCTTTTGACATGATGTTTGAAATTGCAAAAAAGTTGTCATTATTACACTTTTCATTCTTTTGGATAGATTTTCCATGGAAATCCGTTGTGCAAAACAAACAAGTGAAAGGTATTGTTTTTCCATCGAGTTGATGTCATGTTTTCCACGGCTTAGGTTAGCATGGTAGTTTCCATTTCAATAATTGGCCAATGTTTTTACCTAATCAAGGTGTAAAAAAGGGTTATGTAATGGCTTTTATGTAACGATAACGGTTGGAACCATTATGCGTTTTGGGACCGATATAGTAAAAAAATTGGCTGTTATGGGCTGTATCCTAATGGTAGTTATGGCCACTGTTACATTTATTGAATACCTTTGCAACCAAACAAGCCTGCAAAGTCTAGTAACTCAGATGTTTCAATTGTCCCGTACTCTCGATCAATCACAACCTGATACGTGTCACTTTGGGGCCTGAGAATCTACGTATTTCCACCCTCTTCCCTGCCCCTCCATTCCTATGTCTCATGTCACGATACAACAATTAGCCTCCTGTCATGCTCTTCTCATGGGTGCCCGTCTAAGGTAAGAGATGAGCCTCCTGGCTGACCTACAAAGTCTGCAAGTGTGCACTAGCCAACCTACAACTCTGCTCTTCCCGGGGAGGTCATACAGCTATCTGAGGGACCTCTTGGGCCATCATGGTTCAGATCATGGTCAAGAAGTCGTGTTTACACCATCGCCTGTGTACTGCACCTGACATATCATCCTCCCCTTAGCTGTCCGAGTGACCTCATAGTGCTAGCTTGACTTATGGTTAAGATCATAGCCTTACCCTGCTGCGAGTGTACTGCACCAAACATGGTCGCGATACAAATGTGTTATATCCTGAATAGCTCTAGGCTGCAGACATATTGGACCTAGTCTATTGGGCAACAATGTGATGAATAAGTGTGCCACCATGTGCATTTTTTTCACCGCCATCAGAGATTCGCAATTCATCCGTGACCCACGAAGTACGATGTGGTTGCCAAATGCACATTTTGAGCATCATCGAAGGCACTGTCAGTCAGCCGAGATCTATGGACACATTCAAGATCTAGTGGCAAAATGGATTCACCTGGAAACAACATGGCTAGAAGTTGACCTCAAGAAATCAGCCCTTGATGCTTCTGAAGCTACACAGGACTGGAATATACATGTACTGCACACGCTGCACATTAGACACCTTGCATTGTATAGATAGGAACTTGGTTTCCCTATTAATTGAGATTTTTTATCCGAGGAGGCACAATTAAGGGTTTGTGGTATGTCATGACCTGGAATACAGTCCCCACAATTCAATAGAACCCCTCCAAAGGAGGAGACTTGAATTAGATTTGGTTTTATCTCTCTTTTGCCAATGATTAAATTCTGTAGATTTGGGTTCTCTTCCAGCCGTGGGGTTGGAATGTTGTTTTTTGCTTTTGCCTTTCTATCTAGTTTTTTAGTTTGTCCCTGCTGTACAGCTTCTAGGGGGTGTTTTGGCATTGCTGTTGTTTGTTTTTTTTCTTTCTTTTTCCGTCTTCTTGTAGCTTGTTTTTTCTGCTCTTAATAAATTTCTTACCTTTAAAAAAATGATTAAATTCTGTAGGATAGAAAACTCTGAAATTGGTTAGAACCAGAAGGATGCAGTTTGATGCTTAAGATCACTCACAGCTCCATCTTGGAGAATGCAATAGGATGACCTAATAAAGAAGCAAGTTACCCATGTTCTATGCTGTAGATTCTCAAAATTGGTAAAATTTTTCATACAAGTTCTTTTAAACGCTCCTAGAATATATTTTGGTTAATTCAAGAAACCCATATATTGAGAAAATTAAGAAACTGATGATTTGTTGAGGCTAAAACCTTGGTTTTGATTTCGTAAGTGCTCCCGGCAGCAAATTATTAAATTTTTTTTTACTCGAGTACTAATACGTTGTTTTGTCATTTGCAGAAACCTATTGGAGTTATTGCTCTCTTGGATGAAGCTTGGTACATGATTTTCTTTCTTTCTTTTCCTTGTCACAATCTGTAATTGGCATTCTTTTTTTATTTGTTCATACCAATTTTTGTTATCTATGCAGCATGTTTCCAAAATCAACACATGAAACTTTTTCTACCAAGCTGTTTCAGAGCTTCCGAACTCATCCAAGGTTCGAAAAGCCAAAATTTTCAGAAACAGATTTTACTATTTCCCACTATGCTGGCAAGGTATGTCAAACTCATCAATTTATTGTTTTCAAATGGAACAGTTTGTTGAAAACTGTTTAATCCGATGGATAAATACTTCTTTGTTCGTCATTCCTTGTTTAATAGGTGACCTATCAAACAAATTCCTTTCTAGACAAAAATCGAGACTACGTTGTTATGGAACACTGCAATCTATTGTCATCATCAAAATGCTCCTTTGTTGCGGGTCTTTTCCCTTCACTACCAGAGGAGTCTTCAAGGTCATCTTACAAGTTCTCTTCTGTTGCCTCTAGATTTAAGGTATCTTTTTGTAATGTTTATTTTGGAGCTTATTTCTAGTAATAGTTGCATTTGCCTTTTTTACTTTTTGTTTATTTCAAAACTGCCTATTTCCCCTTGCTCAGTTGTTAGCATAGCATCAAATGCTCTATGGTGTTGGCTTTTCGTAAATTACATGCACCAAGGTTGCTGCAACGATGTTCCAAGCAGCCACAAGTGTTTGTTTGAATGATGTACTTGTTTCCTTGTCTACTGTCAAAAGCAGCCGCAAGTGTTTGTTTGAATGATGTACTTGTTTCCTTGTCTACTGTCAAAAGAAGCCATCAATGGGTGACGACATGTGGGCATTATTTCATATAATGGGGCAGAGAAAACTTTTCCAATTATTGTCATCATTTGAAAAAGGCCCTTTTCAATTTATGTGTGCAATAATTGTTTCTTTAACTAGGATGTGGGTATGCTGTTGAAACTCATGCCTCATTGTAGGTATGAGCTTTACCGAATAGGAAGAATGAATTTTTCTCTTCCCTATGTAGTTTTTGTTTTTCATCAAGTAATTTTTGGCTAGTAAAATCAATGAACAGTGAACGTGTTGTCTATGCATTTCATTCTTACTTTTTCTATGTTCCTGTGCTTGTTTTGTTTTCCCCAATCTATTTCCAGTTTTTCATTCCCTACCCTCATAATTTGCTATTAAGAATTTTAATTTTAATTTTTTTTTTCTGTTTCTTGAAGTGAGGCTTAACTTCTGTTGTCTTTTCTTTTCCCCTTCTATTTTGTTTGTGGGGGTGTGGTCAGACTTTAATTGTAATTTGCAAAATGCCTTTCCAGCGAAATGGCATTGAAGAAATTATATTGTTTTGGATGAGACCATATCAATGACTTTAGGGCCCCTAAATGCTAAAGAACAATCTTCCGGATTTTATTCCAGGTAGAAATTGCAATTAGAATTTAATAAATCAAGCGAGACTCTTATTTTTGCCAACCTCTCTTCCATCAAACATATTCTTCCAAAGCATCTTCCAAACCCAAGCATCATGGGTGATAACCAATCAGAGTGACCTCTTTATCGGATCATTGTTTTGGTCAATCAATCATTCCGGGCGACCTAGAAGCACCTATGCCTTTAAAAGATCATTGTGATTAGAAGGTTCCAACCATCCATCAAATAATTCTGAATGTTCAATTTTCACGATAATCAATCTGAACTGTTTATTTTCTTGGCCATTGATCTATCTGAAGGGTCATCCAATCAAAGTGATTCTTTAGATGCATGGGGAGCCAGATGTGGGTGGTTAGCTTGGAGCCAGTGTTGACTACATTTAGGGCTGGATTTGGGCGAGGTGTTTAGATTTGTTGATTGGATTTGGGCCTGGATTCTTGAGTTAGATTAACTTGGCCTATATTTTTGACCTCGATGCTAATAAGGCTGCATTTTGGTCTATAATATTAAAGTCATGTATCCTGACCTGACCTGTGTATGCTATTAAATTATTAATATTTTATTACTATTATTAGTATTTTATTATTCATTGGTACATAATTGTATTTGGATCATTGTTTGTAAATCCGGTTCTCCATAAGACTGTATCCTATTGTTTACAAATGATGTAGGATATATGTCGCCACATATCACCCTGTATTGCCCCAGTTCGGGCTCCTATTGGGGTGGTACACCCATATCGGCCATGGATCATATCAGTACATATTGGGCGATATGTACCTCTTTCTGACAATACGTCAGACCATGATTTCAATTCCGTTTGGATTGGATTTGGTCTGTGTTCAGTCTAGGCTCAGTGTGATTAACTTAATGGGTTGTATTTGGACTTTTTTTTCTGCAACTGGCTCAGCATGATCCATATTATTCTGGCCAATGGCAGACTTAGATTGGAATCATAGTCCCTCAAGCTGGCATGGACAACCCTTGGCTTGTCTCAGCCTGGTCCATTTGCAATCACAAGTGGGGCCCACATGAATACATGATGGATGGTCTTGATTGATGATCAAACTTTTTCAGTATAGCTATCTGTATCATCGACTCTCTTAGCCATTGATTGGTTGGTTGGGATTGTTTGATCAACATTATTCTTGAGAAACATGCAATGAGAAGTGGGTTTCACATGATGGACTCTTGTGATCTATGATCAGGCCTTTTGTAGTATAATCAATGTTGACTGTCCATTTTTGAATGTCTAGTATAATCCAATCACAATCATTATTGAGAAGATAGGTAATCAAAAGTGGGACATACATGATGCATGGTCCATATTGATGATCATAGCTTTCCTAGTCCATTCGATCTAAACCTTTTATTTTCTTGTCCATTGTTTGGGTGGTGAGAATCGTTCGATATTGGTGATTCTGGAGAGGCTTTGGCAATCAAAGATTTGGCCCTGCATGGTGGAAGGTTTGATTAGCGAACCTTTTCAACTATAATTGATTTGGAATTGTAACTCATTGATTGTAATCAACCGGTTGATTGCAGTCAACCTAATAGACTATTAGATAGCGCTTGATTGTAATCAGCATCATGTAATAGCTTGTTACATTGCGCCAGTGGGAGTCTTGTGCTCTCATTGCAGGTCCCCAGCCTCGATAAAGAAGGGTTGCATCAGGTTGGCTGCCAGTGGTAAACTTATGTGATAACTTGCAACGTGAATCTTAGGACAAAGTGGAATGGCGGAAAAGGATTCATGTAGCTGACCTCAATTAGTTGGGATAAGACTTGGATGACGATGATGATGAATTGATTGGAATTGTCTATTTGGTGGCTATTGATCGAATGGTTAAGATCATAAAATAATTATTATCTAAATATGCATGCAAACACTACCTTAAGTCTAGAAAGAATTTCTTTGATAAGCCAAATTGTGTTTTGGTGACAGACTAGCTGAACTATGTGCCATTGACGATCCACTTTCCGTTGCAAAGCTGTCAAATGGTACCCAAGGTTTAAAAAGAAAATGTCATAAAACCAATGTTGTCAAATTGTGAATCGTATCGTATCGTAAATCGTAAGATTTTTTTTCAGATTTTCATAAACATATCATAACAAAATACAAAACGATTATAAATAAATTAGAAAAATTAAAAAAAAACATATTACTCATCCATTTTCTCATGAATATATTAAAAAAAAACAATTTAACCATAACATGATTCTCGTCATTAATCGTATGTCTGTATCCTTGTATAAATGTATCATTGTGTTGTATCATGTCATAATCAAGTTAGAAAGGAAACCCTTTACATATCCCATCTCATATACATGTAAGTTTTCTGTATGATTTCAAAAAATAACCTTTTCCCATCTCTGTTTACATGTATAATTATATATTCACTTCATCACTTGTTTGTATAAATAAAAAGAAAACAAAAATTCTAAACAAGTCTAGTCTTCGTCGACCGCGGCGCCACCATCATCATCCTCATCATCAATGGCATCAACATCATCAACATTATCTTCATCCTTAGAATTTGACGTTGAAATAAACTCCGCTTTTTCCTCTTCTACTACTTTCGCTTTCCCCTTCGCTTTACTTCTTATTGCAAGTTTTCTAGGACCTACAAAATAGTTTATGCATAGTGCATTATACTTATTACTTATGAGTTTAGCAATTAGCAATTTAGGATAACTAAATGAAAGTAAACTATTAGTTTAGCAATCTAACCACGTCGCCTATCTGGTCGTGTGGTAGACCCGCCTACACCTGGTACATCCTCCAATCTATCAACAAAGCATTCACCCATGTCCATCCAGGTGTTATCTGTAGGAAGGGTAGGATCCTCCATCTCAGTGATCCACTAATCATCGGATTCCATATCCGATAAGCAAATAAGATTAAGCCCTTGGTCTTTCTCTCTCTTTGCATGTCGGACTTCAAGCTAGAGATTGTACTTCACAAAAACCAGAGCGTTCAATCTCTGCTGCTTGAGTCTATTTCTTTTTTTCGAATGTATCTGCAATAAACGTGGAATTTCATAAGAACCAAAGGTACTACATGTGAATTCATAAGATTAGTAATGTTCAATAATTTCTCACCTGCTCATAAGTGCTCCAGTTGCGCTCATAACCAGTAGCACTACATGTTAAACTCAAAATACGGATTGCAAGGTTTTGCAATTCAGGACACTCATCTTCGTAAGTCTCCCACCTCAAACCTACGAATCAATCATATATAAATATATAAATAAGCTAAATGATCTAAATAACTACTTAGTTACTTTAATAATTTTACTTAAGACAAGCAAAAGAATTGAAAAATTACCTAGTTGTTTCGTCGTTCTTGTTAATTTTGCAGTCTCTTGTCCAAACAATCCATATGCCTTTTTAAAATTGTCCATTTGTTCATCAATGATCACCTGTTGCCTTGAATCCAGGATCATTCTTTCAATATAATCATATAGTCCTGTTTTGATTTATAAATCCGGATGGAAACTATCATCATATTGAAATCTAGGATTTAGAAAGTAAGCAGCCGGATGTAAGGGCCTATGTAGTTGAAGATTCCACCGTTGGTCTATGATGTCCCATATAGCCGAATACCTCTTTTTCTCCTCTCCCAAGTTCTTTGCTATCGATTCTTTTGCCCGATCCATTGCTTCATAAATATACCGCATGGCTGGCCTCTCATCTTGAACCACATTCTCTTCACCTTCCTCATCTATAATAGATTCAAGTAAATGTAACAAATTGTCTGCATTTTTTGAATTATTGGATGTATCTACTGATCTTAAAAAAACTGTACCGCTTGGACTATTTACCAAAAAGTTAGAAATAGATCAATTCATGCCATCGGTCCACCCATCTAGCATCTCGGTGCATCCGATCTTTGCCCATTCCTTCTTATAAACCTCAATGGATTTTTCTATGGAGTCTACTTCCATTTTCAAAAATTTATTCCTCACTTCATAATATGACGACAGCTTCAACCCCGGCTCAAATGAAGCAACAACTTCCATCATAGGTGCAAAAAATGGACTCTTTACAAGATTAAATGGTAAAGTATTTGTATATAAGAATTTAGAAATCGAAAGACATACATTATCTCAATCTCTCTTCCTCCAATTTTCTCCACGTCTTCAATAATGGGAACTCTCTCAACATTGTATGCTTGCTCTTCTTGTTGCCTTTTCTCATTGATATTACCCTTCAACGGCCTCTTGAATTTTTAAACGACGTCATCACCCAGTTAGAGCTGAACATGAACTAAGTTTAATCGTTCAGATCAACTCGGTAAAACTCTGTTCGAACATAAAGTCTTCTTTTTCGAACATGTAGGGTGTGTTCGAAAAAAAATTCGAGTCAGTTTCAATCACAGTCCTGTTCGACTTGACTCGAATATTGACCGACTCGATTCGACTCGGTGTAGATATATATATATATATATATATATATATATATAGAGAGAGAGAGAGAGAGAGAGAGAGAGAGAGAGAGAGAGAGAGAGAGAGAGAGGGTTGGATGACAAATAAACATGACTGTGGGCCTTAGGAAGGTTTCAATGGTGGACATCATTCTCTTCACTGTTTCCTGTGGTGTTGTCCACTTGAGCTTTGTTTCTGCCTCATTTTTTGTTAATGCCTTAAAATGAGCTGTACAAATGGATGGACGGAGTGGATAAAACAAATACAACATGGTGGGGCCCACAGAGCTTCGACCCCAGCTTGTTGGCGGGTGTTCGCGTCACTAGCCATGAGCCAACCCACGTTCGCGTCACAAGCCATGCGCAGTTCTTGCGCTAGAAATCTAGGTGGGGCCCACCGTGATGTTTGTGAGGAATCCACGCTGTCCATCCATTTTGTGACATCGTTTTAGGATGTAAGACAAAAAATGATCTAGATCCAAGATTCAAGTGGGCCGCACTAAAGGAAAAGGTGGTAGGGAAATTCCTACCGTTGAAATCTCCCTGGAGTCCACAATGATGTTTAATGCCATCATAATGTCATTCCTGTGGTGTGGTTCACTAGAGATTTAGTTGTGGTTAAACCTTGTGATTTGTCAATTGTGATATGTAATTTGTGAAACGGGGAACTTTAAACCTTGTGATATGTAATTTGTGAACAAATCGGTATTTACTATTCAGTAGTAGAAAAAATATTTTCAAGCGAAAAAAGCGAAATTGTTTGAACTTGTTCGAACTCGTAAAATTTGTCTGAAATTCATATGTTCAAACATGATTGGGCCCAGAACAAATCGAGTTCGAACAGAGCCACCTTGTTCGAACACACCCACTCAAGTAGCCAAACAATCCGATTTGGTCCATGTTTGACTCGGATCGGATTGTTGCCTACCTCTACACCCAGTTGACTATACAACGCCACATTCTTCTTGGTTCGAGAAAGGTGATGTTTCATTCGAAACACACTTCTCCAATAACTCTTCTCAGAAAAATTACATTTAAGATGGAGATTATTGTTCTCATCGACCTTTGAACAATACTCCCATGTAGGGTCATTATCCTTCAACTTCAACTTGTTTCCCAACTCCAACACTCCAAGTTGAATCAACACCCAAACCTACCCATATTATAAGAAACAAGTCAAACATGAAAATGTTAAAAATCATTAAGAAAATGTTAAAAAATTTGAAGAAACAAATGAACAAGACATGAACCAAAGAATATTTTATTTAAAAAATTAAATAGAGGAAAAAGAAGAGATGAGATATTCTAATGTAGGTGGTGTGATTGTGTTTTGTATTATGTTTCTTTAGACCTCTAAGTGCACCCCGACAAGGGGGGGGGGGGGGGGGGGGGGGTCTCCCCCCATTATTCGGAGCTTAGGGGGGAGTGTCCAAAAAATGAACCGATGCATATTTTACCCAAAAAATTGGAAGAAAAGAAAAAAGAAAGATTAAAGAACTAATTTATATGTTTTCATACCTATTTTAATGTAGAAAACCAACGAAACAAGCGGTGTTTGATTCCGTTGAATGATGAAAAAGATATAAGAGCTTCTTTCTTCAAGATTTCTTGGCGCCACAATCTCCAAATCTCTCCGATCTCTCTTAAAAGATGCAAAAGAGTATATTCTAATGAAGGAGGATCCTAAATAGCTTTTAGAAAGTAAAGCCTTGAAAAAATTGGAAAAAAAACAAAAAGAAAAGTTGATTTTTTTTTTTTCCGGTTTTTAACGATGGCTGTTGAGTTGTAGGATTCGACTGAATTGTATGATTCGCGATTTGAATAGTACGATTCAGTTTGGAATCGTACGATTTGCTTAAATTTGTGATTTGGCCATACAATTTGAATTGTATGGCCTTGTGATAATACGATTCAAATTGTGAATCATACGATTCTAACAACACTACATAAAGCCTCTTCTAGTGGGAACAATCACTCTATCTGGTGTTATATAATGAAAAGGACCTGTTATATACTACTATTATTTTCTATATAATTGCCGTTACATGATGGAAGAACAACAATTAACTGCACAGTTTTTTTTTTTTTTATTTTTATTTTTTTATTTTATCAAGCCATTCATTATGGTAACTTCTCAAAAAATGAAAAGAAAAAAAGAAGTCATGCATTATGGTATGTAATGTTGTTTTCTAGTAAAAATGGGCATTATATTCTCGTGAGGTCAATTTTTACCTCGACTTAAACTGTCCAATCTTAGAGCCCACTCTAGATGGGTCATAAACACATTGAAAAGTATCACTTTGACAGATGATCTTAATTTGTAAATTAGTGATGATTCGAAGGGCTGATTGAAACGGTTTGTGCTATTTGGTACTAAGTACCTCTCTGGGAAAGCTTGGGTTGGGTCCTCTTGAAATCTGTAGTTGCTTTATTAGGGGTTGTGGGCCGATCCCTTTAGGGCCAGAGGTAGAATTCTGTTGAGTATGGTCTCCCATTTGATCATATGGAGCATTTGGAAAGAGCGCAAGAAAAGGATCTACGAGAATTTATCCTCACTGGTTAGAAGCCTCAAGGAGAATTAATTTGTCTTGCATGGAATGCGGCCATGGGGTATGTGTTATAAGAATATAACGGTGTTTTCGGATAGAAGTTTGAATGAAGTGTCGAATGACTATAGGAAGCCACCCGAAACGAGTTTTTGGATGGGCCCGTCCTCAAGTAGGGTGGTCGAAGCTCATTGCGGCAGGCAGCCAACTTTCGAGATGCTGTTGTGGACTAACAGAATGGTGTGGATGCTGTTATATTCTATTAGTCTTATACATGTGGGTTTAGCAAACCTAATATTTGTTTCCTAAGGCAATACCAATAACTTTTGTTCTGGGAATCAGCATGGGTATGTTCTATAATTGATTTTTTGTTCATTTTATAAGTAATGACCTGTGAAGTTCAACTTTTCTGGATTGATTATCTTTTATGTACTTGGTATAGGATGCTTTTAAGCTGTTAAAGTGTTCTACTGATCTGGTTCATATATTTCTTTTCTTCAGCTGTTAAAATGTTCTACTGATCTGGTTTATATATATTTCTTCTTGTAGCAACAACTTCAAGCACTCATGGAAACACTCAACTCAACAGAACCTCACTACATTCGCTGTGTCAAACCAAATTCATTGAATCGTCCTATAATATTTGAGAACCAGAGTGTCTTACATCAGTTACGATGCGGGGTCAGTACCATTTCTGTGTTTCTCATGGTTAGGAACGTGCAATGTGCATTTCTCGTGTTTCATCAGGCTTGCTTATCAGTTAGTATTACCTAGGAATGTTTTTAGTGATTCATCAAATGACATCATTTTCTGTCTTAAAGCTGTATTGCCTGTACTTTTTAAAAGATTGTTATATGATTCTTGTTATGTATAGGCTGCTCTGCATGTTCGACAGTTCAGATGATTAACTTTATTTATTTTAGCCTTCGTACCCCCCTCCGAAATAAAAAGGCAAAAGAAACCTTTCTGTATGGATTTCTAGAGTCAAGTTGTAGTGCAGCATTTGGAAGCTGGAACAAATTTTTTGAGGTTCTTGCCTTGTAACTTTGATTACCAAATTCTAGGGTCTCAGTTGGCACTGTAGCATTCAGAACAGTGTTCGTGGTTCTTGCTTCCTATTCCAGTTCCTGGCCTAATTGCAATTTTATTGTACTTTCTCCTTTTGTGTTTATTATGGAATCACTATGGTCTGTTGTCTGGTTACATGTTTATCTTTCTGCAATTTATTCGGACATAATATTTCCTGGCATTGAATCCCCTTAAATTTTCATCCTGTGTTTCCATCAACTTGGTTCTTGTTGTTGTATCTGATTCAGCATTCATTGCTTGATGTCTACTTTGAAGTAAAATGAGATTCCTGTCCTTGGATGATTACTTGGTGCCAAACTATCTACTCTGTTAATTTTTGAGGGATATTTGGGAACAATAAATTTTTTGTGCTGCTTAAATCCCCTTTCAAGGTTTTGTCTACCCATCACTTTTCAGAATCTTCAGATGAAGGGTTCCGTTTTTGTTCTTGGTTGTAACATGACATTACAACTCCACATTGGTGGTTGTTGTTGCATTCACAATTGTTTGGAAGTTCATTAGCAGTGCTGATGTTTTCTATTCCTTACATTTGCAAGAAGCTATCAGGATTTGGTTGTCCTCATTGCTGCTTCTACTGCTTAAGTAAATAGGATCTGTCTTACACAGTTATGCATGGCATTTTCGAGGACCTTTTGCTTGGCCATTTTTGTAGATCACTAATGCATCTAATACTCCAGGTTGACTTGATGCCCATCACCTGCCCCCTTGTGGTGAAGATCCTTCCACACTTGTGCTTTGGTTTTTTAATTCAGCTTGTGACAACCTAAAACTTGAGCTCTTCAACCTGATTGCGCTTAAGCTCGGACTTTTCCATACTGTAATTACTTTGTTTTATATTTATTGGAGCAGATCTTTGTCTTTCAGCGTCATTACTTTGAGCGGTTTATACAAACATCTATGTGGCCACTTATTCCTCTTGGCTAGTTGTTCTGTCTTTCCTACATACTCTTTTTTGTGAACTAATTCTTGCTTTTCTTAGAGTGGATCTAAATATACCTTCAATAGTTGGTTTCCTTTCTTTCAGTGTTTATTATAATAAGTTGTGTAAAGTTATTAATGTTTTTCCGTACAGGGTGTTCTAGAAGCTGTTCGGATAAGTCTTGCTGGGTATCCTACTCGAAGGACTTACTCTGATTTTGTGTATCGTTTTGGACTTCTCGCCCCAGAATTTACAGATGGAAGGTAGTCTATAAATAGTCGCACCTCTGGTGCATGGTTTTTAGGATTTTTTACGTGATTTGCTTGTATGGTTTATTCAGTTCCTCTCCCTCCCCCCCCCCCCCCTCCCAAAGAGTTTATCTTGCAAGCAATCTCTTTTATCTGGTAATCACAGTAACGCTGTACATCTTTTCCATTTTCAAGTTATCACTCGGCAATTTCTTTTTCTTGATAATGTGATTTCCTTCACAAGACAGTTTAAGGTGGTTGTACGTACATGCAATAATTTGCATGTATTTCTTAATTCACATTGCAGCTTCTCCCCTTTCTAAGGGTTATTTATTTTTGTCCCTCTTGGTTTCTGGCATTTTATGATATGGTTGGTTTCAGTAAAAACCTGGAGGATTTCACGTGAGTGATAGAGTCTGAAGTTCTGCAATTGCTGAATATTTTTTTGTTATATGTTACTTAGAGAAGGATTTTATCCAATAAGCAGTTGGCCTTGCTCTCTAGTAAAAGTGGACAAAATGACAGAAAATCATTATTAATCGTGTTTCAGTGTTATGCCGGATTATATATGTTATTGTAACTTTTATTTATTTTGTTTGTTTGTTTGTTTTGCAGTTATGACGAAAAGGCTTTGACTGAGAGACTACTGCAGAAGTTAAAACTTGAGAATTTCCAAGTAGGCTTCTGCAAAATAATTTTCTTTTTCTTTCTTTCTTTCGATGGTCTGCAAATGATTTTTCTTGTGAATCATTTATTTCGAGCTTGTCTTATACATTAGGCATAGGTCTTTGTTCTTTTCTCTTTATGTGGTTGCAAATAATGTTCAGTATCTTCTTGGCTAGGCTTTAATAAAACACTTTGTATGACTTTAAGCTTTAGTAAATACATTTTTTAAAGTAAATTTTATTCGTTGAGGTGCTGAGCGAAAATTTTAGTTGTTTCATCCATGTCTTTTTTTTTTTTTTCCTTTTGTTTTGTTTTGTTTTTTTTTTGTAATAAGGTTTTCTTTTGCAGTTGGGCAAGAAGAAGGTCTTCCTTCGGGCTGGTCAAATTGCTATTTTAGATTCCCGACGAGCTGAGGTTTTGGATAATGCAGCAAAGTTTATTCAAGCTCGATTCCGAACATTCATCGCTCGGAAGGATTTCGTCTCAGTTCGGTTGGCTGCAATTGCACTCCAAGCGCACTGCCGCGGTATCTTACTATATTTTGTATTCTTACCAGTCTGTTTCATTGGATCTTGTGTTGTAATTTATTAAACTCTGTGCAAGTTTTATGAGCTTGTTCATTCTCCCTTTTATGTTGTTTGTTTGGGTAGTTCATATGTAAATTTATGATATTTGTTGGTGTGAGAAATCTCTGGTTACATATTCAAGTTATCCATAAATTCTCTAGAATTTAGAGTTTGCTTTGCATGTTTTCCTCATTGTCTTTTGGTTTTCCATACTTGCATATAACTCATAATAGTTACTTCGACATTGTGAAGTATGGGATTTTTTTTAATGAATGATCTGCTCATTGGAAAGGTACTGAAGTCTATTGCTAGAAACTCTGGTCAATGCGAAATATGAAATCCTTCTTTATGACTGACCTGCTTGTTGATGTGTTTACCGAATGCTATTATCTAAATTCATGTCGATAAAGAAAAGTAATTTTTCTGCTAGAAACTCTGGTGGACATGACCACATGTTCAAATGTCTTTCGTATGAAATTTAAATAAGATTCGTACTTGGATTCAATTCTTAAGTTGCTCGACCCAAGTTTTTGAAGATCAATGAAATAATTCGTTTCTTTCTGATTGCTTGACATACAGAATAGTTTTAAAATACTGGATAATGTGTTGCATTAGGCTGTGTGTAATTTAAAAGTGTCCACCATTTTTTTTAAAGGATTTCTTGCAGCCATCCCTTGTCACAATAATTGAAAATGGCTCCACCGATGATCCGGTTCACCGAATTGCCTTTTAGCCTATTATGCTTTCTATGCAATAGATTTACTTGTGAAAAATTTCCAAATACACCAAAAATTGTGGGTTGCAGTGGGCCAAGTGGCTTGCTCGCCCGGCTTGGATAGGTCTTAGACCCATTATCTTAGCCAATGGGTGTAGCTTGATGTATGTGGTCCAATCAATTTTTAGGCCAGGATTCTGCTCAGTTCATTTTAGCCTGACTTGAGAAGAAAGAGGAAGAGAAATTAGACCTCACTGGCCTGGAAGTCATCCATAAGGATACCGTCCCAGAAATAACAGCTGTAAAAGGAAAAGCAACTATTTACGTTCCATCCATTAAGCACGAGGTGAGTGCTTTAGCTTTGCGGCAACATTGACTCATACTGCGAACAATTGATCGTGTTAAGCAATCTCAGAGCCCTCAACTCACCCTTTCGGATACAGCTGCGCTTCTATGCCTAGACTTGAACTCTCGCACAGCTAGCTTAAGCCAAGCGTCAGGCAAGTACCGGAACACTTATTTCATTATGCATTCAATTCCTCCTTCCAAGCCCACCACCCAATACCTTGTTGCTGCCAGAAATAGAACCCCGTATTTCTTCCAGAGAATCTCCTAATTGTTCCAGAGCAACTAGAAAGAGATTTTTTAACTAGAAAGAATTCAGTTCAGATGTAGGATACCTATTCAGAAGTTTTCACAACTCAATCATGTATGATCTGACCTGGGCCGGTTTGACTAGAAGGGTGTTTAAGTAATTTACCCGCCCTCACTTTCTTTTCTAAAAAAATCATACCCTTTCTCTTTCTTTCCCAAAAATTCCAGCTCAATTTCCCTCATACCAACAAGTTAAAACCACTTTAGTTACACCTTAGTTAAAACCACCTTGGTTACACCTTAATCAGCGATAGACATTGACCCTTGGCACGAGGATTGCCATTGGTCAAGGAGCTTCTGTCTGTATGAGAGAGGGAGATACTTCTCCTTCAACTTCTCCTTCATCTCATTCCAATGTGTGATAGGGGCTCTTCCAATTCTATAAATCCTATGCTCGGTGTTAGTCCAAAATAATTTGGCCTGGCTTGGCCCACAAGCTTGATTTTAGCAAACTGCATTTTTCGGTCGTCTGACATGCCATACCACTCAAAGTAGTGATCCATGTTAGCTAACCAATCAAGAAATGCCTTGGGATCCAGACGCCCATCAAAACTTGGGGCTTCCACCCTCACATTCTTCATTGCACACTCATCTGGATCGTAACGGTCTTTTCATGATCATATGTAGCTTGTGCCTCTCGCATAACACCACGACCCCTTCCACGATCTCTACCACCATTATCTCCACGTGTGGGAGCGCGTTCTTCAACGATTCCTCACGCTTGGGATTGCGCATCATCCCCAACAGTGGGGTTTTCCCTTTGGGATGCCTTTCTTCAACGATTCCTCTCGCTTGGGATTGCGCATCATCCCCAACAGTGGGGTTCTCCCTTTGGGATGCCTCTAATTGCTCGACCTTAGTCATGGTGGTGGCAATTTGGTTTGGTGGTGGCAATTTGGTTGTCTATGCGAGCGAACTCACGCCTTTGACTTGTTTCTAAAGTGGTTATCTTTTGTGTTAATTGAGCAAGTTGCTCAGATAACTGCTTGTTATTCATGATTGGTTGATGTCCGAAACCTCTACCTCTTCTCGTGGGCATACAAATAAAACCTCGAACTAATTCTACTCAACTTGCCCTCCTATGGGTTATGCAACTCATAAGATGAATGCGATGAATGTAAACTATGATGAACTGACAATTACTGAATTAAAACAGCAGACGATTCAAATATGAAAAATTTCCAAATTAGGAAACGTTCTAAAATTGAAAACTTTTTAAATCTGGAAATTTCCTAAAACAAACCTAAAAATCAAAACCCTAATTTGATAATTCGATCTAAACATAACTATGCAAAGCCTATTCTCTGATGCCAAATTTGATGCAGGATGCCCTAATTATGATGCATGTGTTTGAACATATATAATTCAGAGGAAATAAAAGACAATAATAATTTAAAAATTCAACATCAACCATCATAAACTAAGAAAACCACAAAGAGACATGCAATGGAGCGGGCCATCATCACAACTACGAAGTGAAAAGTTCAAATAGTGGATAGGTTGGATTTGGCGAGGAATGGAACCTCCCGATCTTGCATGGTCATCACCCAATCGAACAATGGGGTTCACTAGTCCAAGGATCAAAGGATTTCTTGCATTAGGGAATTGGAAATTTGAGAAATTGGGGTTTTGATCCAATTATCAAATTTAGGGTTCGAGGATTAGGGAATAATAGGAATAGAGAGAGAATGCGTTTACCTTAGATGAATATTAGAAGGACATAAGAAGCAAAGAGAAGAAGAGGATTAGGGAAGAAAACGAAGTTCAATGAGAGAGAGAGAGTGGGGAAGGAGGCAACCAAAGGTTTGCTTTTCATTAATCAACAACTAAATTTGTCATTAGGGCTAAAGCCTCTTAAATAAGCAATAAGAAAGAAGAAAAATACCAAAATATCCTTAACTTAAGCAACAAAACAACTTCAAAAGTTAATTCGCGCGGTGGTCGAGAGCCCGAAAGTGTCCAAAAACCTCCAGCGACCAATTCATAAAATAGATGAATTTCGGGTGCCTGATCGGGCACCCGATGAACAGTGGTCGGGTGCCCGAAGACAGTGAAAACTGTCCAGCGAGTTCAACTTCAAATTGGGTGATTTTCGGGCGCCCGATGACTTGTGACCGGGTGCTCGATGACCTCCAGTCGGGTCTTCTTTCATCCTTCGCACGTGTCTTCCCATTGTGAGGTCTTCTATGTACCAAACCATGTATGAAGGGTCTTTAATGCCTCATCAATAGTCGCCTAACCCCAAGGAAGATGCTTGTGGTGTGCGCTTTCTTCGCTGATAGACCTTGAAGGATCTTGTGTTCTCATCAGATTTCCATTGAAAAAAAAAGTTCCTATGGATTGTTCTTCACTTTCGAGTTTCAACCTAGCTTAACTTTGTATCGAGATTTCTCTTTCAAATCCAAGCTTTACTTCAACAAAAACCATGAGGATTGATTGATATCACCTAATGAACAGATCCCCCCCCCCCCCCACACACACACAAACACAAAAAAAAAAAAAAAAAAAAAATCCCACAAAAATGGAGATTTTTTCTTCGATTTTTGGGATTTCCCCCAATTTTCTTGCGATTTTCTTATTTATTGTTTTTTCTCTAGTATCAGGTATATTATTGGCAATTTCGCTGATACCAGGGAACTTTTTTAAGGAATCTTTCTCGAAATCTAGCCAAGTCAATAACATTGCCAAATATCACCATATCATTGGTATTATTGAAAATATTGGCAATTTTTGGAGATTTTTACTATAATAGCAATTTTGGTACTGCTAATCTGGGGATGCCGATGATATTGATGATATTTCGCATTACTTGTCAATAGGTGGCGAAAATTGAATTTCCACCACATGTTCGTGGAGTTTATAGGGATCGAGCCTCCTTTGCTACTAATTTTTATATTCTAAGTTCCATTATAATTACCAAAACACAAACCAATTGCTTCTTTTATCCTTTTGTATTTTAAAAAATGCCAAGTGTTCCCCTTATGTCTTTACCTTTCAAACACTCCAAAATCACCAAAAAAACCATCCCAAAACCCAATGCGATCATGCTTCATGTTTGATAGCATCTCTACCCCCAAGGCTTCCACTATGTACCGAATAACCATTCTCAAATCTATAAATAAGTCCTCTTGCTTCATTACAATGGGCCTTTGAAGTTTCTTCGCTCCCTACACTTTCTCTACTTTCCCTCTCTCCCTGCGCATCCCTTTTATCTAGAGAAGTCCTTGGAAGCCTATCCCTCGTAGATCTCAACCCTGTGAAGGAGATGTAGAGAAACAACATCAAGATGAGAAAAGGGTTTAAGGATTAAAGTTCCCTTAAATCTTTGATGCACTTGGCAAAGGTGTGTGCCTTAACCTCAGGATTTTTGAAAAATGGATCCCAAGCGATTATTAAAAAGAGGTTATGAGAGTTCTTCTTTACCATTCAGATCTCTAAAAGCTAAGGCCCTCCATTGGAATATGGTATGAGCCTAGATGGTGTTTTCATTTATTCACATTGCTACATCCCCTTTCTTTTACACCTTGCTCATTTGGGCTATTTTCAGTAGTTGAGGATTTTTGCCTTGAAAGTCTAATCCTAAAAATTCGGATATTTTTAGAGCAAAGACTACACACACGTATGGGCTAGGAAGGTGCCTAACACTTTCCTCCATAACTGAGTCCCTTACTCGGACCATTGGGAAGCTAGACCATTGTAGTCATTCAATCTAATTTTCTTACCTTGACTTGTGGGTTATTTGGTCCTACGTATTCTAGCCTCTCATAGATTCTGAGATTTTGGCTAGTGGCGACTTCTTCTTCTTCTTTTTTTTTTGGTGCCAAATTCCACTGGTGATATTGCTGGTTTATTCCACAGGAGGTCAACTGGGTCGGTTCAGGCAAGCTTGTGTCCAATGAAAAATTTCTCATCCGTAGGCTTGGGCCTTGGGTCTCATAGTGTTGGTCGGGTGCCTAGACTAGACCAGTCCATATTCGGCCCATTGCCACCCTTATGGATAGTAGTGGTTGGAACCGTGTGAGGACTCGTCCTAATTGATGGAAAATATATTATGCACACTTGTTGACACATATGCACATGGATTGATTACCTCATGTCAGGTGTAAAGTACGATATGAATTAAGAGAAATGTGCCCCCCCGATTCAAGAGATGCCGGCTAAAATTAATTTGTACTCGGCATTGGCTTGGAGTGCTACTAGGGAGGTCAATTGCGCAGGATGTTCTTCCTAAAGAATCTCTAAGCAAACCGTTTTCACTATAACACCTATTCATCATCATCCGAGCCTTGTCCCAACTCATTGGGGTCGGCTACATGAATTATTTTAATTGATAGTGTTTCTTCAATTTTACTTTTTATTTTTATTTTTTCCTGTTATATACGAAAAAGCATTTGGATACTGCATTTACACATCTTAAAATCTGTGGATTGGTGGAATTAATTTCCTACCCAAACTGATACACCCCTCAATGTCCTGCACAAGACAAGATCAATGATTTCTACAAAGCGGGTGGAAAATTGGTAGTGCACTCTAAGTAATTGGCCTTATGTTCCTTTCCAAAATTCCATCCTGTAGAGGATGCCCTGAAAAACTTTCCACTTGGAAATAAGTTTGATTTTACTTCCTAGTTCCAAATTCAGCCTAGTAATTTGGAGTCTACGTCGTCTGAGCTGGGTGTGAAGACAAGTATTTGTGGATTCCTGATATATAAATGGGTGATTCTATCATCGTAAAATGAATATGCTTGTTTAGCTTTATTGATAGGTTGTTAGATGCCATTTGAATGTGCTCATGTCATGATATATACGTTTTGGACAACTCACAATGGTTTTTTCTTCAGCTTTTCCTTTCTAGTTATCTCGTTGCATTGTCATGCCAACCATGATTTTCATGTTCTTTGGATTTTTTGGACCACTCATTATGATGCTCCAAATGCACTTTGTGAAAAGAGCATTTGACATTTGCTAAGTAGGGTGGGTTGCTTGACAACTCAAATCCCTACTTTTGGCTTTTTGACATTTAATGTAGCAGAGAGATTGGGAGGGATGATACTCATAGAATTACAGTTGGGTGGATGAAGTGGAGATGTGCCTTCAGAATTTTATGTGATTGCATACCAATGAAATTGAAGGGGAAATTTTATACTGATAGCTGCAAGACTAGTCTGCTTTATGAGACAATGTTGGGCAGTCAAGGAACAACATGTTAAGATGGATGAGTGGCGGGACAAGTATAGAAACTAGAAATGAATGCATTCGAGGGAACTTAGGAGTAGCACCAATAGGTAATAAGATGAGGGATGATAGACTTAGACAGTTTGGCCATGTGCAATGAAGACCAAGAACTGCACCAGTTAAGAGTAGAAAGCTCTGGAAGGGGAAGGGGAAGGGGAATGCCCAAAAGGATGTCAGTGGAGGTAATAAGAAAAGACTTAGAGGGCCTGTGGTTTAGCTAAGGATGTGGTCCATGATAGAGTGAAATGGCAGAATATGATTCATCTAGTTGAACCCAATTAGTTGGTCTAAGGTTTAGACGACGGCAGTGATGATGGTGATGTGGTTTTCCTCATTTATCTGCATTATCTTCTGGTGTTTAATGTTATGAAGCAGAGCATTGCCATTGAATTTGGACTTAACTGTCATTGATGAGTTCTTTAGCATTTCTTTTCCAACTCTCTATTTATATGTATGTATTTATGTATATGGGAGAGACTGATATCTGTTTCCATTACTTTGCTCCACCCCTTTAGAGACCATGAAGAAGGTTTGCTCCTTCTCTTTGCAGGTTGCCTTTCTCGGAATATATTTGCAGCTAAACAGCAAGTAGCAGCAGCTCTTTCCATTCAGAAGTACGCTCGTAGGTGGCTATCACGGCGTGCTTACTTGCAACTTTATTCAGCCGTTGTTCTTTTACAAGCTTGTATCCGGGCTTTATCTGTTCGTCAGAAGTTTCTGCATATGAAGGAAGACAGAGCTGCTCTGTTGATCCAGGTGATTCTGTTTGCAGGATGAAATTTTGGTTCTGTTTGTTGTTTTGTACTCTTTGTACTTGCCCATCTGTCATTTACTTTTTGTCCATCATGCAACACCGAAGATGAATTCGGACCGGAAGCATGCGGATCTGAATATTTACCACTTTGGATGACCGTTCGTATCTCTGGATGCTCCAATATTTATTCAGTTGAGCCAAAAATCAGTAAGGAAATGAGAAATAACATCTCACAAGGATAAATATGTGGAAATGGTTTAACCAAACCCTATGGGGTCTCACCAAAGTGTTCCGGAAGAATTGTTCTGCTAGGTTTTGAATCCCATTGCCGGAAAGAAAAAGATTTCTTTCAGAAACACCATAATCTGTCTAAAGTCAATATGTATAGATATGTTTACAACCTTTGTATGCATATCCCTGTCAAATGAAAGAAACCGAGGCTTGGATTCCATGTTCCAATCTTCCTTTCATAGTTACATAACTCTGTTACTTTGTCACAAGTTGGTATTAAAAGAAAAATAACCAATAATGCTGTCCAACTAATACTCGGTCCTACTAAGGATTCCTGATATTGCTAAAATACCAAATATAAATCCTTATGTATTGTCGTAAGGCCTTGAAAGCTATACAGTTGCACAAAATCTTGTTCTTTGTATATGGTTTTTATAGAAAACCTTAAAAACTATTGGTTGGACATGTGGGTCTCCACTGTCCAATTAGTTTGTTGCTTATGCCCTCAGACCTTGGTGGATCTTGGTCAATGGGACCCTTGATTTGGCCTGATTTGCAATCAGATGGTAGTGATTTAACAGTATGTCTTATATCAGCACATCATGCTCCTCTCCCAGTTTATTGGTTGATGTTAAGCATCTCTATTATTTAATTTTACAATGTCCATTCTACTCTATGTGAAAATAGCAACTTTCAAAATACCATTAGATTGTACCATTATCATCATCACAACACTGTTTGTGGTTGGCTAGCCTTGTACATACATTCAGAACACTCATTAAATGTATGTATCTGTATTATATGTTAAAATAGATACACAGACATGCATTCATTTGTGTCAATTATCAAAAGTCACTTGAAGTCCATTTTGCTAAACACTAATTATTAACTGATGTCAGGGAAGGTATTTTGTCTGCACGCATTTGTCATATATAGTGATTTCAATTTTGAATTGTATGCTATGTCTTAGCTATTAACACCCCCTTCTTTCAGGAAACTTGCTCTGAACCTTTCTGACACATATTTCGATATTAATTTTGAATTTTATTATATGACTTAAAGTAACTATTTAGAACCCCTTCTTTGGGGACAGTTGCTCTGAACTTTTTTCACATCCCCATTATTGCCCCAATCTCTTGCTTCTATGGCCTGAATTTTTTTTTCCAGAGAGAATCTTGATCCTGAAATGCATCTTATCATGCATGTTGCTTCTTTGTTATGTCCTTTTTTTTTTTGGTTTGTTGGCTTTTGACCTACACGTTGTTTGCTTTTGAATCGAAATTGCATGGAATGTTCTATACACTAATGTCAGGCCTCACTAAGATGAGGCATGATTTGGTCTGTAAACGCTGTCATTGTCCATGTATTGGCTGGTTTATGTTTTGTGTTTCACTTTTCATGTTCTTGTTGACTTGCTGCAGTGACTACAAAAGCTGTCCTTGTGAATTGTTTATTTTTTATTTTTTATTTACTTCTCTGTTTTTAATGTAATCAATTAGGCCCGATGGAGGATGTGGAAGGCCTGCTCAGGTTTCCAACAGTATCGAAGACGTATAGTGGCCATACAATGTGCTTGGAGAGGGAAGCTCGCAAAAAGAGAGCTTCGGAGGCTTAGAATGGTATGGGACATCACTTTAGTATTAGCATATGCTATGGTTTGAAATGGTGCACTTTTCCTTTGTTAAAGTTGGCAAGAACTGCACATGGTGAATCCTCCACTGAGCTGATGTATTTTCTTTTCTTTTCATTTCTTTAGTCTTTTTAAGAACATTGTAAATAAACCAACAACATCATCATCATAGTATTGTACCAGCTATTTGGTGGGTGCGTCATGCACTCAGGAATCTTGTTTTGCCAATCATTCCTTTCGTCATCATTATCATAGTAATTATTTGGGGTTGGCTTTATAAATCCTGTTTTGCAAAAAAATTGTATAAAACCAACCTTCGGTCTGTTAAGAAGCCTTCATATCCTCATCACCTCTATCCAAGTCCTTTTAGGGCTTCCTCTTCTCCTCTTCTTACGCCCTTCAATTCTGGTCACTGCTCCTTTTTTTACTGGTGTGGTCTCTTCTTTTCTTTGAATGTAGCTGAACCAGCTCAATTGACTCTCCGTCATGTTATCTTTAAATAAAGGCTACTCCTTGCTTCGAGTGACCTGGTTCCTTCTACCCTTCTAACCCATCCATCTCAACTTAATGAACTCAAAATATGATCTGCCTGCATTTTTTCATTTCTTCAAATATCAGGCATGTGCAAATTTCAATTCCATTTTTTTAGGTGGTCTATTTACCATTTTTACATGAGTGGCATGCTTTACTGTTTTTGCGGTACTGTTGCGTGAAGACTAGGACTTTGTTCTCTCCTGGTTTCCCCGGAGAGTTTTAGCCAGTGCTTTACTGTGCTTTTGTCAATCTAAATCCCTTTGAAGCTATAACATATGACACTGTTTTATCTCTATCCGGTTCATACATCATCTTAGAAACATTGAATATTTACCAGGTACCAGCGTGCTATCCATGTTCCTTTTTTTAGAACTTTCTTGAGCAGCAACAAAAATTTGCTAAGCAAAAATTTAATAGAACGTACAATGAATCTGTTAAGGTAATTTATGCGAATATCTAGGACACATACATGGCTGATTGATCCCTTCTTAGCAAGGGCATTGACTATTACATTGGCTTCTCTGGGTATTAAATTAAACCTCGTCCCCAAAATACTACTAGGTTTCTTTATTGACAATGATAAAAGAACATTTACTTTATGAGTAACCCATGTAGAAATTCTTCAAGCAATCATCATACCAATCAAGAATATTATCATCTAAATTTCTTCTCCAGTATGTTTCCAATCTTTCCATTTTAAGAGTTATCATGATTTAGACCTTTTTTTAACCTTCCTAGCTAAGAAAAATGGGTGATGTTTGTAGTTGTCAAGGTACTTTGGGAAATGGAATACCATCTTGGATAGATCAATCACCCATAATGTATGTGAATAACTTGTCACTGGCTTAGAAACAAGTTTGCATTTGTTGGTAGAAGATTGATGGGGAACAAAAATATCTACGTCGAATTCCCTTGTTATGTTAAAATTAGTGTTCATAGTTATGTTCCTTCCACTTTTTATAAATTGGCTCAGTCATCATCGTCATCTAAGCCCCACCCTAATTAATTGGGATCAACTACATGAATCTTGTTCCCCCATTCTACTCTATTAAAGGCCATGCCTTTAGTATACCATCAGTTGTCAAGTCTTTTCCCACTGCCTTCATCCATGTCCTTTGGGCCTTTCCCTTGCCCTTTTAGCAAGGTATAGCATAACGGTAGTGGTGGTTGTAACGGCTACTACAGTTATCTTTACGATTCGGGTCGTAATGGTCATTACAATCGCTTTTTTTATTAAAAGAAAAAACCTGAAAGACTTGTATCTAGGGCTCTCAATGGGTCGGATCTGGATCGGATCCAGTTGGATCCGGCTCCAAGTCCATATATCTGTAGATGGATTCGGATCAGATTCGGATCCAACTCGGATCCAAAAGGTGATATCCATATCCGATCCATTTATAAATTGTTAGATCTATTTCCGATCCAAAATCCATATAACCATCGGATTCGGGTCGGATCTAGGTCCAAATGCACCCCCATTACAAATCTAAAAAATATATGATATAATATATTTAATTTAGTAGAAAAATGATGCAAATCCCACTATTTACTATGGTATGGTACAAATGGCCTAAAATAATTTGTAAAACGGATGGCCAGAAAGAATATAACATATACAGTAAGGTGACAATGAGTCGGATCTTAATCGGATTCGGATCTAACTCGGATATGTTCTTGTGAATCCATATCCGCTCCATTTAAGTAATCGGACCTATTTTAAGATCCATATCCGGTCCATTTAACTAATCGGACCTATTTTAAGATCCAAATCCGCATTATATGGATTCGGAGCGAATCGGATCTCGGATCTGACCCGCTCCATTGAGAGCCACCCCGTAATGTTGAAAAAAATAATCCGAAAAGCATGTATCTGTTCGTAACAGATCGTTACGAGGCTCTTATGGCCTTTATAGGGGGCGTAATGGGCCGTTAATGGCGGTTACAGCCTTATAGGTCATTTCTTGCATAATTGTTGTTACGGCTGTTACAACCCCATAACGTGTAACTGTTGCCACTGTTACCTTTACGAAACGGCCTTTATGACACACCATGCCTTTTAAAGCCTTCAACTTGTACCAACTCACTCCTAACCGGTGTGGTTCTTGGTCTCAGTTGTGCATGACCAAACCATCTAAGTCTACTTTCCCACATCTTATTACCTATTGGTCGTACTACCAAGTTCTCTCGATTTCATTCCCTTATTCAATCCATGTCAACATCCTCATTTTAGCTACATTCATCCTATGAACCCATTGTTCCTTAACTGTCCAACATTCTGTCCCATAAAAGTTCCCTTTTAGTTTGAGTGGTACACGACGATCACATAAAACTCCAAATACACATCTCTGTTTTCCCAACTTGGATTTTATGGGCAACATCCTTCTTGGGCTCTCCACTCTCATGAGTTATTGACCCAAGGTATCAAAAGTGGTCTTTTTGGGAAACTTATTGGTCAACCATCTTAACTAATTTCTTGTTTTCACTCCTATTATTACTAAAAGTACACTCCATATTCTTTGCTTTAGTCCAACTAATTTTAAATTCGTTAGATTCTAAAGCATCCCTCTATAAATCTAGCTTCGTGTTTATGCCATTCCATGTCTTCTCAATCAAAACTATGTCATCTGCAAACAACATATACCATAGGATCTCTTCCCGCAAATGCCTTGTTAACTTGGCTATAATAACCTTTCAAGGGGGGGGGGACAAAAAAAAAAAAAAAAAACTTGTCCATAACCAATGCGAAGAGGTAGGGATTCAATGCCTACAATATTTCGGAACTACGGTCATCACATTTCTTTCTGCTCCCTCATGCATATCCTTAATCACATCAATATATCCTCTTGAAATTCCTTTCTTTCCCAACACCTGATAGATTAACTCTTTTAGACCATATCATATGCTTTCTCTAAGTCAATCAAGACCATGTGGAGATCCTTCCACCTCTTCTTATATTTCTTCATCAATTGTCTTAGTAGGAAAATAGTTTTAGTGGTAGACCTCTCCGGCATGAAACCAAAGTGATTTTCCGATACATTTGTTGCATACCTTAGTCTTTGCTCAATCATTCTCTCCAAAAGTTGCATAATATGGCTCATAAGTTTAATCCGACGATGGTTAGTGTAGCTCTCTCTATGTGTCCTTTATTCCATTCATCTTTCATTTTCTTCGATCTTGCAATATTGTTGAACAACTTCGTCAACCAATATAACCTAGTGTCTCCCATATACTTCCAAACCTTTGTTGATATGCTTCCACTTATAAATTTGATCAATCTTATTCTTAATTCCCTTGGTAATAATCCCATCAGTGGCACTTTAGAATCTGACATAACCATAAAAAAAGCTAACTAATACTGCAAAATTTGTGGTGCCTTGTCTTCAAGTCATGCTGATTAGCATTACCCTGTTTCTTTAGTGGGAATTTGTAAATTTGTTGTATGTTTGCATTTCTTTTATGTATTGGAGTTCACATGATTGGGCCTTTTCCACAAAGATATGCCTCCAATCTGAGTAAATTGGTAATAAAATGTTGAAATTATACAAATGCTTATGATACTTAAGTGTAGTTGCATCATCTGTACAGAAAAGGCTTGCTTGAGAGGTAAGGATGTAAAGAATCATCATGGGGATGTTGCCTCCAGCTCAATAACTGAGTTGGTTAGCACACTTTTCATCCTGTGGCATGATCCGTATTTGAGTCCCCATGAGTACAGATTCTGAGCTTCAGTGAGGCAGTGGCCCTGAGGCTCTACTGAAAAAAAAGAAAAAACCACCATGGCAATATTTTTAAAGCAGCAAAGAATGAAAAGTATTGCAGAATCAGTGTCTCACCTCTAACCTAATTAAAACAACTTAATTATTGAAAACCACTCTGAATATGAATAGTCTCTTCTATAGATATATCCTTCAGCTTGCAGCATCCTATTGGTCGATGGATGGGGGAATCTTGGAAGCACCAGGTCTAGGTAGGGCTGAAAGTCGGGCGGGTTGGGTCGGGTTGGTGCTGAACCCTAACCCAACCCAAGGTTCCTATACCTCAACCCTAACCCAACTCAACCCAACCTCGGGTTGGGAATTCTCAACCCAAGCCCAACCCAAGCGGGCTCGGTCGGGTTGATCGGGTTGGTTGGGTTGATACATGCTAATATTTTCGTTATTACATTAGTCTATTATGTTTCAATACACGCTTTATTTTTTATACCTATGGCTTTATTAATTATATATATACTTATTTATGTAAAGAACTTCACTTTTCCTAAACAAATAAGTTAAAATACAAGTAAACATTATAAGTTTACTTCACTAAAGTATAATAAAAGTATAAGGAACTTGTATATAGATCGGGTTCGGGTTGGGTCGGGCAACCCGAGACCTCAACCCAGGCCCGACCCAAACTTCATCGGGTTGATGTTTTCATAGCCCAAGCTTGAGATCGGGTTCGATACTTCTTGCCCAAGCCCAACCCAATGTCGGGTCGGTCACGGGTCGGTCGGGTTGAACCCGCCCAACTTTCAGCCCTAGGTCTAGGGCTTAAAAAAATCCTGGCTTTGGGGCTGAAAGCCTTTTTAATGAATCCATTACTCCCTTTTAGCAATTTAAGAGTTCTGCCATTCTGGGACTTGGTTTTTCTTCCTAAGAGAAGGGAAACAAAAATTTGTGCAGAAGTCAAATTACAAAACCGTTTTGGCTTACTAATTGTTGTGCATGCACCTTGGTGCACCTCAAGATGTGAAGCACATGCATCAAAGAATAGTGCTGGAGGTTCAGTATTGTTTCTGTTTTAATTGCTTTCACTGGACTTCTGGTGAATAGGGAAAAGTTTATTTGTAAATTTTGCAACTGAATATCTGTCTAAATTTTTTATCCTACTATTGCCCAAAATATTCCACTGGCAATGTTTTCAGTCATATTTGTGAGGGGATCAACGGGTTGGGCTAACCTATTGGATCTTCTGGCCTTGCATGTCATGATTCAGGTTTGGGCCTGGACTCGACCTGCTGGGTCTGGTCAGGTCAGGTGTAAAAGTTCGGGCCAAATTGGTAACTGTGTCGGGCTTGAGTTAAGCTCATTGGTCCACTGGGTTGCAAGGTATTCAAAATCAGTTATGTAACGGTCATAACTGTTACACGTTACAGGGTCGAAACAGCCGTTACAGAAAAAACAGGCCGTAATGGCCCTGTAAAAAAAAGATCCATTGCGGCCGATACGGGGGCCTTCAGTCGTTACGGCCCGAATCATAATGGTAACGGCAGTGGCCATTACGGCCGCCATTTCCATTATGGAACACCTTGCTGCGTTGGGATGGCCAGCTCGGGCCCGGTCTGTGATAATAATGATTAGATACATACCTATAACATACACGTTGAATTGCTTAAACAGTTGTGCTTGGACTCGACAAACTTTTAACGGGTCATGTCCGGCTGATAATACTTGGCCTTTTTGTGGGTTTGGGTCAGTTCAAGCTCTGGCTGATCCTCACCCTTCCTGGGCCTGGCTTGCTGATAGCCTTACCTATTTGGTCTAGCATTCACATTCCTAAATGTGTAATACGTGACATGAATGATTTTCCAACTCGCTCTCATTGTTGTGGGAATTCCTTCTATAATAAAGCATGCATACAATTTTCTTTTCCTATTTTCTATTGGTTGCTCTTATTGCAGGGAGTTGTTCGGATTTGAGTCATTTGATTGGTGAGTTTTCTTTGGAAACCATTAAAAGCAAGTTGCCAAATGAAACAACAACACATGTAGAAGTGTTCTGTTTTTTGATAATCTTAATTAATTTCATCACATCTCGAGTATTTTATGAATTGATGACATATACCTTCTTTCTTTGAAGTTTGCATGCTCTTAGTCAGCATTCTGGTCTTTCTGTTTGGAAGAAGCATTAATTCTTCTTTTTTTTTTTTTGGTTGTTTTCATAGGAGGCAAATGAAACTGGGGCATTACGTGAAGCAAAGAATAAGCTTGAGAAACAATTGGAAGAACTCACATGGCGGTTGCATTTGGAGAAAAGATTGCGAGTATTCTTCTTCTCTATTGATTGCTCTCAATCTTTTTGCTATTTGTTTATTCACAAATTTTCTTTCAAAGGCTTCTAGTCATCAGTGACTTCAATGTCTTGGTCGTTGCAAGTATCATAGCAGTCAAATCCTATTCATACGTTTACAAAAATTTTCATAAAAAAAAAAAGTGAGTTGCGGAAGCAAAAATGAATTATCATATTTAATTTCAAGGTATATCTAATGAGTGAGTCTTGGCAATTTACAGCTTCCAAAGGAGCGCACGTAAAGTATTTTTTAAATCCCTTACACTATGAGAAGTTTATTTATTTGTTTTTCTGATAATTTTGATTGGAAATCTTAGGGTTTATAATATGTGATGTATGTTCCTTGTATTTGGTATGGGTGTTGAGTAAGTAAATGATATATTATATAGACATTTTGGAGGTATGCTTCTCGTTTTTTTGAGGTCAATTCTGTAGCATTTTCTTTGGGAGCTTATGCTCATTCATTTTAATAAACGCTAACGATGCGTCCAATAGACCTGTTTGTGAGTGAGCAACAAGACTAAGGCATTACAATTTACAATGGTATCGGTTGGCTTATTAGCTAGCTTTCTGGACGATAAGATACGTATATGGCCCTGTGAGGGCCTTCATTTTGGGGAAAAAATCTCAAACTAGTGGAATGTGAGGATCCCAAATATGTATTTGTTTATTTATTTTTGTTTTGGACTTGTATTTGAGGTTGTAACTGGCCATTCTTTAGTAAGAATGCTGTCTGTTGGGTAGTGTCAGCTTGACCTGCTGAAACTCGACCAAATACGCCCTAATTAAAAACAAATTGTGTGATTTGGTGGATTAGGGCCTGTTATGTATAAAACAACATGAACACAAATCAAGCTTGTAGCTTGTGTGATTGTGATGCAATTTTGTAATCTAGTAATTATTGGTACTTTCTTAGAATAAATGGTTTGGATTAGAAATAATGGATGGTATTGTTAGATTTGGACTTCTTTTGCCTTGGGGAAAGTGTATGTACATGCAAAGACTCTTTTTATGAAAAAATGGTGAATAAAAGGTGGTTCTTTGTTAATCCAACGTTTGGATTAATTTTGTGTGCGTTGCTTCAATCAATGGTGTGATTCCATTGGGATTTCTAGATTTGGTGTGACTTCAAACCAGGTGTTAGAATGTATTGCTTCAAATCATCTGTACCCTATTATCAAGGTTGTATTTTAGTTTGTCACTTGAATCTATACTCCTGGACATATGTTTCAACTTGTTTATATTGTCTTCAATTTCTGTGTTTGATATATGTTCGTTCGTTCAAATTTGCACACATGCAAGAGTGAGCAAGGTTCATAAAATTATTGAATGCAGGCATCTAATGATGAGGCAAAGTTATTAGAAATTTCAAAGCTTGAAAAAGCAAATGAACTATTGAATGCCGAGTTGGATGCAGCTAAAGCAGCAACTCTCAGTGAGTGCGATAGAATTGGGTTGCTTCGAAGTCAGCTAGAGATATCAATGAAAGAGAAGGAAGCTTTGGAGAGTAGACTCGTCGAGATAGAAGAATTGAGCAAGGAGAACTTGTTCCTGAAGGTGCGGCACCACTCATTTGCGCTGTCTGCTTCATGCTTCTCATTTCCTGAATGTTATTTTTTAATTCTTTTTTATTGATCTTTCTTGTTATAATGGGGAGCTGATCTGTATGTCGTGTTGTGAGGGTATTGCTTTATGAGTTCATCCCATATTAGCATATAGGGGTATCTTGTCATATTCTAGAGTTAATTTTTGAGTTATGTACCCACTATGAATTATTTTATTTTATTTTTTGCCAGATTTCTTGGAAATTTCTTCTTGAGTTAACTATTGTTTTGAATGTTGATAGTTTCTCTGGCTATCTTAATCTTTAGACCATCATGCATGTATATTAAACACTTCTTCTGCTTGTGAAACAACATTAATTGGGCATACTTGTGCGTCTCTTTCTTTCCATTATATAAAATTTCTTTGGAAAGAGGTTCTTGTTTAAATATGTTGCATGTATCCAGTGATTATTATCTTGATATTAGACAAAATTTTCCCTTAGTATTTTTGTTTTTGGTTACTCTACAGAGTTCGGTGGAATCCCTGACAAAAGATAACTTGGCAATGGAGCAAGAGCTTTTAAAGGTTAGGAAAGATTGCAATGAAACTTTGGAAAAGTTGCAGGAAGTAGAGACAAAATACGTTCAGCTTCAGCAGAATATGCAGAGGTATATTTTTCATCTGTTGGAATGTGTCTGTGAACCAATAGCTAAGAGCATATTTGTGAAAGAAAGTCTTGGCATGTGAACCATCTTTCCAGTAATTTTTCTTCGTATTCCCTGATATTTATCGAAATGGGTGGTTTTGTAGTTCACTAATTGCATTTATACCAAGTCTTCTGGTGATTTTTTTAGTATCTAGCATATGGTGATAGCATTGTAGTGTTTACGTCAGCATAATCATCATCTAAGCGTTATCCCAACAAATTTGGGTTGGCTACATGAATCATTTTCTGCCAATCCCTCTATAAAGGGCCAAAACTTCAGTTAGACCAGAAGTCATCAAGTCTTTTCTTACTACCTCCACCCACGTCCTTTTGGGTTTTCCCCTTGCTGTTTTAGAGCATTCAACTCGTACCAACTCCTCACCGGTGCATTTCTTGGTCTCTATTGCACATGATCAAACCAACTAAGTCTACTTTTCCTCATCTTATAACCTATTGGTGCAACTCCTAACCATTTTTCTTTAATTTTTTTCTCATGTGTTGTCGCTTGCATTAGGAATGCCGGAAAAGGATCATGTAGCCGATCCCAATTAGTTGGGATAAGGCTTAGATGATGATGGTGATGATGATTTTGTTGCTTGCATTACATCCTTCTGTCTATTACTTATTCTAGTTTTATGTTGCCTTTTCAAAACTCAGCTTGGAGGAGAAGCTCTCAAATTTAGATGACGAGAATCATGTTCTGAGGCAAAAAGCGTTAAGCCTATCACCCAGAAACAACCTTACTGGTCATGTTAAACCCTTAACAGAGGTTATCTTTGAGGCCATAATCATTCTGTATTGTAAATTCCTATTGCAGATAAATGGTAGTTGTTATTATCTGTATGTGTAGTTAGTATTATCATAAATTACTGCTCAAGCTTTCTTTCTTTTCCCTTTTGGAGATTTGAAGTTGCCAATAAATAGTCACCCAATGTGTTCATGTTGTGTTTAATCAGAAGTATTCTGGTGCGCTTGTGCTCTCCAACATGGACCGGAGATCCCTTTTTGTAAGATCTACTCTTTTACATGATTTTATTTATTTAGTTAACGTGGATTTGTTCTAAAGCATTGTTTGCATTTGTATTTATCCTGATGTAGGAGACACCTAGTCCTACAAAAGGTTTGATACCTTACATGCATAGCCTATCCGAATCACGCCGATCGAAGATTATTGCTGAAAGGCATCAGGTGACTCTTTTCTGCTTGTTTAAAAGACTTACTGCAATTTCTTATTCTGGCAACAGAAAATTCCACTACTTTTATTTGATTTTCTTCATAATATGTTTGCAAAGATCATATGGCAAAAATGAACAGAGCTAAAATCCTTTACATAATGATTATCTTCATAATGTGGTGTTTACATAGTTAGGGATTGTATGGATAAAATGAATGCAGCTAAAATTGTTTTCCTCCATCTGCACTGCTTCCATCTCAATGTTTGCTGGTGCTGAAGTGTGTTTTTTTTTTTTGGTGCAGGAAAATCACGAATTTCTTTCGAGGTGCATTAAAGAAGATCTAGGGTTCAAAACTGGTAAACCAGTGGCAGCTTGTATAATATATAAATGCCTTCTTCATTGGCATGCATTTGAGGCCGAGAGGACGACTATTTTTGATTATATAATCGAGGGCATTAATGATGTTCTTAAGGTTTCTTCACTCTTTCCCATATCCTTAATTGTAGTTCTTGGTTCCAATTATTGTGCTAGCATTGCCTTGCTTTTTGATACTAGGTGTTTGGCAATCTTTTGGTTAAGCGATGTGGTTACTGAATCGTGTAAATGTAACTGATGAATTTCTCAGGTGGGTGATGAGAACAGAATCTTGCCATATTGGTTGTCCAATGCTTCCACACTCCTATGCCTCCTGCAGAGAAACCTGCGATCGAATGGCTTTCTCACAACACCTTCTCGTCGTTCTGGGCCTTCTGGGTTAACTGGAAGGATGACACAAGTGAGTTTAGTTGTAAACCATTTGTTCTTTCTTTTTCTTTTTAACAATTCCTTGTCTGCTGAATGAAAATTCTCATTGTATTTGCAAACACAGTTATCTTTCTCATGCTATTTTCTTTTCATTTTAATGTTGCATGTATTAGATTAGTTATGTCATGGTATTCTATCTATTATTACCTGTTCTGGTTGAAGTTCCTGCACTGCGAGATGAGTGCTCATGATGGATGATTGAAACTGTTGCTAGCCTGTTAATAACAATAAGTTGAAGAACAAACTTGTCTGATAACTAATTTAACATGAACTGTAAATTCTTCGGTACAAGTCGTGCTTGGCTTGAACTTTTCAACCGAAAATTTCTTTCGAATGAAAAGCTAGTGATCATGCTGTTCTTTGACAGAAAGGGAGGGCTGATTCACTTTAACCTCCTCTCCATGAGGGAGGGAGGGAGAGTTGATACACTTTATCCTCCTCTCCACCACACCACTGCTCTTACAATCTGCCATCGGTTTAATCTCTGTCATTGATCTTGAACCTAGGCTCGAACTCGCACCAGCCTACTACATCTTTCTCTTTGGAAACCACTAAAAAAGAAGGCCAGCTCCAAAAAGTCGAAAAGCAATAAAAGAAAGTGGAAGATTCAAAAAGGGCGAAGTAAAAGAAAAGCTACCAGAGATAGTAAACTTAGCCAGTTCTTTTTTATGAATAAGAATTTGAGGGGAGATGGAGGATTGTCTTGTCTCTAAGAGGTCTTTTGTAATCTTTCCTTTTATGGAGAGAATCATGGCCTCAGACCTGCAAATGAGAGATCCTTTAGCGGAGGCCAAATGGAAATGTAATTCCATCCTTTTCTTGGGTAATGATATGGAGACCGGATATTGTGATTTTATTGCAAATGGTGAGAGGGGTGGGTTTGAAATTTTTGAAAAGGAGATGGAAGGTGGAAATTGTTTTAGAAAGAGGTTGGGGAAAAGTTAGGGTTAAGAGTTAACTCATGAAAAATGCTTAAATACCCTAGACATTCAAGCTCGGCCAGGCCAGGTTAAAAAAAAAAAAATCTTATGGTGATGAAAGGAAGAGATTGAAATGCTTTGATACAATGTAAAAGTGATGGAAGGAAAAGAACAAAGAAGAAAAGAGTGAAAGAGGGGGTGATTAGGGTGTAATACACCCTAATTAATGAAACCAATGGCAGAGATTAGGGCTGTCAATGGGCAGAACTTGGGCCTGACAAAATCAAAATTTCGAATAGGCCCAGCCTGTACAGTTCATCTGGGATGAAGCCTACCCCTGGCCCGGCCTGTTTACAGTCCTAGCAGAGTTGCCCTTAAGCACTGAAACCATATTTGCCTTTAAAAAAAGACAGCACCTCTAATACTGCGATCATGCATTCTTTCAGAAACTGTTGAAGAGAGTGCGTGCGTGCACAGACACATATTTATTTATATATATTTACCAGGTTCCTGGATGTTTTCTGATTGCTTCTCATTATCATTGTTTACCTTTGGTTCTAATGAAGCTCTACTTGATCTAATTCTTTCAGGGTTTAAAATCTCCTCTGAAACTTATCGGGTCTGAGGAGAATGTGTCACATGTAGATGCACGGTATCCAGCTATACTATTTAAGCAGCAATTAACTGCTTGCTTAGAGAAGATTTTTGGCTTGATTCGGGACAATTTGAAGAAAGAGATTTCACCACTTTTGAGCTTTTGTATTCAGGTGCAATGATGCTTCATGAGGCTGAATAATAATTTTCTTTTGAACAAATATTTTATGACCATGCTGATGCTAAACTATAAATAGCAATCCAGGTTTTTCTTTCTTTCATTTCCAATGCTTTGAATAATGTCTTTCCAAGTAATATTCATGTTGATGTGGTGACAAGGAAACTTAGGCCCTTCCATTTATCAAGGGTGTCCGCGTATTTCCATTTATGTAGGTCTGTGTGAATGTAGTATTTAAGTCTGCAACCATTATGTGCTTCTCCATTTTTTTTGGTCTATTGAATTGTCTATTAATGGAACATTTAGGGATGTAAAATGGAGGGGTTTTGGGCTCATTTGTATCTCTTTGCAAAGTTTTGTTTATTTCGTATGAATTCCAATTTGTTTTCTTATAGGTAGTACTGTTTTATTTCACTATCTTAGTCCCATCTACAAACCCACGTGCCCTCTTTTTTTTTTTGGTTTTTTTGTTGGTATTTGCAGTTTAACCTTAAATAGCTTAAGCTTGGGACTTCTTGTCAAGTACCTAGCTCTTCCACTAATATGGGAAGCCTTCGTATAAAAGCAGATGCAAACAGCCTGAGCCCATGTTTAGAAGTGGGAATTCTACCATGAAATGTGCATTTTATTCAGCCTTAATGAATAGGTAACATGCTTGTGTGGTTAACCACTTATGTTTTGATGGTCACGACATGGATGGGCTAAAATTCACAAACTGTCCTGTTGGTATAACTTTTTCCCATTGACTGATGTTTTTTTTTTTCTCTGTACTAATTCATATAGGCAAAAACAATGGACTAGTTTTTCTAAAATACATGGACTTTGTTCAGCTGATGCACTAAGATTTCTTACCCAAAAGAACTACCTTTGTTATTGGGTTCTAATGGGTAATGTGCAATGCACTAAAAATTTATCACAGTTCATGTATGGTTTACCTAGTTGAATGTTGAGATAATTAAGAGACATTGCTGTGACATTTGTGCCTAGAGCTGTCAATGTGCTTCCAAATTTTGATTTTGCTTGGCCTAGGCCTGTCCCATTGACAGCCCTAATTGTGCCATACTTGTAGTTGTCCCTTATGGAATTTCATGTAGAAGTTTCACTTTCATGGCTTATTGTTGTGTGCTTTTAACTTTTTATCCATTTAACCCACAAGCAAACATTTAAATTTGCATGGGCACTTTTAAGCACATCACATCGTTCTTGTTACTTTTGCTTATTTGAATGTTTCTTCATGTTGCTGGCATCTTATTGTAGAATTTTTATTAATATTTTCTCTTGCTTTAGTACTTATTTTCTTATGTGTGATGTGGCAGGCACCAAAGTCAACAAGAGTATCTACTGGAAAATCATCTAAATCTCCTGGGGTTGCTGGTCAGCAATCACTGACCAGTCATTGGGACAGTATCATTAACTTCTTGGATTCACTTATGGCGCGCTTACGTGAAAATCATGTGGGTGTTTTGTCCTTTTTCTATAATTTACTTGCTATATGTTTAAGGATATGTATGAGGGAGCAAATGTGAGGACTACTAATGGAGAGACAAGTGTGTATTACTGTAGGCTTATACCAGGGGTTGACATTGAGCCTGTACCTTTTCGCATTAGTTATGGACAAGGTAATGAGGCATTTGCAGGTAGGGCGTAAACACAAAGCATTTATGGAGGGCTTTAGATTATAAAGGATTTAAAATTAGTCAGACTAAAACAGGGTATATGGAGTGCAATTTTAATAATAACAGGAGTGGCAACGAGGAATTAGTTAAGATTGCTGACCAAAAAGTTTTCTAAAATGACCACTTTTGATACATTGGGTCAATAATTCACAAGAGTGGAGAGATTGAAAAGGATATTGCCCTTAGAATTCTAGCTGGGTGGAAGAAATGGAGATGTACCTTTGGAGTTTTATGTGATTGTCGTGTACCACTCAAACTGGAAAGGAAACTTTATTGGATAGCTAGATAACCAGCCATGCTTTATGGATAGAATGTTGGGTAGTTAAAGAACAACATGTTCATAGGATGTGTAGCTGCAATATGGATGTTGAGATAGATCAGTGGCAAGACGATGAAGGATAGAATTAGAAATGAATGTATACAAGCGAACTTAGGAGCAGTACCAATAATTAATCAGAAGAGGGGGAGTAGACACAGACGGTTTGGTCACGTGCAATGGAGACCAAGATCTGCAGCGGTTAGGAGTGAGTTGGTACAAGTTGAAGGCTTTAAAAGGGCAAGGGGAGGGCCAAAAAGGACACAGACGGAGGTTGTAACGGGAGACTTGGTGACCTATGCTCTAATTGGAGTTCTGACCCTTGATAGAGTGAAATGATTTGACAGGATTCATGTAGCCGATCCTAATTAATTTGGATGAGGCTTTGATGATGATGGTATATTTTTTGCAATCCTTGATTTTCTCTTTATCAATTTATGTTCATACTTCATAAACCTGCTTGACGAGTTAGTGAAGGAGTTTGTCTTTTGGATTGCCTCAAATACTGCTCTTTGATGAGAGATCGAGATCGGATGATCTGGCCAAAGGACAAATCGGGACGCTTCTCGGTTTGTTCCTTCTATTATATGCTTTGATCTCCGTTAGGGTGTGGTACATGTGGGCAAATGATTCATGTGTGGCACTCTGCCCCCCTCCCCAATGGCTTTTGGTTAGTTGGATGGAAGAGATTTTTTACTGTTGACAATCTCTAGAGAAGGTCAATGGTGCGCATAGCAAATGCAGAACCAGTTATTCAATGCCCTCTCACTCCAAAGCTGCGTATTGTCTTCATAAGGTTCTTTAGAATGTCGTGGGCGATGCCAGGCTCAGTTGGCGATCTCATTCTGGCTTGGCATGGTGTTGGGATTGGAAAGCAAGCAAGGGGAATTTGGAGATTGGTTCTGTTGGCTATCCTTTGGGTGCTTTGGGGGATGAGGAATGGTAGATGCTTTTGACATGACAGTAGCTTGGTGCTGGAAGTCTTTAGCAGCACTAAGCTCTATGTATTGAAATGGGTTTCTTGTATGATAGATCTTAAGGATTGTAATTTTTCATTCATTTTATGATGTAGTCTATTGCGCCACCTTGGCGCTTTCCTTCAATGAAATTATTGTTACCATTAGGGGAAAAAAAACTGCATTTGTTTTTTCACATTGGCAGTACTGACATGCAGATGGTTTTGAACCAGATTTTTGGTTGATTGGACAGACTCTTCATGTAACACAGCTTCTCTCACACATAATCTTGAATGGCTTGGCTTTCCTTCTGTAGTGTTTCTTAGACAAGTAGCACAGGTGCCCAGTGGCAAAGTGTCCCACATGGCAAGCTTAAAAAATCTCAGCACAGGAACACTACTAGTCTACTATACACAAAAAATAATAATTTAAAATAAATATGAAAATTAATCAAAATAATGAAAACATTAAAGGCAAAGGAAATTATAGAGAATATTCACGTAGTTCCAATAGAAACAAATTTCTAGTAGTTAAACTACACTAATGATTATTAAACAAACACCAATAATCATGAATAATCATGTCAAGTAGTAGTTTTACGACGATTGCAACGACTGAAACTGGGTGCAATTATCCATCAAGAAAATGGGTGAGATAGAATTGGGACATGACTTGAACTAGATCTATTCTACCTCCATTGTTTGCCAGGGTTCTTATAAATTTCCGCAATCAACCAGTGTTTTAGGTGATCACCCAGTCACCCAAGAATCAATCTTCAGCATCTTCCATAGGGAGCATAATTAAACAGTTCATTATCTCAAGTAATTTTCACTTCATTCAGTTGATCCATACCATGGTGCATTCAGGTACCCTCCTTTTTTATCCGCAAGCTCGTCACCCAAGTTTTCTCATTCATCAATATACAACTTTTCAACAGGTAAGTGGTTTCATATATGCTCAAAAATCTCATTTGGTCAACTGATATGTTTTCTTCCTTAGCATTGATTAAAAATCTTTTTTTCCTCAGTCTTCTCCTGCGACGTGAGTGTTGCACATTTTCCAATGGAGAATATGTGAAATCCGGACTTGCGGAACTTGAAAAATGGATTGTTAATTCTACGGAGGAGGTAAGTAGTGTTTTTGCCCCTTAAGAATCACGGGTTGAATCTTTTTGCATTTCGGAAACTGAATTCTCTTCTACAACTACAGTTTGCAGGAACATCATGGCATGAGCTAAATTATATCAGACAAGCTGTTGGATTTCTGGTACAGCCAATTTAAACATAGTTGAAAACATTGCAGCTATAAGCCTTTCCAACTCCTGTTTTCTTATTTCACTCTTGGGAATGATTCAGGTAATCCATCAGAAGAGGAAGAAGTCTCTAGAAGAGATCAGACAAGATCTTTGTCCAGTATGGTCTTTCTTCACTGAGTGTTGAATTCGATCTTTCCATGTGGTTCTATGGCATTAAATTTCCACCTGAATTTGGGACTGAAAATTTAAAGTAGACTGCTTTGACAAGGAAATATTAATGTCTGCGTTTGGATGCACTGTTGAATTGAATTGCATACTCAAACAAAAATTGAAATGACCAAATTGCAAGCACCGTCTATTGTGAGACTGGACTCCAAATTGCGATAATACGGAATGCAACTGCAATTAAAGGTTACCTCTTTAAGAACAGTAACACAGGAGTCTACAAAGTGATCATTTCCTTGATATTGAGCTAATGATCACAATTCAATTTATAGCACATCCAAACGCACTTAGATTTTAAGAGATCTCATTGAACTCAAATGGTTTCTTGAATCTTGACCAGGCATTGACTGTACGGCAAATTTATCGAATTAGCACAATGTATTGGGATGACAAGTACAGCACACAAAGTGTGTCGAGCGAGGCAAGTGTGTTTGTGATTATTTGCCTTTTTTATTTGGCGAGGTGTGATTATTTTCTGTTTGGTACTGCGGGGCCCCATTGGTTTCTAACGTTCATTAGAAAATCGGCAGGTGGTTGCGAAAATGAGGGATATCCTGAGCAAGGATTCAGCAGAACTTCATGTCCAATTCATTTTTGTTGGATGATGATCTAAGGTAAATTGTCCCAAACTGAGTGGTTCTTGTTTCCAAGGTTAGAGTTGCTAATGAGTTGATGAATTTCCATATGTGGATTTGTCATGGTTAGGGTTGGCTCCGGCTCACAGGGCCCAACAAGCCACAGGCCCTGGTGCAGATTTGACAACTTATATTGAGGCTGTGGCCTCAGCCTGGGTCCAGGCCTATTTGTGACTCTTTATGTTTTAGGTTCTGGTCCAAGTGATGAACAAGATGTGACGTGGATGTATCTGACCCGATATGCGGGCCGACCATGCGATCAAGCCCTCATCCTAGCCCATTATGCCCCCTTATTTCTTGTTAATTTTCCACTTCTCACCTACCAACCACGTTTCTTTTTTCTTCTTTCTTTTCCTTTTTCTTTTAATGGTACCTTGTGACCATAATGTCCATGACCTGCCAAACATTGATCTATGGTGGTAATGATAGTAAGAATTGATTTTATTATTAGTACTAGGGGGTAGGGCTCCTGCTACACGTGGAGAGAGGAGGGAGAGGGAGAGGGAGTTTTTACATGCATATAGAGAGAGAATGGCCTCTTCAATTTTGAGCATCCTATCCCTACTTTTTCCAGTGTTGTGTCCCATTTTAGGTATAGATATGCTTCTTTTTTGATGCTTACATCCTAACATATGTTGACACAACTTACAGACAACGTGGATGTTTCACAAACATCACGTTGTCCCTACAGCCTGCAACTTAGGACAGGCTTCCTAAGGATTTGCTTGGTGTGTGGCTACACGTAAAGAGGAGAGAAGAGGGTAGGGTTGTCAATGGGCCAGGTCTATTTGTACCATACCTAGGCAGTGTGGGTCCCGGGTCAGGTTGGGTTCCACTGGGTCCGGGTCCTATATTTGAGATTACAGGCCCAAAACCAGCCGGGTTTCAGGTATCCACATGGTTTGTGAATGAAACTCTACCCATCTTCCATTAGAAAATGGATACACACCCTTCTTCCATTCCTCTAACATGTCATCTCACCGCAGCAGCAGCCCCAAATGAGATAGCTTGTGATAAACATCAGATGCCTACTATTGTCAGTTGGTGTGAGACACCTACCCCTTGCGATTTCTGCACCGACTTGGTCGCACGACATCTATTGCCAAGCCAACACTCTCTCCCTCTTAAAGCCTCTCAACAGAAAAGCCTCCCATCATATATAAGATAAACAAATAAGGCCCACCCTTCATAATAAACAGCCCCTTCTTTCATTTTCTTCTTCTTCTTTTTCCCCCTTCAGATCTAAAATAATCCTGCAAAGGCCCTAAGAGAAAGCCAAGGGGAGTGGAAGAAAATCCACAAAATCCAACTCTCTCCCTGTCACAACCTCCCAACAGAAGCCTCCTCCCATCATGTATAAAATAAACAAAAAAGTCCCACCCTCCATAATGAACACACCCTTCTCTCCCCCCTTTCTTTCTTCCTTCAGTTCTGAAAAAACCAGCAAAAGACCCTAGGAGAAGGCTAAGGAGACCAGAAGAAAATCCACACCCTCTGTACAGATCTCTTCCAATCAAAACCAGGTACAGATCTCTCTTTCCATCTATCATCTCTGCATGGTTGAATTTTCATTCAATCTCCATAGTTAATCTCTGAAATTTCTCCTCTCTACCTACCAAAACCATTCAATCGGAAGTTAGCCGGGTACCTGATAGGTTCCCAAGAACTGACCCAACCTGATTTGTAAGATTTGGTCTAAAAAATAAACCTGTACTTGTTCCAACACAGGTCATGTCCGGGTACCCATTGACAGCCTTAGAAAGGGGAGCAGACTATTCTCATTAAAAATGAAATGACATAATACCCCGGCTGAAGGACCAGGCACAAATATTATTATTATTATTTTAAATCTCTCAATGACTAATTTCTAGGGTGAAATGACCCGTTATATATAGTAGAGATTATTGTTGTTATTAACTATAGTTGATTGTGTGATGGCTTTTAAATTTACATTGAACTAACGGTGTAGACTTGTGTGGTTTTGCAATGGTTGCAATGATCAAACCTACTTATTTCCTGTGTGGATGCATCGGCATCCTTCAAATGTGTTTATGTAACCATTCTCTTCATTGTTGCAGCATTCCCTTCTCCACAGAAGACATATCAAAGGCAATCCCACCTATAGATCCGGCAGATGTTGACCCCCCCGCATTCCTGCGTGATATTCCATCCGCCCAGTTTTTACTCCAGCATCCGGAGTGAATTCGCAGTTTGGCCTGCCCTAGTCGAAATCCAACTTCCCTTTTCTTATTTCAGTCAATGATCAAGCTCCACGTAGTTAAAGCACCATCCAATTGAGCTATCTGGCTACTGCAAAGCAGAGAGGCAGACTGTTTTTGTACATTGTACAGATGAAGAACGGGCGTTCCAAGAGATGAAAGTTTCCACAATTCAACTCAGCGGCCGTTCCCTTGGGGTAGGGTTTAGCAGTCAGGACCGAATTTAAGATAACCATCATCATACTTACTAATTCAACCTAACTAGATTAGGTAGGAAATGAGGTCCCATTGTTTCATTAACCTTTGATTGTAGACTGTAGATGTCTCCCTATTTTTATTTTTTTTAGTGGCCTTGTAATATCATGTATTGTTGTATCTTTTTTCGCTTTGTAATTTAAATGATTTATATTTAAAAAGAAGATTTCTTTACAACTCAGTGAAGGCAGTGATGATGACTTGCCAAGATGGCTATAGTTTGAACAGCTCACTTCTGATTGGCAAGGCTGTGTTTGGATGTACTATTGAATTGAATGGCATTCATAATTCAACAATGTGGAATTGACCAAATTGAAGTTACCTTAGAGTGTGGTGTGGCTAGTTCAAGAGACTTGGGCTTCCAAATAACCTCTCTAGTAGCAGCTTGATCCAAAAGTAGTGGGCCGCACCACAGAAAACAGTGGTGATTAACCACTTACCGTTGAAACCTCTGGGGCCCACCCACCGTGATGTTTTTCAGCCATCAAACCTGTTAATCTTAATAATAATAATAACCCTCCAGCATGGATCTCAGCCAAGGAAATCACAATTTCCCTAATTTCACTCCACAGGCTAACAACTGCAATTCACTTTGATAGTTGCATCCAAACGCTTCCCATGTAAGTGAAGTTTGGTATTTTTCACTTATTTTCCACCAAGTTGATGCTGCTCTGTTCGATAATACATGCAAAAGTGGTCTCTTGTAGTCTCGATTGGAGAATTATCATCCTTTATTCTACTCAAAGATGGGCAATGGCCACTGTGGTCTGGCGATCTCAATCTGCATTGAGTGGGGTCTACTGTAGAAGTTTTAAGTACCATAGCAAAAAAACTAAGCTAGTTACTTCTTCAGATGGGACGTGTGACAAAGATGGACGGACCTGATCTTTTTCCATCATGCTAGTCTAACCATATTTTAACTATCCAAGCGGTTGATAACATGGGTCTGTCTTGTCCAATGCAGCAACCAAAAAATAAAAGCAAAAAAGTCGAAATCCCTCATTGATTAGAATATTCTTGTTGCTGAATATTTGGCCTTTGTTGAATTTGGACTACTGTGTTTGCTTTCTTAACCATCTATTTGCTGGCCATCTGTTGAACGGTTAGGATTTTGCCACTTGGGAGATTATTAGAAGCCACACACAGCTTGGCCATGTTGTCAATGATTTGGGTCACTAAAGAATGTCCCACTCAAGTGAACCTGAAATAAAGGGCTCTGATCTGAACACAAAACTCTTTTAAGTACAGAATCATATAATAAAAAAGGAGGCACCCAGACGTGCCTCAATGGGCACCTGTGGGGGAAGAAGCATTCCAAAGCCACCATGGTGCGCAGGGTAGTTATTTGATACTCGGTATATTCTCGTATGTCTCTTGATACGCAGGCTTTCATGAGCCTTTCACACTTGTTTGTTGAAATAGGATGATTGGATGTTTTTCATTTTTAACCCTCCAATAACTGTCCACTGATCAGATAGTCAGATAATCAAATAAGCTTGCATCTGAAGTGGAACACTTGCACGTTGTATGCAGCTGGTAGATGTGCCTTGAAGCCTATAAAGCCCTTGAAGCCTATAAAGCTTTACAAGTAGTTAAGGCCCATCAATTCAACACCCACTATTTCAGATGATTCTCTCATTTTCTTCAAAGTAGGAAAGAAGCAGGGGAAAACTTGGATCTTGTTTTCTAGAGCCCAGAAAGTCTTGGCATTCACTCGCTCGAGTGTCCAACTGCGATCTTGGTATCTTGCTTCCTTCCCATGGAGGATAGCGTGCAAGTTACCTCGTGTCCCAAAATTTCATTTCTTTATGTGGAAGCTCCTTCACGGGAAGCTAGTCAAGTGGGACACCCTAGACTGGACCAGGATGGTATAAACTCAACTTTGATGGATCTTTTTGGTGCGTAGCCTGCCCCTAGGTAGTTCATATGAACTGAATATGGTTGTTAGACCACACATGTTAATCCACGGCCGATATTCTGTCAAACATATGCGAACTTGAGTTTGATTGAACTCTTACAACCCTAGGTGCCAAATGAGTTGTAGGATCTGACCCACTGGAGGTTGACCTAATTGTCCAGCTACCAATGTTGCAACAATCAAGTCTTTGGAAGAGAAGGGTTAGTCATACTTTTGCCTTGAGTAAAAGAACTTTTCTATCAAGGGTGATCATTAAATTTTATCATTATTATTTAGAAGTAAGATCAATACAATCAGTAAAAAAATCAAAGATAAATTAGCTACAATCGTTCATGTGCACAAGCAATCAAAGTAGTGTGGCTAGCAGGATGTGACGTATGCTCTTCCAAGTATGGATCAATTGATTGGGGATCCGATGGTTGTTGATATTTATATTACTCCTAAAGGTGTACAGTAGCGGTTGTTGGAGGTTGCAAACCAATTCAGTCCATCCATTTACCTAGTCCATTAGATTTTCAAGAAGAACTTATTGCTGACAGAAGCTTCCAGCAGCATGGCTTGTTGGTTTCCAATGCATTGGAAAGAAAAGTCCTTTAATCTTTTATTTTTGTTTTTTGTAAAACAGTTATTACATGCCCTTGTAGTATATGGTTGTAAGGGCAATTTAGTCATTTTAACTATGTTGAAAAGTCTATATAAGGAGGGGTTTTGCTGTGCGTTGTAGCAAGGAAAGTGCAATACAAATATATATAAATAATTTTAGAAAATTTTGTTTTCGTCTTCCTCTTTTCTTTTTTTTTGCAAATCATCTTTCATAGTTATCTTGAGGCTTTGAAAAGCCAATTGATCCAACTTCTTAAGGCCTAGTACAGCCAACAAATTGGTATCAGAGCCCTTGGTTAAATGGCCTCTGTGATCCAGCAGCAAATTCCTAAGTTGTCAAAAGACAACTACGAAAATTGGTGTATTCAGATGAAGGCGTTGTTCGGGTCACAAGACCTATGGGAGATCATCACCAACAGGTACGTAGAGCCCACTACGGAGCAAGAAGCCTGCCTACATTGTTGAGCAAAAGGCCGACCTCAAAGAACAAAGAAAGAAGGACAAGAGGGCCCTGTTTCTTGTCTAGCAAGATGTGACGTATGCTCTTCCAAGTATGGATCAATTGATTAGGGATCCGATGACGATGGTTGTTGATATTTATATTACTCCTAAAGGTGTACGGTAGCGATGATGCTGGACATTAACAGACTAAGCTAAGCTAAAGTCCGAACTTGTTGTAACGATACTTAACAGAAGTGGAAGAACTAAGGCTAAAACTAAGCTAAATAGTATTCTACTGTATAAAGAGATTGTGTGTGTTGGCAAGGGCCTGAAATACTTCATTAAGCATCGTTTATATAGACTTAGAAGCGCAGTGGGCGCATCAAGGTTGGAAGAATCCATGTAAGAAACCCTTCGTAGTCTCCGTGAAAACATTGATCATATCTGGAAAACTTTTCTTTCCGGTTTGATTGTGCGATACGGTCTTGTCGTGCGTATCTTGTGTCACAAGATTTCCATCATCGATGGAGCTTTATAATCTTATTAAGTATATTGCTCGGTCACATGTGCCACTCGTGCGACTGCCACATGTCCTTCTCACAATGTATCTCTTTTGTCGACCACAAACGTGTGTATGCCTCTAAGTTGTTCTGATTTTGGTAAGCTACATGTTAGAAGGGGATCAAGAGATATCCTTAGGTTGCAAGTAGGATTTCTTCCATCATTCATGATGAGGTATTCCTCCTCATGAGGAGAGGAGAGAGTGCATGCTGGGGGTCATTGGGTGCCCAACTAGTCAGGTTAGGGTGAGAAAAATTCAACCTGGATGAACAGTTTGTCTCTAAACAAGTTCGGAGATTGGTGGGCGACCGACGTTTGGTGATCGGGCGTTCGACCATGCCGGGTCGGGTGATTGAAATTTGGCGGATTTTTTTTAAAACTCATTGGACATTTTTGCCTATTATCAGGCGCCTAACAACGGGCGGACTGCAATTCCACAATTTCCTAATTTGGGGCTATATATTGACTTCCAATTCGAGACATGGCATCTTAATAGGAGGTTTACACGTTCAAGGTGAGGGACAAAGAGAAAAAGAGAAAGAGAGGAAGAGAGGAAGAGAGAGGAAGAGAGAAAGAGAGAGAGAGAGAGAGAGAGAGAGAGAGAGAGAGAGAGAGAGAGAGAGAGAGAGCTTGTCAGAAGAAGAGATTTCTGCTGATGAAGGTGATCCACAATGTAGTTGACATCTTAGGTTCTTCTATGTGATCCACAATGTAGTTGACATCTTAGGTTCTTCTATGTTCTCGTATTCGGTGAGATTTCTCAATTTCGATTACCTTTTATTGTATCCATCCCTGCATGAGTGAAGAAGGTTTGATCCAAGCGGGTTGTGCTTGAGATTAAGGTGTGTAAACAATTCTCTACATAGTGGATTGTTTCTCTAGACGAGGTCTTGTAGTTTTTACCTCTTTGAGGGTTTTCTACGTAAAAATCTCGTGTTCGTATGGTTGATGATTTAATCTTGTTTATTGCATTATCATATCACATAATTCATATAGTTGGGATGTGAGATCCTGAAATTTTGTGCAACGCTCCGAACAATTCATATATATTACCGACACGTGACGGCATCTCATTAGGCTACGTGGACTATAGTGTAAACATTAGTAACTTCAGAATAATTATCCACCCAAATGTTACGCCTTATACTATGGCTTACGACTAGCTATGACTATAAAGAGATTTGTATATTCAAGATTGAAGGTGACTCTATAGCTTGGTTAATACTATTTTGGGAAATGGCTTTAGGAGTGTCATACCTTTTATAGAGGTGACCTCTCAAGAACCTAAGTAAGGGCACAAGAGGGGACTTCAGAAAACGGTAAGATACAAGGGAGATCATAGTTCTAAGCAATAAGTATTATTTCACCCTGCACTATCTGCTCAAGCTTTTAGTGCAACTGGTGTGGTATCAAAGCTTCAGGTTGAAGGTTCGAACTACAACGGGAGAACTCACTGGGGGAAGTTGTTGGTATGGGACAACATCCTTCCCGCTGTGAAGCCAGTGTAGGCATGTGGGTAGGAAAATTGCCACCGTTGAAACCTCCTTGGGTCCATAGTGATGTTTATATGCCATCAATACCGTTCATCACGTCATTCCTACTGGGATGAAATGAAAACACAAATATTGGACTGATTCGAAACTTTTGTGGCCCCGCAAATATTTCAACTGTGGACGTTCAATCCTTCGGCCATTTGAGTTTTGGATCCGACTGTTTTTCGTTTTTTTGGTTTTTTTCTCTGGTCCTAAAATGATCTCACAAAATGGATAGACAGGATGGATTTCTCACGAACATCGCGATGGGCTCCACCTAGGCCTTTGGGTAGGAAATCCCCGTCCCCCAGGAAATCCTTGTTGATGAGTGAGATGTCGTACAAACACCGTGGCGGTCCGCACGCCAACAAGTTGGATGTAGCTGTTGGATCTCAAGTCATTTTACAACGATCCAAGCCCTTCATATGGTGGGCCCCACCGCAGATAGGTCATATCCGAGGAACGGTTGAAGGAGACCGTCCATATTTAAAGAAAAGAGTTGAGTGCACAAAGGGTTGAGATATTCCAATCGAAAACCTTTTAAATGATTACCACATTCTCAAGATGTTCGCATTCAAAGAGAAGACGTGGCCAATATAAGACTCTTGCCACATGTACAGCTGTGGATCTAGCCGGTCGAAGTTGCCAACCGTAGACGAACCGGGCGCGGATTTCCTACGAAAGCCTTGTGCAGGAAGTTCCTGCACTTGGGAAATAAGGTGGGGCCCACAGAGATTTTTTTGATAAATCTACCCTGTCCATCTGTTTTGGGAGCTCATTTTAGGGCATGAAAATTAAAATGAACCGGATCCAAGACTCAAGTGGGCCTCACTAAAGGAAAAAGTGTGTGGATAAAATACTACCGTTGAAACCTCCCTGGGGTCCAAAGTGAGGTGTATATGACATCCATACTGTTCATAGCGTCACGAATACTAGGATGAACTGGAAACACAAATATTATCTTCATTCGAAACTCATGTGGCTCCACAAATATTTCAACTGTGGACGTTCAATCATCACGTTTTCGGCCCACTTGAGTCTTGGATCAGGTTCATTTTTTCTCTCATATCCTAAAATGAACTCCCAAAACGGATGGACGGGGTGGATTTATCAAAAAAGATCAACGTGGGCCCCACCTTGGTTCCGAGCGCAGGAACTTCCTGCGCAAGGCTTTCGCAGGAAATCCGCGCCCAGACGAACCGTGCCGACTACAGAGGACGGCAAGCTCTTATCCACATGTACCCATTTTCCAGACAGCCTGTTTTGCGGCTTTTGTCCATGTCGCGACTAAGATTCTACTGTGAACCGCATCACACCGGCCCCACATGCTGGGATCATCCTATGATATGAACCGTTCACATTATCGCTACTACCATAGATAATCTAGTAGCCGTTATTCACGCTTCTATGATGATTGTCACTTTTTATTTTAGATGTGAATGGCTATCCATTGAAATTATTATTTTCATTGTTCTAACATTATCTAAATATGTTTATCGTCAATCATCTTGATGGTTATTCTTATAAAAAAATGGACGGTTCCGATCACGGAAAAAATAATCCTGTGGACCCCAATGAGCTGCGACACATGCTGATCCTGCCAATAAGCCTCGTCTATCCCTCAACCCCTCCAATCTGGCAATAGCCACTTGTCCGCGTCAGAATCACAATCCTTCAAAAGGACTCGCCACGTGGCATAATCCATATGCATTGAAGAACACCCATCTAAAGAAACCGACATCTGCCAGCTGGCAATTCGGGCGGTCATTTTCCGTCCACACGCTCTATCTGCTCGCCCTTCTGCCCATCGTCCACCGTTCATCGCCGTAAATGGTTCATCTGGGAAGAATCTCATCATCCATACGAAGTGATCTAAATGGTCCAGATATAGTTTTGGCCACTTAGAATGAACGGTGATGGTCTCCGATGAACGGTCTGGATCATCAGGTGATAGGGCAGAATGGGCGAGTCACAGGGGGAAGAGCCTTGCTGGCGGACCTCGTTTTCCATACAAAAGACTCTTTCCCTCGTGGTGATCCCGAATCCACCGTAAATGGTGCTCTCACGCTTTCCTACCGAGTACGGGACACGCAGCTGATTGGGACCGGGTTTGTACCAATTCCCTACCGTCGGATTAAATTGAGACTAGGTAATGAGAATTGGAGACGTGGCACGCACACCAGACATGATCCAGACCGTTCATCCATTAGCTCCATCACAGATCATATGGAGAATGACTTTTATTCTTTGTACGATCTCAACCGTTCAAGCGATGACCTTCCAAAGGAGACTATCTGTGAATCATCCGGATCATGAACCATTTTCCCACGCCTTAATGTTCTAGTGCCGCACACGCACAAGGACTTGGTGCAGTGTTCGGCTTAGATTTCTCCTACTATTTTAATCGTCGATCTGCATGGCCCTACGTAATTAATGGCTAGTACTATCCTGTCGGACGCGTGGATTTAAGGAATCACTAGCTCGGGGGATCTGTGACTGTGGGGCCCATCTGGATGCATGTGTTTTATATCCATGCCATTTCCATCCGTTTTGCCCCGCTCATTTTAGGGCATAAGCCCAAAATGATAGATATCCAAAAGTCAGGTGGATCACGCCACTGGAAGTGATGATGACTGAACATCCACCGTTAAAAACTTCCTACAGCCCATGATAATACTTATTTGCCACCTGACCTGTTGATAAGGTCACACAGACCTGGATAAAGGGGAAAAGATAATTATGAGCTAGACCCAAAACCCTTGTGGCCCACAAGAAGGTTTTAATGGTGGACGTTCAATCACCACTGTTTCTTATGGTGTCGTCCACTTGAGATTTGGATATGCTTCTGTTTTAAGTTTATGACCTGAAATAATCTAGAAAAACGGATGGACAGCGTAGATATAAAATATATACATTATGGTGGACCCCACAGTTACGTAGTCGGTTGTTTCCCCATCCACCGAATCCAGTCCGTAAGTTTTAGCAGAAATTTTTACTGCAATAGCCCTGCGTTGTGGCTATTTTTATTAAAAGTCTAATTTTTCATCCAGCTCATCTTTATGGCCTTTTGATGAGAAATTGAAAATTTTACAGTCAAAAATGCCCCTTTGACCACCATGTGCTTGGGGGCTCCACCGTGCCCCAGGGGTCAGGGAATGCATACTGCCCTCGGGAATCAGTCGAAGGGGCATTTTTAACTATAATTTTTCAATTTCTCGTCAAAAGGCTAAAAAAGATGAACTAGACAAGAAATTGGACTTTAGTAAAACTAGCCACAACTCAGGGCTATTGCAGTAGAACTCCCGCTATTGGACTCCATTTGTCTTTCCCCTCTCCTCTTCACCAAACCTAAAGCTCTGTAGGGCGTATCATGATGCTTGTGTTATATCCACTCCGTCCATCAGTTTCTTCAGCTCATTTTAGGAGGTGAGTCCTAACATGAAGGACATTTAGACATGAAGTGGGCCACACAAGTAAGAATTGAACGCTCACCATTAAAACCTTAGAGGGTCGCACAAGTTTTGGATCAGGTTTTTATTCGTCTTTTACCTTCATCCAATTGGGAATCACCTTATAAACGGGTTGCATAGCATCTAAACACCACAGTGAGCCCCTGGAAGCTTCAACGGCGGTGTCTCCATCTCCACTTTTTCTTTGGGTATAGCCTACCTGCATTTTGGATCTTCCTCATGTTTCGGATAATGTCCTAAAATGAACTGAAGAAATGGATGGATGGAGTAGATATAACAAAAACATTATGGTTGGTCCCACAGAGCTTTGTGTTGCAGGGGAGCTGTGTAGCCGCGGGTTACAGTCAAGCTGCGTCCGTCCTTAGTGGTTGTAACCAACGATCGCGGGTCACATGGAGAGGGAATGGTGCAGACCACTATACTACAGTGGTATCGAGACCACTATATAATTCCCGTCTTCTTCCAGTTGGAGTGGATTACGTACAATGCAAATTCTACACGCGTCATCTACAAGCGCCAAGCACAATTGCACCACCACTGATGACGTGGAAAACTTTTGTAGAATCTGGAACGTTCATCAGACGTTTCAGAATCTCCTATGTGCTGGCCCAAATTTCAGGGCCAGATAACTCATCATAAGAGCCAAAATTAAAAATAAATGCAATTATTAGTTATTAAATTTTATTACTGTCTGTTTCTTCGCTCACGTGTGACCCGCATGATGAAGGCATATCCCATGCTTTTGGTAAGCAAGATTACCGTTGATCTCACCCTATGAACGTACTGGATGCCGTACACGAGTGGGAGCCTTTTTGGCGCTTGAGAATCCTGCATCTGGAATTAGAATTACAACTCTATGATTAGCGCTACCGGCTGGAAACTCAAGCACCCCTCAACTTGCAGATATGGCACACGTGTGAGATGCCTATCTTCACATTACAACTGTTCAACGGCTAAGAGACTTATTGTGTTCGCTCAGAAGGTGGGCCACACATATATAAAGTGTTTTGACTCATGAAAGTAAAACGAGTGGTCCACATTCAAATATTCATTGGTTCACTAGATGAAATCTCGCCTAATTTTAGGACATAAAAACTTCACTGAGGATATGGGCGCGTGTAATGAACGTCCCTGATTTCACACACTCATGCCAAGTATGCACGTGTGAAGTGTCTAAGTTCGGGTTATCTACACGCGCGACTGAAAATAGGAGTTTCCTTACGGGAGGGGATAAGGCTCGCTTGTTTGTTTATTCTCTACTCTCTCTCACCCTCTGTCTCTCTCTCAAAGGGAAATCTCAGCCATGGCGGAAAATCCGTCGCGCACGTGATAGCGTCCGATCGGCACGTGACAGTGACCGACTGCTAAAAAAAAACCCAAACCCTAACTCTAATCTCCATTTAAATCCCATTTCGGAGCATTTCTTTTGATTTTTCTGGGAGATGATGTCTGTCGCTTTGGATAGCAGCAGCAGCTCGATCGAACGGTCGGGATTGATCCGCACGATACCTCCCTGCATCTCGATCTTCGAGTCGCCGGAGTCCGGCAGGAAGATGGCCGGTGGGATTGTGCCGGAAAATCGGCGTTTACCGGCGGCGGATCGGAGGAGGGAGGAGGAAGATGATTCGGCTTCTTGCACCTCTTCTTCGATTGGGAGGAACAGCGATTGCTGTTCAAGGGGGAGATCTGATGGTGAAGATGATCCGGAGGAGGTGCAGAGCTCGTATAAGGGGCCGTTGGATACAATGGATGCGTTGGAGGAGTCATTGCCTATCAGGTATAGATGATCGAATTCCTAGGGTTTCTTGGAAATATTAGGTTTTTTTTCTTTTATAGCTAATTGCTGAATTTAGATGAAGAAGGTTTTGAGAATGGAGGAAAAAAGGATTTTTGCTTGGGAATTGACATATACACCCCCAATTTTTAATACATACCCTCTTTATTTTGTTATTTTGTGAATTTTGTTAAAAAAACGACAAAATAACAAAAGACACAAGTAAAAGGGGTGCATGCATTAAGAAAACTTGGGTTGTAAATGTCATCAATCTTGTTGTTTGAGTTTCTTGAATGGGGATTGATAAGAAATTGAAAAATGGGAAGTATAGATTTTTCTTTTCTTCTTTTTTTAATTGAAAGATTTGGGTTTTGGGGTTTTGTTTTGAAATGGAATGATTTAGAAGCATTGCATTTGAATAGGAATTTCATCTTGAAAATTGGAGAAAGTGGTTTCTTGTAAGTTCTTAGGGGTGGTTTGGATGCTAGTATAAATGATTTACTAGTAAATCACTTAAGTGCTAGTAAATGATTTACTACTGTCTGTTTGGATGTAAGTTGTAAACGATTTACTAGTAAATCATTTGCAGTGTTTGGATAGCCTGTAAATGGGTTATATCCTATAATTGTATATTCACACCTGAAAAGCAAATCAGCAAATAACATTCAAATCGCATATTGGAATTTCCTTTCATGTGGATCATTGGGTTAAGCCCATGTCACTAAAGCTTAGAGTTAATCCTCAAAGAAAACCAAGTAGTATGTGAGCCATACAAGTGGGCCCACGAATTCGAGGTTGCCGGAGGTGGTTGAGATCGTCGGTCCGGTAGAGAGCTGCTGCCGGAAGGGTCTTTGAAGCTTGGAAGATCACCAGAGGGAGGGAGGGAGGGAGAGAGGGCGAGAGGGCGAGAGATTGCAGAGAGGGAGAGGAAGAGAGATCCGTTGGATAGCCTGCAGCAGCAGGTGTGAATCTGCTTTATAGCAGAAATTTCAAAAATAGATCCGTTGCCATTTACAACCCCTCATCTCATTTACTAGTAAATGAAATCTCACCTTTTTGCTAGTAAATGGGAGAAGGCATTTGCTAGTAAATGACTTACAGGTAGTAAATGATTTACTAGCAAATGGTAGCATCCAAACACAAAAATGGCCCATTTACTAGTAAATGATTTACAGGCTATCCAAATGACCCCTTATTTTATTGTGAATTCATTAGAAGGTGAAATTATAAACGGGAAATATTCATTCTTTTCTATTGTGATTTATTTTTTTCCCCTTGTTATTATTATCTAGTTGGTATTGTCTTTTATTCTGGATTTTTTTTTTTTAATCTAATAGATTCTTGTTTTGTGTTAGGTTCTTACTGTTAGTTTAGCTATTGTTTCAGAATTGAGAAATTATTCTCTAAACATTTCACAGAGAAATATGTAATTTAGCAATTATGGTGTTTTAATTTGCAGCCTCTTTTACTGCAAAAATCTCCATTTATTTTGTGGAGAGGAGGACTACACCTAAGTTAGATTCTCACCTAAAAATGGCGGCAACTCTTCAAACATACAATGGCATGGTGGTACTGCAATCCTGACAGTGCAAATCACTGACCCAACTGTAGATGAAACTTCACCGAGAAATTGCACTAAGAACATATGATTAACCATCTGATTTTTCTCTTCGAATTTTGACCACACATTATTTTACTTTCAAACATCCATTTGATAGCAGCAATCCAGACTGTGCAAATCACTGACCCAACTGTGGATGGAGAATAACTGAAAATATGCACTGAGAACATGATAGTAACTATCTTCTTTTCTTTCCTTTGAATTTGGACCACAAACTATCTTACTTTTAACCAGCCATTTGATTGCAGTGATTGGATGATTTAGCATTCAAGATTTTAAATCGGCATATCATATCCCATATCGTTCACCACCAATATCGGGTCATGTCACCCTGTTATCGGGCTGTTTTGGGCTAATACAGCGATATTTTTCATGGATGGTACCAGCGCGAATCAGGCTATACTCGCCACGAGTTTCTGAAGATACTTCAAAATTGTTTGATCGCTTTGATTTTTTAGAGACATGCTCTATCCACAATATGTATTTCTGGAATTGGTTAGCTGTATTTCAGTGCCACAAGTGAGGAGGATCAATCACTAGCTCACTGTCATTTATTAAATAGTGCAAAACCAACATAGGCAAGGTTAAGTATCGTCTGAAACTGGTACTTATCACCCAGTATTGTCCACGAATGATATGGCTGTATCAGCCCAAAACACCCCAGTACATGGCAATGCTGGGCCGTACACTGATTTTAAACCTTGAACATAGGACTGTTGGAGTCTGGCCCTTCTGGGCCCACCTGAGTTGGACCACACAAATGCTCTATGCAGTCCTGCTTTTGCAGGTGACAACTATTGTGTGATTATTTCACATAGAATGTAGTTGATGTTATTAATAGGTTGCTCATTCCATAAAGAAAAACCATGGATGGTTCCACTTGAAACGATCAATCAAGTGCTAGTAGAATTTGCAATTGAATCCTTTCCCTTGTGGAGATTTCTTGGACGATGCCCACTTCTATTGCCTGTTCCTTCCATTCTTGGCATGCCTTTTCAAGGGGTAGGCTCAGCAGAAAGAAATGGAGGTTAACAATGCTAGTGGCCCTATGGGTAATTTGGGGTGAGCGGAATCATTGTTGTTTTGGTGATAAGAGAGTCCACGGCGGGGGTTCTGGCTTGGGTTATTGCATTGTTTAGGGATTGGGCTCCTTAGGGTTTGCGGGGGTCCTGTCCCCTTGTTGTATTTTAGTTTCAGGTGGTTGTTGTTGTTGTTGTTGTTGTTGTTTTTCTAGGATTAGTTGCCTTTTCCATTCTGTACAGTTTTGTTTTGTTTCCTTTTCTTGTTTTGTTTCTCTTTGGCTATGCCTTAATAAATTGCTTCATCTTTCAAAAAAAAAAAAGAAGGCTTTCTTAGCTTTTAGGCCATTTGCACTTCTTGATGTTGTTAGTAAGAAACCAGTCCCTTAGTTTATATCCGTCCAATGTGCTCGTGCAGGCGAGGCATCTCCAGATTCTATTGTGGCAAGTCGAAATCCTTCACCAGCTTGGCAGACACGTCTTCCGCTTCCGCAAAGGATCTAGGAAAACCTGAGAATTCCTACACCAGGAAGCGCAAGAATCTTCTAGCCTACAGTAACATCTGCGAGAAGAACCGTAACAGTCCCCTGAGAAATAGCAGCTGTGGTATATCCAAGAGACCCACCAATTCCAGCCGAAGCACATTGGCCCTCGCTGTTGCCATGAGCAGCTCTGAGAGCAACACGAGTGAGGACCATGAGCCTTGGCTGCCACAGCTGCCAGGCCCACAGGTGAGATCTTCACTCAGCACTCTGGCACCCCAGTGGTCTATCTCAGCGAGATCTTTCTCTTTGACGGATTTGCAAAGTGCTAGCTCAACCTCGTCAATCAGCCCAAGAGACAGGCAGAAGAAGTTTCAGTAGCTTCCTTGGCACTTGCCACCCCTTCCATCTCAGCCCCAGCATACTCTCAGGTGAGAATGTAAAGTATTCCTGCATGTATGTATCCCTTTTTTCATATTGGAGTGGTTAGAATTTGAATACAACTTCAAGATTCTTTGTTGTGTTCTTGTAAATGTTCCCTTGCTTTGGTTCTTTGTTCTAAACATTTCAAGTACCATGCTTTGGAAATGCCATGTGGGTGGTATGCCCTTTTTCACCATTTATGGAACTTTGCTTACATTCATATGGATTTACTTATGTGGGTCCCACATGGTTTCCCCTCATTTAACTACACATCATAACCAGAGAGAAAATAGCGAGGAAAAAAGACTCTACGTAGGGATCCGATCATGGGATAATAAGGCCATTGATTGTATTGGTGAGCTATCCTAAGGGTGGATTAGTGGGTTGGATTAGTTTTATCTTGCTGCTGTAATGTCTTGATAGACAGAAGGCTATCCATTTTCAGCTTTTGGAGAGGTCCATCCAAATCGTGTAGATACCGTTGGCTCCTGCTTTTTAGTATTCAGGCCCACTCATCTGTCCTTTCAAATACATAGGCATGTAGAAATTCATGTGTGGGGAACAAGTTATTCAAATAAACATGTCCAAATTACGGGTCCTAGATTAGATGTATTATGAACTAGAAATTACAGTTATTTGATTATTAGATTTGGATTGTTAGACATTCATTGGATGGTTAAAAATGAAAAAAAGAAATCCAATGGTTATTTTTTTTTTTCTAAGTTAGTCATGCAACGCACCCACCCTGTTAGCTGGGCAACACATCCACTTGGTTAGTCACAGGATGCACCTACCCACTAGTGGGGTTAGTCTCTCCTTAGCACTTGAACCTGAGACCTGCTGTTGAAACGCCTATGCATCTTCCAGTTGGGCTAGCAGGCGAGACACCAATGGTTCTATTTCAACAAACAAGCTTCATGGATCAGAAGTTAGGATTCCCAATCTATCTGATTTAGGGACTGACTTAGCCGCATTGGGTTCCACAATTTAAGCAGTTTATTTTGAGGTAACTTATCCCATGTGTACGATTTCCGACTGCCTGTGTATCAATTATCATGCACTGCCAGAGTAGCAAATACTTCTCTAGTGTAATTTAACATCATTCATGGCCTTAAGATTCTAGTCGAGAGAATGCTTCAATTCCATGGTAAGGAACTTCTGTTGTGTGTGTGTTTTCCTCTTTTTAAACTACCGTCCATTTAGTGAGACAGTCCATTACAGACCGTGGTTGATGCCTGATGGGCATGCGCAGCTCAGAGATCCGACGGTCAGAGATTGTTTATTCTATGGTAACCAGAAGCCCATTTCCCCTATGCAGGTGCTGACATGTCTAGCTTCTTGTATGGTGTATTCGTTTTACACATAACCCACTTCGCTGGTGGAGGGAGTAGCATGATACATGGCCCTGCATCTTTGCACAGTACACGGCTGTTCTTAATTCTGGCAGGTTGGACCAATGGTTTGGTAATCCAGACCGTTGGTCTGGATGTCCCAGGACGGATGGAGTGACTTGAAAAATCTCCTTGGTGGGACAACCTCAACCTTTCTACTTCTTTGCCTATGGAGGGAATGATTAAGAAGAAAAGTGCAAGGGTCCATATCCAACTGAAAATCTGTTCTAATGTAGGTTCCTGTGACTTCCAATCTGAGAGATCTTTGGGTCATTCTCCATCCAAAGTGGGATTCAACAGATTGACGGTCTGGATTGCCAAAAGTATGTATCATACTTGGCATGTACACTGCAAAGTTTTTAGAGCCCAGGTACCGTACAGTCCCCATATTATAAAAGGGACCTTTTCATTGCAGATGGGGTTGTTCTTCATTCGTCTTCCAAGAGGAAAGGTGGTACTGCACCCCAATCTCGATCTGTAAAGGGATCACAGAGCAACGGTTAAACGGTTTGGTGGGCCCCAACATGGGTCGCAATCATGGTTCTAGAACTTGCCGACTCGACTCGAATCTTGGCCGAGTCAAGCGACTCAGTGAGATTTTGAGCCTGAGCCTGCATGAAACTCGGTTTTACAAGTGACTCGGTTCGGATTCAGTGAGACTCATCGAGTTGACCCGATGACTTGAAACAGACTCACTAGCCTTATCAGAGTCTTGTGACTACTCACTGCAATATTCTTTAGGGAATTTAACAAGATACTACCTACTTAGTATAGAATTTACATTCCAGTACCTACTTTTTTTTAAAAAGGTTTTCATTAAGCTTCTTAATTAGTTTAAATAATTATTATGGTAGTACCTTCCAGCAGTTGGGGGTGAGCAAGTGGGCCCCCTTTACTTTTTAAGGGCCCACATTGATGATTATATGAATTTACTCAATCCAATGACTCCAACCATTAGATAACACACAAAAATTTAGGGCCGGGGCCCAAAAAATAGGCCCATCTGTGATTTAGATGGGCCGTACCAAGCAGTGTTTGCATTATCTCCGATATTATCGAAATATCCCCGATATTATCTCTATTTCTAGCTTAGCGACACCGATAACACTGGTAGCGATACCGATAACACTGATAGTATAAAAAATTCCTGATATCGGTGATGTATCACTAAACATTGCCAATGTATCAATATCGTCAATATTTTCAATTGTGTAAATTCCAGGCGTCGTTTTTATTGTCAATACATTGATCCCATCGATGTATCGCCAATATTTTTACTGTGTAAATTCAAAGTGTCGCTTGTATCGTCAATGTATCTGCAATATTTCGATAATATCGTCAATGTATCGATATGCCAAAAATTTATATATTTAAAAAATTCTCATTTCATATTTTTTTATGGGTGCATGGTTGTATACAGCGTTCAATTTGTTGACGATAACATTGATAATATCACGATATTATCGTTATCGCAACATGACAATAACGAGACCACAATCTTTAGTTTCTTTTTCAGTTGTTAATGATTTGTTTGAAAATTTCATGTGTTACCGATATTCTAAAATATCAATGGATGTTTGGATGAAAGTTTAGATTTTGGATGGACGAGATGATTTGACTGACTTCTTACGGCAACACATGCTTTTAGGCCCCCATTAAATAGAAACCTATTATGTATGCATTCTTTATGTAATTTTTTTATTCCTAAATATACAAATATGTGTATTTTATCAACTCCTGAAGTTTCAATGAAAATTCCACTGTTTTTCCCATTTTTCCCGCATTTCCGGTTATCAGCGATATTACCAGCGATATCGATATTGTTTCCGTATTCCCGGCTAGCGAAACTTGTAGCAATACCGAAACTTCGTACACTGGTACCAAGGGCAACAGGAGGGCGAGTGTTGCAGGAATTTTGCCGGAAAATGTCGCAAAAATGAAAATATTTAAAAATAATTATTTTGAATTATTAAATTAATATATATATATATACATAATGAATTCCTTAACATGTTTAATTTTTTTTAGTTAATATTGCAATATTGGGAAAATAGTAAAAGAAAGAAATTTGGTTTGCGTGTGTATGTGGGATGCCCAATCATTAATCGAGACTGTTAATTCAATAATACCAATGGATGTAAATCATGGTGCAAAAATCACACCAATGGATGATCCTAGCCCCATTGAATATGGCCAATTTGTTACCGCCATCCGTTGTTTACCATCCATAGATTGCATACTTAAAATCATAGATCCAAAGTAGTACTCTGGAATCATTAGCAAAGTGGGATCTATCAAGTAGATGGAACAATTTTGTTTCTTCACTTATTCTTAACCATCTATTTTCCATATTATTGATTGGATGCTTAGGATCATCCGATTGCCATGACTTTTACACAATGACTTGCTCTTAGTTTTATGAATGAATGAGCGATTCAAATCAATGATATAGGTTATTTCATCTCATTTTTATACAAAGAAGTTTATAGGAAGAATTTGGTATTGTTAAAATAAAAAAGAGTGGAAGCAAAAACAAGTTAAGATGATGCACCGCATGGTGGTTAATTCATTTCCTAGCTTTGTACACACCGCCCCTCACATTATGGGAGTGGGCCATGCTTGAAGTCGTTACCTTAACTATAACCTTGATTTCAGCTTTGATTTTGACTGACAGAGAGTTAATTAAAAAGGGCAATCGAAGTTAAAAATGTGATTTTGCCCTTGATTTTGACATAACAGGCCATTTTCGCCAAAAGTATTATTTTGCAGTTGTCGATTAAGATGTGTTGCCCACTGTGACGTTTCTATGACATGCACAACGTCGATCCATTTTAGCCTCACATTTTAGGAAATGAGGCAAAATAATCAAGTATATTCAAAACTCTAATGGGCAATACAAGAAGAAATAGTTAAGATTGAACAACCATCATTGAAACATTCTTGGAGAGAAGTTTTGAATCAGGATGATCTGTGTCCTCCTTTCATCCTAATGTGAATAAGCAAATTAATGGGTGAGATCACACCACAAATGGATGTTTTTTGGTCATTTATAAAATACAATATGAAGTGCCTATGGATTTCTGAGGCATTAATGTTCTTGCTAGGGCCTAAAAGCTAGGTGTTGATCCATAGTAACTTTTACAGTAGGCGATTTTTTTTTTTTTTTAAATACACTAAAACATAAGCTTTTATATGAAGAAAAAAAAAAGCTACTATTTTAAAATATTTTTATTTTTTGGTGCATTTTTCTCAAAATATATTGAGATATTTTAAAATTTGAAAATAATATCACAATATTTCAACAGTTGTCTGATGTATTTCTCACTTTCAACCGTTGACAAGAAAAATAAATCAAGGCTCCGCCCATTTGATTTGCTTGTGAGCAGCTGGTCTTGTTAGGACGGTTAGCTGGTCTGTGCCCGTAGATACATTTTCTGAGATGAAAAGCTGGAATTTTTTAATTTTATTTACTCCAAACAAGAAATATTAGATATATATGCTCATACACTAGTTGGAGCATACCTAGCTGTGTGTACTCAGATCCATAGCTCAAGGGGGAGTGAGTGAAGATAACCTCGTTTCAACACTTGAGGTATTGGTATCGACTCCCAAGGGGGTGGCTAACACTGCAGTGTGACTAACAGCATGGGTGTGTAAAAAAAACAGAGGGAAGAAGAAGAAGCTATACGAGGCTGTCATGGCATTTATGTAATATCAAACCTGTCCAAGGTAGCCCACTATGAAATGAAATGATCTAAAAATCAGGTCTATCTAACTATAAGGAAAGTCACACCATAGAAAATAATGAACAATCATTCAAAAACCTGTATATTAATACAAGTCCGTCTAATTGCTGAAATTAACTGATTTTTTTAGCATCCCATTTTCATTGCTTCAGTACCATAGTGAATAGGTGAAATGTCAGACAAATATCAGGACTGGTCTCTCACACCAGCTAGTTCAATATACAACTAGTTGTGTGTAAGCATTCCTCACTATTATAAGCCTTTTTGAGTGGGTTCTCATTTGCTCGAATCCAATCAAAACACACTTCAATCCAGCACAGAGTTATTTTCGATGCTGAAGAACTGCCGCAGGACATCTGTTTCAATCTTGTTGCAGTGTGTGGTGAGGTAGTTGTGGTGGGTAGTTGGGATGCAATTGCTACCACCTTATAATGACTATTGGTGCCTTGTCAGCACAAGTAATGACAGGAATTGTCGTTGTCAACAACACAGTACTTTATGTAACCAATGTTTTCCCGTATTGTTATCATGTAATGTATTGTATTTTTGGAATACGGATACATATTGGTTGTCACATGAGATATATCGGTTTTATCACATAATATATTGTTGTTGTTGGATAATATGAAAAAAAATTGAGAAGATTGTCAAATTTTTCAATAAAACTTCAAAGATTGTTAAAAATGATATCAATATACATTTAGAAATCAAAACATCTCAAAAAAAAAACAAGAGTTTTAATCTATACGTTGTTTAATTGAACTGACGCAAGTATATTCAAAGTTTATTCATATAATTTATAAATGTTAGAAGGCATATATAGAAACACAAGCATGACAATCAAAAGCAAAAGAAGAAGTAAAAAGTTAGGAAATATACCTATGAATAATGTGTGGTTGTGGCTCAGACTCACATAGAGCCACACGATGGCTTAAAATCATCACCATCTCGACAAGGCTGGCCTAAGTATTGTTCCTCCAGAAACTAATAATATTATGCCAAGATCATAATAAAATGGAACCAATGAAGATACTCTCTAACATAATGTTGGATGCTCATCCTTTCCGATTTGATAAAATTTAGAAAATTTTGAACTTTCCTTAATTTTTCACAAATCAACCAATGTTCTCCCAAATCCCAAAATTAGAATATAGGTTATGATGATTCAACAAACAATCCTGAATACATTGAATTAGCAAATATTACGAGATGAAATTACGTAACATGTTTGATTTTGTGTTTGGACATAGATTGCAACCGGATTGCGAGAAATTAATTTTTTTATTTTTTATTTTCAATTTTCTGCAACTCAACTTATTTTCTCAAAATCTCAAAATCAAAACTCCAAATCTATAATTTTTCATACAAAACATGACGAATCGTGAATTTATAACTATTTGACATTGATTTAACATGATTTACAGAAGGAAAAAAAAAAAAAAAAAAAAAAGAATGAAAAATTATCACTGAATTAAACAAGTGGGATATATTAGCGCTATAGGTGCATTTCATATCGCATAGGTGAGATACAAAATATATCTTAGAATATCTTGGCTGATATTGTCAATGCTGAAAACATTGTATGCAACATATCTTGATCGGTTGGCTCTTTTATATCACGATAGAAATACTTAATTATCCACTCTTTTTCTTTCTTTTATATGGATGATGTGTGAATGTTTTTATTATTTTTTACTCTCTTGGTCCTTTACACAATGCAAACACAATCAATTTATACAGCGCGACGCTACTTATCTTAGTCTAATTCCCCTACTTCTGTCAAGTCACGCTTAGAATGTCTGGATTTTAGGTTAGCTTAGATCGATGTTCTCCAGCATCATTGTTGAAATACGCCTAAGAGTAAAATTATTCAATCATCAAATCCTTGATCAACCAAGTCCTTAATTGGAATATTACACACTGATAACATCTTGTTGACCATCTAACTTGATCATTTGTCCATACAAGTAATTATAGGTATTTATTTTTTATTTATTTCTCTGCTTATTTTGTTTATTTGTTTATTGGAAGGTCACACACTAATAACATCCTGCTGATCGTCCAGCTCAATTATTTGTTTATATAGGCGATTGTAGATATTTATCTTTTATTTATTTATCTGTTTATTTTGTTTATTTGTTGATTATAACGAGCTTTAAATACAAATCAATAAAATCGATATCGTTAGTCCTTTTAGTTTTAATTCTTTTTATCTATAATTTTTCTTTCAAGAAATATAAAGCCTACAATCACCGTTGAAAAAAAAGTCCTTAACGCAAGATAAAAAAATCTAATTTAAAAAGATAAACCACTCCCTTTAAATTTCTCGATCACCTGCAACATTAGGTGGCTCAGAAGGTAGCTGATCGCACAGAGCTAGTATTAACCGGTTTATCTCAGCACCTGAAGTTGCAAAGCGTCTAATCAAACTCAAGTTGAGGTACAAACTCTAAGCACGCTCTGCACTTATCTTAATCGCACACATTTGAGTAAATACGGGCCTTCGTGTTACAAGTATAGCCTTGTTTTTTATTGAATAGCCACCAGGGCTCACCTGATGGGCGGTAATACAGCGTCTGTCTATACTCAGAAAATGAACAAGAGACCGCGTTTGCTACCATTCTATGAGATGCCGTCCATGAACGTGTGATTCATGATTTATCTGGCCCATCAGATCAAACGGTTCCTACCATTTACAGATTCTTGGGGTGAATTTATGGCCCATGGTTGATCTGATGGAACAGATCAACCGTCTGGATTAGTTGCCCATGGGCCGAAACTGCAGGAATCTTCTACCACACCTGTTTCTCGTCGTGCCTAAAACCACGTCTGTGGGACCCACCATGTTGTAGTATATGGATTACCGTCTATCAGCTTATATCATCTATGTTGGGCCCTAAAGGCTAAAAATCATCCAAATCCACAACACCGATGGGCCCCACGAGGTGGATGTGATGTAACCATAGGTTTTTCATGGGGCCACCATGTTATCTTTCATCAAACCCGTTAATCAGGTGTAAATCACCAAGATGAAGGGGAGTGACAAAAATCAGCATAATATTGAAATCATGCGGACCACACGTATGAGCTTAACGACTTATGGAATTTTCATTGTTCCTTTCGGTATGGCCCATGTGAGATTTTTAATCGGGATTATCTTCTGGATGTACAGTCCAAATAATGGTTTTCACTTGATGGACGGAGTTGATTTGACATGTACAATATGGTGGACCCCACAGAGCTTGGGTGTTTTAGCGTCAAAGAGGCAGTGTAGTAAAGAAGTACAAACGATATTTTGCATGGATCATCACGCGCGCGGTTTCAGTGGATCCCCGGATTCGCCGAGGTGAGGTGGGTGGATCTCTGACCGTGGCGTCCACCGTGTGATGTGTATGTCTTACATCCACGCCGTCCATCCATTTTGAATACTCATTTTAGAGCATGATCCAAAATATGAAGTAGATAAAAATCTCAGGTAGGACCATAATCCAGTAAAAGGTGTTACTCAACCATTAAAAGCTTTCGTGGGTCACAAAAGTTTTGGATCAAGCTGATATTTGTGTGGTCTCTTCATAAAGATCTTTGTGACCTTTACACAGGTTTGATGGAAAATAAACACTCCAGTGGCCCTGTGAAGTTTTTAATGGTGAGGATTCAATCACTACTGTTTCATGTGGTATGGTCCACCTAAGGTTTGGATCTGCTTCATTTTTTGGATCATACCCTAAAATGAGCTTTCAAAATGCATGGACGGTGTAGATGTAACGAACATACATCACAGTGGCCCTACAGTTGGGGATCCACCCAAACCGCGCCCGATCATCACAAGATTCTTGCTGCCGTACTACCGTGCCACCGTAGAAGGTGACGGAGTATGAAGAAAACGTAGGCATGCACATGGCTTCTTTATACATGGGATGGCTATAACTCAATCCAAACCGTCCAAATTGTATAGAAAACAATCAATTGGACATTCCCAATCAATACTGTTGATTGGACAACCCTAGTTCCAATTAGTTAACATTTTCTGTTGAATTAATGCAGTCTAATGTTATTTATTTAATGGCTGGTTTTTAATCATGCCAACATACGGGATTCTAATGTCATCCATTTATGGTGGCCTGAAGTGGGGCCCACAATTTGAGATGTTTGGATTAATCTAAGAGCATGCTACAGGTATGGTGGGTGCGTGCACGGAACAACACGTACGGTTCCACGGTACAAGTAGTTATTCCAACCAAACCAGACACATGTAAGTGAAGGACGCGGATTAGGTGCGACCCAGAATCTAGCCAACTGGTTGTGGCCCTCACTGTGGGGCCCACCTAGATTACATGTTGTATATCCACGCCGTCCATCAGTTTTGACAGCTCATTTTAGGGTATGGTCCCACAGATGAAGTAGTTATAGATCTCAGGTGGATCATACGGAAGGGATTGAATTCCCACCATTAAATTCTTGCTGGGACCAAAACGTTTTGTATCAAGGTGATATTCTATGTTTTCCATTCTTCACAGGTCTGTGTTATCTTATCGACAGGTTCGATGACAAATAAACATTACGCTGGACCCTTGGAAGTTTTTAATGAACACTATTTCCTGTGGTGTGGTCCACCTAAGATTTGTATCTGCTTCATTTGTAGAATAATGGCATAAAATGAGCTGGAAAAACGGATGGACGGCGTGGATGTACAACACATACATCGTGATAGGCCCACGGTGAGGGCCGCACCCACCTTGCTGGAATGCTCCCGAGCTTTGCACCTGTGACTCCTGATCAAGCAATCGTGACCATCCAAGCAATGGCTCTCAAATGAAAGGTTAAAAGTAACAAAGTGAGTAGTCCAAATTAGAATGGAAGAATTACATAGATAGTATTATCTTCTAACTGAAACTTTTTAGGTTATGCTCCATCTACAGTCACATCAGCGAGTTGGACGGTCTGGATTGGTTTACAACTATGTGGTGTGTAATTTTAAACCATCACCATCTTTTAAACTGTGCAAAACTAACATAGGAGATCTAGCCATAACCCATAAGAGGAGCCATACCCATACATCTGCAAAATGCTCTCAAAACGTCTCAAAGCATCTCAATCCAAACCGTCCAAATCGCCTGTAGATAGAATACAGAACTCACCTCACATCTGAAAATGGCCATACATCAAATTTGAACTAGGATCGCTGACAATCCTCTCAGAGTGATTTTTGGGCCAGGATCAATCTACAATCAGATCCGCGATTTTAACGGCTGAGATCGAGTTGCATGTATCCCACTGTGTGCAGAGACAGTTACTGCCTGTAAAGAAAAGTGAGGTCAGTTATCCAGTACAATTCCTTCACCCGTTATGTGGTCTCTGTAAAACTTACTAATGCATTCAGCAAATCTATACACAGCATAGCTAAAACTCAAATCAAACCATTCAAACCATGGCCCCACTCAACACTGAACGGCTATCATTAAATGGACCAGTGAAGGGGCATCTAATGGATAGCTTAACAAGAAATAATCAAACGGTCCCTATAACAAGCATGGCCGATCAATCAACGGCCAGAAACGCTCAATCAATCCGATCTGTGGCTATTTATCTATCTACAATGGATACAGTAGACCGGACGGTTTATTTTGACTTTTGCATATTTTAAAATGATAATTTCTAACTGCATGAGTATGAACCATCATAGCTCCGCCAGAACATCAAATAACTCCTCAAGAAACAGTTGATGAGCCCGGCTACCAACTCCCTCCACGAGTGCACTTAGATACTCTGACAGAGCATGATGGATGATACTCTTGCCAAATAATCGGTTCCAGTTTGGATGTTTTAAATAAATAATAATAATAATAAAATTAAAAACTCATTTGATCATCTGACTGTCGGATTGGTGGATGTGTATTGGACGGATTAAAATGAAAAACTACTAAAGATCAGTCGGTATAGAATTGCACTACCGTCTGATTTTCGGACTGTGATTTATCGACGGTGGTTTCGACGATTTAGTCGGTTTTAATTACACGTGTACAATTTCTGCGCGCCTGCTTATGAAGCGTCATAGCTGCCGGAGCATCAAATAACTCCTCCAAACAGAACAGAAGTAACTAGAAAAAAGAAGGCAAAAAACAAATTAAATAGACCTGATTGCACTTCTTGCTGGACAATCTCTACCGTCCAATCTTCGTAAAGAGATGAACCCCAGTCGGATCAGCGATTTACCAGAAAATCTGGAGCTGGAGATGAAATCCCGACCGTCCGAGCTTTTTGGTGAATCGCTGACCGGACCAGAGCCCGCCTCCGTGCTACTCGCCTCATGTCGGCTTGCTTCTATTTATATTGCTCGGGTCAGAAATCGGAAGAATCCAGACCGTCCATTGATAGTTTCAAGCGTGTAATCTCCACCGTTCAAATTAGGGCTACTTCTCTGACTTCGAGAGGATATCCCTACCATATGTTTTTGTCGGTTAATCACGTGGGGATGTGACGTCCACTTGCGCCAGCTGGCAAGCTTTAAGGATAGGAACGGTACTTGCAGCTGCACCAAGACGAGATGCACACGTGACCGTGTTGGCGCTTGTGTGAGATCGAGACCGTTCATCCTGCGGGCCCAGTGGTGGAAGATCCTTTTAGGATTGCATTTGTAACTAAAATAAACGGACTAGATCTTGGCACACACATTAGATTATTCATAATCCTAGTGTCCGATTGGATGAACGGACTATTATCACATCTAATTGCCGGACATATTGTGGGTTGATCTCGACCATTGATTATTTTTTATCGGACGCGAATTTGTCTTGTGACCCAAAGCTCTGTGGGGCCCACGGAAATGTCAGTGTGGAGAGCACCCCAACCATCAGTTTCGCCGGCTCATGTTAGGATGGTAGACAAAAAATGCAGCAGATTCAAGACTGAATCATTTCCAATTGGCTGCGTATCATCCTTCGCTCCGCCAGAGTACTAAAGTTTCACTTACACTTGCAGAATTTTTCACTCATATTTGCAGAATTTTTTTATTTATTTTTTCCTTTTTTGACTTTTTGAAGGATTGAGCTGCGTATAACGGTTTTCCGGCTCAAAATGGGGCGCGGTTTGGGTGGATCCCCGGATCCACTGAGGTCGGTGGATCCCCAACTGTGGGGCCACTGTGATGTGTGTACTTTACATCAATACCGTCCATGCATTTTGAAAGCTCATTTTAGAGCATTATCCAAAATATGAAGCAGATCCAAACCTTAGGTGGATCATACCACAAGAAATGGTAGTGATTGAATCTCCACCATTAAAAAATTCATGGGGACTACTGGAATGTTTATTTTCCATCCAACCTGTTGAAAAGATCACAAAGATCTGGATGAAGATACCAAACAAATATCAGCTTGACCCAATACTTTTGTGACCCACGAGAAGCTTTTAATGGTTGAGTATCATTGTTTACTGTATTATGGTCTACCTGAGATTTGGATTTACTTCATTTTTTGAATCATAGTCTAAAATGAGTTTTCAAAATGAATGGACGGCTTGGATTTTATACACACATCACACAGTGGACGTCACGGTAAGAAATCCACCTACGTCGGTGGGTCCGTGGATCCAGCGAAGCCGCGCCCCTCAAAATGGACGCGGATTGGCTACTGATAGGTTGAGTAGCTATCTCGCTACTGAAGTGACGTCATCAACTTCTGTGGACCCACCTTAATGTATGTGTTGTATCCACACCGTCCATTCATTTGGAGAGAAAATTTTACGGCATGAACTAAAGAATTAGACAGATCCAAATCTCAAGTGGACCCCACCAAAGAAAACAATGGGGAAAATGACATGACTGTTGAAACCTTCCTATGGCCATCATGATGTTTATTGGAGATCCAACTGATTCATAAGTTCACACAGACATGGAGGAAGGGAACACATAAATATCAGCTTGATCGAAAACTTTTGTGGCCCCAAGAAGTTTTCAACGGTAGGAGATCAATCCCCACTTTTTTCTTTGGTGAGGTCAACCTCAGCTTTGGATTGCCTCATTCTTTGGCTGGTGCCCTGATCTCTCAAAATGGATGGACGGTATGGATACAATACATACATCATGGTGGGACCCATAGAATGAGGCAGATAGCTGCTCAACCTGTCAGTAGCGAGATAGCCACTCAACCTGTCAGTAGCTAATCCTCATCCGCTCAAAATGGGCGTGAGAAATATTCGGCAGCAAGCGCGGTGTACCACACACCACACCAAACCATCCTTCCATTTCGCGAGGATGTTTTACAGCGTGATGCCAAAAATAAGGCAGATCAAAATCTGAGGTGGATCAACACTACATAAAGTAGTGGGAAGTGGGGATTGAAATGTTGGAAATTTGGTCAGTAGAAGCAACAAAGAAGATCAAATAATCACTATATAGTCATACAAACAATCAACGCAAAAGCAAACGAATTTTACGTGAAAAACCCTTACAGGAAAAAATCAAGGTACAAAGTGACACCTCCACTATAATAAACATATAATTATAAAGCTAATCAACCCAAGTAGATCCCAAAGATGAACAAAAGATCTCAAACCTCACAATCCTCTCACCCAAAATCCTAATATTGTGTTAGAGCACCTAGGTATTGCTTAGATTACCTCCCAACACGATTAGGAAACGTTTATATAAGATAATCTCCGGATTTGGAAACATACAGCGTGAAACTGCGCAAGGAATCCAACTCCCGCACGTTACCTGACCGATCGGCGCCCGACCAAATTAGTCTAGAGAGTTTTGCAAAAAAAAACATGCTTCCTGCAACGAATTCGACCGGTCGAAGACCCACCAGAAATTGTCAGCCCCCCTCCCACTGTGTAAATCTGTCCACTGGCTGACCGGTCGGTGGACTCTGTATTTGCACAATTTTGAAGCCTTTACAACAAACTCCACCAAGGCATCAAAACATCAAACTACCTTCTCTACTCTTCAAATCAGCTCCTCATCAATCATAGTGTTGTCGCTTCTCATGCATCACTGCGTCTTCATCAAGCCTTCACCAATTCCAGAGAAGTTACGCAAAACTTGAACTTCTCTGTAGGGACCACCTTAGTCAGGATATACACCGGATTCACGCTAGTGTGAATCTTGTCCAAAGTCACATCTCATTCCTTAAGCACCTGTCGAATAAAATGATGACGCACATCAATGTGTTTAGTACGAGAGTGATAAACAGAATTTTTAGCCAAATTGATAGCACTAGAGCTGTCACAATTAACTGGCACGGTTTCCTACTGAAGCCCCAAATAATTTATCATTCCTTTCAACCAAACAGCTTCCTTGAAAGCTTCTGTCACCGCCATATACTCAGCTTTAGTAGTGGAAAGAGCCAACATGGATTGAAGCTTAGACATCCAACTAATCGCTCCATCTGCTAATACAAACGAATACCCTGAAATCGATCTCCTACTGTCCACGCTACCTGCGTAATCAGAATCGACGTAACCAACTAACTTGTCCTTAGACTTTTCAAACGTCAAGACGTAGTCCTGCGTACCCCGAATGTATCGAAGTAGCCATTTCACAGCTTCTCAATGTTGTTTGCCAGGGTTAGACATAAATCGGCTAACAACACCCATAGCCTGTGAAATGTTCGGTCTTGTACAGACCATGGCATACATCAAACTGCCCATAGCACTTGAATAAGGCACATGAGACATAACAGGCTTTTCTTCATCTGTTTTAGGACAATGTTCAGAAGAAAGCTTCAAGTGAGCCGCGTGGGGAACGCTAACCTTTTTGAACTTGTCCATCTCATACTTTTTCAATACCTTCTCAAGGTATTCTTCCTGAGATAACCACAACCTACTCCTCTTCCTGTCTCTATGAATATCTATGCCAAGAACCCTCTTTGCAGCCCGCAGATCCTTCATCTCGAATGTCCCTGAAAGATGAGTCTTCAACACATCGATGTCAGATATGCTATGACTGGCAATAAGTATGTTATCGACGTATAACACCAGTATGAGAAACTTCTCATCATTCAGTGTCTTGAAGTAGACACAATGATCGTACTCGCTCCTGGAAAAGCCCTGACTCATCTTGAAGGAATCAAATTTCCTGTACCACTGCCTAGGCAACTGTTTGAGACCGCACAACGATCTCCTTAACCTGCAAACCTTGTTCTCAGCCCCTTGCACTATATAACCTTCTGGTTGCACCATATAAATCTGCTCTTCTAATTCCCCATGCAGGAAAGTAGCCTTTACATCCATCTATTCCAACTCGATGTCATATTGGGCAACCAGCACTAACACGAACCTGATAGATACTTGCTTCACAACCAGCGCAAAAATCTCACTAAAGTTCACGCCTTCACGCTGAGTATACCCTTTCGCTACCAACCTTGTCTTGTATCTATCTGTTTTTTCTGAAAAATTCACTTGCACCCAATCGCTTTCCAACCCACTGGAAGTTCCATCTCTTCTTGCATTGCCGTCTTCCACTTTTCAGCATCTACATCCTGTAATGCCCCCTCAAAATTAGAAGGATCTCCCTCATCCATAATGAGAGCGAATGCAATATTCGAGTCATCCCTATACTTTGCCGGTAACCTGTGATCCCTATGTGAATTTCTTCGCACAGGTGGCTACTCCACCTAATCCTGTACCTCTATCTGCGGCTCAGTATCGACCCGTGTCTCATCTCTATCATCATGTGTATCAACAATTTCAGATTTTTCTGGTTCCTTTGTAGCATCCTTTCGGAACAAAGAACCCTCATCAAATTTAACATCACGGCTCAAGGTGATCTTCTGTATGACAAGATCATATATACGATAACACTTCATACCATCACCATAGCCCATAAAGATTCCTTTTTTGGCCTTATAGTCTAGCTTATCTCTCTCAACTGACGGTACATGAGAGTAAGCCTCACAACCAAAGACCCGCAAACTTCAGTAGTTTAGCGTACGACCACTCCACACTTCCTCAGGGATTTTACATTCAATTGCCATAGAGGGTGACCGATTTATCAAGTAATAAGCCGTGTTAACGGCCTCAGTCCATAGCTCTTTACCCAACCCAGCATTACTAATCATGAATCGGGCTCTCTCCAAGAGAGTCTGATTCATCCGCTTTGCCACACCATTCTGCTCTGGCGTGTGGCACACTGTGTTGTGCCTCACAATCTCCTCCTTACAATACGTGTTAAATTCCCTGGAAGTAAATTCACCTTTATTGTTGGTTCTCAAAACTTTCAATTTTTACCTTGACTGATTCTCCACCATCGCCTTCCAATACTTGAAGGTCATGAAGACATCAGATTTATTTTTCAGAAAATAAACTCAAACCTTCCTGCTATAGTCATCGATAAACGACACGAACAACGATGACCCCCCAACAGAAATAACGGGCAACGGCCCCCATATATCGGAATGGACATACTCGAGCACCCTTTTACATATATGTTTTCCCCTTTAAAAGACAATCTAGACTGTTTTCCATACATGCAGTATTCATATATACTAAAGTCTACAGATTTAAAGCAAGGAATCAAAGATCGTTCAGAGAGTACCTTCATGCCCCGCTCGCTCATGTAGCTTAAGCGTGCATGCCACATACGTGTAGACGTGGAATCCGCTACAATCGTTGCAGCTCCACCTACTGAAGTGCTCCCAATCAGCCTATAAATGTTTTTATGCCTCTGTCCTTTCATAATTACAAGGGCCCCATTTGAAACTTTATAGAACTGGTCAAAACTGGTGAACTTGCACCCCAATGCCTCGAGTGCACCAAGGGAAATCAAATTCTTCCTCAACCTAGGAACGTGTCTCACTTCTGTCAAGGTCCGTTTGATGCCATCAAACATCTTGATACGCACAGTACCAATTCCCACAACCTTGCAGGCGTAGTCATCGCCTAGAAATACCGAGCCTCCCTCATACTCCCTGTAGGAAGAAAAGACGCTCTTATCCGGGCATATGCGATACAAAGCCCTGGAGTCTATGATCCACTTATTGCTGAGAGATCCAACCTTCGACGCCGTCAAGACCTCGCATACATCACTACCACCTTCTTCAGCTTCAGCAGTATTGGCTTCCCTAAAGGAGTCTCCTGACTTCTCCTTCTTATACTTAGGACTCTTGCAGCCCTTCTTCATGTGCCCAAATTGGCCACATCCCTAATATTTCAACTTCGCTTTACCCTTGCTCTTCGACTTAGATCAAGAATGCGACGATCCTTCACCTCGCTCAGAATTTCTTCCTCTCATAATCAGTGCATCGGAGGAAGAATTAGCATCATCGCTATTATGTCTCATTACCTTAAACTAAAGGACCGAGACAACGGTCTCAACACTAATAGCGTCCCTACCCGCACACAACGAGTCTTTAAGATACTTATATGAACTAGGAAGCGAGTTCAGCAAGATCAAGGCTTGATACTCGTCCTTCATCTGTTCACCAAAATCAAGCAACTTGCAAATTAACTTGTTGAACGTACTAATGTGGTTCTCTACATCTGTCCCCTCCGCCATCTTCAAGGTGAAGAGTTACATCATTAGATACATACGATTTTCTAGAGACTTCTTTGTATAGATGTTCTCTAGGTTGGTCCATGTCTTTACAGTGGTCTTCTCCTTCATGACGTTATAGAGGACGTCATCAACAAGGCACAATTGAATTGAGGCCATAGCCTTCTTATCTATCTTGGTCCACTCATCATCTTTCATGTCGGTAGGTCGCTTTCCAAGGGCGTTCACAACCCCTTGCTGAGTTAAGACGGCCCTCATCTTCACCTTTCACAATCAAAGTTGTTTTTACCCGAAAACTTCTTAACGTCGAACTTCGCACTTGAAGCCATGAGATTGTCTCAGGAAACTTCTTCTTCAACCTTCCAACCTGGCTCTGATACCACTTGTTGGAAATTCGGTCAACAGAAGCAATGAAGAAGATCAAACAATCACCACACAGCCACACAATCAATCAACGCAAAAGTAAAAGAATTTTACATGAAAAACCCTTACGGGAAAAAACCACGCACAAAACGACACCTCCACTATGATAAACAGATGATTACAGAGCTAATCTACCCAAGTAGATCCTAAAGATGAACAAAATCTCTCAAACCTCACAATCCTCTCACCCAAAATCCTAATCTCGTGTTAGAGCACCTAGGTATTACTTAGATTACCTCCCAACACGATTAGTAAACGTTTATATAAGATAATCTCCGAATTTAGAAACATACATTGCGAAACCGCGCAAGGAATCCAACTCCCACACGTCGCCGGACCGGTCGGCGACTTACCAAATCGGTCCAGAGAGTTTTGCAAAAAAAAACATGCTTTCTGCTTCTAATTCGACTGGTCGGAGACTCTCTAAAAAAACTGTTAGCCCCCCCCCCCCCCCCCCCCCCCCCCCCCCCCCGACTGTGTAAACCTGTCCACCGGTTGACCGGTCGGTGGACTCTATATTTGCACAGTTTGAGGCCTTTACAACATGAACGTCTACCATTGAAAACTTCTTGGAGGTCAAAGAAGTTGGATCAATCTGATTTTTTTTTTTTTTTTTCCTTCATTGGAGGCTATGTTACCTTTTGAACAGGTTGGATGGCAAATAAACATCATGGTGGACCCTAGGAAGGTTTCAACGGTGAGAATCATTGTCTCCACTGCTTTCTATGGTGTGGTCCACTTGAGCTTTTGATCTTCCTCATTTTTTGGCTCATGTCCTAAAATGATCTCTTACAATGGATGGACGGTATGGATATAAGACACATATCATGGTGGGGCCTACCAAACTTGGTGACGTCAACACATCACTGAGGTCGGTGGTGTGTGGCACACCACGTAATCCGCTTCCAAAATATTCAATAGGACACAAAGGATCTATGGTCTAGATCAACTGAACAGGGGCCCACTTGTTAGGTTTTATATTCAGTAGAAATATGTAGTCAGATCCCTGGCACCAAAAGGGAAGAGGGATGCATTTGGGACCTCATCTCGCTTATGATCTAGAGCATGAAAAGGGAAAGCCTTTTTCAAATGCAAATTCTGGTTTTCTTGCCTCGCCCAAGTATAGAATCCTAGTGGTTGGATTGTAATTTCGAGTAAGCCAAATCGAAAGACATTCCACCCCAGATGGTTCCTCTACATCTAGAAAACAAAAGCTCACCCCACAATAAAAACCAATGCACTTCCATCCAAAAACCTCCAAATTTACATGGTGGCTCACGTGATGGTTATATTGGCCTGATTTTCAAGCATTCAAAGTGTGGTAGGATGACCTTAATTGGTAGGTTAGATTCCATAGAACCCAGTAGGCCCCACAAAAATATAACTTATTCTTCAAGGACTTGGAGAAAAAGTGACCTCCCAAGAAATTGCACCCAAATCCCTCCACGCAGCGAACTAGCCTGTTTGGACATAGAGAGAACCTAAAATATCAAAATCCAAAACCCCTACGAAATCTTTAGAAAATGACTTTTTTCTTCTTCTTTTTTTGAGATAGCTGAAATTTTATTAAAAGAGCCAAAACGAAGCTACAAGGGAGGGGGTGCCAAGAGGGCGGCCCAAGCCTACACAAGAAATTAATACAACAATCTCCCTCGAGATATTAGAGTAAGAAACCCATTCAACAAGTGCTCTTGACTAGAGGTGGGCAACGATCTAATCCGAGTCGAACATGGATTAGATCGGATCGTTCGACTGCTTGAGTGGGTGTGTTCGAACAATGTTCGAACAAACATTCGAACAGGGTGGCTATGTTCAAACTCGGTTTGGTCTGACCCAACCATATTCAAACGTATGGATTTCAGACAATTTTTACGAGTTCGGACAAGTTCGAACAATTTCACTTTTCTTCACTTAAATTTTTTTTGTCTACTACTAAATAGTGAATACTAATTTGTTCACAAATTACATATCACAAATGACAAATCACAAGGTTTAAAGGTTTTAACGAACTAAATAAAAAACCAGAACATTGATAGTTAACATCCCCACTGTTTCCTGTGGTGGGGTCCACTCGAGCCTTCAATCCACTTCATTATTTGGATAATGCCATAAATGATCTTTAAAAAATGGATGGACGGCTTAGATAAGCAAATATATCACTGTGGGCCCCACAGAGCACTGACAGGACCGTTCGTCTCTAGATAGGTCCTGGTGGGGGTAGATTGGTAGAACCCAATCCGCGGACGTGAGTTGGCTGGTGACGTGAACACCAGCAAGCAAACTGGTGTCAAAGCTCTATGGGTCCCACCATGATGTATTTGTTTTATCCACTCCGTCCATCCATTTGTACAACTCATTTTAAGGCATTAAACAAAAAAATGAGGCAGATATAAAGCTCAAGTGGACCATACCACAAGAAACAGTGAGGAGAATGATGTCCACCATTGAAACCTTCCTAGGGCCCACGGTCATGTTTATTTGTCATCCAACCTGTTCTCTCTCTCTCTCTCTCTCTCTCTCTCTCATATATATATATATATATATATATATATATATATATATATATATATATATATATATATATATATATAACCAAGTCGAACGAACGAGTCGAGTCGAGTTGAACAGGGTTGTGATTGAAACCGACTCAAATTGTTTTTCGAACTGACCTTGTGTGTTCGAACATGAAGACTTTCTGTTCGAACAGAGTTTTATCGAGTCGATCCGAGTCAATCCGAACGATCAAACTCGGTTCGTGTCCAACTCTACTCTTGACCTAGAAGTAACAATATCCCTTAGAGATATTGTTGAAGCATCTAGCATTCCTTTCTTCCCACAAAGTGCACTACATGGCAATTAAAGCCATCCTCCAAAGTCTTGTCTTGCCCTTCCCAAGCCGCATCCCATGTCAATAATAAGGAATTGATGAAGCACGGTAATGGCCACAAAATAAACAAAAAAAAAATTAGAAAGGACATCTGCCCATATCGACCCCACAAAAGGGCAAGCACAAAAAGATGGTCCATTGTTTCCTTGTCGTGCATGCATAACTTGTAAATAATGGGCAACAACATACTCCTTTACGAAGGTTATCAATAGTAAGGACTTTCTTCCTACCGGCAAGCCAACTAAAAGCCCCAGACTTTGGAGGGACATCATACTACCATACAACACTGGCTAGCCCCGCCTCGTAGAGAAAATCATGGGCACGAATGAGGGCATAAAAGGATCTTATGAAGAATCGCCTCAAGCTCCCAGCCTTCCAAAAAAGCTTATCTGCCTCGTCACTACATCAAGTGTAGAGATGAATCCAGTCCAAAAGGCCTTCAATCAAATTTGGAGACTTCTTCATCTTGAAGAAACTGCCTACCGGGGGGCAAGCGGAAGGATAAATCACTGATACAGGAAAAGCACACTACCACCGTCGCAAAAGGATTCAGAGCCAAGTGGAAAATTCGAGGGACATCAAACTTCAAGGGGGATTCCCTAGCCCACGCATCTTCCCAAAACCCAACTCCAAGGAGAAGGCCACTACCCTTACAAAAGCCTCCTTCACATAAAGAACCCATTTCCATAATGCGGAAGCTCTGTACATCGAAGAGTCCTTAGTCCACCATCCCCTTACAAACATTCTGTTGGAGTGCCTTCAAACAAGTGCATGGTTTGGGTGCTCAGATCGATCGGGCGATCGGTGCCCGACCGGTCTGGCCATTTGGCCCAAATGCACAAGAGGCTGTTGGACTGTTTTCTCTCACCCTAGACCTATCGGCCGACAGGTCTGCAGGGGGCTCAGACCGGTCGGGCGACAGGTCTGAGGTGAGGAAGATGTGCGATTTCTGTGTGATTTTCCCCTGGACTGTTTTTTGTGTTCTCCAACCGGTCGGCTGTGCACGCGGTTTCTTACGCTATTACGCAGTGGTGCGTAAGATGTTTCTATTTTCGAGTTATTACCTATTTAAAGGGGTGTAATCTGGATTTAGATGTAATCCTAAGGTGTCCAAGGTTTCCTAAGTGGGTTAGGAAGAGGGGAGAGTGTTTTGAGAGGGAGGGAGCTTGGGTTTTCTCTGTTTTTCCTTGCTTATGGGCTATCAATCTCTGTAATCCTCTACAATCATAGTGGATTAGTTTGTGCCGTGGTTTTTTACCCGTTGAGGGGTTTTTCCATGTAAAATCAGATTGTCTCCTGTGGTTGAATGCTTGTGTGATGTGATTGCATTATGTTTCTTGTTTGATCACATATTTTATTGTGTTGTTCGGCTTTCGCTTCTGCTGTCGGCATCCTTATGTTGTATTTTTAAGTGAATTTAAAAATAAATTAGTGTTTCAAACATTTCCGCCGAGCCGGGCCATGTCCATGGCTATGGGTGCATGCAAGCGTACACGGGCGGATGTGTCTTTTCATGTAAGTCTGAAGGGTTGCATCCCTTCACTTTTTGTTTTAAAAGGTTGTGTTTCTTCAATCCTAGGGAACACACTAATTGGGTTTAAAACCAATTGTCACAAACCTTTATGAAAGGGAGTCTCTACACCCTTAAGGGTGTTTACTCAAAGTCTATAAATAGACTTTCTTCATCTACTTTTAAAAGAATGGAAAATTACTTTAAAAAAATGGTTTAAGTGTCTTGTCATTCAGGTTAAGACTACAAATGGTTTGAGCTCGTGTACAGTGAGTGCACCGTTGGGACCGAGTGATAGTCGTTGTATCCTGGAAGTCGATTGCCCAGAAAATCCTGTTGCACTTGAGACGCGGTCCAAGGAGGGCAAATTCGATTTCAAGCCAAGTGATTCCAAATCACGCCTTGACTTCTTCAAATAGATAAGTTTTCTTCATTTCTCATTTTAATTTTATTTTTCTAAATAGTTTTCTAAACACCATCATCCAACACCCTATTCTCAACAAGTGGTATCAGAGCTAAAGTTGGGGTGGAGTAGCATTCGGATCTGAGACGAGAAGATGGGATCAAGCGTAAGGTTCGAAGTAGAGAAGTTCTCAGCAAAAATAACTTCTAACTATGGAAGGTGAAGATTGAATCCGTCCTAGTTTAGCAAGGGCTTAATGAAGCTCTTGGAAAGCGACCTAAGGCTATGAAAGAGAATAGGTGGACGAAGCTCAACAAAAAGGCTAGAACCTCAATCCTGTTAAGCCTTACGGATAAAGTCCTCTATCACGTCACAAAGGAGAAGACAACTGCTGATACGATGGCGAAGTTAGAGAATGTCTATGCCAAAAAATCTCTAGAGAACCGGATGTACCTGTTGATGCAATTGTTCACCTTGAGGATGATTGAGGGGACGGATGTGGAGGACTACTTAAGCACGTTCAATCGGCTAGTTTGCAAGTTGGTGGAGATAGATGAGCCGATGAAGGATGAATATCAAGCATGCATCCTGTTGAATTCTCTTCTAAATTCATATGAGTCATTCAAAGACTCTGTGTGCCCAGGGAGGGAGACCATCAACGTCGAGACCGTTACCTCAGCCCTCCAGTCGAAGGCGATGAGAAAGAAAAGTGGTGGCGTGGATTCTCATTCTTCCTCAGAGGCACTGATTATTAGGGAAAGAAATTCTAAGTATGATGGAGGATATGCGAAATCGGAATCTAAGGCCAAGGGCAAAGGGAAAGCTAAGGTAAAGTATTGGAGTTGCGGTCAAGAAGGTCATATGAGAGAGGATTGTCAAAATCCAAAGTTGAAGCAAGAGAGGTATAAAAATTCTTCTTGAGAGGGAGACAATATTGTAGAGGACAGTGGCGATCTTTGTAAAGTTCTGACTGTATCTGGAAAGGGATCTCACGATAGAGAGTAGATCCTAGATTCAGGGGCTTCATGTCACATTTGTCCTGACCGGAGTTCATTCACGACATACAGGGAATATGCTGGTGAATCAGTGTTTATGGGCGATGGCTACGCTTATACGGTGATGGGTATTGGTACGGTGCCCATCAGGATATTCGATGGGATCGAACGAGTTCTGAAAGATATGAAGCATGTCCCCAAGATGAAGATGAATGTGATCTCTCTTGGTGCACTCAAGGCGAAAGGGTGCATGTCCATCGGCAACAATAGTTGTTGTAAAGTGTTAAAGGAGGCACTCGTGTGTATGAAGGCACGGAGGTGTGGTCATCTTTACAAGTTGATCAGGAGCACAATTCACGGTGGAGCTATGGGAACGGCAGTGAGATCCATAGTTACTCATATGTGGCAAGTGCCTAAGGGTCACATAAGAAGAGCGAAAAATGACGTGAAAGTGCAAGGTTAGGGTTGATGCAGGCACGAGAAGAGGTGGAGGTATGATGAAGATGAGATGATGAAGCGAGGATGGTTTGATTCGACGTTTGAAGTGTTGGTGGAGATTGTTGGAGAGCCTTCAAGTGCACGGTTTAAGTGCTCAGACCGGTCAGGCAACGCCCAGATGCACAGGAGGCTACTGGACGGTTTTCTCTCACCTTAAACCTGTCGGCCAGCAGGTCTACAGGGGGCTCAGACCAATCAGGCGACAGGTCTAAGGTGAAGCAGATGTGCGATTTTTGTGTGATTTTTCCCTGGACTGTTTTTTGTGTTCTCCGACCGATCGGCTGCGCACGCGGTTTCTTAAGCTATTATGCGGTAGTGCGTAAGATGTTTCTATTTTCGGGTTATTTCCTATTTAAAGGGGTGTAATTCGGATTTAGAGGTAATCCTAAGGTGTCCAAGGTTTCGTAAGTGGGTTAGGAAGAAGGGAGAGTATTTTGAGAGGGAGAGAGCTTGGGTTTTCTCTATTTTTCCTTGCTTGTGGGCTGTCAATCTCTGTAATCTTCTGGAATCATAGCGGATCGCTTTGTGCCGTGGTTTTTTACCTATTGAGGGGTTTTTTCCACGTAAAATCGGATTGTCTCTTGTGGTTGAATGCTTGTGTGGTGTGATTGCATTGTGTTTCTCGTTTGATTACATATTTTACTATGTGTTGTTCAGCTTTCGCTTCCACTGTCGGCGTCCCTATTCCCAACACATCCGTACTTACTCTTGATAATATTCTTCCAAGGCGCATCCCCTACTTCTCTGAATCTCCACAACCATTTATCGAGGAGCGCTTGGTTCTTAGCTTTTAGCTCCTTTATGTCCACACCTACTTCTTCGTAAGGTTTGCACACCTCGTCTCACTTAACTAAGTGGAACTTCTTTTTCACTTCTACCCCTTGCCACAAGAAATTCCATCTCAGCTTCTCAAGCCAATCAAGCACCAAAGCCGAACATTTGAAAAAAGACATGAAATACACTGAGATATTGGACAAAGCTGCTTTATAAGAGTAATACACCATCTAAGAGATATCTAGTTTGCCAATTCACGAGCATCCTTTCGAACCTTTCAACGGCCTTATTCCAAAGGTGCTTAGTCAATTTGCCCCAACAAAAGGGAAGCCCCACAAACGTAGCTGGAAGAGACCCGGCCGTACACCTAGAGGACCTGGCCAACTGTTCTACTTCAAAATCCATACAAACCCTATACATCTTACTATTGACAACGTTCACTTTGAGGACAGACGCTACTTCAAAACAACAAATAATCTCGCCCTGTCCACCATATCGTGAGAGGCATCGTGAAAGAGGGGAATGTCATCTACAAACTGTAAATGCGAGATGGGGCAAGAGAAGAAAGGAACGAGAACAATGGATCTTCCTAGCAGAGATGGGGCGAGAGAAGAAAGGAATGAGGACAATGGATCTTCCTAGCAAAGGTCCCTAGAGCTTTTTAAAAAATCTTTTGGAAACCCATCAAGGAGAATCGAGAAACGAGCTGATCTAATACACTCCTGATCCAAGAACACGACTTTGCACTACACCCTGCCTCTACATCATAAAACCAAGAAAGTCCCGGTCAACATGATCATAGACTTTCTCGATGTCCAATCTAAAAACTACTCATTTCATACATCTTTTTATGTCTAGAATCTAGACATTCATGGGCTATAAAAGTATTCAAGATTTGCCTCCCAGAACAAAAGCACTGTGGTTGTCAGAAATAACACTTCCGAAATCATCTATATTTAATAGTCTGTTTCTTTAGAAAATTATTTTACTCTCGAGTTATAGCTAGGAAAAGAAAATCGATTTCCTCCCTTTATTTCTCAGTCATCCGAAACCATCACATCAGGAGCCTTCTTAATCATTGCAGGGCTGTTGGGGTAAGGGATTTGAGGCAAGGATTTATGAAATCCAAATCTCCCCTAGCATTTTTTGTTGGGGGATTTGTCAAATGGATTTCTCAAAGCCACGCCTCCTGAAAACCATGAATTGGAGCAAATCCAAATCCAAATCCCAAGAAGGCTAAATACATAACAAATCCTCGGAATAAAACAAAAAGGCAAAAAATAATAATAATAATAATAATAATTCCTTTGCAACGACCGCTCTATCATTACAATAAATGCTCCCCAAATACATTGTAGCTTGATTCCAATGAATGAACTTTGAAATTTGCCAAATCTAAATCCAATGCAATACATGAATTTGACAAGCTCGTGTTTACCAAATTAACGTTCTCATTTCCTTGACCCCAAGCAGGGTCTAAACAAAGAGAGCAACCCAAATGGGAAAGCTTACTGAATATCTCTATCTGACAAACATATACCTCTGAAAGATCAGCTCTTGCCTAACAAATTGGGCTCTGAATGTACATATAGCATTTCCTCTCCATTTCCCCACCTTAAACTAGCTGCCCACTAATACTCGGGTATGCACAAAAGCAGAGATCAATGGTAGAAAGTAAGGACATCTGGTGGGACACCTTGCCAGCATCTAATCGTGTAAAAAATGGACTACATAAAATTTTAAAAGAAAGGGCCCCACTGAGGCCATCTTAGTAACATCTCCTCATGATGCCTGCAACATTGGTGGCAATCTCCTGCTTTGCAGGTACGGACACCGGAACATCCCCAATATACATGTCGAAAAATGCCCCTGCACGAAAAAACCTTTCATCATCATCATTGCTCAGGTTAAAAAAGAAGAAGAAGAAGAAGAAGAAGAAGCTAGTGGCATAAAGCTCTTCGGTAATAAACTGAAGCTCTTGTTTCAGGCAAGGTCCAATGTAGATCCAACTAACCTTTTCATTTGTAGGTCCGGGCAGTCCACCCTTTTTTTTTTTTTTTTTTTTATCTTTACTACCATCCTACCAATATAAAAATGTTTCTTTCTTTTTTGGCCCCTCCCGTTCTTTTTGTTTCTTTATTTTGTTGGTTTTCAACATTGTATTGAATTTTAATGTCTCAAGGTCAACGGCAACACTTTGGCTGACTACGACAGCCTTACACATTGAGTGCATGTGCTGGACGCTTGACCTTTTGAGAAAAAAAGCCAAGATGGTGTCATACAAAGAGAAGTGGCCTTGCCATGGGCAGTCCTTCGGTTTCAGAAGACTCTTAACCCAGGACTGCGCTAGACAAGAAATTGCTTTAGTGAAACAGCCACAACTCTGCCATACCACCATTGGGTGTATTCCACAAAATAAGATCGATTTTTTTCTTTTAGGGTTGCAGGAGTCTGCATTCCTCTCCAGCATGTACACATTATATATGGATACTTTTGTGGGAATCAGAACCATTGATTAAGTGGGATACCAAGAACGGGGACTACAAATAAAACGTCGCTGATATATATATATATATATATATATATATATATATATATATATATATATATATATATATATATATATATATTCACACTTTCCTCGGTTTTTCATTATGATGCTAATGCTAAGGTACGTTTTACTTAATTTTTCATTTTTAAAATGTAAAAGATTACTTACTACATAAATCCTTGCTATCAACTGCTCCAATTGTTCTTCCGCCAACTGCATATAACCATTTATACTCCAAAGTCAGGCAGAATGAATGCTCAAAATTTCAAACAATTATTACAGTTCTATTCGGATATGGGGAATCGATGGTGTCGACATGGATAAACTGTAAGATTACGTTTTGCAGCACCATTCACTGGTTGATTTATAAAAGGATGGTCTGTTTGAATAGAAAGTGGAAACCCATTTCTCATGAGACAATGGCCAGCTTGTATCTTGTGCCAACGGAGAAAAAGCCTAATGATTATTACCATGAATTCCAGGATTTTCCTTGCCATACAATCATGGATTCCACGCTTCCAAACAGACCTAAATTGAAAGATACTATTCACTCACTTTCTGTTATTAGCTGGCCTTTGGTTGTTCGTCGAAAATTTATTGTTGTGCCCTGCAATTCACATCAAAGTCAAATGACGTTCATGCAGCTTCGATGAAAGAGGAGAGAAGTGAATATTTCGGAACTGTCTAATTACCACTGGTAGTGGGATATCTTGAGTGAAATAAGAACCAAAAGCTCTCAAGCAGTCGTAATCCGTGTCAGGGTTCACCTTATCAGGAAAAACAAGTAAAAGTTAGTGCAGGTTCTTTAGCAATGTCCATGCACGAAGGAACCGTAATGCTCGTGAACTAGATCTATGGTGGGACATACCTTCAGCAATCTGGCCCGGAGGGATTTCTCGAAAGAACTGCAAAAAATTATTAAATCATGTGAATGAGCAATATTTCATCATTTTCTTCATCATCAGTACATGGTAATGTGTTTTTTGACAGCCAACAGCGTGACTCTACTGTATCAGTGTGGCCCACTTAATGAGTGAATTAAACAGTATGCAGTATATGAGAAGTTACCAGCTTCATGTTGACAGAAGATAAATGGTGGATCAGGATTTGTGTAGCCGACCCCAATTAGGTGAGACAAGGCTTAGATGATAATAATGACCAGCTTTATGTTCTCGGAGTGTCACAATGGTATAGTAATTCTCTTTATCAGTGCCAAGCATTGAAATTCATTCATGAAAAAAAAAAAAAAGTCTGGCAAACATCATTTCCACGAAGAACAACACTTCATAGGTCGAGCCATGATCATATTCTACAGTACACGATGAAATCTTACCTTAAAATCATGCACTAAGGTCTAGCAGCACATGTCATTACAGAAAGTTGCTGTTCGCTGGAAGATGAAGAACAGCAAAAGATGTTTTTTACAGGTAGTGGAGAAAACAAGAAAAAGGTCAAACTTGGTGGCAAGTGATAGGACTAATCAAAGAGGCTTTTGTTTTTTTTTTTTTATCCCCAAAAATTGATGGATTGGCTGGGGTGTGAATTGGACTGGCAATCTCAAGGGCTTAGCTATGATTTAAGGTAAGGGTGATTAGAAAGTGGGGTCTAAGTGCAGTACATGATGAGACTAGAATCGCCTTGCACATTCATGAATCTTTTTCAAACTATAGGAACTTAACCGTTCACTTCTGGCATGGAGCATGTGATTGCATATGGGAATGGGCAGTATTGGATGCTACATTGTGAAAAGCCAATGGAAGTAGGAAAATGGAACATAAGGAACTGAATCCTAAGGTGGAAATGGGCCGGGTAGCCCACCCAACCCAGCTTTAGGCCGGGCCTGGACCATAGGTTGGGCTTTGGGCCTTGCATGCGTGGCCATACCAATTTTTTGGATTGGGCTAGGGCTCGTAGACCGTTGGCTTCATTCCTCTAAAATGTCTATTTCTTTGTGCATCTACAGCCAACTTGGTCAACAAATAGATTAGGAGCATTCAAGTGGGAAATAGGGATTTTATCAATTTTCTGGCTGGGCCAGTTTGGGTCAGGTCAGGCCTTGGGTCTTAAGAATTGGACCTAGCCCAGGCCAAACGCGGCCCATTCCCACCCCTACCGAATCCCTTGATTTCCGATCTTCGAGACTTGTCTATCTCCCCTTCTATGAAAATGGATACAAAATTACAGTAAACTAATAACATAGAACAAAAGTCTGAAATTAGAAAGAACACTTACTCTCGCACGGTATTGATTTTTAGCCCGTTGCAGTTCACCACAAGCCTAACAGTCATGTGAATATCCTCCCTGCAGCACCCTCAGAGAAACACCTTTAGGGGAAACATCAGAAAAACTTCTACCACATAGATGAAATTTTCAAAACAGAACCAAAATCTTTTGTAAATCTAATTGCTAAACTATTTAACAAGGTTAGTGTTTTGAAAATTTTCCATGTTGATGACAAGTCAGTGTTGGACATGAGACAGCTGTGAGGAGAAACCCACTTCTTTTTTTTCTTTTTTTGTTCTTGTATTGCTTTTATTATAATTTGTATTCTATGTATACCGTATTAATGTAATGCATTCAATCCATATGTTTTCTCCATTTTTATGCTTTCATGAATTAAATTAACATCTGTGAAATAATCTTTTTATCATATAACTGGATGTGTCATTAGTCAGGTTTTCTAGGTCCTCATGTCCGACACCTCATGTTTTCTATGTACAAAACTGAAATAAGTACCCAAGTCTAAGTTACATTGAAATCAATACATCAACTTTTATGGACGCGCTCAGTGGTATCGTTACCACCGCAAGCTCCAGTGATACCTGAAGTGGGACCCATGTGATGTATCCATGACATCCAACCCATCAATCGCAAGTTACCCACAATACCCAGAAATCAGCCCGATCTAAAAATCAGGTGGGCCACACCACATGGAACAAGTTGAGAGTGGACACCTAACATTAATTTGAATGGGGACCCACCCTTAGAAATCCAGGCCACTCCAACCTTTCATCTGCCTGGATATGAAGGGTCAGGCAAAAAATCGGGCTGTGTTGCAACTCAGGGGGGCTCCTGTGCAAATCAAGGGTGGGCATTCCCTCCCAACTTGTTCCCTGTTCTGTGGCCCACCTGAGTTTGGATCGGGCTGATTTTTTATGAAAAACGGTAACATGAACTCGCATATCTGATGGACAGGTTCGATGTCCTGCATGCATCACATGGGCGCCACATCTGCTCAATACCACCATAAACTTACAGTGGTACCAATGCCACTGGAGCAAACCTCCAACTTCTATTCATTTATTTACATCAATAATCCATTACATTAACTTTACGAGATTGGCAAGCGCCCTCAAGTCTGATATCAAAATGTATCATTATAATAAGATGGAAATCCTGCCAAAGCACATTCCATCACTTCAAACTCTTTTACAACTCAAATGGATTCTAATCAAAGAAACAATGAAAATAATAATAAAAATAATTTATGAAAGTGGATTATTGAATAACTCATGTATGGATTTTAATCATTTCAGAGAATATATCAGGAAAAATAAAAAAAGGCAATTGCTGCTGCGGGTTAGAAAATTAACTATAGATACAAGGAATTTGAGGATGAAACATACCTAAGCATGTCTTCAAAAAAATCTGGGCAGTTCTTCAGTTCAGTGATTGGCACAGAAGCATACTTTGGACCCAATCTCTCACAAACAGAATCAGGGTGAACGTCTGCAAGGGAAAAAAGAAAAAGAAAAAGTTAACAATGCTGTTACTCAGGAATGCAATATAGTAAATTGCTTTTAAATATTTTAGTCAGGGATAAAAATCAAGTTGCAATGTCAAGCTAGCATTACAAAAATGGGAAAAGAAGAATGAAAGAAGCAGAAAAGTAATGCAATGGTTTACAGAACCAAAATAAGACATTCAAAATTGGAATACCCACATAAACCAAATGCATAGACCTTCAGAGATTTGACTCTAATTATTCTCATGCTTTTAGAACCTGTTCCAACAAGTACCTACAAAAAAAAAAACGCATTGAGTTGTTTTATTAACGTTGCCAACGAATCAGAATAAAATATATAAAGGAACTCTGATATACCAATAACCTAGTAGAATGCAAAAAAGATGGTGAGCACAGGGTGATAAATAGGCATGCCATTACAGAAAAGAACATCAAGTACAGCATGACAAATAGCATATAATGACTAAAAATAACATCACGCGGTGACTACCATATCAACTCAAAAAATGGACATGAAACCTGCATTTACATCCAAACAACACCAGCCTTTTAATCATAGAAGTTGAGACAGAACACCATTGCAGAGACAGATCTATGAAGTTGATAAAGAAAACGTTTCAGGGGGAGAAGCCAATCAAAAACACGTTAATTTCAGTAACACATGAACATGGGTTGTAAAATCATGAAGCCTCAATAATTCTCATTGCATTTTCCACTTGTAATACTTTCCCACCACAAAGCTGGGTAAAAATTGCAATGCTCTTGATGAAACCAAGAAATCAATCAGAAGCAGGGGTTTCTTTACAAGAAATACTCAAAAGATCAACCTGAAGTTTTTGGGTTCTCAATTAGGAGAAATGTTTCAATGCTCTCAGAACACTTTAGTTTATGATCTTTCAAAAAAAAAAAGAAACACTAAGTTATAGTGCTCCTAGTTGCAACAGTTCACTTGGACAGTCCAATTGATCAATGTGAACTATGGACAGTCCAATTGATCAATGTGAACTATCCATCAAGTCCATAATGCTTTTCATGGGCTACTAAGCAAAAGAAGCACTAATCAAATGATCCAATCCATCCTTGCTTTAGCCTTATTTCTATACACATTATTTCAGCCATGGATGGGATGGTTATGATTCCCAAACAAAAGTGATTCTTTTGAATCATAAGCTGTCCATGATGTCCCTAACAAATAGATGGATCATATTGTTGATTGGGCCTATTTTCACGTAAATGATCTTAACTATCCATATTTTAAGCCATTGATCAAATGATTAGCGAAGTGTTTTGATGGGGACTTCAGAGGTCCTACTTGAGTGTACCAGAGGCGGAGGCGACTACCTGCATCAGTACAACTTTCCTTATGGATGGGTGACGACTTCCAGGGGGGGCCTGCAGGGCCACTTTGAAGATCCCAACAAAACCTTCAATCCTTGACCCGTTTTTTCATTCAACATGGGCCCATGCGACCTTAAAATTCATTTTTCCCCAAAACCCCAAACTTTTTCCATTCGAATCCATCAAACCTAACCTAATCTCACGCCAATTTTCAAATCTAACTATCCATTTTCACAAAAATCCGAATTTCAACATTCCCATGGCCTTAAATCCCTAAAACTCTAACCTCAAATCCCTAACCCTAAACCCAAAACCCTAATTTTCAATTTCTTAAACCATAAACCTAAAATACCCAAAGCCCCAATTCCAAAACCCAAAACCCGTTAGGAAATTCTTATTTGAACCAAAACCCTTTACCCCCAAATCTAAATTTTAGTGGCACCATTGTTATTTGCGTGGATGTGGCATTAACTATGCTAGATTGGAAGTTTTATCTTCAAAGTGGGCCATTCTTGAGATATTTTATATTTTCATGCACTGTGCATGTGATTAACTTAGGACCATTTAATTGTTAATCTGAATTTCTTAGTTTATGGTGTGAATTTGTTTGGATTTACATATTGATTGCCTTGTTAATATATATTTTGATCTCATCTTAATCATCCTAGATTAATTTCACTCATACTACATCATGCTTGGGACTAATGTATCCCCTGAGGGTTTGGTTTCATTGGCAGAATCTTTCAGTTGTAGCTTGTAAGGTAGGTTCTCTCCCGACTCTATACCTAGGTCTTCCCCTCCGCATCGGTAAACCTGCTTTGCACCTCTGGGATAGGATTATTAAGAGAATGGAGAGGAAATGGCCCTTCTGGAAATGTCAGTTGCTATCTTTAGGAGGTAGAATATCTCTTATAAAAGATTATTTATCTCATTTGCCAATATATTTAATCTCTTTTTCAATGCACCTCTTCTGTCCTTCTTCGAATTGACAAGCTTCGTAGAGAATTTCTTTGGCAGGGAGGATCCTTCTCCAAAAAAATTCCGCTCCTCAAATGGCAAGAAGTCCGCACTCCCTACTCTGAAAGGGGGGCAAGGATTACAAGACTGTCGTTGGTGAATCAAACCCCGATGGGTAAATGGGTTTAGAGGTTTAGTATTGAGAGAGATAGCCTTTGGAAAATGGTACTTCTGCTAAATATGGCCTATCCCCTCTCTAATGGTGGACCAAGCCTTCCACTTTGTATCGTGTGTCCTTTCTATGGAAGGGAATTGTGAGAATATCTCCTTCTATCTTTCAAGGGATCTCCTTCGTCTTGGGTAATGGGTCGAGAATTAGGTTTTGGCTAGATTCTTAGTGTGACAATCCCTCTCTGGTTAATTATTTCCCTTCCTTGGTTGTTGTTTCCTCTGCTCTGGACATAACAATGGTCGAGTGCTTTTCTGGTATCAGAAAGAAAGGAGTCTAGCTCCCTCCCTTTCGAAGAAATATTTCCAATCCTCAATTCTATGAATTTATGGCCTTCTTTATCGATTGCAGGGGCTTTTTCCTATCTCAAGTAAGGAGGATTCCCTCGTGTGGATCTATGCAAGCCCTGGCTCTTCTATTCGACCCTTCTATCAATCCATTGCTTCCAATCTAGCTAGCCCTAGAAGTTGCATTCCTGGTGCTTTGTGGAAGTATGTGATCCCTCCTAAAGTTGTGGCTTTCTCCTGGTTGGTGGGAAGGAGGAAAGTGTTGACCGTGGACAACCTTAGGAAAAGGGTGGTGCCAATTACCAATGTCCATTTCTTATGCCTCCAGGATGCAGAGTCTATCGTTCATCTCTTTATCCTTCGCCCGTTCTCCTATGATATCTGGTGGCGGGTCTTCAAATTTGTTGGAGTCTCTTGGGTGATGCCTTCCTCAATTGACACCTCATTCAGCTCCTGGCATGATGACCCAGGTGGATACTTGGGAAAAGAAAAATGGAGGCTCCTTCTTCCAGCTACTCTTTGGGCTATTTGGCTGGAAAGGTATGGTCATTGCTTTAGAAATAGCCGAGGATCTAGTGTGGGGGTGTTTAATAGAGTATTGATGTACTTTACAGACTGGGCCCCTTAAGTTGGGGATCTCCAGTTTTGCTGGTCTTTGTTCACGTCTTCTGTGGGGTTTTCCAGCCATGGGGCTGGCTCTGTATGTAGTTTTGGGTCTTCCTCTGGGTTGTATATTCTCATCTTTCTTTTTTCATTTTCTTTTGGCTCTGCCTAGTAAAATTCATTCACATCTTTCAAAAAAAAAATATATCAAATGATTAGTATTGGTAAAATTGTGTGATTGCATCATAACCCATGAGAAAAGTGTGTTGGACCTAATGAACAGTCTGGACCAATGAATCAGACTTTCTGAGCGCCCCAATACACCTAGGAGCACTATAACATATAGTGCTCTGAGAGCATTGGGGCATCTCTCCTCAACTAGAAAGCGCCAGTTGCAATGCCAAAAACTGATTTGACTATGATGTTTCAATCCCCTTGGATGCAACAGACAGATGGAATTTGCACTTCATTACCTGACTCTCCTCAGCATCCAGAGCGTAATTTCTCTGGTTTCAGGACTCCTATATGCTAAGATTACAAATGATGTATAACAAGCATCACTTTGAATGACAGATGCTGCAAGTTTGTATGCACTGCAGTCTGCAGGTCAAGAATTCAAAATTCAAATAGTGACTAAGAGTCAAAACTCATCTAACCAATGGCAGCCTGCTGCTAACAACTGATCTTACTAGAGTTCGAATGCATAATATCAGTCTATCACAGATTCCTCATTTTTTAAGTTCTCAAATTCTCTAATCACAATTTACAGAAGCAAGTCAAAGGAAAATATGGAGATTTATCTAAAGGAACGTAACAGATTTGTAACCATCTAATTGGGGAAGTTTGCAACCGATGATAGACTATGTTTCTGCAACTCCTTAATTTACTCAAACTTTACCTGTCTTATATAATTTTCAATGCATGAAAATTCAAAAGCTTACACCTCAACTACCTATAGCCTAAATGAATATAGATGGATTACCCAGACAGATATAACATGAGCAAAAGCTTATTAAAATGAATATAGATGGATTACCGAGACTGATATAACATGAGCAAATGTTTATTAAAAGCACTTTTTTTTTTTACAAACAAGCATTTCAACAAACTAAATTGCAAGTTATAACTCCTTAAGCATGGTAGGCTGTAACATGCCTCCAAAATGGCCGACTTTCCATTAAAATCTGCACCTAGTTTACGACAATTTTATAGTGATTAATTGGCATCTTGTGAGAAGCAAATAACAAGCACTTGTGGATGGTACATATAAAGGGAAGTGTAATATTGACCTCAGAAGTCAAAGTTGATCTATTGTCTCCAGCTACAAGATTGCCCAAAACAGTGGGGAACTTGATGCCCGTCCTCGGTTCAACTGCATCTCTTCTCCATTTTATCTCTGACAGAGAAAGACTAGAACACCCCTCATACTCATCTCCACAGGGTAGTTGATCTATTTGTCCGCTGATTTGTTCATTGACATTCACCAGCGGCAGCGGGACAGCTAGCACCTTTGATCTTATGCCCGTCAACACAGACTAGAAGTTAGTACGTGAAAGTTGAAACCAATGCATAAAAAGGACCAATGATGAGAGATTATCAAAAGTACAAAGCAAAAAAAGTGACATACATATTGTCAAATGGTGGCACAAGGGCAGCAGCTAATGATAGCATGGGAAATGATTGAAGTTGCTCAACTTCTTTCCATAGATGTCTTATTGTGGAACTCATGATCTTACCAAAGAACACTGAGGCAGCAGATTCCACTCTTGATCTAGAACCAAGCTGGAACCCCAATGTAATATGTTTGACTTGCGTACAAGACTGACAATTTCCATTTTTCAAGCCATGTGGATTGCCAGATAGTTTACGGGGTAAATTAGAATTTAGCCCACCAGCAAACCAGACTAGTAGAGCACCAGTGAACTTGGACATGCAACTAAATGCTTCTTGAAGAGCTAGACTTCCAGGAATATAGAAATGTCCATGGTATAAATGGGACTCTTTGGGAAAGAAATTCGGACATCCACCATCAAGATCCAGATTTGTAAAAAACAGCCAACTATTCCGCATTCTATAATGTGCTGATTAGTGCTGAATTCTGTTCTCGGGAGAGGAGAGCTGTTCTCGCTATAACACCAAACCAGTTCTCGCATACCTGTAGAAGTTAAAGACTTAAGACATCAGTAGATGCTAGTCTCAGTTATATAATGAAAATCAATAAGGTCTGCAGGCCAAAAGACAATAGCACTTAGCAGCAAATGACCCACGCAGCAATCATACAGATATGAAAAAGCAACTAATGTTATTAGATGGACAGGAACATAATGTTCGTGCACTGAAAATCATTGGATCTTTTTTTATGTGATTTCACCCAAACAAGGACAATTGGGTATTAAGGTTACTTTCATACATAGATAAATGAACCATATCATTGAGAAGTTATGGAAAAAAAGGAAAAGAAAAAAAAGCATACATCTTTTATGGGGAAAGCATTTGAGACGAATGTCCATCCTTGTAGGTCATAAAGACTATTAGAATATGACACCCAGATAATTTGGAAAAAGTAATGCATCTGCATCCAACAAATTTTTTTCTTCACATGCACTCACAACCCGCCCCCCCCCCCCCCCCCCCCCCCCCCAACACACACACACTAACACCATGGTGGTTTTTCACCACAGGGGTACTCGAACCAATGACCTCATGTTGAAACTCTTGTCAGTCTACCACTGAGGCATGAGTAAGGACCCAACAAATATTAAGCCTCAAAACAATCGTCAAGCTGTCTGCGTGTTATACAGCTGGTATAGTTCTTAATTTTCTCATATACCTTTTAACAGTTTGATAAATGTTCGTATACAGGACTGGAGAAAAAATATGCTGTTCCCAATACAAAAATGAATTTCAGTCTAGTAGGCCATGTATCTTGGATAGCTTGTCCTCAGGTTTCATCTAACAACCAGCCGGGATTCTTACGAAGCCAAAGGTGGCTCCTTTGAATTGCATTTTCTTGTTTACCATTAGAAAAAAAAAAAAAAAAACACAAATAACAAGGTGGCAAAGGCCTTTTATGTCACAACAGCCTTAGCACAAGTGAGAAAATATGCATGGAAGCTGGACAAATTCAGATTTTGTAGAGCAACAAAACAGCTTCTGCAGATAAATAATTTATAGCAACCGGCAATCAATACTTCTGAATCATGCCTTTTATCTGATATTGGAGTACAATCCTTGATCACATTTGCAGCTATCCGCCTCCAAAACGACTATAAATTAAGGTGAGATAGCATGTTTTACTAATAGGCTTTTCAGCCATTGCTTTCTTCAAAACGATTATGACTATCTATTTAAGTATCTAGTAAATATAATAACAAAAAAGGAATGAGAGAGGACTAGTCTCATAACAGAGAGAGAGGAGACTGGTCATGAGTGGTGCTCTGGGTTGTTTATCTGGTGGGCCCTACGATTTACTGGTCATAAGACCAAACCCATATAGACTAGATTATCCACATAGTCAGATCACTGATTCACTGGCCTACAAACAGACAGACATAAAAAGATTGAGAAATGGTCCAAGTGCATAAAGCAAAAGCTCTCTGATGGGTGGTTAGGTTCACCCGACCAGAGCAGACACTGGGCCATGGCCAATCCATAGCAAGGCTCAAAAGATGAACAGCCCAGATCACAAGTTATCCTGTTGAAATGCTCCAATCATGATCATTGATGATCAATAATGGTAACAGCATGGATGAGAATCGATAGAAAGAACGATATTCAAAACAAACCAAATTTTTACAGGGAATAATAGGACGCTGAGCCTCAGGAAAAATATACAGATAGCTTACGCGCAAGATCACGTAGATGTAGGCTCCACAGTACGGCTACCCCAGCCGTTAATATCATGGGAGGAGTTCACAAATCAGAATATCCAAACCCTACAGCATCAGGCCACATTCAACAGACAATAGGACAGATTGGAAGCATAGAATCTCTCGATCTGGGAGCATCCCCCATCAAACGTGCAGCCTGAAAGACTAACGGTTGGGATCATCGGTCACACATATACAGATCATGCACGTCTGCAAGCTATACATTTTCCGAAGCTCCAAATTGTAAAATTCCTCTTCAATTCGATCCCTTTTCTTTCACTGAAAGAAATCAAGATACCAATCGCTACTTTCCAACAAATACAATTCAAACAACAAAAAAAGGGATCCAAACAGCAAACAGAAAAAATAAATCCGGATTCGATCGAATGCCAATGCCATCACATCCTAACCGTCGATCAGATAGAAATATTTTTTCTTTCTCCTTTTCATATCAAACAAAATCCATATATCGATTCCATTTCAAAATCGAAGAAAAAAAAAAACGAAAATTGAAGAATCGACGAACCTGGGATGGGAGAATCTGAAGAAGAATTCCATGGTGGGGAGAGGAAATGCTGGAATTATGATTTCTGTTCTGGATGGAACTAGGGCAAGATGAAGGGAATTAAAAAATAAAAATAAAAAAAAGGGAAAGAAAGAAAGAATATTCTCTCTCTGTCTCTCCTCTCTCTCCTCTTTGGAATGCTTTGCGGAAGAAGATCTTTGTTAGCCTCTCTTTCTTTCTCTTTCTTTTGGCATTTTGGGGGGTACGTTGGCGGGTGTGGTATTAAATACAACCGTCCATTGTGGGGAAATGACTGATCTCTCTTATACTTCTTTCAGAATGACGAATATGTCCTGAATTTTGATTCATAGGACGGGGATTGCGTCCTTCCTCAATCCTCAGTATGTATCGGGTTATCCACTCCGTCCATCCCTTTTTTTAAGATCATCTTAAGGCACTAGTCCAGGAATAAGTAAGATCCAACGCTCATATGGACCACATCAAATAGTGAGCTTGGTTACATTAAATGAAAGAGTCATTTGCGAGGCCTACCTGAGCATTGTATCTTACTTAAAATGATATTACAAAAGGGATAGACAGCACGGACAAATAGATACATCATTGTGGATCCCTCCACATATCAGCATGACGCTTTTCGTCCATACTAAGGAAGGATGCAATCAGCGTCCTTACCTCATCGGAAGTCGGAACTTCCCATGCGGTCGAGTGCATAATTATATATGGGGAAAGGTACTATGCACTCACCTCATGGGGTCCAGTTTTGTGGGCCCCCCTGTGATGTGTGTCGAACATTAACACTATGTATTTGATGGGTTCCCTTTAGTCAAGGGAATATCCAAAAAGTCGGCTATATAAGGAGCTCAGGTGGGCCATGCCATTCAAAACCATGTGAAGACATATATAAAACATCTAAAAGCACTTGGTGGGGACTACCTGAGTTTTAGATGCAGCTAAAACTTGGTATGACCCCTCATCCAAGTGGGACACACACAATAGGTGGTCTGGATTTGTGAACCACATCTCGATGGGCCCAATAAATAATCATGAAGCTTTTAATGGGTGGGTAGCCCCTCTCAATGGTTGTATGTGGTGTGGCCCACCTAAGTCATGGATTTACCTAACTTTTAAGACTATGGCCCACCATGGAATGATGCATCTGACTAATAGGGTAGATGTTCACACACACCATAACAAGCCCACACAGCTTAACCTCATGGGAAATTCCCATAAGTTCAACCTCATATTACCATACACACACACTTCAATTAAAGTAAATTAAAATTTCAAATGCACGAGAGAGTACATATAGAAGTAAACAAATGGTGTTCTTCCTTTATGGGTAATCTTCCTATAAAAATAAGTCAATCCACCTGGAAAAAATTCAGCTACTGCTCTACTCTACCACTCGCGGCGATCATCAATTATTGGCATTGACGTGCGCACTGAAGAAAGATAGAACGGCAAGAGAAATTAATCAAATTGGCAAAGAAAAAAAAAGCAGACCAACATAATCAGGGAGAGAGATCTCTACTACCAGCTACAAAATAAAAGAAAAATAAAAAAATAAAATTTATGTGGTCATGCAATGACTTATGCTGATGAAGTTTTGAAGTAGCATAGCACTCAATGGCTACTATCAAATCATGGCATCTATGTCAAATGGATGTCAATAATGCATTCCAACGTAGTGTCCTATCTATATATATGTATCTTGGTTTTTATTGACCCAAAGAGCTGGTTTGATAAGTTTTCTTTAACTTTTCTTCATGCTTGATTTAAACATTATATATTTAATGCATTCAATTATTCTTTATTTATTTCCACCACAGGATTTTTCATCACAATAGCTCTTATATATTTGGATGACATAATTGTCACCATAATAACAGCTTAGCTATTTAATTTCTCAAGGCATTTCTTTATAGACATTTTAATCTTAAAGAATTTGGCTTCTTAAAGTATTTCAGTAGCATTGAAGTTACACGTTTTGAGTATGAAATTTTTCTACCTCAATGAAAATACTGCTTTATAATTTTGGATGATGTAAGGCTTCTTGGTGCTAAATTTGATGAATTTTGTGTAGAGCAAAATGTTAAGCATTTCATCGAATTATGCAGCAGAATTCAATTTTCTAATGCTCATTTTCAACTCAGGGTCCCGATTCGCTTCCTCAGCTTCCTTGGAAATAGGAAATACAAGGACAATTAGGTAATTTACAAAAGTCACGTTGTGAAATTGCAACGCGGTCCTCGTGAGTCGGTTGGAAAGTAGAACTTTCGGCAAGAAGACACGACGAAGTTTGCCATTGGAAGGAGTACGTGCACGACTTTTAGCTTGTCCGTAAGGGCTTTTGATTAGGTGCGGCCACGAACGGCAGGTACGCCGCTTACCATGGGCCCACCTTGGTGTATGTATTGTACATCTACTCCGTCCATCCATTTTTTTCAGATCATTTTAGGACATGGTACCAAAAATGAATCAGATCAAAATATCAGGTGGATGATACAGGAGGAAACAATGGTGATTGACCATTAAAACCTTGTTGTGGGTCACATAAGTTTTTCATCAAGATGATATTTATTTATTTTCCTTCATCCTTGCTTTTTTTGACTTATCAACAGGTAGGATGAAAAAGAACCATACTGAAACATTACAATGGGCTCTAGGGAATTTTTAATGGTGGATCATTCAATCTCCACTGTTTCTTATAATATGGTCCACATGAGATTTGGAATAGCTTCGTTTTTTGACTCATGATATAGAATGATCTGGAAAAATGGATGGACGGAGTGGATATAAAATACATACCACAAGGTAAGCCCCACGGTAAGGGCGCACCTAATCTGCTCATGTTCGTGGAAGGAATTTATTCCTTCCACGCGGAAGGAATCTGATTCCGCCGACGTGAGTCATGGAACACGCATGAAATCCACGCCGTCCATTGGGAGGGCTGCGTTACGTTTCCGTTGAAAAATGGAATTTGGACCCTCCAAAACAGACGCGGACCGTGCCACCACCGACCTTCGTGGTGGTAACATTTTGTGGGGCCCACTGTGATATCGGCGTTTTATCCACCCCGTCCATCTGTTTTTTCAGGTGATTTTCGATTATGAGCCTAAAATTGAAGCATATCCAAAGCTCAAGTGGACCACACCACAGGAAACAGTGGGAGTAATGTGTTGTCCTTGTCATGGCCTAACACGAGGTGGCGTTGGCGAGGTGGCGTGCCGCTCTTCGTCCCTGTAACTTAGGCACACATGACCTGTCTATTAGAGAATGGATAGTCATAGCACACCTGCACGTAGTCAGGGGAAGCTTCCTGACCAAAAACGCTTACGTGATTAAGTATGTGTGGGCCCACCATGATGTGAGCCCATTATGTCAGCCTCCTCATTTTTGGGACGCCATTTAGGTATAGTCGGCACTTAGAGTCTTGGCAACTTTTCAGCATATTTTGGATGAAATTTATCTCTAACAGTGGCATACTGTCCAATCAAATCCTATCATGTTAGGGGTGGGAGGCAACTATATCGGATTAATCCACTTCCCTCGTTTTGCTTTCAAAGGCAAAAATAGGATAATTCATAACTCAAGTGACCCTAGGTAAAATCATGTAGGAAACCACTAGAATCACATGGTGCGGCCAAGTGAGTTTCACCTCTTATTTCTTTGCTCTCTTCAAACGTGGGACTAAATAACATACCTAGTCGAGTTAAGTTCCAACTGAGTCAACTGAGCTAAGCCAAGCGAGCCAAATGAGGCTACGAGCAAGCCAAGTTTTGAGCTGAACCGAATCGAGATAGGCTCCAAACTCATTTCGAGCATGGAAAAAAAGTTGAGCTTGGTTTGGAGCCAGCATTCGGATGGGTTGAATCGAGCTGTTCCGAGTCGAGTCAAGCGAGCTAACCAAGCCAACTCGACTCATGAACAGCTCTATGTACAAAGCACACATATAAAATTGAAGGTTTTATTAACATGTCCCATCCCAACTGCTCCCTCTCTTGTGTGGTCCTTTGACCCGGTTTTATTTTGGATGATTTTTTTGTATGGGGGTGAAAATGAAGGGCCCCTACTTATGGACGATGTAGACATAGTATTATAATGCAGTTAACCCCACACATCTTAGCTTTTCTTATTTTACAATAATTGAAGAGGAATTGACTTCTGAAAAAAGGGGTGTTGCAACTGCCTTTGGTAGTTACATAAAGAGAGACTTTAATACTCTGGCAGCGTACGTGTGATAGATGATACACGGCAACTTGAAAGTAACTTCTAAATTGCATACAAGTAATTCGAATCAAAACATCCAAATTTTGAGTACCGTTTTAGATGGTACATTGATTATCTTATTGTCAGATTGGCTGACATTTATTTGATGGTTAAAAATGAAATCTATCAAATAGTCATATTTCAACAAACAAGTGTTTGGGAATTAGTGGTTAGGATTCTTCAACCAATCTGACTTTTGGATCTTAACTTAAGAACAGTTGGTTGAGTAGTTTGTCAGTTTAATTTAAGTTAATGCATACCACGGGTACCATTTCTAATTGCCTGCATATCAAGTGCCATGCACATCTAGAGTATTAAATAATTCCCCATCACCAAACGCCCACTAAGGGGTATTTATTTTTTCAGTTACAACTGTAAATGGGGATAAATAACCAATAATAACTTTTGAAGTGTATTTGTTTGAGAGGAAATTACCGATGTAATTATCCCAGAAAGCTCCATCCAAATGCATGAAATTGAAGGGGCATTGGATACTGTTAAAATTCATGGGTCCCACCATGATGTATGTGTGATCCACGCCATCCATCCGTTTTACCACCTCATTTTTTGGCATGCAGATTGGAAGTTAAGGTTGGGCAATACAACTGGTTCATAACATCACACTGACATGTAGGGTATGCACAAATATCACCTTGATCCAAAACTTTTGTTGCCTTCAAGAAGTTTTTAACATTAGGTGTTCAATTCCCACCATTTCCTATGGTGTGGTCTACTTGAGCTTCGGATCTGCCTCATTTTTTGGCTCATGACCTAAAATGAGCTGGTGGAATAAATGGACAGTGTGGATAAGATACATACATCATGATGGCCCCACCAATTTTACATGTGAAAATTGTAAAATGGACTAAAGCTTTGCAGCAAGCTCCCTGTCAACGTAAACATTGAAAACGTTGTTGTAATTATACTAATAAATAGTCATGACTTATTTACATTGAATTACAATTGTAATAAAAAACCAAATACGTAACCCCTAAGGACATGTTTGTTTTTCACTTTACTATCCTAAAGTAAAGCACCATTGTAATAATTATAGATAATATATACTTGTAGGTGGGGTTAGACTTAACTAACTGCAATGGGTGTTTGGATTTGTTCGTAAGTTCCACAAAAATACTAATAAGCTGACTGGTGTTGTGTTTGGATATCAACATAAACAATGAGAAATTCATTGTAATGCTTTTCAGTTAGAGCTGGACATGAGCCTAGCCAACTCAGTTAACTTGACTCGACTTGACTTGGCTCGAAAAAACTCGATTTGACTCTACTCATTACTTAATTCAAACCGAATCGAGTTAGGTAGGTGCAGTTTGAAAAAAAAAAATGACTCGAGTTCAAGCTAGACTGAACTCGATTCGGCTCGACTCGAAGCTCAATTTGTGTTGACCCAGTTCGAGTTTAACTCGACTCAAGTAGTTGGAAAGTGAGGTTTTCTAGTCCCACATTGGATGTCAGCAAAGGAATAAAAGAGAAAGTTGTTTATAAAAACAGTAATAAGGGTTGTCAACTAGCCTGGATTTCAAACTGTTTTAGGTCGGTCTTTTGGGCTGGGCCTAATCAAATTTTGGATTTTTCAAGCCCGAAATCAGCTCAACGTGGCTCAAACTCGGCTTAAAAGCTCGATTGAACCAAGCCGAGCATGCTATTCCAGCTTGATGGCCGAGCCGAGCTTGAGTCAGGATTGTCTTTTGGTTGAGCCGAGATAGCCCCAGCTCGACTCAGTCCTGCTTGATGTCCAACTCTACTTTCAATACTCTTCTAGTATATATACACTCACTCTTCTTACGAATGTAAATTGCTTGGGGTCCTCGGCCACAAGCAGGCCGATATTTGTAAGGCTAATGTATACCATTGTTACTAGATTATGAATGATTCGGATTGCATATGAGTATCACGCTGGTCTCCATGAAGTTTTCAATGGTCTACGTTCTCACTACAACGGTTTGATGTCATATGGCCCACATGCATTTTGGATCTACACAAGACTTGGAGTGTTGTCTTATTGGGAGGTCATTTTGTAGTTTCCTCCTTAGGAACTGCTAGGGGTGTCAATGGGCCGGGCTCAGGCCTGAAAAAGTAGAATTTTCAATAGGCGCGACGACCTAGCTTGAAACAGGTTCAAGTTTGTTTCGGCTCAGTCCTCGAGCCTGATTGGCAAGCTCAGCTCGGTTGGATCAGAAACTTAGCCCAGCTTGAGCCGAATTCGAGCTCGAGCTTTCAAGTTGAGCTGAGCTCGTGGTTTTTCATTTTAGTTTTTATATATGTGGGCCTTTTTTTATATTATTAATTAAGTTGTATATATAATTAAATTATTACTCGAGCCAAGCTTAGGTCAGCTCGATCTCGGCTCAAAAAATTTTCAAGCTAAAAAAGCAGCACAGCTCAGCCCAAACCTAGCTTTCGAGTCGAGCCGAGTTGAGCTTATTCGAGCCAAGCCAAGCCGAGTGAGTTAACCGAGCTAGCTCGATTCATGCCCAACTCTATTCAAAATTCAGGTTGAGACCTACCCTAGGCCCGGCCCATTGACAATCCTAGGAACCATGATCTTTAAAGTTCATTACATGCGGTAAAAAGCAGTATTTCACAAATGTTTTTCCTCCCAAATTCAAATGCATGGTATACACCCTCATTATGTTAAGGATGACCAAAACAAACATGCCCTAAGAGATTGGAACATAGAGTAGTACTCAAGTGGCATGTTTGCGTATCAATTGTTGGGGTTAGGAGCCCCGCAGCAGAAGCAATCAAAGCAGGTGAGGAACATACCTCAATGGCAATTATAATAGCAAATCAACACACACAAGAGGCAATTCGATTTTTAATGTGGAAAAATCACTCACGAGTAAAAAACCACGGCAAAGCGACACTAATCTACTATGATATCAGAAGTCACAAGAGATAGAAGAAACACAACCCGGATCACAGCCCACAAGAGAAAACCCAAGCTAACAAAGCTAATTCTCACATGAGGAGGACAAACCCATTCTTTTCCCTCATTCAAGAGAACTCCAAGTTTCCTCCTAGCTCGTTCTCTTAGCCTAGAACTCTCACAATCCCTTAGCCCATAAGGGGCAACCCTAATCTTAGATTACATCCCCTTAAATAGGAGAAAACCGGAATTAGAAACTCCTTGCGCAACAAACCGCGCAAGAGACCAAATCCAATTAGGACACTACCGGCCGAACACCCCCACCGGCCGGATGGCTTAAAAACAGCATGCATGCCTATTCTGATCTCCACTGTAGCCAGTTGGTCAGCTAGTGGTCTTCATGCTTGAAGATTGAGGCGTCCAATCCCAACATCAATCGGGTACACTTGTTAGGCACTCACATCCTTGATCGGTCGCACTAGATTAATAGTGGAAAATTAATATTTATTCATTAAAGGAAAAAATGAGGATATGATTGTCTAATAGGTTTGATTTTGATTTTTTGAAACATAAACCATCCTTACTATGGCCAAAAAATGAATAGACCATATGGATAGATCACCTGATCGTGTGCATAGGAAGAGTATCTAGCACGTGTGGAGAAATGTGATGGTTCCATGTGTGCTTATGAGGCATGTGTATGTCGAATTTGGGTTTTATGTTCTATGGGCCATAGATCAGGCAAACCCAAACATCGTGATTGAATAGCAAGAATGGGCCACTGGTGCGGAAGTGATCGGCAGTTGAGATAGATTGACACAACTGTTTCAACGACTGGATTTTGATCATCAAGAGCCAAAACGTGAATTCAAAAGGGTGGTCCACAATCACAACTACTAGGGAAATTAATACTAGGTTCGCTCCTCTAATTGTAGCTATTGAGATCATCACCAAAGTAAAGGGTGAATATGATAATAAGAATGCACAAAAGAGAGATGGATCACTTGGAAGGTGGGTCTCACATGGCCCACTTTCAACATGGGTCCATTAAACTTACTGCCATATTCACCCTTTGTGCATTCTTAGCCCATTAATGGTAGGGTCGCCCACTCTCCCATAGGGCTGTAAATGAGTTAGTGGACCCGATGGGGTACCCAGACCTGACCCATTTGTTAAATGGTACGGGTCTGGGTCCAAGAATAGACCCAGTTGCTAAATGGGTCTGGATCTGGTTTCCTTTATATTAGGCCTGACCCAACCCGACCCAAACTCATTTTGTAAATGGGCAGGTTTGGTCTATGTTGCAAGGGACCCATCTAGGCCCGGGCCCGTCCAAACCCAATTTTAAACCTAGTAAAAATGCTTGCATATCAAATTCAGACCCAGACCCATTAGACCCGACCCATTTATAAATGGGTCTGGGTGGATCTCCCTTTATTAGACCTAGACCCATTTATAAATAGAGTCTGATAGGGTTAATTTAGACCCTACCAAGACCCATCCATTTAGTAAAAGGGTTTGAATCTAAAATTTGGACCCATACCCATTTAGTAAATGGGCGGGTCTAGTTTTGGCCAAACCCGACCATTTGCAGCCCTACTCTCCCATAGGGCATCAAAGGTGGCGCTCATTCTCCTGCGGTCCCTTTTCATTTCTCAATGGTCCACTAGTTAAGTGGTCCATTGGTTTTCGAATGTGTCCACATATTCTCATGTAGCATCTCCTTAATACAATTTTAGAATTTTGTCAAGTGGATTGCACGATCCACTAATGGTTGTCAAAGGTGGGCCCCACATGACCTACTTCCAACATGGGCCACACCTGAAGGATGGACAACCTCATTTTTAGGCTATAACACATAGTGGGTCTTCTCTGATGAATGGTCCAGATCACTTAAGCACACACGGATTGGTCGGTGTAAGGAGAATTGGATTTAAGTAGACATAGCATGACTCACAATTAGGGCTGGCAGTGGTTAAGGTTGGAGTCGGCCCAAGAGAAATTCATTTACAAATAGTTTAAGAATTCTGGTCCGAACCCAACGCATGCCCCATCACCCAAAGCCCCATCCGAGTCCACTTGGACTCATGGACTGGTGACTCATCCGAGTCAGTGTGGTTCATTTGAACTGACTCGATGCCATGACTAAATAGTGCAACACTGCAAAAAAGCCCGACTCAACCTAATTCAAACGAGTCATCTCCAAACTTAGGTCACTTGAAACTCGACTCATGATTGAATGAATCATTCCGACTTGCTGAGTAAAAAAACCATGCTTAGAATTTACTAGACCCAAACCCAACCCAACCCAACCTGACCCAAACCAATCCAACACGACCCATAATTAAATAATTAAGCATTCGCAATACTTGTTGTGGTAAAAGCGATAATGAACTGCTACACCCTCTAAGGGTTTTGGGTCAGGTTGAGTTGGGTCATCTGGCTAGCCTATTGATAACCTATATAAGTAGGTTTGGTAAAGTTCAACTCGAGCTTGACCCATCCCGCAAAGTTCCTTTTTTTTAGTTGGGTCCAAGTTTTTAGCCCGAGTCCAACCAACTTGGCTCAAAACCTGCCTTACAAGGGTCAAGAGTAGTTCGATCGTTGGCTGACCCGACTCATTGGCACCCCTACTCATGGTTGGTTATTGCCCCATTTTCAAGCCACTACATATTATAATGGGACCCACCTAACAAACGACCCAAATATCTCAGCCACAAGGTTAGGAAGGGTGATTATCAACACCTCTTGCCAAAAACCATTATCAATTTGTATTAGGACATTAGAATGAAAATCTCTCTCATATTTTTACCTGCTGGAGGGGAAATTTGTACATTATCGTCCTTTAAAAGTGTGAGGTCCACCAGAATTTACATCTTTTCCTCACTACTCTCCTTGTACATGGTCTATCCTCCTCTAACCCATTAGTTGAACTTTACTAATTATAACTTCTCATTTGTCTATTTATAATTGTTTTAAGGTTTGAAGAGCCCATTTATAATTTAAAGTCTTTGCTTAAGTCATCTAAAAGCTTGTTTAGATAGTGAATTATATTAGTTATTTGTTGCAAAAGTGCAATGATTACAAAATACAATACCTATCTTTTGAAAACAAGTAACTTGACCAACAATTCCTATGTTTGTATAAGTGTAGTGACCCGTAATAATGATACTTTTACATTACTTTAATGTGAAATTATAGGCAAAAATACCTTAATGTGCGTGTTTGGATTAGAGATTTTCACTCTAATACAATATAAAATTGTAATGATTACAAATTCATTTACCTGTCTAATATTAAATCTGTATTTGATAGCCAAGTTATATAATCAAACCGACATTGTAAAATCATAATGATGATACTTTTTTACAATACATTACTGATGTGATTCGCAATCCAAACAAGTCCTGAGATCATTGAGTATATTTAAACATTTTTACTATTTTGAAAAAAGTTTTATTTTAAACAAGTTTAAAAATCTAAAACTTATACAAGCATATCAATTATGTAATTGGGAATGAATTCAATATTGTTACCAATTTGATTAAAGTTTTGAGAGTTTTTTCCTTGTGAATTTGAGGCCTATCTTAGAGCAAGAGGACAGTGATATTCTCTTCTCATTCTTTCTAATCATCCAATACTTTACATTATGAACTTGACTCATTTTCCTCCTAAAATGAATCTACTCAAGAAAGACATTTCAAGCCGGTTAAACATGGAGATTGTCATTGTCATCCATTGATAGAATGAAGCTAGAAACTGTAGTAGAGATGAATCCATTTACATATGTATTACATAGAATGAAAAGAAAGGATTTAAAATAAAAAGAATATTTGATTATTTGTGTAGATTATTAATGATGTGCTCATAAAATCTCTTATTTTAATTGAGCCTTGGTGTTTTTATCCTATTAGAATAAAAGGAAAAAAAGAGACAAGAAAAATTAAGAAAATTTTACCTTTTATTTACCCAATTGCCTTAATTAGTTTTGTCCCACATTGGAAAGAAAATAGGAAAATTATGCATTTATATTAAAATCTCTTATTATTCCTTTATATTGGAAAACAAAGATATACCATGAGAGCATCTTCGCATGTGTGTGGGCCACAGGCATGGCACGGAGCAGTGTGGTATATCTTTGATTAGATGCTTTTATTTTTTTCTGCATATGTTTTGTCATACTCATGCACATTAAGACAAAGAGTCGTTACACACCTACCTAATAATTAATAAAATAGCATGCACCAACATGTATTTATTATGCCGCTCGCATGTGCCTCAAGCTCCAACAGTTGCCTACCTTCTTCCATCCCTTCTCTATTATTTTTTCATCCCAAAAAAAAAAAAAAAAAAAAAAAAAAAAAAAAAAAAAAAAATAATCCTCTCATCTCATCTCTCTTGTTTTCTTCCAAGTTTCTCTCTACAAAATCTTCCTCAGACAAATCAATACAAGCATACCTGGGTTCATATGGTTGAAATTGTGAGTGCACCTATCAATACCGTTCATCACGAGGAGAGTTGTTGTATCTCATGAGCAGACTTGTTAAAACTCAATGCATCAAGGATCTTCTTGTGGGGGTAATTAATGGTAACTTGGGCACTCCAAATTATTTTTGTTATATCGTTATATTTTAGAACCAACAAATCCTACCATGCATGCCTATGTATTCATGCATTCACATGTGAAAACATTATGGTATGCACATGGTATCCAACTTGTGTAGCAGGTCGTCCCAACATGAAATTGGACGCACCAAAATTCAAGCTGATTGAACCATCAAGTGGATCCGATATTGAATCTAGAGACATTATCTATTGTTTTTCTATGGTATGACCCACCTGATGTTATTTTCCTGTAATTTTAATTTGCCTAATATGCGAAAGAATACAATAAAGAGATCCTACTGGTTGAAGATTTTCTAATATAATGTTTTGTTCTACTGAGCTTTCTGAGTATCCATTTTTATGGTGGGTAACTTAGTTGCCACACACACCTCAGTGTCTCACACGCTTACTATTTGCATGCAGTTTTCATCCGTAACTGATTGTGTTTCAGATCGGCATAACTGAAAGAAAGAAAACTAAGAAACTACAATAAAGGGATGCTGTAATGGAGAATGATCGCATATGTTTCCTTTCACATACCACCTCCTTTGGGGCCTATTGGGATATGTCACATCATCTACGCCTATTGTGATATTGTCCACTATTGAATGAGTCCACATGACAGCGAACAATGTAAGATCTCCCCTTAAGCCTCTAAATTCACATGGTATATTGTTCAAGGGAGATGTTGAGGCGGTGGACACAGACGCCTCTCTCCCTCATTTTCTAAGTATGTATGTTGGTAAAGCCTCGTTTTTACAGGACTTTGCCATGTGCTATCTCACATAATTTGGTCTATATAAGAAGGGTTATAGGTAAAGAAAGACATTCATTCAGTCATCATAACCATAGGTAGAGAGATATATTCCATTCAGTTATCTTCCGGAGTATTCTTTAGTGGAAAATTTTCAGGGCCTATGTTGTAGCCGGGAAATGCAAGTGGTGGTACACACACCATCAAGATGATGGATGCGTGTTTGAAATGCAGTGTGGTTGTCAGCGATAAATGGATTGAAAACTTCTCTTGTAAGTTGGGATGTAACAACATTTAAAAATGCAATAGTTTTTTACTTTGAACGTGGGATCCACCACAGTGCAATCATGGTGGTGGGCCCCACTTACGAGATGTAGGGCATGATCGAAACTGTCCATTCTATGCCACAATTGTCGTCCGAGACATCCATCTGGTAGTGTAGCCCACACTATAGCTTGATACATTATTTTACGTATATTTATGTTCATTGCTTTCCTAATAGTGTGGCCAAAGCTAGTAACCGTATTTCTTGTTACAAATACATAACTCGTCCTCATTACTAACCTTATTTCTTGTTACAAATGCATTACTCATCCTCCAGACCTTAGAGTGGACTGTTCGGATCTATTAGTTAACTCATGTATTTCTATTTCTCTTTTATTTAGTGAAGAAGTGCCGAAGAAAATTGAGTCACGCATTTCTATTTCTCTTGTTTATTGATATATTGCTGAATCATGTAAATCTACGTGCATTTTATATTTTGTTTGGCCCTTGGGCCTTATATTTAGATCTTTATTTTTTTGGTTTGGCTTATTATACAAAGGCCTTATGTTTAGCTGTTTATTTTTTTAGCTTGGGTTGTTCTACATTCATCGCATTGCATCTGGATGGTTGGATGTCATATATCATGGTGGGCCTCATACAGCTCAATGGCATGAGAAGTCACATCTCGTGTTCATTTGCTTTCATAATTTCAGCGATTCATGGGGGCAGAGACGCAGATTGCCTGCCATCCCAATCAAGGAGGTTCCTGCAGTCGGAAGCTAGGCTGGGTCCACTGTGAAGTTTGATAGAAATCCAGTACCCCTCTATCCGTTTTCTTTTCTCACCTTATTTTAGGATATGAGACAGAAATGAGGTAGATCAAACAGGGTGGGCTAGATGGCTCAGATCAACCTGAAAATCTTACTGCTGATCCTAACCATCCACTCATTGAACATCAAACAACGGGCCCCACTCATGAGTGGCTCAGATCTCACACACCATCTTTAATCACTCGTCGCTGAAAATTTGATGACCGTGTATTATTTCCAAGATAAAGGATTTTATGCAATCAGAAAGAGATGAATCGTGTGGGACCGGTCAGATTAAGAAGATGGCCAGCGATCAGATGGCCAAAACGAACCATATAATCACAAGTGGGCCACATCATTTTGATCAGCATTAAGGACCGTACATTCAATTACAATGAAGAATTAGGAAATGGCAACAAGAAGTTCTTCACAATCTCATTGAAGCGCTTGGGATTCTCAATCTGCGGCACGTGCGAGGTGTTCTTGATCACCTCCATCCTAACTTTCTCCCCCAGATACCTGCAGACGCACGTGTCAGAACCACATGCGCGAATGCCCATGAAGAGCTTTGACAAGCCCACACGCGTGCAATAAAGCTCATGTACAAGCCACACATGTGCCAACATGGGGGTGATAAGTTCAAGATCCAATCCGTTCATCAAAACGGCACCACTATATTGATGAGCAGGACGAGAATCAGTTTGATCCACTGGTCAGGTGGGCCACAGTTTGCAAAACAATGTACGGCACTGAAAACTTGGATGAAGTTCTATAAGCTATCCACCAGTTTCCAATATTGGGGCCCACATGATGATGGGACCAGATTTTATTTAAAATGTTAGACCAACCTGATGGATGGATTAGATCTCACACCAATGTGCCATGCTGGCACATGTGGCGTGTACATTAGGTTCAATTCATTGCACACGCGTGTACGCTTAGCAAAGCTCGCAACACGGTACACATCGACCGTATTACATCCCTATATCAGATGCCCCATACGTGTCAAGAGGCACGTGCGCCAGATCTGTGTTGTTCATCCGTGTGGCCTGACTGCGCATGTGCAGGCCAGTCCAGCATCAGGTGGGGCCGGGACGGTGTATTGACAGCTCAAAAGATCAACCAGCAGTCCACATTCATTGTACAAGAGCAGCCCATTTGATAGCTCCACGGCCTGATTTCCATGCCACAGCACAGTCGTAGTAGGTCCAACGTAATTAACGGCCCAGATCTCCCAGAGCACACAATACATTGGCACGTGCCAGGAGTGTAGGATTCGAGTAGCCATGGTAGGGACCCCCAGTTGCGTTCTGCATGATTTTCAGACCACACCACATACTCAGTGGGTCCCACCTGATGAACGGCACAGATATTTCCGAACTGTGCCACATGTATATTGATGTCTCGTCATGAAGGGGCTTCGGCAGATCCCTGACTGTGGGGCCAGCGTGATGTATGTGCCTTTCATCCACGCCGTCCATCCGTTTTGACAGCTCATATTAGGGAATGATCCCAAAAAATGAAGGAGATCCAAATCTTAGTGGACCACACGACAGAAAACAGTAGTGATTTAACCATTAAAAACTTCTTGTGGGCCCAAACGTTTTGGATTCAAGCTGATATTTATGTGGTCCCTAAATACAGGTCTTTGTGACCTCAATCAACAAGTTGGATGGCAAATAAAACATTCCAGTGGACCCCAAAAAGTTTTTAATGGTAGGTATTCAATCACCACTGTTTCCTGTGGTGTGGTCCACCTGAATTTTGATCTGCTTTTTTTTTTTTTTTTTTTTATCAAACCCTAAAATGATCTGTCAAGATGGAATGGACAGCGTGGATGTAAGGCACATACATCATGGTGGGCCCCACGGTCAAGGATCCACCAAAGCCGTACCCCACTTAAGGACTCTGATTATTAATACATTATTGATATTGCGTTAGCAACATGGTTTGAGACTCGGAAGTGTCCCGAGCGACTCCGCCTGACCCGATCTGGTTCAACACTATGAGTCACCCCCAACTCAGCTACCGATTCACCCCAGATTCGGGTGAATCACGACTCCACTTGAGACTGGATGAGTTTATCCGCGTCACTGAGTCTTTTAACCAGGTCTTTATGGAACTGAGGGGAAGAGAATATTTACTTTCTAAGCTCGAATGCCTTCTCCAAGGGAAATATCTGGTCAAACTCTCCCCATATTATTAGCACCTCCTGCAAAACCATTCTCAATTTCCATTAAACACAACAAATCAAAATCCAACTTGTATGTAAGCAAATCGTCATGCAGCTCCATATTTCCCGCCAACATGCCACTTGCATACGACATCTGTACCATGAAAACGGTTGGGCCCCACCGTGATATCACCCTACACAAAAATCAGGCCGGCCTGCTCATCAGGCGTACCACGCCGCTGGAATCAATAGCGGTTGGCGGTCTCACTCCACATTCAGGTGTGGCCCACCTAATGACGGATCAACCTGATTTTCGAGATGGAAGGCCTTCACAATGGGGCCCAGTTTGTAGGGTGCGGATGTCCTACAATCGTGTGTTGGCAGGAGACAGAGGGCTGCATCAATTTGCTATGCAGCAGGCCCGTGGAGTCCTCCCAAACCAGTGGGCACCTAGGCTTGCATCTGCTTAATGTCCCATTAGGTAGGTCCCACTCAGAAGACAGATATCGATTATGTGGGTCCTACTGCCACCAAGCCCCGTTCATTAGCTCTCATTATCTTGGATGGTCGAGTTAGTTGTATGCTAAAAGTTTGCACATTATTGGTAATTTCAAGTGCCTGTGTATCTTCCATCACACTCTGACAGAGCATAAAAGCATTCTTTTATAGGCACACTCTCACACAACCACACACCACAATGAGTACTCGAACCCACGAACCCATGACCTGTATGTTGAAACTTGTGAGTCACCAGTGAGGCATGGGTAGGACCCAAAGCTGGTAGAGATGGGACTCTTTGTTATCCATTACCACGGTATATGTTATTGTTTAATTCACATGTGGCCACATGTGTCACTGATGGCCCCAAATCAGTTAAACATGTGCAATTAGTATATAGTCTGGTGTTAGTGTTATATTGAACTCCAATCAATTGAACACTTGTGACCCCAAGCACCAAATTAGTAGGATTAGGAACAGGCATATAAAATTTGATTGTCTAGCCACTAATTGTTATGGTGATAAGGCGGTTTAAGAAGAGGAGGTTAGTCCCTTCAAAACAGTTTTTTTTTTTTTGGCCCCCTTAAGCTAAGGACTTTTCTCTATGGAAAAAGACTAAACATTCGTGGTGTAAAGTCAACAGGATGTGAGTAGTGATCTTCCAAGTAAGAACTTGGTGATCGATGATCTAATAGCAGTGTTGTGGGTATTTAAGCTACTTGTAGAGCATACTACGTGATGTTGTTAGACAGTAACGGATTAAACTAATCCATGAGCTTTGGACTTGTTGTAGCGTGGTTGGACATAAGTGGAGTGTCTAAGCTAAGAAGCTAAAAACTAAAAATAGGCAACGTTGTGTTGTAGAGATATTGATTGTGTGTGGCAAGAGCCCAAAACTCTTTGTCAAGTGCTGCTTTTATATGTTCGGAGAGACGATGGTCAGTTATAGTTTCATTGTAAATCTTCAATCGCGCAACACTGTCCTAGTAGGATCTGGAATCCTTATCGTATGATGCAATCGTACTAATTTGTTCTAATTTTGGATGGACTTTCATTATTTGTTCCTATTTCTTATTGCCTCTAGAAAATCATCCATCGTCATAGGGAAAATTTTCTTTCGTGTGGATTTGTTTATGATTTGAGACGGTAATGCCATGCGTGAATTGAATTATAAAGAATCCATTATCAACAGGTATTTGGAAACTTCTTATGTATGCAAAAGGTCACGCGTGTCTGTGTACGTTGATCACATTCCTTTTGAATGATATCCACCTTTTTTGTTAGAGGTAAGTATGGCTCCAAGTAAGCTTGCTTTTGGCAAGCTACGTGTCGTTGATCATTAAGTCATTTCAATTTCTCTCAGGCGAGGGTATGGTTGCCTTCCGCCATTCATACATGAGTGCTGACACATGATGGCTTCTCATTGGGTGAAAATAATGTCCCTACGCCTATGTGAAGAGACGTTGTGACGTTTTAATTCTAACGAGTGTCAGCGAGCGACATGTGGCAACACAGAGTTTACGCTCGATCATCATACGCAACCTCCTAGTTTTAGAAATCGCTCACCTTAATTTCAAACTTTTTAATGCGGACATGAAATAGAAAATATCCAAGACTGTGGGACTCATGGGCCCACATCAAAAATGGAAAGCATATGAAGACCGACTCCAGAAGCAAATGGCTAAAGCCAACAAAGCGAAGTACATGATGGAATCGATGCGAATAAGATGGATACAATCATAAATCCCAATATTTCGGCAATTATAGTACCTCCTCAAGTGTTTAGTCTTATAGGTTTGGGATGTCGTAGTCCGGTGTAAGTTGTCTGTTATCCTGTCTAACCTTCGTATCTTAGAGAGCTAGACCCTCGTAGGGGGTAGTTTGCACGTCGGACTTTCTGATTGCCAACCCTAGTAGCCAGTGTGTATATGTCTAGTACGTGCAGACGTTCGATATGTAAAAGGCTTCGAGGTTTAACATTTTAAGGAGAAGTTAAGCTAGGGAAAAGAAAGTGACTTTCTTTAGTTCTATGGTTAGCGATGAAAGGTTGTTTATGTTAAGTTTGTTGTTTTTTTCCCTAGGTTTGTCGTTTGTCTTTTTTTTAGGCCTAAGCTAGCTTACGGTTACGGTAGTGTAGGATTGGCAGTAGTCTATCTTTATAAAAAAGAAAGAGGAAAAGTATAGTTTGTTTTAGGTATATAGCTAAGGTAAAGTTTTAGCTTCTTTTTTTTTGCTTTTAACTTCTTAGCTGCTTGGACCCTACCCTCTTAGACTTCTTCTTAAGGTACCACCCCTCTCCTTTACGACCTTAATACTAAAGACAAGACCTACCTTGATCCCGTTCTACTTCCCTTAATTTTTTATTTTTTTTTTTTTCCCTTTCTTTCTTATAAGAGAGAGACAGAGAGGAGAGAGAGGAGAAACCTTACGAAACGCCTTCTTCTAGAATGTTAGCCTCTCTTTCTTTCTCTTTCTTTTGGCATTTGGGGGGTACGTTGGCGGGTGTGGTATTAAATACAACCGTCCATTGTGGGGAAATGGACTGATCTCTCTTATACTTCTTTCAGAATGACGAAGCATGTCCTGAATTTTGATTCATAGGACGGGGATTGCGTCCTTCCTCAATCCTCAGTATGTATCGGTTATCCACTCCGTCCATCCCTTTTTTAAGATCATCTAAGGCACTAGTCCAGGAATAAGTAAGATCCAACGCTCATATGGACTACATCAAATAGTGAGCTTGGTTACATTAAATGAAAGAGTCATTTGCGAGGCCTACCTGAGCATTGTATCTTACTTAAATGATATTACAAAAGGGATAGACAGCACGGACAAATAGATACATCATTGTGGATCCCTCCACATATCAGCATGACGCTTTTCGTCCATACTAAGGAAGGATGCAATCAGCGTCCTTACCTCATTGGAAGTCGGAACTTCCCATGCGGTCGAGTGCATAATTATATATGGGGAAAGGTAACTATGCACTCACCTCATGGGGTCCAGTTGTGTGGGCCCCCCTGTGATGTGTGTCGAACATTAAACACTATGTATTTGATGGGTTCCCTTTAGTCAAGGGAATATTCCAAAAAGGTCCATGCCATTCAAAACCATGTGAAGACATGTATAAAACATCTAAAAGCACTTGGTGGGGACTACCTGAGTTTTAGATGCAGCTAAAACTTGGTATGACCCCTCATCCAAGGGGACACACACAATAGGTGGTCTGGATTTGTGAACCACATGTCGATGGGCCCAATAAATAATCATGAAGTTTTAATGGGTGGGTAGCCCCTCTCAATGGTTGTATGTGGTGTGGCCCACCTAAGTCATGGATTTACCTAACTTTTAAGACCATGGCTCACCATTGAATGATGCATCTGACTAATGGGGTAGATGTTCACACACATCATAAAAGAGCCCACACAGCTTAACCTCATGGGAAATTCCCATAAGTTCAACCTCATATTACCATACACACACACTTCAATTAAATAAATTAAAATTTTCAAATGCATGAGAGATTACATATAGAAGTAACCAAATGGTGTTCTTCCTTTATGGGTAATTTTCCTATAAAAATAAGTCAATCCACCTGGAAAAAATTCAGCTACTGCTCTACTCTACCAATGGTGGCGATCATCAATTATTGGCATTGACGTGCGCACTGAAGAAAGATAGAACGGCAAGAGAAATTAATCAAATTGGCAAAAAAAAAAAAAGCAGACCAACATAATCAGGGGAGAGAGATCTCTACTACCATCTACAAAATAAAAGAAAATAAAAAATTAAAATTATATGTGGTCAATGCAATGACTTATGCTGATGAAGTTTTGAAGTAGCATAGCACTCAATGGCTACTATCAATCATGGCCTCTATGTTAATGGATGTCAATAATGACATTCCAATGTAGTGTGCCGTTGTATATATATATGTATCTGGTTTTTATGTCGACCATAGAGAGCTGGTTTGATAAGTTTTCTTTAACTTTTCATCATGCTAGATTTAAACAGTATATATTTAATGCATTGCATTATTCTTTATTTATTTCCACCACAGGATTTTTCTATCACAATAGCTCTATATTATTTGGATGACATAATTGTCACCAATAATAACAGCTTAGCTATTTAATTTCTTCAAGGCATTTCTTCATAGACATTTAATTTTAAAGAATTTGGCTTCTTAAAGTATTTCAGTAGCATTTGAAGTTACACGTTTTGAGTAGTGAAATTTTTCTACCTCAATGAAAATACTGCTTTATAAATTTTGGATGATGTAAGGCTTCTTGGTGCTAAATTTGATGGAATTTTGTATAGAACAGAATGTTAAGCTTGATGGATTTCATCGAATTATGCAGCAGAATTCAATTTTCTATGCTCATTTTCAACTTAGGGTCCGATTCGCTTCCTCAGCTTACCTTGGAAATAGGAAATACAAGGACAATTAGGTAATTTACAAAAGTCACGTTGTGAAATTGCAACGCGGTCCTCGTGAGTCGGTTGGAAAGTAGAACTTTCGGCAAGAAGACACGACGAAGTTTGCCATTGGAAGGAGTACGTGCACGACTTTTAGCTTGTCCGTAAGGGCTTTTGATTAGGTGCGGCCACGAACGGCAGGTACGCCGCTTACCATGGGCCCACCTTGATGTATGTATTGTACATCTACTCCGTCCATCCATTTTTTCAGATCATTTTAGGACATGGTACCAAAAATGAAGCAGATCAAAATATCAGGTGGATGATACAGGAGGAAACAATGGTGACTGACCATTAAAACCTTGTTGTGGGCCACATAAGTTTTTCATCAAGATGATATTTATTTATTTTCCTTCATCCGTGCTTTTTTTTGACTTATCAACAGGTAGGATGAAAAAGAACCATACTGAAACATTACAATGGGCTCTAGGGAATTTTTAATGGTGGATCATTCAATCTCCACTGTTTCTTATAATATGGTCCACATGAGATTTGGAATAGCTTCGTTTTTGGACTCATGATATAGAATGATCTGGAAAAATGGATGGACGGAGTGGATATAAAATACATACCACAAGGTAAGCCCCACGGTAAGGGCGCACCTAATCTGCTCATGTTCGTGGAAGGAATTTATTCCTTCCACGCGGAAGGAATCTGATTCCGCCGACGTGAGTCATGGAACACGCATGAAATCCACGCCGTCCATTGGGAGGGCTGCGTTACGTTTCCGTTGAAAAATGGAATTTGGACCCTCCAAAACAGACGCGGACCGTGCCACCACCGACCTTCGTGGTGGTAACATTTTGTGGGGCCCACTGTGATATCGGCGTTTTATCCACCCCGTCGATCTGTTTTTTCAGCTGATTTTCGATTATGAGCCTAAAATTGAAGCATATCCAAAGCTCAAGTGGACCACACCACAGGAAACAGTGGGAGTAATGTGTTGTCCTTGTCATGGCCTAACACGAGGTGGCGTTGGCGAGGTGGCGTGCCGCTCTTCGTCCCTGTAACTTAGGCACACATGACCTGTCTATTAGAGAATGGATAGTCATAGCACACCTGCACGTAGTCAGGGGAAGCTTCCTGACCAAAAACGCTTACGTGATTAAGTATGTGTGGGCCCACCATGATGTGAGCCCATTATGTCAGCCTCCTCATTTTTGGGACGCCATTTAGGTATAGTCGGCACTTAGAGTCTTGGCAACTTTTCAGCATACTTTGGATGAAATTTATCTCTAACAGTGGCATACTTGTCCAATCAAATCCTATCATGTTAGGGGTGGGAGGCAACTATATCGTATTAATCCACTTCCGTCGTTTTGCTTTCAAAGGCAAAAATAGGATAATTCATAACTCAAGTGACCCTAGGTAAAATCATGTAGGAAACCACTAGAATCACATGGTGCGGCCAAGTGAGTTTTCACCTCTTATTTCTTGCTCTCTTCGAACGTGGGACTAAATAACATACCTAGTCGAGTCTAAGTTCCAATTGAGTCAACTGAGCTAAGCCAAGCGAGCCAAATGAGGCTACGAGCAAGCCAAGTTTTGAGCTGAACCGAATCGAGATAGGCTCCAAACTCATTTCGAGCATGGAAAAAAAGTTGAGCTTGGTTTGGAGCCAGCATTCGAATGGGTTGAATCGAGCTGTTCCGAGTCGAGTCAAGCGAGCTAACCAAGCCAACTCGACTCATGAACAGCTCTATGTACAAAGCACACATAAAATTGAAGGTTTTATTAACATGTCCCATCCCAACTGCTCCCTCTCTTGTGTGGTCCTTTGACCCGGTTTTATTTTGGATGATTTTTTTGTATGGGGGTGAAAATGAAGGGCCCCTACTTATGGACGATGTAGACATAGTATTATAATGCAGTTAACCCCACACATCTTAGCTTTTCTTATTTTACAATAATTGAAGAGGAATTGACTTCTGAAAAAAGGGGTGTTGCAACTGCCTTTGGTAGTTACATAAAGAGAGACTTTAATACTCTGGCAGCGTAGTGTGATAGATGATACACGGCAACTTGAAAGTAACTTCTAAATTGCATACAAGTAATTCAAATCAAAACATCCAAATTTTGAGTACCGTTTTAGATGGTACATTGATTATCTTATTGTCAGATTGGCTGACATTTATTTGATGGTTAAAAATGAAATCTATCAAATAGTCATATTTCAACAAACAAGTGTTTGGGAATTAGTGGTTAGGATTCTTCAACCAATCTGACTTTTGGATCTTAACTTAAGAACAGTTGGTTGAGTAGTTTGTCAGTTTAATTGAAGTTAATGCATACCACGGGTACCATTTCTAATTGCCTGCATATCAAGTGCCATGCACATCTAGAGTATTAAATAATTCCCCATTACCAAACGCCCACTAAGGGGTATTTATTTTTTCAGTTACAACTGTAAATGGGGATAAATAACCAATAATAACTTTTGAAGTGTATTTGTTTGAGAGGAAATTACCGATGTAATTATCCCAGAAAGCTCCATCCAAATGCATGAAATTGAAGGGGCATTGGATACTGTTAAAATTCATGGGTCCCACCATGATGTATGTGTGATCCACGCCATCCATCCGTTTTACCACCTCATTTTTTGGCATGCAGATTGGAAGTTAAGGTTGGGCAATCCAACTGGTTCATAACATCACACTGACATGTAGGGTATGCACAAATATCACCTTGATCCAAAACTTTTGTTGCCTTCAAGAAGTTTTTAACATTAGGTGTTCAATTCCCACCATTTCCTATGGTGTGGTCTACTTGAGCTTCGGATCTGCCTCATTTTTTGGCTCATGACCTAAAATGAGCTGGTGGAATAAATGGACGGTGTGGATAAGATACATACATCATGATGGCCCCACCAATTTTACATGTGAAAATTGTAAAATGGACTAAAGCTTTGCAGCAAGCTCCCTGTCAACGTAAACATTGAAAACGTTGTTGTAGTTATACTAATAAATAGTCATGACTTATTTACATTGAATTACAATTGTAATAAAAAACCAAATACGTAACCCCTAAGGACATGTTTGTTTTTCACTTTACTATCCTAAAGTAAAGCACCATTGTAATAATTATAGATAACATATACTTGTAGGTGGGGTTAGACTTAACTAACTGCAATGGGTGTTTGGATTTGTTCATAAGTTCCACAAAAATACTAATAAGCTGACTGGTGTTGTGTTTGGATATCAACATAAACAATGAGAAATTCATTGTAATGCTTTTCAGTTAGAGCTGGACATGAGCCTAGCCAACTCAGTTAACTTGACTCGACTCGACTTGGCTCGAAAAAACTCGATTTGACTCTACTCATTACTTAATTCAAACCGAACCGAGTTAGGTAGGTGCAGTTTGAAAAAAAAAATGACTCGAGTTCAAGCTAGACTGAACTCGATTCGGCTCGACTCGAAGCTCAATTTGTGTTGACCCAGTTCGAGTTTGAACTCGACTCAAGTAGTTGGAAAGTGAGGTTTTCTAGTCCCACATTGGATGTCAGCAAAGGAATAAAAGAGAAAGTTGTTTATAAAAACAGTAATAAGGGTTGTCAACTAGCCTGGATTTCGAACTGTTTTAGGTCGGTCTTTTGGACTGGGCCTAATCAAATTTTGGATTTTTCAAGCCCGAAATCAGCTCAACGTGGCTCAAACTCGAGTTAAAAGCTCGATTGAACCAAGCCGAGCATGCTATTCCAGCTTGATGGCCGAGCCGAGCTTGAGTCAGGATTGTCTTTTGGTTGAGCCGAGATAGCCCCAGCTCGACTCAGTCCTGCTTGATGTCCAACTCTACTTTCAATACTCTTCTAGTATATATACACTCACTCTTCTTACGAATGTAAATTGCTTGGGGTCCTCGGCCACAAGCAGGCCGATATTTGTAAGGCTAATGTATACCATTGTTACTAGATTATGAATGATTCGGATTGCATATGAGTATCACGTTGGTCTCCATGAAGTTTTCAATGGTCTACGTTCTCACTACAACGGTTTGATGTCATATGGCCCACATGCATTTTGGATCTACACAAGACTTGGAGTGCTTGTCTTATTGGGAGGTCATTTTGTAGTTTCCTCCTTAGGAACTGCTAGGGGTGTCAATGGGCCGGGCTCAGGCCTGAAAAAGTAGAATTTTCAATAGGCGCGACGACCTAGCTTGAAACAGGTTCAAGTTTGTTTCGGCTCAGTCCTCGAGCCTGATTGGCAAGCTCAGCTCGGTTGGATCAGAAACTTAGCCCAGCTTGAGCCGAATTCGAGCTCGAGCTTTCAAGTTGAGTTGAGCTCGTGGTTTTTCATTTTAGTTTTTATATATGTGGGCCTTTTTTTATATTATTAATTAAGTTGTATATATAATTAAATTATTACTCGAGCCAAGCTTAGGTCAGCTTGATCTCGGCTCAAAAAATTTTCAAGCTAAAAAAGCAGCACAGCTCAGCCCAAACCTAGCTTTCGAGTCGAGCCGAGTTGAGCTTATTTGAGCCAAGCCAAGCCGAGTGAGTTAACCGAGCTAGCTCGATTCATGCCCAACTCTATTCAAAATTCAGGTTGAGACCTACCCTAGGCCCGGCCCGTTGACAATCCTAGGAACCATGATCTTTAAAGTTCATTACATGCGGTAAAAAGCAGTATTTCACAAATGTTTTTCCTCCCAAATTCAAATGCATGGTATACACCCTCATTATGTTGAGGATGACCAAAACAAACATGCCCTAAGAGATTGGAACATAGAGCAGTACTCAAGTGGCATGTTTGCATATCAATTGTTGGGGTTAGGAGCCCCGCAGCAGAAGCAATCAAAGCAGGTGAGGAACATACCTCAATGGCAATTATAATAGCAAATCAACACACACAAGAGGCAATTCGATTTTTAATGTGGAAAAACCACTCACGAGTAAAAAACCACGGCAAAGCGACACTAATTTACTATGATATCAGAAGTCACAAGAAATAGAAGAAACACAACCCGGATCACAGCCCACAAGAGAAAACCCAAGCTAACAAAGCTAATTCTCACATGAGGAGGACAAACCCATTCTTTTCCCTCATTCAAGAGAACTCCAAGTTTCCTCCTAGCTCGTTCTCTTAGCCTAGAACTCTCACAATCCCTTAGCCCATAAGGGGCAACCCTAATCTTAGATTACATCCCCTTAAATAGGAGAAAATCAGGAATTAGAAACTCCTTGCGCAACAAACCGCGCAAGAGACCAAATCCAATTAGGACACTACCGGCCGAACACCCCCACCGGCCGGATGGCTTAAAAACAGCATGCATGCCTATTCTGATCTCCACTGTAGCCAGTTGGTCAGCTAGTGGTCTTCATGCTTGAAGATTGAGGCGTCCAATCCCAACATCAATCGGGTACACTTGTTAGGCACTCACATCCTTGATCGGTCGCACTAGATTAATAGTGGAAAATTAATATTTATTCATTAAAGGAAAAAATGAGGATATGATTGTCTAATAGGTTTGATTTTGATTTTTTGAAACATAAACCATCCTTACTATGGCCAAAAAATGAATAGACCATATGGATAGATCACCTGATCGTGTGCATAGGAAGAGTATCTAGCACGTGTGGAGAAATGTGATGGTTCCATGTGTGTTTATGAGGCATGTGTATGTCGAATTTGGGCTTTATGTTCTATGGGCCATAGATCAGGCAAACCCAAACATCGTGATTGAATAGCAAGAATGGGCCACTGGTGCGGAAGTGATCGACAGTTGAGATAGATTGACACAACTGTTTCAACGACTGGATTTTGATCATCAAGAGCCAAAACGTGAATTCAAAAGGGTGGTCCACAATCACAACTACTAGGGAAATTAATACTAAGTTCGCTCCTCTAATTGTAGCTATTGAGATCATCACCAAAGTTAAGGGTGAATATGATAATAAGAATGCACAAAAGAGAGATGGATCACTTGGAAGGTGGGTCTCACATGGCCCACTTTCAACATGGGTCCATTAATCTTACTGCCATATTCACCCTTTGTGCATTTTCAGCCCATTAATGGTAGGGTCGCCCACTCTCCCATAGGGCTGTAAATGAGTTAGTGGACCCGATGGGGTACCCAGACCTGACCCATTTGTTAAATGGTACGGGTCTGGGTCCAAGAATAGACCCAGTTGCTAAATGAGTCTGGATCTGGTTTCCTTTATATTAGGCCTGACCCAACCCGACCCAAACTCATTTTGTAAATGGGCAGGTTTGGTCTATGTTGCAAGGGACCCATCTAGGCCCGGGCCCGTCCAAACCCAATTTTAAACCTAGTAAAAATGCTTGCATATCAAATTCAGACCCAGACCCATTAGACCCGACCCATTTATAAATGGGTCTGGGTGGATCTCCCTTTATTAGACCTAGACCCATTTATAAATAGAGTCTGATAGGGTTAATTTAGACCCTACTAAGACCCATCCATTTAGTAAAAGGGTTTGAATCTAAAATTTGGACCCATACCCATTTAGTAAATGGGCGGGTCTAGTTTTGGCCAAACCTGACCATTTGCAGCCCTACTCTCCCATAGGGCATCAAAGGTGGCGCTCATTCTCCTGCGGTCCCTTTTCATTTCTCAATGGTCCACTAGTTAAGTGGTCCATTGGTTTTCGAATGTGTCCACATATTCTCATGTAGCATCTCCTTAATACAATTTTAGAATTTTGTCAAGTGGATTGCACGATCCACTAATGGTTGTCAAAGGTGGGCCCCACATGACCTACTTCCAACATGGGCCACACCTGAAGGATGGACAACCTCATTTTCAGGCTATAACACATAGTGGGTCTTCTCTGATGAATGGTCCAGATCACTTAAGCACACACGGATTGGTCGGTGTAAGGAGAATTGGATTTAAGTAGACATAGCATGACTCACAATTAGGGCTGGCAGTGGTTAAGGTTGGAGTCGGCCCAAGAGAAATTCATTTACAAATAGTTTAAGAATTCTGGTCCGAACCCAACGCATGCCCCATCACCCAAAGCCCCATCCGAGTCCACTTGGACTCATGGACTGGTGACTCATCCGAGTCAGTGTGGTTCATTTGAACTGACTCGATGCCATGACTAAATAGTGCAACACTGCAAAAAAGCCCGACTCAACCTAATTCAAACGAGTCATCTCCAAACTTAGGTCACTTGAAACTCGACTCATGATTGAATGAATCATTCCGACTTGCTGAGTAAAAAAACCATGCTTAGAATTTACTAGACCCAAACCCAACCCAACCCAACCTGACCCAAACCAATCCAACACGACCCATAATTAAATAATTAAGCATTCGCAATACTTGTTGTGGTAAAAGCGATAATGAACTGCTACACCCTCTAAGGGTTTTGGGTCAGGTTGAGTTGGGTCATCTGGCTAGCCTATTGATAACCTATATAAGTAGGTTTGGTAAAGTTCAACTCGAGCTTGACCCATCTCGCAAAGTTCCTTTTTTTTAGTTGGGTCCAAGTTTTTAGCCCGAGTCCAACCAACTTGGCTCAAAACCTGCCTTACAAGGGTCAAGAGTAGTTCGATCGTTGGCTGACCCGACTCATTGGCACCCCTACTCATGGTTGGTTATTGCCCCATTTTCAAGCCACTACATATTATAATGGGACCCACCTAACAAACGACCCAAATATCTCAGCCACAAGGTTAGGAAGGGTGATTATCAACACCTCTTGCCAAAAACCATTATCAATTTGTATTAGGACATTAGAATGAAAATCTCTCTCATATTTTTACCTGCTGGAGGGGAAATTTGTACATTATCGTCCTTTAAAAGTGTGAGGTCCACCAGAATTTACATCTTTTCCTCACTACTCTCCTTGTACATGGTCTATCCTCCTCTAACCCATTAGTTGAACTTTACTAATTATAACTTCTCATTTGTCTATTTATAATTGTTTTAAGGTTTGAAGAGCCCATTTATAATTTAAAGTCTTTGCTTAAGTCATCTAAAAGCTTGTTTAGATAGTGAATTATATTAGTTATTTGTTGCAAAAGTGTAATGATTACAAAATACAATACCTATCTTTTGAAAACAAGTAACTTGACCAACAATTCCTATGTTTGTATAAGTGTAGTGACCCGTAATAATGATACTTTTACATTACTTTAATGTGAAATTATAGGCAAAAATACCTTAATGTGCGTGTTTGGATTAGAGATTTTCACTCTAATACAATATAAAATTGTAATGATTACAAATTCATTTACCTGTCTAATATTAAATTTGTATTTGATAGCCAAGTTATATAATCAAACCGACATTGTAAAATCATAATGATGATACTTTTTTACAATACATTACTGATGTGATTCGCAATCCAAACAAGTCCTGAGATCATTGAGTATATTTAAACATTTTTACTATTTCGAAAAAAGTTTTATTTTAAACAAGTTTAAAAATCTAAAACTTATACAAGCATATCAATTATGTAATTGGGAATGAATTCAATATTGTTACCAATTTGATTAAAGTTTTGAGAGTTTTTTCCTTGTGAATTTGAGGCCTATCTTAGAGCAAGAGGACAGTGATATTCTCTTCTCATTCTTTCTAATCATCCAATACATTACATTATGAACTTGACTCATTTTCCTCCTAAAATGAATCTACTCAAGAAAGACATTTCAAGCCGGTTAAACATGGAGATTGTCATTGTCATCCATTGATAGAATGAAGCTAGAAACTGTAGTAGAGATGAATCCATTTACATATGTATTACATAGAATGAAAAGAAAGGATTTAAAATAAAAAGAATATTTGATTACTTGTGTAGATTATTAATGATGTGCTCATAAAATCTCTTATTTTAATTGAGCCTTGGTGTTTTTATCCTATTAGAATAAAAGGAAAAAAAGAGACAAGAAAAATTAAGAAAATTTTACCTTTTATTTACCCAATTGCCTTAATTAGTTTTGTCCCACATTGGAAAGAAAATAGGAAAATTATGCATTTATATTAAAATCTCTTATTATTCCTTTATATTGGAAAACAAAGATATACCATGAGAGCATCTTCGCATGTGTGTGGGCCACAGGCATGGCACGGAGCAGTGTGGTATATCTTTGATTAGATGCTTTTATTTTTTTCTGCATATGTTTTGTCATACTCATGCACATTAAGACAAAGAGTCGTTACACACCTACCTAATAATTAATAAAATAGCATGCACCAACATGTATTTATTATGCCGCTCGCATGTGCCTCAAGCTCCAACAGTTGCCTACCTTCTTCCATCCCTTCTCTATTATTTTTTCATCCCAAAAAAAAAAAAAAAAAAAAAAAAAAAAAAAAAAAAAAAAAAATAATCCTCTCATCTCATCTCTCTTGTTTTCTTCCAAGTTTTCTCTCTACAAAATCTTCCTCAGACAAATCAATACAAGCATACCTGGGTTCATATGGTTGAAATTGTGAGTGCACCTATCAATACCGTTCATCACGAGGAGAGTTGTTGTATCTCATGAGCAGACTTGTTAAAACTCAATGCATCAAGGATCTTCTTGTGGGGGTAATTAATGGTAACTTGGGCACTCCAAATTATTTTTGTTATATCGTTATATTTTAGAACCAACAAATCCTACCATGCATGCCTATGTATTCATGCATTCACATGTGAAAACATTATGGTATGCACATGGTATCCAACTTGTGTAGCAGGTCGTCCCAACATGAAATTGGACGCACCAAAATTCAAGCTGATTGAACCATCAAGTGGATCCGATATTGAATCTAGAGACATTATCTATTGTTTTTCTATGGTATGACCCACCTGATGTTATTTTCCTGTAATTTTAATTTGCCTAATATACGAAAGAATACAATAAAGAGATCCTATTGGTTGAAGATTTTCTAATATAATGTTTTGTTCTACTGAGCTTTCTGAGTATCCATTTTTATGGTGGGTAACTTGGTTGCCACACACACCTCAGTGTCTCACACGCTTACTATTTGCATGAAGTTTTCATCCGTAACTGATTGTGTTTCAGATCGGCATAACTGCAAGAAAGAAAACTAAGAAACTACAATAAAGGGATGCTGTAATGGAGAATGATCGCATATGTTTCCTTTCACATACCACCTCCTTTGGGGCCTATTGGGATATGTCACATCATCTACGCCTATTGTGATATTGTCCACTATTGAATGAGTCCACATGACAGGGAACAATGTAAGATCTCCCCTTAAGCCTCTAAATTCACATGGTATATTGTTCAAGGGAGATGTTGAGTCGGTGGACACAGACGCCTCTCTCCCTCATTTTCTAAGTATGTATGTTGGTAAAGCCTCGTTTTTACAGGACTTTGCCATGTGCTATCTCACATAATTTGGTCTATATAAGAAGGGTTACAGGTAAAGAAAGACATTCATTCAGTCATCATAACCATAGGTAGAGAGATATATTCCATTCAGTTATCTTCCGGAGTATTCTTTAGTGGAAAATTTTCAGGGCCTATGTTGTAGCCGGGAAATGCAAGTGGCGGTACACACACCATCAAGATGATGGATGCGTGTTTGAAATGCAGTGTGGTTGTCAGCAATAAATGGATTGAAAACTACTCTTGTAAGTTGGGATGTAATTCCAACATTTAAAAATGCAATAGTTTTTTACATTGAACGTGGGATCCACCACAGATGCAATCATGGCGGTGGGCCCCACTTACGAGATGTAGGGCATGATCGAAACTGTCCATTCTATGTCACAATTGTCGTCCGAGACATCCATCTAGGTAGTGTAGCCCACACTATAGCTTGATACATTATTTTACGTATATTTATGTTCATTGCTTTCCTAATAGTGTGGCCAGAGCTAGTAACCGTATTTCTTGTTGCAAATACATAACTCGTCCTCATTACTAACCTTATTTCTTCTTACAAATGCATTACTCATCCTCCAGGCCTTAGAGTGGACTGTTCGGATCTATTAGTTAACTCATGTATTTCTATTTCTCTTTTATCTAGTGAAGAAGTGCCGAAGAAAATTGAGTCATGCATTTCTATTCCTCTTGTTTATTGTTATATTGCTGAATCATGTAAATTTACGTGCATTTTATTTTTTGTTTGGCCCTTGGGCCTTATATTTAGATCTTTATTTTTTTGGTTTGGCTTATTATACAAAGGCCTTATGTTTAGCTGTTTATTTTTTTTAGCTTGGGTTGTTCTACATTCATCGCATTGCATCTGGATGGTTGGATGTCATATATCATGGTGGGCCTCATACAGCTCAATGGCATGAGAAGTCACATCTCGTGTTCATTTGCTTTCATAATTTCAGCGATTCATGGGGGCAGAGACGCAGATTGCCTGCCATCCCAATCAAGGAGGTTCCTGCAGTCGGAAGCTAGGCTGGGTCCACTGTGAAGTTTGTTAGAAATCCAGTACCCCCTCTATCCGTTTTCTTTTCTCACCTTATTTTAGGATATGAGACAGAAATGAGGTAGATCAAACAGGGTGGGCTAGATGGCTCAGATCAACCTGAAAATCTTACTGCTGATCCTAACCATCCACTCATTGAACATCAAACAACGGGCCCCACTCATGAGTGGCTCAGATCTCACACACCATCTTTAATCACTCGTCGCTGAAAATTTGATGACCGTGTATTATTTCCAAGATTAAGGATTTTATGCAATCAGAAAGAGATGAATCGTGTGGGACCGGTCAGATTAAGAAGATGGCCAGCGATCAGATGGCCAAAACGAACCATATAATCACAAGTGGGCCACATCATTTTGATCAGCATTAAGGACCGTACATTCAATTACAATGAAGAATTAGGAAATGGCAACAAGAAGTTCTTCACAATCTCATTGAAGCGCTTGGGATTCTCAATCTGCGGCACGTGCGAGGTGTTCTTGATCACCTCCATCCTAACTTTCTCCCCCAGATACCTGCAGACGCACGTGTCAGAACCACATGCGCGAATGCCCATGAAGAGCTTTGACAAGCCCACACGCGTGCAATAAAGCTCATGTACAAGCCACACATGTGCCAACATGGGGTGATAAGTTCAAGATCCAATCCGTTCATCAAAACGGCACCACTATATTGATGAGCAGGACGAGAATCAGTTTGATCCACTGGTCAGGTGGGCCACAGTTTGCAAAACAAATGTACGGCACTGAAAACTTGGATGAAGTTCTATAAGCTATCCACCAGTTTCCAATATTGGGGCCCACATGATGATGGGACCAGATTTTATTTTAAAATGTTAGACCAACCTGATGGATGGATTAGATCTCACACCAATGTGCCATGCTGGCACATGTGGCGTGTACATTAGGTTCAATTCATTGCACACGCGTGTACGCTTAGCAAAGCTCGCAAAAAAACACACGGTACACATCGACCGTATTACATCCCTATATCAGATGCCCCATACGTGTCAAGAGGCACGTGCGCCAGATCTGTGTTGTTCATCCGTGTGGCCTGACTGCGCATGTGCAGGCCAGTCCAGCATCAGGTGGGCCGGACGTGTATTGACAGCTCAAAAGATCAACCAGCAGTCCACATTCATTGTACAAGAGCAGCCCATTTGATAGCTCCACGGCCTGATTTCCATGCCACAGCACAGTCGTAGTAGGTCCAACGTAATTAACGGCCCAGATCTCCCAGAGCACACAATACATTGGCACGTGCAAGGAGTGTAGGATTCGAGTAGCCATGGTAGGGACCCCAGTTGCGTTCTGCATGATTTTCAGACCACACCACATACTCAGTGGGTCCCACCTGATGAACGGCACAGATATTTCCGAACTGTGCCACATGTATATTGATGTCTCGTCATGAAGGGGCTTCGGCAGATCCCTGACTGTGGGGCCAGCGTGATGTATGTGCCTTTCATCCACGCCGTCCATCCGTTTTGACAGCTCATATTAGGGAATGATCCCAAAAATGAAGGAGATCCAAATCTTAAGTGGACCACACGACAGAAAACAGTAGTGATTTACCATTAAAAACTTCTTGTGGGCCACAAACGTTTTGGATCAAGCTGATATTTATGTGGTCCCTAAATACAGGTCTTTGTGACCTCATCAACAAGTTGGATGGCAAATAAACATTCCAGTGGACCCCAAAAAGTTTTTAATGGTAGGTATTCAATCACCACTGTTTCCTGTGGTGTGGTCCACCTGAATTTTGATCTGCTTTTTTTTTTTTTTTTTATCAAACCCTAAAATGATCTGTCAAGATGGATGGACAGCGTGGATGTAAGGCACATACATCATGGTGGGCCCCACGGTCAAGGATCCACCAAAGCCGTACCCCACTTAAGGACTCTGATTATTAATACATTATTGATATTGCGTTAGCAACATGGTTTTGAGACTCGGAAGTGTCCCGAGCGACTCCGCCTGACCCGATCTGGTTCAACACTATGAGTCACCCCCAACTCAGCTACCGATTCACCCCAGATTCGGGTGAATCACGACTCCACTTGAGACTGGATGAGTTTATCCGCGTCACTGAGTCTTTTAACCAGGTCTTTATGGAACTGAGGGGAAGAGAATATTTACTTTCTAAGCTCGAATGCCTTCTCCAAGGGAAATATCTGGTCAAACTCTCCCCATATTATCAGCACCTCCTGCAAAACCATTCTCAATTTCCATTAAACACAACAAATCAAAATCCAACTGTATGTAAGCAAACTCGTCATGCAGCTCCATATTTCCCGCCAACATGCCACTTGCATACGACATCTGTACCATGAAAACGGTTGGGCCCCACCGTGATAACACCCTGCACAAGAATCAGGCCGGCCTGCTCATCAGGCGTGCCACGCGCTGGAATCAATAAGCGGTTGGCGGTCTCACTCCACATTCAGGTGTGGCCCACCTAATGAGCGGATCAACCTGATTTTCGAGATGGGAGGCCTTCACAATGGGGCCCAAGTTTGTACGGTGCGGATGTCCTACAATCGTGTGTTGGCAGGAGACAGAGGGCTGCATGACAATTTGCTATGCAGCAGGCCCATGGAGTCCGCCCTAACCAGTGGGCACCTAGGCCTGCATCTGCTTAATGTCCCATTAGGTAGGTCCCACTCAGAAGACAGATATAGCATTAGTGGGTCCATACTGCACCAAGCCCCGTTCATTAGCTCTCATTTTACTTGGATGGTCGAGTTTGACTCAGTTGTATGCTAAAAGTTTGCACATTATTGGTAATTTCAAGTGCCTGTGTATCTTCCATCACACTCTAACAGAGCATAAAAGCATTCTTTTAGAGGCACACTCTCACACACCCACACACCACAATGAATACTCGAACCCACGAACCCATGACCTGTATGTTGAAACTCGTGAGTCACCACTGAGCCACGGGTAGGACCCAAAGCTGGTAGAGATGGGACTCTTTGTTATTGTTTAATTCCACATGTGGCCACATGTGTCACTGATGGCCCCAAATCGGTTAAACATGTGCAATTAGGAATATTGCCTAGTGTGTTAGTGTTATATTGAACTCTAATCAATTGAACACTTGTGACCCCAAGCACCAAATTAGTCGGATTACGAACAGACATAAAATTTGATTGTCTAACCACTAATTGTTACGGCGATAAGGCAGTTTAAGAAGAGGAGGATTAGTCCCTTAAGAAGAGGTTTTTTTTTTTTTTTTTTTGCCTTGAGCTAAGGACTTTTCTTCTATGGAAAAAGACCAAACATTGGTGGTGTAAAGTCAACTGGATGTGAGTAGTGATCTTCCAAGTAAGAACTCGGAGATCGAGGATCTAATAGCAGTGGTTGTGGGTATTTAAGCTACTTGTAGAGCATACTACAGTGATGTTGTTGGACAATAACGGATCTAAACTAATCCATGAGCTTTGGACTTATTGTAGCGTGATTGGACATAAGTGGAGTGTCTAAGCTAAGAAGCTAAAAACTAAAGATAGGCAACGTTGCGTTGTAGAGAGATTGATTGTGTGTGGCAAGAGCCCAAAACTCTTTGTCGAGTGCTGCTTTTATAGGTTCGGAGAGGCGATGGTCAGTTATAGTTTCATTGTAAATCTTCAATTGCGCAACACCCGTGTCCTAGAAGGATCTGGAATCCTTATCGTATGATGTCATCGTATATAATTTGCTTCTAATTTTGGATGAACTTTCCATTATTTGCTCCTATTTCCTTATTGCCTCTAGAAAATCATCAATCGTCATAGGAAAATTTCTCTTTCGTGTGGATTTGTTTATGATTTGAGACGGTAATGCCGTGCGTGAATTGGATTATAAAGAATCCATTATCAACAGGTCTTTGGAAACTTCTTGTGTATGCAAAAGGTCACGCGTGTCGTGTGTACGTTGATCACATGCCTTTTGAATGATATCCACCTTTTTTGTCAGAGAGGTAAGTATGGCTCCAAGTAAGCTTGCTTTTGGTAAGCTACATGTCGTTGATCATTAAGTTATTTCAATTTCTCTCAGGTGAGGGTATGGTTGCCTTCAGCCATTTGTACATGAATACCGACACATGGTGACTTCTCATTGGGCAATGTGGACTGCAACAAGCTAGGTGTAAATAATGTCCCTACGCCTATGTGAATAGACGTTGTGACGTTTTAATTCTAACAAGCGTCAGCGAGCAACATGTGGCGACACGGAGTTTACGCTCAATCATCATACGCAACCTCCTAGCTTTAGAAATCGCTCACCTTAATTTCAAACTTTTTAATGCGGACATGAAATAGAAAATATCCAAGACTGGGACTCATGTGCCCACATTGGAAATGGAAAGCATATGAAGACCGACTCCAGAAGCAAATGGCTAAAGCCAACAAAGTGAAGTACATGATGGAATCGATGTGAATAAGTTGGATACAATCATAAATCCCAATATCCCTCAAGCAAACCCCCAAACTCGGCCTTCACTCGATTCAACCAAATGATCCATTCGGAATTTAGGTGTGGCAAGAGTCTGTACTTTAAAGAGGTGGGATTCCACAACAACCGATCGAGATTGTCGACCATAAGAAGTTTCTCTTCAAGATAAGTAGGGAAGTACAGAGAAAGAGATGAAAGATGTTAGGAGGAGAAAGAACATCGAGAAGGATGGAGTCTCTAAAACTTTCAATGATGGGACTAACCATCTAAGGAGCGGGTATGTCCATTGCAGCCAATCTAGAACCAGAAGCATTGGAAGATGAGGAAGCCATAAAAACAGAAGAAGAGATGGAGAAATGAGTGATATCATGAGAAGATGAAGGCTTGAAAAGGATAGACGAAAGGAGTAGCAAACGGAATGACAGACAAGGTATGTTTGAAACTATTTTTTTGGAAATATGACCATTGGATTTCGTGTCCGCATTAAAAGTTTGAAATCATGACAAGCGATTTTCAACGCTCGGAGGTTGTGTACGACGATCAAGTGCAAACCCCATGCCGCCATATGTCACTCGTTGAATGCTTATTAGAATCGAAATGTCACAACATCCCTTTACATTCTCCAAATATAAAGTGGCATAGGGGAATTGTGTACACCTAGCCTATTGTAGTCTACAATACCTGGTGAGAGCCGCCACATGTCGGCACTCATATACGAATTGTGGTAGGCAATCATACTCTCACTAGAGAGAAGATGCAAGAACCTAACGATCAGCAACACCTAGCCTATCAAAAGCAAGCTACCTCAGAGTTGTACGCACGTCTATGATAGAAAATGCAGACATCATTCAAAAGACATGTGACCGACACATGCACAACACATGTGACCTTTTACATATACCAGAAGTTTCCAAAAACATTTCAATGGCGGATTGTTCTAAATCCAGTTCAAGCACGGCACAACTATCCTAAACCAGAAATAGATCCACACAGAAGGAAAATCCCTCTAGGACGATCGATGATTCCTAGAGGCAGTAAGGAAATAAGAACAAATAATGAAAAATTCATCAAAAATTAAAAGCAAATCATATATGATGGCATCACATAACAAGGATTCTAGATCTTACTAGGATATGGCCACAACGCAATCAAAGATTCACAAGGAAACTATAACACACATATCTTCTCTCTAAGTCTATAAAAGCAACACTCAACAAAGAGTTCCGAAACCTCGCCACACGTAATCAATATCTCTATAGCGCAATGTTGTATATCATTTGTTTTTAACTTCTTAGCTTACACATTCCACTTTTGTCCAACCACGTTGTAATTAGATTCGGAGTCCTACGCCCTAGGAGTAGCTTAAATATCCACGACCACCATTATTGGCTTCTCAATCACTAAGTTCTTAGTTAGCAGATCACTAGTCACGTCTTGCTGAATTCATACCACAACCATATGGTCTTTTTCCACGACTATTCCGCCAACACAAAGTAACCGTAGGTATTTATTTTCTTCTCTACTTAGTTTATTTTTATTTTTTACTAATTATGTTGTTCTTATATTCAAATTTATAAAATCATTGATCAATTTTATTTTTAATCTTGCTCGTCCATTACCACCCCCTTATTAAATTGTGTAAGAATTAGTGACTGAACAATTCGATCAACTTTCACAGGTTTGATCCTAATCCGGTTCGTTGGGTGCCTAGGGTCACAAGTATGCAATCAATTGACTCTGACAAGCCCAACGCTATTCCTAATCACACACATTTGACCGAATTCGGCCCTTCGTAACACGTATATTCGGCCCTTCGTGACATGTACAGCCACGACACAATCAAGCCCTCAAAATTATGAAAATACCCCTATCATTTATCTAAGTGGTATCCTATGTCAGTGATCCCAAAGGGGTAAAAATGTTCAAGACTGTTCAATAGCAAGTGTCCCATCCTACGGTTCCGGTGTTAATGTGGCCCACTTCGAGTTTAATTTGCTTTGTTTTTTAACTAGTGTGAGCTGCATTTGACGGGCCCAGAAGATGTCACACAGACATCATGGTGGGACCCACATAGCCTTTGGTTGAAGGGTCCCTTATTCCCTTTCCAAATCCTGTTATATCCATTAGAGATTAGTACCTGTTGAAGAGGAGAAATCTGCACATCGTCGTCCTTTCCGATGGTGAGGCCCATGAGAAGCTGCATCTTTTCCTCCCTATTTTCCTTATACAGTGTCTGTGATCAATCAAAATAAATTAGAAAAGAAATGAAGGGATGCTATTATCGCTATGATCTTAGCATTCATATGTGGTCACCAATCTCACGGTAGCGATCGCTGCACCACAGTGGGCCTCATGATTTAATGGTCATACTCCTCAAAGGTGCACGGAAATGGACGGTGATCAATGTTCCTGGGCCCACTCGTGATAGGTAACCATTCATCTCGTGACAGATGCAACAGATCCTACGACTTTATCCATCCGGTTGAATGTGAAATGTTGGATAGCTTCAACCATTGGCTGGGAAAAACTCCGTGGGGCCCACCATGACGTATGCATTTTATCCACACCGTCCATCTATTTTCCAGCTCATGTATGATACGAAAACTGAGGCAGTTCACTGGTGATTAAACGCCCACCATTAAAAAGGACCGTTCTGGTCATCCGGCCTAGTATTCCAGTCCAAGCCTGACCAAAGTGGATCAGGCCAGAAGCCCAACAGGCCTTCCGACCCATTGACAGCCTGAGCCTGATACCGCTCTAAGAATAATCCCAGTCATTCTCAAGCTATATCCATCAGTCAGGTCCCACCTGCGTGAGCCATGGCCCAAGACCTCAAGTGCGTAGCAGTCCGGTAAGAAGCCGGATCTGCTGCAAAGCTTCTCAGGTTAAGCTTAACCTACAACACCACGTGTGGGGCCCACCATTATGTGGGAATGGGAAGCGGATTGGGGCCCACAGTGATTTAAGTATTTTATCCACTCCGTCCATCCATCTTAACGGAAAATTTTAGGTATGGTGCCAAAAAATGAAGCATATTAAAATCTAAAGTGGACCACACCACAAGAAATGTGTGAACTGAATGTCTACCGTTAAAAAATTCTCGGAGGACACAGAAGTTTTGGATCAAGCTGATATTTGTGTTTTCCCTTCATCCATATCCATGTGATCTTATGAACAGGTTGGATGACAAATAAACATCACTGTAGGGCCTGGGAAGGTTTCAACGGTGGAAATCATTATTCCCACTGTTTCCCGTGGCATGGTCCACTTGAGATTTGGATATGCTTAAATTTTGGGCTCAACCACTAAAATGAACTGGAAAAATATATGGACGGAATAGATAAAGCACATACATTCTAGGTGGGCCCAACTGAGTTTACTCCGCACGATAAGAGCGTACGGAGTAACTCCGCAAGCAATCCGATTCCCAAATGACATCCACTCACTACGATGTGTGGGGCCCTCTCATCTTCTCCTCGTATCCGAAAATCAAGCTACTCCATAAATCGGGTGAGGCGACCCGGATTGGCTAGTATTCAGTGCTCTGTGGGCCCCACCATGATGTATGTGTTTCATCCACGCCGTCCATCCATTTTTAAAGATCAGTTTATGGAACGAGCCCAAAATTAAGGTAGATCAAAATCTCAAGTGGACCACATCAAAGGAAACAGTGTTGATTGAACGCCAACCATTAAAAACATCCTGGAGGCCACAAAAGTTTTCGATCAAGCTGATATTTGCTTTTTCCCTTCATCCAGGTCTGTATGATCTAATCAACAGGTTGGATGTCAAATAAACATTACAGTAGACCCTAGGAGGTTTTTAACGGTGGACATTCAGTCGCTACTGCTTTCCTATGGTGCGGTCCACCTGAGATTTAGATGTGCCTCATTTTTTGGATCGAGCCCTAAGATGATCTAGAAAAATGGATGGACGGCGTGGATAAGACACATTCATCATGGTGGGGCTCACATAGCACCGACCACTAGCCACCTGACTTGTGGTAGTGTCCCCACTCACCAGCCAAACCGCGTCCAGGTGAGGCATGCCACGTAAAATCATGCCTAAAACCTCTAAAACACGGTGGGCTCCAGCCAGAGAGTGCGGAAGACTTTACATGTGGGCGGGGGACAGCCCAACTACTCTCTGCCGTGTGGCCCACCTGATTTTGGATCTGCCTGATGTTTGGGAGCTAAAGAGGCTGTGACGCACACAAAAAATGATGGGCCCCACGCATCTCATTGTAGGTTAAGCTTGACCACTTCATAGTCCCGGCAGATGGGCCATGTGTACTAGTGTAAGATCCACTTCATGAGGTAGGCCCCACTATGGATAGGCAATGGACGGTCCTGATCCTAAGCATTCAAAACAACATACTTGAAGGTACACCGTTGATAGCAATCAACTGTTCACATATCAAATGTCTATAATCGATTGTGAAACTCAGACTTCAAGTTGAACTTATTCATAGCGGACGTACCTCTTGAACGGTTCAGATCATCCAAACACATGGCCCCACCAGCGGATTACGAATTTACTTTAGTCCGCGAACTACTACTAACAAACAGACCCGAAACGCGAGCTTTCCAAAGCCCACGCGTACAAGTCAGCAGATGAACACGTCAGCTCGCTAATTTCCTCTCATCCCCGCCTACTAGGGGTCCCTGTAGTAAGAAGCTCTGTGGGCCCAACATGGTGTCCGTGTGACATCCACTCCGTCCATCAGCTTCGCCGAACCATTTTAGGACAAGAAACAAAAAAATGAGCCAGATTCAAAACTCCAATGGGCCACACCACAGTAAACACTGAGGATCGAACTCCCACCGTTGAAACCCTTAATCAGGGCCACATAAGTTTTGGATCCCGTTGATATTTGATGTTATGAATGGTTTGGATGGCATGGAAACATCAAGGTGCCCGCCAAGAAGGTTTCAATGGTGGGAGTTCAATCCACACCGTTTGGCCCACTTGTGTTTTAGATCCAAAGTGGGCCCACAGAGCTTCTGTCTACAGGCACTCCCACCATGAAATTAGAACCCCCACCACATATCCCAGCCTTGCAGACAGGTGAAATATTCAAGCCATCAACATCCATTAACTGGATCTTATGGTCTAGATGCTACAACCGAAAGATAAAGGTAGTCCACTGAGTAGGTGTGCCATGAATTACAAGTAAGTTGACAGGTTAGAAAACGTCGGCCCACCATTTTACAACCGTACATTTGTTTATTAAATAATAGCCTGGGCGGTGGACCATGGAGTATTAGTTTTATCTACACCGTCCATCTATTTTTCGAGATCATTTAAGGACATGTTCTAAAAAAATGATACAGATCCAAATCTCAAGTAGACCACACTGCAAGAAAACAGTAGCTATTGAACTTCCACCATTAAAAACTTCTTAAGGTCCACTGTAATGTTTATTTTCCATCGGAAACCAAAAATATCAGCTTCATCGAAAACTTTTGTGGCCCCCACAAGTTTTTAATGGCGTGCTTATCACCGCTACTTCATGTGGTGTGGTGTGGTCCACATGAGATTTAGATCTACCTTATTTTTGGGCTTATTTCGTAAAATGATATGAAAAAAATGGATGAACGGTTAGGATATAGCACATGCATCATCGTGAGGCCCACATAGCAATCCAGCCGAGTGTGTGATGACAGGATAACATTGAGTTCTGCCATGCGACACGCATCAGTCTGATGGAACTTGTGTTATTTTGGCTGGACCGGAGCACCGAATCCGATGGATGGCTCGGATGCCGCACCTGTCCGCCACGCTGGCACAAGCGAGGCTCGTGCGTATGCATTAGCCGATTTGCACACGCGCGTGGGCATTGCAAAGTTCCAGGAAAAGTCACTTACGTGGATAACGTCGTTAAGCAGGCAGTCCGGCATGTACGGCCGCTTATAAACGGACAGACGTAATAACGTCCGTAAGTGTTTCGCCGTTGACGGCAGCATCAGATCGGAAATCCTCTCCACCCCAGCTTTCTCTAGCAGCTCGACGTTATCACTCCGTTTCCTGTTAACGCCGGAGCTGGCTATCACCACCTTCTCCACCCTCTCCCCGCAGATCCTCCCCAAATTGTAGGCCACAAAACCACCGTAGCTCGTCCCCAAGACGGAAAACCGCTCGACCCCGACCTGCTCCAGCATCTTGGCGACCGAAACCGCCTGGAAGACCTCCGATCTCTCCGGCGATGACGTGGACGAGCCGCCGAAGAAGACGAGGTCGGGGACGTAGAGGGAGAAGTGGCAGGAGAGGGATTGGACCTGGGAGCGCCATTGCCAGATGGCCGAGGGGCCGAAGCCGTGGATGAGAACTAACGGCGGTTTAGACGGAAAACTGCTTTTGGTGGGGAGCCAGCAGTGGATAGTGGTTTGGGGGTCTATTTGGATGGTTTGAGGGTGGAGGCCGTACGAGCGGAAGATGCGCCGTAGATAGGAGGAGTAGAGGGAGACGAGGCTAAAACAGACCATCTGAGAGGGGGTTTTGGAAATTATGAGAAATTGAGAGAGAGAGGAGAAGGGTTTTTTTGTTGGAATTATGAGAAGTTGAGAGAGAGAAAGAGAGACGAGAATGGGTCTTTAGGGATTACGAGAAGTTGAGAGAAAGAGAAAGTTCCTGGAGTTTCACCGAATAGTGATGATTTATACGCCAGCACTTAGGAATAAAGGGGCAACCTCTACAACGTATGTTTTACAGCTGTGGGGTCCACACCATGTTGTATATATAAAATCCAATCAGGTTAGATCCACAAGTTAGATGGGCCACACAATATGAAAGAATGGGGATCTTATGCGAACCGTAGGTTTGTATGTGGGGCGACTGTCCTGTGAATCTTTCATCAAACCCATTAATCAGGTGTAACTTACCTTCATGTAAATAGATCCAAAAAAACATCTTGATGCACTATGATGGTTGGCCACACAGTATGAATTTACTGATTTTGATAGCAATTTTTCACTGTTTCCATTGGTGGGGATCATATGAGTTTTTAATCGGGTTTATCTTTTGTATTTACAGTCCACATCATGGTTATCACATGATGGACGGAGTGGTTTAGATATGCAATGTAGGTCCCACATGCTACATATCTCCGGTGGAAGCGGACTGCGTACTGAGTTATAAGTAGTAGTGAGTAAACTCTACAGGCCTACTGGGATTTATGTAATTTATCCACTCTGTCCATCCATTTTAAGGAATATTTTTTTTTTTGGCTTATACAAAAAATAAGTATATCCAAATCTCCAGCGGACCATACCACAGGAAACAGTGTGAATTTAACGTTTACCGTTGAAAAATTCACGAGAACAACAGAAGTTTTGGATCAAGCTGATATTTGTGTTTTCCCCTTCATCGATCTTATGGGCAGGCTGATAAATCTTATACTTACTGTCCTGTGGTATAGGTCCACTTAAGCTTTGATTTTTTTTGCTCAACGCCTAAAATGACATGGGAAAACGGATGGACGGTGTGAATAAAACACATACACTCACGGTGGGTCCAGCAGAGTTTACTAACTCAGTTCCGGTGTTTTAGGTGCCGTGTAAATAATAGATGCCGTAGACGATTCTGGTCCCTAAGAAACTGTACACGTGACCACACTAATTAGAATTAAGCCGCCCATTTTTCATCGTTCAGCGCGGACCCTTTTGAGAAGATTCATATTTTTTTATGAACAATTCCAGATCAATAGACGCTTGCAACGAATGGAGCGGTTTCATATAATTTATACATACTTTGCCTATCTAAAATTCTTATTATTAATTTTTAGTGTTACCATTTTGACACTGTAGATAGAATGATGAACGGATCAGATTTTATAATCTTGTTCCTTGTTTCCACGCGTGGGGCAAGAGACGTGCACGGGTGTACTCATAAATCTAGGGATAATAGTTTTAAAAGCCCTAATGTATGACGTCATTTATGACTTTAGCTCCCTTGCCATAGCCCTATTTTTATCTAGCCTCTTAGGCATTGTTGAACTTTTGCCAAACCAAAATGCCTTCTGCTCAACCTGTTCTCTCCTACGGTTGTAGTAGAATGTGGAAGTTGAGAGAGCTTTTTGAGAATAGAAGTGTGAGCCCATTAAATCGATGATTGAGGCCACCCCTCGGCTTATTTAATCCGTTCGCTTTAATCGGACAGTTGTGAACTCAAAGTAGGGTCATTTAAAAAAAATAGAGTTTTTTTATGGTCCACGCCTGTATTAATACTATGAGTTAATTTTGAACTATTTCCTTTGATGTGGATCATCTGTGATGAATTTTACCCTCAAATATGGATAGATGGCATGAAATTAAAACCTCATTCATTTGGACGCCCTAAGTTTTCTTCAAGACTATCTAGTGGGCTCCATATAAGACACATGATTAGTTTAATAGATGGGTCCTTTGCGCCAGAAAGGTCATTTGGCCATTAGGACATTGCCACCTCCATGTCACCCACTCCGACGAGCTTTCCGGTGTATATTTGATGTCATTCCCTCCATTCCATGAACTTCGAAGTGGTTTTTTTTTACGATTTTCAGCCACAATCTTCAATGTAGAAGCCATGACGGCCAAAGGTGGGTTTAGATTAGGACAATAGTGGATTTTTTTTTTTTTTTTTTTTTTTTTGTGGATTAGGATAACCATAGGGTTTTTTTGGTAGTGGATATCAATGATGAGGTTCGTGAAAGGGAAAAGGGTGTAGTGGTTCCCTTTATAATTTTTCTTTTTTTAAGTTTTATGTGTATGAAAGGTGAGAGCTTGTGAAGTGAATGGATTTTATAATGAAAGAATAATATAATGGATGAATGTTGAAATGAAAAAATGTTAAAATGAAGGAACGATGTAATGGATGAATGTCATAGTGGAAGAATGTTGAAATGGACGAACGGTCATAACTGTCATAACTCCATGTGAGTTACAGATCCCATTAAAATGGGCTCACTTTTGGGAAGTTAAATGGTTTCCAAATAAGATGATTCAAAGTGATTTGAAAGTTTATAAAATTAACTTTCAACAAGTACAAGATCACCCAAATTAAACATGTAACGAGGGAATTATAGCCATTTTTGTTGGATCTGTGAACAGCGATGAGTATCGACTAACGACAATGACTTTGGACCATTGTGGGGAAATTAAATGGTGTCGAAATGAGGTGATTCCAAAGTCCATCTCAAATTTCATCAAATTCTCTTTCCAACAAGTATAAGATCACCCAAATCAGACATGTAACGAGGGAGTTATGACTGTTTTCGTCGATAGACACTACCTGTCGCTAATACTCATTAAACGTTTCAATTATTCATTGACAGTGGCCAATCGTCAACATTCAGGTGACCGTCGCCAATCACCGATACTTATTAACCATCACAAATTGCCGATACTCACCAACCAGTCGTCGATACTACTCGGTGAGTATTAATGATTTGCGGTGGTCAGTGAATATCGACAATTGGCGAAGATCAGTAAGTGTCGGCGATCTGGCGACGGTTAGTAAATATTGGCTGATTGGTGACAGTCAATGAGTGTCAGCGATCGGAGACTGTCAGTGAATATTAGCAACATTCAGTGAGTATCAACGACTATCAATGTCCATCGGCAATGATTAGTGTCTATTAGCGAAAACAGTCATAACTCCCTCGTGACTATGTCCGAATTAGGTGATCTTATACTTATTGAAGAAAAATAATAGTTTGATGAACCTTTAGATGGCTTTGGATTCATCTCATTTTGACACCATTTGATTGCCCCATCATGGGATACAAGTAAGATGAATGGTGGTATATGTGGCATAATAGCACATGTGGGGCGCAAGAGAAGATGGATGGAGGCACTTGTGGCACATTAGCACATGAGGCATGACCAAAGATGGGCAATATCTCATTTGGCACATGTGGCATGTGTGGGGTAAGGCCAAAGATGGATAATATCTCATTTGCCACATGTGAGGCCATTGAACATGATAGGGACACATTTGGGCCTTAAATATTGAGGAAACACATTTTTCCTTTCACCGTGGGAAAATACATTTCTTAGAGTTGTAGGTGGGAAAATAAATTTATATTTTTTCAACAAAGATAGAAAGTGAAAAATGGCATTTTCCATAACGTTTTACAAACAAAGGCTTAACAAACAACAAAAGTGAGTTTTGTGGGAAACACTATTTCATTTCCCATGCTTTCCATGAATCCAAACAGGCCTCAAACAGCAGGTTTGGATTCCAATGAATTCCAATTACAAACAGCCAAACATAACCGAGGATTTAGAATCACCTTAATTTCAGTGTAATTGTAATGCACTCCAAATATAAGCTCTTAAACAAGCGCTAAGAACCACCAAACAAGATAAGACTCATAAGGCATGTTTGGAAGGTGGAGTTTCACCCTTATGTGGTATGGTCCACTGTAAATGCGTAATGATTATCATTAACATAATAGTTCGAAGTAAAGCCGTATGTAATATCAATATCACTCTAGTAACTTTAATTTTTAGATATGCATGTAATGTACTCACATAACTAGATACATGTGGATATAACTTGCCTAATATGTATTATATCCACACCATCCATCTATTCATTTTGTAATATCATTTTAGGGCATTACCCCAAATATTAGCTTCATCATCCAACATTTTTGTGGGTCGTAAGAAGTTTCTTAATGGCAGATGTTCAAGCCTGATAACTTCTATGGTGTGGTCAATTTCCATTTTGGATGTGGCTCATTTTTTTGTTTCTTTCCACCAAATGATCTCGCAAGATGAATGAACGATGTGGATATAACATATACATCATAGTGGCGCCCACGAAACTATGCCATATCAATGCACCTTTGCCCATCCAAGTCGGTGAGCATTCCGATCGATTACTATGATTTCACATCTTGATTCATCCAATCGTAATATAAAGAGTCATTATGCGAGTTTTACACTACATTATTATGGAACTTGACCATTCAAACACGCAATTACTATGGAACTCAGCCATCCAAACACACCCTAATGGACTACATTTGACAAAACGCTGAAAAACTTGATAAAACTTGACTCACCAATAATCCCTATCATCATCAAAGTTTTATCCTAATTAATTGAAGTATGAAACTTGTCCCTCCATTCAATTCTCTTATTTATTTTTTCTTATATTTAAAATATTAATATTATCCAAACTCGAGGAAAACTGGAAGAAATTCTTCTAAGTTACGTAGAATCAACAATCTTTTGATTCATGGCATGTTCTTATATTAAAATCTAAGTATTAAATGCATTGCTAATAAACCAATTGCAACTTGAAGTCACTCTCATTACAATAGTGCTTATTTTTTTAATTACATCTATAAATGAGGGTAAATGCATGGCTAATAATGAATTTTGGAAGGTGTTTGTTGGAGAGGAAAATACCAATATAATTACACTAAACAACGTCCAAATGGATGAAATCCAAGAAGGATTGGGTAATGTTAAAATATATGGATCTCCCAGTGATGTATGTGTGTGATCCATGCCGTCCATCCATTTTATCATCTCATCTTAGGGCATGAGTAAAAACATTGGGTAGATTGGAAGCTCAAGGGGACAACAACACAGGAAACATGGGGGTTAATCTAAAGATCACACTGACATATATAAAGGGCATACACAAATTGAAGGGCGCACACACCTATAAACGGCATACACAAATATAAAGGGCGTACACCATTCAAAATCGAAACCTTCCTATGACTCATAGATATGTGTATCAATCATCCAAACTGTTCATAAGATAACACTGACATATATAAAGGGCATACACAAATATCATCTTAATCTTAAATTTCTAAATTTCTTAGGAAATTTCAATGGCCCTTAGGAAGTTTTCAATATTGTTAGGCATTCAATTTCCATCCTTTCCCATGGTCCTTGAGCTTCATATTTGCCTCTCTCTTTTTTCTCATGCAATAAATCAGCTGATGCAACTAATGGACGGTGTTATATATATATATGAAAATTGTACGAGTGTTTTTTAGAGCCGGAAGCTTTGCCTCATTTTTTAGCTCTGTTGGAATGGATGGACGATGTGGAGAAGATACATACATCACAGTGGGCCCCACATGTCAATGTCGACCTCAGGACCGCTGCTTTCGTTACCTACCTGTGCAGCTATCACATGCCACCCTTATAGTGGTAATAATTGGATATGGACATTTTAAATAATCTTACGACTGCGTTGACACGTCTCGGAGTGATATGATGAGTCAAAAATAACAAAATTAATAACTCAAGTTAAGTAATATTCTATTAAAAATATGTAAAATGCATAATATGTCGAAATCATATAAGATTGATGTTAAACCATAAGAGACTATATGGTAGAAACTGTTATTTATTACAAATATAAAAAGGCGTAATGCCATGTGGCATTGTGTGAAGGCCAAACTAAGTGTCCATTAGTCTCATTTCAACAAACAAGTGTTTATGAATCAGTGGCCAAGATTGCTCAAACAATCCCATTTTTGTTTTTACCCTAACTTAGCTACAGTGGGGCCATGGGCCATGTTGAGGTGGTTGGATCCCTAACTGTGCGACCCATCCACGGCCGTTCATTCATTTTGGCAACTCATGTTAAGGCATGATCCAAAATTGACACAAAATCAAATCTCAGATGGACCACACTACAGGAATAGTGGTGATTGACCATTAAGAACCTCTTGTGAGCCATAAAATTTTTGGATGCAGTTAATAATTGTGTGGCCCCTTCATCTTAGTCTTTGTGACCTTATCAATAGTTTGAATGGTAAATGCACGTTCCTGTGACCCTTAAGAAGTTTTTAATGATGGATATTCAATCACCATTATTTCCTACGGTAGGGCCTTCAATTTGGACAATTTGGGGTTTCGGACGACCGGCTACACTTGTTAGGCTATCGAAAGTCCCTCCATAAATACAAATTGGTCTCTAGATGATTTTAGGTAGGTTCGGGCGCTTGATACTCTTTAGGTTTATGGTAAAACTCTTTGGACATTTTTTGGTGACTTTAAATGAGCAAAGTCTTGGTCGTTGGTCTCAGGCGCCCGATGAGGTTGGGTCGAGCGTCCGACAGTGTTGGTTGCTGTTAGGCAATTTAAACGGTTTTGCGCTAATTATTTCTAATATCGGTTATTACTTATATAAACGAGTGAAATTGGATTATACGATATTTTAATAAGTCCTACACGAAACTAGGGTTTTGAAAGAGTTTTGGTGAGAGAGAGTTTAGGTTTTTCCTTAGGTGCTATTTTCAGGTTCATCTCTTTATCTTCTAGTTTTACGTAAAAATCACTTTATGCCGTGAATTTTTCTTTATCAAGGTTTATTTATGTAAAAATCAGTTTGTTTCCACGTGTAATTAATTATGTCTTGTGGTTTGCTTGTTTTATTTTTTTCTATTTTCGCAAGTTTACCAACACACCTGAAAATTGGATCTGTGGACCATACCTTAAAATGAGCGGTAAAAACGGATGGACGTAGTGGATAGGAGACATATACATCGAGGTGCTCCCCACCGAAGCCGCCCCCATCAGGTAAACTCCCCATCACGAAAATGGCCCGAGACCAAGTGGCAGTTCCGTAGTTTATCGGGATTGGATCAGGTGTTACCCGGGATAACACACGTAGTGGGTGTTTCCCTGACTGTGGGGCCCACCTTGATGTTTATGTTTAATATCCAAGCCGTGCATCAGTTTTACACCTCATTTTAGTGTATTATCCCAAAAATAATCAGATCTAAATCTCAAGTAACCCACACAATGATATTGAATTTCCACCATTAAAAACTTCTCGTGGGCCACAAAAGTTTTTGATCAAGCTGATATTTGATTTTTCCCTTCATCCAGGTCTATGTAACCTTATCAACAGGTTGGATGGAAAATAAACATTACAGAAAGCACTAGAATTTTTTTAATGGTGAGTGTTCAATGACCACTGTTTTCTATGGTATGGTCCAATTGAGATATTAATTTGCTTCATTTTTAGTACCTTCCCATAAAATGAGCTGAAATAACTGATGGACGGAGTGGATATTCTACACATACATCATAGTGGGCCCCACGATCTGGTAAACACCCACTAAGGTGTTTCCCGGGTATCACCTAATCCGCATCCCGAAGTTTCTCGTTGAAAGGAGGTAAACGTATGGGAAGACGTAGCATGGATGCTTGCTCGAATGCATTATTACGAACTGCAATGTGGTAAGTCGGGACGTTAGCCTTGAATCTGGGTCATATTCCAACGATCCAAACCGTTTATCTGACGATTCTCCCTTCTATCATGTAATTTGAACAAATACAAACTTTCATTATCACTATCTCAGCCGATTGATAATTTGGATCGTTTAATTTAAAAATGAACGGTCAAAATATTAAAATATAAAATCCAAGATTTTTCTTGGGTCATTCCACATCCGAGGAGAGCCCTATCAAATAAACGGCTTGGATCACTAAAAGTATTCAAAATACAACGGCTAGAATGAGGATGTATCTTACTGCAATACATCAGGATGTATTCTGGCAACCTCGAACTTGGGAATTGAATTTCTGGAATGTGCGTTTGGTCGCATCTATTTGTTGATGACCTGCACAGCTACCTCTCCACCAAACTCCTCTTTTATTTCCTCATTCCAAGAAAACGCGTCTGGGGCCTTCCTGAGGAGGCCATGTTTTTCAGAAAACGTGATCCACACCGTCCATTTCATGAGTCATGCAATGGATGAGGGATTCCCCAAAATTCTCCAATATTCAAAGTTTCTAACCCTTTTGATCATTGGCCTACAAATAGACCGTTGAGGAACTACTAAACTCCGTGGGGCATATCAGATCGACGGTTAGAACCGACCATGGTCTCAAATGTACTGAATGTTAAGGGACAGCAAGTTGCACTTTCGCTGGGTCGAGGATATTCGCTAAGCCCACACGTGTGTACCAGGCAGCTCGTGTACACGCCACACATGTGCCAGCATGCCGCGTGGGTCCATTGGTAGGTGGGCCACCATTAAAGAAATAAACCTACGGCTGAAAAGCCTGGCTGAAGTTTCTTGCCCCTTCAACCGTTTTCTGATATTGTGGTCCATCGGCTCAATGCACCAGATTCATTTCTGGCAGAAAATTTATACATTGTCAGACTCACCTGATGGACGGCTTGGATATTGCACTCCAAGGCCAGCTTATAGCACTTGTGTGGCCTGCACATGAGCTGCGTCGTAAATGGGTGTAGCGTAGAAAGCCGCTACATTACCAACATAGGGATTTTTATCAAAATAGCCCTATAGTTTGATATAGAGCTAAGTTTTAACCCAAGCTTCAAATGTTATCCTCTTTCACTTTGAATCATTCCTTAGAATGAGCTGGAAAACTGATGGACGGCGTGGATATACAATACATGGATCAAGGTGGGCCCACCTGTTAGGGCCGCATGTTGGTAAGGCCGAGGCTGCACCTAACCGCTCACAATACAAGTAGGTAAAGAAATCTGGTGATAGAGATCGTTGTTGCGGTGGACTATACGCACAAATATCAACCTGGCATAAAACTTTTGTCACCCCAGGTAGGATTGTAAATGAGTTAGTAGACCTGATGAGAAACCCAGTCCTAATTCATTTTGACTCGACCCATACCTAACTTGTTTGTTAAATAATATGTGTCTAGGTGCAAGAATAGATCCAATTGTTAAACGGGCCTGATCTGATTTCTTTTATGTTCAGCTAAACCTAATCCAAACTGAACCCATTTAATAAATGGGGGGTGTTGTGGGAAGAATACGAGATGACCTCTGCGCCATCAGAAAGAGAATACGAGCTGACCCGAAGGTCGATCCAGTTCAGCTCGCACAGTTTATAGTCGATCTGATTCGAGGAAGGAGTAGCTCTTACGGGTCTGACCGATCCGACCTGAAGTAGAGAAGCAGCCGTCAGAAACGACCTCACCAGGTCGACCGCCTTACGACCTGACTCTGTTTCCGCAAGCTTCTGAGTGTGCGCGTAATAAGGGGAAGAAAATCTGGGAGATCTTTATCCGACCGCCGAAAGATCCTCGAAGATCTCGGGACAGCTCCGAAAATCCCAAAGATCCGAGAATCCCTCCCCGGAGATCATGGCTTCGAAAGGGAGTACAACTCTGCAATCTAGGTTTATAAATAGACAGGTCTTCTTCTTTATTGAGGTACGAAAAAACCAAGACTAAGAAAAAGCAGAATTCCAATCTTTCGAGAGATCGCTAACTTAAGCATCGGAGGGCTAACGGTTGAACCCCAGCCACCCCCCTTAGTTTCTCTTTTGTTCTACAGGATCCGACCCTTTGTGAAGAAGGAGATCAGCGGCATCCATCCATCAGTGTCAAAGAGTCTTCACCCTCATCTGTTGGCGAATTTACAGCATCAACAGATTGGCGCCGTCTGTGGGAACTTTTCTTCGCAGAGTCCTTTAAGTAGGAAAGCCGTGTTCTCACCCAATCACTGAAGACGATTTCAACTTCACCCTTCCTTTTTTACTATGGTCGGGAAAAGAAAATACAAAGGGAAAGCCCCCGCGATCGATGGACCTTCAGACGACCAGATATCGGAAAATGAAGGATCGTTTCCCGAAATTCCGGCTATCCAGCTTGGTGGAAATTCTCCTCTTTCTGCCCAACAGGGGAGACAACAGAGACCCCGTAACCGAGGGGTCAGGTTGTCTCTTCTAGAAGAGCAGGTAGGGGGGGTAAACCAAAAACTAGGGGGAGTCGACGAACGATTGGGCTATGTAGACCAGCGACTGGACGAAATTAAAGCTTTGCTAACTGGCCTAGCTCACCCAACCGTGTTGAACGATAAAGACCGTGAGGGATCTCGGCATACCCATTCTCGGCCGCAACAAACCTTGCACTCCCACCAGGTTCGACCGTCGCAGCGTTCTCAACACCCCACTCCGATGGAAGAAGATGAGGTCGCCAGCCGAGCAACCGAGGCTGGACCTCGACCAACGACAAGCTTGCCCGCCACCGACCTGCGACACAGGCTCGAGGAACGGAGAACAGCTCGTCTCGCACACGAACGAGCCGATCGTGAAGCCAGCAACAGGATTGACGACAACTTGGGCCCACTGGAGGCCGAGCTGAAGGAACTGCGAGAACAAATGGGCGATCTCCAGAGAGCACAACGGGCCCGAGCCCCAATCGCCGTAGATGCACTGGTCGATTCATCTGAATCACCATTCACCGACGAGATTCGTGAGGAACCCCTTCCCAAAGGGTTTAAAGTTCCCCAGTTGAAGCAATACTCTGGAATTGGAGATCCGGCGGAGCACTTAGAGAACTTCAAAGTCCGCATGGATCTCCTCGGGGCCAATGGGCATATCATGTGCAAGGCCTTTCCGTTGTCCTTAACAAGCTCGGCATGGACTTGGTTCCGCAACCTAAAACCCCGTACGATCAGTTCATTCTCTCAGCTAAGCCGAGCCTTCGATACTCAGTTCATTGGGAGCACTGACCCGAGAAAGCATTCAACTCATCTCGCTGCGATCAAACAAAAGGAAGATGAGTCCCTGAAAGATTACTTCGCACGCTTCAATTCCGAAGCTGTACAAATTGAAAACCTCTCGCAAGATGTACTGTTGCACACCATGATCGGAGGATTACGAGACCGAAGGTTCCTTTGGTCTGTCGGGGAAGAACCGCCTCAGTCCGTGGCAGAACTTTTAGATCGGGCAGCAAAACACATCAACGCCGAAGAACTGGTCAATGCTCATCGACCGGTGACCAAAAATAAGGATCGGCCGGATAGCAGCAACTCGAAAAGACACAGGTCGGAACGAAAGTCCGAACAAAGATCGCCAACCCGGAACAGGCCCGCTCGCCGAACGAAATCACCCGCGCCACGGTTCGATAAGTACACTCCGCTCAACAAAACCATCGAGCAAGTGTATTTAGCGGAGAAAGGAAAATACAATTTCGAACGACCTGCAAAGATAAAGACCGACCCCAATAGGAGGTCGAAATCGAGGTACTGTTTGTATCACAAAGACCACGGTCACAACACCGTGGACTGCTTTGATTTGAAGCGACAGATAGAAGCCCTGATCCAGCAAGGCTTCTTGAAGGATTACATTGCTCAGCGTTCAGAGGGCCGAAGAGATGAAGGTCGAGTCGCCGACTTGACAGAGGAACGAAGCAACAACCCTGTGGAAGAAATCCACATGATTTTCGGAGGGCCGACCACTGGAGACACCGGAAACTCTCGCAAAAGCTACGTACGGCAAGGAAGGACGTCCTTACCGAAGTCTTCTGTCAACATCACCAGCCGACCTACAAAGGTCGCGAAGGTAACCTCACAAACAATATCCTTCACCGAAGAAGACGCCCGAGGAGTCATACATCCACATGACGACTCCCTTGTCGTCGCGTTGATGGTCGCCAATAAAAAACTCCACAGGATGATGGTCGACACAGGCAGTTCAGCCGATATCCTATACGCATCGGCATTCGAAAAAATGAAGACCGACCGATCTCGACTGAGACCAGTCAAGACAGCATTAACTGGGTTCACGGGGGATAGCATTATGCCCGAAGGAGAGATAAGTCTGCCAGTCACCGCAGGAGAAGAACCAAACCAGAAAATAATAATGGTCGACTTCCTTGTCGTAAATACCCCCTCTGCTTATAACGCCATTATTGGCCGTCCTATCCTGCGAGCTCTCAAAGCCGCCGTTTCCATCTATCACCTTGCAATGAAATTCGAAACCGACGAAGGAATCGGCGTAGCCAGGGGAGATCAGCAGGAAGCCCGCCGTTGCTATGAGCTTTCCCTACGAGGGAAAAATAAAAGTACAGTATCAACCGTTTCTCATGTGACCTCTCCTGATTCGAGAGAGGAAGCAAAGGAGCGCGGGTCGCCCGCAGAAGAGCTGGTCGACATTCCGTTGTCTGATACCGACCCGACTAGAACTATCAAGATCGGATCGTGTTTAGAAGGCAAGGTACGAGAGGACCTGATCACCTTCTTGACGGAGTATGCGGACGTTTTTGCATGGTCCCATGAAGAGATGCCTGGAATTTGTCCAGGAGTGATGGTCCATCGGTTAAACGTCGACCCAACCACTAAGCCAATCCGTCAGAAAAGGCGTTCTTTCAATACAGAAAGGTACATGATCATCGAAGAGGAAGTACAGAAACTGCGCAAGGCCGGATTCATCCAAGAAATATGCTACCCAGAATGGCTCGCAAACGTGGTTCTCGTCAAAAAGAATAACGGGAAATGGAGAGTCTGTGTAGACTATACTGACCTGAACAAGGCCTGTCCCAAAGACAGTTTCCCTCTGCCACGAATAGATCAGCTCGTCGACGCGACCGCCGGGCACGAGCTACTCAGCTTCATGGACGCTTACTCTGGATATAATCAGATCCAAATGCACGCTCCCGACAGGCAAAAGACAGCATTCATTACGGATCGGGGACTCTACTGTTATAAGGTCATGCCCTTCGGGCTAAAGAATGCCGGAGCAACTTATCAGCGACTAGTAAACAAGATGTTCGCAGACCAACTTGGTAGAACTATGGAGGTGTACGTAGATGATATGCTCGTGAAGAGCAAACGATCGGAGGACCATGTCAGCGACCTCTGCACTGCGTTCAGAATATTACGAAAATATCAAATGAAGCTTAACCCCAGCAAATGTGCCTTTGGGGTAAGTTCGGGAAAATTCCTTGGTTTCATTGTAAACCAGCGAGGAATTGAAGCCAACCCTGAAAAAATTCAGGCACTCCTCGACATGAGCTCGCCTCGCACAATGAAGGATATCCAGCGACTCACAGGAAGAATTGCGGCACTTAACAGATTCGTCTCAAAGGCTACAGATCGATGCCTCCCCTTCTTCAAGCAACTGCGTAAGTGCAAGGAGATGATTTGGACCTCAGACTGCGAGCAAGCTTTCTGCGAATTGAAGGCATACCTCGGCTCTCCGCCACTATTGTCTAAACCAGCCCACAAAGAAGAACTACTCCTGTACTTAGCTGTCTCTCCAGCGGCGGTCAGCTCAGCATTAGTCCGAGACGACAAAGGAACCCAAAGGCCTGTCTACTACGTCAGCAAAGCCCTGCTCGATCCCGAAACCCGATACCCGACGATAGAGAAGCTAGCTTTGGCTCTAATCACCTCAGCACGAAAATTGAGACCGTACTTTCAAGCGCACCCGATAGCTGTGCTGACTGATCAACCATTGCGGCAGGTATTACAGAACCCAGAAACCTCAGGCCGTCTCGTTAAATGGGCCGTCGAGCTCGGTGAATTCGACATCAAGTTTCGGCCGCGAACTGCGATCAAAGGGCAGGCCATCGCCGACTTCATCGTCGAATTAACTGAACCTCTCGAAATGGAAAACGACAGCAAATCTGAGCCGCCACAAGATAGTAATTACTGCGCTCCGACCTGGTTATTACACGTTGATGGATCTTCCAATTCACGAGGCAGCGGGGCCGGTCTCGTCCTGACAGCACCGGACGGCATCCAAATTCAATATGCTCTCCGGTTCGGGTTTCGAGCCTCAAACAACGAAGCTGAGTATGAAGCGCTTCTAGCCGGCCTCCGCCTCGCCTCTGCAGTAGGGATCCGATCTATAAAAATACATAGCGACTCTCAATTGGTGGTCGGACAAGTGACCGCAGAATACCAGGCGAAAGGGGGGAAAATGTTAGCATACCTAACAAAAACTCAAGAACTGCTGTCACGGTTTGATCAGTATGAAATTGTTCAGGTCCCGAGAAGCAAAAATATGAATGCCGATTCTCTCGCGAAACTCGCCTCATCAGACGACGACGACCTCGGCAGGATGGTTCCCATCGAGTTCCTCCCTCAGCGAAGCATATCGTCAAACGAGACAGCGGAAGTATTTCCAATAACAGCTACCCCTGATTGGAGGGACCCTATTGTTCGGTTTTTACAGACCGGCGAATTACCCAACGACCAGAAAGAGGCTCGGCGCATTCGCTACAGATCGGCTCGGTACGCCATGATCGATGGGATCCTCTACAAGAGAGGATTTTCTTTTCCATGTTTGCGTTGTTTGGGAGCCGAGGAAGCTGATTACGTGTTGCGTGAAATCCATTTTGGTTGTTGCGGCAATCATTCCGGTGCTCGAGCACTAGCACAGAAGGTTATCAGGCAAGGATATTATTGGCCTACCATCCAGCACGACGCCCGGGAAATTGTTAAAAGATGCGACGGGTGCCAACGATTTGCCCCAATTCCTCACTTGCCACCCGAGGAGCTTACTCCCATGACTGGACCATGGCCATTCGCTCAATGGGGAGTTGACATCATTGGCCCTCTTCCGACGGGGAAGGGACAGGTGAAATACGCAATCGTTGCCGTCGATTATTTCACGAAGTGGGCAGAAGCAGAACCATTGGCGACCATTACCGAGAAGAAAACAACAGATTTTATTTGGAAATCAATCGTGTGCCGATTCGGAATTCCGAATACAATAGTCACTGATAATGGGCGACAGTTTGACAACGAAAGGTTCCGGCATTTCTGCAAAGGTCTGGGTATCAAGAATGTGTATTCCTCTCCCCACCACCCGCAAGCCAACGGTCAGGTCGAGGCAGTTAACAAGATTATCAAAAACCATCTCAAAACAAAACTTGGGGAGAAGAAAGGCGCCTGGGCTGACGAACTTCCTGAAGTACTTTGGGCCTATCGGACAACAGCTCGGTCCACCACCGGGGAAACACCCTTCTCTTTAGCTTTTGGAGCAGAAGCTGTTGTCCCAGTAGAGGTCGGGATACCCACGAATAGGACAAGTCAACACCGACCTGACAGAAACGAAGAACAATTACGGATAAACTTGGACCTACTCGACGAAGTTCGCGAAGCATCCCAACTACGATTGGCGGCCTACCAGCAACGGATTAGGCGATACTACAATTCCCGAGTAAAGGAGCGGCGGTTCCGAGCTGGCGATTTGGTTCTCAAAAAGGTCAGTACCAAAGAAAAAATCGCTGCCTTCAGTCCCAACTGGGAAGGGCCTTATAGGGTACTCGGCTCGCGCCGTCCTGGTACTTATTGGCTCGAAGACATGGACAGCCGGCCCCTTTCCCACCCCTGGAATGCTGACCACCTAAAAATCTACTATCCATGAAGAAGTGGGACCTCGTCTGAAACTTATGTTCGAGGTGATGGTTCAGTATCAGAAAAAATTGTTTCAAATTTTCCTAAGTGTTGTGAACAACAGATCGGCCTAGCAGTGGTAACATTCCAAACTGAAGTTTGCTCTACTATCAAAGCCCTACAACTGTTCTAATATAATGGCCGAGTTTATGACAATGAGCTCAGTCACTTCGAGACTTGTGTATGCATGAAAAAGAAAAAAAAAAATGAAGTACACAGCGTTTGAATAAAATGCCTCTGAGGGCTTGCATTGAAGTGAAAAGTTTCATTTACATTGTTAAAAAAAAAAAAAAAAAAAAAACACATTCAGCCTTCGGTAGCGTCGGATGGCCCGGCTGCAGCCCCCTTTGAAGGTCCCTCCCTCGCGACTTCGTCCTCATCTTCATCGTTGTCGACTGGCGTCAGGTCGAGATTGGGAAAATGCTTGAGAACGAGCCGCCTGCAATCCTGGAAGCCATGATTGTACAGCTCTTCAGAAATTGCATTCAACCTCTCAAACTTGGCTTCTGCGTCCTTTGCATCAGCCAAAGCCTTCATCTGGACCTCCTTCAAGAGCCGGGCCAGTCCACCTTCTCCTCCTCAGCTGTCTTGAGAGCGGCCTCCAGCGACTCGACCTTGTTACCCTCAGACTGGGCCTTGGCTGAGGTCTCCCTCATCGCCTCCTCCAGAGACTGGACTTGTACTTGAGATACTTCCAGCTCGGATTGGGCCACCTTCAGCTCGGACTGAGCTGTCTGCAGTTCAGCTTGGGCTGTCTGCAATTCCGTCTGAGCCGTTGCCAACTCAGACAGCTTCTTCTTCAGCTCGGCCTTCATCGCCTCAGTCTTATTCTTCCAGGAAGAGGCAGCAACCAGAGCTTTTTGCATCTGGTGTGTCCGCTCAGCCATCTTCTGGCGAATCATAATCAGCAAGGCCGAGTCCTACAAAAACGAGCTACAACAGTGAGTAATGCGATGGTGGAACGAGTGAAGGAAAAGAAGAAGAGAAAGGGACAGTCAACTTACCCTGAGACTGCTCTCGATGGCAACACCGACCATCTGATCAGGATCTGATGTCGCAAGAGAATTCAGATCCTGAGGGATGCTCTGGTTAACGTCCATATAGGCGTTAACCCCCTCTTTCCAGGTCGCAAAATGCTCCGTTACCGGAGGCATGTCGACCTGGTCCTCGCGCTGCTCGGCCCCAGGAGCGGCAGCAGGGCGAGAGGCCCGGGGTGCCGGGGGAGGTCGCGACGACCCGACCTCAGCAGGGGTGCGGGCGGGCCCCACTGAAGTCGATGCTGTCGGAGTGCCAGACGAACTGGCACGAGTCGTGGGACGACCAGCCGACAGCTCGGCTCGGGAGTCCGAGGTATCCGGCACGTTGACGACCGGAACCCCAGGAGCAGGAGGCTGGGCAGCCAAAGTTTCACCCCCTGCGGGAGATGAACCCTGAGGCTGACCAGACCCGCATACGAAGGACCGAGGCAACCTTTGTTGCCCCTGAGCCTCCGTGGCCATCCTCTTGCTCGGAGGTTCCACCGAGCTCTCCCCACGCTCCAGGAGCCGAGCAGGGATCCGGCGGGATTTAGAGACCGCCTTCGGAGCCATGCCTGTCCAAAGTACGAGGCAGAATGTCAGAGCACGTTACTTAGAAAATTGATAACGTAAAGCGTGAATATCTATATTACCGACCTGATTCAAGGACGGATTCTACAGTGATTAGGCTGCGAAAGTTCCTTTCAACAGGCGGATACTCCCGCGCAGCTCGGATCTGCCTCTCTTGAACTACAGATAGAGCTACTCTGATGGCCACCGAGGCTGCATAGATAAGGAAATGCACGTCAGAATGAAAGAAAGTGGGGGTAAGAGAGGAACATTAATCGAAAAATTTTCTAAGTATGGTTCGACCTGGCAGAGCAAAATCAGCTCGGACCCGATGCTCCAAAGGGCGAAGCTCGTCCGACGAAGCCTCCCAATCCCCCGACGCGAAGAACCATTTCCTCTTCCAGATTCTTGTCGAGGATGGCAGGCCGGTCACTATCGAGCCCCCATGGCCCGGATGGGAAGAGAGGTAATAAAGACCATGACCTCCTAAAGACTTGAGGCTGTACATGGAAAACAGCTCGTTCGAAGTCAGGTCTTTATTCCCTACTCTCTGCCACAGTATGTAGCATCCCACCATACACTTCCAGCCATTAGGTTGAAGCTGGCTCGGTGCGAGGCCTAGGGTGTTAAGAACCTCTCGTACAAAGGGGTGCAGGGGTAACCTGAGCCCGGCCTCTAGGTGCATCAGGGAGATAACGGTTTCTCCCCGGCGAGGTCGGCTCGGTCTGTCAGTCCGACCCGGAATCCTAAGACCAACGGATTCCGGGATCCCGTATGTCCTTCTCGCATTGTCAAGGTCTCTCTGATTAATTCGTGAGACCACCCCGTCCAGCTCGAAGGTATCTCCCTGAGCCGTTCCCCCAACTCCTGGCTCAGGAACCTCAGATTCCTCTTCATTCACAGGATCTGCTGTCCTGGAATGAGATTCTCTGGGATCGATCTCCTGATGCTCTGGTAGAGGAGGGTCCGATTCGGAATCTCCAAACCTCACCATCGAAATAGCATCAGAGCAGGAAGACTCCGACATTTTGAAAATCACAAAAAGGAAGATCTCCTAAGAAGATGAGAAGAGCGTACCCTAAAGTAACTGGTACGCCGGCCGGAGGAGAGGTGACAGAGAATGGAGAAGGAGAACCCGAAAAGAGAAAGAGGGAGGAAAGCAGGATCAGAGAAGAAATGAATTTTTCAGAAATCCGCTAACTCTCGAGTTTTATACCCGAAGGATTATTCGGCGTTTAATGCGAAAATCCCGCGTGGCGGCTCTTGGTTGAAGCGTACAAAAAGTATCGCGCCACTTCAGACACGTGGCGTCACCCCGTTAGATAATATTCTGTTGAGCGCTGATACGCCGTACAAGCGAATGATGACGCCTCGATTTTTTGAACGACGCATTAAATACCGCTTTCCCGCCCGTTGAGATGACGGCGCGGCAACACGACAGCTGTGAAACATTAAGGGTAGTCAGATCGACGTATCTTCTCTATCAAGCTACTCCCGAGACAGACGAGCTAGACTCGGGAGTGGGGGGACTTCTGTTGTGGGAAGAATACGAGATGACCTCTGCGCCATCAGAAAGAGAATACGAGCTGACCTGAAGGTCGATCCAGTTCAGCTCGCACAGTTTATAGTCGATCTGATTCGAGGAAGGAGTAGCTCTTACGGGTCTGACCGATCCGACCTGAAGTAGAGAAGCAGCCGTCAGAAACGACCTCACCAGGTCGACCGCCTTACGACCTGACTCTGTTTCCGCAAGCTTCTGAGTGTGCGCGTAATAAGGGGAAGAAAATCTGGGAGATCTTTATCCGACCGCCGAAAGATCCTCGAAGATCTCGGGACAGCTCCGAAAATCCCAAAGATCCGAGAATCCCTCCCCGGAGATCATGGCTTCGAAAGGGAGTACAACTCTGCAATCTAGGTCTATAAATAGACAGGTCTTCTTCTTTATTGAGGTACGAAAAAACCAAGACTAAGAAAAAGCAGAATTCCAATCTTTCGAGAGATCGCTAACTTAAGCATCGGAGGGCTAACGGCTGAACCCCAGCCACCCCCCTTAGTTTCTCTTTTGTTCTACAGGATCCGACCCTTTGTGAAGAAGGAGATCAGCGGCATCCATCCATCAGTGTCAAAGAGTCTTCACCCTCATCTGTTGGCGAATTTACAGCATCAACAGGGGGGTTTTGGTCTATGTTGTAAGGAACCCATTTAGGCCTGGACCCATCTAGACCCGATTTTTAACTTAGAAAAATTAGGGTTGTGGATGGGCTAGGCCTAGGTAGGTTTTGACCTGGATTTTGAATTGTTTCAGGTTGAGCCGCCCGATTCAAAATTCTGATTTTACAGGCTCAAGCTTGGCACATTAACACCCCTAGGAAAAATGCTTGTATGCCAGATCAAGACTCAAATCCATTAGACCCGACCCATTTACAAACAGATTTGAGTGGATATACCTCTACCTGATCCAGACCCATTTATAAATGGACCTGGACTCGCCATTTAGTCTAAGGATCTGGGTCTAAAATTTAGACCTGAGCTCATTTGGTAAACGAGCGGGTATGGTTTTGGTTAAACCTGCCCCAAACCTTACCATTCATAGCCCTAGCCCCACGTGTTCAAACCCCATTATATCATGTGGTATGGCCCACATGAGTTTTGGATCTGCCTCACTTGGAATCTAGTTGGGGCCCACCGTGATGTTTGTTAGAAATCCACACTGTCCATCCATTTTGTGAGATCGTTTTAGGACATGAGACAAAAATTGAACCGGATACAAGACTCAAGTGGGCCGCACTAAAGGAAAAGGTGGGTAGGAAGATTCCTACCGTTCAAACCTTCCTGAGGTCCACAGTGATGTTTAAATGCCATCCATACCTTTCATAATGTCATTACTACTGGGATGAACTGAAAACACAAATATTAACCTGATTCAAGACTTCTGTGGCCCCACAGATATTTCAACTGTGGACGTTCAATCCTCACTTTTTTCGGCCCACTTGAGTCTTGGATCTGGCTCTTTTTTTGTCATACGCCCTAAAATATTCTCATAAAACAGATGGACTGCATGGATTTCTCACCTAGATTCCCAGGGCAGGAATCCTTTTGCAGGAAATCCGCGTCCGAATTGGATGGCTGACTTCCGTATGACTTTTTTTTTTTTTTTTTTGGTTGGGATGGGGGGTGGGTAAGTCACACACCCCATTGTTAGTACACCCACCCTTAGACTCTTGTAATACTGTGGTCTCGCAAAACCGATGGACGGAGTGGATTTTTCGCAGACATCTCTGTGGGCCACACACGGCCCCGGGAAAAGGAATATCTCCATGCCCGGTGTCACAGCAATCCGCTTCCCAAAACAAGGTGGTAAAGAAATCTAGTGACAATGACCGTTGTAACGGTGGGCCACCGTTTGGATATCTGAAATCCCAAAAGCGAAGGATCCCAATTCAGCCATTAAAACCTCACAGTTGGCTTGTCAGAGTCGCTCCTTTGGCCCGTGACCGTTTACCCATTCGTTCTGTGAGGGTCTGCCAATTCCACACGCATGGGAAGCCGTACACATCCACACGAGTGCATTTGCTATATAATGACACGTGTGTAAGGTCTGAGCTTTTCATCAGGTTAGACATGCTATTTAGATCTTCCGGCATAAATGTCAGGTCATTTGACACCTCAAATGGGCCACAGCATATCAAAAAAAAATGAACGGTTAGAAAAAGTTCTAACCATCGATTCAATCGTTGTGGCCCACACGATGAGTAAAATTGTCTTGATTTTACCCAAAGATAGAAATAAGTCTTTTCACGTTATGGAAAGTTCAGATCACACGTACGTGTTTCATATTTTTACGTGTGCCGCGTGTGGAATTAGAAAATCTGAATGAGAACGAAATTGAATATGGAACTTTTAATGGAGCGAACTACGTATTAAAATGAAGAGTGCGTACTGAGTAAACTCATTGGGACCCACAGCACTGCATACACAGAATAGGTGCGGCAGGTAGGCAAAATAGTCTAATAAAATCCAGTAAGATTGTTTTAATTTCACATAGGTCATAGTTCACCTGGTGTGGCGTCCTTTTCCAGTCCTATTACTGCAGGTGGCAACTTTTGAAGGATCCCAGGTTTCACTACATATAAATAGTAGATTTGAGAAAGCATTCCAGTGTCTCTGTAACTACTTCCCTTTTGTGTATAGACGAATAGGTTTTGAAGACACCTGCGTTCTTCGAAAGTTGCCATCCCTAAGTTAAGGGTGAAAAAGGAGACCACACCAGGTGAAGTCGAAACCTATACGAAGTTAAAACTCTAGTACGAGATATTTAAGGTACCTGGTTTTTATTAGAAGCGGTAGACTAGTTCAGCCGGTTTGAGCACACTGTTTTTATCCGCCTATCTTAAGCTACGTGCACACACCGAGTATACTACCCACATCATGGTACTAAAAACCATGTACCGTACAAGTTACGTGTTTACCAAGGCCAGCTTGCAGCACGTGGCCTGCACATGAGCTGCTTCGTACGTGCGGGGATTGCTGATAAATGATAGAATCTCCGCGGCAATGTCAGGTCATTCGACACCTCAGATGGGCCACAGCATATCAAAAGAAATGATCGGCTAGCAAAAAAAGTTCTAACAGCTAATTCAATCGTTGTGGCCCACATGATGAGTGAAATTTTCTTGGTTTAGATCGCACGCACGTTGGAGCGGAACACGTGTCAGAGATCCAGGCCATTCATTAGGTAAGGTGCACTGAAAATTCCATGGACCAAAAATAATCTAAGCCAACTGATCAGGCCCACCAAACTCGTGTGAGAAAAATAGGCGGATAGAATTCGATACACGTGTGTGGCTCATTTGATGAGTGTAGTACCATGATTTTTGTTACATGGCATGTTCAATGCGCACTCCCTGACGATAATGGCGCATTATAGTCGCTCCTTGTTACATAAGGACACGTGGACAGTCTAATCAATCAAACTGTGCTGTCTATTCATGGCCCACCATGCAAAAGCCACGTGGACCACAGATCATATCCATCCAAAGCAGGCAACCTTCTCCCATGCCCAACAATCTTCCAAGCCATGGATGGGATGGCTAGGATATCATATGATCAAAGTGATTAACAATGGGCCCATGCAATGGATGGTGCGGATTGAATCTAGAATCATCCAGTTGGTTCAGTCTCTGGCCCATGAAGTGTGTGACCGGCCTGATAGACGGTCAGATTGATCATTTCTCTTTTATGTTGATAGATATTTATTGATGGTATATTGAAGCTACAGTAGACTCAAATATCATATTGGATCTCGCATGGGAGAGATTCTTCTTATTGGATCTTCATCTTCATGCTTGGTTAATGTGAATTCAATATGAACCGTTTGATCAGATCATTGACCACTTGAGGGTTCTCTATCTGAGCCGCATGACCAACGTCCTTGATTATCTCGAGCCTTGATTTCCCCCCCAAATGCCTGCTTTCATCAAAGGTGCGGATTGGTTTGGTGAGATTCCCTCTCAGGATGGATTGAAATTCCAATGTGTAGGGCGGGTGCAAAGTTGCCTGCAACACCACGTGGGGCCCACCGAGATGTATGTAAGAAATCCACCCCGTCCATCCTGCTTAGAATGATCTTATGAACGGTTTGGATAGCATATAAACATCACGGTGAGGCCTGGGACGGTTTCAATGGTGTGGATTTCCATCCCCAATGATTCCTTTAGTGTGGTCCACTTAAGTTTTGAATCTAGCTCCCTTTCGCGATCATTTCCTAACATGAGCTGCAGAAACTGATGGACGGGGTAGATTTCTCACAGACAAATCAGCGGGCCCCACACAGCTTCCAGAACTTCCTGCCGTGCGGGTCCCAGGCAGCTGGCCATGATGAAAAGATCACACCAATTGTAATCAAATCAAATTGCTTCTTTGGAATCATAAGCAATACAAACTGAGATCTATCGAGTAGATGTGGATCTATTTTATTTCTTCTTCGCTCAGTTTTGACTGTCCATTTTGTATGCTATTGATCTGATGGTTAGGATTATCTTTGATTACCGTGATTTTTGCAGCATGGCTTGCTTTCAATGGTACTATTATATGGACCGCCAGGATTAATTATTAGTCATTCCACGTGTCATATAGAAGCCTTTTGGAGACATTGCTGCACATAGGCCCATCAGGGTGTGTGTATGGCATCCAAGCCGTCCAATAATATCATCTCATGATGCATCGAGGTGGCCACCTAATGCACCGGTTAGATGTCCCACACGGTTGCCAGGTTGGCACGTGTATTGCAAACATGTACGTTGTGATAAAGCATCCGTACCTTTGTAATCGATGGGCCATGGATAATGGAAAGACATCGTCCTTGTCGCCCCAAATAATGAGAGTTTCCTTCAAAAGAAAGGGACCCATTTGTCAGTTTCTATTTTGAACCGTTGATTCATGAAAGAGAGAAGACCGTAAGACACTACAATCACAAACCACTTCCTTTGCAAGGTTAAGGCAGTTGAATCTGGTATACATATATAAGATCCAAGCCGTCCATTGGGTGGGTCCCACAGTGTAGAATCCCCGTACTAAAATTCCAGGGCAGCCCACTAATCAAGCAGGCTAAGATGCTAGAAGGACGTTTGCATGAGAATAACAAGTCTGATGAACGGCTTGGATCTCACACATGCTTACCTCTTTGCCAAGTGGGGACTCCATTGCGCACGCATGTGGGCCCAGCAGAGCGCTCGCTGCTGAAGACTGAAGAGGCTAAAGAGCGAGCTACCGAGGTGGGTGGGACCCCTGACTGTGGGGCTCACAGTGATGTATATGCCTTAAATCCACACCATCCAACCATTTTGAAAGTTTATTTTGGGGCATGACCCATAAAATGAAGCTGACTCAAATCTTAGGTGGACTACACCACAGGAAACAGTAGTGATTGAATCCCCGCCATTAAAAACTTCATGGATTCCACCGGAACGTTTATTTGCCATCCAACCTGTTGATAAGGTCACAAACACATAGATGAAGAGACCACACAAATATCATCTTGATCCAAAGCTTTTGTGGTCCACAAGAAGTTTTGAATGATCAATCACCACTGTTTCCTGTACTATGGTCTATCTGGGATTTAGAACTGCTTCATTTTTTGGATCATGCCCTAAAATGAGCTTTCAATATGTATAGACGGTGTGGATAGTCACATAAATCACAGTGGGGCCCACAGCCTTCTTTGGATCCTGGATATCGAGGACATGCACGTATCATCCACTCTTGAGTTTGTACAAGTGGGACCCATTTCTAGGTCATCCACACCGTTGCTCTAACAGACCCCAGAGTAGATACGTTATTCCCATAAAATCCACGTTGAAGCTGGCCGGACAAGCACCTAAGCCCAACCCAGACCAGCTCGCCATAGTAGAAAATAGGCCCGTGCAGGGCTGGCCTACTATCCAAATACTCAGCCCAACAGTTCAATCAGATCTCTCAATCTGTGGGCATATTCAAGCCTGAGGCCCATTCGATCTTTGGCCCAAAAGCTCACCAAGACTCAAATCTGTGGGCCACTTGACCCCACAGATAGCGTGGCCCAAAGAGGGCTGGGCTTTAGCCAGACCAAGGCAAGCTCAGCCCAATTAACTTGCATAGCTACACGCAGTCGTTCCTGCCACGTGGAAAATGTGCAAGAGATCCACACCGTCCTTCTGGTGGGCCATATCATCTTCACCATGGAGCAAAAGAAACAGGCTGATCCAAAAGTAAGGCAGGCCACACCATAAGTTACAGAAGGGATGGGGACACCCACTATTAGTTGTGTATAGGGCCCACCGTGGTGTTTATATGCCATCCAATCCATTCATCTGAGGTGCCTCACCAGGATGAAGGGCCCCAAATATCAGGCGATGATACACTGCTTTCTGTGGTATGTCCCACCTGACCTTGCATTAAGGCCAAACACGGGTGACGAACCTGATGGACGGCGTGGATCTCATCCAAACAAGGTCCTACCCACGCTAGCGGTAGATACCCCCTAGTTTAATTGTGTGGATGCGGACCGTTGATCTGTTCCGAGCTAATGGTTCCTTTTGTGTGCCACTGATCAGATGGCAACCAAAGCCCAATACCCTTCTTTTGAGATGGCCCACACCGATCAACGGTCCTGATCACCAAAATGTTTGCCACGTGTACCGTAGGAGGGGGAAGTTGGGAGAAAAAGTGTAGACCACGTGATCACCTGATTTAGAACGGGAAGCCCATCTCCTTCTATTTTCCTGGATAGCAATTCCTTCAGCATTTCCATTCTCTCCTTCCTATGCTTCTTGTACATCACCTGAAAAAACACAAAATAAATAAAATATAAATTTAAAAAAAAAAAAAAACAGAAATCTTTGATGCTCTTGGCGGTTGCAATGATTCATACACGAGCGCATATCAGTTAGCACACACTGCCTACATGTTCCTATATTGAGGACCCCAAATGGTGGGACCGGCTATTGATGGATCATAAGCCCAAAGCTGCTGGCAGATTGGCCGGCATCTAATGGACGGTCAAAAAAAAATAAGTGAACGGTCCAAATTCAACAGTGTCCGGCGATCGGAGGCCACAGTCGTTGGATAGATCTGAATTTGGAGCTACTTCTCATGGCACAGCCACTTTGGCAGTTTCGTTTTGGCACATGCAATGCCGTGGATGGGTGTGCAACCCTTACCGTGGGGCCCACGTTGATGTATGCATTCTAAATCCACGCCGTCCATCCGTTTTTATTTTCAGATCATTGTAGGGCATGAGTCCAAAAATGGAAGCAGATCCAATTCTCAGGTGGACCATACCATAGGAAACAGTGGCGATTGACCATTAATGAGCCACAGATTTTGGATTAAGCTGATCTGACCATTAATGGGCCACAAAGGTTTATATCTTCATCCAGGTTTATGGATGGCTAATAAACATTACAGACAGCCTAGGAAGTTTTGAATGGTAGAGCGGTCAATCACCACTTTTTCCAGTAGTATGGTCCTGAGATTTGGATCTTCTTCATTTTTCGGCTCATAACATAAAATGATCTGAGAAAATGGATGGACGGCGTGGATATAGAATACGTATATCAATGTGGGCCCCACTCTAAGGGCTGCACCGTCTTGGGTGAAGCCGAGGCCGCACCTAATCCGCTCCTGCATGAGTAAGGGTCACATGCTCTCTCAGTGTACCGTTCCATAAAAAAATAAAACCGTTCGTGGACGGATCCGGTTTCCTGACGTGTCACGATTTAATTCGGCCACGTGTTGTTGTTGGAGATGGCCCATCTCCCACAACGGACAGACAAACGGGTATCAAATTAGGGTATCAAATTCGAATCAGAATCATGGTATCAAATCTGAATCATGTCTTATCACGCCAGATCCAAGTCCATTTCCTCGATATTTGGATGGCCAAGTGATCTCCTTTTAACCGACGGAGTCCTTTGGCGTGATGTAGCCCTGAAAGGTGGCGGCTTGGCTGCCAATAGTCAGTGGCTACTGCTACTGGTCGGTGCTCCGTGGCCCCATCATGATGTGTGTGTTTCATCCATGCCGTTCATCCATATTTTCAGATCGTTTTATAACATTATCTTAAAAATGAGGTAGATCTAGATTGCAAGTGGACCACAAAATTTTTGGATCAAGTTCATATATATATATATATATATATATATATATATATATATATATATATATATATATATATTCCTTTGTTCTTGTCTTTATGACTTAATCAACAGGCTGGATGTCAAATAAACATTAAAGTGGGCCTTAGGAGGTTTTCAATGGTGGACATATAATCACTACTGTGTTTTCTGTGGTGTGGTCTACCTGAAATTTAGATCTGCCTTATTTTCCGAATCAACCCCTAAAATGACATGAAAAAAAAAAAAAGACCATGGATAAAACACATACATCAGGGTATGGTTCATAGTCACCTAGACTATTGGCAGTGCAAGAGCCAAACCACACACCACAAATGGGATTTCACTGCAATGGATACTCAACCCATGACATCATGTTGGAACTCTTGTGAATCTACCACCAGGGCATGAGTGAGAATCCAAAAGTAACTCGCCTGCTAGCCTAGGTGGAAGACGGTAAGGCATTTCAACAACAGGTTCCATGAGACATGCTAACCTGGGTGGGTGCATCATGTGACTAACTATGTGGGTGCGTTGTGCAGCTAACATGGTAGGTGCCTTGCGAGTAAGGATCCAAAACTCTTTTTAACATCTTGAGCCTGCAACTAGAAGTATGATTTTGGGGTTTGGTAATGGGATCCAATAAACCAATGTTCTAAGTCATTGAATGGTGGGCTCAACTTATGAAAGACCGGCTCAAATAGGTGAAAGTATAAGTGCCGAAAGCTGAAGATAAATAATGCGCATTCAGGAGTCTACCTAAAAACTACAAGAAGATCTGATCAGCCTTTTGATTTTTCAGTTGAAATGCCCCACAATTTTCTCTACGTGGATACTTCTTTTTTTTTTAAGAATATCTTAGATGCATTAAATGAGAGATGCCCTACCTTATGGAGAGATGGGGAGAGTTTGGATGGGTTAGAGATTTCCCTCTCTCTCTCCATGCCTATCCTATCTCTTCCTCTTCTCAATCGTATTTTAATTTTAATTTCGAATTGACAATTCAATTTCATAGCTCATAACAAAAAGAAGGAAACGAAGAGAATCTTATGAGGGAGACCCATCCACTATGGTCGCACACAAGTGCAACCGACAGGTCTATGTCCAAGATTTCCTATTCAATCATGATGATATTTATCTAGGCTTGTCTTATACTCATCAAAAGAAAAGGCTGGCAGTATACTATTGTTATCTTCACATAGGTGTTTGAGTATTAAGCAAGGGTTTGGCCTCCACAATCATTGCGGCAGTTTGACACGGGGATATTGCTGCTGCTACCACCAGTAATGGCGAAGACGGTGGCGGGTGACGCTGTAATGGCCCAACAGCCCCCATCTTCTCTCTAATTTTTTTTTCTTTATCATTTTCTTCTTTTTTTTATTCGATTAATTTTAATTTAATTTCCTTTCAACTTCCTGATTTAATTTATGGCCATGGTTGCCTGCACAATATTACAGCTTGATGATTTGGTTTTGATTAGAATAAGCTACTTGATGACATGGAATTTGAGAAATTGGTATTAATTAAGTAATAAAATTTGAGAAAATTGAAGGCACTATGAGCACACAAAGCAAAGGTACTTCTAATTTTGTTCTGATACCATTTGGTGGACACCCATGGGACAATTAGGACCATCCAATAGGTATGATTTCAAACATATATCCAATGTTGACATCAGATGCATGTAAGGGTTCAGATCTAAGTCGAGTACAGATATTATCCAATGAAGTTGGAATGAGACAGTGAATAATCGAACAGTCAGCTAATATCTAATTAAAAATTAAAAAATAAGTAAAATGCATGATAAAATGAAGAGATTTTTTACTGCAAAATTTCTGAGGAATATGTATTTTGCCAAATAATGACTCAAGGAATAGAAATTACACGGGGATGCTTTTGGGGGATGAAATTGCAAAAATGCCTTCATTTAATTTTTTTTTCCTTTAAAAAGTAAAGAAAGTTGAGACTTATGGGGCCCACATGGTATGTTTATAACATCCAACCCATCCAACGTATGCGCCCCGCCATGGTGATTACATCAACAAAGCATTTGGCCGATCAGATCATCAAATAGGCTTGCACTTGAATTTAGATATTTTGAACGGTGTGTGTGTGTGTGGATTGACCCACCTTATGATTGAATCTGTTTTTTTTTTATGGATTGGCCCACCTTATGATCATGCTCGATGGGGCATTTGTAATTATTTTCTTTTTTCTTTTGAATCCGGATCCTCTATTTGCTGCAAATAGTAAATCCTTGTTTGCAGCTTTTTTATTGGTCTACATCATCGCATGTTTAGTGAAACCTCATTATATCCTTAGTACAAGCTCATTACACTAAAGCTGCAAGCGGAGATTTTTTATTTGTAGCAAATAGACTAGTTGACCTTGTTCTTTTTTGTTTGCTTCGTGCTTATTTTTAATGTTTGGGGCTATCTCTGCGCCTCTTTTAATGAAGTTAGTTGTCACCTTTCAAAAAAAGATGGTGGTCAGCATAAGTTGTACGGGTTAGATGTGAGACACATATTGCATGGGTCCCACAGTTCTTGATTCTACACTTTGTCGCAAAGAAAACAAAGGAGGGTAATAATACAATTTCTCTTACTTAAAAAGCATTGGCTAGTAACACCACTCTTCAACGAAGTATTCAGTAAAATCCAAATGTTTGAGGAATTTTGCAAAAAAAAATCTCTAAAATGAGTAGAAATATCTAAAGCTAGACAAAAGAATAAATTTCATAACATTATTAACAACTATGCACGGTTCGGTTGGTTTGGTTTTGAGGGAAAATATCCAACCGAACCGACTTAGTCGGTTTTAAATATTTAATAACCGAACTGAACTGATGAATCATTACCAACCGAACCAAACCGGATAAATTTGGGTCGGTTCAGTTTTGTCGGTTTTATTGGTTTAGGCCTCAATCTAAAACTTTTGTGGCCCATAAAATGCTTCTAATGATTATTCATCATTGTTTCCATTGGTATTGTTTACTTGAAATTTGAATCTTCTCGAGGTTTGGAATCATGTCCTAAAATGATAGATGAAAACAGATGAATGGAATGGATATAGAAAACATACATCAAGGTGGGTTCACACAGTTAAGATAACACCCACTGAACTATTACCCTTAATTCGCACCCTCACTGTGCTGCAAAGTTGGTGTCCATGTAAAATTCTTTTACTTGACACGAGATAATTGGTAATGTAGTTTAAATGGGTCCCACTATCATGCATTTTAAAAATCCACTCCAACTAGCAGATGACTAACCCAATTTTAGGCTTAATTATGAAAAACCAGCGTTATCTTTAATACAGGCGGACCACACAATTGGAAATAGTGTACAGGCCACATTACCCTCCAAACTCTTTTTCTTAGTGTGGCCCACTTGAATTACAGATAAAGATGATATTTCGGTCTTCGGCCTAACTTGAGGTGGCACCCTTACTGGTTATAGTGGATTTCATATAAATATTGAAGTGGGGCCAATCTCAACTCCTCTTTCTCTCTCTCACACACATATCGGTTCGGTTCGGTTCGGTTGAAAACGGTTTATAATTTTCACAAACCGACAACTGAACCGACACTCTCGGTTTTTTATATTAAAAAACCAATCCGACCCGAAATAGATTAAAAAACCGACCGATATCGATCGGTTCAATCTAGTTCGGTCAGTTTTATCAGTTAGATCCCTTTTTTGAACAACCCCACAAATATCTCTGAAAGATAAAAATGCCCTCTGGTAATTGGATAAGTGTATATGGTTATGGTAATGGAGGTAGATTAGGCGCGGCCCCACCTCACTCAAGATGGTGCAACCCTTGTCATGGGGCCCACCTAAATATATGTATTATATATGCAGGTCGTCCATACATTTTTTTTCAGATCAATTTAGGACATGAGCCCAAAAAAGTAGATCCAATTCTCACATGGACCGTACCATAGACAATAGTGGTGATTGACCATTAATGAGCCACACAATTTTTGGATCAAGTTAATATTTCATTTTTACCTTCATCCATATTTATGTGCCCTTATCAAGAGGTTGGATATTCTTCCGTTTTGGTCCCATGCCCTAAAATGATCGGGACAAACGGATGGACAGCGTCCATGTAGAATAAATACATCGAGGTGGGCCCCACAGTAAGTGCCGCACCATCTTGGGTGAGGCCGGGCCGCTCCGTTGGGTGATAATCCCATCCGACCAGGTAAAAAAATCCAATATCCCTAATGGAATTTCTCAGGCCAGACACGTCAGGTAATTAGATAGACCGGTGATTCCTACCCTCTCAACTGTCCGCGTCCGATATAAAAATGTCCTAAAATCCACATTACACTCAACGTAACCATGGTCTTTGTTATCTAACCATACCCCTAACCCTAAGTACAACGGAAAATACAAAACGGGAGTATTAGGTGGGTCCCTTACCGTGGGGCCCACCTTGATGTATGTATTCTATATCCACACTGCCCATCTGTTTTTATAAGTTATTTTAGGGCACGACCCCAGAAATTAATTAGATCCAATTATCAGGTGTACCATACCATAGAAAACAGTGGTGATTGATTATTAGTGGGCCACATGAGTTTCTGATCAAGCTCTTCTTTTTTTTTTTTGAGTTTGAAAACAGAACCGTTGGATTTTTTATTTTTAACTGTCCAATATATGTCTACCAATCTGATGGTCAGATTATCAACCAAACACATCTAAATTGGAGGAATGTGGCCCTCCGGTACCGAAATCGGTGATGTGGGTCCCACCTGTATGTGTTTAATCCATGCCGTCGCAGCTCATTTTAGATCATGAGTCCAAAAATGAGGCAGTTCCAAATGTCAGGTCGGCCAGACCACATAGAATTGAACGCCCACTATTAAAAATCTCTTAGAGCTCAGCATAATGCTTATTTGCCTTCTAACCTGTTGATCAGGTCAAAGGGAAAACACGAATATCAGCTTCATCACAAACTTTTGTGGCTCCTAAGGAGATTTTAATAGTGGGCATTCAATCACCACTGTTTCCTGTGGTGTGGTCCACCTGAGATTTGGATCTGCCTCATTTTTGGGCTAGTATCTTAAAATGAGATGGAAAAATGGATGGACGGCATGGATAAAACACATAATCATGGTGGGGCCACTGCACCGACCAGTACCGAAATCGAGTGAGGCATGCTTTCGTGCAATTTTACAAGTGGCTGCGTATCATCCGTCGACTCCGCCGGAGTATAAAAGAAACGAAAGGCAGAGTCCGTACCCGGATGAAATCCTGCAGCACGAAATCTGGGAGCCACGGTGGCCTATGCATCGATCGCCTCAACAGAGCCCTTAAATCCTCGGCCCTCTCCGGCGTCAGAATCTCAACGATATCCTTCCCACCCTCCCTCCTCTTCTTCATCTCCTCCCTCTCTTCCTCCGTCGCGCAGATCCCAGCCGTTAAAATCACCACCTTCTCAATCACCTCCTCCCCGTGGACCACCGCCATAGAGTACGCCACAAAACCACCATAACTAATCCCGCAAACCGAATACCTTTTCAATCCCACCTTCTTCAGAGCCTCCGCCATACATCGCGCCTGTAACTCAACAGACCGTTCATCGCCGTCGGAGGAGGAATCGCCGAAGAATATCAGATCCGGGACGTAGACGTTGAACACCTTGGAGAGCGGACGGATCTGGTGCTCCCACTGCCAGCGGGCGTTGCCGCCGAAGCCGTGGATGAGGACGAGGCTCGGCTTGCGGCGGCGAGGGCGGGTGGGGACCCAGAGATGGACGGAGGTGCGTTCATCGAGGTGGATCGTGGTCGGGGAGAGACCGCAGTAGAGGAAGAGGAGGGAGAGAGCGAGGTCGCGGAGGAAGACGAAGCTGAAGAGGCATTTGAGGGTGTTGCGGAGAATGGCAGTCGCGCGGGATACGGAGAGGGAGGTGAAGGAATTCCGCAAAATGGTGGTCGCGCGGGACAGGAAGATGGAGCTGGAGGGAGCCATGCGTGTGTGTGAGAGAGAGTGAGAGAGAGAGCCTTCTGTTTGGTGATACCGAGGTTTAGCGGGAGAGAGAGAAACTAGGAGAGCGGATTACGCACTGACTGCTATAGCGTCCTGAGTAAACTATGTGGGGCCCACTGTCATGTATGTGTTATCCACGCCGTCCATCTGTTTTTCCATATCATTTTAGTGAATGAGCCTAAAATTAGAGCATATCTAATTCTTAAGTGGACCACACAACAAAAAACAGTGGAGATTGAACGCCTACCATTGAAGCTTTGGATCAAGCTGACATGAAATTTGTGTTTTCCCTTCATCCATGTCTGTGCGACCTTATGAACAGGTTGGATGACAAATAAAAGTCACTGTGGGTCCTAGGAAGGTTTGGACGGTTCACGTCTTTACCCACATTGTTTCCCGTTGTGTGGTCCACCTGAGCTTGAGTTATACTTCAAATTTTGGATCATTGCGTGGACAAGACACATAAATCACCTGTGGGCACCACAGAATTTACTCAGCACGCACGCTGTAGCGTACTGAGTAAGTCGGACGCAATCTGCTCTCAGGAACTTGCATACTCTGACAAAGTGTGATGGATGATACACAGGCACTCAGATACTATTTAAAACTTGTACACGTCAAATGCAAGTAGTCATGAGTCAGAAATTAAGCTTATTTGATTATCTGACTTTTGAATTGATGGTCATTTTATTGAACTGCTAAAAATGGAAAAGAAAATCCAACGGTCCTTTTTCCACAAACAAGTATCCATGAATACTGTACAACCAATCTGATATTAGTTGGTTTTATTTGATCTAACGTATGCCACGTGTACAATTTGTGAGTACCTAAGTATCAAACATGATTCGTAGCCAGAGTATCGTATAACTGCCTGGAGAGAACTGAGACGACAGGGAGTTAGTAATTTCATACTCTGAGAGCGTGTGGTACTTCATACGCATGCACCATGAGATAGTGCATGTTTTTATGTTGTTGAGAATAAAACTCCAGCAGCAGCGAAAGTAAAAGCCGAATAACAATACAGTAGAATATTCGAATCTAATAGGTAACACAATGCAACCAATCACACAAGTATTTAACCATAAGAGACAATACTATTTTACGTGGAAAAATCCCTCAACGGGTAAAAAAATCATGGCACAAAGCGATCCACTATGATTCAGAAGATTAGAGAAATTGATAGCCCACAAGTAAAAAAAACCTAAAGAAAACCCAAGCTTTCTCTCTATCAAAACACTCTCTCATCTCCCTAATACACTTAGGAAGCCTTAGACACCTTAAGATTACTCATAATCTCGGTTACAACCTGTTTATATATGCAACAAACCAAAATTAGAAACTACTTACGCAAATCTGTATATCTGCGTAAGAAAACGCGTACTCAGCCGACCGATCGAACCTCATGGCCGACCGATCGGACCGGTCAAAAACAGTCCAAAGGGGAAAAACACTGAAATCGTCATGTCTACCTCAACACCCGACCGGTCGTGACCAGTCAGCCCCCACTATCCGACCGGTTATGACAGTCCAGGGACCCTGTTAGTACACAGTTTAAAGACTCTTCCAACAATCTCCACTTAGGCTTCAAACGTCGAATCAAATCATTCTCGTTTTCTTCATCATCTCAACTTCAACATAACTCCACCGCTTCTCGTGCCTTCATCAACCTTATCCTTACACTTTCATATCATTTTCTGCTCTTCCCATGTGGCCCTTGGGCACTTGCCACATACGAGCAACTATGGATCCCTCTGTCGATCTCGTAGCTCCATCATAAAACGTGCTCCTGATCAACTTGTAAAGATGGCCACACCTCCATGCCTTCATCCACACGAGTGCCACATTCATCACTTTACAACAACGATTGTGGCCGATGAACACATACCCTTTCGCCTTGAGTGCACTAAGAGATATCACATTCTTCTTCATCTTTGGGACATGCTTCACATCTTCTAGGACTTGTTCAATTCCGTATAACATATCCTGATGCGTACCATACCAATCCCCATCACCTTGTGAGCGTAACCATCGTCCACAAACACGGATCCACCATCATACTTCCTGTATGTCATGAATGAACTCTGGTCAGGACAAACGTGACATGAAGCACCTGAATCCAAGATTCACTCTCTACCGTGAGATCACTTGCTGGATACAGTCAGAACTTCGCAAAGATCGCCACCGTCCTCTACGATATTAGCTCCCTCTCTAGAAGAATTTTCATACTTCTCATGCTTCAACTTGGAATTTTGACAATCCCCTCTCATGTGGCCTTCCTGACCACAATTCCAACACCGCACCTTGACTTTCCATTTGCCCTTGACTTTAGATCCCGATTTAGAATATCCCTCACCAAGCTCAGAATGCTTTTCCCTCATAATGAGTGCCTCTGAGGAAGAATGAGAACCCACGTCGCCGCTTTTCTTTTTCATCGCCTTCGACTGGAGGGCTGAGATAACGGTCTCGACGTTAATGGTTTTCCTTCTTGCTCACAAAGAATCCTTGAATGACCCATATGAATCTGGAAAAGAATTCAATAAAATGCATGCTTGATATTCGTCCTTCATCGGCTCATCTATCTCCACCAACCTTCAAACTAGCCGATTGAATGTGCTTAAGTGGTCCTCCACATCCACCCCCTCCGTCATCCTCAAGGTGAACAACTGCATCAACAGATACATCCGGTTCTCTAGATATCTCTTGGCATAGACATTCTCTAATTTTGTCATCCTATCAGCCGTAGTCTTCTCATTCATAACATTATAGAGAACATCATCCATAAGGCACAACAGGATTGAGGTTTTGGCTTTCTTATTAAGCTACGTCCACTCATCATCTTTCATAGCCTCAGGTAGCTTTCTAAGAGCTTCGTCAAGCCCTTGCTGAACTAAGAGGAATTCAATCTTCACATTCCATAGTTTGAAGTTATTTTTGTCGGAGAACTTCTCTACTTCGAACCTCGTGCTTAATCCCATATTCTCATCTCATATCCAAATTCTACTCCACCCCAACTTTAGCTCTAATACAACTTGTTAGGAATAAAACACCAGCAACGAAAGCAAAAGCCGAACAACAACACAGCATAATATTTGAATATAACGGGCAACAGAATACAACCAATCACATAAGCATTCAACCACAAGAGACAATCCAATTTTACGTGGAAAAACCCTTCAACGGGTAAAAAAACCACAGCATAAAGTGATTCACTATGATTCAGATGATTACAGAGATTAACAGCCCAAAAGCAAGGAAAACTCAGAGAAAACATAAGCTCTCTCTCTCTCTCTCTCTCAAAACACTCTCCCCTCTCCCTAATACACTTAGGAAACCTTGGACACCTTAGAATTACTCATAATCTTGATTACAACCCGTTTATATAGGCAAAAAACCAAAATTAGAAACTACTTACGCAAATCCGCGTATCTGCCTAAGAAAACGCATACGCAATCGACCGGTCATGACCAGTCAAAAATAATCTGGAGGGAAAAAATACTGAAATCATCACGTCTGCCTCAACACTCGATCGGTCGGCCCCCACTATCCGACCGGTCATGACTGGTCATGACAATCCAAAGATCCTGTCAATGCACAGTTTGAAGACTCTTCCAACATATGTGACATGTATCAACTCAATACAAACCGGCTAGATTGTGGAAAACACTGTCTCTATAAGTAACAGTCTAAGATCAGCTTTATTAAGAAATTCTAGCTCTTGATTCGTGTGCACTTAAAATAGAACCATTGGATCTTCTTTTATTTTATCCATCTAATAACTGTCCATGAATCCTGGTGCTAGTAAAAATCGGGCAACCGGTGTGGCAGCGAGATCTCCGTCGCTAGGCGTAGGGTTGCCTCCGTAGGCATGCATACGATACCCAAACAGGTCGCTCCCCAAGATCTGCGAGGCAACAGAAAGGAAACAGGTGAAGGTGGGTAGCCGAGGTCCAACCGTTCACCCTCTGATGGTTAAGTTAGTTCGAAAGTCAGAGGAGCAAGAGTTTGGCTTATAGTCTTAGATTGTGTACCTCTATCAATATGAATGGGGGTTTATACAAGAGGATGTCATTACCGACTCTTGTCTTGATAGGACAGGTGAGGTGACACGACCTCACCTACCACAATAGTCATCATAGTGTTTGAAGGGGCAACGTCGACGCCCCCCACCGCATTTATTACCATATCGCATTGATGAGGGCATGTGCAGGAGTCATCCCACTTGTCTTTGTCGAATTTATTAAGGATGGAGAGGGGGTCTTGTACTTTCGTACTATGACTCTCTACACAACTGTGCCCTTGATGAGCTCAGTTCGGCGTCTGAGCCGAGCTCGAGAAGGCCAGACAAGGAGAGGCGAAGTCGTAGATGAGTAGGTCGATTGGCGCCGAGTAGAGCTCCCCGTGTGGCAAGTTTTTCAGTAGGATTCTCGATCCCTCCACTGAGGCCAAGCTAGAGATCGGGTGTCGGGCTCCTAAGTCGGCCACTTCGACCTTCGGGGTGCCTAGTGACCTAGCTCTATGTCCCTCGGGGCACCTATGCCGTCGGGCTTGACCTGTTCTGCTAGGTGCACCGGGGGGGGGGGGGGGGGGGGGGGGGGTTCGTCTAGAGCTCGATCAGCTTGGAATATCCCCACAACAAATCCTATCGGAGAATAATCAAACGAAGACATAGAGACCCATAATTTCGACGGTCTGATTTGAATTACTTACATGACAAAAATGCAATTTCTTAAAAATTTCTAACAACCTGCACCAGGACGTGAGTAGTATCCTACACAATGGGGCACATAGTCCGGTGATCCAGACCATTGATCTGATGGAATATACATTGGATAGTACGTGAGTAGTATCCTACACAATGGGGCCCATAGTCCGGTGATCCAGACCTTTGATCTGATGGAATATACATTGGATAGAGGGGAAATGAAAAAATATCATGTATTAGAATATCCTAGCCCTTCAAGTAGTGTCCTGTAATAGACGGTTGAGAGCAAAGTGCAACAATGGCCCGTGGAAAAAGGATGAAGATTGGACAGACGTGATTTTCATTTTGAGAGATTTTTAACGTTAGATATCCGAGTCTTGATCAACGTAAGATGGCCCATCTCGTAGCAAATAGATACATCATGACACTGCTTACGTTATGATGCTTCAGCGCTGTACTTGGTCGTATCTGTACGCATCCTACTCTCGAGGAGTTCGTTTTTTGTTTGTCGCTACTCATGATTCAGCATGTGTCGCCGCACACTAGGTACAAGATATTGAGTTGTTCGAGGATCAGAACCGTCCGGCGTTTTGTAATATAAATCAGTATAGGGCTGAACGGATGACTGTGTCCATCTCCATCTGTAGATGAATTTAGAATAATGAAAAGAATATTTTCAAGCAACAACTCCAAAAATCAATGGTTAGGATTGTCATTGTAGCATGATTCTGCCGGTATCTTATTTTCTATGGTGGATGTCATTATGTTTCCTGTGGTGTGTTCCACTTGATATTTGGATCTGCTTCATTTGTCGGCCTATGCCCTAAAATGAGCTGGAAAAAATGGATTGACAGCTTGGATATAGAACATATACATCAAGGTGGGCCCCACAGCGCCACCACCCAATGCACTTTCGTGGTTAGCTACGCACAATGGATATTGAAACAAACACAATCTCGAGGGACGTTTGATATTGAAAAGCATCTCCCAACCGTCAACGTGGATGTGTCTCAAATCCACCCGTCCAAATATTGAAAATCAACTATTAGAGCGATTTTGACCAATGGTCCATATCCAATCATATGTGTCCCATCTGATGATCAGTTTGCCTACAATTGGGCTTTGGAAACTATGCTGTGCAGCCCACCTGATGGCTGGATTCGACTGGATTTTCGCATTCGGAAAATATAAAGCGTGGCCCACCTTATGAACGGCTCGAGCCTTGTTCAGATGCGCTAGATTCACGTCTAAGAGTGGACAATAGGGACGGCCACTCTCACAAGTAGGCAGTTGCAACGTAATTAGAATAAGAGGATGATACGGTTAGAGCTGGGCACAAACCAAGCCAGCTGGAAAGCTCGGCCAGGATTGGTTTGGAAAAGCTCTGCTTAAATTGATTCAAATAGAAGTTCAAACTAAAATAATAGCCTGTTTGTTAAGGCTTAAAATTTTTACATAATGGGAAATTTGAAAACAGTCGGCGGTTAGTGTTGTTTGTAAACACTGAATTTAGAAATCGCTCTGTAATTTTTTGTGGAATTTTTTCAGCGATGGAGGTCTAGCTTAATGGTGAATTCAGAATGCGTTTTGCGACTCTTTTAATAAAAATCCAAAATTAACCTCTCCAGATAGAGATTTTCTCCTTTGCGTAATACATAACCTAACTTTTAACATTTGGCACTTTTTTGGGCATACCATGATTTATGTGTTAGATCCACGCCATCCAATAGCTGAGGCCTATTGACATCGTCATTGCACAATTTGGATCCATTGTGGGTAGGACCTCTAGCTGTGGGGCCCACCCTAATGTATGTGACTACATCTATGTCGTCCATCCGTATTGAAAACTCATTTTTGGGCATGTTCTAAAAAAGAAAGCAGATCCAAATCTCAAATGGACCGTCGTATGAGAAACAGTGGTAAATGATCATTAAAAACTTCTTGTGGACTACAAAATCTTTAGACTAAGATGATATTTGTGTGGTCTCTTCATCTAGGTTTTTTTCACCTTATCAACAGGTTGGATGATAAATAAATATTTCAATCGAATTCATAAAGTTTTTAATGGTAGGGATTCAATTATGACTGTTTCACATGTGCAAATGTGTCACATTAACATATTTTAAACATCTGAGACGTTAGTTAACAAACAAGTTATTCTAAATTCAGAACTAATCTTTCGTCTTCAGATTCAGACTTTAGATTCAGATTTCAAGTTCAAACTTCAGACTTTAGATTTAACAAATGGGCCTAAGCCTCGGAGTCAAGCTCGTTTGAAAAAAAAACAAGGGCCATACCAACTAGGCTTGGCTTGAAGCTCAATTTGATACAGCTCAGCTTGATTCGGCTCGTAAATTATAAGCACTGTTTTCGTGTTGTGATCCACTTGGGCTTTGGATATGATTCCATTTTGGGTTCATGATCCAAAATGATATGTAAAAACGAATGCATGACATGGATAATACATATACATGATGACATGGATAATACATAATACATATACATAAATGCATATTGTTTCTTGTATTTGTAAAATTATACTTGTGTACTTTTGTTTGAAAAAGGCTTTTCAAGTCTATTTTGAAGTTGCACTCCTCCTTTGGAGGATGTTAAACATCATGCAGTAAAATACTTTTGTATTTTTTTTTCTAACCTTTTAAATTATTTTCTATTTAAACAAAAAAAAGAGTCATCGCATTTTCTATTTTGAGGTTGCATTCCTCATTTGGAGGATGTTAAACATCATATAGTAAGATACTTTTGTATTTTTGTTTTTAAATTTTAAATTATTTTTTATTTAAAAAAAAAAAAGAAAGAGCCGCCACATGTTCCAACTCAACTCGGCCCGGTTCGAAATTTTCAACCAAACCGGTCTTGACTAGAACAAGATTTTTTTGGAGCAAACCAAACTCGGGCCACATGGGTTGGCCCGAAACCCAAATCGAGCCAATCCACAAACTAGGTTGGCACAAAAATAAGCCAAACCAAACTAGGGCTAACTCAGCCTGACCTGGATCGTTGCCCACCTCTAGATATGGTTCTTGACCGAAGTGGATTGCGTAGTGTGCCACACACCACCCGCCTCGGTGGTGTGATGACATCAACAAGTTCTGTAGGTCCCACCATGTTGTTTGTGTTATATCCACCCCGTTTATCCATTTTAAGAGATCATTTTAAGGCATGAGCTAAAAAATGAGGTAGATCCCGAACTCTGATGGACCACACATTGGTGATTTTTTATATATGGGTGAGGCCTGGTCTCACCTTATCCGCTCTCTAAAATCACGGGAGCAGAGGTGTTACCCTGGTAACAGCTTTGGTGGGTGTTACCCTTACCCTGGGCCCCACATTGATGATTTTTTTATACATCCATGTCCTCCATCCTTTTCTACGGCCTAATTTAGGATGGGTTTCCAAAAATTATGCATATCCAAATCTTAGGTGGACCATACCACAAGAAATAGTGGTGATTAAGTGCCTCACCATTAAAATTTTCAAAGTGCCCATCATAAGATTTTAGTAATTTTTATTTGCAATCCAACCTGTTGATAATGTCAAGAAGATCTGGATTAAGGTAAAATACAAATATCAGATTGATTAAAACGGTTTGTGGCCTAAAAAAGCTTTTAATGGTCACTCATCACTCTTTCTATTGAAATGGTCCACCTTAGATTTGGATCATTTTAAGATTTGGGCCAACGCCATGAAATGAAATAGAAAAACAGATGGACACTGTGGATATATGAAAAATACATCATAGTGGGCCCCACATGGTTAGAGTAACACCCACCAAGTTGTTCCCTGGGTAAACACCTAAATCAGCGCCCCTAAAGACTAGGGCTGTCAACAGGCCGAACCTGGGGTAAGTCTCGGCCTGGATTTTGAACTGTTTCAGGCTGGGCCTATTTAAAATTCTGATTTTCAGGCCAAGCCCAGCCCATTTACACCATTCTAATACACTACGAGTTGTTTGACATCTCTACTCTAGTTCAATAAGAGCTTTTTGAATAAGCTCCTTTTGTTCTAGCTCTTGTTTTAAATATGCCCGCTTGTTAAAATCTTCAAAAAAAAAAAAATCTCCTATTTAAAATAAGCACGTATGGTAAAACTTTCAAATAAGAGCTTTTTAAAGGTAGTTGAAGTCATTTTTAAATATTAAAACAACTCAAATATAAGAGCAATTTAAATTGTTATTTAGGTGGACCATCTATCATGTGGGGCCTAGCATCAATGCTAATTGTCATTTATGTGGGGCCCCTCAATGTCCACTACCCATCATCAATGCTAATTGACCCACTTGATGTGCATGTTCCGTCATGTTGGGCCACACTTTGATGTGACCCATCTATCATGTGGGGCCTACCTTTGATGTGAACCTTTTATTACGTGGGCCCACCTTGATGTGGGGCCCCACTTCAATATAAGTCATTCATTATGAGGAGCCCATCTTTGATGTCCACCATCCATCATGTGGTCCTACCTTTGTAGTGGACCACTATCATGTGGGGCCCACATCAAATAGGTAGTCCATCATGTGGGACCCATTTGATGTCCACCATTCATCATGTAGGTCCCACCTTGGTTGTGGATTGTCCATCATGTGAGGACGCGGATTGCCTACGAAAGCCTTTCACAGGCATCTCCTGCGCTCGGAATCTAGGTGGGGCCCACCGTGATGTTTGTGAGAAATCTACGCCGTCCAACCGTTTTGTGAGATCATTTTAGGCACTGCGACAAAAAATGAACGAGATCCAAGACTCAAGTGGGCCGCACTAAAGGAAAAGGTGGGTAGGGAAATTCCTACAATTGAAACCTCTATGGGGTCCACAATGATGTTTATATGCCATCCATATCCTTCATAATGTCATTCCTACTTATATGAACTGAAAACACAATTATTATCCTGATTCGAAACTTCTGTGGCCCCACGAATACTTCAACTATGGAAGTTTAATCGTCACGTTTTCAGCCCACTTTAGTCTTGGATCCCATTTAGTTTTTACCGCAACGCCTCAAATGATCTCGCAACACGTTGGACTATGTAGATTTCTCACAAACATCATAGTGGACCCCACCTAGATTTCGAGCACAGGAGATGCCTGCAAAAGGCTTTCGCAGGCAATCCTCATACTTCATGTGAGGTCCAACCTTCAATATAGGTCATGTATCATGTAGGCCCACCTTTAATGTCAACCTTCCATCATGTGGTCCCACATTCAATATCCAACATCCATCACTTGGATCCTACCTTTGATGTGGACCATCCATCATGTGGGTCCTGCCTTCTTGTTGACCATCTATCATGTGGGGTCCATTTGATGTGGATAGTCCATCATGTGGGACCCACATTTGATGTCCACCATCCATCATGTAGGTCCCACCTTTGCTATGGACCATCCATCATGTGGGGCCCAACCTTCAATATGGGTCATTCATCATGTGGTCCCACATTTAATGTCAACCTTCCATCATGTGGTCCCACATTCAATGTCCACCATCCATCATGTGGGTCCCACCTTTGCTATGAACCGTCCATCATATGGGGCGCACTTGATGTGGATAGTCCATCCATCATGCGGGGCCACATTTTAATGTGGGTCATCCATCATGTAGGACCCACCTTTGGTGTTCACCGTTAATCATGTGAGGCCCAACCTTCAATATGGGTTGTTCATCATGTAAGCCTACCTTTGATGTCAACCTTCCATCATGTGATCCCACTTTCAATGTTCCCTATCCATCATGTAGGTCTCACCTTTGACGTGGGTGTTCATCAGGTGGGACCCACCCTTGATGTGACCATGCATTACATGGGCCCACCTTGATGTGAAAACCCACCTCCAATATGGGTTGTTCATCGTGTGGGGCCCACCTTAGAGATATTCTAAAGAAGAGAAGAAGGCAAGATGGGAATTACTTAAAAAGTTCAAGGATAAACTTGTTCAAAAATTAATTAAAAATGTCTACCCGCTTAAGCTAAGTAAGCTCTTAAAGAAAAAGTGTCCTCCTTATCACTTATTATTTAAGAGTTTTTTTGCTAATTTTTTAAAAAATAAGCTCTAAAATGAAAGCTTTATCAAACTGTCGATTTTCATAATAAGAGGTTATTTATTTAAAATAAACAAATAAGTTCTTATTAATAGATTTGCCCAATGCCTATTTTTGGAAAGGAACCTTTTTTTTCTGCCGGAATGGATTTACAAAGACACCATGGGCTGATCCCACCCGACAAAACCTAACCCGGACTTGACCCATTGCCATAAACCTAACCCGAACTCAACCCATATCACATGGAGGGCTGGCCCGCTGGGTTATAATTGGTCTGTAATACAAGGCACAAGGGCTAGGATGGCCTAAACTTCAAGCCCATTTATTAAGTTGGCCGGGCTCGGGATGTATGTAAGAGCCCATCAGCCCAACCCCAGCCGCGCCTATCCAGGTTGTAAAGGGCAATTGGGTGGTGTGTCTTGCATAAGGAGGCACACCTAATGACAACCCAGATCTTGTATGGACCATGGCTAACATTCATGGGCTGAGCTCGCACATGTTTGTTTTGGTTCATCATGACCTAAGCTAGCCTGGGCTTGGGTTTGGGTTTATTATGGAGATGGGCTTGGCTACAACTTGGCTTGTGCTGGGCCTGGCTTGTTGACAACCCAAATCATATGGATGTCCGACCCTTGTCAAACCTTTAACCATCCAACCACATCTGTGTGGGGACCCACCATGATATATCTGTTTATCCACGCTATCCATCCATTTTCTAAGGTCATGTTAAGATATGGGCCCCAAAATGAGGAAGATCTAATGCTATAGTGGGCCACACTAGAGATGACTCTTGCATTTAATGCTTTGTGCATTTAATGCTCAATTAATGTAACTAAGCTTACTATTTGGTGTGGTCCACTGTAGCATTAGATCTGCTTCATTTTTGAGCCCATAACTTAGCATGTTCTTAGAAAAGGGATGGATGGCATGGATAAATGGATACATCACGGTGGGCCCCCCACAGATCTGGTCGGACGCTTAAAGTTCCAACCAAGGGTAGGACGAATACACGTCCAGGGGCAGTATGCTCAAAATGGCTCGTATTAGCTCAAAATGACTAGGATGGGGTATTGACCCCTCCAATGGCTCAGTAGGTCCCACCATGATGAATGTATTTTATCCACTCTGTCCATCTATTTTTCCATATCATTTTAAGGCATGAGATAAAAAAAAAGAAGAGGTAATTCCAAAGCTCAAGTAGACCACGAACTGGGGATTAAATGCAGATTGTTAAAAGCTTCTTTAGGCCGCATAAGTTTTTGATTAAGATGATATTTTGTGTTTTCCCTCCATCCAGGTTTATGTGACTTTGTGAAGAGGTTGAATGACAAATAGACATCATAGTGGGCCTAAAAAGATTTCAAATGTTGGCATCATTATCCCCACTGCATCATATGGTGTGATCTACTTGAGCTTTGGATTTGTCTCATTTTGGGTTCATACCTTAAAATGATCTATGAAAATGGATGGACGGTGTGGATAAAACACATACATTTTGGTGGGCACACAGAGCTTTTCCGGCACAACCAGACCGCTCAAAAGTAAGGCTGTCAATGGACCGGGTTGGCCCAACGGGCTTCAGGCCTGGCCCACCTTGGGTCAAGCTAGGACTAGAGTATTAGGTCCATGGGCCAGGTTTGAGCCTAAACTATAAATCCAGTTTTCAAATGGGCTGTTAAAAACCCGTCAGCCCAGCCTAACTTGGATATATTTTTTAAATTTAAAATTTAAATTAAAATATTTTTCTCTCTTTTAAAATTTAAATTCTACATAAATTTTTTTCAAATATTTATTTTTCTCTTAAAGCTCCTTTTATTCTCTATAGTGTTGATGAATTTTTTCATATATGAAAAATCACCGAACTAAAGGACAGTTTCTCTCTATGTGGAAAGGTCAGGCCATGTTATTTTGGACTGGGCCTTGCATTTGCATTTTGAGTCGGCCATGGGCTAATTAATGTGGCCTATGAAGGGCCCAGGCTAGGTTTAGGCATGTGTTGAAGGAGGCAGGCTGGGTTTGCACAGAGCTTGGCGCGCCCATCGACACCCTACTTAAAAGGTATGATGATCACACCCGTGTATTTAGCTATTGTAGACGTGTCGCACATATAACTCAAATAAAACCGTAGAGTCAGTGGCAACACACCAGATAGGTCCCAAATATCCTCAAACATTTAAAACCCTGCCATTGGACATTAGCTAGTGGACACTTTACCACTTTCCATATTAACCGTTCATTAAATGATCACAGATCATTCAGTTATCCTATCCATTCATTAAATTATTTGGCATCTTATCCATCTAAATCAAGATCCACCTTTCTGAATGCTTAAATCGAGTTACTTATATGCCACGTATGCAGTATATGAGTGCACGAGTATGAACCATCACACTCACGAGAGTATCGATTCTTTTCACTCGTTTTGTAATTGTTAATAAACCCCAGGGCTATTTTCGTAAATTTCCCCGCCACTGTTACCTTCTTCAAAACAGCAGCAGCACAGCAGCAGCAGAACTCAAGGGGCGGCGCTTGAACTTCACTGCGATGTCTACTCGCATCCAGAAATTCGACGACTTCGTTAAGGTACACGCAATCCTACTCGCATCTTCAGCCATCCCTCCCTCTCTCTACAAGCAGCTCTTCCTCAAGCTCTCCTCCGAAACATTCGATGGTGGGGATTTCTTCCAAGTCGAGCCATGCGAGAACGGACGGCAGAGGCGCCTCGTCCTCTCCGCAGACTCCTTGGCCAAGGAATCGGATATCTTCCTCGTCGACCACGCGTGGACGTTTCGCCTATCCGACGCGCGGAAGCAGGTTAGTATCATTTCTCAATTACAAATACTGAGGCCGCGTTTGGATGTGAGGTTGGTTTTGATTGCGATTATTCAACTTTGTTTTGGTGGTCGTTTGATGCCTCAAAAGAGTTTCAGGTGTAAACTGTTTAGGGCCCGTTTGGATGCCTGTAAGTTCTTTAAGTTGCAAGTAACTTACAGGATGTAAGCTGCAAATCACTTAGGGGTCGTTTGGATGCTAGTAAATCATTTACTAGTAAATGACTTAAGTGATAGGAAATGATTTACTACTGTCAGTTTGGATGTAAGTTGTAAACGATTTACTAGTAAATAATTTACAGTGTTTGGATAGCCTGTAAATATGTTATATCCTGTAATTGTATATTCACACCTGAAAAGCAAATCAGCAAATAACACTCAAATTGCATATTGGAATTTCCTTTCAAGTGGATCATTGGGTTAAGCCCATGTCACTAAAGCTTAGAATTATTCCTCAAAGAAAACCAAGTAGTATGTGAGCCATACAAGTGGGCCCACGAATTCGAGGCCGCCGGAGGTGGTTGAGATCGTCAGTCTGGTAGAGAGCCGCTGCCGGAAGGGTCTTTGAAGCTTGGAAGATCACCAGAGGGAGGGAGGGCGAGAGATTACAGAGAGGGAGAGGAAGAGAGAGCCGTTGGATAGCCTACAACAGTCAGGTGCGAATCTGTTTTATAGCAAAAATTTCAAAAATAGATCTGTTGCCATTTACAACCCCTCATCTCATTTACTAGTAAATAAAATCTCACCTTTTTGCTAGTAAATGAGAGAAGACATTTGCTAGTAAATGTCTTACAGGTAGTAAATGATTTACTAGCAAATGGGAGCATCCCAACACAAAAATGGCCCATTATTTACTAGCAAATGATTTACAGGCTATCCAAACGACCCCTTACAAGTTAGTTTTTGTGTTTGGGTATCCTGTAAGTTAGTCATAGGTAAAAAGCTGTATATTCACACCAAGCGAGTAGGGACTAGTTCCAAATTTGTTTTCTTTCTTTTTTTTTTAGAGGGGTGAACCAGGTCCATGCAGCAGTGTAACACAAGGGCGACGCTTGAGCACTCCAATAGCAAGCTACTGTGGTGGGCCCTCCCCACAAGAAATTAATGTAATATCATGTGACTCGATGGACCACGCATCAGATATTAAACTAATAAGAAATAAAATCTGATTGACACACAAAAAAGCTTGGCAAAAAATACGTCATTTTGTTACGCCCATCTAGGTGAATATTTGAGCTGATTCTTAGGCTACACCAATCATGAGGCGGACAAATAAACATTATGATGGGCCCTAGGAAGTTTTTAATGGTGGGCGTTATTGGTTTGTCCCACATCGGTAGGGAGGGGGGTAGGGTTTGTCTTCATATATACTGGGGTCACTCCACCTAACAGGTTAGCCTTTTGGGTGTGACACAATAGTGGTATTAGAGCTAAGGTTATCTGCCCGAGCCATGCCCTAGGCCCAAGTAGGCGGGAAGGAGGGAGAGGCCCCCGTGCATGTGTGTTGCATGCCCCAAGTTCCGTTGTGGGGAGGGGGATTGTTGGTTTGTTCCACATCGGTTGGGAGGGGGGCAGGGTTTGTCTTCATATATACTGGGGTCACTCCACCTAACAGGTTAGCCTTTTGGGTGTGACATAACAGGCGTTCAATCAACACTGTTTCCTATGGTGTGAATTTGCATCAGCTTCATTTTTGGGCACATGCCCTAAAATGAGCTGGCAAATTTGATGGACGACATGGATATACAAAACATATGCTATGTGGGACCCACTGTCACGACCTCATCGAATCAGGGTCCTTACTCATGCCTTAGTGGTAGACTTATAAGAGTTTTAACACGAGGTCATGGGTTCGAGTACCCATTATGGTATAAAAAAGCCACTATGGTGTGAGTGCCTAGGTCTGTGTGGGGTGTGAGTGCGTGTGTAGAAAAAAAAGAAGTGAAAACATAGCTCACAATCATGTAACTTTCCTGTAAGATCTGCTTGTAACTTACTTACAGGTAAGTTTCCTCCCCCAAACACCACCTATAAATGACTTTCCTGCAAGTCACTTACATTTTATAAAAGTTTCAGGCATCCAAATGAACCCTTAAATGCTATGCTGGATGTTTGGCTTTTAAGTGGTGAAGTGTTTACAAGTAAACAGTTTATGTGTTTTTCTAACCCGTAATATGTTTACAATGTATAAACTAGGTATTCATACCATATAGTACTTGGGGCGGTCTATCCTGCCAAACTTTTCAAATCACATAAAAAGTAACTTGATTTTTTTCTGGGGGCCCTGGGGGAGCATCAAGGGACGCACATGCTATGTGGATTGGATGTGCTGCACCCATCACAATGGGCCCCACACACAATTTGAAAAGTTTTTCTGTGGTTGGTTTCCCATCCAACTGTTCCCTTTTGTGTAGTCTACCTGATCATCAATCAGCCTTTTTTTGGGCCAGAGGAGAACATCAAGGGATGCACATGATGAACAGATTGGATGTACTGTACACATCACAGTCAGCGCCACACAGTATGCGTGTGTATCAACCATTGTATTCTGTAACGTATGGTGTCTTTTCAGGTGAAAAGACATTAACTGTAATTTGAAACATAGATTTTTGCCTGAAAAAAAGAGGAAGTCATTTTGCTAATACCTTGACACCTTGCTAAAGTATCAAAGAAATTCCCCTACTTGTGAGTGGTCAGAACACATGTTAGGGATGGGTAGACATCACATGTCAGAGATCCTGGCATTCGTTAGGTAGGGTACACCATGAACATGCCAAGGACTAAATATTATGTTGGGCCGCTGATGAGGTAGGTCAAACTTGTATAAGAAATGAGCCATCGGAGAAAGTCCAATAGTCCAGATTCAACGTCCATGTGGGGCTCACTTGATGAGTGTTCCGCCCTAATTTTTTTTGTTTATGGCATGTTCAAAGTGTGCCCTATCTAATGAATGGCCTAGATCTTTGACATGTGTGCTGTATGTGCATAGATTTGACGTAGTCTGCTTCCCTCAAATAACATCTGCCCATTTAGTACAAAAATGCTCATAGAGATGTCTCAAGGTGCTGAATGAAAAAGCAATATTTTCATTTTTGGTTTTAGTAAACAATAATAAAATGCTCATTTAAGTGATTTTGGGAATTAGAATTGTTGCCTAAAAACTCTTATTAAAGCAACACCAAACTGGCCCTAGGTTTGACTCGAAACGAATGCTAGTGCAACAAAGTGGAGAGTTGGATAGTCTTTTATAGAGCCCACATGCATGTACAAGGAGGCAATCCATAGGCCACCCATGTTGCAAAGTGGTACATGTGTGCGAGATCGAAGCGGTCCATCAGTTGTTTAGATGCCCTTGACCAATTTGGGTCTGTCCAATAATCATGGATGGCTTGTAAAGCATTGTTTTCTTTCTAACATCGTGGGCTGTTTGATGAGCAGACTGGCCTGATTTTTGGCAGGGGCATCTGCAGAGAGGGACACATCAGATGGACAGTTTGGATCTCAAACACATTTTCGACATTGGCACATAGGGTGTAGATGAGCTCACTTGTACATGCTCTGTGGGCTTAGCGTACCTTTATTTTTTTCGATTGCAATACATTTAGTATTAGAATTGATGTCAATTATACATCTAGAAATACGAAGGTTGTGTTTGGCTCATAGCCATTTCAGGAGAGGAGAAACATTATTGGTGATTTTAGAATTTCTACCCTGGGCAGAATTTTAAATGGGACTGTTATTTTCTTTGTTGGAGTGGAAAGAAAGAGCTCTTTCCTATCCAAATGAGTACAATTCATGTTTTCTTTTTTATGTTTTTTGGAAATTCTAGTTAGAGTAGAAATCCAAAAAATTGTGAATAGTTTCTCCTGCGGCTCAGGCCAAATGTAGCCTTATGGTGCATTTGGATGCGTTATTGAACCAGGTTTTGAAAAGGCATCATAATGCTTGTAATCAGTGTTCGAAGTTTCGGTATCGCTACAAGTTTCGCTAGCCGGGGATACGGAAACAATATCGATATCGCCGATAATATCGCTGATAACCGGAAATGCGGGGAAAATGGGAAAAACAGTGGAATTTTCATTGAAACCTCAGGAGTTGATAAAATACACATATTTGCATATTTAGGAATAAAAAAATTGCATAAAGAATGCATACATAATAGGTTTCTCCTAAAAGCATGTGTTGCTGTAAGAAGTCGGTCCAATCATCTCATCCATCCAAAATCTGAACTTCCATCCAAACATCCATTGATATTTTAGAATATCGGTAACACATGAAATTTCCAAACAAATCGTTAACAACTGAAAAAGAAACTAAAGATTGTGGTCTCGTTATTGTCATGTTGCGATAATGATAATATCGTGATATTATCAATGTTATCGTCAACAAATTGAACGCTGTATACAACCATGCACCCATAAAAAAATATGAAATGAGAAATTTTTAAATATATAGATTTTTGGCATATCGATACATTGGCGATATTATCGAAATATTGTAGATACATTGACGATACAAGTGACACTTGGAATTTACACAGTAAAAAATATTGGCGATACATTGATGGGATCAATGTATTAACAATAAAAATGACTCCTGGAATTTACACAATTGAAAATATTGACGATATCGATACATTGACAATATTTAGTGATACATCACCGATATCAAGAATTTTTTATACTATCAGTGTTATCGGTATCGCTACCAGTGTTATCGGTGTCGCTAAGCTAGAAATAGAGATAATATCGGGGATATTTCGATAATATCGGAGATAATGCAAACATTGCTTGTAATAATGTCTGTTATAATGGGCACGATCACCCTATGTTGTGTCATGTAGCAGAAACAACTGTTAAATAAGATCAGTTGTTTTTTTTTATATAACAGCCATTATGTCACAGAAGCTACTAACTGAACAGATCTGTGTGCATGCTGAAGCATTTTCCTTATGATGCAGGATTAACCAGCACTTCCTAGTATTTACTGCAATGAACTCAATTACTTGAATGCCTCATAGAACCCTGACATTTTCTTTCCTTTTTCTCACTATTGAAACTTCTTGGAATCTTGGGCACATGCAGCTGCAGGAAGTTCCGGGGTTAGCTCAGAGGATGGCTGCATTGATGTGCGTAGATATTGACTTGAGCTCAGATACTGAAGCGGAGGAGTTTGAATCCAATGGGCAAGATGAGAACATTGCCAAAGAAAGTGTTGCAGAGATCTTAGAGAGGGAACTGAAGAAATCCCAAGAGAAAGGACCTGATGCTAAAACGTGGTTGGAGCTTGAAGAGCTTGACATAGATGATGATATGCTGAGCTCTATGGATTTATCTAGTAAATTTCCGGTCTGTCACTTCTCCTCGACACATGCTTTTGTTCTTAGACGATTATAATTCACATAGTAAACACACACAGGCTGTTCGGTCGACCATTTTCTCGGCCCAAGAAACTGTTCTTGTGGAGCCTGCCTTTTGGTGATCCACATCGTTCACATGGTGGGCCCCAGTTTTGGATGGGAGGTACCCCAAAAATGTCCTCCATCAAATGATTTCCACTGTCTGATTTCCTCCCGTTTAATGTGGACAATTGGTTGCAATGGTCCATTTGCATCTAATGGCTAGGATCATTTGGCAAGGGAGTTTGAGGAGCTTGACACAGATGATGATATTTTTAGCTTTATGGATTTATCCAGTAAATATTTGGTGTGTCACTTCTCCTTGGCATATACTTGTGTTCTTCGACAGTCACATTTGCATACACACAGTATTTGCTTCATTTCATTACTCAAGAGTTCCTTTCTAGCTTGTTTATGCCTTGATTCTCAGTGCATCCTGGATTATTTTTGTTTGAGGAATTACAGGGTCCTGCTCAGCAGCAAACGCACAAATTTCTGCTGCACAAGATTCTGAACTTTGTTCAGGAATGGTTTGGTAACCTAAGCCTTCTATCTGATGTGGCCCATTGCAGATGGGGGATACCCCAAATATCTCCCAGATTGGAAGATCCTAGCGACCTAATCTTTCGCCCTTTATCAGTTCAATGCGGACCCTTGCTTTATTTTATTCTTAAATGTCTTTTTGTAGGCCACGGTTGAAGGGCTAGAATTTTCCCATCTAGAGGATTTTTTAGGGCATCCCATATCTATTTGGTGGGACCGGTCAGAACAACCATCTGGATTGCTGAACCATGAGCCCCTTATTTTTTTATACTAATCTTTTGTCAGATTTTGGTGATTTGATTTCTTCATCAAGCTGAACCCAAATAGCTGTGGCAAGGCCATGATGCTGACGATTTGATTTCTTCAAACACTTGCTTCAGAATCTGGTTGCCCTTAACCTGTGGGGAAACAAGCTCAAGAACGTAGAAACAGTTGTGCGGGAAATCACAAGATGTAGAAACCTAAGAGCTGTTTGGATGAATGAAAACCCAGTTATACAAAACTGGTAAGTTCGCCGCTGATATTTTGCTCTTTCTGTATGGTAATCTTCCTTGCTCTTTTTTTTTTGGCTGGGGGGGCACTCTAATAAGTAACTTTCAGTGGTCTGAACTGGTATTGTAAGGCTTTTTGACGGAGTTAACATGTACAAGTGTGTAATGATGAAGGGTTTTTCTTTTTCAGCATAAAGTAGAATGGAATTGCATAAAATGCTAATATTGGCGGCTTACAACCTGTAAAGAATACTATTAAACTTCTGAGAAGTAATGTTGCCAATGATAATATTGAAAGAATAATATATCTTCTGAGAAACCATATGGATCTACCAACAGTGGATAGTGTCTTTTACAAAGGCTAAAGAACATCCAGTGTTTTGCTGCATGATAGGTGATTCTTTCTGTTTCAGTTTTGTGGTAGCACTGTAGTGGTTATTGCGTTTTGTTTGTAAGAGTAAATAAAAGACTATTTTGTGTTTTTTCAGTGATAGTCAGGTTGAGCGTGCGATTCTTGAAGGTGTTCCCACGCTGGAGATCTACAACTCACGTTTCACCAGTAATTTCGGTGAGTGGGCACTGGGTTTTTGTGGGGGAATATATGGAAATGACAAACCATGCAGTTCCCAGAACACTGACAATCCGTTGGAAGGCATTACCAATCTCAATCTGTCAAATAGATGTATTCAGAGACTATCTACTAATAAGGTGAGATGCTACTTTGTTTTTATCACTTCCCTTTTGCACATGACTTATGTTTACTTTCCTAGGGTTGGCATAGTTGTCAAAATCCAACGATTTACTATTTATTATTGAAGTCAAATCTCAGGGAAAAAAAATTGAATCCCACTTTGAGTCCCCTTTTAGATGAATCCTACAATTCTATGATTTGAATCTTGGGATTAATGATTCAAATCCCGATTTATGATTCAAATTACACTTGTTCTCTTCTTTTTAAAAAATTTCTTGGCTTTCATTTTATGTTTTTAAATTGGCAGGGGCTTTAAGAATCTTTTAAATCATGGGTTACCAAGATTATTTTTAACCCTTATCAAAATCTCTAATAAGTAACTGTTGTTAACTAAAATGAGATGAACTCTTCTTTAAGTGGCAACCAAAAATGGCCCAAGTGATGGATCTTCTCTTCAACCTTAAATTGTGGAGCTTTTTCTTATGATTTCATACGTACTTAACTGGTTGAGACATCAAATTGATCTATGACTTATCTGGAATGTTTTTTTGGACGGGTGCGATCATGTTGACCTACATGTATTGTATCATGATACCTAGGATTTAACTCCATAATAAAGACCTACACTTGCTTTTGTCATAGATCTAAGTATCTTGAATTCAGAGTTTGCTTTTTATTTGTTGTGTGTTTTTATAGGGTATCATTATGTGACTTTAAAGTCGTAGGTCCATTTAATTCTTCATAATAATGAAAAACTTATTTGAGGATTTTTTTTTCTTTTTTCGAAGCCTCATCAGGAATTTGCAGTTTATGACTTTGACTTTACTACAGGACAATGTTTATGGTTTGTGGGAACATTATTTTGAAGTCAACGAGTTGGTGGCAATACTATTGGGTTTAAGACCAATTATATAATATATCTCTATGAGACTTTAAATTGATGATTTGCCAGAGTTTTGAGACCTTAGCGTTCTATTTAGAGTTTTTGGAAAATCTTTTCTTTTCAAACTTCAAACCGTCTCATTCTCTTGATAATGTTACTCTTTAATTTGCTGTCATGATTTTCAGCTTAAAGTTTAGGCAATGAATCTTTCAAAAACTTTTTGAAGCCACAAAATGACTTTATTTAGCTTGATTTTTATTAAATAATGTCAAACAATGTGTTGTAGTAATATATTCTGTAGTTTTTTTTTTAAAGGAGCCCTCCAAAAATAGGCGTATGCCGCTGTGTGTGGCGAGCACACGGTATTCTTTAGTAAAAGGCGAAAGAATAGTTCACTCTGTGCTCACCTTTCAGCTGCATGTTCTGTAGTTATCGACAAAATTATGATTTGGAATTATAAACAAATGAATATTTGATCATATCCTAATTTTTAGATATTATGAATATTATTTCAGATTTTTCAATATTGCTGTCGATTTTTGGAGAAAGGAATGATTAATGTTTTTGCAATGAAAGCATCGTGAGCACGGGGGTTTTCAATAGAGCAGTTTTGTTGTTTCAGGATTGGGCTCCTAGAAGGAGCTGTTAGTTTTGGGGTATCAGCCAGGGGCTGGTTTGTTGTTGTATTTTTAGCTTAGGGTTTATGTAGGTTTTTCTAGTTTTTGGTTTTCTTTTGCTTTGTCTTTTCTGTTCCTTTTGTCTCTCTTTTTGCTTTTGATTAATAAAGTATCACCTTCTATATATATATATATATATATATGGAAAAGGTACTCTGCGCTCGACCTCATGGGAAGTTCCCATGAGGTTGAGCTGTGTGGGCCTCACTGTGATGTGTGATAGGCATCCACACCATGAATTTGGTGGGTCCCCTATTTGTTTATGGTATATCCCAAAAATCAGCTGTATCCGGAACTGAAGTGGGCCATACCAACTGAAACAGTGTAAAATCATGCCTACAACATCTAAAAGCGCTTGTTGGGGCCCACCTGAGTTTTGGATATGGTTGAATCTTGGTGTGACCTCTTGTTTAAGTGGGACACGCACAATGAATGGGCTGGATTTCTCAACCACATCTCAGTCGATCCTATAAACAGTCATAAAGGTTTCAATGGGTGGATATTCACTCTTAACTATTGTCTATGGTGTGGCCCACCCAATTCATGGATTAGTCTGAATTTTAGGCCCATGGCCCAACACGGTATGGTGCATCTGACTAATGGTTTGGATGCCCATCACACATCACAGGGGGGTCCACAAAGCTCGACCTCATGGGAACTTCCCGTGAGGTTGAGTGGATAGTACCATCATCCCCCCCCCCCCCCCCCACCCCCCCAACACACACACACACACACACACACACTATAAATCCTATGATTGTATGATTTGCGATTTACAATTTCAATCCTTGTGCCGTTTTGTGATCCAATTCAACTTTCAAGACACTGGTGGTTAAGAGTATACTTGATTTGAATGAACATATCACTTCACAGAAAGTTATAATCATGGGTATTTTGGACCCATTCACTGGTTTACATATCTTCAAAGGCGGAATTGTATTATCCTTAATCCAAGGATATGGATAGCATTGCCGGGTTTTGAGTCTACACATGGGGTCCCTATCGTTTGCTAATCTAGACTGTTGATCTAATGGGCCCCAAAATCTTAATGTGGGATTCCCCCAAAAAGCACTTATATTTGTTGAATGAGGTTCTTTCTATAGTTTTTCTAGCTGTCTACTTGCAGAGTCTATCCCTTGTGGAGTCCATTGGATCAATGATCTGGATCTCCACTTGTACAGTTACCCAAGGATACTGGAAATCTTTGGGTTGTGCATCATGTAATTCCTCTCTTCCAAGTTTCCTTCGGTAGTTATCAATTTTTCATTCAAGATGGTTTTTGTTCAATTGGTTAAATTTCGATACTGCTTACCTACCAATTCTCTCATTGTTTTTTCCCTATCAGGCATTCTCCCCTGCTGAAATGCCATCACTTTCATATTTGAATCTTCGCGGAAATCCATTGGACCAGGATTCTTTTGATGATTTGTTGAAACTCCTGCAAGGATTCACTTGTTTGCAAGCTCTAGAGGTATCCACAATGGAACTAGCTTTATTACTTTTTACTGAAATGGGCTCAAAGCCATCGAGCTGTATTCTTAGTCTATGGTATCTTGCAGGTAGATATTCCTGGTCCTCTTGGAAAAAGTGCAATTAAAACTCTCGAATCTCTTCCTAATCTCTCTCTACTAAACGGGGTCAGCGCATCACATATTTTAGAAAGTGAAAAACATGTTATTGATTCGATGCTTCAACCTCGTCTTCCTGAGTGGAATGCTGGCGAACCTCTTGCCGATCGTGTTATTAGTGCAATGTGGTTATATTTGATGACATATAGGCTTGCTGATGAGGAGAAGATCGATGAAACTTCTGTGTGGTATGCTGCTTCATCATCTCTTCTTTTACACATTTACATTAGTGACATTTTCGTAATTTTCACCAAAAATCTAGAAGAACCCTAGAAGGATCCTCTCTATGCCTAAAATGGGAGGGGATGTGCTTTAGAAAGTGGGCAAAATGCCTCTAGTGCCCTTACCTGTATTTTTAGCTCAAAAGTAGGAAAACGCCTCAAGGATGGGGACTTTGCTGACGTTGGATTTTTACTTCAAAAGCGGGAAAAATGGCTCATAAATGGGCATTTTGGCGCCCTCACCTGGATTCTTAGCTTGAAAAGTGTGCAAAATGTCTCAAGGATAGGCATTTAGGTGCCCTTCCTGGATTCTTAGCTTGAAAAGATGGCAAACTGCCTCAAGCATGGGTATTTTAGTGATGTTACTGGATTTCAACTTGAAACGGGGGAAAATTCGTCAATAACGGGCATTTGGATCTCTTACCCAGATTCTTTGCTTGAAAAGTAGGCAAAATTCCTGAAGGATGGTATTAACTGCCCACGCCTATCATCATCAACAATAAGAACCCTACTTCCACGGTGTAGCCAACTTAAGGGAAGAACAAATAGAATCTATTGCCTTTATGTTGATGGGAACAAAGTGGAAGACAAGGAGATTTGTGATATAATTGTTGAATGCCGTAGAAGTCTCTTAACAACACTGCTACTCAGTCTTTTGTTCTGCAATCGTAATGAGAGTTTTTTTTACCTGTTAGAGGTTCTATCAAACGAACCACATGCAATAACTCAGCAATTTGTCATGTATAACCAATTCCGGTGACTTGTTAATTCTCCATGTTTCTAATGGTAATTTCTCTTGTAGGTATGTAATGGATGAACTGGGTTCAGCTTTGCGGCATAGTGATGAGCCGAACTTCAGGATCGCTCCTTTTCTGTACATGCCTGAGGGGAAGTTGGCGTCAGCTGTGAGGTGCTCTTTCTACCATTCTTATGCTGCTTTTCTCAGTCTAACAACAATTTTGGGTCTATTTCTTCGATGATCATAGATGAAGTAGGTAGTTCCCATGTTCTCTTTTAGTAATGATCAGCTCCTTTTTACAACTCCGGCTTGCTTGGAACCGTGGAATCACAGAGGAATATTACTCACCCAGGGACCGTAACCAGTGCTTGTTCTGGAAATGTGTGTATTGGGGGTTTGACTTGGAACTGTTACCACAAAAACCAAGTCAACTTGGCTCAGTCGGCTGAGTTTCGGTTCTGTGGTCAGGATTCCTGCAATTTCCGTGCAGCTGAGGATGCTCACTTCTTCAATGGGACCCATCCATACACCATTTCTTTCACTGATGTCTGAATGCATTGAGGTCTGGATATCAGTGTCTTTTATGGCCCACAATTTCAATGTAAGACTACATGAGTAGCGTTTCAAGATGATTGTATTAGGCCAATGCATCCACATGTATGATATCAAAATGTAAATGTGATGCGGTTGATTTCTTTGAGATATCATATCGGTATCTGGCATCATGGTCATCTATGTGCATTTAGGATCAAATTCTGCATCTACCCACAGATGGCATGGATATGGAACAAGTATGTCTTTGTGCCCATGGCAAATTGAAGCGTGGGAAATCTGTAATGTATCCGTTTTAAAATGTCAGGTTCAATTTCGAGGTCTAGTGCATTTGAGTACTGCATGATGGCATAACAGTCTTGCTAGTCTTATTTAAGGAAGTGGTGTTCTCTCTCTGTCTTTATGTTTCAGCAAGTTCAGCAACAAAAATTGCTACAATTGCATTTGACTTGAATAAAATGCTTTCAGCTTTTCTGTGTTATGGCCGACACAGAATGTTCGGAAGGGGAGAGAATGCACTCGTGATTTCTTGTTTGGTATTGGGGAGGATAAGCAACGGTCTGCCAGGCTTACTGCTTGGTTCCATACACCACAAAGTTATTTTATCCAGGTAAATTCACCCCATTTATTGCTGAGGGTGAGATTGGTTGCACATATCAAACACACCCTAAACTATAGTAGCACTAGTTTATAAGTTCATATGCTTGTGTTCTTTAGGAGTACGAGAAATACTGCCAGCAACTTCGCCCGAAAGGCCTTTGTCCTCCTCGTGTAGAGGTGTCTGGGACCCAAAGTATACTTCCGAGTGATGGGCACGCCCTTCGCGTTTACACTGATATACCCCAAGTAGAGGAATTTTTAACAAGGCCTGAATTTGTTATTGGTAAGTGCCTTTGTGTTCTAGACTACTCTGGCCATGTTTAGGGGTGGAAATGGGCCAGGTCAGACAAGCATGATTAATTATTACTCAGGCCAAACGTCTGGGCCTAGGCCCGTATTTCTAGTAATCGCACCTTCCATTTTAGGCCCAAACCAGCCAATTAATGTTGTAAGCTGTCCTGTTCCTGGGCTTGGGTTGGGCCTTTATGGACGATTTTAGTTATCAGGCTGGGGCCTGAAACCGCGCTAGCTGAGCCTTTTGTCATCCCTAGCCATGTTCCAGGGTTATTTTGTTCTTTTCATTTGGAGGTTTACTAACCCTGCATTCACCTCTGTATTGTAGTTTTTGTGAAGAAAAATGGGTGAGAGAACTTGTAGAAAGAAGAAGTTTGAGAGAGAGAGAGAGGAAAAACGTTACGCTCTCCTTTTTCTTATTCCTTTATATGTGTAGGGTTTTTACAACTACCTACACCATAACAAGCTATGAATGATATATTTAGAAATAGACCCCTATTTACAGAAAAGTCCCTTCTAAGAATAAAACACCAATAATAACATTGTTCCAACATGTACAGGGCCACATGTGCCAATCTGACATGTGACTTGGACATTTGAGACTTGCAACAGTTTGGCCCCACCATAAATGTTTAGGCCCAAAATCAGGCCTGCCAGCCCATTAGATGGCCCATGTATGGACTAAAACAGTAGGTGGTTAAAAATTGTCAAAGGTCTACATCAATGTACACAGGTGGCTTGTCTGATGAGTGGACCATCCTGATCTCCTAGCTAGATCATCTACGTGGCAAGGCCAACCTGATACATGGCTTGTATGCCCAACAAACATGCTAGATTGGAACATGTGGCTACCTATGGGCTTAAGCAAAACTTCATTTACAATTCTAGATATTCTTTTTGGCGTCTGCAAGAACTTTAATGAGAACATAGCAGATAAAAACATGATTAACATATTCTGGGTTTTGTTGACTTACCTGATCATAATGAAAGTCCATTAGCGAGAAATTTAATCAAGTAAACGATTTGTACTAGTTGCTTAAATAAATGAGGGAAATTTTCACCTGATTGAATGATCTGATTGCCTATTTCTTTGTAAATAGTTAATTAAAAAAAAAAAACTGTTACCGGCCATGAAAATTCTGATTTCTGCTCCCGTCTTTCTTATGTGAAGGATGGCCTGTTATAAATCTACTAATTGAGCAGTGTCCCGTTTGGTGCTGTTATGACCCATACACTAGTTCAGACTTTAAACTCGACAAGTTGATTTCAGAATCAATGGTGTAGGTGAGTCTTTTATGAATAGACACAAGATCTTTTAACTTGGAAAGGCCCCATCGAGGGATGTAAAATGTGGAGGCAAACCTGTATCACTCTTTCATTTTTGGTTGATTTTACGCTCTTAAATCAAAGGTTGGATGGAGGACAGTGTTCAGTCTTGGACGCTTCTGCAACCCCATCTTCCTTTTCACCCAGATTTGAAAAATGTATTGGAAGCTTGGTCTTTTCTTTTTTTTGGACGATAAGCTTTATAAAGAAAAGAGAGAAACTTAAAAAAAACTGTACTGCCTCCTCTACTACTATACAGAAAACCCCCAAGCTTGGTCTTTTCTTGTGGGCTTTCTGGCGAACTTTGTTTCTTCCTAGTCATTCTACAAACCTGTTAAGAGATTTACAAGATACTCTGATCAAGGTTACCTTGATCGTGGGTTGCTGTGGTACACGGTATAGGAATGAGCAAGTGCTCCACCACTTCCTCCAATACGTGGTACAACTAGGATCGTGTGGGTTGCTCTAAGGCATACTACTAAAGTATACATAATCTGGTGATTTATCCAAAATTGGTGTTGCATTTTATTATACGAAATGATGAACATGATTACAATAAATCATACATGCTGCATGCATAGCATTATATTGTATATATGTGATGTTACATTCTAAATATAAATTTGAATCACAACTTATTGATACAAGTCATTGTCATCATCATTATTATCTAAGCCTTACACCAACTAATTTGTGTCGGATATATGAACCCTGTTTCCCCATTCCACTCTATCATGGGTCATACCTTCAGTTCAATACAAGTGCAAGCCATTATTTTGGGTTGTCAAAAAGAGCAATCCGAATTGTAAATGAGCCATAATTCCGACCGTTCTATTAGGAAACACAAAATGTTGGTGCATTAGTAATTTAAGTTCTAATTCTTTTCATAGATGGGGTGGCCTTTTTGTGTTTTTGTCGAGTGGGCTTCAAAACATTTACTCTGATGATTATTTTTTTCTATCTTATGTTTGCAGTAAATGAACCAAAAGATGCAGATATTATTTGGACCTGCATGCAAGTGGACGAGGAGGTGAAGAATGCCGTTGGACTAAAGGACCATCAATACATAAATCAATTCCCTTTTGAAGCTTGCCTTGTCATGAAGCACCATTTGGCCGAGACGATTCATAAGGTCAAGAAATTGCTTATCTAAGGATGCGTTTGGTTTCACTTTCACCAAATATCATGAATAGTCAGTCTAATTCGGAGAGAGAGAGAGAGAGAGAGAGAGAGAGAGAGAGAGAGAGAGAGTCTAATTTGGTGCAAAATATCATGAAATTTCATGGCGGAATCAATTGAGCTACATATCATATACCACTTGCAATAGAGGAATTGATGCGGACATCTAGCCTTCAAAGTCTATCGGCGAAGAAAGCGCCCACCACAAGCATCTTCCTTGTGGTTAGGCGATGATTGAGGAGCATTGAAGACCTTACACATGTAGTCCGAGACATTTGAAAAGACCCCACCTTGGGAAGACATGTGTGAGTTGCTTGGAGGAGATATGATAGGACCGTTGGATCGTGATGATGATGTGATCGGACCGTTGGTTCGTCATGGCCCACTTTCATCACACCATCATTGGAGCGCATTGGACATCTTAGATTTGAGTTTATTTTACGCATTTTTTACTTATTTGAGTTTTGGGTTAGTGTGGGTACGTTTTTTTCATGCAAATGTCTTTTTTTTTAAATTTTGTTAGTAGGGGTATTTTGGTAATTATGCTAATTCCGAATTTTATAAGGGTGTTGCCCTAAACCTTTTTTATTAGTTGTTGATTTATGAAAAAGAGCAAACCTTTGGTTGCCTCCTTCCTCTTTCCCTCTCTCATGGTGCTTCTTCTTCTTCCTTGATCTCCTTCTTCTCTATTCTTCTTGTGCCCCTCTAACTTCTTCCAGGTATTTCATCTTCTATTATTATCCTTCTAAACTTCTGTTTTGTTTATTCCCCACGATCTAAACCTTGAGAATCGATCTAAACCCTAAACCCCCAAATTCTCAAATCCCTAATCCGAGAAACTTTCTGATTCTTCGGACTAGTGATCATCATTGATCGATTGGGTATGACCATGCAAGATCGGGAGGTTCCATCCCTCGCCGGATCCAACCTATACGCTACTTGAATCCCATACTCCATGGTTGTGATGATGGCCCGTCCCATTGCATGTTTCCTTTATGATTTTCTTAGTTTATGATGATTGATGCTAGATTTCATTATTATTATTGCTTTTATTTCCGCTGAATAATTGTGTTCATGAGCATGCATCATATTTAGGGCTGTCCTGCATCAGGAATTATAGTACCCTACACCGCAGCATACCTACAGGTTGCTGCTGCACAAGTTTTTGTACATGTGGGATCCATGTTTTGGTGGTCCACACCTTAGTTACATGTGCAACTGCTTCAAACTTGCCCTTTAGATGCACGCTTCTGCTTCCTGGGCTTCTGCACTTACTAAGATATGGAAATGGACCCTTCATTGCGCCCAAAAATCCTTCCTTCCCCTCTGCTTTGTGAGACAATTATCTGATGGGCCAGATTGGAGACACGACCAAAAACTGTCCCCGATTGGAAGATTCTACTCTACTGCCTTCTAGGCTTCTGCATTTGCTGACATTTCAAAATGGGCGCTCCCTCAAACCCAAATCCCTCCTGCTTCCTGTCACACTTTGTGCAACTAGGGCCGAGATCATTATCCAACGGGCCCCAACTCAATGTGGATGGGAGATGCCCCAAAAATCTCCCAAGTTGGAAGATCCTGCCCCTTTATTCATGATCTACAAATAAGTACTGAAAATCAACCATAATAGGCAAAGATCGAGTTACTAGGATCTTCCAATATGAGAGATTATGCTATCAGAAGTTGACACATACTTGATTGTACCTATGGTTTTTAAAAGTTTGAATGCGACAAGGGTTAACTTTCTTTCCTTCCAACAGGCGCAAGGATCACCTGAGTGGCTTCAGCCTACATATAATCTAGAAACGCATTTATCCGAACTCATTGGAGACTATTTTGTTCGCAAAATAGATGGTCTCAACAACCTATGGATTTTGAAACCCTGGAACATGGCACGGACAATTGATACGACTGTTACTGGTGATTTATCTGCTATTATACGGCTTATGGAAACTGGTCCGAAGATTTGTCAAAAGTACATCGAGCATCCTGCTTTGTTCAACGGGAAAAAGTTTGATATCCGCTACATTGTCTTGGTCCGTAGCATGAATCCTTTGGAGATTTTCCTTGCTGATATTTTCTGGGTATGCAATTCATTTTCTCTTTTTAGGACTTAATTTTCATTAACTCTTGGAAATATGATTTGAGCTGTTTCTCGAACTTTCGGGCTCCAAAATTTTTCGCAATTTGTTTTCTTTGTGCAGGTGAGATTGGCTAATAACCTGTATTCTTTAGACAAGAGCACCCTTTTTGAGTATGAAACTCATTTCACCGTCATGGTATGTTCTATGCACCGAGTTTTTCAATGTCGCCGCCGTCGTCATCATCGTCTTCATCTAAGCCTTATACCAACTAATTGGGATCAGCTACACAAATCCTGTTCTGTTGTTTCACTCTGTTTGAAAAGACAGATTGTCAAAATTCATGAGAAAAAGTTGTGGCCAAAGTTTGATGCTGGCTGCCAACATGACTGATCAGATCACTCAATTTTGTCGGAAAGGACTGGCTGTAAGCATTGAGTTAGGAGCACCAGATGAGGTTTTGTCAAGCCCACAAGCTTCTACGAGGCAGTTCATATAAACACTGACATATGTGCCCACATGGTAGACAGGGTGAGATCCAAACTTTCCATCATGTGTATCCAACCAAGTAGAGACCCTTGCCTGGAAATCAAACTGATCTACTTGTCAGGTGGGCCACGAAGTTAGAAACAGGTGTGTATCCAACCAAGTAGAGACCCTTGCCTGGAAATCAAACTGTTCTACTTGTCAGGTGGGCCACGAAGTTAGAAACAGGTGTGCAGTTTAGAAAAACTTGCCTAAACTTTTTTCATCTGCCCGTTCCTTTTCTAAATTGTTGCCCACCTGATGAGCAGACTGGCCTGACTTATGTGCCAAATCATAAAAAATGATGGGACCCACCAGATGGACGGCTTGGATCTCATGTCTGTGCACCATGCTGGCATGTAGATGAGTTGCCTTGTAAACATGTACCTGTTAGCAAAGCTTGCAATGGGCTGTATTTAGACCAGGCCAGTGTCAGGCCAAGCCTTCCTGGCCATTTGTCAGGCATGAAATTTGGCTCCGACCCTGTCCGTGCCAAGCGCATAGTGAACCACTCTCTCACTGATCCTCAATAAAGTAAAACTTGCGTTCAGGCCAAGGTCCAGCCCATTTATTTTCTTGGCCTGAAAATCAGGCCCAGGCCTGCTCATGGGACTAACTAAATGCGAGGCCATGCACGCCCATGGCAGACTAGGCCAGAAGCCCAATTGGCCAGCCCATCTAGTTGACAGCCTTGCTGATTCATTTAGTTGCAATCAAGGTTCATAAACACTCATGATCCTCATAGTTGAAGTCATTTTTCCACTTTATCTCATTCTCCAGAAATTTCTGCAATTTATCTTCCTATAATTAACTGTGTTCGTTTCCAGAATTATATTGGGAAGTTGAATCACATGAACACACCAGATTTCGTGATGGAGTTTGAAAAGGAACATCAAGGTGCCTTTCATTCTTTCCCTTAGACCCTAAGTGCATGGGCAGATACTCAGTAGAGGAGTTATATGATACTCGGGCTGCCTATGATGCTTGATACTCAGGCACTCAGAGATTGTACACATCGCATATATTAACTCAAATAAACTGGCTGGATTACTGTAGCCCACTGTCGTCATGTCACAATCCCCAAGATCAGATTGGTTGAACAATCCTAACCTCTGATTCATGGACACTTGTTTGTGGAAATAGGACAGTTGGATTTTTATTTTTATTTTCATTTTAACCATCCAATAAATGCATCCTTATGAGAAAAAAAAAGGGCCCAATAAATGTCCATCAGTCCGATAGTCAGATATTCTAAAAAGCTTAATGTTGGTTCATGATAAATCTATGCTGGGTAGCATAATTTGGACAGTTTAATTTGACTACTTATATGCCATATACGTAATTTCTAAATAATTTCTAAGTCCCTGTGTATCATCCATCACACTTCGGCACGGTATCAAAGTTTTTCTCTGTTGGCTAAGGGTATGTTCGGGTGCCCTAGGAAGATGGGGTGGGCAGGAAGCTGGTTTCCCACATAATGTTAAGGCTGTCAACAGGCCGTACCTGGGGTTTTGGCTTCAGCCCGGATTTTGAACTGTTTGAATTGGACCTATTCAAAATTTTTATTTTGCCCGGCCCATTGACAGCTCGACCTAACATGGTTCCAATATGCCACACCATCGCTGACCATTCCACGAAAATATCCATGTGGTTTGGGGTACATCCAAATGCACTCTAAAATATTTCCTCTACCTGTTTGGATAGAGAGAATCCAAAACATGGACATGGAGAACCTGTATGGAATCATCAGTGAATGGAAAATTATGGAATCCGACAACAATAATAACTCCATTGCTTGGCTTTCGGTGAAGTTTTCCATGGAAATGTTAAAAGGTTAATGATGGCCAAGGGGTGAGAGCTATCCCTCATAAACTTGGACATGTTGGGATAAATTGATATTCATGTGTCCTGAGTAGAACCTTGGAAATGGAGATCGAATTCCATGTTTCCTTTTTCTTTTTTCCTTCTTTCCTTCATTTTTTATCACTGACGTGGCAAACTAGATTTCCATGGAAATCAAATTCATTTCCAGATTATGCTCTCAATGCAAACACCTGGCGCATTTCCTTCATTCTTGTTTCTTGTTGTTACAGAAACAAGCAGGCCCCACCATTGATGACTCAGCATTTGGTTGTCGTCTAGTGGGAAAACCATGTTGGTTCCATTCATATGCCGGTATCCTGGAAATGCAAGGTGGGGTCCTGCGGCACAATGATGAAATGTTGAGTTGCCAATGGGGTCCACATGCTTCTGGAATGATGGAAAGTGGAGCACTTGGGATGTTTATGCTTTCATGAGTTTAGTGTTTTTTTCTTCTTCTTCTTTTTTTTTAATAACATTCTTTCATGCTTTAACCCTGCAGTGAAATGGCTGGATATCCACCAGCGAATCAGAAATATGATTCGAGCAGTGTTTGAATCAGCTGCAATGGTACACCCAGAAATGCATAGTTCATTTTCGAGGGCAATGTACGGTGTCGATGTAATGCTTGACAGCACCTTTCAGCCTAAGTTATTGGAGGTATGTATGAAACATTTGGTAGTTAAAAGGCAGTGATTAATCAACTGCATGTGTTTCAGTCGGTTTAAAGTATCATACGAAAACAGTAGGTAGCACTCAATACCTGCTGGCTTTGTCCATGAATGATATGGCCATAATGGACCATAACGGAACATCCTGATATGGGTGATACAACCCCATATCGGTGGCGAACAATACGATACGCCGGAACCGATTTTTAATCCCTGATTATGACATGAAGAGTTGGGGAGAGATGGGATCTAAATTGAAGATGTGGAAGGCGATTGCAGGTATGTGATGTAAATTGGAGGGCATTGGATTCTTGTTGGGAGATGGGGGAGAGAGTCCGCTTTTGGGAAGATTCCTGTCTAGTGGAGATGACACTCAATGAGGAGTTTCTGAGGTTAGCTAGATTAGCTCTAGTGGAGAATGTCATTGTAGCTCGGTGCTTCTATGTTTGGTGGCGTGCCACAGTTTGCACCCCACCCCTCTGAATGAGGAGGTGGATGAGTTTGTTAGGCTTTTGGATAATCTCCATAGAGCTATCAACCGTCTTTTGAGGAGAGCAATTGCATAGTGTGGAAGGTAAAATGCTTGGGTTGGTTTTCGGTTCGTTCGTTCTGCAGGTTATTTCTTGGATCTTCATCATGGGTGCATAGTGGCCATCCTTATTTGACTTGGCATTTCGGTGCTCCTCCTAAGGTTGCGGCCTTCGCTTGGTTGGTGGGAAGAAATAGGGTTCTCATGATCGATGGCCTCGAGAAGAGGAGAATGATCATCCCCAACATTTGTGTTATGTGTATACAGAGTGCGGAAACAGTGGATCGCCTCTTCATTCATTGTCCCTTCCTGAGGGAAATGCAAGATAGATTATTTGCAATCTTTAACATGGATTGGGTGATGTCCGAATCTATTGAAGGCTTTTTCCTAGTATGGCACGGGACGAGGGGGAAGGAAGAACGGGTAGGCACTTTAGAGGCGTGTTCTTGTAGTGGGTATTTGGTCTTTATGGGAGGAAAGGAATAATCGTTGTTTTTCAAAATCGGAGTTGGTTAGTGGTGGGTGTGCTCAGAGGGGTTAGACTGACTGTTATGGGGTGGGCTTCATGTAGCAAGTCCTTCGCTGATTGTAAACTTGCCATTGTGGATTGGGTTTCATTTTTGTAATTTGCTGGAAGCATTCCATGGTGGGCCCAACAATGGCATCCTAGAACAACCCAACCATCTGATTGTGTGGAATTTTTTCCGTGTTGCATATCAACTGCCGAGTGGATCGCTTTGAAGCGTCCATTTGGAACCCATGTATCGATTGAGCTATGATTGTGTGATGGGAGGTTTTTCTTCTGTAGCAGTTTTCATCCATGGTGTGGCTCAATGGTCTGGATTCCCTGAAGGTGGACCCATCTGTGCAGATTGTTGGCCTGAATGCCCATTTTTTTTTATAATTATTTTGCTACAAAAAGGCCAGAAATTTGGACAGTGTGTGTGTGTGTGTGTGTGTTCTTTTTTTCATGTGCTCTAGAAAATAACATTTGTTTGGTGTGAATGCAGGTTACCTACTGCCCCGACTGTACTAGAGCATGCAAATATGATACAAGAGCATTAGGGAGCAGTGATGTTATTAGAGGTAAAGATTTTTTCAATTTGGTGTTTGGTTCTCTCTTCCTGAATGAATCCACTCATGTTTCATTACTGTAATCGCTTTATCAATAGTCAAATGTCAGAATTGTATTCACATCAAGGATTCAGAGTCAGTGTACCAGATCATATCGCCCCATTCCAGGCCGATACTAGTCACCACTGAAACCGGATCATATCGCTTGATTTTGGGCCAAGACCATTGTGTATTGCTCTTTTCTTTTTCTTTTCTTTTTTAATGCACACCCACACCACATAGGCACTCAATCTCATGATCTCAATGTTGAAACAGTGTCTATCTACCACTGAGCCATGGAGTCAACTCCTTGTGTATTGCTTGATATGTACTGGTTTCAGACGATAATTTAAACCTTGATTCACATTAAACTGAAGTTTTCACAAGTTCGCATGTTTGTGCGTGTGTATTTCGTTTTTCTTGTGTCGATAATCATAGTTTAAAAACCCGAAAACTCAATTGGGGTTGGGTCGACTCAACCCGACTCGACTAGATAATAAATATAAATTTAACATATAAGAAATAGTAAAGAATATTTAAAATAATTACCAAGTAGTAAAAGTAAGAAATCAAACAACAAAGTCATGCATAGCTTACTGGTTGGGAGCATCTGTGAGATGAGTAGATGGGCAGTGGAGATCACCTGAGCATCCAGCCATGATGGGCCCTACATTTTCAATACCGCTGACCGTAGATAGAAGCACCCATGATAGAAATACCCAGCCATTTTGGTCCAGCATGATAGTCGCAAATGACAGTGTTGCTGTACTGAGCAACAAAAAATAGAGAAGATTGCTTGGCATCGCTACCAAAAGCAGTAACAATTTCTAATGGATAGGAGTTTTTGATGGTGGGCCGCAGCGACATGGGTCAAAAGGCACATGGGACACCCAATCTGTTGCATTAGATGAGTGATGCTCGCCTGGTGGACCACACATGCGAGCAACAGACGGTTAAAATGGATGTCTGAATTTCATATACATGTATGGCCAACCCACTTGATGAGCATACCTGCCTGATCTTCACCCCAAGTCTTTTCAAGGTGTAGCCAACCCAATGGATGGACGGCTTGTACGTCCCATACAAGTGTAGGTGCTTGATGCCTAGCAAAACCTCCAGCTACTAACTTCATCTGATGATTTGTTGCTACAGAGAGATTACATGGCAAGTGGGACCAACATCTTGATGATCCAGACCATTGATTTGGGACAGTTTTGGTGCTCAGATCAATGGTTTGGATTATCAAGATGTTGGTCCCACTTGCAAGGTTGTAAGACACTGTTCAGTTCCTTATAATTCCTTTCTTCTTTTAAATTTGAAGGTGCCTGTAGTTTCTAAGTTCATATAGTTGGCAACACAACCAACAAATCGTCAGATGAGGTTTTGCTGGGGCCCACTTTGATGGGGTGTATGGGTTGGCCACCCATCAGGTCAGGCAGGTACGGTCATCAAGTGGGCCATACATATAAATTGAATTCAGACCGTTGGTGAATTCATTTTAACTGTCCATTGCTAGTACATGTGTGGTCCACCTGATGCACGGATGGGGGCATCCCACTGACCAAAAAGGCAAAAACTCCTATCTATTACGAACAAGCTCTTTCTCTATTTTTCTTTGCAGGCCTGAGGAACACCACAGCCACACCGTCATTTGCGAATATCATGTTGGGCAGACCAGGTGCAGAAAACTCCATTGTTGCTTTCGGATCTGGGCCATCGTGGCCGTTGATGGCAGTGTCATAGATTGATCGACCGTCGAATATATCACCTACCTGCAGCACATGGGGGGAAAAAGATCAAACACTCGAAGGATTGTGATGAGATTGAGAGGGAGGGAGATGAATGTATGATCTTTAGGACCTGAGTCCATAGATGATCCAGACCGTTGATTTGATGGCCTCAATATTGGATCAGGCTAATATTTATGTTTTAAGTTCATCCCAATGGGAATGTCCTTATGAACGGTTTGGATGACACATAAATATCACGGTGGGCCCTCGGAAGGTTTCAACGGTAGGCATTTCCCTCGCCACTTGTTTCTGTCATGTGGCCCACTTGAGATTTGGATCTGCCTCATTTTTCGGTTCATGTCCTAACATGAGCTGGTAAAACGGATGAACGGGGTAGATGTCTCACAAACATCACAGTGGGCCCCAGCTAGCTTCCGACAGCTGGAAGGTTCAGGTGGCAGGCAATCCGCGTCCAGCAGTCCATATCAATGGAGCAGATGTCATCCAGACATCATGATGGGCCCGACATCACTCTTCTATCCAAGACAGTCAAGATCCTCGGAGTCAAGTGGGCCCCACGTTTCCTAACCTGAGGCTCATGGATAATGTCCATATCCTTTGGTCGAGGATCTTGTAATTCCTCAATGAAAAAAGATCAACGGTCAAGATCGCTTGTGCATTACAAAATGGAAGATTCGTAGGGAATACATGGTCCATCCACTGTTTGGCCCATCAGATTAGCGGTCTGAATCAAGAAATGACCAGGATCTTATATTTTCCCCCAAGAAAAGTGCTCATGCACAATCATCACGGACCACGGCCGGGGTCGAGCCTTGTGGGCCGTATATGGACTGACCTCAACCCGGCCTGATCTCAGCCGTTCACAGCCCTATGCAAGATGCTTTCGTAACCGATGATTAAAATCACAGATATGTAGAACAGAAAATATGCACACATGAAGTGAGGCCGGGACCCGTCAGACTACGTTGAGATGATGGACCCAATGGTTTAGTAATCCTAACCGTTGATTTGATGACCACAGAGAGAGAGCTTACCATCCAAGCACGCTACGAGAAGCGAAGATCACTAGCCTCTCTCTCTCTCCTCTCCCTCTCTCTATATATAAGCCCAACCACGCTATCGACGGTTACTGTTCGCCTCTTCTTGTTTTCTTGGCACGTGCCTCTCACAATTAGGCCGTGTGGCCCTTGTAGCCCTATGCTCTGTGGGGCCCACCGTGATGTATGTGTTATATCCACTCCATCCATCCGTTTGGCCACATCATTTTAGGAGGTGAGCCTGAGAATGAGGCAAATCTGGAGATCAAGTGGACAACGCCCACCATCAAAACCTTCCTAGGGCCCACTGTAATGTTTATACGCCATCCAGTCCGTTCATAAGGTGAGTCAGACCTGGATGAAGAGAAAACAAAAATTCGGTTTGATCCAAAACTTATGTGGACCCTAAGAAGTTTTTAATGGTAGGTGTTCAACCCTCACTGTTTCCTGTGCTGCGGTCCCCTTGATATCTGGATCTGCCTCGTCTTTTGGCTCATTTAGCTGGCGAAACAGATGGACGGATCAGATACAACACATAAATCCAGCTGTCCAATTGCAAGCTGCTCATTGGGCAGCTGGATCCAACGCAGCATATGCTTCAAAAAAATAAAAGTACCCTTTAGTGGAAGCTACATGGAGCCCACACGTTTCCCCTGAGAAATCCACTCCATTCATCAGTTTAGCAAGCTCACAAAAGGATAGAAGTCTAAAAAGGAGACCGATACACAGGTGGACCACGCAACAGGAAACAGTGGGATTGAACGTCCACCGTTAAAACCATCGTGGGCAACAAAAGTTTTGGATCTTGCTAATATGTGTGTTTTCTGTTAATCCCAATGATACCATTATGAACTGTTTGAATGACATATAAACATCATGGTGGGCTCCAAAATGGACAGACGGCGTGGATAAAACACATACACCATGGTAGGGCTCATAGAGCTTTCCCACCAATGGCTGGGGAAGTGAAGGCATCACCAGAACTTTCATAGATACCTTACAAAAATCCTGCTAAAGAGATGATCCAATCCATCTTTGATCTGGCCTTACAACCGTCCGTTAGCAATCCATGACAGGCCCTAACGAATAGACGGTTCAAATTGTTGATTGGACGTGTAAATTTGACTGTCCATACCAAAGACCATTGATCAAATGGTTCTTATTTGTCAGTTCGATGTGATATTCACATTAGAACCCATGAAATGTGTGCCGAACCTAATGAACGGTCTTGATTAATGATTAGTCTATCTAAGTGTCCCAATGCACCTACGAGCACGGTAACTTACTGTTTGGGATTTTTACTGTAATAGCCCTGAGTTGCGGCTATTTTTATTAAAAGTCCAACTTCTCATCTGGCTCATCTTTTTTGGCCTTTTGACGAGAAATTAAAAAGCTTAAGGCCCGTTTGGTTGGCATCTGGAAACCCGTTTCCAGCCTAAAATCTGGATTTCAGCGGAATTCTATTTTAAATGGTGTGTTTGGTGGCAAGTTCTAGTCAAACAGGATTCCGTCGGGAAGCCTAATTGGACTGGAACCGGGATTAGTGGAAACGGTGTGTGCAACCATTTCTACGGAAGGGAAAAAGAGGCGGAAGTGAGCGTGACCACCTCCATATATGCATCGTACATCTATAATGCATGTGTTTTATATCCACACGGTCCATCAGTTTTGAGAGCTCAATTAAGGGCATTGGACAAAAAATGAGGCAGATCTAAATCACAAGTGGGCCACACCACAGGAAAATAGTGTTGATTGAATGTCCACCATTAAAAACTTCCTAGGGCCTACTATAATGTTTATTTGCCATCCGACCTAGCCATCTATCTTGCAGGACTACAATAGGACAAGGGTAAGGTTTTCAGGCGGATCTGAAGCCCAAGTGGGCCATGCCACAAGCAACGGTTGGAAATTACACCGTTTTCAACCAAATAGCAAGTTCCGGATGAAACCTGGTTCCATTCTAGTTTTTGCAATTTTAGATTCCAACAGTGGAATATAGATTTTCTCTAGAATCTGGATTCTGCAACCAAACAGGCCCTTACAGTCGAGGATGCCCCTCTAACCACCATGTGCTCAAGGGGATCCACAGTGCCCCGGGGGAATCGGTGATGAACCAGACGATAAATTGAACTCTTAGTAAATATAGCCACAGTCAGGGCTATTGCAGTAAAAATCCCACTATGAGGGCACTGAAGCATTCTCTGGCACCGGGTGTGTAAACCTTCCTTTGCTCCTATGACTCCGATGGAGGCACGGATGCGGTACTACCTTTACTAAGACCTAGCTAGAGATGGACAGTCCGTTAGGGGATCTGTAGCCCCACTGTGATGTATTTTTTCTATCAATGCTGTCCATCCATTTTGATAGGCCATGAGACCAAAAAAAAAATAGTAGGTAGACTGAGGGCTCAAGTGGACCACGTCATAGGAAGTAGTGGGGATTGAAAGCTTACCGTTGAAAACTTCGTAAGGGACGTAAAAGTTTTGGATCAAGCTTACATCAAACAAGCCTATGTGATGGAAGTTTTTATCGGTAGGAATTCAATCTCAATTGTTCCCTGTGGTGTGGTCCACTTAAGCTTTTAATCTGCCTCCTTTTTGGGCTCATGATCGAAAACGATCTATCCAAATGGATGAACGGGTGCATAAAACATATACATCACAATGGGCCCCACATATCCCTTTATAGGATCCTCCGTCTCTAGCTAGGTCCTGATGGGTTAAGTCTTAAATTATGGGCACCAATTAGCTTATATGCATCATGAACCGAAGATTTCCCTTACTCGATTTAATGGTTGGGATCGCTCCACCAACCTGGTTTTTATAATGTAATCTAACTACAATGGGTTTCACAGCTTGATTTTTATAATGTAATCTACTTATAGTAGGTTTCACAATTTAATTAAGTAAAATAGGATAAGTTCTAAATAGTTCATTTGCATTTTCCTTTCCAACATATAACATATAGAGTACTTTCATTGATTACATGCACTTGTATGTAATTTTGTCAATATGTGTTATATACACACCATTCATCCATTTTGCAATATCATTTTAGGATTTGTCCTAAAAAATGAGGAAGATCCAATGCTTCTGTGGACGTCAAATTATTTTCAACGGCAAGCGTTCAATCTACATTGCTAGTTGTGGTGTGGTCCATTTCCACTTTCAATCTACTTCATTTTTTGTCTCATTCTATAAAATGATCATGCATGATGGATAGACAGTGTGGATATAACACATACATGGTCGTGCCATGAAACTATACCACGTGGACACACCTCTACCAGTCTATTGAGAGGATTACTTTGTTTTGGAAATAAAGATGTGAGTTTTACACATTTAATACTGTTTCTCCTAATCATTTTATGACATTCTCCAAACAAACAGATCTTATCAAGTGAATCATATCATAGGAAACAATGTTGTTGACCATTGATGGGCCACAAAAGTTTTGGATCAAGCTGATATTTGTTTTTTTCCTTCATCCCTGCTTATGTGTACTACACAAACATTAATGTGAGTCGATCACCACTGTTTCTTATTATATGGTACACCTAATAATGGGCTCTGATTTATTTTTTTGGATAATATACTAGAATGATTCAGAAAAATGGATAGACAAAGTGGATAAATAGTATATACATCAAGGTGGCCCCATAGTAAACCGCTGGTAACAATGTGGCACCATCTTGGGTGAGGCGGGTCTCACCTAATCCCCTCTCTAGGAGGGGAGACAAGATGAAGGAGGCGAGTGGATTAGGTGAGGCCCAAGATCCACGATTAGGTGAGATCCAGATCAACCGAGGTGGTTGGGATCCCTGACTGTGGGGCTCATAGTGATGTATGTCCGTTAATTCCTTGCCGTCAAACCATTTTGAAAGCTCATTTTAGGGTATGATGAAAAAAATGAAGTTGACTCAGATCTTAGGTGGACCACACTACGAGAAACAGTCTCGATCCAATATTCACCAGTAAAAACTTTATGAATTTTACCAGAATGTTTATTTGCCATCCAACCTGTTGGTAAGGTCACAGACACCTAGATGAAGAGACCACACAAATATCGTCTCGATCAAAAGCTTTTGTGGCCAAAAGAAGTTTTCAATGGTCATTCACCACTATTTCCCGTACTATCGTCCATCCAAGATTTGGAACTGCTTATTTTTTGGATCATGACCTGAAATGAGCTTTCAATAGGGCTGGAGTGATGTAGTCACATACGTCACAGTGGCCTATAGTCAGGGGTCCCACCTACCCTGATGGAACTGGGTCTGACCTCGTCCACAGCCATGAAGAAGAATTGAGACTAAGTGGGGAATAATAGTTTAAAAAGTCATGATTTATGACATTATTAAGCTAAAAGGCTCTATGTCACGAGCCATTTTTTCTTTTTGCCTTTTAGGCACTGCTGTGGATGAAAATGCAAATGCCCTCCACATAGCGATTCCCTTGCAACAGGAGTGTGACGCAGAAGTTAAGAGAGCCTTTTGATAATGGAGTGTTGGCCCCACTAAATCGACTTTTGGAGCCACTTCTCGGTCGATTTGATCCGTTCACTTTATTTGTACAGCCATGAATATAACGTCCTACAAATTCACCTACAGGGTGTGATGTCATAAGGGCTGTATGTATAGTTGTGCTTCGCCTCGAACCTATCTGTTACCTGACTCCACGGCCCCATGGTGGGGCCCTGAGCATTCCAATCGTCCGTAGGATCCTTGATGAATCACTGATTGACACAAAACTGGAGGCGGCCCTTAGCCTTAGTGGGCTTGCCAACCCATGCGGACGATAAACCAAATCGAGGGGCTAAATCCCTCGATTTGGGTTCCGAGTGTGGTGCACATGAGTTGTGTAAGTGACTGAAACTAGGAGTTCTGTGTATGCTATTTGGGTCATGGTCCACAGAAGGGAATTAGAACCATTGAAACGCTGTGAGATTTAGGCCCCCTACCACCAATAAATCCATAAGCCATTACCTAGGGCCGCTCATCCGATCGTGGCACGACGACTGTTAAATCGCGTATCGCACTGGGGCTGTTGATCACCATGGTTGGTCCAAGAGATAGGTCGGCCCAAGGTAGATCTCCACTTAGCCGATCTTATGACCGGTTGGGGTTGGATTGTGTGGAACCCAGTGGGCCCTACTAAGCATAACAGCCCTCCAAAGGACCGAATTCCAAATATTACAAGTCATAGGGCTATCCAAATCTTGCTGGACATATAGATAGGAAATGTTGAGGCATTTCCCTTCAACATTCACTCACCCATGTGCTTGGAGAGAAGTCTTGGGAGCTAGGTCACGTAGTGGAAGTGAGATTCGGAGTGGTGGGGATGAGATAGGGTTTTGAGACTCGAGATCCAACCTGCTACTCATCGTCGCTATTGCGTTGAGCCGCCAACGATTACTACAACCACCGGTCGAGTGTCGGTAAGTATCAATCTCCGTCTCTCATGTCCTAATAAGAGTAAATGGTGGTGGTCAACCCTAACCTCGACATATTCGTGCTCACAGTTGCGTGATACGCCGACCCTAATCTAGTGTTGCGAAATCATACGAAAACCCGAAACCCTAAGGTGCGGGAGTATGTTTCTAGGTTTGCTTTTATCAAATGCTGTCAGTTTAGGATTGATGTGGATGCTAGATTTTGGACGATTTGTAGTTGAACCTCTTGAGTTAGGTTTTATTGCAAGAATATACTGTTTATCAATTTGTGCAGTCCATATGTTTGATAAAATGCTTGAATGAATTTATTGAACATATAACTGCCCTGTTGTGATCTCCTATTGTGGAACATGCTCACATGTGTTTTATATTTAAGTAAGTCCGCACATTCAAGTTATTAGTATTTTCTTAAGTATCACTGTGTAGAGTTTCCATCAAGTGTAGGTTGAGTCATGATATGAATTCTTTGGCCAAACCCTCTGAGACGGGCAACCCGAGTGGTTGGTCACCCGGGGCGTACCCGATTGGACAGGGAAAATGGATGGTTGGCGGTAGTTTGCGACACGGGTCTCAGATGCCCACGTCAGACCAAATGGAGGCTCGAGTGTCAATCGGTTATGCCTCAAGACGGCAATGTGGATGACTGATGGTTGTGTAACTGAGTCCTACGAATTCAGGGTACCCAGGGGCCTAAGATGTGTTTGGTCCATCGAGAATTGAATGTGCAATAATATCCCGACAAGTCTCTTGGGCCGGTCATGGCGGTATGGGACACTGTGGCCGAGTCGTTGGCCTATGCTGGGGTGGTGCACCTCCCCATAGTGTCCTTGGAGCAAACTGGAGGATGTCCACTGTAACGGTATGATCGAGACAGTTGGGAGGACTCCATGCTAATCAGTATGAAGGGAACCATATATTGTGTGTAGAAGAAAAGGGGATACGTGGGCCACCGATGATGATTGACGACGCACAGTCGGAGCCGGGTGGCTTAGTGTTGGACAGGTGACTGGACCAGGTACCTTGAATTCACCAATCTGCTGTTTGAAAAGAGGACTAATCATAATACGAGATTAAAATCATGCATGCATGTCACGGATCACCCAGATAACTGTCCTACTGTTAAAGGCCAGGATACCTAAGGGTGATTCACTCTCATTTCCACATTAGAGGTTCTGGGGTGCCCGGTTGCTTGATGTGGTGCCAGGCTATCTCGTGTTCCTCGTTGTCATCCGGAACATTCACCATATGTGAACTCATGTCATGCATGCATTAACTCACTAGACTAGGAATTCTTTGTTTTGCTTGTGATCAATGCCTAACTCTGCTTCGTTTAATAACATGTTAAACTTCGAACTATAGTCCTCACTGAATTGATCACTCACACCCGCACCGGGGTGGTGTTATGACACACCCCCAGATGAACTTATCATAGATGCAGGTCAAGTGGAGGAGGATACGCTGCAGGCCAAATTCGAGGACTTTGTCGAGTCCTCTTACTTTCAGCAAGCTGATGATCAGATCTAGGCGGGGGATCAGGCCTAGCCGGCCTCATTTTGGGGAGCAGTGGCTCCGGATTGTAAAGGAAATTGCTATACGTTGTAACCTTTCCTTTTGGGCTGGGCGAGGTCACCCGTGATGTGGGTGCCTCATATTTTAGATGATGATGATCTGTAGTTGGATTAGTACCCTATTACCACTTACTTATTATTATGCATTGCCTATGGTTGATTCTACATTAGCACACTGATGCCAAGAATGTTTTACGAACCGCATGCTTTCGCATGACAACCATAATACCCGAAATACCAAGGCCTGACGTCATAATCGGGTCTTGAGATTTGGGGCGTTACAAACTTGGTATCAGAGCGCGAGTCTAGAACTAACTGGGCTGTGGGTATGGACACGTAGTAAGCTTCCGCGGGCATAAGTATGACTGTGATGTCATGCCCTTAAGCCTTAGGAGAAATTCCCTGAGAAGGGTAGGTGTGAGAACATCGACCTAGGAGCTAAACCATTGGACCGCTGGTCCTTGTGTTGGTAATCCCTAGTACATCATAGAGACGAGTAGACGAGGTAGCCGAGTTCAAACGCCGCAAGAAAACGAGTATAGATTCGGAGACTTCGGTAGGTCCAAATCTCCAATGGGGTTGGTGTAAGACTTAGACGCGTCCGCCAGATTGGCGGATCACCCAAAGGTTCGAAACTTGATGGTCCTGAGTGAGACTGAAGTGGGGGTGCACGACGCGCAAGGGGAGGTCATTTCCCTATACCTTCTCTCGATTCCTAGGGTGTTCTTTCGGTTGTTTGGGAGGTCAGCAACAACCGGCCGACCAGATAACGACCGGCTGACCGGTTGTCGCTGGACAATTGGAACAAGAAATCAGAAAAAATTAATTTTTTCGAAGGAAGGATGAAACAGAGACAACCGGCCGACCGGATGAACAACCGGCCGACCGGATGGGTCGTTGGAACCTCTTTTGCCCAACCCAAATGACCCAGTAACAACCGGCCGATCGGATTCATAACCGGCCGACCGGATGATCAATCGGCCGACCGGATGGGCCGTGAGAAGCGTGGGCTGTACAGGGGCAACCGGCCGACCGGTTGTGCAGCCGGTCGCCCAGATGGGTTGCATTTAAGAGAAATGGGGTGTTTTGAAAGACCAAAACCCTTCATCCCCTTGCCTTTCCTTCTCCCATGTCATCCCCTACCCCATTCCACCAAACCTAAGCTCCTAAAACCCTTGAAATCCTTCAAAATCTCCTTCACCCTACAAGAAATAGAGATTTTGTTTTCTCTCTACCACAAGAGAGGAACTCCATAGGGATTCAAGCAATGGGGATTCTTGCTTCTTTTGTCACTATGTGGGTGATGACGCCGCTGATGGTTGCTCTGATGGTTGCTCTAATGGTAAAGAGGACGGCTTAGGGAAGAAGAAGGACGCACCAAACGAGGAGAAGATGCAAGGGCAGGTACTTCTACCTCTACCCCCACCCGAAACAAGAGAGCCCCAAAACGTGGCCGTGGGAGTTCATCCACGTCGCGTGACGTGCCGACGATGCCACCTCAGACGATGGCTGAACAGACCATGACCGTGTTTTTGGGGAGGTTCGCGGGCCGTCCGGTGTGTTTCGAGCGATATGTAGAAGGTGACCTGATTGCCGATCAGCCCATCCTTGCGGGGCTCACGGCCCTAGGTTGGGATCCAGTGTTTACCCCTTATGATTATGCAAATGAAGAGATGGTGCGTAGATTTTTCGCATCCATCCGAAGCCCCCGCCAACAACCGCTGGGTTTTGACATTGCAATTGGCGACGGCCTACGACATGTGGATGCCGACGTTGTGGCAAGGGTTTCTGGGGTTCCAAAGGGGGGCATTAGGGTTCGAGAAAAGGAACCGAAGCGGCGAGGTTTTCGAGATGAGAGGACGATACTGGTTTGTGGTGAACTTAAGACATGGGAGCAGAAAAACAGTTGCTTGAAAGTCTCCAAAATGCGTCGGGAATTCAGGATGCTTCACCACATCTTCATTACCAACTTGTACCTAAGGGTGGGAAATCATTCTCAAGTATCTTAGTACATGTTGGAGGTTCTCTCTCTGATTGGGAAAGAGGAGCTTGCTTGCTTCCCATCTATGGTGATACATCACATCTTGGGTGCTGCGGCACCCACCAATAACACCAAGTCATTGCCATTTGGCCGTTTGGTTTGTAAGATGGCTCGAGACTTTGGCCTCCGAAGCCACCCGGATGCCAAGATGGTGCCACATGCAAGGATTGGTATGAGCACGTTTGGTCGGATGGGACTGGCTGACTCGACACCAGGATCAGAGGAAGGCGATGAGGAAGAAAGAGGACAGAGCGAAGATCAAGCAGAAGATGAAATATTAGAGGAATTTACGGCGCCTCTTGACCTAGCAGAACACCTGGACAGGATGCAGGAAGGGTTGGATAGGGTGGAAAGGAAGACGGACAAGGTGTACCGAATGGTCAAGAGTATCTTGTGTTGTCTGCAGGATAAGGGGGCGTCGTCCCCTTCGTCAGACTCTTAGTATTGTTAGACCTTACTTATGTTTCGTCGTTTGCGTAACAGTATGTTTGTTTTGACGGTTAGTAGTTGACTATGTACGGTTGGCGCGGTGACATACTTAATAAATTGTTGCCCATTTTGGGGGTTGTATTTTAAAATTTTTCAATCGTTGGAGGAATGTTTGTGCTTTAATTATATAGTTGAGTATGTGCAGTTTTACACCCTAAGGGGATGGGTTGGAATGTGTGACCTATTGCTCAAGTTGTACATCATGCGATGTTTATTTTATCTTTCTTCTACAGGACATGCCACCCAAGGGTAATCCAACTTACGTCCGGCTTGCGCATGGCGGGTTGGTTGAGGTCCCGGACCTTTCCGGGATCGGCAGCCAAAACCGGCCTCAAGAAGGACATGGGGTTGAGGTGGAACCTCCGACGACAGGGGTAGCCAACGGACCTAGACTAGATCCTTCCCCCATTGGAGACCACGGGCTGCTACCGCCCCCACCGCCTCTTCCTCAGCTAGCGCTCGGTACTGATGTGATGGGCCATATTTTGTTGCTTATGCAACAACAACAGCAGCAATCAGCCCATCACATGCAACAAGCAGCCATGCAACAGCAACAGGCTGCTCAGCAGCATCAAGAGACGCTTGCAGCCCTTGTAGGGGCCATCACACAAAGGCCCAGCACCTCGGGTTCACTCAATGGGCCAGGGCACGTGGCCTCTGGATCGAGAGAGGGACCGTTCGAGCTATTCCAAAAACTACGTCCCCCAACGTTTGTCAGGTCACACAATCCAGCAGAGGCGGATTATTGGCTAAGCCGCATGCTCAAATTAGTCCGACAAATGAACTGCACGGAAGCTGAACAAGTCAATCTAGTCACCTCTATGCTTGAAAAGGAGGCGGACATATGGTGGGATGGTGTCCGAAAGTCAGTCGCTGATAACTACGTGTGGTCGTGGGATGCCTTCGAGGCCAAATTCCACGACAAGTATTACCCCCACACGTATCGCCACGAGCGCGAGAATCAGTTCCTCTGTCTCCAGCAGGGAAACATGTCGGTTGGAGAGTATGAGAGCAGATTTACAGAACTCTCGAAGTACGCGCCGACAATTGTAAAGGAGGAGGAAACTAAGATGCGTCGTTTCAAGCAAGGGCTTCTTGCGAACATCCACACCAAGATGTGCTGTGCGGATATCTTCACGTATGCTAAAATGGTGGAAAAGTCCTTGGAATCTGAGCAAGATGGAATAAGGGTAGCTAAGGCCCGACTGCAGATGGGCCAACGGACGGCGCCGAGCTTCCCGCCGCAAGAAACGGTGGCCAAGCGGCCTCGTATTGGGGCAACCCCGACAGTAACAGCACCGCCAATTCCCCCAGCTCCTCCTACACCTCGGACGGACCGATACTGCACGTATTGCCGCAAGCCCGGACATACGGAACAGTACTGCTTTGTCCGTATGAAGGATAATGGCATCACACCACCTCGTCGGGCTTACAGTCGTCCACGACAACCTGCTTCAATACCGCCTTTGCAAGCTATCCGTCCTCCTCAGCAACAGAATCGATCGAGTCAACGACCGGCGCCTCCATCACAAAATCGGGCGCAGCAGACCCGTGTACATGCGATGGTTGTCGCAGACCCTGAAGAAGTCTGTCTTGTACCGCAAGCATTTGAAGGTACGGCCGTAGTAAACGGGGTTCTTTGTACGTTCTAATCGATACTGGATCCACTCACTCACTTGTAAATCCTTCTGTGGTGAAACGCCAAGGATTAGCGACGACCGTCATACCCGAACTCACAGTCACCTCTGCATTAGGGCATTCCTCTAGCACCTCTAGAGCCTGCGCTGGATGCCCTGTTGTATTTGGGGGCAATGTATTCCTGATAGACCTGATTGTGTCAAAAATTCACCATTTTGACCTCATTCTTGGCATGGACTGGTTGACTGCGGCAAGGGCTGAGATAGACTGCGAAACCCGAAGGGTGACTGCTCAAGGACCTGATGGGGTGTTTGTCTCTTTTCCCATTAAGGTTAGTTATCCGCCTCGAGTTATATCATTTGCCATGCCTGAAGAAGTCTCTGAGGAACCGTCATTAATAAACACTCCCGTAGTGAACGAATTCGAGAGTACATTTGGGGCAATAACCGGGCCTCCCCCGCATCGAGAGATAGAATTTGTGATTGATCTGATTTCGGGTGCATCTCCCGGCGCATTGTCAGCCTATCGGTTGGCTCCATGTGAAATGGAGGAACTTAGGACCCAAATAGATGACCTCTTGGACCGTGGGCTTATTCGGCCAAGCGTGTCGCCATGGGGTGCCCCGACCCTGTTCGTAATGAAGAAGGATGGATCGAGGCGCCTCTGTATTAATTATCGGCGACTAAACAAACTAACGATCAGGAACAAGTATCCTTTGCCAAGGATTGACGATCTATTTGATCAACTCCAAGGTGTAAAGTTCTTCTCCAAGATAGATTTGCAGTCGGGTTATCACCAACTCCGAATAAGGGAGGAAGATGTGCCAAAGACAGCCTTCAAAACCCACTTCGGGCACTACGAGTTCCTCGTCATGCCATTCGGTCTTACGAATGCCCTGGCCGCGTTCATGGATCTTATGAACCGGGTCTTTAGACCATTCCTTTTTCGGTTTGTGGTAGTGTTCATCGACGACATCCTGATTTACTCCCAGAACCGGGAGGATCACGAACGTCATTTGAGAGCCGTGCTTGAAACTCTGACAGAGCACCAGTTGTCCGGACAGTTTAAGAAGTGTGCCTTCTGGAAGGAAGAGATTAAATTCGTCAGGCACGTTATTTCAGCACGGGGTATTACTGTGGACCTTGCGAAGGTGGCGACTGTGCGAGATTGGGAACAGCCTGCATCCGTTACGGAAGTGAGAAGCTTCCTGGGATTGGCGGGATATTACCGTCGGTTCATTAAGGATTTCTCCAAAATTGTTAAGCCCCTCTCTCAGCTCACTCGCAAGAATCTCAAATTTGCTTGGGATGATAAGGCCAAAGTAGCCTTCCAAGAACTGAAGGAAAAGTTGACGGCAGCTCCAATACTAGTACTGCCTGAGCAGGGTGTCAGGTACATGATCTATACGGATGCGTCCCACGTGGGGCTAGGATGTGTGTTGATGCAGGAAGGCAAGGTGATTGCGTATGCCTCTAGACAACTGAAGAAGCATGAAGAAAACTACCCCACTCACGATCTGGAGTTGGCGGCGGTGATCTTCGCTCTTAAGATGTGGCGACACTATTAGTATGGAGAAGAGTTCGAGCTGTTTTGCGACCAAAAAAGTCTGAAGTACATCTTCTCCTAAAAGGATTTAAATATGCGACAACGCCGATGGATGGAGACTATGAAAGATTTCAATTTTGAAGTGTCGTACCACCCGGGGCGGGCAAACCTAGTTGCGGATGCACTGAGCCGCAAGAGAGCCCATGTATTCGCCGCCCCCCCTTATGTTAAGGGAATGGCACATGTTAGCATTTGTAAGTGCTTTCAATGGACAGCTCACCCTTTCAGAAACAGAGGGGAAGGTATTTCATGTCCAAGTAGAGCCGGATGTAAGGAGCCGAATAATAGAGGCCCAGAAGCACGACCCAGCGTTGATGAGGATGAGAGACAAGACGAATGATTGTACGGATGAGAATTGGTACGTCAATGCTGATGATGGTTTAAGATTCCAGGAGCGTTTATGCATTCCCAACTCTCCTATTCTGAAACAAGAGATAATGGACGATGCTCATCGATCTAAACTGGCGATCCACCCTGGAAGTACGAAGATGTACCAGGATATGAAGCGAACGTATTGGTGGGACAATATGAAGAGAGAAATTGCGGAATTTGTCTCGAAATGCCTTACGTGCCAACAGGTCAAGGCTGAACACAGGAGGCCACCAGGACTCCTTCAACCTATGCCGATTGCCGAATGGAAATGGGATTCCATATCCATGGACTTCATTTCCGGCTTGCCAAAGACCAAGAATGGGCACGACTCAATATGGGTAATAGTGGACAGGTTGACGAAATCCGCTCATTTCTTACCCGTCGAGGTGACTACCCCAACCGAAGATCTAGCGAAGTTGTACATTAAGGAAATCGTGTGGTTGCATGGAATACCGAGAGAGATAGTGTTGGATCGGGATACTCGATTTACATCAATTTTCTGGACCAAAATACAACAAGCCTTGGGGGCCAAATTGAAATACAGTACCGCCTTCCACCCCCAAACTGACGGGCAAACGGAGAGGGTAAATCAGATCCTGGAAGATATGTTACGAGCCTGTGCTCTGGACTTCAAGGATAGCTGGGATGAAAGCCTCCAGTACGCCGAGTTCGCCTATAACAATAGCTTCCAAGCTAGTATTGGTATGGCGCCTTATGAAGCGCTCTATGGGCGGCCCTGTCACGCTCCCCATTGTTGGGTGGAGGTTGGTGAGAGGCAGGTTATTGGACCAGATCTTGTCCAACAAACGTCGGAGAAAATTGATATCATTAGAAAGCGACTCCTCACGGCTCAAAGTCGACAGAAAAGATATGCCGACAAGCGAAGGAGGGACTTGGAGTTCGCAGAGGGTGACCACGTGTTCTTGAAGGTGTCACCTATGAAGGGACTTCTAAGGTTCGGGAAGAAAGGAAAGTTGGCACCTTGATTCATAGGTCCGTTCCAAATCTTGGCACGAATAGGCGCCGTTGCTTACCGCATAGCACTACCCAACCCCCTGTCGGGTGTGCATAATGTTTTCCACGTCTCCATGTTAAAGAAATATGTGCCCGATCCACTACACATCATCAGCTGGGAACATGTGGAACTCAGCGAGAGTGCGACCTACGTTTTGCGGCCAACCAGGATCCTCGACCGGAAAGAGCAAGTGCTCAGGAACAAGGTGATTCCCTTAGTCAAGGTTTTATGGACGCATCACACGGAAGAGGAAGCGTCTTGGGAAACAGAAACAAAAGTTCGCAAGAACTACCCACAGATCCTCGATGAATACGAGAAGGTAAATTTCGAGGACGAAATTTCTTTTAAGGGGGGTAGATTGTAACGTCCTACAAATTCATCTACAGGGTGTGACGTCGTAAGGGCTGTATGTATAGTTGTGCTTCACCTCGAACCTATCTGTTACCTGACTCCACGGCCCCATGGTGGGGCCCTGAGCATTCCAATCGTCCGTAGGATCCTTGATGAATCACTGATTGACACAAAACTGGAGGCGACCCTTAGCCTTAGTGGGCTTGCCAACCCATGCGGACGATAAACCAAATCGAGGGGCTAAATCCCTCGATTTGGGTTCCGAGTGTGGTGCACATGAGTTGTGTAAGTGACTGAGACTAGAAGTTCTGTGTATGCTATTTGGGTCATGGTCCACAGAAGAGAATTAGAACCGTTGAAACGCTGTGAGATTTAGGCCCCCTACCACCAATAAATCCATAAGCCATTACCTAGGGCCGCTCATCCGATCGTGGCACGACGACCGTTAAATCGCGTATCGCACTGGGGCTGTTGATCGCCATGGTTGATCCAAGAGATAGGTCGGCCCAGGGTAGATCTCCACTTAGCCGATCTTATGACCGGTTGGGGTTGGATTGTGTGGAACCCAGTGGGCCCTACTAAGCATAACAGCCCTCCAAAGGACCGAATTCCAAATATTACAAGTCATAGGGCTATCCAAATCTTGCTGGACCTATAGATAGGAAATGTTAAGGCATTTCCCTTCAACATTCACTCACCCCTGTGCTTGGAGAGAAGTCTTGGGAGCTAGGTCACGTAGTGGAAGTGAGTTTCGGAGTGGTGGGGATGAGATAGGGTTTTGAGACTCGAGATCCAACCTGCTACTCATCGTCGCTATTGCGTTGAGCCGCCAACGATTACTACAACCACCGGTTGAGTGTCGATAAGTATCAATCTCCGTCTCTCATGTCCTAATAAGAGTAAATGGTGGTGGTCAACCCTAACCTCGACATATTCGTGCTCACAGCTGCGTGATACGCTGACCCTAATCTAGTGTTGCGAAATCATACGAAAACCCGAAACCCTAAGGTGCGGGATTATGTTTCTAGGTTTGCTTTTATCAAATGCTGTCAGTTTAGGATTGATGTGGATGCTAGATTTTGGACGATTTGTAGTTGAACCTCTTGAGTTAGGTTTTATTGCAAGAATATACTGTTTATCAATTTGTGCAGTCCATATGTTTGATAAAATGCTTGAATGAATTTACTGAACGTATAACTGCCCTGTTATGATCTCCTATTGTGGAACATGCTCACATGTGTTTTATATTTAAGTAAGTCCGCACATTCAAGTTATTAGTATTTTCTTAAGTATCACTGTGTAGAGTTTCCATCAAGTGTAGGTTGAGTCATGATATGAATTCTTTGGCCAAACCCTCTGAGACGGGCAACCCGAGTGGTTGGTCACCCGAGGCGTACTCGATTGGATAGGGAAAATGGATGGTTGGTGGTAGTTTGCTATACGGGTCTCAGATGCCCACGTCAGACCAAACGGAGGCTCAAGTGTCAATCGGTTATGCCTCAAGACGGCAACGTGGATGACTGATGGTTGTGTAACAGAGTCCTACGAATTCAGGGTACCCAAGGGCCTAAGATGTGTTTGGTCCATCGAGAATTGAATGTGCAATAATATCCCGACAAGTCTCTTGGGCCGGTCATGGCGGTATGGGACACTGTGGCCGAGTCGTTGGCCTATGCTGGGGTGATGCACCTCCCCATAGTGTCCTTGGAGCAAACTGGAGGATGTCCACTGTAACGGTATGATCGAGACAGTTGGGAGGACTCCATACTAATCAGTATGAAGGGAACCATATATTGTGTGTAGAAGAAAAGGAGATACGTGGGCCACCGACGATGATTGACGACGCACCGTCGGAGCCGGGTGGCTCAGTGTTGGACAGGTGACTGGACCAGGTACCTTGAATTCACCCATCTGCTGTTTGAAAAGAGGACTAATCATAATACGAGATTAAAATCATGCATGCATGTCACGGATCACCCAGGTAACTGTCTTACTGTTAAAGGCTGGGATACCTAAGGGTGATTCACTCTCATTTCCACATTAGAGGTTCTGGGGTGCCCGGTTGCTTGATGTGACGCCAGGCTATCTCGTGTTCCTCGTTGTCATCCGGAACATTCACCATATGTGAACTCATGTCATGCATGCATTAACTCACTAGACTAGGAATTCTTTGTTTTGCTTGTGATCAATGCCTAACTCTGCTTCGTTTAATAACATGTTAAACTTCGAACTATAGTCCTCACTGAATTGATCACTCACACCCGCACCTGGGGTGGTGTTATGACACACCCCCAGATGAACTTATCATAGATGCAGGTCAAGTGGAGGAGGAGACGCTGCGGGCCGAATTCGAAGACTTTGTCGAGTCCTCTTACTTTCAGCAAGCTGATGATCAGATCTAGGCGGGGGATCAGGCCTAGCCGGCCTCATTTTGGGGAGCAGTGGCTCCGGATTGTAAAGGAAATTGCTATACGTTGTAACCTTTCCTTTTGGGCTGGGCGAGGTCACCCGTGATGTGGGTGCCTCATATTTTGGATGATGATGATCTGTAGTTGGATTAGTACCCTATTACCACTTACTTGTTATTATGCATTGCCTATGGTTGATTCTACATTAGCACACCGATGCCAAGAATGTTTTACGAACCGCACGCTTCCGCATGGCAACCGTAATACCCGAAATACCAAGGCCTGACGTCATAATCGGGTCTTGAGATTTGGGGCGTTACAATGAACCTATAGGAAGGTCATTTCAAAATAATTTATGGAGTTAATCGCCGATACTCATTGACCGCCGTTAATCGCCTATACTCGGTGAGTATCAACGACAATCAATAACTATCGACGATGATCAGCGTGTATAGGCGAAAATGGTCATAACTCTCCTGTTACATGTTCGATTTGAGTGATCTTGTACTTGTTGGAAATATAATTTAATAAGATTTTAGATGACTTTGGAATCACCTCATTTGGACACCATTTGATTGCTTAAAAGTGGGCCCAAAGTTACCCTCGTTTGTTAATACTTACTGTCATTCGCAGATCCAACGAAAATGGTCATAACTCTCTCATTACGTATTTGATTTGGGTGATCTCTTGTTAGAAAGGTAATTTGATGAACTTTCAAATGGCTTAAGAATCACCTCATTTAGACACTATTTGGTTGCTCAAAAGTGGGTTCATTCTTATGGGATCTACAACCTACATGGAGTTATGACAGTTAACTCAAAAAAATACTCAGAAGCTCGGTTAAATGGAAGAAATGATGTTGGAAGCTCGTCGGAGTGGGTCCCACGGAGGTGACAATGATCTTAATAGCGAAACGGTTCCCCTATGAGGAAAAGAAGAATAAGAAAATAAGGAAAAAGCCAAATGACCTTTCTCACACAAGAGACTTATCTATTGAACCTATCCCATATCTTATGTAGGATCCACCGGATAGTCTTGGAGTAGATCCAAGCCGTCTACATGAAAGAAATTTTAATTTCATGCAATTTGTACAAGTTTGAGAACAAAACTCATAACAGATGGACCATATTAGAGGAAACAATTTAAAATTAACTCACAACATTAACATGGGTGTGGCCCACGCAAAGCTTCATTTTTTTTAAATGACTCTTTCATGGGTTCATAGATGTCCAATTAAAGTGAATAGATTAGATCGGCTGAGATGTGGCCCCAACAGTCGATTTGGTGGGAATCACACCCAATTCTCAAAATGGCCATCTCGACTTTTGTGTCATGCTCTTACCCTATTAGCAATGGCTATGTAAAGGGTCATTTTCGTCCTAAAAAGCCAAACAATGTTAAGAGGTAAAGAGAGGAAAAAGAAAAAGAAAAGGCTTCTGACACAGAGGTTTTTTCAACTATTATCCTAACTAAATGTTGGGGTTAGGAGCCCAACAGCGGAAGCAATCAAAGTAGGTGAGGAACACACTACAATGGCAATCAACAAGCAAATCATCACACACAAGAAGTCGATTTGATTTTTACGTGGAAAACCCCTCATGGGTAAAAAAACCACGGCATAAAGCGACACCAATCCACTATGATATCAGAAGTTACAAGGGATAGAAGAAACACAACTCGGATCACAGCCCATAAGAGAAAACCCAAGCTAACAAAGCTAATTTTCACACGAGGAAGACAAATCCATCACTTTCCCCCATCCTAGAGAACTCCAAGCTTCCTCCTAACTCTTTCTCTCACCCTAGAACTCTTTCAATCCCTTGGCCCATAAGCGGCAACCCTAATCTCCGATTATATCCTCTTAAATAAGGGAAAATCAGAATTAGAAACTCCTTGCACAAAACTGCGCAAGAAACCCAGTCCAAAAAGGAAACTGCCAACCGGTTGGCCGGCCGAATGGCCCAAAAATGTTCTAGCAATGCACTGTTTCTATCTCCATGTGACCGACCGGTCGGTAGTCTCCATGCAGGGAGATATGAGGCGTCCAATCCCAACAAACTCTATCACGACTCAAATCTTCATGCAACACCTTGCTATGCACCATCTTCAATCTCTACTCCATCATCATCATAGCTCCACTGCTCCTCATGCCTCATCGACTTCAAACTTGCACCTTCACCACCCGCTCGCTCATGTGGCCCTTACGGCATGCCACACATGAACAATCGTGGATCCTGCTGCCGATCCCGCAGCTCGACCATGAATAGTGCTCCTAATCAAATCCGACCGCAGTCGATAAGCCTGATTGAGATATTGGCGTACCAATCCACTTTCTTCCACTCTACTTCTTTCATAGATACCGATTGCTTTCCATGTTTTTCTTTCACTGAATCTTTCTCCACATCGAATCTCATGCTAGAAGACGTTATTAATGCCCTGCCTCAGATTTTCTCTGCATTCTTTCCAACTTTTATCTCTGATACCACTTGTTGGGGTTAGAAGCTCCACGACGGAAGTAATCAAAGCAGGTAATGAACATACCATAATGGCAATCAACAAGCAAATCATCACACACAAGAAGTCAATCTAATTTTTACGCGGAAAAACCCTTCACGGGTAAAAAACCACGGCACAAAGCGACACCAATCCACTATAATATCAGAAGTTATAAGGAATAGAAGAAACACAACCCGGATCACAACCCACAAGAGAAAACCCAAGCTAACAAAGCTAATTCTCACACGAGGAGGACAAACCCATCCCTTTCCCTTATCCTAGAGAACTCCAAGCTTCCTCCTATCTTTTTGTCTCACCCTGGAACTCTCCCAATCCCTTGGCCCATAGGCGGCAACCCTAATCTTCGATTACATCCCCTTAAATAAGGAAAAATCGGAATTAGAAACTCCTTGCGCAAAACTACGTAAGAAACTCAGTCCAAAAGGGAAACTTCCAACCGGTCGGCTGGCCAAATGGCTCAAAAAGGTTCCAGTAATGCACTGTTTCCATCTCCACATGACTGGCCTGTGGTCTTCAGGCAGGGAGATATGAGGCGTCCAATCCCAACACTAAGTGGGCCATGCCATAGGAAACTGTGGGGGCGCAGTTTGGGTGTGGATCCCCCAACTGTGGGATCAACTGTGATGTATGTGCCTTAAATCCATGCTGTCTATCCATTGTGACTGCTCAATTTAAGGCATGATAAAAAAAAATGAAGTAGGTCCAAATCTTAGGTAGACCATACCACAGGAACAGTCATGATTGAATCCCCACCATTAAAAACTTCATGGGGGCCATTGGAATTTTTATTTGCCATTCTACCTGTTGATAAGGTCACAAAACCGACCACACAAATATGAGGTTGATCCAAAACTTTTGTCCCCCATGAGAAGTTTTCAATAGGCGATTATCACTGTTTCCTGTTTTATGGTCCACCTGACATTCTGATCTGCATCATTTTTGTGATCATGTCCTAAAATGAGTTACCAAAGCGGATGGACAGCATGGATATAAGGTACATACATCAAGGTGGCCCCACGGTAGGTATCCACCGAAGAGGCGCCGGAACGCGAGAGTTGGAAATGTCACCACTGGAACCTTACCAGGGCTCACTGTCATCATGGTTACATGCAAGGTGGTCCCCGCTATTTGCTGTGGTGTCATGCATTCGAGTCTTTGGATCTGCCTCATTTTCGGCCTCTCAACCTAACATAAAGCTAAGGAAACTGATGGTAGGAGTGGATTTCGGAATCGGATTGCGTGCGGAGTTACTCCACGCGCTCTTATCGTGCGGAGTAAACTCAGTTGGGCCCACCTATAATGTATGTGTTTTATCTGTTCCGTCCATTTGTTTTTTCAGCTCATTTTAGTGGTTGAGCCCAAAATTTAAGTATATCCAAATCTCAAGTAGACCATGCCACGAAACCGTGGGAATAATGATTTCCACCGTTGAAACCTTTTCAGGCCCTACAGTGATGTTTATTTGTCATCCAACCTGTTCATAAGATCACATGGATATGGATGAAGGGAAAACACAAATATCAGCTTGATCCAAAACTTCTGTGTCCTCCGAGAATTTTTTTCAATGATAGACATTCAGTTCACACATTACTTGTGGTGTGGTCCACTTAGATTTTTTGGTATGCTTCATTTTTTTGGCACCATACCTAGGGACGACCGCGTTGCTCGCTAGGAACGGGAAGCGGACTGCGTACTGAGTTACTCAGTACGAGTATACTCTGTGGAGTCCACCGTGATTTATGCATTTTATCCACTCCGTCCATTTTAAAATATAATTTTATGTCTTGATACAAAAAAAGAAGTATAAAAAAGGTTAAGTGGATCACACCACAGGAAACAATGTGAATTGAACTCGTACCGTTGAAAATTCTTGGGGGCCATGGAAGATTTGGATCAAGCTGATATTTGTTGTTTTTCCTTCATCAATGTCTGCCTAATCTTTTGAACAGGTTGGACGATAAATAAACATCACTGCAGGCCCTAGAAAGGTTTCAACGGTGGAAATCATTATACCCATTGTTTCCCGTGGTATTGCCCACCTGAAGTTTTGATATGCTTTAATTTTGGTTTTAACCCCTTAAATGAGCCGGAAAAACGGATGGACGGTGTAGATAAACCACATTAATTTTCAGTGGGCCCAAATGAGTTTACTCAGTACGATAAGAGCGTATTGAGTAACTCAAGGACACAATCCGATTTCCTAAGAACGTACAAGGGCTGAGGGGACGCGGTTTGGCTGGTGACCCGAACACCAGCAGGGTACTTCGGATAGCTGATGTCAAAGCTCTGTAAGCCCCCCGTGATATATCTGTTTTATCCACGCCATCCATCCATTTTTGCGAGCTCATTTTACGGCATCAGATTAAAAATGAGGCAGACCCAAAGCTCAAGTTGACCACACCACAGGATTGAATACTTACCATTGAAAACTTCTTGGGGGACCCATAAGTTTTAGATCAGGCTAATATTTATGTTTTCCCTTCATCCCAGAGACCTTACCAACAGGTTGGATAACAAAAAAAAACATCACTGTATGCCCTAGGAAAGTTTCAACGGTGGACATCTCCACTGTTTCCTGTGGTGTGGTCCACCTGATCTTTGAATCTGCTACATTTCTAGGGTCATGTCCTCATAGCTCGCAAAATGGATGGATGGCGCGTATAAAACACATACATCATGGTGGGGCCACAGAGCCTTGACACCAACTACATGGCTGGTATTGGGGCCATCAGCCAAACCCCGTCCCCTCTGAGGGGCCACTGTAATGTATGGGTTTTATCTACACCGTCCATCCATTCTGCCATGTAATTTTAGGATAAGCCCATAAATGAGGCAGACCCAAGGATCAAATGGACCAGATCACAGGAAGAAGTGGTGATAGTGACACCCTCTGTTGAAACCTTCATTGGGTCCACCGTGATGTTCAATTTCCATCCAACCGGTTCATAAGGTCACGTAACATACCACCTGTATGGAAGGAAAACAAAAGTATTAGCTTGATCCAAAACTTCAGTCGGCCCTGAAACGTTTCAACGGTAGATATTTAATCCCAACTGTGTAGTCCACTTGAGTCTCTGAACTGAATTATTTTTGGATTTGTACCCTAAGATGGTATGAAAAGATGGATGGACGGTATGGATAAAACACATGCATCACGGTGGCCGCTCTATCCGTTTCTAATTAGGCGTACTGCGCGCAAAATCAAGGTTCTGTACGTCGCGCCTGAAATAAAACGAAGAGAGAAAACACCCTCCAAAACCGTGGAAGAGAAGAAGAAGAAGAAGAAGAAGAAGAAGATGATGGCTCACAACGACAGGCACTCTCACTCCTCCGCTCCTTCCGACGAAGCCAATCTGTAAAATCTCTCTCTCTCTCTCTCTCTCTCTCTCATTTCGATCTCCGACAATTTCCGAAATTCGACGGATCGGATGTGTCGGTTACTGTTTCGATGGCCCATCACTCGTCTCCAGATCTGACGAAAATGGTTAGTTAGAAGCAGCAGCAGACGATCCGTTGATTTCCGGTTTAATTCGGATGAGGGGCGAATCAACGGTCAGATTTTCTGCAATTAGGGTCTTGGGTACATTGTAATTATGCGTTTGTGATGTGATACGATGCTGAACTTGTGTCACTGGTTTATGTAACTATATCACGAAAATGCAGAAAAACAAGAAGAAGAAAGGGGTGAGAAACCACTTCAAGGGTGGTGGGTCGCCTCCGTTCTTTGATATTTCCATTGATACATTTCTCAGAAATACACCTCTCTTTTATTCTCCATTTCTAGCTACTCCTATCTTGTAGCAACTGAAATAATAATAATAATAAAAAAATTTAAATACAAAGGCGATCTTCTTATTCAAAATTCCTAAACCCGGCGAACAATCTGAAGAGAGAATTGGTCAAAGAAATCTGATCCAGTGACACTTACGTGTGCCAACATGTGCGTGATCAATGGGGTGCACACCATTCCCCGCCCCCTTAAAAATGACCTTGTCCTCAAGGTAAAAAATCAGGAGACTACTGTTGCAGTGATTCAAAAGACTCCCATGTAGCATCTTCTGGTTGAGTATGAAGCCACTGAACGAGCATCTCGGTGACGGCTTGATTGTGCCGCTTGACTAATTGGCGATCAATGATTATTTGAGGGTAAACCTGAAGAACACCATCTTCACGTATAAGTGGAAGGTCCATTGCTGTTATAGTATGTGCACCTACTTTCTTTTTGAGGCACGAAACATGAAATACTGGATGTATCTTGCAATTAGCTGGAAGGGCTAATCAATATGCAACTTTTCCTACGCGTTCCGGAATCTGGCATGGTGCATAATATCTAGGTGATAATTTCAGTGGTCGCCGCATTGCAATAGAAGTTTGCCAGTAAGGTTTTTAGGTGAAGATAAACCCAGTCATCCACTTGAAACTCATGCTCAGTTCGATGTTTATTGGCCTGAATTTTCATGCATTCTTGAGCCCAATGCAAGTTGGATTTAAGAGTATGAAGTATTCGATCGTGAGCTCGAAGTTCTACATAAACATGATGTAAGCGTACATAGTAATAGTTGAAGGAGCTTGACCCTAGACGATTTCATATGGTGTTGACTTAGTTGCTTCATGGTAGGTGGTGTTGTACAACTATTCTACCCAAAGCAGCCAACGGACCCATTGGTTTGGTTGGTCACTAGTGAAGCATTGTAAGTCTCGAGGCAATGCTTAATGACTTCTATTTGGTCGTCAGTTTGAGGATGGAATGCTCTACTCATTTTTAATTTAGTGCCTTGTAATTTCCACAATTCCTTCAAAAGTTGCTTGTAAAAATAGTATCACGATCACTTACAATAGAAGTAGGCATGCCATAGAGTTTGAAGATGTTATCCACAAAGTATTGTGCTACAGATGCTGCCGTATAAAGATGTGAAAGAGGAACAAAATGAGCATATTTAGATAATCTGTCAACCATCACAAAAATTCGTGTTTTACCTTGCGAATTTTGGAGTCCATCTATGGAATCCATGGAATTTTCAGTCCCTATCTGCTCTGGTATAAAAAAAAGGTTGTAGCAACCTGGGGGAATTCAAATGCTCATACTTGTTCTGTTTGCACGTGTCGCATTCCGCCAGAAACTGCTTGACATCTGTCTTTTGACCGCTCCAGTAGAAGGTATGAGATGCTCTCTTGTAAGTCTTCTTATATGTAGAATGACCAGCAATGGCCAATCCATGCATCTTGTGTAACACTTTTTTACGTAGGGTTGAAGATGAACCCAACACTAGCTGCTCTTGTACCTTAACAGCCCACCCATGAATGTGTAGTGAGGGATTAGTTCCCCTGGTTGTGATAGCTGCTGATTTAAATCTTATAAAAATGGATCACCCTCATAAAATGCTGTCACCTCATCTATGTCTTCCCAAATGGGTGAAGGAATGGAAAATGTAGTACATTGCTCAAAGAGTCTCGTCAAAGCGTCTGTGGCTGAATTTTCAATCCCTTTCTTGTAAAACAGTTTATAATCGTACCCCATGAGTTTTGCAAGCCACTTTTGTTGAGCTTGTTGTGATGATCCGTTGATCAGGGAGGTGTTTTAATCTGTTGTGATCCATCTGGATGATAAAATGGCAACCGAGCAAGTAAGGACGCCATTTAGTAACAATATGCACAATAGAAAGCATCTCTTTCTCATAAATTGATAATCCCTTGTTTCGGCTTGATAGGGCTTTGTTTGAGAATGCAATAGGTCACCCATCTTGCATGAAAACACCCCTAATGCCCGTGTCTGAAGCATCACACTCAACTATGAATGTTTTGGTGAAATCTGGAAGTGCCAAAATCGGCACCGTGGTCATTGCTTGCTTTAATGCTTCAAAGGCTTTGGTTGCTTCAGGTTCCCATAAGAATGCATTCTTTTGTAGTAGGTTGGACAAAGGAGAACTAAGGCATCTGTAATCTTGAATAACTTACAATAATAGCCTGTAAGTCCAAGGAAACTCCACAACTCTTTAATGGTTTGTGGTTCCACCTATGAGATCATGCACTCAATCTTCTTTAGATCAGTCCGCATGGACCGTACCCCTCAAAGGATATAATATGGCCTAGGTACTCCACTTTGGTGACACCAAATGTACACTTTGAAGCCTTAATAGACAATTGATGTGCTTGAAGGATTGTAAGGACGTTGCCACGTGTTAAATGGTCCTGCAGCTTGAATTGTAAATCAAAATGTCATAGAAAAACACTAGAATAAATTTCTGTAAATATTTATGAAAAATATCATTTATTAAGCTTTGAAAGGTCGAAGGAGCACTAGTGAGACCGAAAGGATCACCAGAAGTTCACAGTGCCATTCGTGTGTTCAGAATGCCGTCTTTGAAATGTCTTCTCGAACCCATATTTGATGGTACCCAGATGGTAAATCTAGCTTGGAGAAACACCAAGCTCCTTGGAGTTCATCTAGTAATTCATCAACAACTAGAATAGGGAATTAGTCCTTGATGACAATCCCATTAAAGGCACGGTAGTCGACACACATAAACCATGTGCCGTCCTTTTTTGCACTAATCACACTGGCGACGAGTAAGAGCTAGAACTTGGTTGGATCATTCTCGCATCCAACATTTCCTACACCATTTTGTCAATTTCATTCTTCTGAAAGTGTGGTTATTGATATGGATTATGGACAAACATTTGTTGGTCGGCTACTGGGTTTTACAGCAATACGATGATTGTGAGATCATATGGGAGGTAGTCCCTTGGGTTCACGAAATATTGTTATGTGGCTCTAATACCTTCTTGAGATCATTTGGGATATTATGTGAAATTCTAAGATCATGTACAACATATAATTGAATGCACATACCTGAATTTTGCTTTTCTATCATGCGGCTTACGAATCGACTACTAACCATCTCTATTGTAGCATTATGTGACCCAGATAAGACACCTTCTTGATTGTCCAAAATGAAGTGCATTTGTAGTAAGGTGAAATTCCATCTATTTTGACCTAGCGTGGCCAACTATTGTGCACTTAAGACAATATCAACTCCTCCCAAGGGAATTACGTGACAGTCCTCCAAGCATGAGAATTTTTTTAGAGAAAGGGGTATGTTGACACATTGGCCCTTGCTTCGAACTTTACCACCGTTGGCTACTGTAACTTCAAAGAGCTCATCATGATATATATGTGACAGTTGATGGTCTTGGCAAGGTTAGAGCTGATGAAATGGTGGGCAATCCCGGAGTCCAACAAAGTACATACTGGCCGCTTCTTGGTAAAGCCTTGGATGCACATTGCTTGAGGCCCAATTGATCCGGCTAACGGATGGACTGAAACTTGTATATTTTTTGACATATTTTCTTCCTCATCTAAGGGATCTTCTTCCTTTTGTGATTTCTCATTGGGTCCCATAATACTTGTTAGTTGTGCCTTACAATGATGCCCCATGCTAAATTTCTCATCGCAGTTGTAGCAAAGGCCCCTTCCCCTCTGTTCTTGCATCTGTTGTGATGTCAACCTTTTGAGTGAGAGTATACCATATTTTGATGCTGCATTTGGCATGGGATTAGTAGATTTTACATTTTTTGGGTGAGGAGTTCGACGAGTAACATTTGCTTCTTCACGGAGTGATGCCATTTGAAATGCTTCTACTACACTTGTTGGTTGAGAGATTGTAACTCCCACAAAAATGTCGTTATGAAGGCCCGAGACGAAACAACCAATGAAGAAGAATTTAGGTAATCGTGAGGTGCGATTAGCCAACCTCTCAAAGTGTGATTGGTAGTCATAAACCCTGGTTATTTTTTGAAGTTTTGATAACTCACCACTCGGATCTTCACACTCTGCAAGTCCAAACGTACACAAAAGGCATGGGTAAATTGGCGCCGGGTCATTTCACCAATCGTCCTTTTCATCCACTGGTACCAAGCAATGGCATCACTAGTGAGGTGGATAGTAGCGAGTCCTATCATTTGATCATACAAAATGTGATTAAATTCTTGAAACCATTCAGCCGTGTAGATCCAACTGGTGGGATTGTCACCATCAAACTCAGGAAAATCTAGCTTGACTGATGGGTGGTATGTTGGATCTCTATGTGACAATCTTGACTCGGGATTGTTTTGTTCCATTCTCTTGCCTCCCGCATAAGATGGAAATGATGTAACACCTCATTAAGCCGTTCGCATAAGTTGTTGACTTCTTGCGCAAGTTCGACATTTGGTCACCATAGTTTCAATTGAGTAGATTGTGCAGCAATGTGATGATTGAATGTCCAAGGCCTTATGGCTCCAATACCAAATTGATACGATGCTCAACTCATATCACTGGTTTACATACCTATCTAAGGAAAATACAGAAAAACCAGAAAGAAGAAAGGGGTGAGAAACCACTTTGAAGGTGATGGGCCTCCTCAGTTCTTTGAGGTTTTCATTGATACATTTCTCAAAAATACGCCTCTCTTTTATTCTTCACTTCTAACTATTCCTATCTTGTTCTTTGAGGTAGAGTCAAGAGCAATTGATAACATTCGCAAGCCGACGGTGTGTTTTGAGGCTGTATCGGGTTTAAAGGTTAATGTGGTGAAATCGGAGCTTATTGGCATTAACATAGGAGAGGGGGAGTTGCAGGGCCTCTCATCCACCTTTGGGATAGGGTGATTGAAAGAATAGATAGGAAGCTTGCCGGGTGGAAACGCAAAAGTATGTCTTTGGGTGGGCGGATGACTCTCATCATGACCGCTTTCTCGAACATGCCCATTTACTTCTTATCTTTATTTCGTTGCCCAAAATCGATTCTTTTGAGGCTAGAGAAATTGAGATGGGATTTTTTTTGGCAAGGGGATAATGATGGGAGGAAGTTTCAAAGTGGGACGAAGAGTGCAATCTGATTAAGGAGGGCAGGGCAGGCATCAAGCCTTTGGTGCAGATGAATATAGCGTTGCTGGAGGAAAGTGGTGGTGGTTAAATACGACGCTCTGGAAAGCAGTTGGCACGTTAAATCATCTTCCCTGTATCGCGCTTCGACCATATGGAAAGCAGTGGCGGTTACTGAACATTACGTTGGAAGGGTTATATCCTTCTTGGTGGGAAATGGGCGGCGTATCCGTTTTTGGATCGATGTTTGGTGCGGCGATCAGGCGTTACAAGTGAGGTTCCCAAGGATTGCCAGTCTTGCTCGCGATCGGTTCGCCATGGTTGTGGATTGTTTTTCCTTTACAGGGGACTCGGTAGTGTGGACGCCTTCGTGTCGCAGGAATTTATTGGATGCAGAAGTCGATGAATTCATTGAGCTCCTTGATGCGCTTAGATTGGTGAAGGTCGAGATGCAAGCGGAAGACGCCATGGTGTGGGCCAGGAATGCTTCCGGGATCTTTTCGGTCAAGTCCTTATTTGAGATTGTATCGGAACTTCGGCACAATTCCTCTCCTCCTTTTCACCATTGGTATTACGGAGCCCCTCCTCGGGTGGTAGTGTTCGTTTGGTTGGTGGGCAGGAAGAGAATTCTGACAATTGACAACTTGCAGAAAAGAGTGATGATTCTTCCCAACATTTGTTTTAATGTGTATTGCGAATTAAGAGTCCATCAATCACCTCTTCATTCATTGCCACCTTGCGGGGAAGGTGTGGAGTCATTTTCTTTCTTCCTATTAGGTGGATTGGGTGATGCCACAATCGGTACTAGATCTTCTTTGGGCTTGGCAGGGGGGAGGAGTAGGGAGATCCAGTAAAGCTAGGTGGAGGCTTCTCATTATGGTGGTGCTTTGGGCTATTTGGGGGGGGGGGGGGGGGGGGGGGGGGGTGAGGAATGATTGTTGTTTTAGAAACTCCCAGCCGCCCAAGGCTGAGGAGGTTAATAGAAGGGCCTCCAATTTTTTAGATTGTTGGACCTGATGCCACCCTCTTGGGGTGGCTTTCTTTGTATTCTTTGTTTGTTTTGCGAGCCTTTCTAATAAAATTGTTGTTACCTCTAAAAAAAAAACTATTCCTATCTTGTTGCAACTGAAATTTTAAAAAATATTTAGATTTAAATATAAAGGTAAACCTCTTGCTCAAACTTCTTAAACCAGTGAACAACCTGAAGAGAGAATCAAGGTGATTCCCTTTACTCCATGTGCGTGCATGATCAGCAGGGTGCACACTGGTTTGCCATTTTTCTTCTGTGTTTTGTTGTTCAATCATTATTTAGGGTACCTATTTGTTTCTGCAACAGCTGATTTTGTTGGCTCAACGAGTGTCCATTCTTACTAGGGTTTCAGTTTGTACAAGCGTGGCACATGTTCCAGTGATCTGACCATTGATCCGTTGGGTCTCGTTGTTGATGGGCCATGCTCCTGATATCTTCTGCATTGGCGCATCCTATCCATCAACATTGGCCTTCTTTTGCATTTGCATTTGGGTCTGGATTGTTGCTGCATTGTTCACCATCTCTTTGCAGGCCACACACTGAAAGGTTAGGATCCTCCTGTCGAGGGGATTTACAGAGCATGGTTCATCCATGGTGGGGCCCAAAAGAGCCACTTGTCTAGATCACTCAACCATGGGTCCCACCTGTGGAAACTGATAATCTGAGTCTGCTCTGCATATCTTAGGATCAAGGATCATATATTTCCTCGCTTGTGAATTGGTGTCTATCGTCTATGAAGTTTCCATATGATTTTTCCATCTGTATGGATTGGGCCCAGCTTTGGGTGATCCAGATTGTTCAGCCAGTGGACGCATCATAGGATGGACCATTCCCCAGAATCTTGCCTATGAAATGATCTTGGCTGGCCTGGTGACCCCACCTTGGTGGTTAGAAAAGAATATAACCAACTGTCACCATAGTGACAAATCTGTTCTAAGCCCAGGAATTTCTCAGAGATTTTCAGATTTTGACATTTTCTTGCGATATTATTGGGAAAATCTCGCTAAAAATAAGATATTTATTATTATTATTTGTTGAAAGATGTATAAAATAAATAAAATATCCTTTATTATAAGCTGTTAATTAATTTTTAAAAATTGAATATAATAGTAGAAACTGAATTATTTTGACTTCTAAATAAAGTTTCGTTTAGAATCACGATAATTTCATGACAAAGTCACGAAAAATTAACAACTGCTGAGATTTTGAAAATCTTGCAATGTCATCACGATAATATTGTTTAATCAAAATTCCGCGATAAGATTGCGGGGTATTCAAAATCTCTGCGATATTTGTCACAATGACCGTGACATTTTATGGGAAAGGAACCTACAAATCAGATCTTCAGAATCATCAGATTGGGGAGATTTTCACTGCACAACCGCCTCCATGCCAGGGCCAACCAGACGAACATTCTGGATCAGCAAAACAAGGCCACCACCTGTATGGAGCATATTGCCCGACTTTCTCTCTCAGAACATTGCGTACTTGTCTTTTCTAGTGGCCCCACCTGTGTAGTTCTTGTCCTGAGCATAAACCAACTTTGCTCGGGCTGAGCATAGCACATATCCTTCTCATCCATTTACCAGTTTCTAAACTATCAATCTGGCAATATGGATTGTTTTTCTGACTGAGTGTATATCATTTTGCCATTCTAGGTTTCTTGACATATTGCAGGAGGCACCTTTATCTGGTCATCGACGGCCTACAAGCATTCTTGGGGGTGTTTTGTATTGTATTCTATTGGCAAGTACAAGCTCTTCTCTACTTAAGTGTGATTTTTTTGAGAGGGAAAAATAAATTTATTAGAAAACTCGCAAAAGCGAGAAAAGAATCGGTAGCAATTCGTTAATTGAACACCCAACTGTGATGATGTTAATTAATTTGGAATAAAATATGTTATCTATAATGCTGATGATAGCAATTCGGTGGAATCAGTAGTAAACAACCACCTTGCATTGAATAGGTGGAAGTTGAACCACCTTTATCAATCCAAAGTACTTGATGTGTGGGCTCCGCAGTGTATCTTCAATGGCCTGAAAATTATTATGATCAGATGATCTTAATGATCCAATTGATGGTTTCTTTGAACTGTTGGATTATGCATTCCATGACCATCCATTTGCTGGCTCTTGATTGGATGGTTAGGAGCGTCTAAATTAGTGGCAATCTGTGGTACCACCTGCAGTCCAGATCAATAAGGTGGGGCCCACTTTTCCCATGCTTGTGCAAGTGACTGATGAAGGCACCCACACTGGAACATCTCTCTTGATTCTCTGTTCATTTAACAAAAAAAAAAAATAAGGACTACATTTTGTGCTCATAGGTTTTCTGTTTTCTAGGCAGGTTATGCTATTATGGCTGCAGCAGCTCCATGGATATTTTTCTCGGTTCCCAGATTAGTTCCGTCATTGCTTTGTAGTTGCAACGTTATTCTTTTGCTAGTAACAGGTATTGTACTCGAGTGTCACTTCCAGCATTCTTCTCTCTCTCTCTCTCTCTCTCTCTCTCTCTCTCTCTGTGGTTGCCGGTTGCAATGGCAAGATGCATTTGCGTGTCTTCTGCAGTCCTGCTGATGTCTAGTTTCATTTGTCTTTTCCTTTTATAGTTGAGTCCTCATGTCGAAATGGCAGATCTAAAAATCATTCTTGCTTGAATGTGCCATGATTGTTTTATCTGGTTACCATATCAAGTCTCTTTTCAATTTTCTGGTTTCATGTGCCTTTTATATTCATGTTAAATGTGGTTTTTGTACGGACAGTTTTTTGACTGATGTTTTAATGTGGCTGTTTTGCAGGCGTTTTTCAGCAATATCTGGTTTACCAAGTCAGGAAAGTGCGCTTGCAGGTCAACCTCATTGCCTTTGTTATTCAATATTTAATCCACCAACTGTTGTTGTGGTTGCTGAAACATTTGACTTTTTATTTTTTATCTTTCAGAAAAAAAACATTGCCTTTTTTCCTTTTCATTTTAACCTGTTATCCGGGCTGGTTGACGTGCCACGGCCTCTCCAGCCAGGTCTCAGGTTTGAGACATGCTAACAGCGTCAGTGGGCGCTTTGTGTGATTAACCGGGTGGGTGTGTTGCGGTACTAACAGGGTGGGTGAGTTGCATGACTAACGCAATGAAGAATTACCTCTCAAAATAAAAAAAAACATTGCCTTTTTTTCTTTTCATTTTAAGATGGCATTTTCATGCATCATCTATAATATTTGGAAACTTTTGAAGCACATTATAAAATTCATGTCAGGGTGATATTTAATCTATTCAATTTTATTTAGTAGCACAAGGAGAAAAATGATGGTTATTATTCCTTTAAAAAAGTGGTTCTAAATAGCTGCATTTTACTTTCATTATAGATGACGATCCTAGGAAGAACTCCTTGGCAAAGTTCAAGTTGACAAAAGAAAATCCAGATAATAAAATAGCTTTAGCAAATGAGTCTGCATTTTGAACCTATCATAGTATCCTGCAAAATAAGAAATGCATATTCAGTATGCATTATTTGCATATGCTCTCTATTCCCTTGTAACTTTATATTAATCTGTTACGTGATTATTGTGTGAGGTAATTTTTCATTTATTGATCAGAAAAATGGGAAGTACCCACTCCATTCAATCCATCAAATGCAATATTGAGTTGGAATATACTTGCCTTAATTGCTTGTTCTCATGGTACATTGTCGAAAGCAGAGTTTTGCCTTTGGTTATTATCTTTGTGCAATTGAGGGTTTATTAGTATCGTTGGTATAGCTATATAGGATGCAAAACTTGAACGGTGGTTTCTCTAATGTTCATATTAGATGAGGTTGATAGGCAGTTGGTAGGTGGGGCAGGGTGTGAGATTACCCATCTCAAGAGGTTAGGTTGTTGTCTTGTATCCTTCAGCGGATGATAGATTCAAGGATCAAGGTTTATATATGCTCAGGGCCTTGTAACACCCATTTATGATTATGAGCCTTAAGAAAGGCAGGGCGTATTTTGTGATGATGGGTTTGTGCATGAGTGCTTTATAGTCTTGTTATCTATCCAAGTGGCCTTGTAGCACCTATTTAGGAGCCTTATAGGAAGTGGCAGATTTTGTGCCGATTGGTTTTAGCACTGTTGCTTCATACTCTTGGTATCTTTTTGCATTGGGATTCTATTATTTCTTTGTCATTGTGGTTTTCATGGAGTTACTTATATTTCACACTGTTAGTGTTTTTTTTTCCCTGGTAAAATTAGTGGATATCTAGTTGCTCTTTTGAGATGGTTTGGGTATGTGCTATGAGAGAGAGACATCCTAGGAAGGAGGGAACTTCTATTAGGGAGAGCTTGGATTGTGTTGGTGAGAGGGGATGTGAAGGCTTGTTCACTTATCAAGGATAGAGTACTAGGTAGCAGTGATGGTCAAACACAAGGTATTCAGTAACGGTACAGTGGCCATAACAGCCATTACGGCCTCTTTTTTCTTCTTCTTTTTTCTTTTTTTTTGAAATAAAAAATAAAAATTACATCGGCACCATGACGAACTATTACAGGGCCGTTATAGGCCATTTTTTTTTCCCGTAATGGCCGTTATGACCCCGTTATATGTAACGGTTCCCACTGTTACCATCATGTAACAGCCGTCATGTAACTGTTTTTGAATAACCTAGTCAAACGTGATCCATTGCTGACCCTAAATTGCCAGGAGAAGGCAATTTGCAATTCTTTGGTTGAGTATTCCAGCTTGAAGGAACTGGGTTAAGGAATCTCCTATGTAGTTGGTGGGTTGGCCTTCCTTTTAATAAAATTTTCTTCTACCGATCAAAAGAGATGAAAGTTTGGTGGGTTGAAGTAGAGTTTCGAAGGATTCTCTCTTTCATGGAGGGTCCAATGGGAATGGGGGCATTTTTACAAATTAACAACGGAATACCAAATTGGTATTCTTGGGCCACGGTTGGGGTTGGTGATCACCTGAAGACCAAATCAAAAGCTCTTCTATAGGGGCTTAGGATCTCAAATTCTTTTCAAGGGTCCGGTCCCACCACTTCTTAAGACCCAAGGCCCAAGCCCGGCCTGAGTCAGGCATGGGCCTAACATAGCAAGCTCAAAGCCCAAGCCAAAAAAAATTGTTGGGCCAGAGCTTGATTCGACCTGACCAGCCCGATAATTGATAAAATCCCTAATTCCAAAGTTACTAAATTGGTTTTGGTGCAAGTCTTGGAACCTTGGAAATTGGGGATAAATTTGGATGAGTAAGGACATGTACATAGGATAAACATTTAGTTCTCCTTAGTATCTAAAGTTGCCAATCAGCCTGCTCTTGTGGTTACAAAGGAGGGTGTCCAGCAGTGCTGGATTTGTATATAGAAGCCTTTCCCTTTGTTTCTGCTTTTCTCTAGTTCAATATAAGTTCTGTTATCCATTAAAAAAAGCTGGTACAAGGTTATGATGATAAGGATGATGAACGGCGACGATCTAGTTGCTCCTTTGGCTTGTCTAGGAACTTCCATGTGTTTTAATATCCTTTGAGAGTTCTCTGTGCAGTCAGGATGGGAGTTTTCTGTGCAGTCAGGATCTAACAATGAGGGGCATTTTTCCCCTTTCATGTAATCAATTTTTTTCATGTCTGCTGTAATTTCTTCTCTTGCGCTCCTTTTGTGCTTGCAAACTTTGCAATGGTCATTAATGCTTTTTTTTTTTCCCTTCCTCTTTCGTGGTGTCTTCTGAGAATGTTTTGATTGATTACAGCTTCAAATGTTGCTTCGTTTTTTTTTTTTCCTTCTTCTTTTGTGTGATCTGTTCTAAGTTTTGATTGATTGCAGCTACAAATGTTGCTATAATATTTGCTGCAATATCAAATTATATAACTATTTAAATGACACCTTCATTGTGTTCACCTGATGAAACATGAATTTGGTGTGAATTTGAGTTTGTAGGGTTATTACATGTTCAGCCAGAAATTGAAGCACCTTGTCCGCCTTCCTTTTTCCAGTACTGCATATGGTGCGTATTATGTAGTCTCCCAGCTTATTTTTCTGTAAGTTCATTTCGTTTCTTATACCAGTTATAATTTTTTAGTTTAAATCTTCACAAATCCAAATAGTAACATGAGCTGGTAGGGGAATGAATTGTAGCTGGACATACTTATTCCAGTAGTGTGATGGTTGATTAGAAGTAGATTTGTAGTTTTTATTCTTGTTTTGGTTAAACCATGAATATGGAGCACTGCTCTTGAATGTTTATGGTACCCATGCATCCGTAGCGTAGCCGCAGCGCTACATAGTATACTCAAATAGCAAAAATCTCCTATAGTGTATGCTACAGGGGTCGTAGCAATAGCATACGCTACAACTGCGTTGCGTGTAGTTTATGTAGCATACACTACGATGTACCTTTTTAAGGTTTTCTTTATGTTAAGTGGTTTAAAAAAACCTTATAATGTAAAGTTGAAATCGAACATTTCTTTATTGATTTTAACTTAAAACGTTGGTGTTTCTTTGTTAAAGTTGGTATTGAACTCACACCATAAACAAACGAAAAAACTTATGTTAAAAGAAAAGGGTCTTGAAAGAGGGTTTTCGAAAACCCCTCTTTTGAACCCTAGTGTGCAACGCAAGCCCTAGTGGAGGAGGTGTACAAGAGGCATGCCTCGCCTTAAGCATCACTTGGCTAGAACCCACCATGGGATAAAGTTGTGCCCAAAAGTAACTGAAGAAGCTAAGGAGTGCAAAAAGGCTTTGAAAGAATATCATGATGGAAAAAATAAAAGAAATGAGGCGTTTCAAGATATAGGGAGAGGGCGGTCGACACATTGTTCCGGTTCTACGAGTGATAGTGTCAATGTGGGTAATGATGTGTTTGTTGGCAGCCAACTTGGCGGTGGATCTTTTGGTTACCAACCAATGACAAGAGCAAGGGGACCAATTTGTTAGCAATGAACAATGTCAAACTACATGGAATTCAAGGTGGAAGAAGGAAGAGAGAAAGGAAGTATGTTGGGTGATCGGAAGAATTTTTCTTTCTTTTTTGGAATGCTTTGTCGTTCAACCTATATAATAGCCCATACTTTTCAGCATTGTGTGAGCTATTGGAAAGGTTCGGCCAGGGTTGAAGCCACCATCCATGCATGAGATGAGGACGTGGAATTGGATACTAAAAAGGAGGTTGTTAATATTGATAATTTAATGAAAGGATACAAAGATTCCTGGAAAACTCATGGATGTTCAATTATGTCTGATGGTTGGACGATGGAAAGAATAGAAACATCATCAACTTTTTTTATTGATACTCTAGCAGGAACAATGTTTTACAAGTCCATTGATGCTTCCGATTCAATAAAAGATGGAAATTTGTTATTTAATTATCTTGATGAGATTGGGGAAGAAAATGTGGTTCAAGTTATCATGGATGACCATTCAAGCTATGTGAGTGCTGGGAAGAAACTGATGCCCGATGGATAAGAGAAAAAAGATATATTGGACTCCATGTGTTGCACACTGCATTGATCTAATGTTAGAGGATATTGGAAAAATGAAAATGTATTATGAAACGCTTGAAAAGGCAAGGGTAGTGACCAAGTTTATTTGTGGGGATGGAATTGTACTGAACATCATGAGAAGCTTCATGAAATTTAATGAGCTTCTATGGTCGGTAGTGACATGCTTTGCAACAACGTACCTTACCCTTAAAAGTATTTATAAGCAAAAGAAGGGTCTTGAAGCCATGTTTGCATTGGAAGAATGGTGTTATGTTCTTGGGCTACAAGACTAGAAGGAATAAAGGTACGGGCCATTATAACGTTTGATCCAAAGTAATGGCCGCATGTTGCCCTATGTGTTAAGAGCACCATGCCTTTGGTGAGCATTTTAAGAGAAGTAGATTCGGAAGAGTTGCTAGTAGTGGGGGTTCATTTATGAATTGATGGACTCAATAAAGGAGAAGATTGCATTTAATTGGAAAAATGTAAAAAAGAGATGTTCCAATTTGGAACAAAATAGATGAGAGATGGACTCAGCTTTATCGTCCTCTACATGCAGCCGGGTACACTATTTGAATCCTCAGATGCAATACTAAGATAAGTTCTCTACACACCTTGAGATAAAAATGGGGTTTGTTGGAGTGTATGGATAGGATGATCCCATCCCCTTGAATGACCTTTTGGATCAAGAGAATCGAAGACGTGGAGGAGGGCTTGCACCACATGCTAGGGTTTGAAAGAGGAGTTTTCAAAAACCCTCTTTCAGGCCTCTTTTCTTTTAGCATAAGTTTTTTAGTTTGTTTATGGTGTGAGTTCAACACTAACTTTAACAAAGAAACACCACCGTATTAAGTTAAAATCAATAAAGAAATGTTTGGTTTAACTTGACATTATAAGGTTTTTAAAAATATGTGTTTTAACTTTACATTATAAAGAAATATTTTGTTTTCAGTTTGTTTTTCTTTTGTATTATTTACTTGCTTCTCGCGAGTTTTTAATAATATTGTTGTTACATTTAAAAAAAGAGAGTTTTAAACCATTTAACATAAAGAAACTTTATAAAATAAAAACCTCGTCCCCTTGAATGGCCTTTTGGATCAAGAAAATCGAAGAAGTGGAGGAGAGCTTGCACCACATGCTAGGGTTTGAAAGAGGTGTTTTCAAAAACCATCTTTCAAGCCTCTTTTCGTTTAACATAAGTTTTTAAGTTTGCTTATGGTGTATGTTCAACACCAACTTTAACAAAGAAACACCACCGTATTAAGTTAAAATCAATAAAGAAATGTTCGGTTTTTACTTGACATTATAAGTTTTTTTTTTATTTTAAATATGTGTTTTAACTTTACACTATAAAGGAATATTTTGTTTTCAGTTTGTCTTTCTTTTGTATTATTTACTCGCTTCTTGTGAGTTTTTAATAATATTGTTGTTACATTTTAAAAAAAGAGTCTTGAACCATTTAACATAAAGAAACCTTGTAAAAAAAAAAACTTAAAAAAAGTATGTAGCTGTAGTGTACGCGCTATTGGGAATTTGTGCTATTTGAGTACGCTATGTAGTGTTATGGCTACTCTATGCTATGTAGCGTACACTATGGGTGCTATTTGAAACACTGTTTAAAACACAGCTCTTAATAAAATGTTTGTTGGTTGATTTACAAATTCTTGGGCTCTGCTTATTCCTGAAAAGAGAAGTAAATATTGGAGAAGTCTTGTCTATCTCTTTACATGAGTTTTTGATGCTCTGCTTTTAAAGTATGTTTTGAACTCCATACAGATCTAGCCTGTTGTAAATTTATGTATGTCACTGTAGAAAAAAGGATTTGAATGAAGATATATTTGCAGTTCTTTTGATCTTGTTGCTTTTCATATTAGTAGAGGTCTAGTTCTGATAAGTACATACTTTAACACTAAAGTATCTTTTATGATTGCAATTGATTGGAAAGAGAAACTGACCCAGAATAGTCCACCAGAGCCAAAACCCTGAACTGCACTACTTAACATTGGGTTAAGAGGTGATAAATTGTCTCTTCCACTTTCCAACACATGGACAAGTGCAGACTAGCCACAAAAGCATAAATCCATTGCTATGCAGGTGACTGTATACTCTTGATATGGAGACCTCAATGGGGTGTCAAGGAGAATAAAACTGACATTACTAAAAACCAAAAGCAACCCTACTGTATGACAATGTGGTCCCTATCCAGCTGTTTGGTACTTGGATCCACAGCTTAATTGGTCCACAGTTTGCATGTGAGTGATTGATTCATGTTGCTGAAATGGTTAAATTGTTGTATTCTTAGACCCATATTAGGGATCAGAGATCTCTTCCAAAAAAAAAAGGATCAGAGTGCTTGTTGGGCACCTTCTTTGGATCATGTTCTATGTCATGATGATCACAGGTCCACTTGTATCTCCCAGTCTCTTCCTTTGCATCGTGGGTGCTAGTTATTAGTTGATGATGACATGATGATATGTGCCCATTTCTCTTTAGAGTTTGTTGCATCAGTTACAGTATTATTTGCATGAGCATTATTATTTTCTTGCTATCATACGCAATTTGTTTATGAATTTTCTTGTCGAAGTACTATCCTTTTTTACTTGATGTCGCATTTTAAGGTATAACTTCGGCTTGTCTGTTTTGCTTAGGAACGGCTCTAATGCTACTCGTCATGGTTTGGCAGCCACACATCAATATCCTTTCTGTGTCGACATTACTAAGGTCTGCCTATTACTTTTCATGGACTTCATGCCTTGATTTATGGAGTGCTTAAATGTTATGCTTAATTATTTCATTGTCCATGTGCTAGCAGTGCAACTTGTGCAGGTCCAGTCGGGTTTAGGGTCAAGGCCAAGCTGACATCAAGTTGGGTCAATCCTTGGTCTGACCTAACTAAGACCCAACCTGAGCCCAACCTGATGTACCATATCCGCAACTCTAACCCATCTTGGGTTGGATTGCTCAGGTTGAGTTGGGTTGGTCGGCTTTGGGTTGGGTTAGATAGTATACTAATATTAGTAACTAATTTAATGTATTAGTTTCTTATATTATACATACGTTAAATATAATAATTTGTACTATGTATGTAATATATGGTTGGGCTGGTTTGCCTTGGGCGCGTTTGGTTGCTTGTATTTGGAATGCATTGGATTCCAAATCACAAATACATTGGAATCCAATGCATTTGGAATCATCAATCGCGTCTCTCATCCTGTAATTGGAATACACTATTATCCAAAGTTTTTGTTTGGTAGTTTGTGTTACGAAAGCATTAGAACCCTGTATTATATTTGCAGAAGCTTGAATTTGATTAACTAAATCATCCACAATATTCTAAAATGGCGTACATGTGTAACATTGTATATAGTCATTGTAATAAGCCCATTAAAACATACACTTTGACTTTGGTTAAAGTTGAGGTAATTTGAAACTTCAGGTGGGCCACAAAAGTGGGCCCACAAACTTGCAATCGTCTACATTTTAAGAGGATCAATAGGTTTTCGGTCAGACAATTTTAAACCTAGGGCAAAAAACTGTGATTCAGGTGGGCCACACCAAAAGAAATAGTTGGGAGAGAAACGTCCACCCTTGATTTTTACAACGCCTACCGTGATAATTATATGAAATCCACTCCAAACATTAGATGCTACATGGAAATTTAGGCCTAAGTCTAAAAAATCGGGTCCATCTGTGATTGAGGTGGCCACACCAAGGAAAACAGTTTTGGGGTCCACCTTGTTGGTACATTGTTTCCAACTGTGTGGTCCACCTAAATCACAAATGGGTTTTTTTGGGCCTTGAGCCTAACATGAGGTGAAGCACCTAATGGTTAGAGTGAATTTCACATAAACATCACGGTGGGGCCCATGTGCACTGTTGACTCATGTGCACGTGTGATTTTCCATCTTAGTTTTGAAGGTCTCTAACAGTAGGAGAGATTGCTGATGAGTCTAGAATCATAGCACTTTGCTGTGATTTCAAATCCTTGCTTTTTCAGGGATTTGGAATGCTTTGGAATCCAAATTGTCCCCAACCATTTTGCTGCCAAATGCAAAAAGGTAGGCTTTGGTTTTGGAATACACTCAAATAGCCTCAAATCCAGGCTGCCAAACAGCCTATAGGCCTCAACCTGATCTGGGTTGATAATTTCCAACCCGAGCTCAACCAACCCAACGCAACCCAACCTAACCAAAATTTTAGGTCGGGCCAGTTGGGTTTGATTGAGCCTGACTCAAGTTGCAGCCCTAGTGTAAAGTACTTATTATTATTATTATTATTATTATTATTTGTGCGTGTGCGTGTGCTTGCGTGCGTGTTTTTCACAATGTCTTCCTTATTGCTGTTTTTGCCATGGTCACATTGTGATCTATGACATGCACTTCCAGGTCAAATTTTCGAATCAGCTTCTATGGTTGTTGCCTCTAACATGAAATGTAATCATTCAAATACCTAAACTAAATCATGAATCTTATCCAGATTTTATAAAAGTGTGAAGAATCTAAATTAAGCATCCATCCATAAAATTGTCTACCACTTGGGTGCACAAAGCTATAGGGGCTGAGCATCAAGCCATACTCAAGGCTTGATTAGTGTTTTGGAAAGTTAACATTGTATCATATGATCTATTAGAGCTTTAGAAATGGGGAAGTTTGGTTTTTCTTCAGAAAAAAAATGTTTTGAGATGTAGACATGGGCTATAATAGTGTTTTGGGCGGGAAATTAAGATTAAATCTCTAAACCCATTCCTATCCTTTTTGGGTGGTAAGATGACCAAACAAACCCTAGATTAGCGTTAATTTTGGATTCACCTATCATTTCTATGGGGGATGCACCTTGGAGCACATGGCCTAGATGCACCTATGTGAACTTAGGTAGATATTTGAGTACGTGAAGCACAATGCCTCTGCCTTTCCTAATGCTTGTGCTATAGTTGCAAGAAGCGTGAAGCAAAGTGGCGATGGATTCAAGTGCAACATCGGGGAAGGGCCTGTTTGAAAATCTTATTTAAGTATAAAATAGCGGGGGGGGGGGGGGGGGGGGGGGGGGGGGGGGAGGGGGGGCATGAGTCCAAAGCGTGATTTGAAGCAAGAGTGGCATGTAGATAGAAGAACCCTGCAACTAACGTGCTTCCCGGAATGCTTTTGGCAACACTATTTCTTTATAAATATAAACGTTTTCATATAAATAGGTTCTGTCTAATTGTCATAGCTTTTCTCATCTATTTGGGTTCAGTTTTAGGAATACCAATTTGCCATTCAAAAAAATAAAAATAAAAATTCTTGTGGTTGCTTGGCAAAAGTTTGGCAACGAGCTGCCCCCACTGATGTCAGTATAGTGTGGATTGGCTGATTGCTTGCAAAAAAATCCTTTAAATCTATTGATGCGGGGGCATCTTGGTGCGACTCCAAGGATGCACCGTATCTCCACACTAGGGGTGGGGTAGCCCATGAGGTAGGGCCTGTGAGATGCAGGATGGCCACGAGGTGAGACCATGCAATTTGGGGACCTGTGCAACACGAGGGTTGCCCACAGGGAGGACTCGCCTGGGAGGGCCTGCATATAGGGATAAATCGGTGCTTTTCCATCAGCTCTGGAGCTTTTGGTGGACTGATCGATTGTTCGCTATCAGAATGGTATCAGAGTAGGAGCCCAGTGCTCGAGTCTCCTCATCGGTGTGGGTGGATGATGCAGGGGCATCTTGGTGCGGACATCCAAGGATGCACCGTATCTCCACACTGGGGGTGGTGTGGCCCACGAGGTGGGGCCTGTGAGATGCAGGATGGCCATGAGGTGGGACCCATTGTGGGACCGTCTAATTCAGGGACCCGTGCAACGCAGGGGTTGCCCACGAGGAGGACTCCCTTGGGTTTGCCTGGGAGAGCCAGAATATAGGGATAAAACGGTGCTCCCCCAACAGCTTTGGAGCTTTTGGTGCGTTGTCTGGTTGTCCACTATCATCTACCACTCAATGGAAAGCCTCCATTACTTGTGGTTGGGGACCAGTTGGCACATCATTATTAGGCTTGGTATCATAGTTGATCATCATCATCATCTAAGCCTTGTCTCAATTAATTGGAGTCATTTGCATGAATCCTTTCTACCATCCTGCTCTATCAAAGGCCATACTTTGGTTAGACCATAGGCCATCAAGTCTTTCGTTGCTACATCTATTCACATCCTTTGTGCTTTCCCCTTGCCCTTTTAGAGCTTCAGCTTGTATCGACTAACTCCTAACTAGTGTGGTTCTTTGTCTCCATTGCAAATGACCAATCCATCTAATTCTACTTTCACATATATTATTACCTATTGTTGCTAATCTTAAGTTCCCTTGAATGCATTCATTTCTAATTGTATCCTTCCTCAACTTGCCACCTATCCACCTTAACATCCTCATTTTGGCTACACTAATCCTATGAATATGTTGTTCTTTAATTGTCCAACATTGTGTCACATAAAGCATGGCTGGTCTTATAGCTCTCCTATAAATTTTTCCTTTTAGTTTGAGCGGTAAGGATCACATAAAACTCTTCAGGCACATCTCCATTTCTTTCACCCTCCTTGAATTCTATGGGCAACATCCTTCTCAATCTCTCCACTCTCACGAATTATCAACCCAAGGTATCAAAAGTGGTCATTTTGGGAAACCTCTTGGTTAGCATCTTAACTAATTCCTTGTTTTCACTCCTATTTCACTAAAATTGTACTCCATATACTCCGTTTTAGTCTAACTGGTTTTAAATCCTTTAGATTCTAAAGCACCCCTCCATAAATTTAGCTTTGTGTTTACGCCTTCCCTTGTCTTGTCAATCAAAACTATGTCATCTACAAACAACATACACTATAGGATCTCTTCCTGCAAATGCCTAGTTAACTTGTCCAATACCAATGTGAAAAGGTATGGGCTCAATGACAACCTCTAGTGCAAGTCTACAGTGACTGAAAATTCACTTGCCTTGCCACTAGTAGTCCTCACATTTTTTTTTTTTTTATCTCTCATACATGTGCTTAATCATGTCTATATACACTCTTGAAATTCCTTTCCCAACACCCACCAAATTGACTCTCTAGGGCCTCTAAGTTAATAAAGACCATGTGGAGATCCTTCATCCTCTCTCTATATTTCTCCATCAATTGTCTAAGTAGGAAAATAGCTTCAGCTATAGACTTAATAGGTATGAAACCAAACTAATTTTCTAATACATTCGTCCCATGCCTTAGTCTCTGGCACTTTGCTCAATCACTATCTTCTAAAATTTTATAGCATGGCTCATAACTTAAATCCACAATAGTTGGTGCAGCTCTATATATCTCTTTTATTCTTATAAATAGTTATCACGGTATTTATCTTCCATTCGTTTGCCATTTTCTTTGCTCTTACAATATCGTTGAACGACTTTGTTAAGTCTCCTATTACGAATATCCTCTCTCAAATTAGGTTACGGCCATATATGGAGAGGTTGGATCAAGGCTTGTGTTCAATCTCCCTCATTTTCAATTTCTTATCAATAGATCTCCTAAGGGTTACTTTAGATCTTCCAGAGGGTTAAGGCAGGGGGACCCGTTATCGCTGTACCTATTTGTGGTCATCGGCGAGGCCCTTAGTGCGATGCTTCGTAGAGGGGTGGAGATGGATTTCTTCCAAGGTTTTCAAATAGCTTCAAATGGGCCACAGGTTTCTTATTTGCAATATGCGGATGATACGCTTCTGTTTTGTGAGCCCCAGTCAAGTGAGGTGGACAATATCCGTAAATTGCTAGTGTGTTTTGAGGCAGTCTCGGGTTTGAAGATCAATGTTGCAAAATTAGAGTTGTTGGGTATTCATGTGGGAAAGGAAGAGCTTTAGAATCTGGCGGAGTTTTTTGGTTGCAAAGCCGGATCGTTTCCTTAAACGTATCTTGGCTTGCCGTTGTGCATAGGGATGCCAGCCATTCATCTTCGGGACAGGGTTATAGAACGTATGGAAAGGAAGCTTATGGGTCGGAAGGGCCATCATATGTCGTTGGGTGGTAGGCTAACCCTCATTAGAACGGCGTTCTCGAACATGCCCATCTACTTCTTATCTTTGTTTCGATGTTCAAAGTCGGTTCTTTAAAGCTAGAACGGTTAAGACGTGAATTTTTTTTGGAGAGAGGCTAGTGAAAGGAAGAAGTTTCGTCTTATCAAATGAGAAGACGTGTGTAGGCCGATTTAGGAGGGCGGGGCGGTCATCAAACCGTTGGGGGAGATGAATACCGCCTTATTGGGCAAATGGGTTTGAAAGTTTGGTGTGGAGGAAGGTAAGTTGTGGAGAGTCGTAGTGGCCAATAAGTATGGCATGCAGGAAAACGGGTGGTTCATGAAAACCACTTCGTTATATAGGGTGTCGGCGATCTGGAAAGCGATAGCGACGATCGAGCATTTGGTTCGTAGGGGTATTTCCTTCTCAGTGGGTGATGGAGCTCGAATCCGCTTTTAGGTGGATGTTTGGTGCGGTAATCAACTGTTGCAGGTTACGTTTCCGCGCATTGCTCGACTGGCTCATGTCCGTTTCGTCTCCATTGAGGATTGCTACTCGATTGTGGGTGAGTCGTTAGTGTGGGCACCTCCTTGTCATAGTAATTTGCTATAGGCAGAAATTGAGGAGATTGTTAGTCTCTTAGAGGTATTAAAGTTTGTCAAGATAGAGGGCCAATTAGAAGACTCTTTGGTGTGGAATAGAAATGCTTCCGGGATATTTTCAGTGAAGTCATTGTTTGATGTGGTTTCGGCTCCTGGGCAGACTTCCCCTCCTCATCCTTTTCACCATTGGTTCTACGGGGCTCCCCTGAGGGTGGCAGTGTTTGTATGGCTGGTTTGTCGAAAGAGGATCTTAACTATAGACAATTTGAAGAGAAGAGGGATGATTCTCCCTAATGTTTGTCTTATGTGCATGGCGAATGAAGAGACAATCGATCACCTTTTTATCCACTGCCCTCTTGCTAGGAAGGTGTGGAGCCATTTTCTGTCCACTTTCAACATGTTTTGGGTAAGGCCGGGGATGGTGGAAGATCATCTTTGGGCGTGGCAGGGAGGTAGCGTGGGTAAAATGGCTAAAGCTAGGTGGAGGCTTCCAATTACAGCAGTGCTTTGGGCCATTTGGGGGGCGAGAAATTTTTGTCGTTTCAGGAACCGTCAGGTTAGAGCTGAGGAGGTTATTAGCAAAATTTCGAACTTCTTAGAGGGTTGGGCCTGATTTGGTTTTGGTGTGGGTGTTGTATTCTTTGCTCGTTTTGGCGAGCTTCTTTAATAAATTGTTGTTAATTCTCAAAAAAAAAAAAAAAATCATCTCTCCATTTGGAAGTCCTTGCATTAGTCTGTCCATATCATTCTAGAATTGTTTCTTGATTATATCCTCTAACCCTACTCATGGTGAATATGCACTAATAACATTGATTATCTCCTCTCCTAACACAAGTTCTTTTAATAAAATCTTATCTCTTATTCCCCTAACATCTACAACTTCATCCTTTAAATCTTTATCTGCCACTATCCCTACTGATTTCTATTATTTTCCTTTTCCATATACCAAATTTATATCCATCAATTTCTCTACTTTTGGCCCCTTTACACTGTCTCTTGAATGCAAGCTATGTTAAGTCTCGTTCGTTTCATTTTATCTACTAACTCCATGCTCTTAACTATACACGTTCCTATATTCCACGTGGTAAGATGAATCCTATTCTCCTGGACTCGCTTCTTTACCTACGCACGTCCAGAATGGCACGGGAACCCTTGCCAACTCCCCACAGCAACCGGGCATTGTTGCAAGGCGTTGCTTTCGAGGGACGCCTAGCCAACCCTTATTCTTTTCTCAATATGTCCTGGTTCCAATGCAGCATGTTGCTTACGACAAATGCCCTAGCATGAGTTTGGAATGTCATATTGTTCGGATTCATGACGAAAGTTATTGCATAAGTTTGACGCTGGCCGCCAACTTGATGCAACCTCCTTTATGCGGGCTGGTGATTGGCAATGAGAGCAGAAAACGCCCACAGTCTATGTAATAGACTAATACGTAGGATCATTACAATGAAACACTATCTATTAGTCTATCAATCAACGAGTTGATTCAATCTCATTATATCATGGCGGTTATTATATGATTAAATATCTTATTAAAATACTTCTAGGAATACCTTAGTATGTAGGAAAAGTTTCAAGTACTTACTATTTTTTTAGTGCTGTCTCGTCGGTGGCAAGTTCGAGTCTTGTCCAAATCACGATACAAACTCTATAGGGTCCTTACTCTTCCATTGTTAAGTTTCAATGAGATATTGGGTCAATAATACCTGGTAGTTTAATAAAATTCATGATACCCAGTAGCCATTTGCTTTATAATTCATCATTTATGATTGAAATACTGTTCATGATACTTCCAGATTACTTGCTGACAGCTGCTTTTTATATTATGCAATGTGCAGGATAATTATGTTTGTTGAAGTCATATGTGCTGGATCTTTTATGAGCATATACATTGGTGAGTTACACAAACCTGAGTAGTCTTTGGGAATATTGATGTAATATATTTTTCTCAATGAAATTTTATCTTGTTGCTTGCTAAAAGAAAGTGATATATTTTTCTTTTTGTTTCTAGTAAATTTTCTTTTACACTTATATATTTCAATGATTGATTTGGTCATTGTTATCCATCATTTAAGCCTTATCCCAATTAATTGGGGTCTGCTTTGTTAAAATATCTATTTTTCTTTTCGTTTCCCACCTCACTTATGATTTGATGCATTTGCTGTTGCAATCAATAAATTAATGATATTCTTGATACAATCATTTTCCTCTATTGAAAAAAGAAATTTAAAAAGATTCCCTATTCTTTTTTTGAGAAAGGAAATTTAAAAAGATTGCCAAAAGTTTGGAGAGAAAAAAAAAATCCTTAAATGGTTTATGCATTGTGAGTAAATTTTTTGTATTTTTCTCCCCGTAAATTTACTGATCTAAATAACTGATATGAAGCACGCACGCTAGAATGAGAAACCAACAACCTTTGCATTTTACTTCAAAATCTGTGTCAAACTTTCAGTCTGTGAAAAGATCACTGTGCATCCCAATACATGGCAGAGTGCCCATTGCGTTTCAAGTTAATTTAATTGGTAATTAACAAAATAGAAGTTTTTGTCAATGAATTGAAAAGAAAATATGACTATCAATATAGAAATAATTCTGCAACATAGAAACAGATGATCATTCCTATCACCATAGAAACAATTCTGACAAGGTCCAATTTGTTTTCCTTAAATTTCTTTGGAGGTATTCTCTTTTCATTTCTTTTCTTTTCCTTTCTTCTTCTTCCTTTGTGAAGAAATTTGTAAGGTTGTGGTAGACTTGATAGTAATTGCAACAATGGTAGGAACTTGTTGAATGGTTCAATTTACATATTGGAAAGTGAGGGAAGTGTTGTAGACTAACCTTTTCTTTTAATGAAGAATGTGTTGTGCGCTCATGGTACACTTGATAATCATTTATAAGACATGTTACCCTTCTATCACTTTTATATAAGGCGGATGTCGGTCAGATGTCAAACTATCATTCTCATGGTAATTACAGTAAAGCTAATTTGTGATCTAAGATGTTCTAGTCATAATTAGACTCCACCGATGTCATACTCACCCTTCAAATATGAGTTCCAAACTTAGTTGTATGAAGCTTCTACAGAGGTGCTGTCCCACTTATGCTTCAGTTCAGGATCACTCTCATGCTCCTGTACCCATTCCTGTTCCCTTTCCTGATTGCGTGGCTCTTACACTAACATTTTGAAACAAACTCTTTCAGAGGTATTCTGAAACGGATACGTAATGACTATTACATAAAGGTAATGGTGGTAACTATTACAGTTACGGGGTTGTAACGGCCGTCGCAGAAAAAAATGACCCGTAATGGTCTTGTAACAACCGTAACGGTCCATTATGGGGCCGAAATAGTTTTCTCCAAAAAAATAACTTCTGTAAAAGCCGTTACGGCCACCATCACCATTACAGAACACCTTGCTCTTCCCTCCTACACCCAAACCCTCCCACTTCCTCTCACGCTTTTTGCAACCAAAGTTCCAGGAAATTTTCATTTAGTTTTGCGGGAAAAAAGTATTTAGTTTTAGCTTTGTATGTATTGTAATGTGGTCAGCTTTGTGTACGTGATCAACGTAGTGTTTTCAACAAAGGTTCCCTCAATGTTTTTAGTACCTGTACCTTTGTGCTTGCAGGGTGTGTCCATCAGTATAATTCATTGGACCGTCAGCCTGATGTTTTGAAGTCCTTGTATTCTGCACTACAACCATCAAGTTCTTTGGAAGAGTTAAGGTAGAGCTTATTTCTTTTCTACATGTTATCAGCAATGGAGTTTTTGGAGGCTTGTTGTGTATCATTTCCAAACTTTTTTTACTTCTTTAAATCTATCATAATCAGTTATGATACTCTGCCTGGTAGCAATGTGCCAGCTGGTTCCTTGCTCGGGGTGAAGGAAAGTTAATGTCATGTGTGCAGCTGGTCATCAAACGTTTAAGCAATTATGAGATAATCAGTTTCGAATGGCGAAAAAGGATTGGTAGAACCAACCCCAAACAGCTGGGAAAAGGTTGCAATGATGATGGAACAGCTATGTTCCAAGTTATGGAAGAAGCATACCTTTTTTCTTTCAATTATTTTGCCATTTTAGAATAAAATGCAAGGACTAGTAGGACCTGGGTAACATCATTACACTATTTCTCCATTGTCCATTTTGATGTTATTTTAACTGGTACTACTTATAGCTTAATTCAGGAAGTTAAATCACTTCAAAGTTGAAAGACTTTCAGAGTTAAGCATAAGTGACTTTAGAGTTGAAACACTTTCAGAGTTAAGCACAAGTTGAGAGTAGAGACAGAGCAAGAAGCTCAATATTTCTGCCGTTATCTCTGGGATTGTGTAATTGTTCAAGTGATTTGTTATATGAAAAGATTGGATTAGAGTAAGGAACTGTGCTTCACTTCACATCATCTCCACTTCCATTAAGATTTTGAAAGTCATTGGAGGAGATCTCTCCTGGTAGTTGCCATTAGTCCATTACTCCAGCTTTCTTATGATGTTGATGCTGCTGTGAAAATGGAATGCTTTTATATTTCATGACTGAGGGAACACAGATCCCCAATATTGTTCACAGTTAACCTAGATGGTGCACTCGACACTTTGCACCATACTGAGAGGACTGTTTGGTTTGGCAGGTATCATGATGGTGGCCGTCTTTCTGATCAGCAAATGGCCTTGTTGCAATATCAGCGCGAAAACCTTCACTATTTGAGCGAGGAGGTATTTGATGCTTCTTAAGCACTGTATTGACTGCAGTCATATGATGTTGCATCTCTTGGTCATGAGATGAATTTTCCAGCCGATGCTTGTTGGATTGGTTAATTTGAGAGTGGCCAGTACTGGGCCATACCTACGCTTCCTATGGGTCAGATCGGGGAAGATACCAGTGTACCCACATCCAACCTTGACTAAAAGAATCGTTGAATACTGTCAGGTTTCAATAGTACCATTCATGGAGTACCGGATCTGAATCCAATCGGATTCGAGTACCCAATTGAATACTCAGATCCGAGCTCAAGTCCTACTCCAGCCTGGATTTGGATCCAAATCGAGCCTAGGATGAGGTTTGGATCCAGATACGGATTCATACCTGAAACGTGCACGTTTATGTAAGCATGATGCCATCCATATTTACAAGTCTACCTCTCACCAATCTTTATTACCGAGGATATAATATAATGCATACTAGTCTAAGTAAGGGTAAAGCTGTAAAAGCATACATAAGTAACACGACTGATACCGGATGTGGTATGTGACTCAACCGATCTTTAATGGGCTCCTGATCATTTGACCTGAACCTAAATGCTAAAAATGCATCCAGATCTGATAAAATTGGATTGAATAGTTTGGGTATCTTTGGATACTGGCACCTACTGATAGCCGTAACCATGCCAATTGAGTGATCAATACATAACTTCCGACAGTCTTATCTGCTGGTGTAAGTAAACTTGATAGTTGATACATCTCATTTGTTTATTCCAAACTATGCTTTGTAGTGCAGATTCTTCGGTTACAGGAATGCTTGAGCAAATATGAACGGTCCGATGATGGAAGCACACCTCAGGTAATGGCCATAGTATTGTTCCCTACACTTCTCCACGAGTGAAATTCCTTTCATATGGAGAAACATGCGAAACTAACTAGGCCCCAGAAAAAAAAAGACAAGGATCCCACAAGAACCTTTGAGCCACTCCCATCTCCCAGAATATCAGTCATAGAGCACCTAAAAAATCCTGTCTCGGCAAAGCCCAACCATCAATCAAAGCCAAATTCTTCTCTTTAAAAGATCAAGCAATGAGACTTTACGCTTGGAGATTCTTTCCTTCCACAATCCACATGGAATTCGAAAAAGCATCATTTTCCACGGGATCTCCTTTCTACCATTGGCCGCCCTACAATGCTGATCCAACACCAAATTTCCAATAGAAACTGTTGAACACCCAAGTCCCAAAGCGATCATGAAAAAAATCCCTCACCTCTTTCGCCACTCAACTGTGGATGAAAAGGGTCTCTCCCAAATATGTGCTTCATATGTAGGTGGAGTGGCTTTTCCTCTTCACAAACTATATTACCGTTGATAATGAAGAAGATTAAATGAAAACAGTATTAAAATGACGAGCACTTGTTGCATGATTCTGCAGGTCGATCTTGCCCATCTGTTAGCAGCTCGTGATCAAGAATTGCGGGCATTATCTGCTGAGGTAATACTCTTTCAGCCATCTGAATTGTTGTACTTGCCACACAAAATTACAGGAAAATTGTGGACAAAGTAATGATACACTGCACTGCGATATAAGAGAACTAGCTAAAGTTATATTTAATAGTATATATCATGTCTCATGTTAGTTGGTTTTGGGTACTTGTGCAACTAGAATTTAAAATTACAAAAAAAAAAAAAAAACTATTGCAAATTAAGATCAGAGTACCAGATTTGATCATCAAATAAGCACCCAGTGGCCAGAACAGTCATACATAGTTTCCTCTGTGTATGGCATGTGGCAATATTTATAAACTGTCATACATGGTTTCCTGTTTGAGTGGCACTATCATTCCTAATTTGCATACAGTCTGGACTTTCTAACCATGCGAGAGAACTCAAAAAATAAATAAACTACTAATACAACTAGAAACCCAAACAAACGATGCGTATGAAAACTAGGGCTGTATGCACAGCTGTACGGTTGTGTATACTAGCTTTTTTTGGGTCACACGTATATACACAAGTAGTACTAAAGCATGCAGTCATATTTCTTCTGTTTATGTACAATTACAAACTGATCTAATATGGACTCCTGCCTCAGTTGTCTGTACAGTTGTGTAGACATTCTATTTTCTGGTCACACGCATGTACACACCTAGCAACTAACGCATATAGTTGTATCTTTTGCTGTTTATGTACAACCGTATGTACGAAATGACCTAATGGGGATTCCTGCCTCAGTTTGGGCCCATTTTGGGTCTCCTCTTGTGTGCACATGTGGTTTGGAAAGGATAGGGTGTCAGGGTCTTCTAAGCCCCAAATTTTCAGGTTGTTGGCACCGAGAGTATGGTTAGAACTATAAATAAAATCATGCTAAAACAACGTTTTCAAAGCCAGAGTGGACCCTGATGCATTTTGGTGGACGGTTTGTTCCATACTGATCCAACTACTGGTATAGTGGTATGTCCGTTTCCACTTCTCACCCCCATAAATGATTTGATTAAAACCAAATTAGAAAAATAAAACCCAATATTCTCTTTTGTAGAAAGCGCAAAAGTGACCAAACCATTTTGAATCAGTTCTACTAAAACCGCCCCACCTGGATGGCTCTCTCCTAGTGCACTGGATGGTCTGAACAGCTTTCTCCCTAAAATGGGCTTATATTTACCCCAGTGATTTTGGTGGACAGTTCTGATCCGGCCTGGGTTTTAAATCACTGCTATGATACTTCCCCAACACGCCACTGCTAGATTTATATTTTAAAAAGAATCGCTATCTGGGATTATGGCCCTTCTGATACTCTTCATTTCAAATTCCTAGCAATCCATATCTCGAGTCCAAAACCTGGAGTGTCCCGAGTTCAAATCTCTTGCGAGTGGAAGGCAATGTGGAAGGGATTGATTGGAAAAGGATAATCATGGTCTTGTTTGCATATTTCAGTGAATATATTGCTTTACCAAGGAGTGAAGTAGCTTAGATTGGCGTGATTTAATTCAGTATGCATATGCTAATGTGGAAATTGGTCAATGCAGATGAATCAAGTGCAATCAGAGCTACGCCTTGCCCGCAATTTGATTGCAGAGCGAGACTCTGAGGTTCAGAGCATCCGCACAACCAATAATCAGGTATTGCTGTTGGTACTCTTGACTGCTATCTTCTTTTAGGTTGTTTCATCAGTTTGAATCTTTATATCTTCTGAATATTTATTTATTTTGGGTATTTTCTTGCTCCTCTTTCTTTCTTGGACTTAGTTATTTGAAACCTGCTATGCTCTATTCATGGGACGGTTCCAAATCCTACTTTACCAACAGATGGTAAAGTGCCACCTGTGTTGGATCTGGGCTGTTCTTCGTGTGGACCCTGCCCTGCTGCCGGTCCAGCCATCAGGTGGGCAATGTCAAATCTGGAGCAGTGTTTGACATCTTTGATTGGCTGGCCCATTTGATGACTGGACCAGCCCCATTTTGGATCCATGGCGTATGGTGGGCCCACCAGATGAGCCGCCTGGATCTCATGCATTCATAAGCAGCATGATTTGAAATAGCAATTTTGCGAGGCGCCCAGACATTTCTCTTGTTATTTTTATGGTTTTCCTGACTGGTGTTATTCTCTCCCTTACTGCATTTTGCTAGTTATCTTCAGACATTTACAGTTTTGATTAAAATGGTGAACAGTATGTTGAAGAGAATGAAAGACTACGAGCTATATTGGGCGAATGGAGTGCTCGAGCAGCAAAGGTACTTTTATCCCATTCCTTCGTGCATTCATCGTAATTCAAAGAGGTGTTATTTGATACTCTGGCAGACTGATGGATGATACACAGGCACTTGCATTCGCACAGGGGTCATATATTTAACACAACGTTAAAGTGTTCCAAATCATGGAACCCACCGTAGATAGGGTATAAACGTAAAACCAGTGTTTTAAATAGCAAATAGCGTGTAGCATGGCGTTCCCCCCTCTAAAGCGTGAGGCGTAAGCTACATAGCGTGTAGTGTATGCTACATGCTACTTCTAGATTTTTAACCAAGGTTGTGCTTGGTTGCACTGATTTCATGATATTCACCAAATTAGTCTTCTTAATAATGAAGTTTAACAAAATTTCATGATATTTGGTGCAACCAAACACAACCTAAAGTAATAGGAAAGAGTAATCATTAAGTATAAGCCTAAAGAAAGAGCAACAAAACTGATTTAATACTATTACTAAAAGCATTGAAAAGATTTGACTAATTCTTGTTGAAAATAGAAAAATGTAACAATCATTGAAAACATTAATTGATTTTTAACGTTGTAGTGAAAATAACTTGTGATGTAAGCTACTTAGTGTGTAGCATAGTCTATGTAGTGTGTAGCGTATGGAAATTATCATGTAGCGTAGGCTACACGTGACTTGAGCTATTTTCGTGAGCTACATAGCGTTAAGGCTAAGCTACACTGTGTAAAATAATATTTACATGGTTAATTTCATTCTACAATTTATGGAATTTTGTTTGTTGAATTCAAAGCACCGATTGCAAGGTATTCTGTAATGGTAAGTTCAACATCATTACCTTTACGATACGGGCCATAACAACTGTTACAGTCTCTTTCTTTGTTGAAAAAAAAAAACCCCGAAAAGCCTATATCTGCCCTGTTACGGCATTTACGGTCTCGTAACAGCTGTTATGGCAAACCATAATTGATTGGTTTTGATGTGAACCCTCCATTAGATATGAAGTAATTGACCTTTTTAGGCATAATTGTAGTAAGATTATTGTTTTATAAATCATCTGAAGTTGGGCCCATTTTTATGGACGGTTTAATTTAAGTCACACATGGCATGCGTACGATTTGCGATTGCCTGCATATCATCCACATTGCCAAAGTCATCTAATTCAAAACCCTTTCACCTGACCTCTTATGTGTCTTTTTCATGAATGTGGTCAGCTCGAACGTGCATTGGAGACCGAGCGGCTATCAAATATGGAATTACAGAAGAAGATATCAAAGCTAAGAAACCATCCAACAGAATCATCTGAACAGCGTGGAGATTGATCTACTGTCGGGTTTGAATCTCATAAAGTGTTGTTCACGTGTATAGCTCCCCTTTCTCTGAGTTGAAAAAGGCTAGTGCACCTTATCAGTTGTGGATTGAATTCTCAAGTGTATAAAGTGCTCGATGTCGATGTTGATGTCGTACTAGGGATGGCCCTGTGGAACAATGGCGAGGATGCAAGGGTTGCGACTCTGATCCAGACTACTGTACAAAGGAAAAAAAGAAAGAAAGAAAGATCTGAAATGTGTTACAACTGCAATTGCTTTGATGCTTGTGTAAAGTTGGGACTCCCAACCAATTCAGGGAAGGGGTGGATTTCAACTAACTCGGAGTTGATATGCTGACGGAGTATGATGGTTCATCCTTATGTGAAGAATGCAACTCAATCCAAACCATCCAAACTGAGAACCCCATTTTAGATTATTTATACAAGAACTATGCTGAAGGGATGATCCTGGCCATCCATCACTGGCTGTCAAATCGATGGTTAAAATTATCATAATTGATGGTCTGAATTCAACAAACAATTATTCGCATGGAGTTCAGGGCCGTCCAGTCAATCTGATGTTGGGCATGGACGCATCTAGAGCAGAGCCTGTGATTTGGATGGTTTCAGATTGAGGTGCAAGTAGGCTGGGTGCACCATGGTGTTGTGCATGTGCATAGACTGTCATGCTCTACCAGAGTATGAATGTTTTTATGGTTCCGTTGATCTTTGCTCGGACTTTTGTTGCTTCATTTGCTAATTTGCTATTTCCAGAAAGCATGGATTGCTGACTCGCCCGAGTCGACCCGGACTCGGTCAGGACTGGTACATAGAGTCAAACCCCTTTGGGCAAGTCGGGCTGATATTCCCTTCGACTCGACTCAAACCCAAACAAGTTAGGATGACTCGCTGAGTCAAAGAACCATGACTAGAGGTGGGCAATGATCCGGTCCGAGCCGAGTTAGCCCTAGTTTGGTTTGTCGTGTTTTTGTGCCACTTCAGTTTGTGGATCGGCTTAGTTTGGATTTTGGGCTGGCCCATGTGGCCCGAGTTTGGTTTTCCTCAGAAAAATTTAGATCGAGCCGGGATCGGTTTGGTTGAAAATTTTGAACTGAGCTGGCCAGGCCAAGTTCAAACAAGTGGCGGCTCTTTTTTGGCTGGTTTATTTAAATAGAAAAGAATTTAAGAAGTTAGAAGAAAAAAGTACAAACATATCTTATTACATAATGTTTAACATCCTCCAAAGGAGTGCAACTTTGTAAGAGCATTTTCCAAACAAAAGTACACTAGCATAATTTTATTAGTGCAAGGAAACCATGTGCATTCATGTATATGTATTATGTATTAATATTATCCATCTGTCTATCTGTTTTACATATCGTTTTAGGACATGATCTCAAAATGGATTCATATCCAAAGCTCAGACCAAATCAAATCGAGCTTCAAGCCGAGCTGAGTCAGTGCTGCCTAGTTTAAGCTTAGTTTGTTTTTTACAATGAGCTTGACGTCAAGGCTTGGTTTGGTTTGAACTTCTATTCGAGCCAATCCAAGCCAAGCTTTTTCAAACCAAGCCGAGCATTTGAGCTGGCTTGGTTAGTGCCCAACTCTAGCCATGACAGCGAGTGCTGTACTGTTGGAAGAGATGCTTCTGATTTTTGCAACAGATTGGAGAAGTGAACTGTGGCACACGTGCTGTCGGGATAGTGTGAGATCTGGAGCATGTAACACGTTGGGTCCAACATGAAATCTGTTTCCCGAGGCTCGGGCTGGTCCATTCATCCGGTGGACTGCACATTTTGAAATTAGGCCCTTGATGGTATCTCAACCGTCCATTTTCTTCATATGACCATGGTGTGGATGATGAGTGGATGAGCCTGATTAATCCCTCTCCGATGTTGGGTGTACAGGAATCAGGTTGAAGGAAATCAAGGGTTGTCCAGATTCAGGTGAATGTCGTCGTGATCAGGGCCGTTGAAATCGTCTGGTCAATAAGATCTTCTCAAGGTGTAATCAAGGGAATGATCCTTTGCCCCATGATATGAATTGCTAGCTGGTGTCAAAGCTCTGTGGGCCCCACCGTGATGTATGTATTTTATCCATGCTGTCCATTCATTTTGATAGCTCCTTCCAGGGCGTAAGCCCAAAAATGAGGCAAGATCCAAAGCTCAAGTGAACCACTCCAGAGGAAACTTTGGGGATTGAACTCTGACGGTTGAAAAAGAAGTTTTATATTCCCTTCGTCCAGGTCTGTGACCCTATGAACAAGGTGCGGCCCTCACTGTGGGTCCACCTTGATGAATGCATTCTATATCCACGCCCTCCACTAAAAACTTCCTAGGGCCATGGTAATGTTTATTTAACATCTAACCCTTTCTTTTTTTTTTCTTTTTTCTTTTTTTTCTTTTTTTGGTTCAGTCATGCAACGTACACACCCTGTTAGATGCGTAACGCACCCACCTGGTCAGTCACACAATGCTCCCACCCACTGGTGGTTAGTGGGTTTCAAACCAAACCGAGACCAGCAGTTGAAATGCCCAACCGTCTACCAGCTCAGCTAGCAGTAGGAATCTCAATGGGCCGGATCTGGATCGGATCCTCCAAGTGTGAATATCTGTAGACAGATAGATTCAAATCCAACTGGGATCCAAAAGGTGATATCCTTATTCCATACTTCGATTCATTTATAAATAGTTAGATCCATTTCCAATCTAAAACCCATATGACCATGGATCTAGGTCTGAATCCACCCCATTAAATATAAAAATATATAATATAATATATTTAATTTAGTAGCAAAATGATGCTAATCCCACCATTTACTGTGATATGGTCTGACCTTAGAGTGGCATGTCTCAAAATTGAGACATGGCCTAAAATAATCTTGAAATGGAATGGCTACCATGAATATAACATATACAGTAAGGTGACGATAACTCAGATTTGGATTGGATTCAGATCGAACTCAAATATGATTTTGTGAATTCAAATCCGGTTCATTTAAGTAATTGAACCTATTTTAAGATCCAAATCCAATCCATTTAAATAATCAGACTTATTTTAATATTTAAATCCACATTATATGGATTTGGAGTGAATCAGATCTCGGATCTGACCGGCTCCATTGAGAGCCTTAGTTAGCTGGCGATCTCAAATTTGACATCTGGATCCAAAACTTTTGTGGCCCATGATGATGTTTTTAATGGTCATTCACCACTGATTTCTTTGGTATGATCCACATGCGATTTCGATCTCCTTCAATTTTGGGTTTCATATACAAAAAATGAGCTCTAAAAAAGGATAGACGGTGTGGTTATAGAATACATGAATCAAGGTGGGCCCATGGCAAAGGGCCTCACCCTCAGTAGGATAAGAGTATAAAACTCAGGCAGATCAAAAAAAAAAAAGGTGGGCCACACCAAACGAAATAGTGGGAACGGAAATGACCACCATTGATACCTTCCTGGAGTTGACCATGATGTTTATATGCCATCCAAACCGTTCATAGGATCATTACGGCTGAGATAAACTGTAGGCACAACTATCATCCTAATACAAAACTTTTGTTGCCCCCAAGCATTCGATCCCCACTGTTTTGATTTTTAGAAATCTATCCTACTGTGATCTTGCAAAACAGATGAACGGAGTGGATTTGTCATGGGCATCTCTGTGGAGGCCCCACAGCTCCAATATGATCCGGCAGGCAATCCCCTTCTTGGGAAGGGAGCGGATTACGTGCGGCCCCAGCCCCACCCAAGACGGTGCGGCCCTTATAGTGGGCCCCACCTTGATGTATTATTTTATATCCACGCTGTCCATCCATTTTCTCAAGCACATTTTAGGGTATGAACTCAAAATTGAGGCAGATCCAAATCTGAGGTGGACCATACCTTAGGACTAAGTGATGAGGGCCATTAAAAACTTCTCATGGGCCACAGAGGTTTTGGATCAAGCTTATATTTGGTTTTTATCTTCATCCAGATGTTTTTTTTACCTTAACAGGTTTGATGTAAATAAAAATTACGGTGGGCCCTAGGAATTTTTTAATGGTGCAGCGTTCGATCACCAATGTTTCCTTATAGTATGGTCAATATAAGATTTATATCTGATTAATTTTTGGTCTTAAGCCATAAAATAATCTCTAAAAAACAGATGGACGGTGTGGATGTTTGATAGATACATAAATGTGGGCCCCACGGTAAGGGCCGCACTGTCTTGGGTGGGGCCGGGGTCGCACCTAATCCGCTCCCGAGAAAGGGCATTTCCGCAATTTCAGACACTTCCATGCCTGCCCTCTCTCTCAGCACTCTCCTCAACAGACGAACTGCTTCTCCTCCGCCATCGCAGCAGCCAAAGCTCTTCTGCAATATTCCATTTTTACCCCTGGAAAAACCCTGATATGCCGCTTCTATCCCCATCCTTCCCGCCGCCACCATCATGGCCATGACCAGACACCATCAAATGCATCAGGACCGTCCGTTCTCCATCAATGGCCTCCTCCCCCTCATGACCTCCTCACCCCCCTTCCTCCCCTGGGCCCCACCCACCTCCTTTTATCTTCTTAAATGCTTCTCCACCGACTCCAACACTCCAACAGCCGCCGCCGCCGCCTGATCGCGCGATTCCACCGTGCCTGCTTGAATCCCACCGTCGATCGAGACCCAATCCCAAACCCCTCAAACCCCACCTCATCCAACCGTTGGATCATCAAAGTCATATCAACCCTATTCGTTCATTCTCCGTCACTCGGTGCGCGCTCGAGTTTCTTTAATGAAGCATTAACCCCTTCGGTTGCTCACGCCGTCGTCAGACGCTTGGGCAGCAGAAATCCCAAGCTAGCCCTTGACTTCTTTGAATTTACAAAGTCGACCCTTGGGCTCAGTCACTCCGTCGGGACCTACAGCTGTTTGATAAGAGTCCTCTGCCAAACAGGCCTCCACAAAGCGGCGAAATCAGTTCTCGATTGCATGAGGATTGACGGGCATTCGGCCAACAACTCGGTTTTTGGGGACTTAGTATCCACCTATGCATTAACAGGTAATTACGATTCTGCCATGGATTTGCTTGTTAAAGCTGAAGAATACAAATGTAGGCCAAATTCGTTTATGTATAATAAGCTCTTGAATCTAATGGTTAAGAAGAATCGAGCTGAAGATGCGGTTCGGTTCTTTACAGAGGGGCATTTTCGTCCGGATGCGTGCACTTTCAATATTGTAATAAAGGGTTTGTGTAAATTAGGCAACGTCGATCGGGCATTTGAGGTTTTTAGCGAAATGGGCAGTTTTGATTGTTGCCCAGACATTATTACGTATAACACTCTTGTGGACGGATTATGTCAGAGTGAAAAGGTGGATAGAGCACGCGAGTTATTGGATGAGGTACGATCGAATGGTGTGTGTTCTCCAGACGTGGTGACATACACGTCGATCATAAGGGGGTATTGCAAGGTGGGCTGGATGGATGAGGCATTGTTGGTTTTCAGGGAAATGGTTGTTGGGTTTGGAATTAGGCCCAGTTTGTTAACATACAATGTGATGATCGACGGTTATGGTAAGGCGGGGGACACTCGCTCGGCGTTGTCATTGTTTGAGAAGATGGCGGTTGATGGGTGTCTGCCTGATGTCGTGACGCTTACGTCTCTCATCGACGGGTACTGCCGAAATGGACAGTTGGATGATGCGATGAGGCTTTGGAATGGGATGGAAGGAAGGAAGCTTTTGCCAAATGTGTATACATATGGTGCTGTCATCAATGGTCTGTGCAAGGAAAATAGACTGAGTGAGGCCCGGGAGCTTTTGATGCAATTGAAGGTCAGGAGGGACATCATTCCAAGTCCATTTGTGTACAATCCTGTAATCGATGGGTTTTGCAAGGCAGGTAATGTAGATGAGGCGAACATAATCGTGAAAGAAATGGAGGAGAAGGGTTGTGTTCCTGATAAGACGACGTTTACAATTTTGATTATTGGGCATTGTATGAAAGGGAGAATGCGTGACGCCATTGGCCTTTTTGATAGAATGCTAGCCATTGGGTGTGCGCCGGATACTATTATAATTAACTGTTTGGTATCTATTCTTTTGAAGGCCGGTATGCCAAACGAAGCCACTCAAATTGTACTAACAGTGTCGGCGAAGGACTTCGATTTGAATTTAGCTTCTTTGAGGCAGGTTCGTTCATTAAAGAAAAATATGGACATTCCGGTGGCTGTCTAATGGGCCTTGCTGAGTGTCTTGGGAGGGATGATTGGGGTCTGTATGTGAACGTCATGATGCATGTGGAGATCTTTGCACAGGTCTGTTAGCAATATCAACTGTACATCCAGCCAAAGTTATGCCTTTTCATCTGCTTGATGAGCTTTCTATACAAGAGTCAAGGCACAGTAAGTATCAATTTCATGTTGTTTTCTTGGATTCTTTTACATTTGTTTGGTTCTTTTTTTCCCCTTTGTAGCTCTATCTTTTGCCAACATGCTGAAAGTGGTATTCACCTTTACTGTTTGCTTCTGCAGTTTATGTTTTGGTTCTTTTTTTCCCCTTGTAGCTCTATCTTTTCCCAACATGCTGAAAGTGGTATTCAGCTTTACTGTATGCTTCTGCAGTTTATGTTTATTATCATTACACTGCAAAATGTATTTTAGCTTCCATTTCTTCTGTTGCTTTTGAAATTTGATTTCCCTATGGGCCATAGTTTCTGTTGGTTTCTACCATTCCTCAATGCCTTATTGTTGAAATGAAATAAACTATTTCAAAATATCTTCCATTTTTATCATGGTAGTTAATAGCTAACAAACCCATGTGTTTTGCACTTCCGAGAAGATTCTTGTAGTGCCTTGGAACCATCATTACATATAGTGTTCCAATTATTTGGTGCCACTTTATGAATCCTGTTTTAATAACATTCATAAGCCCCATCCATTTCAGAAAAAAAAAAAAATCGTGAGTCCCATCCTCGGTAAGTGGAGAAGCCTTCATGTCCCTTCCCATCACATTTTTTCCCCTTTTCCTGAGACATGAACAATTTTTTATTAAAAAAAGCAACTTAAAAGAGTCATCTAAAAAAAACAGATCTTTATTAAACGATCAAAGTGGGATGAATTCCCAGTGCAAAGTGTCTGACAAACTCTTAAAACTAAACAACTAAAATTGCGACTTTTCTATATTAAAAAAAAAACTTTTTTTTTAAGAATTTAATAACTAAAATTAGCAACTTAAAAGAGTAAAAAACTAATACAACTCTCTATAAACCATGTTGGATTCCTTATACGCAACCTTAGGTTATTGTAGGTTGTTTGTTCTGTATATGAGCCTCTTTAGGCCTCGCGGTTTTGCATAAGAATCCAATCCCAGGTTCTGATATAGATCAGCCTTAAGGCCTTGAAAAGCTTTGTTCAGTTACAGCATGGACTCTTCATGCATACTGTTTTATTGTTTTGCTGTACGGTTGTATATACAGCCAATAATCATCAAATGGTTGATTTATACAGACCTTTAACACGTTCCAATTGGACATGGGAGCCCCACAGCCCAATCGGGTCATTAGAACTTCATCCGATTGACTGTGTGGATCATTCAATTGACTCTTGGGCTCATAGTTGTTACATGGATCAGTCAATTTCTTGATCGAGCCACACAATTGTAGGATCAACCATGGCTGATCAATGTAATGACTGTGGAGATACTACATGTCATCTTGTATGTGCAGCCATGTTGAGATAGTCACGTTCCCTTGGAAACAAAGCTACTGCATCTTCAATATGGCGGTTTTCCATTTTCACACCATAAGAATACTATCCTTAAGTCAACCAGGAGAATGACAGTGCTCATGGCGGAGGGTTAAAGTTCCTGTTCCTTTTTCAAACTGCAAGAATCCTATATTCCTATGCTCTTAGTCAGCCATAAGAACGCCGGTGCTCGTGGTTAAGGTTTAAGGTTCCTGATATTGACGAAGTCCACCAGCATGTCAGTAGCAACAATGACATTTTGAAATGATGGAATGCTCTGATACAAAGCATAGTACTCTACCACTGCATTAGTTTGATATTGTTGGCCCACAGTTGTTACATGGCAGTTATACTTACATCTGATTGACCTGTTCAACCATCTGACTTCTTCAGTTATCTGGTGAATATTGGAGATCCAGCCACAGAGAAATTCAAGTGGACATGTAGCATCACCTAGTATTTGGAAAATAGCCAGCATAGCTGTAAAGCATCCTTTGTTTTAAGAATCAGACGAGTATGATACAACTCATCCAAGTTTACTCACATTCGGTGCTACCCTATCCAGTTTGAACACCCCAAACGAGTTGATCCAAATCACCACATCTAAAAACCATGGTAGTGTCACCCAAGCCATGTAATACTATTTTGTTAGTCTCCCTTGACCTTAGCATTCCATGCAGCACTTCTCTTTATTCCGCAAGGCCGATCTTTGTTCTGCAATCCCATTTGACCAATCAAGAGAGTGCCATTCTCATTGGAAAAATACACTGTTGATGACAACTTGTTTGGCCTTGCCCTTGCTATTGTTGTTGAGATAAAATTTTAAACTTAACCAACTATAGGGGAATCTTTCTCCCCCAAGTACTCTTTGGTCTCACTGTGGGCGAATAGCCCCGGAAAAGACACATTAAAGCCAACCATGACTCACCTTTTCAACTTCCATATGGAGCTCTATTGAATAGAAGTTCCCTCCAAGATATTCATATTAATGTCTTTAATCACAGTATCTCTTAGTCAGCCAATGCATCCAAGAAGACACGTGCCCACACAAGCTAGACACCCTAAAAAAAGAGAGAGAAATATGGCGCAAAGTTAAAATTATTGGTGTTAAAGCACGTACAGCCCGGCCCTAAAACCGATATGTTTTTGCATGTATCTGCTTCATTGCTGTGAATTTCGACCATTTTAGTGTTGTATCATCCATAAATATAAATATGTACCCATATAATATTATATGTACCCATATAATATTCTCAAAATATTGATATGTATTGGCCAATACTTTGATCCGTGGTAGGACGTATCACAAGCCTCTGTGATGGTGGCTCTCCATTACACAATCTCACTTTTTTCCTCAAATTAAGCAAGGAATCAGACATGTCAATGTTACTTTGAATGTTCAAAACCAGACACCTTTTGTGTAAATTGAAATAGGAAATTCATACCCAAGGGCTGAAGGACACTGGCTGGGGTTCACACTATAAGAATCCTATACTTTAAGGGCCTGTTTGGATTTGTGGAAAGCATGGGAAAGGAAACACTGTTTATGAAGAAACCTTATTTCTAGGAAATTGTGGGAAAGGAAACTTTGTTTTCCATGTTTGTTTTTAGGTAAGATGTTCTTAGAAAATTTGAGATATGTTTCCAAATTTACTGTTTGGTAAAATAAAAAAATTTCTTGAGAAAAGTTTTGTGGCAGTTATTGGTGTGTGCCAAATTAATGTGTGACAATATGAGATGCTTGAAGATGGATGATGGCACATGTGGGTGGTTGAGTTTAATAATGTTACACATGATACACGAGGGTTGTTTAAAGTTGCATGGTTTCACACATGATACAAGTGAGATATTAGCACATTTGACACATGTGGGCACTTAAGGGAGATGGTGGCACATGCGCATATAGGCACATTGGTACATGTGGCATGTTGTCACATTTGGCACAATTAGAGTGATTGAAGATGGACAAAGCACATGTGGCATAGTAGCACATGTGAGGTGGATGCAAAAGATGGATGGTAGCACATGTAGCATAGTGGCACACCTACGACGCAATAGGAGAAGGACAATGATAAGTCGACACATGCAACACATGTGAAGTGCTTTGTACATGTGGGGCCCAAATGTATGGTGGCGCATGTGGCATAGTGGCACGTGTTACACAACAAAAGATGGATAACGGAAAGTGGGCGCGTGTGGCACATTTGAGGCGCTTTTTACATGTGGGACGAAGTGATGATAGATGGTGGCACATGTGGTAGAGTGTTACGTGTGCTACACAACAGATGGTCAATGAAAAATTGGCACATGTGGCACATGTGAGGCGCTTTGTACATGTGGGGTCCAAGTGAAGATGGATGGTGGCACTTGTGGCATAGTGTCACATGTGCTACACAACAGAAGATGGACAATGGAAAGTTATCACATGCGGCACATTTGAGCTGCTTTGTACATGTGGGGCCCAAGAGAAGATGAATGGTGGCACATGTAGCATAGTGTCACGTGTGCGACACAACGGAAGATGGACAATGGAAACTTGGCATTTGCAGCACATTTAAGGTGCTTTGTACATGTGGGGCCCAAGTGAGGATGGATGGTGGCAAATGTGGCATATTGGCATGTGTGTGGCACAATAGAAAATAGAGATTGGAACATTTACATGTGACCTGTGAGGCCATTGGAGATAGGTGGTGGCACTTGTGTGTTTAACTCTTGAGCAATTTATTTTCCTTTAATTGTGGGGAAATCCCCTTCTTAGGGGGGGAGGTGGGAAAATAAATTTGTTGATTTTCCAACAAAAAGAGAAAATGAGAAATGGTATTTCCCACTATTTCCTACAAAAGAAGTCTTCACAAACAATAGAGAAGCAGTTTCATGGGTCCATTCATTTCTTTTCCGTGAATCCAAAAGGGCCCTAAGTCAAACATGAGAATGCCAATGCCTGTGGCAGAGGTTTAAGTTTCCTGATTTCGACAACTATAGCGATTTTCCTTTTCTCACATCATAAAACTCCTATCCTTTTGTCTTATGATCATTAGATAAGCTGGTGGAGACAGTGTTAGTGTGTGTGAGTGAGTGATCCAGGGTTCAATCCCTGATCGTGTTACCTTTTTAAAAAAAGAAAAAAAAAAAGACTCCTATCCTTTAAGTCAACTACAAGAATGCCACTGCTTCTGGTGGAGTTTCAAGGTTCCTGATATTGACAATTATAGCAATTTTCCTTTTTTTCACACTATAAGAATCCTGTCCTCTAAGGCAACCTCAAGGATGTCAGCTATCATGGTGGAGGTTTAAGGTTCCTGATATTAACAAATTGCCAGCATACCTGAAGCAATAATGACATTGTAAAAGGATTGAATTCTTTGATCCCAAGCATGGTACTGCAGCCAGATGGAATGCAGATGTCCTCTAGCCCCTTGGATAAAAATCATGCACTCTTCATTCCATTGATAAGTCCTCTGTTTGTCTTGGGAATTGGAGTGGTGTTCCTCAGATATGTCGAAGTATATTAGACTGTATCAGTAATATTTTTTTTTTTGGATAAGAAGTGCTGAAAACGTATGTATGTATGTATGTATACTGAATATGAGGATGTTGAGATGGATGAGTGGCAAGATGAGGAAGGACAAAATTAGAAATGAATGCATTCGAGAGAACTTAAGAGTAGCACCAATTGGTAATAAGATGAGGGAAAGTAGACTCAGATGGTTTGGTCATGTGCAACGGAGACCAACCATGCCAGTTAGAAGGAGAGAGTTGGTGCAAGTTGAAGGCTCTAAAAGGTCAAGGGAAATGCCCAAGAAGATGTGGATGGAGGTAGTGGAAAAGACTTGATAACTTATACTCTAACTGAATAGCTGACCTTTGACAGAGTGGAATGGCAGAACAAGATTCATGTAGCTGACCGCAATTAATTGAGATAAGGCTTAGATGATGGTAATGATGATTATAGTAGTGTGTTGGTCCATTCTTAGGTAAGAATGCCGTTGGTTGGCTTGACTTGCTCAAAACTTAGTTTTTTAGCCTTCTGCTCCATTTAATGAACAACAAATTATTATAATCATATTATCCCAACTACATCCAAAACCGCAATATATGTTATTTTATTATGTAAACAATAACACTTTATCTGTTTAATATGCACAATTCTAATTGGTTAAAAATGGGCGAAAATGGTTTTAAAACGCGAAAATTGGTAGAAAAAAAAAAAACCAACTAAATATGCTCTAATCGCACTCAAGTCAAGCATGACTTGGTGGGTTGGGCCTATATGTCGAAATACAAAAGAATAGAAAAATAATGAAAAAAAAAAAAGTGATGGTTTACCCATTTTTCCAAGTCCCCCAAAATGGTCCACTCTGCTTTGATTTGCTAAATAATGTCAAATTTTGTGTTTTCATCTCCAATATGGGCCTAGATCTAGTAAAAAAATGTTAAATGAGTTTCTAGCTTTCTTCTAAGCTTGAAATGAATGAAATAGGCAAAATTTGTGGTAAAAATTGAAAAGATTGGAAAGGCAAGCACTATATTGGTCCCAATATGGCCCTTGTAATTTTGTGTGTGTGTGTGTGTGTGTGTGTCTGTGTGTGTGTGTGTGTGTGAGAGAGAGAGAGAGAGACGTTGGAGTTGGACATTCCCACTCTCTTGCTTTTTATTCACTTAGTCATAAAACCAAAATACCAAATGGGTCATATGTTCATACAACCCATATTAATAAACTTGAGCACTCCTCAAGCTAGAGCATAAATATCGTTGATGCCTACTTGCCTAGCTTGGAAAAGATGCCCGTAGACTGGTTGCAATTAAGAGCTTTAGTGAATACATCCGCAAGTTGATCTTGAGACTTGACATGCAGTGTAAAATTTAACCACTTTAACTTTCTCATGGATAAAGTGACAATCGACTTCAATATGTTTGATTCTCTCATGAAATGCTGGATTGTTCGCAATATGAGTTGAAGCTTGATTATCACAAAACAACTGCATTGAAAAAGTCACAATAAAACCCATCTCTTGGAACTTCTTTACCCATACAAGCTCACACATGATTTATGCCATGGCTGTAAATTTCTGCCCCTGTACTGGATCTTACTACCACATTTTACTTGTTACTCTTCCACATGACTAAATTCCTCCCACAAATGTACAATATTTGGTCATATACAACTTATCATATGGCAAATTTGTCCAATCAACATCAATGTGCCTAGTAACCTGGAGATAACTATGTCACTTATATAATATTACTAATGTGGGGGCATTATCACACCGGGCTCGAGTGGGGTAGCCTGTGGAGGCGGGGACACACTCGCGGCGAGCGGCCCGTGTGAGGTGGGTGGCTTGTGAACTCGAGCCCCACCTGCGCGGGTGGCTTGTGGATTTGGGCCCCATCCGTGGAATCAGGTGGCTCATGTGATGCGTACCCATGGACTTGGGGCCCACGAAGGAGGGTTCGAACGAGGACCTAATCCATGGACTTGGCGTCTGGGCTATGAGATAAAGGAATTGATTCGCCACGCCCTATCAGTTCAATCTTTTAGAGCAAGTGCTTAGTCGTCTTGCATCAAAATGTTATCAGAGTGGGAGGTCTCGTGTTCGAGACTCCTCACTGGGGGTAATTAATGCGGGGGCATTATCACACCAAGATTGAGTGGGGTAGCCTATGGAGGCAGGGACACACTTAGGGTGGGCGGCCCACGTGGGTGGCTTATGTGATTCGTACGCATGGACTTAGGGCCTGTGAAGGAGGGTTCGGCCTAGGACCTAACCCATGGACTTGGGGCCTGGGCAATGAGATAAAGGAATTGATTTGCCACGCTCTATCAGTTTGAGCTTTTAGAGCAAGTGGTTAGTCATCCCGCATCAATTACTTAGCTTAGAGTTCCCTTAAAATACTGCAATATTCTGACAATTGCATCGAAACATGTTCTAGCATAAAACACATCTGACTAGCCACACTGATAGTGAATTAACCATCCACACTAGTACCATAGTTCGCCCTATGAAGCTTACACATTTTCTCTAACTCTCCTTGAGTAATGAACTCAGGTGGTTGCTCCATGTAGACTTCTTCTGTCAGATCTCCATGAAGAAAGACATTTTTAATGTCAAGGCAGAACAAAGACCAGACATAGTTAATCATAACTGAGAGAATAACACGGATGCAATTGAGCTTAGTAGCTAGGGAGAACATCTCAGTGTAATCAACTCTGAGAGTTTGAGTGTATCCCGTAGTAATTCATCGTGCTTTCAATCTTTTAACTGTTCTATCAGGCTTGAACTTAATGGTATGCATCCACTTGCATCCAACAACATGTTTGTTAGTAGGAAGATGGTTCAGCTCAGTCATCTCTTCTTCCATAGCCTGCTTTCACCCGCATGAGACTAGGTTTCCTGGAATCACTTGAGAACAAAATGGGAGACAAACAATGAAAAGAGATAAATATGGTAATAGGATGTTCGGGTACAAGTATGGCAAGGGGCAATTCCTCTGTGGGAAGATCAGAAGATACATAAGGTACAGGATTAGAAGGCTAGGAAGAAGATGTGGTGCATGGCAAGTCATGGAAAGCTTCACTATCTTCCTTCTTCCATTATGAGTAGGTACAGTTGCAGAAAGAGACTAACCCATGAAAGAAAGTGGCTGGATAGGATGGACCTCTACAGAAAGAGGCACTGACATCATAGAAGAGAACTAAGAATCTTCCATTGTAAGAGTTGCACTTCATCTGAAAAGAAGGTAGCATTGGCACACACGATTTGGTTACAAGACTAGGACCGTAACACCTAGTCTCTCTGTGTTCTAGAATACCTAAGAAACACACTAGAATGGTGGAAGGCATTATTTGCTTGGGAAGAGAAATGGAATCTCAGGAAACTAAACAGAATGAGGCAACCGGCCCATTAGGTAGCATGCAGTCAGGACGGCATAAAAAATCCAAATGACCTTTGGAACATGAATTAACAACGGATGAGTAACTACAACAAGCAACATTCATAAGGCCCATATTAATCAGCTGTCTTTAACCGCCTGTTTGGTCAATAGTGGATCGATTCAGGTGCTGACACACAAGATGCCTATACAAATGCCTTTTGTTGGACAAACTATGAGGTGTGATTCAAATGAGGAAGGAGACGGGAACTCTTTGGGAAGGACTTGAGGCTTTTCTCTTTGTTTCTCCTTGAGCATCCAAGACGAGGTCCTTGCATTTATGGTGAGATCCTTTACATAGCTTTCAGGCTATAATCCGATTGTAGTTCCGTAGTGAAAGAGGCATGACGACATCCATTCTGTATCGGAGGCTCTCTCCCTTTGCTTGATGTATGTTTCTTTAATCATCATCGTCGTCATCGTCATCAATAGTCGGCTATTTGGGGTGACATGTTTTTATCTTTCGATGAAAAATTTCCTCTAAAAAATAGTCTATCAATAAACCATAATTGGAAAGAGAACCAACTGCTTTGCTTATTGACAGGGCATTTTCTTGGGGTGCCAGCTCATAAAATTAGCTTCTTTACTCGTGTTGCCGTTCCTTAACCTGTTTTCTAGCTGCTTCATGATTTCTGTTATGCTAAATAGAATAATAGCTCTCTGCATGCACCTCCGCATACCAGCTACATGTACAGGTCATCTGTGGGACATCCAAGCTGTGCGTTGGACAATTGGGCCCTGCAGTGTGGATGACCTGGCCCAAAAAAAAAAAAAAAAAAAAACCAATCCACTCATCAGGCAAGCACCTATCTACATTGAAAGCGGATCTTTGACAATTCTTTTGAATTGCCAGACCGTTTCATACATTTATGGCTGTCCGGTTGAGTTCAGTGGGTTTGGTCCAAGCTGATGTGTGGTTCTCCTACACTCATTGGCACATGCGACCACATAGAGGTGCATGTGGGTTTGGATGATGTATGTGTGTGTCATCCTTGTTACCCGACATGTGTTTGTCTTCCGTTTCTACCGCTCTTTTTTCGCCTATCGATGGGATTATCCGTTACCAGTTTTTCACTGTTGATTTTGCAGACACTAGGGGCAGCGGAGAATAAGTTGGAGGTTAGAATCTACAGGAGAGCTGAGCTAAGTTCCAGGCTTCCCGTTCTATGACTGCATGCATGGTACCCGAATTCAGCACATCGGTATGTGGAAGGGGCTATCTCACAGTTTTCCTACTTGTAACATAACTCATTGGGAAGGGTCGAATTCAGCCCCCTTTTTCCCCATGATAGCTAGTGAAACAAGTTCTTCATAAGATTTTAGTATTTTAGAGGTCTGTTTGGAAGTATCTTCGATAATCACGATCGTTTCCATGATTTTGGTCGAACCCATATGCTTCGTATTTGGGAGCGCCAAGCATGGAAATGGAAACTGCACTGAACAAGATTCCATTTTCCCACTTTATGGAGGGAAAAAAAAAAAAAACTCATTCCATCCTTTGCCAATTGTGAAAGCATCATAGAAGTGTTTGAATCTGTAACTCGGGAAGGATGGTGTGCCATAATGGCCATTACGAGGCCATAAAGGCCGATACGTAAAGGTAACACTGGCAACCGTTATACGTTATGGAAAAAATGACCCGTAACCACCGTAACGGCCTGTTACGCGTCCTGTTAAGGCCGTAACGGACCTGTAATGGTCCGTTACAAGGCAGATACAGGTTTTTTGGTTTTTTTTATTTAATAATAATAAAAAAGAGAGAGTGGCAGTACAACTGTTATGGGGCTGCAATGGCCATTTGGCCTGTATCGTAAAGGTAACGGTGGTGACCGTTACAGCCACCATCCCCATTACGGAATACCTTGCTCAGAAGTTTTTCTTTGCCCATGGGTTCCAACTTACAACAACTGTTGAAGTTTTTACCATAGTTTTAAAAACTAGAAAACTGGATTCAAATCTTATGCCTGTCGAGTCCAGTCGAGTTAGTCGGACCGGTTTCTTGGAAATCTGTTTTCAAAATAATATTATGTATAAATATTGTTGGAACTAGTCAAATATCATTGAGCTCTTTTTTTCTTATTTTCTTTTCTGAGTTATATGGAGTCGAGTCAGAGTTTTCCTGAGTTTTGTTGAGTCGAGTTCTATTTCAGTCTCGACCAAGTCATGCCCGGATAGAGTTTTTCTCGACACATGCTGAAATTTATTCGAGTCAACTCAGACGAGTTGAATCGAGTTCTGATTTGAATTGGGAGGCAAGATGATCGTCGTTGTCTTCCTCCAAGGGGTCCCCAATCAACACACCGACCGATTGGACAGTAATCTGTGATAATATCTGCCAACTTTTGTCTATTGGACAGATGGTGGGCCACATTTCTGATAACCATCTGATCATATAATCAAAGTTGTTTAATAATGTGGTGGCCCACCTGAAGGATCATGGAACTTGGTAGACAATCCATTGGTGGGCTCAAGTTGTTTTAAGACCTCTGACTCAGTTGGACCGATCTGGTTCAAACCGTGTTGTTTGTCCTGTGGGGGCCTATAGTTCAGCGATCCAAACTGTCCATGAGCTGTCCTGCCTTGGATGGGAGCGGATTAGGTGCGGCCCTGGCCTCAACCAAAACGGTGAGGGCCTCACCGTGGGGCCCACCTTGATGCATGTGTTCTATATGCGCCGGGATTGGGTACTACCCCCACCAGGACAACAGACGGTCCTGCCAGGGGCTGTGGGGTCCACCGTGATGTATGTGTTTTATCCAAGCCGTCCATCCATTTTGAAAAATAGTTTTAGGTAATGAGCCCAAAAATGAGGTAGATTGAATGCTCAAGTGGACCACAGCATAGGAAATAGCGGGGATTGAATGGCCATCGATGGAAACCTCTTGAGAGCCACAGAAGTTTTGAATCAAGCTGATATTTATGTTTTCCCTTCATCCAGGTCTCTGTGACCTTCTGAACAGGTTGGGATGTCAAATGAACATGACGATGGGCCCTAGGAAGGTTTCAACAGTGGAGGGTCATTGTCACCCCTGCTTCCTATAGTGTGGTCCACTCGAGCCTTCGATCTACATCTTTATTGACCTCATGCCCTAAAATGATCTTTCAAAATGAATGGACGGCTCGGATAAAACACATAGGAACAGATTAGGAAACTTGCACCATGAGTGTATATGGACCATTGGTTTTATTCCTCGTTTATTTCTTTGTCCATGCGTGGGCCCACTTGACCAACGAACAGATTAGGAAACTCAAATGGGAAATCGGTATTCTATCAATTTTCAGGCGGGTCCAGTCCGGCCCTCAGCCAACCAATGTTTCTGGGCTTAGGCCTACCATGCTAGGTCCATTCCGGGATTCAGCCCCCCCTAGATGGACGGCCCTGATTGATACGTCAGCGTCCCAGGCCACAAATGGAAAGGTATTATGCAGGAAGATACAGAGAGCGCCTGTCCAAGTAGGGCCATGAAAACAGTAGGCCCCACCATGAAGATCGCCTTTATCGAAAATCAGGCTGATTCGCTCACTAGGTGGGCCCAAATCACTCTTTAGAGTCCATCGATCGGATGGCTAGGATTACCCAATTCATTTCTACTGTGAAACATTTGTCATCCCCATTAGGAGCAAGTAAATGGACGGACCTGATCAATTCATAAACCTGCAACATGTAACTCGAAGAGATGGCCACGTGTACCCTAATAATTGGTGGGAAACATCAATTGGGCTGTCCCCAGTCAGCTCTAGTGGGCCCACGCGAAAATGGAACACCAGCCTCTTTTTCTGTTAGTATTCCCAATCCAACCCTCACCACACATGCCACTGTATTGCATATGTGCATGATCTAGGCCGTTCATCAGATGGACGCTGTCTTGCATTTAATGTATCCCAAAACTCAACCTGATCCAGTCATCTGGAGGACCATCCTATGCCAAATGTGGACCATCCATGTTTCTGTACAGGTGTGGCCCACCTGATGACTTGATGGGGCCCACCTGATGAGCTCTAATGTGAAATTTAAAGTGATGGATGTAAAGGCCATTCAGATTCTATTGAATTCCTTACGAAGCAAAAAAGAGATGTTTTGCAAGTCACCTGCGGGCCCACATGCTGAGATGGTCAGATTGATTTGAACCGTCCATACTATTGTTACAACCATAGATAAGCGATTGTCCTGTGATCACACTACAGTGATGAACAGAGCCTTATTTTTCTCTTCATTGTGGTAAATTCATCTACAGCACAGTCAAAAACATCGCATCAGCATTCTTATGGTGGCCTGTATAACATAAATTCCACAATATGGACGGCTGTGATCAGCATTATGGTGGCCTGTATAACATAAATTCCACAATATGGACGGCTGTGATCAGCATTATGGTGGCCTGTATAACATACATTCCACAATATGGACGGTTCTGATCATCCAACCACTAAGCATGTGGGCACATTGAGCAGCCATACGTTCAATCCTAAGCTGTGACAGTAGCAAAACGAGCTCGAAGTAAAGACCTTACATACAAGAAAGAGTATTAACCATTTTCTGTTGAATCTAGGAAGCAATGGAATCCTGACAAGTCACCTTCCATTCACTTCAACCAACGGTCTGGATTCTAAGCTATCAAAACCATGGCACCATTACTTGAAAATGGCTCCGTTCATGTACATGCCAGATCTATGCAGGGTCCACATGAATATGTGTGAATGCTGAATGTGGACAAGCTATTTTAGTCATCAATCTTTATCATACTCTATGGCCCACCTGATGTGTGGACTAGCCTGGTTACAAATCAAGGAAGAAACGCCACTGTGGCCCACCTGGAAAACAGTGATTTTCTTTCACTGCCGATTCCTCCAAAACCACTGAAAAAATAAGAGTCTAGTCTTCCCTTTCAACCTATATCTTTCATTAACTTCCTATCTAATGGACCAGTAATCTCATTTCCTTGAACAATCCATCCAATATCTGGTATATTCTTTGTATTTGAGGGTGTGATGTGGACCCCACAAGAAATTCTTGCACAACCCCATCCACACTAATCCAACTGCGGCCTGGCTGCTTCCGCACCCTTCTCTCCCTCATCAAACCCCTCAGCTCTTCAATCTCGCCCCATTGCCGATCGACCGCCAATGCATTCGACAACATCACATACCCAGCGGAGTTTTCGGGGTCTGCATCAACGAGCCTTCTAGCAACATATGGAGCTAAGTCTGCTCTAGAGTGGACTAAGCAAGCCCCAAGCAAAGCCCCCCATACCATATCATTAGGGTCGATGGGCATGGCCCGCACAACCTCAAGGGCCTCATCTACATGCCCGGCCCGCGCAAGGAGATCGACAAAACATGCATAGTGTTCTAGCTTGGGTGCAGCGGAGTAGCGTCTACGTATATCCATGAAGAGGGAATGCCCTTCGCTTACCAATCCTGAGTGATTGCACGCGCATAATACGCCTACGAATGTCCCATCATTGGGTTGTATGCCAAACTCTTCCATCTTGGAGAAGAGCTTGACGGCCTCTTCTCCCTGGCCATTTATAGCAAGGCCCATGATCATGGCATTGAAAGAAACTGCATCTTTAGTACTCATTCGATCGAATATCTCCCGAGCTCTCTCCAAGCTACCACATTTAGAATACATGTCTATAAAAGCTGTGGCGAGAATTGAATTGGATTCTAGAATCGCTTTATGCCCTTTTACTTTTATGTATTCATGGACCCATCTCCCAAGATCTAAATCTCCCACTTGGGCGCAAGCCGAAAGCACACTGACCATCGTAACATGGTTAGGTTTCAAACTCGGATCTCTGACCATGAGGCGGAAAAGACCCAAAGCCTCCATGGGATGCCCATTCTGCACATACCCACCAATCATGGCATTCCAAGTGAGCACACTTCTTCGCCCTCTTACACTGTTAGACATTTTATCAAACACATCTCGACTCTTCTGAATGTCCCCAATTTTTCCACACAAATAAACACGAACTGTATCAACAGCGTCGCGGCAAATTTCATCTGCATTGTTGTAGCCACCGAATTCTGATAAAACCTTTTCCCATCTTCCTATTTCTTGAGGCTCGAGATTTGAACAAGCAGATAGAATGCTAACCATTGTATCGTTTTCTGGAATCAGATTCTCTTCGACCATTCGTATGAAAAGAAGCATAGCTTCCTCTGATTGACCCAATTGAGCGTAACCAGCAATCAAACAAGTCCAAGAACAAACCATTCGTTTGCATGGAATTTCATCAAACAGCTTCCTTGCTGAAAATAAATCTCTAATACCCTTCGCATAAACCACAAGAAGGCCATTGCAAATGGTGGAATTTTGATCGAAACCGGATTTGATGATATGGGTATGGACTTGAAACGTAATTGGGGAGTCCATCGAGCGGAAACATGCCTTAAGAAGGAAAGAGAAGGTGAAATCGTTGGGAGAAAGTGACCGGAATAGCAAGGTCTTGAAGACAGAAATGGCATCAAGGACAAGGCCATCTTCCGCAAGGATGCGAATGATCGCATTGAAGGGGAAAATATTAGGGTTATGGAGATGATAGAAAACACGGAGAGCTAAGCGAGATGGGTAGCGTCCGATGAGGCGGGTCGCGACTAGATCGTCTTGATCAGCGCGGATTCGGAAGATTCGGGCGTGAGTTTGGTGGAGGTGGGGACGTGAGAGGGGAGCTTGGAGAAGGAGAGAGAGGGGTTTTTGGTGGTTGTAGGTAGGAGAGGAAGAGAGAGAATGAATCAAGAGGGGAGGAGAAGAGTAGGAGCAGCGCCTGAAGTATGAAGAAATGGCGGGAGAGGATGAGAACATGCTTTTGAATTTTGAAATTCTGGTAATTTTAGGTTTTAACGGCTAGGAAGGAATTTGAGGTGCATTAGGGCTATTTCAGTTAATTTGGTTTAAAAGTCAGGGGCATTTTTGTAACGAGAGGAGTAACAAACCCAACCTCTATGGGGCCATCATCTTGTGTATGTATAATCCACTCCGTTCGTCAGTTGAGAAGAATTATTTTCACCGTACATACAAAATATCAGCCCGATGGAAGGCTCGGGCTGACTACAACAATGAGAATAGTGTGAAATTTCTCCTAGAATCTCTTTGTTCACGAGTTGTGGCCCACCTGAGTATTGGATCAGGTGGATTTCTTCATACTGGTGATTTACACCTGATTAACGGGTTTGATGAAAGATATATGCCCTGTTGGCACACACAAACCTATCGGTTGGGATCCCAATCCCATTGTTCCCTGTGGTGTGGTCCACCTGAGTTACCGATCTTGCATATATTTTGCCCCAAGATCGAGCACCTAGAATATCACATGATGGACGGAGTGGATTTCACAAATACAACATGGTGGGTCCCAAAGAGTTGGGTGCAGGCGTTAAAGGCTATTCCTGTCCGTAAATGGTTCTGGGGTTTGTCGCTGGCCGTTCAGTAAAAGTGGGCCATGTCTCTGTTATTCAAACCGCTGATGTGATGGGTCTCATCTAGGATAATCTCCCCTTAGGTTTGAACATCCCCAACCATCCATAACAAATCAACGGTCTTGATCACCGAATCATGGCAACGATTATCAAATTGTGTAAAGTACAAGAGCCACGCAAATAGTCGGGCCCACTGTTTATGGGGCCATATCATATTGATTAGACAATCCTAGCCTTTGATTAATGGACATTCGTGTGATCTTTGGTTTATATTCTCCTATGCGAACCACATTCGAGATTTGAATTAATCAGACTATCTTAACCTTAGGATTTTGCTTGCATACTCAGGATCACTACCATTTACTATCTATGTTGGCAGCAACTAGGATCTTCTTAGTGAGTCGCCCTCTAGTGGGACCCACCGCTGTTGTGAGCCACGCCATGTATGCATGATAATTCCTTGTCATCCATCTATAATCATGTTCTCAACTTGGCATGTGAGAATGGCATTTCGTTAGTTTTGCTATTTATTTTGTATTTTCATAACTCTATGATTAAGTGGCAGACAGACTCTGTTTTAACATTGAGATCATGAGATCAAGCGCCCATGTGATGTGACCGTCTGTGAAAAAAAATGTGTGAAAATGAAAAGTATAGATCCAAGCTCATCATCATCATCATCTCAGGGCCACTTTGGAATTTCGTCCTTAAAAATTTGAATTTACTAACGATGTTGGTAGACTTCAGGCCTCTCCAAATTTGAAGAGAGATTCTTTTCTATTCTTGTTTTTGATTTTTCGATTTCATTTTAGAACCAACAAGTCCAAATTTTGAGGAGAGCTTCTTTCCATTTCTTTTTTCTTTTTCTTTTTTCAATTTCTACCATATCTCTGTATTTTAGAACCAATAATATGAGCGCTGTAGAGCCGATGCAACAAAGTAGGCTCATAGAAAAGATACCTGCAATGCAAATATTTTATTCTCTCTAAAGTATATAAAATTATAATTATTTGATTATATGCATGTGGAGGAGAACTACACCCATACCTTTGGGACAATGGTAGACTGAGTGAAGATAGCCTTGCCTCAACACTATGTCTAGGTATTGAATCTCAACGAGGGGCTGGCTAACATTGCAGGGTGACTAACAGTGTGGGTGTGTGTACTAACAATATATGGAGGAGAGCTACTGTTAGGGGTTGTTTGGGAGCGAATCAGTAGTAATCTGATTTCATCTCACATAATTCCGACTATCACCCGTTCACAAGTTCACAAGTCATCTATCGCTCTCTTCCAAAAAGAGGCTGCCAAACACAATTTGGTGATTCTGATTACTGGATTGCCAAATTCTGGCAGATTACAATTGCAGGCTGCCAAATGCGACTGGTAATTCCACGCCCACCATCGTTTCCATAGCACAATAAGGAGACTACCCAAAATGTCAGCTGACTTTTTTTTATTGAGCCCAAGCTCGACACAGGCTTAAATTTTGGGTCCGATCCTAAAACTCAGAATCCTAATATTCCACTGGATCTCCACCTAAATCATTCCATAGGATCAGCAAAGTGACTTTATTTCCTTATATTCTATGCATGGCGGAAATTTTCGATACTTTGCAATGCATGATCAACAACATACCCATTTTTTTACTTTGCAATGCATGATCAACATCCATCCCTTCCCCGTCGCTTGGCAATGAGATTTTTGATGTGTCTATCCAAACCTTAATGGCGGTAGATAACAACATTAGTGTGGTGTTTTCAAACATAGGCTGAAACGATGTGTTTAATTGACTCAATGGTTTTCTTGGAAATTCAGATATCAGATGCAATAAATTAAGGGGAAAACATTTTCCTTTCCTATGGTGGGGCACTGCCAATGAATTGACTCAATAAATTTGGGTGGAGCTTTTTAGTCACATTTGTGGATAGTGATCCAATACCTCAGTAAAATTCTTGATGTATCCTCTAGGTTAAAATATGAGAAGAACTTTCATACTTCAGCAATGTGTGATGGATGATAATTAAAATGACCAATTATAATTCCTAATTTAGATGTATCATGAACCAAAAATTGTACTTGTTTGATTGTCTGACTATCATTTAGGTGTATATTTATTGGATGGTAAAAAATGAAAAATATTCTATGGCTTATTTTAACAAACAAGCATCCACAAATGAGATTCCATTTTTTTCATGGACGACTTGTGGCCAAGTTATAAGTAAGCAGCCTGTATTTTTGGGCCTTGTGGATGTTCACTGTGGGCCGCCCTTGAACCATTCTGGAAGGAGAAGATTCCATATCAAAGCTAATGATTCCAATCAAATAGATAAATCAAAGGCCAAAGTTTACATACAAAAGATCAGAGAAAACCATCAAACAAATAGATCAATCAAAGGCCAAAGCTTACAGACCAAAGATGAGATAAAAACATTAAACAGCACATACAAAGATTTCAAAGCTTGTAATGATGGTGCTATTACAAGCTATGAAACACGATTTTTGGATTTGAAAGAGGATTCAAACACGATTTTTTCATAATGATGGGTGCTATTACAAGATATGAGACAGACCCTAAATGGCATTTAATGGCAGGAAGCTGCAAATGAGTATTTAATAATAGCAGGAAAAAACTCGACATTCTTCATAAATCTGCAATACTGCCGATTGCAAATCCAATCACATCCCCAGAGACCTCCAATTCCCAATCATTCATCAATCTAATTCCATAGCCATCAGAATCTGTTCCTTTGCCCTATGAATATTCCATTTTTATTGCAAATAAATAAATAAACACCGAACCTTGTTTGTGTTAGCATGAAAGTGCCGACAATGGATAAGGTGTAGAGAATTGACTGTTTCCAGATGCTGATCCAAAGGTTGAAGGGGACGAGCTGAAGGACTTGCAGTCTTTGCAGTCATGCAGATGAAAGGATGCCCTCAGATGTTAAAATAAAAAAATAAAAATAAAAAGATTCTTTTCCTTCCAGAGTGGAAAACCTGAACGGATTTTAATTCTTCTTTTTTTAATAAATAGGTGGAATCAACTGGTTCCATGAATCCGTTGGGATTGTGCAGTCAAATGTCCTGTTTGTTTTAATCAATGGTGTTTCATCCCTTGTTTATAGCTTCCAAAATATGAATGTGGACATGCATCAGAAAAAAAAATAGAAACTACCGGTTGATTGTATTCAATCAAATACAGTCTATATCTAAACATACGTCCTACAGCCATCAGCTGTATTCATACTTCATAGCTGGCGTGTGGCATATCCAAACATTGTCAAACAACAGCTGTCAGATCATAATCGGTAGCTGCATACTGTACAGAACAGGGATATACATTACAATACGACTGTATTTGGACATCCAAACACACCCTCAGAAATTACTTAGAAATTCCATGTCTTGAATTCAAATTATTGTAAAAATCATAGGTCCCTAGTTTAGATGTATCACGAATAAAAATCATAGATCCTAGTTTCAAACCAAGTAATCTCTCTCACACAGTCTTCCAAATACAGGTTGCAATCTGGATTACAGTAGATTCCAATTCCAATTGCAGGACTGCAAAGGCAACTGCAACTGGTGATTCCAATTTATATGCATTTACATGGTAATTGCCAATACATATCAATGCATTTCAAATACACTCCCCAAACAACCCCTCACAGTAGAGGTGTTTGCACATCAATACTCTTTATGAAACTAGACACACCTTGCACATCAAGTTGATGTTCCTAATCTCTTGACAGTCGCCCGCCTACATTTTGGTCACTATTAAGGGCCAGATTGGATCGACATTTTGATCCAAAATGGCCTTTAATAGATGGGTTTTTTTTGTGGTACATGTGAAGGAGAATTAAAGCCCACCAGACTTCATACAAAATCCCTTGAGAGTTTTAATTCCATTTTCAACCCATGACCAACAGGAGCCCCCAAGCTTGCTTCTTTTGCCATTCGCTGCACGCCTCATCTCCAGAGTGTAAATGGACTGGCCCAAGCAAGGCCAATGTCTGTCAAAGCCCAGCCCCAAAGTACAACATAGGCTCAAGCTGATCCTTCAAAAAAAAATATATAGGCTCAAACTGAACCCAAACCCATGACATGCAAAAGAAGCAGGCATGAACCAAGTCTAGCCCACGCCCAGCCATCTACTTTAATGAAGTTTTGGACTGTTCAAGCAGTGATCACTGCGCCATTAAAAAAAAAACCATTGAAACCCTAACAAGTCGCCAGGCTTTTTTACTAAGCCTGAGCTCAACCGAATAAAGAAACAGACTTTAATTCCAGGTCTCTGCCCAAAGCAGGCCTTACTGCGGGCCAGTTTCATTGCATTCCATGCATGGAAGATACAGAAGTTTTTTATACTTTGTAATGTATGATGGACGACATGAATGTACTTAGAAATTCAATGTCTGGCATTCAAGTTATCATATCATAAACCACAACTAACCATCGGATTGATGGACCTCTACTTAATGATCCTAGATCAAACCACGAGCCTGACCAGATTAAAATAGGCTATCATTTTAGGCTGAAGCCCAAAACAAGGACTAACAACAGCCTAAGCCAAGCCTAAAGTGGGACATGCTCAAAAGCTTCGGACCATCAACCCAGCTTCACTTCATTCCATGCATAGCAAGCATTTAGAAATTACTTGGAAACTGCATACATGGCGGCATACGACGTAATTCAAACTAAACTGTCCAAATTAGTTTATACATGCATCATATAAAAGGTTGAGAAATGCTCCAGCTCTCAGAGCACTATAAACTATAAGGTGTATATAGCTGCCAGTTGCATCAGCCCACTTGTAGAATTTGATCAGTCAATGTCAACTGTCCATTTAAACCAAAGAATTACATATAGTAGGCTATCATGCAACAAGTACAGATTAGATATCATAGGCCATCATAAAAAATCATTCTGATTATCCAATCTCTTGATTTGAACTATCCAATCCATCTTTGGTTTTAACTTATTTTCTAGAGCCATCTATTTTCAAAGCCATGGATGGTATGGTTGCAACTCCTTATAAGTGATTCTTCATAGTCAAAAGCTATCCACAATGGACCCTAACAAATACATGGATGAATTGCTGATTGGGACTAAGTGAACTTAACCGTCTATTAATACCCACTAATCAAATCTTTTTTTATACCAAAACTAATCAAATGGTTCAGATTTAACAGATCAACGTGATGTTTGCAGTGGTAGCCCGTGACATGTGCCGAGCCTAATGAACATTTTCAATCGGTGGATTGGATTCAGCGTCCAAATCCAACTGCACCAGCTTATCTGATGGGCCACACAAAAGGACCCGAACCAAAAATAGGCCAGTTGTATGATCACAATTCACAACCAAAGGATTTGTGCATAAAAAAAATGGCTCATGAAACATTAAACAACGGTGAGCACTTAATGCTCAGATCCAACATTTAAAAAATTATGATCATCCAACTGCACCAATGTTTTGGATCAGGTCACGTCCATGGTAGGGCCCACCTGAAGGGTCCCACCATCTCATCTCATACCAAAAAAAAAAACCATCTAGCCAAAGAAGGGGTTGATCCAGTGCGTCCAACAGTAATAAATGACTGCACAAGACCATGTATAACCAAGATCTGGACTGTTCACTCATAAGAAAGGCCAGAAACTCGCTTTGTCCCTACGATCTAACCTTCCAATCAGCAAACGTACAAAATCATGACCACATAATCAACGGTTCAGATCACATCATGCAAAAAAAATACGAGATCATAATTCTTCAAAACAGCAAACTAAAATGAAAATCCAACTCATCGAATAATATCTCTACCATTAATAAAAGCAAAATACCAAACATTCAAAATATCCCAAAATATCCATATCCAGTAAAAATGTTTGAAAATAAAAGCTCTGAAATCAAAAACTACCATTGAACGACTGGGCCCCGCCGATTAAGCGGTGAGCACGACGGCCCCGCCAGCCTCCTTGATCTTCTTCTCCGCGGTCTTCGACACTAGCTTCGCCTTCACGACGAGAGGCCTTCCCTCCGGTAGCATCCCCTTGCCGAGGAGCTTGAAATACCCGAACTGCGTAAGATCGATCACAGGGGCTTGATCCGACGGTGCACATTTCGCCTTCTCCTTGACATCTTCAGGGAGGAGGGACCATAGACGGTCGATGTTCAAGATCGGACGGTAGAACTTGTTGCGGAGCTTGTGGAAGTACCGCATCCCGACTTTCCCAAAATACCCCGGATGGTACTTGTCGAAGAGGATCCGATGGTGGTGCATACCACCAGCGTTTCCACGACCGCCGGGATGCTTGCGGTGCTTGCCGATACGGCCATGGCCGGCGCTGACGTGCCCTCGCTTCTTGCGGTTCTTCTTGAAGCGGGTCGTCATGGAGGGTATTAGGGTTAGGGTTTTGGGAGGAAGGAAGAGAACGGCCGGGGGCGCTGGAGAAAGCCCTAATGCGAGTGTAAGGGCATTATATAGGAAGCAAGCGGATTGGCTTTAGCAGGTAGCTCTGCGCGTGGGAAGCTATTTGGGGCCCACCGTGATGTTTTAAAGAAATCCACCCCGTCCATCCGTTTTTTGAGCTCATTCTAGCACATAGTACCAAAAATTAGACGGATCCAGTAATCAAGTGGGCCCCACGAGAGGAAACAGTGGGAATTGAAAGACCACCGTTGAAACATTTGTATGGCCACAAAACTTTTGTAGCGGGATAATTTTTGTGTGTTTTCCGTTCATCCCATGAGAATGACCTTATAAATGGTTTGGATGGCATATAAACGTCCACGTGGGGGCCAGAATTTTCAACGGTAGGCATTTCTTTTCCCAGTTTTTCTTCTCGTGTGGCCCACTTAGTTCTTGTATCCAACTCATATTTTAAAGCACATCAAAAAATGAGCTCAAAAACGGATGGAAGGGTTGGATTTATGAAAAACACTACCGTTGGACCCACCTAGCTTCACAGGCAGGAACTTCTTGCGAGCCTTTCGCGTCCGTACAGGAAACCCTAAATGCAAATGTTTTTCTTCTGTCGCGACGGATATTCTACTCTGTTTGTCTCAGCACATTGGTTCCACGTGATTAGATGGCCCCATGATTTGAAACGTCCATGTTTTCTTCTGTATCACATATAAGTTATTGACCCAGGATGAAGCTTCAGTGATAATTACAACCGTTGATATTTAGATTTTAATTACTAACCGTTGAAATTTATCTTTTGATTTCCCTTTTCATCTTCAGATGTTGATGGTCATAATCATGCTTTGGTTGTAGGTTTGTTGTTTTAGTATTTTCAGCACTGATTTCATAATATGGACAATTCAGATCATCGTAATACTTAGCATATGAGCCCCATTTGCTTGCGACACACCCTGGATTGTTAGTCGCGACAGGCGTTTTGATGTGAGGAGGATGGAACGGGGAGCAGTCAGATTAGTTGCGGCCCCGGTTCACCCACCACGGTGCCGCCCTGACCACGGAGTATCTATAGTAGATCCACGCCGTCCATCCATTATACCGGTTCATTTTATTGTACGAGACCAAAAATGAAGCAAATCCAATTATCAGGTGGACCACGCTAAAGGAAACAATGGTGATTGACCATTAAAAACTTCTCGTAGGCCACAAATATCACCTGTGAACTATAACTAAATTCGGGCCGAGTGCCCAACAGGTAAATAAACCTTCCATTTGAGCTCATATTAGGGCTTAAAGTTGGGCATGTTCAACCCGACCAACCGGTGACTGACCCGGCGTTGGGTTGGGCTTAGGTAGGAAGTATCGGATCTAATTCCGTGGACTATGCAAACACCGACCCAAAAGGCTTCGGTTGAGGTCTTGGGTTGCCGACCCAAACCGAACCAGTTTATATACGAGTTACCTAAAATTTTATTATACTTTAGTAAAGTTACCAATTTATATTACTTCAAAAAAAAAAAAAAAACTTATAATGTTTGTAACTTGATATGTTTGGGTGTTAAATGAGTAATTATTCTATATTTTAACTTATATATTTAGAAAAAGTAAAATTCTTTATAGTATATAATTACATATATAATTAATAATGCTATGTGTAAAAAAAATTAAAAAAATAATAAGACTTGTATTTAAATATAATACACTAATATAATAACAAAAATATTACCATGTATCAACTTGACCAAACATGCTTGGGTTAGGCTTACGTTGAAGATTCTCAATTTGAGGTTGGGGTGGGGTGGGTTGAGTTAAGGTTAAGTTATAGGAATCTTGGGTTGGGTTAGGATTAGGGTTGGTGAGAGCTAGACTAGCCTAGTTGCAACACTAGGCACGTGGGTGAGAATTCTAATCCAACGTGTAGGAAGCAGTGACTATTTGCTACCGCTAATTGATGGGCCAGGATTCTTCCATCGGCGAGATTGACGTCCCATGATCCATCCATTGCCAGGCCTATCTAGCAATTGGTCTCGAGTACAGGGTTTCAGGAGTTAGCCCAATGCAAGTTCGCATGATCCATCCATAACTAGGCCAACAAAGGGCTTGGGATTTTCCAATTTGGGAGATTTTAGGGCATCTCTTGTCCACTGAGGCCCATCACATCCACGATCTGAGCCTTTGATTTGTGTGATCTAGATGTGTGGGAATCAGATTGATGGAAATAATATGCATTTGCTAATAGCTGTGGTGGCATTGGGCTAGGCCCCGTTAGGCGAGGGTTTGGCCAATACTATAAGGTTAAAAGTCCAAGCCTAGCATGGACCTAGCATAGCAAGCCCAAGTAAGCATGGCCAGTCGAGCATAAACTGATAAATATAGATATAGGAAAATAAAAATTGAAGTATACATAATATAGGAATGCTCACCTTGGCACTTCTCTCACGAGAAACTCGTGAGCATTTTTTATGGCTCATCTCACATAATGTGAGCTCAAAATCCAAGCTGTTCATGTAATGCAGCATCCTAAAAAAACCTTTAAAGCCCATCTTTCAACCTAATCCAGAACTTTGGGGGGCTGCAGCAGCAGAAAGTAAGAGGCAAATCAAGGGAGGAAACTATTTCTTTCTTTCATGACCCACCAAAGTTCAGGAACAAGTTGAAAGATGGGCCCTAGGATTTTTTGGGGTGCTGCATCACGTGGATGGCTCAGATTTTGGGCCCACATCATGTGCGATGAGCCATAAAAAAGTGCTCACGAGTTCTCGTGAGAGAAGTGCGCAGGTGAGCATTCCACTCCATCTATCAGCATCTCTACACTAGTGATTTTGGACAATTTTACCCTAATAATTAGTTTTCAAGGAAGTCTTAAAACTCGAGATTTGTAAAAGCATACAGGTGATTACAACACAAGTCTGAGGCATTTAGGGCATTTTGCAATTGTGCATGATTGTGATGAATGGTTGGGATTTGCAAACAATTATAATTTTACCTGCATATGTCCAGCAACATGATGTGTTGATTTCTCCATGTGTAGCTGATACAACCATGTTTTTTTAGTGTGTAGCTCATACAACCATATTTTTTTCAAGATGCCTGTGTGGCAAAAGTTCCATTAGACAAACCATAATAACTTTATGAAACCCACCCTATTGTACTAACTTACTTTAAAATATCTACTAAAAATTGAGACAGATTTAAAAGCAAGTGAGTAATAACACCGAAAAAAATAAAGATAGATTTTTCATTGTGAAAAATCTCTCTCTCTCTCTCTCTCTCTCTCTAAATAGGTACGCACGCAAAGTGCAGTGCACATGTAACATGCACACCTGTGTAGTCACAAACCCTCCGTCGATATCTCTCATTTTTTTCTCTCCTCTGCCTATTTCCACATGTCCCCTAGCATTCAATATGGTTTTTTTTTTTTTCACATGAGGCTTTAAGGATGTGAAGTTGTGTGTGATCAAACTATGAAGGTCCCACCATGGTATATAGTTCTGCGTCATGCATTTAGTGTCTCAACCGTGCATTTAAAAGTATTTCAAAAAATATAAGAAAACAAAAGAAAAAACAAAAACAAAAATCACTTCTCTCTAAAGCCTTTTGAATTGGAATATCACTATATACTAGCTTTCATGTGTGCACACATCACACACATACACATCACTCGATCCCATGATCTAAATGTTGAAACAGGGTATGTCTACCGTTGAGCCATGGAGTCTGACCCACACACACCTGGGTTTTGAACCAAGTTGATTCTTTGCATTTTTTATGAACTTGAATTGGTGGCCATATTCACAATTTAGATTCCACATATGCATCTCCAATACACAATAGTGCATTATAACGTGTGTAAACAAAACCAAGCACCTGCACCATGATAGTGTTGAGGTGGGTTTTTACTCATAAAATTCCTCCAAGAGCAGATTGAGGGGGGGGAGGGGGGCATCTGTTGGGGATGGCTTCTATTTGTATCAAAGAAAAAAAGAAAGAGCGGGAGAGGAAAAATAAATAAATAAAAGGCATGCACTTATTAAGTGGTGCCGGATCATTCAAGCTAAAATAACTTAAGCTTAGTGTGGCCCAAAATTTCAATTGAGACATACATGACAGGAAACCTAGCCCATTGGCCAAGCTAAAAGATCCGGGCTAGGTAAATTGGGTGAACCTGTTGCCATGCTTATGACTAATGCTCTAATTTTAGTAATCAACATGGGCATTTTCTCCCTTTTAGGGCATGTTTGATACATGGTATTAGGTGGTATAGAATTGTATGTGGTCCGATACAAATTCCATCCGGGGTGTGGAAACAATGCCAAGGATGGGATAATCCCTTTGTCATATCATCCAGTGCCAGCAGTAGATACTATAGGACTTTTGGTAAATTCTACATCTATGGGCCCCATGGTGATGCATGTGTTTTATCCACGCCATCCATCCACATGTACCCTTTGCACATGACATTTTAGTTGTATACAAGTATAGGTGACTGGCATCAATTGTGCAATATGGTCCATTGATTACAATTCCATGGTCCACCACCAAATGCAGACTTCGCTTAATACAGTGTATTTATCAAGCGTAGGATTGGACCATCGTCGAGTGAAGAGGTGATATATCGTCACGTGCAGACCAGCCACAAGGCGTGAATCCGTTGCCGTGCTCGTGGGGTCCATTCTTTCGTTCATGTTCCATGTCACGATGATCATGGGTCCACTTGTTTCTCCCAGTATCTTCATTTGCATTGCAGGTGCTATTTATTAGAATTTGTTGCATTAGTTACAGTATTATCTTCATGAACATTATTATTTTCTTGCTATCATACACAGTTTGTTTATGAACTTTCTTGTCCAATTTGTTTACTCTAGTTTATTGGACTTCCATGGGTTGAATTTTAAACAATCTAGGTGTTTTTTCATTCAGGCGATGATAATCAACTGCGATTTTCATATGACCTTTAAAAAACCAATGAAGAAGAATATTGCACATGAAAGTATATTAGTTCTCTGCGATAAGGCATAGAAGAGAGGCATTTTGTGTGGACTTCTAAATAAAGGTTCATCATTTATCTCCCTTTAGAGGATTAATATAGATTACAATCATCCAGTCTAAAGGTCCAACGAAGAGGGTACAAGGTCAAGCAGTAGTTCAATAAAGAGAATTTATTTGGATCAAGGCCATGTAATACTTCTATTAGGTGGGTCACATGTGATCAATAGTTTGGATGATCTAACCATTGGATATTTAGATTGAGCATACCGGGGGGTCATTGTAGGGCATTTACATGCCTTGAAACCACACCGTCCAACCATTTTGAAAGCTCATTGTAGGGCATGATCCAAAAAAAATAAAGCAATTCCAAATCCCAAATGAACCATAGCACGGAAACAGTGGTGATTGACCATTAAAAACTTTTTGTAGGCCATAAAAGCTTTGGATCGAGTTGATGTTTATGTTATCTCTTCATCCAGGTGTTTGTGACCTTATCAACAGGTTGGATGACAAATAAACATTCTAGTGGGATCCATTAAGTTTTTAATGACGGGGATTCAATCACGACTGTTTCCTATGGTGTGGTGCACCTGAGATTTGAATAAGCTTCATTTTTTGGGTCATGCCTACGCCCGGCAAAACTTCACATGACCTGCTAACTTGCATGAGAAATTCGGTGTTTGGGTCCGGCCTTATCATGTGGGGTCACCAATGGGTTGGCCCATCAAGAGACTCGTTAAGATAACAAGTGGGGTTAGTGCTTCACCTGCGAAATTCGTTAACCCGCTGGTGAGCATATTTCGGTAGTTATTTTTAGTGTGGTGAGAAATCCTTAAGAAGCTAATACAACCAATAAGTCTCTCTCTCTCTCTCTCTCTCAGAGTTTTCTCTATCTTTTGCCCATGGCCCCACACAGCCACGCTCCAAAATCTTTGTTGAATCGAGTCCATTTCTCATCTCTTTGCTCACGAAAGCACGACCTGTTTATTTAACAGGTTAAATGGATCGGGTTGTAGGTAACTCATTAAATTAACAAATGGGTTTAGGTTTGTAGATTTTGACCCATTAGTTAACGAGTCAGGTTTGGGTAAGGGCATTTTTGACACGACACAAACACGGTTCAAAATGACCCGTTGCTAGGCCTAGTCATGCCCTAAATGGTGTGGTCTAATTAAGCAACCTTTAATGGCCTTGGTTAAGCTACGACTAATACTTAAAACAACGAGTCCTCTACTATTACAAATGCATATATTGTAACAGCCCCACCGACACTGTACGATATTGTCCGCTTTGGGCACGCATGCGCACCCGCATGGTTTTGTTCTCGAGATTTTCCCCAAAAGGCCTCATACAGGGAAGGTGGGAGCTCCACATATAGCTCAGGGTCAAGGCGCTCATCCATCCGATGTGGGACTAACCTCACCCAGGCCCTACCAACTGGAGCGCTATTTTCGAAGCCCGACCGATCCACATCAGGGACTCCGATGACAACCCAGGCTCATACCACAGCCAGGCTGCACTGGGGTGTTAGAATCCCCCACCCTCAGGGCAAAGCCGCCCTCGGCTCTGATACCAATTTGTAACAGCCCCACCGACACTGTACGATATTATCCGCTTTGGGCACGCACGCGCACCCGCACGGTTTTGTTTTCGAGGTTTCCCCCAAAAGCCCTCATACAAGGAAGGTGGGAGCTCCACATATAGCCCAGGGTCAAGGCGCTCATCCATCCGATGTAGGACTAACCTCACCCAGGCCTTACCAACTGGAGCGTTATTTTCGAAGCCCGACCGATCCACATCAGGGACCCGGATGACAACCCACGCTCGGACCACAGCCAGGCTGCACTGGGGTGTTAGATACATAGGTAAAAGTGTTGATGTAACGCCCCGAATTTTCACTAACTTGGGAATTGGAAGTCCTTGGGCGGCACCTTCAGGTTATTGGTTATAGGGCGTACCCGCACGTGTGTTCACATGCATTGGAGACTAAAATGGATGTTTTTACCAAAGAAATGATGGAATTAGTTTAGGAGTTGGAAGATCACATGGTTCGGAAGAGTTTTACAACGATTGGGTTGACTCAGGTATGTCGTTGTCTGTAGAGACTAGTAAAGAAGCCTAAATTATCAATCTACTCGTAGATTGACCCAACCATCATGAATATTTTACCGGACCTTGATGTTTTGGCCTATTTTTGGTATTTCTGATTTTTTTAAATGGTTTAGATTTGGCAAAAACCCTCTCTTTCAAAAGGCGCTATGTTTTGGAAATGCCAAAAAGTTGCGATTTGTACTTTGAGTGGAAAATCAAAATCTTTATTATTGGAAATTTGATTTTTTAGTATTTTTTATTGAATCCAAGTGGGGGGTACTTCCTTATTTACATAAAATAACTTAAAGTAAATGGAAATATAAAAATAAACATGACATTTACTTAAATGTTATTATATGTAAATAAGCAGACACTGTCTAGGAAGTCAGTGAAACTGTGTGCTTGTAGAAAACTGGGCAAGCAGAAGAAATTTTGAACAACAGGCTTCGGTGCACCGAAGAAGCCTTCGGCACACCAAAGGAGGCCATCGGTTCGAGCCGACCAAACGAGATCGTACCGAAGCGGGGTTTGAAACAGTGGCTTCAGCGCACCGAAGGTTTGTCCAGTGAGCTTCGGCCCGAGCCGAAGGAGCTTCGGTCCAAGCCGAAGTACTCTGTCCATAAGCGATTTTTCGAAGTTTCGGGGCTTCGGCGCACCGAAGGGGACCTTCAGCTCACCGAACCCGTCGGGTATTGTTTTTAAAAACGGGATTATAAACCCCATTCTCTCTCTCTTTCTCATTTCTTTCTCTCTTTCTCTCATTTCTCTCCTTCATCTTCTTCTCCCCCAAGCTCCTAAGCTCCCCTAGCTTCCCTCTTCTCTTCTCAAACCCCATTCCTTCCTCAAATCCTCCACCATGCTCATGGGAATCTTGGATTTTCAAGCTCTCTCCGGCCTCCACCTCCGTTCCCGCTTCTCCCGGCCAAGATCCGATGAGCTAGGGTCGGAATTCTCCTCCTCGTGCTAGGTAAGGTGTTCATCTACCTCTTCTTTTCCTCTTCCTTCCATTTTGTTCATTTTCGGACCATTAGGGTTAAAAACCCCTATTTGTTTCTGAAGAAACCCTAACCCTAATGTTCCTCTTGCTAGGGTTTAGGATCCTGGCCATCGATTGGGAGTGGCCCCGTGTAGATTTTGTTGTACTCCAACATTAGGCTCAATTGACCGAATTGATTTGGGATTTTTCCAAATCCGAGGTAATTGAGGTATTCCCCAATTTTCGACGTTCGGGCCGTATTCGGATCATCAAATTTCAACCCTAAGGTGAAGATCTACCCTCAAGCTTACTCTCGACAAATCCTAATTAATGATTACTTGAGTTTATATGTTAATTGTTGATGTGTGCATAACATGTTCGATGAAATGCCTCTAAGGTTGTTTGATTGATAACATGCTCGATGAAATGCCTGAATGATATAAATTTACAATATTGTAATATATCTATGCTTGTGGATGTATGTGACGCCCTATGTCATCCGGGTCCTTTGGATCGGTCAGGCTAGTCGGTCGGGCCAGGTGCTTGGATATGTTTATGATTAGGTATTTAATAACTTAAATTGCTATTATAATACGTTATGTGTTGTTTTGGATTAAGTTCTAACAACCGTTGATATAGTGTACTGCCTGCTACTAGATTGATAGTCGCGGACTTATTCGATCGACTAGGTGGGATACGGTCAATCAGCAATGACCATTGTTAGGTTGTCGTCGTCCACTTGGGTCCATCGAATAAGCCCCATTAAGAGTTAATCATTCTTGTATTCCATTGTTGAATCACATTATATAGAATCTAGAATACCATCGTTCCTACTGTGAATAGTCCACTTAAAACCATACTGCGACTCGCTCCACCAAATCTCATGAGCCAGGCATGGTGGTATGGGACACCGTGTCTGAGCTGTCGGCCTACGCTAGGGTGGTACCTCCCCGTAGTGACCAGTGAGCATTGACAAGGGTGACCGATTGTTGTTTGAATGACCCTTGTGACAAATGTGACCTTGGCCGATGTTTGCGTGCCTGTGCACCATTCGAACGACCCGGGCGTGCATTGGGATAATTCCGAGTGAAACGCCCGCACCTCTAAATAAATTAATCGTATTTGATATTTGGGATATGAGACCTTCCACTTTAATTTGGGCGTGGCTGACGAGTCACGGTCGAACCAAGCTTTCATGGTAGGATAACTCAACCTTGGATCGAGGGGTTACTGGCGATGATTGGCGTCGCATCGTAGGGAGCCAGATAGTCCCAATTATACTTTACAATACGATGTGGTATTCTGGCTTCACCAATTTGCTGAATGAATTGGACTAATAAATACTTTAATTAATCATGCATACATGACATTGCATTTGAGGGGGACTTGTGTAGCCTGGTTGCTTAATGTGGCGCCAGTGCTACCTTGAGCACCTGATGTCATTTCTCTGTGTCATCCGAGCTGTGTACTCAGTCACGACTTACGACCTGCTAGACAGGTGGACTGTGGATTCTGATACCAGTTGGTCGGGCCAGGGCTTGCCCGGGACATGCATTGTGTGTGGAATCATGACATTTATGCATTAAATTAACTGGCCTAGGATGATGTATGATTATTGTTGGTCATTGCCTAAACTTGATTGATTTGACAACATGCTTAAGAATAATACACTTATATGAACCTGTTTATAATTTAAATATCCTGAGTTTAACCTTAGGGTTATTTCTTCACTATGTTGGCGTTTTGACGCCTTCTATTTGACATATGCAGATGTCTCAAGAATAGGACTAGATGGTGGTGCGCAAGAGCGCCTTGTAGTTTTTTACCTTCATCTCTTTTGGGTAGATGTATTTTCCATTCCTATTACTTTTATTGCGATTCGTATAATTCTCATATGGGCTTACACTGCGATTGAATTGTACATCTAGGGTGTTAGCCCTATATTTTTTGATTTAGTTACCTCCACTTTGTCTATGATCCGCTAATTAAAATGCGTTATTCTGATTATTTGTGAATGGAATGAATGTAAATCTATTGAGGACACACGTGGGTGCATTTTCCACGTGTAGCATTTCTACAATAGCATTTTATTAAGTTAATACTTGGGAACTCGGGATCAGAGTCTCCGTACTCGGGTGCCGAAATTTCGGATTGTTACAGTTGAGTATGAGTTTGAGAACATATGCATGTTTTTATAGAAGCATACTTAGGACACAATAGTAAGAAAAGGAGTCATAATCCTAATAAAACCAAATCAATAGGATCAAATGGTATGGAATTGCATTGGATGAAATTAATACCATCAATGCATGTTTGAAAATACCATGGTATTTTGACCCTACAATCCCCATGTTTGAGATCAAATTCTCTATTTAGAAAATTCACTGCATTAAGTAAAACCCACGTATAGTGGACCATAGAATTGTAATAAAATATCATATTCACAATTGACATCGGTCACTAATACGTGTATACAACTCAAATGTCACATGTAAAGGGCGCATATAAATAGACTGTGTAGATAACATACATGCATCAATGTGGGGCCCATATATGCAGTAGACTTCATAATCCACCTAAAATCTCACATGGGACCAAATGCAATTCCATCCCACATAATCCTAATCATTTCATCAGTCTTCAAAAGCATGATGAAATTTGGGCATATTTGTTACATGATATTAAGTATGATAAAATGGTATGGAATTACATTTGGTCTATATAAATTTCATGCAAAATTTGGAAACCATGAGAAGAATTGGATTAATATTGATATCATATCATCCAGAGGCAGGAAGTTTTTAATGGCGCCTATTCAATCACCAATGATTCCTATGTGGTTGGTCCATATAAGATTTTGATCTATTTCATTTTTTTTTTTATCATGCCTTAAAACAAGCTGTTAAGATAGATGGACACACGTGGATGTAAGGCACATATGGCTGTAAATGGGTTAGCAGTCCCGATGGGGTACCCAGACCCAATCCATTTAGACCTGACTCATTTGTTAAATGGTACAGGTATGGGTCCAATAATAGACCTAGTTGCTAAACGGGTCTGGGTTTGGTTTCCTTTATATTAGGCCTGACCTGAACCCATTTAGTAAGCGGGCGGGTCTAGCCTGTTTCAAGGGACTCATTCAGCTCAGACCTGATTTTAAGTCTTATAAAAATACTTGCATACTAGACCTAGACCTAGACCCATTAGACTCGGCCCATTTATAAATGGGCCTCGGTGGATTTCCCTCTACCAGAACTAGGCTCATTTATAAATGGGTCTGATGGGTTGACTCGGACCCAATCTAGACCCCCTCATTCAGTAAAAAGGTCTAGGTCTAAAGTTTGGACCAAACCTTTTTACTCCCATTTAATAAATGGGCAGATCTGGTTTTGGTCGACCATTTACTGCTGTTAGCTAAGTGTAATGAATAAACTCAGCGGTCCCACCGTGATTTATGTATTTTATCCACTCCCTCCATCCATTTTACCAGATAATTTTAGGGCATAAGCCCAAAAATGAAGTATATCCAAGGCTCAAGTGGACCACACCACATGGAAATAGTGTGAATTGAACGTCTACCATTGAAAAATTCCCAGGGGCCACAGATGTTTTGGATAAGCTGATATATACATGTTTCCATTTATCCATATTTGTGTGATCTTATGAACAGGCTGGATGACAAATAAACATCACCGTGGGATCACGAAGGTTTCAACTGTGGAAATCATTATTCCCACTGTTTCCTGTGGTGTTGTCCACCTGAGTTTCGGATATGCTTCGATTTTAGTATCAACCCCTAAAATTATCTGGAAAAATGGATGGACGGCGTGGATAATCACATGCATTCAAGGTGGGCCCAACAGAGTTTACACAGTACGATAAAGCGTACTGAGTTACTCAGTACGCAATCCGATTTCAGGTTTTAGGTATGAAGTTTTTAGGATGACCCAGTTGATCTTGAATCATCATGATTTTGGAGTCTTAAGGCCCAGTAAGAGGTCGTGTGCGCTATGGACGGATTGGATTTCATGCACGTGTGGTCGTTTCTCTCACGACACTGAAAGTAACTCCGGTTGCGGTAGGTACTTGGCGCCAAATACCCAAGCGGCTTCCTCTTGTAAGGATGCCCTAGCTCTTCTCTCTCCAATTTTACTGATTTCGGCCGGGTTGACTTAGTTCTGGCAACGATTCTCACCGGACGTTAGCGCTCTCTCGAGGAGACTACAGGTACCCCCGCGGCAAAATGAAATCCTTTTTTTTTTTTTTGTGAAATTTCTTAATTTTCTATTTTTCTTTGATGGAATGTCTGCAACTGAAATTCCGAATCCATGTATTTCATTCATATATATATATATATATATATATATATATATATATATATATATAACTGTACTTCTGATAATCTGTAATCAGCAATATTTTTTTTCGTAGGTGTAGATTAGATAATGAATAAGCAAATAGATTTTTTTTGGTATTTTTTCGGCGAGTGGATGTGGTGGAATGGCCAAAACATCACACTGATTGGTTGATCATAACTGTTGGGTTTGTGAACATGAATGGGCGGTTAAAAAGGAAAGCTTTCAGCTACCCAAGTTCAATTGGAGAGTAATTAGACGGTTTAGATTATTGGAACAGTGTAACTTTGGGCTATGTGTCATGAGACAGCGGGGCCCACTATTGGGATGGTCTGGATTGGCCTATATGCTTGCTATGTGTATAATGTATGAGTGGACATGAGTCAGTGGCTGTTTGGAGTGTCTGTATCAAATGCGGCAAGACCACAATTCACTTCCCCTAGAATGGGGATGAGATGATAATCAGTCTCCAGCCTGTTGTCAGTCATATTTGGATGGTCTATGCATAGTCAATAGTGGGAGTGGGGCCCACTACCTGTATGGCCTAGATTGGTATATATGCCTGCCGTGTTTATGATGCATGGGTGGGCATAAATGAGTGGCCGTTTGGAGTGTCCATGAAATGCTGGGTGGGATCTTGCTTCATTTCCCTATAACAAGGATAGAATGATAATGATTCCTGCTCATTTCAATCACTATCTGGATGTTCTATGCTCCATCAACAGTTGGGCACACTAATTGTATGGTCTGGATTGGCATATATGCCTGCCATGTTTGTGATGTATGGGTGGGCGTAAATGAGTGGCCGTTTGGAGTGTCCATGAACTGCAGGCGGGATCATGCTTCACCTCCCCTACAATGAGGATGCAATGATAACCAGTCCTGCCCTTTTCAGTTGTATCTGGATGGTCTATGTGCCATCAACAGTGGGGCCCACTATTTGTATGGTCTGGATTGGCATATATGCCTGCCATTTTATGATGTATGGGTGGCATAAATGAGTGGCCATTTTGAGTGTCCATCAAATGCGTGCGGGAGATCATGCTTCACCTCCCTAGAATAGGATAGGATGATGACGAGTCCAGCCCATCAGTACTCTGTTTGGGACCTGTTTTGCAGACGGGAGTGTTTACAGCATCTGACCATTTGCGGTTTTATACTATGTTTTCCCTAACGATGAACAATATTATTAGACAACAATCATTTCCATAAACCTCATATCGAAACATCTCTGTGCCTTTTCTACCGCTCAATTGTAACCCATTTCCATCTATTTTAATTTCCTGATTAATGGGGCAGAGCCTAAAGGGAGATATCCTCAAAAACTGATCCGCCGTCCAATGGGGTCCAATTTTGAGGATATGGCCGTTCCAAGATCTGGCTGGTGGATTGGAGCCAATTGCATGAAGAATATACAACTCTTAAGGCCAAATGGTTCTACTATACGGTTTATGTTACGATCCCAAGCTTTTAATAGCCTAACTTGACGCATTCCATCAGCCCCAGGGCTTTTAGCGTATTGGTTATGTTCTTAAGAATTGTAATCAGAGCCAACACCATGTTCTATGTTGAGTCACGTAAGAGGCGACCTATGAAAGGGCACCTTGGACTAGAGTGAAAGCCGCCACGATGTGGAGAGGGTTGCCTGGACAACTAGAGTGCAGCTGCCATACATAAAGGGCTACTTGGAAAAGAGGCCATAGTGAGTGCTGCTTCAGAGTGAGCCACACTGGACGTCGGTTGCGGAGCGTGGTGGAATGTTACGATCATAGCCTAACTTGATGTATTCCATCAGTCCTGGGGCTTTTGGTGTATCGATTAGGTTCTTAACAGTTTAGGTTCTCTATTTGTTCAAGTGGGCCCATGGTTCAATAACGCAAAAGTTGGTGTGATGAGCTTCACCATGGATGGCCCCTATCCCCAAAATCCCCCAGATTGGACGATCCTGGCTATATAATATTCTGCCTTTTTCTTGGCTGAATGTGAATCATTGTTGTAACTTGTATCCTAGCTATATAATATTTGACTACCTTTGAAGGGTTAGATTCTTCCAGCCTAGTATTTTTGGGGCATTGGCCATCCACAAACAAAACCCTATCAATTGTTTGGATCAATAAACCTTGGGTCCCCACTTGCCCCCCACTTGTGCAAAATGAAAACCGAAATGGTGCTGTACAACCTTTCAGCCCAAGCCATGCATAAGTATAACACAACACCTCTTGGATGGAAGAGGTTGTTTAATTAGCAAGTTTTGGTGTATAGCGAACTGCTTGTGGGCGCACGTGTACTCCTACCTGAGCATCCATCCAATCAGTGGCATGCCATGAATAGCTATTGCTAAAAAATAGACAGATTGTATGATCATAGCCTCACAATTGGAGGCCCAAAATACATGCTAAATCAGACCATTGCCATTTTTTTTGTTCTTAAACATTCGCCCCCCCCCCGCGCATCCTCCCTCTATATCTGTCACTCATGATCACTACCATTAGTTTATTTTCTTCATATTATCCTCCCCTCTTTCTTTTTGGTCAGTCGCCTCACTAACTCCGTGGAGGAGCACTTTCTATTGACTCGTGGGATCTAGGTGGTCCCCGGGGGGGGGGGGGGGGGGACCACCACGGCTCCTCTCTTCTCAAGAATCCATACATCCCTTATCAATGTATGAACAACTATCTCTCATTTTATCTAATTTTATTGTTCACAAGATTTTTATTTTTTTCCAGAAAACCACAAAATTTTGAAATATCCAGCAAACTTTCATGCAAAGAAATTGCCGAGAATGAGATTGTTAACTTCCCGTGCCTTACAGAACCCAATGCCATCCAAACCTGCTTCTCCTCTACTCACCATTGCCTTCTCCTTCTAAGCTGAATGGACACTGATGACAAGACACTGTACTGTGATAACTGCGGCAATCTTGCTACCTTCAACAATGGTGATGATGGTTTCTATTACTGCCAAACCTGTGGGTCGCAAGCCCAAGATGTCATCGATACTGCTGGCCAAGGTGAAGATCTCTTCAATAGTGGCATCTACAATATGGCCCACAGCCGTAAGATCAAGTCTGAACCAATTTCCCAATCCCAAAACCCAACCCCGTTTCCTAAATCCTTAAAACCACCGAAAGAAGAAGAAAAGTCGTCCCTTTTTGAGGATGAGATCTCTGTGCCATTAGATTTCGGGAACTCAAAGGATCTAATTGATGCCAATGCGCTCGTGAACAACATCAGGCTGCGGTATGTGGAGGGGATGCAGCTCATGATTCAGATGCAGTGCGAGGCACTTGTGGACAGGTTTGGAGCTAGTGCATCTATCTGTGGGCAGTCGGGGGCAATCTGGTTGAGGTATGTGGCAACGTCTGGGGTTTTTCAAGAGCAGTGGGCAGCTGATGCGATAGCTGACTCGGAGAAGGCATTTGAAGATCGGGTTGGGAAAGAAGGCAAGGTCTCTCTCTCTCTCTCTCTCCCCCTCCATACCTTTTTTTTTTTTTTTTTTTCATTTGATGAATTTATGAAGAAGAACTCGTTGGTTGCAATCAACATATGTAATAGACTATTAGCTAGTGCTTGAATTTGTAATTAACCTATCTAATAGTCTATTACATATTGCCCATGGGAGTTTTGTGCTCTCACTGATGCTCCCATGCCTGGATAAGGCGGAGGGTTGCATTAGCTGGCAGCTGGCATAAACTTCTGCTATAACTTCCATTATGAATCCGGTCCCAAAATGGCCACGTTTGATATCTTGGGTCGCCGATATGAAATTATGGCCCTCGATAGAGTGGATGGTGGAACACAATTCATGTAGCCAACTGCAATTTATTGGGATAAGGCTTAGATCATGATGATGAATTTATGAAGAATATCATCTAAACTCACAAGCCTTTTTAAACGGTAGTGATTCATCCACCACACACATGGTATGAATGCATGTCAACCCAGACTGTCCAAACTGTGTGGTTGCTTTTTAATGGATCCTGGCATGAAAATCACGTTCATTAGAGATCCTAACTGTCCAATCAGCTGCCATAAAATGAATGGATAAAAATAAATCGTTCAGAGTGTCAAAGTTCAATCGGAAAAAGATGGCCTAGGTTGTCTGATCAAGCATGATATTGGGTATGCTTTGTCCAGAACGGGACCCACAATTTATGCAGTTTGGATTGGCTTATGTGTATGTCTTGCGTCCGGTGGATCAGTCCCTACCATTTAGAAAATGTGGTGAAAGATCATAGCCTAGCCTCTAATTTAGAGTATCAAAATGTTATCTAATCGTCGTGATTGTAGAATTTGGGAGGCTTCCAATCGAAAGTTTGAACTTTTTGGCATCTAAATTAGAACTGCTCCACTATTCGAGTAGATAATCTGCATGGCTGCAAAAGGGAAATATGCAATATTTGTCCTGAACTAGTGTTGTTCTGTCATTCTCGCCAGCTTCCTATACAACTTGGATCTATGTTTTTCAATTGTAAACACTTCTCATCTTGTGATGGCCAATGCTTCTAAAAGTTCCCCTTCTCTGGTCCTAGCCATCATTTTTTGGCATGAGAACTTATGGTTCCTCATCAAGATCGGATGATTGGTGGACCAGAATTTATGACAGGTGATGTCTGTTTACTGGAGATGGTTCCTCATCAATATCAGATGACCAGCAAATGTATTCTTTAGTCCAAAAACTCTAAGCATGGAGTGTAGATATCATGCAAATAGATTGCATGTTTAACTATAGAGTCGTGTCTTCTTTCATTTTCGCTGTTTGATGATGACTGGAGAAACAACATTATCTAATAACAAAGAAGCTTACAGTCTACTGTTTTGGTTTTGCCTACAAACCATCAGATTGCTGCACAGGATAATGGAGGCTGGCAGTCAATCAGTGGACTGCTCTTTGATGAGTTGTTAACCCCAAAATGGTGCTGATAAGGAGTTTGCAATTTTCAATCCTCAACTGTTTTTGGATGTCAGAGGGAAGAAATGAAGGGTGTCAGAGATGGCCTTGTAAAGTGGTATCACATGCTGCTTGCTTCAAATTTCTGTGTTCTTTACATTTTGTACAAGTGCGGTCAACGGTCTAGGGATCCAAACTGTTGATATATTATCCAACTTTTGATGGTCTGCACACCAATAATCTGCCAAATGGAAAGAATCCTTAACCCTTCAGTAGAAGGCCATCAATAGACATCATCATCATCATTGAAGCAATAAAACCTTATTACAAATTTACAACTAACTGAGGTTGGCTACATGTATCTTTTTCTGCCATTCCACTCTATCAATGTCCAAAAATAGATGATTAAGAAAGAAAATACAACAAAGGTTCCCATTCAACTAAGAAAGGCCAAATGTTCTCATTCAACAAAAAATGGTCAAATATTCTTTATTGGCAAACATTTTTAGAAATTGGGCCATCCACAGTGAGGACATCATATCAACGGTTTGAATCACTGGAACTTGGGTCATATGAAACAAAAAATCCAATGTCTTTGTTGTGCATCTCAGGTTCTTTTCCTTATATGATGACTTGAGCACATATTGGATTTGGATGAAACCAAGAACATTACTGTACTATTATGCTATTTTCTTTTTGCTAAATAACATTTCATCTTTGGTTGCAGAAGCCGAAATGTTTTGCAAGCCTGTTGGTGGGAAACATAAAACAGAACCGCATACCTTGTATGGACAGAGAGCAGCGTTTATTTGGAGTAAAACTCTAAAAATGAGAATACCGGTGGCTTCATCTTTGGCTATTTGTCTTTTGGCTTGTCATATTGCCAGGGAGGCAATCCTACCAACTGACATATTGAAATGGTCCCTTGAGGGGAAGCTTCCATACATGGCTGCTTTTATTGAAATTGAAAAACAGATTGGGACCCATTCAAGCATGTGTCCGTTAACTTCAAGGCATTTGTTTAGGCCTGTTCGAGCTGTTGGAATACATCATTTGGAATTACTGGCGAGCTCTGTTGCGGAACGTATAGGATTGCACCTTCCTCCGGTGAACTTCTATTCAATAGCTCGTCGCTATCTTGGACAGCTCTCACTTCCTGTGGAGAAGATTCTTCCACATGCAAACCATATTTATGAGTGGTCAATACCTCCAGATTTATGGCTCTCAACAAGTCCATGTAGTCTGCCAACTCGTGTCTGCGTGATGTCAATACTAATCGTAGCTATAAGGGTTTTGTATGATATAAATGGTTCGGGGAAGTGGGAAATGAGTTTGGCTAGCGTCAGTAACTCCAAACAGGCTGTTCAAGTCAATCAAGCATTGGAAAAATCTGTTCATTCATGTGAGGTTGGTAAGAAAGCTGGTGATGCAAAGGCTAATTGCAGTGAGATGGTTATGGATACAAATCCAAGTAGTAGCTCATCACCCATTCAGGGTTCTGAGTTGGACACCGCAGAACTATTGTCCAACCTTGAGAGGGCATATCATAAGCTCACCAAGATACATGGTGGGTCCCTAGCATGAACTATATCTTGTCTTTTCTTTGGTCGGTACTCGGTATTATTTTCTTGGGTATGAGTGTTATTATTTACAGAGCTTTGCTAAACTCACCTGTGCAATAGGTCCGAGATCCAATCCACCCATCAGGTTGGTCCATCCTTCTACATGTTTTCCAAATACAAATCTGGTCCACTCAGCATGTGAATCTCAATATTGGAAACATATGGATGGGTTAGAAAACCTCACCCAAGTTTTTCATAGCCATACATTTGTTTTGCAAACTGTGGCCCACCTGACTAGTGGATCAACCTGATTGTTGGGCTAGGGCATCAATATAGTGGTGTCTTTTTGATGGATGGATTGGATCTCGGACATATCATGCCATGCTGGTACATGCATGTCATGTACGTTAGCTTTGTTGCATATGCATGTGCACTTAGCAAAGCTCAGTATTTACATAATCACTTCAAGTAAACCATGTAGACCTTTACCTTATGACGTTTTACATGATGTGGTCTACTGAAAAAAAAGCATCTTTTTTGTTCAGCCTTGCAGTGGTACAGGTGGGCCAACCTTTTGGTTATGTTAGCCATTGATATGGTGGGTTCCATCCTGGCATATGCCATGCCCCAACATATGCCCTATCAGATGATCATGGTCATCTGATGAAAATTGACAATTGCAGCAATGGCTAGCATTTGATGGGGGTCCAATAAGATGGTTAGGAAAATCTGATGGGTGAGAATTTTTTTTGGGAATCTCACATCCGAGATGGGGCCCGCTGTATGAGGGATTTGGATCACAGGCCCCACATTTACAGTTTTTCTTTTGGGCCAACAAATGCTAGATCAAGCATTGTGAATTGCCTGTTATCTCAGGGCTGCAGGGAACATAGCTTTAATTATTATTAGCACTCGCTCAAAATGCCTGACGATCTGCTATGTTTTTTGACAGAGTATTCAAAGGACTTGCCATCATACCTAAAATTCTGCAATGATGTTGTCTTTGCTGGACTAACAATGTCATATGAGGAGGAGAATGTTGCTCAACAATTGTGGGATATCTTTGAGGATCGAGAGGTAATGTGACTCCGATACAAGTTTTAGCAAATGGATTCTGTTTTGGATGTAATACTTATGGCTGGCTTTCTCTGACATGTGTATTTTTAGAACCAGGAGCCTGCATTGATTTGTCGGGTTAGACACTCTTCAAACCAAGGATAGTCATGGTACCCTTGGAACCTCAGTTTGTAGAAACAGGGTCCATGGTTCAGCAATTCAGATCGTGGTAGGTGGGCCCCACAGTGGATTGGCCATGCCCCAAAATTCTCTCAGATAGAAAAATCCTATCCATCCCATGTTTGGCCATTCTCAGTGGAATGTGGACAATTGGTTTGTTTCTTTTCTTAATGATCAAGGGACATATTTGTTAGGTGATGGGCAGTTACAATGTGTTCCTCATGAACCATCTCCCAACAATATTGAAGGATTAAGATTGTCCAAGCAGGGAGACTTTGGCTCATGAACCATCCACTGTAGTCCCATCGCATCAAAAGTCTTGACAATGAAACCATGGGCTCTACCTATAAAAACCGAGGACCTGAGGATACTGTACACACCCTTGTGTTGAGCATCATATAATTCCTCTAGTGTGTCATAAATCATCTTATTTGCTGTAGTGTTGTTGTTGTTGTTGTTGTTTTTAAAACCTTCATTGCTCCATTTTCATTCTTGCCTGCTATCTGACACATCAATTCTGGAGAATTTGTATGTGAAGAAAATTTTGGAAAAAAAAAAGCTTGGGACAATTTCATATGTAAAAAAAATGCTGTTGGTAGTGTTGATTGAGGATTAAAAGACTAGACTATCTCATTCTTTTCAAAGTAAATGCAAAAAAAAATAAAAAAATAAGATAAATAAAAGGAAGAATAAGAAAAGAAAGTAAAAGAAAAGATTGATGACACAGCATTCTTCATTACAAAAAGTTAACTTTATAAATTTACACAAAATTCATGGTAGTTTGTTCCAGCAAATTTATAATTACACGTATTTTCACCAACATTTACATTTGTAAGATTTACTTGAAAAAACTCCATGGGCCCGTGTAAATTCAGTTATGTAACAAGTCATAAAGAAAAAGAAAACATTCATGTGATGTGGGAGTCAATATTTGAATGTTTTCATCGAACCTCTTGTAATTCATGTAATGCCTTGTATATTTGGAATGGGAGTCATTCAATTTCAAGGAGAGCTTATAGTGTGTTCATATCTTGTACACTTACAACGACAAACCTAAGGACAAATAGACCCCCCTTTCTATATGAGCATTATCACACAATCTAAAAAAGAAAAAGACCTATATGCCCTTATATAATTAACTTTTAAAACTTGTTAAACAAAATACTAACTCTCTCTCTCTCTCTCTCTCTCTCTCTCTCTCTCTCTCTCTCTCTCTCTCTCTCTCTTTTAGCAACGGAATTTTATTAAAGAAAAACCACCAAAGCAAGGGGCTATGGCTGGAAAACTACAAGCCAAGGAAAGCTAGAATATTACAATTGTCCACGGCTTTTAAGCCGGATGCCCAACCCAACAATATCAAGTTTCACTCTTGTAATGACTTATTCCACCAAGGGACTTCTATTGCAAAAGTGACGATTGTTCCTTTTCCCCCATATGGCCCAAAGAGCTGCATGCCTTTCCTTCCTTCCCAACTCCATCGTGCCATATGAGTATGAGACCAACAATGGACTCTGGCATTACCCAAGTAGTGTTGACAAGGGTGAGGAAATAAACCTACCTTGTGAGTGAAGGCACAATGGATGAAGGGATGATTTATCAAGTCTACATTGTTCATACATATCGTACATACATTAGTGAGCATCATGGATCTTCTTTGGAGATTGTTGATCGTTAGCATCCTTTTCTTGCCCAGTAACCATACAATGGTCGTTACCTTGGGGGGCTCCATAAAACCAAGGTTAAAAGGAATGAGCTCTTTGAATCCCTGGGCCTCGTTTCTGAAGAAGCCTAAAGAAGGATTGCACCGTAAAAGCGGCCTGATTTTTCAACGTGCCACACCATCGTGTCCCGCTTCCCTAGAACTACCTAACTATTTTCGCTTGTACATTTACAAATTACTTTGTCAATTTGCTACTCATGGTTCCTCTTGAAAATTTAATGGGCCTGTGACTCTAGCATCAGACAGGAAGTGACAAGAGTTTTCGAATTACAATTAGTAATTACTCTTTTGGCCTTGTCCCACATGTGTGATAGACATCTGACCTAAGTGAGCCTATGTCTCATTTTATTACATTTAGTATGTGGATCTATTTGTCAAGAGCCAATGAATTGGCTGCGGGCATTCAATTTAATCAAGAGCATTTTTTTTAAAAAGAAAAGAATGATGTTTCTTAGTATTCGTAATGACAAGTAGCCCTTAAATTGGATTGCAATTATGTTTCTCTCAACTTGAATCGAAAGTGACAAAATATTGTAATTTGGAGCTTTGGCCCTCAATATGAATGCTGAGAAATGAAGCAACACAAATTTTTTTTAGGTAGGGTGTCGAGGCCAGTGCCTTATCGAACGCCTCGGAGAGCAGTTACACTAATCAACTCAGAAACCAAGCTAGGGTGAAACCACAAGTTGTTTATTTCATTTGGTTAAATTAATAATCGCAGTTCAATTCGATAGCGAATCCAAATACACCATTTGATATTCTTTCTAGTTTTATTTCCTAGGTGATCACTAGATCCTAGATTATTACATCTCTTTAGAATGACGAATTGCATATTCATCTACCAGGACTATCTCATGGAAGTTCTTGCTTCACAAAGCCTTTTTGTTGCTACTCAATGCTAAGGGTTGTGGTTTTAGCCAATACATATGCTTTATATTTTTTTATTGTGTATGTGGGTGGTGGAACAAAGATTAAGATAAGAAATGAGGATATCAGAAAATCAGTTGGCTTCATGCCGAGAGATTAGTGGTGGAAGCTATTTTTTATGTAGATAAGTGACGAGGGAAGAATGTAGACATGGTTTTTGTTGATTTGGAGAAAGCATATAATGGAGTACTTAGGAAGGTTATGGGGGTGGTTGATGAGGAGGAAAGGGTTCCTAGGAGGATATATTGACATTATTAAAGACATATATGAGAGGTGTGGTTACAAGAGTGATAATGGCTCATGGTGAGTATGAGATTCCAGTAGTAGTGCATCTTCATCAAGGGTGAGCATTACCCTTTTATCTTTTTATAGATGATTAACTACTAGCATCGAGGATGAGGTCCCTCAACGCATGTTTGGATATGTGGAATCCAAGGCAAAAGAAAAGAAAAAAACAATAATTATCAAATGATGATTTTCATGAGAACTATTATAACATGGCTTCCAATTTTGAGTTCTTGTTTGGGTAGCAATTGGAAATCTCATATTCCTCTCACAATACTCACATAGTTTCTCATACCAAGAATCCAAATTATGGAAAAGTGTAACGATGGCTTTGTGGTATCTACTGTTTTGTTTGCAATCCAAACAACACAAGTCATCGCATCATAGGGAACCCTTTTCCTTTAACATTGTTTGGCATGGAATCTATGGTTTCCAAACCCTCAGTGTCTGCTATTTGCAAATGATGTGGTGTTGGTTAACAATACTCCGGGGGATGCGGGACTTAGTAGGAGGGTTAAGAGGGTCTAAAGGCTAGACTCTAGAGGTTTAAAATAAGCAAAACCAAGACGGGGAACTATAATAGAGGCAAGGCTTTAGTTAAAATAGTTGGCCAAGACTGGATAGATTTCTTGTATCCCCAAAGTGGATCCATCACTTCTCGTTCACTCACCAAAGAGGTCTGCCCAAACCTATCTCTGACCATTGTCCGGTCCTACTTGAAACTGAAGAGATTAACTGTGGCCCAAAATCTTTTAGGTTTGAGCTAGCCTGGATGTAAATGGAAGGTTTCAGGGAGTTAGTGGTAGAATGGTGGTCTTCCTTTGTTGTTGAGGGGAAACCAGGTTTTATTCTCTTTAGGAAACTCCAGATGCTAAAGTATAAGCTGAAATCTTGGCACCGTGAGATCTTTGGCTTGGGGGAAGCGAAAATGTCCTCCTTGCTAGCTGCAATTCAAGAACTAGATCTTAAGGAGGAAGCATGCCAATTGTCTAAGGAGGAGAAGGCTTCCATAGCTCAATTTTCCTTTGACTATTGTTCTAGATTGCAAGAGGAGGAAATAAAATGGCGTCACCATTCTAGTGCTACTTGGCTTAAAGAAGGTGACCAAAATACTAAGTTCTTCCATAGCATTGCAAATGTTAGGACGCAGACAAATTTTATCTCCTCCCTCTGTGTTGATGAAGTCTTGGTGTTGGGTAAAAATTATATTTGCAACTTCATAGTTGATTTGTACTCTAAATTGTTGTCCTCTGATAATGTAGTCTACCCTCGAATTGATGATTTGCCTTTCTGCTCAATTTCGGAAGAAGATGTGATCTTCTTAGAGAGATCAGTGGAGCTAGAAGAGATAAAATAGGCAATTTGGGGGTTAGGAAGGGATAAAGCTCTTGGTCAGGATGGCTTTCCTATTTCATTTTTCCAATTGTTTTGGGAAATTGTGAAGGATGACTTATTTAGATTCATTTTGGATTTTTTTCGACCGCAATCATTAAGGCCATAGAGATGGGAAGCACCTTCCTAGCCCTAATCCCCAAGTTGGAAGGGGCCTAAAGCAGTGTTATCAAAATCCTGCGATTTACGATTTACGATATATGATTTTAGTTGAATCTTAAGCAAAACGATTTGAATCCCAACCTTGAATCCCTTTTTATATAAATCTTACAATTCAAATCCCAATTTACGATTCAAACTATACTTGTTGTCTTCTATTTTATGCTTCACTTGTCTTTCATTTTATGTTTTAAATTGATGGGGGCTTTAAGAATCATTTAGAAAAGATAAATTATTTTATTTATTCTTTATAAGAGATTAAATGATATATATTCACTTCAACATTAAATCATGTAGCTTTTTTTGTGATTTCTTACTTAACTGGTTGAAACAACAAATTGATACATGACTTACCTATAATATTTTTATTAATGGTTACAATCATGTTGATTATCTGTATTATGGAATGGTGTTTAGAAATTAAAATATCTTTTTTCGTCGGTCTACAGTATTAAAGGCCGCTTTTCCACCGTGATTTTATATTCAAGAAAGGTAACAAGAACATAAATTATTAAAGGGGACTCTTGTATGTTTTTTTAAAGGAAAATTTCTTAAAAGACAAAAAGAAGAAGAAGAAGAAGAAGAAGAAAAAGTTAACAAGAATCCTTTAACGCTATCATGACATTGCTATTACTTGGTGCACATTGATGGCAAAGGGAAGATTGATGAGGTTTAAAAAAAATTCTAATTAATTTATATTTTGGTATTTTTTATTTTTAAGAAAAGTATAAAAAATCTTACATTTACAATATGATTTGCGATTCAATATGATTCAATCCCTGCTACGATTTGCAATATGATAACGATTTTGATAACATTAGCCTAAAGTATCAAAGTCTTCTGTCCTATAAGCCTCATTTGCAGTCTATACAAAATTCTCTCTAAAGTGTTGAGCCAAAGGTTAAGGATGGTAATTCCAAAGGTTATATCCCTATTCCAATTTGCTATCGTGGAAGGGAGAATGGAGATAGATCCTAGACTGTGTGCTTATTCCTAATGAATGTCTGGATTCATGCTCCTGTGCGAGAAAATCGGGAATCCTATGCAAGCTAGATCTTGAGAAAGCCTGTGATCATGTTGATTGGGCCTGTATTGACCACATTCATGATAGGATGGGTTTCGGTTTCAAGTGGAGGGCTTGGATAAGAATATGCATTTCTTCCCCTAAATAATATGTTCTTATTAATGGATCTCCATTTGTTTTTTTTAGGGAATCTAAGGGGCCTCCAGTCAGGGTGACCCACTGTCCCCCTTCCTTTTCGTGTTGGTCGCTAAACCATTTAGTGGCATGTTGTTTAGGGGACAAGAGGTTGGCCTTTTTAGAGGTTTCAATGTGGAAAACTCCCCCCTTGCTATTTGCCAGCTTCAGTTTGCTGACAACACGATTCTTTTTTGTGAGGCTAATGAGAATATGGTTTCTTTTTTCTTTTTTAGTATGACCATATGCTAGTTTGGGGTTGTCTCAAGTTTGAAAGTTAATCTCTCCAAGAGTGAGTTTTATGGGATTAATCTGGATACAGATGTATGTTCTTCTCTAGCTGATTCTTTTGGATGCAAGGTAGCTTGTCTCCCTACTCTCTATTTGGGTCTGCCTTTGTGTGTTGGGAAGCCTCCTTTATACTTGTGGGACAAGATAATTAAAAGAATGGAGAGGAAACTCTCCACTTGGAAATTCAATATGCTATCTTTAGGTGGCGGATTGAATTTAATTAAGGCTTCCCTATCTAATCTGCCTATCTATTTCTTGTCTCTTTTTCGTTGCCCAAAGTCTGTGACTCTGTAATAGTAAATATTAACAAACTTAAAAGAAATTTCTTATGGCAAAGAGGATCAGCTGCTAAGAAATTCCACCTGTTAAACTAGAAAGAGGTTTGTACTCCCTATGAAGAAGGGGGAGTGGACATTAAGAACCTCCAGGTTGTCAATGAGGCTTTCGTAGGAAAATGGATATGGAGGTTTGGAAATGAGAGTGAAAGTCTTTGGTGTTAGATCATTGCTGCTAAATATGGCCTATCCCCCTAAGGGTGGTGGACAAAAAGCTCTTCTCTTTATCTTGCATTCTTTTTGTGCAAAGGAATAGCCAGGGTAGCCCCTGTAGTCTTTGAAAGGGTCTCTTTCACTCTCGGTAATGGCTTGAGGATAAGATTCTGGTTAGATGTGGTGCCCACACCCTGACTGAATCTTTCCCAGAATTATTTGCAATGACTTCTAACCCCAAACATGTTGTTGGGGGATTGTTTCCTAAACGATTGAGGTGAAGGTGTTTGGCTCCCTCCCTTATGAAGGAATCTTTTTTATTCTGAAATTAAGGAGTTTACTTTGTTTTTCTCTCATCCTCTAGTCTGGGTGATTCTCTTCGTTGGTTGCTATCAGGGTTAGGGCTTATCTCCGTTCAATCACTCTACAATGCTTTCAACTTCTTCAGTTTCTACCACTTGCTACCACACTGGGTTCTTGTGGTTTTACGGAGTGCCACCGAAGGTAGCCTTTGGGTGGCTGGTGGGTCGGAATAGAATTCTGACGATAGGTAATCTGGAAAAAAAAAAAAAGAAAAAAGAAAAAAGAAAAGGAATGTCTCTCCCCAATCTGTGTCTGATGTACCTTAGGGTAGAGGAGACAATAGACCACCTCTTTATTCACCGTCCTTTCACTTCGGATATTTGGTGGAGTGTCCTTTGTCTTGCTAGAGTCTTGTGTGTAATGCCTAATTCTATAAACGACCTCTTCTGTGGATGGCATGCGGAACTAGGAGTAGTTGGAAAAAGGAAGTGGAGAACTCTTCTCATGGCAGTTTTGTGGGTTGTGTGGGCAGAGAGGAATAATCGATGTTTCAAGAATCTCAACATCTCTTTGGCTGGGGTCTTTTCTAGGGTGTTAATTTTGTTCAGGGATTGGGCTCCTTAAGGCTTTTGTTCTTTGGTTTTGTGCCAGCCACGGGGCAGGCTTTTGTATTTTATTTTGTTTCCTTTTTTCTTTTGTCTTCTTTGGTTTTATTTGGTTGTGTGTTCTTTGTAGTCTTTCTTTGTGCAACTTATTAAAATTCTCATCTTTCAAAAAAAGAAAAAAGAAAAAAAAGAGATCACTCAAAGCAATGTGTCTCACTACGTAAGCTCTATTCTTCAAAAGGATGGGGAGATTTACATGGATGTTTCCATTAGAACTAGAGTTGGGAGGACCAAGTGGAGATGTGCCTTTAGATTGTTGTGTGATCGCCACATTCCTATGAAGCCTTTTTATTGCACAACTATTCAGCTGGCTATGCTATATGGGACAACGTGTTTGGCAGTTAGAAGGCAACAACATAAATTGAGTGTTGTAGAGATGAGGATGTTGAGGCAAATGCGTAGGAAGAGCAAGGATAGCATTAAGAATGAGGTCATCTTTAGCAACCTAGGAGTGAACCTAGTAAGGTATAAAATGGTATAGAGACTAGAGCATATTGAGATGGTTTGGTCATGTAAAATAAAGACCGGAGGTGGCTCTTGTAAGGAGGAGAAATTGATTATAGGGTCAAAGGGCTTGAAAAGAGGATGGGAGGAAGATCTAAAAGACTTAGATAGAGGTAGTGAGAAGGGATAAGAAGGATTTTTCCCTTACTCATGATAGTACTTGTAGAAGGTGCATTTTTTCAAGCACCATATAGTCCCCAGGTTGTGTGGGTTTGACACCCAATAAAGGATAGGGAAGGCGTTGCATTTTGTCAAGCACCATATAGTCCCCAGGTTGTGTGGCTTTGACACCCAATAAAGGATAGGGAAGGCGGTTAGTGCTGATGAGGCAGTTTCAGTCTATCATGCATTAACGATTTCAAGAAGTAAAAGTTTCCTATGTTAGGGCCCAGGACCACAGGGTGGGCGGATAGACTTTGATTCACTCTTATAATTAGGAATATTGAGGTAGTCGACCTCCAAAGGGTTGTTGTTTTGCCATAGCTGGAGACTCAACAACTAAAAGGGAACAACCCTGGATGGATGAGACACTTCGATTTCATTCCAGAGCCATTGATGCGATCCATGGGATTTGGTTGTATTAGAGCATAGTGATTACTAATGAGCATTGATGGTCTCCATTCCTGGGCGGGGCTCTCCTCCGCATCCGTTCCATCACTAGTATTACGCCACCCCCCACAGGTGGTAGTATTTGTATGGTTGGTCGGGCGCAAGAGGATCCTTACGATAGATAGCTTGCGGAAAGGGGAATGATTCTCCCGAACATTTGCCTTATGTGTATGGCTGACGAGGAGTCTATTGATCATTTGATGATTCATTTTCCTCCTGCTAGCAAGGTGTGGAATTATTTCCTGTCGTCTTTCAATGTGCGATGGGCGATGCTGGAAAAGGTTGAAGATCTTCTTTGGGCTTGGCAGGGGGGAGGAGTGGGGAAAGCAAGGAAAGCTATGTGGAGGCTTCTCATCATGGCGGTGCTCTGGTCTATCCGGAGAGCTAGGAATGATTGTTGCTTTCAAAATGTGTAGCCTAGGGCTAGGGAGATTATTAGAAGAGCTTCTGGATTTGTAGAGAGTTGGGCTTAGAGGGTTGTTTTTTTTTTCTTTGGGTGTTGTATTCTTTGCTCCTTTTTGTGAGCTTCTTTTAATAATATTTTTGTCAAGTTTCAAAAAAAATTGATGGATTCACTATGTTAGCTCAAGCTTTGGTCTATCCCGCAAGAAATGATTCATTAAGGGGGTCTTTGGTTGCTATTTTTTTTTACATATATTTCTCGGCTTAGTCGTTCCCTGACTTTCACAAAAAAACATGTTTGGTTCACTCCTTTTTGTTAGTTTTTTAACATTCCCCAGCTTTTCCACATAAAACTTGCCCCAACTTTTAATAAGGGAATGGAAAACCTGGGAAATTAAACAGAAGACTTTTTTCAGGTTTCCCCAGGAAACCTGGTGTATCAACCAAACAAAATTTAATTATTCCTTGGGATGGATTAAATCATGCACCTGTGCCATGCTGGCACATGTGTGATGTTTACACGAGCTTTATTGCACGTGTGTGAAACAAAGCTTGTAAGTTTTAACTATTCCTTTTTATGTTTGGAGGTCATTTTTCTATATTTCTTAGTTTTGTTTTCTAGATACTTGAGGTGGCTATCCATATACTATATATAAAGAGTGAGTTTCATCTCCAGGTCGTCTAATTCCCTTTGTCTCTTTATGTGTATCGTGCTCGAGCCACTTTGCATTTGAGGAATGCTAGGTATTCTCTCGCATGAGATGGAGGTAGGGCCTTTATGTTGCATGTGCCTGTGAGTCGCGTGTTCTTGATCCAAGCCACTTAGTGGGTAGGGGACAACTTTAAGCTGTCTTGGCCTATATTGGGCCAGTCCGACACATCACAAAGACTCAGCAGCTTGAACAGACTTTTCAATGATTCACATACAATGCACTGTTTTCCCTTGTCAGATTACTGGAGATGTCTAACATTTCAACATAGTCCTCATCATGTTAGGGACCACCTGATGAACCACCGGATGTTTGACGTGTTTGGCAATCTTGCTTGTGTGATGCGTGTGATAGTGTGGGTGGAGATGGTGCTTGTTGGGCTAGAAGTTTAGAACACCTTGAAATATTAAGAGGACACCAATAATGTGGTAGTTCACCACTGCTTTTGTAGTCATGGTATCTCATCCTTGGGGTACGTCATAGATATGTATGTCGATGCAGAGTACCCGAGTGGTTGGCCTGTAGTGTCAATTTAGCATGGCCCCAAAGTACTCTGATCAAACAATCCTAACCACTAGATTGGCAATCATCAGTTGAATGCATAAGGAATGGTTAATGGTCAAATCAATTGAGGGATATTAGATAGTTAAGATCGATCAGGGTGGATTTGTACCATGTTCCACCGACAATGCATCCATGATTTGGATGGTCTAGATTGTGTTTACTCAACATATCCGAAGATGAGTGACACCGAAACTTAAAAACCTTTGCTAAACTATGACAACCCCACATAGCATATCTGCATGAGTTATATAGTGCTAATGCATCAGAATGCGAATAATGTGTTCTCTTGTCCACTGTTAGTAAAACAGAATTAAAAAAAGAAAAGAAAACCTCATATAATTGACTGAACATTTAAAACTCTTTATATTTTTGAAACATAGGTAAAATAATAAAATAATAAAACGAGTTTTTTTGGGCAAACCAAATTAAACACATTTTTTTTCTTTCAATAGAACACATTTTATTCAAAAAAAGAAAAAAATAATGAAAAAAAAAAAAACCTTTCGGGGGCAGTTTAAAAAACAAAGATTGGCGTTCACCACCTATTGGTAAAATTGAGTAGAAGGTGACTTTTTAGTAGAAATGGACTGATTTATATGCGGATTACTTGAAAAGGAAGGATTTGAGAGGCAAAGAACATTTGACTATCTATATACATTATTGTTCATACATATAGAAATTCTAATTAAAACTTTTCATTCTCCGAATTTCTGGCTTTTCTGTTTTTTTTTTTACTGAAAATTTTAACTTCTTTTTTATGATTGAGTCCGAATTAAACGCGAAAATTCCCTGTACTTTCTTTTTTTTGCTGTATGCCGTTTTGCTAACTGTGCTCTTGTCTGAGGCAGTTGCTGGGTCATGGTCCTTTGTGACATGTTGGGCCCACATGTGTGCTTCTTCTGACCTGCCCATCTGGTAGGGCACACTGTAAGGATGTCATTGCTAAGAAATGGAGGGTATCGAAACATCACTAATGGACTGAGTAGGTTTTTACCATCCATCCATTGTTACCACAAAGTGTAGACAATGTGATGTGTGGGCCAACCTGATTTTCTTTTTTTGCACAATCATCTGGACAGTGGGACCTATGAGATGGATGGTTTGGACCTTGCATTTAGTACAATGCCAGCACATGGTTTCGTGTGTGCTTGTCCTGCCATATTAGCAGGTGGCCTAATTTTTTTCCACAGTATACACAGGTTTTCATTTCAGACAAATGTGGCTTGTAATTGTTGGTAATCCATGCCATTGATTGTTGCATCGCACTTGTTATGTGTATAGAACATCCGAGCCGTTGAAAATGTCAACCCCAATGCGAAAATTTCTTGGTGCAAAAGTTAGGTGCATCCATTCACCAGGTGCATTGAACCACACAGAACAGTGGACAGGCAATGGAGGATCTGAACATGTGTCCAAGCTGTTAATTGAACCAACCACAATGTGTAACATGGCTTGGCACGAGCAAGCCTCGCTACTATGATTAACAGAGGACTCCTAGAGATTCTTTTACCAATTAGAAGTCTTTAACTTCCTTCTTCCTGTGATCACGGATATTTAGTCATTTTTATGGATAGGTTATGATAGGAAAATGTCAACTTTGGTGGTCAGAGCCGTTCATCAAGTGGACCCCACTTAAAACCATAAATCCAACACCTCACATGCAACATGCAATAGCCTTTTTACTTGACTGTAAGGATGTTGACTGAACATGGGATTTACTGCAATCCACATGGGTCGAATCAGATGATCAACAGGCCCAATAAACAAAGGTGAGCCCTATATCATAATCCTGTGGACTACACTTTCAGTGGTTTTGCGGACCATGGAAGTGGTCCTCTGTAGTCTATGGGAACCAACACAAAGCTAGGATAAACTAGAATTTACTTGGGATGCTGAGATGGGGTGTGGATCTTATGATACGCTTGGAAATTCCTGCTTTAGTGGTAGATAGGACAGAGTCTGCCCAAATCTCAAGTGGGATCACCCCCCTTTGGATTGGGTAGAAAAAGCAGGGAAATGGAATCACACTTTGCAGTTTGCATTTTCTGTTCTACCCCAAACGGGAAGTTGCGAAACCAATACTAATTGGGTGTCCAATGTTGTCAAAATCCTATGATTTACGATATACGATATATGATTTGAGTCGAATCTTAAGCAAAAGGATTTGAATCTGACCCTGAATCCCTTTTTATATGAATCCTACAATTATATGATTTGAATCCTATGATTTACAATTCAATTATACCTGTTCTCTTCAATTTTAATCTTCACTTGGTTTTCATTTTATGTTTTTAAATTGGTGGGGACTCTATGAATCGTTTCGAATAGGTAAATATTTTTATATGTTCTTTATAAGAGATTAAATGATATATATTCTCTTCAATGTTTAATCATGGAGCTGCTGCTTCTTCTTCTTCTTCTTTTATTTATTTATTTATTTTTATGATTTTTTACTTCTTAACTGGTTGAAACACCTAATTGATGTATGACTTATTTGGAATGTTTTTATGGATGGTTATGATCATGTTGTCTTATATGTATTGTGGAATTACGTTTAGAAATCAAAATATCTTTTTTCGTCAATCTATAGTATTAGATGCCACTTTTCCAACATGATTCTACATTCAAGAAAGGTAACAAGAATATCAATAATTAAAGGATCCTTGTATTTTTTTTAAGGGAAATTTCTTGAAAGACAAAAAAATAAAGGAAAGATAAGAATCCTTTAATGCTATCATGACATGGTATTACTTGGTGCATATTGATGGTAAAGGTGTGATTGATTAGTTTTAATTTTTTTTTTTAAATTTATTTATATTTTTCATATATCTTTTTAATTTTTTAAGTAAATTATATATAAAAAAAAATCTTAAGATTTGTGATTTGATATGATTCAACCCCTATTACAATTTGTGATACAATAACAATTTAGACAACATTGATTCAGACACCACATTTATATCGAGACCTACAGTGAACTTTTATACACGTACTGTGCTTCTATTAACCGTTGGTTCTGGTGCAGATGTTTACACCTGCCAACCGCAATTATCCGAAATGATGCAAAGATTGTCAACTAGAAAAAATAGTTCCAAGCTCGAGTGATTCTTTTTTTTCTTTTCTTTTCTTGATCCCATCTCAACAATCTTTCCCTGACTTGTTGCAAACACGTTCATAGGAGTGATAACAAATCAGCCATATCGGTGATATGCCCTTTGTAATGCTTCAGACCCCATAGCTTATTGCAAGTTTGATCTCAGCTTCTTTTGTTTTCTTTCAGCGTGCGTTTGGTTGCACCAAATATCATGATATTTCATGATTAATCAGTCTAATTTGGTGGAAAATATTATGAAATGTGCCGGTACCAACTGGGTGTGTTCCCGGTTGAATTGCGATTACCTCACAAGCTGAACTTAAAGAAACATTACTTCAATTTGAGGTCCACTTCCATATTAATGAATACTAGGAATCATCATTAACATTCGTTATCTTGTCTTGGTTAAACTGCTCATAATTCGATACTCGTGCATCCAAACGCAGCCTTAACATGATCCATTTCCAGTTTTCGACTCACTGTTCTCCAATTTCAGGAAATCAAACCGCCCGTGGACGCAGAAACAGGACGTGGCATCTTGAGCCGAAAGAGGCCAAGAGATGAAGGAGATGTTGCTACGTCCATAGACGGTCGGAACTCGAGAGAAAACGGGCACGTTCAATCCTCCAAAGGTATCAAGATGAAAAGAGGCAAGCATGTAGACGAGAAAACGGTTAATGAGGCAGGCCCCATGAAATCGACACCCAATGGGCATCTTAGCACGTCAGCAAGCAAGAAAGGCAAAGCAGTCAAGACCGACGATCGTGCGAAGCGGAGTCTGAGTGGCGAGTGCTCTTCGAGCATGGAGAGGGCATTGAGAAGGATGAAATCGAACATGGAGGATAACATGTTCCGTTATATTCCCCCCCGTACCACCTCTCCCAAGAAGCATGGATACATTCATTACAAGAGGAAGAGAGTGAGCGGAGAATTGAATTATGTGGCCCACGCGGACTACTACATATTGCTCCGTGCTTGCGCCAGGCTCGCACAGGTCGATGTCCGGACCATGCATATTGCTGTACTGAAACTCGAGAAAAGACTATCTTGGATCGACAGACGTATCGATTGCAGCTTACCGGAGCTTTCTTGTAAGTTTGACAAAACCAACTTGTCGGATTCTGATGATTCACTCGATTTTTCCAGTTTCAAATTCAAGTTGTGAGCTTTTCTCAGTCGTTTTGCAGTGATAGCTTTTTCCAGCATAGACGCCCAAATTTCTTACAGGGATTGTATGATCATCAGCCTGACACAAGGGGTATAATGTACTTGAGCCTTGGGTTGATATTAGAGGATCGCATCATTCGGCAATCCAGACCATTGATCGGAATTGCACGATGGATTGTGTGGCACCCCTCCAAAAATCTCTCAAAATTGGAAGATCATAGCCCATCCACTCTTTGGCTTTCTTACCTTTGCTTGTGGACTACCACCAAAATGGTCTGAAGGACCGGCATGTTGCCGTTCCTTCCTGCCGCTAGCTAGCCAGACTTAGTGGGAGGGATGTGGGGCCCAACCATAGAAAGGCCATGGCTTCTGCTGAACTTCAACAAACATCATCAGCTGGAAAAAGGCTTTTCAACCCAAACAGTTGTAGATTGGGCTGCTTTCTCAGGCCCCAAAATAATCTACATGATCTTCTATCTAAAGTTGGAAATGCCCACAGGGAAGACTAGCAAGGCCCATCATATCAATGGTCTGGATCACTGAATCATGGCTGCGTCGTGATGTCTTGTACCCATCCTGGTCAAGGACGCCAAACTCTTCAACTGCAATGTGCTTTTACCAGTGTACCAAATTTCAGTAACTCTAAGTAGGGCTGGCGCTCATGCGAACCACTTCAGATCATCAAAATCCTGGGGCCCGTTGCGACTATAGCCTAAAGATCGCTGTGGTTGGAGGATTCCAACCAACTGATTTTGCCTATTGAAATTGAACTTGGACTGGCTTGGTTTCATTTTTAGCTGAACATTTTATGGCCTAAAACCAGGTTGTTTGGATCATCCGACCAATGTGATTTTTGGGCCTATGCTCTGTCCACTGCAGTGGGCCCACAAATTGGATTGTATGTTTGTGGGTGAGTGGATAATTTAGAATTTTTGGCGATCACACACTCGTCATGCGATTACATGGTTCGATCCTTACGATACACTGGTCATGTGATTATATGGTTGGATCCTTACGATTGCTAGAAACGTCGTTACAGATTGGTAATCGCTCTTGATTGAACTGAATGTTTTGCAATTCAATTCAATTGTGTATCCAAACGTGCCATAAACTATTTTCAGTGTTCTCAGTCGATCAATGTTAGCAGTTCATTTCTCTTCCTTTCGAATGAGGGTGGCCCATCAGGCTCTGGGTCCCAACCCAAGTATGGCCCGGGATTCAAGGCCTCTGTGTTGGGAGTGGGCCCAATCTGCAAGCCCAATTCATAATCGTTTGGGCCCAAAAAATTCCATCGTGGTCGAACTCGTGCCCGAGACCAGGCCCGCATATGATGTTATGGGCCGAGCTTAGGCATGAAATGAGGAAGCGCGCCGGGTTACTTTCACTAACCGAGAGCCACGTGGATTGAACTTTCATGAGATCCAACCCGTCCATCTGGTACGCAGCCTCGTGTTCACCACAAGGCCCAAAAATCATGATGATCTAAGGCTCATGTTGGCCACACCATAGGAAACAGTTGGGATAGGACACACGCCATTAGTTTGTTATAGGGCCCACCGTGTTGTCTATATGCCATCCAATCCATTCATCTGATGTGCCTCATCAGGATCAAAGAATTTACCCAAAAATCACAGCATTCCCAAACTCAGGTAGGCCATACCAAGTGAATTTAGAGATTATAGGATGTTGTGGGGTGGCTCACCTAAGTGTTAAATCAGCCTTCCTTTTTGGGATCTAGGCCAAACAAGGAGTGATTTACCTGATGGACGGGGTGGATTTCATGAAGTTTAGGTCTTTCCCCCACTTTAGAGTACGTAACCCCGGTAGATAGCTAGGGGAACCTACTCAACTGGCCGGCCAGAGGCCGTACTTATAGGCCAGGTTGACGATCGGTCGAGCTTGAACCGTTCCGGGTCACAATGGGACGGTTGTATCCATCCAATCGGATTACTCAGATGGGATCCGCCGTCCATCTGTTCTCCATGGAATGGATGGTTTGGATATCAATTGGATAATTTATCCTACAGTGACTGATATCAGGAAGCCACCAGATGAACGGTCCGGATCGTGCTGACATCACATGCCCAATTATAAAACGCTCATTCTGACGTTATAAAAATGTGACGTGGATGCAACCTCTCTTTCTTCCTTTCCAAGAGGAAGTTATATGATACTCCGCCTGCGTATGAGGCTTGATACTCAGGCACTCAGAAATTGCACACACGTGGAATGAAATAATTCAAATAAAACCGACTAGATTATGAATCTCACTTACTATAAATCATTGAAAGATCCTGACCTCTGATACGTAGAAATATTTTTGTCAATATAGGACCGTTGGATTTTCAATTTTGATTGTCCAATAAATGTCCACAATCCAATGGTCTGATATTACAATAATCTTAATTTTCATTTCATGATATATCTATAATGCATACCATAATTTGGACGGTTTAGCTTGACTGATTGTCTGCAGCTTATGCGATTTCCAAGTAAATTCTAAGTGCCTGTGTATCATCTATCATAGTCTTCCAGAGTACCAAAGCCTTTCTCTCTTTCCAATGCTCTCTTCCTAACAAAAGAATCTTCCACGTTGATTTCTCCGTACATCAATACGTTATGGGACTCTATGGCCTAATATAGACGTAGGGTAAGTAAGGGTGGGCTATTTTCTAAGTTTTGGTGAGGAGTTTGATATCCACCGTACACGTGTCATATGGCTACGAGATCCGGTGACCCGAGTCGTGGGCTCCACGTGGATGGTTGCGTAGTCATAAACGACAATGATAGAATGATCTTAACGGTTTGATTTCGTTTATTGAATTTTGGACATTGGCCATCCTCTTTTGAACCGTCCATTTAGTAGCCACCGTTCGGATGGTTAGGATCATCAAGTAATTGTCTTTCTTGGGCCATGCACCATCCACAGTGACCCCTACAATTCGGACGGTTGGATTGGCGTGCATTTACCCCGCCTCATGCATGGTCGGTGAGCAGCAACGCTTAGAAAACGGTTGAACACGGACATGGATTGATCGCGACGGGCCCACCGTGATGTTTTTGAGAAATCCACCCCGTCCATCCGTTTTCCCAGGTCATTTTACGACAAGTCCCCAAAAATGAGGCAGATCCAAAATTAAAATGAGCCACGCGACAGAAAAAAGTGGGGAGGGGAATTGCCTACCGTTGAAACCTTCCTGGGTTCCATCCAAACCGTTCATAATGTCAATCCCATTAAAAGAAAAAAAAAAGTATTATCTTGATAAAAACTTCTGTGGACCCAGGAATGTTTTAACCGTGGGCGTTCAATCCCCACTGCTCCCTGTCTTGTGGCCCAGTTGAGTTTTGTATCTGCCTCAATTTTGATCTATTGTCCTAACATGATCTGAAAAAACGGATGGACCGAGTGGATTTCTCATAAACATCAAGGTGGGTCCCACCGCCTGCCGACCGCAGGAACTCATTGGGTCGCAGGCAGTCCACGTTCACACGTGTTCATAGGTGACACCTAGATGAAGAGACCACATAAATATCATCTTGATCCATAGCTTTTGTGGCCCACAAGAGGTTTTTAACGGTCAATCGCTACTGCTTCCTATACTATGGTCCATCTGCCATTTGGAACTGCTTCATTTTTTGGATCGTGCCCTAAAATGAGCTTTCAAAATGGTTGGACGGTGTGGATTTAAGGCACATACATCGCTACGAGCCCCACGGTCAGGGGTCCCACCCACTTCGGTGGATCCGGGGTCTCAGTCACCTAATCCGCTCCGGCTGAGCAGAGTAGTGCAAGGAATGGTCTCTTGCACACACGTGTTTCCACGTGCCAACCGCTTTCACACGTGTTAAACACGAGTCCGAACGGCACCACCAAAAAAAATATCTCTATTGCACACGTGTTGGTACGTTGCAGGTGGGGGTGGTTTTGGTGTCCCCCTCAGGGGTTTTCTTTTTTCTACGGACGGTAGTTGAAGGGAACATGAACCATAGACTATTACAGTACATTCATTGTATGGACAGAGATTCGTGTGCATACGTAAGGAGAGCGAGGTTTCGACCTTGACCCGAGTACTGTCCACTTAATACTCAGGTTTTCCTTCCTGAAAAGTGGGTCCCACAATTCAGTGATCCAGGTCATCTGTTCTCTGTCCCTCATCGTGGATGGACTATGGTCCACATTCTTGTTCGAAGGAAAGAATGATGAGTGGCTAGGATATGAAAATGACTCCGGGTCCGGTACAAAACTACAATGCATTTAATGGGGCCCTCCGTGATGTTTTTGTTACATCGAATCCGCCCATCAAGTGAATCCTCTCATGTTATCCTGGCCACCCAAATATTATGCTGATCCAAACCTCACGTGGCCCACTCGACAGGAAACGGTTGAGATGGGGACACCCACTATTAAAAAGCTCACAGATTATGTGCGCGACCACCGTTGTTTAAACTTTCATCCAATCCATTCAAAAGGTGCAGCCCACTAGGATGAATGAACAACCCGGAAATCTGTCCATTCAAAGACTCAGGTAGGCCACACCACGTGATTTTTAATTTTTAGTCATGATTGTACCACCTGAGTTTTGGGTCATTCCTATATTTGTACTCCAACTAAAAAATAAGAGGGATCACATGATGGACGGATTGGATTTCATACACACATCAGGGTGGACCCCACACATCGCCTTGTATATTAAGCCTAACCTACAGAGCTTCGTAGAGGATCCAGACTCATGGAAGATTAAGAAGCATCATTCATTCATGGCGAAATGCAACAGATAAACGGTCTGGATTTACTGATCCATGGGCCCCACTTCTAAGAAATGGAAACCCGAGTACAAATGAAAAGCCAGGGTCGAGGACCACATGATGCCGGTGTAGAAGAAGAGCTAGGGTTGACCCCACTAAAATATCCCTTGCTTTATCATCAAGGATACGGAAATAAAAGAGAACATTCCAAAGCGTACGTATCTTGGTCTAACGAACTAACTTGCGTGTGCAGCTTACAACCGTTAATTTAGGTGGGCCCGATCGCACTGCTACAGTGCATTTATTTCCAAGTTTGATTTTTGCGGCCTCTGAATCGCTTGATGATGCAAGAGGAATATGAAAGATTAGATAATGAGGGAAACTTTGATACTCTGGCGGAGTAGGAAGGATGATACACAGGCACTTGGCAATTGAACATAAGTGGAATCCAAGTAATTCAATTTCTGGGTACCAGTTCAGATGCATCATGGCCCAATATCTACGCTTATTTGATCGTCTGGCTATTGAATTGGTAGACATTTATTGGACGGTTGGAAATGAAAAATATACTGTGGTCCTACAAAATAAGTGACCATTAATTAGAGGTTGGAACTGTTCATTCGATATGATTTATTGATTGTGACCTAGAGAAGTGGGTCCAACAGTTCAGTCGGTTTGATTTTTGAGTTGATGCATACCACGTGTACAATTTCTGAGTGTCTGCGTATGAAGCGTCATGCGCTGCCAGAGTATCAAAAGACTCGGCTTTAAAAATAAAAGGCTGGGAGGATAAATGTAATGACCAGAATACCCTTGATTTTTGTCTTAAGAGTAAGGGCATTTTAGTAAACTGCGGGATGAAACAGTTGCGTGGGTCCCACTAGGGGGAAACGGTGGGGCCCACCTGTGTGATATGCGGATTCCCGGCTGGAAACAGGAGGATCCAGTCACCCACAAAGGAAGCCGGGGATTGCTTGACCTCTGTAGTCCCGCAGACCACCGAACTGGGCATCTATTGAAAGTGGGCCCCAGTAATTGTGGGCTGATTTAGGAAGTCTATTTTTGATATGGTAGTTGTCTGCTCTACAATAATAGAGAAATGGTTCACCGGCCCTTCGTCCTTAAACAACACCCACTGAGCACGTTAGCATTTTCTATACATGAGGCCGGTTCCTCTTCAAGCGCGTGTGGAATGAGCTATTTATTTCCTACGTGGCGTTTATATGACATCCACTCCATCCATGAGGTGGGCCCGTTCCAGTTCACCCTGTGTACCAAAAATTAGGGTATTCAAAAACCCAGGTGGCCCACATAGTGGGCCCGCATGAGCTTTTGATGACATCTGATTAATGGATTAGATGGCATAAAACACACACAGTGGGCCCCACACACAACCTGAAAGCCTTTAATGGTGGGAGTCGTCTCCTCTCTTTCTTACTCTCTTTCTCTCTACACGCACGATTAGATGCAGCCCACGTGCAATCGTAGAATGCGTGTTGGACATCTGAACGGTGTATGAAGTGGGTCGCATAATGAAGATGACTTAGTACTAGATTGATGCTGGTCTACTCATCAGGTGGGCCACCTCTGCAGGAATATCTTTTCATGGTCCAGATTCAATATGTAAACGTGCAGTGCATATGATGAATGGACCTCTGAACGGCCTCATTTTTTCTCACCCCATCTTCAAGGTGGGACCGACCATACAGACGGACGGATCAGATGTCTGACTCAGGTGCCAGGCCGGTTCATCTGCTGCATGGAAAGGTGCGTGTGAGCCGTGGTGAGGGTGCGTGTAGGTTCATCAAACATCATGCTGCTTGCCGCATGTCAATATCTCATCTCATAACCAGACGTTCGTACACGGGTATGGCCCCACCATTGACTAGACTTACCCCAAAATCATGACAGCCCGTACTAGTTTTGTCCTAACGTAACCACGAACGTCAAAAAGAAAAATTGACGGTTCACATTCAATTATCAAAGTGTTTTATTGGGAAGGATAGGACCATTCAATTATCCTGTGAAAATCCCACCTAATGAACGGCCAAGATTACATCAAAGGCCATCACAGCATTCGTACACGTGTGTGACATCATAGAGTTCGTACACGCTCAGATGGTACGGACCTTTCATCACAACTTGTAGTGGGTTGCTTGTTGTGCCACACACCACCGAACGTCACCCAAGTTTTGTGGGCCACACCATGAGGTATGTGCTGTATCATACACCGTCCATCTATTTTACGAGATCATTTTAAGGCCATGAGCCCGAAAATGAGACGGATATAAATCTCAAGTGGACCAAACCACAGATAGCAGTGGGAATTGAACGCCTACCCTTGAAAACTTCCCCGGGGCTACAGAAGTTTTGGATGAAGCTGATATTTGTGTTTTCCCTTCATCCATGTCTGTGTAACCTTATGAACAGATTAGATGGCAAATAAACACCATAGTGGGCCCCAGGAAGGTTTCAACGGTGATCATCGTCATTGTCCCCACTGCTTTCTGTGATGGGCCCTCTTTAGGTTTTTGAATATACTTTATTTATAGGCGCAGGCCCTGAAATGATTCCTAAAATGGATGGACGGTGTGGATATAATACATAAATAATGGTGGAGCCCTCAAAACTTGGTGACGTCAATGCACCATGGAGGTCGGTGGTCTATGTCACACCGCTTCCATCACGGCTTTCATGCACGGGTGTGGTCCCACCATTGAGCCTTAACCCAAAATCCGGCGGGATTCAATCAGATCATGACCAGGTCGTGACCGTGGGGCCACCTTGACATATGTGTTATATATCCAAACCGTCCATCCATTTTTCCAGCTTAGTTTAGGACGTTGGCCCAAAACTGAAGCAGATCCAAATCTCAGGCGGACCACAGCAAAGGAAACAGTGGTGATTGAATGCCTTCCATTAAAAACAGTGGTGTGACTTTATGAACAGTTGGATGACAAATAAACATCATGTTGGTCCCAAGGAAGGTTTCAACGGTGGCCAACATTGTCTCCACTGCTCTCTGTCGTGTGGTCCACTTGAACTTTGGACATGTATCATTTTTGGGTGCATTCCCTAAAATGATCTCAAAAAATGGATGAACAGTGTGGATATAATACATACATCATGGTGGGGCCCATAAAAGTTGGTGACATCAACAAACACACCATTGAGGTCGTCGTTGGTGTGTGGCACACCACGTAGTTTCTTATAAAAGGGGATGGAGGCGTGGAACACATACATCAAGGTGGGCCCCACGGTCATGACCTGACTGAATCCGCGCCCCCCAATAATCATCCAGCCCGTACTAGTTTTGTCCTACCATATCCACGAGCGTCAAAAAGAAAATAAAAAATAAAAAATGACGGTTTACATTCAAAAAGTGTTTTATTGAAATGGGCAGGACCATCCATCGTAAGCCATTTTTTGGCCATGACTAATCCAATGTAGATCCCATGGAATGAACGGCCAAGATTACATCAAAGACTATCAGAGCGTTTGTACATGTGTGTGGACATCACAGCGTTCGTACCAGCGTTGCTTCAGTGGATCTGAGGTGTGTGGGACCCCTGATTGTGGGGCTCCTAGTGATGTATGTGCCTTGAATCCACACCGTCCAACCATTTTTACAGACCAAAATAAAGCAGACCAAAATCATAGGTGGACCACACCACAGGAAACGGCCGTGATTGAATACCCACAGTTGAAAACTTCATGGATTCCATCAAAATGTTTATTTGCCATGCAACCTGTTGATAAGGTCACAAAGACCTAGATGAAGAGACCACAAAAATATCATCTTGATCCAAAGCTTTTATAGCTCATAAGAAGTTTTTAATATTCAATTACCCGTGTTTCTTGTACTATAGTCCATCTAATTCCACGATCTGCTTCATTTTTTTTGATCAGTGCCCTAAAATAAGCTTCCAATGTAGATGGTCGCACATAGATGTACTGGCACACATTACCATGGGCCCCTCGGTTAGGACTCACCACCTTGGTGGATTAGGGGTCGCACCTAACCCGCTCCGAACCCAAAATTGGTGTGGATTAGGTCAGGTCTAGACTTGTTCGAGTATGTTTATATACACACGGCCCATCCGTTTTTCCTAACTCTTTTAGGATATTAGCCCAAATCTGAAGTAGGTTTAAATTTCAAGTGGACCACATTATAGGTGTTGCTCTGAATTCAGTCAGTCAAGGTCATTGGTGTAATTGAGGGCCTGAATTGAAAGTACGTATGCTTGTATAACTATGTGGGTATGTCAGAGTCTGGTCAACTTAAGTATATTGCCTAAATTAGTTAGTACCCTTTCGTTAAGACAAACAGATTGGAGGTTGGACCTGGACCTAAAAACTTCTCAATCACCGATTGAATTATAAATGTACGTCGTATTCGGGCGATTTGAACAAGGGAAGGAGTTAACCCTCATGAATGAGTTCTTTTGCCTTATACCGATAATTATGGAGTCGACCGATTTAAAGACTTTCTATTTCACCAGTACTTTAATGTGTTATTCCTCGACTAGATTAAGAGATTCATGAATAACAAAGTATAGACTAGTATAAATACAATCGATCTTTATTGATGTATTGGCCCTACTACAACCGTTGTGCTTTGCACTCTTAACGTTAAAGCAAAACGAAAGATAAATATCTGATGCGCCTATCAGAACAGACGATCAAGGTGAATGGTTAGCAGGATATGACCGAGGTATGAACAACTGAATTGGAACTCAGATGGATATAGTGGTATAACAACTTAAGGTTGCAGACATTTAATCTACTCTTAAGATAAACATACTGCAGCGGGAGTCGTTAAACAGTAGTGAACTAGACTATGAAAAGTAAAATAAGCGTGAAAGTAAGTAGACATGTAGATAGATGTGTTAGGATGGCGCCTCAAGCTCTTCTTCAGATGTTTCTTTTATAACTCTCTTGAGGTAGTAGAAGCCCCTCGTTGGGCTTCTGGATCCTTCGAGACTCTTCGTGCAGGCTTTCAGAATATGCAACCTTCTCCTCAACAAATTAGGATTTGCTTTGGAAAGAAAGAGCTCCGGGTTCGCTGGCTTCTTAGATCATCTTTTTATACTTGATCCTCTCTGGAGATTTTCATGGTCAACTAAAGATCTAGCTTGATTCCTCCAGAGTTCCTTTGATAGAGACGATTAAACTAAGATCCGAAAAACTCAAGGGTCAATATCTATCGAACATGGTCAGCCAACATCTCTTGATGGCCTACGTTATCAATTTCCAGGTGTTAGATGATCCGGATCAAACCGCATCCTTCATTTGATCATTTTGAATGGTGATGGCTTGGTGTGCTAGGGGATTTGACCCCTGGTACTGATTTATCGTTTGGATAAATAAGACCTTCCATTCTTTTTATTACGATCGTTGTATAGAATGTGACCCAATCTAAGTTCAGCTATTCTAATTTAGAATTGGATTCAGGTTGGTTTGTATACAGACTCGACCTTTTGACATTTAGAGTCTTTTAAATCACTATTGGCTCTCTAAATATCTATGAGGAAATCACCCATCTTGAAAGGACGGTAAGAGACGGCCTTCCGGATGAGATCATATCCAGTAATAAGATAAGATATACTTATTTGGCGGTGTTGTATTTAAAATGAATTTTAAATAATTTATTTTAAATTTTCGTTCAAAAGAGGTTCCCCTCCACATGTTTTGGTTTTGAAAGTTTTCTGCATTTCTTTGTTCCACATTAAAAAGAAACAAGGAAAAAAGGCAAGTATATAAGAACGGGTTTTTCATATGGGCTAGGCTCTCAAGGGGTAAGTAAATTTTGTGGTTCGTGGGGGGTTATGCACATTGACCCACCCTATGCCAAAAACCACACGTGCGCTCGCCCAGCGGTCGGCCGCGCTGCGCCGTAGCCGGACTCGGGTCCGGGTCTTGTAAGAGTGTACTTGCGTATCTTTTATTTTGCTCCAATGGATACTGAGAGTGTACTCGCACTAACGGTCGTTTGATTTTAAATGTCCAGAGACGCATCTGTTTGGGTGTTCGCATCAGTTGAGTTTAAACCCAACAGACCTAACCCAATTCTAAACGGTGCATTAAGCACCTAATCAAAGTCTATAAATAAGACTTCGATTAATCCATTTTAATCATCTGAAATTATTCTTCTCTCTCAAGTTTGCTAAAACTCTGAACTCGGATTTTTCTGCTTTTATTTTATCTGACTCGCTGAGTCACTGCACTTCGAGTTTGCAGTATACTTGTTGGTTCGAGCCCTATACGTCGAGTACACATCTGATACTAGGGTGATAGTCATTGTATCCTGGAGGTAGGCCTGGCAACGGGTCATGTTGAACCATGTTCGTATCGTGTCGTGTTCGTGTCATGTCAAAAACTTGCTCGCCCAAACCTGGCCCGTTAACTAACGGGTCAAAATCTAGAAATCCAAACCATTCGTTAATTTAACGGGTTACCTATAACCCGACCCATTTAACCCGTTAGGCTAGTCTACTCATCAGATGGCCACACCGTTGATGAGGACAAGTGACAGTCTGACCCAACATAGAGTTGTGGTCCACATAATGAGCCCATTCTGTCACCAGAAACAATAGGATTCACTCGTGAGACAAGGAGGAATCACCTATACATTGCAATATTGCAACTGATGGAGTGCTAAGGTTCATAGGTGGGCCATCGTTTGGTGAGTTAGACCATTATGTTAATGGGTTAAACGGGTTCATGGGTGAAACACTGACCCGACCCGTTATGTTAACAGTTCTTAATGGTTCAACCCATTAGTGACTTGACACGATAAGGCTGGACTCAAACACTAATTTTTTCGTGCGGGTTAACGGATCATGTGAAATTTTGTCAGGCCTACCTGGAGGTCAATTATTCGTGAATTCTAGTGCATTTGGAAAGTGGTCTAAGGTGGGTTTCAAGCCCAGTGATTCCTCACACCTCAACTCAATTCTTCAAAATACTAAGTAGATTATTTTCAACACCCACTTCCAACATGTGACTCGTTAACAATGACACATGACGTGGTGCGTGAAAATTCGTTCCATTAAAGGTATATGATAACATGTACCTTCGCAATAATGAAAACATGCGTGACGCCAACGAAGATCAAATGTAAATCTTCTCTAAGTGCTAGTACAGATCCTACCGTCTCAAGCAAGTAGACCCTTCGGGTGGCACCTTCTGAGCCCATTTCCAAGGTTCACCGTTTCCTGTGGTATTATCCATTCGAGATTTGAACGAGCTTCTATTTGGGCTTACGTCCTAAAACGAGCCGGAAAATTAAACAGACGGAGACGTGGAATACATACATCAAGAAGGTGGGCCCCACAGCCACAACCAGGCTGAATCCGCGCCCCCATGATTATCAGCCTATACGAACTTTGTCCTAACATAACCACCAACCCCAAAAAGAAAAAAACATGACGGTTCACATTCAAGGGATCAAACTGTTTTATTGTAACAGTTAGGATGATCCATCCGAAGCAATTTTTGGGCCATGACTAATCCAATGTAGATCCTATGAAATGAACGGCCAAGATTGCATCAAAGACCATCAGAGCATACGTACACGGTTGTGAACCCAGCATTGATTGGACTTGCCAAGAAATCATCCAGTCCGTACAATTATGCGATTCGTGCATGCTCGCGGACAATCACGGCATTCAGCGCGTGTGTGGCCCACCACGACTTAGCTCAAAATCATGCCAGCCCGTACTAGTTTTGTCCTAACATAACCCCGAACGTCAAAAAGGAAAATTGACGGTTCACATTCAATGATCAAAGTGTTCTATTCGAACCAGTTGGACCATCCATTCAAAGCAATTTTTCGGCCATGATCAATCCAATGTAGATCCCACAGAATGAACGGTCAAGATTACATCAAATGACCATTTGAGGCTCATTTTGTGGCATTATTCTCTTGTAATTATTTTCTCTTGGGCACTTGAGATTTTCCATTCTTCCACATTCCTCACGCAGTTTGACTTTGTATTCCAGGCTTGACGCGGATTGCCTGTGCGCGGGTCACAGGAAGTTCCTGTAGTCTGGATCTGTATGGGACCCACATGGATGCCTGTCAGAAATCCAATCCATCCATCAGTTTTGAAAGACCAAAATTGGAAAGGAATCTAAAATTCAGGAAAATCTAAAACTCATGTGATCTACACCATACGAAACATTGAGAACGGGAACTTTCACCGTTGAAAGTTCCCTGGAGCCGACTATGATGTTTATATGCTATCCAAACCGTTCATAGAGTTATTACCATCAGATAAACGGTAGACACAAGTATGATCCTGATGAAAAACTTCTGTGGACACCACAAAGCTTCTAGTGGTAAGCATTTGATCCCCACTCTTTCAGGTGTTGTGGCCCACATAAGCTTAGATTTCCTTATTTTTAAAGTAATTTCTTATTTTTTGTCTTTCAAAACTGATGGACGGAGTGGATTTGTAACAGGAATTTCCGTGGGGCCCACAGCTTCTGGAAGCCTAGTCTGAGTGGTCTCTGGTGCAGGCGAGTGCATGGAAACTTTCTCATGCACCTTAGTTTCATTAGACATGAGAAATCTGCACGATTGATCTGGACCGTCCATTTAGTGCATCTAACTCTTATCAACCCACTATTAAAAAAAATTAAAAAAAAAAATCACACCGAGTATACAACTATAACTATCAGTACACCATCCTTTCTTAAGTAGCATACATTTTCAAAGCATAAGTTAGAGCTTAATATCATCTTAATAAAATGAATCCTTTGATCCAGGAGCAATCCAATGCGGGTCCCACATAACGAACGACTGAGATCAATGGTCGGAACCATTTCTATGCACAATTCCAGCCGCCTGTTTTTCGAGTTACCGATAGGATGGTAGCATTAACCCATCAGTGTGATTCGTCAATGGTGCCTGGTAAACACAAGGTTGGACCAAACGAACGGTTCAGATCAATGATACAGGCTGTCCACATATCCAAATGCTACAAGTTGCAAGGGAACATGAGAAACTTCCCATGCACACCACAGGGCACTGCTTCCACATTTTAAGTACTTGAAAATGGCATAGTATGAAAATTTCCAAGAACCTCGTCACCACTTTATTCCAGGCTGGCAGTCTGAATGGTCTCTGGTGCAGCGAGTTGTATGGAAACTTGCCCATGCACCTAGTTTCATTGGGATATGGACAATCCTCATCGTTGATCGGGACCGTCCATTCAATGCATCTCATTCTTATAAGGCCAAGTATGGAAAAATCACAGGGATTGTACAAGATCTAGTCATCCTTTATTAAATGGCATACATTTTGGAAGCATAGATAAGGGCATTAGCATCAACGGATCATCCTACCAAAATGAATCCTTTGAGCAATCCAAGGTGGGCCCCGCATAACTAAGGATCGAGATCGAAGGCTGAATTTTTTTGTACACAATCCCAGCCGTCCGTTGGGATCAACCCATCATGGTGATTCCTTCCAGTTGCCGGATAAACACTAGGTTGGACCAAATGAACGGTCTGGATGGATGATACATGCTGTACACATTTCCAAACGCTACAAGTTGGATGGGAACATTAGAAACTTGTCTTGCATTCTATAGGGAGAGTCTTCCACATTTTAAAGACTTGAAAACGTCATATATAGTATGAAAGATTTCAACAACTTGATTACCTCTTTGAAAATTCAACGGAGGAAAATTCTCCAAGTTGTGAAGAAATGGTGGTGTTTGGTAACTTCCCACACAGAAGAAGGTAAGGTTGTTGGAGTTTGTTTTCTGCTTTTTTTCTCTTCCATGACCAAAGAATCAAGCCGGCTTTGAATCTAGAAAGAGGACTGAGTATCCAAACCCATTTGTGGGCCATTGTTTCATTTCAACAATCCAGACCGTCCAATTAGTCGGAGATGCTTTGGATCGGCTATGCCCCACAAATCAGACCGTTGATAGACTTTTTATCTTTTCCACCGTATGTTTGATGGGCCCAAATTGGGATTTTTTTATATCTATTGAGTTTTTATTTTTTGGGTTATATTCCATCCATGGTGGGTCCCCACGATTTGGACATTTTGGATTGGGATACATGCATGTTTCACGTCAAGGTTGGTGCGCATGTGTATGTAGTTTCATAGTCTGCAGAGTATCAGATGACTCCCCTTTTGAGAATTACCATATCTGGTTCTTTGCTCATGATGACATGGCCAAATGGATTAATATCAGAATGGCCCACCAAAATATATATAATAAAAAGTTCGGAACTCATCATATCTTAAAAAAAAAATCAACGGTTGCTGATGTGGAATGTGGCAATTCAAAGTTCACTTGGAATCAGTGGTTCCAAAAGTCTAAAAAGTATAAAATATAAAGAAAGAAAAAAAGGGTGGAAATGTAGCTTGGTTGGGATTGATTAGGCCCACAGGTTAAGGATGTCAATGTAGATTTTTTACAATTCAATTGGGATGCGTTTGGATGCATAAGTGCATTGGATTGCGAAACATGTAGTTCATTGAAGATAAAGATGACGAAGGGATTATGAAATTGCTGTAATAATTTTTTAAGTGAACTTGAAAGTAATGTAATTGTAATTTGGAGTGCGGACAATTGTAGCGGATGTCTAGCAATTCGACCTGATTTTTTTTTCTTTTTGGGACTAATAATCGAAATTCAATTTTATGGCACATGCAAACGCGTTGGTAAGATTATTTTGTGTGGACGTGAATTTCTTATAACCCTGAGTACAAGATGCCTGCATGGGCGTAAGCTTTGTTTGGGCACCATGATATTCTTATATAATGTCAGGACAGAGCTCAAAACTAGGTAGATCCAAAACTCAAGTGAGCCATACCGTATGAAACAATGGTTATGAAAATACCCACCGTCAAACCTTTCAGGCACCCATCGTAAGGTTATTCTAGCCCGATCCAAATGAAAACATACATTTTAGCCTGGTAAGATAGGTATTCAATCCCAGTTTTTTTTTTTTTTTTTTATTACTAGTTTTGAGTTGATCTAACTGGTTTTGGTCTCCATTGTAGCATTATTTAGAAAAACAGACAGAACAAAATGGGTGTGACTTGGATGTTGTAGTGGCCCCAAAAAGCCATGCCTAAGGAGCTCTTTGTAGGCTAGATAGGGCTCTCAATGGAGCCGGTCAGATCCGAGATAATGTAGATTTGGATTTTAAAATAGATTCAATTATTTAAATGGACTGGATTTGGATCTTAAAATAGGCCCGATTACTTAAATGGACCGGATTTGGATTCATAGAAGCATATCTGAGTTTGATCCGAATCCGATCTAGATCCAACTCATTGTCACTTTACTGTATGTGTTACCTATTCATGCTGGCTATCCGTTTTCCAAGATTATTTTAGGCCATAACTCATTGTCACTTTACTGTATGTGTTACTATTCATGCTGGCTATCCGTTTTCCAAATTATTTTAGGCCATGTCTCAAAATTGAGACATGCCATTCTAGGTTGACCATCTCACAACAAATAGTGGGATTTGCATCATTTTGCTATTAAATTAAATATATTATATTATATATTTTTAAAAATTTACAGTGGGGTGGATTCGAACCTAGATTCAACCCTAATCCAATGATTATAAGAATTTTGTATCGAAAATAGATCTAACTATTTATAAATGAATTGGATATGGATATCACCTCTTGGATCCTAGTTGGATCTAATATCCGATCCAAATCCGTCTACAGATATTTGGAGTTGGAGTTGGATCCAACTGGATCGGATGAAACAATTGGGGATGAAAGCATTTGAGTGAGATCCACACAAATAAGGATAGGTTGTTCTCAAATGTCCACACTTTTTAAGTTAGCTTGTGTTTTTTTTGTTCGTTAGTCATACAAGGCACCTACATGGTTAGTCACAATAATGCACTGACCCACCAGTGGGTTTAGTGTGTCTCCTTAGTACTTGAACTTGAGACCTGCTGTTGAAATGCCTACGCGTCTTCAGTCAGCTAGCAGGCCAGACACATTTTCTAATGTAGCTTATCCATGTAAAAATGCTCTTATATTTTGGGATAGAACATGACATTCCACGCACATGTGTCATAGTGCATCTCCAAACCCTCGCATCCGTGGGCCACCATCAATCATCGAACGGCACATAAGCTGTTGTGCATGTGCACCATGTTTGATACATGCACGACATCCATCTTAGATGTCCCCCCACATGTGCCACCATTCTTTTGTGTTCTTTATTTCAAGTGTTTGGCAAAAGACATCGGGACATATTGTTTGGCAGGGCAATTTGTCTTGTCATATTGTCGGAGTCAGAACATTGCTTGCTACCATGGGGCAAGATTGCCTGCAACCCCGGATCCTGTTGTTGAAAGCTATGTGGGGCCATTGTGATGTTTATCGAAAATCCACACCGTCCATCCGTTTTCCCGGCTCATGTTTTAACATGAGCCTACAGGTGAGTCAGATCCGATACCCAAGCGGGCCACACGATAGGAAAAAGCCGGAAAGTAAATGCCTACCGTTGAAACCTTTCTGGGATGGATTGAAAACACAAACATGAGCCTGATCAAAAACTTCCATGGCCCACGAATGTTTCAACGGCCAGCATTTAATCCCCACTGTTTCCTGTTGTGTGGCCCATTTGAGTTTTGGATGGATTTCTCATAAAGATCATGGTGGGCCCCACTTAGATTCTGACAGGTTCCTGCCAAACAAGTCCTTGCTAATATGCCAAACTATTTCAGATGATTGCTGAGGAAGTTAATTTCATCTTTTCTTACGCCAACAACATCGGGTCAATTTTATTAGAATCTGACGGCTGAGATGATGCAACACATGAATCAGCATTACCTCATTAACCAATTTTGACCGTTCATCACATCCGATCCGTTGAATGTCAAGTCAGCAGATTTTCCTGAACATGGGTAAAAATGGCCAAGTAAAAAAGAACCTCTTATGATGCAAGTCTCTTTGAGGGATTTGGAATGGCCCACCTCCGATCATGAACTCATGGATTGCACATGACCCCAGAATCATTCTGATCCGTTGATCAAAAGGCATCTGATCAAGAGCCTAAAAAGATGGGCCGATAAGAGGAATTATACGGTCCTGATCATCCGCAGATGCATAGTTTGCTAAAATGCTTCTGCAAATTGAACCAATGGTTCGGTGATCAGGACCGTTGATGTGATGGTCTGGATAGGGTTTCCCCAAAAGTTACTGTCTTGAAGATCTCGACCCTTGGATGGTCAATTTTTATGACGTGGCATTCAACGATGGGATCCATGAACGTCTTGGATCTCGCACCCGCGTACGATGCTCACACGTGTGGTATCGTCTAGATGGATTTGCAAATCCATTATCAACGGCCCAGATCAATGGAAGAGGTCCCCAAATCAGTGGTTGTCATCTAGTTAAAGAGATTTTTCGGCTATGCCCATTCACTCGGCGCCCACCAAACGGCAAGTGGGGCCCACATACAAGCACGGTCGGCGGGACTCGGACTCGGATTCGGTCGTGACCCCTCCATTACCAGGCTGGATCCTGTGGATGCTGGAAAAAGATATGTGGGCCCTACCATGATACATATGTTTTATCTACGCCGTCCATCCATTTTTCCATGCCCTAAAATTTTAGGGCATGCTGAAAAAATGAGTCAGATCCAAATCTCAGGTAGACCACACCACAGGAAACAGTGGGGATTGAATGCTCACCATTAAAAACTTCTTAGTGCCCACAAAACTCTCAGATCAGGCCGATAGTTGTGTTTTCCTTTTCATCTAGGTATACGTAACCTAATTAACAGGCTGGATGGGGCCCTAGGAATATTTTAATGATGTACATTCAATCATCACTGTTTCTTATGGCATGGCCCACTTGAACTTTGGATCTTCCTTAATGTCGCTGCTTGCCCTAACCTGATCTGAAAAAATAGGTGGACTGCGCGGATAAAACACATACACATGGAAGAGTCCACGAAGCCCATTTTTTCTAGCGCCGACCAGTACCAAACTCGGTATTGGAGGGGTCACTACCGAGTCCGAGTACCGGTCGATGGGCGCGAGTTAGGTGTTACCCTATGAGCAGCTTAGTGGGTGTTACCATAACTGTGTGAGGTCCATATTGATGTAGTTTTTATATATCGATGCCGTTTATCTGTTTTTGCATATTATTTTAGGATTTTATCAAAAACACTAAAAAAGATCTAGATCTCAGGTGGACCACATCACTAGAAACAGTGAGAATAATCATTCAAAACGTTTTGTGGGTCAAAAAAGTTTTGTATCAATCTGATATTTATATTTTCCCTTCATCAAGACCTATTTACATTATAAAGAGATTGGATTGAAAATAAAAATTAATGAAACCTTACTATGTGCTCTTTGAAATTTTTAATGGTGGAGCACTGAATCACACTGTTTCTAGTGGTATGGTCCACTCGAGATTTAAATCTATATAATTTTTTGGCACGTCATCCTAAAATGGACGGTAGAAACGGATGGACGGCGTGGATATACAAAATATCATCCATGTGGGCCAAACGGTAGGTGTAACACCCACTAAGCTGTTCCCGGGGTAACACCTAATTCTCGCCCCCAGTCGTCAGCCCTCCGTATCAGAATTTCTCGCCCATCCCAACTCTTACGCGTCAGCTCGTCAGCAGTGCCACGTCATCCGACACGAAAACCGTGCCTACAGACCCGACGCGCCCGATACGCGTCAACCATGAAAAACCCGGAAGCGTTGACGCAAGAAGAAGCTTCAAATCCGGCTCTTCCGGCGCCGAAATTACCATAATGCTCCTAGACTTTTGCAAATGGATTAGTAGTAGCTGGGGAGGATTATGAGGTAATTGAGCTAAAAAAGGAACGGAGAAATCACGGGGTTAGCGAAATTCACAGAAATACCCCTGAAATTTCAAGTTCCCTTTATAGGGTCCTGAACCCGAGGATGTGAATAGTGTCCTTGGGTTTTATTTTGAACAAGTGGACCCCATTTACCCATGATCAAGAGCGTTCGAATGAATGGATTCCCATTGGATGGACCATGCACCAGATATCTCCAACGTTGCAATATCCTGGCCATGTGTTCATCGGCACGGTTTAAGTGATTTTGTAATCTTAGCCGTTCATTGCGGCATGGATGGAAAATTCCTACATTAGGAGCACGTGCAACAAAAAGATCTGTGGGGAATGGTTGTTACGTTTTGAGCTTGCATTGAGGCAGCGTAAAAGATGGACAAAGAGAATGGTTGTCACACAAATATTATGGTGGGCCTACATAGGGTTTTGTTGCACATGCTTTAATGGTTGTGAAAAATTCACACATAATATTCTGGAATTATTTATAAACGTGGATTATATGAATCTCATGTAACCCTGACGTTCCTATAAACCCTTAGGGCCGGCGCATATTGCAAATTATACATCAATAATCTAATAAAAGTACTGTTATTACAATTTTACAACATTTATATAACTAATTCAACCGTCAAATGCAAATGCAATGAGAGATAAGAAAGGGCTTATTTGGTTTAGTGAAATTCCTGAAAAATTAAAAGAAATATGTAATTATTATAAATACTTAACCTATCTATTAACATTAATTGCATTTAACTACTAATTCTCACATTTGGTTTCTTTTAAGTAAAATTATAATTTTGATATTTTTACATTACTTTAATATTAAATAATCATAAAAATATAGCCATGTCATTAATTGATTTAGTTTTTTATAGTAATTATATGAAAAGTGTAATGATTAGAACTTTTTATACTTATATCCTAAATAGATACACTACTCTTGCACTTGTTTGATCATTCTTGTATTTGTTTTGGTGATGGTAAAATTATAATGATGACACAATTTCTGTAAGGCTTGTTTGGTTTTCTAATGACAACCATAAATAATTGTAATGGGTCATAATTATTTACTTTTGTAATTATGTTCTCACATCACATATATTTTATCATAACAATAATTTTATTACATTGTTTGTTTTTATCCTAAAATTATTTTGAAAAATATTATAATTACATTTTACATTACCTCCTCCACCTACAAGTGTATTTAACTCCTTGATTTATGGGCCATATTTGTTATAATTTGAAAAAACGCCTGCAAATGACAATGATAATTCATTTATATTATATTTCATAGGAACTTGAAAAATTAAGTCAATCATGCTCTTAATTTATTAGGAATTTTATCAAATCAAATAAGCTTTAAAGAAATTCATAATCATACCAAATCAAATAAGCTTTAAAGAAGTTCATAATCATTACAATTTTACGTAGAAAATTAAGTCAATCATGCTCTTAATTTATTAGTGATTTTATCAAATCAAATAAGCTTTAAAGAAATTCAAAATCATTACTGTTCATTCAGAGGGATTTTTCAAACAGTGACCCACCATGGCATCTGATGAACGATCCAAATCTCATCAAGCAGCGGACCATCCAGGGAATCTGATGAACAATCCAGATCTCATCGAGCATTAGAATGAACCTTGCTCCACGGAGGCCACAGTGTTGGAAATAGACATCTTAGTGAACATTGCTAGAAGTTTTTATCCGTCTGTTTCTTTTGTGAATTGTGGCCCATCTGATGATTAGAGAGGCCTGAATCTTTTTTGAAAGCATGGATACACTAGGACCCACTGGATGGACGGCTTGGATCTCAAGCCAATGTGCCATACAGGCACACGTGATGGCGTGTAGATCAGATACCTTATACACGTGTTTGGGCTGTACTTTCATTGTTGAAACGTGCAGGATATTTTGTGTTGAAATAGTCGCTCTCTCGCCTGTCCCAGATCAAGCCTCTTATCAAGTGGGCCCCACATTTTAAATCGCATCCTTCAAAAAAAAAATCAGGCTGATTTGATAGTGAGGGAGGGAACACGTGTACCAAATAAATGAACGGTGGAGAGAAAAATAGCCAATGGTCCACATTCAATGTGCAAGTTTGGCCGACCTGATGATCAGAACATGGTGGGACCCACGTGATGTTCTGATCCATTGGATTTCTAAGACCCCCAAAACGAACGGTTGAAGTCGCTTCAACTTGCAAGAGCGTGTGGGGCACTTCCACGTGCGATACTCTTCATGCTTTGCTAAGCCCACGCACGTGTACAAGTCAGCTAAAGCACACGCTACACATGTGCCAACCTGGCGTTTGTGTATAAGATCTTATCCATTCACAAGAGGTATACCACTATTTCAGTTCTTTCACCCAAGTATTAGATCGATCCGATCCTCAGGTGGGCCACATTTTTTTCTAAACCGCACATCCTATATTCTGAGCGGACGAGATTTATTTTTGAGAAATAATATGCACATGGTCAGAATCACCTTATGGACGGCTTGGATATAACACCTGTCAGTCAGGCTAGCACGTATGGTAGCATGTGCATTAGCAGCCTTGTACACGCGGGTGTGGGCTTAGCAAAGTGATTTCATTTGTAAGGTTAATGAAGACTTTTTCTTCATCTAGTGAAGATCCTACGGTTGATCAAGTAGGTCCTACTAGGGATGGACCAAAGCACAAAAGAGCAATCCGAACCGTCAGATTGGACCACTTCCGAGGCTTATAACTGGTGGGGTGGAATTTAAAATAATAAAAAAAAAAAAAAAAGGATTTACCCTCAAACCGCCCATGTGAAAAGTTATGGTGTGGCCACAAGCGGTTTTGTTGCACATACTTGAATGGTTGTGGAAAACTCATACATAATGGTCCTGGAATTATTTATAAACGTGGGTTATATGAATCTCATGTAACCCTGACATTCCTATAAAACCTTAGGGCTTGCGTGTGGATTTCAAATTATACGTTAATAATATAGTAAAAGTACTGTTAGTACAATTTTACAACATTTGTATAAGTAATTTAGCAGCCAAATGCAAATGCAACGAGAGATAAGAAAGGGCTTATTGGGTATTTCATATAAAATTAAAGGAAATATATAATTATTATAAATATTTTACCTATATATTAACATTAGTTGCATTTGACTACTAATTTTCACGTTTGGTTTTTTTTTAAGTAAAATTATAATTATAACATTTTTACGTTACTTCAATATCAAATAATCATAAATATATACTCATGTTGTTATTTGATTTAGTTTTTTTTTTATAGTAATCATATGAAAAGTGTAATGATTATATATATATTATATATATATATATATATATATATATATATATATATATATATATATATATATATATATATGACTGGTCATTCTTCTATTTGATTTGCCCATGATAAAATTACAATGATGACATATCTTCTTTATGGCTTGTTTGGTTTTCTAATTACAATCATAATTAATTCTAAATGGGTCATAATTATTTATTTTTGTAATTGTGTTATCACATCACATATATTTTACTATAACAATGATTTTGCCACATTGTTTGTTTTTATCCTAGAGTCATTATGAAAAATGTTACAATTACATATTACATTACCTCCTCCATTTACAAGTGTATTTGACTCCCTAATTTATGGGCATATTTGTTGTAATTTGAGCGATCACTTGCGAATGACAATGATAGTTTATTTATATTGTATTTCATAGGAAATTGAAGGTTAAGTCAATTATGCTCTTAATTTATTAGAAATTTTACCAAATCAAATAAGCTTTAAAGAAATTCATGATCATTACAATTTTGCATTATATTATGTAAAAAAAAATTTCATTTAAACACATAAGTTTGCATATTTGTTATATATTATTTGACATTGAAGTAATGTAAAAATATCTTCATTATGATTTTTATCAAACCTAAATGCTTATTAGATGTGAGCCCGTGATAGAGTAATAGAATAATAATTTTACATACATGAATTTTTACTTTTCATCATACACCCTACATTTAACAAGCACATTGTGCCGCGCTTTCGTTTGATTATAAAAGAAATTTTGATACTAAGTCTCTCTTGCATGGCCCACTTGCGCACCCCACGGCTAAGTAAACCATACATATGTTTCATGTTAACAACGATGGCTGACCTATATCTAGAAACAAGATCCAATAATATGGGCCCATAGAACCTTCTAAGGCTATATTGTCCTTCCACACAATTTTAAAATCAAGGGTGGTTGTGTCAATTTTCATGATCTTCCATGTCATCAGCCTATAAGATAGGGCCAAGTTCTAGAAACTGCCTTAATCTATTTATTCAAATGACGAAATTGCCCTTCTCAGTTGTTGTTGTGTCCAAAAATCCCACGTGAAATTCTCATCTATTTTCACTCTTTCGTATTTTTTACACGTGTTATATCACGTGCAGGGTTTTAGTAACGGCCGTTATAACGTTTAAGGGAGAAAACTTCGATTGTCCGGCGAAGTATGATATTCATGCTCTTGAGAACTGTAGCAGTGTGCTACTCGAAAAGGCTTTGTGGGCCCAACCAGAATGTATGATTTTTTATCCACACCGTCCATCTATTTTTCCAGCTAATTTTAGGAAATGAGCCAAAAGATTAGGCCAATCCACCTTAGGTGGACCACACTAAAGGAAAAAGTTGTAATTGAACACTCACTATTAAAAGCTTTTCAGGGACTACAAAAGTTTTGGATCAAGCTGATATTTGTATTTTCCTTTCATCCAAGTCTGTGCGACCTAATCAACAGGTTGGATGCAAAATAAATATTACAGTGGGCTCTAGGAAGTTTTTAATGGTGGACATTCAATCTCCACTCTCCACTGTTTTCTGTGGTGTGGTCTGCTTGATATTTGGATCTGCCTAGATTTTTTGGGTCATGTCCTACAATGAGCTGGAAAAATAATGGACGGAGTAGATAAAACACATACATCATGGTGGGGCCCACAGAGCCATGTGTACAGTCTTCGAGTGCATGCATATAAAACCATCACACTCTTGAGTAGTAATTTAGACACGTCTATGTTGGATCCCAGCCATTGGATGTATCCACTGACGTTATAAGTGTTTTAACAAGGAGCGGATTAGGTGAGACCCGGCATCACCTAAGAGGGTGCGGCCCTTACCGTGGGGTTACCGTGAGGCCCACCTTGATGTATGTATTAAGTATCCACCTCGTCCATTTTCCAAATCATTTTAGGTCATTATCCCAAAATTTTAGCAGATCCAATTACCAGGTGGACCATACCATAAGAAACAGTGGTTATTGACCCTTAATAGGCCACGGAAGCTTTGGATCAATCTGATATTTGTTTTTACCCTTCATCCATGCTTATGTGACATTATCAATAGATTGGATGGTAAATAAACACTAAGGAAACATTAAAGTACGCCCTAAGAAGTTTTTAATGGTAGGATGGCCAATCACCACTGTTTCTTATGGTATGGTCCACCTTATTATTGGATCTACTTCATTTTTGGGATAATGCCATAAAATGGTATGGTCCACCTTATTACTGGATCTACTTCATTTTTGGGATAATGCCATAAAATGAACTGGAAAAACGGATGGACGGCATGGATAGACAATATACACATCAAGGTAGGCCCCACGGTAAACCCGCGGTAAGGGCCCTAGCCAGGGTCTCACCTAATCCGATCTGTTTTAACTGCCGTTAGACTAGGATATTGTCACGGTAGTGGCATTCCCTGGTCGCAAGCGGATTGGATGGTGACCCCAACACCAACTCAGCTAGTTGATGTTGGGCTCTGTGGGGCCCAATGTGATGTATGTGTTTTATCCGTGCCGTCCATCCGTTTTTCCAGATCATTTCAGGGCATGAGCCCAAAAATGAAGTAGACCAAAATCTCAAGTGAACCACACCACAGGAAAGAGTGGTGATTGGATGCCCACCATTACTCATGACTTGAGCTTCGGATCTGCTTCTTTTTTGGACTAACGCCTTAAAATGAGCTGGCAAAACCGATGGACGGCGTGTATATAAAACATATATATCAAGCTGGGCCCCACAACGCCCAACACCATCGTATAGTAAACTGTAGGCGCTGTAATGTCTAAGCTAGCTGGAAACGGTTTATCTAACAATTATTTGATATCAGAAACCGCCCATGTGGAAAATGAGATCCAGACCGTTCATTAGGTGGAAAATTCAGTGGATGTACGGTAAGGCAAGTATGGCACTGATTGGACAATCTTTACCCTCCAACATAGGATTACTGTTCATTCAGAGGGAATTTTCAAACAGTGGCCCACCATGGCATCTGATGAACGATCCAAATCTCATCAAGCAGTGGACCATCCAGGGAATCTGATGAACGATCCAGATCTCATCAAGCATTAGAATGAACCTTGCGCCACGATGGCCACAGTGTTGGAAACAGACATCTTAGTGAACATTGCTAGAAGTTTTTTATCCGTCCGTTTCTTTTGTGAATTGTGGCCCATCTGATTATTAGAACGGGCTGAATCTGTTGTGAAAGCATGGATACGCTAGGACCCACTGAATGGACGGCTTGGATCTCAAGCCAATGTGCCATACAGGCACACGTGATGGCGTATAGATCAGACACCTTATACACGTGTTTGGGCTGTACTTTCATTGTTGAGACGTGCAGGATTTTTTGTGTTGAAATCGTCACTCTCGCCTGTCCCATATCAAGCCTCTTCTCAAGTGGGCCCCACATTTTAAATCGCATCCTTCAAAAAAAAAATCAGGCTGATTTGATAGTGAGGGAGGGAACACGTGTACCAAATAAATGAACGGTGGAGAATAAAATAGCCAATGGTCCACATTCAATGTGCAAGTTTGGCCGACCTGATGATCAGAACATGGTGGGACCCACGTGATGTTCTGATCCATTGGATTTCTAAGACCCCCAAAACGAACGGTTGAAGCCGCTTCAACTTGCAAGAGCGTGTGGGGCACTTCCACGTGCGATACTCTTCATGCTTTGCTAAGCCCACGCACGTGTACATGTCAGCTAAAGCACACGCTACACATGTGCCAACCTGGCGTATGTGTATAAGATCTTATCCGTTCACAAGAGGTATGCCACTATTTCAGTTCTTTCATCCAAGTATTAGATCGATCCAATCCTCAGGTGGGCCACATTTTTTTCTAAACCGCACATCCTATATTCTGAGCGGACCGAGATTTATTTTTGAGAAATAATATGCACATGGTCAGAATCACCTTATGGACGGCTTGGATATAACACCTGTCAGTCAGGCAAGCACGTATGGTAGCGTGTGCATTAGCAGCCTTGTACACGCGTGTGGGCTTAGCAAAGTGAAGTCATTTGTAAGGTTAATTAAGACTTTTTCTTCGTCCAGTGAAGATCCTACCGTTAATCAAGTAGGTCCTAATAGGGATGGACCAAAGCACAAAAGAGCAATCCGAACCGTCAGATTGGACCACTGGAATTATAAAAAAATAAAAAATAAATAATAAAAAAATAAAAGATTAGCCCATCAAACCACGGGCAAAGTGACAATAGTCCTATAATCAGATGGCCAGGATTGTCCGGTTGGTATGTTTCTAGCATGGCCCACCAATGGTAGGCCTAGCTAGATGGGGCCACTCTCTGGGGAAAAAAGCTGGGTTTTTTCAAATCATCTAAGAAACGCGCTGGCTGCTTTGACTGGCATCCATTTGCAGTCTACTTCCAGATTCATCAACGTCAAGGAGATTGAGATTCAAAATCTGTTGTGATACCTGCCCGGGTTGTGTGTTTTTCTGTCTTTAATGGTTTTCCTTCATTGTTCTCCTTGCTTCTTCCTCTTTCTTTCCTTTTCGTCTTTTCTGTTTCTTTCGTAGTTTCTTCTTCCTTTTCTTTTATTTTTAGATTGGCTAGCGACCCTCTTTGGTCCCCACCATAATGTATGCGTTTCATCCATGCCATCCATCCATTTTTTTCAAATCATTTTATGGCATGACTAAAAAATTAGGTAAATCTAAATCTCAAGTGGACCACATCATAGGAAACAATGTAGATTAAACGACCACAATTAAAAATTTATTGGAGGCACAAAAAGTTTTGGATCAAGCTGAAACTTGTTTTTTTCCCTTCAATCTAGGTCTATATGACCAAATCAACAGGTTCGATGTCAAATTAATATTACAGTGGGCCTTAGAAGGTTTATAATGGTGGACATTCAATGGCTACTGTTTCCTGTGATATGGTCCACCTGAGATTTGGATCTGCCTCATTTTTGGGATGAAGCCTTAAAATGATCTGAAAAAAAAAATAGACGGACTGGCATGATAAAATAAATACATCATGGTGGGGCCCACGGAACACCGTTCACTAGCCAGGTTGCTCGTGGCAGCGTCACTAGCCAAACCGCATCTGTCATTATGTCCTTCGATCAATAGGAAGGATTTAATAACTTAGCCTGAGGCTTTGCTAAGCCTGATTTCCAGGCCAACCGATCCACACTATGGGACCCATGTAAGCCGACGGCTAGGATCGCATGCGGACTCATGCATAGGCCTGCATACGAGTTGGGTTAGGGTCGGGTTGGGCCCAATCCTAGACCGTACCTAAACATATTTTAAAGGTTCGGGTTTCAGTCCGGGTCGTGATCGAGTTAGGCTGACCCAACCCTAACCCTAACCTACCCTACTTCCAAAAGGGTCAACCCTAACCCTACCCTACCCTACTTGCAAAAGGGTCAACCCTAACCCTACCCTACCCTATATGCTAAATAGGGCAGGGTCAGGTTAGAACTAAAACATTTTTGGCCCACAAAAGGTTTTCAATGAAAATTAACCACAGTTTCGTGTGGTGTGGTCCACATGATATTTGTATCTACTTCATTTTTGGTACCATGGCCCAAAATAATCTATAAAAGAAGATGGACGGTGTGGATCTATAATTCATACGTTGAGGTAGGTCCAAACGTTCAGGCTCTCGCCTGCATCGCTGGTTATGGGGTCTCATCAAAGTTACTCTCCCGTGAGATCTCATATGTGATACGGACTAGGATTGTTTCAACAGTTTTTGCGCTGGGAGGCTAGGTGGGGACCACCGTGATGTTTGTGAGAAATCCAACATGTCCATTCATTTATTAGAAGTTGTCATCTAAAGTTCCAATTTTTGGGGCGGTTCGGGTCGGGCGGAACGGGTTGGACAAAGGCGGAGCTAGGATTTTCTTCAAGAGGGGGCAAGGCACAAGCATGAAGCAATGGTGGGCACCATTGTCCCCACAATTTCTATGATGGGTCCATTTGAGCTTTGAATATGCCCTTTTCTTTTTATCAAGCCATGAAATGATCTCTCTAAATGGTTGGACTGGTGTGGATACAACACATACATCACGGTGGGCTCCATAGAATTGGTGACGTCACTTCATGGCGAGACCACCACTGAGCCATCAAAGTTGGATGCTGTTTTCTTTAGCAGGGAGTTCCTGCTTTGGGAACGTAGGTGGGCCCACTGTGATGTTTGTGAGAAATCCACCCCGTCCATCAATTTTGTGAGATCATTTTAGGGCATGCCACCAAAAATAAGCCGGATCCAAGACTCAAGTGGGCCAAAAATGTAAGGATTGAACTATCACAATTAAAACATTCATGCGGCCACAAAAGTTTTGAATCAGTCTAATATTTATGTTTTTAGTTCATCCAAGTAGGAATGAAGCTACGAACGGTATGGATGGCATATAAACATCACTGTTGACTCTAGGGAGGTTTCAACGGTAGGAATTTCCTACCCACCTTTTCCTTTAGTGTGGCCGCTTGAGTTTGGGATACAACTCATTTTCGGTCTCATGTCCTAAAATGAGCTTAAAAAAAAAAAAAAAAAAAACAAATGCACAAGCTGGATTTCTCACAAACATCATAGTGGGACCCACCTAGATTCCCAGGACCCACCTAGATTCCCAGCACAAGAAATTACTGCCAAAGGAAATTAGCGTCCGCAAAGCTATTCCAGATTTCCTGCCGACTAGGCACCTACCAAGCCGTAACTTGAACGGACAGGTCTTATCAGAAGCTCCGTGAGGCCATGGTAATTCATATGTTTCATCCAAGCTATTCATCTGTTTTGAAAGATCATTATAGTGCTTGAGCCCACAAAAGAGGTAGATCGAAGGCTCAACTAGACCACACCATATGAACATGGGGATTGAACTCTTTCGGTTGAAAACTCAAGGGGCATTTGTCCACCTTACCCCTACGTGGCTCCACCCCTAGTATTGGGTATACGATGGTTGGGATACGGGTCAGGTTGGCAGGTTTGGCATGTACCCTAAATTGTACCTAAATTAAAAATGATCCAGCCACATCCACCCAAGACGAACCATTTTCTCTACCGGTCAGCACAGATCAGGTTTCTACGCGGTCGGGTCCGGCGGGGCAGATGTGCCGCCCTAGTCATGCATGCCACATGCAAGTGAGTTTTGTAACACATTTTTATGACCGAGAAACGATGCAGGGGGCTATGTGTGTGGATATCTTCCATGCACATAGCTGCATTTCAACTGGTCATATTCACATCACCAATCTGGTCCCTCCATTAGATCTAGTCTAATCTACTTTCATTAAAATATAAAATCTACAGAAATCGAACGGTCCTAAACATCTGTGACTCGAACTATCTTTAATGAGTAATCTTGTTCGTCAATTTTGGCATGCCACTGAATGGATGGTTTAGATCATCCGATAAGTATGGTTTTTTTAATTCTCCTATAAAGATCTTGACTAGACCTAATGGACGGTCATGATAAGTGATGTGGGTGCCACATACTCCAAATGCAACTACGTGCATGGTAACGTTTTCATGCACTCAGCCTACTGAATCACTGCTCGTAGTCGTCTTTAGGGAGCGCGACTTGGCTGCAACCCCGGAACCAGCGATGTGGGTGAGACCCTAACCGTAGGGCCCACCTCGATGTATACATTATATCCACGCCGTCCATTTGTTTTTTAAGCTTATTTTAGACCGATGCTTTTAAAAACGAAGCAGATGAAAATTTTAAGTGGACCACACCACAGGAAACAGTGATTATTGACCATTAAATACTTTTCAGCGGCCACTAAAGTTTTGGATCAAGCTGATATTTGTTTTTTCCTATCATCCAGGTCTGTGTGACGTCATCAACAGATTGGATGGACAATAAACATCAGCCTAGAAAGTTTTTAATGGTGTGCATTCAATGCCCACTCTTTCCTGATGTATGATCCACCTGAAATTTTTATCTGCTTCATTTTTGGGACCATCCATTAAAATAATCTGGAAAAATAGATGGACGGTGTGGATATATAATACATACATCGAGGTGGGCCCTACGGTAAGGGTCCCACCCATCGCAGCCAAGTAAGGTTGTTATTTTAAGTAACCGAGTACAATCTATTTTTTTATTCCTTAAAATCCCCCCAAAAGTAAACACGCTTGCAAGGGCATTTTGGTCATATAAAAAGTCAAGGGACAAACACGGAATTTCAATATCCATATGGACATTGAGATACAGGAATTATTTAAACAAATACACATGTATTCCATATTTTCCATTATTTAGAGAGAAGGTAAGGGTGGTTGGTGAAGATTGAATTATTTGAACCCAAAGCCTTCTTTTAAGTCTTCAAATCCAAAAGCCCATCTCCACCACTTAATCATCCAATCAGCCACCTCTTCTTTTTGGGCGGCTCTGATAAGACATGGCCTAGCTCCGTTTTTCTAACCATTGTCGAACTTCATTTTCGCATTTCTGTCGCTTCTTCTTCTTTGGCTCCGTCACCGGACTGTGTTTCCTTCTGCGTGTTGGGATTTGATAGGCATATGCACCACCAATCAAATCAAATCAAATCAAATCAAATCGCCGCTTCTTCTCCTACGGCTGTGACAAGATATTGCCTGTCTTTCGCTTGTGTAGACATCATTGTGTTGTGTTTTTTTTGGGATTTTTATTGAATTGGGTTCGCTGCTCCGACGTATCATTTGGGTGTTTGCGATTTGATAGGCATTTCCACCGCCAATCTGCCATTTGGGTGTTTGAGATTTTACAGGCATTTCCACCACTAATCGAACTCCTCTTTTTTTCTCCTGCTCTGACAAGAAATTAGCCAGCTTTTGATTGTCCAATCATCGCCACTCTTACCTAACATTTGGGTGTTTGAGATTCGACAAGCAATTCCACCACCTCTTCTTTCGCGTCCGACATCAATCAAATCACACCGCTCTACAGTACCATTTGGGTATTTGAGATTTGATAGGCATTTCAAATCACCACCTCTTCTTCGCCGGCTCAATCGAACGCGGCCCGTTTTTGGGTGTCTCCTACATTTATTCATCCGGCACACACCCCAAGTTAGATTGCATTCATTGATCTGGTCTGAGATTCCCAACACATCTTATCAAGATGTCCTCCAAAATTGCATGGCGATCTTTTATTCCCTGTTGCATGAGAGTTGCCAATGAGCCATCATGTAAGCCCGACCCACTCAAGAAGCGGGTCGTGGCTAAACAAACCTCTTTCCAAAGGCTATCCTATTCGGACTTAAGCAACCCGGCGTCGCCGCTCTCGCCCGAAGACCTCTCCCTCTCTCTCATTGGCTCGAACCTCTACGTCTTCACCCTTAGCGAGCTCCGGCTAATCACCCAAAACTTCTCGTCGAACAATTTCCTCGGAGAGGGCGGGTTCGGGCCCGTCCATAAGGGCTTTGTCGACGAAAAGGTTCGACACGGTCTCAAGGCTCAGTCCGTGGCTGTCAAGATCTTGGACTTGGAGGGTTCACAAGGCCATAGGGAGTGGCTGGTGAGAATTACCAAAATTCCCTTGCCGTCGGTTCGCCGGTTTTTTAATGTTTGTACATTGAATTATAAGTTTTGAAGATTTTTTTCGGTATGTTTCGCAGGCGGAAGTTATTTTTCTCGGGCAATTGAGACACCCACATCTTGTGAAGCTCATCGGATACTGCTGCGAGGACGAACACCGAGTCTTGGTATACGAATACATGGCGCGTGGTAGCTTGGAACATCATCTTTTCAAAAGTAAATAACTTTCCGGCCTGTTAAAATACTATAATTTACGATCGGTGACGTGTGTTTTCGTAGCGTTTTGTTATGTTTGTGTATCAGAATGTGTCGGCCATGTCGTGCCGTATCGGTATCATTGTTACACTATTTGTAACATGGGTGTGGAGATTACTACTTAAAATGAGTCAATGTAGGGTCGAATTATGGTTACATGACTCGACAACTCGGCATTGATTTGGGATAACTCGGGTCACTAGTCGGGTATTCGGAATCGAATACGTGACTAGTTCAATCACTAGTCGAGCCGGGGATGACTCGAACTGAATTGGGTGTGTACCGAGTCTGAGTTGACTCGGACAAGCCGAGCGAGAGTTGTCCAAGTCTTAAAAGCATGGGTAGAGTGATACGCCGGGTATCTCCATAAGGGGCATTTTGGTCCAAGGGTATTATAGGAATAAAGGTGTAAAAAGGGTTACACCAATACAGCTTGCTAGTCTGTGTTTGGTGAGAAAGTAGGTTGAAACTTTCCAAATCCATTCGATGAGAGAGAATCAGTCAAAGAGATTCCTTGCTTGTAATGACCAAATTACCCTCCCTATTTTTCTCGCCCACGTGTCACATCTGTAGGACATCCGAACCGTGCAAAAGTTGGGCCCCACCATGAATATCATCTATCCTGAAGATCAGGCCGATCCACTTGTTAGTTGGGTTGCACCTGCATGTTGAATCAAGACCACAGACTGTCCGTCTATTTTGACGGCTTGGCCCACTTAATGAGTGGACGGGCTTAATTTTAGATTGATCATCTTCATAGTGGGGCCCACGGTTTGTATGGCTCAGATGTGCTAGGGAATGGTCATATTAGCAGGAAAGAGGGGACTGCATGCTAAGTTTACATGCAGCCGGCTTAGCTGATTAGTTCTCTTGAGTGAGATTGCAGAACCCAAGTTAACAGCTAAAAAAAATTAAGAAATGTTCACATCCAGCCGGTTGGACGATTAGTTTCCATCCAGCCAGCAGATAACTTCAAACCTATCATGTGTGTGCAACATCTAAACCGTACAATAGGTTGGGCCCACCATGGGGAGTGGAGTCTGCCTGATGGGTGGATGGAGATAATTTTTGAAAAAAACCTGATCCCCATGGTGGGCCCAACCTATTGGACGGGTTGGATTTCAGACGCACATGAGATGTTCAAAGTTATTGGTTGGGTGGCCAGTAACTTATCATCCAACCATTGGATGTTAGCATTGGGTCAATGTTGCTTTGATCTGGGCCATTTTCAGGCCCAATAACAATCTATCTAGGCCATAGCCCAAGGGTGCCTAAAGACCCAACAAGTAGACCTTCTTTAAGGTGATTGGATTGGGTGCTGGCTAGTGGACCAGGCCAGGCCTGCTCCTTTTTCATTGGCTTGCCTTGAACAAACCTCAGCACAGCTGCCCGGCCAGGCCCATAGGCACTCTAATTGTCGGCATTTTTTGTGAAAATAAGAGGATTTTGTCTAATCTCCTTATTCATGCAGGATTTTCAGCTTCTTTGCCATGGTCGGCACGTCTGAAAATAGCGGTCGGAGCCGCCAAGGGCCTTGTTTTCCTGCACGAAGCAGAGAAACCCGTCATTTACCGTGATTTTAAAGCTTCCAACATCTTGTTGGATTCGGTAAGCTTCTCATTTCTCAACCTTTCAATTTAGTTTAGTACATGGGCCCACAAACCAAGGGTTTAAAGACTCCGATGAGTTTGGTGTAACTAGCCCGAGTCGACTCGGACTTGGTCGGACCCAATCCAAGAGTCAGAAGTGAAAATAGGGGGGACTCGGACACGACTCGGCCAATCACGACTCAACTGAGTTCCGACTGGGTCTTAGTGTTGGAAGTGGGCCCCAGGGCTCAGTGGGCCCAGACTGTTGATTAGTCGCCCTCTCTATGAATGGACCAGTCCCTGGAAAATCTCCCAAAATGGTACAATTCAAAACCTTAGATCAGTGACCTGCAAATAGGTGGTTGAAAGAGATGAAAAGGGCAGAAATGGTGCAACATTCAGCTGAGAAAGGCTAAGCTTTACAGTGTGGCCCAGCACATCAATGGTCTGGATCACTGTAACATGGATCCATTATTGTAATAAACGGTCCATTTTATAATTGCTCAGGAAATGGAAAACTGCTACAAAAATCATTAATGGATTCTCCCATCTAATTTCAGGATTATGCAGCTAAGCTTTCGGATTTCGGTCTAGCAACAGACGGTCCCGAAGGAGACGACACCCACGTATCGACTCGGGTCATGGGCACGCAGGGCTACGCCGCACCCGAATATGTCATGACAGGTAACGGCTATTCTTACTATGGTTTTCGGCATGTTTGGAAGTACCTCAAATTTCTAGTACTTCAATTGAACGGAATTTTTATTTTTTGGGGAGAAGAGTTGAATTTGTAGTCATTTTCACTAAATCATAGCCATTGATTTTTCGACAATTTCACAGGCCATTTAACGGCAAAGAGTGATGTCTACAGCTTCGGGGTCGTCCTCCTGGAGATACTAACAGGAAGGCGGTCCATGGATAAGAGTCGTCCAAGAGGAGAACAAAATCTTGTTGAGTGGGCCAGGCCTAAGCTGAATGACGGTCGGAAGCTCGAACGGATAATGGACCCGAAGCTTGACAGCCAATACTCCCCCAAGGCCGCCCAGAAGGCAGCTGCATTGGCTTATCTGTGTCTGAGCCACCATCCGAAATCGCGGCCCACCATGAGCGCCATTGTCAAAATTCTGGAGCCACTTCAAGACATGATGGATGACATACCATCTGGGCCTTTCGTTTACACGGTAGGGGTCGAGAGTTGCAAAGATGAGGAAGTGACAAAGGCTATGGTGAAAGAGAATGGTGGCGACCGTCGTGGTCACAGACACCGGCTCCGAGCACCTGCAACCATAGCAAATGAAGATGGCAAGGAAGATGATGCGAGAAGAACCACGGCTAAGGAGAACGGCCACCGCCACCGCCACCATGATCAAAGACACCAGCTCCATTCCCCAGCAGCCATAGCCAATGAAGACAGCAAGGACGACACCAGAAAAGCTGCAACAAAGGAGAACGGACTCCGCCACTATGGTCAAAGGCCCCGCATCCATCCACCCACAACCGCATTGTCAAGCTACCACTCCGACACTGCCCTTTACAAGAACTCCATCAATGATCTGAACAAAAACAGTCCGAGACAGCGGCACAGGGGAGCATAGGTTAGTGATTTTCAAACTTCACTGTACATAACAGAGAGAGAGAGAGAGAGAGAGAGAGAGAGAGAGAGAGAGAGAGAGTTTCAATGTGTGCAGATGGCTTTTCAATGTGTGCAGATGGATTTTCAAGGTTTGCAGATGCCGCGATTTGTGGCTATAGCGGGAATTAGAGTCAGATGAGTGAATCAACACATACCTGTAAAAGGCTCCAAAGCCTGTTTGATGTAATCGTTGGATATTTCGAAATTCTTTCCATAAATAAATCCATTGTTTAGAGTGAGGATTTTATTAATCTGAAATGGCATTTGGGTAGTAAAGAATTCCATCAGCAGCAGACTGGATCCAATTGCTCTACCAGCAACATGTAATAAAAAAATAAAATAAAATAAAATAAAACAACCCCAATACTACTACATCGACGTCATTGTCGTTGTCATCACACGCGCGCATGCATGCATGCACACAAATCTGCCACTTGATGAAATCAAAACCAATCTTTACAGTAACACTGACGTCTTGCTAGTGTCTCTTTGATTGTATAACTGGATATGAAAATGCATTGATTCATGAAAAGGTTGCACTTAAGTGTTCTAGAAGTTACTATACCGCATGTGATGAAGAGAATGGTATGGAGAGCTCATTCGTAATGGAGAGAGAGAGAGAGAGAGAGAGAGAGAGAGAGAGAGAGAGAGAGAGAGGACGGTTTGGGAGAATTGAAATCTTTTCTCATCAGCGACAGGATATTATCATACATTGAAGCTGTACAAGGTTTTTCATCACGAATTCTACGAAAGTACAGCCATTGTAGAAATGATGCCATCATTGTCATATCCAACAAGTCATCTTGGTCAAAATGCTTAGCTTTCTTGATGCCTGAGAACGTCAATGCTGTAGATTGGAAGGTTCGACGAAAGGAGGGATGAAGATCGCGATTGATGGAGGCATAAACAACGGAAGGGAAGCACAAGGAGAGCAATGATCTCAAATAGCTTGTAGTGCACTGAGGATGATGGTACAAATCACAGTTCTAAAGCTTGCTGACTCGACTTGAAACTTGGCGAGCCAAGTCACTGGAAACTCAGTGTTGGGCTTGACTTGACAGCAACTCAGAAGGACTCGTCATGCCAACTCAACCATTCTGAAAGACTAAACTCGAAACTCAGCCGAGTCAACTCGACTCGATGAGATTTCAAGCTGAGTCACTGAGAAACAGTGTTGGGCTTGACCTGACAGCAACTCAGAAAGAGTCGTCAAGTGAAAGTCGACCACTCAGAAAGACTCAAACCACATCACTCAATAGGTACATTGATTATTGATAAAATATTTTGGAGAGGGAGGAAACCAAACCCACAACCTCTGCCTAAGGGAGACGTGGGCTTTTACCAATCCGTTGTGTAGTGGTTTGATGACAGGTTTTCTGTTTTGTATTCCTGATATAGATTCTGACTACTTCAAATACATTCCTAATATTTTAATTAATAATTATCAAGTGTCAAGTCGAGTCAGGTCGAGTCTTCCAGTCAGCCAGACCCAACGGAACATCAAGTCGAGTCGAATTTTTGGGTTTTCAAACTATGGTTCAAATTAAGATGAATACAAGAACTAGAAACACATCAATTAACATTACAAAATTGGAATTCTAAAACATGACATTGAGAAATTAGGAATGTGTTTGTGGTTGGCGCTCAAGATGGAGCATCCGGAATTAGCATTCCTCATGGGAGCATGTGTAGAGAATCAGAAGTTGCAGATTACAAAAAAGATTTTTCAAGGATTGTGGAACCTGACAACTCATGGATGTAAATGGTGAGAGTCACATGAATGGATCCACCCATCACTCAGAAGACCCACAAGTTCATGAGGACATGTTGGTCATTTTGGAATTAACTGAAATGGCAGGGGTAAGAAAGAGTTCTCTTGGACGTGACGATGATGACGGATGGACAGGGACTCTTGACCAGTGGCATATAATAATGATTGGCCACTTCGTCATCTCCTATTTAGAGAAAATTCACCGCTTCATAAAATCAAATTGACCATTTCTTGCAACATGGACGTCTCACCAAAACTACAATTTTTTATTTTATTTGAGAGGTAACATGAAATTTATTATAAAAAAAAAACCACCAAAAGGCGAGGAAAAAATATCACCCAAAAACTACAGAAACTAGGAGGAAAGGTCAACGGACTTTGCTGCTGGATCAGAGGCTTTGCACAGTGCATTTGGGTTTTTAGTTTTTAGTTCTGATAAGTGGGGCCCAAACTTTGGTAATCTAAAGCATTGATCTGCAATGACCCACTGTGGATGGATCCTGCCCTAAAGGTGTCCTCGATTGGAATTACAGGATCTTGGATCAAAAGCTTTACACAGTACATTCTGGTTTTTAGTTTAGATAAGTGGGGCCCACAGTTTAGAAAAATCTAAAACATTGGTCTGTTATGACCCACTGCAGATGGATCATGCCCTAAAGGTGTCCTGGATAGGATAATCCTAAGCTTTTGGTTTCTGGAGTATAAATACAGTTAATAAGAGAAATCCGGCAACTGTTTGTATTCAACCCAACTTTGCTAGCTCAGATCATCAGGTGCGGGAGGATTTTAGGGCATGGTCAATCCACGATGGGATGCAATAGACCAATGGTGTGGATTACCAAATCATGAGACCCATTTGTCAGAACTGAAAAGCCGAATATACTGTGGAAAGCATCATTTCTGGATCCCCTATAATTCCTTAATTGTGGAAAGGTGTTGCTTCCATCTTCTGGAAGAAATGCACACGAAGCGGAGAATGGTCAAATGAGCTGATACCTGACAGAGAGATAAGTTTGGGAGATAATAGAATTTTCTTCTCATCAAGCATGGAATATTAAAACACCAAGGCTGCATTCAAAAGTGGGGACCAACACAAGTACTCAGAGCTGCATCGAAGAAAAAGGTGAGGAATTCGGACCGAATGTTATTATATCTTGCTCTCCAAGTTAGAGCAGAAGGTCCAAACAAAAATATTTTTATAAAGTTTTCGCTATATATATATCGGGGAATGCCAATGTCCCCACATTCATGGGGTGGTTAGAACATTCCTAAAGCTATTAAATGACACATGGGATGACCAATCATTGATTTGGACCCATCCATTCATTAATATAAATAGGAGCAACCATAAGGCAAAAATCAAATCAACCAGATGATCCTAAACATCTAATCGGTTATCATGGATAACGGAAGTCGAGATTGAGAGGAGAAAAAAAAATTAGGTCCAAATATCATCTTGAAACATCTATTCGATAGATCCCACTTTTGTATTGCTCATGATTCCAAAGTAGCACTTTGGTTTGATGATTATAAACAATTGATGCAATATGGCTAATAAAAAAATGAACAGTTACAAAAGATCCTTATTCAAAGGGTTAGGACCATTCAATCAGTGTGAATATTGCACCATGGCTTACTCGCAATAGTACTATCAATAGACCTTCCAAGGTTCCCACCTTCATGGAGAGGTTAGCATGTCCTCAAAGCTGTTAAGCGACACATGGGACGCTGATCATCTATTTGGACCGTCCATTCACTCACACGAATACGAGCAACCCCCCATAGGGCAAAAATCACATCAACCAGATGATCCTAAACATCTGATCAATATCATGGATAAAGGACAGTCGAGATTGAGTGGAGAAGCAAAGTAGGTCCAATCATCATCATGAAACGTGTATTAAATAAATCCCACTATATTGCTCATAATTCCAAAGTAGCACTTTAGTTTGATGATTCATATATTGCTCATAAAAAATGGAAAGTCATAGAAAAATTGGCCTCATTCAAGAGGGTTAGGATCATCAATCAGTGTGAAAATTGTACCATGGCTTACTCCCAATAGTACGATGAATGGGCCATCCGGATTGATAATTAGGTGTCTCGCGTGTCATTCAAAAGATTGGAGGATGTTGCTAACGTTCCCATCAAGGCCTAAAATCACCAATTAATGAAAGATACCAGATTGAGATGTGAGAGGAGCAGAACCCAGAAATTACGCGTGGTACACATGAACAAGGTCTGAACCTTTCATCCATTGGGCTCTCCCATGAATGAGGCATGCCCCAAAAGTCCAAGCCACTGCTTGGAGGACTTTTGAAGATTGCAAAGGGGCAATTAGGATAATGTCCAACTAGCAGTTGACATTCAATGATAAAAGCTTTACCAACGGATGGCTAAAATCATCTGATTGTAATGGTAATGATTTCCGACATATGGCTAACCCATTGTAGATGACACTAAATCAACATTACACATCTTGTACATGTGTGCCACATGCACAGAGATTAAATGCTTGATAAAAAAAACTCAGATTTTTTTTTTTTTTTAGCATTGGATACTTTTCATCCCTCCGCTATTTCAGCAGAAAAATGGTAGAGCGCAATGCCTTTCTGTCTAAAGCACTTATAACAGGAGTAAACAACTTCTGTGTTTTTGCAAAACCAGGATTTGATGAGACCGCAAAAACTGACATGGAGAGTTGTGGTCAACACTAAGACACTGATAAAATAGAGAGTACAGATAGACCACCTGAGAGTTCGTGCAGGAACGCAATAGAATGGAAGATGGAAGAGCCTCTGATCTTTATGGCCTGCCCCAATCCGCTTACCTGTTAACAGCACAGAACAACCAAAATAAGTGAACTGAAATCAAACCGTTGGATTAAAGTTAACCATGATTTACAGGAAGCATATTTCCACCAATCATTAGCATGAGCCCTGATGCATGTCTCGCCATGGATGCATGCTCTTCAGTGCTGCGTCTCTGTCCACCAATACAAAGACCACCAGGCATCTATGCATGCAGGTTCATTCTAGGGGATATTACAACGAACCAACTTCAAACCATTGGGAGAAAGGCTAAGATAATGATGGTGGTGGTGGTTATTGTAACAGAGGTGAATGCATCTTCAAACCATTGGGTGTTCATAGACTGCTGCGTATGTTCTTACCTCCTAAGGGTTCTTGACCCGCCTCAGGTCCTACGCCTGTGATTGCGGCTTGCCCTACTCTCAGCGCCATTTTGATCCCGGAGCCAATCTGCGTGGTACTTCTCTTCATATGGAACAGCCTTTCCATCAACAAACGGCTCTCCTGCAGTGCATGAGGTGGAAAAAGTAAATAAGCTGAAGCCAAAACAAAATAGAACATGGGCCCTTAATGATCAAGAAAAAAAAGAAAGTATGAAAGTATGGTCAAGTCTGATTCCCCGGGTAAAAGTGGAAGGTTGATGTCTCGTAGACGGCTAGTTGTAGAACTTCTGCCTATCCAACTATTTCAAAAGCCAACCCCAAATTGTAGGGAGAACAGCTAAGATGGTCATGGTGATGATTAGGGTGCAACTCAGACAGGCTGGGTCGCGTTGAGGGTCAATTCGAGTCCAACTGGCCTCAAGAGAACCCAACCCGCAACATGACGACCTAAATTCCAACCCAAGGTGCCCGACCCATACCCAATCCAAGTTCCTCTATATTCAACCCCAACCCGACCTGACCAGACCCAATCCACCCCAAATACGTGTGATTTGTTCCAACCCGACCCGAACCCAACCTGATTTCAAATTGGGTTGGTGTTTTCCAACCCTAAGCCCACCTGAGGACCTTAACAACCTGACACAACCCAACCCAAACTCGGGTTGGATCAATCAGGTTCAGATTGACCTGAACCCAAGTTGCAGCCTTAATGATGATGGATTCTGTGAGAGAACCAGACACAGGTGTATTGCCTTTTCATTAGAGATAAGCAATGTGTAGACACCCCACCTGCGCGTTCACACAACGTTACTTGGGCATGGGTATGGATGTTGGTACGAGTCTAGTGCCAGATGCACTTGAACCCCAAATCTCTTGGTGAAGAGACACAAAAATATACTCAATATTTTATCATTAAAATATTTTTAACACATTTTTACTGATTTTTTTAAGGGGGGCACTGTAGATCTACCCTGATTGATTTGCTTACGCCCACTTCCCATTTTGGGAATTGAAATGATAAAGGCAAATCAGTCGAGGTGGGTGTAGATATGTGTTCCCTTTTTTAATTTCCTCAAAGTGATTTGTTCTTTATTCTTGGATTTTTATCGTTTAAAATACTAGAGGGTTCAAGGAGGAGGATTCTGATAAAATAACATTTGTGCGGATGAAGTGGAGATACACCTCTAGAGTGCTACATGATCACTGCCAACGACAATGAAACTGAAAGGAAATTTTCATAAGAAATTACAACGGCTATGCTTTATGAGCAATGTTGGGCAATTAAAAGGCTACATGAATATAGATGGATGTTGCAGAGATGAGGATGTTGGGACGGATGTGAGGGAATACTAGGAATGATAGAACAAAGAATCTGGTCATTTGAAGCAAACTGTGAGTAGTTTCATTGGAGATAAAATAATAATAATAAGTTATGGAAGGCCAATTGAGATGGTTAGGCCACGTGCTAAGAAAACCAGAGACAATCCTGTTAAGAAAGGAATTTTGATCAAGGTTGAACGGATGTGAAGTCTTTGACAGGGCCTTGAGAATTTTTGGCAAAATAGGACTCATAACGCTGACCTCAAATAGCTGGGACAAGGGGCTATGACGGCGATGGTGATGATAATGATGGTTCTTTATCTTTTAAATGTAAATTTATGGATGACCGAGACATATCCAGCACGATCCCGTACTCATATTCAGATAGTGTGTATCTGATGCAGCTATGGAATTGAAGGATCCAGATACCATGGGGGATAAGGTGGCTTAAGAGTGCTTCTTATTCTGAAGGTTAAGTTGAAGGATCAACCGGCCAATGTGTTTAAACCTTGTAATGGAAATATATCCTTGACAAGCGACATGAGATCAACATTTGTGTGCTATTGTGTGAGGAGAACTGTTGAAGCTCTTATTCTTGGAGTGGTCTTATGTTCTTTGTAGCAAGGGTAGTTCAAGCATCATTTAGTTAGTTCTCTTTCAAACTTCACTTACAAATAATTCTATAATATGTTGTATATTCCCAATTTAAGCATGGTTGAAAGACTTTGCGACTCGGATTGACTCATTCAGCCATGAGTTGTGCTGGGACACACCCAAGTCGGGGCTGAATCGGCCTGACCTGCCCGAGTCGAGGGTAAAGCCAGTTCAAGTCCTACCGAATCCAAGTTGACTCGGACAAGTTGTATTGGACTTGTCTGAGTCTCAAAAATATTAATGGATGAATGATCGAATCAACATTACCCAAGTACTCTCTTTTTTCCCTTTCTTCAGGTTTATGCAATCTCAAGCCAATAAAAGAGGAATTCTTGAGGAATTTTGAATATGTGTGCACAAAGAAAAAACCTAAGAGAATAAGTGGTCAACCAAGATTATTGAGAAAAAGGCATCAAATCAAAGAAAAAGAAGGCCAACCTTAGGCAGTCTCAAAAAATAAAAGAACGGTAAGTACCTCCATAATCCATATCCTCGACATGCAAATAAGAATCGGGTAGAACCCACCGAACATTCGGCAAAGCTACAAGCATACATTTATCAAGAAAGAATGTAAGAAAGGAAAAGGAAAAAAAAAAGGAATTTCAGGTTAACAAAACATAGAGGTTACATTTGATCTTGTAAGATAATTCCTGTGAGACCTTGCACCCAAGCGCATAGTAGTACTTTGTGGAAACTGAGTACATTGATCTTTTTGCTTCTTCCTCGCTGCCAAATTGTAGCAAAGAAGAACTAGATAAGACCATTGTTTGTAAAAAAAAACCCACAAGTCCAACTATGTTTAACACATGGGTTTTAGATTCAGTTACTCAGATCAACTTGTTTGGTGTTGAGTTGAGTCGTGACTCGCTAACCATGGTTAACACCAAAGAACTTTAGAATAAATGTTTGGTGGCTTGTGTGTTTAATTCTAGAGAATGAGCAAAATCTCATAAAATATGGTCCATAAGTTGGTTTTTCGTCAAGTGGAGTTAGAATAGAGGAGACTCCTCAACAAGGCAAATATTGATGTTTCATGATTTTAGGAAATGGTGATAATTTCCCTTGGTTGAGCTTTTCGGGTGTCTATATTGGAGCCCTAACTCAATGATAGACAGCCTCCATTTCTACATTGAGGTCTCTGGTTTGAGCCGAGCATAAATTTCAAAAAAGTATATTGGAGCTCTACAATGGCAAAGCATATTGGCAATTTATTAATTTTTCAGAGAAATTTTGGGTTGCTTCTTCTACAAGATCAATTATGGGTGTTTAGTGCTTCCTAAAGGAGTCAATATAAGTGGATTTTTTTTTATTGGCCTACTGATTTTCAATCCTAAAAGATGTCAAACAACCATAGAAAATTATAGTTGTTTTCGTAACAAGGAACATCCAAATCCAATAAAAAATAAGGAAAATCCAGTAAAAGATATTAACTCCTCACTATCTAAGTGCCAAAATTAGTTGTCCGTTCGGGTTTTTTTTTTTTTTTTTTTTTTTTTAATCTCCGCTAGAACGGCCAAAAATATCCGTTTTGGTTAAAAAAAATTTGAAAAACAACATCCTTGTCCCCAGCTTCTTTCAGGAGATTGACAAATGTGTAAAATCCATTCTTTTGGTAGAGCGGGTTCCCAATTTCATCTTTTCCAAGAGGGAACACTGAAATCGTTGAAGCACCGAAACATTCCATTCCGGTAGGGGGAAAAAAAAATGAAACCCCATAGGCATGGGATGACAATTATGTTGTTGTCACAAGAACTATTTTTATGTAATGGACAAAATTCCAATGGTAGTTCACCTCTATTTTCAAAATGGTGGTGACTCATCCTACTTGTGGCACAGATGTATAGCTATCCGGACCATCCAAACTGCCGGATACTTGTGGATGGATCATAGCTTGAAAATCACACTGATTGAGCAATCTAACCATCCAATTGGCAGCTAGCAAGTAGACAAGGTTATAAATATCAGCATCAGGGGCATATCGGCCAGTACCAAAACAGGGCATGTCAGACTGTATTGGACCCATGTCAGATGATATGGCCACGTATTGGCCTTTTTTTTTAATTAAGTGGATGATTTTACTAAGGGGGCCAGATACAGAAACCAGCAAAATGGAAGCACGTTAGTACATCACTCTTCTATGTTCAATACATAACCCATCTATACTTGCTCCCTCTTTGGCTAGCTTGTCCACAATCTGATTTGCCTCACACCCCACTTGTGGGAAAGAGATAGGCAAGTTCCCTCTCAGCTCTATCACCACCTCTAATGTAATCCGCCAATCTCCATGGGCCTGACCTTCACTTAGCACAAGAAACAGCATTCCTTGAGTCGCTCACTCGCCCTATACTATTGCTGGGGGGAAATTGAAGCTGAGAACCATCTTAATCGCTTGTAACAACACCATTGTTACTGCCAAATTTGAATCTTTTATACCCGGTGGGCCAGAGAATGTGATCAGCACATTGCCTCTTTCACCCCACATGTACACCACCAATTACAGCTGTGCATGGGTTCCCAAAGCAGCCATCGACGTTAATTTTGTACATACCAATGGAGTTTGGGCTTCATCTTGCAACCTCCATCTTTCTTTATTTATATCTCCACCAAATCTCTTCCCAACCAGCTTCAATCAATGAGTAGGAGACACCTAAACATTTCCTACTAGCCCAGGCCCAAATAGCTATTGATCCCAAAAAAGTTTGAATTCTTACTAGGAAAATAGGAGAAAATGTAAAACGCCAGAATCTATCTTTTTTCCTTTCTTTTGTTTTTCTTGGCTTTTGGTTTTCTTAACAGGCATAATGTATTCAATGGTGTAAGAATGTTGTCTGTCAGCTTGGCCCACTCCAAGTCAATCGATAGGCTTTAATTGAATACAAATCAAGCATAATTTGGTGGATAGATTTAATAACAAGAAGATGAAAAAGCAATAAAAAGGAGAGATGGTTTACCCCTTTCTGATTTCTCCTGAAATGATTCATTCCACTTTGATTATTTGAATCCCATTCAAATACTATGTTTGATCCCCAAAATAGGCCTAAATCTAGTAAAAAATGAGCTTGGGGACTTCCGCCATGATTAAAATGAAGAAGAAGTGGAAAGAACAAGAAAAAATTTGGAAGAAAAAAAAATTCATAAGGGGACCTTTACGGTTGTATCGGTGGTGATGCAGCCTATGTTTTTCTTAGTCAGATCAGTTCACCCACTAATGGGGTGGCCAATATGGTCATGATTCGGTCTCTATTGTAACCAATATTCAAAGCCATGCAACCATATAGTTAACAGAAGAATTTGGAAGCTAAGGGTGGGTGGTAATTCTCTAGGTAATCCAAGGGCCTCCAGGCAGCACGAGGGGCTCTGATAGTTGTAGGAGACTCAACTTCTGCAATTGCATGGATAGTACAGAAATATTTTACACTTAACTCGGCTGATTTTACGAAATGATGTAAGGTTAGCTTGGTTGAGTTGAATCGATGGTGTATGGTTACCATCTTTAAATGAGTCAAGTCTTCAAATGATAGCAATTGTAAATCATTTAAAGAAGGTTAGCAATCCTGTCCAATTTGTGTTTGCTGTGTGTGGGGGGTGTGTTTGCTGTGTGGGGGGGAAGTGGAGTTCGTTGTTCATCTGTTCCTCCAATGCCCCTTCACGTATTCCATTTGGGGAGGTATCTTCGTCCTCGTTGAAGTCTCTTGGGTGATGCTTCCGTCTATCGAAGGTTTCTTCCACTCCTGGCATGCTAGCTGTGGCGGGAAGCTTGGGAGAAAAAGATGGAGATTAGCCCTCCTTGCGGTTCTCTGGGCACTTTAGGGGGAAAGAAACAACTGGTGTTTCTGTAATAGAAAGCAGTCTCCACCTGGGGTTTTAGCAAGGGTTTTGTCGATGTTGAGGGATTGGATTTAGTTGGGTCTCTTTCAATGAGTGGCTCCAGCCACTGATTGGGCATGTTGTATTTTAGTTTTAGCTTTCGTTCCTCCTCCTCCTCCTCCTCCTCTCTCTCTCTCTCCCTCCTTTTTTTTGTATAGTTTTCCTTTCCTTTGTATAGTTTTTCCTTTTTCGATTTGCCCAATAAATTGCTTCATCTTTCATTCAAAAAATAAAAAGATGGTTACCATCTTTAATGGTGTCCATTAACCATCGAGTCAACTCATCGTGGGCCTCTCGGATGTAGGATTATCATCTTTAAATGATGTATGGTTAAATTGGTTGATGTATGGACATCTTCATTTTAAGTGCGGGCTGTAGTTGCACAGAGCGTGATGCAAAGTAGCAACAGATTCGGGTGAAGGAGTGGGGAACTGTCTGTCTCAATATGTGACGCATATAAATAGGTAGGAAGCGGGAGTGGGAACGGCACCTAGTTAAAAGGATCCTACAAGCTACAACTAACTGCGGACTTGATCCATGTATGTCATTTTTCTAGTCTCTAGTGAGGTTAGTGGTATATTAACTCTTTAGCTCAAGAGTCAATAGATCGTCTGTGAACGGGACTCTTTTCCATTGCCTCGATGTATTTTGCATAAGTTACTAGATAGTTATTTAGCAACAAAAATCCTTTTACAAACGGATTAGAACATTCAAATGGATGGTTAAAAATAAAACACCAAGTGATCCACATTCAATGGACGAAACTAAATGGTTACTATCATCTCCTTGGCAATATTTTGGATTATGGGCCGTCCACAATCGTGTCATCACCTTGGAGAGCTCTACAAATATGCTTGGAGAGCTCTACAAATATGCTGTGTCCAAGTCACCGCTGATTTTAAATGGCAGTGAACTATAGTAAGAGTCTGCCCATGAGCAATTTAACTATGTAAGATATGCAATTACTCCTGAGAAATGCTCTGGAGAGCACTATAAGTTACTAGTGCTCCTAGTCGCACCAGTTCACTTGGACAGTCCAGTTGATCAATCCCAACCATTCATCAAGCCCAGAACACATTTCATAGCTACCTCACAAAAATTGCACTGATCTGATTATCCAAGCCATCCTTGATTTGGCCTTATTTTCTACAGCCATCATTTCCCAAGTCATTGATGGGATGGGTATGATTGCCTAACTTAAGTGATTCTATAGAATCATAAGCAATCAATGATGATCTCTAACAAAAAGTTGGATCAAATTGTTGATTAGACCTATTTTGTGCATAAATAACTTGACCGTCCATGTTAAAAACATTGATCAATGGTTAATATTTGTTAGATTGGTTTGTCGCTTTCATGGTCACACATAGAATGTGCGTGGGACACAATGAACAGTCTAGATTAACAGATTGGATCATCCAAGTGTCCCAATGCAACTAGAAACACTATAACTTAAGGTGCTCTGAGTGCTTCTCATTACTGTCATTCTTTCTAAGCTAATAGCATAGTACTGAGCCTTTCTAGAAAAGCCCAGGCCTGGCCTGAAATTTTGATGGGCTTCTGATAATCATGTACAGAGCCAGCATTTCCAATATCAGACTAGCCTAAGCAGGTCCCTATGAACCAAGCCGGACTAAGCACAAATAGTCCATCGGGCTCTAGTTATGCAAACAGGGACGTCCTGCGGTGGAGATGTAAGAAGATGTCATGGGCCTAGACAAGGGCCCATTGAGCTTGGCCTACAAGGCCATCATAACGGGCCCATCAACTAAATGCATGGCCTGATGTATAAGCAGGCCAGGACTTGCGCCTGAAGACCCTACCTGGGTCTAAGAAATAAACAATAGAGCCTCAAGCTAACCCAGGCCCCACACAACAAGAAGCTCTGTGGGGCCCACTGTGATGATTTTACGACATCCACTCCATCCATCATTTACGCCAACTCATGTTAGGCTATGAGCTAAAAAATCAGCCTCATCCAAAATTCAACTGGGCCACAGAGCACCGGAAAGTGCCGATGGAGATGCCTAATGGTGATGCCTTCTTGGGTTCCACCAAAGTTTTGAATAAGATTATAAGACTGACTTTTTTCCCCCTTCACCATGGAGGGACTCACGTTATGAACGGTTTGGATGGCATATAAACATCACGGTGGGCTCCAGGATGCAGGCATCCCATCCCCACTGTTCCCAGTGGTGTGGCCCACTAGAGATTTGGATCAGCCTAATTTTGGTGCTCGGGTCCTAAGACGAGTTTACACGGATGATGGACGGAGTGGATGCCACACACACATCACGGTGGGCCCCACAGCTCTCTGTTGCACTCCCTGAAACAAACTGTTATGGGACATTCGCTTCCGCCTAGGCCCAGCCAAGGACGAGGTAGCAACACATCGAGTCGATTCGGTACAGATCCGTTCGACTCGGCCCGTCCAAACTCGTCCGAGCCAGAGGGCGATCCGGACCGAGTCGCCTAGCCCTTTCTCGAGAAATCACTGAGTGAGATGAACGAGTTTTTACCTCCCCAATACCATGGCTAGGGTTTCGACGCATCCTTGGACGATTTCGTCTCGAAGAGGGTAGCCCTTGGGCGGCTCCATGACGACGAGCCAGTGCTCGTAGTCGCAGCCCTCTGGCGGAATCGGCTCGCTCGGCCGTCTGCTGGTCTGACTCAGTGAAGAATCGCTCGACGGAGGGAGCCTCTGGTCCGCCGCGATGTTTCCAGAAGCTGAAGTCGAAGAAGATGACGGAGGAAACGGCAGAAGGGAAGAATTGACGAAAGAAGAAGAAAACGGTCGGTAACGGCGAGATAACGGAATGGAAGGGGAGACGGAGATGAGGAAGGGACCAAGGGTTTTGATCCTACGGCTTAGAATCATCGTCCTTAGGCAACGGCGGTGATCTGTCGGAGCTGTGGGAGTTCCGAAGGACAGGATATGGAGCTGAAGACACCGTTTTGGGGCATATATGGATGTGGCACGCTTGGTTGGTGGTGAAGAACCTGACCGTCCATCTGGTGGAACCTACCATGGATGGCCCTTGGTGCATGATTATATAGGTGGGGCCCATGGGGAATGGCCCATCTGGTAGCTATCCCCTCAGTTGAGTGTGGCCTTGTTGATGTATGTGGAATCCTCACCATTCTTTTGCTTTCTCTGATGGTATGATTGAAGGCCATCAATCATCAGCTGGCGTTTTTTTTATCATCAGCCATCCAAGTAGGGTCCACCAGATTTGCATGATCTGGATCGTCCATATATGCTACCTCATGGGTTATTTGAGGATGAATTGAGGTTTGGAGCATCCGTAATGTGGAGCCCACATTTTGTTGCCCACGGATGAGGCAAATCCAAATGGGGAATTCATATTTTACTACCGTAGAAAAAAAAATGCAATCATTAATCTGGACCATCCATTATATGGGGCCATCTTTGATGGTAAGCCCCTTTTAAAAGCCTCTTTCAATCATGTATCCTAGCCATCCATCGGACCAATAAAAATTTTAATACATTGGAGAGTGATTTAAATGGTCGTATTTTTTTGGACACTCTCAATTGTTCTTTTTCAAAACATTGCTGCGATAAAATAATCTTAGCCACTGGATCAATGACTAAAGTAAATAGATGTTCCACATTGATTATACTAAAGAAGGTACAATCATTTACATGGAATGATAGTGTGTGGGACCCCTTTCACTCTAGATCATTCTAAACGCCTGTTTTTTATTTGATTATCCCAACCATTTAATCAATGGGAATGAAAGGGAGATCCATAGCTTGTTTGGAACCATGGATTTGAGAATAAGTGATGAGAAATGGAATCCAAAATGTGGTTTTTATTAATTTTAGATCTCATAGAATTATCGGTGCTCTTTAACAACTTGAAAGTATATTGCCTTAGAATATGAATTTTTTAATTGGCAGCCTAGATTTGAAGAAAAGTTAAATTATGTAGTATATTCATACCAACATGTATATAGCTACATATAATATGCTAGAATACCTCAAGTTGGGTCACAATACCTCTACAATTATACAATGATTACAATAAGCACATCTTAATATTATTGATTAAAATTTAATGCACATCTGAATAAGGTCATTTTTTAATTTAAAATTCATGAGATATATTTTTGAAGCACCCAAAAAATTTTAAAAAGTATGAATTGCAACAAAATTATACATGTCAATTGTAAAAAAAAAAAAAGAAAGGACAAAATGCTATAAATTAATCGTATCAACCATGATTTCCCACCATATTAATAAGAAATTCCAGTTGTAGATTTTCAGGCAAATGAACAAAGAATTTGACGAACTCTTTGTTTTCTATTAAATGCTTTAATGCATTCCTCCTAAACGTTTCGTTAATGGACAAATCTATCAAACACTGCATCACACGTGTCTCGTACTCATCTCTCATGTCGAAAACATCGCTTTGGTTTTACACAAAATTACGAAGCACCAATTTCAAGTCTCTTGTTTCTATGATGCCCTGCTGAATAGAGAATCATATAATCTCTAAGTTGTTAGCCATTCTTTCTTGAAATGTTGCCTTCTTTTTTTCTTATAGGGTCTGAATGTCGAGGGCCTAGCTTGTTGAGTACTCTAACTCCAAACGTAGGTGAAAGGTCCGATCTGTAGCCATGCTGGGTATCAAAATTAGATAAATCAAATATAGGTGTATATTGCAATTGTTGCTCATGTGACATTGAGTCTAAAGTGGGATTTTCGATCGTAACTTCTGATTCAGACCGCATCCATGCTCTATTTTCGCTTAGCACGATTTGTCCCAACAATTACTGTCATATTTTTTTTATTGATCAAAGGGTTTATTTCAAAACTATGCAGCATGTTTGTGGCTTGTGAGCGTTAGAAAAAATAGATAATATAAGAATGGGCATTGTTTGTCACTATCTATAAAATGAGTTAATGTGGTTTACTCGAATATAAGCATCTCATATATCTGGTTCTGCCAGTTACGCACTTCAAATTGTTATCCTATCTTAAATCACTCTAATCGATAAGTGTTTTGACAATATAGTACTTATTTCCTAAAGTCATTAGTCGATTTCTGCAGTATTGCACCGTCAGCTCAATGGACGGTTGTTCATGGATGCTTCCAATTACTTCAGTATGAGTCTTTTTTTAATTACATATTATGACAACGAAGGCGAAGGGAAATGTGTTTCAATAATGTATCATACAATTATCCATTGCCTCAGGTCTACACCATTTGGACCCTCACGATTTTCTATCGGCATTGCCGATATATCAACATTATTAGTATAAAAAAATATTTAAGAAGAAATGCATATTCCATTACAAAAGAAATTAACATTACACAAAAAAGTTTAAGAGCTACATAATATCAATCCCAACATTAACATTAAAATTTTCACACATCGCATATGTGAGACTATCATAAAATCGGCTTCAAGCTTCTCTCTCACTTTGGCTTTATTGTACATTCAACATTTATTTATTTGAGCTCTCGCTACCACATTCATCTATTCTCATTGGAGTAAACTGAGCAGGCATTAGTATTAGAATGGAGTTCATCATTTACATCTTCGTTGTTAGCATAGACTTTTCAAATCATTAATAAGCACATTGTTTTTCTCGTTAACAATGTGGTTGTGTATGATATAACAGGTTACCACAATCTTTAACCATATATTTAACGGATGTGATGGGGGGCACTTTGTAACTGGGAACCGCATTTTCAGACTCCAAAAGCCCGTTCATTGGCATTTCTTAACGAAAAATGATGATGATTGAACAATTACTTATTATCCATTGGAATGGAACTTTGCCTGAAATTCCTTTAGATGGTATCGGACCCCTCGATACAGTGCTACGAAATGGGGGGTATTAGAGAATCCGACGCCAACTAAATAATATCTACCCTTAGGTAAATGTAACTTTCATTTCCGTTCGAGTGTAGATACTAGCACACCTGAATCGACAGTTGATCCCTCCCAGCCATCGAAAATATATATAAATTTAAGATCAAACGGGCATGCCTACTAAAACTTTTTGCAAGATGACACCATTTCTATAACGCCATAAGCATTACTCTAACATGGGGACCTTCGTTAGGATGTATTTACCATCTATAGCCCCGATACAATCTTTAAAATATGAGAAAACTCGTTTATTGCTTTGAATATATGAGGGATATTCAAACTGGGAGGGGTTATTATTGAATCGTGAAGATCAAGAACAACGTTAAGTATTTTGTTAAAGTATCGGCCGATTATTTCTCCAAAATGATTGAAATGTGTTGCAAAATGCAATTTTTTGCGATATGGCTAATAGTGCATAAGAACATTAGTAATTGTTCTTTTAGGCTAACTCATATGTGTTTCACATTTTTCCCTTTTAATTTACTTTATTCCGCAACTAAATAAAACATTCCTTAATTATTTGAATGTGGTTGAAACATGTTGTATTAGGATAATTGAGTATCGCATTAGTAGACTGGGTACTTATCCAAGTACGGGAATATCGGGGTTCTTCGTTCGATGATTCAAAAAACTGTGTCATGATAACTGCCACCACTGAGGTTGCACTTGGCAAAATAAATTGAAGTGGGATGTAGTATCTATTGCTGCCGTCATTATTAAAATCACTTGCTCATTTCTGTTATAGGAATCTCAGTCCAAACCACTCGAATTAGCCATTTCAATCGACCCCCACTTTTCTGTCTAAAATAATATAAACGTGTTAAAGAAGTTGCATTCGAGTCATGTTTAGATGGTTGGACCATTTCAACCCGATTAGGTTTCACTGGCTTAGAGAGCCGGTGTTAAAACGGACCATTTTGCATTTGGCACGCTCAATCACCTACACTACTAAAAATCACACGTTCTTCCACTAAAAATCACCCATTAGACTGGATCATTAATGCCAGCAATTCTCTAATGATTAAACCAATCAAAATCTCATGTTCCTCCAACTATAGAAGATGGGCCTTTATCATATGTTATGCAAAACCGACATCAGATACAGACTAAATTGAAAAAAAAAATAAAGAATTTCAGTTACCCAATCGGTGCATCCCTCACATTTTTTGTAAAATCATAAATTTTCAAAACACCACAGCAACTGAAAAAAGAAAAAAAACTGGTTTTAAATGAAGAAAGAAAAAGAAAAATAAAAGAAGAAGAAGCAAAGACTGTTTTCGGCCAAAAAAGGAAAAGTAAAACAGTTTCAGTCATGCAAGCACCCCCATCACACTTGCCTGCAAAACCGAAAAAAGACCTCAAAAAATCAAAACACCTAAAAAATTAAAAGAACTTCAGCACTTCCATATGATGTGCAAATGGTCCACATGTTGTGCACATCTTTGGCAGGCTCTGATTGAAAATTGATTATCCTGACCATCAGAAATAGAGTCGTTGGGGATGATTTCTCACTAAATCCTAACATTTTGCAATGATTCGAAATGATCTCCAAAAATGTTTTTCACTTCTCATGGATTTCCCTCATTTCCACTTCTCATCAAATCCACCCACCAAATAAGATAAAGTAGTCAACTTCCCTCTACTTCTCATCAAATCTAGGGTATCAAACGGATTATAATCACCTATCATGGGATCCATGAATCATATTCAAAGAGATTAAAGATAAAACACAACTGAGTTGATCATTGACATGACCGTTGAAGTCATTGGAGACGACTGTTTGCATCGACATTCAAGTCTTTCCTCCCGATGAGGCTTTTAATGCCATCATCAAGTGATCACAAAGGGGACCGAACCGCTGTATTTATAGGGCAAATGGTTAGTAGAATTCTTCTTAATGTGGAATATACCTTATTCCTTATCAACACCTCACCGAGAGAGAAGACTCTATTGCAATTACAACACTTTCAATGGAGTTGTTGTAGTACTCTAAAAACCTATGTAATAAGTGTATATACTTCATCTCCATTGGCCTCACTTTTTATTCACTTGAATTATCCAAACCGTTCATCACATTGCTTGTTTAACTAATGACATGAATGGCCTATGATGCCAACATTCTCTCACTTGGGTCACTCATGGTATTATTTTATATGCAATAGATTTTATGTGTGCGTGTGGTGCATGCTCTGCAAACTTGAAACTTTACCACGCATCATGAACAATACCATAAATAATTCGATCCATTAAAAATATTGATTTAGGATTACAACGGTCATTGCTACATCCATTAAGGTGGGATCAGGTACAATCACAGATATTAGGACTCCTAGTAACATGGATTTTGATAGTGTAAGCACGCAGTATAAAAATTGCATACAAAGTGTAGTCCCACATACAAATTTTTAAGTGGTCATACCATCTATATGAAGTAATATATTGTGCCTCAATAAAAACTAAATCGTATTGTTCATTTACCCCATGCATGCACATCAAATGAATACAATATATACCTTAAAACTTGAATCGTCAACTTGATTTTATTAATCGGAATAAGTACATAATTGAAATATCCGTATACTCCCATTGATTTTGAACATCTTACGAAAGACAATCCATTTAACAATAAAAAATCATTTAGCCTTGACAATTTCAAATCTTCTCTTAATATCACAAAAACATTAAGCCTACACTATATATAAATCTTTATCATTATTGAGAGAAACATTGTATTGCAATGCTCAACACTTAATTTCGTGTTAGGCGTTAACATCCATTTTCAATGGATAAAAGTCTCAAGCATTTTTATTCCACTTTTTGTACAACAACTTTTATACTGTAAAAATTAAAACCTGAAATTGACTTCATAATGATAAGGCACTCAACGTAATTTAAATTATACATCCAATCAATCTCCATTGGCCGATATGACTTTATCACATTCTTTAATAGGAAATGACGCAGCGTGTAAGGCCATCAGAATAGGGACTATTAAGGTAAGGATACTTGATTGAGTCATACGAACTTTAGGTGATGTCAGGCATGTCCCAGACCTAAAGAAAAAATTGATATCCTTGAGGGTTTTAAATATAAATAGGTGTACATTCATCACAACTGGTGGTGTAATTAAGGTTACTAAAAGTGTAATGGTGTTAATGAATTGACATAAGATGAAAATTTTATACAAGTTGATTGAGAGCATGATTATAGCTGAGGCCGCTACCACCTCACTTACAGAATCTGACACAAGTAACATAAATGTGTGGCATATGCGGCTAGGGCATATGAGCGAGAGGGGTATGATGAAACTCCATAAATGAAAACTATTGAAGGGAGTGTGCAAGGTGGATTTTCGTGAGCATTGCATCCATAGGAAGCGGTGCAAGGTTTAAGTATGCTACGTATACTAGCAACGAGGTGCTTGATTACATACATTCTGAGGTCTGGGGGCTAATGACAATACTATCTAAGGGAGGTATAAGATATTTTTGTGAGCTTCATAGACGATTATTTGAAAAAAGTTTGGGTCTACTTCTTAAAAATATAAGTTTGAGGTGTTTGCCAAGTTCAAGTAATGGAAGGCGAAAGTAAAGAGGCAAATTGGGAGACATGTTAAGTGTCTCAAGTCAAATAACAGTAAGTACAGAGAGGCGGGAATTATGAAATTCTACAAGGAACATGGTATCAAAGGCACTTCTCAAATCCACAGACCCCACAACAAAATGAGGTGGCGGAGATGATGAATAAAATTCTATTGGAGATGACAAGAAGTATGCGGTTGCCTAAAAACTTATAGGCATAAGTGGTAAACATGGCAAGCTATGTAGTAAATCGGTCACTATCTATGATGTTGGACTCCTAAGTTGCAAAGGAAGTCCGGACAGGCAAGGACGTCAATTACTCAGGATTGAGGATTTTCAAGTATCTAGTATATGTCTACGTGCATAGTGAACAAATGATGAAGTTAGATCCCAAATCAAGGAAGTTAGCTTTCTCGGGTATGAAAAAGGTGATAAGAGCTTTAGGCTTTGTAATTCAATTTCACAGAAAGTGGTCATTATTAGGGATGCCATCTTGAATGAAGCATTTATGTTGAAGGCCAATAAGGACGCTGCAAGGAATTCAGAAACAAATGATGATGAAGAGAGATTGTCAGTGCAAGTAGAGCCAGTTAAGTTGGTTACTGAATATGAAATTCAGCAAAAGCAAGAAATTGAGCAAAATAATCAATAGGATACTCAGGAAAGTATAACCAGGAACATGGAGAAAAAAACCATTAAAGCCCTGGTTTGTTTGATTCAGGGACTTGATCTCTTTTACATTGTTCAAAGGGAGTGGAGATTTCTCCACCTTTCAAGAGGCTAAGTTTAGAAAGGATGACGACAGGTGGATGCCGGTTATGGCGGAGGAGATGAAATCTCTACATAGAAATTAAACATGGGGAGTTGGTGAAACTTCCAAAAGATAAGAGGACTAAAGGATACAAGTGAATTTTCAAGAAAAATGAAGCAATAAAAAAAGAGGGCAAAAAATATAAGACACGACTTTCAATAAAATGGTACTCACAAAAGGAATGAGTAGATTATAATGAAGTTTTCTCTCTGGTCGTGAAACACACGTCAATCAAGTGCTACTGGCTATGGTAACAAAATTCAATTTTAAATGAGTAACTCAATGTGAAGATGACATTCTTTCATGGGAACTTGGAGAAAGTCATTTACATGAGGCGACTTGAATGATTCAATGAGCTTGAAAATGAAGGTCATATGTGTAGGTTGAAGAAGTCATTGTATGGGTTGAAGCAGTCTTTAAGGTAGTGATACAAGCGGTTCAATTCTTACACAGTGGAGATTGAGTATATCAATTGTGAGTACGATTGCTGCGTATATTACAGGTCCTACATTCTATTGATGTTTTACATTGATGATATGTTGATTGTTGCAAATGACAAGAATGATATATTTCTGCTTAAGCCTCTATTAAGTAAGGAGATTGACATAAAGGATTTGGGCGTTGTGAAGAAGATCCCAGGCATAGAGATACACAAAGACAGAGAGTTTAGGAAGTTTGACTGTCTCAAAAAGGATATGTGCAGAAAGTGCTAGAGAGATTCCACATGGAAGGTGTTAAGCCAGTTAGCATGCCTCTAGTACATCACTTCAAGTTGTCAGCTAAATCATGTCCAAGTACAAAGAGGAGATTTTAGACATGTCACGTGTGTCGTACACAAGTATAGTGGGGAGTCTCATGTGTGCAATGGTTTGCATGAGACCGAATATCTCACAACAGTTAGTGTGGTTAGCAGATATATGACGAATTCAAGAAATGAGCATGAAAATGTTATTAAGTGGATTCTCAAGAATTTCAAGGGCACAGTTGACACTGGAATTATGTTTAAGGTATGCAGCTTCAGGTGGAGTTGTAGGTTATATGGATTTGGATTATGCATGTGATTTAGACAACATGAGGTCCACTACGAGATATGTTTTCACATTAACAGACTGATTGGTATATTGGAGATCTACATTATAGTTCACGATAGCGTTGTCCACAGCTGAAGTGGAATATATGGTTGCGACAAAAGGCATTAAATGATGCATTGTGGTTGAAAGGTCTGATATGAGAATTCGGATTGAAGCAGAAGGCGATTCAGTTGCATTGCGCTAGTCAAAGTGCTGTCCTTTTGACTATGAATCGGGTATATCACGCGAAAACCCAACACATCGATGCGAGGTTCCGCAAAATACGGGAACTCATTACTTTATGAGATATTCTATTTCAGAAGATTCATACGGATGAGAATACTGCGGACATGTTGATAAAGCCAGTAACCATAAAGAAGTTCGAGCATTGCTTGAGCTTGATCAATCTCTCCAGCCGTTGATGAGATTGGACACCCTTACACAAGGGTGTGGATGGAGCTGGGTTCCATGTGGAGAATGTAAGGAGCAGTCTACGCTTAATGTGGAGGTTGCACGAGAAATCTCCAGGGTGACTTAGCAAAATATAAGTCAATGTGGAGATTGTTATGCAAGATGCCTTGAATTTTGCCTTGAATCTGCTGCAGGTGCAGTTTGGTTGATTAAGAAATTTGTGGGTTGACCAAAGCACATTGTGATGTTCCCGTTCGACTGAGGACTATTTCGGTTGATCGAGAGCCTCTATTGATATCTCGGTCGACTGAGGACTATTTCGGTTGATCAAGAGTCTCTATTGATACCTTGGTCGACCGAAGGTGTGATTGACGGTTTATGCGATCTTGCATAAGGGCCTATTTGTTTTTATTTGCATGATGTAAATGCATAGTAAACAGGTAATGATGATTTACAATGTATTTCCCTACACATCTTTCAATATTGACAACTGACGTTTGCTTTTTGTGTACGAATATCAAGAAGAGTGTAAATTTTTTGTGGGACCCACTATGATACATTTTGAGAAGTGATTTTAGTGCATGAACCCAAAATTGAGACAAATCCAAAACTTAAGTAGACCACGCCACACGAAACAATGGGTTGAATGCCTATCATTAAAAACCTTTTACAACCATGATTTCCTATGGTGTGGGCCACTTGAGGTTCAGATGTATCTGATTTTTTTTGCTAATAGCCTAAAATGTTTCGATCAAATGGATGGACGGAGTGGATATGTTACGGACATCACAATGGGGCCCATGAATGTACGCCAATTTTTTTAAAGCTTTTTACATCAAGAAAATACTTATTGAATCAAACATAAAGAAATAATAATAATTACCTTTTTATACTTACCTACGTGCATTTACCCCCATTCACAGCAAAACAAACACTCCTTAAGGGGTATTTAAGTTCGATTGTGATCAAGGCTTATTGATATGAGTGTTTTATCTTTAAGGACAATGGTCTTGTAAGACGAGAGGGTTCTAGACACTTTGTAAGGGCTTGTGAATGGATTTTCTCAAGAGGCTGGAGTTTTTCCTAGATGTGTGTCGCAAAAAGAGATCCGGGTTTCGTCTGTAATCTCTGAGGCATTGATTATAATGGATTTCTGTCACTTTGTGTCATGATTTTTTTTTCCCGTAAAGGTTTTTCATATTAAATACTTTATGTTTGTGTGATTACTTTGGTTAATTGTTATTTATTCAATTGTTCTATCTTTGTTGAGGACGTGCTTCTGCAAAGCGCACAGATTAATGGTGGTATTAGATTTGAATTTTCAATACATAACATCTTATTTATTTTCAAAACTAACATGACATAAAACATGATAGGTTTTAATAAAATTCAGATGTAAATTAACTCTTATGTTAAAAAAAAAAAAAACTAAAATTTGCAGCCTTAAATTTTCACTTTATTGCTATCTCATATGATAATGCCTTTACATGGAATTTATGATATAAGTATTGGCTATGAATTTATCTACACTTACATTTATGTCTATTATTTTTAAGTCAGGCTTTATATGCACAACACCCATTCTTTAACCAACACTTCTTATCGTATAAGTAGTGGGTTGCTTCTTTTGGCATTTATCCCTCGACTCTATACCATTGTCAACCACCTCCTCCCTGCCTTTATCCCTGTGACTTCTTTTTAATTATCCTAGAGTTATTCCATCAAGAAGAGTACATGATATGAGCACTCTTAGGCTGCTCTTGCTTAAGGCTATATACTCCTTGCATAGAGTGCACAATCACTTTAATCAAGGTTCACTTTTCTCTTATGCGTTATAATTGACTTTGAATGTAATATAATTGAGTGGAAGAGAAAGAATCATATAATAAACTACCGGATCATTTAATATATCTAACTAGAGTGCCATTCACTTAGAGGCGAGATTAAATGTCTTTATGACATGCTCCCCTACATATTAATTGTTTGAACTAAAGGATAAACAACATATAAAACCTATGATACCTAAATGTGATTTGATTTATTTAAAAGATTGAGAATTTTGTGGATCTTCAAAACTACCAAGGTCGGTGGATTCGTGACTACAGGGCCCACAAAGATGCATGTGTTTTATATCCACTTGGTCTATCCATTTTATCATATCATTTTAGAGCATGAGCTAAAAAAGAAGTAAATTGATCTAACTCTCAAGTGGACCATACCATAGAAAACAACGACAATTAAACGTGCACCACTAAAAAACTCAATGAGGGCCATAAAAGTTTCGAATCAAGCTAGTATTTGTGCTTTTCCTTCATCCATCTAGGTTTGTGTGTGACCTTATCGATAGGTTGGACGATATATAAACATTACAGTGAACCTTGTGAAGTATTTACTGGTGGGCATTCAATCACCATTTTTTCCTATAACATGGTTCACTTAAAGATTTAGATTTGCTTCATTTTTTGGCTAATTCCCTAAATAAGCTAGGAAAACAGGTGGACGTGGAAGTCATTGAAATAAAAACACATACATCATGGTTGATGGATGTCATGGAAATAAAAACACATACATCATGGTGGACCCTACAACATGGATCCACCAAATATACATCCAATGGACAAGATGGATATGAGACATTAAATTGTGCCCCACACAATCATGGCAATGAGGTGGATACTTACATGTGACACTTGTGATCGTGTGTGCATCAGCATGTAGGCCCATGCAAAACATAGTACTACAACAATGTGATCATGGGGCCATCATGATGTATGCATTTTATATCCATGCCATGGATTCGTTTTGTCTTTTTTTTTTTTTTTTTTGGATTAGTATACACATTCCATTGATAGTATATACACTGATACCATGACCTCAATGTTGTAACAAGGTTATCTTCACTCAGTCTACCACCATCTCAAGGGTTTGGGTGTCATTAGTTTTGTCCCTTCATTTTAAGGTAAGAACCTTAAAATAAAGTAGATTCGAAGCTAAAGACCACACCTTAGATGATAACACCCACTGTTGAAACATTTATAGGGCTTCTTATAATGTTTATTTGCCATCCAACTTGCTCATAAGGTTACATGGACTTAGTTGAAGGGAAAACATAAACCAAAACTTTTGTAGCCCCAAGAAGTCTTTTTTTAGTGGGTGTTCAATCACCATTATTTCATGTGGTGTGGTCTACTTAAGTTTTTGATTTGCTTATTTTTTGGGTTCATGCCCTAAAATGAGGGGGCAAAATGGATAGAGCTGGACAAAATACATGGAAGTGGATTGGGTGCGGAGGTATTGAGTAAACTTTTTGGAGCCCACTGTGATTTATGTATTATATCCACTCCTCCATTTTACCAGATAATTTTAGGGCTTGAGCCCAAAACTGAAGCGTATCCAAAGCTCAAGTGGACCACACCATAGGAAAAAGTGTGAATTGAACATCCACCATTGAAAAATTCTTGGGAGTCACAAAAGTTTTGAATCAAGCTAACATTTGTGTTTTCCCTTCATCTATGTCTTAGAGATCTTATTAGCACGTTGGATGACAAATAAATTTCATTGTGGGCTCTAGAAAGGTTTCAATGGTGGAAATCATTATTTCCACTGTTTCCTGTGGTGTGTTTCACTTGAGTATTGGATATGCTTCAATTTTGGGCTCAACCCATAAGGGCGTGTTTGGTGCATGGGAGTAAATGGGATTATAGAGAATTCAAGGAGATTGACACCCTCAATTCCGTTTTTATTTCCCAACGGTTGTTCGGTGAAAACAACCTACATTCGGGATTTAAGCCTCGAATCCTGTGCAAGTACCATGAATGGATTTCGCAATCCCTCTTGAATTTCAGCCGTATGCATTTCATCGTGGTGGGACCCATCATAATGTATGTGTTATATCAACACCGTCCAACCATTTGGCGAGATCATTTTAGAGCATGATCCAAGAATGGAGGCATATCAAAAGGTTAAACAGACCACACCATAAAAAGCAGTGGGTATAGTAATTTCCACTGTTGAAACCTTCCTGGGGCCCACCATGATTTTTGTTTGTCATCCAATCTATTCATAAGGTCACAGAGACTTGGATGAACGTAGAAAACAAATATCAAAATGATCCAAAACTTTTGTGGCCCTCAAAATGTTTTCAATGGTAGACGTTCAAGCCTCATTGCTTTCTGTGGTGTGATCCACTTGAGACTCAGATCTATCTAATTTTTTTATATCATGACCTAAAATGATATTGTAAAATAGATGGACGGTGTGGATACAACACATACATCATGGTGTGGCCCACAAAACTTGGTGAAGTCAACACACATCACAGTGCCACACCATGCAAACGGTTTCCAAACACGATTGATTTGCAAATGCCACTTTTGTTTCGTGGTTAATCCCATGGGCTAGGGGACAATCCACTGATGCGTGCATTAATTGCAATTTTGCAATTATTATCTGACTTAATCCGCCTTACTCCCATGCACCAAACACCTCCTAAAATGGCCTATAAAAACAGATGGACTCACATAATTGGCCCAACAGAGTTTAATCATTACTATAACAGCTTACTGAGTAACTCTGCAATCCAATTTCAAAATTGGACGCGGGTTGCTGGTGACCGAACACCTGCAAGCAAGTTGGTGTCAAAGCTCCATGCGTCCCACCATGATGTATTTGTTTTATCCACGCTGACCATTCCTTTGAACATCTCATGTTAAGGCATGATACAAAACAATAGGCAGATACTAAACATCAAGTGGACCATATCATCGGAAACAGTGGGGATTGAACACTCATCATAAGAAATTTTTTGGGCCTACATAAGTTTTGGATCAAACTAATGTTTGTGTTTTTCATTCATCCAGCTCTTTGTAATCTTATGAACAGGTTGGATGACAAATAAACATCACTGTGGGCCCTAGGAAGGTTTTAATGGTGGATATTTTTCTTATCACTGTTTTCCATGGTGTGGTCCACTTGAGCTTTATATCTTCTTCAGTTTTGGTCTCATGCCTTAAAATGAGCTTGATAAATGGATGGACGGCATGGGTAAAATAAATACATTATAGTGGGGCCAGAGAACTTTGACACCAGCTAGCTGGCTGGTGTCCGCGTCACCAACCAATCCACGCCCTTTCAAAATACACGTGGCGTCCCAAAAAGCATATCGCACGTGCCGACTGGCACACCTGTGAGAAATTGAGAACGTTTATCAGGGATCCCAGTTCACGTGTCCCAAGCTGAAAACCAGGCCTGATGAATGGCCGATTCCGAACACGTGTACAAATGCTGCACGTGTGGAGCGCTCTTTTTCTGGCGCGTGTGCGGCTGCGACTGCAAACAGCAATCCTCGACTTCTGTTCATACGGCGCGAGTACAATTAGTGCCGCTCCTTTCTTCTGCTTACACTGCGCGAGTACAATCAATGCCGAGGTATTTGATACTCCGGCTACGTATGGTGGTTGATGCACAGGCGCAACCTGGAAATTATATATTCAGCAAAGGTTGATTCACTTTGGACAGACTAAACCGTGGTACTCGTAGATTTCCTTCTTCTGGAGACTTGTTTTTCGAAATAAGTTCATTGGATTTTTTTCATTTTTAACCGTCCATTAATTGTACACCAATCTGATATTTATAGGATCAAAGAAGCTCAATTTCTAAGGACACCATACATCTAAGACGGGACCCATAATATGGACCATCTCATTTGAATTATTCATATTTCACCTGTGCAGTTTCTAAGTGCCTGTGTATCATCTACGCGCTCCTCCAGAGTATCTAACTTTTCTCCTCCGATCTTTCCTCTAGCAGGTCACGTGCGGTCTGTCGTACGGCGTCTTGCTTTTCGCACTTCTGTTTCCTGGCACCGCATCACGAGACGCGAAAGAAAAGGTGGACACTCAGGCGACTCGCGAGAGTAGGATTCTCAGTATGATTCCTTCCACACGTGCCATGTGCCATGCGTGTGATAGATCTGGTCCTTTCATCAAGAGGGCCTCACTTTCGTGATCCCAAAATCAGTCCGGTTCTGCCATTTGGTGTGCACGAATGTACTTGGAATGTGGACCACTGGTTATTTTTCCTAACCATCCGTTTTTCTTGGGGCCGGCAGATTACTGGTCTATGGTCAGTTTATAGAAGGGGCCATGCTTTTATCATCCAAACCGTTTAAAGTGACCTCCTGATCAGTGGCTAGCTTTATTGGAGATTTCCAGACAAATCTCAAAAGCGAACCACAGCAATGGTCCAGGAGAAAGACGCCTGGAGAAAAAGGCCAAAGATGGCACAGGTGTTTGTACTTATCAGATCAACAGTCTAGATGACGATGGGCCCCACCTTATGAATGGACCTGATATTTCAGGTGTACGTCAGCCACGTCAGCAATTGTTCCGCGAATCAAATCTACCATCTTCAAGCGTCCACACATACGCGCCGCACATGCCGATCTAAATCATGGTCAATCTGGCATGTTCATCTGGTTTTCTAGACAAATGTTCTTATCCCGAAAATCTAGTCCGTCCATTCATTTGGCAGGTCAAAGTCAAACATGTATTTAGAAACGGACGGTCAGGAAAAACGAATCCAAGCTTCACATCTTTGCCGTCTGATGAGTTGGCTGGTCTGATTCTCATGCATGCATTAATCAAATCAAACCGTCCAAATCATGGGCCTACTCTGGCAGGGTAGCAAAAAATAAAAAAATAAAAAATCCAGACTTATATACAATCTGGATGGACGGTGGAAAGGAAAGCAATCAACAGTCCTAATCCAACAAACAAATGTCCGTTAATCGGGGGACTGACATACTTGAATCAATGTGAATTCGGGTTTGTGATCTAAATACTGTTTGGTCCATGATTTGAACAGTTCAAATTGAGTTATGTTTATGCCACGTGTTCAAATTCTGAGTGCATGTGCATGGACCACCACACCATGCCAGATTATCAAATTAGATCCGCGCGTGCGAGAGAGATTAACCGTTCATTTTCGGGGTGGACGTATACCTAAAGCAACGCCCACTAGGTGGACGGTTCTGATCACGTTTCTGTCCTTCCAAGTGTACGGTGGGAGCCATCTCGATGACATTATTCCTCGCCTTACCAATTGCAAACGTTCGAGTTTAGCCGTCCATTTGAAGGCCAGGCAATCAATCCTTGGCTCATTTTCTAACCGCGTGGCATCCTTGTACAGATCACGTGCCGTACTATCCAGCAACCTAGAACATGAAAGCTACCGGACTCAGATTCCGTAGTGAACCCTACAGCACCGAGCTCGGGACTGGTCGTTACTGGTCGAAGCTCTGTGGGCCCATCATGATGTATGTGTTTTATCCACTCCGTCCATCCGCTTTTTAAGCTTATTTTTGGGTATAATCCAAAAAATGAGGTAGATCCAAATGTCAAGTGGACCACACCACAGGAAACAGTGGATATTGAATACCCACCATTGAAATATTTTTGTGGGCCACAGAAGCTTTAGGATCAAGCTGATTTTTATTTTTTCTCTTCATCCAGGTCTGTGTCACCTTATGAACAGGCTGGATGTAAAAAGAAATATCGCGGTGGGCTCTAGGAAGATTTCAACGGTGGCCATTCAACCACCACGGCTTCCTATGGCGTGATCCACTTGAGCTTTAGATCTACCTCATTTTTGGAATCATACGTTAAAATGATTCTCGCAACTTGAGTGGACGGCGTGGATAAAACACACACTCATGGTGGGCCCCACAGAGCTTTCCCAGTACCGATCTCAGTACGGAAGGGGTCACTACCGAATCCGAGTCTTAATCTACCATATTACTATTAAGATACTTCAATCAAATTACGGGTTATGACATATCCACAGTGGGCCCATGATTTGGACAGTTAAGATTAAGTAACTGTAATGTTATGGGTACAATTTCTAAATGCATGTGTATGTACTGTCAGCACTGCCAGAGTATTAAATAACTTGCAGAGTTCTTATGCCCGGGAATCTGATTTATATGATACTCACTCAGATTGTGACACTTGATACGCAGGCACTCAGATTGTGACACTTGATACGCAGACACTTCGCATATGTCACCTCAACTTTAACCGATTAAATCGTGGGACCCACTTTTTCTAAGTCAAAGTACAGAAATCATATTTTATGAAAGTCCGAACCTCTGATTGATTCATGGACACTTTTTCGTTGACACATGACCATTGAATAGATTTTATTTTAACCGTCCAATAAATATTCACCAATCTGATAGCAAAATCACCAAATAAACGTAATTTTTAGGTGCATAATACATCTAAACTATAAAATATAATTTGGACAGTTTAATTTTACAGAACTGTCTACCAATTATAAAATTTCGAAGTAAATCCTAAGCGCCTGCGTATCATTTGTCATAGTCTGCCAGAGTATCAAAGTTTTTCTCCTGATTTAAATGGAGAAGACGATATGGTGGAGCCGGTAGAACGAGAATAAGGTAGATTTATATCCTCCACAGCACACGTCACCTTTTGAATTATCAATCGGAACCGTCAATCAAGTTTCCACTATCATCAATGGCTAAAATTTTAAAAATCGAAGAAGTCATATTTATTTAATTTTCCACAACGAAAGTCCACTAAATAGTAATTTTTTAATCCGTTGATTTGAATACCTATAGTTAATGAATATAAAATTCAGATAAACGTGATTTTCAAGTAATTTTAATTCAGCAACTGAAAAATATATATAGACGGTCAGATTAATTGATTACTATGCCACGTGTACGGTAGAAGGGTGGATACTACATACTCCCTGTTTTACCGTATCTTCTCCTTAAATGGGAGCCGTTCATACACTGTCGCTCGCTGCACAGCTTGCAGCAGCAGCAGCTGCAGTGCAGCACTGACACCGCTCCCACAGCTCGAGTTTCTTCTCTCTCTATAGAAACCCTAGAAATCTCTTCCCATTTCTCCCATTCTAGAATCTTCTTTCCTTCTTCTCTTCCGGCAGTCGCCGGAATCCGGCCATCCGCCATTATTTCCGGCAGAACTGGCAGCGGCTGCTGCTCCCTTCGATGGCGGTAGCGGCTCCGTCGTCGTCTTTTTCCTCTTCTTCTCCAGCTCCGTCGCCGGCGGCGCGCCCTAGGTCTCCGCCGAGGTATCTGGATTTTTACGGGAAGCATCGGAAGCAAGCGGAGTTGCAGATCTTGAACCGAGAGATTGGATTCCTTGAGGTAGTGTAGATTCAAATCCAATCCATTTTCTTCTGCTTCTTCTGTTTTTTCATATCAATGTTCGGCAGACAGCATTTTGGCATTGTAAATGGGCGGGAGTTAGCACTATGCAGTGGCAACTGATTTTTGATGTAGACCGTTGGTAGCTATGAGGGCCAACAACCTGGGAATGTGGTGCCCACCTTTGGCGATCCGTACCATTCAATTGGTTGGCTCCATGGTGGATGGGGGATACCAGAAGGATTCCTGTCCATTGGATGTACATGACTGTCCGATTGGGCTCCTTAAGGGTGTGTTTGGTTGCAAGTGACTTTCAAATGAAAGTGACTTAAAGTGACTTATCAAGTGAAAATTGAAAGTCACTTTCATGGTGGCTGTTTGGATGTAAGTTGTAAGTCACTTATTAGTAAGTTGTTGTGTATTCACACCAAATAGAGCTTGGAGTAGGGAATTATTTCAAAATCTTCAAATCACATAAAAAAGTCATGGCATAAGATACAAAATTGGATTGAACCCATCTAGATGGATCTTTGAGCTATTTCTTGGGCCAAACCAATCACCAGATGGGCCACAAAAGTGGACCCACGTATTCAAAAACTCATGCAAGTGTTCTCCACTCATCAGGTGGAACACACTTTTAACTTGATTATGATCCATCCAATAAAATCCAATGGCTTATAGACCATTGATTAAGCCATTGAAACATGTTTTGTTTGGGTTGTTCCAACCAAAATGAGATCGACCAAAACAACCTGGACTATTGAACCGCGGGCCCCACTTCCATAATGGAAAATCTAAGCCATTATTTTTCATTGGATTGTTCCAACCAAAATGAGATCCATCAAACAATCTTGATTATTAAAGTGTGGGCATCTCTTCTATAATGGAAAATCTAGCCATTATTTTTCAGTGGCACATAGATTGTTGATTAGATATCCAAAATAAGCCCCAATAGAAAAAGTCCAAAATACACAACCAGGCCCATTAACTCATTCTCTAGGCCAACTCGAGGCCCACTCCTCTCTTTCTTCTCCTTTAGGGTTTTAGAAAACCCATCTAAAAAAAAAACAATAGTGGGGCCGCGGCCTAGCGGTTGTCGATGGCTTTTTTAGGGGACCTTTAGCCACATGGCCGGTACGAACCGAGTGGGCCCCATAACCCACCCTAGGCAGCTTTCCCAAAAAACATCTCCTGTGACTCGACCAATACTCCTCAAAAGACTGGCCTGTCAAGGAGTGGAAGATCTAATTACTTAATCAAGGCACGTAACAGAGAGAGAGAGAGAGAGAGAGAGAGAGAGAGAGAGAGAGAGAGAGAGAGCTTTTACGTCCAATGTTGTTAAATCGCATATGCGATTGCATGCGATCAGCATATGCTGTTCACATATGTGATCGCATAATCGCATATGCGATCGCATATCTTTTTTCTTTAAATAAAAAAATTGAAAAATTGAAAAAAAATCTAAAAAATTAGGAAAATTTGCCTAATTAGTAAAAGTGATTAGATAACTTATTTTACTTTTGTCATTATAATTTGAGTGTTTCATTAAGTTATATAATTAATTACTTATATTATATTTACATAAATTTTAACAAAATAACTTACAAGCTACATTAAAAGAGAATTAATTATTAGAAACTCTAAAACTAAAGAGAAAGATGAGTAAAAGAGAGAGTAAGAGAGAAAGATGAATAAAAGAGGGAGAGTGAATGATTTTGAGTTTTAGAGTAGAGAATAGTGAAAATGGAGGGGGATTTGAGTGCCCATTTATAGGCAAAAGGGACCGAAATTGCAAAAATAAAAAAAATAAAGTCCCATTGGGAAATATGCGATCGCATAATAAAATATGCCATGGCATACTTGTCATGATTGCATATGCCATCGGCATATGTGATCTCTTCACATATATGCGCATATGCGATTGCATTTGACAACAATGTTTACGTCTCCTCCACTTGTATCAAATTAAAAAATCCCACAGTTAGCATGTCACTTACCTGTAAGTGAAACACACCTCTCCCCTATGTAAGTTGGCTATAAGTGACTTATAGGTTATAACTCACTTACAGATGAAATTTCACACTCAAATACCACCTGTGAGTTACAACAAGCCACTTCCCACTAATGGAACTTACAGGCATCCAAACAACCCCTATCTGTGGTAACTGTCTATTTTATATTTCAAGGATAATTTGATAAGGGAGATATTGAGGCATGACCTATCAAATGAACAGCTTAGGTAACCTAAAGGATGGAACCACTTGTAATGTTGCTGGGTCAATGAAGAAATGTCAATTCTTTCAATTGAATCATATAAACCTCAACAAATGCAATGAACCACCTGATAACATTCAAGAAGTCCATTACCATGGTCATGTCAGCCTTTTAAAATGTTACATTATGTAGGTGATGACATTTTTCAAAGTCATTATATGATCCTTAGATCAAGGCTATCAATAAGGGCTGTCAATGGGCAAGGCTCAGGCATAGGAAAATCAAAATTTTAAATAGGCTTGGCTTAACAGTTCAAAATCTGGGCTGAAGCCAACCCCAGGCCTGGTCCTTTGACAGCCCTAATATCGATCTTAGGCCCTCAGTTGGTATAAGTGGGCCCATGGTCAATTGTCCAGGCTGTTAATTTTATGGGTCACAGTCCAGATTCTCCCCAGTGGGATGACTATGTTCCTTATTGTGGATGGACCACTTCACTTCCTAGCTCTTTTTGAGTTGTTTGTGGAGAAATCAACATTTGGGTGGAGAAATTGTGATCTAAGACCATAAATAAGTCGTAAGTCGTAACCCATATAGTGAGGTATTTTTAATTGGTTGTTTATGGCCACTTCTTTGTATGGATTTGATAGAAACAATTTAGAAATCCATTTCTGTTCAATTTTTGCATGCATTAACATAGATTTATGCTTTGCATTTTTTAATTTGGGAAAATGGAAGAATTTGGGAAGACTTGAGCATCTTTCATTTTCACCCATTTTAATTGCAAGTGGTGTCAAACAATTATATGATGGACTTAATTGCAGAAGGTCGCCTTGGGACAATGAAGTTGCAGATTTTGTGAGCCTCTTGGGCCAGCTACAGGGAATGGTGCTAGTGGACAGTGAATCCGATAAAATGGTCTGGAGATTTGATTAGTCCAGCTTATTCTCAGTCAAATCCTTCTGCTTGGCTATCTCTAAGGAGAACCGTAGTGGAGATGCTTCTAGTTCCCGCTTTGTTTGGTCCTATCCAGCTCCCCCTAAGATTCAAGCATTTGGGTGGCTGGTGGTTAGGAAGAGAGTTCTCATGATGGACAATCTCCAGAAAAGAGGCATGGTGATTCCTAATATCTGCTCCTTACGTATGCACCATGAAGAGTCAGTCGATCATCTCTTCCTTCATTGCCCTTGGCTTACTGGGATATGGGCAGATTTTTTGAGCGCTTTCAGATTATCTGGTGCCATCCCCAATCAGTGGATCTGCGTCTGTGTGCCAGGCATGGGATCAGACTCAGCAGCCAAAAGACTACTCTTTGGAGGCTTTTGCTTTTGGCAATCTGGTGGGCTGTTTGGGAGGAAAGGAATGGGAGGTGTTTCAATAATAGTTGTAAATCTGCAGCGACTATCTCCCAAAGAGCTAGACTTGTAGTCATAGAGTGGGCAGTTTTTGCGTCAAAGCATAAGGGTTGCAATCAGGAATTCTTGGGGATGTAGTTGAGTCGCCATCTTGGTGTCTATCTTTGTCTGTTTGTTGTTTCTACTTTTGTTTGTCTGGTTTCTTTTTAATAAAATCTTAGTTGCCTTTCAAAATAAAAAATAAAAAAATACTGCAAGTGGTGTCAAAAAATTATATGATCAATGTTACTTGTGTGTCAATTTGATTACAAAGTGTGTGTTCATGTATCTTTTAACATCTCCTGAAATTTCATTGAAAAATTCCGCAATTTCCCAAATGTTTTCCTCAAGCAACGCTATATCCCCGATACATGTGATAACAATATGTTTTCGTATCCCAATGTCATGATGCGGGCATTGATATCGATACTCAAGACACTGCCCATAATAACCAGCACAATTCCTGCATCTCTATATGCCTGATAAAATATTGGCGCCCCAGTCTTTTGGAAAATAAGATATCATCTTTGTGTTTTAGTACCTAATCCAAATAGGCATGTGATGCAGGTGAAATCTCATTGGCACGGAACCTTAGAAAAAATCTCATTGGCGGGGTTTTGTGTTGAAAATTTGAAACTGAGATCAATTTAAAGAATCTGAACTTTGCAATTATATATCCCAAAACATATATTTAGGGCATGCCAAAGATTCATAAGCCCAAATTTCACCATCACATTAGATAGTAGCCTTTGCCAACAATGAGTTTACATGCAAAAATTTAATTTTCAGCTGCTTCAAATATTATGGGTGTGTCCCTAGAACTTTCAAGCCACAAAAGACCCTCAAATGGGTAAAAATCACTCGAGCAGTGTTTTTTTGCACCAAATTTCATGAGATATCATGAAAATTTGCACCAAATTATCTTGATTACTCATAAAAGATCATGGTATTTGGTGCAACCAAATGCGTCCTAACCCGTGCAAATAAATCATGATATTTACCCATGCAAAAGCTCACAACCACAGCTTTCATTTATACTAAATACAGCGTTTGTAACTTGTACATGCCACTCTTCATCATCTAAGCCTTATCCCAACTAATTGGGGTCGGCTACATGGATCCTATTATGCCATTTCACTCTATCAAGAGCCAATGGGTAAGACTAGTTTCTGGGTCCAACAGATTGCTCCATGTGAGACCCCTAGCCTACGATAACAGGGATTGGGAATTGTGATTGGATTGTTTCATATATGCACAAGTAACTAGCACCGTGTAGTATAAGTGTGTCATGAATCAGATCACCATCTTAGCTTCTCTCCCATTGGAGTCGGCTGTTAAATGTTAGATTTGCAATTTACAATTGGCTGCACACCGATAACTTTACCCTTTTTCTGGGCTCTAAAACAGGCCGTGGCAGAGGCCACATTGACAACACTTGCAAACTGGTCAAGGGACTGTTAGCCTAGCTGGTTGGCGCCCGTGCGTTTCAAACAGCAGGTCTCAGGTTCAAGACATACTAACAACACCACCGGGTGATTTGGGTGATTAACTGGGTGGGTGCGTTGCATGACTAACGGAATAAAAGTGTTACCTTTCAAAAACAAAAAAACACTTGCAAACTGGTCCTGCCCAATAGTAAACCCTAGCCCCCACTAATACACACACATCCCGTAATGCAAACAGGCAGAGGGTCCTGGAGGGCTGTTGCTGGACATATTGCTAAGCACGGGTAATGCACACACACATGGAGTTCTGTTGTATCAAGTAAAAAATTGCAGGCACCCAAGTTGGCACTAATGCACATGCATTACCATCAGACCAAAAGTGGAAAGGACGTGCTCAAGTAGTTGGCTGCAAGGAGTAGCAGAGAGCCTGGCGAACATGTTTACCAAACACCAGTCACATGACATCATGATCACGGGGAAAGCTGCACTTTAGCCTAACTATTGCACACTATCCAAAAAGTTGAATTTGTTCTGGTTAAAGTTTAGAGCACGAATGCCAAACATGTTTCCTCCAAAAAAAGGAAGATCTAAACCATCATACCGAATTGCCTTTTTTCTTTTTCTTTTTCTTTTTTAATGGCAATTGATATTTGATTAAATAAAAGAGAAAACAAGACCTCCCAAAAAACCATGATCACATACAAAGACAAGGAGGGATCATCTTCTAGGACTAATTGAATCCCACATCCCTATGCTCATCCATTTGCAGCCTGTTACATCATCATCGTCTAAGACTTGTGCCAACTAATTGGGGCTGGCATTTGCAGCCTGTTACAGCCTTGAAACGTTTGGAGCCCCAGCACCCAGCTAACAACTCTGCTGCTATCCCTGAGGAATGTAACCTGCTCACCTTTGATATTGTACAATGTAATGCTGTTCTGCTTCTAGATCAACCATAAGCTTGCAAGCAAATGCAAGCTCCACAATGGCATCATTCTTCTTGCCAACTGTATTCCATGCTACGCTTTGAAGAAGTAATGGATCTGGTTTGGCATCTCATCCAATCAATTCTGAGAGTGCTAATAACCTTCTATTACCTGATCTAGAAAATCATCATTGGGACATACAAAATCAATGAGAATTTTCAAGTCCTGATGAGAAAAAAGACAATGTTACCTAAAATGCGACCCCCCACCCACCCATTCTACGTTGCAAATCAATTGTTCTGGATTATGGGTTTTTAGCGACCTGAATTAGTGTTTTTTGTTCATACTATTGATTAAGTTAATGCAAAATTCTATTTATTGCATACACAATGTATGTATTGGAGTGTGATGGACATGATCTGGCCCCTAGCGTACCACATATTAGAGTAACAAACCAGTTACCAGCTTTTGTACCACGTACCAAAGTGGCCCAGGATCCACGTAACCTTGGAACAAGAATATGGGAAGCAGGAAACAGGGGCAAATAAGAAACATATGAGAAACATGTTAGGAAATGATAGGGGTGTGCATAATATTAACCTGAATTGACAGTTGCGATAAAAAAAATTAATGCCCCTGTTTTTTTCCCCCTAAATTTGTTATTAGAGAGATATGGCGTGATTTTCAAGTATATGGTGTGGATGTCAAGTATATGCATGGGTAAATGGTATCTGATTTGCATGGCCCCCAAATATCAGTATGGGTAGAGGGTGTTAAACTTGCTTGGCCCCCCATACATCAGTGTATGGGGTCAAAACTAATATATAATATTTTAGTACTTTTGTTATTTAAATGTTTTCTTACATACTCTTTCGAACATTCCAAGCATTTATATATATATATATATATATAAAATATTCAGGTATTGCTAAACCAAATAGCTGAGACAGAGCTATGACAATGGCTGCCGAGCATGGCTGCCATGGATCCATATAGCCACACATGTTGTGTCTTGTTAAACATGGGACCTTAAGGAATTTGAAGGATATAGGCATCATAGTTTGCAGATTTCTTTTTTTCTTTTGTAATGTTTCTGGATTTTCTCTTGATTTTTTTAGAATGTCATGATCCAGCAAATTTTTTTAGGATGATGCCGCCGCATCTCCTTGAAGATAGCCAGCCCTCCACCTTTGAGATCTTTCAACACTGCTTGGAGTTGAGGAGTTCCAAAATCAGGACTCTGGTCTCTTTAACGCTTTCTATGACTTCAAGTAACAAACACTTTAAATGATGGAAACAATTGAAGCAATTAATAAGGACTAATGGGGTGGCACTCTATGTCTATGATATGCAGCTGATGATGACTGCTGAGCATGGCTGACATGGATCCATATAACCACACACATGTTTGGTCTTGTAAAACATGGGACCTTGAGGAATTTGAAGGATATAGGCATCATAGTTTGCAGATTTCTTTTTCTTTTGCAATGTTTCTGGTTTTTCTCTTGATTTTTTAGAATGTCATGATCCAGCAATTTTTTTTTTAGGATGATGCCTTGTTGCATCTCCTTGGAGGTAGTCAGCCCTCCACCTTTGGGATCTTTCAACACTGCTGGGAGTTGAGGAGTTCCAAATCAGAACTCTGGTCTCTTTAACCCTTTCTAGGACTTCAAGGAACAAACACTTTAAATAATGGAAACAATTGAAGCAATTAATAAGGACTAATAGGGTGGCACTCTATATCTATGATATGAAACTATGTCTTTGGTCATGCCATCCTTGCTCATGATGTACATGATGGATATGGGTTTTGGATAAGGATGTACATGGCTTTACCATATATTGTATGTGTAGAAATTTCAGAACTGTATGTGTATCTGTATCCAGTATCATGGGCGATAAGTAGTTACAGTGATTATGGTTTCAGGTTTGAAGTCATTTCAGATGGACGTGCGCATAATTCACAGATGTGAGTGATGCATATAACATACATGCATGTGCAAAATCAGTTTTTTCTATAACTAGTGTCTGTTTTGGTGTATTCCTGAACCATGTTGTAGAATGAGCATGAGCATGAGCAATGTGAACAGCTGAAAATAGTGTTTGTAACTTGGTTATTTGTTTGATCCACTTCGGAAAATGAAAATCTTACATACAATTTCATTGCAACCAGGAGGAGTTACGATCAATTGAAGGCCTTCAACCTGCTTCTAGATGCTGCAAAGAGTATGCTTAATAGTTTGATTGTATTGATACAGTTACTGGTTTCCCTTACCCGGTCATTGGAATAAATTGTTTCTTGCTTATAAAGGAGTAACTGTTGTTGATGTTGTCATTGTGAAATCTGTCAAAAGTTCTAGTTTTATTTGATTGTTAATCTTTAACTGATGGAACGTAATACTTTTGGCAGGGTTGATGAATTTGTAGGGACGAAACCAGATCCACTGACACCTCTGTATGATTCTTTTACACCAATCTTCACTTTCATGAACTAATAAGTATAACAATTAACATGTTCAAATCTTTATGGTTTTCTCTGTGAAGCAGAAACCGGAAGGTTGATAGATCCTGTTGCACTTGGAAATGGCTGCGGTACTTATCATAACTTCCAGCTCTTCCTTATCCTTTTCTGATTGCTTTGAAATCAAATGTTTCTCTGATACTTTGCTGTCTGAATGCATGGAGAAAGAATTCTTTTTTGACCAATTCTGAATTTCTTATATTGTGTCTACGAATGGAAAATCCAAATCTTGTGATATAGCTGAAGTTTACATATTCTTTCAAAATGTTCTAATATCCATTTATAGTATGTTTTACTTACAACCCCAAAATGAATGCCTGAAGAGAGTGTTTTTGGGAAAGACTTGTTTGCTGAGGATGGCCATTGGGGAGTGGGGAGACTGATGTTCCTAGAGAAGGATGTTTATAGAATTTGAACTTTTGCTGTTGTGGAGGAAAGAGTTATGGTTGAAAATGCAAGCCTCCTTTGTAAAGAAACACTTTATTAATGTTTTGAATGAAAGTCTTTCTTGAGGGAAAGATCGAAATTTTTTTGTTGGCTTTCCCATGCATCCAAACACAAAAAGTAACCTACTTGTAAATTGATTTTGATAATTGATGGTTTACAAGGAGCCAAATGGGGACTTATGGAGAAGGATTCAATTGAGTTCTTTGGCTGCAAGGAAATCATAAAGAAATGCTTTCTTCTAGCAAATCCTTTCCTCTAGAATGGAAATAAACCCTTTCTTTCTAAGGGATTATTTATGCGCGAGGAAAGTTCCATTCACAAGAAAACTTTCGGAGATTTAAGACTTTTGGCATTTGGATGTTAGGAAAGTATAGAAAGAGTTTACATGTGGAAACTCTTTAAACCAAAACAACAATAAAGTGTTTCTTTCTAAAATAGTGAGTTGCATTTACAACTAAACTCCTTCCTCCCCAGCCAGTCGAAAATTCAAATTTGATAAAGACCCTGGTTCACATAAAATGGTCTACAGCCCCCCTCTCACTTTACACCCTTTAATGTACAACAGTGCATCATCTTTTGAATGACTGAATTTGTGGGCCACCTAATGATTTGGTTAGCCTATTCTTTGGGCAGAGGCTACATGGGCCTAACCCAATGGATGTCTTAAATCTTGCATATGTGTTCCAACATGGCATGGGTGATGCGATTTACCCCTTCAAGCTCTCTCTCATGTGAATACCCATAAAGAGTTACCAAGCATTTCTTTCTCACAACCCAAAGACAATCTCATCAATCCATGCGAAGACTCCCCCCATCCAAGCATGATAAACAGAAACTCGTTGCCAGTGATTATGTGTACTGTTTCAATTAGTGAGACTTTACTCACATCCAAACGGACCTAACATGTTGGCTTCTACTTTCCATGTCAAGACTTTCTCCACCAATGGTTAAATTTTAAAAACTTGTAGACGACCCTCTCTGTGCATCACCCTTCAATAGTCTCCCCCTACATTGAACCCATGGGTCCACAAAAGAGGACTGCCTAATCACTGGGTAGCCTTTTTCTTTAGCCTAGGGAATAACTCGATGGGCCCGGTTGATGAATGTCTGAAATCTCAGACATGTGTGCCATGTTTGCATGGGCACCATGATTCAACTCTTAGGGCTCGTTTGGGAGCTTGTAAATGGAAGTAAATGGGGAATGGATTTGGAGGTAAATGAATTGGGAGTAAATGGCTTTACACACTTGTTTGGATAGGAGTAACTGAAATGCATTTGAAATCAAAATATTCTGTTTGGATGGGAGTAAATGGGAGGAATTGGAATGCATTTGAGTTTTTCAATATATTCACAGAAATATATGTGATATCCCAAATCAGCTTTAATATCCCATCTTAGTGTATGTGCGCGATATTTAATAGAATGATTGTAATAAGCCCATTGAAATATATACTTAAGTAAAAAAAAATGAGGAAATTTTGAGCCTTGGTTATTATCTTTCTCTTGATCTTTCCCGTCACCCAAACATATAATAACTCAATCTCTCTAGAGATTCTCTTTTCAGAAAAGCTTTCTTTCTACCCATTTATGCTTCTTGCATCCAAATGACATTATCTTCAATTGAAGTATAACTTCCATCGTTGTATGGATGGGCACAGTCTGAAAACATCTTATGATGCATTGCCTTTTTGCTCACAAAGTCAAATTCATTTATCCCTTTGAGAGAGAACATGGATTATTGAACCTCCAAACTTTGTGGTCGATTAGGTTTTGCTTGGAAGTCTATCAGAGGAAAATGATCATTTGTCCTGTGATTATCCAATATCTCTTATTTTCCTTCTTTTTTTGAGAAATTTGGTTGGAAAACATTCATTCTTTGCTTGAGCATGCTTAGTTCAACGTCGCTGCTTTTTAGAAGTTTTTAGTTTTATGGTTCACAATTTAGCGCATCATCATGTCACTAGTCAGTTACAAAACAATAAGGCCCCATTGATAATTACTGAAAGATATGTTAAGTCTTGAAAACCGGGAAACTATAGCAGTGATACAATTGAATATCTTGATGAAAAAAAAAATTGGTTGGAAAATGATCATTTGTCATGTGATTATCCAATACCTCTTATTTTCCTTCTTTTTTTGAGAAATTTGGTTGGGAAACATTCATTCTTTGCTTGAGCATGCTGAGTTCAACGTTGTTGCTTTTTAGAAGTTTTTAGTTTTATGGTTCGCAATTCCGCGCATCATCATGTCACTCGTCAGTTACAAAACAATAAGGCCCCATTGATAATTACTGAAAGATATGTTAAGTCTTGAAAACTGTGAAACTATAGCAGTGGTTAGGGCTGTACATCGAGCCGAGTCGAGTCGAGGTGGGCCAAGCTTGGGTTGACTCGTCTGTGCTCTCCTCGAGTTCGAGCTCGAGCTCGAGCTCACCCTCGAGCTCACCATTGGATCTTGCCTTGTTTGCTAAAACTTTCGAGGTGAGCTCGAGGCGAGCTAGTGGATTGAGTCGAGGCGAGCTTACCTCGAGTCGAGTCAAGCTTGCTCCCACCTCAATTTATTATATTTGTTTAATACAAATTAAAAGTCAACAACATTAAGTTCAAGAAGTCACACATATATTAGGGGAGAATAATCTTTCTACAGGTGGGACCCCACCATTAAAATGACTTAGCTCTGATTGGTTTTTTCTTTGGCTAGGTCACACACGCATTGAATGCAGACCACTAGTAATATTTTCTGAACCATAATAAACACAGTACATGCATAGCTCACCACATGAATGGACTGCCTTGATTATTGTGTGGACCATCTTCATGATCAGGCCCAGCTGATTCATGGATCAGATGCACCACCTCCCTCGTAAAATTGCAATCAATAGCTGCATATGGTGTTTGGTCTTACCATAGCCCATGTTTTGTAGATATGTATGGTGTGTGGTCTCACTGTAGTACCTGTGTAGGTTTAGCGTGTTAAACACACAACCACTGTATGCTCACCATGTTTCATACTTGAAATTACTCAATCCATCAGATATGCTTAACAAGGAATGTTCTTACCTGAACAAAATAGTAAGATTGAGAAACCCTCCCAACGTGTGAGGGTTTTATGTCCTAAGCTTGGACCCCAATGTTTGTGTGGGGGAGGGGGGAGAGAGAACCAAGAAATAAGAAGATTAGGGTTTTCTTTTAACAAATATCTATATGAAATGAGTCGAGCTCGAGCTCGAGCCGAGTCGAGCTTGAATCGAGTTGAATTTCGAGTTGAATTTCGAGTTGAGTCGAGTCAAGTGACCCAATGGTTGAACTTGACTCGAGTCTGACTCGAGCTCCTACATGAAGCTTGGCTTAACTTGTTCTACTGAGTCGAGTCGAGCCGAGGCGAGCTTTTTCGAGTCGAGTCGATCGAGTTTCTTGAGCTGACTCGGCTCATGACCAGCCCTAGCAGTGGTACAATTGAATATCTTGATTTTCTCTTATCACAGTTTTGTTGCTTAATGATATGCAAAATCTGACATGGTAGTAATTATTACATTGTATAAGGTGGCTGTCTTTATTGTCAAATAACCAGTTGCTCGAACAGTCCTCCGCACGTGCGGGGTGGAACTCCGCACGGGAACATACTGGGCAAGGGTGGAGGAACACTCAACTCACACCATAAACGCCCCCCCAATGGGAGAACATATTCCGGTGGCATATTTACTACTTCTGGGATTCGAACACAAGACCTTTCGCTCTGATACCATGATAAATAACCAATTGCTCTAAAAGCTCAAGCTGTTAGAGGATGGTGTATTAATGTATATCAAGCGACTTGACACTCCAACATTTATTACGGTTTTTCTTCTACACAACTACAAAATGGATCTTAGAAAGGGATTTGCATTTTGATTAGGGGTAGCAATGGGTTTGGCAACCCAGCTGAGCCCTCTAGGGCCAGGGCCCCTAAACTCGGTCCAAGGGCAAGGCTAGGGCCGGTGTCCAGGCAGAGATGGGTTTGGGCCACTTATGAATGGCTTAGCCCAGCCCGTTGGCCTAGTCCACCCCGTTGATATACAGAAAGACTAGGCGGTTTAAAGACACTTGTTTGCGGTTCTCATTCAATGTACATGTACAGTTTAAAGACACTCGTTAGGTCTAAGATTAAGTTTGAATGATCTAAATCATTTATATGATGGATTCATCATGCATGGAGGATGCCCAAAAACATGACAGGATTCATCATCGATGGAGGATGCCAAAAAAAAAAAAAAATAATAAATCTTGAAATTCAACTATTTCAAACCTTCAATCATTGAACTCTTTTCCTTAATGCTGACTCTGGCTAGGATGAGGGCCTTTTCAGGTCGCTTGGGGTCCGGGCTGGGGCTTAAGGGACGGGTCGGGCCAGGGTCAACCTCAGTTTAGCCCTAGCCTAGCCCATTGGCAGCCCTAATTTTGATGTGCTTCAGAATGCTAAGAAATCCCATAGCATGCCATGCAACAAGCTGACGCATCATGCATCACAATGGACCACAACTACAAGTATTCCACCAACACCTTTGAACTTGTTGTCTCCAACCAAAACCCAATAGAATCTTCAAAAGGGATACAATGGGGACTGTAATTGCATCATTGAAGGAATTATGGTTGGAATTGTTTCAAGTAGACCCTTGTGTTCTTTCTTCCGGGCATTATCTATTTAAAATAAAACAAATCTCCTTTAGAGGAAGGATCCACCATAAAATAAACAACATTGCTACTCTAGCTTCTATCCTTTCAAGTGTATCATCATAATCATCATCTAAAGCCTTACCCCAATTAATTGGGGTCGGCTATATGAATCTTGTTCCACCATTCCACTCTATCTAGGGCCATAACTTTAGTTGGACCATAGGTCATCAAGATTATGGTTGGAATTATTTTAAGTGCACCCTTCGTTTTCTTTCTTCTAGGCATTATCTATTTTAAAGAAAAGACAAATATCCTTTCAGAGGAGGGATCTACCATAAGATAGAAAACATTGCTACTCTTGCTTTTATCCTTTGAAGTATTTCATCATCATCATCATCATCATCATCATCATTTGAGATTTATCCTCATGTGAGCCTTATCCTAATTAATTGGGGTCTGCTACATGAATCCTGGTCTGCCATTCTGCACTATCAAGGGCCATAACTTCAGTTAGACCATAGGTCATCAGGTCTTTTCTTACTACTGTACCTACACCCCTTTGGCCTTCTCCTTATCCTTTTAGAGCCTTAAACTTGTACCAACTCACTCCTAATTGGCGTTGTTCTTGATCCCTATTGAACATGACCAAACCATCTAAGTCTACTTTCCCTCATCTTATTACCTATTAGTATTTAGTGCTACTCCTAAGTTCCATGGAATGCATTCATTTCTAATTCTATCCTTGCTCATCTTGCCACTCATTCATATCAAGATCCTCATTTCAGCTACAATCATCCTATGAACATGTTGTTCCTTTACTGCCCAACATTCTGTTCTATACAAAGCATGACTGGTCTCATAGCTATCCTATAAAGTTTTCCTTTCAGTTTGAGTAGTACATGACGATCACATATAACTCCAGAGGCACATCTCCATTTCTTACACCTAGCTTGAACTCTATGGCAATACCTTCTCAATCTCTCTACCGATGAATTATTGATCCAAGATATTGAAAGTGGTAATTTTGGGAAACTTCTTGGTCAACAATCTTAACTAATTCCACTTTCCCACTCTCATTGTTACTAAAATTGCACTACATATACTCTGTTTTAGTCCCACTAATTTTAAATCCTTTAGATTCTAAAGCATCCTCCATAAATCTGGCTGTGTTTATGCCATCCCTCGTTTCGTCAATCAAAACTACATCATCCACAAGTAACATACACCATGGTATCTCTTCCTGCAAATGCCCTTGTGAACTCATTCATAACCAATTCGAAAAGGTACGAGCTCAATGCTGGCCCTTGTTGCACACCTACAGCAATTGGGAACTCATATGTCTCTCCGCTAGTGATCCTCACATTGTAGCGCTCCCTTGTACATATCCTTAATCGTGTCAATATGTACTCTTGAAACTCCTTCATGGCAAGGGGAATGCCCAAAAGTACGTGGGTAGAGGTAGCAAAAAAAGATTTGGCGACCTATGTTTTAACTGAAGATATAGTCCTTGATATAGTGGAATGCGATTTGTTTAGCTGACTGCATACCTATACGATAAATATCGTGAGCAACTTTTGGACAATTTTGCCCTTGCAATTAGTCATAGGAGAGAAGGCCTATTTTTTTTTTTTTTTTCACCCCTTTGTGTAGCCCTTTAACTTGAGGACATTTTTGTCTTTTCAACTCATTCCTGGTAGTAGGCCACACCACTTTTCTTCTTTGCGTATAGCCACACGGACGTCGTAGCCATGGTGTGTTGTAAAGGCCATTATGGGGCCGTAAAGGCCGTTATGTAAAGGTAACGGTGGTGACCATTACACGTTACGGGGTTGTAAAGGCCATAATGACCGTTATAGAAAAACGACTTGTAAAGGTTGTTACAGCCCCCGTAATGGCTCGTTACGCCCCCCGTAAAGGCTGTAACGGTCAATTACGGGGTTGATATAGGGTTTTCATTTGTTTTTTTCCAATAAAAGAAAGAGATCTTAAAGGCCATTACATCCTGTATCGTAAAGGTAACGATGGTGGCCGTTACGGAACACCTCGGTCGTAGCATTAGGGAGCCCATGAGATAAATGTTGTGTGGGGCCCACTGTGATGAATCTACAATATCAACACTGTACATTTGTTGTGCCGGCTCATGTTAACATGTAGTCTCACGAGGCAGATCTAAAGCTCAAGTGGGTCCCAGCACAGGAGAAAGTGTGCCCCACCGTCGAAACAACCCCCCCCCTGTGTGTAGTTGCAGCCTTTTCCTCAGGCCTTAGTTCGAGACATCGATTGGATTGATGTCAAATCACAAAAAAAAAAAAAAAAAGGATACAACTTTTTAGCCTCTAAGACTTCTAAAGTTGGTTTCCCTAGAGGCGTCAAAAGGTGTGCTGTGGGCACCAAATGAGCAGGAATTCTAACATTCTTGATTTGGCTGATGCTACCGATTCTATCTTTTGCATAAGTAACCAATCTAACCAATCATGATCATCTAAGCCTTATCCCAGCTAACTGGGTTCAACCACATGAATCCCTTTCACCATTCCACTCTATCAAAGGGCCATAAACCTAATTCTAACCAAATAACTTAGAAATTCCTTATAAACACTTCCTAATACAAGGGAAATTCGAGCATTGCTGATTTCTCTTTTTCCTCGCGAGATGTACTCTTGCAAGCTTCTTGGTTTATATTTTTGAAGTTGCAATATTCTGCTGCCCATAATCATACGATTTTGCATTCCAATGCCAAGCAGTGCGAAGTCCTGTTTCAACATGTCATGGATTTGCTGCTTCAGCCGGTGCACATTTCATCCAGAAAGATCATGTTGCGGTTGTGCTCCACTGAGGAAATGGCAATGCTGTCGCCACTGCTGCTGCTTAGAGAAATCTCCTTGCAGACGATGCTCTGTTCTTCCAACTCTTTCTTGCCTGCATTGTTCTTGCAGCTGTTTGAGGTGTTGCCCCAGTTGTAGAAAGGTATGCAATTGCTCAAACTGCACTAGAAACTGTTGTCTACCTTGCTGTATATGTTCTTAGACACGTGTTTCCTTAGTGCTCTCTTGTTTTTCTACATGCGATTTCTATCCGAGAAAGTATCTTTGTTAAATGCTGATATCTAAGATAGTCATTGAGCATTCGAATCTCTGGACATGTCTCGCATATGTATGAGACTAGATCTGTTCATTTATTGGGCTCTACTGTGGATAAGCATACCTCGAAAATCACACTGCTCTGGTAATCCTAGAAGCAGATTGGAGAACTAGGACAGGTTGCTATTGGGAGCTTTGAAAAATGTCCAACTGATAGTTAACATTCATTGTTCAGGAGTCCACCAATCAATGGCTAGGATGATCTGATTGGTGTGATTTCTGGCATATCGCCCATCCACAATAGTGCCAGACGAACAGTCTATATCCGACATTTGTCCTGTGCATGCCTACATGGAGTGCTTGATACTGGAGATATGAACCTTTAACACTGGATCCTTTCCTATTTTACTCCATTAGAATTTAGCAGTGCGTGACTCCTTTTTCATTCTTCCCTTTTTGGACATTTTGGTTTCATGGACCATCCAGTGTGGGGCATGCTTTCAAGTTTTCAATTATTTGGATTATTGAACCATTGCATGGGCCATCCGGCAGATTCAATGGTCATTGATCACTGAACCATGGTCCAAAAAGAAAAAAACATTTCAGATGACAGTTACTGGTGTCGGGAAGGAGTTGGAAAAAGCTAGAAATGTTGAAACAGGTTTTTCAAAATACTAATGTTTTTGGAACATTGGCATTGAAGGGAACAGAATCCTTGACAACATTTGTAGTAAGAGGGTGCAATGCCCATGATGTGGCCCCGCCTGTGATGTATGTGTGACATCCACTATCCATGGTTGAGATGCCTAATGTTAGGACCTGAGCCCAAAAATAAGGCAGATAAAAAACTCAGGTGGGCCACACCAGAGGGAACAGTGAGGATGGGATGCTCACTAAAGAAAGGTTCCTAGGGCCACCTTGTTGTTTATATGCCATCTAACCTGTTCATCAGGTAAGCTCCAACTGGATGACAAGACATCCCAAAAATAGACCTGATCTAAAACTCAGGTGGGCTACACTGGGTTGATTTAAAGGTTTTAGGCGTAATTTTACCCTGTTCCCTTGGGGTTGCCTACCTGAGTCTTTGATCAAGCTGATTTTTGTTATGTATGGTGAATGTGGGGTGGAAAACAGATGAGAGGGATTTCACGTACATTAAGGTGGGCCCTACAGCTTGGGTGAGGATTCCGACCCCATTTGAATGCAGTTATTTTGAAAGAGGGAAGACAAACCAATGGTCATTTCATAGTACAATAGGAAGAATCTCTCTCTCTCTCTCTCTCTCTCTCTCTCATGAATTGCTGCCCTTGACGCTTTATAACCTTTGGTTTGTGGGACCTTCCTGGTCATTGACCTCAGTGAAGCCTGCTGAATGAACAGTCTGGACTACTTTTCATGTAGATCTGTTGAACTCTAGACAATCCGACAGCTTGAAATTGCCCAAATGGTTTTTTTCTTGGGGGGTCCCATAGGCCATCCACTGTATATCGTTTACGTTAGTTGTGATTTACGGTTGTGATTGGTCTTGTTAGGTTGGGCTCTGCCCAGGCCTGACTCATTGACCAAATGGGTGGAGTTGGACCCGAATCCGACCCACAAGCGAAGAACTACTATCCCCAATTCAGTTGACCAAATGGGTGGGGTTCGACCCCTATCTGACCCAAAAACTAAGAACTACAACCTGGCCTGATCCATCTACTAAGTCTTTGAATTTAAGCATGATGATTAGCTTCTTGTAAGGCCAAGCAAGGTTGGATTGGTTCCGCCCGGACCAAACCATATAAGAAACAGGTGGGCCTACGTAGACTGTGGGCCAACCCAACCTGTTTTCAGGCCTAGACATGGTGGGCCATGTGGGGCGTATGTTAGTTTTTGTAGCAAGTGACGCTCATGTACAGCCATTTGGACCATAGAAATTGTGTTGCATTGTGGATGGAGTGCATCTCTAAAATCACACTGATTGAGCAATCCTAACCGTCCATGGCTATCAAATGGATGGAAAGGAAACATTTTGAGTGGTTCAAAATAGGAGGATGTTAGATAACTGATATAATTTCTCGGAGTCTGGATCCTCTGTTGGCTGTCAAACAGGAAAACCTGTTTGGAGCCTTTTCATTGGTCTAACATCATACGGCATGTCAGTGTGATCGGGTTGCAGTGAGGATGTGACATGGTTGCAGACCTATGTGATGACATGGATCATTAAAAAGGCTCCAAACAGGTTTTCCTGCTTGGCAGCCAACAGAGGATTCCGATTCAATTTCTCGCTGTGATTTTAGGTAATGCTATTACCACAATTGGGTCTGCCATTTGGACTTGGACGGTCTGGATTGCCATACAACTATGCCATGTGTACAGTTGAACAGTCTCCACCATCTCTCAAGTTCCACAAAACTGTCATGAGATTTTGGCCCTGAACCAAAGATAATTTGAGCTTAAACCTAATAAAATATGCTGGACCGCAGTATATGGGCCTCGCTGTAATAGTTCTGTTAATCAGAACATCCTGGCCGTCTGATCAAAGAAGGGCCAAAGATCAAGATCATGGTCGGCGAGTCTTTTTCGCCCGCGGATTGTGGAAGTTCCAAGTATTTAGAAACTAACGTTGGTTGGTTTAATCACTGTTAGTTTTTGGGCCATGGGCCCATTAATGGCTGAAACGGTGGATGTGCTCAAGTATCAAAACCATAGGCATTGATGCACTAACTCGGTGGGCCAGATTGGGTTGGGTCAGGCGTGAGGGTCGACCCCCAACCCAACTTCCAAGAGTCAGCCTGGTTTGGGCCTACATTTAAAAAAAAAAAAAAAAAAAAACCTTTAATCTTAACCTTTGATTTTAAGTGGCTCATGTGGCATGGTCCACAACAAGGACTGTTCTGATTATTAGACCACTCAGCACGTGGGCCCCAATGGGCAGCAACACACCCTCTTTCTTGAGTTTTGACAGTGCCAAACAAACTCTTCTAATAGAGTTGTGTGTTGTCACCCATGATTATTCATGGAGAGCCCCTCATGGAAGGGGGTGGAACACGTGTGAGAGATCCATGCCATTCATCAAGTATGAAATGTGAACATGCTATGGAGGAAAAGATAACAGCCGTCCAATCATCCAGGTCAAACTTACAAGAACCCACCTATTTTTTAGGTCAAGATTTCATATGATATGTTATTCAGATGTTACATTTATATTATGTATGTTAGTCATAACTTACATGTAAGTGTTCTGCATATAAAGCCATGCTCAAGTACCCCATGCACAAAAGCCGCATGGTTAAATTTTCATGAGATCCTCCCAGGCTATGGTGTTTATATGCGTGCCATTGAATCCATCTATCTGATGTGCCTCGTTGAGATGACAGAATTACCCAAAAATCACAATATTCAAGTGGCTCATACCACAGCAAATTTAGAGGTTTTTAGGTATAATTTTATGTGATGGCCCACCGAAATGTTGAATCAGCCTGATTTTTTGAATCAAGGATAAATGAGGGATGATGGACCCATGTTAAAGAAAATGGCCCTGGTTGGTACCTACACAGCTTGGGTTTTGGTGGCGTACTTACCTGGTTTAGGTTGAGAGTTTTTAACCCAGTCTTTACCCAAAGTTTTAGTTAGGGCAATGGACCCAACCAAAGGGAGGCCGATTGGGTACTGACCTGCCTGTCCTACCACTGACACAGTAGGATTTGATTAGATGGTAGGTTGCGGTTAACAATATATGTTTGAAAGGGGAGTGGATTGTGTGGTATGCCGACCTTAATGGTGTGTTGACGTCGCCAAGTTTCGTGGGTCTTACCATGATGTGTGTTATCCCTACCGTCCATCCATTTTGCAAGATCATTTTAGGGTAAGGGTGAAAAAATGAGTGATTTCCAAAGCTCAAGTGGGCCACACCACAAAAAGCAGTGGTGATTAAACACCTGCCATTGAAAACTTCTCAAGGGCCGTAGAAATTTTGGATCAAGCTGATGTGTTGATCCCTTCATCCAGGTCCATGTGACCTTATGAACAGGTTGGATGACAAATAAACATTCATTGTCCCCACTGCTTTTTGTGTAGTTCACCTGCTTTAGATCTGCTTCATTTTTTGACTCATGACTTAACATGATTTAACAAAATGGATTAACTGTGTGGATGTAACATAATCATCTGGTCAGTGACTTTGCCACCAAATCAAATCCTACCATTTTTTGGCCCACCAAACTTGGTGACATTGACACATTATCATCTGGTCTGTGTTGTTTGAAAGTTGTTCAGTTCAGTTGGGTACATGCCCGTCCATTTCTGACGGTGACTTTGCCATCAAATGAAATCCTACCTATACGTGGGCTCGAATCATGTACTACCCCCACCAGGACGCCCCCACCAGGACGCAGGAGGAGACGGACACCTCCGTGGTGCATCACCATTGGCCAGCGTAGTGGGCTCCACGCTTTGGTATTAGTGGGATGAAATGCGTCAGACCTGAGGTGCGGGAACCAGCTGCATCGACCAATGACAACACACCACATAGGCGTCCGTCTCCTCATGCGTCCTAGTGGGGGGTAGTACCTAATCTGAGCCTGCTATACCTGTGCTGATGTGGTACAGGCAGGCAGGCAGGCAGGTGACGGTATCCACCTCCAAACCCATGATGTTTCCCCAGTGATGCTAGCTCTACAGGGAGCAGATTTGGTGAGCCGCTCCCGAACATCACAAGGCCCTGGGCATTGGCCCCATCTTTGACAAGGGCACAGTGAGACATCTGATGCATGCATAATGTGGGCCACACTAAAAAGATGACCTGGCACAAAATGGGCCCCCATCTCAAAAATCATCCTTGCAGCTTACCCTCGTTATGGACCAGACAGCTCACATGTTGTGGGCCCAGTAGACCTAAACACAAGCCCCACAAGGTACTCACTAAACAGAACAGCTAGTTGGTGGGAGCAATCATAGAGAATGTGACCACAAAGCACTCAAGGAAGACTTATGGATGCCGGCCATTAAGTGGGCCATCAATCCCTTTAGGAGAACAACCCAGACAATATTTTACTCAGAATTCCAAATCATTCATTTTCTCCCTTTCCATCCCCACCATTCATTCCTTCTGTAATCTAATCATAAAAGAGAGAAAAAAAAAAACCAAGAGCTAAAACACTCTGGGAGCTTTCCCCCAAGAACTGGAAGTTGCCATTCTAGAATGACAGATTTTCCTGGGCCCCACTTATCTTCCGGCCCAAACCCCCCATGCAGGAACGAATCCGTTATCGGCCATCCGAAATGGCCCACCGGTGGTGGGCCTAGTTCAATAACAGCACACACACTTCATGGCCTCTATTCCCATGCATAAGCAATTGGGCTTTTCACCTGGAACTGCTCGTTGTGCCAAACGATCCACCCGAACGCCTCCACCGGATTCGTGCCCTTCTTCGACACGAACATGATGCTGTATTTCAGCTTATCACCCACTCGCTTGAACACGAGCTTGGTGGGCTTCACCATCACCCGTACGTTGGCGGGCCCGCCGACAGTCACATTGTAAATGGACCCTGCCGGCCCCACATTTGTTAGCTCCCGACTGTATTTCACGACCCTCCCCTTCGTGCCGAAGAGGATGGAGAAGGACGGGTAGTTGAGGTTGCCGGGGTTTGACAACCGCCTCGAGCATGCGAGGTTGGGTTGCATGGTGATGGCCCGGATGTGATCGACGGTGTAGTTTAATGAGCAGAGGAAGGTGATGTAGTCGTCGATGGTAAGGTCGTAGACGAGGCCCGGCGAGAGGGCCTTTTGGGGGTCGACGTGGCCCGCTCCGTGCGCAAATGGAGTGGAGATTGCTCCGCCGGCGGCGTCACGGAGCGGGGACAAGGTGTTGTCTTGGGTGTAGGCGGTGGTCATGAGCGCGGACTTGATGGCGCTCGGGCTCCAGTCGGGGTGGGCCGCCTTGAGCAGCGCTGCAACGCCGCTGATGTGCGGACAGGACATGGACGTGCCTGCCATGCAAAACTCAAAATCAGTCAGCATGAAATCTGTAATGGGCTAGGTGTGGGCCTCAACCCAAGCCCAGTTATAAGCCCATTTATCACCATGAGCAGACTGTCCGCTGGTGGGTCCCACCATAAATGGGCCAGGGTTCATAAAATGGCAACTGATTGGACAATCCGTTCTGATCAGTACAATCTTAGCCATTGAATAAGGACGATTGCTTGATTTTGAAGGCGAGCAGATGGGTAGCAACCGTCCAAGCGATGCAGGTTTTTCTGAGCTGCGGCCCAGAAAATGGACTGTTCATCAAATCGCCTAAACACGTCCATACATTATCCAACGGTGCAATTCTTCCGGCCGTGGCCCACCTAGCCTCACCGAGGATCAGCTCAGGGTTATGAGACTCCGCCCCATTTTTGTTTTCACTTCCATGCAATCTCTGCCGTAGATGGTCCTGGACCCACTGAATTCGTAGCAGTGGCCCATCCATGCATGTAAGTTCAAACCAGGTTGGTGGAACGGGGGCCCATCCAGTTCCGACGGTTGGATGGACCTGGGCCCACTGGAATCATACAATGGCCCAAATACCACTGGGCCCCACCAAATGAACAGATGGACGTAACCATCACACCATGGCCCATCGAAGGCGTTGCCAACTAGGTGAACGGCACAGATCACCCAGGTGGGGTCCATCTAAGATCAAACTAAGTGCCCGGCCCACCCAATCCTCACCGTTGGGTGGTCCTGGAACCACTGGATTCGTAAAATGGCCCACCAAACGAACCGGTCGGTCCAACAGATGGACGCAATCATCACGCCAAGTACGCCCATCCACAACGATGCCGGCTAGATGAACGGCACTGATCACCCAAGTGGGCCCCACCAACTAGAAAAACAGTGAAAAGGGAATAAAAGCTCACCAGACATGATGTTGAACTTGGTTTTCCTCGTGTCCTTCTCCAACCCGGTGGGCCCCACCGACTCGGACCACGCGGCCAGGATATTCACCCCCGGTCCGATCAGATCCGGTTTGAGAATCTCCGGCGTCACCAGGTTCGGTCCCCTCGAGCTAAAGGCAGCCACGACCGGTGACGGCTTCACGTTCAGGACTGTCCCTCCAAAGCTCAGCACAGCCGTTGGATTCCGACCCGATCGCACGTACGCCCTGATCAGATCCCCCATCTTACGGCCCACCGCAACGGCCGGCAACAGATGGCTGTCCGCCACCAGCTCCTCCCCGCTCGCCGCCGTGTTGGCCAGGATCATACCAACTCCCCCTGCCTCGCGGACTACCAAACCTTTCTCCACACGCGCGTTCACGCCCCTGTCGCAGAAAACCACCTTCCCACGTACGAGATTCGGGTCGAGCGTGCCGGGCAGGCAGAGATTGCTCGTGCCGTTAGCCTGCGCACCCCGGTTCACGTTATACACAACCTGGGCCATCTTTCCTCCCATCCCTTCTCCGCTGTACAACGATACGCCTGAGTAGCGCTTCCCATTGCCGAGGCTAACGTACGCCGGGAAGTCACGGTCCAGCGTCCCGGCTCCGACGGTCAGGATCCACGGTGCGACGTTGGCCAGCGAGGATCGTGTGGGCCCGCTGTTCCCGGCCGAGCAGGAAACGACGATCCCCCGCTGGATGGCGGAGAACGCCCCGATCGCGATAGTATCCCGGTAGTACGGCGCCGACCCGCCGCCCAGCGACAGCGAGAGAACGTCAACGCCGTCCGCAATCGCGGCGTCCATCCCGGCTAGGATGTCGGACGAGAAGCATCCCGTCGACCAGCAGACCTTGTACGCTGCCACCCGAGCCCGCGGCGCCATCCCTCTGGCCGTACCCGGCGCGTACCCGAGCAGGCTAGCGTTCACGGCAGGCGCTCCGGCGGCCGTCGACGCCGTGTGGGTCCCGTGCCCGTCCCGGTCCCTCGCCGACGCCGCCTCCTTGGGCTTCTCTCCTCGGTACACCATTGCCATCCGGTAGCCCTTGGAGAAGCTCCTGGCCCCGATCAGCTTTCGATTGCAATCCGACGGCTTGAAATCGACGGCCGCCTCGCAGGTCCCACGCCACCGCGAGGGTATTTCCGGCATTTCGGAATCTTGAAAGCTAGGGCTTTCAGGCCAGACGCCAGTGTCCAGGACGCCAATGACGACATCCTGAGAGGCCTGATCGATGTGGGCCTCGCTTCTCCGGGCCATCTCAGCATCATCCAGGCCGAGGAAGAAGGGCGTACGGGTCGTATGTAGATCGTAGACCGTATCCGTATAAATACCGAGTACGGACGGGGAGAGGCGAAGGGCTTGGACTTGGGAAGGAGAGAGGAAGGCGGAGAAGCCAGGGAAGGAGGAGTGGTAGGTGTAGAGCAATGCGCCACCGGCGTCGATTGAGAGGGATTGGAGGTGGGCGGCGTACCAGTGCGCATGGGTGGCGTAGGATAAGGGCTTATGGTTTCTGTTCATGCGGACGATGTAGGTCTGGTTCTGGCCGAGGATGGAAGTGGGAAGGACGAGGACGAGGAGGAGAGACCACAGGACGGAAATGGCCATGGTCTCTCTGAGAGTGAGAGTGAGAGGGGGAGGAGAGAAAGTACGAGAGAGTGTGGACCGTTGTCGGGTTTATATAAAAGAGTTCTTATAAATTGACCAGGATTTTTTTACTTATTACTGAAATGCCACTGGGGTGCGGTTAGGAGTTTGAAAGAGTGTTATCTTAACCGTGTGGGGCCTACTTAATGTATTTTTTGTATATCCACGCCGTCCATATATTTTTAAATATTAATTTAGATAGAGTTCCCAAACCTTAAGAAGATTCAAATCCAAGGTGGGCCACACCACTAGAAACAGTGAAGAATAATCATTAAAAGCTTTTTGTGGGCCACGAAAGTTCTTGGTCAAGCTGAAATTTGTATTTCACTTTCATCAAGGTCTTTGTGAGATTATAAACAGGTTGGATGGAAAATAAACATTACGAAAAACCTTACAATGGGCCCTTTGGAATTTTAATAGTGAGGCACTCAAACACCACTTTTTCCTGTGGTGTGGTCCACCTGAGATTTGGATCTTCTTAAGTTTTAATGGCACGTTCTAAAATAATGTGGAGAAACGGATGGACGGAGTGGATATACAACACATCACCAATATAGGCGCACTGTAAGGGTAACACTCACTAAGCTGTTACCCGGTTTGAACGCGGATTCGTTGTAGTGGTGATCATGGGGCCCACCTTGATAAGTGTTGTCTGTCTGGACGCGGATTGTCTATGCCCCCGGTCACAGAGATATTCCTGTGCCTCCTGTTGTAGGAAGCTGTGTGGGGCCCACAGTGATTCCCATGACAAATCCACTCCGTCCATCAGTTTTGCAAGACAACAATAAGATATGAAACTAAAATTCAGGCAAATTCAAAACTCAGGTGGGCCAGACCAAACAAGACAGTGGGAACAAAAAAGCTGATTGTTGAAACCTTTCTGGAGCTGACCATGATGTTTATATGCCATCCAAACCATTCATATGGCTTCTACACTCAGATAAACTGTAAGCACAGATGTCATATTAATACAAAGCTTCTATGGCAGCTGTGGCCGTTCAATCCCACTGTTTCGTGTTGGATGGCCCACATGAGTTTTGGATCTGTCTGGTTTTTAGATGTGTCTTATTGTAGACTTGGAAAACTGGGGCGCGAATTAGGTGTTACCCCTACCGTATGGCCCACAGGTATTATATTTTGTATATCCACTCCGTCCATCAGTTTATACAGCCCATTTTATGATAAGGCTCCAAAAATTATGCAGATATAAATCTCAAGTGGACCATCCCACTGGAAACAGTGTGATTGAGTGCCCCACCATTAAAAATTCCAAAGAGCCCTTGGTAAGGTTTAGGTAATCTTTATTTGCAATCCAAGCTCTTGACAATGTCAATAAGGTCTTGATGAATGGAAAGTATAAATATCAGATTGATCCAAAAGTTTTGTGGCCCACAAAACGTTTTTAATGGTTATTAATTACTGTTTATAGTGGTATGGTCCACCTGAGATTTGGATCTTCTTAAGGTTTTGGATCATATACTAAAATGATATGGGAAAGCAGATAGACGGCATAGATATATAAAAAGTACATCACGATGGGCCCCACACGGTAGGGGTAACACCCACTAAGGTGTTACCGGGGTAACATGTAATTCGCTCCCGGAAAACTGAGGGAGAGAATTCATGACCATACTGTGGGACCCACACAGGTACAGGAATATCTCTTAGCTTGGGGGACACACAATCCGCCTCCTACAAATCATTCCGTCCATCTGCTTCTTCAGCGCCCAAAAACAAAGCAGATCAAAATCTCAAGTCAACCACACCACAGGAAACAGTGGTGATTGATTGCCCACCGTTGAAAACTAAGTAGAGCCCATTGTAATGTGGACCCTGCCACTAGCCAAAGGCTAGTGGTCGACGGGTCGTTGCTCTGTGGGCCCCACAATGATGTATTTGTTTCATCTACGACATTCATCTTTTTTTTTTTTTTTCTAAATTATTGTATGGTATGAGCCTAGAAATGAGGTAGATCCAAATCTCAAGTGGATCACATCACAGGAAACAGCGTTGATTGAATTGAACGTCCACCATAAAAAACTTTTAACGGCCACGTAAAGTTTTTTATTTTTATTTTTTATCAAGCTGGTATTTCTTTTTTCCCTTCATCCTCGTTTGTATGACTTAATCAACCGGTTATATGTCAAATAAACATTATAGTGGGCTAGGAGGTTTTTAATGTTGCACATTCAATCACTACTGTCTTCCTGTGATGTAGTCAACCTGAAATTTAGATATGCCTCATTTTTTATTTAAGTACTGAAATGATCCGAAAAAGTAAATGGACAGTGTGGATAAAACATATATATTATGGTGGGTCCCACAGAGCACCGACCACTAGCTAGGGTCACTACCCAATCCATGAAGGGAATACAAATATCAATCTTATCCAAAACTTTTGTGGCCTTTAAAAAGTTTCTCACGATGGATATTTAGTAACCGCTATTTGGATCAGCTTCATTTTTAGGACCACGGCCTAAAATGAGCTGTAAAAATGGATGGGTGGCATAGATATACAACACATATATCAGAAAAGAAAAAGACACTATTTTAGGTTGCAGATTAGTTGCCGATAGGGCTCTCAATGGAGCAGGTTAGATCTGAGATCCGATATAATGCGGATTTGGATATTAAAATAGGTCTGATTAGTTAAATGGACCAGATTTGGATATTAAAATAAGTATGATTAGTTAAATAGTCCGGGCTTGGATTCACAGGAACCTATCCGAGTTTGATCCAAATCCGATTAAGATCTGACTCATTGTCACTTTACCGTATGTGTTATATTCATGCTGGCCATCTGTTTTACATATGAGTTTAGGCCGTGTCTCAAAATTGAGACATACCTCTCTTAGGTCGACCATACCAGAGTAAATAGTGGGATTTGCATCATTTTTCTACTTAATTAAATATATTATATTATATATTTTTTTAGATTTGTAATGGGGTAGATTCGGACCTAGATCCGACCTGAATCCAATAGTTATATGGATTTCGGATCGGAAATGGATATCACCTTTTGGATCCGAGTTAGATTCAAATCCAATCCGAATCCGTCTACAGATATACGGACTTGGAGCCCAATCCAGATCGAACCCATTGAGAGCCCTAGTTGGTGACCCCTACACCAGCCAAGTAGCGGTTGGAAAAGCTTTGTGGGCCCACTACTATGTATGCCTTTCATTGACACCATCATTCATATTGCATGCTCATTTTAAAGCATAAGTCTAAAAAATGATCCGATCGAGAGCTCAAGTAGACCATCTCTATTTTGCATGCTCATTCTAAGGCCCGAGCTCAAAAACGAGGCAAATTCAAAGCTCAACTGGACCACACTGTAGAAAAGAGTAGATATTGAATGCCTGCGGTTGAAAACTTCTCAAGTCCCACTGCAGTGTTTATTAGCCATCCAATCAGTTCATAAAGTCACACAATTACCCTTTATACAAAACTCCTGTGGCCCCAAGAAGTTTCCAATGGTAGGTGTTCAATCACAACTGTTTTCTATGGTGTGGTCCACTTGAGCTTTGGGGTGGTCTGATTTTTGAGAACGGATCCTAACATGAGGTGTAGCAACGGATGGACGGAATAGATGCCACATGCAGATCATGGTGGGCCCACAGAGCTCGCGTGTTGCACACTTTTTGTACAACACTAGTAGCAAAGGATTCCAGTGTGAATTAGCACCTTGCAGGCAGAGCGCCAGAGCGGACTGCATGTGCCCCGGGGCAGAGAGATATACCTGTGCCCAGGGCTGTGTGGGGTCCACAGATATGTCCGTAACAAATCCACTCCGTGCACCTGTTTTTAAATACCACAATAAGATAAAATAAAAAAATCAGGAATATCCAAAACTCATGTGGGCCATACCACATGAAACAGTGGGGATTGAACACCTGGGGGTGACAGAAGTTTTGTACCAGGATGATATTTGTTCCTACAGTTTATCTGAGTGGTAATAACCATATGAACGGTTTGGATGTAACATAAACATCATGGTCAGCTCCAGGAAGGTTTCAACCGTTGATGTTTCCGTTCCCACTGTTTCATTTGTGGTGGCCCGCCTGAGTTTTGGATCTGTCTGATTGTTAGCATCCAATGCTATTGTGGTCTTTAAAAACAGATGGACGGAGTGGATCTGTCATGGACATCTCTGTGGGCCCACATGCAATCCGCTCTGGTTAGCAGGAGGTCAGGTCCACAGCAAATGGAATCACACGTGCCAATGTGTGGCATGCTTGAGAGATCTTAGCTTTATATCAGGTAGGACTGTAAATATGTCAGCAGGACCCAATGGGGTACCCAGAACAGACCCATTTTGACCCGACCCAAACTCGACCGGGTTATTAAATGATATTGGTCTAGATCCAAGAATAGATCTGTTGCTAAATGGGTCTGGTCCTGGTTTACTTTATATTAGGCCCCATCCGATCCAACCCTGACCTGAGCCCATTTAATAAATGATTCGGTTTGGTCTATAATTTTAGGGACCCATTTAGACCCAGACCTGTTTGGACCCACTTTTAAACTTTTTAAAAATGCTTACATACCATATCTAGACCCAGACCTATTAGACCAGATGGATCTCCCTCTACCGGACCCAGACTCTCCGGTGGGGTTGACTCTGACCTGACCCCATACCTAGATCTGCTCATTTAGTAAAGGGTTTGGGTAATTTTAAAACCAAACCCTTTTACTAAGTGGGCAGGTCTGATCTTGGCTAAACCCACCCCAAATCTGATCATCTACAGCCCTAATATCAGGTGGGCCATGCTGTTTAGATGTGAACTAATAATCAATCAGCTTCACTCATCAGGGTGGACGAGAATGTACAAATTGTATTATCCGCCCGCTTATGTGTTTGTGAGGCTCACCTGAGGAGCTAGACGGCCTTATTTGAAGGATATACGATCTAATCAATCTGGAATCTGGGATCTCTAACAGGTGGGCCACATTGGCACGTGCGCTTGCATGTAGATGGGTACAGCTCTACATACGTGTGGACCTAACAAACACGTGCCACTAGCTTTTTAGGGCTCAAGTGTAGCCTCTCCAGCTCATGAATTGACCGTTCTGAATCTTTGAGTCAGGTTGTGGTGGGGCCCACCTTATGCACGGATCAGATGTCTTCTTATTTGTAGTCTGGCTTTGTCATCAACGGTGAATCATGTACTTGTTTCCCCGTGATCATGTACGGAGGCTGGTTTTCATGGCCTATTGAAAGGTGGGCCCCATGGGATCATGGTACAGTTATTGCACCGTCGAGCAATCTTAACCGTTCAATGGGTGATCAGTCCTTAGCATTTGTTTTCTATTTTTCATCCTGCCCGTTAAACTTGTGATCGGTTCATCCAGTCGGGTTTACCCGACTGCTATGATCATAGCACTGTCGGCTGTTGATGGTGAGTCCCCTGGATCTACGGTCTGAATCATTAGAACACCGTGGGCCGTTATGGTGGAACCATCTGTCCACAGAGCACATGACAGGGGAAGGTATCAATCCGAAGCGTCCATCTGGTGGTCCACTATATTCTGCCAGACAATTGAATAACTCGAAGGCCAATGGTACCCTACGAGTGAGAGGGAGGGGGACTCGCCAAACATCGTGTGAGATCTGGGCCATTCCTCAGCTGGGCCCCACTGCGAACATAACCTCGCCCAAAATGGATTCACTCATCAGGTGGGCCATGGCAGCCAAAATGCAGTGTATGTCACCACCCACTAGGGCCCACGTGATCAATGATCCGATTATTTAAACCGTCCAAATTCTCTTTAGTAACATTAAAAAAAAAAAAAAAAACTATCTTTCCATAATCACGGACTAATTGAAATCATCTCCTTTGATTTTTTAGACTTCAATGTGAGCCATCAAAAAATTTCTTTTTATTGTTCTAAAACTCATCTAAATACATGATTAAAAAAATCATCAGCTTGGATCAACTTAATTAAGTGGCCCGTATATAACAGATTCCTAAAAATGGACGGTTCCGATCATTCTAATACTTTGCATGTGGGACCAAATAAGCAGCGCAAGAGGATTTATCGTCAGTCGCGACTTCAATATGAGAGAGGTACGCCCTGGCAGGGGCTTGTGGTTCCACGATGATATATATGTTTTATCCATGCTGTCCATCTATTATTATTATTATTATTATTATTATTATTATTTTTATGGTATGAGCCCGAAAGTGAAGCAGATCCAAGGCTCAAGTGGACCACACATTGAGTATTGAACGACCACCATTGAAAAGTTCTTGTGAGGGGCAGAAGTTTTGATCAAGCTGATACTTGTATTTTCCCTTCAGATCTATGTGACCTTATTAACAGGTTGGATGGAAAATAGACATCAGGTGGGCCCTAGTAAGGTTTCAACGGTGGGCATTATTATCACTACTGCTTCCTGTTGTGTTGTCCACTTGAACCTTGGATCTTCCTACTTTATGGTCTCTTACCTAAAATGATATGGAAAAATGGATGAACGGCTTGGATAAAACACATACGTCTCGGTGGGCCCCACAGGAGGACGAGTCCATCCTCGCAGGGGCAGGACGCAATCCACGTTTCGTAAAGTGGTGTTTGTGTAATTATTGCAAACATGAGGGCGTCTCCATATCTTCATCCACAACTGTCGAGGAGGAAACCGTGCGGTTTGTTTGGATAATTCGTCTTGTAATGCGAGTCCACGCTATCAGCCTCCCTTCTCTTCTGCTGCACTCTGTAGAAATGCTCCACGAACGCGAGCCAATCACACCGACTCCACACATACCAACTTATCACACCCATGAGATATCTGAACCGTTCATCTGGTGTTCACTTCATCAATATACCCATCAGTCGAAAATTTCCTTTTATTCACCTAATATAACAATACACGTATGCCCAATAGATATCCGACGGTTGTGAATTAGACAATCATTTTCATCCATCACAGTAGGGCTCATCATTTCAACGGATCAGATCTTCTCCGAAACATGAAAAATCATCCATCCTATAGCGCTTGGATTTGGAGCGTGCAGATGAGAGTCAGCTCGCTTGGTGCGCCGCAACGGTTAGATTTCGTGCCCTCTCCTGCTTTCACATGGGTCTTGCGCGTTGCAACCAGGAAATGAAAGGGCAGAGTCGGTAGAACTGAAATATGGTAGAGCTCCCTAACCCTTGTACACGTGGCACGACGAAATAACATCCATAACCGTCAGATTAGCCGTCTTTAACAAGGAAAAAGATAATGGAATTTAACGGTCGTTTTTCATTTCATCATAAGTAGAAAAATGATGATTATCACTGATCTACGGTAGGATCTACTACATGGACGGTCTTGATTACTTTCTACCTGATTCCACGTGTCGAATGGAAGGAAGGGTGTACCAAGTTCGGGTAGTCGAGCGTCTACCATATTAGATGAGACCACACACCACGCTGCACAAGAATCGCAGATTGTGGCGCTACTAAAGCAAACACCACAGCGGAAATGGAATAATGCACGCATCGCACGCCATTCCAGCCCTTTTCACCTTTCTGAACTTTTTGACTGGGGGTCAAAGAGGCGTTTTCGTACAACTCAGGTGCACTTGATCCTGTGATCCTCAGGACGTTGGAATGTGTTTATGATGATCTTGGCCGTTGAAGTATGGGTATGATGACCTTTACGTGAAATGTTCTTATTTATTTCGATCCTTTAAAAAGACTGCAAAAAATTAGAAACGGAAAAGGAAAAGAATCGTACGGTTAATTCAGATTTTGGAACTGAGTGAAAAAAGGCACGCTGCTTCGGTGGATCCCCGGATGCACTGAGATGGGTGGATCCCTGGCTGTGGGTCCCACCTTGATGTGCGTATCTAACATCAGCGCCGTCCATCTGTTTTGACAGCTCATTTTAGTGCAGGATCCAAAAAAAAAATGAAGCAAATCCAAATCTCACGTGAACCACACCAAAGGAAACAAGGAAACAGGGGTGATTGACCATTAAAATATCCTTGTGGCCCACAAATTTTTGGATGAAGTTGATATTTGTTTGGTCCGTCCATCCAGATCTTTGTGACCTTACCAACAAGTTGGATGGCAAATAAACATTCCGGTGGCTCCCAAGAAGTTTTTAATGGAGGGTATTCAATCACTACTATTTCCTATGGTATGGTCCACCTAAGATTTGGATCTGCTTCAATTTTTAGATCATGACCTAAACTAAGCTTTCAAAATGAATGGACAGTGTGGATGTAAGACATATACATCATGGTGGACCCCACTTTTAGGGATCCACCAAAGCCCCTGCCCCCAAAACAGCTATATATACATATGTACCCATGTAGTTGTCTCCGTTGGGTTGCATTGGTTTGCCTGTACGGTTCAATCTATTAATATTACTTGTCCATTAATTATCTAAACTATCCCATCCATGAGCTTTAGCTTGTTGGATTATAAGTTAGGTGCCACTTTTACATAATATATGAATGATGAGGGCAAAGGGAAATGATACATGGATAAGGTTCTAGAATATGGTTGATTAGTAACTTATTTGAGATAAGTAAGTTTGGTTTATAATAACTTATGAGTAATTTTTTAATTTAAAGTTACTTAATCACTTCAATTTAATAAGTAGAAATCAAGATAAGTTGAGTAACTTACCTTAAGTAACTTACGATCCAAACGCCTGTAAAAGATCAATAGGATAACCTAAAAGGCCGTGGGTAGAGTTGGTAAGAAAAGACTTGATGACCTATCGTCTAAATAAAACTATGGCCCTTCATAGAGTAGAATGTTAGAAAAGAACTCATGCAGTCGAACTTCATTAGTAAGGCTTAGATGATGATGATGATGATGATGATGTTAAGCTTCTTCATTACTTTTAAAATTTTCATGTATATGGAGCTTAGTAGTATATAATTATGGAATTAGTTTTTTAATGATACAAGTATGTTTCGTTTCATTTTCACACTAATGAAAAAGCAATCACAAATGTATATTATCATACTTTTGTTTTGGGTTCTGGGTTAGGTCGGATCAAGTCATTTGGCTTGGCCCATTGATTTAATATATATAGGTGGGTCATGCTTGGTTCAATCTAACCTGTATAATCTAAATGGGCTAATTTTTTTAGCTTGATCTAGACTTGTAATTCGACTTGATTTGGCTTGAATGAGGCTTATAAGCAAGTCTACTTGTGGGTCAACCCGACCCATTCCCACTCCTGCAAGTGGGTCCCACTATGCTACATTCAGGAACATATGATCCACTATGAAAGTGAATTGATCACTACACACACACACACACACACACACACACACTAGATGATCCCATTCAGCTGAATATGGGCCTTCATGTCTAGGTCAGGAAAGAAAAACACTTAATAGTTAAAATCAAGTGATGAGAAGTAAATGTAAGTCATGTTGAAAATAATGGTATGAAAAATATTAAAACAATAATAAATTAGCAGAAAATATAACTGCACACATGTTTAATTGATCGCAAAGCGATAACTCAATTGTTGGAGAACCTTTATTTTTTACTGGATGAGGTGCGGATTCAATCGCTCTTTTTGAGAAAGTTCATACCCCTTAAAATATTTTTGTTGTAGTAGGCTTCTAGTATATTATCTCTATGATACAATCACCCATTGTATGGTTTCAACAGCGTGCACAAACTATTTAAAACCCAACATGCATATGAAGAAAGAGGAAGAATAAAGATCCTATCACAATGATGCGGAGAACATGTTGCGTGTGTGAAAATACACCACATATTTGAAGATATATATATATATATATATATATATATATATATATATATATATATATATATATATATATAAACATGGGACACATCAAACTAACAAAACGAATATTAATTAAAAAAAAAAGCTAGTTGACACCCTTATCCATAGCTCAAGTGGGAGACATGTTCTCAACATGTCTCAAGTGAATATAACCTCGTCTCAACACTTGAAGTCTTGGTATCGATTTCCAAGGAGGGTTGCTAACATTGCGGTATGACTAACAGTGGGGTGTGTGTACTATCACAAAAAGAAAGAAGAAGAAGAAGAAGAAGAAGAAGAAGCTAGTTGTAAATTTTCACAAAATTAAGATGCGGGGAACATGTTGCGTGTGTGAAAATACACCACATGTTATATATATATAACATGGGACACATCAAACTAACAAAACAAATATTAATTAAAAAAAAAGCTAGTTGACACCCTTATCCATAGCTCAAGTGGGAGACATGTTCTCAGCATGTCTCAAGTGAATACCAACACTTGAAGTCTTGGTATCGATTTCCAAGGAGGGTTGCTAACATTGTGGTATGACCAGTAGGGTGTGTACTATCACAAAAAGAAAAAGAAGAAGAAGAAGAAGAAGAAGAAGCTAGTTGTAAATTTTGGCAAAATTAAGTCCATCTTCACTCAATAAAAAAGACCCACTCAAGTAGACGCCGGGGGGGGGGGGGGGGGGGGGGGTTCATGTTCAGTGTAAGGCTAACTTTTTCACAACAAAAATTAAAAAGCACTATGCAACTTTTTGTTTGATTGTTTCTTTAAAATACTCAAACAAGGACAAGTAGTGGTTATTGTCATTTTGGGAGCATGATTTTAGGGACAGCACATCCATAATTAGGCCTGTTAGATAGGATGCAACTTGATGGATAAACCTACCATATGCAATTTAGAAGATGACGAGATTTGATTGGTAACGCATATGCTGTCAGAGATGGGCCGAGCCTCTTTTGGTTTTTTTGTATTCCACCCATTACAACCCCACCAATCAAATCTCATTATGTCATTTCATCACTAAGTTAGATGTCTCTCCACTCAATCCCCATCCCCAAGGAGATTACTCTACCTTATTCTAAATCTTCCAGCCCCACTTCGTTATCTCAAAGGAATCGATTGCTTGCCAAAGCCTTTATGTAGGGCCGGGAAGTTGGGTGGGACCAACATGATATTTGTGAGAAATCCACCCCATCCATATTCCAAATGCCCAATAAACCCAACAGTTGAAACATTCATGGGGCCACAAAAGTTAAACGGGGCCAATATTTTACATTTTAAGTTCATCCACGTTGGAATGACATTATAAATGGTATAGATGGCATATAACTATCAAGGTGGATTCTTCCAGGGAGATTTCAATTATGGTAGGCATTTGCCTAGTCACTTATTTCCTGCCATGCCACCTACTTGAGTTTTGGGTCTGCCTTATTTTTTAGCTCATGTCCTAACATGATCTATAAAAAGGGATGGACATAATGAATTTCTCACAAACATCATGGTGGGTCCCACCAAACTTCCCATCTTAGTATAAGTTCCTGCCTTAGTGGGAAATCCGCGTGCGATCAGATGGGCCAGAGTGGGAATCGTATGATGAACGTCCACTCGTGTTCCTTGTTCACACATGTGAAGAGACTGAACTCGATCGAGTTCACTAGAAAATTTATATTCGACTATTCAACCCACAGCTGCAACGGATAGTTTCAGGTCGGCGCGGCTTCGCTGGATCCCCGGATCCACCGAGGTGGGTGGATGCCTTACTGTGCGGTCTGCTGTGTGATGTATGTTTATTAAATCCACGCCGTTCATTCATTTTGAAAATTAATTTTAGAGCATGACTCAAAAGATGAAGTAGATCTAAATTTCAGGTAGACCATAATACAGTAAGTAATAATAGTACTCAACCATTAAAAGTTTCTCGTGGGTCACCAAAGTTTTGGGTCAAGCTGATATTTGTTTAGCATATTTATCCACGGTGTTTGTGACCTTTTCAACAGGTTGGATGGAAAATAAACATTCATGTGGCCCCATGAATTTTTTAATGGTGTGGATTCAATCACTGTTATTTCATTTGGTAATGGTCCACCTAAGATTTGGATCTGCTTCGTTTTTGGGATAATGCTCTAAAATGAGCTTTCAAAATGCATGGACGGTGTAGATGTAATCTATATACATCACAGTGGCCCAATAGTTGGGGATCCACCGACCTAGTGGATCCGGGGATCCACCCAAACCGCGCCCGTTTTGGGTGGGTAGGTAGCCCTCCCACTGTCGCCTTCAAGTAATTATTACCGAAAGGTTCCTTCCTAAGGCCGTTTTTCTAGAATATATCATCCAATGTACCATAACAAAATACATCCGGACTTTATCCATTGGATATACGGTCATATTTCAATGATCTAGACCGTTTATATGATCGCAATTATCTTAGATGGATGGTCACAAAAATAAATAGATCAAAAGTTGTATTATTTCATTCTTTTCTTTTGTATATCGACGGTCAAAGTAGCCTTTGATTAATCCAAAGGTTTAATTAAATCTGGAAATTTTATACTCATCCTCCATCCAAGATATTTCCCATCCCGTAAACGGTTTGGATCATTGAAAAGACTCTAGATGCAACGGTAAAGTTCCGATGTATCCTATTGCCATACGTTGCGACGTATACCGGCAGGCCCATGTAAAAGCAGAGAGCTTCTGTTAGGGGACGGTTAGTTGTAAGGTAGCCGCGCGATGCACATGTCTCATTTCAAGCGCCAAACAGAAACACCCCACGCGTGCAAAAATGGCACGTATTGCGAGATCTGGGAAGTTCATAGGGTTGAGCTTCCCACAGTGAATATTCTTTATTTCAAAAATTCTGTAAGGTCCACTGATCAGGTGGGCCATACATGCCCGAAAAATGGACGGTTAGAAAATGGTAAGCAATGGTCTAATTTAATATGCATGTGTGCCTGGATGCCAGATGAGTGGTCCAGGCGGGGTTTTAGAATAGATGGACTGAGGGACCATCAGATGAACGTTCCTAAACTCTCACAGGTGTGCCAACTTCACACGCATCAGATGTTTGTGTTTGGCGCTTGAAGATGCGAATATTTGGAATCAGCATCGCTGCTTAGGTAGTCCTCAGGTCCATCAAATTGATCTTCCCATGTTTACCTCTCATGGGAGAATGATAATGTGCATTCGGATGCATGGTAGTTACCATACATTCGATCTAGGGGGCCCACCATGATGTTTATGTAGAATCACAACCGTTAATCTTGTGACCTTCGTATTTATAACCGTACATCCCATAAAACATCCTTATTCAAAACCTAAGTGGACCCACATGGAGAAATGTACAGTCACACCTAAAATCTATATTTTCAAGTGGTGTGGCTCACATGAGTTTTGGAATTATCTGATTTTTGGTTTTCCAGTTCTTCCTTGTGGGGCCACACCTGATGAGTGGGTTGGATGACATATGCACAACAATTTGGACCCCACATTCAATCTAGAAGTTTCATGGTTGGCATCGCCCTGCCCAATGTCACCCATTGTTTCCTTTGGTGTGGCCCACCTGAGTTACGGACTTAACTGGATTTTGGTATGTAGTCCTAACAGTGCCAAGGGTGCATCTGATGGACCGATTAGATGCCTACACTCACATCACGGTGGACCCCACACAGCTCGAATCGTATGGTTACTAACACTCAGCTCCGTATTTTATAGGGCTGTCAATGGGCCGGGCCTGTGGTAGGTATCGGCCCGGATTTTGAACTGTTTCGGGTCGGGCCGTCGGGATGTATATTCCTTATATCCACGCCGTCCATCCGTTTTGATAATTCATTTTAGCGGATGATCCCAAAAATGAAGCAGATCCAAATCTCAGGTGGACCATAATATAGGAAACGTTGGTAATCAACCATTAAAAGCTTCTCATGGGCCACAAAAGTTTCGGATCGAGCTGATATTTGTGTAGTCTTCGTATTGACTTAGCGGGTTGGATGGAAAATAAATATTCTGGTGGCCCCATTGAAGTTTTCAATGGTGGGGATTCAAACATTACTGTTTCCTGTGCCATAGAATGAATGAACGGTGTGGATGTAAGGCACATACATCACGGTGGGCCCCATTGTTAGGGATCGGGGATCCACCCAAACGGTGCCCTCTCGAAGGAAAGGACGCGAATTAGCTACTGAGAGGTTGAGTAGCTATCTTGCTATCGAAGTGGCGTCACTAACTTCTGTGGGCCCCACCGTGATGTAGGTGTTGTATGTACACCGTCCATCCATTTGGAAATATCATTTTAGGGCATGAGCTAAAGAATGAGTCAGATCCAAAGTTCAAGTGGATCCCACCAAAGAAAACAGTGGCGATTGATCTCCTACCATTAAGAACGTGTTGGTGCCACAGAAGTTTTCGATGAAGCTGATATTTGTGTTTTACCTTCTTCCATGTCTGTGTGAACTTATAAGCAGGTAGGATCTCAAATAAACATCCTGGTGGGCCCTAGGAAGGTTTCAACGGTTGAGTCACTGTCTCCACTGTTTTCTTTGGTGGGGTCCACTTGAGCTTTGGATCTGTCTCGTTCTCTATCTAATGTCCTAAAATGATCTCTCCAAATGAATTGACGGTGTGGATACAACTCATACATCACGGTGGGTCCCACAGAAGTTGGTGACGTCACATCAGTAGCAAGATAGGTTCTCCACCTGTCAGTAAGGGAACTATAATGGAGCCACGGGGGCCCACTGATTCTCTCAATGAGATAAGAGAGGACCAGCTAATTTGGTGGTCCAGCGGACACCTTATTTCACCACCGTTTTTCGAGTGGGGCCCATCTCTTTCCATATTTGAATGGGTGGAAGTGTAAGTGGCTGAGTGCCCCATTGTAGTGGAACTTCAGGTCCTATTTAATTTATGGTTATGGACCCTCCGTCGGGTGGGGTCCACCACATTGTCCCTTTCCTCTACTTAGTGGGTTCTACCTACCATCTGACGACTCTTCTGATCAATTTAAAATTCCCTATCCGTTACATATCCGTTACATAGTGATGATGTCACATCTTCTTTGAATAGCCACCATCGTACAGTCGAAAACCACTTTACACGTGGCAGTGTGATGTATTAACTGGGACAGTTCATCTTAGTGGGCCCCATCATGGATGGCCCATTGATCTTAACTTTTCTTCATTGACATGTTGACTTGTGTGCTGTTTTTGTTTTAGACCGTAGATTTCAAGACCACCGATCAGATGGTCTTCAAATAAGTTGCCTATGGGATTGGTGCACATTTATTGGACGATTAAAAAAGAAAAATATCCAACGGTCCATTTCAAACCTCATGACCGCCCAACCAATGATGTGGGTGGGACCCTGACAGTAGGGCCCACCTCAAATGTATGCATTGTATATCCACACTGTCCATCTGTTTTTCAGTTAATTTCAGGCATAGTCCAAAAAATGAAACGGATCTACCTGAAAGTTTTGGATCATGCTGATGTTTGTTTTTTTTTCTTTCATCACGTCTGTATGACCTTATTAACAAGTTGAGTGGTTAATAAACATTACAGTGGGCATTAGGAAGATTTTAAGTGTGCACACTCAATGGCCATTGTTTCCTATGGTGAAGGCCTTATGAAATTTATATCAACTTTGTTTTTGGCAACATGACCTAAAATAAGCTGACAAAATAGATGGACGGTGTGGATATACACAATGCATACATCAAGGTAGGCCTTATAGACATAGTCCTACCCACATTGGTGGTTCTCAGTCACAACTAAGTCATGCTTGAATCAATACGCCGAAACCCCCTCTCTTTTAGCGTTGTCAAATGGATCTTATCTATTCTAATACACAGTTATAAAATAAAGTACAATTAACTTTCATCAAAGCTGATCATTAAAAAGAATAATGACATTTTATCTTCATTGACTTTGTATATATATAGGGAGAATTTTATTCTTGGCCGGATACAAACCACTTAGTTGTGTGGGGCCCAAAATGACTATATGATCTTAGCCTGTTTAATGGTGAGCTATTCCTGACATTTGATCTGAATTATCTAAATGTTGGATTAAAACCATCTAAATGTATAGTTAACCTCTTTTTTCTTTTCTTTTTTTAATGTTTTATAGGAGTAAAACGAAAATTGTTCTCATCATTGTAAAGTAAATAGGGCTCTCAATTGAGCAGGTCAGATTTGAGATCCGATTCGCTCTGATTTCATATAATGTGGATTTGGATCTTAAAATAGGTCTAATTAATTAAATGGATTGGATTTAGATTCACAGAAGTAGATCTGAATTATATTTGAATTCATATATAGATTTTCAGACTTGGAGCCGAATCCTATTGAATCCGATCCAGATCTAAATTATCACCTTATTATAAATGTTATATCCATGTCAGACATGCATTTTAATCTAATAAAATTCGGTGAAGAATTTTAATTCTGTATACAGTTAGAGTCCAGTCGGTATAGTATCATTTATCATCCTAAAGATAGTAAAACGATGATTTAATTTTTTATATATATAAACACTACCCCACCTAAGTCTAGATCTAGGCTGGGTTTAAGCTACCAATGTACCTAAAAAATAATTTTTTTTTTACTTTCTAAACCGATAAATGTTTACTTAGCCTATACCTATAGTGGAAAACCTGGACTTAGGCAAATATCTAAAAGCCTGAATCTCGACTTAGATTGATCTAGGTTAGATATAAACTGAGTAACTTTCGGGATTTTCATTTCCCGTTTTCGGAATAAAATATACCAGTTGTTATTTTAAATTAACATTTCTTGAAATAAATTACTATTTAAAAATGTCTTCGATCACACTAGGTATTGTGACCCACCTAAACGGAATTAAAACCCGAGTAGACCATTGTACTAGAGTCTTTTACCCACCTGCTACACCTATGGCTGAAAAACATTGCAGTGGGCCCTCGCACAAATATGATCGGACGCTTAAAGGTCTGGCCAGGGATAAGACACAATCCGCGTCCACACAAATGATGTTTTATGACCTCATATGAAAAGATAAGGAGTTAATTGACAGTATTGAAAAGAAGAGGTTATTTTATAAATAGTAAAATCTAGAGGGTGTTTTATGCCAAAAACTCATCAATAAACTTCCAGTGAATCTAGACCATGGGGAAGACAATGGTCGACGTGCTTTTACCTAATATAAGCAGGTACATGCATGAGATATCACAAGGAGATGCGAAACACGTGCGAAGCATGAAGTCCGTTAGGTGGGGTCCCGTTTATCAGGTGGGGTCCATGACATTATTTGAGCTGGAACTCTCACGCATTGGCGCATGTGCATCTGTGGGCCACATGATGAGCTGATCGGCATGATCACTCTTGGACAACAACATGTTCTTGGTGTGGTCCCCACACGATGAATGGTCCAGATCTCTCGGACAGGTGGTCCATCTAGAAGATTATCAGGAACGTGAACAGTTCCGATCATTGGACTATATCAACATGTGGGCCCCAATAGCCCAGTGGGACCACACTGGTGATGATCATGGGTTTCTTTATATACGGTCAGGATCATACAAAAGGAATGGGCCATGGCTGGTTCTTATGTTTATTGCCTAAGCACATGGGACGGCCATTTTTTTTCTCTCTCACAAGAGCATCAGTTTCTAAGGCTGGTGTCCATATCTCCTAACATGTGCGTTTAACATATTTTATTTCTTCTTATCTGTGCATACAACATCATTTCTTTGGCATTTTTCTTCCGTATGTGGGCCACCGTGACGAAATCCGTATGTGGATCGCCCGTGATCATCTTTTCTGTGGGCCACTTATGGGGTCCACATACCTTGTCTGTTGGGATGACGTTGTTGCAGTGGGGCCCACCTTGGAGTTTCTCCAAGAAAGGTGTGGAAACGCTTATACTGTGAGGCCTGGTCCATTCCGAAATTTTGTATAGTGGGGCCCACCTTGATGCGTTCGTCTCCATCCAATCCGTTCAACATGCGTGTCACCTCAGGTTCTCCTTGGAGTCCGAAAACTAGGCCAATTGAAAATCCCGGTTGACCACACCTTACGTTGTAGGTTAAGCTTAACCAACAAAGCTCTATAGTGGATCTGTCTTCTCGGTGGTGGCCCTCTTGATTTTTCTAATATGGGCCATTTGATAGCAATCGGATGGACGGTTACGATGACTGTGATTTCAGTGGCTGTATAAGTCTAAGATAATTGATATCTTATTAGAAAATGACCATCAACAGTCGCTTTGGCCGAGTGGTTAAGGCGTGTGCCTGCTAAGTACATGGGGTTTCCCCGCGAGAGTTCGAATCTCTCAGGCGACGATATTTTTTTATTTTCATTTTATCTTACGTGTGGGGGCCATCTCTTCACGATCCAAACAGTTCAATATGAATATCCGAATTTTTTTATATTTTTTTAATTCCTCTAACGTGTGGGGCCCATCTCCACGCGATCCAAAGAGTTCAATATGAATATCCGAATTTAAAAAAAAATTAATTCCTCTTACGTGTGGGGCCCATCTCTTCACGATCCAAACAGTTCAATATGAATACCTGAATTTTTTAATTTTTTAATTCCTCTTACGTGTGGGGCCCATCTCTTCGATTCATAGCAAAGGAGAGATCTGTGGAATGGTTGATCTTCAGATGGGGCCCACCAGATCAACTGCTTAGGCTATATACAGTAAAATTTTCCATCTGATCGTCTTTGTTAAATGCTGACCGTTGGCTTGTTGTTGCCGTCTGGTGTCCAATCCGAAAGTGGACCAGCTCCAGCGGCTTGGACCTATTAGCTTGGTAGTGGGCCGGGATTGGGCCTCATGATCAATTTTCGGACCTGGTTTGTTCTATCCTATTTTTCCAAAATGCCTCTTTCTGGGTGCATTTGTGGTCCACTTGATCAACAGATGTAGTAGGAACATTTATAGGAGGAATGGCAATTATCAAAACCATTGAAAATTTTAATTTCCAAATTTCTCTTTCTTGGTGGATTGCGGCCCGCTCGATCAACAGATGGATTAGGAACATTCACTGTGAGAATGATCAATTATCGATCCAAACCATTTGGGCTGGACCCATCCAATTCTAGAGCTGAGCTTGGGTCTTCTTACCTTGAATATATGCTTGTCGACGCTGATAACCATACGTTGCAAGGGCGGCAATGGGCCACGAGGTCTGCTGGGCCATGAACCCGATCTGGATTTGGATGGCGTCTACATTTCAATACTACCCATCGTTCCTCTGAGCGTTCCATTCCAATACTCGATTACATGGCCCATGCATCTAACATTTAGACCGTTGGTTTCAATCTCAACTGTCTGTTTCTTTGTGCATGTGTGGCCCACTTGATCAACAGACAGATTAGGAACATTGCCGGACGTAAATATTTTGGGTGCGCTCTGTGCTGATCTTATTTTAAAATACCCAAATGGTTCCAGGGTATAGGGAAACGGGCTAAAAAATGGTTTGGCCATTGGACCCCAGCCCATAAAAATGGTGCGTGTGGTCCTTCATTAATCAAACCCATGGGAGGTCAAGCCCAACCCACTGACGCACCATCGCCCATGATCTTAGTGTTTATGCCCAACTTGTCATGGCCAGCCAAAAAGTAGGATGCCGCCAAATGTCAATGTACTTGTACAACAGTTAGAAAAAGTTCTCACATAAAATGGGAATTCAAAACACTTCCTTGCCATAAATGCATGCGCCTGCATATAACACCATGAGTACTATATCAGAGCCATACACAACTAAAATCCTAAAAGCAGTAGACACCTAAAGAGTACAATAAGTCAATTGGGTGACCGAAATCTTAGACGTAGTAAGCACCCAGAGAGCACGCATAATTGGGTGGCGAGCATGGTGTTATGGTATCCCAAAACGGTTACGATACGGCCGTATCGGCCGATACGTATAGGAAACGGTAGTGGCCGTTACGCGTTACGGGGTCGTAACGGCCGTTACAGAAAAAACAGGCTGTTACGGCCCTGTAACGGCCGTTACGGGACCGTTATGGCCCCGTAACGGTCCCGTAACGGTCATGTGACTGTTTTTTTCAGAAAATAAAAAGGGGCCGTATCGGCCAATACGTGGTCCATAACGGCCGTTACAGCCCGTATCGTAACGGTAACGGTGGTGGCCGTTACGGCCACCGTTACCGTTATGGAACACCTTGGTGGCGAGCGACAACACAATAGTTGGCTAACCCCTCCTCAAAATAGAAATAGAAGCGTATCAAAATGCAAAGCCACCACCTAACCCAAGCCTATAGAAGCAATAGAGAATGAATAACGTTGGTCTAGTTTCATCCATAACCTCGTCGGACACCCAAAGTTCCCAAGTCCTTAAGTAATTCCCCTAGTCATAGCCTGTTGGCCCCGACAATCAGGCTTACACGACCTCTCACTACCATCATTCTCATTCATTTTAATAAAATTAAAACTAATAATTAATATCTTCTTTAAGTGTTTTCATCATTAAATGCAAGAAAGCCATCATTAAGTGCTTTCATCATTAGTAAATGCAACAAAGCCATCACTGTTACGACAAGTCTTAAAAAATCACCTGATTCTTTGTCAACTGATCGTTACGTAGTCAAGCCAATTTTCACAAATCCAGTCCCAATCCGGCTATTTTGGCCCCTGGGGTCACAAGGCATTCATTTCAATTCCGACTTAAATATAACTTTCACATCCTAGCACATACATACTGACTTAAATATAACTCTGGCATCCTAGCACATACATACTCGCATGTGCAACCAAAATCTCCCAGATTGGCCCCTTTTGATCGCCCCGTTAAACGTTTACAGGTGCTGTGAGCCACCAATCTAAGGATCACTACTATTCCATGATCAAGGGAAACTAGCACTGGGGCCCACCAAATCCAATGTCTAAACATCACCAGAGCCCACCAAAATCATCAGCAATTTCGAATGTAATTTCACTTCAAAAACGAAAACAAGGCATAAGCGCCCTGCAGGGAAGGGGGAAAAAAAAAACGCAATGCAGTTCTCATATATTGTAAATCAGAAACCGATTCAACATGCAAATGTCCACCGGTCTGAACCCATTGCAGAACCTGGTGCAAGATCAACACCAAATTTAGAGAGATTTAGATAAACATGAAGAAACGATCAAAGATACCCAATCGGCCACAGATACTCTCAAAGAACATTGCTGGTCCAGTTCACTTCCCGGCTTAGCAATGCAGCAGGAAAAGAACCCATGACTCCGGCATTCCGCACCTGTCCTTAGTGCCCATACTTCTGAAACTCCCACTCACTGTTATCTGAAATGGGACAGAAGAAATCATTATCGTCATATCATCTAAACCTTATCCCACCAATCAACTGACCCAAATGAGCATTCAAAATTGCAATAATTGCTATAGGGAGCCTGAGCACGCTTTGAAAGGTGCACTATTTCGAAAGGGGTGTTGACCAAGGTATTCTGTAACGGTAATGGTGGCTGTAATGGCCACCACTGTTACCTTTACAATACAGACTGTAACGGCTATTAGTCTTGTTCTTTTTTAATTGAAAACGAAAATACCCTGAAAAACCTGTATCAGTCCAGTAATGGACTGTTACAGGCCTATATGGGGGTGTAACGGGCCATTATAGGGGCTGTGATGGCCATTACCGGTCATTTTCCATAACAGCTGTTACGGCCTTTACGACCACGTAATGTAACGGTTGCCACTGTTACCTTTACGTAACGGCTGCTACAGCATACCGTGGCGTTGGCAAAGATTCATACGGTGAGGATATGCAACGATGACCATGTGGGCAAATTGCAATTGCGCTCAATGGAAATTTTAGTAAAACATCAAACTGCAGCCTTAAATGGATGTAAAGCAAAATGCAGGCAGAGAGGAGATTGTGCATCTGGCTTACCCAGTGGACAAACTTGGCGGGTCTTGAGCCATCGACTGATGCAGTGGAAATGAAACGCATGATTGCATACACCTGTTGAGATATAAACCCACACAGAGAAAAGAGAGAAGGGGGAAAAAAAGTAAAAGAAATTATTATTAGCAAGCAAGAAACATGCATGCGTATTATACATCTTACAAATTCTAATAACAGAAGCAAAAGGGAATTGACCTCTATGCCGACTGCTCTGATCGATTTACACGTACTCGTTTTTTCGTTTTCAGGAAAGAAATAGCCAAGAAAATTCAAGAGCTGATTCAAAAAACCGTGAGCCAAAGCAAGAGGCCCATTGACGACTCTTCAGTCTAGAAGTCGCATACCCGTGCCAAGCCCATCTTGTATCATTCATTTTTTTTTCCTTTTCTATATATATATATATATATATATATATATATATATATATATATATATATATATATATGATTGATGGAAAGAGAGTTTATTGAGCAGAAAAGGGAGAAAAAAAATTACAAGGGAAAGGTTATTCCCACAAAACTAGATATAGTCTAGGTAGACTCCCTGATGAGCTAAAAGGTCCACACCTCGAGTTCCCTCCTGAATGTCTCTTCCCCCAATCTTTTAGCTGGGTCGAATGGGCTACTCTCAGCCTAGCTCGAATCATAGAATCCGATTAGGGTTAGACCATCCACAACAGTCCTGCACTCATCATGAAAGGTGTGCCAACCAATGTTGTCAATTATGCGATCGCATAATGCCATCCATATGGCATATGCGATGGTCGCATATGCCATATGGATGTTATGCCATCGCATATCACAAAGTGATCGCATATGCCATCACATATCATATAAAACTCAGAGGCACACCTCCATTTCTTCCACGGAGCTTAAATTCTATGGCCAACATCCTTCTCAATCTCTCCACTCTCATGAATTATCAACCCAAGATATTGAAAGTGGTCATTTTCGGAAACTTCTTGGCCAGCAATCTTAACTAATTCTTCGTTCCCAGTCCTGTTGTTACTAAAATTGCACTACATATTCCTTTTTTTAGTCTAATCTCTATTTTAGTCTTAACTAATTTTAAATCCCTTATATTCTAAAGCACCCTCCATAAATTTAGTTGTGTTTACACCCACCCTCGTATTGTCAATAAAAATTGCCATCTACAAATAACATACATGTATATCTCTTCCTGCAAATGCCTCAACTCATCCATAATCAATGCAAAAAGGTATAAGCTCTATGCCAACCCCTAGTGCAAGCCTATAGCAATTGGTAACTCGCTTGTTTGTCAACTAGTGGCCCTCACATTTGTTATTGTTCCCTCATACATATCCTTAAATATGTCAATACATCCTCTTGAAACTCCTTTCCCAATACCCACCCAATTAAATCTGTAGGGACCCTATCATAAACTTTCTCTAAGGGCATGTTTGGAGCGTGGGATTAAGTGAGATTATGTGGGATAGAATTGGTCTGTTGCAATGATTATATGGTGTCAGGGATTGTCATCAAATCCCATGTTTAAGAGGACATCATATGATTCATATCCCATATTTAAACACATTGGATTGAACCTGTGGAAGTAACGAAAATCACAAAGCACCACCGAGTCCGACCTTCCTCATATGATGACGTCACCAAGTTTTGTGGACCCCAGCCTGATGAACTTAGGTTATATCCACACCATCCATCCGTTTTGTGACATCACTTTATGGCATGGGCCAAAAAATGACGCAGATGCAGAGATTACGTGGACCACACCATAGAAAGCAGTGGGGACATTGACCCCCACCATTGAAACCTTCCTAGGGCCCACCATGATGTTTATTTGCCATCCAACCTGCTCATAAGATCGCAAAGACCTGGACAAAGGGAAAACACAAATATCAGCTTGATCGAAAACTTTTGTGGCCACTAAGAAATTTTCAATGGTAGGCGTTCAATCCTCGCTGCTTTCTGTGGTGGGGTCCAGTTGAGCTTAGGATCTGCCTGATTTTTGGGCCCATGCCCTAAAATTATCTCGAAAAATGGATGAATGGTGTGGATGGCGCCCATACATCATGGTGGGACCCACAACGGGAAGCAATGGTATTTGGGATATCTCCCACTATGGCGCCTGAATCCAATGGTATGTGGGCGTGTTTTCCAAAGCATTTAAAGCTTATATCCCAGCGAGAAAACAAATGAGGCATCGGTTCCAAACGGTGGTTTCACCAATTCTATCCCACCTAATTCCACTTAATCCCACGTGTCAAACAGGCCCTAAGTTAATAAAGATCATGTGGCGATCCTTCCTCCTCTCCCAACTGATAAATCAACCCTTTGCAATCGCCATCTATCAACTCTAAGGATCCTTTTTGCCATGGCTGTCTATGCAAATGCTCAACCCTTGGAAAAATGGGCACTTTCCACAGTAGTGAACGGAAGAGGGCTCATGGACTTTTCCCATTAGCAAAGCAAAAGCCCTTGCATCATCATCATAGAGGTTCCTATGATGAGACAGCAACTCACAATCCATGCTATACCTGCAAAAGGGCCTCATAAGATTCATCAACCTTAGCATCAGGACTAACAGCTAAGGAGAACAAGGGAATGATTTGGTAGAGTCTCATCTAGCCATGCATCCTTCCAAAAGCAGGCCCCTATTGCCATGGCCAACCACAAACCAGGTTCCGTCATAAATAATATCCTCCCATTCTGTCCCAAACAAGGATCCACCCATTATGAACAGATCTTCTGTTAATGTGGCTAATATCCTCCCACGTGTTTGAGCAAATGATCAAGTAGGGAGCCCAAGGAACCAATTCCCTCTGCCCAAGGTCCCATATTCACAAAAATGGCCACCCTCCACATGGCATCCTGATCTTCCCCAAATCTCCATCACCCTTTCCTGATTAATGCCCGATTTTTCTCTCCAATCCTACCCACACACATGAAATCTAACTATAGGATCGAATTTGTACCAGATAAACTGATTTTCAGCAAAAGCAATCACTTAAAAATATAATAGATTTGCATGAGATAAGAGACGGAGAGGAGACCTATATAGCTCAACTTGACAGCAAAAAGGTTATTAAAAAAAAAAAAACCACCAAAATCCTCCAAACGTCACAAGTTTTCTTCCCCAGAAACAAAATACAGCAACAGTCAAATAGAAAGAAAAGGACTAGCCACATGTCTCTTCTAAAAACTAACCCAAAGCAGGATTTAAGCTCAGCCATAGACCTGATTAAATCTCAGCCCTAACAACTACCACTAAAGAACTCCCATAAAAAAAGAGTAGTTTGGTCTATGAAACAAACGTATGTTGTGGTAATGGGCAAGGGCTGACACCCATTAACATGGAAGCCCAACTCAACTGAAGCAATGTGTCTAATGGAAAAGGGACTACTTTCTCAATGAAAAACATCGACATTTCAGCCAAAGTTTATTTTCTTGCAATATTCCTCTGACGTTAATGCTAAGAAACGAAAAATGCTTGCATGCATGTAGGATTGGTGCATGTAAGTCCGTGTTTTTGGGCAACACAATATATCTACCAATGACCAAACTAGGCCTTAGCAGAACCTAATAAATAGTCCCTAACAATCTCCAGGTGACAGTTGTCCATACCCCATGCACGTGGGATTCTTTTATACACAAATACTCCACTCACACGCATGCGTTCTCATGCATAAGGACTAGTGTCAGCAGGGGGTTGATGCCATGCTAATGTCAAACCTTATTGGGTCTCTGAACTCTTTGTATTCCCTCTACTCATCTTGTTGTAATTGGATTATGGGGACTAATTTGAGCCCACATCTGTTCTCAAAATCTCTCTGGATTGAAGGTATCAAATGCTGACTCCTAATGAAGACCCACTACTACTGGGAATCCATTTGTCTCACTGCAAGCCGTGCTAATTTTCATAGCAGTATTCTCATCCATGTCTTTAGTGATCAATATATATTTCCTGAAGCTCCTTTTCTCCTCATCACCCACCATAAAACCTCCTTAGGTGGTAGGTACTATATTGTAAATACTCTCTTCTCCATATCCATGAAAATCATGTGTGGTCCTCTATATCTTTCCATCGGTTGTCTGAGTAGGAAAAAGTTTCAGTACTAAATCTCCATTGCATGAAGCCAAATTGATTTCCTGGTATCCTTATTTCTTGTTTTATTCTTTGTTCCACCACCCTCTCCCATAGCTTCAATGGGTGACTCATGAGGCATCATGACTCGGTAAGGTTGATCTCCCAATGTTGGTGCATGTTTGTGCAGCTTCTTTTACACACACACACACACACACACACACACACACACACACTATGCACTCGATCTCATGGGATGTTCCCATGAGGTCGAGCTGTGTGGGCCCCACCGTGATGTGTGATGGGCATCCACCCCATCAGTCAGATGCACCATTCCGTGGTGGGCCATGGGCCTAAAACTCAGGCCAATCCATGACTTGGGTGGGCCACACCACAGACAATAGTCAAGAGTGGATATCCACCCATTGAAACCTTTATGATCCTTTTCAACTTAGATGTGGTTGAGAAATCCAGACCATCCATTGTGGGTGTCACACTTAAACAAGAGGTCATACCAAGTTTCAACCATATCCAAAACTCAGGTGGGCCCCAAAAAGTGCTTTTAGATGTTGTAGCCATGATTTTACAATGTTTCAGTTGGTATGGCCTACTAGAGTTCCGGATAAAGCTGATTTTTGGAATATCCCATAACCAATACGGGACCCACCAAATGCATGGTGTGGATGTCTGATACATATCACAGTAGGGCCCAAACAGCTTGACCTCATGGTAACTTCCCATCAGGTCGAGCGCATAGTACCTTTTCCTAAACACACACACACACACACAAACACACACACACACACACACACACACACACACACACTCTTCTCCTCCACTCATTGTCATTAGGCAAGATTACTTCTTATAGTGTTAGTTTGGTCATCAATAAAAAGACATCATGCAAGTACGAGCAGACATGTAAACCATTTTTGTCAACCAGTACTAAGGATGACGGAATACCGTGAAAAATAAATTTTATCTAAAGTTGTGCTCTTCTCTGCTACATGACGATACTTAGCTAAGATGGCTACAATGATCATGCATATTATCAATGCAAATTTTTTTTTTCAAAAACAAAACTGGCCTCATCTTTCATATGCATTTTATTGAGAAATGACAAATTATGAGCTACATTACGATTTTACAATATTTGCTTAAACGTGTAATTCAGTGGTCAAATATAGATGTAATAGGAGTCAGGTAAAGAAATTTGTAATCACTACATTTTTACGTTGTACTGTAGTGGAAATTTCCTATCTGTCCATGCACATTAGTGTATTTTTCTCCATGATTTGACATTGAAAATGTAAAAGTATCATCATTATAATTTTACCATGCCTATCTAAATACATGAATTGTTGGTCAAATTACATGTATTCATGAGACAAGTATTGCAATTTGGAATCATTGCATTTTTACATCAAATTACTGACGAAATTTGCACTCCAAACAGGCCCGAAATGGACAACCCTCTCTTTCTCATACCACGCCTATCCAAACACGGGAATTGTCAGTCAAATTACCTATATTTAGAAGACTTTTACATCAAATAACTGATGTAATGCTCAATCAAAATAGGCCCTAAATTGACAACCTTCTCTTTTTCATACCATGCTTATCCAAACATGGGAATGGTTGGTCAAAAATGCAATTTGTAATCATTGCATTTTTACATGTAATTTGCACTCCAAACAAGCCCTAAATGGACAACCCTCTCTTTCTCATACCATGCCTATCCAAACACGAGAATTGTCAATGAAATTACCCATATTCAGGAGACTTTTACATTAAATTATAGATGTAGTTCGCAATCAAAATAGGCCCTAAATGGACAACCATCTCTTTTTCATACTATGCCTATCCAAACACGGGAATGGTAGGTCAAATTACCTATATTTAGGAGAAAGGTATTGTAATTTATAATCATTGCACTTTTACATCAAATTGCTGATGTAATTCGCAATCCAAATACGCCCTAAATGGACAACCCTCTCTTGCCATCGTTGCTACACTGCATAATCCTTCTAGTACTAACCTAACTTGGTAGTGCGGCTAAAAGCATTCTTAAACTTTCCACATGGCCAAAAGACAAGAGTGTACCTAAACCTAATATAACTCAGCAAAGATATTAATTTTGATTGTCAATTACGGCCGTAATGTATTGTAAAAATGCAATGATTATAAATTACAATACTTGTCTCCTGGAAAACAGGTAATTTGACTAAGAAATCCCATGTTTTGATAGTCATAGTCAAATCGTAATGATGATACTTTTACATTAATAAAATGTTAAATCAACAGGAAAAAAAAAACACTATTGTGCATGTTTAGATAGGAGATTTTCATTGTAATACAATGTAAAATTGCAATGATTACAAATTCCTTTACTTGTCCCCTATTACATCTGCATTTGACCGCTGAATTACGTGTTTAAACAAACATTGTAAAATCGTAATGGTGACACTTTTCCATTACATTACGACCGTAATTCACAATACAAACAAGCCCTAAGAGACTTGTAAGTCAAACTTTTAGCATTAAGAACATCCTCATCAACGAGTGAATCCTAATCCATTTCTTGTTTCGTAACCCAATACTCATCCAAAGCTTTCACATTTGAACCTTCGCTATATTTTGGGGCACAAAAAATATCAGCAACAGAATACACATGTTCACAAAGGAACTAAAATTCATGAATTTTCAAAAAGCTATTATGATAATAATAATAAAGTGGGGCAAGTGTCATCCTTGCCCCACAAATTCAGCCAAAACGAAGGTTTGACCAATTGTTGAAAATCCATTTACTCCTCAACACCACTAGATGGGACAGGCCAATGACAATGCTTATTAGGTTTCTAAGTATCTTAAACAAGGTCAAATGAGTTTGTGAAGGATTTAGACTACCAATCTTTATTTCCATGAAGTAGTTACATAGTTATTAAATTTTAGTTAATTAAGACTTCAGTTATGAAGTTGGTCTTTATCTACATATGCATGCGGAGATGTGAGTACTAATTTTTTAAAGATGATGACTATATTGGGCCAAAGCAAAAAAAGAGAACAAAAGAAACAAAACAAAGCACTAAACAACAAAAACAGAACTACACAAACGCACAAAGAAACAACACAGCCCCTAGGCTGAAAAACCCTCGCGAAAGACTCAAGAGGACAACTCTGAGATGTTTCGTAATACAATAGACAAATTTCCAACAAACAATCTATTCTTATTATTGATACACCGATCGTTTCTTTCAAGCCAAATAGCCCACAAGGCAGCAACCAGAGCGATCCTCCACCACTTCTTCCCAAGCTTTCCTCCACCCTCAAGATGCCAAGATTGGAAGTGCCCTTCTATCGAATAAGGTACTACCCATGAGATTTCCTCTTGGGACAAAATACCACCGCAAATCACGGAGGAGAACTGGGAATGCAAGAACACGTGACTTACCAATTCTTCATCTAAATGGTAGAGAAGGCAAGCATTCAGAAGGATGAGGCCTCTTTCTTTAAGATTATCCAGTGTCAGCAACCTATTTTGCTCCACCACCCAGGTGAATGATGTGCTGAATGTTGCTGCTACTATGGACGATCACTAGCCAGGTGAATGATGTGACTTTCAAGGGAACACAATGTGACCACGTCGGTCCAGTGTGACTAGAAGAATTTGGGGGAAACGTCTATGTTAAGACACCATGGAAGGATCAAACAAAGAAAGCTCCCCTTTTGTCTCGACTCCAACGCAAAGAAAGAGTCCTCGGCTCCCGGGTCTATGAAAAAAGCCCTGCGAACGGGAGAGAAAACTAGAGAAATCTTCAATTTCCAAATCTAGAAAGTTCCTCCTAAAGGAACCTAGACTCCACCTAATTCTGAACTCGAGAAACATTCTACCACAGGAAGTGCATAGGCTTAGTGTTTGAAGTATAGGTACTGCTACAAGTTTCATTGGCTAAGGATACGGAAATAATATCAATATCGCCGATAACCAGAAATGTAGGAAAACATGAGAAAAACGGTGGAATTTTTCAATGAAACTTTAGAATATGCTGAAATACACATATTTGCATATTTACAAATAAAAAATTGTAAAAAGAATGCATAAATAATAAGTTTCCATTTAATGGGGGCCTAAAAGCATGTGTTGTCGTAAGTAATCAGTCCAACCATCCCATCAATCCCATCAATCCCATCTATCTATCTAGCCATTCAACCTTCCATCCAAATATCCATCAATATTTCAAAATATCAACACTACATGATATTTTACAAAGAAATCCTAGACAACTGGAAAGGAAACAAGATGTTTGTCTCGATATCACCCATTTTGCGATAATGATAATATCGCAATATTATTGATATTATCGTCAACGATTTGAACATTGCATACAACCATGCGCCCATAAAAAATTTGAAATGGACTTTTTTTAATATTTCAAAATTTTTTAATAAACATTTTTTTGGCGATATCGATACAAATATCACCAATACATTGGAGATACAAGCAACACTTGAAATTTACAAGTCGGAAATATTGGTGATACATTGGCAATATTGAATTATCAATACATTGGTGACACAAGCAACACCTAGAATTTACACAGTAAAAAATATTAGTGATACATTGGCGATATTGATGCATTGGCAATACTTAGTGATACATCGTTGACACTTGGAATTTTTTATACCACCAAGGTTTTCGGTATTGCTACCAATGTTATCGATATCGTCGAGCTGGAGATATGGATAATATAGGGGATATTTCCATAAAATCAAAGATACTCCGAACAACGCAGAGGCTCGCCAAAGAGGGGAATAATGCTCTAAGAGGGAGACACCACACCACAGATCATCCCAAAATCTTACTCTTGTACCATTTACCCACCAAGAAATCTATGCCATGGAAACCCTAGGAAGCTGCACGAGCAATATCTCCTTCCAAAGAGAAGAAGCTTGGTAGAGGGGTAAGCTCTTGGTCCCCTAACCTCTAGGAGCTACATGATACTTGACACAAAAGATGGATTTCCACAAGGGGGAGTCTTCTGTACCAAACCGTCAGGATTTCCTCATCTAAAAAGATCCTCCCAAAGAGGAACCCAGACTCCACCAGATTATGAACTCGAGAAACATTCTACCACAGTAAGGTTAGAGGAAGTGCATAGGCTTGCCAAATAGGGGAATAAGGCTCTAAGAGGGAGATCACCACACCATGGATCATCCCAAAATCTTACTCTCGTACCATTAACCACCAAGAAATCTATGCCATGGAAAACCTGGGAAGCTACACGAGCTATCTCCTTCCAAAGAGAAGAAGCTCAGTAGAGGGATGATCTCTTGGTTCACCAATCGCTAGGAGCTACACCATACTTGGCAAAAACAATGGATTTCAACAAGGGGAAACTTCTATACCAAACCGCCAGGCCCATTTACCTAGCAATTCCGAATTCATCAAATCTAAACCTCTTAATTATGATTCCATTGACTGAGTTGAACTCACCATATCCAAAGGAAGGAAAAAAAGAAAAACTCAAAATCAATCTTATCGAACATCCAAATGAGAATGTTTAGATTTATGTATTCTATGAATTTGCAATTTGAAGGCTAATTTCAAATTCCTTGCCACAAGTTAGGGAAGGAAACACATGCACATCCAACTCAAAATGCATGGAAAAAACACAAGAGAGAACACACTCCCCATGTGCATGTCCACCGCAAAACAGGAGCTACTAAATAAACCCAATTTCCAAAACTTGCTAATTAATTCTAACCCATGCAAATTTAGCAACTTCGTGAACTACCCTTGAATTCTCTACAACTCTATAATGTCTATCCTTTTCTTTTCCTTTCCTTTTTTCTTTTTAATGAACCCAAAGCTTATTAAGAAAGTAAAGCAAAACAACAACAACGACCGACATCAAAGGAGAGGATGATTAAGAGATCCTCCCCTCAAAACACATCAATTTGCGGGCATATGCAACTGGCAACACCTTTGATACCCATCACCCAGTTAACAAATCTGCCTCACTGTTGATAATATGAAGAAAAAAAAATACCATATCCAAACTATGAAATACCAACAATGCCCTAGACTAAAAACATAAATGATGAGAATGCCTCACGTGTAGCATGTTACACGTGAGAAGCTTCGCAAGTTAGCACATGTGTAAGAATGCCCCAATGGCCCTCAATGCAGGAGCTTGATCCAATCACTCCCCATCCCACATGTGCAGGCTTCACACATTTGCACAGGAGAATGCCTAGATGGCAGCCAATTTTGAGCGTACAGATGGCACCATCCTAAAGGATCTAGTTTCCTTTTTTTTTTAAGAGAATAAATGTTTATTAAGATTTTACTGTTTTATAGTGGTATTGGGGGGAAGTAGTGTGATCTCTAATGTAAGACAGCAGTTGAGGTTGCTCAGTCTTTGATTCTTCTTGTTGCATGTGGCTCTTCCCACACTTGCATGGAATTTGAAGTTTCAACCTGGTGACATTTGTTGCAAATAGTTTCTTCTTGATTTAGTTGCATTACAGCTCCATCAAAGGGACCCAACATTACAAGTGAACTTGCTCTTCTAAACCAGAAGAAGCAAGCACAATGTCAGATTTGGGCCGATGCCATTCTAATAAATGCAAATTCACTAACACCCAAACACACCATCAAATATAATAAGTGTTTGTTTCGACCATTAATGGAATTTGTGCTTCCCTTGCTATATAATAGTCAATTATATAGACACTATCATAGCTAATGAGAACGACGATCCATACTGTTCGATTATAGGCCACAATAAGGAATCATATAGAGTGAAAAACACTTCATCCACTTCAGGATATTTTTTTTTCAAGAAAACCAAACCCCAGCTTCCTACTTCTCAAGGAAAGAGCCCAAATCATATTCAGAGTCTCAAGAAAACGCCAATTCCCAACTTTTCAAGGAAACCCCAACATCAATCTGATTCTCCATGACAAAACCATATTGCTATTTTCCAAGCAAAATCCATCTTCCAATTTTTGCAATTATAAACCCAGTTACTTTCGGATGTTACAACAAAATCCAAACCTAAACTAATAGAAAAACTAGGGTTTACAAGAAAAGACTCCTCATACGCAATATCAGTCAGATTTTCAAGAAAACCCCAATTTCCAACTTTTCAAGGAAACCCCAATATCAGTCGGATTCTCCATGAGAAACCCACTTGTTAATTTCCAAGCAAAATCAAATATTCAGGTTTTCCAAGAATGACCCTAATTCCATTCAGATTTCACCAAAAAAAAAAAAAGTAGGGTTTACTACAAAGAAAGACTCATCATACCCCATGCCACTGTGCACTCCTCACTTGTTGCGCTTGCCTGATTCGCCTGGCACTCAATGCCTACACGACCAAACCCAAAAAATAAAATAAAAAACGAATTCAAGAACTCGAAAGAGAAGGGTAAAATCGGAAAACCCCCAAAAAACTTACAGAGATCCATGATATGGTTCCTGCAAATTGCGCAGTTGTCGACGACGATATCTGCAGCCGATCAAAATACCAAAAAAAAGATCAGACGAAGACAGACAGAGAGAGATAGAGAGGAGGGGAGTGGTATTTTGGTAAATAGGAGCGAACCCCAGGCCCAAAGAGAGACGGCATTCCACTTCTTGATTTCAAAACGCTTGGGCTTCTTGGAGCAGCAAGAAGAAGAAGAAGATGGGCCTGTAATGCACGGGCCTTCTCCTGCTGGCGCCATGTTCACGTCCGTCTCCATACTCGCCATTCTCCCAACAGATGGAGAGAGAGAGAGAGAGATGAGTTTGGGATCTTTGGGTCTTCCTGCCGTGTATTTGACGGGAACGTGAGTTCTCACGTTGCGTTATAGAAGGAACGGTGATCAACATACTTTCCGTCTATGTGGGTCCCACCTTAATTTATGAGTTACATCCCAACCGTGAATTAGATGCGCCCCACCATTTTAGGGCTAGATATCAAAATCCATACTGACCCATGACTCAGGTGGGCCATGATAAAGTGAAACGATGGGGACGTTGGAAAGACGATGCGAGCCGTAGAAATTTCGAGATGGGATGTGGGGTCCAAATTGCCGTTTACATATCATCCAGACCATTCATTGGCTGACACCTATCTGGATTAAGGAAAAATCTCTAGAAGTATGGACATTAAAGAATAAGGTAATGGAAACCACGAAAATATATAGGTTTTAGGCACGATTGTACATTTCTCCCTGTGGTGTGTACCATATGAGACTTGAAACATAATGAATCTTATTCTGTAAGATTATAATAATACTAAAATATTGATTAACGGTTTGGATATACATAAATATCATTTTTGGACCCCAAAAATTTCGAACGTATTTTTTACTACCATGCTTCTGGACGTATATGAGGAAGGTTCACATACAACGTTGTATGCGGAATTTTACATACAACGCTTATTTTCTACCTGTGTACTGATTTTTTAGGCCATCAGATCCGTGAAAAATGTATATCGGACAAAAATATCAATTAATAAAATCTGATTAATCAAATTTTCAGTGGATCGAAACCATACATGGAGTCAGACCACTAGGGGTCCATTTATTTCTATCTAGCCCATCTGATCGGTGGACCACCACATATTTTATTTCAAGTGTTTTTATGTGATGGAGAATACTTTTTAACGGATCAGATTTTCTATTTAATTGACTCGTTGTCTTGAAAGAAAGCGTTGCATGTGAAAATTTTCATCCAACGTCGTATGTAATGGTATCTTCATTATGACCGCGCGAGGATCAGATAGTCAAGATGACGAGAAAACGTGAATAGTGTCCGAATGCACAAGCTTGCATTGATTCAGTCCCTATTCAGTTATCCACACCGTTGATCTTGTGGGCCCTACTTTGAATGTGGTATTTTAAAAAATATATCCTGGATGAACGGTTGAATAGCTTCGACCAATGTCTCAAGAGTAGACGGTCTACAGAAATATGTGGCAACGGTCCAGGAAAATTCTATATATGAGTGGCTAAAAGTATTCATATAGAATAATTTTCATCAAAACCATGTATTTCGGATATTCACAAAGAATCAACGGTTTGGATCAATGAAATATAACCCCCACTTGGATGAAATCGCTGCCGCAGGACACCATTCACATAAGGATCGATGCATCAGTACTCCGTAATTCTCTCCATGACAACATCATGAGCATACGTTGGTCCGACCTTGGATAAGTTGGAAAGAGAAGAATAGTACCATACGCGGCCCGAGGATTTGCAGTTTATACACAGGTTTTGAATTGCAACAAGTGGGGCCCATGCTTTTGTAATTCTGATCACTAGTAAGTCGCTTATCAACGTGGATGGGACGTGTCTGAAAATCACACATTTTTCGGTGGTTTGGATCTTCCAATCTGGGAGATCTGTAGAGAGTGTATATGGACCGGTTGTTTTTAGCCGTACATCTATCTCATACGATTTATGGACGGATCATGAGTGGGCCATCTAATTTTTAATCACGAACACAGATATTACGCGTGTGTTCTATGTTGGCACGTGAGTTGAATTGGGCCGTTCATCTCAAACGCGCAAGTACTCCTAAGTTCCTTCTTGGACTTGGATGGTACCGGACCACCGGTATGAATGGGGCGTGGCTTCGGTGGACCCTGACTGCCCGCCTTGATGTATGTTCCTTACATCCATGCCGTCCATCCGTTTTGTCACCTCATTGTAGGGAAATATGCCAAAAATTAAGCATATGAAAATCTTAGGTGGACCACACCATAGGAAACAGTCGTGGCTGAATGCCTACCACTAAAAACTTTTTGGGAGCCACATGAATGTTTCTTTTCCATCCAACCTGTTGATAAGGTCACAAAGAAGTGGATGGAGGGACCCCACAAATATCAGCTTGATCCACAACTTTTGGGGCCCATAAGTTTTTTTTATGTTCAATCACCACGGTTTGCTATGGTATGGTACACCTGCTTATTTTTTGGATCATACCCTAAAATGAGCTTTCAAACCTGCTGGACGGAATGGATTGAAGGCACATACATCACAGTGGGTCCACCAAAGTCGTGCCCCTGCAACAAAAGCCCCATGGGGCCAGTGATGCCCGTATGCCATCAACTACATCCATCGATTGCCTCAGTAAGTGAGCCCAAAAATCAGGCCAATCTTGGACCATTGCCCAGCTGCTTGACATCTCACAAGTGAGACTATTCCCTTGTAAGTGAGCCTTCATTTGTCTAGTTGCTTGACATCTAAAAACTTATCCTTCTCGGACCATTGTTTATGTTGAGATTACGACCACTAGAATGGGTCTCCTCTACTACTCCCCCTGATAGTTCTTCTCTCCGAGGAATAGTCTCTAATTATGCCACACCAAGTACGGTGGATACGTGCTTAAAAACTTTATCCTTTCTCATTCTTAATCTTTGTTTTGATCTTACTGCACGTATCGCATCCTTGTGCACAACCATCAAAGTCCTGTAGCTATTAAAGACCCGTCTTCCTCGTAATGGGAGATGCGCCTATTTGTTCGGAGGATTTACTCTCTTGCTTCCCACAACTATCTTGGGATTACAACTCGTAGCCTACAAACTTCCTTTTCCAGATTTGCTAATAATCAAATGCAGTCTCCCTATTGTTTTGTCATTGACGCTGAGATCGCTGCTTTGATGTGATGGTGTTAAGGATTGAGGGTCTTCCCCCCTTCCTTTGTTAATTTATTTTATTCTCTTGCGCCCCGATTGGGTAAGAAATAAGAGAGTTCCCTCGCTTGCTTCCCTCCCTAAAAAAAAGGCCAATCAAACTCTAAGTGGGCCACAATATGAAACAATGGGAAAAGGACGCCAACCATTGAAGCCTGATGGACGGTGATATTTATATTCCATCCAACCTGTTCACAAGGTCAGTCCCACTAGCATGAAGAGGAAACACAAATATCAGCATGATCAACAAATTCGGTGGGCCCAAGAAAGTTCAATTTGTGAGTGTTCCAATCCCTACTACTCCTTATGGTGTGGCCCACTTGTCATTCACATCAGCATGTTTTGCGTCTCAGGTCCGAGCATAATTTGGATCAAATTATGGACAGAATGGATGTCACAAAGGCATCATGTGGGCCTTGGCTTTTTGTTTGTGAGGGCTAACTGCAACTTGTTGGAAATTCTCATCCGTCTATCTATGTGGGCTGTGTCCTCACTAGTCGGTGTTGGAAAAGCTCAGTGGGCCCCAACATAATGTATGTGTTATATCCACGTCGTCCATTCATTTTTCCAGCTCATTTTAAGGGATGAGCCCAAAAAATGATGCGGATCCAAAGCTCAAGTGGACCACACCACAGTATGTTGTGATGATAGTGACTCCCACCGTTGAAACCTTTCCAGGGCCCACCAAGATGTTTATTTGCCATTAAACTTGTTCTTAAGATCACACGGATCTAATGAAGGGAAAACACAAATATCAGCTTGATCCAAAACTTCTATGGCCCCCAACAAGTTTTCAAAGATAGGCATTCAATCCCCACTTTTTAATGTGGTAAGGTCCACTTGAGATTTGGATCTGTATTATTTTTTGGCCCATGTCGTAAAATGGGCTGGAAAAATGAATGGACGACTTGGATAAAACACATGATTATGGTGGGGCCCACGTAGCTTCAACTGGTACCGACCAGTGGGTGCTGGAGGGGCCACTCCCAAATTCGAGTCCTGCATTGCTGCGCTCTGTCAAAGATGGGCCAACCTTTTTTAAAGGTTTTTCAGGTGCGTATGTGCTTGGCCCATCTCTAACAGCATGTGGCTCCTGTTGCTCACATCTCACCACGTGTTGATCCTCACCATCCAATCTAGGTCCTTTATGAGGCACTTGATTTTAGTGTGAGTAGATGATTCTTATTTGCAAGAAGGTTTGCTTACCACACTACTTTTGTCCTCGATTTTTCAGCCATGTGTGTTATTCGCTTCCCCAAGTGTAGGGTTGCGATGTAGTAATAATCTCGGTAAGACCGAGGTCGATCCACAGGGACTTATGTAGAATTTCACAAACTTATCCACAAGTGTCTATTGAAATCTACTAACCAGATTTTTATATGAAATTGATATGAGTAACAAAAGTTGAATTAAATTGAAAGTAACTAATTAGAAGAAGGCACTAGGGGTTCAAGGATCCACTTGTAGCAATCCTTGATGTTCAATCCGCTGTGGTTTCTCATTCTCTCAACTAGAATCAACATTAAGGTCTATCTAGTCGGATGATAGAGCTGTTAAACCAAACAGTCTGTAATATATAAGTTCTATGCATAAGATTCACTCAATGCAGGCTGATCTGAGCATGCTCAATTGCATAAGTCATTCTCCTTTCCAAAAGGTCTAGTTCACAATCATAACCATCCTCAAGTCCTGTCACAAGACAAGGCTGGATCAGGATTTGAACTTGATTCAAATCACATGCACAGTCCATATACATTACAGAAAAATCAGAAAAATAGAACTTTGGTAGGAAGTTCCTTTATGAAGATCATAGTACTAGAGCGCACTCCGATTTCTCGGATCATACAGGTCTAGACCGTTACAAACCAATTAAGCAATTAAATAATTCTCCCAAACATCCATGAGTCATCATAAGACTAAGAAAAACTACTCAAAAGCTTGTATAAACTTCAAACTTTAGTTCATAATCATGAATTCCACACTTAAAACCACTTAACTACGAATTAAAACATCTTGGATCCACTACAAGCTTCACCTCTTAGCCCTAACTAAGAGGTTTAGCTGCTCATAATCCAAGGAAACATGAAACAACTACAAAAAGCATGAAAACAGCAAAGCAAACCAAAAGGAGTTGTGAAACTCCAATATCCACTTCTACAGCCTCCAACCTCGCTTGAACCCTTCTAGGATACCTTGGGAACGACCCCTAGGTGTCCTTTTATAGTCTGGAGGCTCCACAACTTCGGAAGAATCGAGAAATTGCGTAAGAGTTACGCAGCGCAGAGAAAATCGGACTTGATTTGGAAACTTCTAAGTTCTTACGCATGGCCGATCGGTCATGACCGGTCGGCCTCAATTAATGATCACTCCAGCAAGCATAGCCGACCGGTCATGACCGGTCGGCTTTATTCAATGTTAATCCGGCAAGCATGTCCGACCGGTCATGACCGGTCGGACGTTTTCCTTTATATTCCAGCAGCCATGGCCGACCGGTCATGACCGGTCGGCCTTATACAATCTTCCTCCAGCGACTGTGTCCGACCGGTCATGACCGGTCGGACGTCTTTAGCAGTCTCCCAATGTACATGGCTGACCGGTCAGCTCCCTTTTCTTCTTGTTTTCTTCCTTTCTTTCTTCTGCTTTCTTCTTTCCTTACTTCTTTCTTTGCTCCCTTCTTCCTTCGGCCCTCCTTGGATCTTCATCTCAGGTTCTAAATCAGCCCTTTTTATCTTCAATTAGGTGGAACCACTCTCAGTCCTGTAGTCACAAAACATGCATTAGATTCATCTATAAATTATGCAAACCTCGCACAATGAGTGATGAATTGGGGTTAGAATATGCACAATTAGGAGCTCAACATGTATGAGATGACTATGGGCGTGCCAGAATCGATTGCATGACTCAATTCAAACTGAACAACAATGACCCCAAGTGCCAAGATATGCAGATACATCGTGATCAGTTGATCAATCATATATAACCACTCACACAGCTGTTTGAGGATCGGGCAATATTTGCATGGTAGAGATTGTCCTTCAATAATAAGTTACTCTTCTGACTTTAGTAGGAAAGGACTTTCAATATAGAATTAACTAAAATAAAATAAATTTGGAAATGTGCGCTTACAGTCAACCATGTGAAACGTGTTGCATATCTCCTTTTTTAATAGAATTCTTTATTAAAATGAATTCAGTGTATGAGCATAAACTTTAAGTACAACTAAAATTATCAACTACCGAATTGTGGTTACGAATCTACTGCTACATACAGTAAATTCACTGCTAATGCTACAAAACGTAAAAGCAAGACCGTGCAGGACCCCTTACACTATCGATTTACTTCTGTATTTGTAACCTTGATCTATCTCATGATTGAGAAATTCTGACACTTTATGCGGTGCGATCGATTTTTCAAATCTTTCTTCCTTTGCCACCTATCCTTGTAACCATCTTACTTATTAGGCTATGATCGTTCCTTTTGCTTTATTTTCTTTTGATATTGTGTTATGCTTACACTGCATGTGAGAAATGAGATGTGCGAAAAGCCTTTCCCAGAAACCTCCTTCAATGACACTACATGTGGTATGGCTGCCACGTGGCATCTGATGAACTATTTGATACACCTATTTGAGGTTGGGCGTAAACACTCTGTATGTGAATAGGGTTTTGTCCATTATTAATCTGCATATTGCCGACAAATGGTGCCAAAAGCAGGAGTAAACAACAACATAAAAGCTTTCAAGTGTTACATGGGGTCTAGTATGTTGTGTATCCTTCATCCAATCCAATCATCCAGTACGCCCCAAGCAGGATCGGTGGACACACTACAACCTGAGGCCATTTCAAAACTAAGGCGAGATAAACAAGGAACATGTATAGATTTTAAGTGTGATTTTGCATTGCTCCCTGTGGTGTGTCCCACCCTTTTTTTTGGCAAGGGAATGAATTTGATGTAATATTCTCTTCAACGTCCACACATTGAGGAATTACATGATACTACACATGGCATATACTAACAAAAATAAAACCGGCTAGATTGTATAACCCACTGTCGGCAAGTAAAAAACCCAAGATCAGAATGGTTAAACAATTCTAACCTCTGATTCTTAGACACTTGTTTTTGGAGATTGGACGGTTATATATTTTTCATTTTTTAACGGTCTAATAAATTTCCGCCAATCTAATTGTAAGATACTCAAATAAGCATACTAATATTTGGTTCCTGATACATCTACGAGGCACCATAATTTGGACGATTTACTTCGATTACTTGCACACCATGCATATATGCAATTTTTAAGTGCATGTATACCATCAAACTTCTTTATTTACCTTTCCTTGCATTGAGGATATCTCCATCTGTATTGGATTTGATTGGATGGCAGGTTATTTAAGTAATGAGTTTCCTTTAGTTTAAAGAGTCGCTTGACACATTTCACTAGTTTTAGCGTCAACATCACATCCTGTACTTAAGTCATAAAAGCAATGATGTGGACAACCCGAGTGTGGTTTCCAAGTAAAAAGGGTTATTTGGATAACCAAAGTGCAGCAACCATGCATTGGAAGTGGCAACCTCTGCTACTAAGTGGAAAGGGCTACATTTTTTTTGTTAGTACACACACCCCCCACTGTTAGTACACCAATCCCCATTGCTTGTTAGTCACACTGCAATGTTAGTCACCCTCACTTGAAAATCGATACCAAGAATTCAGCGTTGAAACGAGGTTATCTTCACTTAATCTACCACTTGTGTTATGGATCAAGGCTACCCGGATAATCAAGATTGCAGCCACCATGCCTTAGAAGTGGCGGCCTTGAAAAGAGGCTAGAGAAAGAGGCTATTAGGGAGTGGGCCACCGCAGATGTTATTTACAGAGCCTAAATATTATGATCCAAACAATTTAAAGAGCTTAGCTTGATGCATTTCATTAGTCTTGGAGCTTTTGGCCTATTAATTAGGTGAGGCCCAAATGTGGCTAGATTTTATTGGGCCACCCTAGGAATGATGTTGGTGGACAAACCGTGGCTAGATTTTATTGGGCCACCCTAGGAATGATGTTGGTGGACAAACCACTTTCAAAGATTCTTTGCATGGCCCCATCTTGACCTAATCAAATCTCATCACATCACTATTGGGTGACCCAATCTTTAATTATGATCTTTCCTTCAATCAAATCCTGCAACGTTGTGTCTATACTAATGTTGGCACAGGCAGGACCCAATCTGCTGGCATCATCTGACACACAAACTTAATATCACAGACGTGTGCACGTTGGCATGTGTGCAGCACTTCACCTCTTCAATCTGGTAGTCCATATCTTTGACCGATGCGTTTTAGCTGTCGAAAGTAAAAGTGCCCCTAAGAAAAGTGAGTGGATGCCAGTGATGCAGAGTAGTGGGCTGAATCCTCTTGCGTCCTCTATCCACTGTCCAAATGGTGGGCTCTACTTTGGACGGGGATAGCACGAAAGTGCACGAAATGATTTAATGGGCTATGTGTGTATGGAAACCTTGCAATTTAGGCAGTTGCAGGAAGTTTCTGCACTCGGAGGCTAGGTCCATCCATCCATTTTGCCTGCTCATTTCAGGACAGAAGACCAAAAATAGGAGGATCCAAATCTCAAGTGAGCGGTTGTAACAGAGCAAATGGTGGGGATTGAACGATCATGATTGAAACATTCGAAGGGCCACATGAGTTTTGTGTCGGGCTAAGTTTTTTTTTTTTTTTTTATTTTTTTTATTTTTATTTTTTCAGCTCATCCCTGTGGAAACGACCTTATGAAGGGCTTGGATGACATATAAACATCAAAGTGGACCCTCAGTCAGTCATGCAATGCATCCACTGGTGCTGTTGAAACTCGGTAGAGTCTACCGACGAGGTAAGGCTCCGAAACCCAATCAGATGGTCTTAAACAATGGTAACTGGACCCATCTTTAATGAACAGTATTGTCCTTCAATCTTTTCAAGCCACTGATCGGATGATCTGGATTATCCAACCAGTATGATTTATTCAAGGTTGTCCATTGATAGCGACCTATACCTAATGGATGTTCCTGAGAGTTGATGTCAATGCTAACTAGTCCAAATGCAACTATGTGGGTCTTGTAGGTCCAGTCCTTTTTGGGTTCGGGCGAGGTCAGCTTGTGGGGCCCACTATGATTTTTGTGTTTTATCCATGTCGTCAATTCTTTTAAGGCAGCCCAAAAAGAAGGTAGATACAAAGCAGTGGGCCGCACCACAAGAAGCAGTAGTGATAATGACACCACCATTGAAACCTTCTTAGGGCCCACCATGATTTTTATTTGCCATCCAACCAGTTCATAAGGTTACATAAACTTTAGATCTAGGGAAAACACAAATATAGGTTGATTAAAAAAAAACTTATATGGCCCAGAAGAAGTTTTCAACGGTAGGTGTCAATCCCTAATGTTTCCTATGGTGTGGTTCAATTGAGCCTTGGCTCCAACTCCTTTTTCGACTCATGCCTTCCAATGTTCTGATAAAATAGATGGATCGTGTGGATAAAACACACACATCACGGTGGGCCCCACAGAGCCTGTGCTAGGACCGAGTCCGTCCAGGCAGGGTAGGACTGCAATCTACTTCCAAAGTTACCCTAACAGCATTAAATTGCATGGTACATGGTCTGTGCTCTATTTAATGCATATACTTTTACCTTTAAAACAATCTGACTAGACCCAGACCCAGACCCAGGCCCAATCCCAGGCCAGACCTAACGTTAACTAAATCCATCACGTGGACCCAACTTGAGCCCAACTAGACCCAATTTTTAACTGGCTCCAAATTTCAAGACCTGAACCGGACTCACTTTTTTAGCAGGTCCAACAAATGGGACCTGTACCCATTATAATGGGGCAGGGTCCATCGGGTACCGGACTGGCGGGTACCCATTGACTGCCTCTCATGCAGGTCCCTTTACAATACAGATGACCTTATGGTAAGTTAAGACTCCCATCTTGATGTTTGGATGATATCTATTCCATTGATCACATTTGCAACCTCGAGTTCACTCTTGAGTAAAAAAATCAGCATGATTAGACACTTAAGTGGGCCACACCGTAGGGAAAAGTAAAACAAATCATACCTTTAATGCAATCAAAGGTTATTGTTTTGTGTGGTTCACTAGAACGTTGGATTTGCTTTATTTTTGGGCCCATACCTTAACATGATCTTAGCAAGGGACTGGATGGCATGAATAAACAAATACATCATGGTGGGCTCCCACACAGATCCAGTCCATCTGAAGATTACCATATCCTGTAACAGTAGATTAGTATAATGTAGGAGATGCTAGCTAGTATCTCCCATATTATACTAATCTACACTAAAATCCCCCATTTCAAGAATCAAGTTGATTCCAATCATCAGGTGGGCCACAGTTAATTGTACAAATGCATGGTTGTGAAAAAAACAGCTGAAATTTTCTAACTTCATCAACTTTCTTCTAATATCATGGCATACCTATTGAATGGACCACCTTTATTTTGCATGGTGATATTTCACCTAACTGCCATGCTGGCACATGTGGTATATACACATATATTTTTATTTATCCATGTGGCATACATGCCACTGAAATTAAGTGGTCCAAATATCGACCGCGGACCTTATTTTACAATAAATGGATGGGAGAAAAAGGGAGAAAAAAAAAATCATAAATAACATTGAACTAATGATGTCCAAACAAAGGTTTGGACCTGATCGTTGATAAAGAACAATTGATTTTTGCGTTGTTGACCGTTGTTAATTGCCGGCATTCAGCTTTGGGGACTCACCTCAGCCCTCTTGGCCTCACCGTAATATCTATGGCACATATCCTTGCATTCCACATCACAATAGTCACGTGTGGCCCGCGGCACTGCCAAGCATTTAGGCAGGCAATCCTGGTAGCATGTCATTGCTTCTACATCTACGACTGCGAACATCACCTACCATAACCATCAGGACGAGCGCCGCTACTGCTTTCTTGGAACCCATCTCGTTCTTATATGTACATATGTGTGTATATATGTATATATGTTTGGAAAGCTGAACGATAAAATAAGAGAAGTGAATGAGTATTTATAAAGGTAAGAGGTCCACTAACTTAAAAATGAGTGGTTGTTTTTCATTTGAAGGACCTAAAAATAGGTGGGGTGGTTAGTTTTTGCTTGGATGATAGATAAAAAAGGCACTAAATAGGACGACGTGGTCCTATAACCTGTTAGGATGGACTCGGAGTGGTGACTAACTCAAAAACTTTGTGGGGAACCACCTCGATTCAGTTATTTTATCTACTATGTCCATCTATTTGAAAAGATAATTTTATGGCTTGAGCCTAAAAATGAACCATATCCAAAGCTCAAGTGGACCACATCATATGAAATAGTGTGAATTGAATATGGTTGAAAAAAATTCTTAGGGGCCACAGAAGTTTTGGATGGATCTGATATTTGTGTTTTCCCTTTGTACATGTCAATGTGATCTTATGAATAGGGTGGATGACAAATAATTGTCAAAGACTTTTGAAATTTCCTCAACGACCAAGAGTATACTAAGTCATGGGATGGCCTCGAGCACATGCACAAGCACCTTTTACATAGGGTACTGTGACTTAATTTAATATCCGGTACATATCCCTAGGAAGGTTTCGTGGAAATCATTATTTCCACTGTTTCCTATGGTGTGGTCAACTTGAGCTTTGGATATACTTAAATTTTGGGCTCAACCCTTAAAATGAGCTGGAAAAACTGATGGACGGCATGGATATACCACATACATGTATGATGGGCCCAACAGAGTGTACTCATCAGTACAATCCCATTTGGGTCTTGGCTGGGGCTCTGTGGGGTCCACTGTGATGTCTGTATTTTATCCATGCTGTCCATCCATTTTAATATATCATTTTAAGGTGTGAGATGAAGAAGGAGATAGATCCAAGGCTCAAGTGGTCCACACAACAGAAAGCAGTGGAGATAATGATGCCAAGGAAACTTCTTGGGCTACCGTGATGTTTAGTTTCCATCCAACCTGTTCATAAGGTCACATAGACCTGGATGAAAGTAAAATATAAGTATTCAGCTCCATCAAAGACTTCTGTGGCCCTCAGGAAGATTTCAACCATAGGTGTTCAATTCCCACTGTTTCGTATGGTGTGGTCTACTTCAGCTTTGGATCTGCCTTGATTTTGGGCTTACACCCTAAAATGATATAAAAAAATGGATGGACGGTGTGGATAAAACACATACATTATGGTGGGCCCCACGGGGGTAGGGGCCCAATCCCCATCCACTAAATAGGTGGGGTTTCTAGGTTTGAGAAATGCCCTAGTGTGCATTAAGAATTATACAGTGGTTTTGGTTGCACCGGGTAATTTGGACAGTTCAAGAGAAAGGTTTAAACTGTCCATTAAGTTTAGAACATATTTCAAAGGCTACCATGAAAAAATAAGACCGATTGGACAGACCGAATCTGTCCTAGATTCATCCTTTCTTCTCTTACCGTTCCTTTTCTAACCCATCGAACAAAAGTGATTATTTAGAATCATAAGAAATCCATGAAGGGAGCTATGAACGGATAGATCTAATTGTCGGTTAGAACTATTTTTATACAAATTATCTTGGGTGTCCATGTTAGAGTCTACTTGCTTTGATGGTTAAGATCATCAAATGAGTGTGATATTTACATGGTACCCCATGAAATGTGTGTTGGATATAATGGATGGTCTAGATCATTTGACTGAACTGTGTAACTGTATTAATAAAATTAGGAGCAGTTGGAACAAGTCAATCTCATGCGCCATGCCATTGCAGATGCCAATTTGGACACTTAATGGGCCCACTGAATTTTTGGACCAGGGTGATATTATTATTATTATTATTTTTATTTTCATCTTTGTGGGACTCACTTTATGAATGGGTTGGATGTAATATAAAAATCATGTTGGGCCCTGGGAATGTCTCAATGCTGGGTGTTCCCATTTCCGCTGTTCCTTGTAGTGTGGTGTGGCCCACTTTAGTTATGGATTGGTGGACCACGTCCTAACAAGCAAAAGATGAGTCCAGCAATAGATATCTCCTGCAATCAGGGAGATCCACTCATCAATTGGGCCACAAAGTCTAAATCAAAGGACAGTTGTCAATATGTACTAATGTACTTGTGCAGGTCATCTTCTTGTGGATCAGCCCGATTTTCATTCCAGGAGAGCTTCCTTGTGGGGTCCGTATATTTTTTACGGCTGGATTGCTTGTTGATGTGAGAGATTGGAGGGATAAGAAAGGATAGCATGCTAATTTCTATACTATGAGTTGTAACGCTCCAAATTTCGAGATCCAAGTATGACCTTAGTCCTCGATATTTTGGGTGTTACTTATGCCTTGCCAAAGTGTGATTTACGTATAATTTGTCGTACAGGTACCAATGCACCAGCTTAGAACCAATTGTAAGCAATAAATAAGGCTTAAAATTAAGTTTACCTTGTTTAAAGCAATATGAATACATCCAAAATGTGAAGCACATGGACAACGGGTGGCCTCACCTAACCATGAAGGAAAGGAAATAAAACATCAGGTTATATAAAGTTAACGAGCCCATGACTCTCAAAATGCATAACAAAAAGGGCTAGCCCTCCCAGCTAGACCCGATCATCAGTAAACTGGAAGTAAGAGAACTAGACGAAGTTCTTAAACTCACCTTGTAGGGCCTCTTCCTCCAGGGTACCTGCATCAATTATAACTTCGTTTGGTTAGTGTTTTAAAACATCATCCCAAGAGTGAGAGTGAGTGATCAGCTCAGTGAGAGTCATAATTCAAAGTTTAACATGTTATCAAACAAAGCACATTTAGGCATTGATCACAAACAAAACATCAAAGTTTCTATTCTAGTTGATTAATGCATGAATGTCATGAGTTCACATACTATGCATGTTCTGGATAACACATGAGGAACACTGAGGTGACACTGGTGCCACATCATGCAATGAGACACCTCCAGAACCTCCTAATGCAAATGGGCTAGGATTATCATTCGGTATCCAGGCCTTTAATTGCCTAGGGAATCCATGATATGTATGCATGCTTAAATTCTAATTTATCAAGTTTATTCTAACCAGCATATATATTGGCGAAGCCAAGGTACCATTATCCAATCACTGGCTCTAACTTGAATCATCCGGCTCTAAACGATGCATTGCCAATCATCGCCAGTAGCCCACGGTTCCCTATTCCTTCTACACCAAGGGTACGGTTTCCATCATCCTAATAAATAATGAAATACGCTGCCAACCATCTCGATCATACCCACTATGCCAAAACAGCAAAAAAACGACGAACCAAGTCCGTCACAAAACCAAATTAACGACGGGCAACTTTGTCCGTCGCTTGGTCCGTCGTTTTTTGCTGTGGAGAAAAATTTCACACGGATGAATGACGGATATTATCCATGGAAAATCTTAAAAAGCCATTGCAAAACAATGCCACCACCCATTTTGTTCGTGGTTATAATATTTTTCAACGGATAAGGACCGTGGATTTATTTTAGAAGCAACGGACCAAATCCGTGGTAAAATGCAGAAATGTACGACGAATTTGGTCCGTCGCTAAAATTCCTGCAAATTTTTTTTAAAAAATAATTTGTTGCACAATTCCAACCCTCACAACTCATAATTATATAATATATGAAACTTGGTCCAAATTTGAAGAAGAAGAAAAAAATTCCAACCCTCGGCCAATCACAAATAATATTATCATATAAGAAACTTACAAATAGAAATAGAATCATAAATCAGCAAAAAATTTACAAACAGAGTGATAGGCTGGATTTGAGATCTGCACCTGCAAAACACAAGCAGGCCTTTCAACTTGCTTCGGGGAAGTATTCTTCATACCCTTCATGTGTGGCCAAACCTTAGCGAAGGCATAGACACCTGACACAGCTCAACTCTCTTAGTTTTATGCTACCAGTTGCAAATCCCACACCTGAAACAAATGAACCAATGAATAGAAGTTCGAAAGGAGAGGAACTAATTTTCAGAGATGAAGAAATGCCGAGGAGATTCGCAGCAGAGGTGACAACATGCCACAGGTAAGGAGATCCAGGTCATTCATCATGTAGGGCCCACCATGAACGTGCTTTGCACCTATTCATCAGGCCGGCCTCAAGTGCACTTTGAAATGACCTGATCCACCATGTTGATGGTGTGGCCCACCAAATGACTTGATCCACCATATTTTCTATTTATCTACTCATCATGGTGGGGTGCATCAGTTGGACACAAAATGTTTGGACATCCAAACATTCTATGGACCAATATAATGATAAACATAGATATAGAAAATGATGAAATAATCGAGACGTTGGATTTGGTCACAGTTGAAATAATCTGACCATTTATAACATGGGCCTTACTATGGATGGGTGATACCCAATGAAAAGGTTGAAATATTTGGATCATCAGGACATGACCAGAACTCCAAAGCAATGAAGGATGCATCCGGACATATTGGATCATCTCTCCAATAAAAGGTAGTCATTACGAACAAATACTACATAAGAAATCTTATGGCACATTTCAATCTTACCAAATGGGAGGAAAATCAAAGTAAATGTACCACATTCACACAAGGTTTACCCTAATACAGAAGCACTAAATACGGCAACAGAAGTGGTTGAACAAACCCTAGAAGAAGCCACCTCGTTCCCACCATAGCTAAGAGGAGCTACTTGATAGGTGACCTGCACAAGTGGGGCCCGTCGATTGACAATCTAGACCATTGGTCTGTTGTATCTCACCGTGGATTTGACCAGAAAGTCCTAGCCACTTGTATTTGTTCAGTTGAATGCAGACTGTTGATTTAACAAAATGAAAGGTGTTGATTGTCCTACCAAGGAGACTTTTAGTCCATGTTCCCATCCATGACAAAGTGCAAAAGACCAATGGGATCATCGCCTAGCATTTGATTGCACCAACTTTCAAGATATTTCATGATTGATCACTCTAATTTGGCATAAGATACCATGAAATATCATAATATTTGGTGCAACCAAATGCACCCCAAACCTGCTTTTCTTCATCATACTCCACTGGATTGAGCTTAAATGGTGCAATGGAAGGTTCGGCTACCTATCCAAGCTCTAAGTAGAAAAATCCAAATTATATGCTTTAAAACCACTCATCTAACATAACCATGGATTAACTGTCAAACAACCAATTTTACTTCCAGAAGTTAAATCATATAAAAAAATCCAAGGCTCGTATGAAAAGTTTTTGGCCAAGATTCAAGTCAAATTAGAAAGTTTTAGAACTATGGGCCCCACGTCTGCATCCCAAATCATTGCTTTAGTGGGTCATTGTAAAGGGATTGTGCCTTAGCTGTATCGTTGGACTTAATTTTCCTATGAACAGCGTTGGGTAGAGAGATTGTTTTCCAAAGAAGATTGTTAAAATATACTAAAATACTAACCTTAAAACGATTCTAGAAATACAGGATGCGGTGGTACATGAATGCTGCAGTTGTTGCAAGGGCCAAATATGAAAAAACCTGGCACATGAATGAAAGGGCTCTGAGATGTGCAATTTAACAAATTAGCCAACATGCCAAAGCACATGCTGTGGGTGATGTTTGATGATAAAAGATGAAGCTTCTGACAATTGAATTTTCATAATTTGAAGAGAATGGGAAGAAATCGATCATTGTTTAATGATTCTTTCAGACTACAAAATTTTTTGTTTAGAGAAAGAACAGAGAATTGTTTGTTCTAATCTCTCTTAAAACAGAAGGGGGAAAAATTATTCTGCAAGGGAAAAAATTTTACTCTGATTTTGAGTACTACCCTCGATGCTGGAGATACCACAATCTTCTCCTATGTTGCCACACTGCAAGAAGGGAAAAAATTGTGGCTGCACCGATACGGTCTAGTTTGAACGGCTGCCTATGTACCCAAGAAGGTAGTTTGGGATCAAGCCACTACGTAGTTCTAATATTCAAATCAAAACATTGTTACACTACGCATAGAAACGAAAAGAATCATCATAGTTGGTGAAGGTAGAAATGAAAAGAACTACCTCACAATTGTCAAGAACCAGTGATCAAGCATCGGGCAGCCTCCACCATCACAAAAAACTTCAATTACATGCAAGCAAGTAATTGTGCTATTAAGAAGAGTAGCTTAGCTAATGAAAGGGATTGGCAGTGTAATCTAGATACTAGTTATAGCAAGTTCAATTTCTAAGTACTCAAACCGATTCCCCCAATTCCAAGAAGAACGCTTGCCAAGTGTCATCAGGACGGAGCTGCATGCATTGACATGCATATTCCTCCCATGAAAGATGATCCGTGGATCCAAAGAACCCAAATTTGCCCACGTGGCAGGGCAGCATATCAACATGATCCATCCATCGCATGGTTTATTTTATACTGTCGATTTGGTGTCCACAGATTGGACGGATAAAATTGTCCAATAGCTAGGACTTCTGAACCATAAGCCATCCATCATAGGTCCCAAACATCAATGAACTTTCTTAACAATCAATACTTAAGCATTTAAAATCATGGTACCTTTTAACGGATGTATTAACAAGACACCCATCAAAATCAAATGCAACAAGTTTTCCTGAATCATGAAGCCCTTCTTTCCTATGTAAACACACAAAATAAAGAACATGAGATAGAATATAAAATACCCAACGATAGTAATTGTATCATACGGACTGATTTCATTCCAAGAAAAGGAAAATAACCATATATGTCTGCACTTGATTTAAAGTAGATATGAGCATTAGTGCCACAAAATAAATAAAATAACGCATAAGAATGACAGATCAAAGTAGAAGAAAGCAATGAGAAAAACAAGTAACAAGCTCGATAAATTTAGGAATCTCTTTTTAGGAACAAAACATAGATAAAATAAATGGGAAACAATCAAATCAGAGCACATCCACTAAGCAAATGGATGACATTTGTTTAGGAATGAGAAAGCAATGAGCAAAACAAGTAACAAGCTCGATAAATTTAGGAATCTCTTTTTAGGAACAAAACATAGATAAAATAAATGGGAAACAATCAAATCAGAGCACATCCACTAAGCAAATGGATGACATAGTCTCACAAACTTTACCTGAAGAACCTTGTACATGCAAGATTTCGGTCCACCAGAAGAAAGCAACAAATACAATGTGTATTGGCCTGACCCTTCCTGCATTACAAGTGCAAAAAAAAAAAAAAAAAAAGTAAGAAAAGGTGATGAAAATTAGGTGCATCTAACATTAACTTACAAGGGGTGGAGTTCCTTGAGAAATACGCTGAACAGCCATAGACCACTGACTGTTCCACATGTAGGGTCTAGCTACAGCTTGAAGAGCCATAGCACTCATGTTTCCCAAACTATTTAATGTACTAGAGACTGATTTGTTGAAAGAAAATAATGAAGAGAGAGAAGTGCAAAACCAAGAGCATAAAATCCAGAAAAAGACGATGGAAAGCACAAGATAAGCCCGTGGCATAAGCAAGCTTGGTGCTCTAGTGCTACAATGGAAGTAGCATCAATCTAATCCCATATCTTTCAATTCCTAACAAAATACAACAAGAAAGGAAATCAAACTCATTGCTAGTTCAATGCTCCCAGCTCAAGAAATCCCTCTCCTCTTCTTTCTCTTCAACTCCTGGAAACAAAGTTTAAAAAAAAATTTAAAAAATCTAGCAAAACAGATTCAAACAAAGAAAAGAAAAATCAGAGCTCTTTCATAAACCCCTTCGAAGATCTAAGGAAAAAGATTGTCTGCAAAAATTTTTCTTTAAGAGGAAGAGCACCAACCTATTTACAAGTGTCTCAGTTAGAAATTAAAGAAAAACAGGAACGAAATTTCTATTTTCCAGATAAAAAAGCACATGAACCTAAGCCCAAATGGTAAATTGCAAAACTTTGGTTACTTCATGTCGTTAGATTCTGAACGTTGGCCTATTTACTTAAGAGAAAAATGTTGGTTTCACCATTCCTTGCTCAAATGCACTCCATCCAGTGTAAAATTCAAAAAAAGAGCTGTTGGCATTTACTAAATAATAAATCCTTTACTAATAAATGAAATCTCACCTTTTTGGTAGTAAATGAGAAGGGGCATTTGCTAGTAAATCACTTACAAGTTGTGAACGATTACTAGCAAATGAGGGCATCCAAACACAAATAGTGATGATTTACTAGTAAACCATTTACAGGCTATCCAAACGACCCCTTACAGAAATCTGGAAATTGACTTTCCCTTTTACAAAGATCATTGGGACTGAAAAGAAAAGTATCAAGCACCAGAACTCTTAATGATTGCATTCGAATATCTCCCTTATTGTCATGCACCACACTTGCAAGCTTACTTGCTCCTACATCATCACAAGCACTTACTATATTTTATTTTTTCTTAAACGTCCATTTGTGGCCCTCCCATTTAAGAGTGAAAAAAATAAAACTTCCAATCTGGGGGATACTTGAGGCATACCCCATCCATGATTGGGCCACCAGATCAATAGTCTGGATCAACAAAACTACAGAAACTTCATTCTGATATCAGAGAGAGGATCAGAGAAAATTTAACCTGTTATCTTCAGAATCTGGCAGTATTGAAAGGAATTTCCCAGGCACGGCTAGCACAGCCTACATGCAGAGAGCTAACCCTAGAATCAGCTCCAAAACGACCTGCAAAAAACAAAAGTTAGATTTGTACAAATACCACAAACCAAACAACAGTCGAAAGGGAACTCAATCACGAGATTTCACATTGATAGGAGGGCCTGAGAACTCTTCTTCCACCATCTTCAACATTCCTCTATCCGTAGAGACTGGTGTCAGAAAAGGAAAAAGCATGCGGTCGTCCTCGAGCGGCTTGCCAGCGAAGATGAGTCGCTGCTGGTCAGGTGGGATGCCCTCCTTGTCCTGAATCTTGGATTTGACGGTGTCGATCGAGTTGGAGGACTCCACCTCGAGGGTGATCGTCTTCCCCATTAGGGTATTCATGAAGATCTGCATCTTCGGATGCAGTTGCTGCAGCTAGGGTTAGGGTCTCTCTCTCTCTCTCTCTCTCTCGAGGAGACGGGTGGGTTAGGGTTTGGAGGGGAGAGAGAGGAGGAGCAAATCGAGAGAGGGAGAGAGCCGAGAGAGGGAGGGAGTGTGAGAGATGGAGCGGGATAGAGCGGGAGAGAGGGGGAGAGAGGATTTTGCAAATCCTTTTCCAGTGACGCTGCAATGTGCTTCGTAGGCCCCACTATGATGTAACTGTTCCATCCACTCCGTCCATTAATTTTTAAATATTATTTTAGGGCTTGACCCCGAAAAAAGAACCAAATCTAAATCTCAGGTGGACCACACCACAGGAAAAGAGGGGTGATTGAAGGTCTACCATTAAAAATCTCTTAGGCCCACTGTAATTTTTATTTGACATCCAACCTCTTGATTAGGACATACAGACCTGGATGCAGGGAAAAAACAAATATCAGCTTCCTCCAAAACTTCCGTGGCCCAAAGAAGTTTTTAATGGTGCACATTCAATTAACATTGTTTCTTGTGATGCGGTCCACTTGAGATTTGGATCTACCTCAGTTTTGGAATCTTATCATAAAATAATTAAGAAAAATGTATGGATGACATGGATGAAACACACACATCATGGTGGAGCCCAAAAAGCATCGACGACTAGCCAAAGTCAAGTTGATTTATTTTATGTATATCCATCTAGTCCATCTGTTTTTTAATATCATTTTAGGATGCAATACCAAACCTTAAAAAAATTCAAATCTCAGGTGGACCATACCACTAGAAAAAGTGATGAATGATCATTAAAAACTATTTATGGGCCACAGGTTTTGGATTAAGCTAATCTTTGTATTTACCTTTCATCTCGATCTTCTCGACATTATCAATGGATTGGATTGCAAATGAACATTACTAAAACCTTATGACAGGTAATTTGGAATTTTTAATGGTGAGACTCTAAATTATCATTGTACTGCAATCCAATCAATAGATTTGAGTGAAATTTAATCTAAACATGTGAAGCCATTTAATTGAAATAAGTGAACTGGTGTTTATGCATTAACTAATCTGATTGTTAGCTAATTGAATGAATGTAATTTTTCATTTTCAACCGTGCAATAAATGTCCACCAATAAATTTAGTCCACTCACTTTAAATTTCTAAATTTTTTTAAACCTCATTTTTTTTCAATCTTAAAAATTTATTTTTAAATCTTTTTTTTTTTCAAACTTTTCAATTTTTAACAAAATCCCTTTTAATTTTTATCAAACAAGTCAACTTGTTTTTTTTTTCATAATACAAAATCTTAATTTTTTCTGAAAAATTCAAATCTTCATTCCTTTTTTAAAATCATTTTTTTTCTCAACATCATAAAGTTTTTTTTTCCGAACTTTGAACTTTCTCAAATTTATCAAAAATTAAATTTTTTTTCATACTTATCAATTTTATTCAAACTTCAGAATTTTCTCAAGATGCCAATTTTTTATTTTCAAAATGTTATTTTTTTTCTTCAAAATCTCTGTCTTTTTTTTTTAATTTCAATTTTTTTAGAAAAATATCAAATTTTCCCCCAACTTCTGGACATTTTTTTTTTCAAAATCACAATTAATTTTAAACTTCTATTGTGTTTCCTTTTTTGCAAAATTTGGGTGTTTCTTTAAATTTAATCTTTTTTTTTTCAAAATCTCATTTTTTTTTTCTCTCAAACATTGCCAATCTTTTTTTCAAACTAAACTTTTTTGTTTTCAAAATCACAAACTTTTTTTAACTTCTCAATTTTCTTGTTCAAAATGACACTTGTTTTTTCAAAATCTCTCTTTTTTTTTAATCTCAATTTTTTTGAAAATACAAAATCTCAATTTCTTTTTAAAAATCTCAATTGTTTTTTAAAATCTGCTTTTTTCAAACTTATAATCTTTTTTCAAAGTGCCAATTATTTTTTTAATTTCAATTTTTTCAAGTTTTTAAATCATTTTTTTTTATCAAAATCTTAATTTTTCTCAAACATTGTTATTTTTTTCAAAATCAATTTTTTTTTTTTTACACTTCTCAATTTTCTTATTCAAAATGTCAAATTTGTTCGAAATCTTGAGTTTTTTTATATCTTAATTTTTTTTTTCAGAATCTTGAGTTTTTTTATATCTTAATTTTTTTTCAAAATTTCAATTTTCTCTAAAACTCTATGAGTTGCTCAAAAACTCAACTTTTTAAAAATCTCGTTATTTTTTTTTTTTATCAAACTTCTTAATTTGTTTCAAAATGCAAAATCACAATTACATTATAAAAATTTGAAATTTATTCAATCTTCTCAAATTTTTTGAAAAAGCGAATTTCTTAGTTAAAATGCCATTTTTTTTTTCAAAATTAGAGTATTTTTTAAATCTAAAAAATTTTCACTTTTTTTTCTACTTTTTTTAAATTAAGTTTTTTTCAAGTACTCAATTTTCTATCAAAAACTCAAATGTTCACTTAATCTAAATTCTTATAAAAGATTTAAAATTTTTTTGATCTTATAAAAAGCTACAAACCTTAATTTAACGACGAACTCTGTTCGTCGCTAACAGAAAAGGTCCCATCTATAAATACTTGCTCATCCGTCCCGAATTCAAAAGTGACGAATTCGGTCCGTCGTAGAATTACATCTGTCGCAAATTTAAGTTAAACGATATGATCCGTCGCAAAATCCCGCACGACAAGCCGGCTAAATTTTGCTTGTAAAGAGATTTGCGACGGACAATTTCGATTAGCGACGAATCTAGTCCGTCGTTAAATCAAACCATTTTTGCGACGAACAATGTTCTTTGCAAAATCAGTTGTAAATATGCGATTTTAACGTAGTGATCGATAAGGCTGGTTGACTTCCAAACCGCTTTATGGACACTATGGAGAGCTGAATCACCCCAGCATAAGCCGACGACTCGAACATGATGTCCCATACCACCATGCCTGGCCCAAAAGACTTGTCGGGATCGCATCGCACTTTCAATTTTCAATAGATCCATCACCATTTTTAGGACCGGGGTACCCTGAATTCGAGGGACACCGCGTCACCACAATCATCAACCATCCACGGTGCCATGTATTGGACAGATCCGATTGATACAAGGGTCTTGTCTGGTCTGACATGAGCACAAGTGACCCGCGTAGTTCAACTACTGCCAACCATCCGCTTTCCCCCCTCAAACCAGGTACACCTAGGGTACTAATATATTTGGGCTATTCGCCTTAGAAGGTTTGGCCAATATTCCATATCAAATTTCATCACATACCTATTTACAATTCAGGTCTTCTTTAAAACTTAGGAAAACCCTAAAAAGTAATTATGTATCTTACTATCATCATGTTCGCATACATACATATTCAATAAGCAATGAATCAAGAATTGCATCACAACATGATAGTTCATCTCACTCGAGCATTTCATCAAACACATTGGCTACAAAAATTCAGCAAATCAGCATATTGCAATGAGTATAATAATTAAGCAATTAACAACCCTTCATCCCATCTTAACAACCAAATCAATTCTTTGATAAACGTAAACCTAGAAGTATAATTCACACGTTAGGGTTTGGGTTTCGTAGGCTCAACGCACGCCTGAGTTAGGGGTGACAGAAATTAAGCTCCTGCAAGCATATTAATGCAGGGTTAAGATTCTTAGCACTAATCGCAAAGATTTGCGTGAAATGACTCGGAGTTTCTAGCTTACCTATAATCTCAATGACAGGTTGAGGAAAATCGTTGGTGGCTCAAACCACGGTATAGGTCAAGGCAAGAGGTGGGATTACAATCCTTGATCCTTGCTTCAACCCATGCACTCCAATTTTCACTCTCACAAGAACCCTAAGGCTCAACTCTCTCAATAGCAAAAGGGAGAATTGTGTTGGAGAGAAATGCCCTAACCCACTTCTATTTATAGGCCCAGATTTACCTAGTTGGTCCTAGCGTTTTACCACATCACGAAATTAGCCTTCAGAATGTTTGAAACGCTTATTAGGGTCCCATCAGGTCCCACACAAACCCAACTAGCCCGGTCATAAGTTTGGTCATCATGAGATCCACCATGACCCAAACTATCTCGCACATCAAGCGAGATGATCGATCACCACTATACGATACGCGATCAATGGTTATTGATCTTTGATCGGGGCAACAAGTTTGGGGAACCACGCGTGGATTTATTTGGAGTATGGGCCCTAAGATTCACAACGTTTCGATGGTTCAGGTTCAACCACTTGAAGAATGTTCAAAATGACATACATAAGCTACTGTTGTTGGGCAACTTGCACATCTCATGTGCCTTCACTCGAAGCCCAAGTTGAGCGGTCTGTCCCATCGCCTTGACCCAATGCCCGCGTGGGTTTCAAGCTTGCCAAGGCGGACGATCACGCTTAACCTCGCATTATATGGTGTTTCGTCAAGAAACTTGCAAACGATTAGGATATTTAGGGCCCCACCGGTTATCCAACCTGTATTAGATGGGTAGGGTAACGCAGGCCTAGCCGTGCTAATCCCAGCGTTTGATGCCTAGGTGATTAGTGGAAAGACCACATACAGGTTTGGAAGGGGACAAAACTACTTGTATGACTTTTATGACGTTACCGTACGAGTACATGCTTGGGTTTTGGTACGTGAATTTTCAGGTCGTTACATGAGTTACATGAGTTGTATATGATTGTTATTCCTTTTAAGGTGGAAGGTAGGTGGTTGTGTAGACAACCCACTACCAAGTGGACCCACGTCGGAGATGATTATAATCAACGACATATATTTGATCAAAATGTGGACTTTTGATACCTTTGAAATGTAATATCATGAAACTTTGATTGAATCCTTAATGGCCACTGATGAACGATGATAATGAGACGTGGGCCTTACATGGAGGAGCGGATCAGGTGTGGCCCCAGCCTCACCCAAGACGGTGCAGCCCTTACCATGGGGCCCACCTTGATGTATGTATTCTATATCCATGCCGTCCGTCCATTTTTTTCTAGATTATTTTAGGGAATGAGCCAAAAATTTAGGCATATCTAATTCTCAGGTGGACCATACCATTGAAAATAATGGTGATTGACTGTTATTGGGCCACAAGGGTTTTGGATCAAGTTTATTTATTTTTTCCTTCTTTCATCCAAGTCTATGTTGCCTTATCAACTTGTTGGATGGAAAATTAACATTACAGTGGGCCCTAGGAAGTTTTTAATGGTAGAGCGTTCAATCAACACTGTTTCCTACAATAAGGTCCACCTGAGATTTGGATCTTGTTCATTTTTGGCCTAATGCCCTAAAGTGAATTGGCAAAATAGATGAATGGGGATGGATATACAACACATACATCAATTTACCTGGCCTCAGGGTAAGGACCGCACCTAATATTGCACAAGTTGTTAATTTACCTGCCTTTGTGTAGTATTTTAAGTGAACTTCAATATAGGAGTAAAATTGCTTTGATCCAACAGTTTTTTTTTTTTTTTTGTTGAGCTTTAAGCCTATTATTTTGAGGATAAGGTTCGGATCTAAGAAGCCACAGTTCTTTCACAACCATAAAATATCTTACTCAACAAGCATGTACATGGGTCCGTAAGGGTGTTTATATGACATCAACTCCATCCATTAGTTGCACCTCTTCATGCTTCAAGCTAAGGTTCAGTTTGGTAAACTAAAAAATAAGGTTTGAAAATTAAATTTAGTGTTAAAAACTTAAAGCGCAGTAATTATAAGTATTGAAAAATCTATTCAGTAACAATTTTTTTTTCTTTCTTTCTTTTTTTTTTTTTTTACAAAAACTTGTTAGGTAAACACAAACCAAACAAATTTTTGTAAAAAAGAAAAAAAAAAGTATAATTAGCCATATCTGTTAGATGATTGGCTAACTGCAGAAAGATCATATAGATTTGTCTTAAGATAGAAGTGTAATCACCTTTGAAAATCTATAAATTTAGTAGAAAAGGAAGAGCTAAGGGCCCACACCACTCCAATCTAACATATATAATACTATTCTTGTCAGTGTAACGTGGCCTATCCATCGTCTGTCATGGACACTTATCATCATCATTATTATTCTTTGATCTAACTCCGCTACTATCAAGCCAATGCAATGCTGCTAAACCACATTGCGGACCTTATTTTACAATAAATGGATGGGAGATAAAGAAAAAAAAAAAACTCATAAATTACATTGAACTGATGATGTCCAAACAAAGGTTTGGACCTGATCATTGATAAAGAACGGTAGATAACTAGCGCTGCTGACCAATGTTAATTGCTGGCATCATGCTTACTGGCATCGCCATAATATCTATGGCACATATCCTTGCATTCCACCTTAAAATGGGCACGTGTGGCACGTGGCGCTGCCAAGCATTTAGGCTGGCACACCTGGTAGCATGTCATTGCTTCTACTTCTACGGCTGCGAACATCACCACCTGTTGGGCCTACAAATGTTCTTAACATTGGAAAATACACAAAACAACAAAAAATGACATAAAAATGATGAATTAAATAAGAAGAAAATGAGGAAAATTACATTTTTGACTGCTTGTGCATACCTGGGATGCTTGCGCATACCTCCTAGGCATACGCAAGGGTCATAGGCATGCGCATGCTCCTTAAAGGCATGCGCACCCATCTTTCGGACACGAAAAGGACGAAGGGTTCTCTCCTATTTTCTTTCGAACTACGAACTCCTTACGCATACATACGAATGCTTGCGAATACATCAATGCTCCTTGCGCATACTTGAAAACTGCTTGTGCATACCTAGGATCTGCTTGCGCATACCTGGAATGCATGCGCATGCTACAGTTGAATGGGTGATTTTACCTATAAATACCCCGATATGCTCGTATGATGAGAGAGAGAATTCTAGCTTGGAATCCGTGTCAGAGTGTCTCGAGTATTCGCAAGCACCCTTGCTGGAACCATCGCCAGAACCCAAAACCCATCACCGGAGTTCTCGCCGAAGCTACGTCATTCCGACATACTAGGTGAATACTCTTGCGCATGTCCATTATTTGCTCTACTTCACGTTGGACCAGGGTGATATTTAATAATAATAATAATATTATTATTATTTTCATCTTTGTGGGACTTACCTTATGAATGGGTTGGATGTAATATAAAAATCATGGTGGGCCTTAGGAATGTCTCAATGGTGGGTGTTCCCATTCCAGCTGTTCCTTTGAGTGTGGTGTGGCCCACTTGAGTTATAGATTGGCAGACCACGTCCTAAGAAGAAAAAGATGAGCCCAACAATGTATTCACTTGAAATCAAGTAGGTCCACTCATCAAGTGGGCCACAAAGTCTAAATCAAAGGACAACAGCCAATATGTCCCAATGTACATGCGCAGGTCATCTTCGTGTGGATCAGCCCGATTTTCATGCCAGGTGAACTTCCTTGTGGGGTCCATATTTTTTGACGCTGGATTGCTTGATGATGTGGCAGATTGAAGGGACAAGAAAGGATAGCATGCTAATTTCTATACTGTGAGTTGTATATGATTGTTATTCCTTTCAAAGTGGAAGGTTGGTGGTTGTGTAGACAACCCACTACCAAGTGGACCCACGTCGGAGATGATTATAATCAACCGCATGGATTTGATCAAAATGTGGAGTTTGATACCTTTGAAATGTAAGATCACGAAATTTTGACTGAATCCTTAACGGCCATCATGAACGATGATAATGAGATGTGGGCCTTACCTGTAGGAGCCGATTAGGTGTGACCCCGACCGGGCGGTGAGGCCCTTACCATGGGGCCCACCTTGATGTATGTATTCTATATCCATGTCATCCGTTCATTTTTTTAGATTATTTTAGGGCATGAGCCAAAAAATAAGCATATCTAATGCTCAAGTGGACCATACCATTGGAAATAGTGGCGATTGGCTGTTGTTAGGCCCCAAAGGTTTTAGATCAAGCTGATTTTTTATTTTATTTTATTTTTTTCTTCCTTTCATCCAAGTCTATGTTTCCTTATCAACATGTTGGATGGAAAATTAATATTACAGTGGGCCCTAGGAAGTTTTTAAGGGTATAGCGTTAAATCACCATTGTTTCCTATAATAAGGTCCACAAGAGATTTGGATCTTGTTCATTTTTTGGGCTAATGGCCTAAAGTGAATTGGCAAAACAGATGAACAACATGGATATAATATAAGTGGCTAGGACTTTCTGGTGAATCCACGGTGAGATATAACAGACCAATGGTCTAGATTGTCAATCCACGGGCCCCACTTGTGCAGGTCATCTATCAAGTAGCTCCTCTTAGCTATGGTGGGAACGAGGTGGCTTCTTCTAGGGTTTGTTCAACCACTTCTGTTGCTGTATTTAGTGCTTCTGTATTAGGGTAAACCTTGTGTGAATGTGATACATTTACTTTGATTTTCCTCCCGTTTGGTAAGATTGAAATGTGCCATAAGATTTCTTATGAAGTATTTGTTCGTGATGACTACCTTTTATTGGAGAGATGATTCGATACGTCCGGATGCATCCTTCATAGCTGTTGGATTTCTGGTCATGTCCTGATGATCCAAATATTTCAACCTTTTCATTGGGTATCACCCATCCATAGTGAGGCCCATGTTATAAATGGTTAGATTATTTCAACATGACCAAATCCAACCTCTCAATTGTTTCATCATTTTCTATATCTATGTTTATCATTATATTGGTCCATAGAATGTTTGGATGTCCAATGCAACTGATGCACCCCACCATAATGAGTAGATAAATTGAAAATATGGTGGAACAGGTCATTTGGTGGGCCACACCATCAACATGGTGGATCAGGTCATTTCAAAGTGCACTTGTGGCTGGCCTGATGAATAGGTGCAAAGCATGTTCATGGTGGGCCCTACATGATGAATGACCTGGATCTCCCTTACCTGTGGCATGTTGGCACCTCTGCTGCGATTCTCCTCGGCATTTCTCCTTCTCCGAAAATTTGTTCCTCTCCTTTCGAACTTTTATTCATTGGTTTCATTTGTTTCAGGTGTGGGATTTGCAACTGGTAGCATAAAACTAGGAGCGTTAGAGCTGTGTCAGGTGTCCATACCTTCGCTAAGGTTTGGGCCACACATGAAGGGTATGAAGAATACTTCCCCGAAGCAAGTTGAAAGGCCTGCTCGTGCAGATCTCAAAGCCACCCTATAACTGTTTGTAATTTTTTTGCTGATTAGGATTGTATTTCTATTTCTAAGTTTCTTATATGATATAATTATTTGTGATTGGCCGGGGGTTGGAATTTTTTTTTCTTCTTTGAATTTGGACTAAGTTTCATCCGTGATATAATTATGATTTGTGAGGGTTGGAATTGTGTTTTCTTTTTTGAATTTGGATAAGATGACTATCAGGTGCAACAAATTAAAAAAAAAAATCTTATTTTTTTTATTTGCAGGAATTTTAGCGACGGACCAAATTCGTCGTAAATTTCTGCATTTTACCAAGGATTTGAACTCCGTTGCACTAAAATTATCCACGGACCTCATCCGTTGAAAAATATTATAACCACGAACAACATCAGTGATGCGGCATTGTTGGAGTTTTGCAACGGAATTTTTAAGATTTTCCATATATAATATCCGTCATTCATTCGTGCGAAATTTTCTCCACAGCAAAAAACGGACCAAGCGACCTACGTAGTTGCCGGTCGTTAATTTGGTTTTGCGACGGACTTTATTCGTCGTTATTTCGCCGTTTTTGGCATAATGGGTATGATCGAGATGGTTGGCGTATTTCATTATTTATTAGGATGATGGGAACCGTACCCTTAGTGTGGAAGGAATAGGGAACCGTGGGCTACTGGTGATGATTGGCGATGCACCGTTTAAAGCCGGATAGTTCAGGTTACGGCCAGTGATTGGATAATGGTACCTTGGCTTCGCCAATGTACTGGTTGAGAATAAACTTGATAAATTAGAATCTAAGCATGCATACATGTCATGAATTTCCTAGGAAATTGTCTGACCGTTAAAGGCCAGGATGCCAAACGATGATCCTAGCCCATTTGCATTTGGAGAATTTGGGGGTGGCTCGTTGCGTGATGTGGCGCCAATGTCACCTCGTGTTCCTCATGTGTTATTCGGAATATGCATAGTGTGTGAACTCATGACATTCATGCATTAATCAACTAGAATAGGAACTTTAATGTTTTGTTTGTGATTGATGCCTAAATGTGCTTTGTTTGATAACATGTTAAACTTTGAATTATAGTTCTCATTGAGCTGATCACTCACTCTCACTCTTGGGGCGATGTTTTGAAACACTAACCAAACGAAGTTATGATTTATGCAGGTACCCTGGAGGAAGAGGCCCTACAAGGCGAGTTTGAGGACTTCGTCTAGTACTCTTACTTCCAGTTTGTTGATGACCGGGTCTAGCTGGGAGGGCTAGCCCTTTTTGTTATGCATTTTAAAGAGTCGTGGGCTCGTTAACTTTGTATAACCCGATGTTTTATTTTCTTTCCTTTATGGTTAGGTGAGGCCACCCGTTGTGCGTGTGCCTCACATTTTGGATATGTTCATATTGCTTTAAACAAGGTAAACTTAATTTGGCCTTATTTATTGCTTACAATTGGTTCTAATATGGTGTATTGGTACTGTACAATAAATTATACGTAAATTACGCTTCCGCAAGGCATAAATAACACCCGAAATATCGAGGACTAAGGGCATATTTGGATCTCAAAATTTGGGGCATTACAACTCACAGTATAGAAATTAGCATGCTATCCTTTCTTGTCCCTCCAATCTGTCACATCATCAAGCAATTCAGCCGTAAAAATATATGGACCCCACAAGGAAGCTCACCTGGAATGAAAATCGGGCTGATCCACATGAAGATGACCTGCGCATGTACATTAGTACATATTGACGGTTGTCCTTTGATTTAGACTTTGTGGACCTCCCTGATTGCAGGTGATATCGATTGCTGGACTCATCTTTTGCTTCTTAGGGCAAGGTCCACCAATCCATAACTAAAGTGGGCCACATGACACTACAAGGAACAGCGGGAATGGGAACACCCACCGTTGAGACATTCCTAGGGCCCAACGTGATTTTTATATTACATCCAACCCATTCATAAGGTGAGTCCCACAAAGATGAAAATAATAATAATAATAATAATATTAGGTGTCCAAATTGGCATCTGCAATGGCACGGCATGGCACGGCATGAGATTGACTTGTTCCAAGTGCTCCTAATTTTATTAATACACTTAAACAGTTCAGTCAATTGATCTAGACCGTCCATTATGTCCAACACACATTTCATGGGGTACCATGTAAATATCACACTCATCTGATGATCTTAACCATCAAAGCAATAGCCTCTAACGTGGACACCCAAGATAATTTGTATAAAAATAGTTCTAACCAACAATTAGATCTATCCGTTCATAGCTCCCTTCATGGATTTCTTATGATTCTAAATAATCACCTTTGTTCGATGGGTTAGAAAAGGAACGGTGAGAGAAGAAATGATGAATCTAGATCAGATTCAGTCGTCCAATCGGTCTTATTTTTTCATGGTAGCCTTTGAAATATGTTCTAAACTTAATGGACAGTTTAGATCTATCTCTTGAACTGTCCAAATTACCCAGTGCAACCAAAACCACTGTATAATTCATAGTGCACACTAAGGCATTTCTCAAACTTAGAAACCCCACCTATTTAGTGGATGGGATTGCGCCCCTACCCCTGTGGGGCCCACCGTAATGTATGTGTTTTATCCACGCCGTCCATCCATTTTTTTAATATCATTTTAGGGTGTGAGCCCAAAAACAAGGCAGATCCAAAGCTGAAGTAGACCATACCATAGAAACAGTGGGAATTGAACACCTACGGTTGAAATCTTCCTGAGGGCCACAGAAGTCTTTGATGAAGCTGAATACTTATCTTTTACTTTCATCCAGGTCTATGTGACCTTATGAACAGGTTGGATGGAAATTAAACATCAATGTGGCCCAAGAAGGTTCCAACGTTGGCATCATTATCACCACTGCTTGCTGTTGTGTGGCCCACTTGAGCCTCATATCTATCTCCTTCTTCGTCTTACGCCTTAAAATTATATATTAAAATGGATGGACAGCATGGATAAAATACAGACATCACAGTGGACCCTACAGAGCCCCTGCCAAGACCCAAATGGGATTGTACTGATGAGTACAGTCTGTTGGGCCCATCATACATGTGTGTGGTATATCCATGCTGTCCATCGGTTTTTCCAGCTCATTTTAAGGGTCGAGCCCAAAATTTAAGCATATTCAAAGCTCAAGTGGACCACACCATAGGAAGGAAACAGTGAAAATAATGATATCCACCATTGAAACCTTCCTAGGGTTATGTAACGGATATTAAATTAAGTCACAGTACACTATCACTATTATTATTAAAAAATAATACGTCATCATATAAAAGGTGCTTGTGCATGTGCTCGAGGCCATCCCATGACTTAGCATAATCTTGGTAGTTGAGGAAATTTCTAAAGTCTTTAAGGATGGCAACAATTATTTGTCATCCACCTTATTCATAAGGTCACATTGACGTGGACAAAGGGAAAACACAAATATCAGATTCATCCAAAGCTTATGTGGCCCCTAAGAATTTTTTTCAACCATATTCAATTCACATCATTTCATATGGTGCGGTCCACTTGAGCTTTGGATATGGTTCATTTTTAGGCTCAAGCCATAAAATTATCTTTTCAAATGGATGGACACTGTAGATAAAAATACATAAATTGTGGTGGGCCCCACAAAGTTTATGAGTTAGTCACCCCTACGAGTCCATCCTAACCGGGGTAGGACCATGTCGTCCTATTTAGCGCCTTTTTTTTATCTATCATCCAAGCAAAAACTAACCACCCCACCTAATTTTAGGTCCTTCAAATGAAAAACAACCATTCATTTTTAAGTTAGTGGACCTCTTACTTTTATAAATAGTCATTCACTTCTCTTATTTTATCATTCAGCTTTCCAAACATATATACATATATACACACACATACATACATATATATACACACATACATAAATATAAGAACGAGATGGGTTCCAAGAAAGCAGTATCGGTGGCCGTCCTGATGGTTATGGTGGTGATGTTCGCAGCAGTAGATGTAGAAGCAATGACATGCTACCAGGAGTGCCTGCCTAAATGCGTGGCAGTGCCGCGGGCCACACGTGAGTATTGTGAGTTGGAATGCAAGGATATGTGCCATAGATATTACGGTGAGGCCGGCAAGGCTGAGGTGAGCCCGAAAAGCTGAATGCCGGCAATTAACAACGGTCAACAGCGCTAATTATCAACCGTTCTTTATCAGCGATCAGGTCCAAACCTTTGTTTGGACATCTTCAGTTCAATGTTATTTATGATTTTTTATTCTTTTTCTCCCATCCATTTATTGTAAAATAAGGTCCGCGGTTGTGATTTGGACCACTTAATTTCAGTGACATGTATGCCACATAGATAAATAAAAATATGTCTATATACCACATGTGCCAGCATGGCAATTAGGTGAAATATCACCGTGCAAAATAAAGGTGGTCCATTCAATAGGTGTGCCATGATATTAGATGAAAGTTGATGATTAGAAAATTTCAGCTGTTTTTTTCACAACCATGCATTTGTACAATTAACTGTGGCCCACCTGATGATTGGATCAGCTTGATTCTTGAAATGGGGGATTTTAGCGTAGATTAGTATAATATGGGAGATACTAGTTAGCATCTCCTACATTATATTAATCTACTGTTACAGGATATAAGAAACGGCTAATCTTCAGATGGACTGGATCTGTGTGGGAGCCCACCAAGATGTATTTGTTTATCCATGCCATCCAGTCCTTTTCTAAGATCATGTTAAGTTATGGGCCCAAAAATGAAGTAAATCCAATGCTCTAGTGAACCACACAAAATAATAACCTAGGATTACATTAAAGGTACGATTTGTTTTACTTTTCCCTACGGTGTGGCCCACTTAAGTGTCTAATCAGGCTGATTTTTTTGATTACAGAGTGAACTCGAGGTCGCAAATGTGATCAACGGAATAGATATCATCCAAACATCAAGATGGGAGTCTTAACTTACCATACGGTCATCTGTATTGCAAAGGGGCCTACATGTGGGGCAGTCAATGGGTACCCGCCAGTCCGGTACCCGATGGACCCTGCCCCATTATAACGGGTCCAGGTCCCATTTGTTGGACCTGCTAAAAAAGTGAGTCCGGTTCAGGTCTTGAAATTTGGAGCCAGTTAAAAATTGGGTCTAGTTGGGCTCAAGTTGGGTCCACGTGATGGGCCTGGTTAAAGTTAGGTCTAGCCTGGGCTTGGGTCTGGGTCTGGGTCTAGTCAGATTGTTATCATAGTAAAAGTATATGTATTAAAGACAGCACAGATTATGTACCATGCACCTGTTAAAGTGGTACATACGCGTGCAATTTAATGGTGTTAAGGGTAACTTTGGAAGTAGATTGCGTCCTACCCTGCCTGGACGGACTCGGTTCTAGCACGGTCTCTGTGGGGCCCACCGTGATGTGTGTGTTTTATCCACACAGTCCATCTATTTTATCAGATCATTGGAAGGCATGAGTTGAAAAAGGAGTTGGAGCCAAGGGTCAATTGAACCACACCATAGGAACCAGTAGGGATTGACACCCGTTGAAAACTTTTGTGGGTCATATAAGTTTTTCTTTATCAACCTGATATTTGTGTTTTCCCTGGATCTAAAGTCTATGTAACCTTATGAACTGGTTAGATGGCAAATAAAAATCATGGTGGGTCCTAAGAAGGTTTCAATGGTGGTGTCATTATCACTACTGCTTCTTGTGGTGTGGCTCACTTGAGCTTTGTATCTATCTTCGTTTTGGGCTGCCTTAAAATGATATATTAAAATGAATGGACGACATGGATAAAACACATAAATCATAGTGGGCCCCACAAGCCGACCGTCACCCGAACCCAAAAACGACTGGACCTACAAGACCCATATAGTTGCATTTGGACTAGTTAGCATCCACATCAACTATCAGGAACATCCACTAGGTATGGCTCGCTATCAATAGACAACCTTGAAAAAATCATACTGGTTGGATAATCCAGATCATCCGATCAGCGGCTTCAAAAGATTGAAGGACACCACTGTTCATTAAAGAAAAATCATACTGGTTGGATAATCCAGATCATCCAATCAGCGGCTTGAAAAGATTGAAGGACAATACTGTTCATTAAAGATGGGTCCAGTTACCATTGTTTAAGACCATCTGATTGGGTTCGGAGCCTTGCCTTGTTGGTAGACTATAAGGAGTATCAACAGGGGTCTTGGTTTTGAAACCCATCAGTGGTGAAAATCTACGCTGATATGTGGTTTCCACAGGGATGAACTGAAGTTAAAAAAAAAAAAAAAAAAAAACCTTAGCCTGACACAAAACTCATGTGGCCCTTCGAATGTTTCAATCATGATCGTTCAATCCCCACCGTTTGCTCTGTTACAGCCGCTCACTTGAGATTTGGATCCTCCTATTTTTGGTCTTCTATCCTGAAATGAGCCGGCAAAATGGATGGATGGACCTAGCCTCCGAGTGCAGAAACTTCCTGCAACTACTTAAATTGCAAGGTTTCCATACACACATAGCCCATTAAATCATTTCGTGCACTTTCGTGCTATCCCCGTCCAAAGTGGGGCCCACCATTTGGACAGTGGATAGTGGACGCAAGAGGATTCAGCCCACTACCCTAACACGCATCTGCACCACTGGCATCCACTCACTTTTCTTAGTGGACACTTTTACTTTCGACAGCTAAAACGCATCAGTCAGAGATATAGCCTACGAGATTGAAGAGGTAAATCGCTGCACACATGCTAACGTGCACACGTGTGTGATATCAGGTTTGTGTGCCAGATGGTGCCAGCAGATTGGGTCCCCTGCGTATGCCTATGTTGTTACAAACATAACATGGTGGGATTTGATTGAACGACTGATCATAGTCAGAAATTGAGCCACCCAAAAGGAATAGGATTGGGTGAGGTGGGGAAAGGTGGATGTGACGAGATTTGATTAGGTCAAGATGGGCCATGCAAAGAATCTTTTAACACCAAGGGTGGCCCAATCAAATCTCACCACATTTGGGCCTCAACTAATCAATCAAAAGATGGAATGTGTCAAGCTAGGCTCTTTAAACATTCCACTACACTCTGCAGCTGACATTTGCAGCAGCCCATTCTATGGCATCACTTACTTTGGCCTCTTTTCAAGGTCCCTACTTCAAGGGCATGGGGGCTGGCCCTTTCTACTTGGAAACTGAGGTTGCCACTTCTAGGGTATGGCCTGTTGCACTCTGGTTATCCAAGTAGGTATTATCACTACACAGGCTGTGGTGTTGGCTCTAATACCAATTGCTAAGAACCTTATCAATACACCAAAAGCTTGGGAATAGGTGGAAAGCCTAAGGCTTGGCTATTTAAACCGATGGGATCGTAAGGAGCTCCATTATTTGACAACAAGCCTGACATCCTATCAAATCCCATGCTGGTGGAGAAATCAATACTAAGTAGAGGTAGAGAAAGAAGTTTGATACTCTGCTAGTGTGATGGATGATGCACATGCACTTAAAAATTGCATGCATAGTGTGCAAGTAATTAAATTAAATCGTCCAAATTATGGTGCCTTGTAGATGTATCGTGAACCAAATATTAGTATGCTTATTTGATTATCTTACAATCAGATTGGTGGAAATTTATTAGACAGTTAAAAAATGAAAAATATCCAACCGTCCAATCTCCAAAAACAAGTGTCTAAGAATTAGAGGTTAGGATTGTTTAACCATCATGAACGGTTGGATCTATATTGGATCCTGCTGGATTCAAAAATCTGTAGCCGGATTCGGATCCAACTCGAATCCAAAATGTAATATCCATATCCGATCCAAAACCTATATAACTATTGGATTCGGGTTGGATCTACGTCTAAATCCACCACATCATAAATCTAAAAAATATATAAGATAATATATCCTTGGGTCCACAATGATGTTTATATGCCATCCATACCGTTCATAATGTCATTCCTACTTGGATGAATTAAAAACACAAATATTAGCCTTATTCAAAACTTTTGTGGCCCCCACGAATATTTCAACTGTGAACGTTCAATACTCACATTTTCAAGCCACTTTGAGTCTTAGATCCGGCTCATTTTTGGTTGCACCTCCTAAAATGAGCTCACAAAATGAATGGCTAGGGTTGATTTCTCACAAACATCATGGTGGGCCCTACCTAAGATCCCGGCGCAAGAACACACTCTCTCTATCTCTCTCTCTCTCTCTCCCTCCGCGTTGGTTGTGGGAGCGAATTAGGTGTTACCTAGGGAACACAAGCAGCGAATTAGGTGTTACCTAGGGAACAACTTAGTAGGTATTACCCATATCGTGTGGCCCACATGGGTGACATTTTGTATATCCACGGAGTCCATCCGTTTCTCTAACTCATTTTAGGATGAGGTTTTAAAAATTATACAGATCCAAATCTTAGGTGGACTATGCTATTGGAAACAGTGGTGATTGAGTGCGACACCATTAAAAATTCCAAAGAGTCCACTGTAAGGTTTTAATAGTGTTGATTTGCTATCCAACCTCTTGATAATGTTAAAAAGATATGGATGAAGGGAAAATATAAATATCAGCTTAATCAAAAAACTTTTGTGGCCCATAAAAAGTTTTTAATGGTCATTCATCATTGTTTCTAAGTGGTATGATCCACCTGAGATTTGAATCTTCTTAGGGTTTGGTATCACGTCCTAAAATGAGATGGAAAAACATATGGATGGCGTGGATATATACACACAATACATCAATATGGGCCCCACATGGTTCAGGTACCACTCACAAACCTATAGTTGCGTAACAACTAATACGCTCTCGTTGCTTACCATTTTAGGAAATATTCATGAAAAATTCTCGAGAGAGAGAGAGAGAGAGAGAGAGAGAGAGAGGAGCTCACTCTCTTCGCATTAAAATCACCTCTTGAGATATGAAACGGTTGAAGGCTTGCAGCATGTAATAGTAGGGACATGATCGAATCTCACTACTAGATCCAAATCCGATTCGAATATGATTAACATTTATTTTTATGAACCCGAATTCGATCCATTTAATTAATTAGACCTATTTTAAGATCCAATTCCACATTATACTGGTTTAGTACGAATCAAATCTTGGATCTGACCCGCTCCATTGAGACCCCTATATTTGTGGGACTTCTTATGAAAGCCTTTCGTGGGAGCTTCTTAGGATGGGAAGCTAGGTGGGGCCCACCATGATGCCCTATATTTGTGGGACTTCTTATGAAAGCCTTTCGTGGGAGCTTCTTAGGATGGGAAGCTAGGTGGGGCCCACCATGATGTTTGTGGGAAGCCACCGCATCCATTTGTTTTTCCAGGTAACGTTAAGAAATGGGCCAAAAAATCCAAATCCAAAACTCAAGTGGGCCACATGGTAAGAAAATGTGGGCAGGTAAATGCCTACCATTGAAACCTCCTTGGGTCCACTGTGATGTTTATATACCGTTCATAATGTCTTTCCTTTTGGGATGAACTAAAAACACAAAAATTAGCCTGATCCGAAGCTTCTGTGGCCTCACGAATGTTTCAATGGTGGATATTCAATCCTCTGTCGTGTGGCCTACTTGAGTTTTGGATTTCCGTCATTTTTGGGCCCATATCCTAACCGATCTGGAAAAATGGTTGGACGGAGTGGATTTCCCATAAACATCACAGCGGGCCCTACCTAGCTTCCCATTGCAGGAGGTTCCTGCCCAAGGCTGTTTTAGGCAATCGGGCGTCCCATTTCCCACTTTTCCCATCTCCACCCTTAAAAAAGACATTTTCCCATAGATGGAATGGCTGTGTTTGGGGCTGGCCTGTCATGCATCGTATAGGCTCGTTCGTTGGATGTGGGTCTGGATTTGACGAGCCAATTACTAAATAGGCTGACCCTGACCATGGCTTTTTACGCAATTGATGATCAGATTGGGCTTTGGCTGAACCAAGGTTGGCCCCTCCAATAGATGCAGCCGATCCTGATATTTTTTTTTTTTTGGCCTTACACTGGTCCCTGCCTGATGAATGGCCAGGATCTCTCCCACGTGTTCCACATTAGATAATGATCAATGTGATTGATCTACTGGGCCTCAAGTAGATGGATCGTGGTACAAACCATCCTTGATGGGATCCTAATCGTTTCATGGTACCAGTAAAAAGTACATCAAGAAAAAGAAACAGAGGCCCACTAGCTGCGATAACAGCATGGGCTGTGGATAACCAGCCATGGGCCATTGGCCGGGCCTACCTGGGTCTGACTCAGCCCATCACCAGAGCGCACTAGACTAGTCTGGGATGAGGCTTTGAGTTTGGAGCCAAAAACTAATTGTCCTGGGCCTAGGCCCATCCAGGCCCGCTATTTGAATCTATTGAAAACATGGACTTGAGACTGGGTACCGACTAGTCCAAGTCAGGCGCCCAACTCACCCGAGTCGAGGTGACCGGTTGTATTGGGTCTGACCCAGTCCGAGTCTTTAAATCATGACTGGAAGGCCAGGCCGGGCTTGGACGTAGATTCGTAAATAGTAGATTGGGCCAGGTTTGGATGGGCAAATTAAAAGTGGAAAACATGCTATGGTGATGGTTGGAAAGCATATCATTTATAATATCATTAATATTAATCATCTATTTTCTAAGAATTGAATATAAAGTTAAATCGCCTTTTTCTCTCTCTCTCTCTCTCTCTCTCTCTCTCTTTTAGGGATGGGAAATTAAGGATGGTACCCACGTGATGGACGGTCTAGATCGATGATCAAATTGATTTTGGTGTGATAAAAACTGCCTGTTTTTCTCATGCATTGATGGGATTGGTAGGAACATCTAGCAAAAGTAATATTAGAAGGAAGGGCAATCAGAGGTTGGACCCATATTATGGATGGTTTGGAACAGTGACTGGACCTTTCTTAGCATGATCAAGAGAAGGGTTATCCATTTCCCTGACCATTAAATGGACGGTTAGGATCATCTAGCAAAAGTTTTTTTTTTTCTTCTTTTTTTTTTTTAAGGGTAAGACGCTATATTAATGATCAGATCGTTATAGAATGATCAATTATGGACCTTCCACTTTCCTAACTATTGAACGGATGGTCAGCATCATCCAACAAAAAAGTGATTTTTCTAGTGATTTGCAATTAAGGGTGGGACCCACATGATCAATGGTCTAGATCAAAGACAGAACAATTTTATAGTATGATAAATGCAACCTACGATTTTCAACTGGTGATTGAAGTGAACACATGTTAGGAGAGAATAGTTCATATATTTATCTTCTATTGGCATGCGTTGCATCCACACCGTCCATCCATTTAGAGGGATCTTAAAATGAGCCAAAGTATGAGGCAGATCGAAAGCTCAAGCAGAACCCACCACAGAAAACAGTGGGACAATGACACCCACCGTTTCTTAGGGCCCATCATGATGTTTATTTGAGATCCAACCTGCTCATAAGTTAAAATAGACAAGGACGAAGGGAAAACATAAATATCAGCAAAAGCTTTTGTTGCCACGAGAAGTTTTTAATGGTAGGCGCTCAATCCCACTATTTTCTGTGGTGGGTCCACTTGAGCTTAGGTTATTATTTTTTTTTTTTCTGAGTTAGTCATGCAACGCGCACCCACCGGTCAGTCACACGATGCTCCCACCCACTTGTGGGGTTAGTGAGTTTCTAACCCGCGACCAACAGTTAAAACGCCCAGGCATCTACCAGCTTTGGATCTGCCTCCTCCTTTCGGTTCATGCCCTAAAATGATCTCTCCAAATGGATGGATGATGCGGATACTATATATATATACACACACACACACTCATTATGGTAGGGCCCACATAACTTGGTGACGTTACTTCCCTAGTCGGATAGCTACCGAAGCCGTCAGCAGGGAATCGGGCGTCCCCCGCAGATGGATGGACGGATGGGAAATTCCTACAAGCTGCAGTCATCCCTTAATCTGTGGGGCCCACATGATATTTTTGTGACATCCACTCTGTCCATAATTTTCTCTAGATCATGCTTGGACGTGAAACTCAAAAATCAGGCAGATCTGAAAGGCAAGTGGCCCACGCCACAGGGAGAAGTAGGGATTGGAACACTCACAATTGAACTTTCCTGGGCCCACCCGAAATTGTTGATCATGCTGATATTTGTGTTTCCTCTTCATGCTACTGGGATTCACCTTGTGAACAGGTTGGATGGAACATAAACATCACCGTCCATCAGGTTTCAATGGTTGGAGTCCCATTCCCACTGTTTCACGTCGTGGCCTACTTTTTTGGATCGGCCTGAGGGCTCACTTACTGGGGCAATCGATGGATGTAGTCGATGACATACGGACATCACATGGACCCCACATGGCTTTTGTTGTAGGGCCGACTTTGGTGGATTCCTGACTGTAGGATCTACTGTGATGTATGTGCCTTAAATCCATGCCGTCCATCCTGTTTGAAAGCTCATTTTAGGGTATGATCCAAAAAATGAAGCAGATCCAAATTTCAGGTGGACCATACCATAGGAAACATTGGTGATTTAACTTTAAAAACTTATGGGCCCCAAAAGTTGTGGATCAAGTTGATATTTGTGTGGTCCCTTCATCCACTTCTTTGCGGCCTTATTAACAAGTTGGGGCCCACTGAGCTTTTCCAATACTGATTACTGAGGACGTCACCCACATAGACGGATGGGGATTTCCTACAAGTTGCAGTTAGCCCTTATGACAAAAATCTGGGGCCCACATGATGTCTTTGTGACATCCACTCCATCCATAATTTGATCCAGATCATGCTTGGACCTGAGACGTAAAAAGAGGCCAATCTGAATGACAAGTGGGCCACGCCACAGGGAGTAGTAGGGATTGGAACACTCACAAATTGAACTTTCCTGGGTCCACCGAAGTTGTTGATCATGCTGATATTTGTGTTTCCTCTTCATGCTAGTGTGACTGACCTTGTGAACAGGTTGGATGGAATATAAACATCACCTGTCCATCAGGTTTCAATGGTTGGCATCCTACTCCCAGTGTTTCACGTTGTGGCCCACTAAGAGTTTGGTTGGCCTTTTTTTTTTTTTTTTTTTTTTGTGGGGGGGGGGGGGGGGGGGGGGGGGGGGCGGGCTCCATCCGAGACACCATCACATCAAAGCAACAATCTCAGTGTCAATGATAAAACAAAAGGAAGACTGCATCTGAATATTAACAAGTTTGGAGAGGGGCATTCGTGAGATATGAGTAATAACCCCAAGGTAGTTGTGGGAAGCGAGAGAGTGAAGCCGTTCGAACAAACATATGCATCTCTCATGACGAGGAAGACAGGTCTTTAATGGCTATAAGACTTTGATAGTTGTGCACAAGGATGCGATACTTGTAATAAGATCAAAACAAAGATTAAGAATAATAAGAGATGAAGTTTTTAAGCACCTATCCACCGTACTTGGTATGGCATAATAAGAGACTATTACTTGTAGAGAAGAACTATTAGGGGAGTAGTAGAAGAGACCCATACAATAATTGTCCAAGAGGGATAAGTTTTAAAATGTCGAGTAGCTGGATGAATGGGGGCTCACTTATTGGGGAATGGTTTCACTTCCTGAGATGTCGAGCAGCTAGGCAATGGTCCAAGATTGGTCTGATTTTTGGGCTCACTTACTAGGCAATCGATGGATGTAGTAAATGTGCTTGAAGCATGAAGAGGTGCAACTAATGGATGAAGTAGATGTCATATAAACACCCTTATGAACTCCATACATGCTTGTTGAGTAAGATATTTTATGGGTGCGAAAGAACAGTAGCCTCTTAGATTGGAACCGCAGACTCAAAATAATAGGCTTAAATCTTGAAAAATAACTATTGAATCAAATCAATTTTACTCCTATATTGAAGTTCACTTAAAATACTACACAAAGGCAGGTAAATTACTAGCTTTTTACCCAAACTCAAAAGGAAAATATGTATGCAATATTAGGTGTGGCCCTTACCATGGGGGCCACATTGATGTATGTACTGTATATCCATGTTGTCCATCTGTTTTGCCGATTCACTTTAGGCCATTAGCCTAAAAATGAACAAGATCCAAATCTCTTGGGGACCTTACTATAGGAAACAATGGTGATTGAACCCTCTACCCTTAAAAACTTCCTAGGGCCCACTATAATATTAATTTTCCATCCAACATGTTGATAAGGAAACATAGACTTGGATGAAAGGAAGAAAAAAAATAAAATAAAATAAAAAATCAGCTTGATCCAAAACCTCCGGGGCCCAGCATGGGTCAATCACCACTATTTCCAATGGTATGGTCCACCTGAGAATTAGATATGCTTCATTTTTTTGGCTCATGCCCTAAAATAATCTAAAAAAATGAACGGACAACATGGATATAGAATACATACATCAAGGTGGGCCCCATGGTAAGGCCTCACCACCCGGGGTCACACCTGATTGGCTCCGACAGGTAAGGTCCACATCTCATTATCATCGTTCATCATCTCCGTTAAGGATTCAATCAAAGTTTCATGATCTTACATTTCAAAGGTATCAAACTCCACATTTTGATCAAATCCATGTCGTTGATTATAATCATCTCCGACGTGGGTCCACTTGGTAGTGGATTGTCTACACAACCACCAACCTTCCACTTTGAAAGGAATAACAATCATATACAACTCACAGTATAAAAATTAGCATGCTATCCTTTCTTGTTCCCCCCAATCTGTCACATCATCAAGGAATCCAGTCGTCAAAAAAATATGGACTGTTGTCCACAAGAAGTTCACTTGGCATGAAAATGGGGCTGATTCACACGAAGATGACCTGCGCATGTACATTGGGACAGATTGACTGTTGTCCTTTGATTTAGACTTTGTGGCCCACATGATGAGTGGACTGGCCTGATTTCAGGTGATTACATTGCTGGGCTCATCTTTTGCTTGTTAGGATGTGGTCCGCCAATCCATAACTCAAGTGGGCCACACCACACTCAAAGGAACAGCAGGAATGGGAACACCCACCATTGAGACATTCCTAGGGCCCACCGTGATTTTTATATTACATCTAACCCATTCATAAGGTGAGTCCCACAATGATGAAAATAATAATAATAATAATAATAATAATAATAATAATAATAATAAGACCCTGGTCCAATGTGAAGTGGAGCAAATAATGGACAGAGCAGATGTCACACATATCACGGTGGACCCACGGAGCTTTTTGTTGCACTGCTGCCTGTAACAAGTGTATTGTAGGAAATTGGCATCTGCAATGGCATGGCATGGCAAGGCATGGCAAGGCATTAGATTGACTTGTTCTAATTGCTCCTACTATTATTAATCAGAGTTGGGCACAGGTCGATTCAACTTGGTTGACTTGACTCGTCAGACTCGACTCGAACCAATCCAACAGGAACAAATGAATTTAGATCAAGTATTCTGGATAGGATCTTAGTCCAGATGGAGTCGAGTGTGGATTCCAACTTAATCGAACTGGCTCGACTCGAAATCCAATCCGAAACTCAATCCGAATCAAGTTTAAGTATCAGTTAAGAAAAAACCTAAATTTTTTACCTTTACCTTTTCACCCAGCCCGACGACACTTGTTGTTGTGTTGCCCTACCTGCTGTTGTGCTGCCCTACTCTTCTTTGACGCCTGCCCTGCACGAACGTCGCACGGGCCACACCATTGCTGCCCATCTGCTGCTACCCATTTATTCTGGATATATGCTTGAGGGGGTGAATAAATAGATGAACTCACTTAGTTAAATGAATGAATGAATGGATATTACTCACTTAGTTAAATGAATGAATAGATGCTCGAGGTGGTGAGTGAATGAATATTACTCGTTTATTTTGTTGCATTTTTTTAGATTTTTTTAGATTTTTTGTCATATGTTTAGATTTTTTTTGTCATTTTTTTTTAATTAATAGACAAATTCAATATGACTTGGTTATTACTCGGATCAGACCTGGCTGACTCGGTACGGATTGGTTTGCGCCTGGGTGACTCGGTACCGAATCTAATTTGATTGGTTGAGGCCTTGTCCTTGGCCGAATTGGATTGAGACAGCCCAAACTCAATCTGAGTCGACTCGATGTCCACCTATATTATTAATACACTTAAATAGTTTAGTCAATTGATCTAGACCGTCCATCATGTCCAACACACATTTCATGAGGTACTATGTAAATATCACACTGATCTGATGATCTTAACCGGCAAAGCAGTAGCCTCTAACATGGACACCTAAGATAATTTGTATAAAAATAGTTCTAACCAACAATTAGATCTATCCGTTCATAGCTCCCTTCATGGATTTCTTATGATTCTAAATAGTCACTTTCGTTATGCAATCCTGACCGGCCAGTCGATGGGTTAGAAAAGGAATGGTGAGAGAAGAAAGGATGAATCTAGGACAGATACGGTCGTCCAATTGGTCTTATTTTTTCATGGTAGCCCTTGAAATATGTTCTAAACTTAATGGACAGTTTAGATCTATCTCTTGAACTATCCAAATTAGCCGGTGCAACAAAAACCACTGTATAATTCATAGTGCACACTAGAGCATTTCTCAAACTTAGAAACCCCACCTATTTAGTGAACGGGGATTGGCTATCCTACCCCTGTGGGACCCACCGTAATTATGTGTTTTATCCACGTGTCATTTTAGGGTGTGAGCCCAAAAACAAGGCAGATCCAAAGCTGAAGTAGACCACGCCATGTGAAACAGTGAAAATTGAACATCTGCAGTTGAAATCTTCCTGAAGGCTACAAAACTTTTTGATGGAGCTGAATATTTGTCTTCAGTAGGCCCCACATACCCCGTCCCAGGACCCAAATGGTATTGTACTGATGAGTACACTCTGTTGGGCCCACCGTGCATGTATATGGTATATCCACGCCGTCCATCGGTTTTCCCAACTCATTTTAAGGGATTGAACCCAAAATTTAAGCATATCCAAAGCTCAAGTGGACCACACCACAGGAAACAGTGGAATTAATGATTTCCATTGAAACCTTCCTAGGGGTATGTAACCGATATTAAATTGAGTCACAGTACACAATCAAATTAGCCTTGATTATTATTATTCAAAAATAATATGTCATCATATAAAAGGTACTTGCGCATGCGCTCGAGGTCATCCCATGACTTGGTAAAATCTTCGCGATTGAGGAAATTTCGAAAGTCTTTAAGGACGGCAAGGAATCCCTTTATTTGCCGTCCACCCTATTCATAAGATCACACTGACATGGATAAAGGAAAAATACAAATATCAGGTTGACTCCAAACTTCTATGCCCTCGAGAATTTTTCAATGATATTCAATTCACACTACTTCATGTGGTGTGGTCTACTTGAGCTTTGGATATAGTTCATGTTTGGGCTCAAGCCATGAAATTATCTTTTCAAATGGATACACAGAGTAGATAAAATACATAAATCATGGTGGGCCCCACAAAGTTTATGAGTTAGTCACCGCTCCGAGTCCATCCTAATTACATGGTAGGACCGCATCATCCTATTTAGTGCCTTTTTTTTAATCTATCATCTAAGCAAGTCTAACCACCCCGCCTATTTTTAGGTCCTTCAACTGAAAAACAACCATTCATTTTTAAGTTAGTGGACCTCTCATCTTTATAAATGGCCATTTGCTTCCCTTATTTCATCATTCAGCTGTTCAAATATATACACGCATACACACATTCAAGAAAGAGACGGGTTCCAAGAAAGCAGTAGCACGGTCTCCTGATGGTTATGGTGGTGATGTTTGCAGTCGTAGAAGCAATGACATGCTACCAGGCATGCCTGCCTAAATGCTTGGCAGCGCCACATGCCACACGTGCCCATTGTGAGGTGGAATGCAAGGATATGTGCCATAGATATTATGGTGAGGCCAGCTAGCATAATGCCTGCAATTAACAACGGTCAGCAGCGCTAATTATCTACCGTTCTGTATCAATGACCAGGTCTAAACCTTTGTTCGGACATCATCAGTTCAATGTAATTTATGGGTTTTTTTTTTTTCCTTTTTCTCCCGTCCTTTTATTGTAAAATAAGGTCCGCAGTGTGGTTTAGCAGCATTGCGTTGACTTGATAGTGGTGGAGTTAAATCAAAGAATAATAATGATGATGATAAGTGTCCATGGCAGACAGTGGATAGGCCACGTTACGCTAAAAAGAATAATATTATGTTAGATTGGAGTGGTGTGGGCCCTTAGCTCTTCCTTCTCTACTAAATTTATAGATTTTCAGAAGTGATTACACTTCTATCTTAAGACAATTCTATATGATCTTCCAGCAGTTAGCCAATCATCTAACAGATACGGCTAATCATACCTTCTTCTTCTTTTTTCTCTCTTTTTTACAAAAAAATTGTTTGGTTTGTATTTACCTAACAAGTTTTTGTAAAAAAAAAAATGTTACTAAATAGGTTTTTCAATACTTATAATTACTACACTTTAAGCTTTTAGCACTAAATTTAATTTTCAAACCTTATTTTTTAGTTTTAGATACTAAATAATCAACCAAAAAATCTTTAAGATTGGACATCACACAGCTCTACAAAAATCTGCTAAAACAAGCAAGACTTAGATGGGTGGATTAAATTTCTTCATCAAAAGGTGGTTAATGTTAATCGCTTTTGCTAAAAGGTTGGTAAATTTTAACCGCTTTTACCCAAACTCACAAAAAAAAAAAAAATTGTATGGGCCCTCACAAACCCACGTGGGGCGTATGTCTCATGGTCACCGTTCATCAGGACCATTAAAATTCAATTGCATCTGATGATCTTATCATTTCAGAGCCATCAAACTCTACGTTTTGATCAAATCTACATTGTTAATTATAATCAAGGTCGTCGTTCAGGGTCCACACCCCACTCCAGCAACGATGCATCTTATCTGAGTTTGGAAGACCCATAATGTGCCCTAACTAACTCATAAAACCCTAAAAATATAGTATGATCTAACGGATTTAGCTAACTATAGATTTTGAGCTTCTTTCGACTAATGGCACTGATGGGCATAGTTTACACTACACATCAATCACCTAACTTAACTTTAGAAGGCATCATGATTCATATACAATTCACAATATAGAAATTGGCATTCCATACTTTCTTGTCCCTCCAATCTGTCAGATCATCAGCAAATCCAGCCATGGAAAGTATGGACCCCACAATGAAGTTCACCTGGCATGGAGCTGATCTACACAAAGATGATCGGCGCATCCACGTTCGGACAGATTGCCTGCCGTCTTTTGATTTAGACATTGTGGCCCACTTGATGAGTGAACCAGACTGATTTCAGGTGATACCCATTATTGGGAGCGGATTAGGTGAAACCCCGGATCTACCGAGGTGGGTGGGACCCCTGGCTGTGGGGCCACTGTGATGTATGTGACTACAGCCACGCCGTCCATCCGTATTGAAAGTTCATTTTAGGATATGATCTAAAAAATGAAGCAGTTCCAAATTCAAGACCTAGAGATCTTTTTAAGTTTAGTGATATGATCGCGGACATAGAGTACCAAACTACTTTATTATAGTCTACTCAATCTATGTTGGTTTAGTAGCATTGCACTGACTTGACAGTGGTGGAGTTAGATAAGAGAATAATGATGATGATGATGATAAGTGTCCATGGTAGACGGGGGATAGGCCACGTTATGTCAAAAAGAATAATATTATGTTAGATTGGAGTGGTCTGGGCCCTTAGCTCTTCCTTCTCTACTGAATTTATAGAATTTCAGAGGTGATTACACTTCTATCTTAAGACAATTCTATATGATCTTTCTATAGTTAGCCAATCATCTAATATATATGGCTAATTATACCTTTTTTTTTGCCTTTGTGTAGTATTTTAAGTGAATTTCAATATAGGAGTAAAATTGATTTGATCCAACAGTTATTTTTATTTAGATCTAAGCCTATTATTTTGAGGCTGCGGTTTCAATCTAAGAGGCCACCCTTCTTTCACACCCATAAAATATATTACTCAACAAGTATGTAAGTGGGTTCATAAGGGTGTTTATATGACATCTACTCCATCCATTAGTTGCACCTCTTCATGTTTCAAGCTAAGGTTTGGTTTGGCAAACTAAAAAATAAGGTTTGAAAATTAAATTTAGTGGTAAAAACTTAAAGTGTAGTAATTTTAAGTATTGAAAAATCTATTTAGTAACACTTTTTTTTTTTTACAAAAGCTTGTTAGGTAAATATAAACCAAACAAATTTTTGTAAAAGAGAAAAAAAAGTATAATTAGCCATATATATTAGATGATTGGCTAACTGCTGGAAGATCATATTAGATCACATTATGTCTTAAGATAAAAGTGTAATCTGTTGAGTGTGGAGACCAGTCACAACAGATAATGGTCGGGCGCCCGGACGGTTTGACGACTGGGCGCCCGATATTCATAGGATTTCTGCTATATGCCGCTGGACTGTTTTGTGAACAGCTGGGCGCCCGGAGGTCAAAGTGACTAGGCACCCGATAATACATTGGTTTAAGTGTTTTGTTGCTGGACATATTTTGTAATCGTCGGGCGCCCGACCCAGTTATGACCGAGCGCCCGACAGACCACGGACTTAAAGTGCGGGTTTCCTATTTTGTGTTCTAATTGCGGGATTTACTATATAAAGGGTTGTAAACCGGGATTAGGAAAGGAGATTAGGGCTTCTATACGTCCAAGGTGAGAAAAAGGCTAGAGGATTAGCAAAAGAGCCATTTCTGTGCATGGGAGCATAGGAGAAGGTAAGTGTATTGCTTGTAACTTCGTTCTTTTTCATAGTGAAGTTTGCACCCGTGGTTTTTTACCCTTGTTGGAGTTTTTCCACGTAAATTTCTGTCTTGTGGATTGTTAGTTTGTGTGATTCTACTTCTAGTTATTATTTTCTTCCTGTTTATTGTTTGTGGGTGAGACCAGAGATTGGATCTCGGTTCACCCGCGTTGTTGTTGTGTTGCGCAACAACTGGTATCAGAGCTATTGGTTTAATTCAAGTGGGAGCGATGACGGAAGATGGGAAAACTAGAATTGAGAAGTTTGATGGTTCAAACTTTGCCTTCTGAAAGATGCGAATGGAGGATTATCTGTATCAGAAGGATCTCTACATTCCTCTAGGAGGAAAAGAGAAGAAACTAGAAAAGATGACAAATGATGAATGAGCTTTAGTGGATCGGAAGACTTTAGGAACGATCCGACTCTTTTTGTCTAAGAGCGTCGCCTTCAATATATCCAAAGTAAATATCACAAAAGAATTGATGCAGGCTTTGGCTACGATGTATGAGAAACCCTCGGCATCCAATAAGGTTTATATTATGAAACGGCTATTCAATATGGAGATGTTAGATGGTGGGGGCGTGGCTGAACATCTAAACAAGTTCAATACAATCACGAGCTAATTAGAATCTGTTGGCATCACTTTTAATGATGAGGTCAGGGCACTATTGATCTTGTCCAGTTTGCCAGACAGTTGGGATGGTTTGGTGATTGCCGTGAGCAATTCCTCAGGGACTACAAAGTTGAAATTCGTTGATGTGGCCGGTCTAATTCTAAGGGAAAAATCTAGAAGGAAGGCATCGGGTGCTTCAGGGGATTCAGGGAATACTTTAAATGTTGAAGGAAGAGGAAGATCTTTGAACAAAGGAGGCAATAAACACGGTCGTTCCAAGTCGAGAAATAAGTCCAAGGGACCGAAAGACAAAGACGGGTGTTAGCATTGCGGGAAGAAGGGTCATATGAAGCGTGATTGCAGGGCACTTAAGAAATAAGAAGGAATCTCTCAAAGTGGGAAGGATTCAGTGAATCTATCTAAGGAGAATGACATAGAGGTGTTGATCTTGTCTCTTGATGCGTGTAATGAGTCTTGGGTTATAGACTCGGGTGCTTCATTTCATGTCACTTCATCAAAAGAAGTTCTTCGTGATTATGTGTCAGGTAACTTTGGAAGAGTCTACCTGGGTGATGATAAGCCATGCAGTATTGTTGGCAAGGGAGACGTTCACTTAAGTCAGAAAGACAGAACGGTCTTGAAGCTAAAGAATGTCAAACATGTACCAAGTTTGAGACGAAATTTGATCTCAGTGGGGTAGTTGGCCAATACCGGATATGTGATGACATTCACGAGCGATGCATGAAAGATCACAAAAGGTGCCTTGGTAATATCTCGAGGCAAGAAGGAAGGTACCTTGTATGTGACTTTCGGATCATATAGTTCACTCACAGTCACATCAACTGGAGTGAACAGGTAGTTATGGCATCAGAGGTTGGGACATATGAGTGAGAAGGTGATGAAAGTGTTATCGTTAAAGGGGAAGCTATCAGGATTGAAGGCAATCGATCTAGAATTCTGCGAGGATTGTGTGTATGGAAAACAGAAAAGAGTTAGCTTCAAGAAGACAGGACACACTCCATAGATGCATCTATTGGAGCTTGTACATACTGATGTGTGAGGACCGACACAGGTATCATCTCTTGGTGACTCACGTTACTTTGTTTCTTTTATTGATGATGCTAGTAGAAAACTGTGGGTCTACTTCTTAAAACACAAATCAGATGTATTCGATGTATTTAAGAAGTGAAAAATCATAGTAGAAAATGAGACAGGTAAAACTGTGAAGTGTCTCAGATCGGATATTGGGGGAGAATACTATGACAAGAGATTTGAGGAGTATTGTGTAACAAATGGAATCAAACATCAGAAAACGATTCCAGGGACACCGCAACAGAACGGTGTGGCTGAGCGCATTAACAGGACCATCCTTGAGCTCGCTAGGAGCATGAGGCTACATGCAGGGTTGCCCAAGACCTTTTGGGCAGATGCTGTAAATATTACCATATAGCTCATCAATAGAAGTCTCTCACCACCATTGGATGGTGGGCTACAAGAAGAAACGGGGACTGAAAAAGAGGTGAACCTTGCACATCTTAGAGTGTTTGGTTGCACATCTTATGTTCACATTGATGCAGAGCATAGAAATAAACTGGATGCGAAGTCCAGAAGGTGCACGTTTATAGGCTACGGGCAAAATGATTTTGGCTACCAGTTTTGGGATATTGAGAACCGAAAAATCATCAGAAGCAAGGACGTAGTCTTCAATGAAAAAGTGATGCATAAGGACAGTGTGCAACAAAAGCAGAACAAGGTTGATGAGAAGGAATTCGTAGAGTTGGAAGAGTTACCGGACAGGAGTGTTACAGTGCCACAGGATGAGCATGCACAGGAGCATGATGAGGCAGAGCCGCATACACCGGTTGTGAGGAGGTCTACTAGGGAGAGGAGACCCAAGGTCCAATACTCACCCTCTTTACATTATCTACTACTGACAAATAATGGTGAGCCAGAGTATTTTGAAGAGGCGTTACGGTCAGATATGCGAGTTAAGTGGGAGCAAGCCATGGAAGATGAGATGGAGTCTCTTGAGTCTAATCGTACGTGGGAGCTGGTCACTCTTCCCAAGAGTAAAAAAACTCTTCATAACAAGTGTGTTTACAGACTGAAGGAGGAGCACGATGGTTCGAAACGGTATAAGGCTAGATTGGTTGTGAAAGGGTTCCAACAAAAGGCAGATATTGATTTCACAGAAATATTTTTACCTGTGGTGAAGATGTCTACTATTCGCATGGTCTTGAGTATAGTGGCTACAGAGGACTACATCTAGAGCAGCTAGATGTTAAGACAACATTTCTTCATAGAGACCTTGAAGAAGAAATATGCACGCATCAGCCGACAAAATACGTGGCACCAGGAAAGGAGAACAAGGTGTGTAGACTGAAGAATAGTCTATATCGCTTGAAGCAGGCCCCGAGGCAGTGGTACAAGAAGTTCGACAGTTTCATGTTGGGAAACGGGTACAGGAGATGTCATGCAGATCACTGTTGTTACTTGAAGAAGTTTGATACATCATACATCATTCTTCTTCTGTATGTTGATGATATGCTTGTGGTCGGATCAAGCATGAAGGACATCTCAGATCTCAAAAGACAACTGTCTAGAGAGTTTGCCATGCAGGATTTAGGAGCTGCAAAATAAATCCTAGACATGAGGATAAAGCGTGACAGGAAAAACAAGAAGCTAGTCTTGTCACAAGTAGAGTACATAGCCAAGGTACTTGATCGGTTCAACATGGGAGGTGCTAAGCTGGTTAGCACTCCATTTGCCAACCACTTCAAGCTTTTTAAGGAGCAAGGACCTAAGACGCAGGAGGAACGGGACTACATGGCTAAAGTCCCCTACGCATCGGCTATAGGGAGCCTCATGTATGCTATGGTTAGCACGAGGCCAGATATTGCTCAAGTAGTGGGAGTTGTTAGCAGGTACATGAATAACCTCGGGAAGGAACATTGGGAAGCTGTGAAGTGGATCCTCAGATACCTGGTAGGTATTGTGGATGTAGGGTTGTGTTATGGAGGATCGAAAATCAAGCTACACGGCTACGTCGACTCAGATTTGGCAAGGGATATCGACAGCAGAAGGAGCACTACAGGGTATGTCTTTACCCTGGGTAGTGCTGCAATCAGTTGGATCTCTCAGTTACAGAAGATAGTATCCATCAATACAACGGAAACAGAATATGTTGCAGCTACAAAAACGTGCAAAGAGATGGTATGGATGCAAGGTTTTATGGAAGAGTTGGGGAAGAAGCAAGCAGATTGCAAGCTGTACAGTGACAGTCAGAGTGCAATACATTTGGCTAAGAATTCAGCCTTTATTTCGAGGACCAAGCATATTGACATCAGATATCACTTCATACGTTTGTTACTGGAAGATGGATCGATTGCTTTGGAGAAGATTCATACAAGTGAGAACCCTGCAGATATGTTGACCAAGGCGGGCACACGGGAGAAGCTGAAGCTCTGTTCAGCTTTGATTGGTCTTCAGGCTTGAAGACTGGGAGGTGGTGCACTCCGGATGTAGAAGACGAAGGATTATGTGGTGATGTGTCTCCAAGTGGGAGATTGTTGAGTGTGGAGACCAGTCATAACAGACAATGGTCGGGCACCCGGACAGTCTGATGACTGGGCGCCCGATATTCATAGGATTTCTGCCATATGCCGCTGGACTGTTTTGTGAACAGCCGGGCGCCCGGCGGTCAAAGTGACCGGGCACCCGATAATACATTGATTTAAGTTTTTTGTTGCTGGACGTATTTTGTAATGGCCGGGCGCCCGACCCAGTTATGACCGAGTGCCGGACCGGTCGCGGACTTAAAGTGCAGGTTTCCCATTTTGTGTTATAATTGCGGAATTTACTATATAAAGGATTGTAAATCGGGATTAGGAAAGGGGATTAGGGCTTCTATAGTCCAAGGTGAGAAAAAGGCGAGAAGATTAGCAAAAGGGCTATCTCTGTGCATGGGAGCATAGGAGAAGGTAAGTATATTGCTTGTAACTTCATTCTTCTTTATAGTGAAGTTTGCACCCGTGGTTTTTTACCCTTGTTGGGGTTTTTCCACGTAAATTTCTATCATGTGGATTGTTGGTTTGTGTGATTCTACTTCTAGTTATTATTTTCTTCCTGTTTATCATTTATGGGTGAGACCGGAGATTGGATCTCGGTTCATCGGCATTGTTGGCGTGCTGCGCAACATAATCACCTCTGAAAATCTATAAATTCAGTAGAGAAAGGAAGAGCTAAGGGCCCACACCACTCCAATATAACATAATATTATTCTTTTTAACATATCGTGGCCTATCACCCGTCTACCATGAACACATATCATCATCATCATCATCATTATTCTCTTATTTAACTTCGCCATTGTCAAGTCAGTGCAATGCTACTAAACCAACATAGATTGAGTAGACTAGAATAAGGTAGTTCAGTACCCTATATTCACGATCATATCGCTGAACCTAGGAAGATCTCTAGGTCTCGAACTAGGAGCATATCACGTGCCAAGATATTTTGGACAACCACCTTACCATAAAGTTTGACTAAGTTACAAACATGTTGCTGTTTAATTACAGTTGCCTTGCCATGGAGCCTAATTCATTGATGAACAAGTCGTCATTCTATGATAGCCTTACCATAGAGCCGGATTACAAGTAACAAATAAATACTCATCTCGACTATCACACTACATTGTAAGGACCCGAAGCGATGAATAAATTGTCACTCCATTGACCTTTCTGCTGCAAAGTAATGTGATTGAGTGCCAAACGATAAATTGTCTAGACAATGACTGACTTGTCTATAAAGCTCAACTATGTGGGGTAATGAATTGACTGTTGTTTTCCAACAACCGTCCTGCTGCAAAATCCAACTGTGTGATGAATGGACTATCGAATTTGCCCATCTTTGGTCGTCTAGCCATGGAACCCGGTCCTACATGACGAATACATTGTTGCCACAACTATTATTCATCTACGAAGCCATCCATGTGATGAACGGAACTCCATCCCTTCCCAAGAACAATGATTGTCTCTTAAGGAAGCTCGGCTTTCGACGAATAATTGTCATTCTAGACAATCGTCTAGTTGGGAAACCAATTAATCAAGTGATCCAGCTTTTGTGCCCAACAACATTATTGATGAGAACATACAATCATTCTCGATGACTATCTCACTATGAACAAATTATCGTTTGTTATCATTTTCATGTTTTATTCCTTTCTTCTTTTTGGTTGAGTGTGGTTAAAACTCATTTTTTAATTGATTGGCTTCAGCCTAGTTTTATTATTTTTAATTATATTCTTCTATTAGTGAATGCCGCAAGCTATTACTTGTTTAATTGAAAACCCTATTCTTTAAAAGAAATAAAAACTCATTTGAATGGCAAACCCTCTCCCTTGCAAATTACTTAGATTCATATAATTGGTGGTTAATTTAGTTAGGCTGATCTTCATAGATTCAGTCCAATAGGATTGTTTTGGTGCCTGGGGTCACAAGGTGCTCGGTTCGAGTCGAGCCACGATTGGTTTTGATACGCCCTGTGACATATACGCACATACATAACATGTGCGGCACACTTCCTTCTAATATCATGGCACACCATTGAACAGACCATCTTTTCTTTTTTTGCGTGGTGACATTGAAACGGTGAGGTCCACTAATGGAAGTTTTGGATTATTTCACCTATCTACCATGCTATCACATGAGGTGGCATGTGCACTAGCTAACTTCTTCAAAATTTTCAGTAGTATCGGCCAATTATAGTAAAATAAAAACTCAGCACAAACGTACTTTTATTTATCCATCAGACACGTATAACTGAAATTAAATGGTCTAAATCACAATCACAGACCTTATTTTATAATATATGGATGGGAGAAAAAGAAAAAGAAAAAAAAAAACCATAAATAACATTGAACTGATGATGTCCAAACAAAAGTTTGGACCTGATCACTGATAAAGAACGGTTAATAACTCGCACTGCTGACCATTGTTAATTGCTGGCATTCTACTTGCCGGCTTCACCGTAGTATCTATGGCACATATCCTTGCATTCCACCTCACAATGGGCACGTGTGGCATGTGGCGCTGCCAAGCATTTAGGCAGGCACGCCTGGTAGCATGTCATTGCTTCTACTTCTACGGCTGCGAACATCACCACCATAACCATCAGGACCACCGCTGCTACTGCTTTCTTGGAACCCATCTCTTTCTTGAATGTGTGTATGTGTGTATATATTTGAACAGTTGAATGATGAAATAAGGGAAGCAAATGGCTATTTATAAAGATGAGAGGTCCACTAACTTAAAAATGAATGGTTGTTTTTCATTTGAAGGACCTAAAAATAGGCGGGGTGGTTAGTTTTGCTTGGATGATAGATAAAAAAAAAAAGGCACTAAATAGGATGACGCGGTCCTACCCTGTTAGGATGGACTTGGAGCGGTGACTAAATCATAAACTTTGTAGGGCCCACCATGATTTATGTATTTTATCTATTCTGTCTATCCATTTGAAAAGATAATTTTATGGCTTGAGCCCAAACATGAACCATATACAAAGCTCAAGTTGACCACACCACAAGAAGCACTGTGAATTGAATATGGTTGAAAAATTCTTGGGGGCCATAGAAGTTTGGAATCAACCTGATATTTGTATTTTCCCTTTATCCATGTCAGTGTGATCTATAATCAAGACTAATCTGATTGTGTACTGTGACTCAATTTAATATCGGTTACATACCCCCAGGAAGGTTTCAATGGTGAAAATCATTAATTCCACTGTTTCCTGTGGTGTGGTCCACTTGAGCTTTGGATATGCTTAAATTTTGGGCTCAATCCCTTAACATGAGCTGGAAAAATCGGTGGACGGCGTGGATATACCACATACATGCACGGTGGGCCCAACAGAGTGTATTCATCACTACAATACCATTTGGGTCCTGGGAGGGGCTATGTGGGGCCTACTGTGATGTATCTATTTTATCCATGCTGTCCATCCATTTTAATAGATTATTTTAAGGCATGAGACGAAAAAGGAGATGGATCCAAGGCTCAAATGGGCCACACAACAGGAAGCAATGGTGATAATAATGCCACCGTTGAAACCTTCTTGGGGCCCATCATGATGTTTAATTGCCATTCAACCTGTTCACAACGTCACATACACCTAGATGAAAGTAAAAGACAAGTATTCAGCTCCATCAAAAAGTTCTGTAGCCCTGAGGAAGATTTCAACTGCATGTGTTCACTTTTCACTGTTTCGTATGGTGGGGTCTACTTCAGCTTTGGATCTGCCTTGTTTTTGGGCTCACACCCTACAATGACACGTGGATAAAACAAATACATTATGGTGGGTCCCACAGGGGTAGGATACGCAATCCCTGTCCACTAAATAGGTGGGGTTTCTAAGTTTGAGAAGTGCTCTAGTGTGCAACATGAATTATACAGTGGTTTTGGTTGCACCGGCTAATTTGGACAGTTCAAGAGATAGATCTAAACTGTCCATTACGTTTAGAACATATTTCAAGGGCTACCATGAAAAAATAAGACCGATTGGACGACCGAATCTGTCTTAGATTCATCCTTTCTTCTCTCACCATTCCGTTTCTAACCTATCACCATTCCGTTTCTAACCTATCGACTGGCTGCAGGTTAGGATTGCATAACAAAAGTGATTATGTAGAATCATAAGATGAAGGGATCTATGAATGGATAAATCTAATTGTTGGTTAGAACTATTTTTATACAAATTATCTTGGGTGTCCAAGTTAGAGGCTATTGCTTTGATGGTTAAGATCATCAGATAAGTGTGATATTTATATAGTACCTCATGAAATGTGTGTTGGACATAATAGACGATCTAGATCAATTGGCTTTAACTGTTTTAGTGTATTAATAATAGATGTGGGCATGAATCGAGTCGGACCGAGTTTGGGCTATCTTGATCCAAGCCGACCAAGGACAAGGCCTCAACTGAGTTGGATTGAATTCGGTACCGAGTCAGCCAAGCCTAAACCGATCCAAACCGAGTCAGCCAGGTCTGTTCCGATCCGAGTCGGATCAAGTCATAACCGAGTCATATTGAGTTTGTCTATTAATTCAAAAAAAAAAAAAAAATGGCAAAAAAATATATCTAAAAATATAACAAAAAAATCATTAAATTGTAAAAATTCTAAAAGAATGCAACAAAATAAATAAGTAATATTCATTCATTCACCACCTCAAGCATCTAATTATTCATTCAACTAAATGAGTAATATTCATTCATTCATTCATTGACTTGGTCGAGTTCATCTATGTGTTCACCCCCTCAAGCATCTATCTAGAATAGATGGGTAGCAGCAGATGGGCGGTAGCAGTGCGGCCCACACAATGCTCGTGTAGGGCAGGCGTCAAAGAAGGGTAGGGCAGCACAACAGTGGGTAGGGCAACACAACAACGAGTGTGGTCAGGTTGGGTAAAAAGGTAAAGGTAAAAAAATTAGTTTTTTTTTAACTGATACCTAAACCCGGTTCGGATTGAGTTTCGGGTCGAATTGGATCCGTTTCATTTCGGATCAGATCAGTTCGATTTAAGTCTAACCAGTTCGGATGAGTCGAGTCAACCTGTGCCCAACTCTGATTAATAATACTAGGAGCAATTAAAACAAGTCAATCTAATGCCTTGCCATGCCATGCCATAGCAGATGCCAATTTCCTACAATTTATAGGCAGCAGTGCAACAAAAAGTTCTGTGGGGTCCACTGTGATATGTGTGACATCTACTCTGTCCATTGTTTGCTCCACTTCACGTTGGAACAGGGTGATATTATTATTATTATTATTATTATTATTATTTTCATCTTTGTGTGACTCACCTTATGAATGGGTTGGATGTAATATAAAAATCACGGTGGGCCCTAGGAATGTCTCAATGGTAGGTGTTCCCATTCCTGCTGTTCCTTGGAGTGTGGTGTGGCCTACTTGAGTTATGGACTGGCTGACCACGTCCTTGTAAGACTCCATTAGGTGGGCCAGACATGATCATCAGTTTAGATCATGACCGTTTGATTCTTCAGATTGAGCGATTCAGTGGGCCCCACTATAGTTGTGATCATTGCAAATAGGTTTGGGGCGGGACGCTTGAACCGTGTTCCCTATACGAGGTTATTAAGCCAGATATGGAAACCTATGGTGTGGAGACCCTAGAGGAGAGAAGTGTGATCGGTAAGCTTCTCTGGCCCTCTTTCCTATAAATATATGTTTTGGTCCCCTCACCAACACACGAGAGAAAACCCTAGTCCCATTAAGTGTTTCTCCTAAAGGTGTAAGGTGCGGAAGACCAAGAGTTCTTCTTGGCAACACGGCGGTATTGGGAATGTCTTCCCAATCAGGTATGGCTTTAAGATTACAGTATGGAATCTCCATTATTCGATGCATAGACGATCCGATTATTTCATCATTAAGATTAAGTATCACAGTCCTAACAAGCAAAAGACGAGTCCAGCAATGGAATCACCTGAAATCAGGCAGGTCCACTCATCAAGTGGGCCACAAAGTCTAAATCAAAGGGACAGCAGTCAATCTGCACAAATGTACGTGCGCAGGTCATCTTCGTGTGGATCAGCACGATTTTCATGCCAAGTGAACATCCTTGTCGGGTCCATATTTTTTTGACAGCCGGACTGCTTGATGATGTGACAGATTGAAGGGACGAGAAAGGATAACATGCTAATTTCTATACTGTGAGTTGTATATGGTTGTTTTTCCTTTCAAAGTGTAAGATAGGTGGTTGTGTAGACAACCCACTTCCAAGTGGACCCACATCGAAGATGATTATAATCAACAACATAGATTTGATCAAAATGTGGAGTTCGATTAATTTGAAATGTAAGATCATGAAACTTTGATTGAATCCTTAATGGCCATGATGAACGATGATTATGAGATGTGGGCCTTGCATGTAGGAGCGGATCAGGTGTGGCCCCCACCATGGGCCCACCTTGATGTATGTATTCTATATCCATGCAGTCCGTCCATTTTTTTTCTAGATTATTTTAGGGCATGAGCCAAAAAATGAAGCATATCTAATTCTAAGGTGGACCATACCATTGGAAATAGTGGCGATTGACCATTATTGGGCCCCAAAGGTTTTGGATCAAGCTGATTTTTGTTTTTTTCTTTTTTTTTTTCTTCTTCCTTTCATCCGAGCCTATGTTGCCTTGTCAACATGTTAGATGGCAAATTAATATTACAGTGGGCCCTAGGAGGTTTTTAATGGTAGAGTGTTCAATCACCACTGTTACCTATGGTAAGGTCCACCAGAGATTTGGATCTTGTTCATTTTTGGGCTAATTCCCTAAAGTGAATTGGCAAAACAGATGAACGGCATGGATATAGAACACGTACATCAATGTGGCCCCCATAGTGAGGGCGACACGTAATATTGCATACAGATTTTCCTTGATTTGTGTAAAAAGTTGTTAATTTACCTGCCTTTGTGTAGTATTTTAAGTGAACTTCAATGTAGGAGTAAAATTGATTTGATTCAATGGTTATTTTTTTAGATTTAAGCCTATTATTTCAAGGTCGTGGTTTCGATCTAAGAGGCCACGGTTCTTTGACACCCATGTAATATCTTACTCAACGGGCATGTACGTGGGTCCATGAGGGTGTTTGCATGACATCCACTCCATCCATCAGTTGCATGACAAAGAGCTAAGGGCCCACACCACTCCAATCCAACATGATACTATTCTTTTTAGGGTAACATTGTCTACGCATTTCAACAGCAGGTCTCGGGTTCAAAATGCCAAGGAGACAATAACCCACCGGTGGGTGGGTGCATCGTGTGGCTAACCGTGTGGGTGCGTTGCTCAGCTAATAGGGTGGGTGCGTTGCATGACTAACAAAAAAAAGGTGATGAATAGACCTCCACCCCTTCTCACGAACCACAATTGTTTCGCATAAGGAAGCTCAGCTTGTGGCAAATGGATTGTCATTCTAGATTATGGTCCAATTGCAAAACCAATTAAGCGATTCAGCTTTTGTGCTTGATAACCTTATTAATGAGAATAGACAATCGTTCTCGATGACTGTTTCACTATTAACAATTTTTCATTAGTTATCATTTTTCCTTTTTATTCTTTTTTACGCTAAGTGTAGTTAAAGCTCCACCACCAAAAAAATGACCTCTCCTGATGGCCAAGTTGTTGGCAAAGGGCTTTTCCGACGGCTTTTGGCCGTCGGACTGGCCGTCGGGAAAAGGGCGTCAACAAATTCCGACGGCTGTAAGCCGTGGCCTTTGGAAATACCGACGGTGATGAGCCATCGTAAATACCGACGGTTCATGACCGTCGGCATTGCATAAAAAAACCATCCGCATTTTGAGCATGGCCGTCCCTTATTGATTGACTGTTGACATTGGAAAATAAATGTGCTCCGAAAAATGAATGGCAAGCAATCATTTTTCCAAATCTCCTAACATCAATGGACGATTCACAAGAGATTGCACTCCAGCCATCTGTTGCTGTAGCCATTAAGCTTAAACGCTGACGGCTCAATTGTTGAAAACCTGCAGGAGAAAAGTGAAAATAAATTAACATTATATAAAAATGGATTTAGAAAAGAGGTGAAAACAAATTTCTAAGCAGTAGAAGATCCATTTTATAAGATAAACAATCTGTAACCACCATTATTTTGCCCTCAAAGAAAGATTAAATTACATCCTACTTGTGACTACCACCATAAAAAAAATACAAAAACAGTTCACAATCAAAATCAGAAATAGTTCTGCAGTTATTGAGGCAGACATGTTCTTACAGTTATCACATTGTAAATGTACTGTCAGATGCAATATCGAATCGAGTTCTTTGTTACCTATTTTGCTGCAACGACATAATTTGATAATTGTAGTTTCCAAACAGGGCAACAAAACAAGTATAACATGAGATGATGATAAGTTATCAGATTATGCATGGGCACATGAACAAATTCATACAAATATATGCACACACATGACCTACCAAAATAATCTACATTTAGGCTTGAGAGTGCTTCTCTTTGAAAAATCACCTGAACCTTGGAAAAAAAATGATAAATTTCATCAATTGAAACACATACATGAGTGTGGGGCCCACGGAGCACCGAGCAGGGTCACTCGCCAATTGCATCAGTATGGAATGGAGAACGGATCAGTTGTTACTCGGTCAACTCCTTAGTGGGTGTTTTCCTAACCGTGTGGGGCCCACCTTGATCTATTTGTTGTATATCCACACCATTCATCTATTTTCCCATCTCATTGTAGGACGGGATCCCAAACCTTAAGAAAATTCAAATCTCAGATAGACCATACCACTAGAAAAATTGATGAATTGTCATCAATAACTTTCGTGGGCTACATAAGTTTTGGATCAATCTGATCATTTTAGTTTGCCTTCATCCAAATCTTCTTAACATTATCAATAGGTTGGATTTCAAATAAACATTAATAAAACATTGTTGTGGGCCCTTTGGAATATTTAATGGTGAGGCATGCAATCATCATTGTTTCCTGTGGTGTGGTCCACCTGAGATTTGGATATGCATTAGTTTTGATACCTCGTCCTAAAATCGTCTGCAGAAACGGATGGGCAACGTAGATATACAGAAAACCATCAAGGTGGGCCCCACAGTAGGAGGCTGAAAATTTTTATTTACCTGAAAAGGACTAGAATTGCAATTTTACTTACCTGAAAAACTAAACCTCTAAAAGATGGAAGCTGAACACCTTTCTTCAAAAGCATATCATTTCTGCGACATAGATCAAAATTGAATCCGCCCTTGGGAGGAACATCTATCAATGCTTTAGCCATGTCTATCCAAACCACATAAGGATCCTCCACCCAAATAAGCGATCCTACTGCTATTTTGACTGGAGCAACTTGCAAGGTTACGGTTATTTTGGAAAGAATGAAACAATATGACTTTCTACGACTGAGAAGAATCGAAAGAAATCAACTATCAAAGTGGTTTGTAGTTAATCAATAGAAGAAACTTCAGGATGCTTCAGATTATTACACACGTGCCACTTATATGGTTTTTAAACCAAAAGCATGGAAATTCATTAAGACAAGATATCGTACCTGTGTATGTTGGCACTCTCTCACGCAGACACAAAAAAGCAAGCTTAGATGACAGCTTACACTTGAGTTATTCCCATTGTTAGATACTGACTGAGAATAACTCAAGTGTAAGCCTTCACCTAAGCACCTATCAGTCGAATCCTGGTCTTTTCGTGGACAATCCTGCCATTGGAAGCTCCCTGGCCCTGGAAAATCAAATAACATTTTGGAATTACTTGATCAATTTAATAACATTTTGTTGGTGTGCTTCAATCTACAAGATAAAACTGCAAAATCCAAAGAAAAACCAACAAATTGTTGAATTCAATGTCCGCAATTCAATTCACTTGTACATACAAACAGGAACAAGGTACAACAGTCACCTTGCTTTAAGAAACCTGTGAAATGAGTATCAAGATCAGTTGTACGAAATAGATTGCTGAAAATAGTTGTGCATGGAAGCGATAAAGTGCGAACTTGAATTCTTCTTTGCCCATAAACTGTTGTGTAAAGAAGGCACACTGGACAGTCAAATTAAAAAAAGAAATGATGTCACAGTCCTTGTAAAAGAAAAAAAATATATATTCAAGATTTGTAAATTATCATACCGGAAATGCTTCCACAGAAGATGCACTAAATGCTTCCATGTTGGATCCTATTCTCCAACTAATTTCCTGATTGGTCAGACTAATATTTCTTTTCTAAAGCGCCATGGTTCCCTTTTAACAGAACATGGATGTTTGGCATCATTTCCAAGTGAAATTGTGTCAGCAGGCGAAGAGTGACTAGATCAAGAGCATGTAAATTGTGTCAGCAGTGTCAAAACAAAGTTAACAACCATAGTCTTGCAAAATGTAAAGCTGCCACTCAATCATGAGAAACTTTGTGCAAAGATAACCATCTTAGTTGGCATATGAAAAGGTAATAAGGGGATTAACAGGAAGGCTACATGTCCAGTCCAGAAAAATAACTTAAAAGTTGTTATATTTCATCATATGAGATTGAGAAAGTGTGTTCCAGTCACTACAAAAAAAAGGATTAATGGCTACGAATTTAAGCCGAAGCTATTTATCATTAGCTACGGCTTTAATTTGTAGATATGCCGTATCCACTCCGTAGCCATAGACTATGTAGCCATTGCCTTTACGCAATTTGCAGCGGCCAAAAGCCGTAGCGAATAGCTATCGTTACGGATATAATCCGCTACGGAATGTCCATTGGCCGTAGCAATTGTGTTGAATCCGAGTAGCTATGGATACGGTGTGTAATTATCCGATACGGATAAGATCCGAAGTTGTAAATTCATAGACCGTAGCTGTAGTCTTCGATTTTATTGCTATAGCTACGGATTTTGGAATCTAGGTGCGGTTATAAGCCATCGTGTGTAGTGCGAAATGGCTACGGATGTATATTTAGGCTAGGTATTATATCCGTAGCTATTGTCTTTTATTAAAAAAAATTCCATTTGTAGTCGCTGCTAGTTTGCTAGTTTGCCCTGATAGATCAATACATCAAGTAAAAAATAATAAATCACACCCAAAACATATGGATTGGACTTTTAAGCCTAGATCAGATTGCAAATAAATAGGACATGCCAACAAATATAACATGAAACAGGAACATACTCCTATCTGTGGAGAGTAGAGGTTAATAGATTGGACTTTTAAGCTGAATTTGACCAATCCATCCATTAGGTTGGTCCAACCTTCTACATGTACCTCATCATCAAAGACGACCAGCCGCCACTATATCTTGCAGAAATGAGGTGGTCCATGGTGGCATTCTGCTCTTTCAGGCTTCCTTGAGAAAAGACCAAAGATTAGCCACAGGTTAATGGAGCTACATGTATAATCTCAAAACAAACATGTGTATCAGATGCTTCACATCCTTAACTAGCTTACCACTACAATACATAAGAAGACAATTTTAAGACCATCGCTAAAATTATATCAGCAGTCAAGACAATCCAACAAGTGCAAGAGACATTGAGACATCCATATATGTATTTACAGCCTATAAGATCCAAATTCCACAAGTCATAACAATAATAGATTCTAAGAATGTGAAAATGTCACATCTGCGAAAAATGTTTTCTTTTCCAATATAACTTTTATTCCATCAATCTAAACAGCAAGAGTAATTAAATATTCCCTTGCAAAATAAAAAACAGTTGTGCTATTTCAGTCTTACACATGATAGCCCCAGAGTTGCAACTTACAACTAACAATAATTCCTATTCTTCTAGGTTATAATCATGTTTTAGTGGCAACTGATTGTCTGTATTTGAAAGAGGTAGTGCGGTTGACAACAAATCTAAATGATTGGTTTCTCAGTTTGGACAGTGAAAACTTCTTTTTCTTTTTTATAAGTCCAAAGAGAGCTATTTTGCATACTAAATCAGTATTTTGTATAACAAATGCAAGAGGAACAAAATTGCATTGAGTTCCCATATGCACTTCCTTTTCATAAATAGCCTCAACAGTAACGGATCAAACTTACCACCAAAGCACTTACTAAGATTTGTTCTCGGCATTGAGTATCAAGCCCTTGATACTCATAGCGTATAAGCTCATCCTTGGCAAAGGTAGCCAACTTTCAACTGATGCATTAACGACGATCCTACGATTACTCTGCATCAAGTCTGCATACATAGGTTATACATTCCCCCAGAAATAGGTTATACTTTCAACTCGCTCGCCATTTTGAGCCAGATAGACAGACATTTCCCCATTCAGTGCGATTCAGAATGGGGTTTTGCACTTTCTAAACGTAGTGCAATTTCCAATTTAAAGTGGGTGTCACACAATTGACATTTGACACATTTTCCAACTGGCGCCTAATAATACAAGTTTGAAACACATGATCTTCATTTATCCAAACTTTTGCAACTGGCATCTCAAAATTTTCAAATTTTCTAATTTGACTAATAAACATAATTCACTTGTCGGAATTTTACAAAATTCATTTCACACATTTCTAAAGAGGCTATTAGACAAAGAAAAAAAGAGCATTTGCATGATAGGTACAGAAAAATTATATGCTCCCATTTAACACAAACAATGTGGAGAAATACAACAGATGCATGACTAGTCCTTGAAGTTCTGGCGTGTGCTTCAAACATGCTTGCAGAAATGGGGGAGTAAAAAGGAAGTTACTAACAAAATTTTAAGCAGATGCATGATCTGCAAGTAGAATCTTGATCCATCACTTCATGAAGAGTTTCAAGAACAACCAATATCACACAATTATGGAACGATCAATAGAAAAATGTCAGTTTTTCAAACTGATTCAATCGCTCAAATCGGAAAGAAAAAAAACAGAAGTACATGCTCACAACAGAGTAATGGAAGGATGGATGTGCGGAATCGTTAACATGTCTTCCTGCAAACAAAGTAAATAATTTAGATTCTTAAATATCAATTTGCATTTTGATGAAACTGTTGAGTCCAACTGTAATAACTAGATGAAATGATCATAATATAGCATTCATATTGAAGGACTAGGCTTCAAAACCACAATCACGTCACTTTGAAGTTGGACTTGAAAGGAATGCGACTGCCATTTGAGGGCAACTTCCTTACTGTAAATACAAAAATACCAAGTTCTTGTGTGGGTGTTTGTAGAGCCATGCTTCGCCTCTGATACCAAAAAGGGAAAAACAGAAAGTTTACTTTGTATTTTTCGTCAGCGTCTACCTAATTTTGTAATTCAAACTCCAGAAAGTCGTAATGTGGTTTTGACATGAGCATATGCAAGTGCACCCTTGAACATATAGCTGTCCACTCTATCCAGCAAACCACCTGCATAGAAGGTGTCCATGTCATCATCAACAACAGAAACAATAAGAAGAATTGCATTCCACCAATTTAATGAACATGACAAATTGACGGATATAATTCTTAAAAATGTGAAGGTAGGCTATAAGATAAGTCATGCAGAACCAAGAACTTTTTCAACTCCAAGATGTTCTTACTGCAACAGTCGTATTGCTACAAGAACTTTTTCAACTCCAATCTAGTCAAATAGTGAAAAAAAAAAGAAAAAAAAAAGGACATCATATAACTAAAATATCAAGCTTAAATAGTAACACAAATAGTGGGTGTAATTTTAACATGATGAAGTTGCCGAATTTTAATCTTATCATTACTAGAAGCTTGATCCGAGCATACAAACTGCTTCCCCTGCATTTTGACGGCATGCTTCATGTATGTTCCTTTCACATCTTCGATAGAAATTTAAGATGGAGCGGTTATGGACATAACCCAATTGTAATCTCTATAGAGCAGTTATGGACATAATCCAATTGTAATCTCTATATGTTGAAATTGTCAGAAAAAAAAAGTATTAGAAGTTCACTGTCCTCCTCGCTCCTAGTTTCCGGTCTTTGCTGAATTCATGTACCTTAGGCTTAATGTGTAGCATTTCTTCATAACAATGAATGGCCAAAAGGTCTAATTATACAAAAAAAAAATGTACAATTAAATCAATAAACATCTTAAATTTTAATACATGAAATCACAAAAAAAAAAAAAAAAAACTTGTGGTATATACCTCAAAATCATTTCCTTGTTCTCATGCCCGTTTGATCAAAATCTAGAAGCTAATATCAAAATTCAGAAAATCATGGAAAAAAAAAAAAAAAAAACAAAGTTCCATGACCATCCACTTGGTGGGTATCAAATGGATGGTTAAAAATAAAATGGTTAGACATTCAATTCAATGGGAAAATCAGATGGTTCAGATCAATCTATCAGTGTAATGTTTGGCCTATGCTCCATCTACAATAGCCGCATTATTTGCATGGTTAGGAATGCTGCACATCCATACCAAGTGTACAATGGATGAGTCATCATCATATTAAAAACAGCAGCGAACTATGACCATATATACTCTAGCCCCACGAGGAAGAAGGCTGTATTTTGATCTCTTCATATTCTTCTACAACTACAGTTTGCATGAACTAAATTATATCAGAAGCTGTTGGATTTCTGGCACAACCAATTAAAGATAGTTGAAAACATTGTAGCTACAAGAGTTCTCCTATCCTTCCTCCACAACTATGAAGATGACTATGGGAAATAAGAAAAGAAAGATTTAAAAAAAAAAAAAAAATACAAAAAGGGACTTGGTGCCGATAACCAATCATCTATGCTTTCCTCACAGCAATGTAAACCAAAAATGCATAAAGAATCCATCCAGTGCATTCATTTTTCCAGCCCATTTTCGAGTGCGGCCCACGTGATGCAGGTGTTTGATTCAGGTCGTCCTCTCCTGGGCCCACTTATGATGTTTATGCTTTATCCATGTTGTCCAGATGCAGGGACCCACCTTGGGTATGTGTTAATCCATACCGCTGGACAGTGGACAGACTCCTCTGTTGAAATTGTCCATCTGTCCAGCGGGTATGAGAACTTCAGCCAGGTCTTTTTAGCAGTACATTTGTTTTGTCTAAAAAAAATAGAAAATTGGCCAAAACACCAAATTTGCCCTAAACAAAAGACCATTGAAAAGGAAATGGCCCTCTTATGAGGAAAACTATGGAAAGGAAAAGCAATTTCGTTAGTCCTCGTCTTTCACAAATGAGGGAAATTGTCACATGTGAGAAAATTGATTTCCTTTTCCACGGTTGAAGCCTTTTTTACACCAATCAAAACGAACCCAACACTCAGATTTTGGGTTTAGCATGTTAAACATGAAATATAATTAAATATACCTAGAACTTCAGCAAAAAGGAGATTTGGGGAGGGGGGAACCATCAGAGTAATAAAAATGTATATTGGAACCTCTAGCCGTGTCCCATTTGTATGGAGTAGGTAACTAAAACAGATGCTACTCTATGGCTAGCATCAATGAAATGATGTGCAGGTCCCTCCTCATGGCTACACGTGGTAAACATTTGTGATGATAGGGACCATTGATCTTGGTGTTTGTGAACATCAAGTAAGATTGTCATATCACACCCACAACAAAGTGAATAGCTAATATGGAGACACTAACATCACAGACTAGCTACAAGAAATTCAACAATATTTTTTGAGATAAAAAAAAATCCCCAATTACTCTGTTCCAGATCACACTAACCCATCTTCAAATACTTGCAGCTTGCAAATGTTGTAGGGCCAAGATTGCTAAACTTAGTTATCGCTACTCACACCTGCTAACTTATGTATGAAAATGGTTGCAGCCCAACACCAAGAACCACCAACAACACAGTTTTCACATAAAATGGTCGCTACTCACACCATTCATCATCCACATCAAATTCAACACATAGTGGAGAGAAGCAAATCAAATATCCAACCTAAAATCCAAACCCTGTGTTTTCATCTTCATTCCCATGCAAAGCAAAACAGAAGAAAATAATAAAAACTCCGGTTTTGAAACTTGTAATGAGAATTTACCTCTATTTGTGTGGAAACTGAGATTGGAACTGATTGAAGCAGTCCTACGCACATATATTCTCTACAAACCTTGCATAAAAAAATACAAATCATCATAAAAACTATATAAAAGAATAGAGAAAAAGCTACATGTAATCAATAGCAAATTAACATAGGAATAGAAAAAATTACCCCATATCTATCACCACATCTTGTGTTGCGAGTGATGTTAATGTGTGCCTCTACCATGGCTGGTCCCAAAGCCATGGTGAAAGAGTAATAGTCGTGTCTAGAGGTGGGCAACGATCCGGGCCGAGTTAGCCCTAGTTTGGTTTGGTTTGTTTTTGGACCACCGCAGTTTGTGGATCGGTTTGGTTTGGGTTTCGGGCCGACCTATGCGGCCCGAGTTTGGTTTGCTCCAGAAAAATCTGGTTCGAGCCGGGATCGGCTTGGTTGAAAATTTCGAACCGGGCCGGGCCGAGTTCAAATAGACAGTGGCTCTTTTTTTCCTTATTCACTTAAATAGAAAAGAATTTAAAAAGTTAGAAAAAAAAGAGTACAAACATATCTTACTATATGATGTTTAACATCCTCCAAAAGAGTGCACCTTTAAATAGACACGTAAGAGTATTTTCCAAACAAAAGTACACAAGCATAATTTTACAAGTGCAAGGAAACAGTGTGCATTCATGTATAAGTATTATGTATTATCCATGTCATCATGTATATGTATTATGTATTATCCATGTCATCCATCTGTTGTACATACCATTTTAGGACATGATCCCAAAATGGAATCATATCCAAAGCTCAAGTGGATCACACCACAGGAAACAGTGTGCTTATAATCTACGAGCCGAATCAAACCGAGCTGAATCAAATCGAGCTTCGAGCCGAGCCGAGCTAGAACTGCCCTAGTTTGAGTTTGGTTTGTTTTTTCAAACGAGCTTGACTTGAAGGCTTGGTTTGGTTTGAACTTCCATTCGACCCAATCCAAGCCGAGCTTTTTCGAACCAATCCGAGCCGAGCTTTCGAGCTGGCTTGGTTTGTGCCCACCTCTAGTCGTGTCAATTGCAATTGTATGTCTTATCATGAATGAAACATCCTAAGTAAATTCAACATGAACAAAACATTGGAAAGCCATTTCCAAAAAAAAAAAAAAAAAAAGGAAAGAAAGTCAAGGAAATAAAGAAAGGAAATTATAAAGTGAAAAATTGAACTTACCCAACATGCATGCCTTCTTCAATATCAGTTGGTGAAAGTTTATCACCCAAACCAACAACGAACTGCAGGTACACAAAGAATTAGGTCCATCAAAATGTACCAAGTTTCTTAAGTTATACCAACCTGAAATAACAAAACGTCGCATAGAAAATATACCTTAGAAATTTGCTTAACATTTATTACATACTTTGCATCCACAGAATTATAGTTTATTATTTTTATGCATCATGCAACCTGCTCAAAACATGAATAAACTTGCACAACAACAGGCAGCACTCTTAAAGATTACCTGAAGAGGCCGCTCCTCCTGCATCATTTGTTTATCAAAAACTAGATCCCACTGGCTGGATTGAAGCTACTTGAAATTTTCACACCATGGATTGAAGCCTACAATTGACTAAGAATCATTACATCAACAAAATATGGGGTTGTAGTAAAGAGGTTTGCCCAAATACATCTTGACATAATGTAATAAGATAGTTGGGATTCTAGCCGCTGGATTTGGGTGTTTCTCAATGAACCAAACCGTTTATTGATAGGGCTCCCCATGGATGCAGCATGTTTGGGAAAACTATCAGATTGAGTATTTCAACACTCTGATCAAACAAAGGGTATGGTGACTGTTCGTGTTCAAAGCCAAGGAACCAAATTATCATAGGGTTGAAATATTCCACCCGAGAGCTTTTATTTGTTGACTTTCCACCATAAAAAGCCTCAGTTGCATAAATGGTTTGGATCATTGGGTTGAAATATTATTCCACCCCATTTCAATAATATTTGCAGGTGGTGCATTTCCCACAAAAATAAAATAGAGATAGAAAACCATATCAAGGCAACAATATAAAAGAATCATAAACAACCCAAACACAATATCAATGCAACACGACATGATAATCATCTCTAAACAAGCATGGCGAATCCCACAAATCCCTACCAAAAGTCGACCGAAATCTGAAATTAATAATTCCATCCATTCTCTGTAATCAACAAGTCCAAAGATATATATTAAACAATATACTAATTATCTATTTATCTCTACATAAGCCTGATTAAGAGACAAATCAAATCTTAAATGCTAAATGCCACAAATCTTAATCTAAAAATCTGACGCAATTTCACAAGTAATCACATAAACCAAGCATGACACAAGAAACCCAAATCAATTACACAAATACAGCATGGTTCTCGACATTACAGCAGGTTTGGGCCATTTGGCATTTGATCGAGCATGTAAGGTACCAAAGCATAATTAAATGAAGCATTTATTGTGCCAACTTACCAACTAATAAATGCAAAAATAAAAATGGACAGGGCCAGTTTAGAGGAGTTTCCCTCACAACTAGGTTGCTAGATTGCATTGTGGACCCAACAACGACTCTACTGGACAGGGCCAGTAGATTAATTTCTTAACCCCCATCTTTTCAGTATACCACGTGACCCGCTAGATAAGTGGACTACACTTGAGTTTTCATCTAGTGCCTGTTCATGGTGGACCTAACCTAATGAATGGCCTAGATTTCACAAAGTACATCATGCTGGGAGCATGATGCACAAATGCACTTCAACTGTGCATTTACTCCTAACAACAGTATGAGTTGGTAGCATGGCTGGACTAGACATTATTCCTGAAGAAGCCCCAATCCATTAAACCTAGCATATTTCAATTTAATCCATCATCAAGAGCATTAATCTTAGCTTGTGGCAGTAACAAAAACACCACTGGTTGTGCAGGAAGGCCTTTCTGGTAACCAAGGGAGGGAGTTGTTGGAAAGAGAGAAGCCTCCATGTAATGCTCCCTTCGTAGAGATTTTTAAAAAATATACACTTTCTAATTGTTTTCCTTTGTCTTCCAAACTATCATAGAGAAGCCCTGCCAGCATTAGCCAGAGTCCCCACTAAATGTGTACTGTATTACGGTCCCCACTGAAAATGCCTTGAACCACCCCATTATAGAAAATTTGTTAGATGAATATGTTTTTTTTAGACAAAAAATCAAACTGAGTAGATAATGAAAATGTATAATTACCCCCCCAAAAAAAAGACAGCAAAACTAAAAAACCTGAAATTGAAATGGAACGTTTCAGAAAAAACCTCTACCCAGATAAACCTAAATCAGAGTATCCAACAATGGTACATGGCCCAGCCCATTATCTTCCTTTTAATGGTTTTAAGAATATTCAAAGCTCAGGGGTTGCTGATAAAATGGTGGCCGAAAAATGAACAGGTTAATAACTGGGGTGGCCCTACACATTAGGGTTTTCCCAACTAAAACCCTGATTAGGGTTTGGATATTCAATGTTTGAGAGAGAGACAGAGAGATAGAGAGAGATATACCAACAATGGCGAGTGGAAGCGAGAGAGATGGATCGCCGCAGGGGAAGAAACCCTCTGTTTTCAACCATGGGAGTTGCAGCAAGAGGGAGGGAGGGAGGGAGGGAGGGAGGGAGAGGGAAATGGTGAGGGCGAGGGCGTGCAAGAGGGAAAGGGCGAGGGAGATGGTGTGTGAGAGAGCGGGAAGGAGATGGCGATTAGAGAGGGAGAGTTAAAAGGGGGCTGAGGGTTTTTTTTTTGGGGCTGAGAGCAAATGGGTTTTTTTTTTTTTTTGGTCGGGGGGAAAATTTGGCGCTGTCTGTAAATCAGAGCGCGCGAGAGAGGTTGCATGGTTTATCCACTTCGTCCATTAGCGGCTCGTAGGGCCCACCGTGATGTATATGGTTTATTCACTCCATCCGTTAATTTTGAATCACCATTTTAGGCCCTTCACCCAAAAAGGAGGAAGATCGAAGGCCCAAGCGGACCACAAACAATATCAATGATGAGAACTTAATATCTACTATATACCATGGTGTGGTCCACTTAAGTCGTTGATGTGTCTCATTTTTTGGGCCATGCCCTATACTGAGCTTCAAAACTAGATGGTTGGATTCGATAAAACACACACATTGTGGTGGGCCCCAAAGAGCCCCTTATGGGACAATCAAACTTGTAGGCATGCTATGGCTGGGCCAGTTTATGGCTGCGGATAAAATCCGCAGCTATATAGCTAAGGATTATATCCGAAGCCGAAAATATACTTAGTCCGTAGCCTTTGCTCGTTTTTTGGGTAGTGAGTGGAACATATTTCTTTTCTTTAGTTTCCATCTGTTTAAAGGAAATTATACTATGATTGCCAAAGAATCACAAATCAAGGAAGCAAGACCACTACACTGTTTCAAGAACGATGATGATGAGGATGTGAAAGAAGAAAAAAGAAACAACTTTTAGAATAATAAAATGATCAGCCCAATCAAATACCGAGCATAAACATTTGAGCTTGTTATCATAGACGACAATTTGGCTTTCATGGACCACTAACAGATGTGCTTGATAATTATGGAACTAACTTTAGTTTCCCCAACTAAAGTTCATTGTTTGATGAGAAAAGCATGGCTTTTAATTGTTTGATGAGAAACATAATGTATCAATCTTAATTGCATTTTTTTTTTTTGCCCAAGTCATCTAAACATAATGTATCAATCCTAATTGCATTTTTTTTTTGCCCAAGCTCTAATGATTCTCATTGTGTTTAAGAAGGACCAGTGTAATCCATTGCCATGATTTTGATTTTAGAGAATGGTTCATACCTTTACAATACTTGGCAGTTCCACTAAGAGAAATTGATTTTGGCTTGAACAAGTTGGCATGCTGCTACAAATTCTCTTGCATCTGTTTTAAATTCCACATGCCCGTGAGTGCCTTGCCCAATTACACACCCATATCTGTGCCAATATGGGACACAAATGCTCGATCAAATTTATCAATCAGATGGGACAGACTGTTCAGATCTTCTGGCCTAAAACTGAGGCCATTTAAGATCTCAAATGAAAAAAGAAAAAAAAAATACATGGATTTAAGTTTTCGAATGGTTCCACTATTCAGTCTTTGTCCAAAATGCCATCCATCATGAGAAATTGGCATACTCGACCCCATTTCGAAGAATCAAATGGATGCCTACATGAATTTCTGCTTGAAAGTCAATGCAACTATTAGGGGAAAAAACGCCAATCAAAACCAAATTTAGGATCTCGCACCAAATGGATGCCAATCAACACCAAATATAAGTCCTATGCAGTTCCCTCATCACCACACAGGTGGCAAAATGTCTGGTGATTGGGACTATTGTTTTGATGGCCCAACAAATGGGTAGGTCATATACCAAAAAGCAATGGGATTGAACTGTGTGGTAGCCATCCAACCTGCAGTGGTGGTCGGCAAATGAAATGGTTAGAGCAGGGTGTGGACAACGAGGATCTCGCACATTTGTATGTGTGGAGGAATGTATCTAGATGGCTATGCATGGGTAATGATCCAACATGTGCATGGACCTATTTTCTATCGACAATCTTGTCCATCCATTTATTGTGGAACTCGACACTATTATGCAGATCATCTGAGCAGTATTATTTGTTCAAGGAATCCTAGCTAAACTTGATAAGTGGCCAAGATAGGTGATGTGAATTGCAAGAGTCCAAATGCAAATAGGTGCAAAGAAAGTTTTCGTATAGTTAGTCCACCAGATTATTTCTTGTTTGAAAACCATCTATCTCAACATTTCTGACTCAGCGTAGTGCTTTTATTTGCAAGTAAATGTGGTTTTTGGATGTGTAAACATGAGCTTCTCTAAACCTACACACATGTGCAGGTTAACTAATGCAAATGCAACTACATATGTTAGCATAATTGACAAGGGCAATATTTAAGCCATCCATCAAAAGGATACCACTATTTAGATTTCCCATGCTAAGACTCATGTTAGTCCACTGGTCTACAACTAACTGAAAAAATGTTCGGCTGTAAAAAAATAAAAATAAGATTAAAAAAAATCATCAGAAGTTTTTATATCCTGTCGAGAGATGGAATATGCTCCATTCATCTTCTTCAATAGAGGGATTAGATTTAGCTGAAGATGGATCCAGGGAGCGTAGCCGATCATGGATTTCAATCTTTGCAGGGCTATCCTCATGTATAGCCAACCTCTTTAATTTGCTTGCAGGGCTATCCTCATGGATAGCCAACCTCTTTAATTTGCACAACTCTGACGTCCAATATACAAATTGTGGGATGTATTTCTCCAACATACAATTCGTGGGATGTATTCTATCAAACTGTGTAAAAATTAAAAGAAATGAAAAGAAAAGAAAAAGAAAACAGGGAACATGTTCTACTAACCACTTCGACTCCATTTCTGCCACCAGATTTTGCATTGAATAACAAAATTGCCACTTTCTTCAATGGCGAGTCCGCTGTTAAAGTATAAGAATGGAAATTAGATTAATACCGTTTAAATTTTCATAACCATTGGATTTCTTTCTACATTTCTTATATTTTTTTAGGGAAATATAACAGAGAAAATACAGAGCTCTCTTGAATTTCTGCAACTTGCAGCAAAAAAAAAAACAAAAAACAGTTTCTGAAATTCCCGTCAAAGCAAGACAAGTAAAGGATTCCAAAAATTCAGAAGAAAGATCGATTTTTATTCACAGAAGATGCAGTCCAAAATCCAAAACCCTATACTAAATCCGAAATATCCAGTACGTCCATCCAAAAATCTAACAAACCCTAAAGAAAAAAGAACCCTAACCTTCATCATCATCGTTAACATCTTCAGTATCTCGAACTCCTCTCGTCTTGTTCAACATCAATCCCATTCTCATCTGCGAAGATAAATGGGAAAAAAAAACACAAAAAGAGAAAATCGAATCCAAGAAAGAAAAATGAGCTGAGTTCGATCATTTCGACCTTCGTCATCTAAGATTACTGCTCTTCTGCCCATGGATTTCGACAAACCGTAAACTCAGCAAGAGCAGCAAAAAAGAATAGAATGTACGTTGTGTTGAAATGCTAGGGTTTTGTAGTTGAAGACAGCAAACCCTAACTGTAGATTTTGAGAATGCTGAGTAAACGGATGGGGGGAAATCGTTTTATAGCATAGAGAGAGAGAGAGAGAGAGAGAGAGAGAGAGAGAGAGAGAGAGAGAGAGAGAGAATTAGGGCTAGGATAGTGACGGGAATGAGAATGGGGGCGGATTAGTTGCTACCCGGTTTGGTTATTGATGCTGCCACTAGCCAGATGGCTAGTGGTCGGAGCCGGAGATGAGAGACGAGAGGGGAGCGAGGGAGCAGGAGCTCGAGAGAGGCAGGGTTCTTTTAGGGTTAGGGTTTTATTAAAAGGTATTTATAAAGGGTTTTTATGAAGCATTCAATCCCAACATTCATATAGTGTGGTCCACCTGAGATTTGGATCTGCCCACTTTTGACCGACGTTTAAAATAAGATGAAAAAACTATGGATGGCGTGGATAACATAAAATTATCTAGGTGGGCCCTACGGTAAGGGCATCACCCATTGAGGGTATAATAATCTTTTTTCTGCGACGGCTTTAAGTAAATCACCGACGGCTTATAGCCGTCGGATTTTTCGACGGTCCATAGCCGCCAGCATGAAAAGGCGAGACCGTCGGGAATGATCATTTTTCTGATGGTGCTCATTTGTTTAATTGATTAGTTTCAACCTAATTTTTTTCCTTTTAATTATATTATTCTATTAGTGAATGCCGAAAGTTATTACGTGCTTAATTGAAAATTCTATTCTTTAAAAGAAAAATAACTCATTTGAAGGACGAATCTTCTCCTCTGCAAATTGCTTAATTCATACAATGGGTGGTTTAGTTAGGTCAATCTTCACAAATTGAATCTCTATATAATTATTTTGTACCTAGGGTCACAAGGTGTTGGGTTCAAGTCAACATACCATTGGCTTTGGCATGCCCAAGACATATATAACACGTGCAGCCAAATTCAAAACCAACGCTTTCTTCGAATATCATGGCACACCAATTGAATGGACCACCTTTATTTTGCTCGGTGACATCTAAGCGGTGAGGTCCTCTAATGGAAGTTTTGGATCATTTCACCTATCTACCATGCTGGCACATGTGGTGGTGTGTGCATTAGCTGACCTGTTCAAAATTCCCGAAGTACTGGCCAATTATAATAAAATAAAAACTCAGCACAAACATACTTTTATTTATCCATCTGACATACACATAACTGAAATTAAATGGTCTAAATCACAATGGCACACCTTTGACCATGGATGGAGGTGAGAAAAAGAAAAAAAAAAAAAAACCCATAAATAACATTGAACTGATGATGTCCAAACAAAAGTTTGGACCTGATTACTGATAAAGAACGGTTAATAATTCGCACTGCTGAACAGTGTTAATTGTCGGCATTCTTCTTGTTGGCCTCATATCTATGGCACATATCCTTGCACTCTGCCTCGCACTCGGGAGGTGTGGCCTTTGGAACTGCCAAGCATTTAGGCATGCACTCATCATGGCAAGTCATTCCTTCTACGTCTACGGCTGCTAACATCACCACCATAACCATAAGGACGACTACTGCCGCTTTCTTGCAACCCATCTCTCCTTTTTGTGTGTGTATGTATGTATGTATGTTTGGACAGCTGATTGATGAAATAAGAAGAGCAAATGGATATTTATAGATATAAAAGGTCCACTAGCTAATAAATGAATGGTTGTTTTTTCATTTGAAGGAGCTAAAAATAGGTGGGGTGGTTAGTTTTTGCTTGGATGATAGATAAAAAAGGCCACTAAATAGGTGGGGTTTCGAAGTTTGAGAAATGCTCCGGTGCTTTTGTGGAGTACTATGAATTATATGGTGGCTTTAGTTGCATCAGGTAACTTGGACAGTTCAAGAGTAGGTCTAGACCGTGTTTTAAGTTTAGAACATATTTCAAGGGCTAACATGAAAAAATAAGACTGAGCGGGTGACTGAATCCGTCCTAGATTTGTCCTTTCTTCTATCACCGTTCCTTTTCTAATCCATGGATGGGTTGGTTAGGATTGCGTGATAGAAGCAATTGTTTAGAATCATAAGCAATCCATGATTGGGGACTTTGAATATGGATAGATCGAATTGTTGGTTAGACCTATTTTTGTATGAATGATCTTAGTCGTCCCTATTAGAGGACATTTCTTAGATGGTTAAGATCATCAGATCGGTGTGATGTTTGCTGGGTAGCTCATGAAATGTGTGTTGGACATAATGGATGGTCTAGATTGATTGATTGAACTGTTTAAGCTTCTAAATGCAACTAGGTGCACTGAGAATATCTCAATGGTGGGTGTTTCCATTCTCCTTGTTTCTTGTAGTGTGGCCCACTTGAGTAGTGGATTGGCCTGTCCTGGACCACATCCTAACAAGCAAAAGATGAGCCCAGTAATGGGTATCACCTGAAATCAGGCGGGTCCACTCATCAAGTGGGCCACAAATTCTAAACCAAAGGATGGTAGGCAATCTGTCCGAGCGTGCATGTGCAGATCAACTCCTTGCCAGGTGAACTTCATTGTGGGGTCCATATGTTCCATGGCTGGATTTGCCGATGATGCGACAGATTGGAGGGACAAGAAAGTATGGAATGCCAATTTCAGGTAGGCGATTGTGCAGCGTAAACCCTGCCCATCAGTTCCATTAGTCGAAAGAAGCTTAAAATCTACTGTCAACTAAATCCGTCAGATCATATTATATTTTTAGGGTTTTATGAGTTAGTTAGGGCACATTACGAGTCTACCAAACTCACAAGTCATCTCACATGATCCAAGATAAGATGCATCATTGCTAGGGTGGGGTGTGGACCCTGATCAACGACCTTGATTATAATTAACAGTGTAGATTTGATCAAAATGTAGAGTTCGATGGCTCTGAAATGATAAGATCATCAGATGTCATTGAATTCTTAATGGTCATTATGAACGATGACTATGAGACGGACGCACCCCCCCGCATGGGTTTATGAGGGGCCATACACATTTTTTTTTTTTAATGAGTTTTGGTAAAAAGCAGTTAAAATTTACCAACCTTTTCGCAGAAGCGGTTAAAATTTAACCGCCTTTTGATGAAGAAATTTAATCCACCCATCTAAGTCTTGCTTGTTTTGGCAGATTTTCGTAGAGCTAAGTGATGTCCAATCTCAATGATTTTTTAGTTGATTATTTAGTATTTTAAGAGACTGTTTGGCTTTTGAATTATCTTTGTAATTGATTGGAAATAAGTCATTATTACTTACGTTGATATTTCCGGCAGCAATCCAACGTAATGTTGTTGACAGCTATCTTAGGCTCTAGTTGTCCCATTGAGCACTTACCATTGGGAAGCGGATTGTGTCCGTCCTTAGCATCCATCCAGATCTGTGGAGGGGCCCACCATGATGTATTTGTTTATCCACGTAGTCCAACACTTTTCTAAGATCATTTTTAGGCATGAGACTAAGAATGAGGCAGATCCAACGCTCAAGTGGACCACATCAGATAGTACATAGACTGCTCTTGCATTTAATGCAACCCAAGCTTACTCTTCAGTGTAGTCCACTTATGCATTGTATCTGCCTTATTCTTGGTCTCATCCCTTAAAATGATCTTAAAACAGGGATGGACAGCATGGATAAACAGATACACTACGACGGCCCCCTCCACATATCTGCATGGATTCTTTGTGCCGCAATCTACTTCATTATCATTGATAACTTTTTGGGGGCATAGAAGTTTTGGATCAGGCTGATATTTGTGTTTTACTTGTATCAATGTTTACCTGACTTTATTTACAGGTTGGATAACAAATAAACATCATTATAGCCCTAAGGAGTTGTCAGCTTTCATGAGTGGACACTTTCAAAACCATTGTTTCCTGTGGTGTGGTCTACTTAACCTTTGGATCTGTCTCATTTTTGGCCTGATGCCCCTAAAATGAGCCGATGAAATGGATGGATGGCATGGATATGAGACATACATCATGGTGGGACCCAAAGATTTAACTCAGTATGCAAGTATGGGTCGGAATTCATTGCATGCAATCCCAAATCGGAGTGAAATTTATGGCATGATTTTCTACCTTCTAAACACGTGTTAATAGTCATTATTAAGCCTTTACACATAAAAATTACACACCTCCTAAGTGAACTTTCACGTTGGAGTAAAATCAATTCGATCCAACGGTTATTTTTTTATTTTTATATATTTAAGCTCATTTTTTGGAGGTTGCGGGTATCTTATTCAACAATACACTCCGTCCATCAGTTGCGCCTCTTCACGCTTCAAGCTAATCTTGTGTCCCAAAACCTAGTCATAAATGGTTGTCGATAGCTTGTTCATCCATTTTGCAAGAGCTAAATAATGCAAATTTGGAACTCAAGTGGGCCACATGACGGGAAATAGTGAGGATCAAACATTCAAACATTCATGGGACCACAAGTTTTGGATCATGCTTATATTTTTTGGAGTCCAGAGATCCTCTGTTGGCTGCCAAACATGAAAACCTATTTGGAGCCTTTTCGTTGGTCCACATTCCGTTGGTTGCATTGACGTGGTGTAATCAGGTTGCACTGAGGATGTAACATGGTTGCAGACCTATGTAATGATGTGGACCAATAAAAAGGCTTCAAACAAGGTTTTCTTATTTAGCAGCCACCGGAAGATTCGGATTTTATTTTTTGTGTTTTCAGTTCATTCAAGTAGAAATGACTTTATAAATGGTATGGATGGCACATAAACATCACAGTTGACCTCAAGGAGGTGCCAACAGTAGGCATTTCCTTACCCGCTTCTTCCGGTGTGTTGTGTGACGGTGTAAGGAAATGCTTTTTATTAAAACCTCCTTGGGTCCATCATGACTGTTCTTACCAGTATGAACTGAAAACACATAAATATTAGCTTGATTCAAAATTTCTATGACCCTAAGAATGTTAAGAATGTTTCAATAATGGATGTTCAATCTTCACTGTTTCCTATTGTGTGGCCCACTCAAGTTTAGATCTACCACATTTTTAGGTTGTTCAATCATAATCATGAAGAACGATGATTATGAGACGTACGCTCTACGTGGGCTTGTGAGGGCTGATATAAATTTTTTGAGATTGGGTAAAATGCAGTTGAAATTTACCAGCCTTTTACTAAAGCGGTCAAAATTTAACCACCTCTTGACGAAGAAAATTAATCCACTCGTCTAAGTTTTGCCTGTTTTGACTGATTTTTGTGTGCTTTTTGAAAGATTGAGGGAGGTCCACTCTCAATGATATTTTTGATTGGTTATTTAAGAATTTTTCAAGGACTGTTTGGTTTTTGAATTATTTTTGTAATTGATTAGAACTAAGTCATTATTACTTACGTTGTGATGTTGGCAGCTTACTTGTTTGAGCGGTTTTGACTCTATAACCTAGGCAAAAAAGGGATCCTTCAAAAAATCTGAAAAATCTGTTGAGGCCCAATTTGATGTATTTTGTCTTACCATAGTTGTTCATCTATTTTGCCAACTCATTTTAAGAGCCCACTGGGACTACATGATTGCACAAATATTAAATGTATGGAATTACTAGGTCATTTTGACAGTCTAATACACCTTTTTAAGTGAAGCTTGCATTTGGTAGACTATGGAATTGAAATTAACGGACCACATTTCAAAACTGATGCTGGTCACCTATATACATATGGATGGGCAGTATGGATAAAACATACGTCATCAATGTGGGGCCTACCGGTGTAGTGGACTTCAAAATCCACCAAAATCCTATCCTACACAAGTCCAACATTAGGCATATCCACCAAAATCCTATCCTACACGAGTCTAACATTAGGCATATTGTAAGCTCTAGTGGACCACACCGTAGGAAACAATCTCATTGAACACTTATTTTGAGTGCCACATAAGTTTTAGATCAAGCTGGTATTTGTGTTTTACCTGTTTCATATTTGGATGATGTTATCTAAATGGTTGTATGACAAATAAACGTCATTGTGGACTGTAGGGAGTTTTTAGCTTTCGACGGTTGGCACTTTCAGGAGCATTGTTACTTATGATGGGTCCACCTGAGCTTTGGATCTGCCTCATTATTGGCCTAATGCCCTAGAATGAGCTGATAAAATGAATAGATGGCATGATAAGACACAGTTACTACAACTACAGTGGGACAAATTTAGGGTTCATTTAGGAGCTTGTAAATGGAGGTAAATTAGAAATAGAATAGGAGGAAAATAAATTGGGAGTATTGCATTTGGATGGGAGTAAATGAAATGCATTTAAAATCAAAATATTCGCTTTGGATTGAAGTAAATGATAGGAATCGAAAAGTATTGAAAATTTTCAATATATTCATAGGAACATATGTGATATCTCAAATTAGCTTTAATACTCAAATTATTGTATATATGTGATATTTAACAGAATGATTGTAATAAGTCTATTAAAATATATAATTTAACTAAAAATGAGGAAATTTGAGCCTCATGTAGGTCACAAACGTAAGGATCACAAGTGAGCAACTTGCCAACATTTTTTAACCATCTATTTAAATGGCCAACCTTTAAACGGTCTGGATCATTCTATTGATGTAATTTTAGTGATGTAGCTAATAATCGAATTGTTTTAGAGTATCATGAGCGAGCGTGCCATGTGCATAGCATCATCTTTGCTCACTCCTACGACTCTCCAGGTAGCTCAAAAAAGCATTTGGCTCCATTTACTTCCAAATCCTCTCTCAAAAGGAGGATTTCATTTACAAGACGATTTACTCCCATTCATTTCATTTGCATGCATTTACTCTCGACCAAACATACATTAAATGCCATTTACTCCCAATTCCCTTTAGGGCTCATGTGATAGCTCGTAAATGGAGTAAAATGAAAAATGGAATTTGAGGTAAATGAATTGAGAGTAAATAGCTTACACAATTGTGTTTGGATGAGAGTAAATGAATGTAGTTAAAATTCAAAAGTTTTGTTTGAATTATAGTAAATGAGAGGGATTAAATTGCATTTGGATTTTTCAATATATTTGTTATGGGTAAATTATGAGTTGACCCTCATGTCGTGATTAGAAACGACCTGGACATGGGTTAGAATTATCTGACCTGACCTGAGGACCGACTCTCTGACCTCGTCCACAAGACGACCTCAACCTTATCATCGCAAGTCTCGTAATCTTAGGCTTTTGCCAAGATAGTAGGAGAAAGATCTGGAGAGACGTCAACTGATACAGAAACGTCTCTAGCAACTACAGAACGGTCCAAAGATCTCGGAAGTCCGAGATCTCCTCCGCAGAGATTACATTTCCTAATAGGAATACGACATCGTAACCTAAGTCTATAAGAAGAAAGGTTCTCCTCGTTACTAAGGTACACAAATATATGCACAAAAAAAAAAAAAAAAAAAAAAAAAAAATCTTACTCATAAAAGAAGAGGAGATTATTACTTCCAAAAGCTCTGATCGACTTAGGCATCGGAGGACTAACGGTCGGTCCCCAGCCTCCTTTTAGCCTGTGTTTATCCCTACAGATCTCCAATGGGCGGGTTAGAATCCCTCTACATCTTCGAGATCGATCGTTGATCTCACCTCTTTCGTTGTTAAAATCCAGCAACAACAATATTCATAGGAATACATATGACATCCCAAATCAGCTTAAGCATCCCAACTTAGTGTACATATGCTATCTATAATAGAATGATTGTAATAAGCCCGTTGAAATATATACTTTAGTAAAAAAAATGAGGAAATTTCAAACCTTAGGTAGGCCACAAATGTAAGGATTACAAACAAACAACTTGCTAACCTATTTTAACTGTGCATTTAGGTGACCACCCTTTGGATGGTTTGGATCATTCTTTTGGTGTGATTTTAGTAACATAGCCTATAATTGAGTTGTTTCGGAATTTCATTAGCATGACATGTGTATGGTAGACATGTGTAATGGCACCTTTGCGGTACTCCTCCGAGAGTTTAAAAAAAAGGCATTTCACCCCATTTGCCTTCATTTACTCCCAATTCTACCCATTTACCTCCATTTACTCCCATCCAAACGGCCCCTCATTTACCTCCATTTACTTCTATCTTGATTTCTCAAAAAAATAATGGTGGGCCTCACCTAGGTGTCATTTGCACGAACTTGAGAAGCTAGGTGAGGACCACCATGATGTTGGTGAGAAATTAATCTCATCCATCTGTTTTTCCAGATCATGTCACAACATAGACTAAAAAATTAGGCAGATCCAAAACTCAAGTGGGCCGTGCTACAGGAAAGAGTGCGTAACGAAATGCCTGTCGTTGAAACCTCCCTGGGTCCACCGTGATGTTTATGTGCCATCAATACTGCTAATAAGGTCATTTTTACCGGGATGAACTGAAAACACAAAAATATTAGCTTATCCAAAAGTTCTGTGGCTCTATGAATGTTGAAACGGTGGACGGACGTTCAATCTTCATTGTTTCCTGTTGCGTGGCCCACTTGAGTTTGGATCTACCTCATTTTTGGGCCATGTCCTAAGGTGATCTGAAAAAACGAACGGACCGGGTAGATTTCTCGCAAACATCACGGTGGGCCTCACTTGGCTTGCCGTCCCAAGAAGTTCGTGGGAAAGGCTCTGCTGTTTGCCTGCTAAGGCGAACTTCGCCGGGAAGCTAGGTGGGGCCGGCGGAAAGGAATTATTGTATAGTATGCTCAGGTTGTCTGGTCGGACAAGTGGGGCCGGTGGCACCGTAATCCAGACCACGCTTTTGCATCTTATCAGATCTGAACCATCCAAATATCTCCCAGATCGTGAGATCTGAACCACTAACTTAGTTCTTTTTTTTTCCCGTTGAATGTGGATTGTTGGTGTATTTGCATTGACCGTCGAGTTGTAGGCCAGAGATTGAAAGGTTGTGATCATTCTATGGAACATGTGTTTGACAAATGATCTATCCATGGTCCGATCCAACGTGCCAATAGTCTGGATATCCTGATTATGGGCCCCACTTCTGAAAGCTGGAACCCAAGACTAACGTGTTCAATTCGAGTCGACGCACCGGTCTTGGACGCGAGTTGCATGTGCCTTACGTGGGTCCAACTGAAATGTCCTTGAGAAATCCAACCCGTCCATCAGTTTCTATAGCCCATATTAGAACATGATACAAAAAATGAAGGAGGTCCAAAATTCAAGTGGATCCCAATACAGGAAGCAGTAGGGATGGAACACCCACCGTCAAGACCTTTATGGGGCACAGAAGTTTTGGATCAGGCTAATATCTGTGATTTCAGTTCGTCAAGTTAGAATGACCTTATAAAAGTTTTGGATGGCAAATAAACATCATGTTGGGCCACCGTACGGTTTCAATGGTGGCCATTTCCATCCTCACTGTATCCCGTAGTGTGCTCCACTTGAGTTTCAGATCTGGCTCATTTTTGGGATCTTGTCCTAACATCAGCCTAAGAAACTGATGGACGGGGTGGATTTCACACGGAATTCTAGGTGGACCCCACATGGTGGAGCACGCAGACAGCTCGCGTCCCATAGGAAATCTCCACAGGACTGGCTTTTTTATGCACGCGTTGGATGGAAGATTCGTGCAATGAAAAGAAAAGAAATTTTTTTTTTTTTTTTTGATACTCTGGCAAGGTGCGATGACTGATACGCCGATACTAAAAAATTACTTAGATGCTGCATACGTGGAATACAATTAATTCAAATTAAACTGTTTAAATCATGGGTCACAGTTCAGATATACTGTGAACAAAAAATTAAGACTGTTTGATTATCTGACTATCGGATCGGTGGACATTTATTGGACGGTTAAAAATGAAAGATAGTCAATGGTACTGTCCCACTAATGAGTGTCAATGAATCAGAGGTCAGGATTATTCAATCAATCTGATTTTGGGAATGTGACTTAACGACAGTCTGTCCCAGGGTTCAGTCAGTTTAGTTTGAGTTAAAGTCTGCTTCGTGTACCATCTGTGAATGCCTGCGTATCAAGCGTTCTAATCAACCATAGTATCAAATAACTCACGTGCACGTGCCTAAGAATATTACAATGGCATGCAAGTGTACGATACACACATTCCACGTGACACTCTAATTGGGACCCACCCATGTGATGTTAGCGTGATCCAGACTGTTTATTCGGTGATCTGAACCTTCTGTAGCCATGTGATGCAAAGAAGCAGAGCTTCCAACCTTATTATATAGTAAAGTGGGCCACAAAAGTTTTGGATCAGGCTGATATTTGTCTTTTCCCTTCATCCAGGTATGATTGACGTTATCAACAGGTTCCATAACAAATAAACATTACGGTGGGCCCAAGAAAGGTTTTCAACGGTGGGTGGGATATTTGGTCCACTTGAGCTTAGGATCTGCTTCAGATTAGGGTTCATACTCTAAAATGAGGGGGAGGAAATGGATGCACGGCGTGGATTTAAAACACGTACATCATGTTGGGCCCCACAGCGCCCAACAAATCAATACACTACAGGTGGCGGCTCCTAACATGATGTGTCCCAGCTGATGGACGGAGTGGATGACACACAAGCATCATGTCGAGTCGTATGAAAGAACCATCTCGCGACAGTAACCGTGGGTGGGTGTTGTATCCACCTTAAATCGACCACCCAGACAGCCGGGGCCCAGTAAAGATAAATTCAAACGTCCACATGATTTTTAGTTCGTTAGGGTACCATTATTTGGACTGTTCGGGGTGTAAGGTACATACCACGTGTACGGTTAGGAATCTCACATGCATCCTACCCACAGCGCATAGCGATGCGCTCCATCCAACCCCCACAACGGGGGCGCGGTTTGGGTGGATCCCCGGATCCACTGAGGTCGGTGGATCCCCAACTGTGGGGCCACTGTGATGTGTGTACATTACATCTACACCGTCCATGCATTTTGAAAAGCTCATTTTAGGGTATTACCCCCAAAAATGAAGCAGATCCGAATCTTAGGTGGACCATAACACATGAAATAGCAGTGATTGAATCCACACCATTAAAAACTTCATGGGGCCACTGGAATGTTTACTTTCCATCCAACCTGTTGAAAAGGTCACAAACACCTGGATGAAGATGGTAAACAAATATCAGCTTTGACACAAAACTTTTGTGGCTTACGAGAAGCTTTTAATAGTTGAGTACCATTGTTTACAGTATTATAGTCCACCTTACATTTGAATCCACTTCATTTTTTTAATCATGTTCTAAATTTAGTTTTCAAAATGAATAGACTGCCGTGGATGTAATACACACACATCACACAGCGGACAGCACGGTGAGTGATCCACCCACCTCGGTGGATCCGGGGATCCAGCGAAGCCGCGCCCCCACGACGGACTCGAACTCATAGGACCGCTGTTGTAGAAAGCCCCTGCAACAAACATCTGTGGGGCCCACCGTGATGTTTTTGTGTTATCCCATCCGTTCATCGTTTGCACTGGCTCGTGTTAGGACTGTGGCCCAAAATTTACACTACTATAAAACTCAAGCGGGCCACAACACTAGGAAAAGTGTAGATGTGGACGCCTAAAAATGAAACCTTCACTCAATCAGTGTATTAGGCGTGTCCCACCAGGATGTATGGGAAAACACAAATAACGTTCTGATAGAATACTTCGGTGGGCCTCAAGAAGGTTTCAAGGGTGGCCGTCCCATGTCCATTGTTTCCTGTGGTGTGGGCCCACTTGAGTTATGAATCGGCCGGTTCACGTCCTAAGTTGATCTGGCTCAAATGCCGGACGGATTGGATGCTACACACACATTTCGGTGGGCCCCACAGAGCTTGTTGTTGCACGGGCTCCCTACATCGCGTCTCCTAAAACGGTAAATTCACCATTCCTATTTAAATTCACGATCACCGCAAAATCGCCTAGTACCATTTTTCGCAGACAAAATATCAGCCGCATATCAATCAATATCTCCTCGAATATCTCCCCACCGGACGCGGATTTCTTGCGCAGGAAGTTCCTGCACTGGGAACTTAGGTGGGCCCACAGTGATGTTTTCTGATAAATCTACCCTGTCCATCCGTTTTGCGAGATCATTTTAGGGCATGACGACAAAAATGAACCGGGTCCAAGAGTCAAGTGGGCCTCACTAAAGGAAAAGGTGGGTAGGGAAATTACTACCGTTGAATCCTCCCTGGGGTTCACAGTGATGTTTATATGACATCCATACCGTTCATAAAGTCACTACTACTGGGATGAACTGAAAACACAAATATTAGCCTGATTCAAAACTCCTGTGGCCCCACAAATATTTCAACTGTAGATGTTAAATCCTCACGTTTTCGGCCCACTTGAGTCTTGGATCCGGTTCCTTTTTTTTCTAATGTCCTAAAACGAGCTCCCAAAACGGATGGACGGGGTGGATTTATCAGAAAACATCACTATGGGCCCCACCTAGGTTCAAGGCTTTCACAGGAAATCCGCGTCCCTCTCCACCCATCACATGGGCCCCACTTTTCCTTGTCAACTCATAATAATGAGCTTTTTTTTTTTTACGCTCTGGCAGAGAGCAATAGATGATACACGGCCACTTATAAAATAACGTAGAAATTACTTAAGTGGCAAACAATAAATTCAAATCAAAACGTCCAAATGATGGGTCCCAGTTTAGATACATCATAACCAATTTAATTGTCTGACTATGGAATCGTGGACATTTATTAGACAGTAAAAAATGAGGAAAAAAAATAAAATCCAACGGTCCTATTTGAACAAACAAGTGTAAGCGAATCGTAGGTTAATATTAATCAACCAATTTAATTTTGAGATTTCCACTCATAAAATGTCCGTTAACATAATTTGGACAGTTTAATTTAATTTAATTTATGCCACGTGTAAAATTTCGGAGCGCCTGAGTATCAAATATGATAAGCTGACAGAGTATCAGATCATTCTCCTCGTAATAAATCCCCCTCCCTCTCTTGCTCTGGCTCTACACTTCTCCTCTCTCTCTCTTTCTCTCTCCCAATGTCTTCTCCCGACGCCCACCTTTTCGAGTCTCGCAGGACCACCATTTTCCGGTGGCCCTCTCTCAAAAAAACGCCAGCTCGGATCTCATCAAAGCCTCCCAACGCACCAACCAAGCGTCGGAAGCTCCCTTCCATCCGTCTCGGTGGAAAGAAGCGCCGTACACGAGGTGGGTTCTTCCTGCTGAAGGCCTTCCGACGACTGAGGCTTCGATGGCTGAGATTGAAGTATTCGTACATGCTCAAGAAGCTCAAGGCCTTCTATTCGTCGGTTGTGAAGGATCTGATCGAAGCTGGGGCCACGATGGAGGTCATACAGAAGCGGATCATGCTCGATACGTACTTCACCTTGCCCATCATGCCTATGTCCGTCGCAGGCATCCCTTCGCACGTGGAGCGGTTCGGACTCACGTGACAGAAATAGTAGCTCTTTTTTTCTTTTTTCTTTTTTCTTTTTCTTTTTTTTAATTTCTGTTGGGATCTTTGGATTTTAGATTAGAATCTGTAAAAAGAAAAAAGTTGGTGTGTTTAGTTCTGTTTTTGTTCTTTTTAAGTCTGATTGAAAAGGTGGGCCCCACAGTTAACTTGGGGGGAAGATGGGAACAATCAACTCATTAGGTGGGCCAGATTTGAACATTGAGTCAGACCAACGGCTGTTATTTGATCTCGAAGTTGTGAGCCCGTCTGATGAATGGGGCATCCGGGTTTTCGTTTCGAACGATCCCTATAGTGCGGCCCCACCTTTACTGCACGGTTCGGATTTCTACAGGAGCGACGCGTTGGCAGAGCTATCTCTCTACCGTCCATAGTACACGTGGCAGGTGATGAATTGATCTGGTCCATTCATCTAGTGGGATCTATTACCAATGGCTCACGTTTTAAAAATCGCACCAGTTAGACGATCATGTCCATCACATTTCTCCAATTTCCCTTGATGAATGCCTAGCCATTAACTACTTTCGTCTCACACCGTCGCTTTGAAGGACGCCTTTCAGATGGATAGGATGATGTGATATTTTGTGTATGGAAAATACTCTCCTCCAAAGTAGAAGCAACTAGATGCACGGACCCGATTGATTTACCAACGGTCTGGATCACCTCACCACCGTACCATTTATCCTTATCATGCTTTTGCAACTAGTTTAGTTTCGGGGCCCACCTTGTTATCTGCATGCATCCAACTGGCAACCCATTATGAAAATTGGAAGCCCTTAAAAGTCATTCCGATCGTTGGTGGACCACCATGCAAATTTGTTGGCTCATTATTGATTGTCCACTATTTTCAACCGTGTGGTCCACATCATGATTGGATTGGAATGATTTTTTGGCCACCCCATTTTCACGGTGGGGCCACCCTACTAGATGGATCGGATGATGTACATGCACCACCTTTGGCACTCCCACACTTAAGATGCTACTTTACTAACTAAAAATTTCATTTCTATATTTGTTATAGAGAAAGAAGAGTCGTATTGGCAACTCCTTCCTTAGGGATGAATATTGCTGCTACACCCATAATATTTTGTGAAAACACATTTAAAATACTCAATGCACGTGTGAATATATTTAAAACACCCACATGTGTTACATATGCCCCCGTCCATACAATGATGTGTGGCTTATATCCACTCCGTCCATTCATTTTTTCATATAATTTTTACTGCATGAGCATGAAAATGGGGCAAGGCCGAAGCTCAAGTGGACCACACTAATTAAAGAAACAATGGTTTTAATGGTGGCTTCATTATTCCCATTGTTTCATCCGATGTGGTCCACTTGATCTTTGGATTTCCCTCAATTTTTGGCTTAGGTGTTAAAATGATCCGAAAAAATGGACGGCATGGATACAACACATGAGGCCCTTATAGTCTGCCTTTTTTTATAGCCAAAACCTGTAAAAAAAAAAGTAAAATGTAAACATCAGGAATGGATAGCTATTGAGATTTAACATTGTAATTAATAAATGCTAAAATCAGTTAAAATACAGGTCATTAAATCAAAACAAGCAAGCCCTTTTTTTTTGGGTTAGTACACACAGCCCCACTTTTAGTACACCCACCTCCACTATTAGTCACACCACAATATTAACCACCCCCACTCGGGAGTCTAGACCAAGACCGCAGTGTTGAAATGAGGTTTTCTTGGCCCAGTCTACCACTTGAGCTATGGATCAGGGTGTCAAAACAAACAAGCCCTTGGTTTGGCGTAAATCTAGATAAATAATGAGCCGTTGCATCTATTTGAAATACTGGGTAAAATTCAACTTTGTAGAAGTGAAAACTATATATGGCCCCATCATGGTTTATGTAATATTCACGTCTTTTATTCTTTATTCAGATGTAAAATTTTTAGACGATGGTCTTAGACAAACCTCAAATGGTGTTTGGGATATGAACTATAGCAAAGTGCAGGACAAGCACTAACGTCTGAGGGCTATTCAAATTCGAGATGGTAGACTATATTTCATCTCCAGCTAGCACAACACTAGCGTGGTTTCTAATGCTTGAATTCGTCAGTCGAGGAATGTGTTCGTTTCAGTTTTCAGATTCTGAGTTCTATCCCACTTAATCTTACTTATGAGGTTTGGATGAACTCGAACTTGATTGACCCCGCTCGAGTTCAGGTAAGGTTTGTTTGGGTCCTTAGGTTGTGTTAGGGTTAGAAAACATCGACCTAATTTGAATTTGGGTTAGGTTTGGAGTCGAGGAAATTCAAGGTCAGGTTAGACGAATCACATGTATTTGGGTCAGATTGAGATTAAGCTGGGTTAAGTATAAAAGACTTTGGGTTGGGTCAAGTAGGAGGTTGAGTCCTCTTGAGGTTGGGTTGGGCCCAGGTTGGACCCTCAGCCGGACCCTGACGAACCCAAGTTGCGCCCTTAATTACACCCTATTATTTTACTCTAAACTATACTCTTCTAGATGTGTTCCACGTGTATGGCTTAGATTGAACTTAGAACATCTGGATTGGTGTGATAGTAATGGTACTGTAGCATTTTAATAAAACCTACTGCAACTGATGGTCTTATCAGATTACAGATAGCCCTTACCTTTTAATAATCTGAAAAATTATAATGTAAGTTAGTTGAGAAATATAAAACTTCTGTTTGTCCCTTTCTCCTAGGTTGACTCATATTATTTGAAGACATGGGACATTGGCATTGTGTCCAAAGCTTTTAAGTGGGTATATGGACAGTTCAATTATTGATCTCAACCGTTCATTCACTCTGTGCTACATGGGCAGGCCATGATGGATAAATCACAACCATTGGATGGTTTTGAGCCTCTGCATAATTTCCCTCCCTTTATGATGGATTGGACGGCTAGCAATGCCTGACCAAAGGTCTTCTCCAGAATGGGGATTGTCAAATGGACAATTCAAGATGATGATTGGGCCTATTTTTTCTAATTGATCACGGCAGTCTATTTTTACGTGCTATTGATTGGATGGTTAGGATTGTGCCACCTTTGCCTGCTGATGGAAATATGGATGAATGGCAATTCGTGGACAGACAAAATGAATGGTTCGATTTTCCCACTTGGGGGTTGTTGGTTATTTAAGCGTGCACGTTTGACCACCTCACCAGTGTGCAAGTAACCAATCTACATGGGTCCCACCCTCCATGATCAGAACCGTTCATTCCGTGTACCCCACCATAGATGGCCCATGCTTCTAAAACCACACTGATTTGATGATCCGATGCGTTCCATTGGCCTGTACATCGATGGTTAAAAATAAAAAGACCGACGGTTCACGTTCCACCTGCAAAATTCCTTTAATTGGACATGCGTCCCTGATTAATAAACTTCATGTAGGTCCATCCATCATCAGACACACCAGATGATCCGTTAATAAAATCACCGGTGGGCCCATATTTTGGGTGGTGGGGCCTACGTACTGCAGTTTCAAGTGGTGCTGCAGACTACCTTTTGAACGAAACTATACCATATAATGACAATCATACACTAGGCTGGCCATACCGTTTATATATATATATATATATATATATATATATATATATATATATATATATATATATATATATATATTGCAACAGATTACAATTGGATTTAAACCATTGGATCGAGGTTCTTTTCAATGACCTGAGATGTTTAGTGATGAGCTTACGTGGATGATGGACACCAAAGGCTAAAATCTAAAAACAAAAAATCAGATGTAAGCATCTAAAGCCATCCATATATGGTTAAAAGAAAACTGCAAGAACATCAAAGATGGGAGATACTCCAATTTAAGAGTTTTTATTTTTTTTATTCTACTCCATCCAAGACGTGGTCCATCGTATAAACGGCTTGGATTATTGAAATATGTCCCCACATTCAAAGGCTTAATATCTCAATTTATCTGTTACAATACATGGAGATTGCTTATCCTGAGTGGATTAGGTGAGACCCTTACAGTGGGGCCTACCTTGATGCATGTATTCTATATCCACGCCGTCCATCCTTCTTGCCACATCATTATAGAGCATGAGCCCAAAAATAAATTAGATCCAATTCTCAGGTGGACCATACCATAGGAAACAGTAGTGATTGACCATTAATGGGCCACAAAAGTTGTGGATCAAGATAATATTTTTTTTCCCCTTCATCCTGGGTTATGTGACCCTATTAACAGGTTGGATTGCAAATACACAATATGGAAACATTATGGTGGTCCTTGGAAAGCTTTTAATGGCAGGAGGTTCAATCACCATTGTTTCCTATAGAATGATCCACCTGGGATTTGGATCTTCTTCGTTTTTTTACTCATTCGTTAAAATGATCTTGAAAATCTAATGGACAATGTCTAACACCCTGTGTCGTTGGGCTATGGTCCTAGTGCAGGTTTGGGTGAGCCATCTAACTCGGACCCCATTAGAAAATAATGTTCCAATTGGACGAGCCAGTGGAGTTAATCCCGCATCGGATGGTTGAGCGTCTGAAGTCTGGCTATAAGTGAGACTCTCACCTTTCCTGTATGAGGCCTTTTGGAGGAAACACCGATAACAGAACCGTGCGCCCTTGGGCAAAGCAGATAATATCATACAGTATCGGTGGGGCTTTTATAAGTGGTATCAGAGCTGAGGGCGGCTTTGCTCTGAGGGTGGATGATTCTAACGCCCTGTGCAGCCGAGTTGTGGGCCCGGCGCGGGTTTGGGTGAGCCGTCTAACTCAGACCCCATTCAAAATAGCGCTCCAGTTGGTTGAGCCAGTGGAGTTAGTCCTACATTGAATGGATGAGCACCCTGAAGTCCTGACTATAAGTGGGGCTCTCACCTTCTCAGCATGAGGCCTTTTGGGAGAAACTTCAAGAACAAAACTATGCGCCCTTGAGCAAAGTGGATAATATCATACAGTGTTGGTGGGGCTGTTACATAATGTGCATATAGAATACATATATCAAGGTGGGCCCAACGATAAAGACCGCACAATCTCGTGTGTGGCCCAGGCTACACATAATCCGCTCGTTTAGGGATTTTTAGTGTAAAAGCCCCTAGGTTTGTTCACTTAAAAAAATTGTCTAATTTCTTGTGAGGCTCATCTTTCTTAGCCCCCACACGAGAAATTGCAAGTTTTTCGATCGAAGATGCATTGTTGACCACCTGTTGCACTATGGATTGCACCTGAGACTCTGAGGTGCGATCCACAATACTCAAGGGAGACCTACAATGTTCAAGGGGATTCACAATGCTAAGGGGGGAATCTAAGCCCTAGTTGAGATCCGCATGCTCAAGGGGGGACCGGGGGAGTGCGGCAAGTGCTCCGAGGGGCATTTTGGATAAAAAAAAAAGTTTAAATTTCTCGTGTGGGGGTAAAAAAATGAGCCTCACGAGAATTTGAACTTTTTGTTGGATTGAGCAAACCTTGGGGCTATTTTACTAAAATCCCTTCAAATTGGAATAATATTACTTTTGAGCTTTGCTGCGTGTACAAGTCATCTAATGCATACGCCACCACTTGTGCTATCGTGGCATACGTGTGAACTATCCAATCCATCCATCAGGTGGTCTTCACTATATAAATGTTACTACCCAAAGAAAAACGTGGTCTACTAAGTAAGAATTCCACAATATTAGAAATATTCGGACAGGTTAAAAAACCTTCATATGATTTCTTCACAACCGTACATTTGTTTAGTTAAAACTGGTCCACCTGACTAGTGAAGCGACCTGATCCTTGGACGGATTGGATATTTCACCTGTCTGCCACGCTGGCAGATGTGATGGCCTACACATTAGCCAATTTGTACACGTGTGTGGGCTGTGCGAAGCTCCTTATTTTAATGCGATTTAAGCACATGGGCTTATGCATGCATGTGGAAGATGCTGGTGCGTCACATGCAGATGTATGTACCTGCATGCATGATTTTTTTAATGCTAATAACTACTCTTTGAATAATCCAAACAGTAACTGGTACAAAGGTGTAAAATGATGGAGGAGATGCCATTTTAGCTTACGAGTGGGCCCACAGATCTGATGGATGATGAGATCTTGAATCCACCACATGGCTTCTAGATGAGGTATCATATGGTGCTCCGTCGGAGAGTTTGTAATATACACTTGCTTCTTTTTTTTTTCATTTTCTACAAGTGGGTCCCATGTTTCACTAATCCAAACCGTTGATAGGATGGGCCATGAGATGGATGACACATGTGCGAAAAGATGTCTAATATTGGGAGAGGCTTAGCCTTCCTTTAGTGGTCAGAAAATGGATGGCTGAGAGTGAAAACATCATTATGGTCCACATTTGATAGGGTTTCCACGGTGGGGTCCATCATGCCAGTGGACCATGGGCCCCACTAATACAATCTGAGTACGGAGTATGGATGATGAATCCTAGGGGTAGATAATAGCCACCCAAAAATTCAAAGGTAATCCACAGTCGATTAATTTTCTGTTTTTGACAAACAAGAAAATTTCCGATTAGGCACCCATTTGGTAAATGTGGGGCCCCATGGTTTGTTTATCCAAGCCATTGATCTAATGCCTTCCATTATAGATGGACCGCATCCCAAATCTCTCTTAAATTAGAAGATCACAACCGTCAAAATTTTGGTCTTTTTCCATTGAATATGGACTGTTGGTGCATGTCTTTTTAACCATGTATTTACTTGCCAACAGTGGAAATGTTAGAAATAATCAATTAAGAAGATCTTTCATCCATCGTCCATCCATGGCAAGAGTCATCAGATCAATGGCTTTGATAAGTCCTCCATGGGCCACGTATGTACGAATTCTGTGCACAACAGGGAAGTTTTTATCCGTCGCGAGCAAATAGAAAACCCCACAAAAGCTAGGATGAAATTACGTAGGCAGCACGTTTATTTAATATGAAGATTAACATAAGATCAAAAGGTTTGTAAAACAACTATGGAAGCTTCTAAAATGGACGCACCACATTGAGATGGTGGGACCCTTTGCGAATTATAGGACCCTTACCTAAATTTTCATTTTTTTTATTAGTGGACCTCATGATTCGATAATCCTAGCCATTGGCTTGTTGGACCATATCACGGAATTATCATGCACCAAACATTTCTAAGATTGGAAAATGCTCGCCTTTTATAATTGTGCTTGTATGTTACATCTTTTCCTCTGTATGATAACCCCTTTGCGGTTGGTTGTAAGCTAGGAGCTGCACAATCCAGCTCAGGGAAATGTATGGTTGCATGCAATGGTACCTCATTAAAGGCCATGGGTCGTGCAAATTTTGATTTTTGGGCTATTTTATGTGGTCCTTCTCATTGTGGACTGAGTTTGTACTCATGGGGTTTAATGGTTGGTTCATCTAAGCCATTGATATGATGGTTTCATTGGACCATGCTTGAAATCTCTCCGAAATTGAAAGATCCCAACCATAGGATCTTGGGTCTTTTCTCAATTAAAGGGGCAAATGAGTTGACGGATGGAGAAGATCGTTTCGGTGACCATAAAGGTTAGAGTTGATCTATTGAGAAGCTCTTTTGGGCATTGTCCATCCATGATGGGTCTATTAGATCAATGGGTTTGATAACAATCCATGACCCCACATGTAGAAATTCAGTTCGAATAGTCGCAAACGAAGAACTTGGCCTAGTAAAAGGACAAGGATTAAAAGTTACATAAACATCATCTTTGTTTTATATTAAGCTTAATATAAGTTTACAATGTTTCTAAAATATCTATGGAAGCTTCCAAAGTGGATGGACTGCGTTGAGATGGTGGGACCCTAATGGAGAATCATAGGAAAGTAGATTGCACACTATGTAAACTTTGTGGGGCCCACTGTGAGGTATGTGTCTTATCCACACCATCCATCAATGCATTTTAGAGCATGGGCCCAAAATTTAAAGCATATCCAAAGTTCAAGTTAACCACACCACAGTAAACAGTGGGAATAGTGATGTCAGCTGTTGAAACCTTCGTAGGGCACACAGTGATGTTTATTTGTCACCAACCAGTTCATAAGGTCACACAAACATGAATGACGGGAAAACACAAATATCAGCTTGATCCAAAACTTTTGTAACTCCCATGAAGTTTTCAGCCATAGGCATTAAATTCCTACTGTTTCCTGTGATGTGGTCCACTTCGGCTCTGGATATACTTCAATTATAGGCTCATTACCTAAAATAAGCTGAAAAATGGATTGACGGTACAATAGCAATCTTGACATATGGCTTAGTACAACCTGCAACAAATCACTCAAATTAGAAGATGCTAGCTATTGTTACGGGGAAGGTTAGTAACTGCTTGTCATGGGGTGTGTGTCATCGAGTTAGGTAAGATCCCGGATCCACCGAGGTGGGTGGAACGCTTGACTGTGGGGCTCACAGTGATGTATGTGCCTTGAATCCACACCGTCTAACCATTTTCAAGGATCATTTTAGGGCATGATCCAAAAAATAAATCACGCCCAAATCTTAGGTAGACCACACCACAAGAAACATATGTGATTGAATCCCTACCATTAAAAACTTCATGGAGTCCACCGGAATGTTTATTTGCCATCCAACCTGTTGATAAGGTAACAAAGACACTTATGAAGAGACCACACAAATAACATCTTGATCCAAATCTTTTGTGGCCCACAAGAAGTTCTTAATGGCCAATTACTACTGTTCCTGTACTATGGTCCATCTGAGATTTGGATCTGCTTCAGTTTTTAAACCATGCCCTAAAAATGAGTTTTCAATACAGATGGATGGCGTGGATGCAGTCATATACATCAAGGTGGGCCCCACAGTCAGGGGTCCCACGCACCTTGGTTGATCCGTCATTGAGACTTGAGAGGTTGTTGCAGCTCAAATAGCTTGTTTCAGGAAAGTTTTGATGTGGGAGGGTTGCTGCCCCTTCCTCTAATGAATTCTTCCCCTTTTTATAGGTTTTGACAGTAATTAGAGGGTGTAAGGATCAACTTCCACTCGTTCCTATTTAGGCGACAGTTATAACTGTTTGCACAATTTATTTATTTATTGCAATACATGGTGGATTGCTTTATTCATGCTCCTTTTCTTGTGCACATACGTGGGAACATGGCCTAATATTGAATCTTCATATCAATTTTGAGTGGTGTGGAAGATGAAGTAAATGGTTGATATTGTTGCCTCTCGTTTTCAAATTCAGTTACGTGCAATGTGTGTGGGCATGTTAAAACTGATTGTACAGTTCGATTCAAACCGAATAACAATGACTCCAAACACCAAGATAGGCAACTACATTGGATTCAACCCTATATGATCAAGATCTGATAAGATTGATTGCCTATTCAACCATTTACATAATGTTGTTTGAGATAATTAAGTGATTATTGAAGGATGTGGTTTGTCCTTCAAAGTAAGTTGCAAGTAAGTTGCACCTCTACCTTACATACGAAAATACTTTTTAACACAGAGATAAACAAAAAGAAAATACTTATAGTCAATTGTGATGAACAATTACAGGAATAACTTTTGGATAAAGAATTTGCTTGATATTAAACTAAATTTAACGTATGAGCGTAAACTCGGATTACATTTAAGAATTATAGCTACTAAATTACTGCTATTCTTAGTTGTAGGATTACCTTAAGGAATCTAAAGTGTTAATTATGCTAAGGAACATAAAAGATAATTTGCTAACAAAGATAAAAAGTAATTTGAAATATAGATTTAGTTTGGTTTGTTTGATATAAGAAAATCCTACTCCCTTGAATTCCTCTATTATTTATAGACTTCTCTTTCAAGGAAATAACCATTTGAATGCTCTACATTCAACAGATATAGCAACTACTTTGGAACCATCTTGACACCTGTCATGGTAATTATTTGTAGAATAATATGTGCCAATTTTTTTTTATATATGACTATAAATTTGGTCATTATAGATACTTCCAGTGTGGGGGTGAGAGTGCTTGAGGCAAAATTTTAAATAAAAGAATATAAAAAAAGACCTATTGTGCCCAATAGGCCTCATCATGGATGGAGATACGGAAACATCTATCAATTGGTAGATCATCCCCCTGATATTATTATACATTCATGTGTGTTGTATAACAAAATGCCCTTCAACCCCTAAGTGGGCCAGGCTTCCAGCATCTCTGACAAAGTCTGAGCCCAGTTTTCTTATAAACAGGCTCAAATTTCAGGCCAGGGCTTGGCCCTTCTGTCTAGTTCTCTTCCCAAGCCATCCTGAAGCAGGTCAGGCCCCTAAGACTATGGACAGGTCTACCTTCGTGTAGAAAATGGACGGTTTAGAAAGGCTTGCCAGTCGTCCACATTTGACATATACGCAGATCAACAGACCAGTTTTTGTACCAGATCATCTACATGGTGGGTCCCACCTTATGCACATTTCCCATATGTGGTTCATGTTGCGATGGGTTATGCACTTATGCATGTTGGGCTATGGCTGAGCCAGGCTTCGGCCCATATTTTGATTTGCTTGGCCTGGGCTTGGCCCATAGATAGACTTAGAAAGTGAATGTTGATTGAGCTACTCAGGGTAACTACAATGGTGGACCCCATGGAAATAGAATATGTAGAGATCTCTCTCCCTAAAACACATGTGGCAATGGAATGAATCAATCAGAACCGTCCATCTAGTAGCCCCAGATAGGGGTGGCACTGGGCCAGTCGGTCTGGGCCCATTGTGCTGGCTCAACATAAGACCCAAGCGCTGAGCCCGACCACAGAAATTTATTTGAGCCCCAAAAATTGATCTAATCCGTTCTTAATCCATCTGCTGATCAAGTGGGCCACAATGCACAAAGAAACAAACATTCAGAGGAATGAAACCGACGGTCTACATGCAACTGGCTTACCACTTCTTGAACTTCTCATCTTAACCGTCAATTTGCATTGCAAGCCCAAATTGAACGGTAGAGATTGTCCTGTCGAGGACATTATAGAGGGTGATCCCTCCAAGGTGGAACCAAATAGTCCAATGGTATGGATCACCGAACTGTAAAGCTATCCATACCATCCGAATTGTGGGATGTCCCATTGTGGATGGGGCATATATATCTAGAAACACTAGCAATCCTAACCATCCAATGAATGACTATCAAATGGATGGTCAAGAAGGTGAGCCGTCTACACCTTCTGGTTTTGGTATCTTCTTTCAGGGCCCGTTTGGGTGCCAAAAATAATCTCATCTCATTTTATAATCATGCATTAGAGATCATGATTGTTGATTATCAAGATAATTTTTAATCCTTACAAAAGAAATATGGCCTATAGATTAGGATGCACCCGGCCTCACCCAAAAGAAAATATGGCCTCTACCAAACATGGGAGCGATGCACCCCGGCCTCACCCAAGATGGTGCAGCCCTTACCGTGGGGCCTACCTTGATGTATGTATTCTATATCCACACCGTCCATCCATTTTTTCAGATCATTTTAGGGCATGAGCCACCCAAAAATTCAAAGGTTATCCATAGTGGATTAATTTTCTGTTTCTGACAAACAAGAAAATTTCTGATTAGGCACCCATTTTGTACATGTGGGGCCCATGTTTTGTTTATCCAAGCCATTGATCTAATGCCTTCCATTATAGATGGACCTTATCCCAAAGCTCTCCCAAATTGGAAGACCACAATCGTCAAATTTTTGGTCGTTTCTCCATTGAATATGGACTGTTGGTGCTTGTCTTCTTAACCATGTATTTATATGGGAATAATGGAGAGGTTAGAGATGATCAATTGAGAAGATCTTTCATCCATCGTCCATCCATGACAAGGGTCATCAGATCAATGGATTTGATAAGTCATCCATATGCCACGTATGTACGAATTCGGTGCACAACAGGGAAGTTTTTATCCGTCAAGCAAATAGAAAATCCCACAAAAGCAAAGGATGAAATTACATAGGCATCATGTTTATTTAATATGAAGATTAACATAAGCTCAAAAGGTTTCTAAAACAACTATGGAAGCTTCTAAAATGGACGCACCACATTGAGATGGTGGGACCCTTGACCTAAATTTTCATTTTTTATTAGTGGACCATATGATTCGATAATCCTAGCCATTGATTTGTTGCATCATATCATGGAATTATCATGCACCAAACATCTCTAAGATTGGAAAACGTTTGCCCTTATAATTGTACTTGTATGTGACATCTTTTCTTCTATTATAGTTGTTCTTGTATGTGACATCTTTCCCTCTATATGATAACCCCCTCAGGGGTTGGTTGTAAGTTGGGAGCCAACTGGCTCAGGGAAACGTATGGTTGCATGTGGGCCGTGCAAATTTTGAATTTCGGGCTATTTTATGTGGTCCACATATGTGTGGATTTAGCAAACCTAGCAAATCACATGTATAAGTTTTAATAATAGACAACCATAAAGTTCAAGGTTAGCCAAAATAGATTGCCACTATATAAAAATGGAGAAGTGAGTTTTGGGTATGTGATGAACATGAAAATTTTCTCATTGTGGACTCACGGGGCTCAATGGTTGGCTCATCTAAACCATTGATATGGTGGTTTCATTGGACCATGCTCGAAATTTCTTCAAAATTGAAAGATCAAGATTGCAACCATAGAATCTTTGGTGTTTTCTCAATTGAAGGGGCAAATGAGTTGATGGATGGAGAAGATCTTTTCGGTGGTCACAAAGGTTAGAGTCGATCAATTGAGAAGATCTTTTGGGCATTGTCCATCCATGATGGGGGCCATTATATCAATGGGTTTGATTGGCCCCACATAAAAATTCAGTGCGAATTGTCACAAACAAAGAACATGCATGGCCTTATAAAAGGACAAGGATTAAAAGTTACCTAAACATCATCTTTGTTTTATATTAAGCTTAACATAAGTTTACAATGTTTCTAAAATATCTATGGAAGCTTCCAAAGTGGATGGACTGCATTGAGATGGTGGGTCCCTTATGGAGAATCATAGGAAAGTAGATTGCTAATTGAGTAAACTTTGTGAGGCCCACCTTGAGGTATGTGTCTTATCCATGCCCTCCATCAGTGTAATTTAGGGCATGGGCCCAAAATTTAGAGCATATCCAAAGCTTAAGTTGACCACACCAAAGGAAAAGGGGGGGGGGATAAATGATGCTCGTGGATGAAACCTTCCTAGGTCCCATAGTGATGTTTATTTGTCATCCAGCCTGTTCATAAGGTTACAGAGACACGGATAAAGGAAAAACACAAATATCAGCTTGATCCAAAACTTTTCGTGGCTCTCAAAAAGTTTCCAATGATAGGTGTTCAATTCTCATTGTTTCCTGTGGTGTGGTCCACTTGAGCTTTGGATATGCTTCAATTATGAGGCTCATTCTAAAAAAATGAGCTGGAAAAATGGATGGACATCATGGGTAAGACACATACATCACGGTGGGCCCCCTAGAGTTTTACGTAGTAGGCAATCTGCTCTCCATTTATTAGATTCTAGACCTATAGCTAAGTACAAAATGCATTGGTAATTTTAATTCTAATTGGAGGGGCAAATGATTTGATAACCTTAATATTCAGTTTAATATCCCATACTGCTTATGATAAGATCATTTATTTACAACGAAATGGTATACAAATTCAACATACCTTGATAGGATTTATGAATACACAAACCGTTGAGGGTAGTTTTAGATCTGGGCTAAGATGAACTATTACAGGAGAATCTAACATTGAACAAATCACTCCAAGAGTAGAAGATTCTAAACACAGTTATGGTGACGGTTATAAATGCTTGTCACGAAATGTGTGTCATTAAGATCAAATAGCTTGTTGTATTAAAGTTGTGATGTGGGAGGGTTGTTGCATTATCCCCCTCTTTTTTTTTATAGGCTTTGATGACAATTAGAGGGTGCAAGGATCAACTTCCACTGGTTCCTCCCTTTAGGCGACAGTTTTAATTGTTTGCACTATAGGACATTGTGTGTAACCAAAAAACTATTGTAGCGATTATGTTGTGACTTGAATGTCACCAATGTCCTATACAACGTTGTCATTGTTGTCCGCTTTTTATTTATTGCGGCACATGATGGATTGCTTCATTCATGCTCTCTTTCCTTGTGCACATATGTGGGGACATCCTTGGTCTAATATTGATTTTTTTTTCCCGATCAATCTTCAGTGGTGTGGAAGATGAACCAAATAATTGATATGTGCCACATTTTTGGTACACGACTAGAGATTTGGTCATTGTGGACACTTTCGATGCATGATTTGATGTCTGACTCGTGTTCGGAGGTGATGTTATTCTTAGTGCACTATCGATTGTGACGTTTAAAGCTTGACCTATTGTTGCATACTAGAAGGTGTGTGGTCCATTTCCAATGGATATATAGAGAGATTCTTTACTTAACTTAGATTTTATAGAGCACTCTGTAAGACTCCATTAGGTGGGCCACACATGATCATCGGTTTAGATTATGACCATTGGATTATTCAGATTGAGCGATTCAGTGGGCCCCACTATAGTTGTGATACTACAAATAGGTTTGGGGCGGGACGCTTGAATCGTGGTCCCTATTCGCGGTTATTAAGCCAGATATGGAAACCTACGGTGTGGAGACCCTAGAGGAGAGAAGTGTGATGGGTAAGCTTCTCTGGCCCTCTTTCCTATAAATATATGTCTTGGTCCCCTCACCAACACATAAGAGAAAATCCTAGTCCCCATTGAGAGGTTCTCCTAAAGGTGTAAGGTGCGGAAGACTAAGAGTTCTTTTTTGCAACACGACGGCGTCAAGAATGTCTTCCCAATCAGGTATGGCTTTAAGATTACAGTATGGAATCTCCATTGTTGATGCATAGACGATCCTATCATTCTGCAATATGTTTAAGTTTCACAGTTGGTATCGAAGTCGACCTATGCATCAATTTTGGTGGTTTTTTTTTGTGTATAGTTCATTGTATGGTTTCCAGATTTTAGATTTCTCTGGCACCCATAATGGACTACCCACCTAATCAAATCAGCAAATCAGAAAATCATATCTCATCAGATATAATCAGCACTCGTTGTGCGATTGACGTGCATGATCAGATCTAATCACCGGCAGCCCATCTGTTCCTCTCCTTTGCAATCGACGATCGTCGATCATCCAGGCCACGATTTCTCTCTATGACAGCTATTATACGCGGCCATGAAAATCCAGATCTAATCGCATCATGTCCGCAGTCGTGAGCCGCTTCAGATGATCCACAATCAGCGGCAGCCATGGCCGTCGGATGATGTGGGATTGACCTGCGGCAGTTGCTGGTCGCCTATTCTCGAGAGGATGATGGCGTCGTGCCCTTCCACATTGGCGGCCATGATCACTGGCAGTACCATTACAAGGGGTTAAAACCCCATTTAGTTCATGAAGAGGGTTTCAAACCCATATCTGTTTTCACAGAAGGCAACCACTTATACATAAAAAAATAAAAAATAAAAATAAATAAAAAACGGAAATAGGGTTGTACCGCCAGCCATTGCTGACCTCCATTATCGTTGGCAAGATCACAGCCACTTTCTCTTCAATCAGCAATGGATTCCGTTGCCCCCCCTTTATCGTTTGCTACCGCGCCGCTGCTGTTTCCATTATCAAACGGGCGTGAACCGGAATCCATGGAGTTAACCTGAAAAAGGGGGCAGCTCGGTTGCCGCCGTTAATGGGAGTCTTCTTCTCGGTCAACGGCTGTCGAGCAGCAGCCGATTTCAGAGTTGGTTGTGGTGTCGGCAGTAACGGAGATGACGACAGTGGCTAGGGTCTCGTCCGGTTGAAACGATGGGCTGGAGGCTAAGGTTTGGAGGATTTCCTTCTAAAAGTGGGTTTTAGCAGAGAGGGTTTTCTATGTTTTTGGGTGAGAATGGAAATTTCCATTCTCAGATTGTGAGATTTGGATCGGCTGTGGAAGAGAAACGGCGGGCCGCGGCTAGGGTTTCTTAACCCATTTAGGAAAGAAGCGGCTGCCACAGAGAAATTCAGATTTTGGGCAAAGCCATTGTAAGCAATTTTCCATTCTAGAGGTTTCCTATTTTGGGAGATGTCATTATTGGCAACTTTTGGGAATTTTTTTTTTTTAAAAAACAAATAATCATAATTAAAGGGGAGATGACCAGCCCTTTCCTTCTCCAGTGATTTGGGCTACATTAATCCAGTGGGCCCAATTTTATAAGTCTCAGGCCCACAATCATTGGGCTCGGTCCAGAGGCCCAGGTCCAGCGCTCGGCCCACTTCAGTCTGGCCCGGATCTAACGGCCCGGTTCAGTTGATCAGGCCCAGATTGGCCCGTCTAACAGGGTAAGGCCCGGTCCAATGGGTCCGTCCCATAAGCGTATTTTAGGCCCAATTTAATTCAATTTTGGTTCAAATTCAGTTTCTTTTTACGTCTATTTAAGACAATTTTGGACCATGAAGATGCATATACTATTTAATTCTGATTTTGCTCGAAATAAGGCCATTACCCATATAATTGAGGCTGATATTAAGCAGTTGACCATTAAGAACTCAAATGAACCATCACTTGGATAAACATTTGAAATTTTGGGCAATCAAAATCAGTCATATTTTAGGCCAAATCAGAACTCATATAGAATGGTCCATTTTGGGCAGGACCATGTAGCAATCCTTGAGTTTGGAAGTGGGGAGTGAAACTAGTTGTGTTAGCCACCAAAGTGACCTCAATTGGCAAAGATTTCTACCTCTAGACTTCTGTACTTGGAATTCAGTGACCCTCCATTATAGGATTGCATTCAGTTGCGTTCACATCCAGGTAGACAGTGGTTAGAACAAAGAAGTATCATCGTTTGGCTGGGTGTGAGCTGGATGAAGTGATTAGTGATGGTAATATAAGTCTGAGAGATTCATTTCACCCAAAGGTGATGGGCGTCTTAGATTTATTTCACCAACATTGGTCAGCTTCATGTTCAGAAGAGCCTCCTGTATGTTACAATTTCGCCCAAAGGAGGAATTGTGATGATACGCTGGGCTCTTAAAAGATTTTGATGATTATGGCCCATCATCATTCTGGGTCATTTGATTGAAGGCCCAAATCAATCGAATAAACATACATGCATAATATTTGTGGTTTATGTTTATGCATTATTATATGGGACTTGTTTATTAATTTGAGTTTTATGCTTTGAATGTCCAGCTATGACTGTTTCTAATATTCCAACCCAATTCAATTCCATAGCTTTGCTTACTGGGTCCAACTATTCCAAATGGAAATCATCCGTTGAAATAGTCCTAGGCTGCATGGACTTGGACCTAGCCCTAGAGGAAGTAGAGCCTCCCATTCCAACTGACTCTAGTACGGAATCAGCAAAGGCTCACTACAAGGCTTGGACCAAGTCAAATAAGATGTGTTTTAAGATCATAAAGAACTCGATTTCTGAGACCATGCAGGGTGTCATGCCCGACACTGAGAAAGTTAAAGATTTCTTGACTGAAATAGGAAAACAATTTAAGAAATCGGATAAAACTGAGCTGAGTTTACTTTTACATAAGCTAACTCAAGCCACCTATAACGGTCAAGGAAATATCAGGGAGTACATTGATGGATTGTCTGATGTGGTGGCTAAAATTCGCTCATTAGACCTTAAGATTGAGGATGAACTCTTGATTTTCTTGGTTCTGAACTCCCTCCTTCCACAGTTCAGTCAATTCCAAATCAGCTATAATACTTAAAAGGAAAAGTGGACATTGAACGAACTGATATCTCAGTGCGTTAAGGAGGAAGAGAGACTCAGAAGGTCGAGCAAGACACAAAGTGCGCACCTAGTGACATCTGGTCAAGGACGAAAAGGAAATAAGAAAAGAAAGCCCACTTCAGAAAAATGTTCTACGGGTACTGCGGGTGGCAATCAGCCTAAGCCTGAAAAAATATTTAAGAAGAAAAGGAAGGGTCCCAATGATGGCTGCTGCTTCTGTAATAAGCCTGGTCATCAGAAGAAGAATTGTGAAGGATTTAAAGCATGGCTCGTTTTTAAGGGTAAAGACCATATTTTAGTCTGTTTTGAATCAAATTTACCTGATATGTCCACAAACTCCTGGTGGATAGATTCTGGTGCAACTATTCACATTTGTAATTCCATGCAAGATATGTTCCAAAGCCAGACGCCAACTGATGCAGAAAGATCAGTCTATATCGGGAATGGCATTAGAGTAAACGTGGAAGCTATTGGAGTCTGTAGGTTTAGATTATCGTCAAGACACTTTCTTAATCTAGTAGATACTGTTTATGTGCCTTCTATAAGGCGTAATTTGGTTTCCATTTCTCGTTTGGACAAATTTGGTTATGAGTTTAAATTTGCAAATGAAAAATTAAGTATTTGCTATGATTCAGTTATGATTGGTTCTGGTACTTTAGTTAATAACCTTTATCAGCTAGATTTGGATGTTTCACATGTATACAGCATTAACTACTCACATGAAAACACTAAAGGCGTCAAACGAAGTTTAGATTGTGAGAATTCCTCCATGCTATGGCACAGGCGATTAGGCCACATCTCTCGTGAGAGATTGGAAAGGCTTGTACGTGAAGGAATTCTTCACTCCCTGGACTTCTCAGACTTTGGGGTTTGTATTGATTACATTAAAGGTAAACAGACTATAATAAGGAAAAATGGTGCCACTAGGAGCGTAGGACTCTTAGAAGTGATTCATACAGACATCTGCGGACCGTTTCCTACAGCATCCTGGAATTGGCAGAAGTATTTTATCACTTTTATAGATGACTACTCTCGTTATGGGTACTTGTACTTTATTAATGAAAAATCAGACACCCTTGATACATTTAAGATCTATAAGGCTGAAGTCGAGAATCAACTCGACAGAAAGATCAAAGTCGTTAGATCTGACCGTGGTGGTAAGTACTACGGAAGGTATGATGAATCTGGGCGTAATCCAGGTCCATTTGCTAGATATCTACAAGATTGTGGCATCGTCACCCAATACACCATGCCTGGTACTCCAGAGAAGAATGGTGTAGCGGAAAGGCGTAATTGCAACCTAAAGGACATGGTGCGATCTATGATTAGTAATTCTACGTTGCTAGAATTTTTGTAGGGTGATGCGTTGAAAACAGCTGTGCATATCCTTAATAGGGTCTCAAGTAAGGCTGTAATGAAAACTCTATATGAATTGTGGACAGAGGTGAAAGCCTAGTCTACGATATTTTCAAGTATGGGGTTGTCCTGCAGAAGCCAAACCATATAACCCGCATGAAAGAAAACTTGACCCTAGAACTGTTAGTTGCTTCTTTATTGGCTACCCAGAAAGATCTAAAGGATTCAGATTTTATTGTCTATCATATTCCATGAAGTTATTGAGACTGAGAATGCTAAGTTTATTGAGAACACTGAAGATAGTAGGAGCACAAATTAAGAGATATTATATTTGAGGAAGAGCGGATTGTGATTCCCACCACAATTATTCAGAGTAGCATGGTTGTCTGTCCAGCAGTGGACTCTGAGATCCCTATAGACGACCATGTACAACCTCAAATACAACCCACTGATGAGGAAATGAAAAACCCAATTCAGAATAATGAGCCATTAAGACGGTCACATAGAGAGAGAAAATCTGCAATACCAGACGATTACATCATCTATTTGCAGGAGCATGAGTTTGACATTGGGGTTGAGAAGGATCGTGTATCCCTTTTACAAGTCGAACAAAGTGTGAATTCTTCTAATTGGTTCGATGCCATGAATGATGAATTGAAATCCATGAAGGACAACAAAGTCTGGGACCTTGTTGAATTGCCTGAAGGGATTAGGCTAATTAGTTGTAAATGGGTATTTAAAACCAAACGAGACTCTAAAGGCAATATCGAAATGTATAAAGCCAGACTAATTGCAAAGGGTTTCACTTAGTATGAGGGCATTGACGTTAAGGAGACTTTCTCACCTGTATCTAAGAAATACTCATTTAGGATCATTATGGCTCTTGTGTCTCATATGGATTTGGAGCTACATCAAATGGACGTGAAAACTACGTTTCTCAATGGAGATCTAATGGAGAACGTATATATGTTGCAGGCAGAAGGTTTTAAAGCCAAAGGCTTAGAACATCTGTTCTGCAAACTTAAAGAAGTCCATTTATGGGTTGAAACAGACATCACGACAGTGGTACCTAAAGTTCCATGAAGTCGTTTCCTCATATGGTTTCATTGAAAACACTGTGGATGAGTGCATATATGTGAAAATCAGTGGGAGTAAGTTTATCATTTTGGTCTTGTATGTTGACGACATTTTATTGGCCAGTAGTGATATTGGATTGTTGCGTGAAACAAAGAAATTTCTATCTCAAAATTTTGAGATGAAAGATCTTGGTGATGCTTTCTTTCTCATCGGCATTCAGATTAGCCGGGACAGATCACGTGGATTACTTGGCTTGTCAGTAGAGGACCTATATTAATAGGGTCCTCGAAAGGTTTGGCATGCATGGTTGTGCTCCTGGCCAAGCACCTATTGTAAAAGGTGACAAATTTGGTCAATTTCAGTGTCCTAAGAATGACCTAGAAAAGGACAAGATGAAAGCTGTTCCATATGCGTCAGCAATAGGGAGCATCATGTATGCTCGAGTCTATACGTGTCCAGATATTGCTTTTATGGTTGGAATGTTGGGTAGGTACGTTAGCAATCCAGGAATGAATCATTGGATAGCTGTAAAGAAAGTGTTGCGCTACCTGCAAAGGACAAAGGACTTCGAACTCACATACAGGAGATCCAACCATTTGGAGTTGGTAGGATATACTGATGCAGATTTTGCTGGTTGTCTCGACAGCAAGAAGTCCACCTCAAGCTATGTATTCATGATGGTTGGTGGAGCCGTATCATGGAAGAGCATGAAACAGTCGAATACGGCATCATCTACCATGGTAGTAGAGTATGTAGCTTGTCATGAAGCCACGAATCAGGCGGTCTGACTTCATAGCTTTTTCTCTTGGTTTACGGGTTGTGTAGATGGTCCCGAAATCATTGAAAATCTATTGTGATAGTTCAACTGCAGTTAACTTCTCCAACAACAACTAGCATTCATCGAGGTCAAAGCACATTGACATTAAATACCTTGTTGTGAAGGAGATAGTTCAGAATCATCAAGTGTCTGTGGAACTCATCGGCACTAAAGCAGATGATAGCGAATCCTCTCACTAAAGGTTTTCCTATCACTCTCTTTAAGGAACATGTGACGTCTATGGGAGTTGTTGATCCCAAGAATGTATTTCAGTAGTGGGAGTTTTCATATATGATCCGATTATGTCCAGACATTTTTAGAGATATCTTTTATGCATTGATGATTCTGTTTTTCAGTTTATATCTTGCTTCTCGTTCAGTGTGCACATTTAGTTTTAAGTAAGCAAGACTTTGGTTTGTGTCTTGGAAACACGTTCAGAAGGACCACTTGAAGATAAGCACGTATGATCACATAAGATGTGAAATCTTCATACCACACCCCATATCATTGATTCATGTCGTTAAGACTATTAGTATTTGTGATTGTGACTCGTCACACTTCGAACAAATATTAAATGTTGTGTTGACTACCACAATTCAATATCAATGGTCTTAATGGACCGGATCTGACAAGTGTTGCTCATAATTATCCAACGGTGTTGTTTTGAAATCAGTAGGGCGCCCATTAGGAACTTTTGAAACAAACATGTTTTATGAAATGTTTTTCACAAAATAAAATAAAATGTTTTGTTTTCTTTCATAGATCAGTGTAGCCCAAGTGAGAGAATGTAAGACTCCATTAGGTAGGCCACACATGATCATCGGTTTAGATCATGACCGTTGGATTATTCAGATTGAGCGATTCAGTGGGCCCCACTATAGTTGTGATCACTACAAATAAGTTTGGGGCGGGACGCTTGAACCGTGGTCCCTATTCGCCGTTATTAAGCCAAATATGGAAACCTACGGTGTGGAGACCCTAGAGGAGAGAAGTGTGATGGGTAAGCTTCTCTAGCCCTCTTTCTTATAAATATATGTCTTGGTCCCCTTACCAACACATAAGAGAAAACCCTAGTCCCCATTGAGAGGTTCTCCTAAAAGTGTAAGGTGCGAAAGACCAAGAGTTCTTCTTGGCAACACGACGGCGTCAGGAATGTCTTCACAATCAGGTATGGCTTTAAGATTACAGTATGGAATCTCCATTGTTGATGCATAGACGATCCTATCATTCCGCAATATGTTTAAGTTTCACACACTCAACTCATATGTTCATACAAAGTGGGATACGAGCTAAACAAGTGTGGGAACTTGACTTAACTAATGTATAGGATTCCACACATGAGAGGCCAATGCTACAATAGTTCTTTTCATCGACATATTCCCCTAATCAGGGACAATTTAACCATTAATACTTGCAGGCTGTCAAAAGAATTTTAAGGTATATTAAAGGTATCCAAAATTATGGTATATTTTATGCTCCTGTTACCAACTTAGATCTTGTCTAGTACAAAATTGAGCAGTTGGCGTTGAGAATAGGAAGGGTGTTTTTGGACTTGTGTTTCGTCTTGGTTTAAATGTTTCCTCATGGTTGTTAAAGAACAACATGCAATTGCACTCTTGATTGCAGAAGCATAGTACATTGCTACTGACTCGGCCAGTTGAGAATGATGCTTGCTAAATTGAATCATAGTAGGAGCCTCCTATGAAGATCAAATGAGACAAGAATGTTTGATTGGAGGTAAATGAAAGCAAATTGTGTCTCGCCTGCTAGCCCAGCTGCAAGATGCCTAGGCATTTCAATAGCAGGTCTTAGGTTTGAAATGCCAAGGAGACACACCAACCCCACCGTGTGGGTGGGTGCATCATGTGACTAACTGTGTGGGTGCTTTGCACGACTAACAAAAAAAAATTGTGGTAAAAGCATAATAATGATTTTTGCCATCCACTTGAAAGGGAGATGGAATTTCACCTTGAAAACCATGCAAATTTCAACATTTTTTTAAGGCAAAACTCTATGAGCCCCACCATGATGTATGCATTATATACACTGCCGCTCATTCATCCTTTCAATTAATCATTTTAGGACATGAGTTCAAAAATGAAACAAATTCAAAGATCAAGTTGACCACACCATAGATAACATTAGATTTAATGGTAGATATAATTATTCTTATTATGGGCCACTTTAGCTTTAGATTTGCCTCATTTTTTACTTATACCCTAAAATGATTTAGAAAAATGAATGGACAGCTTGGATATAATACATATTATAGTGGGGCCCACATGATTTTGGTATATAGCACGGTACTCAATATAAGACCTTTTGGATAATCGTACATTTCCAATGAAATACTAAGGGCGTGTTTGATTTTCATTTACATAGCGTAAAAGAAAGCAAATGGGTGCAAGTATGTAATTATTACAATTTTTATCTGTTTGGTAAAGGGAGTATTTACTTCTTGTAAATACGTCCAAAGAAGGATGACCATACATTCATGGGGCCCATTGTGATCCCTGTCACATATCCATGCTGTCCATCTGGTTTAAATGTATATTTTAGAGGATGAGCCCAAAAATTAAGTATATCTGAAGTTCACGTGGCCCACACCATAGGAAATCGTGGTCGTAAATGATTTTTTATGGTATATATTCAAACCACAATTTCACGTGGCGTGGTCCACTTGAGCTTTGGATTTACCTTGATTTTGGGTACATGCCCTAAAATGACATTGCAAAATGGATGGACGGTGTGGATAAGTCACGTGTATCATAGTGGGCCCCACAATAAATATGTACCTTCCTTGATTTTAGTGCATAAAAAACAAAATGGTCATTGTCAACAAGTACAAGAATTACATGAAAAGTAATAATTTTCCATTTGCGTGTATTTACCCTATGTAAATGGAAATCAAACACGCCCTAAGGGTGAATAGTGAAACATGCAAATGACAAGCCCGTTTGATTGCATGGATCATGGAAAGAAAATTGTGAGGCCCGTAAATGAACAATTTAATTATGTTATTCCAACAATTGAAGAATTTATTAATGATAATAGCTCATGGTGAATAGTGATACCTGAATTCTGAGTAGAGCTGCACACAAGCCAAGTTAGCTCGAAAAGCTCACTCGACTTGGCTTGGCTTGGCTTGTAGGCTAATTAGACTAAGCTCAAGCTCGATTTAGGAAGTTTGTTTGAAAACAAGTCCAGCTTGAGCACGAGTGAATTTGGCTCAAAGCTTGTAGCTCAAAAAAGGCTCGATCAGCTTAAGCTCGTGTATATATATATAAAGTTATAAAATAAAATTAAAAACTCAAAAGTTAAAATTTTACCCGACCCCACTGCGCTCGCTTATTTCCCTCTGACTCTCAAAACCCTACCCAACCCCAACCCATCGTGCCCTCCCACCCAGTTACCTCTCTCTCTCTCTCTCTCTCTCTCTCTCTCTCTCTTCGGCTTCCTTCCTCCACGATCCAGCAGTAGTGAACGCCCGAGTCACGACTCGCACGGCCGCACCGCACCCGGCACTGCAGAGAATGCTCGAGTCCCAACTTCTGACCCAGCAACGAACGCGAACGGAACACCCCAAGCCGCAGCGTTAACAAGGTAGGCTTATTTTTTAATTTTTTTTTCTTATTTTAGTTTTTTTTTTTTTTTAAATAGAGAATGCTAATGGGTTTTTTTCATTTTGGATTTTTTTTTTTTTTTTTTTTGGTCAAATTGGGGAAGCTGTCAAGTTTTTTTATACACTCGTATAAATAAAAAAGAAAAAGAAAAAAAGAAGAAGATAAAGCTCAGCTTGGCTTGGCTTGGCTTGATGAGCTCGATCGGCTCAACCAACAAGCTAAGCTCAAGTGGTTGTTTTGAGCTCGATACTTAACCCAAGCCAAGCTCAAGCTTAGTGGGCAACTGATCAAGCCAAGCTCAAGCTTTGTAAAGCTCAGCTTGTGTGCAACTCTAACACTGAGTGTAGTATTTACGTGTGGGAAGAAAAAATTATTTTCTCAATTAGACAAAATCATTTCTAAAAAGTACGAATTTGGAGATATAAACTCACATCTCGTGCTGGCTTGAGATATGAATCCTCGGAGAGGTTGCGACTTGGAGAAATAGACCCAAGCCCGGATGTGTTGATTATGCGAAGGAGCCCAAGCTGGGCCAGACAAATTTCTGCAAGATGTGGGCCCTACATTACGTGTGTCCCCTCATGCATGATGTATGATGCCCTTCAACCCTTAAATGGGCCTCATTTCCAGCCTCTATGACACTTGTCTGAGCCCAGCCCGACTCATAAACGGACTTAAATTTCAAGCCTGGGCTACGCCCATCCTGAAGCAGGCCAGGCCCCTAAATTTCAAGCCTGGGTTATGCCCCATCTACATTCGACACATACGCCGATCACACGGTGGGACCATTTTTTGTACCAGATCATCTAGTGGGTCCCACCTTATGCACGCATCTAGTGTGCCACGTTGCGACGGGTAATGCATGTGGGTCAGTAAAATGGCCGGGATTCGGCCCAGATTTTGAACTATTTGGGCTGGTCTATCTTGATTGCTCGGCCCGGGTCTAGCCCATTGACAGCCCTAGAAGGTCCATGTTGAGATCCCATGGAAATAGAATACGTAGAGCTTGCTCTCCCTAGCACGTGGCAACGGAATGTATCAATCAAAACCGTCCATAGAGTAAACCTACCATGAATGGCCACGATTGAGAATTGGACCATTCTATCTACAACTTTTATTCACTGGGTGTAGATCTTTGACCATTTTAATTTTTTTACCGAACAGAATGCATGTAAATATGAAGTTGGGCCGGGCCTGCTTAGGTGTAGTCAGGCTAAAATCACTTGATCACAGGCCTGGCCCAAAAAGTGATCAGGCTACAGATGCCAGACCCAAGCCTGACCTATGGGCCAAGCTCATCGGTTCGAGTCCGGTCCGGACTGTTGCCGAACCTAGCCCTAGCCCTAGCCCATTGGGTCACCATGAAAGCATGGTTTCAAGACTTGGATGAGTCCTGACTCGTCCGAGTCAACTCGGAATTGGAAGGATCCGGTCTGGTTTTAGACAACAAGTCACTCAGACCACTCAATCCAGACTCGATCGAGTTGTGCCAATTCAAGCCTGAGTCTGCTGGCCGTGACTCGAGGGGATGGCCCTATACTTTTTCAGAGCAATTGATGGGCCTCGTTTGGGTGGGCCAGTATCTCACCGGAGCACAGCTTGTTTATTTAATGTTTGTGGTTTATCCAAGCCACCCATCTGTTTTTCCAGCTTATTTTAGGTGTTGAGCACAAAATTTAAGTATATCCGAAGCTCAAGTGGACCACACCACAGGAAACAGTGGGAATAATGATTTCCACCGTTGAAAGTCTTCCAGTTACGAAGATCTGAAAATTTTTGGGTCTTAATTTGATCTTTTCTGGTTGAACTTGAGCACTTCTTGAACTTCTCATCTTAACCGTTGATTTGCTTTGCATATCCTCGAATCCACCATCATATAATTCCTGGTCCAGGAGCAGATTCCCATCCCATGTTAGTTTTGCAAAATTTATAAATGGCAGTGATCCATCCTTTCTCACGGGTGGTACTGATGTAAGGCCATCCATACCATCCAAACTGTGGGTCCCATTGTGGATGGTAAATGTCTAGAATCATTACCAATCTTAACCATCCAATGAATGGCTATCAAATGGATGGTCATGAAAGTGAGCCTGCACCTTCTGGTTTTGGTATCTTCTCTAAGGGCCCGTTTGGGTGCCACTTAAAAATGATTTTATCCAATTTTATAATTATGAATTAGAGATCATGCTTGTTGATTATCAAGATAATTTTTAATCCTTGCCAAAAAGAAATATGTCCTCTTATACATATTTATGATTAACTAAAATGAGATGAGGTAGTTTTTTTGTTTTCTACCAAACATGCCATGAATCACACTCCAAATAACCATCAGAGTTGTTATTGGACCCAGCTGTTGATCATTTTCTGTGATTTTATTTTGTTTATTCAGGTATGTTTATGTTTGAATTAGTAGAATCCAAACCTTAGGACTCGTTTGGATACCACCAAATAAGTTACTTTTCTACTTACAACAGTAGGTAAGGGCCCGTTTCAAACAAGTTACATTTTAACTTATCCCACGTGAGTAAGTTTGGTTTATGATAATTAATAAGCAACTTTTAACTTAAAAAGGCACAATCACTTTAGCTAATATTTTTAGGTTTTTTACTTTTTCATAAGTTGCTCAATAGAATAACAGGAGAGGCGAAAGAGAGGAAAATGATAAGCACTTTGCTTACTATCAAGGCAGGCTCCACATGAATAGACAGTGTTGGTGTACACAGTGGGTGCATGTGATGGACAGTGGATATTGAAGGTAGTCCCCACATGAATAGACAGTGTTGGTGTACACGGTGGGTGCATGTGATGGGTAGTGGATATTAAAGGTGGGCCCCACATGAATAGACAATGTTAGTGTGCACAGTGGGTGCATGTTATGGGCAGTGGATATTGAAGGTGAGCCCAACATGAATAGACAGTGTTGGCATACACGGTGGGTGCATGTGATGGGCGGTGGATATTGAAGGTGGGCCCCACATGAATAGACAGCGTTAGTGTGCACCATGGGTGCATGTGATGGGCAGTGGATATTGAAGGTGGGCCCCACATGAATAGACAGCGTTAGTGTGCAAGGTGGGTGCATGTGATGAGCAGTGGATATTGAAGGTGGGCCCCACATGAATAGATAGTGTTGGTGTACACGGTGGGTGCATGTGATGGGTAGTGTATATTGAAGGTGGGCCCCACATGATGGATAATAACATTGACGGTTGGCCCTACTTGATAGATAACCAACATCAAAGGCGGGCCCTACATAATAAATGGTGCACATTAAAGGTTAGGCCAAAATGATGAATTGATAGACGGCACACACACTGAATGGTCCACATCAAAGGTTGGCTCCACATTAAAGGTGGGGCCCACATGATAGACAGTTCACATCAAAGGTGGACTCCACATAATGGGTAATTAATAATGGTGGGCTCCACATGATGGATGATCCACATCAAGGTGGGTCCCACATGATGGATAGTCCACATCAAAGGTTGAGCTAATGAGAATGGTCCATTTCCAAGGCGAGCTCCTTGTGATGTACAACCCACATGGGAGGTGGGCCCAGATGATGGATGGTCCACGTCAAAGGTAGACAGCACATGATGGGTGGCAGATATTGAAGATGGGCCCCACATGATGGAAAATAACATCGATGGTGGGCCACACATGATGGATGGCCAACATCAAAGGTAGGCCCTACCTAATAAATGGTGCACATTAAAGATCGGACCCTAATGGTAAATGGCCTACATCCAAGGTGGGTCCCATAAGATGGATGACCCACATTAGTGGGGCAACAAAATAAATAATCGACATCAAAGGTTGGCCTCTCATGATGGACAGTGGATGTGAGGGGGATCAAATAGACTTGAGGGATGATTACTAGTGATGTTGGAAACCAAACATGCTTAATTTTCTACTTTTTGGATGATAACTTTGTTTGCCAAATATACTTATCTTCTAATTAAGTAGAAACTAAGATAAGTTACTTATCAAATAAGTAGCTTATCTTGAATAACCTACAATTCAAATGAGCCCTAAGTGACTTATTTCATATATGTAAGTTTGGTTTATAATTATTATAAGTAACTTTTTTACTTAAAAGTGCATAATCATTTGAGTTAATTATTTTAGCTTTTTTGTTCTTCACAAGTTGCTAAAAGAGAGGAATCGGGATAAAGAGAAGAGAAGTTGCTGATAAGCTCTTTCTCATGGTTCATGTCGCTGCTCTCTCATTCGACCCATATCAAAGGAGGCACCACATGATGGATTATCCTTCTCTCATTCGACCCATATCAAAGGAGGCACCACATGATCGATTATCCCATCAAAGGTGAGGCTCATACAGTGGATGGTCCACATCAAAGATGAGTCCCACATGATGGATGACCCCATATTAATGTGAACCCACATAATGGATGGTCCATATCAAAGGTCCGCGAATAATAATAAATCACCCACATCTATAGAGGGCTAGCATGATGGATGACCCACTTCAAAGGTGGGGCCAACATGATGGACAGTCCACCTCAAAGGTGGGCTCCACGTGATAGGCAGTGGATATTGAAGCTGGCCCCTACATGATGATGGCCCATATTGAGGTGGACCCACATGATGGATGATCCACATCAAAGGTTGCTCCCTAATGATGAATGGCCCACATCCAAGGGGAGCCCCACATGATTGGCAACCCACATTGAAGGTGGGGCCCACATGATGGACAATCCACATCGAAGGTGGGCTCCACATGATGGGCAATTAATAATGGTGGACTCCACATGATGGATCATCCACATCAAGGTGGGCCTCACATGATGGACTGGTCCACATCAAAGGTCGGTCTAATGAGAGTGGCCCATATCCAAGGCAGGCGCCGTGTGATGGACGACCCACATAGGAGGTGGGCCCACATGATGGATGATCCACATCAAAGGTGAGCACCACATGATGGGTGGTGGATATTGAAGATGAGCCCCACACGATGAATAATAACATTGATGGTGGGCCCCATATGATGAATGACCAATATCAAAGGTAGGCCCTACCTAATGAATGGTGCACATTAAAGGTCAGACCCTAATGCTAAATAGACCACATCCAAGGTGGGCCCCACATGATGGGCAGCCCACATTAGTGGGGGCCACACAAGAAATGATCAATATCAAAGGTTGGCCCTACATGATAGACAGTGGATGTGAGGGGGACCAAATAGACTTGAGAGATGATTACTTATGATATTGAAAACCAAACATGCTTTTCTATTTACAAACATACTTATCTACTCATTAAGTAAAAACCAAGATAAATTACTTATCTAAAATGTTATTTATCTTAAGTAACTTACAATCCAAATGGGCATTAATGATAGAAAGAAAACGTTTTATGCATATATGATATTTACCACAAGTTGCGATAATAAATTAACTTGTGAAAATTTGTTTTTAATTTCAGGGTTTTTTTTCCCTTAAAAAGAGATGTTTTCCTTTGGCACAGATTGTTTATTAGAGATGGACGATCCTAGTAGGACTATGTGGGGCCCACCATGATGTTTGCATTTTATCCACCTAGTCTATTCATTTTGACAAATCATTCCTAAGCTCAAAAAGAAATTAGGGTCGTGAAAAAGATTCAACAAAAGACCGAAACAAATCTACTATCAAAGTCTTGAGTAGACCATACCACGGTAAGGATGATAATGATGCCCACTAGTGGAAACCTTCCTAGGACCCATTGTGATGTTTATTTGCCATCCAACCTGTTCATCAGGCTAGATAGAATTGGATGAAGGGAAAACATAAATATCAGCTTGATCCAAAACTTCCATGGCCCCCATGAGGTTTTCAACAATAACCGGTCAATCCCTACTGTTTCCTATGGTGTGGTCCACTTGACCCTTAGATCTATTTCCCTTTTGGGCTCATGCCCTAAAATGATATATTCCCTTTTCCTTTATCTTAAAAAAGCTTGATAATACTAATTTCCACGCTGCTTTAGAGATAGATTTCACATCTTCACTAATGATTAATCTTTCCTTGAAAATCACCAAAATAAAATAATTTATTTGTGATTCCTTTTAGGAGTATCCATGGGCCAAGTTGGAGCTGCGAAAGGCTAAGATCGGCACGCCTGATACTTAAGAATCAAGGCCTGTGACCTTCCCAAGCCCTTCATAGACCTAGCACAACAGGCCCAAGTCTAACCCTGAAAAAATTTATTTGTGCCCAAGCCTTACCCAAACCCAAAAATTGATGGAATTCTTATTTCTCACTCAAATATATTCTTAATCTATCCTTGATCAAGAAGGGCCACACACGTAGAAAGAAATGAATATGTTTATTTTAGAGGAATGAAACCCATGGCCTACATTCAAGATGGATGGATTTCCTAACCGACAGTTGGAAATGCATATTCAAAGGATATGATGTGTGCACGCATTTGGGTTTGGCTAAAATAACTTGAACCTAAGCTCGACTATAAGACTAATTGAGCCATGAAAGCGAAGTCTAAGCTTAGCCCAAAGTTGGCTCGAGCTGGTTTCCCTTTTTTTTTTTTTTTTTCTAAATCTACTTTTTAAATTCCACCCATTCAAACAAGTTTCAAGAGAAAATCATGGACAACAGTGAAAAAGAAATGAATTCTTCTAATGTGATAGTTTCCTTTCATTGAGAAACAAAATTAGAAGAAAAATAAAAGGACTTTCCCTTGATATACATTGATATGCCATCCTCTAACTGCTTGAGCTTTTAGAGAAAGTGGTTGTTTGACATAGTATTAGAGAGAGTTTGACATGGTATCAAAGAGAAAGGTCTTATGTTCGAATCCCGGAAGTAACATGTATTCTCCTGCGGTGGCTTCCAATGGAATGATTTGAGCTGATTGATAAATTCAAAAGGCATTACATGGATTACCCTACAAAAATCACATTGATCAATGCTATGAATCCTTGATTTGGCCTTATATTCTACCGTGATCATTGTAATATTTGTCAAATTAGTGTGATCTTTTCAAGCTAACCCATGAAATGGGACCGACTCCACCGAGTCAACTCGACTCAAGCAAGTAATTGAGAAACTCATTGTCGAGCAAGAGTAGGTTCTGACTCAATGAACCTCATGAGCAAGGTAGGCACATCGATACCACTCTGCAATTGGAAGTTTTTGTGACACAAAGAAAACCAAACCCTTTTCTGTACTCACTATTGCAAGCCTGTATTTTATTGATTTATAAACTTCTTAATTTAATTATTAAATATCGAGTCCATGTAAGTCAAGTCTTTGGGTTGACTAGACTTGTCTGAACATCCAATGGAGCCATGTTTTTTAATTATTATGGAAAAAGCCACTAATCTCACATGCCAGATTGAGATAAAAAAGAAAAAAAAAGAAAAAGAAAGAAAGGTTCCTATGATGGACAGTATATATGGTTAAAATCATCAATGTCATATCCGCATCACCAGTAGATAAAGCTTACATTAATTTATTTTTCTAGGGCACAGCTCAAACAAGCTCTTGCATCTCCTTTAGCCATACTGCAAGGGCACGCATGTGGCTCTTATCCTCTCATTCATCTTGCCTAGATCAAGAAAAGACCTTTTAGTTGAAGAAATGCCATTGATGAAATGTAATTTCCCAAGGGCATAGATCAAGTAAATCCTAATCATAGGATTTGAAGTTTGTTTTTTTTTCAAAAACCTTGAAAAATATTTGAATGATGATCCATAAGGCTATAAAATCTAAAAATTAAAATTTTAAAGACCTATAGTTTCCGCTGCATTTCGAAAACCCCAGCGCGAAGGCTTGAGGCCCACCAAAATCAGTATTAAGCTTAATTCTTTGGGCACTTGATTTATTGGACTTGAATCCATCCCAATTATTAATCAATTTGAAATCTAGACAGCGGTCCGTTTAAATCTAGCATGCTGTTTTAATAATTAAGTCGAAAACATCAAGTCGAGACAATTTTAGGTGTTCAAGCTATGGTTTAACCCAATTTCAAGCATATATTAGAAATTAGAATGAAATTTCGATTTAGAATGGATGTAAAAGATCCCATCTAAGGTTTGCATGAATTCATACTCTATAATAGAGCTCCATACATTAGCCACTGCTTCCACTAGTCCTGTGGCATTTTATAAGTACATGATTAAATGTCCATGAGTTCCATGGTAGGCCCACTAATAGAAAAATCGCCGATCTGACGTAGGTGCTTAAGAGAAAGTTGTCCAAATGCAGGTAGTGGGACACACACAACCAATGGATGGAACCCTTTCTTTATTCATTTTTTTTATTATTTTGTAACCAATTAATGGATCCCTTTTTGATTCATTTTTTTTAAAAATATTTTATGGTGAAATGAAGCCATTTTTTTTATTAGAGTCACCAACAAATTCGATTTTGGTCAGATACTTAGCCTACCTATTATTATATCCGTATCCAAACACGACCTAGGAAATAGTATTTTAGTTGGATTTGCTCATGACTGTCCAAGAATTGAATCGAATCGAATCCGATTTGATTCTATTTGGTTCAATTTTAAGGATGATCTGAACCGTGAATTGGGTATAAAAGATCGATCCATTTAGACCAAGATTCAATTTCAAACGTAGAATCTATTAAAGAATACTAATTTTAAGAATTAATTAACCAGACAATTAGCCAGTAGTATGAATTTGTGAGATCTTGAATCTGGTGTGGAAGATTGTCTAATATTTATAAGGCTCGTTTGGTTAGAAAATCCTACATAATTGAGATTATGTCTAATCCTGAATTTGGTGGGCCCACACTTTCCTCTGCATAATTGCAATTAGTTGCATTTTTTGTTTTGTTTTGTTTTGTTTTTTCTAAAACTTCTGTAATTGCATTTATGTGAAGGAAAGAGCTACTTAAGTACAGCTAATCTTACATAGGTGAAGAGTCGTGCAAATCCGACGAAAATCCGGCAAGTTGGCGGTGTATCCGACGTACTGCTTTCAAGATTAGGCTTATCACAATTTGGTAGGGTCCACTGCCCACATGGGCCCTAAAATTTTAAAATATAAGTATATAATTAAATAAAGGATAAAACTAAAAATTGGATATTTGGGCACTTGCTTTCTATAATCAACAAGAAATCTGGACCCGGATCCGTTTAAATCTAACTTTGATAGCCTCTGATGGGCCACGTTATTCAGGATTCCTTACATGTGGGGCCCATAGTTCAATGATTCTGATGCCTCGACAATTTCCTAGATTGGACGGTTCAAAACCCTTAGATATTTAGTCCATTTGTTTTTTCATTGAATGTTGACATATGATTTGACCGTCAAAATTTTGGGCCCTAATGGAAGAAGTGGGACCATCCAATCTTGAAGATTTTTTAGGCATCCATCATCCAATGCAAGGGCTATCATATGAACGGTTGGGATCAGTGAATCATAGGGGCCGCGTGTAAGGAATCCTGTGGTCCTCCCTTTTTCTGGACATGTGGTGATGATCTACTTGGAAAGGTTGGTAGGTTCAGGAAATATTCAAAGCTAGAGAGGGTTGCTGATTGGAAAATCCAAGAAGCCTTTGTACAAAGTCGATGAATATAAAATATCTGAGTGGAAATCTCACAGCCACACGTTTGTGGACAGGCAGACTTCAATGGGCTGGGTAGCCCATGGGCCCACCTAGGTGGGCCTGATTGATGCCTGAAGAAATGTGGGCCACAGGTGGGCTTTCTAACAAGCCCCCGTCATTTGCAAATTCAACAGGGTTAGGGTTGAACTGTTTGATATAGATCTCTATCAGCCGTCAGATCGACTTGTTGCTTCGGCCCACCACAATTCAAAGGCTAATCATGGGCTTTCGACACTCGAAAGTTTACCGGGTGGATATGGGTTTTTGGGCTCAAGATCGATCGGGCCCAGTCACATTTACATATAAGTTCACATGTTTTTCTCATGGTGGGCCCACATGTTTTGATGCTAAAGAAAGAAGAACTAAAGTATTTTATTTTATTATAATCCAGGGCGTGCTCTCATGGTACCGGACAAAAGTGGGGCCCACGTGATGTATTCATGAAATCGAATCCATCCAACAGATGTGTGACCTAAAGTGACCCCAGTACACAATCTCAGACCGATGAAGGATCACCGTGCAATGTATCTGCAATCCAGACCATTCAGACCCTTCATCAAGCCTTGATGAAGGTCTGGCCAAAACAACAGGCCGTTTGCAATTCAGATGGGCCCCAATGAAAATCAAGTATGTGCATTCCCTCCCATCTTGTTCCTAGTTCTGTGGCCCATCTAACAGTTGAATCGAGCTGATTTTTTATAATTGACGATAACACGGGCTTAAGCATCTGATGGACAGGTTGGATCTCCTAAATACATCACGCGGGACCCACATCTGTGAGGTACCACCATAAGCTTCCAGTGGTATCAATCAGATCGCACCTCTTTCAAACCCATGAAAGAAAAAAACGACAGCCACCCATCAGAAAAAGGAGATAAGGGTGGTAACATGTGGGTGGTCTGATTGAAACGTGCATGTTAGCCATTTCTAGAAGTGGGCCTAACACCTGCTTTCTGCTGCAAATATCCAACTTCATGTGTCAATATCACATGTGAAGCATTTATCTAATCTGACACCACTGATCAGGTGTGGCCCACCCACATGAGAAGAATCCCCACCTTTTCCTACTACTGAATTTGATAAAAGATTTGATACTCTGGCGGAGTGTAATGGATGAAACACCACCACTTAGAAAATAAATAAAAATTGCCTACGTGGCATATAGGTAACTCAAATTAAGCTGTCCAAATTAAGGTTCCCTAGTTTAGATGCGTCATGGAAAAAAAAAAAGATACTGCTTGTTTCATTAGCTGAATGTCAGATTATTGGACATTCATTGGACGGCTGAAATGAAAACTATCCAACGATCCTATTTCAAGAAATAAGTGTCCACAAATCAGAGAGGTTAGGGCCATTCAATCAATCTGATTTTGAACGTCTGACTCAGCAATAGTGGGCTCCACAACCTCATGCTCTGCTGGAGTATCAAGCAAGTGACTTTCTCAAGTTGCTTTTGAAAATTTTGGATACTTGCGAGGACAGACTGTTTACGCACGGGGCGCATCCTAGAGTTGGTGGACACGTGTCTCCCCACAATGAGACAGGTGGGTGGGAATCATAACAAATCAAGTGATGTGTGCCAAATCCGAGCCGTACAGTAGGTGCTACACCTAATTCTAACTCTATATCCAAAAACTCAGGCCGATCCAAAAATCAAGTGCACCACACCACAGGGAAAAATGTAATATTACTCCTAAAATCTCTAAATACATGTGCTATGGTCCATCCGAATATGGAATGGCCCGATTTTTAAAGGGTCTGTTTATACTGATGTTTTGCATCAGATGAGTTGGTTAGATGGAAAAATCATGTTGGGTCCCACACACAATCTGGAAGTTTCTGTGGTGATTGTCCTCCTCCCCTAATGTTTGGGGCCCCTAATATTTGTATTAGGCTGATTTTTGGGGTCTGGGCCTAAACCTAGGGGGTGAACCTGACGTACACGTGTTGAATGAAACAAACACTTCATGGTGGGTCCCACAGCTGGAACGTACAGTAACTCAGGTGTTCAATGCATGTGATCATTCCTCTTTGGAAATATGAATTGGATTCTGGCCCACCGTAAACCACGCGCATGATTTGCATTTTTGTTTGATGGGCTATAGACTCCCCATCTTCGATCCCCCACCTTTTGATAAATGGTGGGGAATACTTCAAACTTGCATGTGAAGTAGTTGCACTGTAATCCAGGCCGTCCAAATTTCTGATCTACCACAGATGATATTTGTGCCTACCGTTTATAACCCTATGAACGGTTAGGATGGAATATAAACATCATGGTCAGCTCCAGGAGTGGGTTTGTCACGGGAATCTTTGTGGGGCCCACACAACTTCAGACAAAATGGGGCAATAATTGAATGACTAGGATTGCTTGATTAGTATGGTTTTAAATGTGTGCTTCATTTATAGGGTGCGGATTGGGTGCTACCCGAGGACCTAGTTAGAGACAGACGGTTAAATACAACGTGTTTGTTAAAATGTCACAACAAAGGAAAATGTTGAAAAAGTTTGAAAATGTGCTTTGAAGTTGAAATGTGTTTGTTGAAATGTCACAACAAATACAGAGAGTATTTAAATGAGTATAGTGAGATTTTGAAAGAGTATTTCTCACTGTACTCCGTTCAATTCAACCAATACAATGTGAATTTGAACGAATATGGAGAGCATTTGAATGAGTACAATGAGATTTTGAAAGAGTACTCGTTGAATTCAACAAGTACAACGAGCATTGAACGAGTATAGTGAGAAATTCAATGAGTAATAGTATTTTTTTTAATGAAAAAATATTTTTATAACGGTCATGGCCCGTTGCAAAAGGAAAAATTTTCCGTTTTTACAACAGTTATGGCCTGTTATAAAAGTACAATTTCTACTATACTCTTTGAATTCAACAAGAACTCGTTCAAATTTTCTATGTGCTTGTTTAAATTTTATTTTATAAGGGTCATGGCATGCTGTAAAAGGACAATTTTCTTGTAGTGAGTACTCATTTAAGTTGTCACTATACTTGTTCAACTTGTCACTGTTCTCGTTCAAATTCTTCGTGTACTTGTTGAATTTAACGAGTATTCGTTCAAATTCTCACTGTACTCGTTCAAATTCTCATTGTACTTGTTCAAATCCTAACAATATGGGTATTTTTGTCGGAAAATATCCCATCCATACAAGTGAGGTTTAAAAATTGAAATAAAACTTTAGGAAATTTATGTGGAAATAATGGTTAAAAGTGAGGTTTACAGTTGGAAAAATCTTTTAATTTTATATCTAGGCGGTTCATCTATTTTACTGGATTATTTTAAGGGATGAGCCTAAAAATGAAGTAGATCCCAATCTCAAGTGGACCATATGATAAGAAACAATTATGGTTGACTATCAAAACTTATTATGGGTAACAAAAGTTTTGGATCAAGCTGATATCTATTTTTCCCTTCATTCAGGTTTATGTCACCTTATCAAGCGGTTGGATGTCAAATAAACATTGCAATGAGCCTGGGGAAGTTTTTAATGATGGGGCATTCGATCACCACTATTTTCTATAGTATAGTCCACCTAAGAGTTGGATCTGCTTACGACTCATGTTCTAATATGATCTCGCAAAATGGTATAGTCTATTAGACAAACTTATGCAACATACAGAATTTTCCTCCTGAGTTGGCTGCTTAGATTTTTTTCATGAGCTGACTGCTATATTTAAAAAAAGATTTTATTTTCTTTCAATTGTATATGGATATCAGCTTTTGGATCATAGTTGGATCCAAATCCAATCCGAATCCGTCTACGTATATACAGATCCAACTCATTGAGAGCCCTATTTTAGACCTAGCAAATCAGAAATTAGTACCTGTTTTTAACCATTGGATTTCCTGATGTCATGGCCCACTTCTTAACCATGATCATTCATAAGATGTCTTGGTCAAATTCCATCGGTGATGAAGTACAAGCCCCAGTTTCCAAATGTCTACTTAATGCTTGTGTGTATCACGATGCATGGCTAGCATTGTTGGACTTTTTGCGTCCTCGACCGAGGAATTGACCCTTGTTACCGTACATGCGGCAATAATCAAATAATCAAATGTAGGGACGCCGACAGTAGGGAGGTAGCAACTGGTCAGTGCTCTGTAAACCACACCATGACGTATGTGTTTCATCTATGCCGTCAATTCATTTTTACATATCATTTTAGAGCATTAGTTGAAAAAATGAAGCAGATCCAAATCTCAGGTAGACCACATCACAGAAAAACAGTGGTGATTGAATGCCCACCATTTAAAACTTTATAGGGTCCCACTGTAATGTTTATTTGCCATCCAACCTGTTGATTAGGTCATATATATTTTGATGAATGGGAAATACAAATATCAGCTTGTTCCAAGATTTTTGTGGCCCTCAAGAATTTTTTAATGGTGGGAGTTCAATCACCATTATTATTTTCAGTGGCGTTGTCCACCTAAGATTTGGATCTGACTCATTTTTGGATTCATGCCGTAAAATGATCTGGAAAAATGGATGGACGGCCTAGATAAAACACATACATTATGGTGTGTTCCACAGAGACGGACCAGTAGCGACTGGCTACTGGCAGCGTCAGTATGCAATCCGGGTCCCAAAAGTACGTGCTGCGTGCACCCATCCCTTATGCGTATGCAGAATCTAAACCATGAATCTGGCGTGCCTTCTCATTTTCACCGTACATGCTAAGAATCATGCCGATTCTAATCTCAGGTGGGACACACTCTAGGGAGAAATAGTTTGGTATCCAATGGTTGGATTGGATTTCATATAATTATCACAGTGGACCCTTTATAGAAAGAGACAAAAAATGAAGCACATTCAAAACAGAAATTGACCACACTACAGGAAGTGGTTGGGATTAATGCCTGTAATTAAAAACTTTCTAGATCACAGATGTGTTGGATGAAGCTGATACTCAGGGTCATGTCCGTAAATGATATTGCAAAATGATATAATATATATTAGCCAAGATATATCTACATATAGGCATATAAAAAAAATGAAGTTGTAATAGAAGTATTATATTACATATAGCTTTATTGGAACCACTGTGATGGTACCCATTTAGGTAATATTGTATTACACTGTGGAGGAATTTATTCATCTATAAAAGTAATTTTAAAAAGTATTAATTTGATGGCAATTGAATATCAATTCACACAATTCAATATTAATTTTTTACAATTCGCATCAAAGCACGCTTTAGTAGTTAAGAGTAAGATGACATTTTTTTATCCCTGATGATAAGTCCATTACACTTCATTTAGGGCTGCAAATGCAGGACAGTACTGTCATTTAACATGCTAAGATATTCGTAAAGAGGAACCTCAGGTTGGCTAACCACGTAGAGAGAACTAGAAAGAGTCATGCAGTTGTCCAGATCCCATACCACTCAATCCAGATCTATGTGACGTTATGAACAGATTGGATAATAAATAAACATTATGGTGGGCCCTAAGAAGGTTTCAACGGTGAGCATCATTATCACCACTTCTTCCCCTAAGAAGGTTTCAACGGTGGGCATCATTATCACCACTTCTTCCTTTGGTGTGGCCCACTTGAGCCTTGGATCGGCCTTTTTTTTTTTTGTTGGCTTATTTTCTAAAATGATGTGGCAAAATGGATGGACGGTGTGGATAAAACCCATACATCATAGCGGGCCCTACCCATTCCGCGTCCTTGGATCATCGGATTAGGAAGAACCATGGCCCACCAAAGGGAGTTCCCACAAAGTTGACCGTCAGTGACTCTGTTTGGATGCTTGATCGAATTGAATTGTGATAGATACATGACCAAAGTGGTACCAGCTGCACCCCATTCACGTATATCTCGCTCTCCAAAAGAAAAGTTCAGTGGCATATTTCAAACTGGTCCATACCATTCAATCAATACGCCAGCTCATGGTGGTCACAACCAAAAGCCGTGAGATGATTTCCTAACCGTCCAATTTGTGGGCACGCATTTGGACGGTTATCAGAAGTAATTGTTGAATTGATGGATGGCGATGGCAACCAAGAAAAACTATATATTAAAAAAGAGCCATGCTTGCAAACAAAAGAACCCAGATTTACATAATTTGTCGCGATGTACCTGCATGCAATGCATCGTTTCAAACTGAGTTGACTCGGCCGAGTTGCTCCATTTGGAGTAATCAGACTGAAATCGGACGACCTACGGTGAGTCTAACCATTTTGGACATAGTTCTAACAAAATTTTTGTAAACCCACTTAATCTGATTTGATAAGAACCGTAAATATATGATGGCCCACTAAAGTCATACACCCAAAACTCGTTAACTTGGAACTCAGCTGAGTTAACTTGAATCGGTATGATTTTGTGCCAACTTGCTAGCGAAATGCGCTGACAAAAATGACTTGGCAACGATTCAATGAAACCCTTTTGAGTCGACTCACAAGGTTGGCAACTTCCAACCTTTCATGTTGTTTGACATCCAACCCGTCCAATAGTATGTCCGCATCATGAAGATTATCTTTTGAAAAAATCAGCCACATTGTTGAAAGTAAGTGCAACGATGATTGGAGGAGGGAATCAATGGGAAGGATGATGCCTATACTGTTTGAAAGTTATTTAGTACAAGCTGATGAAATTTGATTGGACGACAGATTGCTATTAGAAATTGTGCACTATTTCATTTTAACCATGGATCATCTGAGACTTAGCTTAGCCATAACATAGGGAATATTTTAAAATTAATCTTAAAACCAATAAATTCATATGGTGTGGCCCACATGAGTCTTGAAATATCCTGATTTTTGGGGATCCAGTCATCCTAGTGTGGTACGTTGGATGAGTGGATTGGATGGTACAAATACACCATGGGGGACTTCTCATGTCAATGGTTTTCCACGGTATGGCCCACTTGAGTGTTAAATAGAACTGATTTTTAGGCCCAGTAAAAAACATGGTGGTGCAGCTGATGAACAGGGTGTATCTCATTAACATGAAGTCTATCTGTCCAAATCATCAAAAGTAAGGCCGGTGTGGATCATGCCACGTGCTAAAAAACAGATGGATACACGAAGACCCGTGCTGCACCCAAACGGCTTTCATTTCAATGTACGGGATGATCATATACATTGAACCATATTGTATTGAAATGTGTGGGGCCCACCCATGATGTACAGTTAAATTTGGAATGTTTTGAGTTTTTGATGTATCGCTTTCCTTCCTTCTTTTGCTGTGCATGTGATTTTTCTTGACCTTATGTTACAGAGCATTGATACATGTTTTTATGATGGGCGTCCTCTCCCATTGTCCTCTTTGGCGTGGCCCACTTGAGTTATGGGTCAAGTTGAATTTTTGGATCCTAGGCCTAACACGTGGATGCATATCGGATGGACGGGTGGGATGGAACTCACACATCACGGTGGGCACCCACAGCTCTAACATATGGCAATTACATATCTATGAAATGATCACGTGCATTTTGGCTGTGGGAGAGTTGCGTCCCTCGTGCATGGGTAAATGGTCGGAGAGATGGGCATATATGGAAATATGAAATGTGGGGATGATGCTATGCTGCGCATGGGGTTACAGCTTGCAGGCACCGTCCTCTGACTTTCTACAACAAAAACCATGGGATCCGTCCGTATTTGGATTCTCATGTTGCAATCCTTGCGAGAGGTAAAATAGTAGCCGTTGATTAACATGTACCTGTTAAACTGTCATGCACACCACCCATCTGTATTGGTGTGGCGAAGTTTTTTGGGGCCCACCATAATGTATGTGTTATATCCTTACCGTTCATCCATTTTGCTATATCATTTTAGGGCTATGAGTACAAAAATAGGCAGATTGAAAGCTCAAGTAGACTGTACCACAGAAAGCAGTTGGGATTGAACGGTTCCATTGAAAACTTACTGCGGGCCACAGAATTTTTGGACCAAGCTAATATTTATGTTTTCCCTGCATCCATGCATGCGTGATCTTATGAACAGGTTGGATGGCAAATAAAAATCATGGTGGGCCATAGGAAGGTTTCACAGTGGGCGTCATTATCCCACTGCTTTCTGTGGTGTGGTCCACTTTAGCTTTGGATGAGCCTTATTTTTGGGCTCATGCTCTAAAATGATCTGGAAAAATGGATGGACGGTGCGGATATAATACATATATCAGGTTGGGGATCACAGAACTTTGCCACAGGTCGGTGGTGTGTGCTACACTATGCAATCCGAGTATCTATTGGACGGTTGGAAGCTGCCTATCGCAGGCAAGTATTTTGCGGAAAACGTGAGCTTTGGACGGTTGTAGAATAGTGATGGGAGCTACTAGTTGATGGTGTGGACCATTCATGACCCAGATTACCCAACGACGGAGGCATATTTGAACATCCGAGCCGTGCACAAGGAGGCCCTCAGTTATGGACGGTTCTGATCATCGATCCACTCAGTATGTGGGCCTCAGTGGGCTGCGACATACGCTTGATTCTACGTCGCGACAGTAGCAAAACGGAATCCTCGCAATTCCGCGGCATTAGACACCGCTGACTCCATGCACAGCTAGACTCGTTTTCCACCGGAGCCGGGACTTTTGTGTACGGAAATTGGACGGTGGAGCGACGATCATCGCATAAATTTCGAATTTTGATTCTTTTTACAAATTTTGAAAATCTCGTTTTGGAATACATGTTGTGATCCACGCACACCGTCCATGGACGGCAGGATATTGGTGTATTCTTACCAAAATTCGTGGACATCTAATGTACGGATGAAACATCCAATATTCAGCTGTCCATTCTCAACTTAAAAGTCTTTGATCAAATTTCAGGTGGGCCACAGCATATGAAAACAAATGCATGGCTAGAAATGTTTTTAATTATCAGTTTATTGTGGCCCATCAAAAATTTGAAAAATCTATTTATATAGTAGTTTGCATTGCTCTGTCAAAGACCGTTCATGTGGTGAACCCAATGCTAGATAGTCCACGGACTCGCTTTCGATAGTGACCCCTCAAGTAACCACCTTAGTGCCGGAACAGCTCCATGGACCTTACCATGATATATGTGTTTTATCCACACCGTCATATATTTTTACCAGCTTATTTTAGGACATGAGCAAAAAATATTAGGCATATGCAAATCTCGTTTGGACCACAGCATAGGAAGCAGTAGTGATTTAACGCCAACCATTAAAAACCTTCTTAGGGCCCACTACTGTACTGTTTACTTGCCATCCAACCTGTTTATTAGGTTAGACAGACCTGGATGAAGGGAATACACAAATATCAGCTTGATTCAAAATTTCTGTGGTCCAGGAAGGTTTTAATGGTAGGCCTTTAATCACTATTGTTTCCTATGGTTTGGCCCACATGAGATTTGGATCTACCTCATTTTTGGGCCTTAAGATAATCTGGCAAAATGGATGGACGGGGTGGATGAAACACATACATCATGGTGGGCCCATATAGATTTTCCAGCACCGACACCGTACTGGAGGGGCCACTACCCAAACCCGAGTCCATAGTCCACGGTACGGAAGTTTCCCATGAACGCATGATTTTTACCACCGCTATCTATAGATCATTCAAAACAACGAAAAGAGAATTTTCAACGGCTACAATTCAACTCTAAAAATCAAATGATAGGAACGTCGATGAAGCGTAATTATGGACTAATAGCTTCTTTATTACATTAAAGATAATATGGACCGTTCAAATCACTGGACTACCTCATCATGTGAGCTCCAATGGGTAGCGACGCACGCTGTTTCCTGCTTCGCAACATTCAAAACGAAAAATTTCAGGCAAACGGTGTATGCATCATTACCTGGTTCATTGCAGATTAGCTGGAGGATAGGGAGGGTCATCCAGCCCTTGATCTGGTGGACCACCATGCATATGGACTATCTTAGCCTCTAGACCATCGATCAGAACAAGGATGACAGAAAACCAATGGTCCATAATCAACAAGTGAAAATCACACCAATCAGACGGCTGGGGTCATCGAATCAGGATGACCTTTTTTTGCTATGGTCCGTCTCCATGGTCACTCACCATACCAACAATTCTGACTTCCCTACCACGCGCCGCATGTCTGGTCCATCATCTGCGACTGGTTTGGTAGTCCATGGGACCATTTCAAAATATAGACTTCATTAGTTCTGTCAAAGTAAAACTCCTCAAAGAAGGTTCCTTGCTACTTCCTAAGAGAACAGTAAAATGATGTCGAAACATTTCAGCGGCTGAGATTAAGCAATTACGTCATGTTTTATGGCTGGTCCTGCGATGTTCCAAAAGTCAATGTTCCCCCACCTAACCACGGTAGATTTTCTTCTTCTCTGATGACAACCAATGGTTTCTCGCCACGTGTTGCTTTCAAGATGAATCTCAACAGGTAGGCAGTTCAACGAGGACATCCACAGCTGCCTTGTTTGTCTGGCCTAACCAAGAGAAATATTGGTCCACTTTCCAAGGGCTTTGTATATGGCATGCACTGACGTGGCACACATTTAATCCAATCCGTTCATCAGGTGGGCCACTCTGTTGATATAGCTTGTGACAAAATCAGGCTAATCCACCTATCTGGTTGAACACATTTGTTGGGTGCTTGAACGTTGGCCTTTATTAGGCCACCTATTTCTTCCGGGGCAAATGATGAGTAGACAGGCTGATTTTTTGGGTGGGGCATCTATAATCTGTGACCCTATTTTTTAACGGCTAGGATCTTACACACGTATGTCAATTTGGTACATCTGAGTCAAAAGTCCATTGAATGAACACATAGCTGTGTTTCAATTTGACGGTCAAAATTCAATCCCACGAGAAACCGTAATCGTCATACACGCCGTGTCCAAATGGTAGTTGAAAACCTGAGATTTCTAAATCCTTGAAGGGGGTTTGCTATGTCTACACGCGTGTAAGGCAGCCCATCTACACTCCATGTAAGTGAATCAAGCCATCCATCAGGTGGGTCCCACCTTGTAGATACGGGTATCCAAAATTCAGGTGTGTTTACTGATCTGGCCAGCTACAAGTTTAAGCAACAAATGGATGGATAAAAAAGACTTGGTCAAGTTTTTCTAAGCCGTTGATATTTTTCTGATTTTTGTCTGACTTGATCAGTGGACAAGGGCAAGTACGTGGTAGAATCACGTGATGGACGGTTTAGATCTCTTGCAATTAGATAGAAGAGGGATAAAAAAGATTTTCTGTAGGTTATGAAGAGAGATATCGGGTCTTCCTTACCAGTTTTTTTTTTTTTTTCTTGTATGAGTCGAAAGATCCTAACCATTTGATCATTTTACGATGGGACCATAAATCGGATCAACGGTTTGGATCACAAAATTGGGTTCCCACATGTACAGAATTCTACTTGCCCACACTTGTACTTTGAATCACATCAACGGCTGTCCATTTTTATACTGTGTGGCCCACATGATGAATACATTTGCTTAATTTTCCCATCAGGCATTCCTCATGGTGGGATCAACATTTTGGACGGAATAGATTTTGTATATACTTGCCATGCTGGCATTAATTTACTAGCTGAACGGTAAGTTACGGTGCTAACAAATTACCAAGACATTTGCTAGAATACATCGCGCCGTATTGAAATAGGATACAAACTGATTTTGGACCATTGAGATCCAAGGTGGGACCCACCAGATGGATGGTCACGTCGTTCAAACGTCAAACTAACAGTGAGATTCCTTACATCATAGTCCAGATTATTCTTCATGTTTCACACCGGACCATTTTGTCAAAATCCGGCGCCACGCTTAGGAATTCACGTGGTACACGTTAGAGAGATTGACCGCATGTTTGCAAGATCCAGACCATTCATGAGATGGGCCCCACAGAGGTCTCCCAGCCCCAGGCTAACCGTCCATCCAATGAGTGGAACTGCCTTCATCAGATTTGTACATGTGCAAGGTCCGGTGGTGGAGACTTTTCAACGGTACACTTGTCACAGTGGTATGTCAATGCAGACCATCCAAATTATTGATCCATCTTTGGAACGATCATAGCCGAAAATTATGCTGAGGAAACACTACCAACCGTCAAATTTTTCCCTTAGAATTTGGACCACTGACTAAATGAATGCTCAGGATTTCTTGATCAGTATAATTTCAGAGGTATGCTTTATCTGCAGTGGGACATACAACATGGATGGTCTGAATGTCTGTACAACGGTTAGGATTGCATAACATAAGACGGCATGTCCTTTTGAGAATTGTTTAGGGGCATTTCGGTCACATCGCTTGCATAACTTTGACGGGGTTGTCGACGCTCAACACACGAGATGTAGAAGTCAAACCAAGGCGGTAAAAAGTCACCGCGTCGAGACGCACAAGTCGGCTCGAGCCGATCTGAGACGTAGTCAAACAAGGGAGCTAATTAGGTGAGGGCCCAACATCATACGCCCTGACGTGGTATTTTTGGCCAGCCACGTGTGACAGTCCAGTAGGCTTGACTCCTACCTAACCGGACGCGGTTTCCCCCATGGCCACACCACCAACCAGCTAGCTTTGTCAAAGTTCCATGGGCTCACCTATCCACACTGTTTATTCATTTTATGGCAGGGGCAAAAAAATTAAGAAATCCTTGGCGGACCACACTACAAGAAACAGTGAGGATTGAATGCTTACCATTGGATTTTCGTTTTGAGGCATAGAATTTTGTAACAAGCTTATATTTGTGTTTTCCTTCACCATGGTATACATGACCTTATCAACAGTTTGGATGGCAAATAGACATGACTGTCGGTCCTAGGAAGTTTTTAATGGTGGATGATCAATCAACACTACTTTTTTTGTGGCGTGGTCCATCTAAAACTTGGATTTACTTAATTTTTTGGTTTATGTTCTGAGTTAGTCCCACATAGTTGGATTTACTTAATTTCTTGGTTTATGTTCTAAATTACGTTGGAAAAAGGGAGGATGGTAGAGGGTCACTATGTTGAGTTAGTCCCACATTAGCTGGAGGGAATGATGAAAGGAGCTTCATATACTCTAGGGTCGCTTCACCTAGCTAGTTAATCTTTTAAGTGTGAAACAACATTAGTATCAAAGTAAGGTTATTCGTCCAGGCCCATGCTATGGTGGCACCTACGCCCTAGGACCCACAAGCAAGGGAAGGTAAGTTAAGACCAGTTCTGAGAGTCCCACATCCGCTGTGGGAGAGAGAGTTGCTGGGTTCATCCCACATTGGCTGGAGGGGACGATGAAAGGAGCTTAATATACTCTGGGATCACTCCACCTAGCGAGTTAACCTCTTGGGTGTGACACAACACACTAGCTAGTCAAATTGCATCCCACCTAACTCAATTCGGATTGACAATAACCCTTCTAGTACAAGGCTAGTACTGGTTAGTGTTGGAAAAGATCTGTAGACCCCACCATGATGTATGTGTTTTATCTATGTCGTCCATCCATTTTTGCATCTTATTTTTAGGGCATGACACTACGCTAAAATTGCATTTTTGCGACGGATTTTGAGACGAACATTGACCGTCGCAAAAATTGCTTGGTTTAACGACGGACCTGGTTCCTCGTATTTGAAAATATTCCGTCGCTTTTGCGAAATTAAGGCGGGATTTCGTCGCGGGATTTACCGACGAACATAGTCCGTCGCAAAATTTTAATTTCCGACGAACTTAGTCCGTCGCTATTTAACGACGAATTTGGCCCGTCGCTAATCCCAGCCCGAAAAGATGCCCCCCAAATAAGGTCCGTCGGAAAATAAAATTTAAGAAAAATGAGATACTGAAAAAAACTGATATTTTTTAAAAATTAAAAAATTTGATATTTAAAATAACAGATTTAGTAATTTGAAAGAAAATGTTAAGAGATTTTAAAAACAAAATTGAGAAATTTGAATAAAATTAATATGTTTGAAATTTCTTTTCAAATTTTCACAAAATTAAACATTTTGAAAAAGAAAATTGTGAAGTTAAAAAAGAAATTTGTGATTTTTAAACAAAAAAAGTTGAGAGGTTTGAAAATAAATTAACAATTTTTTAGTAAAATTGAGATTTAGAAAAATAATAAGATTCAAAATATTCAGATTTTAAAAAAAAAATGACAATTTGAAAAAAGTTGAGAAGTTCGAATAAAATTGATAAGTTCGTAAAAAAATTGAAATTTTTATAAAGAAATTAAGATTTTGTATTTCGAAAAAATTAAGAAGTTTGATTAAAAAAATGATATTTTCAAAAGAAATAAAAGTTGAAATATTTGATAAAAAAAAAAAAAGAGATTTTACCGATTTTGAAAAAAAATGTTGGAAAAAAATTGTGGTTTAAATAAAAGCGAGAAATTTGAAATGAGTGGGCCAAATTTATTGGTGGACATTTATTGGATAGTTGAAAATGAAAAATTACACTCATTCAGTTAACTGGTTATCAGATTGGTTTATGCATACATACATGTTCATTAGTGTAAAAAATGAAGGCCCTAATATAATGATGTTAATTAATTGCAAGGAAAATTTATAATGATGAGATTGATCAAATTCTATGATCAAGTCATCCTAAACTTGATCTGAATGGTCAGATATGTTTAGAACGTGGTAATTATTATTGAAAACAAAATTAAGCCCGAATCATATCCGTATAAAAGCCTCTTTAAATGTGTACAATCAATTTGTCTAGAGCTAGACAAATTTTGGACAATCTGATTGGTCCAAATTGAAAAGTAAATGACTTTAGATGTTTAGATTAAATTTCACTCAAATCTAATGGTTAGGCTACAAGATATGGCCCATCATTGATCAATTTTATCTATTTAGTATCTTTCTCATCTTAAACTTGATCAGGGCAAGTGACCAGTCAAATCAAAGTTATTGATGAATATAATAGAGTGAATGTATTAGATTTCCAAATTAGGCCAAATTTTTAGGTCCAAATTGCGCTGTAACTTGTTGACCTTATGAAAACCTAATAAATGTATAGTCATTGGACCCCAAACTCTAATCTAGCCATTGAGAATTTATCTTTTCTAATATTTTCTATTGCATCTTAAAATGATATAAAAGAACAGATGGATGGATTAGATATACATAAAATATATCAGATGGATTGGTTAGTGACAGGGTCACCAGTCAATGCCAAGTGATCGGTGCTCTATGGGCCCCACCATGATGAATGTGTTTCATCCACTCTATCCATACATTTTCGTAGATCATTTTATGGTATGAGCCCAAATTTGAGGTAGATCCAAATCTCAAGTGGACCACATCACAAGAAACAATTTTAATTGAACACCCACTGTTAAAACTTATTGAGGGCCACGAAAGTTTTGGAACAAGCTGATATTTGTTTTTTACCTACATCCAGGTCTGTATGACCTAATTAAGAGGTTGGATGTCAAATAATTAATATAGTGGGCCCTACGAGGTTTTTAATGGTGGACATTCAATCAATACTATTTTCCTGTGGTGTGGTCCACCTGAGATTTATATTTGACTCATTTATTGGATCAAGCACTAAAACAATCTTCAGAAATGGCTCGACAGTGTGGATAAAACACATACGTCATGGAGGGGTCCACAAAGCACCGGCCAGTGGCCCCATAGCCAAGGGGTGCGAATTAGGTATTACCCCAGGAACAGCTTAGTGTGTGTTACCCTAACCGTGTGGGGCCCATCTTGTTGTAGTTTTTATATATCAACACCGTCTATCTCTTTTTTCATATCATTTTAGGATGTGATCCAAAATCCTAAGAAGATCCAAATCTTAAGTGGACCATATCACTAGAAACAGTGATGTATAACCATTAAAAAACGTTTTGTGGGCCACAAAAGTTTTAGATCAATCTGATCTTTATATTTTCCCTTCATCAAGACTTTATTGACATTATCAAGAGCTTGGATTGCAAATAAACATTACAAAAACCTTACGATGGGCTCTTTGGAATTTTTAATGGTGGGGCACTCAATCACACTATTTCTAGTGTTATGGTCCACTTGAAATTTAGATCTACATAATTTTTGGAAAATCATCCTAAAATGGGCCGTAGAAACAGATGGACGGCATGGATATACAAAATATCATCCATGTGGGCCATACGCTGGGGTAACACCCACTCAGCTGTTCCCGGGTAACACCTAATTCACGCCAGAGGCCTCTGGCGCAGATTGCGTCAGTACTCTATGGGGCTCACCGTGCTGAGTAAACTCTGTGGGGCCCACCGTGATTTATGTATTTTATCCACTCTGTTCATCCATCTTAACAGATAATTTTAGGTATGGTGCCAAAAAACGAAGCATATCAAAATCTAAAGTGGACCACACCACAGGGAAAGTGTGAACTGAATATATACCATTGAAAAATTATAGGGGGACACAAAAGTTTTGGATCAAGCTGATATTTGTGTTTTTCCCTTCATCCATGTTCATGTGATCTTATGAACAGGTTGGATGACAAATAAACATCAATGTGGGGCCACTTGAGGTTTGGATATGCTTAAATCATTATTCCCACTGTTTCCCATGGCATGGTCCACTTGAGGTTTGGATATGCTTAAATTTTGGGTTCAACCACTAAAATGAACTGGAAAAACATATGGACGGAATAGATAAAGCACATGCATTCTAGGTGGGCCCAACTGAGTTTACTCCGCACGGTAAGACCGTGCAATCCGATTAACCCATCCCCTTACCCTAAAAAAATCCCCAAATCCTCATTCCCTCCTCTCAATCGTCTCCCGCCCCTCCTCTCTCTCTCTCTCTCTCTCTCTCTCTCTCTCTCTCTCTCCAAAAATCGCCATTGCAGCTTCCAAGCTTCGACGCCTCCCATCCCCGCTCCCGTTGCAGCTTCCAAGCTTCGACGCCATTGCAGCTGGTATGAAATCTCTCTCTCTCTCTCTCTCTCTCTCTCTCTCTCTCCAACATTGAATGTTGAAACCCTAATACGGATCAAGACCTTTCAATCAGTGCGATTTTTGATCTGTGCCACATCGCAGTGGGCCCCATACGTGGATCTTCTACTCCGTTTGTAGCAGGGATATATGGGTGTGTGGGCAGAGCGAACCTCTTACTTCCGACCATCTATCATTAGATTTTCAATGGTGTTGAGTATTTTGGATTGCGTCGGTGGGGCCGCTGAAATCTTTTATTAACGAAGGATGATGACGCACAACCCCTGCACACTAGCTTATCTTGCTTCATGGTTTTTCTTGCACATAATAGGAGATCCCAGCCATTCCACAGCTGGGCCTCATCTTGATGATTACCTGAAATGGAAAACATGTAGATCCACTCATCAGGTGGGCCACGCCATTTAAATCAATGGATGCTAAGATCTTGCTCAATGTAGACTTTTGAGCCACCTGATGAGTGGATCAGCAGGATCTACTGTCAGATGATCTTTAATGATGAGACCACCATTGGCATGGCTTGCATGTGACTCTCATAATATTTTAAAGATAGATTTTGGAGGCCTGTTTCTGTAGAAGTCTTTGGAGTAAAACTCTTTTCTTTATTTCTTCCTTTTATGCCTCTTTGGATGGGTTAAATTTTTTTTTAGAGAAAATGGTGTTTTCAGTCATTATTTCTAGGAAATAATAAGAAATGAAAAGTCGTCATTTTCTTTTATTGCTTTTTGATAAGATTTTTTTTCTTCATTTCCAAATTTATTTTTTGTAAAAAAAAGTAATTTTACTTGAATAATGAGGGTGGAAAATGTGCGCACTAAAGATGGACTGTGGCACATGTTACATTGTGACATGTGGCACATGTAATGCATTGGCATATGTCGGATGGTTGAAGATGCACGATGCATGTGTGACACAATGGCAAATGTTTAATGTCTTAAGATGGATAATGACACATTGGTACATATGAGGCACTTGAAGATAGATGATTTTATATTTAAGGTACTTGAAGATAACAGGTCGCACATATGAGTGCTAGGAAGGTGAGCACCAGCACATGTAACGACTGTGTGGGGGCACTTTATAAAAAGATGAATTATTTTCTCTCATTTTCCTCAAATTTTGAAAATGAGATTTCTTATGTACGATTCCAGAAAATGTACAAAAAAAAAAAATAATTTGGACGAATTCATTTGAGTTATTTGTATGCCACGTAAGCACTTTCTGTGTATTATGTATCCATGCCGTCCATATGTTTTCCCAGATCATTTTAAGGTATTATCCAAAAACTGAAGGAGATTCAATTATCAGGTGGACCAGACCATAAGAAACAGTTGCGATTGCCCGTCCTACCATTACACCAGAAAACAGTGGCGATTGAATGCACACCATTAAAATATTCCTAAGGCCTATAGTAATATTTATTTTCCATCCAACCCATTGATAAGGTCAACTAGACTTGGATAGAGAGAACGTATAAAGATATGATTGATCTAAAACTTTTGTGGTCAACAAAAAAAAAAAATCAATAGTCATTCGCCACTATTTTCAATGGTGTAGTACACTGACATTTGGATCTGCTTAAGTTTTAGTACCATGCCATAAAATGAGCTGGAAAAACAGATGGAAAACTGTAGCCACCTGAGTATTGCAACATGTGGGTAGGTCACTATGTTTTCCTTGGATGGGTGGCTAATTTAGTCAGTTACATAGACGTACTCATTCCGGACCTAACTTATACACAGCAGATGGCTTCCACGACCCCATGCAAGAATTGGATGACGGCAGAAAAGGTGTCCCCTGAATACTTGAGAGGTGTTGCAACATTCCTAGAGTTCACAAAACAGAATTCAGATGGTGTTGATTGGTACTGTTGTCCTTGTGTCAAATGTTGTAATGTGCATGGGAAGAAGCCATTAAAAACAGTTTGCGATCATTTGGTTTTACATGGCATAGATAAAACATACACGACCTGGTTTCTCCATGGGGAACAATGTCCCAATGAAGGTGCGAGTACATCTGCCGATAATCGTAACGAAGATATGTTGCCCAGAATGGAAGATTTGGTGAATGATGCTTTTGGTCGCTTTCAACCCGATGACTTAGATGCATGTATGAACGAGGTTAATAATGAAGATGGTACTCAACCTCAAGATGACTTAGATGATGATTCCCGTTACAAGAAATTAATAGAGGATGCAAAACAACCCTTATACCCATCATGTAAACCCGAGCATACAAAGTTGTCTGTGACAGTGAAGTTGATGAGCATGAAGTCTAGGTATCAGTGGTCAGACAATAGCTTTACAGAGTTATTAAACTTGCTTAAGAAAATCTTGCCAAGCGAGAACTCTTTGCCGGATAGTATGTATAATGCGAAGAGATTGATCGGTTCATTGGGTATGAACTATGAGACAATACATGCATGTCGTAACGATTGTATTCTATACTGGAAGGAGCACGCTACAAAGGATAGATGTCCAAAATGTAGAACAAGCAGATGAAAATTTGATGGAGTTAAAAGGTTAACTGCCCCAAAGGTACCGTGTAAAGTGCTAAGGTATTTCCCATTAACCGCGAGGTTAAAAAGACTTTATAGTGTACCGTGGATTGCAGAGAACATGATATGGCATTCGAAGTCGGTTGGAGATCAATGTCACATGCGTCATCCTGTTGATTCATCTATGTGGAAGAATGTAGATGGAAAGTTCGATGATTTTGCTGCGGAGCCACGTAACGTTCGGTTGGGGCTTGCAACGGATGGATTCAATCCTTTTGGGAATTTGAGCAACTCACATAGTTGCTGGCCTGTTATGATTGTTACGTACAATCTTCCACCTCATTTATGCATGCAGAAGGAGTTTACAATGTTAACACTTTTGATCCCCGAAAAAAAAGGTCCAGGACATGACATTGACGTCTACTTGCAGCCGTTGATTGCAGAGTTGATTGAATTGTGGAATGGATCTGTAACATATGACTCGCATAGCAAGAGCAGGTTCACAATGAGGGCAATTTTGTTATGGGCAATACACGATTTTCCGGCATATGGACATCTTTCTGGTTGTAGGACAGGAGGAAAGTATGCATGCCCTGTTTGTAGTGAGGAGACAGACTCAGTCTGGCTTGAACATAGAAAGAAGTTCGCTTATATGGGACATAGAAGATTCCTGCCACTTAATCATGACTTCAGGACGAAAACAACTGAATTCAATGGGAAGGAGGACACAAGGAAGATTCCAAAGCGTATGAAAGGTTCTGATGTACTACGTAAAATGAATAATATTAAAAAAGAGTTCGGAAAGCAAGTAGGAAAGAGTAGGAAGAAGTCCAAGGATGATGAGCACAGCATTACTGCTTGGTCGAAGAGATCAATCCTTTTTTATTTGCCATACTGGGAGCATTTACCCATTCGCTACAATCTGGATGTGATGCATGCTGAGAAAAACGTCACTGAGAATCTCATCGCAACGATCATGGACATAAAGGATAAGACCAAGGATGGTTTACAAGCCCGCAAGGATCTTCAGGCTATGAATATAAGAAAGTCATTGTGGCCTAAAGAAAGCAACGACATGGTGTTCTTACCCAAAGCTCGTTTCACTTTGTCCCGATCTGAAAGAGACTTATTCTGTCGAACCTTGATCGATTTGAAAGTTCCCAAAGGGTATAGTGCAAATTGGACACATTGTGTCAGTATGGAGGATAACCAACTTAAGGCCCTTAAGTCGCATGATTATCACATTGTGATGCAGCAATTGCTACCGGTATTGTTGATGCACTCGTTTTTAGGGAAAGATAAACCACTGCGCTCCGCCATTTGCGAATTGTCAAGATTCTTCAACGTCATATGTTCGAAAGTTATTAATCGTGAGGAGCTTTAATATATGAAAGACAAAATAGTGGTAACATTATGTGTATTCGAAAAATACTTTCCTCCATCTTTTTTTGTTCCCATGACACACCTAGTTGTGCACCTGGCGGAGGAGGCACAACTTTGTGGACCCGTTCGATATAGGTAGATGTACCCTTTTGAGAGGTAACATAAACTATCAGCATTGAATTAAATTTTGTTACAATAGCCTTTTTCTATCGATATCTTATTTTAACACTTATCAGGATGATGAGAACATACAAAAAGTATGTGATGAATCAAACTTATCCAGAGGGTTGTATTGCGGAACGCTATATACTAGAGGAATCTATGATGTACTGTATGGACTACATGCCTGAGAAGAAGCTAGGAAGCCATAAGCAAGTACGAAAGATATTCTATGATGAGGGTGATGAGAATGTCGATAACTTTCAAATCAACAAGAAAGCAAAAATCCATCTTCTTACTACGGTGCAGTATCAACAAGCACGCAGGTGGGTTTTACAACATCACGCTGAAAATGCTCAGTGGGAGGGGTAAGTTAATGAAATCGTTTTCTTCTATCCTTAATGTTTTTTAAAATGGCTTAATGTAAATAATAAAATTATTTATATTCTTTGGTATGTGACTTGTAGGAAGTACAATGTATACCTTCAGTCTCAAGCATGTAGGGGACAAAATCGGATGGGCAATCCGTCAGCAGAAAAACAAATGGACTATAACACGTGGTTAAGGGATCAACTAGAGAATGAAGAAATGTCACAATTTAAGAGAATAGCTATTGGTCCTAGCTTTAAAGCCACATCGTATAATACATACTCAGTAAATGGATATGTTTTTAGCACAATAGACTCCGAAAAGAACTCTACAACACAAAACAGCGGGGTCTCTATGAAAGCATTGACTAGGTTCAGGTCGAGTGCCAGGGATAGGAACATTGTAGAACAGGAAGCCACCTACTATGGCATCCTTAGACAAATTCTCGAATTAGACTACTTTGAATTCAAGGTAACATTATTCTACTGTGATTGGGTGCATATTGAAGATAAAACAAATGGATGTTATGTAGATCCCGAGACGAATTTGATATTCGTCAATTTAGGAAGGTTCAGAAGGAACATCAAGGAAGATGATGAGCTGTTTATTCATGCATCTCAGGCAGCTCAGGTCTTCTACTGCAAGGATCTAACAAGAGATGACTGGCATGTTGTTTTAGATGTTCCAAAGCGGCTGACCAAGGATGCATATGCATTTGAAGATCCGCTAGTATTTGAGGCTAGGTTAATGGCAGGTTCTTCAAGCACTTCATTAACAGACGATTTAAATGAAGAAGATGAAGATATACAAGAAGGGTCATATGTAGAAAATGAAGCAAGTACCTCACGTCATCGAAAGCGGAGAAGAAATTAATCATTTTCATATATTATTTTAAGTGTCAGGTTGGAAGTAATGTGAATTCCATTTATTATATGAGATTGTGATCTTTTTACTTTTTTACTTTTAGCTTTCATATTTACAAAAGCATGCTTTCGAACTTAGTATTGAAGTCACGGGTGCAATAACACTCTTGTACATCCAAGTGTGCTGCATGATATCTAATCCATCAATCAATTTAGTCCACTTTGTACATGTTTTTCCAAAAAAAAAAAAATGTCATTCAACTAGCAAGTGGGTGCTAATATTATTTTGCAAACAATAACACATATCAACCTTTCATTATTAAAATTCGTATAATATATAGCAACAGCTTAAATGACTAATATTTTGAATTTTTTTTTGTAGGAATCATATCGCATGCAGGAACTTCTTCAACTTCTGCCCCAGGAAGCAACACAAGGAAGCATGTCGAAATCATTTATGCTGGGCAATCTATTGGACCAAACGGAACTTCTTTCTCCTCATTTTTAGGGAATGTGACCAGGACACATTGTCCAATTACATATAATGATTGGCGTGCTGTACCTGATACAATTAAGGAGAATGTTTGGTCTATCATTGTGGTAAGCATTGAAATATTTGAAGGTTACTTTTTAATTTTTATAATGTACTTACCATTGATCTGTTGTCGATAATGAAATATATAGGGCACATATGACATTGACAGTAAGCACAAAAAAGATATAATAAAGAGAGTAAATGGAATGTGGAGGGATTGGAAGCATGAATTGCGAAAGACTTATGATAAGTTTGATCAGGATGGAGAAAGAAAAAGAAATTGTCCCAATAGTGTGAAACAAGAAGAATGGGACAAATTCGTTGATTTGGAATCTACAGTAGATGCAAAGAATCGTCGTCAAAAGGGAAAGTATTCCAGAAAAGAGTTAAAGTACCCTCAACTGTCTGGTAGACGGGGATCTGCCAGGACGGAAGAGTTGATGGTAATTTGTAACATAGTTTCATTGTCTTTAAAATCAATTTAAAATCAATTTTCTTTATAATCACGTTAACATGATTTGCCTTCTTAAATTACAGTGAAATGAAAATCCAAATGCTGTTATCACTAGAACAGACTTGTTTCTGGCCACACATACTAGATCTGATGGGTCTTACCCCACACAAGAGCTGAGTGACGCAACTGGAAAATTGAGAGAGATAATTGCGAGCGACCCGGCTAGTATAAGGATAGATTTAAATAATGACCCAGTTGCACAGGTTTTTCCCTCATCTTCATCACTTTTACATACACAATTTTTTATATCCTTTCTCTTACTAATATACATGCATCACAATTCATGATGGATTATCATCTAGGTTTGTGGTCGTGATAGAAAGGGACGTGTGAGGGGGTTGGGCAATATTTCAAAAACCACTATTATTGCTTCAACCCCCTACGTGGAAGAAATTCGAGCCAAGAAGAATGAAATTGATGACGTTAAAGCATCAATGACTGAATTGAAAAAGGAGATGGCAGAGCAACGGAACGAGAATAAGAACATGTATAAAAACATGGAACAACAGATCATTGAACTTAAGCAGCAAATTCTTAGCAATGCTCCATTGACAATGCAATGCTCCCTTGGGACTGCAGCATCGCAGGTACTGCAATTTTTGTGACAAATTTGCATCATTTATTCGTTATTTAAGATAAATGTAACATCATTAGTTACTCCACGAAAATGATAAAATTATTTATTGTAGGCCAATCTTCGATCCGGCGAGGCTTCGGGTCTTCGAGGAGACTCAGCCCCTACTCAGCGTATGGAACAAATTTATTCATTAACAAATATGCGTCGTTGAGTTGTTGGGCGTGGACGGATAATTACAGATTATGAGACCAATATCCCTTCAGAATGCGTGAAGATCATTTTAGATGCAGTCGATGATCCTAGTGCGGATGTCTTTGATGAAGTTGGTGACAGAGCATTGGGGGATTGCGATCTGGGTGAAGTTCTTATTTGGCCTAGAGTCTTGACGAGGCCATGTTAAACCCTTCTTAATTCCTAAACAAGCTAGTTTATTTTGGAGGAATTGTGGCAAACTTGATATTATTTTGGATTGTTTGACTAAAACTTAATGTTGGATTATTTTAATGCTTTTGGATGGTGACTTATTTTGGATTATTTTAGTGATTTTTGGTATGTAGTCGTTTGTACTAGACTGTATGGTGCAACCAGAAATACTTTTCTTTAACTTCTTGCAGTGTGAAACTTCATTCAAAGTTGTTTTCGAAAGATATACAAAGGAAAAGACACTCATCGAGTCCTATTAAAAGGTAAAATAAGTTAGCTTTTTCCATTCCGACTTGTTGATTTCTTTTGGTATTTTATTTTCTTGAGATCTTCTTCTTATTCTTACAATATAAATGTTTGATTCAACATCGGTATGAACTATTTGACTGGACCTTTGAAGACTTTAGATGGCTTATCTATTGACTCAGTAAAATGTTCTGATTTGAAAATTAAAAGAACTACGTAGTGGCTTGATCCCAAATCACTTTTTTGGGTACGTAGGCAGCCGTTCGAACTAGTCTGTATCGGTGCAGCCACATTTTTTTCTTTCTTTTTCTCATCTTGCAGTGTAACAACAGAGGGGATGATATAGCATGGGTTTGGTTGCAGCAATCATCATTTTAACATGGGTTTGGTTGCAGCAATGTGTCTGGGAATAGACTGAATGGAACCATTCCATGTGCATTCCAAAAGCTTGAGAGCATGACAAACTTGTGAGTCCGATCCTGTCTCATTGGAATTTACATTTTTCATTATATTTTCTTGTGTTTTCAATGTAGCTAAAAATGTGTGCATTTGTGTGCATGCTTGCGTTTTCAATGTAGCTAAAATTTGGATGACTGAGAGCATCTGATGTATTGATTTTTTTGGGCATAGTCTAGCCTCGTTAGGGCCCATCAGATCAACAGTTTGGATGACTAAGACATGGGGTCCATTTTTCCATACTGAGGGCCGTATGATACTATGCTTACCTTGAAGTCATTATCCAATGAAACAGGTCTGCAGTGGGGAACAGCAGAGCAATGGCCTTTAATTTCTTTGTCTTGAAACAGGTGAATTGAAATGGGAAGATAGAGAGTGTTTGATTTACCTTGACATTTAGCATCTAATATTTCAAAGCTTCTTTATTTTACAGGATTCCTCTGTGCTGGCTCAGTTGAGATGGCTTGATGTGCGGCTGCCAATTCTTTACACTTTATCTTAGCCTGACAGAATTTTCTGCTCCAAAGTTTACCTAGCCTCAGCTTGATCTTTGCAAGTAGAGATCTCCTCCCTATGCTTTTTCTGCTAATTATGAAATACATGCACAGGTGGTTTGAGTCTATAGCTCAATGGTGGATAACATTCATTTCAAAGTTGAGGTATTAGGTTTGATGTGTATTATGTTGGCATGTGGGGTTTTTTCTAGTCTATAATATGGTTTAAATGAAAAAAATACCTTCTCCTCACTGTTTGAAAATGGTTATAGCATGAACAGAGAGTTCAACTTGTATGTTAGATGAGTAAACACATCTACTGTATCATGCAGAACTCACAGTCCATTCTCCAAATAGTTTGGTATTCTTTGAAAGGAAGGAGAATTATACAATGTGTGGCTTGCTTATTGACAGCATGCATGGGAACATGAAGACAAGTGTGGCTGTGGTTTGGTAATTTAGACCATTGTTCTGTAGTTGTATTTCTCTTCTTAACCATCTATGTTTAGGCTAAAAATCAAAAGGTTAAGAATGTTCTACTGTGAAGATTGGGTTGGAAACGTGCCTTTGTTGTGAGTTTTGATATTTTTATATACTTTTTTTTTTTATTGAAGTAATTGGAAAGATATTGATGTGTGGGACTCATGAGTTTCTTTTCTTTAGAAAATTTTTGTTTCTTTAGAAATGATTTGCTGATTTTTTTGGCTATCTGTATCTGTAGGCTCGGATCATGGTGCAAAGGCCCTCCCTGACCTGTAAATCTCTTTCTTTTTCATTTTCTGAGATTTGGATTTTCTTTCTTTCCCATTTTTCAGTCTTCTTGTTTTACTGTCTTTGGGTGATTGATCAATCTGATTTTTTTTTTCAGATCAGGCCCAAGAAACCTCAGTGTCATTCCAGATAATTGTATAAAATCTCCTCCCACTGGTAGGTTTTGGAGTATCTTTTCAAAACTTTTGTTAAATCTTTTTCCTTCTAGGGTGACTAATTGATCCGAGTTATTTGGGTCTTGTTTCAAAGCAAATGCAAGAGACACCAAATCAAAGAAAAGAGTATGCTTAATAGTTTGATTGCATTGACACAGTTACTATTTTCCCTCACCTGGCCATTGGAATGAATTGGTTCTTGCCTATTAAGGAGTAATGGTTGCCAATGTTGTCATTGTGAAATCTGTCAAAGTTCTAGTTTTAATTGATTGGTAATCTTTAACTGATGGAGCATAATAATTTCGGTGGGGTTGATGAATTTGCAGGGACGAAACCAGATCCATTGGTAGAAGGCAAGCACTTGTATTTTCACTTCTGTTTCTTTAGTTGATAATTACTTTTCAGCCCACTTCAATTGAAATGCATGGATTTCATTAATTTCATATCTTCTTTTTCTGTTATTGGGAGTGTGTAGATGAGTAGTGATCACGCCATGCAGCCCATTTCAGGACATCTGGTGGGCCCCTCACCATCAAGATGTCGAGAGAATTTGGCTGGTCCACTTATCTGGTGGGCCGCTGAGTCAAGATTGGTGGTCGGATGCATCTGTGGCCCGCCATGATGAGTGTGACTGGCTTGGGCAATGCTCCAGGTGATCTTTCTTGGTGGGGCCCACCTTTTGCATGGGGTACTTGCTTAGCATGCTTTGAGCTGTTTGTGATCATTACTCGATGGAGATTGAGATATTGTTTGAAGAAATTAATGCTTGCTTGGACTTGAATTCTTCTTGAGGAAAGAAAATGAGACTTTCTTGGTTTGTCCTGTCTCGCTGTTGGAGATGTTGATGAATGGTCATGAAATCTTGGCCGTCCATGTGGTACCATGGACAACCCATTTATTGAAAACCACACCAATTGGAAGATCCTAGCCAATCTTGTGAATGGAATTTTATTTTTGATTGTGTCCCGTCCATTAATTTGAAGGCTGTAGATAGATAGGATAGGATTGCTCGAACGATGTGATTTTTCTACTGAGGGAAATTCAACCCCACCTGGTGGATGGTTTGGATTCACCAACTGTACTGCAGCCACATGTACAGTGGTGAATCTTGGTGAACCAAGATGAGTTCATCACAGAGGCAGAGACATCTATTAGAATAGAATTGTACAAAAGAATGTGATCCAACAACATTCAGCGGCCTTTTTGTTGATTGGATGATGAAAGGTCACAAATCAGGACAGGTCATCATCCCTGATTGTGTAAAAAATGATATTGTCTTATGATCTATGATCTGATTTATTCTACTTTTTGAGTTTCCCAATAGCTCTATGCCAACCTTGTCTCAATTGCAATAGTGTTTCGCCCACTTGATATCAAATCAGACCATTCACCATTCCTTTTTGTTTATTGGATGATGAACAGTCACAAATCAGGATCAATCATCATCCCTGATTGTGAATAAATTATATTATGTTATGATCTATGATCTGATTTTATGATTCGATTATTCAACTTTTTGAGAACATTGATCATAGAAATTCTCATTTGAGTTCAGAAATGATCTATGCCAGCCTTTTCCTCAATTGTGATTGTCTTTTGCCCACTAGATGTTAAATCCAGACCGTTCATCATTTTGTATTGTTTGGATGAGGAAAGGTCACCAAATCGGGACTAGTCATCATCCCTGATTGTGAAACAATGATAGTTTCTTATGATCTATGATCTGATATTCTGATTTGACTATTAAACTTTTTCGGAAAATTGGACATAGAAACTTTGTTTTGACTTTGGCAATAGCTCTATGCCATCTTTGCCTCAATTGCAGTAGTCTTTTGTCCACTATATATCAAATCCAGACTGTTCATTGTTCCGTTTTGTTTGTCGAATGATGAACGGTCACAAATCAGGCCCGGCTATCATCCCTGATTGTGAAAAAAGAAAAAGAATAGGATCTTGTGATCTATGATCTTATTTTTTATTTGATTATTCAACTTCTTTTAAAAGATTGGTCATAGAAAGTCTTTTACCTACTGGATATCAAATCCTATATATATATTACAGACATATACTTACAATAGTTTTGTCACTCCACTAACGAAATACTCGGTGTTTGAGATTTTTAATTTTTAATTTTAACTTGCCTGATTCCTTTTGTTAGGGAAATCTCAAATTATGATCATTTGAAATATGCTGTTTGATGACTTCAAAAGATCCGTTTTTCATAGTGGTAGAATTCAATGAGGAAAAAAGAACCATGATTTTTTTTTTCTTAAATGGGGTATGATGCATTTCTATTACTTGTGGAAGATTCGAAAGCTGAAGCTTTGAGTTCAGTTCTGTTTGTTGCATGTGATAGTTTACACATGTAGCTTATGAAAAATTCCTTCCAGTATATTAACAACTGCCGGCATCTACAATCTTGTATTCTATAGGAGGAAGAGCTGAAGAAAAAGTATGGGGGACTTCGACCCAAGTTACCTCCAATCCAAGTAACTATCGTTTCTCTTGCTTGTAGATTGGTTTCAGTGATGCTGACTACATTTATATGCTTATCGGTTTTGGATTTCTATTTTTATTTTCAGATCAGTCCACGCTCTTACTTCGACTCTGTTGACTAAAAATTTCTCTGCTTGCTGGCTTTGTTTGTGAATGCTCTATCCAAAGAGGATCATATGGTGGGCCCTTGTTTGGGTTTTGATTTCCAACAATGAGCCCTTATCAGTACTATTTGGGTTTTGATTTCCAACAATGAGCCTTTGTTTCAGTGATCCAATATGTAGGTAAGACGGAGCCTCTTGATTTATGGAAACTGCACCAAAGAAGAAGAAGAAGAAAGAAAAAAATAAAAATAAAAATCCGAACTATAGAATTTTCCAAATGGTTCATATGGTGGGCCTCATGGTGCTTCAGAGGCACCCCAGAATTCTCCTCCATTGCCCAATTGGATGATCCTATTTAGTCCAATTGGGCACCACTATTTGTTTATCAGTTCCTTGTAGCCATCAAAATTGTTATCTGATAGGGGATATATAGGGCCACAGCACCATCCCATGGTGGGTGTCCAATCGTTCAATGGTGTAGATTACTGAACCCACCTACCTTGTGGGGTCCCAAACAAATGTCATCTCTTTCAATCAAGCACCATAGAATGCCTACTTTGACATATATACTATGGCCTATTACTTTCTGATAAGACTTGATTTTTTTAATTTGAAATGCAGATATTGATGAGTGCAATATAGGGAGCAACCTATGTATGTCGATAACTGCTTGCAAGAACAGAGTTCCAGGATATGCTTGTGTGTGCCCAAACGGGACTATAGGCGATGTTTTTAAACTGAGAAATGGATGTCATAAGCCATTTCCACTGCCCCAAGCTATCCTAGGTTAGAGATAACTCCTATTCCTTCTAATTAATCATCGCTGTGAGGATTTAACCAAGTAAATAGAATTGGAGGCCGTATACAAGGTGCATGCTGATTGACGTTTTCCAAATGGCATCTATCCTACTCACAAGATTGACAAATATGTTGATCAATCTGGACCCAACAACTAACAGACCACCCCATGGAGAAGCCAATGGTAAAAGTGCAGCAGGAGTTAGCTTTTCTGGACATTCAGCCCCAATAGCTACTTTTCAGACCATTGCTTTAAAATTTTCTCAAATATTCGAAAGTGGGAGGTGGGTAAAAGAGATATGAACTTAAAATCAGTGCAATTTTGGGGATTTTGTTCTTCTGATAGTTGGTTCACTAATCAGACACTCCAGATCCATCACCAAAGTGTACAAATCAGAGTGAGCACACAAGACATTAAACTTAAGAATTTTGGTAAATTAGGAGAAGCCTTAGTAGCCCAGTATTATAGATTCATATTCACAACCAGATGTTGCGCTTCAAGCGTCCATCTTGAATGGACTTCCAAGAACATGCTCTTGCTGTGAGTAGCGAGCACCCCCTCCTTGTGGGATACTCACCATGCAGTTCAAATTTAAGTTTATCTCAAATCACCAATTTGCAGAATCCCATTTGTACAACCACTTAACACACTCGATGATCTTCTTTTCTTCTTCCCTTGCAGCAACCTCCGCATTTATTGTGTTTTGGATACCATGTCTCACTTTTTCGTACTGGGTTCGCAAGAAGAACAACGAAACAAAGCTCAAAGGCAAGTACTATCAACAAAATGGAGGCTTCTTGTTAAAAGAATGTTTCTTTTCTAGCACGGGTACCTCTAGGAAAAGCACTAAGAGCTTCAAATACAAATTTATGATTATCTTTTTCACTACACGGAGATCAAGGAAAGCCCGATTAAGATTTTGATTCTTAATCACATATGTGAAGAAAACATTATGTATGTTTCATATAACTTTTGTTCTTACATTATAATACTGATACTCTTTATGTTTTATATTCTGGATTTTGCAGGTGGACCAGTTGATGGATTTGCTAACATATGAGGTGGAAGTAGCTACAAAGGAAAGATTAGAAATGAAGGCTAGCTTCACGTATGGTCAAGAGATTGGTTTCAATATTGGGAACAAAATAAAGCCTAGTTGCTCATTCTATGGAGAATGGTTCACTTCAATGTGTAGATTTGTAACAAATATTAATATTATTTTTCACTAGAAATGTAAGGACTTTAAGTTTCATATATGATATAATTATGATTTGTTAGGTTTTAATTTTTTTTTTTTGTTTTAAATAATTTGGATGACTATCAGGTGCAATAGATTCAAAAATAAATTCAAACGTAATAGGTGTGCGTTCAGAAAATTTAGCGACGGATCAAACCCGTCGCTAAAATTCCTAAATAAACGTCGCCCATAAATTTAACGACGGACCAATTTACGTGGCAACAATTTTGTACGACGGACCGATGTCCGTCGCTAAGTCCGTCGCTTTACATAATTTAGCGACGGACGTAATTCGTCGTTTAAAAGCGACGGACGTAATTCGTCGTTTAAAATTGGCCACTTAGCAAACTGCGACGGCCCATGCGACGGACCAAGTTCGTCGCTAATACAGATTTGCGACGGACCAAGTTCGTCGCTAATACAGATTTGCGACGGACTTGGTTCGTCGCAAAAATGCGATTTTGGCGTAGTGTGAGCCCCAAATCTTAAGCAAATCACGCTGTAGGAAAAAATTGTGATTGAATGCCCACCATTAAAAACTTCTCCAGGGCTGCAAAAGTTTTGGATCAAGCTGATGGGAAATAAGCATTATAGTGAGCCCCATGTATTTTTTTTAATGGTGGGCATTCAATCACTACTGTTTTTTGTGGTGTGGTCCACCTAAGATTTGGAGCTACCTCATTTTTGGGCTTATGCACTTGAATGAGCTGGAAAAAAAAAGGGATGGGCAACATGAATGAAACATATACATCATTATGGAGCCCACAAAGCTTTTCCCTCAATATTAGGGGGTCACTACTGAATTCAGTACCAAATTAGTGGGTATTGGAAAAGCCCTATGGGACCTACCATGGTGTATGTGTTTCAACCATGTCGTCTGTTATGGGTGAATTCTGGCTTGGACAGCCGAGGAGATTACAGGTCATGTTGCATGCAAGACTGTATCGAGTTGGTCGTCCTCGACACGAATGAGTTCGGTCCGAGGAGTTATCAGCTCGGATTGACAAGCTATAGACCTCTGAATAAAGCTTATCACAAAACGGACGACTTATCGCTTATTCGGTTAGAGCGTAAATCTCTCCAAGAATACCAGAGAATATCAAGATGTTCCCCTTTATCAGCCAAAACATCAGTCTTCATTCCATCCACGTTCCTTCGACAGCTATAAAAGGAGGAGCCAGGTGTCATCAAAGGTAAGAAAAAAAATAACGAGAAGATTTTTCTAAGAGATCGCTAATTAGGCATTGGAGGGCTAATGGTCAGACCCCCGACCACCCCTTAGCCTTTCCTTCCTTTTTGTAGGACTAAAGACAAGACCTAAACTGTCTACGACGATCGTCCCTCAATTCCAATCAACCCTTAGGTGGAATTGTATCCACCTCGTCTATTACAAAATCTCGGTAACAACATCGTCCATCCATTCTCCTAACTCATTTTAGGCATATCCAAATCTCAGGTGGATCAAACCATAAGAAAAGGTGGTGATGCCCATCATTAAAAACTTCTCATGGACACAAAAGTTTTTTGACCAAGCTAATATTTGTGTTTTCCCTTCATATGGTCTGTGTGACATAATCAACTGTTTGGATGGCAAATAAATACTATAATGGGCCATGGTAAGTTTTTAATGGTGGGCATTCAATCACCACTGGTGTGGTCCACGTGCGATTTTGATCTACCTCATTTTAGGGCTTGTAAAATATATGAATGGAGTGAATAAAACGCATATATCATGGTGGGCCGATAGCCATCCAGTGTTGAGATCTGGGTACTGGAGGGGTCACCACCGAGTCTGAGTCAAGCAAAGCCCATTTATGGCATGGCAATGATACTAGGCCCCATCAAATCCTATCACATCAAGGCAGTCGGTGAGGCTCACTAGGCCTCACCGGCCCAATTCGCTCCCATCAAAGAAGTACACAAACTGACATACTGAGTAACTCAACATTGTTAGTGCACTTTTTCGTAGCATACTAATGCACCTTGTTTGTCAATCACTTATGTCAGTGAGTCTAGTGTCGGTTGAGCTTAATGAAGACGAAGACTGAAAACTCAAGTGGCCCCGCTGCATCAAGGAAGAAGAAATAGGTAAAAGTGATGCCTTGATGTACCTTAACCTTGACCAAAACCCAACTCTTTATCCTCTTTGATGACCTTGATCATATTAGGAAACCTAGATTGGCCCTAGGTGTCCCAAAAGATCACCCAAACCTTGGCCATTTGAGGTGGGTTGTGAATATGTGGGTCAGCAAACCATCAGGCTGAACCCAGGCCTGACCGACCGGTCACGACCGGTCAAATGGACTGGACCGACCGGTCAAGACCGGTTGGACTGGGATCCAATTTGAAACAACAAACCTGCTGTTGTGCAGGCCATTGGGCTTATCGGTCTTGACCGATCGGGCAGACCCTCCTCCATAGACAGCAAGATTCTGTCTTGTGTTGGCCTATGGCTAACTGGTCCAGATCGGTCGTGGACCCCTGGCCGACCGGTCACGACCGGTTGGCACTAGCCGTTTTTTGCCCGTTTTATATCCGTTGCACATTCTTTTATAAAGGGGCTTGGCTCATTTTTTTTGGGGTAGATGAGAGGGTTTTGAGAGCCTATTTCCCACACATGTTGTACATCATATGGGCCCTCAAAGAGGAGTAGTTTCAAGTCATATCCCTTGTGTTTAATCACAAGTGAGGGCATTCAAATGCAAACATAGAGATGACTTGATTCCTCTCTCAATTTTAAAGGTGAGATACTATACCACATAGTTATATCTCTTGTTCTAGACCTCTAGAAGACCTCTCTTGGTGAATCTCCTAGTTAGAACAAGCTACATACCCCATGTAGGAGATTCAACCATCCTCCTATCACCTTGGGCATCTCAAAGGCATCAAAAGCAAGGTGTTTGATCAAGTGTGGCTGAGGCATTGCGACGCAACGGCAACACAATCGTGGGAGCAAGGGAAGCTGATTGAAGCACGGGAGAGCGGAGATCAAGCAACCCAAACCGGCGCTGAATAAGGGGCTCATCCGATAAGTAAGGTTGTCTTTATTGAGAGTCCATCCACTCAATTCCCTTTGGAAGTTGAGTGTAGAGTTTGTTAGTCAAACTCGATCTAGGGATGTTAGCCGTTCCTTGGCCCGTTAGCCGGGCTTAAACAAAGTCTCCAAGGAGGAGCCTCCGACACGGGAGTAAACGTGCGTCGGGTTGAGAGTTAGCCTATGTCCAAAACTCCGTTCGGGTTGAGAGTTAGCCCTTTGTTCAAAACTCCGATTATGGTTGAGAGGTGAACTGGTAAAACCTCCGTGTAAAGGTTGAGAGGTGAACCTCATTTAAAACATTCGATAGTGAATGCCGGTGTTCTCAAAGGAGTTGAGTACTTGAACCGGGAGTAGAGTAGACCCAAAGTCGAACCACTATACATGCTTGTGTTTGTGATTGAATTGAGCACATTGATATCTTAGCATTGTAAGTTTAATTGTTTAATTATGAATCCTTGATAGGAATGTATGATAGGCACTAGATAGACACATTCACACACAAGATGTACTTTCACTAGTTGTGTAGACTTGAGCTCATTGATCCATTCTCATAAGTCTACACATGTTGCATAGGTTAGGAGTTTGATTAGTCATATCATTTATTTACCTATGCATGCTAAGACTAGGTTGCATATTGCTTAACCATATGCTAGTCTTGTGCATGATTGGACCCACTTAGGCTTGGAAGCCGAAGTTTTCTTGCTTAGTGTAATTTGTTAAATTGTGTAAGTAGGCGAAAATAATTTCAAAAAGGTCCTAATCACCCCCCTCCTATAGGTTTAGCCATAATTCTAGCTGCTCTCTAAACTTCCGCACATACGTAAGTGTCGTGTTAGACTACCGACATACTTTCAAACACGCTCTGCGGGGCCCACCCTAATGTATGTATCTTGTCCATGTCGTCCGTTCGTTTTTCCAGCTCATTTTAGGGCAGAAATCTTAAATCTTAAGTATATAAAAGCTCAAGTGGACCACACCATAGGAAACATTGAGAATTGTGTTGGGTGCGTTGCACAAAACCTTAAGATCTCGCCCTCCAAACTATATGAATTATGTGATATAGCAATGCAGAAACGCAAGCAAACAATCAAACCATACAACATAAGAGATTTTTATGTGGAAAATCCTCAAAGAGGTAAAACCATGGGACCTCGTCCAGAAAAACAATCTACTATGTAGTAAACTATTTACACCTCGATATCAAGCACAGCCCGCTTGGATCAAACCATTTTCACTCACACAAGAGTAGATAAACAATAAAAGGAAACAAAAATTGAGAGATTTCACTGAGCAGGAGGACGTAGAAGAACCCGAGATATCGACTGCGTTGTGATCTCCTTCACTAGCAGAAATCTCCTCTTCTTACAAGCTTCCTCTCTCTCTCTCTCTCTCTCTCTCTCTCTCTCTCTCTCACCTTGGACGGTGTAAACCTCCCATTGTGATGCTTAGGTCTCGAATTAGAAGCTAATATATAGCCCCATGCAAGAGATAGAGCTCGATTAGGAAATTGCGTGTAGTAGTCCATGCGCACCGTCAACCGATCGCAGATGAACCAAAACTGTCCAATGAGCAACTGAGAAGAGAAATAAAAAATCGACCCCGTTTGCCTATCGGTAACTGACCAGTCGGCTAGGACCCTAGACAGGTCGCCGACTAGTCCGAATGGGACATAAATTGTCCAGCGTGCAGAGGTCTATCAGGGGGTGTCCGACCGATCGTGAGACTTTGTTTTTGCACAATTACTCCTTTGTCCTGAGGATGAAACCCCATCAAATTGAACATCTACCTTTGAAAGCTTTTGGAGGGCCATAGAATTTTTGGATCAATCTGATATTGTTGTTTTCCCTTCATCCATGCCTGTGTATGAGCAGGCTGGATGGCAACTAAACATTACCATTGTTTCTTGTGGTGTGGTCCACTTGAGCTTTAGATATGCTTTAATTTTGGGATCCTTCTGTAAAATGAGCTAGAAAAACGGATGGACAGCGTGGATAAGACACATACATCATGGTGGGGCTCACAGAGTATAGAATGATGAGTTAGTCCACCAAACAAAGGATACGTGGAATTCTAGTCTGACGGTCGAGTTGAATTCCCGCACGCCAAAAATATTTCTTGTTTTAATACTTCGACCCCAAAGAAAAACATTTTACATGCCCTCATCTTTACTGAAATTGCAAATAAGTCCTCAAAGAATTTTATGGCGGGCTAAGGGATCGGGTCCGCCAACGGGCCGCCAGACCTGACCCGCTTCTTAGATGGGTCTGGTCGGATTACCGCGAAGACTCAACTCAATATTTAATAATTATAAATTAAAAATGTTAGAAAAGAACATGCACTGAAAGTTAGAATCATATAAATAATAAAATTTGAAAATTGTGATCAAATGACTAGCTGGCCCACTTGTTAAGTGCATCTCTCCCAACATGAAGTTCAAAGGTTAATTCGTCTCGATATGAGTCACCCTGAACTGTGTTGAGTCAATCGAGTGGTTGAGTCGACTCATTGAGTCTTCCTAAGTTATGATTGAATTGAACTCAAAATTGCATTTAGAGGGACTTGGCTTGAAACCTCACCTAGTCGGTAGGCTAGGCCGAGTCTTGAAGGGACTTGGCTTGAAACCTCACCAACTTAGCAGAGTTTCGAGTCAATTTGATGTACCCAGGCCCATGATACCCGATGGATCCGACCTAATTTTAATACATCAGAGTACCTATTTATTGGCCCTGTAATGAAATCGGGTCACCTAGGTCTCACCTTTTGGACCTGGTCAAAAATTGAGCTTTAAAAGGGTTTGGGTGCGTGTGATGGAGTACCCAATTAGGTCAGGTTAGGTCAAGTGTAGCCCAGTCCATGTCGAGCCAAGTCATCAAGAAACTCAGTTTTAAGCCTGACTCAGCTTTGACTTGATGTGACTCACCGAGTCAACTTGCTGACTCGTTCAACTCAACAAGATTCGAGGCAAGTCACCTGAGCACCTTTTTTTTTTTTTTTTTAAATAAATAACAAGTTAAAGATCCATAGGCTACGGAGCATCCATGCCTTTCCATTTTTTTTTTATATTTATTTCTATATTATACCTTTTTTTAAATATTTATAAATAATATTATCTAGTTCAAGTGGAGTCCAGCTAAAACTCATCCTAGTCTTCAAGCGAACCTGACCCGGCTAGACATCGAGTAGAGTTAGATCATGAGTGGCTCGAGGTGGGTGTCATATATGTTGGGGTTAGGAGCCTCGCAGCGGAAGCAATCAAAGTAGGCGAGGAACACACCTACAATGGCAATCAACAAGCAAATCATCACACAAAAGAAGGCAAACCGATTTTTACGTGGAAAAACCCCTCACGGGTAAAAAAACCACGGCACAAAGCGACATCAATCCACTATGAATCAGAAGTTACAAAAGATTACAGAAGAAATACCCTTGGATCACAGCCCACAAGAGAAATCTCAAGCTACCCGAAGCTAATTCTCACATGAGAAGGACAAACACAGCCCTTTCCCTCATCCCAGAGAACTTCAAGCTTCCTCCCTAGCTCTTTCTCTTACCCTAGAACCCTCTCAATCTCTTGGCCCATTGGCGGCAACCCTAATCTCGGATTACATTTCCTTAAATAGGAGAAAAATCAGAATTAGAAACTCCTTGCGCAAAACCGCGCAAGAAACCAAGTCCAAAAAGGAAACTACCCTGGCCGGTCGGACCCCCCCACCGGCCGGTTGGCCGACCGGTCGGATGGCCCAAAAAGGCTCCAGCGTTCTTGCTATCTTCATCCAAACGTGACCGACCAGCCGGCCGGCCGGTCGGTGGTCTTCATGCTTGAATATTTGAGGCGTCCAATCCCAACAAACTCAACCACGACTAAAATCTTCATGCAACACCTCGCCACGCACCATCTTCATCTCTACTTCGTCGTCATCATAGCTCTACCACTTCTCATGCCTCATCGACTTCAAACTTGCACCTTCATCACCCGCTCGCTCATGTGGCCCTTTGTAGACACCCCACCTTCGGCTACACTGTTGGTAGAGATAGCTGGATGAATGGAGAACCATACCCCCAAATCCCAAGTCTAAACTAAGCCAAATTCACCCTTGTAAACCCCAATCCATAGCCCAATTCAAGCCTGAACCCAGTCAACCCAGTCCTAAACATCAGCCTGAAAAATCCCCCATAAGAAAAACCAGTCAAAAAATCCTAAAAAAGTCAAACTCACTGAGTCAACCCGTTGAGTCAACCCGCTGAGTCAACCCGTCGAGTCAAAACACCGAGTCAACCCGCTGAGTCAACCCGCCGAGTCAACTCATTGAGTCGACCCACCGAGCCAAACAGCAGCCCCGAGAAACGATCGTACCGCGCGCTGGAAATCGAGGAATGACCGTACGGGCGGCCCACAACGGGCCGCCCAAAAATATTTTTTGGTTTTGCCACTGCCCGCTGCTATAAATACCCCCCTCCCCTTCTCATTTCAAGACAACAACCGATCCAGTCCAGCGACCCGTCCGTCTGAGTCATTCTCCACCCTTTTAGCCCATCTTTCCACCAAGGAGAGCCCGAGTGAGGAGAGCCTAGCCCTGGTCCAGCCCAACCTGACCACTGGCCCAAGTCTCCCAAGCCATCCAAGTCTTGATCCAGGTACTCGAAGCCAACCCTTGCGACACCTCCGTCCATCTAGCTGTTCCTTTCCAGCATCATCTCATTTGCATCCAGCATAAGTGCAACATTTATTTTTCTTCCAACCCCCCTGCTTCACTACAAGCACCTTGATTATTCAAACATACTGCATACGTCTTATATTAAGCACCTGTCAGTTCGAGCGTATGCTCTGGGCTTGCCTGTTATTAGAACCTACCCATCAGAAATCCTTACTGTTCAAACTTGCATTCATGCTTCACTACAAAGCACCTTGATTATTCAAACACACTGCATACGTTTTATATTAAGTACCTGTCAGTTCAAGCGTATGCTCTGGGCTTGCCTGTTATTGGAACCTGCCCATCAGAAACTCTTACTGTTCAGACTTGCATTCATACTTCACTACAAAGCACCTTGATTATTCAAACACACTGCATACGTCTTATATTTAGCACCTGTCAATTCGAGCGTATGCTCTGGGCTTGCCTGTTATTGGAACCTGCCAATCAGAAACTCTTACTGTTCAGACCCACATTCATGCATCATGTCATCAATGAGAATGTACGAGGGTTAAAACAGACTTTCAAGTGTTAGGTTGATTCTGTGAAGTAGAGACCGTACTTCGGTATGGGCAGTGTATGGGGTACTTAACCTCTTCCCACCCTGTAACTGTGATCCTTACCTCGAATCTTTGGCCGCAGATCAAAAGGAGTCATTTTAGAGGAAGGAATCTTCGGATCCCCTCCTCTAACGTTTCTACGGGGTCTAGCCGACTGTAGATTCGAAATAACTGGCTAGTGGCGATTCTGGTCTTATATAAACTCATTTAAACACATCCAGATTAACACGACAACCAAACAAAGCTCTCGAGAATGAGGCGAGCCAGTGGCACAAACGGCGATTCGCACTCACGCATCCTCCTCTCCTTCTTTTTCCGAAAGGGGAAGGGACGAGAACGTCGTGTGGGAGCGTGGAAACGGTGAGGGTTCATAGAATGGCGACTCCACTGGGGATAAATTAGTCCTACTAGTCGTGGTCCGACTTGAAAAACAGAATCATTCCTATACTTGAAAGTCACTAATCCTCATACAGTCTCATCTGCATAGCATTCTATCCAAAAAAAAAAAAAAATCTCAAAACAAAAAAAAAATAGAAAATCACAAAACCCAAAAAGAGTATAGTCATCACCATTGCGCCTCCTCGGGCTCAACGTGTTCGGAAACAACTTCCCTTCCGCAGCATAATCCGCACTCAGGCACAGCAAGCCATGTCCGACCTACGAAGAAGAAACTCATCTCTTCCCTGCTCTTGAGATGACCGAAGCGCAACCTCCAGCGCAACATCTAATTGAGAATACGCCAATCATACAAGAATTGGCACAAGGAATGAGAGCAATGCAAGAAATGCTCTTGCAATTCATGCAAGCACAAGCCACTGCAGCAGCCAACAATCAAGTTGGCCCAGTTCAGCAATCTCAGCAGCCATGCCGGGTCCTTCCGGCCTTCAGTTCAAATCAAGCACAACCATCGGAGTCTGCCCAAGACTACCGACAGCAGCCGTCTCAGCCCTTCGCTATGGGGCATCCTCCTCAATCCCTTCCCACGACGACAGGGCCATCTCAGAGTACCCCAGTCGCAGGGACTTCCAGTCAGCTTCCAGTCAATCTTGTAAACAACAGTCTCAGTAGATCTCAGCATGTCCCCACCAATGGGACACCTTTTCAATTTCAGCACATCCCCGCCAATGGGATTTCAATTCAATTTCCAGCAACATGGACAGCACTGGCGAATGCCCACAATGGGGGTCAGTGTCAAGCCCACACCAATCAGCGGACAGTGGCGAATACCCAACAAGGGGGTCACTTCCCAGCATCTCAGCCTCCTACAACAGAAGCACTTTTCAATTCCAGCACATCTCCGCCGATGGGATCCCAGTTAATTTTCAGCAATCTTCACTTCAGCAAACTCCAGTTAATTTCCAACAATCTTCAATTCAGCAAGTTCCAGTTCAACCTTCAGTACGGTCTCCAATTCAGTTACAGTCCTTTCAAGCACAAGTTCATCCGAATCCAGTTCAATCATCAAATCAACTTCAGCAACCCGCAGTTTCTTTTCAGCAAGCACATAAGGTCGAAGACATCGACCACTATGCCGAAGAAGAACGTGCCTTACTCCAAGAGGCACCTATCACTCGAACGGATCACTCAGGACTGGACGAGTTGCGGGAGCAGTTCCAGATCTTGCAAAATCAGCTTCAGCGACAACAAGGAATCGATTTACCTTCAACCAAGTTCAGAGATTTGTGTCCTTTCCCAGATGCTCAAGCACCTCAAAACTTTGAGGTACCAAAATTCAAAAGATACGATGGCAGCAGTTGTCCCACAGCGCATCTCAAGGCCTTCTGTGGAGAGCTGAGTGCAATCTCAGGAAATGAAGGGGCCCTCATTCGTTTGTTCCAAAAATCTCTGAAGGGCGATACCTTAGGTTGGTACACCTCATTGGACTGCCACCGCATCAGGACGTGGGAACAGCTTTTCCAGACTTTCGTCGACAGATTCGCATACAACCTCAACATGGCACCCAAAAGAGCTGACCTCGCGGCTCTCAGGCAAAGGAGTGATGAAACACTATCAGCTTATGTGGGACGTTGGCGAGCTATGGCAGCCAGAATGCGGACACCTATCGACGACGAAGAACAAATCTCCATGATTGTTCATTCAACATATCCGGGCATATCTGGATATCTCATCTCGCATCCATATGCGAACTTCTCGCAGCTAATCTGTGCTGGAGAACAAGTCGAAGCAGGAATTCGTGCCGGGACAATCTCCCCATGGCCTCATCAAGCCACTCCAGTCAAGAGGAACAGAGTGGAGGGAAGACCCATCGGATATGGGAATAGAAACCAAAGCGGTTCTCCTCCCCGCTCGACAGAGGTAAACAACATTAATACCACTTCTCAGGGTAATCAATATGCTCCCCCACAGGGACATCAACATCATCAACAGAATCAGGTTCAGCACCAACCTCAGAGGTATCAACCACGACCAAATCCGCAACCACAGCCATAACCACCTCGACAGCAGCAGCAGTTCAGAGGGAATGGTCAATACTCATACCAGAACAGGCAGAATTACAGGGAGCCCAAGAATTTCACCCCACTCACTCAACCGCTTGGTCAAGTCATGACTATGCTGGTACAGAAGCAGTTACTCACTCTAATGGCACCCAGGCCTCCTCCTCATCCTCTGCCTCCGAATTACCGGAAAAATGAGTATTGTGCCTACCATCAAGGACGTGGCCATACTACTGATCGATGCTTTACTTTGAAGAATGCCATACAAGATCTGATTGACGACCGCAAGATCGTCATCTCGGTCCCTGGGACTCCCGCAGCAGCTTCCACCAACATTCTTCAGAATCCTCTGCCTCAACATCTGACGGATCCTAGTTCATCTCGAGGCTCCACCGTCAACAGCATAGAAGAAGGAGAACGCCTCGATCACTTCTTCTCCCCTACCCAGTCCATTCATGCCTACACTTATGGGCCGACAAATCCTCCTCCGATCCTGCAAGGGGCAAGTCCCTTCTCTCTTTCAGTATCCGAGCCATTAGTACTCGAAGGAGCACTTTCATATGATGTACCAGTTGTTCAAGGGGCACCTTACAACCATTCATGCTGGGAACCAGTCGTCCTAGAAGGGGCACAATCATACATCGAGCCCACATACGAACCTGTCATCTTACAAGGGGCAATTTCAGCACAGGAACAATACAATTTGCCATGGAGAAACCATACTCATCAGCAGCAAGAACCCATTGTATTGGAAGGAGCTCCTCCAGTTGAGCCAGTCATATTGCAAGGGGCAAATCCCGGAGGTGTGTCAATCACACTACGGCAGCTGGGACGAACAGAGGGACCCCCTGCTGTATCAAGAGGACCAGTATTCATTCCATGGGAGCCTCCTGCTCCCAGAACAGTCAAGCCAGGACCGCAACCTTATGTGATCTATGAAGACAAGCCTCGATATTACCCCTTCAGCATAGGCAACAATGTAGTTCTCAAGGCAAAAGCTCCGTACGAGGAAGATCTGGTACCCACACCAGCATCGTTGCAAGAACCGGTGGTCTTAGAAGGCAAAGGTGAGGAAAATTATAAGGAGGTCCCATGGCACTATCCAGAATGTGCGGAAGTGGGAAACATGAATCCCAATGGGCGTTGCATCCGAAGAGATAATCAAAATAGAGGAGATCCAAAAGACGCTCTCTCAGGCCTCAGCAATAAAAATGAAGCCGCATACGATGTGGCAACTCAGCTCAAGTCAATCCCTGCTCAAATCTCAGTATGGGAGCTACTCTGCACATCTCGCATACACCGAGAAATGTTTGCCAAAACCTTGAGCGATGCTCATGTCACCTCCGATATGGCACCAGAGATGATAGCATTGATGATTGGACAGCTCCTGGCTCCACGTGCCATCACCTTCACTGTTAATGAGTTGCCACCAGAAGGACGCGATCATGGGCGATCCCTCAACATAGCCTTACGATACAAAGACCTCTGTGTCCCGCTGGTCCTTATCGATAATGGATCAAGCTTAAACGTCTGCCAGCTCAAGACCGCAGAACGTCTGGGAATCAGTCCTTCTTCATTCCGACCCAGCGCCATATGCGTCAGAGCATTCGAGAACGCCCGCCGATCAGTGGAAGGGGAGGTCGACATAGAGGTACAGATAGGTCCGGAAGTCTCCACCATCACATTCCAAATTCTGGATATATCAGCCTCTTTCAACATGTTGCTCGGACGACCCTGGCTGCATAAGGTTGGAGCTGTGCCATCTACCTTGCATCAACGAGTGAAATACATCTGTGGAAATCAAGTGATCTCTATCCATGCAGAGAAGGAGCTCATCATTCCTTCCAATGCTGCTGCCACTGAACCAGACATCCCGGTCATCGATATCCAGCACTTTGAGGAAGACATCCCGTTTCACAGTTTCGAATTCGAGACTGTGAACTCTATCGCCAATCCAGAACCGATAAGGGTGGACTGTGTCTTTTCACCGGCAGAACGTCTGAGCCTCAAATACCGAATGAAGAATCATTTCAAGGCCAGGAAGGTACCGCTGAGATATAACCAACGCAAATGGGGACTCGGATACAGGTCAATCTTCATGAACAAACGAAGGAAGAAATTTCGGTGCTCACCCATTCAGTTCGCCAAGCCAGGAGAACCTTGCAAAGATCCAGGAGGGAATCAACTGACTGCATTACACAAAGGCCTCCCGATGAGCCTAGCTTGGGCCACATGGCCCCCCATTCGATGGGATCAGATTCTCGAACCGTCTAAACCTCCAGAGGAAGAAGGAAATGATGAAGATGAAGAAGGAAGTCAAATACAGCAGCTTCAGGACCAGGTTACTCTGACACCTGCTCCCAACCAGGGGCACAACTTGCCCATCTTAGCATCAATCAGTAAGGGGTACGACTCGCCCATATCAACATCAACAATCATCAGCCAGGGGCAGAAGCCGCCCATCCATTAGACTAAGAAAGGGAAATGGCCAGCCCTGGATTGGTCCGATGTCCAAATCCCAAACATGTGTCTCACTGTGGAACCAGACGAACTGCAATGCGAGGTAAGTGATCCGGGAGGGACTGAGTACGACTCAGATCTCAAACCCGACCAGTGAGAAATCATGGTCATTGGGCCAGACTGTGATTCTTCACCCGAATCATCAACCCCCACCGCTTCAGCGGAGGAAGTGTGGGGTCCTGAATGGTCATCCGTTCCCCTAACTTTTAAATCAGCCAAAAAGCCATCTGAGGGCTCTGGCTTCCAAAAAAAACGCCTGTTTAAGCAGCGACCGAAACTTTGGAACAAGCTGGGATCAATCATGGTCTGCAATGCCCGCTTGTTCAAAGTCCCGTGAATTCCAAAAACCCAAAAAATAAAAAACTTTCAAAAGTCAAAAACATCTAGCATTTCCATTTCAGAAAAATCTCAAAAACCAAAAAACACTTCTTTTCCTACATTCAATAGTGTGCCAAGTTCGTCTAAAGAGTCGCATGAGTTTGAAGTCGAATCATATGATTTTGAAATCGAATTAGACTTCGAGCTCATGGGTCTGGACGAAGCTCGGGATGAGGAAGATGATGATCCGGCTCTCGAACTAGAGGATCTCCTCAAAAAGTTCGAATCTAAAGCCAATGTCGTAGCCGATGATTTCGAGATAGTAAACTTGGGGACACCTGAGATCCCTAGGGAAGTACGCATCGGAAAATCGTTGCCACTTAAGATGAAACAGAAAATGATAGAGTTCCTAGCCCTAAGATTGTCCAACTTCGCATTCTCATATGAAGACATGCCGGGGCTCGATGAAGAGCTCGTTGTACACCATCTGCCAACCAAGGCAGATATGAAGCCAGTGAAGCAGAAAGTTCGAAGAATGAAGCCATAATGGGCTTTGAAAGTCCGAGATGAAGTCATCAAACAGTACAATGCGGGATTCTTGGTAGTCTCTAACTATCCTGAATGGCTCACCAACATCGTACCAGTACCAAAGAAGGATGGCAAGGTTCGAATGTGCATCGACTTCCGAGATCTCAACAAAGCCAGTCCTAAAGATGACTTCCCTTTGCCACATATCGACACTCTGGTCGACAACACTGCTGGATATAAGATCTTCTCATTCATGGACGGGTTCTCAGGTTACAATCAGATCAAGATGGCAATAGAAGATCGTGAGAAGACATCGTTTATCACTCCCTGGGGAACCTTCTGTTACAGGGTAATGTCGTTCGGACTGAAGAACGCAGGAGCAACATATCAGCGAGCAATGACGGCACTATTCCACGACATGATGAACCAAGAGCTTGAAGTATATGTGGACAATATGATTGTCAAGTCTCGCACAATTGAAGGACACTTTGAAGATCTGAAGAAGTTATTCAACATATTAGAAAAGTACAAGCTCCGCCTCAACCCTCAGAAATGTGTCTTCGGTACTAATGGGAGGTAAGCTCCTCGGCTTTATGGTGAGCGAAGATGGCATCAGGGTCGACGAGACCAAAACCAGAGCAATCATCGAGATGCCCCCTCCTAGAACAGAGAAAGAAATTCGTGGCTTCCTCGGCAGAATTCAATACATCAGTCGCTTCATCGCACAGCTCACACCTATTTGTGAGCCCATTTTCAAGCTCCTTCGGAAGAACGTTCTAAAAGAATGGAATGATGATTGCCAAGTCGCCTTCGACCACATCAAGAGATATCTCATGAATCCTCCAGTCCTAGTGCCGCCCGCTCCTGGACGTCCACTGTTGTTATGCATCTCGGTAGCAGCAGGAGCCATTGGCTGCGTCCTCGGCCAGCACGACGAGACCGGGAAGAAGGAACAAGCAATATATTATTTGAGCCGAAAGTTCACCGACTATGAGATCAGGTATTCCCCGATCGAGAAGACTTGCCTCGCCCTAGTCTGGGCAACTCAGCGACTCCGTCAATACATGATTGCATTCCCTATTCTCCTCCTCTCTCACATGGATCCGCTCAAGTACCTGTTCGAGAAACCCGCACTCACTGGAAGGATAGCCAAATGGCAGCTACTCCTGTCGACATCACCTATGTCACTCAGAAGGCAATCAAGGGGCAGGCCCTCGCTGATCATCTTGCCGCTCACTCTCTCCTGGATTATCAACCGCTCAAGACATTCTTCCCTGATGAAGATCTCTTGCTTATCGAAGGTGAAGAAAAGAAGAAAAAAGATGAGTGGACATTATTCTTCGACGGCGCAGCAAACTCTAAAGGAAGTGGTATTGGAGCAATCCTCTACTCTCCAGATGATGTCCCTATTCTTATCTCAAGGCGCATAGCATTCGAATGCACCAACAACATGGCAGAGTACAAAGCATGCATCGCTGGCTTAAGGGAAGCCATAATCCTGGGCATCAAGAAGCTACGAGTATTTGGAGACTCACAGCTTATCATCAATCAGACCAATGGCGAAGGGAAAACCAAGGACGAGAAGTTGATACCATATCATGTGTATCTTGAAAATCTGATCGAAGAATTCAAAGAAGTCACCTTCTCATACATGCCCAGAGCCAAGAACCAGTTTGCAGATGCTCTCGCCACACTCGCGTCGATGCTCGAGATACCAAAAGGAGCTTCAGAATGGGAGCTCACAGTCGAAATTCAAGAAGAACCTACTTTTTGCCTGCAAATAGAAGACGCCGAAGCTGTCCCTGATAAACCCTGGTATGCCGACATCAAGCAATACCTCGAAACCCAGGAGTATCCAGAGTCAGCAACAGCAACAGATCGCCGAACCATCCAGCTTTTGGCCGGCCAGTTCACCATCAGTGGCGAAGTTCTTTACAAGCGATCCTATAATCACATCCTCCTTCGATGCGTCGATGAAACAGAAGCTGCAAAGATCATGAAAGAAATACACGAAGGAATCTGTGGCCCACACATGAACGGGCACATGATGGCAAAGAAGATTCTACGACTCGGCTACTATTGGCTCACCATGGAGACAGACTGTTGCCAGCACGTCAGAAAATGCTTCAAGTGTCAGGAGCATGTGAATCAAATCCATGCCCCCTCATCAGAATTATACAACCTGACCACCCCCTGGCCCTTCTCCATGTGGGGACTCGACATCATCGGCAAGATCAGTCCCAAAGCATCAAACGGTCATGAGTACATACTTGTGGCAGTCAACTACTTCACCAAGTGGGTAGAGGCAGCCTCCTACACCACGATTGCAGCATCTCAGGTGATCAAATTCATGAAGAACAACATCATATGCCCGTATGGAATCCCCAATGCTATCATCACAGATAATGGGACCCCGTTCGTCAACAAGAAGATGGATGACTTCCTCAGCAAATTCAAGATCCAACATCATCGATTAAGCTCCTACCGTCCTCAGATGAATGGTGGGGTAGAAGTCGCAAACAAGACAATCGTCAGGATACTCGAGAAGATGGTCGTGACCTATCGGGATTGGTCAGATATGCTCCCATATGCACTTTGGGCCTATCGAAGGTTTATACGGTCTGCTACGGGCGTTACTCCTTTCGAGCTTACCTATGGAATTGAGGCAGTTTTGCCAGTCGAGGTGGAAATACCATCACTACGAGTGTTACTCGAAAGCGGAATTGAAGAAGGAGAATGGCAACGGGCCAGATTCGATCAGTTGTAGCTAGCAGATGAAAAGCGCATGCGTGCGCTAAGTCATTCTCAGTGTTATCAGAAAAGGATCGCTCGGGCTTACAACAAAAGAGTCCGAAAAAGAAGTTTCAAGGTAGGCGACATGGTCATGAAGAAGATTCTACCGTCGCACCTTTCGAATCCCAGAGAAATGTTTAAACCCTCGTGAGACGGGCCACTGATCATCAGAGAAGTACTTCCCAGAGGTGCCCTCAGACTAACCAGCATGAGAGGGGTGGATCTTCCTGAGCCAATCAACGCCGACAAAGTGAAGATCTTTCACAGGTAAGTCATTCTGACCTTATCAAGAGTTACCTTAATAGAGCTGAAGTCAAGAGGTCGAAGCTACGACCTCTGAGAAATCATTTCCGTCCACCAACAAGTGTTTTAAATAAGGGGATTCAAAAAGAGAAAAATACAAAAAAGGGGGGGAAAATACAAAAAAAAAGAGAGAAAAAGAATACAAAAGAAAGAAAAAAAAGAAGAAGAAAAGAGAAAAAGGAAGCCAAAGCAAGGCACCCAAGAAAAAAATCAACCCAAGAAGAAACACAGTCATCCATTCATTCATCTCAGAAGGTCGATAGCAAAGACCGACAGCTCTATCATCGTAACTTAGGATAAGGGCTGAAAGACTGCCATCAGCCTACAACGACGGATTCCCGACCTCTAGCCGCCACAGTTATCTAAAGATCCAAAAAAAAAGAAGAAAAAAAGGAATGTGTGCCTAAACAAAGATGGCGGAGTAAAAACCCGAAAGGGCGCTTCGAGTTAAAACAGTGGGCATATAGCGGACTTGGTGAAAACCCGAAAGGGCACTTAGGGTAAAAACAGCATAGCTGCCAAGGGGCAGGCAAGATCAAACACCCGGGACGTGGTGAAAACTCGAAAGGGCGTCACGGGCAAAAATGACGAGAAAAGGCCTGCTGTAGTGAAAACTCGAAAGAGCGCTGCAGGAAAAAATGACTCAAATAGAAAAAGAAAAATTAAAAGTGCAGGTACCAAGAAATCAGACAGTTCAGAACGGTTCAAGCCGTCACAGTTCAATAACAAGAAGAAGTGCAGTCAGGAGCGAAGAGCTCTGCAAATTCTGACAATCTCAAGAGGCAATAGTTTCCGTTGCCTACACCTCTAGGGAACCAAAGGATCACACAAGTCAAATCTCGAGACATCGGTCAAAGCATTGGCCGAGCCCCAGTTCTGATTCCTATATCCTGACACAAAATCCAGACACACTCACAAGACAACTCATGGCACAATAGATTCTCAAAAAGTTTTCTTCTTTTTTCAATCAAATGCATCATATTTCTTTTACATATATCATGTCACCTTTTTCAAAAAAAATACAAAAAATGCATCATCATCAATCATATATGCAAAAAAGAATGTGCAGGTGGCCAACACCATCAATCTCCACCCTCCTCCTCGGCCACATCAGGTAAGTCCTCTGACTCATAAAAAGATAGCCTCGCTCTCAACCTACTCACCTCCATACGCAGGTAATGCGCCTCATCGCACTCAAGGGTACGGATCGCTGTCTCCTCGTCAGACAACCTCTGATCGGCAGCCAATCTCCTCGACATCATCTCACAATGATACCGAAGTGCAGAAATCTCAGACAGCAGATGGCCATGAGTGGCCAAAAGGAAGCAAGGATCAATAAATGGGCGCTCCTCAAAAGGTTCATATGAACCAGATGAAGAGCCAGCATCTCCAAGGATATCCTGCTCATCCTCATCAACAGTCTGGTGCCAGTAAGGGATACGTTGATACAAAGACTGCTCAGCAACCCAGTACTGATATGGGGCGGTCGCCATCGGAAAAGTCCGCAGCTCAAAACCCAGCAAATCAGCAGTCAAGTAACTCGCCCAAGATCCATCAACCCGAGTCCTAAAATCAAAAGATCTAGATGGAAGTGCTCGACGCCCGATACCCGTGAAAGCGAAAAGAGGAACATCCTACTCGTACCCAAACTGCCGCAGGAACCGAATGGGTTGGTAAGAAAAGTAAGATCGAAAGCCTACCAACATCAGAGGAAGGCGGTGTGTATTGCAAAGCACTGGAGGAAGTGAAAGCCAAGATGACTCCCAACGAAAATTCCAGTCACGAAGTTCAGCGAACATCCTGCGATACAAGGGCTCACTCATCGTAGCCGTATGCGGAAGAAACTCCACGATATAACGCATGACGTCAGAGCTAGGAATGCCAGGAAAGGGTGCAGGAACGGTCAAAGAAAGACGCTCCCATAGCCAGACCTGATCACAAAAAGGAAAAGAAGTTCAGCTAGAGCAAAGCAATTCCTAACAAAGCAAGAAGAAAAAGGTGTAGAAAAGATACCTGAAGAAAGGCACAACAGCCGCGAAGGACACGAGTGCGGCCTAGGGCGCAGTCAGTCAGCCCATTAAACAGCTCGGCCAAGATGAGAGAAATGATCCCCTGCCGTCGGATGGCTCGGCTCATCACCTCAAAAGCAGAGGAGTCTGGGACCTGCGCCATCCCGAGAACAGCACCTCAGTTATCAAGCAGAACATCAGTGCGTTCTGAGCAAAGGTAGAATCGGCCACACTCCGAGGACCCGAAAAAAAGTCATACAGTAAGTCTAAGGAGAACACTACAGCATCCTGGCTGGCAGCTGCAGGCCGAACAAGATAGGGGATCCCGAACCAGTTCTGCGGTGTGGCAGTCTTCGGCGACGACCTCGGCGAGAAATATTGAGTATAATCCCAAGGTAGGCCTGTCAAGCGGGCAAGCTCCTCCAAAGAGGGTCCCATCTCCATATCGTTGAACGCAAACAAGTTCAACGAAGGGACCCAGTCAATCAAGGCAGCTCCAAGCATCCTCCAATCAATGTCAACTCTAGCCATATGGATCAGACTGCCGAAGCCATAGGACTCCAAATCCCGAATCTTATAAGCTGACAAACCATCAAGCCAAGCAAGCAGCAGTGGTGAGCAAGAAGGACGAGGAAGCAGCTGACAAGTCCTCACTGGTACCCCCTCCAGAACAAAAGGCCTAGAAATCAATGACGGCTCATCGAGGATCGGAAGGTCAACGGACGAAGGAGAAGGAAAAGCTGGAACCTCTGTAGACTCGACAGCCCCTGACCTGCCCTCAGTAACGGCTATGTCTGATATAGTCGCATTACTGTCTGAAACTGTCATAACCTCAGCAGCATGAGAAGACTCGCCCACCTCATGAACAGAGTGCGCAAAAGACCGATGATCAAGAGAAGGATGATACTCTCCAGCAAAAGGGCTATCGGTGAAGATCACACCACACATCGTGGCATCCTGGCCAATCTGACCATCAAAGAATGCATTTGAACCATCAAGAAGGGTCCCAGCAACCCCGATCGAAGAATCAACGGTCAGATCTGGACCTGCGGCCCTCTCCAGCAGGAGATCATGAATCCAGTCATCACCCTGACCGATCAAAGGGATCATCGAGGCATCCACACCGTCCATCACTAGGGGGACATCATCAATGATCACATCAAGTCCACCCAAACAAGTATGCCGCTCATCTCGGCCCTCATCAAGAGCATCCAAACTGTCAAAAGTATCATCTGAACCATCCATCCCACCCAGACAGGAGATCAGCCCATCTATGACCATCATGGTCCCATCACCTCCATCAATCACATCATCCATGTGGCCCATATTCAAGGGATGCATAGCCTCACCTATGTCCCATCCTCCCATCTCATCCATGCCATCCATTTCTCCCACAATCAAAGCCCCATTCAAATCTGGAATTTCAGCATGGCTGCCATTAATGGGGCCATCCAAAGCTCCACCAACCACCATCCTTAACCCCTCATCAATGCCCCCATTCAATGCACCATCTCTACCATCCATTAAAGAGATTCCACCATCATTAAAGCCTGCACCACCTCCTGAAGTGTGAGACCCACCATAGACAGCCTCCACAGCCCTTAAATCTCCACCATCAATTGCCCAAGAAAGGACAAAACAAGAAGAAGACAAAAGGAGGAGAGAAGATGAGACAAAGAGAATATTCATGGCTGTAGTCAAACCGAGACGTGCAGGGAACATGGGACAAGAGCAGAGGACTGTGAAGAATGTCCGAGCACAAGCCAGCCCAAGCCGCACAAGAGGCGAGCTTTGGGCGGCCCGCTCTGGGCCGCCCGTACAGACGCGCTCCCTCTCTCTCCTCGGGATTGGCTCCATGGTTCTTGGTAGGTGAGGCTGACAGTCCACATCAGCAGATGGCACTCTGAGGGCCGCCCAAGGCTCCAATCTCTTCCAGATTTCGATTAAGGTTGATCAAGATCATCTAGGAGGTACCCCACCGGTCCAATCACGAAGCACTGTGGCCAGAATGTGTCTAATCAAGTCAAAGAGGGGGAAAGATGATCAAGAGGGGGCCACAAGCGATCTGAGCCATTCGAAGACTAGATTATTATGATCCAAACCATGGAAGAGCTCGCATGGGTCATCAAATAGCAAGACCAAGGGTTTGATCATAAAAGAAGGGTCAGAATCCAAGATCGGATCATCAAGTAGGCCCACAAGGCCAATCAAGCGATCTGAGCCGTTCAAGTCATCATCCACACCATGAGAAGCCTTCTTAGCCTCACAAATCATCAAAAAGAGGTGCTTCAAAGTAAAGCCGAGGTCTCAAGTGGGCCCACAGGGCCGAATTTATCAATCTGAGCCATTCAAAGACTAGATCAGCATGATCTAAACCATGGAAAAGCTTACACAAGTCATGAAGCAGCAAGATCAAAGGCTTGATCATCAAGAAAGAAGGCCAGAATCCAAGATCTGATCATCAAGTGGGCCTACAGGGCCAAATCAAGCAATCTGAACCGTTCAAGTCATCATTCATGCAGTCAAGAAGTCTCATCTTTCACAAATCATTAAGGAACGAGTCAAAGGCCAAAATATCCAGACATCATCAAGGAATTTGAGACAAGTCAAAGATTGTATATTCATTCAGAAGATTTTACAAAAGAAGGTAAAAGCCAAAAGAAGAAGGTCATCCATCAAGTAAGCTGAATACAAAAGCAGGCTACAAGTTGCCAACATAGTCGTCATCATCCCTCCTGTCGTCCCGCTCCCGACGGTAAAGATCCATCAAAAGAGCTGTCACTGAGCCTCCAGCATATCGGCGACGACCCCCTGGAACATAGAGCGAAGGAAGCAGAGGCCCCTGACCGTACAGCAAATACCACTCATCATAGTCACGATCCGGGATTGTGAAATGAAACCCGGGCTGGCCCGCAAGAGCATCAGCCATCTCGTCAGTAGGAATCTGAGCAGCTGGAGGAGGTGCAGAACAAGGGACCTGAGCCACCCCAGTGACCTGCCGAAGCAACCTCTCACCCAGATACCACTGAAATGATTCAGCGTCAGAAAGCATGATACGGAGACATGAAGCATCATATGCCTCCACACGCTGAGGGGTGTAATAGAGGGGGAAGCTGGCATACGGCATCCGAGCGAGCTACAGCAAATGAGGTCACCACGGTCAATTACAGTACAAAGCAAGAGATAAGGAAAGCAAGATACTTACGTCATCAATGGTCAACCCGTCTATGTCAGCGCGCCAATAGTCCCCAGAAACTCGGAAGTTCCGCTGACAATTTTGTTGGTGCCAGTACATGTGGCGATATAAAGAAGGCTCAATATCGTCCCGCATCCTCGGCGCGAGATGCGGAAAATGGTCATAAAAGCAAGTCTGGGCAAAGGCATACCTAACAATTAGAAAGAGGAGGAAGGCAAATGTCTCCAAGAAAGGTGAATGAAGAAATACCTCGACGACAGGCCAGAAACTGGTGTAGGATCGGCTGTTCCGACAGGTTTTATCCAGACCCTGAAAAATATGAGTCAGGATAGCCCCGTTCCAATTGTAGGGGTGGTGTAGATCCTCAACCAAGCGAAGAAATTTAGGATCGACCCTCTCATTGGCATGACAGAGAAGGAAGGACCCGAAGGCGTAAGTGATCATGACCCGTGCTTTGTGAAGGGCCTCTAGCTCAGTAGTGGGGATGACAGAGGCAAAAGTGTTATAGAACCATCGCATCCTTACTTGATGGCCTCGGAATTCATCCTCGGGTGGGACATCACCAACAAGCCGTAGCCAGTCGGTGGAAGTGATGGGAGCCAGAGAGCTGACTTGGGGAACAACTGCCCCATGAAATGGAAAGCCTATTTGCATATAAATATCCAGGGGAGTTATTCCCCATTCACCACAAGGGAGTTGGAAGGTGTGAGTCTCGTCCCGCCACCTCTCGCAAAGGGCCGCGAGCATCATGCGGTTGGTACTGTTGTTATGAAAACGTAAGGTGAGGAGGCCAGCAAAAGGACTACCAGCCAATACTCGTTCAAGCAAGGGCTGTGGATCCTTCACCCAGTTGTCCCAGTGATCCCTGGTACCTCAACCCTTGATAGCGGAAAGATGTTGGTGCTCTATAGCCACGGAACACATGCGATCCCCTTGGCGGATGATGAAGGCAGGATCATCTTCGTCAATCACTCGACGTCCTCTAGTACCGTCCGCCATTGAATCCTACAAGCTTGGCAAGGTAAGTCCGTATCCCTTACCCGTTAAAATCCAAATTATCATCCAGGAAACCCATGGGATTAGACTCACATTCAAATGCAAAATCTAAAGTCCAACTCCATGTGTCACCTAGGATATGTGTTGGGCCCATTGGAGAAAGCAAGGCCTACCTTAAAGAAGGTTGCATGGCATGCCTTATGCAAGGAAAGTCCATCATCCAAGGACACATTTTGGACAACAAATGCACTCAAGTGCCGTGAGATCAACAAAGGTTAAGAATCCTACTTCACATAAGAAGCTCCTCTTCAAAGTCCATATATGGCCAAGGATTGATCCACTTTTTATGCCAAGGCCATGATTCTCACTTAAGATGTTTCCATCTTTTTACACATGTACATGGACAAGTGGAGAATAGGAGGAAAATGGGCCCCCAAGAGCAACCCAAATGCCTTACCTTAATGGATTGAAGGGAGCACATAACCCACTTGAAGAACATGAGGACCCATTCATGGGTTAACCATGGGCATCCCTATGTGCACCATCTTGATGAAAGTTTTGACCATAAGAGCACAACATGGCGGTCTACCCACAAACATATGAATCAAAGAAGCTAATGGTAAAAAGTTGATGCACATAGCCTACATGAAGAATCAAAGTTGAAAATGCCCATGAAAGGGCAAGTTTGGGCAACCCATGTGCACCAATTTCTTTACAAAACAAGGGGACCATTTGAGCATAAGAGGGCATGGCTTGATAAGTCACCCAACCATCATGGAAATGGCTAAGAATGGTATACATAGCCCACTTGAAGATCAAAATCTAAAATGCCTTAAAGCATGGGACAAAATTGGGCAACTTATGAGTATCATTCTTTCTCACAAATTGAAAGAAAAATCACTCATATTTGAGAATGATGGCGGATGACCCACCAAGCCCCCCAAGGGAAGTTCAAGGAGCTATGGTTGCATGGATAGCTCACTTGAAGGAGGGTCATCCATTTGAGATTGATAACATCTAAGGAAACTCTTGAGGACCACTTTCCTCCCGCAAGAAAAAACCATTTGAACTTAGTGAGATTGTTGAAACAACCCACTCATGGGACTTGTAGATGGTCAAGCAACTCAAGTCCTCCATCCATCAAAAGAAAAAGCATGAAAGGAAAAAAGCCTACATGGACAAAGTGTAGTGGTGCACACATGGTCCAAAGAAATCCAAGCTTCAATGAAGGCCCAAAAGCCCATCCATATGGAAAAACTCCAAGGAACCCACCACACTTTGTACAAGGATGTACATCATAATCAAGAGATGGTGGAAGATTTGGGCTACTTGTCCATAAAGGCCCAACTAAGATATCTAGCCCACTTGAGATCCAAGTGAAGAATGGGCTAGTCACCTTGGTCCATACACATGTGAAGAAAGATGGGGCCGCCCAAAGTGAGCCCCGTTAGCCCAAATTGAGGTGGGCCCTACCATGCCCATGGGCCCAAATCTTGGAAAGAAGATGGAAAAGAAAAAGAAAGCTCCAAAGGAAATGACAAGAATAAGAAAGTAAGAGGGAGCCCAAAATGAAGCATTGGGCCCATCAAATACACCAAGGGCCATGACTTCACTTTGAGCCCCTTTGATATATATGAAAAGAGGCCCAACTCCCATGGAAAAGATAGTATATTTTTTCATGCACACTTGATGGACATGGCAAAATTACCCTTTACATACACATGAAGGGAGTGTGAAAAGAAGAAAAGGAAAAATGAAATGGAAAGCTTGGAATGTCCTTCTCCATGCACCACCTTTGAAATAGATTGGAGATCTAGAAAAAGGTCAAGAACACTTGGGCCCACCTTCACTCCTTTTGGAATAGCTACATGGAAGAAGAAAAGAACCATGAGAAGAGATAATGAAGAAGGAAAAGGACAAGAAAGAGAAAGGGAGTGGTCCATACCTTTACCACTCACCAAAGAAGGACCACCTTGCTGTCCCAAAACTTCTCTAAGGCCCACCACTTGAGAGAAGCAAAGAACCACAAAAAAGAGAGAGAAAACTTGAAGAAAGAAAGAGTATGAGAGAGAGAAGAGAAAAATTGCACGTTGGATGGGGTAGGGGTGCCCCATGTTATATAGAAAAGGGGGGTGCACCCCTTTACCCAACCCACTGAAGAAACCGGAGGGCAGGGACGGCTTGGGCGGCGCCCAGGGGGCCGTCCTACCCTCCACCTAGGTGAAACGACCTCTCCTCCTCTCTCTCCTTGGGAAGAACTCCTCCTTGGGAAGGGTGGTTGTAAATTAATCTTGTACCTCCTTGTAAGAGTGAAGTGATGGAAGAGAATGGTGAGAAAAAGGAAGAAATCTCACAAAAATCTCATCTTGTGAGAAATTGGTGGGAAATTGGCTTGATGATGTGGAAAAGTTCCATGGAATTTTCAAGGAAAAGAAAGAAAAAAATTGACTTGGTCAAACAGCGATCTCAACCATCCAATGGCATAACCAAATGATCCAAACCATTCCAAGAAGAATCCCAAGAATCTCCACCCTTGATTACTGTTTACACGTACATATTTGGGTCCGAAGACCTTAAACTACGTCGGGAATCAAGATCCCAAGGGACTTTCAATAAAAACCGGCATCGGTCTTAATTGCTCGAGTCAAGATCCGACAACACCGGACAATTTTTCAAAAAATCACAATATATATATATATATGCATTACCAGCACTCTCTTGTACATATTTGGGTCCGAAGACCTTAAACTACGTCGGGATCAAGATCCCGAGGGACTTTCAATAAAAACCGGCATCAGTCTGGATCGAATCAAGATCTGACGACCCTGGACATTTTCTAAAAACCAAAAAAAATACACATATACACATCTCTTGTACATATTTAGGTCCGAAGACCTTAAACTACGTCGGGATCAAGATCCCGAGAGACCTTTTAAATAAAAACCGGTAGCAGTCTGGATCATTCGGATCAAGATCAAATGACTCCGGACATCTTCCAAAAAACAAAAAAAATATGTTTTCCCTGTTTTGTACAGTTTTACGGTCCGAAGACCTTAAACTACGTCGGGAACAAAATCCCGAGAGATTTTCAATAAAAACCAGTGTTGATCTTGACCGCTCAAATTGAGATTTAATAGCCTGGAACATTTTTCGAAAAATCACAAAAAAGAATGTACTTTCAGCATGTACATAAAGTTTTTTTTTTGGGTCCGAAGACCTTAAACTACGTCGGGATCAACATCCCGAGAGATTTTTAATAAAAACCGGCATCAATTCCAGCTGTTTAAGCTAGGATCAGATGACCTGGATCATTTCCAAAATACCAAAAAGATTTTTTGAGTTTTTCATAAAAACCAGTATCAATCTCAACCACTTGATTTGAACTCTGGAACCTTTTCAAAAAAAAAAAAATCACCATCAATTTCACAAATTCATCCCCAGCGGTCCGAAGACCTAAAACTACACTGGGATTAACTTCTCGGGGGCTTTCTTTCCCCAACCTGTTCCGGACATGGTTGACACTTGATCGTACGGGTGTCCGGAGCCTTCTAAACAGGTAAGGGCTGAGGCGGGTAGAACCCCGCAATCTTATTCGTGTTGAATGCACCGTGATAGACAACCTTGATTTGGAAGTCGCTGTTGAATTTGACGGATGTTCCCTGTTCTCAAAACTCATGAAGGGGATTAAGGCTGTTGGGAGGTGGAGTGCACCCCCACGGAATTGTGAGCAACGTAAGGCCCCAAACTGGATTGACAAAGGGAAATGTGAGGATGTGGCTCATTTCGTGGCCGAAGGAGTCCGTCGGACGATACGTGGTCTATGTGCATTGCACATGAGGAATAGGCAACTTTGTGGGTGTGTTGACTGAAAACCCTCAAAATCCCCTCATCCGAAGATGTAAAGCTACGGCACTTAACTGTGTGAGACTCGTCTTGCTCGCTGACGTAAAATGGATCGGGTGCCTTACCAGTAGTAGAAGCTGGAAGTGGATGAAAATTCCATACTTTTCCCTGCATTTCAGAAAAATCACAAAATACAAAAACATTGCAAAATCACCTCTTCAAAAATCACAAAAATATTTCCCTTGCTTTCAAATCAAATATTTGCAAAAATCACAAAAAAATATGTCCCTTGCTTTCAAATCAAATATTTACAAAAATCACAAAAATATTTCTCTTGCTTTCAAATCAAATATTTGCAAAAATCACAAAAAAATATGTCCCTTGCTTTCAAATCAAATATTTACAAAAATCATAAAAATATATTTCCCTTGCTTTCAAATCAGATATTTGCCAAAATCACAAAAAAAAATAATATATTTCCTTTACTTTCAAATCAAATATTTTCAAAAATCACAAAAACATTTCCTTTGTTTTCAATAACCGATCTCTATCCTGACCACTCAGATAAAGATTCGGATCACATATTCACAAAAATCACAAAAAATTGGCACTATCCCCAGCACTACACTTCAGGAGTCTTGAACTCCGCCCACTTCACAATTTGGGATGACGGATCCAATCGCCGCAAATTGGAATCTTGACCAAAACTAGTGACTAAGCACCGTCTCAATAGCATTTATGCCCAGAAGAACATCTTGAAGTCAGATAACATCCTTGTACATTCTTATTAAGCAAAGAAACAACATCTTGGGATGATGGACCTGATCGACCATGGGTCGGGATCTTGACCAACCCGCTGACCAAACATCCGCATTAAAAAGAAAAACCCCAGGGAAGCACAACCCTAGAAGCAATAAGCCTCAAAATTCTCTGCATCTCCAGCAAAAGCAAAATCATCAAACTGAAAGAGAATGAGCCAAAGCCATGCATTCATCATGCATCTCCATGCATCAGCATCCATCGCATCAATCATCATGTTTACCTGCTTTCAAAATAAAGTCGGTTAGCCAAAGACCCCACAAGCATCCCTAGTGGAGGCACGTGCAAACCAGATTTCCATTTCAAAAAGACAAAAAAAATATCTCTATTTGCAAATAAAAACCCCACGGAGTATCACTCCCCAGAGTGGGTATCTTTTCAAAATAAAAAAAATATTTTCTCAGTAGAGCGTTCTGCCTCCAAAACACCAGGAGATCTTCCATATCTCTGGGTAGGAGCCAACGCAAAAATCAAATAAGATCCGATGTCTTGCGGTTTCCCCGGAGACCATCGGATCCAATGCACTCAAAGTACGGTTGAACTGAACTCCAGTGTCAGTGCGGTTGTACCACATGCCAAGATACGAAAAGATGAAAGCCAAAAGGCTCGGTCAAAGAAACCATTTGAATAGGTGGAAACGATGAATTGTAACCCAAGTATCAAAATCAGCAGATTGGGTGGAAAGAGTTCACCCGCACATACCTAGGCGTGGATGCCTAAAGTACCTTGACTGAGTCTAAGTCGGCGTAGTAGAATCCCGTAAGACTATCTGACGCAGGGCGTCTAACCACTTTGATAGTCAAGCGAAACAAGTACTCCTGGAGTGATCTGGGAAAACATCAAACATCATACAATCAGTCTCAGGGTCGGCAACCTCGTAAGACTAGAGACGCAGAGGCTCTGCTGTACCTTTCCGATGTTAGTACCGATCGAGAATGGAAGGGTTGCGATTGGGTACCCAGGTTGCAGCAAACTACAGGGACAATCGCAACGTTTTCTCCAAACTCCCGCGGTATGTGCGAGTTATCAATTTCCAGACAATCAACTGACTCAGATACAAAGGATAACAAAGATTCCAGACCACAATCAAGGAAAGAATGAATTGCAAACTAAGCATCGAAACTAGCAGATCGGGTGGAAAGAGGCCACCCGCACATACCTAGGCGTGGATGCCTGAAGTACCTTGACTGAGTCCAAGTTGGCGTAGTAGAATCCCGTAATACTATCTGACGCAGGGCGTCTAACCACTTTGACAGTCAAGCGAAACAAGTACTCCTGGAGTGATCTAGGAAAACATCAAACATCACACAATCAGTCTCAGGGTCAGTATCCTCGTAAGACTAGCGACGCAGAGGCTCTGTTGTACCTTTCCGATGTTAGTACCGATCGGGAATGGAAGGGTTGCAATTGGGTACCCAGGTTGCAGCAAACTGCAGGGACAATCGCAACGTTTTCTCTAAACTTCCGCGGTATGTGCGAGTGATCGATTTCCAAACGATCAACTGACACAGATGCAAAGGCAAGCAAAGATTTCAGACCATGATCTATGAATGACCGGGTTAGAAGTGGGGTGTCCACTCGCTTTGGAATTCGGTTGCACGCAACCTCCGCCAAAGAGGGGCATCTGTAGACACCCCACCTTCGGCTACACTGTTGGTAGAGATAGCTGGATGAATGGAGAACCATACCCCCAAATCCCAAGTCCAAACTCAGCCAAACTCACCCTTGTAAGCCCCAATCCATAGCCCAATTCAAGCCTGAACCCAGTCAACCCAGTCCTAAACATCAGCCTGAAAAACCCCCCATAAGAAAAATCAGTCAAAAAATCCTAAAAAAGTCAAACTCACTGAGTCAACCCACTGAGTTAACCCGTTGAGTCAACCCGTCGAGTCAAAACACCGAGTCAACCTGCCGAGTCAAATCACCGAGTCGACCCGCTGAGTCAACTCACTGAGTCGACTCACCGAGCCAAACAGCGGCCCCGAGAAACGACCGTACCGCGCGCTGGAAATCGAGGAATGACCATACGGGTGGCCCACAGCGGGCCGCCCAAAAATATTTACGGGTTCTGCTACTGCCCGCTGCTATAAATACCCCCCTCCCCTTCTCATTTCAAGACAACAACCGATCCAGTCCAGCGACCCGTCCGTCTGAGTTATTCTCCACCCTTTTAGCCCATCTTTCCACTAAGGGGAGCCCGAGTGAGGAGAGCCTAGCCTGGTCCAGCCCAGCCTGACCACTGGCCCAAGTCTCCCAAGCCATCCAAGTCTTGATCCAACCACTCGAAGCCAACCCTTGCGACGCCTCCGTCCATCTAGCTGTTCCTTTCCAGCATCATCTCATTTGCATCCAGCATAAGTGCAACATTTACTTTTCTTCCAACCCCCCTGCTTTACTACAAGCACCTTGATTATTCAAACACACTGCATACGTCTTATATTAAGCACCTGTCAGTTCGAGCTTATACTTTGGGCTTGCCTGTTATTGGAACCTGCCCATCAGAAACTCTTACTGTTCAGACTTGCATTCATGCTTCACTACAAAGCACATTGATTATTCAAACACACTGCATACGTCTTATATTAAGCACCTGTCAGTTCGAGCGTATGCTCTGGGCTTGCCTGTTATTGGAACCTGCCCATCAGAAACTCTTACTGTTCAGACTTGCATTCATACTTCACTACAAAGCACCTTGATTATTCAAACACACTGCATACGTCTTATATTAAGCACCGGTCAGTTCGAGCGTATGCTCTGGGCTTGCCTGTTATTGGAACCTGCCCATCAGAAACTCTTATTGTTCAGACCCGCATTCATGCATCATGTCATCAATGAGAATCTACAAGGGTTAAAACAGACTTTCAAGTGTTAGGTTGATTCTGTGAAGTAGAGACCGTACTTCGGTACGGGCAGTGTGTGGGGTGCTTAACCTCTTCCCACCCTGTAACCGTGATCCCTTACCTCGAATCTCTGGCCGCAGATCAAAAGGAGTCATTTTAGAGGAAGGAATCTTCGGATCCCCTCCTCTAACGTTTCTACGGGGTCTAGCCGACTGTAGATTCGAAATAACTGGCTAGTGCGACTCTGGTCTTATATAAACTCATTTAAACACATCCAGCTTAACACGACAACCAAACAAAGCCCTCGAGAACAAGGCGAGCCAGTGGCACAAACGGCGATTCGCACTCACGCATCCTCCTCTCCTTCTTTTCCCGAAAGGGGAAGGGACGAGAATGTCGTGTGGGAGCACGGAAACGGCGAGGGTCCACACCCTGCGCATGCCACACACAAGCAATCGTGGATCCCACTGCTAATCCCACAGCTCCACCATGAATAGTGCTTCCGATCAAGCCCGATCGCAGTTGAAAAACCTGATTGAGATATTGGCGTACCGATCCACCTTCTTCAACTCTACTTCTTTTATAGATACCGATCGCTTTTCATGTTTTTCTTTCACGGAATCCTCCTCCACAACGAATCTCATGCCAGAAGACGCCATTGATGTCTCGCCTCAGATTCTCTCTGCCTCCTTCCCAACTTTTATCTCTGATACCACTTATTGAGGTTAGGAGCCCTGCAGCGGAAGCATTCAAAGCAGGCGAGGAACACACCACAATGGCAATCAACAAGCAAATCATCACACACAAGAAGGCAAACAGATTTTTACGTGGAAAAACCCCTCACGGGTAAAAAACCACGGCACAAAACGACATCAATCCACTATGAATCAGAAGTTACAAGAGATTACAGAAGAAATACCCTAGATCACAGCCCACAAGAGAAATCCCAAGCTACCCGAAGCTAATTCTCACATGAGAAGGACAAACACAGCCCTTTCCCTCATCCCAGAGAACTCCAAGCTTCCTCCTTAGCTCTTTCTCTTACCTAGAAGCTCCCTCAATCCCCTTTGCAACCTTGGTAACCTCTAAACTTGTAATACCCCTTTAATAGGAAAGAAAACGGATTTAGAAACCTCTTGCGCAAGGAAACCGCGCAAAACTGCGTTGCGGTAGGAGACTGCCGACCGGTCGGATAGGCTAAAATTTCAATAGCAGCAATGCTGCCTGCTTCCAGCGTGTGGCCGGTCGATGGTCTTCATGCTTGAATATTTGAGGCGTCCAATCCCAACAATATATATATATATATATATATATATATATATATATATATATATATAGAGAGAGAGAGAGAGAGAGAGAGAGAGAGAGAGAGAGAGAGAGAGAGATGTTCACCTGTACACCAGTTCTCACTGAAACAAAACTCGGGAATACTATTTGAGAACTCATCTCACTTGACAAAAAAATCTGAACTGTTCATGTAATGTAGCACCCTAAGAAACTGTCATGGCCCAACTTTTACCCTGATTCTAAACATTGGTGGGCCATCTCTGCAAACTAAGAGGCAAGTCAAGGGAGGAAACTACTTCCTTTTGCTATGCCCAACCAAAGTTCTAGATCAAGATAAAAGTTAGACCTTATGTGTTTTTTGAGATGCTGCATCACACGAACAGTTCAAATTTTAGGCTCATATCATATGAGATGAGTTCTCAAAAAGCACTCAGTTCTCACATGAATTCATGAGCACTTTTGAAAACTCATGACACATGATGTGAGCCTAAAATTTAGTTCTCACATGAATTGGTGAACACTTTTGAAAACTCATGACACATTATGTGAGCCTAAAATTTAAACCGTCTACACGATGTAGTACCCCACAAAAACTTCGATGTCCAACTTTCAACCTAATCCAGAACTCTAGTAGGCTGTAGCAGAGAGAAGCAAATCAATGAAGGAAATTATTTCCTTTTGCAATGGCCTACTACAATTCTAGATCTAAGGTAAAAGTTGGACCCACAGGTTTTTCTGGAGTGTTGCATAACATGAACAACTCAAATTTTGAGCTCATGTAACATGTGACGACTTCTCAAAAAGTGCTCCTGGGCGCAGGTGAGCATTCTATCTCTCTCTATCAAAGAAGCACATGCATGTACATCTACTATCATCATCACAAGAGATATTGACCGTTAATAAAAAAAAAAAAAAAATGGACCGCACCATTAATTGGTCAGATCCCGCTGAGAAACTCTAATTCATTTCCAAATCAAGACCTAAAGCAACCTATAAATGGCCAATTAAAGGCCCTAACACGATTATCTTAATCTTGACTAGAGAAGGGCAATGGGCTTAACCCTGGCCATTAATTTTTTCACAGAAATGTGGCGCCAACTTGCATTGTCCAGATGCTCATGGACAACAAATCATGGTCCCTACATTTTTCCACTTTGGCATAAATAATGGAATTAGATGGTATCACCAAAACTATCAAAACGCCACGTTAAGGGTTAATGGGCCCGGGTCCACTTTGTAAAAGAGGTCGTGGCCAGTATTTAGACAGCAATGAAGGCTGTCCACAGGTTTCACTGAGTGGGGCCTACCGTCTACTAAAGTTCTGGGCCTCAGAGATGACTAGACCTTTCCAAAATGGGCTAAAAAGTGAGCACGCCCACTAACCCTATAGTCTAGGCCCATTCCCAGGCCCGACTTCTTCTCTCCCTCTCCACAAGACCCTTTAGATAGAGAGAGAGAGGGAGGGTGGGAGAGCACGGTGTCGCCAGTAGAGGTGGGCACAAACCAAGCTAGCTCGAAAGCTCAGCTTGGATTGGTTTGAAAAAGCTCTGGTTGGACTGGTTCGAATGGAAGCTCAAACCAAACCAAGCCTCCAAGTCAAGCTCGTTTGAAAAAACAAACCAAACTCAAACTAGGGTAGTTCCAGCTCGGCTCGGCTTGGCTCAAAGCTCGATTTGATTCAGCTCGGTTTGAATGGGCTCGTAGATTATAAGCACATTGTTTCCTGTGGTGTGATCCACTTGAGCTTTGGATATGATTCCATTTTGGGATCATGTCCTAAAATGATATGTAAAACAGATGGATGACATGGATGATACATGATACATATACATGATGACTTGGATAATACATAATACATATAATGCACACTGTTTCCTTGCACTTGTAAATTATGCTTGGGTACTTTTGTTTGGAAAATACTCTTACATGTCTATTTTGAAGGTGCACTCTTTTGGTGGATGTTAAACATCATATAGTAAGATATGGTTGTACTTTTTTTTTCTAAATTTTTAAATTCTTTTCTATTGAGTGAATAAGGAAAAAAAGAGCCACCGGCTATTTGAACTCGGCTCGGCCCAGTTTGAAATTTTCAACCAAGCCGATCCCGGCTTGAACCAGATTTTTCTGGAGCAAACCAAATTCGAGCCGCATGGGTCGGCCCAAAACTCAAACCAAACCTATCCACAAACTGCGGGGGTCCATAAACAAACCAAACCAAACAAGGGCTAACTCGGCTCGGCCCGGATCGTCGCCCACCTCTAGTCGCCAGCCATGGTTGCCACTACCTGGCCCGTCTATCTGGGCCGATCAACAGCTACGCCCTTCCACAACAACGCATGGTTATTCTGAGAAAGTTCATCTTGTAGGCCCGTTACTGTTGATTACAAACTAACAACGGACATGCCAGGTCTTCGTGGGCGGCCTCACCTAATAGACGGCTCGGATTTGACACACACATGCCAGGTTGGCTGATGTAGCCATGTTTAGATGTGCGTGTATGCCTAGCAAATCCATATCAAAGATCAAAATAAGGGCAAACCATGGGCTTATCCCACTAAAAATCAGTGATTAAGGGCAGAGGTTTGATAGAGTACATCCGGACATGTTGCTATTGGATAGGTGGGGATCTTTAACCTTTGGATCTGGGGTCATTTTTCAGTGATCCAAACCGTCTATACGAGGGGCCCCACCTTAGATGGGGTATAACAAACAAAAAAAAAAAAAAAAAAAAACATTAGGGTGGATTATTGTAACACTTTGATCAGCGACTCTTTTCCTTTGAATATGGACGGTGTAATAATCCTTTGGAAAATCCATGGGGACGCCCATCATAAAGACGGTCTTGGATCACAGAAAATGATTCTTATCAACGGCTAATGTCATAACAAATCTCACGGTCTGGATGTATCGTAGCAAACCTATTAAAGATCATTCGAAAGCATTAATCGGCGGTGGTAATTGGTGCTTTTGATCACGCAATTAGATATTCCAAAAGTTACTTTATTGAACTTTACAGTAAAATCATCTGACTTCATTTCAAGTGGCCCGCCTCGATATCATTATCTACCATGTCAAACTCATCTCTACTAGCTCTTCAGAATACAGTTGCCAAACACAATTTAGGGCCTGTTTGGAATACAGGATTAAATGGTATGAAATTGCATTAGGTGGAATTAACATCATTATTATGCAATGATTATATGTCTGAAAATACTTTGGTATTTTAACTGTCCCACATTTGGGATCAAATTCTTCATTTAACAAAAAAAACATTGCTTTAAGCAAGTCCAGCTCTTGGGTGGACCATAAACTTGTAATCCATGGACCTCATTTCACAATTGACACCGGTCACCTATATGCATATGCAATCCATTATTAGTGTATATGGGCCCATATTGATGGATTATGTAGATAAAATACATGCATCAACGTGGGACTATATGCATCAACGTGGGGCCATAGATATAGTGGATTTCGTAATTGACACAAAAACTAGCTATATCTTCAACTGGGACTTGATGAAATGATACCTGGATTAATCCGAGCATTCCTGTACTTTTATATGATACCTGGACCAAATGCAATTCTTCAATAGAAAATTGGTATGCACAATTGGTTATTCCAATTCACATAAATTTCATGATAATTGCCTACGCATATTAAATAAATGTTCCCAAGCTGCCCTGAAGGCTAAAAGTATGAATGTTTATCTGGTGGGCCTTGGTGCATAAATAAAATGTGCCCAACATCTCTGACTGAACAATCTGGACCTTTCAATAGGGGCATACTAATAGATGGTTGAGTAGATAGTAAAACAGTCTTCACATTCAATTATAAATAGTCCAAAGATGGAAGTGTTGGGTCTTCTAATCCATGCATGGTGCATTCAACAGCCCATACTGAATTAAGGCATGGGGCATGAAAAACCCTCAAGTGAGGATGACGAAGATCCAAAATGTGTGGGCCCCATCATTCTATTTATGGTCCATTCCCATCCCTCAATGGGGAGAGGCGTCCCATCCTTGGTCTATTAAACCATATTTTCAGCTGTCCAATTCGCTAGACTATGGAAAGGCATCCACTTTCCATATGTGATACACCTAGATCAATCCAGACCATCCAAATCGTGGGCCTCGTTGTGGATCAAGTATAAACGAAGAATCAAAATACTTGGACTATCCTAACCGTCTAACTCGTGATGCTGAATGGACGGTTAAAGAGAGCATGGAGCAGATCATTAAGGCCGTCAACCAGTTTGATCTTCTGGCCATGCTCCATCCATAGTGAGGTCCACAGAATAGCGGTCTGGATTGAGATATGCCACGTGTAACGTGGATGAGTGGAGTTCCAACCCAAAATTTCCCACGTTTTCCTTACATATTCTCGGTGCAAGTTGCACCCGACCAGTACCGCGTCGAAGCAATAAAGGTATGTGGTCACTCCACAATAACGTGGTCATATATTTGGCGATTCTGGACCGTTGATCTGGGAAGCTTTACTTGGATATCCCATGGTTGAGAAGGAGCAAAGTAATTTCACTATTATCTATCGATTTTCTGTTGTAAAATGAACGGTAAAGATCAAGATCTGTCACCGGTTTATACGTTAAAACAAAGTCAATGAAGGAATAGAGGATTATTAATGAGTCTGTTGTAATCTATTCCTAGTGGGTCCCACAATTTGGACAGTCTGGATTCGTCTTTTCCCCAGCCAAGTGCAGCCTATATGAGCAACGAACCATGCCCTACTCATCGCGCAACAATTAAAAAAACAATCATCATACAGGACTCAAAATCGCCCATACCAGATTAGAATGGGATGTTCCGGTGCTCTCACGGTGCTATAAGTTAATAGTACTCCCAGTTGCATCTGGGCACTTGAACAGTCCAACTAACTGATCCTGTCCATCCATTAATTCCATTACACATTTTTTAGGCCACTGAATAAAAATCAGAAGGATCTAATGATCGTGGCCACCCATGATCTGATCGTCTTTTTTTGTAGTCATCCATCTTCCAAGCAACGGCTGGGATGGTTAAGATTGTTACAAGGAATACATCAAGTACCCAACAACTCCATCCCTCAAACGATTGATGAAATCCTTTTTTTCATGTTAACGATCCTAACCATATCCATCTTACAGGCCACTTATCGGACGGACAGAAACGTCTGATCTCCGTGATTTTTGCAGCATGGCCCATGAAATCAAGGAAATAACTGGTGGACCGTCCAGATGACAGGATTAGACGGTGAAAATATTCTAATGGAAGCAGGAGCAAGATGAACAGTGGAATTGAAGTTTCTATGCTCTTTCCCATTCTCACCATAGCTGCTGCTGGGAAGGCTACTGAGTTTTCCCTCATTTGACTCACCACATTTCCTATAACCCAAAAAAAATTGAAAGTATTTGCGGAAGTGTAGGCCTCCAGGATCCGACGGTCTACACGATGAGAACCTTCGCAAAGTCGAGGATATGTGGTACGGTCCAGCTATCCGCCTAACTGCTGCAGGAACAAGTAGGTTTGATCACCCCTCTGATCCTACGATGATGATGGTCCCCGGATTACAATCTATGGCTTAGATTGAAAAGGACGGGCCTAATGGACACTCAATGATCTTTCCTCTTTTTCTCTCCGTAGTAATTGTTTTCTTTTCTCTGCTTTAATACGGGAGAGAGTTACTCCTTTTATAACATACATACGAGGGATAAAAGGGATATGATGGTGAGATCAGATAGGGTTTATCCTTATCTCATCTAACCACCTCCGGAATTTGAAAATCAAATTCCCGGAAGGAAAAGGATGAAAGTGGATGCGGTAAAATCCAATGGGCCCCAATCCACAAATGGGCCCCCAAAGGTCCACAACCAAATCTCCCACTCAATCACATTATGGGATAGACATATCATGAATTGTCCATCTAGCTCATCACATAACAATCAAAACTAAAGAATTATGATCAAAAGAATCAGAGGCGTGGGACCAGCTGGAACACCGTTATATTCTCACAGGTGTTTGACTACTAAGTGACCACAAAACTAGCACTCAATAACCCAAGTTTTACATTGCCTGTCCTAGTCCGCATGACCACACCAGATAGAGTTAACTCCTAATCTGGAGTACTCGGCTAACAAACGCACTTATCTAACTTATCGAGTTTTTACTGAAAAACTTGGTTTTCCACAAACATCAATTTGAATTCCTTTTAAAGTAATATTAAGATATATACTTTTGAAAGAGAATATCGTTTGCAAAAGTATAAGAAAACCCGATACTGCCGGCGGATAAGTCTTCCAGTGCCTATTTATAGTTCTAAAACTTGGTGTAGCTGTCATGGGATCTTCCCCACGTAGATGTGTAATTTGGAATCGATCAAGCTGCTTTTCTAGCATAATCAAGTCTGACCAATCAAGGGCTTTTCGTCATCGTATACTAAAGTAGCGACACTCGATCTCATCCTCCTGTACATAAGAGGAGGGTAGCTGAGGACACAAGGAGTCACCTACGGGACTGGTTACTCGCACGTTGCAATGATTAGATCGAATCAAAGCAATCTGTAGGTAAAAGGTCCTAGCACGTGGCTACAATCCACGCCGTAAAGTAGAGAATACTAGGTACATATCGGGTCTACAATACGCAAGTCGTCTCACATGAGGTATGGCCCCATCTCATAACCTCACGACTTGACTATGATTCAGGCCATAACATAATTCGCATGAAGAGTAATGGTGCGATTATGATATTCGACTTTATCAGTCTCATCTTCAATCTTTTAGGACTGAAGGCGGATACAACTCATTCGTATCCCCATCCTTTATTATTTTTAATAAAGGGTGGTTCATACCTCAATGTATGAACATCACCCAAAGTGTACCTTTCTTATACATTTAAGGTTGGTCAACCCGTGCAAGTAGGTGACCGGCCTGCCGACAAAAGTTGAAATCCTACTTAATCTCAAAGAAAATGCTGATGATCTACATACCTAGTCTAACAAGTGCTCAATACTGAATAAAAGGGAATTTAATATTCATGAAGGATCAAAGGTACATGATACAAGCATATTTCTCAAGCTTTCCTCAATCTTATTTGCCTGACGTGAACCTGAAATAGATCTCTTGCTATAGGTTTCGTCATGGGATCCGTCATCATCTCCTTGGTAGGAATGTAGCTGAGGATAACCTTCTTATCTTTCACTTGATCACGAAAGTAATGATACTTTATTTTAATATGTTTGGATTTCTGGTGGTGTTTGTGGTCCTTTACCAAGTCAATGGTTGATGCGTTGTCTATCCTCAACGATATAGGCTCACGAATGCCTGGTACAATACCCAGTCCTAGTAGGAATCTGCGAACCCAAATACACTCCTGAAGTGCAGCACAATATGCAATGTAATCGGCCTTCATAGCTGAAAGGACTGTGGATGTTTGTTTCTTGCTTGACCAAGAGATAGTTCCCCCTCCGAGCAAGAAGACATATCCTGAAGTAAACTTTCTCTCATCAGCGTCATTACCCCATGCGGCATCAGAATATCCTTTGAGCTCGAGACTCGCGCCTTGATAACAGAGCATCGGGTCTTTTGTTCCTCTGAGATAGTGGAATATATGTTTGACGGCTTGTCAATGAGACTATCCTGGGTTACGCTAGTAACGGCTGACTATGCCAACTGCATAACTAATATTCGGTCTGGTGCAAAGCATAGCATACATTAAGCTGCCTACTGTACTCGCATAAGGTACTAAGGACATTGCCGATTTCTCAGCTTTTGTTTGAGGATACGATTTCATGTCTAACTTGGTAGCTTTATCCATATGGGTTTCAACAGCTTTTGAATTTTTCATCATAAACCGCTCTAAGATCTTCTGTATGTAAATAGCTTGTGACAAGCCTAAGAATCTCCTAGAACGGTTCTTAATGATTTTAACCCCTAGAATAAAGTTAATTTCACCAAGATTTTTCATTTCAAAGTTTGAGCAAAGCCAATCTTTAGACATCATCAATAGTTGCATGTCATTACCAGCTAATAGGATATTGTCTACATATAGAGATAGTATAAGAAAAGATCTTCCAAATCGTTTCACGTATACACAATGATCTTCTTCACTCATCGTTAACCCAAAAGTGATGATGGCTAAGTGGAACCTCATGTACCATTGTCTTGAAGATTGCTTCAACCCATAAATAGATCAGTAACAACTTGCAGGCTTTCTTTGGATACTTTTTGTTCACATAACATATGGGTTGTTGCATATATATTTCTTCATCCAAATCATCATTTAAAAATGCTGGTCTTTACATCCATCTGATATAACTCTAAGTCTAAACTTACGACAATGGACAAGATCATGTGGATTGAGGAGAATTTTGCAACATGTGAAAAAGTTTCCTCATAATCAACACCTTCTTTTTGTGTAAAACCTGTTGCAACTAATTTTGCTTTGTACTTATCCACTGTACCATCTACCTTTCTTTTAATCTTAAGTACCCACTTGTTACCAATTGCTTTACGATTGGAAGGCAGATCTACAAGTTTTCAGACTTTGTTCTTCTCTATGGAGGCAATCTCCTCGTCCATGGCAGTTACTCATTCAGCTAAATTCAGAGATAACAATGTATCCTGATAAGAATCAGGTTCATCATCGTCAACCGCAATACAAGAAAAAGATTGACCATCGATATCAAAATATCTACAAGGAATCAAACTTCTTTCACTTCGACATAACTCAAGAGCCTGCTGATGTTAGAACTAGAAAAATGCTTAGACGCAGTTTTCTGGTGTTTTGTTGTTATGGGGTTCTGAGTATAGAAACATTCATAGACAATCACAAGCATTCACAAAAGAACACAAGAAAAGAGATATCGCAAGGCAAATTTTATTCCAGAGATCCTGAGATCTTGTACATTCTAGGCCGTGATCTAGCACGAGCCCTTAATTACATCGAATGATCGATGACCCTTGATAAAAAGGCAGAAGGCTAGTCAGTGGGGACTATGGTCTCAGAGTTCATAGTCGTAGAGACCTGTATTTTGTGTGGTCGAAGAGACCTGTGTTTTGTATGGTCGTGGAGACCTGTATTTGTATGGTCGTGGAGACCTATATTTGTTGTGTTTTGTTATGGACTGATCCATCTTTGTACGAGTCAGATGTCTATGTCCCATGTTTTGACCGGAGATCCGGGCTGAGACTGTCAGGGTTTTTAACCGAGGGGTGCGACTCTGGGCCTACACCCGTCATTTGTGACGGATGACCGCGGGAAGACTGATCTGCAGTTGTATGTACCTGAGCAGCTCAACTAGCAGATGCCGTTTAAATGGGTAGGGCATCGACTGTTCTTGAAGTGTCAGTCTTTAACAAATTCTGTGTAATAGCTCAGAACTCTCTCTATATGGTTTATCGTGTTAACCATAGTCCCATTTGCTTAGTCCGGACCTGAATCAGGGTCATATTATGGTAGTACATATAATAATGATACATCAGTATGATTCTGGGCACTAGCGGCCTCTTTTTGAGAAGTTACTTCGTTCATCTCGTTGGATTGGATCAGGACTCCGAAGGCTTGCATTCTGCTCATTGGGTGGCTCGGATGAGGTATTTGACTGCTCCGTTGCGTCCGGAACGCTCGAATATACCCAAAATAGGCCCTAAACGGGGCTCGAAAACATCATGAAATGAAGATTTAAAGGTGCTGAAATGGACGTTTAGAGTGCTGATTTTTATGATCCGCTGGCCTGATTTTACTGATGCGCTGGGGCCAGCGCGTCCCAAAATGATTGTTAAAGTATTTGATTTTTCTGATCCGCTGAGGTATTTTTGTGATGCGATAGGGCCAGTGCGTCAAAAAATGACTTGTTTTAAGATGTGTATTTTTCTAATCCGCTGGCCTATTTTTGTGATGCGCTGGGGCCAGTGCGTCAAAAAATGATTAGTTTTGAAATATTGATTTGTTTGATCCGCTGAGGGTATTTTTCTGACGCACTGGGGCTAGTGCGTACAAAAATAACTTGTTTTTATAAATGATTGATTTTCGTGATGCACTACTATACTTGCGCAATTTGAAGTTATTTCATCGCCGGACTTACTGTGGTCGGAGATGGGATTTTCGATGAGGGATTCCGTCGATCGGAAGGGGGTTCCGGTGATCGGAAATAGGTTTCCGGCGAAGGATTCCGGCGGTTTCTCGAAATGCACAAGGGACGCGGCTCTCTCTCTCTCTCTGGATCCTGTCCAAATGAACCGAAAATTGGGGTATTTATATCCAAAAATACTGAATTTCGGCCAATAGGAGTCCGCCACATGTAGCGCGTCGAGAAAATAGGTTGGCGCGTCGAGAAAATCACTCGGCGCGTCTTAAAATGCCTTGGTTTGAATGCTGATTTTTAGGGCGCACTGACTGTCAGTGCGTCCTGAAATTCCTGAAAATGCCTGATTTATTGGACGCGCTGAGGGTCAGTGCATCCTAAAATTCTTATTTTTTGGATGCGTTGGGTGAATTTCTTGATGCGCTGAGGGTCAGTGCGTCGTGAAATTCACTTTGTAAAACTCTCTGAATTTCTAGACGCGCTGGGTGAATTTCCTGATGCGCTGAGAGTCAGTGCTGTCGTGAAATTCACTTTGTAAAACTGTCTGAATTTTTAGACGCGCTGGGTGAATTTCTTGACTGCGCTGAGGGTCAGTGCGTCCTGAAATTCACTTCTAAAATTACTGAATTTCATGATGCGCTGGCAATGAATTTTCTGATGCGTCGACGTACTTATTTATGATTATCTTGCAAAAATGATGGTTTGTGGGGCCCGCTTTGCGATAGATGTCGATGTACTGGCTCTATTTCTTCATTGTTGAAGTTACCCTTCTAAATTTGGAGGGTTCTGATCATGATGAATGGTGGGGCCCGCCACTAGGTCAACTTTCTATTTTTGATCAAGTCTGATGTGTATTGTGATTTTGTTGAATTTTTCTAATGCACTGCCCTAAACCTAGTTAGGTGATGGTTTGCACATTTATAATCCTTGTTTTGGAGATCCTAACTTTTGGGACCCCAAGAGCTGAGATGTACTCTCACTGTCCTTATGAACTATAGGAGGAGCATCTCTATATTCAGAAGTAGAACTCCCACTCTCCTGAGATACATCGAAATTTCAAAAAATTCTGTGGGAACCTTTTGATTCTTTCGGCTAGGGTATCTGTCTTCAACGAAAGTGACGTCCCGAGATTCTATCTCAGTCCATCCTCCACGATTCTCATAAACTAGAACGTATCCCTTTGAGTGCATGGGGTACCTAATGAATACGCACTCAATAGTTTTACTATCAAGTTTACTTCTATACGAAGCAGGCAATAGAACATATGCTAAAGATCCCCAAGGACAGCAGGTAGGCTAGAGAAGGAATCCTTGCAGTCCACATCTTATATGTGGTTTTAGGAACGGATTTAGTTGGGACTCTATTTAGGACAGACGGATGTAAGAAGTGCGTCTCCCCAGAATGTGGTAGAGAAATTGGCATGTGTCATCATCGACCTGACCATGTCCAATAGTGTCCTGTTCCTTCTCTCTGCAACTCCATTTTGCTGTGGAGTATATGCCATAGTGTACTGCCTGATGATGCTAACATTTGCATAGTATGTTTTAAACGTTTCAGATATATACTCACCACCTCTATCAGATCTAAGAGTTTTAATATTTTTCTCAAGCCGATTTTCTACTTCAGCTTTGAATTTGAGAAAGCAATCAAAAGCCTTCAGATTTATGTAAGATGAGATACACATATCCATAGCGCGAGTAATCATCAATAAATGTGACTGAAGTATTAGCATCTATTTCTAGCACGTACATTCAATGGTCTACAGATATCCGAATGGATTATCTCTAGCAAACCCTTTGACCTAGTCGCTTTAGGGAATGATTTCTTAGAAGTCTTTCCTGGATACACAATATTCACAAAATGACAAATCAACTTTGGATAATGAACTTAACAGATCAAATCTTATTAGTCTTGTCATACGGTTCTTTCCAATGTGACCTAACCTTGCGTGCCATTTTAAAGATTCAGATACTACATGTTCATTCGACTGTAGCAGACAAAGAAAGATGTGTATTATTAATATCTATATCTAGAATAAATAAATCTGAAATCAAGTTTTCCGCATGCAAAGATGAGGTTATTGAGTCTTAAAGAAACTCTAGTCCCGGAAAAACGAATGCCGAAAACCATTAAATAACAACCTAGAAATAGAAATTAAATTCTGACGCATGCCCGGTGCATAAAGAGTATCATGGAGGGTTATTGTGTGCCCTACGCGCATACAGAGACGGTAAACGTCAATCCCTAGCACGTCTTCAGCAACGTTATTCCCCATGTACACCATGTAACTCCTCGTGGCTACAGACCAAAATTCCTCAAGTCCTCAACGATCTCATGTCACGTGCTTTGTTGCTCCTGAATCCAAAATCTATTCGTTAGATAAGATATCAATGAAAATGATCTCATAACAAACGCCTACAAATAAAGTGTCTAATAACAGAGGAATTACCGTCTTTTTATGGGCGCAGTTGACGGGTATAATGGCCGGAATTTTCGCAGACGAAACATGTTATGCTTGTCTTTTTAGGTTTCCTCTTTCTTTTCCCTTCTTGGGATTGGAGGAGGAGTTTGGGTCTTCTGTTCCTGATTGTTCTTCTTCTCTTTCTTACGAGTTTTGAACTTTTTCTTGTTAGCTTTCCGCTTGTGGGTTTCTGCTACAAAGGCCTTGGCCGAACCTGGCTGAATTGCATTCATTTCAACCTCTCATATCAGATGGCCACAAAAGTCTCTGAACGTTGTGATTGAATCAATATGGTTCATAATCGTTTTGATTTTGAGCCCAAGATTCGGGTAAGGAACGGTGCATTGTTATAATCTTTTGATTTTCAGTTAGTTTAGCACCCTACATTCTTTATGGCGCTTATCATCTACTCCATCTTATGGATATGATCTTTGATGGGGCAACCTACTAGCATCCTGTATTCTTGGAACTCTAATTTCGTAGACCAAACTTTTGCATCTGACTTCTACTTATAAGCATTAGCCAGTGCATCCCAGATCCCCTTAGCGGTTTCATGCACTTCATATGTGGGTATGAGTTGTTTGTGCATTGTGCTAATCAATACATTATGGGCGGAGCGATTTTGTTTACGCTACTTGTTGTAGCGATTCATCACGACCCTATGTTCACCTAGATTTCCATTTTCAGCCAATATGGGTTCCTCTTGAACCCCATCCAGAGTGTGCGAAATGTCATCCTCATTTAAAAGGCCTCGCATTGCGCGGGACCAGTCTTCGTAGTTGTTACCGTCGAATGTTGTTCTTTGAGTTGATCGGCGATAAATGCTTTAGAGGCCATCTTTACATCGCATTATGTATCACTACTTAGCTATGATATAGAGTATTGACACTAATCACCAGCATTTCTACTGGTTATTCAAACTTTCAACTTTATAAAAGTATTCAATACATCTTATAAGAGATCTGAAAGCCTACATATCTGTATGGGCGGTGCAGATCAATTAAGTTCTCTAAATAAGATGAAATTGATGCTTTTATGACTATTTATTTTTTTAACCTACAACCCACTATTATGGGTTTATGCATCATTTAGGAAAGAAATTATATCTCTCACTAAGGTTATGCACAACCTTAAAATAAAAGAGAGCAATCATAACATAAGTTTTCTGTTTTCTAATGAAATGGGGCTTAGATCTAATCACATGACGACTAAAACTAATATATATAAATCATTAGATTAAAGGAAACAATCGTTGCCATTAAACAAAGAAAACAAGTGCTAAGAATAATGAAAAATCCAATCACCACCATTGATCGTGTTCATTCATGATGGATCTGATCATCACCATTAATGTTCACCATTGATGATGGATCCTTTCATCAATGTTGATCATCATGGTTGATGACGGTTCCAATCACTTGTGGACTCGTGATCAATAGTGATCGTATGGATATTAAGAAAAATTCTCATACATATGCACACATACATGTATTAATACAAGCACATGTACATTAACTAATCAAGAGATATTTGGAGTTACACATTTTTCCCACCTAACATGAGTAGTAATGTGTGCATCATGACAGAATAAAATATTCACAATAAAAAATTTCATTTATTTACTTTTATTTTAATGCATACATTGATCATCATTATAATTAGAGATCTGGACCGTTAATAATAAAAATGGACCACACCATCGATTAGATCTCGCCAAAAAACCCCAAGTCACTTACCAACACTTAGGCCTAAATCAGCCCACAAATGGCCGATTATAAGCCTTTTAACAAGATACACTTAATTTGAAAGTAAGTAAATTGAGCTTTTATTTCGGCCCAATATTATTTGTATTTAAATTTGGTGGCCATTTAGACAATCCATCTACATATGGATGACCAATGATGGTCCCTTTTATTTTGTCACAAAAAATAGATAAGCAATGGTTTCACTGTCCATTGATTTCACTTAATGGGACTTTAAGCCTTGAACAATTATGATTCCATTATAATGGCTTGTTGTAAATATGGCCAAAGTGGAGTAGGTCCATTTCCTTTTTTAACAAGGCTATTATGACCATCAGGAGTTCATTATGTAACTGGTATCCACCTTAGTTCAAATTGCTAAACTAAAGGCCCATCTGTCATAAAAGAAAAGCACATGTCCACTGTGTATCATGTTACACAGCCAGGGTATTAAATGACTCGTTTATCAAAAAAATACTAATTGCACGTATGCCCATTATCCTAGGGCCTTGAATATGTGCAAGTTGGGTTGTTTTGGTGATCCAGATTATTTACTTGATTGGAGCGGATCATTTTGGATGGTGTGAATCCATCCAGCCAATTTCTTTTGTTCTAGGATCTTGAACAATGGGTCCCACTTGTTCGAATTGAAGGCTTAAGGATGCCATGTGGATCGAGCCCAAATGGAAGGCCTTAGGAGTATGGATTTGAACTACAGTTTTAATGATCCCATTAAGTGAACCCAACTAGACAAGATCATGAGATGGGTGATAGATGTAGATAAAAAAAATGAACTGCTAATAGAAATCATACAATGGTCCATATTAAATGTGGGGAGCTTGAGATATACTGGTGATCAAATTAATGCCAGTAAATAGGTGTGACCCACCTAATCAGGATCATCTACCCAATCCTGTGTGGGCCATGGTGGTAGGGGACTGTCGTTGTTCATGTTGGCAGTGGCCATGGGCATTGTCATTACAAGCGGCGATCACAACCATGATTACGAATGCCTAGACTAGAGTGCCATTTTAGGTGGTGATGCCACTGTTTGTGTCAGCAGCAAATAAAGAGATAAAATATACACCTATTATCTCTTATTTTCTTTTCTTTATTATTCTTTATTTCTTGGTCTCTTACAACTGTAGGACCATTTGGCAGTGGATGCTGCTACCTTAATGATAGTTGCCATGTTTGTTGCCTTAAAAAAAGATGATAGGTGTCTTATTGGCTGCATAAATGGTGGCTGTCGGTACAGGCCCCAACTACCAATTCCTCTTATAAATATAATTTCTCTCAATTCATTTCATTTTAATTTATTTTAATTATTTTTCTTATCCTAAAATTTTTAATCTCCATACCTCAAAGATAAAAAAAAAAAATTAGAATAATGATAATAAAGAAAAGGGATCATTAATGGTGATGATTATTTGATGAACGAATATATTTTAAAATGAAATAAACAATTTAATAACGTGGTAAGGCCACTTACCTCAATTGGGATTTATTCCTTTTTAAATTGGAGATCCGCCGTTCAATTGCTCTGATACCACTGAAAGTATTTACGGAAGTGTGGGGCTCCAGGATCCGATGGTCTACACGATGAGAACCTTCGTAAAGCCGAGGATGTGCCGCGTGGTCCAGCCGTCCGCCTAACTGCTGCAGGAACAAGTAGGTCTGATCACCCCTCTGATCCTACGATGAGGATGGTCCCTGGATCACAATCTATGGCTTAGATTGAAAAGGACGGGCCTAATGGACGCTCAATGATCTTTCATCTTTTTCTCTCCGTAGTAATTTTTTTCTTTTCTCTGCTTTAATACGGGAGAGAGTTACCCCTTTTATAACATACATAAGAGGGATAAAAGGGATATGACAGGTGAGATGAGATAGGGTTTATCCTTATCTTATCTAATCACCTCCGGAATTTGAAAATCAAATTCCCAGAAGAAAAAAGGATGAAAGTGGATGCGGTAACATCCTATGGGCCCCAATCCACAAGTAGGCCCCCAAAGGTCCACAACCAACTAAAATAGCCTCTGAAACATTAAAAAAAACGTGTGACCAGGTGTAGTAAGAACTCTCTCTCTCTCTGTCTCTCTCTCTCTCTCTTCTTCCAAACGGATATAAATATGAATGGATACCCATGGGTATCCACACACCAAAACAGAGAATTTAAAAAAAGAAACAGAGGAATACGCTGTTTTGCTCTGCTTTCCTCTGCTTTAACCTCCATCAAAACACTCTCAGATCATTCAAGATAGGATGGCATTTGCAAAAGAGATCTTGGGTTCTTCTCTGATCGAAAGATCATCTCTGATTCCTTCTTCAAGATCTCTCCTTTTTAATCACCAGCAGAACAGGCTCCGTTTCAGCCTGGTGTCGGTTCCGTCGAAGAAGGCTCATTCGGTTGGAGAAAGTTGCGAAAGGTCCCAAGGCGGCAATTAGTGAGAATCTGGTGAAGGTACCAAGTGTAGAGAAGCCTGTGAAATTCAAGGTGAGAGCTGTTGTGACAGTGAGGAAGAATAACAAGGAAGATCTGAGGGAGACGATCGTCAAGCACATTGACGCCTTGTCGGAAAAAATCGGGAGAAATGTCGTTTTGGAGCTTGTTAGTACAGAAATCGATCCAGGTAAGCAGTTTTCCTTTCTGGGTTTTTTTTTTTTTTTTTTTTGTTTCTTTTTCAAATTCTCCTTTTATCTCTGTTTTGATCCATGCGATTGAATGTTTGGAATTGATCTCTATCTCTGGTTTGGACCCCCTTTTTTTTTTTTTTTTTTTTTTTGGCTGAGGCTGCAATAAAAACAAACAATGCATGATTTTTGGGGAGTGAAAAAGAAAACTTCTCCATTTCACAATTTTTTCGATAGAATTCTATCCAGATTGAAAAATCCTAAATCTCAAATCACAGTTTCTCCTCTTGTAAATTCGCCATGAGCCAAACACAACCTTAAGCTATTTTTCTAATAAGCTATTTTTCTCACTTGGGTCTTTGTTATTTTGCTTGTTGGAACTGATTTTTTATTGGTTTCAACCCATTCCACTATCTCAGTTTGGTGTTTTTCTTGTTAGAGCTGAGATTTGATTAGTATAATCCATTTTCCCATCTGGGTTTTTTGTAATTTGATGTTTGCGTATCAATTTGAAGGATCGAGGAAGCCGAAGCTCAGCCAAGCAGTGTTGAAGGACTGGTTACAGAAAGCAAACCTCCGGGCCGAGCGGGTGAAGTACACAGCTGAGTTCACAGTTGATTCGAGCTTCGGAGTGCCCGGCGCCATCACCGTCAGCAACAAGCATCAGAAAGAATTCTTCCTGGAGAGCATTGTGGTCGAAGGGTTCGCCTGCGGGCCGGTCCATTTCGTGTGCAATTCATGGGTCCAATCCAGAAAGGATCATCCAGGAAAAAGGAACTTCTTCACCAACATGGTAATTCACAGGTTCTTGAGTTGGAATTCAGGACAGGAGAGATTTTTCAAGATCTTTGTATCTGTACACATGGTATACATGTATGAGATCAGGACCGTTCATCTGTTGAAACCTTCCATTGCATTGGTGATCACAGTCACCGATTAGAGTTTTTTTTTTGTTGTTGTTGTATGTAACACCATTTCCTGAAATCTGCGGCAGGGATCATCTGATTAGAAAGATTGTGTGTATGGTCAGTAGCGGTTGGTCCCAACAGATCAATGGACTGGATCTTGTACACATGAGCGATGTGCAAGGATATCAAGAACTCACACCCAATCCTCTCCCTTACCATTTTAACAAAATTGATTACTATAATAGGTTTGAAACTTCTTTTCATTTTCTGATCAGATAAGAAAATTTCAACATCTTCCAAAACCTTGTAATGTCATCTTCTTATTCAATTCAACTCAATAGTCATGGTACAATAATTGAAGAAGTCCCCCTGTCCCATTGGATCGTCTGATGGCGATCTTTCATTGCGGAATATTCAATGATCCATCTGCACGAACCGTTAGCCGGAACGGAAAGCCCGGTTATGCAGGCCCCACCATTGCATAAATTCCTGTTTTAATCATCCATATTCTTGATTTTTCTTGAGTTTTTTAGTAACTCATTTCAACTTCTTTCGATTACTAATTCAAGTAATGCAGTAGTTAAAGCATGATTAGTGAGATTTCTAATGCTTATTATTAAATCACTTCGTGGGGTTTTGTTCGAGCAGCCGTATCTACCATCAGAGACGCCCAATGGACTCAAGGAGCTGCGAGAGAAGGAGCTACGCGATTTGAGGGGCGACGGGAAGGGTGTAAGGAAGCTGTCTGATAGAATATACGACTACGATATATACAATGATCTGGGAAACCCGGACAAAGGGACCGACCTTGCTAGGCCGATTCTCGGCGGTGAATCGTCCCCGTACCCACGTCGATGTAGAACGGGCCGCCTTCCGACCAACACCGGTATGTTTAGTGCACCCAAAGCCTAGTCATGCTTTGAAATTGGAATATTGATTGAATTAGTCATAATGTAGAAAGTAGAATGCAAAGGCAATGTTGCACCAAGGTCAGATGAAGAAGGAACAATGGATGGGAGCATTTTGAGAATACATATGTATAAATAATATATGAAAAATTGCAATTACTTGAATGTGGACAACTTGGGAAGAAATGTTTTCAATACTTAGGGAAATGCTCATATCCAACTGGTCAGATAATAAGTTATCCAACCACTAAATAACTTCTAATCTTTTATGTGTACATGAAATCTAACCTGTTCGATAGGTTAGCCCTGCGATTGAGGATCACCTATTGCAAAAATCAACTCAATTGCCCCTTTCGAGTTACTAAAATGACATTTCATTGTAATGGTGTTATGGTGTCACAGACATTAAGGCGGAGAGTCCGGTGGAAAAGCCGTTGCCGATCTATGTTCCGAGGGATGAAGCATTCGAGGAGTCGAAGAAACAGGCATTTTCTGCCAGCCGACTAAAGGGGGTCCTCCATAACCTAATACCGTCTCTCATCGCTTCGATATCAATAAAAAACCATGACTTCAAGGGGTTCTCCGACATCGACCGTCTTTACAAGGAAGGACTACTACTTAAATTGGGGTTGCAAGATGAGATTGTGAAGAAGCTTCCGATCGTAAACAAGATCCAGGAATCTAGCGAGGGTCTACTCCGATTTGACACTCCAAGCATCATCTCCAGTAAGCAATTACTTTCATTATATTTTTCTAATTGAAATTAATGAAATGATAATTAATTTATAGTAAAAATTGCTCGCTCTGATAACAACTATAAGATATATTTATAAAATGACCCATTTAAGATGGGGACATCCAATATTAACCATTCGTGGACCACAACATGGTATTCATTTACGATATAATCTGTTCACCTGGCATGCCTCTCTAGGGTGATGGGCCACACTAAAAATCATGGTATTGTAAAACTGAGGCAAGCCACGCTCGAATTTTAGAGGTTTTATGCATGATTTTGCAACTTTTTCTTATTAAGTTGTCGACCTGTGTTTTTGATAAGGCCAAATATAGACCAATGGGCTCGTTCTCAAGAATCTAAGGTCATTTCCTCGTATTAGCTGGCGTCATGATCTCACCCTAGGGCTTTAGGTGAGAATGGTTAAGATGTCATTAAAGCCACTGAATATCCTAAGGAAAGTTGCTCATTTTCCAAGGACCATCATAAAGTGTACCTTTGTCAAAAAAAAAAAAAAAAAAGAAATACTCTCAATCTTTGGTTTTCATTTTTATGCTTATCATTTTCATTTAGGATGTGGTTTGGGTAGTGGCTTAGTCTTGACAATGCTCATTTCACCTCTATCATAGTGAAATTTGATTGGATGATAGACTGCTGTTAGATATAAATTCAGTTGAGTAATCCAATTGAATTCTACTATAATGATGACAAATAAAGCTTGATCACGTGTGACATTACCTGAATGCTTCCGCCAATGTCTATCCAAAAATACCCTTTCTACGGTTTACATGAGCAGATAGTAGGTTATTTTGATACTGTCGGCACAAAATAAAATTAATAATTCATAGAAAAGGATGGCCTCATGTGGACCACAACGGTTGGGTGCCACCGACAAATAATATGGTCACTACTTGCCTCCTTACGTATTGGTAGGGACTATGGACCCCACATGGCTTTAAAGAAAAGAAATAGGCAACTTTCCTATTTTGCACTAGGGGGGCATGATTGGTTGATCCATACCGTTGATTCCCATCATGGATGGACCATGCCTGAGAAATCTCTCATGACAGCCCCAGCTCGGCCCATTTTCCCACAAAAGTAGTATTTTCGTTATTTCATTGAAAAGAGAGGTCCTTTTAGCTGACGGCAATTTCGTACACGTGCAGAGGACAAGCTCGCTTGGGTGAGAGACGATGAGTTCGCCCGAGAGACGCTGGCAGGGATTAATGCCATCAGTATTGAGAAGCTTCAGGTAATTCTTCTCAAATGGCAAGGGTATTTATGTCAATTGAAAAACATTGACCGAGCTTGGAAATAAAGAAGCAAGAAGCTAGAACACTGCTAGTCTCATCAAAACCCTTGGACGGTGAGATCGATCGATCTGGACCGTCCATTAGGCCTTTGCATGTTTCTTGAACTATGTTAAGAAGATTGCACCGATTGGATGATCCGATTCATCTATAAACTCGCCTGGTTTTTATAGCCATCCATCAGATACGTGATGGCTTCCAGCAAAGTGTTAAATGATCCTAACCATCCGATCGGTGTGATTGTTGTTTATTAGACCATGAAATGTCCAGGGAAGAAAATGGACCGTCTAGATCGATCGATTGGACTGTCCAAGTTTCTCGATGCAACTAGAAGCTAGAGCAGCATAAATTAGGTGCTCTAGATTAATTTCGGGAAAGTACTCCTAATCTTTTCAAATTACTAAATTACCCTTTTATCGTTATCTCAGGTTTTCCCGCCGGTAAGCAAGCTGGACTCTTCGATCTATGGCCCACCAGAATCCGCCATCAGAGAAGAACACATTTTAGGCCACCTCAACGGCATGACCGTACAACAGGTAAAGATGGACGGACAGAAAATACCCCATCCTTCTTTAAATTGAAAACCCCTGAGCCAGTGCTAATAGATTCGTCCCCCCGAGTCACGACTCGACTCAAAACCGAACGAGTCTGTCCGAGTTACCGAGTCAAAAAACTTTTTTTTTTTTTTTTTTCACAAATTTGTCCTCGTTGATTTCTAAATTGACAATCTTATCCATGTGGGGACAGGCATTGGACGAGAACAAGCTGTTCATCTTGGATCACCACGACATCTTCCTGCCGTTCCTTGATCGAATCAACAGTCTAGATGGACGGAAAGCATATGGGACCCGCACGATCTTCTTCTTGACACCGTCGGGGACGCTGAAGCCGATCGCCATCGAGTTGAGCCTACCACCAGCATCGAGCGGCTCTCGATCGAAGAGGGTCCTGACCCCACCCAACGATGCCACGGGCTTCTGGCTTTGGCAGCTGGCCAAGTCCCACGTCTGCGCCAACGATGCAAGCGTCCATCAGCTCATCAACCACTGGTAAGGGACATTTTCGTCAAATTTGAGGGCATTTTCGTAATTTCATTCATTTTTAATAATAAACCAGGGTTTATTTGCTTGGATCGATCCCACCTTGAGGTTTGCATGGCATCCACTCCGTCCATCATGTGAGGCCCCTGGATCCCAAACTTCAGGGCCACCAAAAAAAATCAGGTGGGCCACTCTACATAAAATCATGACTGGTGGCCCACCTGAGTTTTTGGAATGCTATGATTTTGGGTTGTCCATTCAACCTGGTGGGGAGCTTCTGATGAATGGATTAATAATGCAGAATTATTTACGTAAATTGGCTGGTAATTGGAAGAAGTGAAATTACAATTTCTGCAATTGACTAAAATACCCTCAGTATGAAAAGGAATGACATTTTTGTTCAACAGGTTGCGCACACATGCTTGCATCGAGCCGTTCATCCTTGCGGCCCACCGGCAGCTGAGCGTGATGCACCCCATCTTCAAGCTCCTTCATCCGCACATGCGGTACACGCTCGAGATCAACGCTCTGGCCCGCCTGAGACTAGTCTGCTGCGGCGGTGTGATCGAAACATGCTTCCTGACGGACCAATACGGCATGGAAATGAGCGCGGTCGCTTATCGGGACCATTGGCGCTTCGACTTAGAGAACTTGCCTGCCGATCTGATCCGAAGGTTCGTGTCCATCTCCATCTCCATGTCCATCCCTCTCCGGACCAAGATAAGGGTGTCATGTAGAAAATCAAGATAAGGATTGATGACTAACTGAGTCGACTCGGACTCAATTGAGTCAGATATGATTCAGTGATATGAGTCATCATTGAAAGTATGGGTGACTCGGCCCTACCCTGATAAGTCACCATTCAATCCGCCAAGTTGAAACTCAACTCAGTACTGAGTGAGTTCGTCTGAGTCACTGAGTCTTAAAAACATGGTTATTACTAGTTACATTTTATTAAAATTACATATCACCCTCAACAAATGGACTAATCCCTCTTCCTCTTCTCCATGCAGAGGCATGGCCATTGAGGACCCCACACAGCCCAACGGCCTGAAGCTCATGATCGAAGACTATCCTTACGCCTCGGACGGCCTCCTCATCTGGTCCGCCATCAAGAGCTGGGTCCAGACCTACGTCCAAGCCTACTACCCTGACCCGGCCCTCATCCAGACCGATTCTGAGCTACAGGCCTGGTACGCCGAGGTGATCAACGTGGGCCATGCTGAAAAGCGCCACGAGAGCTGGTGGCCCACCTTATCCAATGCTGATGATCTTGTTTCCATCCTTACCACTCTCATCTGGAACACGACGGCCCATCACGCCGCCCTCAACTTCGGCCAGTACCCCTTTGGCGGCTACATCCCAAACCGGCCGACCTTGATGCGGCGGCTGATACCGGAGGAAACCGATCCGGAGTATGACAATTTCCTCGCTGATCCGCAGCGTTACTTCCTGTCGGCCATACCAAGCCTACTGCAAGCTAGCAAGTTCATGGCTACCATCGATACACTGTCGATGCACTCGCCGGATGAGGAGTACCTGGGAGAGCGGCGGTATCCGTTGATCTGGACCGGGGACACTGAGATGGTCGAGGCGTTCTACAAGTTCTCAGCCGAGATACAGAAGATCGAGGAGACGATCAAGCGGCGGAACACCGACCCAGGCCTCAAGAACCGGTGTGGGGCCGGCGTGCTGCCCTACGAGCTGATGGTGCCGAGCTCTGGGCCTGGGGTGACAGGGAGAGGGGTTCCCAACAGCGTCTCTGTATGAGATGTGGCCTACCTGTTTGTGGGGCCCATTTATTTTTATTGGGGTTAGATTATGGAGGGATGCATATTAGGCGGTGCATGGAGGGATCGATTGGTGTTAAAGTGTACAACCAATCGTTGTAGGAGAGCTGATATATACATATATAATGTAATTAGTGGGCCATTATCTGCCCTTTTATGTTACACGTGTGACAACGTTGAACCCAATATCATACGTGCTTATCTAGTGGGTCCCACTACAGATGGGCCATGGCCATTGTTGTTGCTTATTTATGGACAACAGGTTAAGTGGCTGGAGGTCCACCTTGGATGGACCAATGCTGCTATCTCCTTTGAAAGTACTGCCAGAATACCGGAAGGTGAACTTGCAAAGCATAAGTGGAAGACAAGGGGGTGGTTGGGAATCTGCGGTTCGCCCTTCAATGCTTAAGTAAAATGGATATGAAGAGGAGAAGTAGATATGCTTATCTTACGGAAGGATTGTATCTACCTTTGATGTAAGAAGGATTGTATCTACCTTTGATCGGGGGCAATCCCCCTTATTTGTAGACATTCGGAGAGCCGTTGAGGGCCACGATTGTGGCTATCATCATGGGGAAAAATATCTACTGGGTGGTATGACCCCCTGTGATGGTGATTGCGTTGATAACGGTAAGAGATGTGTCCTTCTCTTCCAACCCTATTCGTGAACTTTCGCCCACCTTTATTACGATTGCAGTTCTGGTCGAGTCAGTATCATCAGTATCATTAGTAAGTCGAGGACGAGCTCTTGGAGGTCAAGTTGGCAAACAGCTTATTGGAGTTCACCTCTGATGCATTCAAAATGTCCTTTATAAAGCCTGGCCTATCGCCTCAGCTCTGGTCCTTAGCTCTTTAGCTGAGTTAGTCATGTCCGACGTCGGTCTTCGACTCAGGAGACTTGTTTTGGGCCTGCGGGCCTATGGTCTTTTTACCAACACAAGGTCAACTCGTATTTACCCATAACAGCCATAATTCTACTTATTGATGGGGAGCGGATTAAGTGAGACCCCGAATCCATTGTGGTGGGTGGGACCCCTTACTGTGGGGCTCAGAGTGATGTATATGACTTAAACCCACACCGTCCAACCATTTTGACGGATCATTTTAGGGCATGATATCAAAAATGAAGCTGACCCAAATTTTAGGTGGACCACACTACAGGAAACAGTTGTGATTGAATCTCCACCACTAAAAAATTAATTGATTCTACCATAATGTTTATTTGACATCCAACTTGTTGATAAGGTCACAAAGACCCAGATGAGGAGACCACAAAAAATATCATCTCGATCAAAGCTTTCTGTGGCCTGTAATAAGTTTTAAATGGTCAATATTTACCACCGTTTCCTGTACTATGGTCCATTTGAGACTTGGATCTGCTGGAGAGCCTTCAAACTATGTGTGTGGACAGGGTGCTCAGATCGATCGGGCAACCGATCTGACGAAGTTAGCCCAGATACACAGAGAAGGCAGCAGCCTCTACGTGTGCCCAGACCGGTCGGCCGACCGGTCGTCAGTGGGCTCCGACCGGTTGGCTGTGAGACAGCGTTGGGTGTTTCCTTTGGACTGGTCTCTATGCGAGGTGCGACCGGTCGGCTATGCGCGCGGTTTTCTTGCGCAGTCCGCAGTACTGCGCAAAGTGTTTCTAATTTCGGATTTCTGCTTATTTAAGGAGTTGTAATCCGTCCTAAATTAGTATCCTAAGGTGTCCAAGGTTTCCTATTCGTACTAGGAAGAGGGGAGAGAGTTGTAAGAGAGAGAGCTTGGGTTTTCTCTGTTTTCCTTGCTTGTGAGCTGTCATCTTTGTAATCTTCTGTTTAATTCATAGTGGATCGCTTGTGCCGTGGTTTTTTACCCATTGAGAGGTTTTTCCACGTAAATTTGGAGTCTCTTGTAGTGAATGCTTGTGTGTGATTGATTCATCTTGTTTACTTGTTTGATTTCGCGTTGCTTCATGTGTTCGGCATTCCGCTTCCACTGCCGGCTTTCTCAACAAGTGGTATCAGAGCTAAAGTTGGGGTGGAGTAGATTCGAATCTGAGACGAGAAGGTGGGATCGAGCGCAAGGTTCGAGGTAGAGAAGTTTTTTGAAAAAAATAACTTTAAGCTATGGAAGGTGAATGTTGAATATTTCCTGGTTCAACAAGGGCTTGATGAAGCTCTTGGAAAGCGATCCGAGGCTATGAAAGACGATGAGTGGACGAGGCTCGACAAGAAAGCTAGAACCTCAATTCTGTTAAACCTTTCGGATGATGTTCTCTATCATTTCATAAAGGAGAAGACTGCGGCTGAAACGATGATGAAGCTAGAGAAGGTTTATGCCAAGAAATCTCTAGAGAATCGCATGTACGTGTTGATACAGTTATTCACCTTGAGGATGACTGAGGGAACTGAGGTGGAGGACCACCTGAGCACCTTCAATAGGCTGGTTTGCAAGTTAATGGAGATCGATGAACCGATGAAGGATGAGTATCAAGCATGCATCCTGTTGAATTCTCACTACGCCAAATTTGCATTTTTGCGACGGATTTTGCGACGAACATTGACCGTCGCAAAAATTGCTTGGTTTAACGACGGACCTGGCTCGTCGTATTTGAAAATATTCCGTCGGTTTTGCGAAATTAAGGCGGGATTTCGTCGCGGGATTTACCGACGGACATAGTTCGTCGCAAAATTATAATTTCCGACGGACTTAACCCGTCGCTATTTAACGACGAATTTAGTCCGTCGCTAATCCCAGCCCAAAAAGATGCCCCCAAATAAGGTCCGTCGGAAAATAAAATTTAAGAAAAATGAGATATTGAAAAAAACTGATATTTTTTAAAAATAAAAAAATTTGATATTTAAAATAACAGATTTAGTAATTTGAAAGAAAAAGTTAAGAGATTTTAAAAACAAAATTGAGAAATTTGAATAAAATTAATATGTTTGAAATTTCTTTTCAAATTTTCACATAATTAAACATTTTGAAAAAGAAAATTGTGAAGTTAAAAAAGAAATTTGTGATTTTCAAACAAAAAAATTTGAGAGGTTTGAAAAAAAATTAACAATTTTTTAGTAAAATTGAGATTTAGAAAAATAATAAGATTCAAAAAATTGAGATTTAAATAATAAAAAAAATGGCCATTTGAAAAAAGTTGAGAAGTTCGAATAAAATTGATAAGTTTGTAAAAAAATTGAAATTTTTATAAAGAAATTAAGATTTTGTATTTTGAAAAAATTAAGAAGTTTGATAAAAAAAATGATATTTTGAAAAGAAATAAAAGTTGAGATATTTGATAAAAAAAAAAAGAGATTTTATCATTTTTGAAAAAAAATGTTGGAAAAAAGTTGTGGTTTAAATAAAAGCGAGAAATTTGAAATGAGTGGGCCAAATTTATTGGTGGACATTTATTGGATAGTTGAAAATGAAAAATTACACTCATTCAGGTAACTGGTTAACAGATTGGTTTATGCATACATACATGTTCATTGGTGCAAAAAATGAAAGCCCTAATATAATGATGTTAATTGATTGCAAGGAAAATTTATAATGATGAGATTGATCAAATTCTATGATCAAGTCATCCTAAACTTGATCTGAATGGTCAGATATGTTTAGAACGTGGTAATTATTATTGAAAACAAAATTAAGCTCGAATCATATCCGTATAAAAGACTCTTTAAATGTGCACAATCAGTTTGTCTAGAGCTAGACAAATTTTGGACAATCTAATTAGTCCAAATTGAAAAGTAAATGACTTTAGATGTTTAGATTAAATTTCACTCAAATCTAATGGTTAGGTTACAAGATATGGCCCATCATTGATCAATTTTATCAATTTAGTATCTTTCTCATCTTAAACTTGATCAGGGCAAGTGACCAGTCAAATCAAAGTTATTGATGAATATAATAGAGTGAATGGATTAGATTTCCAAATTAGGCCAAATTTTTAGGTCTAAATTGCGCTGCAACTTGTTGACCTCATGAAAACCTAATAAATGTATAGTCATTGGACCCCAAACTCTAATCTAGCCATTGAGAATTTGATCTTTTCTAATATTAGCTATTGCATCCTAAAATGATATAAAAGAACAGATGGATGGATTAGATATACATAAAATATATCAGATGGATTGGTTAGTGACAGGGTCACCAGTCAATGCCAAGTGATCGGTGCTCTGTGGGCCCCACCATGATGAATGTGTTTCATCGACTCTATCCATACATTTTCGTAGATCATTTTATGGTATGAGCCCAAATTTGAGGTAGATTCAAATCTCAAGTGGACCACATCACAAGAAACAATTTTAATTGAACACCCACTGTTAAAACTTATTGAGGGCCACGGAAGTTTTGGAACAAGCTGATATTTGTTTTTTACCTACATCCAGGTCTGTATGACCTAATTAAGAGGTTGGATGTCAAATAATTAATATAGTGGGCCCTACGAGGTTTTTAATGGTGGACATTCAATCAATACTATTTTCCTTTGGTGTGGTCCACCTGAGATTTAGATTTGACTCATTTATTGGATCAAGCACTAAAACAATCTTCAGAAATGGCTCGACAGCGTGGATAAAACACATACGTCATGGAGGGGCCCACAAAGCACCGGCCAGTGGCCCCATAGCCAAGGGGTGCGAATTAGGTGTTACCCCAGGAACAGCTTAGTGGGTGTAATCCGTCCTAGATTAGTATCCTAAGGTGTCCAAGGTTTCCTATTTGTACTGGGAAGAGGGGAGAGAGTTGTGGGAGAGAGAGAGAGCTTGGGTTTTCTCTATTTTCCTTGCTTGTGGGCTGTCATCTTTGTAATCTTCTGTTTAATTCATAGTGGATTGCTTGTGCCGTGGTTTTTTACTCATTGAGGGGTTTTTCCACGTAAATTTAGAGTCTCTTGTGGTGTGTGATTGATTTCATCTTGTTTACTTGTTTGATTTCGCGTTGCTTCACGTGTTCGGCGTTCCGCTTCCGCTGCCGGCTTTCCCAATGGGATCTACTTCATTTTTTTGGATTATGCCCTGTAACAAGCTTTCAATATGGATGGTCGGCATAGATGTGGTCAAATACATCACAGTGGGCACCACAGGTCAGGGTTCTAGGTCCCACCCACATGCAAGACGGTTCCTCTAGAAGTTAGAATGTGCGCTGGCCAACCCCACTGTGGTAGACCCCTCAAAAGTCAAGCTTATCCAACCATCACATGGGCCACAACATGAATTTAAAGGTTTTGGGATGGTTTATAGAGAAATGCTACGAGAGCACTGTAAGTTAAAGTGCTCTTGGGACAATGGGTCGGCTGAAACCCAAACTGAGCCGATCCATAAACTAGAGTGGCACAAAAACAAGCCAAATCAAACTAGGGCTAACTTTACGCCTATATTCCTGGGCAGTCCTTAAGAGCAGAAATTACATTACCACTCTCCTCTTTTTCTTTGCAGAAGAAATAGAAAATCAAAAGTTGTGGGGCCCACATGATATGTGTCTCACATCCAACCCATCCAACCAACACACATCAACATTATTCGTAGGCAAAGCAAATATATGGCTATCCACTCATAAGGTAGGCCACTCCATGAAAAATAATAGGCACCGTTCAAAATACCACAATTCAAGTGTAGCCCATCTGGTTATATGATTGACCTGATGTTATGTTCGTGTTATGGCAGGCCCCATACGTCTTGAGCTTCACTATTTTTAGGGGTAGATTGGGTACTATCCACACTAGGACCTAGCTAGAAACCGACGGTCCTATCAGGGCATTTGTGGGTCACACCGTGATATATATGTTTTATCCATGCCATCCATCCATTTGACAGATCATTATAGGGCATGAGCCCAAAAGTGAGGAAGATTGAAGGCTAAGTGGACCACACCATCCCTAGCAGCGGGGATAGAATTCCAAGGGCCAACCGAGATGTTTATTTGTCACCCAACCTGTTCATAAGGTCTCATAGACCTGTATGAAACATAAACATCAGCTTGATATAAAACTTTTGTGCCCCATAGGAAGTTTTCAACAGTAGGATTTCAATCTTCACTGCTTCATGTAGTCCGCTTGAGCCTTTAATCATCCTCATTTTTGGACCATGCCATATAATGATCTTTCAAAATGAATGGACGGCGGGGATAAAATATATGCATCACGGTGGGCTCAGAGAGCCCCCCACAGCATCATTCGTCTCTAGCTGCACCCTATTTCTAAAGAAAAAGGTGAATGAGGGCATTTTTGTAATTTCAGCTCTCAAAAAGCACGGAGGCATTATTTGGTAAAATCCAATTCCCAGAGGATTTTGCGGTGAGAAAAAAAAAAAAAGATAAAAAAAGGAAATGCTCTGGTGCTCTTACAGCACTATGACTTATAGTGCTCCTGCTTGCATCGGTTCACTTGACAGTCTTAATAAATTGATATCGACTGTCCATTAAGTTCAAAACACAATCATAGGCTACTATGGAAAACAACACTGATGGGATGATCTAATCCGTCCTTATTTTGGCCTTATTTTCTGTAGCCATGCTTTTTCAAAGCCATGGATGGGACGGTTAAGATTGACTAACAAAAGGTGATATTCTCATGTTATCACGTGAAATATGCAATGGACCTAAAGAACAATCTAGATCAATGGATTGGACTGTCCAAGTGTCCCGATGCAGCTCGGAGCACTGTAAATAAATCACCGTGCCATGAGATCACTGGCCCATATATATATATATATATATATATATATATATATATATATATATATATATATATAAAGGAAATTTTACAAATTAATATAGAAATTACATTTCAATACTTGTTTTCATTCCATGTTATCGCTCCACTGCCTTCCGTTGCTTCTTTTTTAACATTCGTTGAGTTTGCATGCCAGCAAAAGGGTGGGCCCCACTGTATTGTTTATGTAAAATCCATTCTGACCACCAGGTGTATCACCTCATGTCAGGCTAAGGACCCAAAATTCACCTCGATCCGTGATTCAAGTGGACCACATGATTGGACATAGTGTACGGGGCAATGATCACCCTCCAAACTGTTTCCTTTGATATAGCTCACATAAATCACAGATGGACCTAACTTTTAGGCCCAGGTCTAAACAGTTGTGTGGCATCTAATGGGTGGAGTGGATTTCACATAATCATCATGATGGGCCCTGAGAAAATCAAGGGTAGAAGTCCCTCTTCTAATTTTTATTTGGTATGGCCCACCTAAATCACAAGTCTTCCTTATTTTTTTGACAAGTGCCTAATCTAGGGTTACACATCTAATGGTCGGAGTAGCAGTTAGGTGGATTTAGCCAAAAATCAAAGTCCCTTTGCATCTTATGAGACTCGGCCCTCATAGGGCCTATTGTGATGTTTACATAACATCCACTCCAACTATTAGATATTTAGTACCATATAAGGCCTAGAAGAAGAAGAAGAAGAAGAAGAACACCACGTAAATGACTATTATGTGATTTTGGTAGGCCACACCAAAGAAAACAGTTGGGAGACCAACACCCACCCCGGATTTTTACATGGCCTGCCATAATAATTTTATGAATTCTACTTCAATCATTAGATTTCACACAAACATTTAATCCCATATCCAAAAAAATATACCCATCAGCAATTCAAACAGGATGAATGTTGCCCTCTACCTCGCTGGTTGTGTCCGCGTTTGGCAACCAGCAGGTCTCAGGTTCCAGAAACCATGACAGAACTCTCGAGTGCTAGTGTCAGGTACGGGTAGAGCCGGGTAAGAAAAAAAAAATGTTTCCAATTACATAGTCCACCTAAATCACAGATGGAGATGATTTTCGAGCACCTGGCCTAACATGGGTCAAGTGCATTGGCCAGGAGGATTTTACATGAACATCATGGCAGGCCCACCTGAGCCACTCACCCATTTGCTCTCAAGGCAGCCGTCAATGAAGGTAGTGGAATGATAATTATACAGCGATTGATTAATTAATGAGGTAGCTTTTTGAAAAAGATACTCGATTGTAAATTTTATATTAATTATGTAGGTTTTTTTTAATTTCCCTAATAATAATAATGGAAGAAGATGTATGAATAGTGATTGGCTTGTTGGTGTGATGTTAGTCCATCTTCTAGAGATCTCTAGTTCGGAAACTGCACGCGCCCAGTTGTCTTGGGTCGAGTCAACTCATGGCTCAACTCAACTGAGTTACTGAGATTCATGGCCTAATCATGCATGCACCTGAGCTTCACGGTTACTCGGCTTTGAAAAATCTACACCCTTTTAGTCTCTTTGCCAGACTGAGACTGACCACCAGTAAAGATCGTCGACCCACTGAGTCACGCTAACCCAGCATCTATTGTCCCAAAGACTTTTTTTTTTTTTTGGCAAAAACGATTTTAAACTACATCAAACTACATCAAAGCCATATTTTGTGAGTCATCTATTTAATGAATTTTTTTTTTTTTTTCAATTTAGCAGCAGATCATCAATCTGGTAGTAAATCTTCAGTGTGGGGCCCACTTGTAAAGCCTGTGCGTGGCCCGGCCTCATCAATATGGCGTGGCCCTTACCATGGGGCCCACCTTGATGTATATATTCTGTATACGCATAGTCTTATCTATTTCGCCAGATCATTCTAGGGCAGAAGCCCAAAAATGAAGCAGATCCAAATCTTAGATGGACCATACTAAAAGAAAGGGTGGTGATTGAACGCCCCCACCATTAAAAACTTTTTAGGACCCACCTTAATGTTTCCGTAAATATTTATTTCGCATCCAACCTGTTGATGAGGTCACACAGACCTGAAAGGGGGGAACAAATATCAGCTTGATCCAAAAATTCTGTGGCTCATAAGAAGTATTTTAATGGTCAATCACCGATGTTTCCTATGTTATTGTTATGGGTAAAGAGCCGACCTGAAGGACAACTGATTGTGCCGACCCGGGAAAGACGAGCCGACCCGATTCAGGTCCCGGATACGAGTAGGGTCGTATTGACCCGATGGAAACTGGTCAGCTCGGCCCTATGTAATGAAGATCGTCCTAAGCGAGTTGAATTATAAATCCGCAATCTTAAAGATTACTCCGAGACATCAGGAGGAGAGATCGACATCCCCAGCTTTTAGGGATAAGGATCTTCGTCTGTTATGGGCAGATCCGAAAATCTCGGAAACACAGCTAGCAGTCCGCTGAAATTACGACTCTCCAAAAGGCAAGCAGTTTCGCAACCTAAGTCTATAAATAAGGATATTCTCTCCATGATCAAGGTATGAAAACTAATATCGATCTACACTAAGATATTGATTTATCCAGAAAAGTGTTGACTTAGGCATCGGAGGGTTATTGGCTGGACCCCAGCCACCCCCCTTATCCTCTGTGTTCTTTTGCAGGATCTAAGGATTCAATCATCTCAGTCTTCTTTCATCTGAAGTCCAACTTCACTCAACTGTCCAGATCATAAATCTACATTTTTGTCTGTTAACCATTTTTTGGTAACAACAGATTGGCGCCGTCTGTGGGATTTCGCCTTCTTCCTTTAACTAGGAAGTCCGTGTTCTCACCCCATTGTCTAAGACGACCTCATCTTCTCTCCCTTTCGCAATGGCCGGGAAGAGAAAGTACAAAGGGAAAGCACCCGCGATCGACGGACCTTCAGACGATCAGATGTTAGAAAATGAAGGATCGTTTCCCGAAACTCCCGCTATCCAGCTCCGTGAGAACTCTCCTCTTTTTGCTCAGCAGGGGGGACAACAGAGACCTCGTAACCGAAGAGTCAGGTTGTCTCTTCTCGAAGAGCAAGTAGGGGGTGTTAACCAAAAGCTGGGGGGGGGGTCGACGAACGACTGAGCTACGTGGACCAGAGGCTGGACGAAATTAAAGCCCTGCTATCTGGTCTAGTCCGTCCAACCATGTTGAATGGAGGAGACCGCGAGGGGCCTCAGCATACCCACTCTCGGCCTCAACAATCCCAACACTCTTGTCAAACTCGGCCGTCGCAACATTCTTAGCAGCCCGTTACGGTTGAAGAAAGCGAGGCCGCCAGCGAATCAACCGGGGCAAGGTCTCGACCAGCAACGGACTTGCCTCCCAACGATCTGCGACACCGGCTCGAGGAACGAAGGACGGCTCGTCTCGAACATGAACAGACTGATCGTGAAGCCAAGTAATCGGATAAACGACAATCTAAGCCCACTGGAGGCCGAACTAAAAGAACTCCGGGAGCAAATGGGCGATATACAGAGAGCACAGCGCGCCTGAGCACCGATTGCAGTAGACGCGCTGGTCGACTCATCAGAGTCGCCATTTACCGACGAAATTCGTGAGGAACCCCTTCCCAAAGGGTTTAAAGTTCCTCAGCTAAAGCAATACACAGGGATAGGAGATTCGGCGGAGCATTTAGAAAACTTCAAAGTCCGCATGGACCTCCTCGGGGCCAACAGACACATTATGTGTAAAGCTTTTCCTTTGTCCTTGACGAGCTCGGCATGGACTTGGTTTCGCAACCTTAAACCCAGAACTATCAGCTCGTTCTCTCAACTAAGCCGAGCCTTCGCAACTCAGTTCATCGGGAGCACCGACCCGAGGAAGCATTCGACGCACCTCGCAGCAATCAGGCAAAAAGAAGATGAGTCCCTGAAAGATTACCTCGCGCGCTTCAATTCTGAAGCAGTACAAATTGAGAACCTCTCCCAAGATGTGCTGTTACACACCATGATTGGAGGGCTGCGAGACCGAAGGTTTCTTTGGTCTGTTGGGGTAGAGCCACCCCAGTCTGTGGCCGAATTCTTAGATCGAGCAGCTAAACACATCAACGCTGAAGAACTGGTCAACGCTCACCAACTGACGACCAGGAATAAGAATCGTCAGGATAGCAGCAGCTCGAAAAAACACAGGTCGGAACGAAAGTCGGAACGGAGGTCACCAGCTCGAAACTGGACCTGCCCATGGGACGAAACCACCTACGCTTCGGTTTGATAAGTATACACCACTCAATAAAACCATCGAACAGGTGTACTTAGCAGAGAAAGGTAGGTACAACTTTGAACGACCTGCGAAAATAAAAACCGACCCTAATAGAAGGTCGAAATCAAGGTATTGTTTGTACCATAAGGACCACGGTCACAACACCGTGGATTACTTCGATTTAAAGCGACAAATAGAGACCCTCATCCAACAAGGATTTCTAAAAGACTACATCGCTCAGCGTCAAGATGGTCGGAGAAATGAAGATCAGTCAGCAGACCTAAACGAAGAATTGAATAACAACCCTGTGGAAGAAATTCACATGATCTTCGGCGGACCGACCACTGGGGATTCCGGAAATTCGCGCAAGAATTATGTGCGACAGGCAAGAACATCCCAACCAGAGCCAGGACCGTCCGGATTGTCTGTGAACATCGCCAGCCGACCTTCAAAAGTCGCGAAAGTTACATCTCGGGCGATAACGTTTACCGAAGAAGATGCCTAGAGGAATTGTACATCCACATGACGACTCCCTCGTCGTCTCAATGGTAGTGGCGAACAAAAGGCTCCACCGGATGATGATCGATACAGGAAGCTCGTCGGACATTTTGTACGCGTCGGCTTTCGAAAGAATGAAGATCGATCGTTCCAGATTAAGGCCAGTCAAGACAGCATTAACTGGATTCACAGGAGATAGCGTCATGCCGGAAGGAGAAATAACTTTACCAGTCACAGCCGGGGAAGAACCTAATCAAAAAATGATTATGGTCGATTTCCTCGTTGTGAACACCCCTTCTGCCTATAATGCCATCATCGGTCGCCCTATCTTGCGAGCTCTCAAAGCTGCCGTTTCCATCTATCATCTAACGATGAAATTCGAAACTGATGAAGGGGTCGGCGTAGTCAGGGGAGACCAACAAGAAGCCCGGCGTTGCTATGAACTTTTTCTGAGAGGGAAAAATAAAGGCACAATATCAACTGTCTCTCACGCGTCCTCCTTGGACCCGAGAGAAAATGAGCAGGAGCGCGGATCGCCAGCAGAGGAGTTGGTCGAGATTAAATTGTTGGGGGCCGACCCGAACAGGGTCATTCAGATCGGGTCACATTTGACAGACGAGGTACGAAATAGTTTGATAAACTTTTTAAAGGAGCATATGGATGTTTTTGCATGGTCCAATGAAGAAATGCGCGGAATCTCTCCGGAGGTAATGGTCCACCGACTCAATGTCGATCCGACCATGAGACCGATCCGTCAAAAAAGGCGTACTTTCAACACGAAAAGGTACGCGATAATTGAAGAAGAGGTGCAGAAGCTACGCAAGGCAGGGTTTGTCGAAGAAATACGCTATCCAGATTGGTTGGCGAATGTTGTCCTCGTCAAAAAGACCAATGAAAAATGGAGGGTCTGTGTGGATTATACCGATCTGAATAAAGCTTGCCCTAAGGACAGCTTACCGCTACCAAGGATAGATCAGCTCGTCGACGCAACTGCTGGGCACGAAACTCCTCAGCTTTATGGACGCTTTTTCTGGTTATAATCAAATCCAAATGTATGCTCTCGATCGGCAAAAGACCGCATTCATCACGGACCGGGGGCTCTATTGCTACAAAGTTATGCCCTTCGGACTCAAGAACGCCGGGGCAACGTACCAATGACTGGTAAACAAGATGTTTGCGGATCAACTAGGTAAAACTATGGACTATGGACGTATATGTCGACGACATGCTCGTCAAAAGTAAGCGTTCAGAAGATCACGTCAACGACCTACGCACTACATTCATAATATTAAGGAAGTATCGTATAAAGCTCAACCCTAGCAAATGCGCCTTTGGAGTAGGCTCAGGAAAATTCCTTGGCTTCATGGTAAACCAGCGAGGAATTGAAGTCAATTCAGAAAAAATCCAGGCCCTCCTCAATATGAGCTCGCCTCGCACAGTAAAAAAAAGTTCAGCGGCTCACAGGAAGGATCGCAGCACTCAACAGGTTCGTCTCGAAGGCTACTGACCGATGCCTTCCCTTCTTCAAACAGTTGCGTAAATGTAAGGAAATGACATGGACTCCTGAATGCGAGCAAGCTTTTGTAGAGCTGAAAGCCTACCTCGGCTCCCCACCACTGTTGTCCAAGCCAGTGCATAAAGAAGAATTACTCCTGTACCTAGCAGTCTCAGAAGCGGCGATCAGCTCGGCTCTAGTCCGAGACGACGAGGGGATACAAAGGCCTGTCTATTACACAAGTAAAGCCCTGATCGACTCGGAAACACGATACCCTCAAATCGAAAAACTCGCCCTAGCTTTAATCACTTCAGCCTGCAAATTGAGGCCATACTTCCAAGCGCATCTGATAGCTGTGCTAACTGATCAGCCATTACGGCAGGTGCTGCAGAATCCCCAAACATCAGGTCACCTCGTCAAATGGGCAGTCGAGTTGGGTGAATTCGATATACGATACCGACCTCGTGCCGCAATCAAGGGACAAGCTGTAGCCGACTTCATCGTCGAATTAACCGAGCCTCACGGGGCTAAGTGCGGTCGTGAACTTATCCAAAACCCGGAGGTAAAGCATGTCATACCATCTTGGACATTGCACGTCGATGGGTCTTCCAATGCATAGGGCAGTGGAGCTGGACTCGTTCTGTCCTCACCTGATGGGATCAAAATTCAGTATGCACTTCGATTCGGATTCCGGGCTTCAAATAACGAAGCGGAATATGAAGCCCTCCTAGCTGGTCTTCGCCTCGACTCGGAAATAGGAATACGATCGGTAAGGGTATTCAGCGACTTGCAACTTGTGGTCGGGCAGGGGATTGTGGAATATCAGGCAAAGGGAGGAAGAATGGCTGCATATCTGAACAAAGCTCAGGAGCTACTGTTGCGATTCAACCTTTATGAAATCGTTCAAATTCCACGAGATGGGAACACAAACGCAGATGCTCCCGCGAAGCTTGCATCATCAGCAGGCGACGAGCTCGGTAGAATGATACCCATCGAGTTCCTCCCTCAGCGCAGCATATCGTCAATTGAGCTCACGGGAGTTTTTTCAATATCGGAGAATCCAGATTGGAGGGATCCTATCATCCGATTTTTGCAATCGGGCGAGTTACCTGACGACCAGAAAGAAGCTCGACGCGTCCGCTATAGGTCAGCTCGATATACACTGATAGAGGGTGTCCTCTATAAGAAGGGTTTCTCCTGCCCGTGTCTGCGTTGTTTAGGACCTGAGGAAGCTGATTATGTATTACGTGAAATCCACTACGAATGTTGCGGGAACCATTCTAAGGCACGAGCACTTGCACAAAAATCAATCCGACAGGGATATTATTAGCCCACCATCCAGCAAGACGCCCGAGAAACCGTCAAAAGATGCGATAAGTGTCAATGATTCGCCCCGATACCTCACCTGCCGCCTGAGGAGCTCACGCCCATGGCTGGCCCCTGGCCATTTTCTTAATGGGGGGTCTACATCATCGGTCCACTCCCAACGGGAAAAGGACAAGTTAAATATGCGATTGTCGCCGTCGACTACTTTACAAAGTGGGCTGAAGCAGAACCACTAGCCACCATCACAGAAAAGAAGACGACGGACTTCATTTGGAGAGCGATTGTGTGTCGCTTCGGGATCCTGAATACCATAATCACGGACAACGGGCGACAATTCGACAATCAAGGATTTTGTGCATTCTGCACTAGATTGGGTATTAAAAATGTATATTCGTCCCCTCACCACCCTCAAGCCAACGGTCAGGTTGAAGCAGTTAACAAGATTATCAAAAATCATCTCAAAACGAAGCTCGGAGAACGAAAGGGGGCTTGGGCGGAAGAACTTCCCGAGGTGCTGTGGGCCTATCGAACCACAGCCCAGTCTACTACTGGGGAAACCCCTTTCTTCCTGGCGTTTGGAGTCGAAGCCGTTGTGCTTGTTGAAATCGGACTGCCCACGAGCAGGACGAGCCATCATAGACCCGACCAAAATGAAGGTCAGCTGCGAATAGGTCTAGACTTACTGGACGAAGCGAGAGAAGCTTCTCAAGTCCGTGTAGCTGCATATCAGCAGAGGGTCCGACGATACTACAACTCCAAAGTCCGGGAGCGACGGTTCCGAGCCGGTGATCTCGTCCTTAAAAAGGTAAACGTAAACGACAAAGCAGGTGTATTCGGCCCTAATTGGGAAGGACCGTTTAAGGTCGTCAGTTCACATCGTCTCGGCACGTATCAGCTCGAAAACATGGAGGGAAAACCACTTCCTCATCCATGGAACACCGAACATTTCAAAATCTATTATCCGTGAATAAAGAGCCGTACTCAGCGCAAAGTATGTGTTTCAAAACGATAATTTAATAAAATCTTCTCTTAGGAGTTGTTTTACGACGTTCTTTCAATACAACTTAATATCAGCATAGTATATTCGAGCTTACTGAAATACTTGGGGCAATAGGTGGCCGACCTGGCTAGCCAGTCCCAGATCAGTTCGACAATACAAAAATGAAATATACAAAAGTGAAATCTACAGGGGATTAGCAAAATCTACCTCAAAGGGCTTGTATTCAAAATTTTGTGTACATCTTGGAACAAAAAAAATAAATACATATACAAGTCCAGTCTACTCCTTGCCAGCCACGGACGGGCCAGCACCATCATCTCCGACCCGCGCCTCCTCCTCCTCGTCCTCGTCCACAGGCGTAAGATCAAGGGTTGAGAAGTGCTTAAGTATGAGACGTCTGTATTCCTGGAGACCGTCATTGTACAAATCCTCAGAAATGGCAGACAATTTCTCGTATTCGGCCTTCGCCTTATTGATATCCGCCAGGGACTTTAGCTGGACCTCCTTCAGAAGCCTAGCCAGGCTCATCTTCTCCTCCTCGGCCGTCTTCAGAGCAGCCTCAAGGGATTCGGCCTTATTCCCGTCAGATACGGCCTTGGCCTCAGCCTCCTTCAGAGCCTCCTCTAGAGACTGGACCTGAACCTGAGATACCTCCAGCTCCGATTGCGCGACCTTCAGCTCGGACTGGGAAGACTCCAGCTCAGACTTGGTAGACTTCAGCTCGGACTGAGCTTCCTTCAAAAGAAGGATACATTTCTTCAGCTCGGCCTTCACGGCTTCGGTCTTCGTCTTCCAAGAAGAAGAAGCAACCAGAGCTTTCTGCATCTGGTGGTTCCGCTCGGCCATCACCCGGTGGATCATGATAAGTGCAGCCGAATCCTGCGAAAGTAACACAGTTGACACATAAGTCAGAAAGCATCACGGATATATGAAAGAAGAGATTAAAAAGTGTTCGTGAAATTACCCTAAGACTGCTCTCTATTACCGCCCCGACCATTTGATCCGGGTCGGAGGAAGCAAGGATATTCAAGTCTTGGGGGATGGTGTGATTGACACGCATATATGCGTTGACACCCTCCATCCAAGATGAATATTGCTCCGTTAACGGAGGCATCTCGACCCATTCTTCCCGTTGCTCAGCAGCAGCAGCACTTGGATGGGGAGGATGACTGGAGGAAGCACCTGCGGCCGGTTGGTCGGGTCCAGCTGCAGCAGGTTGGGAGGCCTGGGAGGAGACAATTGGAGGCACGGATATGTTGATTGGCTCAGCTCGGGAGCCCGAGTTATCCAGCACGTTGATCACCGGATCATCAGCAGATGTCACCGGGGTGGCCGTTTGCTTGGTTCTGGGCCCCGTTTGCTCAGTTCTGGGCCCCGTTGGCTTGGCTCTGGGCTGTGCGGGATCTGAGCTGGGAAGTTGTCCTGACCCACAGACGAAGGATTGGGGCAGATGAGGAGGTCTCTGCGCCTCGGCGGTGGCCGTCCTCTTCCTAGGGGGCTCAGCAGAGCTCTGCCCGCGGTCTAGAAATGGCGCTGGAATCTTCCGCTTGGAGATTGCCTTCGGAGCCATTCCTGTCCAAGAAAAGGAAGAAAAAAATGAGAAGATAACAACACGAAAATTCCAAAAAATACGTTATTGTTTCACTTTACTGACCTGATTCAGCGACAGAGTTGAGTGTGATCACTCTTCGGAAATCCCTCTCTGCAACAGGGAGAGCTCGGACTTTGTGGATCTGCCTCTCTTGAGCTACAGACAAAGCCACCCGAATGGTCACCGACATTGTAAAATGAGCAGACACATTCGTTAAAAAAAAATCGAAAAAAATCAGTTAGGTCGGAACTTCATCCGACCTGGCAGAGCAAAGTCAGCTTGGAATCGAAATTTCAGGGGTTGAGGCTCGTCCGGCGCGCACTCCCAACTACTCAACACGAAGAACCACTTCCTCTTCCAAGTTTTGGTAGAGGAGGGCATGCAAGTGATCATCGAGCCGCCCTGACCCGGCAATGACGAAAGGTAATAGAGTCCTTGGCCACCCAAGGACTTGAGAATATACATAGAGAAGAGTTCATTGGAGGTCAACTCCTTATTTCCTAACCTCTGCCAGAGTATATAGCATCTGACCATGCACCTCCATGCATTCGGTTGCAATTGGCTCGGAGACAGACTTAAGACACTAAGGACTTCCCTCACAAAAGGGTGTAAAGGTAACCTCAGCCCGGATTCTAAGTGCATAAGGGAGATTACTACCTCCCCGGCCTTAGGTCGGCTCGGCCTATCGGCTCGGTCAGGAACCCTAAAATCTATATAATCTTGGAGTTCGTATATCTCCTTCGCAGCGTCCAGCTCATCCTGGGTAATCTGCAAAATCACATAATCTAATTCGAAGGGTTCTTTCTGGGCCGTGGCACTGCCGGCAGCCGACCCAGGAAGGTCAGACTCCCCCTCTCCGACGGCCTCATCTACTCTCTCTCCAGAATCCGATTCACTGGAGTTTTCCCCCTTGCAACGGAGGAGAGGTAAGTCAGACTCACGGTCATCATACCTCACCTTGAGGATGGCCTCGGAACACGAGGTTTCTGGCTCCGACATTTCCCAAATAAAAAAGGAGGGGAGAAGAGAAAAACTTTTGAAAAGAAAGAAAAAGGAGCGTACCAGAATGCTGGCACGGCCGCTGGGAGAGAAAAAGTTAAGGAGAATGGGGGAGGAAGAAGAACCAGGGTATGAAAGCGGTGAAGAGAATGAAGAGAGATTTCCAAAATCTAGCTAAGTCTCGGATTATATACTCGGGAAAGGATTCGGGCCCTGCACAGGTCTCATCGCATTCAATGCGAAAGCGACACGTGGCAACTCCCTACTTGGTGAATTCGAAAAGCTGCGCCGTTCAGGACACGCGGCGACACCCCGTTCGACTAAATCATATCGACGATATCACGCCGTACGGAGGAATAATAACCCCTCGATATTTCAAGAGACACATTTAACGCCCTCGATATTTCGAGAGACGCATTTAATGCCATTTTCCCGCCCATCGAAACGGCGACGTTGCGGATACTAAACGACAAAATGCATTTAGGTCGGCAATTTCCTCCTGCATTTTTTACCCCCGAGCTGAGCAGAATACACTCGAGGGTAAAAGGGGGCTTCTGTTATGGGTAAAGAGCCGACCTGAAGGACAACAAATTGTGCCGACCCGGGAAAGATGAGCCGACCCGATTCAGGTCCCGGATACGAGTAGGGTCGTATTGACCCAATGGAAACTGGTCGGCTCGGCCCTATGTAATAAAGATCGTCCTAAGCGAGCTGAATTGTAAATCCACAATCTTAAAGATTACTCCGAGACATCAGGAGGAGAGATCGACATCCCCAGCTTTTAGGGATAAGGATCTTCGTCTGTTATGGGCAGATCCGAAGATCTCGGAAACACAGCTAGCAGTCCGCTGGAATTACGACTCTCCAAAAGGCAAGCAGTTTCGCAACCTAAGTCTATAAATAAGAATATTCTCTCCATGATCAAGGTATGAAAACTAATATCGATCTACACTAAGATATTGATTTATCCAGAAAAGTGCTGACTTAGGCATCGGAGGGTTATTGGCTGGACCCCAGCCACCCCCCTTATCCTCTGTGTTCTTTTGCAGGATCTAAGGATTCAATCATCTCAGTCTTGTTTCATCTGAAGTCTGACTTCACTCAACTGTCCAGATCATAAATCTACATTTTTGTCTGTTGACCATTTTTTTGGTAACAACAGTTATGGTCCACTTAAGATTCAGAGCTACTTCATTCCCTAAAATAATATGACAAATTGAACGGATGGCGTGGAAATAAAATACATACATCAAGCTTGGCCCCACCTAATGGAAGGTGATGGTCAAGTGAAAAGATTAATGACTCACGGCCCCACATACATAAGGGCCGCATGCTCTGGGCCTGGGCCACCTAATGGAAAGTGATGGTCAAGTGAAAAGATTAATGACTCACGGCCGGCATATGGACTAACATATGAAAAAAGTACAAATTCGCGAACTGATTTCTAACATCATTAGATCCCACGAAAACGACCAAATCTTCCTGGTTCTAGGTCATGTGCTACACGTTAGGAATTCATGTGGTACACGTTATAGAGATTGACCGCATGTTTGCAAGATCCAGACCATTCATGAGGTGGGCCCCACCGAGGTCTCCCAGCCCCAGGCTAACCATCCATCCAATGAGTGGAACTGCCTTCATCAGATGTGTACACCTGCAAGGTCCGGTGGTGGAGACTTTTCAACAGTACACTTGGCACAGTGGTATGTCAATCCAGACCATCCAAATTATTGATCCATCTTTGGAACGATCATAGCCGAAAATTATGCTGAGGAAACACTACCAACCGTTTCCCTTAGAATTTGGACCACTAACTAAATGAACGCTCAGGATTTCTTGATCAGTATAATTTCAGAGGTATGCTTTATCTGCAGTGGGACATACAACATGGATGGTCTGGATGTCTGTATGACGGTTAGGATTGCATAACATAAGACGGCATGTCCTTCTGAGTGTTCAGGGGCATTTCGGTCATATCGCTTGCGTAACTTTACGGGGTTAGCGACGCTCAACACACGAGATGGAAAAGTCAAACCAAGGCGGTGAAAGTTCACCGCGTCGAGGCGTACAAGTCGACTCGAGCCGATCTGAGTCGTAGTCAAACAATGGAGCCGATTAGGTGAGGGCCAACATCGTACGCCCTGACGTGGCATTTTTTTGGCCAGCAATGTGTGACGGTCCAGTACGCTTGACTCCTACCTAACGGGACGCGGTTTCCCCATGACCACACAACACCAACCAGCAAGCCTTGTCAAAGTTCTGTGGGCCCACCTATCTACGCTGTTTATTAATTTTGCCATCTCATTTTAGGGCAGGAGCGAAAAATTAAGGCTGAGCAAAATCTTAGGTAAACCATGCTACAAGAAATAGTAGGGATTGAATGCTTACCGTTGGGTTTTTGTTTCGAGGGCATAGAATTTCGGATCAAGCTTATATTTGTGTTTTCCCTTCACCAAGGTATACATGACCTTATCAACAGTTTGGATGGCTAATAGACATGACCGTCCATCCTAGGAAGTTTTTAATGGTGGATGTTCAATCAATACTACTTTTTTGTGGCGTGGTCCATCTAAAACTTGAATTTACTTAATTTTTTGGTTTGTGTTCTAAATTAAGTTGGAAAAAGGAAGGCTGGTAGAGGCTTACTATGTTGAGTTAGTCCCACATCAGTGGTAGGGAACGATGTAAGGAGCTTTATATGCTCTGGGGTTGCTCCACCTGGTGAGTTAATCTTTTGAGTGTGAAACAACATTGGTATCAGAGCAAGGTTATTTATCCAGGCCCATGCCATGGTGGCACCTACACCCTAGGACTCACAAGCAAGGGAAGGTAAGTTAAGACCAGTTCTGAGAGCCCCACATCCACGGTGGGAGAGAGGGTTGTTGGGTTCATCCCACATTGGCTAGAGGGGACAATGAAAGGAACTTCATATACTCTGGGATCACTCCACCTAGCAAGTTAACCTCTTGGGTGTGACACAACACACTAGCTCGTCAAATTGCATTCCACCTAACTCAATTCAGATTGACAATAACCCCTCTAGTACAAGGCTAGTATTGGTCAATGTTGGAAAAGATTTATAGACCCCACTATGATGTATGTGTTTTATCTATGCCGTCCATCCATTTTTGCATCTTATTTCAGGGCATAAGCTCCAAATCTCAAACAAATCACATTGTAGGAAAAAGCGGTGATTGAATGCCCACCATTAAAAACTTCTCCAGGCTGCGAAAGTTTTGGATCGAGCTAATGGAAAACAAACATTCTAGTGAGCCCTTCTCCGTTTTTCCAGCTCATTTTAGCACAGAAATCTTAAATCTTAAGTATCTAAAAGCTTAAGTGAACCACACCATAGGAAACATTGGGAATTGTGTTGGGTGCGTTACACAAAACCTTAAGATCTCGCCCTCCAAACTATGTAAATTATGTGATATAGCAATGCGGAAATGCAAGCAAACAATCAAACTACACGACATAAGAGATTTTTATGTGGAAAATCCTCAAAGAGGTAAAACCATGGGACTTTGTCTAGAGAAACAATCCACTATGCAGTAAACTGTTTACACCTCGATCTCAAGCACAACCTGCTTGGATCAAACATTTTTCACTCACACAAGAGTAGATAAACAATAAAAGGAAACAAAAACTGAGATATCTCACCGAGCAAGAGGACGTAGAAGAACCTGAGATATCGATTGCGTTGTGATCTCCTTCACTAGCAGAAGTCTCCTCTTCCTACAAACTTCCTCTCTCTCTCTCTCTCTCTCTCTCTCTCTCTCTCTCTTCCTCTTCCTATCTCTCTCTCTTTCTCACCTTGGACTTGTAAACCTCCATTGTGATGCTTAGGTCTCGAATTGGAAGCCAATATATAACCCCATGCAGGAGATAACGCTCGATTAGAAAACTGCGTGTAGCAGTCCACACGCACCATCAACCGGTCGCGGATGAACCAAAATTGTTCAGCGATCAACTGAGAAAAGAAACAAAAATCGACCTCGTCTGCCTATCGGTAACTGACTGGTCAGCCAAGACCCCAAACCTATCGGCGACTGGTCAGAATGGGACAGAAACTGTCCAGCGTACGGAGGTCTCTCGGGGGGTATCCGACCGATTGTGAGACCTTGTTTCTGCACAATTACTCTGTCCTGAGGATGAAACCCCATCAAATTGAACATCTACCTTTGAAAGCTTCTCGAGGGCCATAGAATTTTTGAATCAATATGATATTTTTGTTTTCCATTCATCCATGCCTGTGTATGAGCAGGCTGGATGGCAACTAAACATCACCACTGTTTCTTGTGGTGTGGTCCACTTGAGCTTTAGATATGCTTTAATTTTGGGATCCTTCTAGAAAATGAGCTAGAAAAACGGATGGACAGCGTGGACAAGACACATACATCACGGTGGGGCTCAAAGAGTATAGAATGAGTTAATACATAATCCCCGTCCACCAAACAAAGGATACGTGGAACTCTAGTCTGACGGTCGAGTTGAATTCCCGCACGCCAAAAAGATCGCTGGTTTTACTACTTCAACCCTAAAGAAAAACATTTTACATGACCTCATCTTTACTAAAATTGAAAATAAGTCCTCAAAGAATTTTATGGCAGGTCAATGGATCGGGTCCGGCGACAGGTTGCCAGACCTGACCCGCTTCTGAGATGGGTTTGGGACAGCTAAATGGGTAATGGGCCAGGGTTGGGTTGGAAAATTTCGTCGTTGAAGTAAATGAGTCAAGCTTGAGTTGAACAGTATCCAACCGTTGCATATGTGGCCTTATCAATGGGCTGGGCCTAATGACCCGACTCTATGCATGACTCGTCTGAGTCAACTTGCACTCACATCAATGGTTCAGATGAATTTGGACCATAGTTCCAAAACTCAATTCAACTCAATGTACCTGGTCGGATTACTGCGAAGACTCAACTCAATATTTAATAATTATAAATTAAAAATGTTAGAAATGAACATGCAGTGAAAGTTAGAATCATATAAATAATAAAATTTGAAAATTGTGATCAAATGACTAGTTGGCCCACTTGTTAAGTGCATCTCTCCTAACATGAAGTTCAAGGGTTAATTTCATCTCGATATGAGTCACCCCGAGTTGTGTTGAGTCAATCGAGTGGTTGAGTCAACTCATTGAGTCTTCCTAAGTCTTGATTGAATTGAACTCAAAATTGCATTTTAGAGGGACTTGGCTTGAAACCTCACCAACTTAGCAGAGTTTCGAGTCAATTTGACATACCCAGGCCCATGATACCCGATGGATCCGACCTAATTTTAATACATCGAAGTCCCTATTTATTGGCCCTCTAAAGAAATCGGGCTGCCTAGGTCTCAATTTTTGGACCTGGTCAAAAATTGAGTTTAAAAGGGTTTGGGTGCTTGTGATGGAGTACCCAATTAGGTCAGGTTAGGTCAAGTGTAGCCCAGTCCATGTCGAGCGGAGTCACCAAGAAACTCAATTTTAAGCCTGACTCAGCTTTGACTTGATGTGACTCGCCGAGTCAACTTGCTGACTCGTTCAACTCAACAAGATTCGAGGCAAGTCACTTGAGCACCTTCTTTTTTTTTTTTTTCTTTTTTTTTAAAGTAAATAGCAAGTTATATACCCGTAGGCTAGCGAGCATGCATGCCTTTCCATTTTTTTATATTTATTTTATATTATACCTTTTTTAAAATATTTATAAATAATATTATCTAGTGCAAGTGGAGTCCAGTTAACATTCATCCGAGTCTTCAAGCAAACCTGACCCGGCTAGACATCGAGTAGAGTTAGATCATGAGTGGCTCTCGGAAATACTTGTTGAGAATTCATCTCACTTGATATTAGCAAAATAATCTATACTGTCCATGTGATGTAGCACCTTAAGAAACCGTCGTGGTTCAACTTTTACCCTGATTCAAAACATTGGTGGGTCATCTCTACAAACTAAGAGATAAGTCAAGGGAGGAAACTACTTCCTTTTGTTATGGCCAACCAAAGTTTCGGATCAAAATAAAAGTTGGACCCTGTGTGTTTTTTAAGATGCTACATCACATGAACGGTTCAAATTTTAGGCTCATATTACATGAAATGAGTTCTCAAAAAGCACTCAATTCCCACATGAATTCATGAGCACTTTTTGAAAACTCATGACACATGACGGGAGCCTAAAATTTAAACTATTTACACAGTATAGCACCCCACAAAAATCGAAGTCCAACTTTCAACCTGATCCAAAACTCTAGTAAGCTGCAGTGAAGAAAAGCAAATCAAGGTAGGAAATTGTTTCCTTTTGCAATGGCCTAGTAAAATTTTGGATCTAAGGTAAAAGTTGGACCCTCAAGTTCTTTGGAGTGTTGCATCACACGAACAGCCCAAATTTTGAGCTCACCTAAGAGTTCTCAAAAAGTGTCCGTACTGTGTGCAGCTGAGCATTCATCTCTCTATCGAAGAAGCACATGCATGTACCATCTAATCCATCCATTAAGTAGGCCCAACCATCTGCGATCTAATCCATCCATTAAGTAGGCCCAACTTGAAACCTAGATCCAACCACCCAACAGGTACCCAAATCCGGACCTAGCAAGATCTGAACCCGGTTAGCCCGGAATGGGAACTACAGGACCCGACCTGTTGACAGCCCCAGTCAATGCCGCCTGTGACCTCGTTTTCAACCACGAGAGACATACACGTGATGTGCGTATCCATTAATTGACTGTGGTGGCACACGTGTCCATATGAAACACGTGTGCAGGATCGGATCTTCCCTTCTGTGGGCGCACACTGTTTAAATCTCCTCACATGAAAATACCTACATTTCATGCATTAATTACTTTGTAAATCACAACATTGTAGCCCACCTGAAATTTCATGCTTTTTTTTAAGCTGAAGACCTAACCATCATCTCTCACCGGATGGAAAGCTCAGATCTCACACGCGTGTTCCCTGTTGGCACGTGTGCCCATGTATGGATGGGTCACTTGGGACATGCGATATGGATCATCTGGTCAAAAACTCAAGCAGGAAAAGCATCAAGTGGGCCTCACTTGAGTGAAAAATCGGTTGCTAGTTTTCCTAGCCGTGTGATCATCTTTTGGTTCATCTATGGCGTATTTGATGGTTAACATCGGCCTGATTTTCGATTGCATGATAAGTTAAAGTGGGCCTCACCTAATAGACGGCTCGGATTTGATACACACATGCCAGGTTGGCTGATGTAGCCATGTTTAGATGTGTGTGTATGCTTAGCAAATCCATATCAAGATCAAAATATGGGCAAACCATGGGCTTATCCATCCCACTATAAAAATCAGGCAGATTTTTGATAGAGTACATCCGGACATGTTGCTATGGGATAGGTGAGGATCTTTAGCCTTTGGATCTGGGGTCATTTTTAAGTGATCCAAACCGTCTATACGAGGGACACCACCTTTAATGGGGTATAGCGAAAAAAAAAAAAAAAAACCATTAGGGTGGAATATTGTAACACTTTGATCAGCAACTCTTTTCCTTTGAATATGGACAGTGTAATCAGCCTTTGGAAAATCCATGGTGACTGTTATGGGTAAATTCGGGCTGAGCTCGAATATGGAAAGCTTCCCACTGGGGCTCATCTACAATGGTCATGGACCGATTATTTAAGAGAGGAAGCTAAGTCAGGCCTCGGCCCATTCGGGCTCGGCATTCAGCCTTCTCGACCTTGGCCCACCTCAGCTCAACATCTGGCCCTCATCTTGGCAAGAGACCCGGCCTCATCTGCCTTGGTTTGAATAAAGCTTATCCCTCTTGATAAGATAAGCACTGATCCAGATAAGGATAAGGATAAGATAAGGATAAGGATAGCCACTGATCCAGATAAGGATAAGGATTATCCCAACTTAAATCTCTCCAGAAATTATCTATAAAGAGGACTCCCACTCTCTCTCGAGGTAAGCAATCCACTGCCATTAAACCTCTAATAGCCTTCTCTTTCAGTATCCATACTGACTTTACCATCGGAGGGCCGTAAGCCGGGCCAACCGGCGGCGGTCCTAACCCTTGTCAGTGGTTGCAGGTCCCTCAATCTACACCATTTATCTCTGAGTGAAGATCAGACGACGAAGAACCGAAGGTGGTCCCTGACCAACAGCTGTTAGCCAATTTTTGGCATCAACAGATTGGCGCCGTCTGTGGGAATTCGACTAGATCGTTCACTTGATTTTTTCGTCATCCAATCGTTCTTCACCTCACAAATGGAGCAGCTCTACCGTCAACAACCCGGGACTTTGCGGATTCCCCCAGAAGCCCCCCTGGCCTTCCTGCAAATTACGTCGCCACGCCCCTTCGTAGAAATCTCCGTTTGCATAGCTCTTCTGGCCGTAGCCATGCTTGCCGTCTGCAGCCCACGATCCGACATACGTGTCGCCGTCGGATCCCGTGAAGGTGCCGATGCCGTCCATGCGGCCGGCCTTGAACTCGCCCTCGTACGTGGCGCCCGAGGGCCACGAGAACTTCCCTCGACCTGCTGCCTTGCTGCGGCGCCACTCGCCCTCGTACATGCACCCGTCCTTCCAGAGGTACTTTCCGGTGCCGTGGGGAGCGTTTCCAGAGAAGCTGCCTGTGTAGAGGTCGCCGTTGGGGAGGAGCTTCTCGACTACGACAGCAACGGAGGGGGCGGAGATGGCAGACGTGGGGCTGGTGGGGGTTACACGGCGGGTGGTGGACTGGGATCGGGCTCGGGGCACGGAAGCTGGTGGTACAGAGACCACCACAAGCTCCTTATGGTAGTCCTGCTTCTTCTTGGTGGGTGACTCGATAGCTTCATCGCCTGAAAACTCCCGCATTCTGAGACACGAGCTCCAATAGATGGATCTCCTCTCCAACAGTTGGACAATATCCAGCATCAGCATGTGTACCTCATAAATCACGTCCAACATCCAGTGATGGTGGACCCCACAACACCCACGGAGAAGATCTCAACTCCAATCTGCTCCAATCCAACCAATGGGAGCTAATCACCGCTCCGAGCCGAATCAGAAGAAGCTCTGTAGCTGCTGGAGCCAAGCCGTGCATCTCCCATCCGACCGAGCGATATTGCTCGCACAACGGTGCTTCCACCATCGCGCCCGTACCCACTTCCGAGGGCAGAACCGCGTTAACCTTCTCTTCACTGACAATGAGCAGCGCAGCCAACGCTACCACCAGCTTTTCCACGGAATCGTTCGGTGTCCAAACCACCTGCAGCCTTTTGCTCGCAAGCGAGATCTCGATAGCGAGCAGAGAATTCTCGTCCTTCGATCTAAGATCTGTTCTTGCTTGTTCCCGATGAAGGTCGACGCCATGGACAACCCATATGCGTTTTGTAGCGGCGTCCGTCCGGATCCGTCCATCTTCAGCATCAAAAGGTGGTGCGTCACCAGATCATTCGCCCACACCATTGCCCAAGACAGAATCGGTGGCTCGCGCAAGCCCCTCCTGCTGGAAAAGGTCACCTAGTGCAAGAGCTGCAAGAAGCCTGGCAGGTTGCGACATAGTTTGTGGGTCCAACAGGAGCTCCAGCAGTGCATCTATAGCACCAGCCTCAGCCATCAGCACAGCACTTGAAGCATCAATTCTTCTCTACCAGCTCTTTTCTGAAAGAAGGGAATAAAGATCTCTAGGTAGGTTGTTTTCAACGAAGAAGAAACTGGGAGAAAAGCAGTTTCTTCAGGGTACGGTGGGGACCCGCTCGTGGACCGCCAGCGTGCGCTCTTCAGGATGCTGGAAGGGCGTGGAGTCCGTGTGGTGGGCCAGTTTGATGAGGAAGGGTGCCATGGCTCTGAGTTCTTTGATCCGCAGAAGGCCCAGGCCCTCTTGATGGATGTCAAGGATTTCATCTCGTCAATCAGCAGTGGACCGTGAGTCTTCCTACATCCAACAGACCATCACAGCTTTAAGTCTGGCCATGTGCTGGCGCACCCCTCCGCACTTGCCAATATGGCGCGCGTGTGAGACGTCTGAACCGTTAATAACGGGAGCGGATTGCCTGTGACCCGGCCCAGAGCTGTGTGGAGTCCACAGAGATGTCCGTGACAAATCCACTCCGTTCGTCTGTTTTTAAAGACTACAGTCGGATAGGATTCAAAAAATCAGACGTCTGAACCGTTAATAACGGGAGCGGATTGTTAACGCTAGCTCAGCCGTTCACCGTCGATCGCTGTCCATCATAATGAGATCCATCAGCTGATCCAAGCCGTCCACTAAGTCGGACCCCGGGAAGTTTCAACCGAAGCCATCTAAAGTGGCCCACCGTCCAGCCGTCCATCCAGTTCAGCAGTTGGGCCATTACACATGCGTCCAAGCTTCATCCGCCACTCGTCATCGGTTCATATGGCAACCTGCGTGAGACGTCTCCAAACAATCTCAGCCGTTCCTTCTACATCATCCAACGGTCCTGGAATCTCCAACAATAGTCCTTCATGTCTAACGTACAACCACCCCAGATGCAATTGTGGTGGACCCCACTAAGTACAAGAGACTGTTTGTGACGGGCCCACATGCCAAGGCCACCAATGCCATGATCGGCAACTATGCTGGCATACCATGCCGGTTCATCTCACCCGCTCAAGGACTCTCCTCTTACGCGGACTTGCATCTCACCAGGGGCTGTTATGACGTGAAGTGCACCAGTTCGTGGTTGATCCACTACGCCGTAGATGCAGCAAAGGTTGAACTAGCCAGCATCATTTTCGTCGGTCTAGATCTGTCCATCGAGGCCGAGAGCAGGGATCGGACGGATCTCCTCCTTCCAGGCTACCAAACAGAGCTGGTGAACCAAGTTGCCGAAGTCGCTGTTGGCCCAGTCATTCTCGTTATCCTTTCTGCAGGAGGTGTGGACATCTCCTTCGCTAAGAACAATTCCAAAATCAACGCCATCCTTCTGTGTGGAGAATTTGGATGAATGTGATGGCAACTCTTCAGCCACCATTCCATACACCGTGAGAGCGCACATAATTGGTACAACCTCATTGGCATAGAGTCGTACGCGTGCCACCATCTCGGGTGGGCCAAATCGTTGGCGAGGATTTGATGGTTCTTGTCCCAATTACACTCATAGTCCTTATAGCACACCCATGGTTGGAAACCCAAGTGGTGAACTGCATATGCATCGGGCAAATCACCACCGTTCAGGTTGCTGGTCCTTTTAAAGACCTTCAAACGGTTTTAATCTCCTTGGCAATCTGTGCCACCATATGAACACTTGATTTTGGTGCCCTTGATCACCACCATTGTAGGACACAAGTTGGTCCCTCTTCTTCATCAGCATCTCAGAAACACAATTGGACGGTTCGATCAGCATGATCACAGGATTGAACAGCACACCGTCATTCCCTACTACAGAAAACTGGGGCATCGCGAAGAAACGGTCCAGAATCTCTAGCACGATCAGATTCGAATTGACAAACATGATCTTATCATACTCAGACCTACTTGTTTTTCTTGGTTATCGATCTATCGGCCAGAAGGATCAGATCTTTGGAGAAGTTGGTTTGGATTATGCTTTAGGCCAATGCAATGGCCACACATACATGCTTATCTGGTGAATGAAGAACCGTTGCGTAGGCAACTCTTGGGTGCTCCCGCGGTATCACCTCATTGTTCTTCAATCGACAGGCCAAATCAACAAGGTCCAGATCAGTGGTTATTCATCCATTATGGGCCCCATTGGCATCATCATCGTCCAACCAGTGGATGGCCCACCTTCTCGAAGTTCTACGCTAACTACTGGACATATCTCAACATCTAACGATAGATGACTTCCACCAGTGTCATCTCCGACCGATCATAGCCATCAAGACAAAGACCACATTAGAAGCCAGTCACGATTACGGTCATGTACTGAGCACAAGGGCTCGATTCCATCGCCTCGGCTCACCCGCCCAAGCTCGGCAACAGGCCTCGGCTTTGTTGGCCTTATCACTTGGTTCGGCCTACTCGGCTCATCATTTGGCTCCCGTCGCCCTCGGATCGACGTTCACCTCAAATATTTGGTAAACGTCCTTGGCATCGTCCTGAAGGCTTCGACAGACGACCTCCGCGTAATCCAGATGCAAGTATGGTCGTGATCCGAGCATTGAAAGGTATTTATTCGCCTCGGTCTCATCGCTTTGCCTCATCCATGCCTCAGGTCATGATTCGGGCATTCATTCGTGAGGCCTCGTCCTTAAGAAAAAATATGAAATCAAGACACTGGCCCATAAGGGCCATCCCCGCAACTATATAACGCGGTGAAATCTCTCCTCTAGGAGTCGAAAGCGCCCTAGACTAAGAGTCGAAAGACCGACCTGGGCAGTCGGAAGAGCCCTAGACTAAGAGTCGAAAGACCGACCTGGGCAGTCGGAAGAGCCCTAGACCAAGAGTCAAAAGACCGACCTGGGCAGTCGGAATGGACGAAAGAGTCGGACCAAAACACGAAGTGTCCAAAAGTCACCTATATATGTCGACTTGTATAATTGGCAGAGCCTATGGGCCACCCTACTATGCCGACCTCATCCAGTTGGCCAAATTCAAATGTCAGCTCATCTATTTCTCTTTACTCTCAAGCCGAGCAAGTCAAGCTCGAGAGTAGGGGGGCTTCTGTTATGGGTAAATTCGGGCTGAGCTCGAATATGGAAAGCTTCCCACTGGGGCTCATCTACAATGGTCATGGACCGATTATTTAAGAGAGGAAGCTAAGTCAGGCCTCGGCCCATTCGGGCTCGGCATTCAGCCTTCTCGACCTTGGCCCACCTCAGCTCAACATCTGGCCCTCATCTTGGCAAGAGACCCGGCCTCATCTGCCTTAGTTTGAATAAAGCTTATCCCTCTTGATAAGATAAGCACTGATCCAGATAAGGATAAGGATAAGATAAGGATAAGGATAGCCACTGATCCAGATAAGGATAAGGATTATCCCAACTTAAATCTCTCCAGAAATTATCTATAAAGAGGACTCCCACTCTCTCTCGAGGTAAGCAATCCACTGCCATTAAACCTCTAATAGCCTTCTCTTTCAGTATCCATACTGACTTTACCATCGGAGGGCCGTAAGCCGGGCCAACCGGCGGCGGTCCTAACCCTTGTCAGTGGTTGCAGGTCCCTCAATCTACACCATTTATCTCTGAGTGAAGATCAGACGACGAAGAACCGAAGGTGGTCCCTGACCAACAGCTGTTAGCCAATTTTTGGCATCAACAGTGACGCCCATCATATAGACGTCTTGGATCACAGAAAATGACTCTGATCAACTGCTAATGTCATAACAAATCTCACGGTCCGGATGTATAGTAGCAAACCTATTAAAGATCATTCGAAAGCATTAAACGGTGGTAATTGGTGCTTTTGACCACGCAAACAAATACTTAAAAGTTACTTTATCCAAATTTATAAGAAAACCATATGATTTCACTTCAAGTGGGCTGCCTCCATGTCACTATAGCCCCCGTTTCAAACTCATCTCTCCTATACTCTCTTCAAAATACAGTTGCCAAACACAATGTAGGCCTGTTTGGAACAGGAGATTAAATGGTGTGACATTGCATTAAGTGAAATTAACATCATTATCATACAATGATTATATGTTGGAAAATACTTTAGTATTTTAACTGTCCAATCCCACATTTGAGATCAGAAGAATAATTTAACAAAATTAAAAAAAAACATTGCATTAATCAAGACGGGCTCTTGGGTGGCCATAAACTTGTAATCAATGGACCTGATTTCATAATTGACACGGGTCACCTGTATGCATATGCAATCCATTATCATGTGTAAAGGGGTGCATATTGATGGATGATGTAGATAAAACACATGCATCAACGTGGGGCCATAGACAGCAGATTTCAAAATTTACACAAAATTAACTATATCTTCAACTGAGACTTATGAAATGATACCTGGATTAATTCAGGCATTCTTGTTATTTTTAAATGATACCTGGATCAAATGCAATTCTTCAACACTACATTTGGTAAATGCAACTAGTCATTTAAATTCACATAAATTCCATGGTAATTACCTAAGCATATTAAATACATGTTCCCAAGCTGCCCTAAAAGTATGGATGTTTATCTGGTGAGCCTTGGTGCATATATATCAAATGTGCAATCTGAACCATTCAATAGTGGCATACTAGTAGATGGTTGAGTAGACAGTACAACAGTCGTTCACATTCAATTAAAAATAGTCCAAAGATGGAAGTGTTAGGTCTTCTAATCCATGCATGGTGCACTCAACAGCCCGTACTGAATTAAGGCATGGGGCATGAAAAAACCCTAAGTGAGTATGACGAAGACCCAAAATGTGTGGGCCCCACCAATTTATTTATGGTCCATTCCCATCCTTCAATGGGGAGAGGTGTCCCATCCTTGGTCTATTAAACCATATTTTCAGCTGTCCAATTTGCTAGACTATGGAAAGGCATCCACTTTTCATATGTGATACACGTAGATCAATCCAGACCATCCAAATCGTGGGCCTCGTTGTGGATCAAGTATAAACGAAGAATCAAAATAATTGGACTATCCTAACCGTCTAACTCGTGATGCTGAATGGACTGTTAAAGAGAGCATGGATCAGATCATTAAGGCCGTCAACCAGTTTGATCTTCGGGCCATGCTCCATCCATAGTGAGGTCCACAGAATAGCGGTCTGGATTGAGATATGCCACGTGTAAGGTGGATGAGTGAAGTTCCAACCCAAAATTTCCCACGTTTTCCTTGCATATTCTCAGTGCACGTTACATCCGACCAGTACCGCGTCCAAGCAATAAAGGTCTGTGGTCACTCCACAATAATGTGGTCATATATTTGGCGATTCTGGACCGTTGATCTGGGAAGCCTTACTTGGATATCCCATGGTTGAGAAGGAGCACTGTAATTTCACTATTATCTATCGATTTTCTGTTGTAAAATGAACGGTAAAGATCAAGATCTGTCACCGGTTTATACGTTAAAAAAAAGTCAATGAAGGAATAGAGGATTATTAATGAGTCTGTTGTAATCTTTTCCTAGTGGGTCCCACAATTTGGACAGTCTGGATTCGTCCTTTCCCCAGCCAAGTGCACCCTATATGAGCAACGAACCATGCCCTATTCATCGCGCAACAATTAAAAAAACAATCATCATACAGGACTCAAAATCGCCCACACCTTTCTATGTTCCTGTGCTCTCACGGTGCTATAAGTTAATAGTACTCCCAGTTGCATCTGGGCACTTGAACAGTCCAACCGACTGATCCTGTCCATCCATTAATTCCATTACACATTTTTTAGGCCACTGAAGAAAAATCAGAAGGATCTAATGATCGTGGCCGCCCATGATCTGATAGTCTTTTTTGTAGTCATCCATCTTCCAAGCAACGGCTGGGATGGTTAAGATTGTTACAAGGAATACATCCAGAACCCAACAAATCCATCCCTCAAACCATTGATGAAATCCTTTTTTTCATGTTAACGATCATGACCATCCATCTTACAGGCCACTTATCGGACGGACAGAAACGTCCGATCTCAGTGATTTTTGCAGCATGGCCCATGAAATCAAGGAAATAACTGGTGGACCGTCCAGATGACAGGATTAGACGGTGAAAATATTCTGATGGAGGTAGGAGCAAGATGAACAGTGGAATTGAAGTTTCTCTGCTCTTTCCCATTCTCACCATAGCTGCTGCTGGGAAGGCTACTGAGTTTGACTCACCCCATTTCCTACAAGCCAACAAAAATAGCCTCTGTAACATTAAAAAAAACGTGTGGCCGGTGTAGTGAGAAAGATCTCTCTCTCTCTCTCAAACAGATATAAATATGAATGAATACCCATGGGTATCCACAAACCAAAATAGAGAATTTGAAAAAAGAAAGAGGAATACTCTGTTTCACTCTGCTTTCCTCTCCTTTAACCTCCATCAAAAAGCTCTCAGACCATTCCAGATAGGATGGTATTTGCAAAAGAGATCTTGGGTTCTTCTCTGATCGAAAGATCATCTCTGATTCCTTCTTCAAGATCTCTCCTTTTTAATCACCAGCAGAACAGGCTCCGTTTCACTCCGGTGTCGGCTCCGTTAAAGAAGAAGGTCTTTCGGTTGGAGAAAGTTGCGAAAGGTCCCAAGGCGGCAATTAGTGAGAATCTGGTGAAGGTACCAAGTGTAGAGAAGCCTGTGAAATTCAAGGTGAGAGCTGTTGTGACAGTGAGGAAGAATAACAAGGAAGATCTGAGGGAGACAATCGTCAAGCACATTGACGCCTTGTCGGAAAAAATCGGGAGAAATGTCGTTTTGGAGCTTGTTAGTACTGAAATCGATCCAAGTAAGCAGTTTTCCTTTCTGGGTTTTTTTTTTTTTTTTTTTTCAAATTCTCCTTTTATCTCTGTTTTGATCCATGCAATTGAATGTTTGGAATTGATCTCTATCTCCGGTTTGGACCTTTTTATAGGCTGAGGCTGCAATAAAAACAAACAATTCATGATTAATGGGGAGAAAAAAAAGAAAACTTCTCCATTTCACAATTTTTTTCAATAGAATTCTATCGAGAGTGAAAAATCCTAAATCTCAAATCATGTTCCTCCACCTGTTAATTCGCCACAAGCCAAACGCAACCTTAAGCTATTTTTCTAACTTGGGTCTTTGTTATTTTGCTTGTTTGAACTGATTTTTGATTGGTTTCAACCCATTCCACTATCTCAGTTTGGTGTTTTTCTTGTTAGAGCTGAGATTTGATTAGTATAATCCATTTTCCCATCTGGGTTTTTTGTAATTTGATGTTTGTGTATCGATATGAAGGATCAAGGAAGCCGAAGCTCAGCCAAGCAGTGTTGAAGGACTGGTTACAGAAAGCAAACCTCCGGGCCGAGCGGGTGAAGTACACAGCTGAGTTCACCGTAGATTCAAGCTTCGGAGTGCCCGGAGCCATCACCGTCAGCAACAAGCATCAGAAAGAATTCTTCCTGGAGAGCATTGTGGTCGAAGGGTTCGCCTGCGGCCCGGTCCATTTCGTGTGCAATTCATGGGTCCAATCCAGAAAGGATCATCCAGGAAAAAGGATCTTCTTCAGCAACATGGTAATTCACATGTTCTTAAGTTGGAATTCAGGACAGGAGAGATTTTTCAAGATCTTTGTATCTGTACACATGGTATACTTGTATGCGATCAGGACCGTTCATCTGTTGAAACCTTCCATGGCATCGGTGATTGCAGTCACTGATTATAGTTTTTTTTTTTTTTTGGTATATAACACTGTGTCCTGAAATCTGCGGCGGGGATTATCTGATTAGAAAGATTATGTGTATGGTCAGTAGCTGTTGGTCCCAACAGATCAATCGACTGGATCTTGTACACATGAGCCATGTGCAAGGATATCAAGAACTCACACCCAATCCTCTCCCTTACCATTTTAACAAAATTAATTACTGTAGTAAGTTTGAAACTTCTTTTCATTTTCTCAGATTTGAAAATTTCAACATCTTCCAAAACCTTGTAATGTCATTTTCTTATTCAATACAATTCATTAGTCATGGTACAATAATTGAAGAAGTCCGCCTGTCCCGTTGGATCGTCTGATGGCGATCTTTCATTGCGGAATATTCAATGATCCATCTGCACGGAACCGTTAGCCGGAACGGAAATCCCGGTTATGCGAGCCCCACCATTGCATAAATTCCTGTTTTAATCATCCATATTCTTGATTTTTCTTGAATTTTTTAGTAACTCATTTCAACTTCTTTTGATTACTAATTCAAGTAATGCAGTAGTTTAAGCATGATTAGTGAGATTTCTAATGCTTATTATTAAATCACTTGTGGGGTTTTGTTTGAGCAGCCGTATCTACCGTGGGAGACACCCGATGGACTCAAGGAGCTGCGAGAGAAGGAGCTACGCGATTTGAGGGGCGACGGGAAGGGCGAAAGGAAGCGGCGTGATAGAGTATACGACTACGATACATACAATGATCTAGGAAACCCTGACAAAGGAACCGACCTCGCTCGGCCGATTCTCGGCGGCGAATCGATCCCGTACCCACGTCGATGTAGAACGGGCCGCCTTCCGACCGACACCGGTATGTTTAGTGCACCCAAAACCTAGTCATGCGTTGAAATTGGAATATTGATTGAATTAGTCATAATGTAGAAAGTAGAATGCAAAGTCAATGTTGCACCAAGGTCAGATGAAGAAGGAACAATGGATGGGAGCATTTTGAGAATTCATATGTATAAATAATATATGAAAAGTTGCAATTACTTGAATGTGGACAACTTGGGAAGAAATGTTTTTAATACTTACAGAAATGCTCATATCCAACTGGTTAGATAATAAGTTATCCAACCACTAAATAACTTCCAATCTTTTATGTGTACATGAAATCTAACCTGTTCGATAGGTTAGCCCTGCGACTGAGGATCACCTATTGCAAAAATCAACTCAATTGCCCCTTTCAAGTTACTAAAATGACATTTCATTGTAATGGTGTTATGGTGTCACAGACATGAAGGTGGAGAGTCGGGTGGAAAAGCCGTTGCCGATGTATGTTCCAAGGGATGAAGCATTCGAGGAGTCGAAGAAGCACGCATTTTCTACCGGCCGACTAAAGGCGGTCCTCCATAATCTAATACCGTCTCTCATCGCTTCGATATCAGCCGAAAACCATGACTTCAAGGGGTTCTCCGACATCGACCAGCTTTACAAGGAAGGACTACTACTTAAATTGGGGTTGCAAGATGAGATTGTGAAGAAGCTTCCTATCGTAAACAAGATCCAGGAATCTAGCGAGGGCCTACTCCGATTTGACACTCCAAGCATCATCTCCAGTAAGCAATCACTTACTCTCATTATATTTTTCTAATTGAAATTAATGAAATGATAATTAATTTATAGTAAAAATTTCATACTCTGGTAACAACTGTAAGATATATTTATAAAATGACCCATTTAAGATGGGGACATCCAATATTCACCATTCGTGGACCATAACATGGTAATGGTGATGGGCCACACTAAAAATCATGGTATTGTGAAACTTAGGCAAGCTACACTGGAATTTTAGAGGTTTTATGCATGATTTTGCAACTTTTTCCTATTGAGTTGTCTGCCTGTGTTTTGGATAAGGCCAAATATAGATCAATAGGCTGGATCTCAAGAATCTAAGGTCATTTCCTCCTATTAGCTGGAGTCGTGATGTCACCCTAGGGTTTTAGGTGAGAATGGTTGAGATGTCATTAAAGCCACCGAATATCCTAAGGAAAGTTGCTCATTTTCTAGGGACCATCTTAAAGTGTAACTTTCTCATTAGTCGCTGTCAAAAAAAAAAAAAAAACCCCTCATTCTATGGTTCTCATTTTTATACTTATCATTTTCATTAAGGATGTAGTTTGGGTATTGCATTAGTCTTGACAAGGCTCCTTTCATCTCTTCCGTAGTGAAATTTGATTAATAATTCATAGAAAAGGATGACCTCATGTGGACCACAATGGTTGGGTCCCACCAACAAATAATATGGTCACTACGTGCCTCCTTACGTATTGGTAGGGACTATGGACCCACATGGTTTTAAAGAAAAGAAATAGGCAACTTTCCTATTTTGCACTAGGGGGGCATGATTAGTTGATCCATACCGTTGATTCCCATCATGGATGGACCATGCCTGAGAAATCTCTCATTGTACAACTCCATACCTAATGGGCTTGGAGTGGACAGCCCCAGCTCGGCCCATTTTCCCACAAAAGTGGTATTTTCGTTATTTCATTGAAAAGAGAGGTCCTTTTAGCTGACGGCAATTTCGTACACGTGCAGAGGACAAGTTCGCTTGGCTGAGAGACGATGAGTTCGCCCGACAGACGCTGGCAGGGATTAATCCCGTTAATATTGAGAAGCTTCAGGTAACTCTTCTCAAATGGCAGGGGTGTTTATGTCAATTGAAAAACATAGGCCGAGCTTGGAAATAAAGAAGCAAGCAGCTAGAACGCTGCTAGTCTCATCAAAACCCTTGGACGGTGAGATCAATCGATCTGGACCGTCCATTAGGCCTTTGCATGTTTCTTGAACTAAGTTAAGAAGATTGCACCGATTGGATGATCCGATTCATCTATAAACTCGCCTGGTTTTTATAGCCATCCATCAGATACGTGATGGCTTCCATCAAAGTGTTAAATGATCCTAACCATCCGATCGGTGTGATTGTTGTTTATTAGACCATGAAATGTCCAGGGAAGAAAATGAACCGTCTAGATCGATCAATTGGACTGTCCAAGTTTCTCGATGCAACTAGAAGCTAGAGCACCATAACTTAGGTGCTCTAGATTAATTTCGGGAAAGTACTCCCTAATCTTTTCAAATTACTAAATTACCCTTTTATCGTTATCTCAGGTTTTCCCGCCGGTAAGCAAGCTGGACCCTTCGATCTATGGCCCACCAGAATCCGCCATCAGAGAAGAACACATTTTAGGCCATCTCAACGGCATGACCGTACAACAGGTAAAGATGGACGGACAGAAAATACCCCATCCTTCTTTAAATTGAAAACCCCTGAGCCAGTGTTAATAGATTCGGCCCCCCGAGTCACGACTCGACTCAGAACCGAACGAGTCTGTCCGAGTTACCGAGTCAAAAAACTTCTTTTTTATTTTTTTCACAAATTTGTCCTCGTTGGTTTTCTAAATTGACAATCTTATCCATGTGGGGACAGGCATTGGACGAGAACAAGCTGTTCATGTTGGATTTCCACGACATCTACGTGCCGTTCCTTGATCGAATCAACAGTCTAGATGGACGGAAAGCATATGGGACCCGCACGATCTTCTTCTTGACAGCGTCGGGGACGCTGAAGCCGATCGCCATCGAGTTGGGCCTACCACCAGCATCGAGCGGCTCTCGATCGAAGAGGGTCCTGACCCCACCCAACGATGCCACGGGCTTCTGGCGTTGGCAGCTGGCCAAGGCCCACGTCTGCTCCAACGATGCAGGCGTCCATCAGCTCGTCAACCACTGGTAAGGGACATTTTCCTCAAATTTGAGGGCATTTTCGTAATTTCATTCTTTCTTTTTTTTTTTTTGCCCATAATAATCAAGGGTTTATTTGCGTGGATCGATCTCACCTTGAGGTTTTCATGGCATCCACTCCGTCCATCATGTGAGCCCCCTCATGTTCTCCCTGCATCTCAAATTTCAGGGCCACCAAAAAATCAGGTGGGCCCCACTACATAAAATCATGACTGGTGGCCCACCTGAGTTTTAGGAATGCTATGATTTTGGGGTGTCCATTCAACCTGGTGGGGAGCTTCTGATGAACGGATTGATTGACATATACAAAACACGGTGGGCCCCATGCATTACGAAAGATTTTAATGGTGGGTTTTCCCATCTGTGGTGTGGCCCACCTACTTTTCCGATCAGCCTAAAATTTTAGACACAGGTTGAAATTGAAGTGGTGCAGCAGATGGACGGAATGAATTTGGGTCCTATAATATCATATCGGCTCAATGCATAACGTATGTTTGTAGAATAATAATCCTAATATTCTACAAACATTGCATGAGAACCTTTCTCCGTAGTACAGAATTATTTACGTAAATTGGGTGGTAATTGGAAAAGAGAAATTACTATTTCTGCAATTGACTAAAATACCCTCAGTATGAAAAGGAATGACATTTTTGTTCAACAGGTTGCGCACACATGCTTGCATCGAGCCGTTCATCCTTGCGGCCCACCGGCAGCTGAGCGCGATGCACCCCATCTTCAAGCTCCTTGATCCGCACATGCGGTACACGCTCGAGATCAATGCTCTGGCCCGCCAGAGCCTGATCAACGGCGGCGGTGTGATCGAATCATGCTTCACGCCGGGCCAATACTGCATGGACATCAGCGCGGCAGCTTATCGCGACCATTGGCGCTTCGACTTAGAGAACTTGCCTGCCGATCTGATCCGAAGGTTCGTGTCCATCTCCATCTCCATCCCTCTCCGGACCAAGATAAGGGTGTCCTGTAGGAAATCAAGATAAGGATTCATGACTCACTGAGTCGACTCGGACTCAATTGAGTCAGATATGATTCAGTGATATGAGTCATCATTGAAAGTATGGGTGACTCGGCCTTACCCTGATGAGTCACCATTCAATCAGCCAAGTTGAAACTCAACTCAGTACTGAGTGAGTTCGATTGAGTCACTGAGTCTTAAAAACATGGTTATTACTAGTTACATTTTATTAAAATTACATATCACCCTCAACAAATGGACTAATCCCTCTTCCTCTTCTCCATGCAGAGGCATGGCTATTGAGGACCCCACACAGCCCAACGGCCTGAAGCTCGTGATCGACGACTATCCTTACGCCTCGGACGGCCTCCTCATCTGGTCCGCCATCAAGAGCTGGGTCCAGAGCTACGTCCAAGCCTACTACCCTGACCCGGCCGTAATCCAGGCCGATTCTGAGCTACAGGACTGGTACGCCGAGTCGGTCCATGTGGGCCATGCTGACAAGCGCCACGAGAGCTGGTGGCCCACCTTATCCAATGCTGATGATCTTGTTTCCATCCTTACCACCCTCATCTGGAATGCGTCAGCCCAGCACGCCGCCCTCAACTTCGGCCAGTACCCCTTCGGCGGCTACGTCCCAAACCGGCCGCCCTTGATGCGGCGGCTGATACCGGAGGAAACCGATCCGGAGTATGAAAATTTCCTTGCCGATCCGCAGCGTTACTTCCTGTCGGCCCTACCGAGCCTATTGCAGGCTAGCAAGTTCATGGCCGTCGTCGACAATCTGTCGACCCACTCGCCAGACGAGGAGTACCTAGGAGAGCGGCAGCAGCCGTCGATCTGGACCGGGGACACTGAGATCATCGAGGCGTTCTACAAGTTCTCAGCCGAGATACAGAAGATCGAGGAGACGATCGAGCGGCGGAACACCGAGCCAGGCCTCAAGAACAGGTGTGGGGCCGGGGTGCTGCCCTACGAGCTGCTGGCGCCGAGCTCTGGGCCTGGGGTGACTGGGAGAGGTGTTCCCAACAGCGTCTCTATATGAGATGTGGCCCACCTGTTTGTGGGGCCCATTTATTTTTATTGAGGTTAGGGAGATTAGGGAGGGATGCATATTAGGCAGTGCATGGAGGGATAGATCGGTGTAAATGTAGGTAGTAGGGAATTCGTATAATGTAATTAAAGTGTACAACCAATCGTTGTAGGAGAGCTGATATATACATATATATATATATATAATGTAAGTAGTGGGCTATTATCTGCCCTTTTATGTTACACGTGTGACAACGTTGAACCCAATATCATACGTGCCTATCTAGTGGGTCCCACTACAGATGGGCCATGTCCATTGTTGTTGCTTATTTATGGACAACAGCTAAAGTGGCTGGAGGTCCAACTTGGATGGACCAATGCTGCTATCTCCTTTTAAAGTACTGCCAGAATACTGGAAGGTGAACCTGCAAAGCACAAGTGGAAGCTAATGGGGTGGCTGGTCACCGGTTGACCCTTTAATGCTTAAGTCAAATGAGGCTGAGAGGAAAAGGAGATGGGCTTTTACTGCGGAAGGATTGTCTGTACCTTTGATCCGAGGCAATCCCCCTTATTTGTAGACATTCTAAGAACCGTTGAGGGCCACGATCATGGGGGAAAATATCCATTGGATGGCATGACCCCGGAAATAGGGATTGTGTTGATAACAGTAAGAGATGTGTCCTTCTCCTCCGGCCTTGTTCCCGAACTTTTGCTTGCCTTTATGAAGATTGCGGTTCAGGTCGCGTCAGTATCATTAGTAGGTCGAGGATGAGCTCTTGGAGGTCAGGTTGGAAGACAGCTGATCGGAGCTCGCCTTTGGTGTATCCAAAATGTCATTTGTAGGGCTTGGCCCGTCGCCTCAGCTCTGGTCCTTAGCTCTTTTCCCAACTTGGTCATGTCGACTTGGTGATGTCTGAGGTCGGTCTTCGAGTTAGGAGACCTGTTATGGGCCTACAGGCCTACGTGCTTTTTATCGGCCTGAGGTTAGCTCGTATTTGCCTATAACAGCCATAATTCTACTTACTGATGGGGAGCGGAGTAGGTGAGACCCCAGATCCACTCGGGTGGGTGGGACCCCTTACTGTGGGGCTCAGAGTGATGTATGTGACTTAAACCCACACCGTCCAACCATTTTGACAGATCGTTTTAGGGCATGATATCAAAAATGAAGCTGACCCAAAATTTAGGTGGACCACACCACAGGAAACAGTTGTGATTGAATCTCCACCATTAAAAAATTAATTGATTCTACCAGAATGTTTATTTGACATCCAACCTGTTGATAAGGTCACAAAGACCTAGATGAAGAGACCGCAAAAAATATCATCTCGATCAAAGCTTTTCGCGGCCCGTAATAAGTTTTAAATGGTCAATATTTACCACTGTTTCCTGTCCCATGGTCCATCTGAGACTTGGATCTACTTCATTTTTTTGGATTATGCCCTGTAACGAGCTTTCAATATAGATGGTCGGCATAGATGGTCCCACCCACATGCAAGACGGTTCCTCTAGGAGTCAGAATGCGCGCTGGCCCAACCCACCATGGTAGACCCCTCAAAAGTCAAGCTTATCCGGCCATCACATTGGCCACCACATGAATTTAAAGGTTTTGGGATGGCGGTCAATCATTTTTATGATTTGGCCACCTTTAAAACTCACGCTTATCTGAGCATTATGTGGGCTACCACGTGAATTTGGGGTTTTCAGTGGTGGTTAATTATTTTTATGGTGTGGCCCACTTAATGATTAGATAGGCATGATTTTTTTAGAACACGCAAGAATCACATAATGCTCATGTTGGATGGCATATACACAGCACAGAGGACCCCACCCAAGAAGACAATGGACAATTGTTATGGGTGAATACGAGCTGACCTACGGTTAGACCCGAGCTAACCGACTATGGACCGACCTGAAGGCAGGTCAGTATCACCCGACCTGGTGTGGATGTATTTCCAGAGGCTTACTAAGAACGGACCACGGCCTTACGACGAGCTAGATTCTCCAAGAACAATTCTGTGATCTTAGGCTTGCGTCGAGATAATAGGAGAAATGTTCGGAGAGTCACCAATTCATGCATAAACGTCTCCAGCGACTACGAAGCAACTCGAAGATCTCGGAAATCCAAGATTCTCTCTACAGAAATCACGTTTCCTCAAAGGGAATACAACTCTGCAACCTAAGTCTATAAATAGATACGTCCTCTTCATCATCAAAGTATGAAAAAAAAAAAAAAAAAACTCATCAAAAGAGAGATATTTGGACTTTCAAGATCCAACTAACTTAGGCATTGGAGGGCTAACGGCTGGACCCCAACCATCCCCCTTAGCTTTCCTTTGTGCTCTACAGGATCTAAGAAACCTTCAGTTCAGCTCCAGACCGCACACCTGCAGGAGATCAGTTGCATCCATCTCATCTCGTCTGTTGACCAATTTTCGGCATCAACAGATTGGCGTCGTCTGTGGGAAATGCGTGTTTTGATACTAAAGCCTTGTTCTCACCCAAACGCTCAAGACACTCCGACCATCTTGTCATTGTGGGAAAAAAATATAAGGTGAAGGCTCCCGCAATTGCTGGACCTTCGGACGTCCCACATTCCGACGACGAAGTATCTATTCCTGAAACTCCTGCCATCCAGATCGGTGGGAACTCCTCCCGCTTTGCTCAACAAGGCGGACAACAGAGATCTCATAATCGAGGGATCAGATTGTCCATTTTCGAAGAACAAGTGGGAGGTGTCGCCGAAAGGCTGGGAGGCGTTGATGAACAATTCGGGTATGTCAACCGGAGGCTGGATGAAATCAAAGCCCTCTTAACCGGTCCGGTTCACCTGACTCCAGATTGCAGAAATCACGACGAGCCTCAACGGTCTCGTCCCTAGCCTTAACAATCCCAACGCTCTCATCAGACTCGACCACTACAACGTTCTTAGAGACTGGCTCCAGTTGAGGAACGCGAAGTCGTTAGCCGAGCAACCGGAATGAAGTCTCGATCAGCAACGGACTTGCCCACAAACAACCTATGCCATAAACTCGAAGAAAGGAGGTCAGCTCGTCTGGAGCACGAACGAGCCAGACATGATGGCATCGATCGAGTAGATGACAATATAAACCTGCTGGAAGTCGAGCTGAAAGAACTTCATGAACAGGTGGGTGATATCCAGAGAGCGTAGCAGGCCCAAGCACCTATTGCAGTGGATGCATTAGTTGATTCATTTGATTCACCATTCACTGAAGAAATTCATGAAGAACCACTCCCTAGAGGATTTAAGATCCCTCAGTTAAAACAGTATTCCGAGATAGGAGATCTGGCACAACATTTGGAAAATTTCAAAGTCCGAATGAAACTCCTCGGAGCCAGTGGGCACATTATTTGCAAAGCCTTCCCATTATCACTAACGAGCTCGGCGTGGACTTGGTTTCGCAACCTAATGCCAAGATCAATCAGCTCGTTCTTCCAATTAAGTAGAGCCTTCGCTACTAAATTCATCGGGAGTACTGACCCAAGGAAACATTCAACTCATTTCGCTGCAGTCAAGCAAAAAGAGAACGAGTCGTTAAAGGACTACCTCGCACGTTTTAATGCCGATGCCGTACAAGTCGAGAATCTTTCTCAAGACGTTTTGCTCCACACCATGATTGGAGGACTACGTGATCGAAAATTCCTTTGGTCCGTCGGGGAAGAGCCACCTCAATCCGTGCCAGAATTTCTAGATCGAGCCACCAAACACTTCAACGCAGAGGAATTGGTCAATGCACACAGAACGTCCTCCAAAAACAGAGATTGCCAGGAAGGAGGCAGCTCGAAAAAGCACAGACCTGACCAGAGGTCACCAGGTCGAAGCAACTCTACTTGAGGAGTCAAAACCTCGACACCACGATTCGAGAAGTACATGCCGCTCAACAAAACCATTGAACAAGTGTACTTGGCAGAAAAAGGCAAGCACATGTTCGAGCGACCCACGAAGATAAAAACTGACCCCAATAAGAGGTCGAAATCAAAGTACTGCTTATATCACAAGGACCATGGTCACAACACAGTAGACTATTTCGACCTAAAGCGACAAATTGAGATCTTTATTCGGCAAGGATTTTTAAAAGACTACATAACCCAGCGTTAGGAGGACCGAAGGGTTGTAGATCAAACCGAGGAGCAGAACGACAACAATCCTGTGGAAGAAATCCACATGATCTTTGGCAGGCCAACCACGGAGACTCCAGTAATTCCCGTAAAAACTATGTACAACAAGGAAGAACATTACAATCGGGGCCCTCTATATACATTACCAGCCGATTGACGAAAGTCGCAAAGGTTACCTCGCGTGCAATAACATTCACCGAGGAAGACGCCCAAGGAGTCCTACATCCACATGACGATTCTCTGGTCGTCTCGATGGTGGTTGCTAATAAGAAACTTCACAGGATGATGGTCGATACATGGAGCTCGGTAGACATTTTATATACCACCGCTTTCGACAAGATGAAGATCGACCGATCCGGGTTAAGGCCGGTTAAGACCGCTTTGACCTGGTTTACGGGAGATAGCGTTATGCCGGAAGGTGAGATTGCTCTTCCAATCACGGCGGGGAAGAACCTAATCAGAGAATGATTATGGTTGATTTCTTTATCGTCGACACCCTTTCCGCCTATAATGCCATCATCGGCCGACCCATCCTACGAGCCATCAAAGCTGCCGTTTCTATTTACCACCTGGCAATGAAATTTGAAACCGAAGACGGGGTCGGTGTGGTCAGAGGAGACCAACAAGAAGCTCGTTGCTGCTACGAGCTCACTCTACGGGGAAAAAGTAAGAGCTTAATCTCGGCTGTCTCTCACACGACCACCCTGGACCCAATAGAAGAAACAAGAGAGCGCGGATTACCTGCCAAAGAACCAATCGAAGTTCCATTTTCGGATGTCGACCCGACCCGAGTTGTTAAGATCGGATCCCATTTGAGAAACGATGCACGAGAAGGACTAACCGCCTTTTTAAAGGAGCATGCAAATGTCTTCGCATGGTCCCATGAAGATATGCCTGGGATCTGTCCTGAGGTGATGGTTCATCGGCTAAACGCCGACCCGACCTTCAAACTATTCCGTCGAAAAAGACGTTCTTTTAACGCAGAAAGATATATGGTAATCGAAGAAGTACAGAAACTGCGAAAGGCGAGATTTATCCAAGAGATACGTTACCTAGATTGGCTAGCTAACGTCATCCTTGTTAAAAAAGCCAATGGAAAGTTGTAACGACCCGAGATTTTCAACTCTCGTGTATAACACGACGGTCGAATTCTCAAGTAATTTATGGAATAACTAATTTATCAAATAATAAAATATAGCATTCAAGCACAATGGCGAAAACAATTATCATCTTATTCTATCAAACTTACTACGTCATCATCAATGTTTAAATAAGGGAACCAACCAATATTCATACTGATTAATTAATACAAAACCATGTCTTCTCTTGAAGACTTATTACAATTCCATAAATGTATCAACTACTAAAAAGAAATATTTAATAAATGATAACACCAACTAAGTTTCTCTAACATCGTCATTCGCCATGTGATCTTACGAACCATCGAACTCTTTTCCTTAAAAATCGGGTTTAATACCTGGATCTTCACCTGTATCATCTAAATTGTGTTTGGGATAGTGTTAAACGCTATCATAGTGGAGAATATTTCCTCCAAGACAATCAAGAATAATAATAACAGTACAAAGTAAACGCAAGCAGGATATTATCATTTAATCAAATCAAAACAACCAACTAAAAATCTTTGTTAATGCGATGCATGGAATGCATGCTCTGGCTAAGGCACCCTGGCTAGAATCACAATACATGAAGTGGGAGACTCCCTGTTACGACTTCATGTTAGCCACTAGTCACCAGAGGTTCTTGGGACGCACAAGCCCATAATTTTGCCCTACCACATGAGAAACGGGACGCTCATAGCCCAAATCTACACGTGACAGTGTATGGGAGAAGTAGGACGCTCTAGCCTATTCTCAATTCCATACACCCACATGGAGCCAAATGAATGCATGACTTTAATTTCAACTTTATTTAAGTGTTTTCGCATACAACCGATTTAAATAAAACTCAGTGGTCACTATGGGGAGTCGCAAGCAACCCAGCATAGGCCGAAGCACGGGATTAGTGTCCATAGCACCAACCCCGGCTCATGAGAATTTGTATACCATTAGTGTCCACTCATTGTCCCATTTTATGATTTTATCATGTCCCAAAAAGTCAATGTTGTACATCATGACCAAATTCATTAAAATACTCATGTAATGTAAATGGATCCAATCAAGCATCATGTACATGTAAGGATCCATTAATAAATAATAACTTCATTCTCTCAGTTAAGTCAAGATATATTCTTCCATCATGGACACCTCTCACGGGTTTTATCTCTCTACATCAAATAATTTTACCAACTTAGGGATAAAGAGTATACAATAATGGGATGTCCATATGATGATCTTATACACATATTTCATATCACGATATGAAAACCAATGTTACTTGTAAAACACAGATTAAGGAAATAAGGGCACAGATTTCACAAAGATAAATAACACAAATACACATGCTTCTTAGTCAAAAATCTAAACAAGGAATCACATCATTATGTAATGATATTCATTATAAATCCTACATTAAACTTCATGTTATATGGATCAATAACTCAAAATAAAATAATTTCATATGCCACAAAAGAACTTATGATAATCATGATATTATTAATGAAAGGCTTGAAGGAAAATTCTCACCTTAGGATGGACTTAGAAGAGGGTTGTAGAAGATCCTAGCCGCTGGAAAATATGAGAAAGAACTCTCCTCTTCTCTCTCTCTCTCTCTCTCTCTCTCTCTCTCTCTCTCTCTCGGGCATGCAGGCTAGGGTTAGAAGAAGGGCTTAGAGGTGCGTAGTAGGAATATGGAGAGGGATGTGCGTACATGGGGAGAGAAAAGAAGGGTGTGCGAGGTCTTGTGTAACAACCTCTCGAGGTGGGTTTCTTAAATCTCAATATTCGAGTGATCTTTGATCAATTCCAATCCGTTCATCTTATTAAGCTAAAAGAGTAGAATCAGAATACGTAAATTTCTTGATGATCCACATTCTAGATTGGCCGATCCTTGAAAATGGCCTTACGGGTGCTAAAATGGGCTTAATCTCAATTAACGGTCTACGCTTGATGATCAGGGCCCAAATTTTGAAAAAATATATAGTCATGATAGGCAAACAATTGTACAAAGTTTAGTGGTGGATTGATGGTGAGAAATGCTTAGATCTTAAATTCCAACTTTTGACGAAAAAGGAAGGAGCTGGCTTTGTGGTTCAACGGTGTAGGATTATAGATCGAGGTCCAAATTTTATGTAAACTCGTAGTCATATGAGTATAATGGGTGGTCCAAATTTAAGAAACGATTGATGGTGAGAAGTAGGTAAATTGAAAGGTTCAAATTTGAGAAGAGTTGGTAACTCGTTAATTTCTAGAACGGGATAACTTCGCGTATAAGAAAGAGGCTTATCAAGGTGGGGCACTCAAATCACACAATTGGTCCATGATAAAGTCAATCCAAGTCACTCATATGAAGAGAAATATTCGACTACGACTAACCATCTACTTTCCTCACTCGATGGACATGAAAATCAAGGGTTAAGGGGTTGATTTGACAATTAGACCACTTCTACTATGATTTAAGGGCTGAAATTTGACGTGTATGGATTTCCCTTCGAGCTCTTTGAGAATTACCCAACTTGAGTTATGAGTACGAATGAGATTTCTTTTTTTTGGAAGGAATAACAAAAAAAAAAAAAGACTCAAATCCTAATCTAATAATTGATGATTTTATGGATCCATTTGCCACTATATACATAAATTCGAATCATTCTTTCTCGAGCCGTACGAGGATAAAACCTCCTATACGTTTCTAGGGGGGGCATTGTTCATCTATATCTATCCCAATGAGCCATCTATCGAATCGTTGCAATTGACGTTCGATCCCGAAGAGAAGGAAGAGATCTTCGTAAAGTGGGTTTTTATGATCCGATAAAGAACCAAACTTATTCAAATGTTCCTGCTATTCTATATTTCTTTGAAAAAGGTGCTTAACCTATAGGAACTGTTCATGATATTTCAAAGAAGGCGAAAGTATTTAAGGAACTTTGAATTAATCAAACGAAATGAAATTTATGAAATAGAAAAAAAGGATTGAGTGAAATAACTAACCATTGAGGGGATTGCCCTCAATCAGATGGTTTTCGTTTGGACTCCACGAATAAATAAGGGATCAATCTTGCTTATTGTTTGTACTTCTATTGAATATTGAAAACCAGAGATTTTTTTCCTACTTCTTCTTTATTTATTCTCCCACCCACACTTATATGTGTCTAAAAGCTTAAATTCAGGGTTTTGCGTGAAAGTGATCCTCAGAAACTATAATACTTAAAAATGGCATCTTAACTTAAGTTTAACTAATGGCATTTTCATAATTATCTAAAAAGTGCGTGATTTTTTAAATCTAGTCTGTCTACAATGTTTATGGGATCATTCTAAGCAACGTTTGTAAAGGGTCCCCTATCGGATCTCCTATGGATGTCCCGCTATTCGCAAATCAACGGTAAATGTAAGATAATTAATAAAAAATAAATTAAAAATGAATTTTTAAAAATTTTCAAATAAATCTCGAAAATCTGGGGCGTTACAAAAGTGGAGAATCTGTGTGGACTACACCGACCTGAACAAAGTCTGTCAAAACGACAGCTTCCCACTACCTATGATAGATGAGTTCGTTGATACAACCTCAAGTCACAAGCTCCTCAGCTTTATGGATGCCTACTCTCGGTATAACCAAATACAGATGCATGCTCCCGACAGGCAAAAGACTGCGTTTGTCACAGATCGAGGCCTCTATTGCTATAAGGTAATGCCCTTCGGGCTCAAAAACGCCGTAGCGACATATCAGTGCCTAGTCAACAAGATGTCCGCGGATCAGCTAGGTAAGACTATGGAAGTATATGTCGACGACATGCTCGTTAAAAGCAAACAGTCAGAGAACCATGTTGACGACCTCCGTACCACGTTCAACATATTAAAGAAGTATCGAATGAAACTCAACCCTAGCAAATGCGCCTTTGGCGTAAGCTCGGAAAAATTCCTCGATTTCATGGTAAATCAACGAGGAATCGAAACCAATCAGGAAAAAATCCAAGCCCTTGTTAACATGAGCTCACCCAACACCGTGAAGGAAGTCCAACGTCTTACTAGAAGAATCGCAGCTCTCAACAGGTTTGTCTCAAAAGCTACGGATCGATGCCTCCCCTTTTTCAAACAACTCCGTAAATGTAAGGAAATGACCTGGACTTCGGAATGCGAACAAGCTTTTGTCGAACTGAAAGCTTACCTTGGTTCTTCACCTCTGTTGTCCAAACCAGTACATGGGGAAGAATTACTTTTGTATTTGGCAGTTTCACCTGCAGCCGTTAGCTCGGCTCTAATCCGAGACGACGAAGGAACACAGAGACCCGTCTACTACGTCAGTAAAGCCATGCTCGACACGAAAACATGATATCTTAACATTGAAAAGTTGGCCCTAGCGCTGATCACGACAGCCAGACGACTAAGGCCATTTTTACAAGCACACCCGATAGCTGTGTTGACCGATCAACCGCTACGACAAGTATTACAAAAGCCGGAGACCTCGGGTCGGCTCGTCAAATGGGCCGTTGAGCTCGGAGAATTTGACATACAGTATCGAACCCACATGGCAATTAAGGGTTAAGCCGTAGCCGACTTCATTGTCGAATTAATTAATCCCCTTGAAGGTCAGTGTGATCACGAACTGAATCGACCTCCATAAAAAGAATGGTTGGAAGACCCTTCAGAAAATAATCACACTACATCCACCTGGTCGCTACACTTCGATGGATCCTCCAATTCGCAAGGCTGCGGAGCCGGCCTCATCTTAACCTCACTAAATGGAGTGAAAGTTTAGTATGCGCTTTGATTTGGGTTCCGAGCCTCTAATAATGAAGCTGAATACGAGGCCCTCCTAGCTGGCCTTCGTCTTGCCTCCAAGATAGGAATCCGAGCATTGAAGGTGCACAGCGATTCACAACTAGTGGTCGGGCAGGTGACCACAGAGTATCAAGCAAAAGTGAACAAGATGTCTGCATACCTGGCAAAAACTCGAGAGCTACTGTCCCACTTCGATCGTTACAAGATCATTCAGGTCCCGATAACTCAAAATACTAATGCAGACTCCCTCGCAAAACTAACATCATCGATGGACGACGAGCTCAACAGGACAATACCCACCTCCCTCATCGAAGCATATCTCAGGAAGAGCCAGTTGAGGTTTTTCCAATTTCGACAGATCCGAGCTGGATGGATCCCATCATCCGATTCTTGCAACTGGGCGAGCTACCTGAGAACAAAAAAGAAGCACAGAGGATCCGCTACAGATCAGCTCGGTACACGTTGATCAACGAAGTCCTCTACAAGAAGGGATTTTCTCTTCCATGTCTACGCTATGTAGGACTAGAGGAGGTCGATTACGTACTACGCGAAATCCATTTTGGGAGCTGCAGTAATCATTTCGAAAGCAGAGCACTTGCACAAAAAGTGATTCGACAAGGATACTACTGGCCTATTATCTAACAAGATGCCCACGAGGTTGTCAAAAGATGCGACAAGTGCCAGAGATTCACCCCAGTCCCTCACCTACCACCTGAGGAGCTCACTCCCATGTCCGGACCATGGCCGTTCACTCAGTGGGGAGTTGACATCATTGGTCATCTTCCAACTGGTAAAGGGCAAGTGAAATATGCGATCGTCGCTGTCAACTACTTCATAAAATGGGCGGAGGCAGAACCACTGGCTACTATCACAGAAAGAAAAACTATAGACTTCATCTGGAAGTAGATTGTGTGCCGGTTCGGGATTCCTAACACCATAGTCATCGACAATGGGTGACAGTTCGACAACGCAAGATTTCACAAATTCTGCAGCGACTTGGGCATAAAAAATGTGTACTTTTCTCCTCATCACCCCCAAGCCAATGGCCAGGTCGAGGCCATCAATAAAATCATCAAAAACCACCTCAAGACGAAGCTAGGGAGAAGAAAGGAGCTTCGGTGGAAAAACTACCCGAAGTACTCTGGGCTTATAAAAACACAGCTCGGTCAACCACCGGAGAAACACCTTTCTTCTTAGCCTTTGGAGCCAAGGCTGTAATCCCAGTGGAGGTCGGAATGCCCACTAATCGAACAAGCCTCCATCAACCCGACCAAAACGAAGATTAGTTACGGATGAATCTCGACCTACTCGACGAAGTGAGAGAAACGTCCCAAGTGCGAGTGGCAGCATATCAACACAGTTCAATGATACTAGAATTCACGAGTGAAGAAACGACGGTTCCGAGCAGGTGATCTCGTCCTTAAAAAAGTCAGAAATGACGCCAAAAAAATAGCTGGTGCGTTTAGTCCCAATTGGGAAGGACCATACAAGGTACTCAGCTCACGTCACCCCGGCACTTATTGGCTCAAAGATATGAAAGGCCAACCTCTCCCTCATCCATGGAACGCTGATCACCTCAAAATCTACTATTCGTAAATAGACCGGATCATCGAATGATACAAAGTGTGTATTTTGAACCTCTAATTCAATAAAGATAGAACTCTTTCGAGATCTCTATTCCTAATGCCAAGCTTACCTTCAACAAAAGCAATCTAAGTTCGGTCATGAGATCGTAAGATTAGATTCGCTAAGCTGTATGAAGGTCAAAGATCACTAGAGGAAATCCGAGCTCGACTCGACAAAGGCAATCTAAGTTCGGTCATGAGATCGTGAGATTAGGTTCGCTAAGCTGCATGAAGGTCAAGGACCAGCAGAGAAAGTTCGAGCTCGACCACTGCATCGTAAGACTAATTTTAAGATGTTAAACGAGCTCGACCACTGTGTCGTAAGACTAATTTTACCATGCTAAACGGGCTCGACCGCTGATTCGCAAGGCTATACATGTCATAAGCATGACCCCCAAAATGGTCAAGGGCTTGACAACTCGGTCGACCTAATCAAGAGCTATACGATCGGGTCATACGAACTACTTGGACAAATTCTAATAATTCAAACACAGAATGAAGCAAATACCTTAACGAATCACAAATATCTTGCCTCAGAAGGGCATATATATATTTTAAAAAAAATGTGTATGTATACATTTCAAAAAAAAAAAAAAAACAAAACAAAAAAAATCGGAGAAGGCATTTCCTCTAAATCCTTCGTGACCTCCGACGGGCCCGCATCCCCGACTTGAGCTCCTGTTGGTGCGGGTCCTTCAGCGGGTCCCTCCCCTACGACCTCATCTTCATCTTCATCGCCATCCACGGGCGTGAGGTCGAGGTCTGGGAAGTGCTTAAGGACGAGACGCCTGCAGTCCTGGAAGCCGTGGTTGTATAACTCCTCAGAAACTGTGTTCAGCTTCTCTAGCTCAGTCTTCAAACCTTTGACCTCTGTCAAAGATTTAAGCTGAACTTCCTTCAGAAGCCCAGCCAGGTTCACCTTCTCCTCCTCAGCCGTCTTTAGAGCAGCCTCAAGGGATTCAGCTTGTTCTCATCTGACTGAGCCTTGGCCGAGGCCTACTTCAAGGCCTCCTCAAGAGACTGGGCCTGCGCCTAAGACACCTCCACGTCGGATTGCGCGACCTTCAGCTCAGACTAAGTGGACTTCAGCTCAGACAGGCACCTCTTCAGCTCAGCCTTCACGGCTTCAGTCTTCGTCTTCCATAAAGACGTGGTGACCAAGGTTTTCTACATTTGATGATTCCGCTCAGCCATCACATGGCGGATCATGATCAACAAAGCCGAGTCCCGTGAAGAAACATGACTACGGTTAGCGAGGTGATCACAGATGCAAAAAAAAAGAGGGATAACTTACCCTAAGGCTGCTTTCTATAGTAACCCCAACCATCTGATTTGGATCAGAAGCGGCTATGGAATTCAAGTCCTGCAGAATGCTGTGATTGATGCTCATATACGTGTTGACACCATCAATCCAGGATGAGTACTGCTCCGTGATCTGAGGCATCTTGACCTGGCCCTCTTGTTGTTCAGCATTCCTGGCAGGAGTAGCGGCAGAGGCCCGCGGCTGAGGAGGGCAGGATGGGCTAACACCAGCAGAAGGCCGACTAGAGCCAGCTTCAGCGAATTGGGTAGGGGTGCCGATGAGCTGAGCTGGGCCACAGGACGGACTACCACCGGCTCGGCCCGTGAGTCAGACGTATCAGGAACATCAACGACCAGAACGTCGACAGTTGGTGGCCTGGCGGCCAAAAGGCTCAACCCTAACCAGGGAGGAGCTTGTGCCCAAGGGCTACCCAGACCTGCAAACAAAGGACTGGGGCAACCGTGGCTGTCTCTGGACCTCGGTGGTAGCCGTCCTCTTCCTCAAGGGCTCAGCGGAGCTCTGTCCACGGTCAAGGACAAGAGCAGGGATCCTGCGAGTCTTCGAGACCGCCTTTGGAGCTATGCCTATCCCAACAAATGTGCAGAACATGTTAGATAATTAAAAGAGTAAAGAACGAATAGGTTGCTAACATCATTATTCAAAATGCCGACCTAAGTCACGGACGGAGTTGAGAGTTATCAGTTGACGAAAATCCCTCTCTTCGGTAAGAAGAGCCCGAGTTTCCCGGATCTGTCTCTCCTACGCAGCGGATAAGGCCACCCGAATGGTTGCCGAAATTGTAGAAACAGGAAAATATGTGTCAGAGGATACAAGATTTTTTTAAAGTTTGGGAACAAATTGTCAGAAAGACGAGTAGGTCAGAATGTCATCCGACCTGGCAGTGCAAAGTCAGCTCGAACCCTGAAGCTCAGAGGCTAAGGCTCGTCTGATGAAGACTCCCAACTACCCGACGCGAAGAACCACTTCCTTTTCTAAGTTTTGGTGGAAGATGGCAAACCGGTAACCAGCTGTTAGAACTAGAAAATGAACTCCAAGGACATTTTCCTGAAATGTGGGTATTGTCGCTCTGGGGTTCTGAGTAATGGAAACATTCATAGACAATCATAAGCATTCACAAATGTACACAAGAAGAGATATCGCAAGGCAAATTTTATTCTAGAGATTCTGAGATCTTGTACATTCCAGGCCGTGATCTGGCACGAGCCCTTAATTACATCGAATGATCGATGACCCTTGATTAAAAGGTAAAAGACTAGTCAGTAGGGACTATGGTCTTAGAGTTTGTGGTCGTAGACACCTGTATTTATTTTGTTATGGACTGAACCATCTTTGTATTAGTCAGATGTCTATGTCTCATGTTTTAGCCGGAGATCCGGGTTGAGAATATCAAGTTTATGACTGGGAAGGACGACTCTGGGCCCGCACCTATCAATGTATGGACAGGTGACCTCGGAAAGTCTACTCTACAGTTGTGTATACCTGCGTAGCCCAACCGACGGATGCCGTTTGAATGGGTAAGGCATCGACTGTTGTGTTGTGGCAGTTCATAACAATTGCTTTGTAGAGAATTGAAACTCTTTTAATATAGTTTATTGTGATAACCATAGTCCTGTTTGCCTAGCTTTCGACCCAAATCGGATCACATCTTTATAATAGATATAAATTATGACATATATGCATAGTCATTTCATTCAATGCGTCGGACCGGGTCAAACCTCGAAGATGCATAGTTCTGCTCGTTGTTAGAGATCCCGGAACGTCCATTTGACCATTCCATTGGGTCCGGAACGCTCTAAATACCCAAAATAGGCTCAAGCGGCACTTGAAAATACTTAAAATTGAGTCCAATGCACCCATGAACATGTTTTGAAATTGGCTGATTTTTTGGGTGCGTGGGACTTAATTTATGGGTGCGTTGGCTCCAACGCATCTTTAAATTAAATGCCTGATTTTTGTTGAATTTACGGATGGGTGGGGCAATTTTCGGGTGCGTTGGGGTCTAATGCACCCTGAAAATACAAGTACGAATTATGTTGAATTTTCGGGTGCGTCGAGCTATTTTCGGGTGTGTGGGAGTCCAATGCACCTTGAAAATACAAGTACGAATTGTGTTGAATTCTCGGGTGCGTCGAGCTATTTTCGGATGCGCGCCCACACTTATGAATTTTTATAATCCGAACCTACTGCTGTATTGGTCGGAGTGATCTTCCGGTGAATGACAACGGTGATCGGAAAGAGATTCTGGTGACCGGGAAAGTTTTCTGGCAATCGGAAAAGGGTTTCGGCGAGGGTTTTCGACGGTAAATCCCAAATACTCAAGGGATAATGGCTCTCTCTCTCTCTCTCTCTTAATCTGTCCAAATGAACAGTGGGAGGGGGTATTTATACCCGAAAATACTGGACAGCGACCAATAAGGGACTGCCACGTATGGCGCATCCCATAAAGCCTTTGACGCACCCCCAAATAGGCGCGTGGGAGCTCCGACGCACCCCAAAATGATATTCTGAAATGTGCTGATTTTATGGGTGCATCGAGCTATTTTTTGGGTGTGTTGGGGTCCAATGCATCCAAAAAATGCTATGCTAGTTCTTGGTAATATTAAGCGTGCGTCGAGCTATTTTATGGATGTGCTGGACGATTTTTGGATGCGTCAAGGTCCAATGCACCCTAAAATTGCAGCTCCGTATTTTATGAATTTATGGACGCGTCAAAGGTATTTTTTGGGTGCGTCACGCCATTTTTGGATGCGTCAGAGGTGAAATACATCCTGAAACACTTCTTGAATTTTCATGAATTTAAGGGTGCGTTGGGCTGAATAAATGGGTGCGCTTGACGCACTCGTGTCTTGCAAAATTGGGTTTTGCGAAACGAAGGGCTTGCGGGGCCCGCTTCTTGGTGAATCATCATGAACTGCTTATCATAATTCATAAAGAAGGTGTCTACTTGATTCCAAACGGTTTTGATTACGGTGATTCGTGGGGCCCGCCTGAGAAAATGGCTAAGTACTGGATCCTTTGCAAATCTGGGTATTTGGGTGCATCGGGTAGTATTTTGTGGGATTTCCTCGAAGCACGTGCCCAGTTGATTTGTTTTAGAGGGTACTGACTTTTGGGACCCCAACACCAGCGAGCAGCCCTGACCCGATAGTGAAGAAAAATAGTAAAGTCCCTGGCCTCTCAAGGACTTGAGAACATACATCGAAAAGAGCTCATTCGAGGTCAGCTCTCTATTCCTAAGCCTTTGCCACAATATGTAGCACCCGACCATGCATCTCCAAGCATTATGCTACAACTGGCTCGGAGAAAGACCTAAGAGGCTGAGGACTTCACGCACAAAGGGATGCAAAGGCAACCTCAGCCCGGCTTCCAGGTGCATCAAGAAAATCAACACCTCCCTAGCCCGAGGTCGGCTCGGTCTGTCACCTCGGTCTAGGTCCCTAAACTCTATAAAATCGAGGACTTCGTATGTCTCTCTCGCAGCATCCAGCTCGTCCTGGGTATCTGCGAGACTACACAATCTAGCTCAAAAGGGTCCTTATGAGCCGTTGCACTACCGGCAGCTGACCCGGGAAGTTCAGATTCCCCTTCATCAGCGAGATCAGCCGTCCTGGCCCTAGAATCGGACTCCCTAAGATTCACCTCCTCACGATCCATGAGAGGCAAATCGGACTCAAGGTCATCGAACCTCACCTTGAAGATCGCTTCAGAGCATGAGGTCTTTGATCCCGACATTTGAAAGATGATTAAAAGGGAAGAGATCTTCTAGAGAACAAAAAAAAAGAGCGTACCAGAGTGCTGGTACACCGGTTCGAAGAAGGATGATCGGAAAAAAGAGAAGGAAAGAGAAATCCAGAAGTTTAGAGGACTGAAGAATCCGAGAGATGAGAGGGATGAAAATTTCTGATTTCTTGCTAAGTCCTAAGTTATATACCCGAAGGACCCCTAGGTCCCACCGCATTTAATGTGAAAAACTCCACGTGGCAAGTTTTGGCTTGGCAGTACGAAAAGTAACGCCTGAGGAGACACGTGGCGGCACCCCATTCAGCAGCATCCTACAATCGCTGTCACGCCGTACGAGAGAATAATGACACCTCGATATTTCAAATGATGCATTTAATGCCGCTTTCCTGCCCATCAAAATGACGGCGTTACAGTTACTAAAAGCTGAAAGCAACCAGATCAGCATGTCTCTTTCAGCAAATTACTCCCGAGCCAGATTAGCTAAACTCGAGAGTAGGGGGGCTTCTGTTATGGGTGAATACGAGCTGACCTACGGTCAGACCCGAGTTGACCGACTACGGACCGACCTGAAGGCAGGTCAGTATCACCTGACTTGGTGTGGATGTATTTCTAGATGCTTACTAAGAACCAACCACGGCCTTACGACGAGCTGGGTTCTCCAAGAACGGTTCCGTGATCTTAAGCTTGCGCCGAGATAATAGGAGAAATGTTCGGAGAGTCACCAATTGATGCGTAAACGTCTCCAGCGACTACAGAGCAACCCGAAGATCTCGAAAATCCAAGATTCTCTCTACAGAAATCACATTTCCTCAAAGGGAATACAACTTTGCAACATAAGTCTATAAATAGATACGTCATCTTCATCATCAAGGTATAAAAAAAAAATTATCAAAAGAGAGATATTTGGTTTTTTAAGATCCAACTAACTTAAGCATCAGAGGGCTAGCAGTTAGACCCCAGCCACCCCCTTTAGCTTTCCTTTGTGTTCTACAGGATCTAAGAAACCTTCAATTCAGCTCCAGACCGCACACCTGTAGGAGATTAGTTGCATCCATCTCATCTGGTCTGTTGACCAATTTTTGGCATCAATAGATAATCATCCAAAAACTTTCAAATTCTCTTCCATTTATATAATGCATGTTGCTTAATTCATTGATAAAACCATTGACGACATTGTAGCACAACTGCTGCAACTTAGATTCAGGCGACTCACTGAACCAGATTTCAGACAAGGTTGGGTCGGATTGTGAGGGTTCCTGCATTCACCTAAGGTTGGAGTTTCCCAACCCGAACTAAAATCTGGTTAGGTTTGGGTTGAGCAAATTCAGGCTAGGTTGGGTTGGGTTAGGTTAGGTTAGAATATAGAAGAAATCAAGTGGGTGATAGTTCAAAAAACTTGAAAGCTCGACTTGATATCTAGCCTGGCCAGGTTAACTCAGAAGAATCGGACAATTCTCTACTTGACTCGACTCGACTCGGATAGTTTATAGAGAAATGCTACCGAGAGCACTGTATGTTAAAGTGCTCTTGGGACAATGGGTCGGCCTGAAAACCAAACTGTGACGATCCATAAACTAGAGTGGCACAAAAACAAGCCAAACCAAACTAGGGCTAACTTAGCCCAGCTAGGATCGTTGCCCACCTCTAATTGCAACCAAGAGCACTATAACTTGTACACTGGTGCATTTCTCTTATTTTATATATTTTTAAAACAGTTATATGTAATAGAATAAAATAAAGTATTTTTAGGCAAATTCCTCCAGTAAATGGATTTTACCAAATAGTGCCTTCAATACGCCTATATCCTGGGCAGTCCTTAAGAGGAGAAATTACTTTACCACTCTCCTCTTTTTCTTTGTAGAAAAAATAGAAAATCAAAAGTTGTGGGGCCCACATGGTATGTGTCTCACATCCAACCTGTCCAACCAACACACATCAACATTATTAGTAGGCGAAGCAAATATATGGCTATCCACTCATAAGGTAGGCCACTCCATGAAAATAATGTACACCATTAAAAATATCACAATTCAAGTGTAGCCCATCTGGTGATATGATTGACCTGATGTTATGTTGGTGTTATGGCAGGCCCCATACGTCTTGAGCTTCACTATTTTTAGGGGGCAGATTGGGTGCTATCCCCACTAGGACCTAGCTAGAAACCGAGGGTCATCGAGGCATTTGTGGGTCACACTGTGATATATATGTTTTATCCATGCCATCCATCCATTTGACAGATCATTATAGGGCATGAGACCGAAAGTGAGGAAGATTGAAGGCTTAAGTGGACCACATCATCCCTAGCAGCGGGGATTGAATTCCAAAGGCCAACCATGATGTTTATTTGCCACCCAACCTGTTCATAAGGTCACATAGACATGTATGAAACATAAACATCAGCTTGATACAAAACTTTTGTACCCCATAGGAAGTTTTCAACAGTAGGATTTCAATCTCCACTGCTTCATGTTGTGTGGTCCGCTTGAGCCTTTAATCATCCTCATTTTTGGGGCCATGCCATATAATGATCTTTCAAAATGGATGGACGGCGGGGATAAAATATATACATCACGGTGGGCTCAGAGAGCCCCCCACAGAATCATTAGTCTCTAGTTACACCCTTATTTTTAAAGAAAAAGGTAAATGAGGGCATTTTTGTAATTTCAGCTCTCAAAAAGCTCCTTCGATTCGGGAGGAATTATTTGGTAAAATCCGATTCCCAGAGGATTTTGCGGTGAAAATTCCAAAAAAAAAAATAATAAAGAAAAAGAAAAAGAGGAAATGCTCCGGTGCTCTTACAGCACTATGAGTTATAGTGCTCCTACTTGCATCGGTTCACTTGACAGTCTTAATAAATTGATATCGACTGTCCATTAAGTTCAAAAACACATTCATGGCTACTATGGAAAACAACACTGATGGGATGATTTAATCCGTCCTTATTTTGGCCTTATTTTCTGTAGCCATCGGCAAAAGTTTCGGTACCTACCCTGCCAATTCTAACTGATTGTTTTCCACTAAAAAAGTACCATAGTGCACTTTATACGTTACCTGGATTACTTGTTAGATCTAGTTACCTAACCTGACAGGTTCACAGGGCTACGTCGAGCCTCATGGCATTTATTTAGTGTCACGATACTCTAGTGACCGGGAAAAAAATATATATATTTTTTCCTTTAAAATGTTTCTACTACTTAATTAATATATAAATTACATTTCAATACTTGTTTTCATTCCATGTTATCGCTCCACTGCCTTCCGTTGCTTCTTTTTTAACATTCGGTTGAGTTTGCATGCCAGCAAAGAGTGGGCCCCACTGTATTGTTTATGTTAAATCCATTCTGACCACCAGGTGTATCACCTCATGTCAGGCTAAGGACCCAAAATTCACCTCCATCCGAGGTTCAGGTGGACCACATGATTGGACACAGTGTACAGGGCAATGATCACCCTCCAAACTGTTTCCTTTGATATAGCTCACCTAAATCACAGATGGGCCTAACTTTTAGGCCCCAGGTCTAAATAGTTGTGTGGCATCTAATGGGTGGAGTGGATTTCACATAATCATCATGATGGGCCCGGTTAAAATCAAGGGTAGAAGTCTCTCTTCTAAATTTTATTTGGTAGGGCCCCACCTGAATCACAACTCTTCCTGATTTTTTTTGGACAAGTGCCTAATCTAGGGTTACACTAGATTACCAGCCTCATCGACAATCCACCTAAGTCGGTTTTTAGTTTCAGAAAACGTAGAATACTCTCACCTAAAGCGTATTAGTAGTGCTACCCGGTACATTTTTAGTTCCCATCTACAGAGAGAAGATTAAAAATAAACCATACCGGGGTGAATTTAGTGTTGAGAAAGACTAAAAAAATCTGTTCACGGATTAGATCCCAATGTGTAGATTACCGGTCTCATCGACAATCCACCTAAGTCGGTTTTTAGTTTCAGGAAACGTAGAATACTTTGAGTCGGGAGTGTTCCGGATAACAATACAAATATATTGTATTGTAGAATACTCTGAGCCGGTTGGTCTAGTATAAATCATGGTACATTCCGGATCTTCTTCTACTTCTTCTTATACTTCTTTTACTGATATTACACTAAAACCACCCGGTGTGGTTTGGTGTGGTTTACTTTGTTAACGCTCTGATAGCGTGATAGCGGGTGGGCACTAAAAATGTACCGGACGGTACTAAATTATATGAAATCCACTCCAATCATTAGATGCCACACAAGCATTTAGTCCCATATCCAAGAAATATACCCATCCGCGATTCAAACGGGACACTAATGAAAACAGCTTGAAGGATGAATATTGCCCTGTTTCCAATTGTCAACGGCCTATTACCTCGCCGGGTTGTGTCCGAGTTTGACAACCTGCAGGTCTCAGGTTCGAGAAACCATGACAGCACCTCCGAGTGCTACGGGTCGGGTACGGGTAGAGCCAGGTAAAAAAAATAATAATAACTGTTTTCAATTACATGGTCCACCTGAATCAATCACAGATGGAGACAATTTTCGAGCACCTGGCCTAACATGGGTCAAGTGCGTTGGTCGGGAGGATTTTACATGAACATCATGGCGGGGCCCACCTGAGCCACCCACCCATTTGCTATCAAGGCAGCCGTCAATGAAGGTAGTGGAATGATAATTATACCAATTAATTAGTGAGGTAGCTTTTTGAAAAAGATACTCGATTGTAAATTTTATATTAATTATGTAGTTTTGTTTTAAATTTCCCTGATAATAATGGAAGAAGATGTATGAATAGTGATTGGCTTGTTGGTGTGATTTTAGTCGATCTTCTAGAGATCTCTAGTTCAAAAACTGCACGCGATCCGAGTTGTCTTGAGTCGAGTCCACTCATGGCTCAACTCAACTGAGTTACAGCGATTCATGGCCTAATCATGCCTGCACCTGAGTTTCACGGTTACTCGGCTTTGAAAAATCTACACCCTTTTAGTCTCTTTGCCAGACTGAGACTGACCACCAGTAAAGATCATCGACCCAGTGAGTCACGCTAACCCAGAATCTATTGGCCAAAAGACCTTTTTTTTTTTTTTTTTTTTGCAAAAACGATTTTAAACTACATCAAAGCCATATTTTGTGACTCATCTATTTAATGATTTTTTTTTTCCTTTCAATTTAGCAGCAGATCATCAATCTGGTAGTAAATCTTCAGTGTGGGGCCCACTTGTAAGGCCTGGGCGTGGCCTGGCCTCACCAAAATGGCGCGGGCCTTACCATGGGGCTCACCTTGATGTATATATATTCTGTATCCGCAGTCTTATCTATTTTGCCAAATCATTCTTGGGCAGAAGCCCAAAAATGAAGCAGATCCAAATCTCAGATGGACCATACTATAAGAAAGAGTGGTGATTGAACGCCCCCACCATTAAAAACTTTTTAGGACCCACCCTAATGTTTCCGTAAATATTTATTTCGCATCCAACCTGTTGCTACGGTCACACAGACCTGAAAGGGGGGAACAAATATCAGCTTGATCCAAAAACTTTATGGCTCATAAGAAGTTCATCAGATCAAATGCCTAAGAGATAGTCTTTAGCACCTCAAAAATTAGATTTTGGAATAGAAAAATGAGAGGAATATCGCTCGCTATGGGGTGTTAGCTTTCGGTGCCACCATGGGTGCGAATCTTCCAAGGAGTCTTTTTCTTCTTTGAAGCGAGGTAGACTTGGAATTTTATGAGCTTAATATCTGGAATTTCTAGAGCTTTGATTTTCACTCCATTTCCTACGAGTCTTGAACCTACACGGAAAAGCCCTACAACATAAACATATACATAGTTCACCCGCATGGTGAATCTGTGTGTGAATGTGTGTATTTCCCCTTGAAATAAGAGGAACAATACAAGATTTCAAGCCCCGGCTTGGAATGTCTTGCGTCACCATACTCAGGGGACACGAAAATTAGGGGTAGCAATGGGTTGGATCCCATTTGGTTTGGGATATAATGAGGATTGTTCCAACCTAAACCCAACTCATTTATTAAATGAGTTAAAAATCTCAATCCCAATTCAACTCATTTATTAAATGGGTCAATCTAAACCGAACCCACCATGACCCATTTAATTAAAAAATATAAAAAAAAATTTAAATAAGAAAAAATTATCATTTTGTAAAAGAAAAACATAAAAATATCAACCACATGTTTAGAACTTTTTACTTAATATAAAATAACTCTTATTATAATCAAATTTGAACTATTATAACTAAGTTTACATTTTTTTAACTTGTTTATATTATAATATACAATACATACATGTAGTTAGCATTTAACTAGGAAGCAAAGGGTAAAACATATTCATGACCCGTTTGGGGCCGACCTAGCAATTAACAAACCCAAACCGTTTAATTTTGGGCTGATAAAACACAATCCGAACCCAACCCATATAGAAAATGGATAAATCCAAACCCTGAGTTTTTAGGTCGGGTCCCGAGTCGGGGGACAAGTTTTGCCAGATCATTTTTCTCGTTCGAGAATCTCCTCCCTTCTTCAACTCCACCCTGAAGAGTAACCAAGACCAATTTAGTCACATTTTCGTGTTTCAATTGAACACTTCCTATTTTTCAATATGATTAAAGGAGAAGATTATTTTTTTTATATCAAAATGTGCGAATCAAATCAAGATCTTATAATTATAAGAACAAGAGATCTTTCTTGATCAATCCCTTTATTCATCATTCTTCAAGAATTAAAAAGATTATTTTTAAGTTTGAATTTATTTATTTGGAATATGGGTTTTTCTACTTATTTATTATTTTTTATTCTTTATTTCAATTTTTTTTCTTTTTATCTTTTTATTCACTTCCATCATTCCTAGAGTCCTATAGGTTTGATCCTATAAAATCTTACCCATTTTCTAATGGAGGGAAGGGTACGGAATAAATCAAATCTTCATTGTTTTTTTCCTATTCCTCTATTCCTATCCTATAAGTATAGCGGTTAAATCAATCCTTATAAATAAATAAATAAACTCCTAGTGCAGTAAACCCAAACTCAACACGTTTAGGGTCTTTTTGGGTTCCTACAAAATCCTTAAGTTGTAAAAGGATTATAGGTAATCGGATTGTAGGGGCTATTTAGATTCCCTAAATTTAGGTATAAAAGCTTTACAGACTCTGTAAACACACTACAGCTTAAAGCTGTAATATGATACCTAGTAAAAAGTCATGTTTTGATTTATAGGTAAAGTCTTTATAGTTAAAAAAAAAAACATTATACATAATAAAACACAATAGTTGATATATGTTTGTGATGTCTGGGGCCCATTGTAATGTGTACGGTACATCCAATCCATTATTCTCCCTGCATGAAAAAAAAAAAAAAAAAAAAAAAAAAAAGCTTGATTGATAATCAAATGGACCACACGAGAGAGAAGGATGGGATGTCCACTATTAAAAACTTACATATCGCATTTGGGACCTATTCTGATGGGTAGAGAACATCTAACCCATCCAATGCATGCATGCTTTGATGCTCTCCTAAACAAATTGTCCTTTTTATGTGATTATTTTGGGGGGATTTATTGCTACAAGCTCTATGTGGTGTGTGTGTGTGTGTGTGTGTATACACACACACACACCACATAGAGCTTGTAGCAATAAATCCCCCCAAAATAAGTAAATCACATAAAAGGACAATTTTATATATATAGACAACTAACCACTTGCTTAAAAAGCTTGAACTATTAACGCAAAATGACTTAACCACTTGCTTTAAAAGCTCTAACTGATAGAGCATGGTGAATTAATCCTTTATCTCATATCCCAGGTTAGGCCCCACTTCACATGGGCCCCGCCTCCTGCCGAACCCTCATTCGTAGGCCCCACTTCACATAGGCCTCGCCTCACACAAGTCATCCGCCTCACATGGGCCGCCCACCCTGAGTATGCCCATGCTTCACATAGGTTGCCCCGCTCAAGCTCGGTGTGAAAATGCCCATACACTATATATATTGTAAACACTTTACAAGTTAGTTAAACACATAATCTATTTACCTGTAAAAAAATATCATTTAAAAGCCAAACAAATTAGCATGTAAATTATTTACATAATAAACTTTCTTCAGGTGTAAAGCGTTTATAGCTTAAAACTTTACCGGCATCCAAATGACTCTTAGTTTTAAGTTAACAAAACATAATCTGAACCCAACCCAATACTCTTATTTGTGATATTTGATCATTCAATCTAGCATAGATAATTAGTTTCTGCAACTAGTTTCAGGGGTCGTTTGGATTTGAATTTCGACTTAAGAATCCAAATCAATGATTCTCAATCTCTGAGATTTTCATTCCATTAGTTGTGTTTGGAAGCCCAGACTTTCAAGATGCCACTTCCAAGAAAGAATGAGACCGCAGTTATGACAATCCAAGATGATTAAAAAAAATTAATTTCATAATCCCACCTTTGAGAGAAGAACAAAAGAGGACGCTCTCTTTAGGATTTTCAATCGCGGGTGGATTCAAAATTCAGCAGAATCCGAGGAGGATCCCAAACACGGCTTAGGATTCAAAATCCAGGATTGAAATTCCAAACTGCCCAAAATCCATGCTGCCAGATGGCCCGTAAACATCCAGAAAGGGGCTAAAGATTGGACGGCAAGGATCTTCCAATCGGAAAATTCTCAAAATACACCCCCAATCCACAGCAAGCCCATGGTATCCAACGGCCCAGATAACAGATCCATCATTTACCCACACGTAGTTTAGATCGCATCAGAATTCAGATCTCAAGTTCTGAGAAATAGAAAACATTCATTTACATAAGCATATTACCAATACAAACGCACACACAATTTCAGAAATTCATAGATAATAGCAAACGCATACTATAATTCTTTTTTCTTTTTTTTAAGATCCCTAATTTCAAAGACAGGAACAGAGAGAGAGAGAGAGAGGGAGGGAGGGAGGGAGGGAGAATTCAACGGTCAGATCTCTCACCGTCGTCGGATCAAACCATCAGATCCCAGCCGTCGAATCTCAGGCGCAGGCGCAGGGATTCTCGATGACGACCAGATCCTCATCGCCGCACCGGAAGACGAGATACCCGATGGCGAGGCCGAGGACGACAGCGATGAAGACGCCGCCGTTGAAGGACATGATCGCGAGCATGAGGAGGTATCCGAGGGCGGAATTGATGCCGAAAAGGATGGCAGAGGCGACTCGAGCCGGGTTCTTGGTGTGGTAGAGGAGGGGGGTGGTGATGGACGGTGGGGATGATGATGGTACGGGCTTGGGGGAAGGAGGAGGAGAGGAGCTTGAATCTGAGCCGTCGGTTTTCCATGTATTGGTAGAAGGCGGAGAAGAGGAAGAGGGCGAGGAGAGTGAGGAGGTAACTCGGCCAGGAATCGGTCTTCCACGAGTCGACCAGGAGAGTTACTTTCCTCCCCCAGTAGAAGGTCATGTGCATCATCTTCGCGAGAGAGAGAGAGAGAGAGAGAGAGAGAGAGAGATTTGGGAAGGAAATAGAGAGAAGATGGCAGCGTGAGGAGTAGAGAAGGGATGGGGGATTTTTGTTTGCGGAAGAATGGTAGATGAAAGAGCTGGGATTAGGTACTACCCGAGCTCAGGACAGGCCCGACGTGAAATTCCCCCTAACCTTCTCTTAATTTACTAAGATGACATTACTTTCTTTCTTTTGGGGATAATTATAAATATCCCCGCCTGGTTTGTTCCTAAAATGACATTACTTAGTGGGATAATTACAAATACCTCCACCTAGGTTGGATTATTGCAGTTACCTCCCTCCTTACCTGGGACCAACATCATAGTTGTTGGCGGCAGAGGTAACGACTTAGTGGGTGAGGCTCTTGATAAAAATGTCCCCAACCACACTGTTAGTCACCCAATAATGTTAGCCCCCCCCCCCCCCCCCCCCCCCCCCCCCCCCCCGCGCACGTTGGGAATTGATACGTAGACCTTAGTGTTGAGATGATAATATCTTCACTCAGTCTAAGTTTAGCAAAATAAATTTTGTAACAGACAAGAAAAAAAAAAGAAAGGAAAAAGAAAAAAAAAAAAAAAAAAGATAAGCTTGTAGCAGCTGCCTGAACAAAATAGTTGCCGCTTCGCCATATGCCCTCTTTACTTGGTTGCTAGCACTGAACACAAGAAAAAAGTAATCTTGTAACACTTGAGGTGGTGAACAAGTGGCAAAGGGTGATTGGAGTGAGCAGTGAGACAGAGAGTGTACGAGGCAGACTTTTGCAGAATTGTGGTTTGTGGGATATACGAGCTGCACATGTTTGGAGATTCTCGATCACACTTACACTTTACCTAACTTAGTAGAAATTCTCAATTAAAGAAGCCGTTGAAGTCAAGAATAAGGTTGAAATTGTGGATAATCATTCCTTCTGAAGAAAAAGGATAACTAGTGTTCTATTTTTCCTCCCACATTTAATTCAATATGCATTCTATTCCACCTATCCTAGACTCATCAGCAATAAACGCTCACTTTTATTTTATTTCTGTAACCCTCTCCTATGTTTTCAGCTATGGCCTTGATTTCCGCCCAGGTATTCTACCCAAAACCATAACCCGAAGCAAAGGCGAATAACAAATCGCCAGCTATGTTTCTGCACACTCCTCCTCCACCTGAAGGGCCAAGGTTACCCCTAGTGGATCCATCAACATTAAGCTTTATCCAGTGTTACAGGGTCTACTCCATTTCACTACTAATAGACAGGAATTCTTAGATGATTCAACATCGATTCCCATAGCTTTAAGAATTGCTTCTCTGGATGGAGAAATTCTTCTAAGCTGAGGGAGGGAAGGGGCGATCAATCCAATCCAGTGATAAATTCTATCAATAATTCGAGCCTAGTTCGAGCCTGATAGGCCCAAGCCAATAGTCAGGCTTAAAGCTGTTTAAAATTAGGCCCAAAGCCCATTGACACCCCCACTTACTCTTATAGAGAGTTTCATCTCTCATTTTTCTGTTCACCTTCAATGTGGGACTAAAAAATATATATTTTTAGTTTTTTTACGAGTGAGTCAGACCAGTTGAGCAAAGCTAAATCGAGCTTCAATCGAGCCAAACTTCGAGCCAAGCCGAATCGAACTTGGGTTAGCTCGAGCTCAGCTTGAAAATCATTTCGAGCTTGGAAAAATGGCTCAGCATTGGTTCGAATCTAGCCTTTGAATCGAGCCGAATCGAGCTAGTTCGAGCCGAGTCGAGCGAGCTAACCGAACTGGCTTGGCTTGTGTTCAGCTCTAAACACTGCTATGAAATGCTTCCAAACTTGCATGGCTGTTGCTCCCATAGAAAAAATGTGATCAATCGACTCAACTTGAGGGGTCGTCACAGAATCATGGCCACAACAAATACATTTAGAAGCGAGGGAAACTCCTCTACCTTGGATTCTCTCATCAACCGGCACCGCCTTATGAATCGCCTGCCAGCATTTATTTATCTATGTCGTCCATCCCTTTTCTAAGATCATGCTAAGGTATGGACTAAAAAATCAGGTAGATCCAATGCTCTAGTGGACCACACCAGAGATGACTCTTCATTTAATGCAACTTGCATTTGATGTGAATTAAATGCAACCCCAGTTTACTATTTGGTGTGGTCCACTAAAGCGTTGGATTTGCCCTGATTTTTTGGTCCATATCTTAACATGATCTTAGAAAAAGGATGGACAGGTGTGGATAACAGATGCATCATAGTGGCCCCCACACAGATCTTGTTGGACTTTTAGGGTTTTTTATTTCTACGTGAACTAATTGTAATTGCTCATGGGATAGCGGTAAAATAATCAACTTCTTTGAGACAGTGGAGATAATAGATCATCCCAGCATATATGTAACGGCAAAGGGTGGTACTTGCAATAATCCAAAATAGAAGACGTGTTACAACCGTGAGAACCAAGGAAAGTGGTTTTCACAGCCCTGTCTCTTTGGAGTGATGCTACCTGCTCTAGTAGCACTATAACATAAGTTCTCCTAGTTGCATTAGAACTCTTAGAGAGTCTAATCCATTGATCTAGACGATTCATTAGGTTCAGAACTGAAATCATAGACTACCATCTAAAAATCACACCAATCTGATAATATGAACCGTTTGATCAGTGGCCTTTAATACGGATGGTCAAGATCGTGTACATAAAAATAGTTCCAACCAACAATTTTTTCTCAACTATTTGTTACGGGCTCATCATGGATTGCTTATTATTCTAGAGATTAACTTTTGTGAGGCAATTGTAATCATTCCATCCCTAGCTTTTAAAATGGATGGCTGTACAAAATAAGGTCAAATAAAAAATGGATTGGCATCTGATGGGTGTGATTTTTTGCATGGTAGGCCTATGAAATTCATTCTAGGATTAATCAACAGCTAGATTGATTGACTGGACTGTTCAAGAGAGGCGATACAACTAAAAGCACTATCACAGGCACAAGATATCTCTTGAATCTAGTTCTCATGAGCGCAAGAGCATTTCTCTTGTTTTATTTTTTATTTCTTTTTAATTCGATTGGGGGAGTGATTTGATACGCTGGCAGTGCATGAAGCTTGATACACATGCACAGAGATTATGAACCGCGGGAGCGTACATTGTGCTACACGCCCACTTGGTTTCTTTCAACACCAAGAGCCACAAGGGCAGAAGAGATCTCCCCAGCCATCAAGTATTATCTATCAAACTCAAGTATTATGATAATCCATACCTTAGGTCTAACACCCCAGTGTAGCCTGGCTATGGTCCGAGCGTGGGTTGTCATCCGGGTCTCTGATGTGGGATCGGTCGAGCTTCGAAAATAGTGCTCCAGTTGATAAGGCCTGGGTAAGGTTAGTCGCACATCGGATGGATGAGCGCCCAGAGTTCTGGCTATAAGTGTAGCTCTTCCTTAACCAATAAAAGGCCTTTTGAGAGAAAACCTCGAGCCCAAAGCCGTGAGCCCTCGAGCAAGCGGACAATATCTTGCTGGTTAAGGCAGGTTGTTATATCAGGTGAGCCCCAGTAATAGGGGCATTGTATTTTCTCGAGATGAAAATACCCTTGCCATGAAGAATAGAAAACATTTGGAAGGCCAATCATCATTTCATACACTCAAAGTTGTCATTCATTTTTTGTGATCCTTGATGATTTTCGTATTTTCTGATTACTTTGTGGCAATCTTTTGTGCTTTCCAACCAATCCCTCTAACAATCTTTTGTTCTTTCACTTGTGAAGAGAGCCTCTCTCAGAAGAGTTTTGTTCAATGGTTAATGCTGGGAGACATTCACTTCAAGTAAAAAGATAACACACCAAATGGTTCCCAATCGAGGCATTCATAGCTAATTAAAAAATTTATCGAATTACCTTTTAGCAAATTCAAAATCACTCAAATCTAAGATGCAACGAGGGAGATCCGATCTGTTTACCGAAGTCACGCGGCATTGATTGTGCAAGTAACATGAGTTACGCTATTAGAGAATTTGGGCCTATTTTTGAAAGTTAAACAATATCTAAATGAAATGAGTCCTAGTCTTATTTAAAAGATCGTTGAATTATTTTTCCAATGAGCTCAAGAGCATCCCATTTTACCCTATAACGAGAGAACACCTAGATCCATAGCTCAAGCGGTAGATTTAGTAAAGATAACCTCATTTCAACACTTGAGGTCTTGGTATCGATTCCCAAGGGGGTGGCTAACATTGTGGTGTGACTAACAGGGTGGGTGGGTGTACTAACAGTGGGGTGTGTGTGTACTAACTAAAAAAAGGGAGATATGACCATTTTCGTAGGATCATGTAATGTTGGAAAATAATTCTTAATTTTGTATTGTTTGAGTTTATGAATTTGTCTTGTTCGAACCATACAAATTTGCAAACTTAAACAATACAGATTCATGAATTCCAAAAATACAATTTTGTAAAATATTTTCTATCATTCTGCGAACCCATAAAAACAATTATAGCGATCTTAAGCCCGAACCTTTCTATTAAGTTGTTCGAAAGTTTATTCTGGTCTTAATAGAGTATACATCTAGCAAAATGGAAATTTCATCCCGACAGTTGCCCAGCCTATGCCCGGCCTAATCACTACTAGGCTTAGGCTGGGCTAATTCTTATATAGGCTGGGCTTAGGCTGGGTTTAGGCTAAGCCTAGTGTTCATATACTAGGCTTGGGCTGGGCTAATTTAAAAAGCTTTAGGCAAAGGCTAGGCTAATACTAGGCTGGGCTATAGGCTGGCTTATAGGCTCTCTCCTCTCTCTCTTTCTCTCTCTCTCTCTTTCTCTGAAAGAGTATACAAAAATAAAATAAAATAAAATAAAATAAAATAAAAAAAAATTAGCCCAGCCTAGTAATTGCCCGGCCTAGTTCCAACTAGGCTTAGGCTGGGCTTATAATTTGCCTAGTATAAACCTATAGGCATAGGCTGGGCTAATAGGCTAATAACTAGGCTTAGGCTAATTTAGCCTAGCCTATGCCTACGGATACGGATCTTGATCCGTGCCATTGACAGCCCTACTTTAAAGTGAACCTAAATTTTTTAATGGCATAACTCATATTACTTATGCAATTAGCACTACATTATTTTGGTAAACAAACTAAATTCCATCCTTATACTTAGATTTGAGTGATCTTTGGCTTGTTGGAAAAGTAGTTCGATAAGATTTTCAATGAGACATAAACTACCTTAATCGAGAATTGTTTAGCATGTCATCTTCTTACTTAAATGTATAGAGAAGTGAAGTGGGATTGATGCTACATAAGGTACACTTCGAGTTAAATGATAATAGAACAAATGTTTCTCGACTAGGGCAGTTTATGGCTCACTGGAAAGATTATGCCAACAAGCCCAAGATTACTTAAATCCAAGGTGGAATGAGGGAAATTCAATTTGTTTATCGAAGTCATGCGGTACTAACCATACAAGAAACATAAATTATGCCATCAGGAAATTTGAGCCCACTTGTACAAGGTTAAAAAACCTTCAAATAAGATGATTTTAGTTCTATTTAAAAGCTAGTTGAATTATCTTTCGAGCGACCCTAAATCACCTCAATCTGACCTGTTATGAGTGAGATATGACCGCTTTCATGGATCGTATGATACTGCAAAATAGTTTGTAAATTTGTACTATCAAAGTTAGCGAATTGTGCTTTGTGATCTAGAACTCAAGCAGTACAAATTCATGATCATGAAAAGTACAGATTCGTGAATTGATTTCTAGCATCATAAGATCCCACGAAAATGATCAAATCTCCATGGTTATAGGTCAGATTTGGACAATCTTAAGCTCGTTGGAAAGATAATTCAATGAGCTTTAAATAAGACCAGAATCATCTCATATAAAAATCATTTTACCTTTAAAAAGTAGGTCCAAATTTCCTGATGACGTAAGTCACATTGCTTACACAATTAACTCCACACAACTTTGGTAAATGTATTGGATCTCCCTCGTTACACTTTAGATATGAGTAATCTTGGTATTATTGCAAAGGTAATTCGATAAACTTTCCAATGAGTCATAAACTGCCTTGATCGACAACTGTTTGGTCCATCTTTTAACTCAATGCATATCTTCTATGGTGCAGGTAGCAGACGTGGTGAGATCGATCATCATCTCTCTTGCAAGATACCTACTCCGAATCCACAGAGCTACTTAGGACTCCTCAACCAGTCTTCTTTGAATCCACAAAAGAAAAACTCAAATTCATGAGCAAAACAGAGTAAAAACTCAAAATATTTCTATTAATCGAAGGATGAATGAATAGAAAATGAATTAATCAACTATTTAAAGAAAAAAACTAATGCTAGAAATACTAGAAAAACGTAATAGAAAAGAATCCTAATCACTTTGGAAAGAAATTTGAAAAATCGAAAACAAATCAAAAAATTCGTGCAAATATGTACAACTGTTCGTGCATGGTCGAGCGCTCGATGACCACCCAAAACAGTCCAGCAAGAAAACTGAAAGTTCAAATGAATTTTAGGCACCCAATGAAAGGTTGCCAGATGACCGATGATGGTTAAGCGCCAGATAGTGAGTTGGTCGGGCGTCTGAAATTATCGTGCATGTCCAGAGAACCTATGGTCGAGCACCCGATCCTTCTATTTGAACTTAGTTGTTTCTTTTAGGGCTTCTTTCTCTAATCATTTTCCATCCATGATCAGGAGACATCCTCACTACAATCATTCTATAACATCAACCATCGAACAAAGCTCTTCCAAAAGATGTTCTTTCACAAATAAAAATGATAAATATTATCAAAGAATGGAAAGAAAGGATCTTTCATCGATAAGAGCAATAAATATTACCCAAGAGAGTAGTTGAAAAGCACGAAATATTTTCAATTCGTAGCCGAAAAGCACGAAAGATTGTCTAATTGCAAAGAAAATGAATAAAACTTTGAACACTGGAAGGGCCCGTTTGGATTGTAAGTTACTTAAGATAAGCTACTTATCAGATAAGTAACTTATCTTGGTTTCTACTAAATTAGCAAATAAGTATGTTTGGTAAACAACATGCTTATCAACTAAAAACTTGAAAAACATGTTTGTTTCCAACATCATTCCTCAAGTCTGTTTGGTCCTTGCACATCCACCATCCATCATTTGAGGCCAACCTTTGGTGTGGATTGTTCGTTTTGTGGGCGTCGCCTTTGATGTGGGCAGCCCATCATGTAGGGCCCACCTTTGATATAGGTCATCCATCAAGTGGGCCCACCATCAATATCCATTACCCATCATGTGGAGCCACCTTTAATGTGAATCGTCCCAAATATGGGGCCCACCTCTAATGTGGGCCGTCCATCATGTAGGGCCCACCTTGGTATGGGCCACTCATCATTAGGGCTGACCAATGGTTGGCATCAATGACCACTATTTCCTGAGCTGCGGTCTATTTAAGATTGGATTCTGTTTCATTTTTAGGATGGACCAACAGGGTGGACGGTGTGGATTTCATGTGCATAGCATGTGGCCCTACTACCCAGTGGGCCACTCAAAAATAATTGGAAAAATAGATGAATGGCATGAGTAAAACACATCACATTGGGCCAAGGTGGTTTCAATGGTGTCATCATTACACTATTGCTTCCTGATGTGGGGTCCACCTGAGGTTTACATCTGCCTCACATGCTAGCCCACTCACATCCAAATACATGGACGAGACGAATCAAATACATTGCAGTCGGCCCAGCAAGCTGGGTGGTCAACATGGGCTATGCAGTTGCCACGAAAATCAGCACTTTTACCGCTATATATGGATGAGCACCTCTTGTTTCAGTTGGTGGTGAAAAAGTAGAAAAGCAAAATAAAAATGTTGAAATACTTAACTGGTTTTGAGTAAATAAGCAATGATGGTTGTTTATTAACCAAACTAACTTATCTCAAATAAGTTACTTAACTGCTGCCATCATCAAGGAAAGCAACTGATTTGGTGGTATCCAAAAGGGCCGAAATGACCATCAACCAACCAAAAGTTTGTACGCTCTTGAGGGCAAAGGCATTTTCGTTCAAAAAAATACAACCCTAACGACCGGTACAAAAATGTAAAGATACAGAAAAATAATGTTTTTAAAAAGAGGATGCATTTTTGGTCCCACAATACTCTGTACATATTAGGGGGGAAAACCCTTTTTTTGGGGGGGTGTTCCACCTAAGTTTGGGACTAAATGACAAGAGAAACGATGATGTACGTTGTGGACATTGATGGGCCACCATTCACCCGGGCATATGCTGAACAACGGTCCACATTTATTGTGCGTACGTTGGAAGGTACCCACAAGTTGGACGTAGCATACAAATTTGCCACCGCAAGTAGTGACGTATGCAAGTATATTATCCGTTTATTTCTTTAAGCTATGGCTTAAACTCTTCCTCTCTTTTTTTTCTTTTATTTTTTTTTGGGAAAGATGAGAAATTTTTGGGAAGATAAGAAGAAGAAGAATAAAAAAAGAAAAGAAACTGCCATGCAAGAAAAGGCGTGATGAAGTGATGACCTACAGGCCAGGTACCTTAACGTATGGTGCCATATCATCTTTCTGCCAAAATCCAAATCTTGTGAACATCAGTGCCATTGAATCGGTAGGCCAACCATGAAGATCATATACATCTAAAATCAAGCTGTTCCACTTACCAGGTGGGCCATACTGTTGGAATCAATGGACAAAGGACGGTCTGATTTAACATACAGGTAAGGCCCACCTGGTAATAGTGTCACCGTGATCTTTTAGGAGTCTGAGCCTAATTGTTGGTTCATTCATTTCCATGGTACGGATTTACTATTAATTGATGTGTTTTCGGAAAAGATGATGCAGTACCACAAGTCCTGGTACCGATGCCTGTAGATAGTCAATTCTCTTTGGGGATTTTTAGTGTAATAGCCTCACATCTGTCAAATCTAAAAAAATGTCCAATTTCTTGTGACGTTCATCTTTTTTAGCCTCTACTATAAAAATTACAAACTTTTCGTTCCAAAATGCCCCTCTAAAGTCTAACCACCTGCTGTACCGTGAATTCTCCCAAAGCAATGCGGATTTTATTTCATGGGCACAAGAAATAAAGCAGATCAAAATCTCATGTGGACCACGCAATAGGGATTTAATGTCCACCATTAAAAACTTATTAGGGGCAACAAAAGTTTTGTATCAACATAATATATGTTTTTAGCATTTATCAAGGCATTTGTTAACTTATCCCCAGGTTAGATGGTAAATAAACATTACAGTGGGTCCTCAGATGTTTCTAATGATAGGCATTCAATCACCACTGCTTTTTGTGGTGTTGTCCACAAGAGATTGTATCTAATTCATTTTTAGGAGAATATCATAAAATTATCTAAAAAAATGGATGGACGGTATGGATATACAACACATACATCAAGGTGGGCCCCATGTTCAGGGAAACACCCACTAATTTGGTGTTATTTTATACTCCCGCTGCGTATGACACTTGATATGCAGCTACTTTGAAAGGATACAGTGACATCAACCAAAACTCGACCGAATAAATCGTTTAACGCATCGAATTTAAGTTAAAAAAATGAAAATTAGATTTTGATAAAAATCCTAACCTCTGATTTGTGAGGACTTGTTTTTTTTTTTTAAATTAAACCATTGATATTTTTCATTTCCAACGTCCAATAAATGTCTCGCAATCTAATTTTTTTTTAAAATAGAGTAATTTTATTTTCTTGATACACCAAATCTGATACCCATAACTTGAACAGGTTTTTTATTTATTTTAATTATTTGTAGGCCACGTAAGGAATTTGTGAGTAATTTCCAGCTACCTGCGTATCAACCATCATACCCTGCCAGAGTATCAAAGTATTTCTCTACAATTTAAGAAATGTAGTGGCATTCTGGTAATTTACAGCAGAATTGGGGCATTTGATAAAGAGAAAGCGTCCGCAGTACAACTTTCGTTCAAGTTACTGGTACTGCACGCAGACGCAGTACACCATTTAGGAAGCGGATTGCGTCCTGCAACTGCCTGGACGGACTCGGTCCACGCATGGGCTCTGTGGGGCCCATATTGATGTATGATTTATCCACTCTGTCCGTACATTTTCAAAGATAATTTTATGGCATGATCCAAAAATGAGGAAGATCCATGGATTAAGTGGACCACACAGTCTGGATTGAACACACACCATTAAAAACATTTTGGGAGCCGCAGAAGCTTTGATGAAGCTGATATTTGTGTTTTCCATTCATCAAGGTCCATCTGACCATATGGGCAGACTGGATGCAAATAAACATCGGCAGCCCCTAGCAAGGTTTCAATGGTAGCCATCCTTATCACTGCTGTTCCTGATGTGTGGTCCACTTGAGCCTTGGATCTTCCTCAATTTTGGGCTAATGCCTTAAAATAATCTTAATAAATGGATGGACGGAGTGGATAAAACCCATACATCATAGTGGACCCCCACACTCTGCCTGGACCGAGTCGTCAGGAGGTGATCCGCTTCCATACGGTTACTCGAAGGTGAGTTGTTTTATACTCTGGCTGCGCGTGAGACTTGATACACAGGCGCATAGAAAGTGGTACAGTTGGCACATATTAACTCAAATTGAACCGACTAAAATGTTACACTCCAAAGCCCAGATTGGCTGAACAATAGTAAACTCTGATTCATATGGACAATTATTTTTTAAACTAAGGCTGCTGGATATTTTTCTTTTTTAACTGTCCAATAAAAGCCCAACAATCTAAGATTTTTATGTTTTTTTTCAATAGGCTTAGCTTACAAAGGTCACCGTGATGTTTATTAGCCATGCAACCTGTTCATAAGGCCAAAAACTTACGTGGTAGACCTGGATGAAGGGAAAACATAAATATCAGCTTCATTCGATCCCACCGATTTCTGCGGTGTGGTCCACTTGAGCCTTATATCTGCCTCCGTTTTGGGTTCATGTTCTAAAATGATATGTCAAAATGGATGAACGGCGTGGATAAAACACATATATTAGGGTGGGTCAGCAGAGCCCTATCAGGACCGTCCGTCTCTACTAGGTCTTGGTGGGGGTAACACTCAATACAGCCGCGTACGCTTGAACTCCCCTTTACTGTTTGTTTTCGTTTCACCGACGGTAAATGTGCAAGAAAGTAATTATTATTGTTATTATTATTATTATTGATAAAAACGGATAATTCCTTCGCATATAAAAAGAATATGAAAAGGACCAATGCTCATTCGTGGGCCTACTATGATGTTAGTGAGATATCCATGTCATCCATCTAATTTACCATAACATTTCAAGGCATGAGCCTAAAAATGAGACACATCAGAAGCTCAAGTAGCCCATGCCATAGAAAACAATGGTCATAAAAAGCTCTTAGTGGTAGGAGTTCAATCCACTATTCTATGATCCACTTAAGCTTTGGATTTGCCTCACTTTTTGTTGTATGCTTTACAATTAACTCACAAAATAGATGAACGGAGCGGATAAGCCATGTGTAATCATAGTGGGCCCCACAAAAAATCAAGCTATTTGATTTCTGTGCACAAAAAGCAGACGTTTCTCTTCGATTTCCGTTTCTCTTCGATTTCTGTGCATAGAAAACAAACGTCAACTCTCATTCTTAAAATAGGTACAGGTAAATGCATTACAAGTCATTATTATCCATTTACAATGCATTTATATATGTGAAATGAAAATAAACTGACCCCAAGTAGAATCCACTCCAACAATTTAACGTGTAATCCTACTTTGGGACAAGGCAAACAAAAAAAAAATGTAAATAAAGAAGTCTACCATTGATAATTTTTAGAGGGCTCATGGTGATGTTCATGTGAAATACACTCAAATCATTAGAGTCCAAAAAAATTTATGTTAGTCTAAGGCCCAAAAATAAGAATAATCCGCTATTCGAGTAGGCCACATCGGTAGAAACAGTTTCGAGGGTAAGTGGTCAGCCAAGATATCGTTTCTGTACGCGGAGTAGCTATTGACAGTAGCAAGTTTAGCTAATGAAGTCACGTAACAATTTAGGACATGATTTAAAGAATGAGGCAGATTCAAAGTTCAAGTGGACCCCACCACAGAAAACAGTGGGGATTGAACACTACCATTAAAACTTCTTTGGGATCTCAAATAAACATCACGTTGAACTTAGGAAAGTTTCAACGGTGGGTGTCACTGTCCCCACTGTTTTCTGTGGTGGGGTCCGCTTGAACCTTGGATCTGCCTCATTTTTCAGCTCATGCCCTAAAATGATCTCTCCAAATGAATGGATGGTGTGGATACAGCACATGCATGATGGTGGGGCCCAAAGAGTATGGTGACGTCACTTCAGTCACGATACTCGTTACTGTCGGGTTCAGTTCAGTAGCTAATCCGCGTCCATTGTTTATATGGTACACTTATCACAAATGGGGCTGACGTTTGGAAATCGGATTGCTTACCTGTAACTACGCACGATATAGCGGGGTAAACTCTGTAGGGCCTACCATGAGTTATGTCTCTCATCCACCCGGTCCATCCATTTTACTAATTTTAGGTTATAAGGCTAAAATCGAAGCATATCTTAAGCATATCTTAAGCTCAAGTGGACCACACCACAAAAAACAGTGAATTAAACATCCACCGTTGAAATCTTAATGGGACCATGAAAGTTCAGGATCAAGCCGATATTTGTGTTTTCCCTCATCGGTTTCCGTTTGACCTTATGAACAGGGTTGGATGGCAAATAAACATATCTGCAGTGTGATAGAGTCCACTTGACCTTTGGTTGTGCTTCAATTTTGGGCTCAACTTCTAAAATTAGCTGAAAAAATGCATGAACGGTGTGGCGGATAAGCCACGTACATTCACGGTGGGCCCAACAGAGTTTACTCAGTAAAATAAAGCCTTCTTAGCTACCCAGCAAGCAATCCGATTTCTGACTTTTTAGACCAACGTCTAAAAATGGGCAACGCAACTGACGGTAGGAATGGATTTCGGAAACACAGCACCGTCGATTCCACCTCATGTGGCCCACTCTTTCCCACGAAAGAGGATGGACGAGAAGGTATTTTTACCATAAGCTATAAAATACCAATAATGATTTTATTAAATTTACAAGTATTTTATGGTAAAATTAATATTTAAGAGGAGTTTTCTGGTAAAAATCTTTGAAAAATTGTATACTCTCTTCTCTGCCGTACATTAAGCAGGTTAGGAACAGTGCAAAATCATTGATGAAAACTATAAATCACGAGGAGTGGCCCACCTGAGTAGATGGCCTAACTTCTGGGCCGTCCCTTCATCAACGCCTTTCATGGCTATATAAACAACATGATGGGCCTCACATGGAAACCTAGAGCGGGCCTTCCCTCCACATTTCTTCTTCCTGTGGTGTGGCCCACCTGAGTTAAGGATATAGCTGAATTTTGGACTCTGGACCTAAAACTGGGGGCACGCACAATGGACAGGTTGGATTTCTGTCAAAGTGGAGCCCACAGGCTTAAATTGCCCTAAGCCCACACTCACCTCTTCAAGCAACCACACGCTCCAAAATGGCACGTGTGCCAGATACCGAGCCTCATGAGGCATGCATAGTAGTGTGTGTGTGTGTGTGTGTGTGTGTGTGTGTGTAGCCTGATGGAGGGCTGGGATGTCTCACAGGATATAGTAGTTGGAGAAATCTAGTACAGCTTGGACGTCTCACACTTGTGCTCACTCTATTGAGCTGTGTGGGGTCTTCATCGCACTATGTGCAAACGTGGCACTCGTGTGCAATATCCAGACCATCAGCTAAAGGGCACTCTTAAGTGTATTCCAGGCAAATTTCAGGCCATTCCACTCATTCCAACCATGGTTTTAAGACTCGTTTGGGTTGGGCACTACTCAGATGAGCCGACTCGGGCTTGGTGAGACCCGATCGACTTCAACACGACCAGTCATCCCAAATCTTAAATTTTCATGTGGGAGATTCTGTAATTGATTTGAACTGTGATTCCTTCCATTCCACTAGGTGTATAGGACATGGTGCAAAAATCATGCTCATGGGATGATTCTAATCTTTGGATGTTGGTCACTTTTGTCATCACCGTTGGTCTTTTATGCCACAGATCGGACGGTTAGGATCATTTATATGAAATGATGAGAATCATAGTCCCATTGATGGGCCTATTGGTTAGATGTTTCAACCATAGTTCAAAAAACCTGAGAATCTGAGTCAACTTGATGTTCATGCCGAGTCAGGTTGACTTGAAAACTAGACCCTGTTGGGGTTAGGAGCCCCGCAGCGGAAGCAATCAAAGCAGGCGAGAAACACACCACAATAGCAATCAACAAGCAAATCATCACACACAAGAAGGCAAATCGATTTTTACGTGGAAAAACCCCTCAAGGGTAAAAAACCACGGCACAAAGCGATACCAATCCACTATGAATCAGAAGTTACAAGAGATTACAGAAGAATACCCTGGATCACAGCCCATAAGAGAAATCCCAAGTTACCCGAAGCTAATTCTCACATGAGGAGGACAAACCCATCCCTTTCCCTCAACCTAGAGAACTCCAAGCTTCCTCCCTAGCTCTTTCTCTCACCCTAGAACCCTCTCAATCCCTTGGCCCATTGGCGGCCACTGGCGGCAACCCTAATCTCGGACTACATCTCCTTAAATAGGAGAAAATCGGAATTAGAAACTCCTTGCGCAAAATCGCGCAAGAAACCAAGTCCAAAAAGGAAACTGCCCGACCGGTCGGACCCCCCCACCGGCCGGTCGGCCGACCGGTCGGATGGCCCAAAAAAGGCTCCAGAATCCCGCTGTCTTCATCTCCAACGTGACCGACCGGCCGACCGGCCGGTCGGTGGTCTTCATGCTGGAAGGTTTGAGGCATCCAAGCCCAACAAACTCCACCACAACTCAAATCTTCATGCAACACCTTGCACGCACCATCTTCATCTCTACTTCGTCGTCGTCATAGCTCCACCACTTCTCATGCCTCATCGACTTCATCCTTGCACCTTCATCACTCGCTCGCTCATGTGGCCCTTGCGTATGCCACACACAAGCAATCGTGGATCCCGCTGCCGATCTCGCAGCTCCACCATGAATAGTGCTCCCGATCAAACCCGATCGCAGTCGATAAACCTGATTGAGATATTGGTATACTGATCAACCTTTTTTAACTCTACTTCTTCCATTGATACTGATCACTTTCCATGTTTTTCTTTCATGGAATCATCATCCACAACGAATCTTATGTTAGAAGAAGCCATTGATGTCTCGCCTCAGATTTTCTCTGCCGCCTTCCCAACTTTTAGCTCTGATACCACTTGTTGGGGTTAGGAGCCCCGCAGCGGAAGCAATCAAAGCAAGCGAGGAACACATTACAATGGCAATCAACAAGCAAATCATTACACACAAGAAGACAAACTGATTTTTACGTGGAAAAACCCCTCAAGGGTAAAAAACCACGGCACAAAGCGACACCAATCCACTATGAATCAGAAGTTACAAGAGATTACAGAAGAATACCCTAGATCACAGCACATAAGAGAAATCCCAAGCTATTCGAAGCTAATTCTCACATGAGGAGGACAAACCCATCCCTTTCCCTCAACCCAGAGAACTCCAAGCTTCCTCCCTAGCTCTTTCTCTCACCCTAGAACCCTCTCAATCCCTTGGCCCATTGGCGGCCACTGGCGGCAACCCTAATCTCGGATTACATCTCCTTAAATAGGAGAAAATCGGAATTAGAAACTCCTTGCGCAAAACTGCGCAAGAAACCAAGTCCAAAAAGGAAACTGCCCGATCGGTCGGCCAACCGGTCGGACCCCCCCACCGGCTGGTCAGCCGACCGGTCGGATGGCCCAAAAAAGTCTCCAAAATCCCGTTGTCTTCATCTCCAACGTGACCGACCGGCTGACCGGCCGGTCGGTAGTCTTGATGCTTGAAGGTTTGAGGTGTCCAAGCCCAACAGACCCCACTCGATAGAATTGGCTTCTCTCTCTCTCATCAGAATTCATAATCTATGGTCTGACTCAACATATAGATATGGTCCACATAATAGGAAGATCAGAGTAATTTCGAGCCAAGTAATCTTCCATTGAGATGCCCACCTTTTGGATGGCTCAGATGTTCAACACATGGGACACATTGCCAGAAAGTAGGAGCTGTATGTGATCACCCATCACATGCATTTCCATCCTTGTAATATCATCCATGTCAGTCAAAATGATTAGAACGTGGCAAAATCTCTTATGGCAGTTCATGTACAGCCACACGTGTATGAGAGCATATCCATTCATCGTGTTGAGGTCCCTCTTCATGCCGAGGTGGGATCCACATGTATCGGCTTGAGCAATCTTTTATTGCCACATATGTACAAGTATTTTGATCCTTTGGCCAAATAAAATAAAGGGATATAAAAAAGAGTTTTAGCAATAAAACGTTGGTTTTCTTTCTTGGGAAAAAAGAGAAGGGCCGGTGGAAGAAGAGGAGCAATGTGTTTTCTTTCTTCAATGTTCTTATTAATTATCAAAGTGTTTTTCATCTCTGGGTTTGTGAGGGTCTATATACAACGTTAGTTTCTCCAATTGTCTTCTCTAAAGATTATGTTGGGAGTTTTTTATGATCTTTAATTAGTGAGAAATTCATTTTCTTCATTGTTACTTGTAATCAGATGTAATTCGAGTATCCAAGTGAAGTCTCTTGCTAACTGTATTTTCATCGTTTTTATTTGGTGGATTTGTGCCCAACTATGTTCATGGTTTTTCCTTCACATCAAAGAGTTTTCCTCTAAAAAATTTGTGATGTTTAATAATTTACTTGCTTGTGTTGGAAGTGATTATCACTCATTAAATCTTTTACATTATTAATCCCATTGATTTACAAATAGAAGGAAAATGTGTCTGATTTACCAACTGATTACAGGAGTACCAAAATTTAGATGCGTTGGCTGGGGAATAAGTTGAAGCTCATTGGTCAGGTGGGCCACAGTGTACAAGCGTGTCTGGATTTTATGGATTAGCCCAAAGTCCTTTAATGTGATGGAATTTGTGGTGGATGAAGGGTGCCCAAAAACACTCCTAGATAGAAATATTTAACCGTTGGATTATTCGGAGGTTAAAAGGAGACCACTCATATTCAAAGGAAAGAGAAAACTAATCAAAGCATTGATATACTCCATTTCATGATCACTTGTCATTTGTTACCATTCAAGGTGATTCCACTGTATAAAATGCCTGGATCATTGAAATTAGTCACAACCAAGAACTTTGGTAAAGAGTCTACAAGTTGGTGATTGGCGAGGTTCAAGAATTATAAAAAACCTTAGATTCATTTTTTCAAGGACAAGATGACAATTGATACCTGTGTTTGGTCCGTTCATGAAAAAGGGGATTGATAGATATGTGAAAAGTAGCTTGATGCATTGATTAGGGATGTTGAACTTCTAAGTGTCGGGAAAACATTACGAGCTAAATGACTTTGCAAACAATTTTGGCCATGGTGCAGTAGAAAACTTTAGCGACGATCTAGAAATCACAATCTTTCCTCTTTTTCTTCTTCTTCTTTTATTTTATTTTTTATTTTTTATTTTTTAATATACGACTGCTTACCAACATTGTAAAGTAACTTGTAGTAGATTGATGGGCTTTTGAACAACTAGCCCAGTTAGAATTGGGACTCATAAAAGAGAGTTGCTTGATACATGCACACATATTGAACCAACTAGTTGGAGTGTAGAGCCCACCATGGTGTTTGCATGACATATCGCCCGTCCCTGAGGCTGTCCAATCATGTAAAAGGGATGCTCCAAAAATCATGTTAATGCAATTATAGGGTGGGAGGTACATCATAAAATATCAAACAGATCCGATATACAAGTCGCCCACATCAAAGGAGAAACTAAGGATGGAGAAGCCCACCGTTCAAACCTTTGTAGCCCCACCAAAGTTTTGGATCGGGCTTCTCTTTCTAGATTCCGTTCATCACATTGGGTTCTTGGAAAGTTTCAATGGTGAGCATTCCATCCCCCTTTTTTCCTATGTGTAGGTCTACTTAAAATTGTGGACGTTCCTATTTTTTGGAATCTACGTCCTTCAATGATCTGGATGGACTTATGAATGGACTTAATTTCAGAAAGACATCATGGTGGGTCCCACAGATCCCTTGGGTTACATCGGCATCAAAACACATGGACGCACTAACACCACAGTGGTTTTTCACCACAGTGACCCATGACCTGGTGTTGAAACCCTTGTGAGTCCACAACCGGGGCATGAGCTAGGGCCCAACGTTGGATATACTTTGGTTTTGTTCTCATGCTCTAAAATGAGTTGGAAAAATGGATGGATAGTGTGGATACAACACATACATCATGCTGGCCCTCACAGAATCTTCACACCACAGTAAAGGGTGGTGTGAACATGCTTATTGTATGTTGAAATAGCACTGCTGGATATTTTCATTTTTAGCTGTCCAAAAAATGTACACCATTCCGTTGGTCAAATGAACAAAGAAGCATAAATTTGGACCGTATAACATGTAAGGTTTAATTTGAATTAATTATATGCCATGTATATAATTTAGAAGTAATTTCTAAATGCCTGCATATCATCCATCACACTCAACCAGAGTATCAATTTTTTTTGTGAAAGAAGAGAGAGAGAAAGAGAGAGATAGAGAAAGAGAGAAGCCGCCACAAATCTCCTTCCTATGTCCAAAAAATCCGAAATCATATTCCTTTTTTCCTCCTCTTTTCTTTCTCATTCCATATAAATTTGAGATTTTTAACAGAAAATTCCTTACAATTATCGGTTTTCGAAAAATGGTTCCGGCCTTCGTATTTACCAAAATATGCTTCTGAGCCTGTTAATGAGAATCAAATAACTTATCTGTCCTTATTTTGAAAAACAAGATTGAAACCGTTAGACACCTATTAATGAAAACTAGGCCTGTTTAGCCCACATGATTAAATGGTATGAAATTGTATTAGATGGAATTAACTTTATTATTGCACAATGATTACATGTTAGGAAATACCTTGGTATTTTGACCATTCATTATAAAGGAAATTTTTTTGTAAAGTATTTCACTTTGGGAATAAATCACCTGGTACCTTAACATTAGTTGTCTAAACTGAGTGTTAATTACAACCAGTGAACATGTACATATATTAATTGAGCTTATAATGAACATTTCCCGCGTATTTCTACATGTTGCAACCACCATGATTCCCGGGCAAATCTACCATTCAACGAATTCTATTCAATGAATACGACGTCCATCAAATAGAATCAAAGATGAATAATTCTTTTATTCATACAAACCATTTGTTGTATTAATAGTTGAAAAAGAGAGAAAGTAGAGAGATTTTTTCAATTTTATTAATGGACTGCACTAATACATCAAATTCATTTTTTCAACGAATAATGATTAGTATTTGGTTTGGTTGAATAGACTTTATTCAACGAATAGATGACGACATTCATGTTTTTCATTGAATAAACCATCATAGGTTTGCCCGGGATTTACGTTAAAGTAGGTTGTATTAGTATAAAGATCTCCTCGTCTTTAAAGGTAGGGTGAAATTTGTATTGGGCCGAATACAATTCCATCACACCTAATCCCACCTACCCATTAGGCCCAACACTTAGCTAAGCGCATGTGCACTACAGTTGGAGTACACACCACACATGTGCCTACATGGCGCATATGTAAGAAATCTAATCCATCTATTAAGTTAGTGTGACCTTTTACATGTTTTCTAAAAAAAAAGTTGCATTAGCATGTGGGACTCAATATTGGAACTCACATTGATGGGTTGTAAAAAACCTCATCCAAGCATTTCAAGCCATGCATTTGTTTTACAAACTGTAGCCCACCTAGTAGGTAGATCAGGGTGGGTGCACTGCATGACTAACAAAAAAAAAAGTAAAGAAAAAGAAAAAGAAAAAGAAAGGATCAGCCAGATTCTTGAGCTAGGGCACAACTATATCCTTACCATTTTGATGGATGGATTGGACCTTAGACCTATGGTGCCATATTGGCACATGTGGCGTGTACATAAACTTTACGGCATATGTGTGAGCTTAGCAATGCTCAAAAATAAAAGATTTAAAGAGGGGTTTCAAGATACTCTGCCTGCATATGACAATTGATACACAAGCAACTCATAAATTGTACATGTGGCGCATATTAATTCATATGAATTTGACTAACTAGAGTCCTCTGCTGGCCAAGTTACGGTCACAATATAACAGATTAATTGAACAATCATGGTCTCTTAGCCGTAGATGCTTGTTCATGGAAACATAACCTTTGGATGTTTTTCATTTTAGCCGTCCAATAAATGTTTAAAAAAATCTAATACTTCAATGATCGAATAATCGTAAATTTGGATTCATGATCCATCTACACTAGGTATCATAATTTGGACGGTTTGATTCAATTACTTATCTGCCATGTTTGCAATATCTAAGTGCCAGTATATCATCCGTTACACTTTTCCAGAATATCAGGATATCCTTGTGGTACTACGTGGCAGGAACTCTGGAGGGCCGATGTGATGTATGTGTATATAGGTGTGTCAGGGAGGTAAAAAGATCAAGTAAAATCCCGTACTCGATTTTTTACTACGTCTAGGTTTCAAGTTCATCTGGTGTGATCTCCATCCGTTGCTAGGCCCGGCTCGGCTCAATCGGGATCAAACCAAACTGAACAAAAACATGGTGCCGTCAAACACCTAACCAAACCAAACCCAAAGTCCGGCTGGGTACGCCGGGTTCAAACCAAACGAGGTCTTTTTAGCCCAAGCTCGGCCCTAGTCAAACCAGCTTTTAAAGTTTGGCCCAGCCCGGCTCAAGTTTGTCCGTCGTCGAGAAAGAAAGGAACAAATAAATTAATCTTTTCTTAAATTTTCCAATATATATTTATTTTTTTTTACATGTTTGTATAGAATGGTATACTACAAATTGTAGGAGGTTTCCTCATGTTGAAGTTTTATCTGTACATTCTCATAAAAGGTTTGTTTTCATGTGTTCGTATTAAAATGTTCACGTTCCTTTGTCACACGTAAGTACGTATACATAGTACATAATAGGTACAGTAGTACATATACATAATAGGTACGACAGGTAGACAAAATGTATAGAAAAATCCTGTACTAGGGTTTTACCTTAGTATAGGTTTCGAGTTCACCTAGTGTGGTGTCCTTTGTCACACGAATATTATATGCTCGGCTTAGTTTGGCTCGACTTAGTTTAACTCGAAACTCGACTCGGCTCGGCCATGACGGGATCAAACTCGAACCAAACAAAAAAAGTTTGCTCGAACTGAGTCTCCGAACCAAACCAAACTTGAAGGTAAGCTCGGTTAGGTTCGGCTCGAAAAAGCTTGGTTAGACTCGGCTCGAAAGCTCGACCGAACCAAACACGGGTGGAGATCTGGTGTGGTATCACTCATAACTTACGGTCCCAACTTTTGAAGGATCCCAGATGGTACTATATAATATACTTTAGGTTGGTTGAGTATTCTAGTGTGTCCGGATCTACTTCCTTTTTGTGTTTATGTTTGAACCAGGTTTTACGGACATCAGGGGTTCTTCAAAACCTACCATTATTCCTGAACCTACTACTTCAAAAAGAGGATGGGTAAGTATACAAAAATTATTACCTCGAACATACGAATAACTTAACTAAAAAGAACGATAGTGCACAACGTACATATACTTAGAATAATGTGTGCGTACACGTGGATTGTACTGAGAAATAAAGAAATAGTGGGTAGAGGTAATATAAAGAAAACTTCCACAAACGAAAAAGTAATGGGAAAATTTACGTACAATCATCGATTTATAATCGAAAATGAAAACGAACCATGTTTACTTATAAAGGTGAAACTTTATGGCCTTGTGAAATCCCATACTCGGGTTTTTTATTCCGTTTAGCGTTCGAGTTCATCGGGTGCGATATTCTTTAGCACCAACATTTTCCAAAAATTACCATCCGCAAGTTAGATAACAAAACACACCGTATTAGGTGAATTCAAAACCTAGATGGAATCAAAACTTAAGTACAGCTAAAATTAGCTTTTAAAATGGATGAATTGTGTGGATAAGACTCATATATTATAGTGGGCCTGAAGTTTGCATAATCCTTAGTTTTAATATTTTAAAGTAAGTTGTCATTGTTAGCATAGAAAAAAAGTGAATCATCGCGAAAATTGAAAAGCAAATGCCCTTGTGAAATGAGGTAAATATTTCATTTTTCGTCACTAAGCTTGTTCGGGTAAATATAAGCGTGGAAGTTAAAATGGCATTAGTCAAGAATTTTCAGGTAAAAATCCCTATATATATATATATATATATATATATATATATATATATATATATATATATTATTTCCATGCCTTCCTACAACGATCCATGTTCGTATTCGTTTCTACTTTTTTCTGTTCTCCATTCCATATGTATTTCCATGCCTTGTTTGGCCTCCTCTCCTCACCTTCCCTTCCCCAATCTTCTAGAGAAACGCTGTTTCCGGAGAAGCAATATCCTCAGAGAAAATCACCACAGATTTCTCACTGCTTTACCCAGAATCTCGATTTCCTCGAATTCGCTCTCAGATGAAAGGTGATTTTGCCGACTACCCTTTTGTCCTTTCTTTCCTTTGTCTTTCCTTTCTTTAGCATTTTTTTTTTTCATTTTTTTTCTTTTAATCATTAATTCAGTGATAGGCCGGAGAATTTGGAGTTGTTTGGTTTGTGTAGTGTGCTCGGGTTTCCAATTTTTACAAGTGGGGCCCATGGTTCAGTGATCAAAACGTTGATTTCATTGTGCGTTCACCAAAATTGAGAGATGAAATGTCCCAGCCATCAAATCTTCAGCCTTCTGTTTTAGCTTGAATGTGAGCCGTTGCTGTATTTTTTTGTTTTTAACCGTCTGTTTGATGGCCACCATTTGAAGGGTTGTTAGGGCATAGGAACTGATCACCTGCAGCCGGATGTATGCTAAATTACCATGCAGCCCTGGCTTTTTCCTGCCAATGTGGCACTGTTGTACGACATTGTGGAACAGATTAGTGAAGCGCACTGAAAGGATTCGGTAGGAGATGAAAATGGTTTATGGGTCTTGACACCGTAGAACCAAGATGACCCGTCGTCAAGATGTGTGGTTTCATTTGAATAACTCTACATGGTCTATGTCTGCAGATTCTGAGTAAGGGCCTCGGTTATAGGAAAGGAAAGTTCTCCGCCAGTACAATGTACGGTCTCTACTTTACGGAATTTGATATTAGTAGAATTTAAGTCTAAAGTATTGCTTGCAACTATGTATGCAGATTCTGAGTAAGGGCCTCGGTTATAGAAAGGAAAGTTCCCCGCCTGTACAAATGTATGGTCTCTACTTTACGAAATTTGAGATTAGTAGGATTTAAGTCTAGAGTATTGCTTGCAACTATGTAAATGACTAGAACGAGAAATAAAGCAAAATTATAGCAAAGGGTGTATGAAAAAGGAAATGTAGCAATGGATCAGCAAAAAGCTATGTAAAGGAAAGTAGTAAACGAGCTGCTCGAATTAGCTGAGGGTGTAGAGATGTGAGTGGAGAGAGAAGAACTTGACACTATTAGAGAGAAGATAATCAAAGCTCTTGGATCTCTAACTCTACTCTGCAAAATCTCCAATCCCAAGATAGGTACCCTGATTATAGATGTCAACGGGGATGGAAGAACACTAGTGCTCCATTATTAGAGGAAATAACTAGAGTTCTTCAATCCATGCCATACTCTCAGGACCTCATATGGAGCTTGAGGGAGGATGGGACTTAGAGAGAGTAGAACATTTCACATTTTTTTCTCCAAGACTTCCTTAGCTAGACTTCAGACCCTGGAAACCTAAGATGGCCAGTCTCAGAGAGGAGAACATTTCATTGTCTTTTTTTTTTTTTTTCAAAGGCTTCCTTCTATTAGGGCTATGGCATTTTGGTTTGTTCGGAGTACGTGAGGGGTAAAATAGCATATGGCATGTTCTAATTGGCTCCTGAGCACTCTTGGACACATGGCACTTTCTCATTAGTTGGTTCGGATCATCAGGCTTGGTAATTTAGGTGAGGTTTAAGGGTGAAATTGTAAAAGGAATTTTTTTTTAAAGATTTCTAATAAAGAGGTTTGAAAATGGCTCATGGTAAGGGGGGGGATGATAGTAAGTTCCTAAGGAAATGATGTCATAATTAGGTTGTCATCAAGAAGTGGATATCCAATTTTTGCTTATGATCTTTGACCAAATCCTTAGATCTAATTAATTGCCCATTGATTGTGGGGACACTTGATAGCCTCTGGAGGAGAAAAGGTGGGAGCAGGATTTTGGATTTTCGTTTCTGCAAAATGACCTATTTGGCCTTATTTTGGAGTTTATATGGCTCATATTAGGTTTTAGGTCAGTTTGGATCAGATCAGGGTTGATTTGAATGGACTTATACTGACTTGGACATGGGTATATTGTTCAGGGTTTCTATGTGCAAAGCAGGTTCGGCTAATCAGACATTTGAGTCAGACTGTCAGCTGTCCATTGATTTCGAGGTGGTGTTGCCCACCTGACAAGTGGCAATAGCTTGATTTCTGCACCAATGATCTTCTTGTTGTGGCCTACTGTTCGTTTGGCCCCAATGTCCCACTGAAGTGACACATTAGCAGGGAAGATGGACTGCATAGTAAGATCCAGTGATAGGTGATCATTCTCTTATTTGATCGTTTGGCAACCTCTAATTTGGGAATTTCTTGAGAATTCAATTACAGGAATTGGATTCAGTGAGAATTGGAATTGGATTCTGTCGGTCATGTCTGGCAACTTGGAATTTGATTCGAATCTAGAAATTGTGTTCAGATGCCAGAAAATGGACCTGGAATTGGCAAGCAATTTGAAAAAATGACTGTCGGACTAGAATTGGTAAAGCCTAAAATGTGCAAACCATCCTCTGCCCCAGAATTCAAAAGTGGGCCTTTTGTCAGAATTTAATTCCAACTCACATTTTAAGCCACCAAATGTAGGAATTGGCCAAAAATTGGATTTCATTTCTAGATGCCCCAGATTCCAGGGTGCCAGATTACTTGCAGAACAATTCCAGATAAAATGATTCACAGGAGGGGCGCCAAGAGCGAGACCCAAGCTCAAAGTAGCAAATCAAGACAACAACCCCCCTTAAAATTAGAATAGGAGGTCCATTCAATTACAAGTGCTCTCGCCCTGAAAGACACTGCATCCACTTACTTGTAGATGTTGTTGAAGCATCTAGCATTCCTTTCTTCCCACAAGGCCCACCAAAACGATGCATTGAACTCTTTGGGCTTGCATTAAAAAAAATTGACTCAGAGCCCTGAAGACTCTCATCTTTGGCCAACTCTGGATTTCATTTTTGTTTCTTTTCAAGTGTTTCGAGGGATGACCAAAAAAAAAGGCCAAAAACCTGGGCAAAGATAATGTAGCAAGCTGAATGCGGGAAATGGGTGCATGAAATATTTCATTTTACAACAATTGTCAGAAGATAGGAATGCATGGAATAGGAAGTGAGAACCATTGTTTTTTGTGATGGGAAATGAGTTCCCTGGCAACTATGGGCAAGCATTCGGGCGTTGCATTGTCATAGCGTCTTTCTTCATGTTTTTCCTGCATCTCTCTTTTCTTTTTCATGTTTGGATATGGAGATTCCAAAACGTGGACATGGAAATAAACCCCAACGGACTCATTAGAAAATGAAAATTTGCAGAATCCAACAGTTATTCCAATAGTTTGTTAGAAGTGTTGTTTTCCATGGAAATGTCGAAGGTTAAATGGTGAGAGCAATCTAGATTTAATGTTTTTTTCTTCTTCAGAATTCATTTTTTACTCATTTTTTCAAGGAAAACCTAGGAAAAGGAAATCGACTTCCCCCTCTTTTTTGGTTTCTTAAAGAGTGGAAATGGTCACTTTAGGAGAATTCGATTTCCTTTCTAAGGTTTTCCACCAATCCAAACAGTTGCTTGAGTAAAGTTGCTCATTCTCAAAAGAACTAAACACCAGGCAAAGTGAATCTGTTGTATCTATATGGTTCTGGCAATATTCTATGAAGTTATGCAGGCAACTACTTCAACCTTCAGCCTCGAAGCATTTAATGGCTTTGTGCCTCTTTGGGTCGATCGAGAACGTTCTAGATTGTCTCTTCTAGTGGATTTTAGCATCACACTTTTTTTTTATGTTTGGCTGTCGTGTCGATGCAGAAAGCATTCCTTCTCTGGACTTGCTCCTCTTGAAGCAATACTATTCGATATTGATGGAACCCTGTGCGATTCGGATCCTCTTCACTACTTGGCATTCCGTGAAATGCTTCAAGAGGTAAAGTATCCATCTTTCATGTGGATTCTAGCAATGATCCCTGTATGTACTTTCACCACATGAAGCCATTCTTTATGTAGTTGAGGATGTGTCACAGCATAAGAAAATGGCATTTTTGCAGATTGGTTTCAATGGTGGGGTCCCCATCACCGAGGAGTTCTTTGTTGAGAATTTTAGTGGTAAAGATAACAAGGACCTTTGCCATGTCCTCTTTCCTGATCAGGATCTCCAAAAAAGCCTAAAGTTCATAGACGACAAGGATGCTATGTTTCGGAGGTAATCTGCATGTTCCTAGACTGTACGAGGAATTGCTAATATCGAATAGATAATAGAAATGTGTCACACACACTATGATGTAGACACAAGGCACACGTGAACATCTGCATCTTCAAAAGTCTCAACAATCAGAGAATCCTAATTGCTCGAATGGAGGAGTCTTGCACCTTAAGGGGGGGTTTGGATCTTAAGTTACTCTGGATAAGCTGCTTTATACCATAAGTCGCTTATCTTGGTTTCTACTTATTCAGCCAATTCATATGTTTGGTAACCAACATACTTATCAGCCAAAGGTAGAAAAGCTAAGCAATTATCCCGCAAGTCTGGTCCCCCTCACATCCACCATCCATCATGTGGGGCCAACTTTTGATGTGGACCAGTCATTGTGTGGGCTCCATCTTTGATGTGGGTTAGTCTATCATACGAGGCCCACCTTAGGATGTGGGCATCACTATGGCCTGACCTTTAACGTGCACCATTCATTATGTAGGGCCCATCTTTAATATTGGCCATCCATTAAGTGGGGCACACCATCAACATTATTATCCTTCATGTGGGGCCCACCTTCAGTATCCACCACCCATCATGCGGAGTCCACCTTTGCTGTGGACCGTCCATCATGCAGGGCCCACTTTGGATATGGGCCACTCATAATTAGGGCCGACCTTTGATTTGGACCGTCCATCATGTGGGACCTACCTTGATGTGGACTGTCCATCATGTGGGGCCCACCTTTTATATGGACCGTCCACCGTGTGAGCCTCTCTCTCTCTCTCTCTCTCTCTCTCCTCTCTCTCTCTCTCTCTCTCTCTCCTCTCTCTCTCTCTCTCTCTCTCTTCTTTTACACATAATCACGCACTCACACCATAGTGGGATTTCACCACAATGCGTACTCAAAACCCATGAGCTCCTGTTGAAACTCTTGTGATTCTACCACCAAGGCATGGATAAGGACCCAAAACTGTGATGCTCAACTTCTTTTTAACCGTCTCTTTCCCTAAATTGCTCCAAATGAATGGTGTGAGCCTTCCATGATGGGACTTGCTTGATCAACAGTCGGGATGTGTGCATGTGTGCCTGCTTGGTCTCATGGAGATGCATGTGATGTGACAACCTCATGATATTTGCATTGCCCTAAACGATGAATCGATGATACAAGTCTGTTCCCTTCTTTTACGTGTGTATCCGATGCTTGCTAATGGAAGATAATATGGTTACGATGTTGGATTCCAGACTCGCATCTGAACAATTGAAACCTGTAAACGGCCTACACAAGCTATGCAAATGGATCGAGGACCATGGCTTGAAGCGTGCGGCCGTGACCAATGCCCCAAGAGAAAATGCAGAGCTTATGATTTCAATTCTAGGTCTATCAAATTTCTTCGAGCCTCTTGTAGTCGGCAGCGAATGCGAGCGGGCAAAACCATTTCCCGACCCATACTTGAAGGCCCTCGAAACGATCAAGGCATCCCCCAACCACACATTTGTGTTCGAGGTTGGTTTGTCTTCTCCACCAAACTACACCCAGTTAGAGAGTTGTGAGTTTCTTGTTTTTTCTTAGTTGCTGTGTTTATTTGTCCATGTGTTTAGGATTCCATGTCGGGCATAAAAGCTGGTGTAGCAGCTGGGATGCGGGTCGTGGGCGTGACAACCAGGAACCCGGAGAAGTTGCTGATGGAAGCAGGGGCCACATTCCTTATTAAGGATTTTGACGATCCCAAGTTGTGGGAAGAATTGGAAGAGCTGGAGACAGTAGCAGCCATTTGAGATGGCTATGCAGTAGTTCAGCATATAATACATATAAATGCTATTTTTTTGTAGCCATTCATAAGGTTATTTGATAATACATGAGTTTCATTTTGTATCTCTTCCAAGCAATGGTTGCTATGGCATTGGAAGACATGATATTGGCACTTCAAAGAATTACCAAAGGAAATAAATGCCCAACTTCTACATCATCATTCAGTTGTAATTGTTAAGGAGATTAGTGATTATCTTTCGATCACTTTCTCAAGTATGAGAATTTAAAATGCCGAGCCGAACTTCAACATCATCATTCTAATCGCACAACATGTTGGAACTGTAGGCCACATGTGGCATACCTCCATTTGGCTATGCAATGATCGGTTTGAATCAATTATAAGACTATCAGGGTTGAGCCCATGCTATAGTAGGTGTACACGGTTTTATGGACATGGACTGCCATTAACAGCTCTTGAATAGAGTTGTATTGGGAGTTGTCTTCTCTTCTATGACAGAACTCATCTAAGTCTTAAAACCTCACTCCATCCTCCTCTTGCTCCAAAGGAAATAAATGCCCAACACAAATGTCAGCTTGATCTAAGACTTCTGTGGCCCCCAAGAAGTTTCCAATGGTAGGCATTCGATTCCCATGTTTCCTTCGGTGTGGTTCACTTGAGCGTTGGATATACTTCAATTTTGGTCTCATTCCTTAAAATTAGTTGGAAAAATGGATGGACAACGTGGATAAAATACACACATAATGCTGGGCGCCACAGTTTCTTCACACCACACTAAAGGCAGGGCAAGCACCTCACTACACAATCTGTGTCCCAGTTTGGCCTATCAGATAGTTCCACTGGCCTAATATTTCGACGGCTTATGCAAAGGATGGGTCCACAGGATCTATGGCTTTATACTCTAGAAAGCATGATGGTCGATAAACAGTCATTGATAAATTGATCGCATAAAATAAATACTGCATAAATGAGCCTTTAAAAACTTGTGAAATAAGACTCATAAATCTTGAATTAAAAGTAATACTGATCAGATTTCCTAAATAGCCAATTGATGGAAATTCAATAAATTGTTAGTATAAAAGATTTCCCTAGGGGATTGAATTTCTTCCAACCAGACACATCTAAGGCCCAGTTACATTATACCCTAGATAGGATTGGCGAGATTTGACGAATTATTTCCACTTTCATTTGGCCTTCTTTTAGTCTGAGGGGTCGTTTGGCTTCATGGATTTGGGGGGTTTTGAGGGGGTTTCAAATCCCCAAGCGTGTTTGGCACATAAAGCAACTGGGGGTTTCAAATCCCCTCAATGAGGAGGTTTGAAATTCAAGGTGGAAGCTTGGATTACGCACATCTAAAACTCTTCCAAGAGTCACATGTGTAACATGTGTGTCACTAGGTTGCTAATCTATTGGGCACATGGCCCACTAATGATATCCCCCAACCAATTAGATTATCAACTGCATCACTAAAATTACTTTAATATGATCTACGCTGTCCAAACATTATCTATGTAAATCAATGGTTAAAAATCATTGGTTAGTCACTCAAATGTTATCTTATGCTTGCGGCCCATCTGAGACTTGGAATTTCATCATTTTCGGCCGTAGTATATATTTCAATGGGCTTATAATATGATCTACGCTGTCCAAACATTATCTATGTAAATTAATGGTTAAAAATCGTTGGTTAGTCACTCAAATGTTATCTTATGCTTGCGGCCCATCTGAGACTTGGAATTTCATCATTTTCGGCCGTAGTATATATTTCAATGGGCTTATTACAACCATTGTGTCAAACATTGCATACGTACACTAATTAAGGGTGTTAAAGTTGATTTAGTAATTAAATTCAAACCCCTAAATATCATACTTTTGGATTACAGGAGATTTCAAATCTAGGGTGCCAAACACAGCCAAGGGGTTTCAAATCCACGCTCCAAACAGGCCCTAAGTACTATGCTAAGAATGCATTTATGCCACATCCTACATCATATTACAAGAAAGATGTGATTGTATGTGGTCACCCATCACATTCATTTCCATGCTTTTTATATCTTCCATGTCAATCAATATGATTAGCACATGGCACAGTTGCAAATTGGAAGTTTATAAACGAGAGTGAGTTGGGTGGTGACCCCAACACAAGGCACTATGGACCCATTGTGTGTTTTATCCACGCCGTCCATCCAGTTTGCCAGCTCATTTTAGGGTGTGAGCTCAAAATTGAAGCATATCTGTAGCTTAAGTGGACCACACCATAGGAAACAGTGGGGATTGAATGCTTACTGTTGAAAACTCTTCTACCTATGGTGGATATATATATATATATATATATATATATATATATATATATATATATATATATATATATATATCCGGATTCTTTGTTGGCTCCAAGTAGAGAAACCCTACTTGGAGCTTTTTTATTGGACCACGTCATCACAAAGGTCTGTAACCCTGTCACATCCTCACTGCAACCTGGTCACACCTCACTGCAACCTAATCATACGGGTATCATGCAGTGTGATGTGGACCAATGAAATGCTCCAAACAGGGTTTTCCTACTTGGAAGCCAACAGAGGATCTCTCTCTCTCTCTCTCTCTCTCTCTCTCACACACACACACACACACACACACACACACACACACACATATATATATATATATATATATATATTAGGCCCACCTCTGATTGCGTATGGACCATTAGATGTAGAGCCCCACAATGGCCACAATATTACCTTGATCAAATGATCTTTACCTATTTATTCTCACATATGCAAGAAGAAAGTATTCACGAAACATAGAGAGAGATAATGAGAATTCAAAATACACTTTTACTAGAGATATTCAACATGCTAGGAATGCTAAAACACCTAGAGATGCATGCAAGATTAAAACCTTAAAGGCGATTATTCTCCTTGTGATAAGTGGGAAGAAGATACATGCTACACATACATAAAGCATCCAGCATGCATGCATAACACTAAGGCAATGATATCCAAGACACATAACTAGATTTAATTGGCCACACACTACTATAGACCACTAAACGATGCACGAAAAAGAGAAAACCATCTAAAAGTGGAAACATGAGTATACACAACAATGTAATGATTGGCTAGAACTTCTGTAAATAAAAGTGTATCGACCGAAGGCCACTAAATGATTACACCATCAATCCTAAAAGCTAGGAGAACATGGGCAAGACCACCGCCTTATCCCAATCTATAAAAGCAACAAAAAATGAAGAACTTTGAGCACTCGGCAATCCAATTAAACTTTCTTATTCAATTCAACGCTGCTTATCAAATATTTCATCCACCATTGACATCCATCTTAGTTTAGCTTCTTCACTTCTGTCCATCACCATGTTGTAACAAGTTTAGATTAATTTACATCCAGTGCATCGCTGCAGCAAGTCAGAATTAATTTAATTTTATCAATGACCTCGTCGTTGGACTCTAAATCTCTGTCTTTATTTAGTGATTCTCTAGGCCATAGCTTGTTGGCCAAATCGTGATAGTCAAGGTCGACCATCCAAGTCCAAAGGACTATCAAGCATCTATGGTTGCTTCACCCGCACGAAGTGTTGTTGATAATTTCTTCTACTTTATTTATTTTTCTGTCGATTATATCATATTCTTATTTAGTTTAACAAAATAGGTAGTTGACCTTAAAAAATTTATTTCTTCTTTAATTACTTTGTTAGTGAATACAACAAAGCTATCCCCTTTGTGGGGTCCGGTTCCTTGACTTGGTGGTAGACATTCTCTATTTCAACACTACATATCAGGGATCGAGGGCCCATGCAGTGTGTCTGGTGTGGGTGTAATAACAATAAAAAAAAATATATCCCAATTATGATAAAAGTCATTGGATTCATCTAGAGTAATAATATTTTCCTTCACAAATAGACTTATTTCTTGTCAATCTATGATTGAGTAGCATATTTCAGCACTTGGGTCACATGACATTCAATTTCATGAGACTTTGGCATGCCTCACACCTGTATACTCACATATGCATAATCAAAATCACGTCATTCACTACATGTATGCCGTTTGTCCAAATTAAAGGCCAACACTACCATCTAACATCTAACAGGTATAGTACTAGAAAATGGAGGATCGAACCAATCCTATTGTCTCTGTCCAATTATCAAGCCGTTAATTGTATGGTTGGGATCGTCCAATCATGGCTATTTTCTGGTGTGGATCGAAACCCACATATCAAATGAAGGGTCTTTGTTGATCATAGGTAGACTACACATGGGCCCCATATATACACATGAGCGCAGGAGCAACGCACGAAGAAGGCTATTGGATCATCACTGACCTTTAACGAACAATATCAACATACATATCCCCATAACCATATTATAATCCAAACCTCTTGGTTTTTTCTTCCTAATTACATGAGATCCTATCCATTCACTAGATGTCTCTTTCAATCTAGACCATCGAAATCATCTGTACCATCGTGGATATGGCACGTCACAAATCTCAACCACTTCATTTTTCAATTGAATTCAGACCGTTGACCATATTTCTCTATATTGTATTGCTATAATCAACCAATTAAAATAGTTTTTGAGCCATGAGCCCTCTATTTGGGTGGTCAGACCCTCTACTAACTTCACCTATATATAGGGATAGTGCCCCCATTTTATAGTTAGGTAAACGACTCTTAAAGGTGGGGTCCATGAAAAGAGAACCGAGTACCACAATTCCATCCCTCCATCTTCAATTGGCAATGCAATGCATCAATCAGAGCCGTCCATCTAGAGATACCTTTAATGGATGAACAATGTGTAAATAATTGCAAAAATTAGACAATCCTGTCCATCAATTTTAACACTTTCCTTCTTGAATTTTGACCGTTAATTACCATTTCGTCGAAAGGCGTTGATCAGGTGGCAGAATCAATTGAGGTCCATTAGCCGTTGATGGTGTTGGAGAATAGATGGAGGGTCCTGATTGATATATCACCTTTCCACGTGTGCTGTGGAGAGGTGTTTACTGCCCTTTAAAGGTAGACCATTGCTTCCATGAGGACACAGGCACGTAATTAAGTTCCTGAACAGGGAGTTATTTGATACTCTGGCAGAGTATGATTCTTGATACTCAGGAACTTAGAAATCGTACACGTGTCATAGGTAAGCTCAAATCAAACCGACTAAATTGTGGAAACCTCTATCTGAACCTCTGATTCCTGACTTGTTTATTGAAATAAGACCAATGGATATAGTTTCATTTTTAACCGTCCAATAGATACTGACCACTCCTCCAACAGTCAGATAATCGCATGATTTTTTTTAAAGTTAACGCTACATATAAACTGGAACCCAAAATTTGGACGGTTAAACCTGAATTAATTATATTTCACATATGAAATTTCTAAGTGCCTGCGTATCATTCTTCACACTGCCAGAGTATTAAACTTCTAAAATGCAGTCATCGACTCAACAGTTTCCTTGTCCTTAAATGATAGGAGAAAAAAGAAAGGTGGCCCGTGGGACCACTGACCCTCGGGTTCTTCATTATATATGGGGCCCATTTTTTGGTCAGGATCAGAACCGTTCATCTTGTACATCCTAAGATATATGGATCATATTTAGAAAAATTCACTAATTGGATGATCCGGTAGGTCCCAGCATCGAAATTTTTGTATTTTACAAACAGAAATCCTTACCGGAACGGTCGGATCATCCAATCCATCGACAACAAAACCCACAAGATGTGCGGTTCAGATCACCGGTGGTGTCCCGCGGACTACTAAATTTTCTACTCTGACATGTCGTTTTATAGGTAGGAAAAAGGCCGGGTTAGTTAACGAACAGGATTCAGTGGTCCCAATCACACCTACCGATTACGTGGTGTTTCTAAATGGTGGGCCCCATGTAGCCTATTTGCTGCACCGGTCGGATCGGACGGTTGTGGCTAATCCAATCAAAGAAATGAACGTGGATTCAAGACATTGGTTGACTTGGTTGATTTTCTTTCCACTTTTTTGCTTTGCTGGCCGGGCCCACCATCCTCGGACGGTGGGAGATTGCAGATTACATTTCAAGTTGACCGTTGATTCTTGTAAGAGATTTAGTACGATCATAACCATTCAATAGGTGACCATCAAGTGGACATTTAAGAAGAAAGCATTCAACGATCCAAATTCAATAAACAAAAATTAATGGTTAAGATAGCCCGATCATTGTAATTTTCAGTTTATACATAGTCAATGATAGGGCCTGTAATTTGGACGGTCTAGATGGACCCATTTGTATGCCATGTGTACACTGTGGATGAGTTGCAATTGTTTCATAACGGGAGGAGACGCACACAGTACTTTTTCCGAAGAAACAGCAGTACCTTGCCAGAGGAGAAAAAAACTAAAAACCTTTGTTACTCTGGCAGAGTGTGATAGGTGATACGCATGCACTTCAAATTACATGCTAAATGCATACGTGGAAGATAATCGGTTCTTATTAAACTGTAGAAAATTATCGTTCTTACATAATATGTATCATGAATCAAAAGTTAGGCCTATTTGAATATTGGGTTGGTGGATACCTTTTGGACAGTTAAAAATGAAAATAATCCAGGAATTAAAGGTTAGGATTATTTAGCCAATCTGATGTTAGGAAAATGAATTAGAAAGGGCGGGTTAGAGAATTTAATCCATTTAATTTTGAGGAAATGGTGATCCCAAATGGACAATGTCCAAATCCATGATTATCAAGTGTCAAACTCTGTCAGAGTATTAAATAACTTCATGACACCAAATTTCTGAAGAATCTCCGGTTTCATTTCTGAGAAGCGGATTGTAGATTCCCTGACTGTCTGAACCTCTTCGTTCCTATAAATGAGTAGCGGTGATGCATGAATTCCATCCATGAATTGTATCTGATAGCCATCCACAAAATCAGGGGAGTGGATTGCGTCCTGCCCCCGGCAGGAGCTCTGTGGGGCCCACCTTGATGTATGGGTTTTATCCATGCTGTTCATCTATTTTTTCAGATCATTGTATGGCATGAACCCAAAAATGAGTTAGATCCAAGGTTCAAGTGGACCACACGGTGGGATTCAACTCCCACCATTAAAAAGTTCTTAGGCCACATAAGTTTTGGGTCAAGCTGCAATATGTGTTTTCCTAGGGTTTTCCCTTCATCCATGGCTATGTTAACCTGTGAACAGGTTGGATGGCAAATAAACATAATGGTGGGCCATAGGAAGGTTTTAATCGTGGTTTCATTATGAGTACTATCTCCTGTGTATGGTCCACTTGTGCCTTGGATATGCTCTTTTCAGCTCATACAGGAGTGTTTGATTTCCATTTACATTGTGTAAATACAATTAAATGAGTAATAATTACTTACATGTAATTCCAATACTTTTTATGATTATTTTTTTGTGCTAAAATCAATGCATGAATTTTTTTGTGGGGCCACTATGATACATGTGGCTTATCCATGCAGTTCATCCATTTTGCAAGGTGGATTTAGGGCATGAACCCAAAATTGAGGCAACTTCAGAGCTCAAGTGGACCACGCCACACAAAATAGTGGGTTGAATATCTACTGTTAAAAACCTTTTATGACTATAATTTTCTATAGTGTGGGTCACTTGAGCTTCGGATATACCTCATTCTTAAAGCTCATGCCCTAAAATGTTTCGATAAAATGGATAGACGGCATGGATATAGTTAGGAAAAATCGGCCTGCAGAAGCGAGAAATCAAACGAGATAATTACAATGATCAAGCAACGATCAACACATGCAAGAAAGCAATCCAATTTTACATGAAAAAACCCCTCACAAATAAAAAACCACAGCATTTATAAGAAATTACAGAAGAACACTCACCCGGATCACAGCCTACAAGATAAATCATAAGCTAACAAAGCTAATCCCCACATGAGAAGGACAAACACAACTCTTTCCCTCATCCCAAAGAACTTCAAGCTTTCTCATAGCTTTTTCTCTCACCCTATAACTCTCTCAACCCCTCACAAGTAAAAAACCACGGCAGTTATAAGAAATTACAGACGAACACTCATTCGGATCACAGCACACAAGAGAAATCCTAAGCTAACAAAGCTAATCCTCACATAAGAAGCACAAACACAGCCATTTCCATCATCCCATAGAACTCCAAGCTTTCCCATAGCTTTTCTCTCACCCTGGAACTCTCTCAACCCCTCGCAAGTAAAAAACCATGGTAGTTATAAGAAATTACAGAAGAACACTCACCTAGATTGTAACGACCCGAGATTTTTGACTCTCGTGTATAATACGACGGCCAAATTCCCAAGTAATTTATGGAATAACTAATTTGTCAAATAATAAAATATAGCATTCAAGCACAATGGCGGAAACAATTATCATCTTATTCTATCAAACTTACTACGTCATCATCTATGTTTAAATAAGGGAACCAACCAATATCCATATTGATTAATTAAAATACAAAACCATGTTTTCTCTTGAAGACTTATTACAATTCTACAAATGTATCAACTACTCAAAAGAAATATTTAATAAATGATAACATCAATTAAGTTTCTCTAACATCGTCATCCGCCATGTGAACGTAAGAACCATCGAACTCTTTTCCTTAAAAATCGGGTTCAATACCTGGATCTTCACCTGCATCACCTAAATTGTATTTGGGATAGCGTTAAACGCTATCATAGTGGGGAATATTTCCTCCAAGACAATCAAGAATAATAATAACGGTACAGAGTAAACGCAAGCAGTATATTATCATTGAATCAAATCAAAACAACCAACTAAAAATCTTTGTTAATGCGATGCATGGAATGCATGCTCTGGCTAAGGCACCCTGGCTAGAATCACAATCCATGAAGTGGGAGACTCCCTGTTACGACTTCATGCTAGCCACTAGTCACCAGAGGTTCCTGGGACGCACAAGCTCGTAGTTTAGCCCAACCACGTGAGAAACGGGACGCTCATAGCCCAAATCTACACGTGACAGTGTACGGGAGAAGTAGGACGCTCTAGCCTATTCTCAATTCCGTACACCCACATGGAGCCAAGTGAATGCATGACTTTAGTTTCACCTTTATTTAAGTGTTTTCGCATACAACCGATTTAAATAAAACTCAATGGTCACTATGGGGAGTCGCAAGCAACCCAGCATAGGCCGACAGCACGAGATTAGTGTCCATAGCACCAACTCCGGCTCATGAGAATTTGTATACCATTAGTGTCCACTCATTGTCCCATTTTATGATTTCATCATGTCCCAAAAAGCCAATGTTGTACATCATGACCAAATTCATTAAAATACCCATGTAATGTAAATGGATCTAATCAAGCATCATGTACATGTAAGGATCCATTGATAAACAAGCACTTCATTCTCTCAGTTAAGTCAAGAGATATTCTTCCATCATGGACACCTCTCATGGGTTCCATCTCTCTACATCGAATAATTTTACCAACTTAGGGACAAAGAGTATACAATAATGGGGTGTACATATGATGATCTTATACACATATTTCACATCACAATATGAAAACCAATGTTACTTGTAAAACATAGATTAAGGAAATAAGTGCATAGATTTCACAAAGATAAATAACACAAATACACATGCTTCTTAGTAAAAAATGTAAACAAGGAATCACATCATCATATAATGATATTCATTACAAATCCCACATTAAACTTCATGTTATATGGATAAGCAATTCAAAATGAAATAACTTCACATGCCACAAAAGAAACTTATGATAATCATAATATTATTAATGAAAGGCTTGAAGGAAAATCCTCACCTTATGATGGACTTAAAAGAAGAGGGTTGTAGAAGATCCTAGCCGCTGGAAAAATATGAGAAAGAACTCTCTTCTTCTTCTTCTTCTTCTTCTTCTTCTTCTTCTTCTTCTCTCTCTTTCTCTCTCTCTCTCTCTCTCTCTTTCTCTACGGCATGGAGGCTAGGGTTAGGAGAAGGATTTGGAGGTGCGTAGTAGAAATATGGAGAGGGATGTGTACGCGAGGTCTTGTGTAATAACTTCTTGAGGTGGGTTTCTCAAATCTCAATATTCGGATGATCTATGATCAATTCCAATCCGTTCATCTTATCAAGCTCGAAGAATAGAGTCAAAATACGTAAATCTCTTGATGATCCACATTCTAGATTGGCCGATCCTTGAAAATGGCCTGACGGGTGCTAAAATGGTCTTAATCTCAATTAACGGTCTACGCTTGATGATCAGGGCCCAAATTTTGAAAAAATATGTAGTCATGATAGGCAAACAATTGTACAAAATTTAGTAGTTGATTGATGGTGAGAAATGCCTAGATCTGAAATTTCAATTTTTGGCGGAAAAGGAAGGTGCTGGCTTTGTGGTTCAACGGTGTAGGATTATAGATCGGGGTCCAAACTTTGTGTAAACTCGTAGTCATATGAGTATAATAAGTGGTCCAAATTTGAGAAACGATTGATGGTGAGAAGTGGGTAAATTGAAAGGTTCAGATTTAAAAAGAGTTGGTAACTCGTTAATTTCTAAAACGGGATAACTTCGCGCATAAGAAAGATGCTTATCAAGGTGGGGCACTCAAATCACACTATTGGTCCATGATAAAGATGATCCAAGTCACTCATATGAAGGGAAATATTCGACTACGACTAACCATCTACTTTCCTCACTCGATGGACATGAAAATCAAGGGTTAAGGGGCTGATTTGACAATCGGACCACTTCTACTATGATTTAAGGGCTGAAATTTGATGTGTATGGTTAATATGTGCCCAAAAGCTTAAATCCAGGGTTTTACGTGAAAATGATCGTTAGAAACTATAATACTTAAAAATGACAACTTAACTTAAGTTTAACTAATGGCATTTTTGTAATTATTTGAAAAGTGTGTAATTTGAAATCTGATCTTTCTACGATGTTTATGGGATCATTCTAAGCAACTTTTGTAAAGGGTCCCCTATCGGATCTCCTACGGATGTCCCGCTATTCGCAAATCAACGGTAAATGTACGATAATTAATAAAAAAATAAATTAAAAATGAATTTTCAAAAACTTTCAAATAAATCTCGAAAATCTGGGGCGTTACAAACCACCCCCCTTAAAAACAAACTTCGTCCCCGAAGTTTCCTAAGCATCGTCGATAAAAGATTGAGGGCAATCTCAGTTTATGACTTCTCGTCTAACTTTCTGAACTATTCCGGGTCAGATGCGAACACAATCCACCCCCCTTAAAAATAAATCAATACTCGACATCTATTTTTACATGCTCCCCCAAATTTCTTTCCTATCATGCTTCCACTGCGCACTCTGATTCCTAGATGGTTCTGAATATATTGATTGGTCTCTCAAATCATTCAATCATCTAGCGCCCTAATATTTCTCAAGTTTGGGTGGGTGCTCTTATAGTTAAGGATCTAAGACGATTAGGGTTAGATAATTACAAAGGATGTTTGATCGATAATGTGATGACTGATTGGGAGTTTAGAGGATAGATCTGAGTATGATTAGGTTGGCATGATCGGATGGTCACTTGAATGAGTGGATAAACAAGCGGATAACAAAATGAATGAGATATCATCGACAGTTCTTTAATAGCTGAAAGTGCGACAGAAAGGTGAGGTTAGGGATACCGTATTCTAACTCTTTATAGGGTCTAAGTGACTAAGCTTCTACGTCCTAAGGTCGTCTATACATCTATCTTATTTTAGTCATCCAAAGAAAACAATCACACACATTCCAAGAGAATGCATAAAAGTCGTCCAGTTAGAACAAGGATGCGATTTGTATTGTGTCGACATCACGGGTGAACAGTTCAAGTAGATTCGGATCCGATACTTAGATCTTCTACTCGCATTTGAGCATTGAGTTCATTAGTATCCATTCGAAATTCCGAGTGTCGACCCTCGGGATTTGAACGAGGATCCAATCATTTACACAATATATTAGGTACGGTTCTGCCTTCCCGTGAGGCCAATTTAGTCTAACATTGTAGGGACTTTCATGTATCCTCCAACAAAGAAAACATCAACGAAGATCACATAAATTAAAATCCAACAATACAAAACATTAAAACCTTATGAGATCCTATTTACTTTCATCGTTAAACATGGTCGAAGATCTATGTGAGGGATTAGTAAATGGCATTTTATGGTTCCAATAATCTACTTTAAGTAAGAGGGTTGGGCCTAAAATTCGTAGGGATGTATGAGAATATGCTAGGAAGTATTTCTAAGGGTGCCATCTCACAATAACTAAGCCTAAACAAGGGGTTTAGAGGTTTTCAAAGCTAAGGAGGTAGGATAGTGTCGAATCTGGAACACAGGACTTATAAGCGCTCTTAGAATTTTATCTCTCAAACTGAACGTCATTTTTGCCTGAAATTTGGAGGGTAATCTGAAGGTTAGGTGAGAAATCACCCTAATTTTTCTCAGAATGAAATTCCTATGGTAAGATATGATTCTGACCTCTAAACGTCTAAAAAACGTAACAGTCCAGCAGTTTCCAGCGCATGATTTTCTCTACTAACAGAATTTTCACGATTTATATAGATGTGGGATTGATCTGAAATTTTATGAAAGTGTTGGGTAATGAGTTACAAATATGTATAAAAATTTTCAAAAATTTATCAATTCCAAAAATATAATTATTAGTGGTGACATTACCAAAGGGTCAGGAAATTTGTCCTAACAAAAACAATTCGAAATAAAATAGTTATCCTTAAAATTTGAGGGAGATAAATCCCACGACTCAGCGTAACGCTGATCTAAATATGATAAAATGATGAGAACTCTAAAACTTCTAGAAAAAGTGAGAATCCACTTCCCAAAAATCCTAAAATTTCATATTTTTACGGTCATCGGCTATCCTAAAGATTTTGAGGGGCCTATGTTTGAGTCTCTAAATTCATAACATCTCATGCATCCAATGGGGGATGAACCTAAGTGTTTTTGTTTCTATTTCATGGGAACCTAAGCCCTAAGGGATATTTATTATGAAAATGGTCGGGTTTCTAACCCAGAGGTCCCGATTGTTCTCTGATACCAACTGTAACGACCCGAGATTTTCGACTCTCGTGTATAATACGACGGCCAAATTCCCAAGTAATTTATGGAATAACTAATTTGTCAAATAATAAAATATAGCATTCAAGCACAATGGCGGAAACAATTATCATCTTATTCTATCAAACTTACTACGTCATCATCTATGTTTAAATAAGGGAACCAACCAATATCCATATTGATTAATTAAAATACAAAACCATGTTTTCTCTTGAAGACTTATTACAATTCTACAAATGTATCAACTACTCAAAAGAAATATTTAATAAATGATAACATCAATTAAGTTTCTCTAACATCGTCATCCGCCATGTGAACGTAAGAACCATCGAACTCTTTTCCTTAAAAATCGGGTTCAATACCTGGATCTTCACCTGCATCACCTAAATTGTATTTGGGATAGCGTTAAACACTATCATAGTGGGGAATATTTCCTCCAAGACAATCAAGAATAATAATAACGGTACAGAGTAAACGCAAGCAGTATATTATCATTGAATCAAATCAAAACAACCAACTAAAAATCTTTGTTAATGCGATGCATGGAATGCATGCTCTGGCTAAGGCACCCTGGCTAGAATCACAATCCATGAAGTGGGAGACTCCCTGTTACGACTTCATGCTAGCCACTAGTCACCAGAGGTTCCTGGGACGCACAAGCTCGTAGTTTAGCCCAACCACGTGAGAAACGGGACGCTCATAGCCCAAATCTACACGTGACAGTGTACGGGAGAAGTAGGACGCTCTAGCCTATTCTCAATTCCGTACACCCACATGGAGCCAAGTGAATGCATGACTTTAGTTTCACCTTTATTTAAGTGTTTTCGCATACAACCGATTTAAATAAAACTCAATGGTCACTATGGGGAGTCGCAAGCAACCCAGCATAGGCCGACAGCACGAGATTAGTGTCCATAGCACCAACTCCGGCTCATGAGAATTTGTATACCATTAGTGTCCACTCATTGTCCCATTTTATGATTTCATCATGTCCCAAAAAGCCAATGTTGTACATCATGACCAAATTCATTAAAATACCCATGTAATGTAAATGGATCTAATCAAGCATCATGTACATGTAAGGATCCATTGATAAACAAGCACTTCATTCTCTCAGTTAAGTCAAGAGATATTCTTCCATCATGGACACCTCTCATGGGTTCCATCTCTCTACATCGAATAATTTTACCAACTTAGGGACAAAGAGTATACAATAATGGGGTGTACATATGATGATCTTATACACATATTTCACATCACAATATGAAAACCAATGTTACTTGTAAAACATAGATTAAGGAAATAAGTGCATAGATTTCACAAAGATAAATAACACAAATACACATGCTTCTTAGTAAAAAATGTAAACAAGGAATCACATCATCATATAATGATATTCATTACAAATCCCACATTAAACTTCATGTTATATGGATAAGCAATTCAAAATGAAATAACTTCACATGCCACAAAAGAAACTTATGATAATCATAATATTATTAATGAAAGGCTTGAAGGAAAATCCTCACCTTATGATGGACTTAAAAGAAGAGGGTTGTAGAAGATCCTAGCCGCTGGAAAAATATGAGAAAGAACTCTCTTCTTCTTCTTCTTCTTCTTCTTCTTCTTCTTCTTCTCTCTCTCTCTCTCTCTCTCTCTCTCTCTCTCTCTTTCTCTACGGCATGGAGGCTAGGGTTAGGAGAAGGATTTGGAGGTGCGTAGTAGAAATATGGAGAGGGATGTGTACGCGAGGTCTTGTGTAATAACTTCTTGAGGTGGGTTTCTCAAATCTCAATATTCGGATGATCTATGATCAATTCCAATCCGTTCATCTTATCAAGCTCGAAGAATAGAGTCAAAATACGTAAATCTCTTGATGATCCACATTCTAGATTGGCCGATCCTTGAAAATGGCCTGACGGGTGCTAAAATGGTCTTAATCTCAATTAACGGTCTACGCTTGATGATCAGGGCCCAAATTTTGAAAAAATATGTAGTCATGATAGGCAAACAATTGTACAAAATTTAGTAGTTGATTGATGGTGAGAAATGCCTAGATCTGAAATTTCAATTTTTGGCGGAAAAGGAAGGTGCTGGCTTTGTGGTTCAACGGTGTAGGATTATAGATCGGGGTCCAAACTTTGTGTAAACTCGTAGTCATATGAGTATAATAAGTGGTCCAAATTTGAGAAACGATTGATGGTGAGAAGTGGGTAAATTGAAAGGTTCAGATTTAAAAAGAGTTGGTAACTCGTTAATTTCTAAAACGGGATAACTTCGCGCATAAGAAAGATGCTTATCAAGGTGGGGCACTCAAATCACACTATTGGTCCATGATAAAGATGATCCAAGTCACTCATATGAAGGGAAATATTCGACTACGACTAACCATCTACTTTCCTCACTCGATGGACATGAAAATCAAGGGTTAAGGGGCTGATTTGACAATCGGACCACTTCTACTATGATTTAAGGGCTGAAATTTGATGTGTATGGTTAATATGTGCCCAAAAGCTTAAATCCAGGGTTTTACGTGAAAATGATCGTTAGAAACTATAATACTTAAAAATGACAACTTAACTTAAGTTTAACTAATGGCATTTTTGTAATTATTTGAAAAGTGTGTAATTTGAAATCTGATCTTTCTACGATGTTTATGGGATCATTCTAAGCAACTTTTGTAAAGGGTCCCCTATCGGATCTCCTGCGGATGTCCCGCTATTCGCAAATCAACGGTAAATGTACGATAATTAATAAAAAATAAATTAAAAATGAATTTTCAAAAACTTTCAAATAAATCTCGAAAATCTGGGGCGTTACATAGATCATAGCCTATAAGAGAAATCCTAAGCTAACAAAGCTAATCCCCACAAGAGAAAGACAAACACAGCCCTCTCCCTCATCCTAGAGAACTCCAAGCTTTCCCATAACTTTTTCTCCCACCCGAGAACTTTCTCAATCCCTTGCTTACGCATCTAAGATACTCGGCCCCTTTGGCGGTAACCCTAATCCCGCATTACACCCCTTTAAATAGGCAACAAATAGGAATTAGAAATATCTTACGCAAAATCGTGTAAAATTACCGACATAGTCGGGTGCCCGAACCCACCGTCGATCGCCCAAACCCCCTCAAAATTGTTCAGGGAGCTCCTTGTATCATATCTGAGGTAGTCGGTAGCTCGACCACCCTGATCAATCTCTCGATGGCCCTGTCCAGCATAGATTTGAGTCACTCGATTCCAACAATCTCCATTGTGACGAAAATCTTCATGTCGCACCTCGCCATACTCGATCACCTATCCTTCATCTCTATTTCATCTTCATCATAGCTCCACTGCTTCTCGTGCCTTCACTGACTCTATCCCTGCACTTTCACGCCCCTTGCTCTTCTCATGTGGCCCTTGGGCACTTGCCACATACAAGCAACTATGGATTCTACTACCAATCCCGCAGCTCTACCATGAATAGTGTTCCCTGATCAACTTGTAAAAATTGTCGCACCTTCGTACCTTCATCATCACGAGTGCCCCCTTTGTTACTTTATAATACCGATCATGACCGATGAACTAGATTAAGATATTGGCTTTCTAATCTATCTTCTTTAACTCTTCTTCTTTCATAGACTTTAGTCGCTTGCCATTTTTTTCTTTCACAAAATCCTTCTCTATGTTGAATCCCACGCCTGACGTCATTAAAACTTCGTCTCAGATTTCGATCTACCTCCCAATGTTAAATCGACTCACGGAAGCAAGACATCAACAGAGATAATCAGAATGATCAAGCAACAATCAACACACGCAAGAAATCAATTTGATTTTACATGGAAAAAACACTCACAGGTAAAAAACTACGACACAAAGTGATCACTATGAATCAAAAGTTACAAGAGATTAGAAAAGAACACTCACCCAGATCACAGCCCACAGGAGAAATCCTAAGCTAACAAAGTTAATGCCCACATGAGAAGGACAAACACAGCCATTTTCCTCATCCTAGAAAACTTCAAGCTTTTCCTTAGCTTTTTCTCTCATCCTAGAACTCTCTCAATCTCTTGCTTACACATCTAGGATACTCGGCCCATTTGGCGGCAACCCTAATCCCGCATTATAAACTTTTAAATAGGCAACAAACTGGAAATAAAAACATCTTATGCAAAACCGCGTAAAATCATTGATACAGTCGGTCACCAGGTCGGGCGCCCGAACCCCTCAAAATTGTCTAAAGAGTTCGTTGTACCGAATCCGGGTAAGGCCGGGCGCCCGACCCTATCCAACATAGATTTGAGCCACCTAATTCAACAAAAATGTCACAAAGATCACAGTGGGGCCCACAAATTTATAGCGATCCTTTTTTAACGTTTTTACAAGGAGTAAATCCTATTAAATAGAAGTAAACTGTAATAATTACCTATTTGCATCTATTTACTAGCATTTACCCGTTGAAAATAAAAAACAAACACGCCCAATGACATGAAAAATGGATGAATGAAGTGGATAAAACCTATACATCATGTTGGGCCCACAAAGCCCTTACCTAAACCAATTTTCGTCCGGGAGAGGTAGGACAAAATACAAGAGGGTTAAAAAATAATCATTACTTTCCTAAGTGGAGTCACATTAACTTTTTGATTTTTCAATTATAGTAGTAAATTTAAAATGATAATAATCGGTTGCTCTTGTGCATCCAAAAGTTACTGTGAAAATTGTGGTTGCATAAGTTTAAAAATGTAATGATTTCAATTTACTTCACTAACTTTTATAAGTATATTTTACTCTCAATGCACGGAACATAATTCCTATTTACACAAACACTTGCAAATTATAATATAATGATTTATTTACTATGCATTTCGTAGGAAATTAAAAAACTAAATGGGCCTTAATTACCTTTTGCAATTTACATTCGTAATCTACTGGATGCTAACAACTCAGTAATTAATTAAAATCACCAAATTGTGTTTGACAACCTCTATATAAAAGAGAAGCGAGTCTTATGACTTTAACCTGCAAATCAGTGGTAATTGACAATCACGTGAAATAAAATTACATGATTTTACTATGATTTAAAAAATGTCTTTTTATTGGATTTCATGTAAATTGGATTCCAATTCACATCAAGCATACTCCTTCCAAACATTCAAACATACTCTTTTTTAATTCACATATGATTAATTAGTAAAATGTAAGATATATTCGAGCTTTCAAAAGTAACAATGGAGACATTGGGTATGTGTGGACCCTCGCCGTTCCGCGCTCCCGTACGAACGTTCTCCATTTCCTTTCGGAAAAAGAAGAAGAGGTGTGTGCGCGCGAATCGTTGTTTGTGCCACTGGCTTGCCTCGTTCTCGAGAGCTTTGTTTGGTTGTCGTGTTAAGCTGGATGTGTTTAGATAGATCAGAGTCACTACTAGCCAGTTACTTCGAATCTACAGTCGGCTAGACCCCGTAGAAACGTTAGAGAAATGAATCCGAAGATTTCTTCCTCTAAAATGACTCCTTTTGATTTGCGGCCAAAGATTCGAGGTAAGGGATCACGATTACAGGATGGGAAGAGGTTAAGCACCCCACACACTGCCCGTACCGAAGTACGGTCTCTACTTCACAGAATCGAATCTAACACTTGAAAGTTTGTTTTAATCCTCGTATATTCTCATAGATGACATGATGCATGAATGCAGGTTTGAACAGTAAAAGTTTCTGATAGGCAGGTTTCCATTAACAGGCAAGCCCAGAGCATACGCTCGAACTGACAGGTGCTTTATGCGAGATGTATGCTGTGTGTTTGAATAATCAAAGTGCTCGTAGTGACTAATGTATGAATGCAGGTCTGAACAGTAAGAGTTTCTGATGGGCAGATTTCCATTAACAGGCAAGCCCAGAGCATACGCTCGAACTGACAGGTGCTTTATGCGATATGCATGTCGTGTGTTTGAATAATCAAAGTGCTTGTAGTGAAGCAGGGGGGTTGGAAGAAAAGTAAATGTTGCACTTATGCTAAATGAAAATGAGATGATGTTGGTAAAAGAATAGCTGGATGGACGGAGGTGTGGCAAGGATTGACTTCGAGTGGCTGGATCAAGACTTGGATGGCTTGGGAGACCTAGACCAGTGGTCAGGCTGGGCTGAACTAGGGCTAGACTCTCCTCAATCGGGCTCTCCTTGGTGGAGGAATGGGCTAAAGGGTGGAGAGACAGATTGCACTCGGGCTAGATGGCTTCGGAGGGATTAGATGTTGAAATGAAAAGGGGAGGGAGGTATTTATAGCAGCGGGCAATGGCAGAACCCGTAAATAATTTTGGGCGGCCCCACGGACGCTCCTCGGTGATTTGACTCAGTACGTTGACTCGGCGATTTGACTCAATAGGTTGACTCAGCGATTTGACTCGACGGGTTGACTCAGCGGGTTGACTCGGTGATTTGACTCAGCGAGTTGACTTAGTGAGTTTGACTTTTTTAGGATTTTTTGATTGGTTTTTCTTATGGGAGTTTTTCAGGCTGATGTTTAGGGGTGAGTTGGGCTATGGATTGAGGCTTACAAGGATGAGTTTGGCTGAGTTTGGACATGGGATTTGGGGGTATGGTCCTCCATTCATCCAGCTATCTCTACCAACAGTGTAGCCGAAGGTGGGGTGTCTACAGTATGGAATGCAAACCCTAAGAACTTCCGGAAGGAAACGGGTGGGTTGTCCTTATCTTCTAAGTTAGGTGCCCATCAATATGAAGGTATACATCAAAAGTTAGAAGTGAAGGCACGCTAGTGCCTATTTGGGCTGGAAATGGGTAATGGCAGTCAAAGTGGCAGTTTTATAATCAGAGAATGTAATGATTACAATGTACTTTATAAAAATAGGTAAAGTAGACTATAATCATTTCATTTTTCATTATTAACTATTATTTTTACGGTGACATCTCAAGGTGAAAAAATGTTGTAAAATCATCATTACAATCAAATATAAGTGATGTCACTACACAATTATAAGAGTAAATAATCATTACTCATTTACCGTCACTAGCGGTCTATGAAGTTCGAATGTTTGTGACATGCATCCAAATTTATCTCATTTCAGATAGATTTTGCATTTTTATATAATGGTATGATAAATAATGAGAGTAGATTAGGTGAGGGCAAAGATGGTATGATCCTAACATGATGAGAAACCACCATTGTCAGAGATAATAGCTTGTCATGTTTACGAGATGGAGTGGTTTGGACGCTGCATTATTATAGATAGATGTGGATTGCGTGGTGAAATCAGCACACCACATAGCTACATGGTGTAAGGACTTTCTAAGGCCCGCCATGGTGTATTTGTTCTATCCATGATGCTCATCCATTTTGCTAGCTCATTTTAGGGTGTGAGCTCAAAATTGAAGCATATTTAAAGCTGAAGTTGCTCACATCACACCACATGAAACGATAGCTGTTGAAAACTTCTTAAGGGCCACAATTATAAGAATAAATAATCACTACTCATTTACCACCATATATCACTGTAATTGAAAAACCAAACAACCCTAAATGTACAATATAGATTCTATACGCACATCACGGGTGGGCCAATCTTCCTACTGATATGACATCAACTTCTATGGGCCCTGCCATGATGTATGTGTTATATCCACACCGTCCATTCATTTGGCTAGATCATTTTAGGTCACGAGCCAAAGAATGAGTCAGATCCAAAGCTCAAGTAGACCCCATCAAAGAAAACAGTGGGGATTGAATGCCTACTATTAAAAACTTCTTGGGGGCCACAGAAGTTTTCGATCAAGCTTATATTTATATTTTCCCTTCGTCCATATCTGTGTTAACTTATTAACAGGTTGGATCTCGAAAAATATCATGGTGGGCATGAGGAAGGTTTCAATGATGGGCGTCACTGTCTCTATTGTTTTATGTGGTGAGTCCACTTGAGCTTTGGATCTACCTCATTCTTTGGCTCATGACCAAAAATAATATCTCAAAATAGATGAACGGTGTGGATACAACACATACATGATGGTGGACCCACAGAACTTGGTGACATCACTTCAATAGTTATGTGGCGTTGGGTTCACCACACAATCTGCATCCTTCATGTGAGCCTAACAACAAATAGCTGCCCAGTAAGACTCCATGGGCCCACCGTGATGTAGACTTAAACGTGTGAAAGATCCGAGGGTCTCTTTAGACAAGTCCAACTTTTTTTTTTTAGATTGGCCAAAGGAAAAGCATTTTGGTCTCTTCATTATGTGGGCCACACTCATACATGAGACATGGAATTGATGAACGGTCCACATTAAACTTACAGTGGTAGTTTACATAGTGAGATAAACGACTAGGATTTTGAAGCATGATAAGTAACAACTAGATCTCTTTTGATAAATGGATTGGATGTTTTACACGTTCTCCAATTTCACACGTGAAAGAATGGAGTGTGGGAAAAAAAAGTACACTCACTCACCGTTCCCTATAAAATCCTAGAAAAGACGAAATCCTTGCGACGAACAATCATTTGTTACAAGGAACCGGACAGTGTCTATTCTACATGTAGGGACCACCTTGTTGCATACGTAAATCTACTCCATACATTAGGTGAAAACCCCGTACATAAATCTACTATGTACATTAGGTGAAAACTCCAATTTTTAATATTAAGTATGACAGAAAAATCAGCATCAGATAATTTTTTTAATATTCACTTCATCCACACCTAATTAACGGATTACACACATCATGGTGCCCCATGTGTTTTGTCCACACCATCCATCTATGAATGTGAGATTTATGAACAAGTTGGATAGAAAATAAATTGCGTTCATCATAGATCCTCACTCATCTTTGTGGGAGATGTATTTTCGCTAGAGGAGTGCACTCCATTACTACCTCCACTCGCCACGTTGATATTACTTCATGTCATTTTCGTACGTCTATCTCCAAGTTGGCCTCATGTCCCCATGAGTTTCTCTCTCCATATCATTACTCATATCGAGATTGCTAGCATAAAATGTGGGCCCCTTTTGTCCCTTGTGACTTTCACTTTCTCTTTCTCTCTCTTATTTTCCTTCTTTCTTCTCCCCTTATGCCTGGACTGTGTTTGCTTTTTTTTTTTTTTTAGGTGTTCACTCTACTTATTATATCTTTTCAGGCTTTACCCTAGGTAAGTAATAAAAGAGTATTCCTCACTTGCTTTTCAATATATATATATATATATATATATATATATATATATATATATATATATATATATATATATATATATATATATATATATTAGTGTGAGTTCATTATAAATGTTTTCTCTTCACGATTCAATCAAATGGGTTCACATGTGTGAGTGATGTGTTAAGTGCTAAATATTACATATTTATCCCCAATTTCACATCATATTTATGTGCATAAGTATGTTAATAAGATTTAATTAGAGGTATTATCTATGTGCAGAGAATATTAGAAAGATCGAGTTAATTTGGAGCAATTCATGAGATTTAAAGTCCAAGAGATAATAATTAAGCATGTGGAAGAGTCGAGGGAAATCGTTGAGTCATGTTTGAAGAGAAGTAGAAAGATAAAGAAATAAATTAAAAGAGCAGAAAATGCTAGAAAACTCAAAATCCAGAGTTGAAAGGCTAGACAGTCAAAATCCAGAAATTCAAAAAAATGGCCCCAGAGTTTGTTCGGTGCACTGAAGTATACTCAGTTGAACCGAAGGTTGCTAGACTGACCAATTCGGTGCACCGAAGAAATCATTGGTGCATCGAAGGCCACTGGATAGAGAGGTTCAATTGCACCAAGAAGACTTCGGTGGACCGTGCAAACATAAATTTAAAGAACAATTTTACAAAAATTAGTGAAATTTTCAAGAAGTACTAAAGTCAGTCGAATTTTTCTGTTTAAAGGAGTGCTCTACACATCATAATCATCATTCTAGGGTTTGGGGGGAGAGGAGAGAGAGAGAGAGAGAGAGAGAGAGAGAGAGAGAGAGTGGAGGTGGAGCTTCATCAGTGGCGTTCTTCTTCCCTGTTCTTCTGTTCTAGTTTGTTTTTCTTTTATTTTAAAGATAGTTATGTCTAGCTAATCTCTTAGTTAAAGCTAATGGATGAAATTTCTAGTTAATCTCAACATTTAATTTGATTTAATTCATACTTTGAATTTCGTGATGAATGATTAATGAATGGATTTGAATTTACTTTTAAAGCTTTAGGTTGTTTATTTCTGGATTTGTTATGAACCTTCAATGAATGCTTTAACTTAACAATTGCTTAACTTGATTAGAGAATGAATCAATTTATAAAATCTCTTAATCTATTGTAGACTTTGGGAATAATAGATGCTTGAATTCCTTGATATTGATGTCCGAGTGTTTCATGAGAGAATCATTCAGTTAAAGTTCATATCTTTGTTGGATTGTTGAATTGTGGTTTAACAAAATTATATTTCGATTGAATAAAATAAGACTTCGATTCCAATTGAGTTATAAAAGATGAATTGAACTCTACGTTGTGATTATTGGAAGTGGATTCCTAGATTCTTAGTGTTTTAATTTGATTAATTTTTCCTTCTTCTATTCACTACTGGATTCTATATTTTAATAAAAGCTAGATCATATTGTGTCATTAACCACTCCATAATTCCCATGGGCGATCTCGGTCTCATCGAGTTGTTACTACATTGCAGCCTTGCACTTGGGTTTATCAACCATCAGGTTCAATAATGAGAGCTCGGATTAAATTTTCGTGTGCAATTATTATGCTCGAGTGTGCCAGAATTTGTCTAACTCAAGGGTTGATTGAATTGTTAATGCCCCATACATTGAGACGGATAGATTGAAGACTAGACACTGGATCCAAAGTCCTCTCGGCCATTGATATTGTACTCCGTGTTTAGGTGATTTTTGAAAGGGTAGGAGGTTAACCCTTCCGAATGAGATCTTTTTGCCTTCTGACAATAGACGTGAGTCTATGAACTTAAAGACTTGTGTCTTTCAACGTGATTCGTTATTGAAGTTTAACAGTAAAAATAAAGGTAGAAGATATAAGTTGAATGTGTTCTTTTATTAATGATTTTTATAATAATGGCACTCATGGTCGGCTTGAAGGACGATGATCCGTTCGTTGCCCAATCGAGACTGAACTTCATATTGGGACGATCGTGATATGCGGGATAGACATTTGTTCATTGCTCGATCGGAACCGGGCATTGTGATGAGATGGCCGATGGATGGCGGATAGTACCAGTCTCCGTGGCAAGACAATCGGTGAGGTGATAACCTGTTCGTGGTCTTGATCGAAACCAAGCACATGGTGAGATGGTCGTGATTCAATTATATATTCATCATTTGGTGTGAGCCAGATTTCGTGGCGAGATAGTTGACGGAATCAACTAGCACGTCGCAAAAAAGCCTCATAGCCTTCCGTTCAAAAACTGAGTGATCTTCCTTGCGATCCAACGGGATGCCATGAATGAAAAGTGGAGAGTTAAACTAATAATTAACAACTAAGGGCCCTATGCTATACTGAGCAGCAATGAGGCTAAAATAAAATAAAAGGATAAACGTCCATGGTGGATGGGAAAGTAAAGACAGGTTTGGTTGTAATGGTGCGAGGCCCCGAACTCTTCTTCAGTTGCTGCTTTTATAAGCTTCTGAAGACAAATGACCTTCCGTAGTCTTCAGCATCGTAAAAGATCTGAATGTTCAGTTGTGCAAATCTCATTGATTCTTCCACGTCATGGTAGCTTTTCACGTATTGCCACATGTATAAGAGAGACTCTTACTTCAAATTGTGTGTTGATCATAGTCCTCACATCTTTAAACTCCCTTATCAGAAGGTTGTTGAAGTCCTTACATCACTTGGGTTTACAATCCATAGAAGTTACTTTTGGAAAAACTATAACATTTAATGCTAGATAGAGATCTTCTTTGATAGAATACTAGCATTTAATGTTTTGAGAGAGAGAGAGAGAGAGAGAGAGAGAGAGAGAGAGAGAGAGAGACTTGCTTTAATGAGACTCTTACTCATCTTGAAAGTCATCTACACCAAATGTGGCATGGCTACCAGTGGCGTGTTCTGGATCATTTGATTTGTGCCAACATGTGATGACATCTCATTAGTCCATGTAAGCATGTAAAAAATGAGTATAAACATTAAAAAAGTTTCAATAGATGTCATTATTTTGATTATTTCCTATTTTATTTTCAACTTGATTTTTATATATGCTTTAATTTCAATTTTGGACTCATGCCTTAAAAGAGCCGGTAAAATAATTGAATAGAGCAGATATAATGCATACATCATGGTTAACCGTGATGTATGCATTATCTCTACTTTGTTCATTTGTTTTACCAACTCATTTTAAGGCATGAGTCCAAAAGTTAGGGATGCAATTTTTGTCCTAACTTGCCTAGATGGACCCGATCTTAGTAAGAACTCTATGGGAGCTCATGTAATGTATTTGTTTCATCCATACTGTCCATTCATTTTACCCTATCGTTTTAGGTGTAAAATATATGAACAGAGTAGGTATAATGCATAGATCACGATTAACCCACGGAGCATATGAAGTCCTTAGTCATGCCTCAGTGATAGACTCACACAAGAGTTTCAACAAGAGGTCATCGGTTTGATTACCCATTGTGGTATAAAAAAAGCCACTAGTGTGAGTGTGTGGGTGTACGTTTAAAAAAAAAGAAAGAAAAAAGAAACATAGCATATGGCTACACACATGAATGTTGACGTGTCTTAGAATGGGACGCATACCGTGCAGTCACATGCTCTATGGGTTAACCGTGATGTATGCATTATATTCACTTTGTTCATCTATTTTACCAGCTCATTTTTCGGCAAGAGTCCAAAAGTTAGGGCTGTAGGGTGTGCCCTACCCTGCCATCATGGACTTAGTAGGAACTCTGTGGGGCTCATAATCTATGTGTTTTTATCTATATTGTCTATCCATTTTGCCCTATTGTTGTACTAAAAGCCCAAAAACAAGCTGAATCCAAAGTTCAAGTGTACCACACCATGAGAACAGATGGGATTGAAGGCCTACCATTGAAAACTTATTAAGGGCCACAAAAGTTCATGATCAAGTAAATATTATGTCTTTCCCTTAGAAGGCAAATAAACATCTTGGTGGGACTTAGGAGGGTTTTAGCAGTGGCACCATAATTGCCACGCTTCTTATAGTATCACCTAGACTTAGAGCTGTACGCTAAGCCAACTCTAGCTCGGCTCAAACCATCGAGTTGGAATAGCATGCTCGGCTTGATTTAGTTAAGCTTTCGAGCTAATTTCAAGCTTAGATAAGCTCAAAATTTGAATTAGCCTAGCCTAAAAATTCCGGTGGCCTGATCTTAGAAATGGAACGGGCGGAGTGGATAAACAAATACATCACGGTGGGCCCCTCCACAGCTCGGTTTTTATAGCGTCCATACTGAGGAAGTACGCAATCCGCTTCCACATAATGGGGCTTATGATCCCGTGGCCCACTTTTTTTAGCCGTCTGATGTTGGGGATGACCCATCAAAAGAGCGCGTGCGTTTTTTTATCTTGGTACTCTCTCCTAACACGTGCCAAATTCATACGTGTGAAAGATCCAAGCGTGTCTTTTGACAGGTCTAACTTTTTGGCTCTTGGCCAAAGGAAAAGCATGTTGGTCTCCTCATTTTGTGCGCCACACTCATACATGAGAAATGAAATGGTTAGACGGTCCATATCAAAACTTACAAGGGTCACGAACATGGTGAGATGAACGACTTGGATTTTGAAGAATAGTAGTGTAAGCGCTTGAACGCTATTAATTAAAGGTTTGGATATTTCACACGCTCTCCAATTTGACACGTGCAAGGCAGAGTACGAAAAAAGTTCACTCGCTCGACTCCAACGTGGTTCGCCAGAAAATCTTAGAAGAGACGTAATCTTTGCATTTCTCAAGGACACTGCCAGTCACAATCATTCGTTGAATGGGAAATCGGATTGCTCAGGACGCTCTTATCGTACTGGGTAAACTCAGTTGGGCCCACTGTAAATGTATCTGGTTTATCTACACCGTCCATCCGTTTTAAAAGATCATTTAAGTGGTTGAAACCAAAATTGAAGCATATCCAAAACTCAGGTGGACCATACCACAGGAAACAGTGGGTATAATGATTTCCACCGTTGAAACCTTTCTAGGGCCCGCAGTGATGTTTATTTGTCATCCAAACTGTTCACAAGATTAAGGAGACATTGATGAAGGGAAAAAACAAATATCAGCTTGATCCAAAACTTCCGTGGTCCATTAGAATTTTTCAATGGTACACGTTCAATTCACATTGTTTTCTGTGGTGTGGTCCACCTAAGATTTTTCTATGCTTCATTTTTCTTCTCAAGCCATAAAATTATCTTTTAAAATGGATGAACGAAGTGGATAAAACACATAAATCACGGTGGACCCCGCATAAGCAATCCGTTTCCGTTGAAAGGGTCCACACTCTATCTACAGCACCTGTTTTAAGTAGGGTCCACCATGTTGCATGTGTAAATCTAATCCGTACATCAGGTGAAAACCCTTATTTTAACCGTATATACTAAATATCAGTACGATAGATAACTCTTGTGGGTCACACAAATGGGAACAATGTAAAATTACTCATAAAATCTCTATGTTCACTCTGTTTGGCCCATCTAAGTTTTGGATCCAAATTTTTTTTTAATATTCACTTTACCATTACGATTTACACATGATTAACGGTTACGATGAGAGATACCAAATAATGGTGGCCCCATACACAACCATCCCCATTTTCCCTATGGTGTGGCTAACCTGAGCCGTTGATAAGGCTGAGTCTTTGAATCATCTCATAAGAGTTACTGTAGAAAATGATAGACGGAGTAGATTTTTCATTTACAATATGGTGGACCCCACAGTGCTTGGGTGTTTTACGTAGACGATTCCGGTCACCGGTCCAGGGTCATTCTTCCTTCTGTAGCCCGCGCGATATTGTTAATTCGTAGACCGCTAGTTAGGCCATCCGTATGAATGATCTGAACCGTTAACGTTTCAGGACCTGCAGTATGGGTCGCAACAAATGATTGTATTCATTCGATCGTTGGATAGAAAAATAGAACAGTAAACGGTTCGATTTTTGAATCGTTACGAGTTCTCTTCAGTAGTCCGCGGACTACCTGCTTACTTCACAAGTAGTGTGCGTGGGGCCCATCAGGATGTAGGTATAGAATCCAACTCAGCCCATCATGAAGTTGGACCGTCTAAAAATCAGATCGAACCAACCATTATACGGCCACAGAGTGAATTTGGAGGTTTTTGGATGGCTGTCCATTGCTTTCCTGGTTGGGCCCCACATATGTTAGCATTACGTGAGCCAAACAATAATGGTGGGACACAACAAAATCATGCCTAAAAAACATTAGGTGGGGGCACAACTTAAGCAATTTAGACCATTTGATCATGCTCAGGTCAGATTGATGACATTTCTTTGTGTAATTTAGACCATTTGATACTTCTTGTCATGGCTAGCCATTTGACATCCACCGATCTCCCAGTTAGAATCATAAGTTTGGATTATAATCCATGTCAAGAGGGTGTTGGTGGAGACTTCAAAACCTGAGTTTGGGCCAACCGGTCTAATTTCGCCCTCTGCAGGTAGTATAGTCACTGGATATATTTTGGGCATCTAGTTTAGTCGGCCGATTGGTATATTGATTTTTTTAGAGGCAAAACAGATCGATTCATGGCAGATATTACTACTCTTTTAGCTCTATTCGACTGATTGACACGTTTATGTGATTGATTATCTTGTGGTGATTGTTTAATTCTCTATTATACTTGTGCTAACTGGTAATTTCAACATTAGACCTCCGGTTTAAGTATAGGATTTGAGGTGCGTGTCATGTACAGTAACTGACGCATCCATGCACAAGGGCTGTGGTCCAAATACCATCATTCTCCCACGGTAGAGACAGAACCGGAATATGGAATACAGAGTATGCCATGCTGTAGATGAAAATCCAAACCGTCCATAACAATAGTACCATTATTTTCACCGTACAAAAAAAATGCGAACCGTTTGAATTTTGTCTCCATCTGATTTTTGTATCTTCTCCTCTGATGGAGAGAGTGGATTTTACATAAAAACCACAAATGATGGGCCCCGCATACTTGGGTGTTAGAGGAAGACACTCCAGTCTCCAACAATTTAGACCATTTGATCATGCCCAGGTCAGATTGATGACATTTCTTTATGTAATTTAGACCATTTGATACTTCTTGTCATGGCTGTCCATTTGATATCCACGGGTTGGCCAATTAGAATCATAAGTTTGGATTATAATCCGCGTCAAGAGGGTGTTGGTGGAGACTTCAAAACCTGCTAATACACGGTTGGACAATTTAGGTCGACCGGTCTAATTTAGCCTTGGGCAGGCAGTATAAACAGATCGATTTATGGCAGATGCTACTAACTGTTTTAGATATATTCAACTGATTGGTACTTTTGTATGATTGATTGTCTCGTGGTAATTGTTTAACTGTCCACTGTGATTATGCTAAATCTCAACAGTAGACCTACTGTTTGGGGTTTGGGATTTGAAGTGCGTGTCATGTACACCAACGGAAGCATCCATAGACCAGGGCTGTGGACCACATACCATCATTCTCCGACCGTAGAGACAGAACCGGAATACACGGAATACTGAGTACGCCATGTTGTAGATGAAAATCCAGACCGTCCATCATAATAGAACCATTATTTTCACTGTACAAAAAAAAAAAAAAAATACGAACCGTCTGAATTTTGTCTGGATCTGATTTTTGTATCTTCTCCTCTGATGGGGAGAGTGGATTTTACATAAAAACCATAAATGATGGGCCCCGCATGCTTGGGTGTTAGAGGGAGACAGTCCTGTCTCCATCATACACGTGGTAGGTGTAAGCTTAATCTGTACACCTGACTGCAGACCAGACATGAAATGATAGCAATTGGATAAGTTGAGACCCACTTTAAAAGTGGTCCACCCATACCATGCCACGTGTACGGATGAGATGGGTCTTTACCCGGGATCTAGTTGGTCTCCAAACTAGATATGGAATGCATCTACCTCTCTGTCCACCTGCAACGATATGGAGCTATCCCAACTGTCGGTCAGCGGTGTGGGTCCCTACGGTTGAGTGATCCACACTGCTTGTCTAGTGGGCCAGCTGTGTGGGTCCCACGGTTGAGTGATCCACACCGCTTGTCTAGTATGCCAGTCCCAAAAGTTTTTCAGATTTTGAAGGGCCGTAGACATTGGATCCCTGGCCATTTATTTCCGAACCGCCACCTGAATTTCTTTCAGTAGCCGTCTATTTGTGGATGATAAAACGAAGGGTTAGGATTGTTCTCTCGCCAAGATGGTTGGAGAATGAAAGATTGGATGCTGTTGCCCATCAAATCAAGTGCCAGCCGCCTAGACCGCTGGATCATTAGCCCCACGGGCGAGGATTAGGTGGGGCTCACCTCGATGGATGTGTTGCATATCCATGCCGTCCATCCGTTTTGCCATCTCATTTTAGGGAATGGTCCCAAAAATGAGGCAGATCCATATCACAGGTGGATATATAACACATACATTGAGGTAGGCCCCACAGTTAATTGATACTCTGGAAGAGTGTGATGGATGATATGCAGGCATTGAAAAATTACTTACAAATTGCACGCTTTGAATAATAATAATTCCATTCGAGATGTCCAAATTATGGTCCCACTTTTATCTGATTACAGGATTGATGTATAGTTATTATTGGAAGGTAAAAAAATTAAGAATAACCATGGTCCTATTTCAACGGTTAGGATTGCTATTCTAATCTGATTCGGATTAAGGACTTTTGAGTTAGTGACAATGGACTCCGCAGTTAATCAGCACTGCATATCAAGTGTCATAGGCAACCAGAGTATCAAATAGTCAACTCTACGGCAAATTTTATTTTATTTTTCTGGCCATGGCCCATCCACGCCGCATAGATGTGGATGCATCTTAGGATTGACAATACCCCCAGAAACTCTCCTATCATAAGATCCGAGCAATCCAATCCGCCATTAGCAAATTGACAATTGGAGCCAACGGATCCACATCCAATGATTAAGGTGGAAAACGTTTTTAATGCATCCACCGTTGATGGTGGGACCCACATCATAAATGCTCTGTATTGACTCCAAAGGCCTGTCCACCCATATTCCCATTGATCTAAACATTACATTGAGCCTTAGGAAAAAGGGCTTGGATATGTGTTGAGTGATCCACACTGCTTGTCTAGTGGGCCAGCTGTGTGGGTCCCACGGTTGAGTGATCCACACCGCTTGTTTAGTGGGCCAGCTGTGTGGGTCCCATGGTTGAGTGATCCACACCACTTGTCTAGTGGTCCAGTCCCAAAAGTTTTTCAGATTTTGAAGGGCCGTAGACATTGGACCCCTGGCCATTTTTTCCACGGAATATCGACCGCCACCTGAATTTCTTTCAGTAGCCGTCTCTTTGTGGATGATAAAACGAAGGGTTAGGATTGTTCTCTAGCCAAGATTGTTGGAGAATGGAAGATCGATGCTGTTGCCCATTAAATCAAGTGACCAACAGCCTAGACCGCTGGATCATTAGCCCCACGGGCGCGGATTAGGTGGGGCGCACCTCGATGGATGTGTTGCATATCCACGCCGTTCATCCGTTTTGCCATCTCATTTTAGGGAATGGTCCCAAAAATGAGGCAGATGCATATCACAGGTGGATATACAACACATACATCGAGGTAGGCCCCACAGTCAGGGCCTCATCAGCTGTTACCCCCCTGCATCACCCAGTTAATTGATATTATGGAAAAGTGTGATGGATGATATGCAGGCACTGAAAAATCATTTACAAATTGCACACTTAGAATAATAGTAATTCCAATCAAGATGTCCAAATTATGGGTCCCAATTTTATCTTATTACTGGATTGATGTATGGTTATTATTGGAAGGTTAAAAAATTAAGAATAACCATAGGTCCTATTTCAACAAACAAGTGTCCATGAATCAACTGCTAGGATTGCTATTCTAATCTAATTCGGAATCAGGACTTTTGAGTTAGTGACAATGGAATCCACAATTAATCAGCACTGCATATCAAGTGTCATAGACAGCCAGAGTATCAAATAGTCAGTTCTACGGCAAATTTTGTTTTATTTTATTTTTCTGGCCATGGCCCATCCACGCCGTATAGATGTGGATGCATCTTAGGATTGGCAATACCCCCAAAAACTCTCCTATCAGAAGATCTGATCAATCCAATCCGCCAGTAGAAAATTCACAATTGGAGCCAACCGATCCACATCCAATGATTAAGGTGGAAAACGTTTTTAATGCATCCATCGTCGATGGTGGGACCCACATCATAAATGCTCTGTTTTGACACCAAAGGCCTGTCCACCCATATTCCCATTGATCTAAGCCATTGATCAGATGTTAGCAACGGCAAGGATTCGTGATCCAATCTTCCAATTAACTAAAGTGGGGCAAATCAATCAACGGTTATGATCAAGCAAAATCTTTTTACACTAAAAAATAAAAATAAAAAAGAAAATCTAATCTAAAGCTAAGCTATTCTAAAAAACCAAAATTAAAAATTAAAAAAAGAACGATATTTTTCGTTCGCCATTTTACCTTTTTGCCCCTGGAAATTTTACCTTCTTCCCAAACTACCCTTTCCGTCCTCATCCGGCCAAGCTCGAGAAGCAGCTCTCGCTCCTGGCGAGAATCGCGGCTCGCCTGGAGCTGTCCTCTCCTCCTTCCCTCCTCGGGCTGTTGGGAGTCGATCTCATCCCTCCACGTGGCGAGTCCAGGCTCCTCCTCAGGACCTGCCGTACGGCCGATATCAGGTGCTGCGTCGGATTCAGCGGCGCTGACGGACTGAACTTCTTGCAGAACGTCACGTGCCGGTTCAACGCCTCCTCCATCCCGATACGACGCGCCGATCTATTGATCTCGTACTTCACGGCCTCGGCGCAGAGGCCGCAGATCCAACGGCCCTGATGCCGTTCCCGGATTCGGGAGATGTAAGCCGGCGTGCACTCCTCCGTCAGGCCACAGCAATCGCATTTCGCAGACAGGACCTCGATCTGGCCGTTGGTTGTCATCTTGACGGCTGAGGATTGAGTTTGAGAATCAGGCGCCGTGATAGCCATCGGATCGGATAGCACCGTCGCCGACATTGATCCAACGCCTAGAATAAAAAAGATAGATTTATTTTTTTTCAATTTTCAATTCTATTCTCAATTACCTTATGATGCTCGACCGAATAAAGTTGGGTCTGTTCGATCTTTACGTTATCTGGACGATTCTTCTTGTGGGGCCCAGCATTGGTGGACCATCCTGCAAAAATCTCCTCAATTCTCCTCAATTGGAGGATCTGAACCGTCCCATTAATACCAAGGAACGGTCACTCCAGCAATCTGGATTCACCATTAGGGAATATCTGCAGTTCATGGTGGGGCCCACTAGATGAACGGAACGGATATCAGAAAAGTGTGACTGTCGCCGGCCGAGCATTCTATAGTGAAAGTGTACCTTCTGAGATCCAGTACGTTCATCTGGTGGGCCCGAACCCGAATGGCCCTTCCCCAACAAAAAAATCTCAATAAAACAATCAGAAAGACTCGCTCTTCATTACCGAAGGGAAATAACAACGAGGGCCCCAATTTTCTTCGCCCGAGCATCATAAGCAAACCAGAGTAAAAAAAAAACAGAGGAAGCGAGCTTGTGATCTTTTGAGCTTTTACCGTTTCAGCTTCAGCAATCTCGACTTAAAAAAGAGAAAACGCGATTCGAAAGGATTGCGATTTCTATCGCTCCTTCTCCCAAACGGTCGCTGTAACTCCTCCCGCCTCGACTCTTTCTGCAATCACCACCGAAAGACGATCCCAACCGACCAAAGACATCTCACGAATCCCGATACAGGAGAAAGAGAAGAAGAGAAGGTTCTCGATCTCTTTCCCCAAAAAATCGGCGATTTATAAAAAAAAGAAACTCCAAACGAGAAAGTCTCGGGAAATCGATTTTTTCCTATTTCTGAGAAAAATCGATTTTCCTTCCTTTTTGTAACGTAGCAGAGCAGCTTCCCTCCAATCATTTGTATCTTCCGCGACCGCTGTAATTGGATCCACGTCAGCAAATACGCTGGCAATTAAGAGAAAAGATTCAGTACTCTGAAAGAATGAGATAGTTCATACACATGCACTTAAAAATTCTATATGTGGAACTAAAATTAATTAGCTGATTCAATGGTCGAGATGAAAGTTTAGCCAAATGGCCGAATAAAGCAAACGACTGTCCTGTATCTGAGGTTAAGATTGTTCAACCAATTCGATTTTCTGAATATTTATTATATCCAGTGGCTCCCACAGTTTGAGTTGAGTTGATTTACGCCACGTGTCCGAGTTGGGAGTGCAAGTGTATCAACCATCACACTCTGGCGGAGTATCAAATCACTCTCCGGCAATTAATGCTGGCCGTAGATAAATGGAAAGTGCCAGCTGTCTGCATTATCGCAATTTCCGGGTCGAGCATAGCGGTTTGCTACAATACTTCCCAACGTATTATTCTACAATACGTCGAGACTACAGTCGTTCGATCTGGGTTACGTTGCAATTATCAGAACCGTTTATATGATAGGAATCGCCTTGTTTGGTGTACGCAAAGAATCGAATTCTAGATTAGAATATTTGGACACTTTATTCATTCTACCGTGCCTGATTAACGGTTGTTTAATGTCCGAGAATCGAAGATTTATCATCTTTAAGTCTTTAAGATTTTCTTGGAATCGTCCATCAGCTGTGTATGTCGTCGTATTAACGGTTTGGATCATCGAACATGACTCCGACTTCTGTGGCAATGATCCTGACGTATTCTACAAATGTACGTTGGTGACGAACAGTAGCAGAACTCTTACCACTGTTGCGACTCGGATCAGAGCGTGTGGCCGGCTATGGGCCCACAAGGTGCGATTGTCCGATGATCTGAACCGTCAATATTCTTGTTACTACCGGTAATATACAATAATTCCATAATCTTAATTCATTGATGATCCAGAAATTTGGTTTTTAGAGTTGAATGTGGCGATTGAAAATTTAATTTTCATTGTTCTGTATTCATCTATTGACGGCTAGGATCATCAGATCAATTTCATTATGAACTACTTACCTATCGATGGTAGGATCAGTTAGCTGGACGGTCCGATTGATTAGCCACTCTAGGAATTATATGGTAGAGATATGGCTATACCACGGTCCCGATTCTACCCGCACTACACTACCGTATCAGTAAGCTAAGAATCTTAGTCGCGCATGGTAACTTCCCTTTTGTTTGAAACAGAGGGAAGTTTAGGCACCGATTCAGTAAGATCGGGACAATGGGGTCCACCTTGATGCATGTGTTGTATATCCACTCCGTGCATCCGTTTTTCCAGCTCATTATATGACGTGGTCCCAGAACTGAAGAAGATCTAAATCCCAGTGTGGACTACACCGTAGGAAACAGTGGTGATTGATTTGAACACCTACCATTAAAAACTTTCTAGGACCCACCGTAATTTTTATTTCCATCCAACCTGTTGATAAGCTAAGAAAGATCTGTATGAAGGTAAAATACAAATATCATCTTGATCCAAAACTTGTGGCCTACAATAAATTTGTAATTGTCAATAACTACTTTTTTTGTGTTGTGGTCTACCTGATATTTGGATCTGCCTTAGTTTTCGGACCACACACTAAAATGAGCTGGAAAAACAGACGGACGGTGTGGATATATAAAATATACATCAAGGTGGGCTCCACACGTTCACGACCGGACCGAACTCGATCGGATCCGAACCTGACTGCATCCGCGCCCGAGTTGTACTTGTACGGGGGGGAGTTATTTGATACTCTGGCGGAGCACGACTTTCCATACACAGGGAGTAAGTTAGCATACATTTATCATGAATTTACTCAAAATAAACCGACTAAATTGAGAAACTCAACGAGTATAAGCTTAATTACCAAAATCATATTGGGTGGACAATCCTATCCTTTGATTCTTGGACACTTATTTATTGAAACAGGACCGTTGGATATCTTCACATATCAAACCGTTCGATAAAGTTAGGTTTGAATTAGTTGCATGCCACGCATGCCACTTCAAAGTACCAGTATATCATCCATCACACTCTACCAGAGTATCAAAGTTTCACTACTTTCGAGATCGGCTTACTTGCGAGCCTACAGTGATATTTGCTAGAATACCTCTATATGGTTAAAGTCCCCAACGTACCCTAGTATAATACGTCGGGATGTATTCCAGCAAGCCTCTCTACAAGAGCAGATGTAGGGAGCGGATTAGGTGCGGCCCTCACCGTGGGGCCCACCTTGATGGATGTCTTATATATCCATGCCGTCCATCCGTTTTTCCAGATCATTTTAGATTATGATCCCAAAAATGAAGAAGATCGAACTCTCTGGTGGATCATACTATAGGAAACAGTGGTGATTGAATATTGTACCATTAAAAAATTCCTAGGGACCACCGTAATATTTATTTTCCATCCAACCGGTTGATAAGGTCACGTAAGCCTGGATGAAGGGGGAAAATAAATATAAGCTTGATCCAAAACTATCGTGGCAGATTAATGGTCAATCAACACTGATTCCTATGGCATGGTCCATCTGAGAATTGGATAGGATTCATTCTTAGGCTCATGGCCTAAAATGATCTGAAAAAACGGATGGACGGAGTGGATATAGAATACATATATCAAGGTGGGCCACACCATCTTGGGTGAGGCTGGGCCTGCACTTAATCAGCTCTGGTGGATGTCATGTAGTCAGTCCGCGAATACACAGGCGAATATTTTACATGGACAGTGAGAAATAGCCGGTGACTGTACGGCAGTCTTCCCTGGCGTTCGGAGCTCCCGCTTCAAACAATGTTCGAGACTGGCTGTCGCCGGTTACCCGGCGTGTGAAACTACGGAAACTGCCATTCTCGCTCGTGACGCTGTCTTTACTGGAGAAATTTTGGGCTTAGTCCATCGTGTTTGGACATTGTATGGTACATATGCTACGGCTGCACCGTATTATTGGTTATTTTCACAATGATCCGAGCCCGTTCATCCGATTTTTCGTCCCATAATTAAGTTTTCCTTGATATAAATGTCTCGAATTAGGGTCTCGGATCAATGAACTTCTCTGTTGTATTTATGACCCTTTTTGTTTCTGACGGTGGCCACTTTGCACCTTAACCATTGGAACGTGCCAACCAGGTTAGTCTGTGGGATATCTGAGCGGTGCATAAGGTGGTCCCCATTGTGAAGATGACCATACACAGCTGGCATGATTTGAAACTGTCCACTCTTTTCTTTTTTAGGATGGCCCACCTGAAGAATTTACCACACTAAATTCTGTGCATGTTCATACTCTTCAGGCCCACTTACACCACTAGTTCTGCCGCGAAACATGCCAGATTGACACGTGTACAGATTGGATCGGGTGGCTCCAGCAAATATCCTATTGTAGTCCATTACCCGATTATTAGACCCGACTACCTGATGAGTACTTACCAAGATATGATATTCTTATGGCTAACGGGCGCCGAAAGTAACCCAGATCAGACATGCCGTGAAAGGAAAATGATCAACGGTCGAAATTTAATTGGAAAATATCACATGGTTAAGATTGCCCGATTAATATATTGCCACTCTATGTTTGATGCCCATGCGTGGCCCATCTAGTGATCAGATTGGACTGGATTCTGAGATATGCAATCTCCAGAGTGAGGATGTCCTGATGAACGGCTCTGATGCCACACATGTTCGTCGTTTCAGGTGTTCTACAAAGTTCACTTACAAAGTACATATCCAGCGAGTGCGCATGCAGAACTCTGTGGAAAGCAAAAATATAAATTACTCTGCGCGCATGTGTAAGTCCCATTCGGGTCCACATGTAAAGATCCATTGATCAGAACGGTCCATCCTCTGTCCAGCCCTAACATTGGTCTATGAATCTAAAATCACGAGAGAAAAATGATCCAGACGACTGATTTCTAGAAAATACACGGTCCTGATCATCGGGCCAGGGATCCCCAATGAAACGACGCGCGCTTGGAATCCTGAATCGCGACGCATACAAAACTGACTCCTCCGAGATTATGGCTTGTGAAACTTACGGGGGAAATGATACCTTGGTACATGGAGATTACGTGTATGAGATCCAGACCGTTCATCTTTCGGGGTCCTGCCATTGATGAGGAACCCCTAAAAAATTTCACTGTCAGTATGATTCTGATTAGTGTTCGGAGGACTTCTGCTATCCAAACGCGTGGAACGGTCTGGATCATATGAAATTGTGAGTTTTTCGAGCTAGGGCTGAAACCATGTGGTCCACAAATAAACAGTCCTGATTTCAGACACGTGTGCCACGAGGAGAGAGAGTTCTGGTTGTCTGACGTGCATTCGAGTATCGCACGGGATCTTCTATTTTGCTACTTTCAGCCGTGAATACCCATGACCAAAACATAAGCAACCCACGAGTGCCGTTGTGGCCCACGTGTATCTGATCCGATCTGTTCATCAGGTGGACCACTTTTTGAATTTTCCCTAACTCTAATAATCAGGTTTTTCCTCTTTTAATAGAGCTACACACGTAGGATGAATGTGGACTGTATATGATCAATTTTAAGAATTCATTTCCTAAATGTGTGGCCCACCTTAGAATACTGATTTTTTTTTCGTGGAATAGTACAGTGACATTGGACCAGAACTAATGAACGGCCTGGATCTCACACGAGTAAGCCAGTATAGCACATAAGGAGCGCTTGATTATGGGTCTTGAGGATGGCCAACTTCAAGAAAGGTTTCTTTAGATAGGGACGAATCAGAGGTAGTTCTCAGATGCTCGAGCTGAAGTGGGGCCCACACACGTGTAACAAAAGCTAATGACATCACATCCTTAAGGTCCCCTCTTTTCGACAAATGAAGAAACCAAGCGGATTGCCTGGTGACCCGGTAAGTGGGGCCCACCGTGATGTATGCGTTTTATCCACAGTCGTCTATCCGTTTTTGCCAGCTCATGTTAGGGCATGAACTAAAAATTGAGCTAGATCTACCGTTGAACACTTCTTGGGATGGGCCCTAGGAAGGTTTCAACGGTAGGCGTCATTGTCCTCTATCCTCGCTGATTTCTTTGGTGTGGTCCACTTGAGCTTCGGATCTGCCTCATTTTTTTAATCATGATCTAAAATGAGCGGCAAAAACGTATGGACGGCGTGGATATCTTGGTGGCCCCAATGAGTGACTGGGTTAACAGGCAATCCGCGTCCATGAAGAGAAGAACTTAAATTGATTTGAGCATTCTTACTTCCAAGTAATTTTTATTCGACCGTTCATTTAATGGCCACACATCAGAGAATAATAATATAATTATCCGACGTGAATATCATAGTATCAACCGTCAATCATTGCGGACACAGTTTTAACAGTTTGGATTGAACTTAGATGCATGACACGTGTACAGACGCTGTCCGCATGAGTATCAAGATTCGTAATCTACTGGATGTTGTTGTTCCCAAATGGAAGAAGAAAGGGAAACTTTACATCTGTAAACCTCTGGTTTGACCGACCAGCCTAAAATAGACCTCCCAAAACTTAACTTTACCATTCTAAACTTCAATTGTACGGACATACTTTTCAGACCAAAATACCCTCGGTGAATTTCACCTAAGTGATCAGTCACAGGTGAAATTCACCTTATGCTCTAGGGGTATTTGTTCGTCTGAGCAAATATGTTCGTAGTGGTTGAAGTTTAGAATGAGAAAGTAAAGTTTTTAGAGGTCTACTTTAGCTAGTTGGTCAAACCTAAGGTTTATAGATATAAATTTCTCTAGCCACATAAATCTGCTTCTTATATTTTTTTTTTCTTTTTTCTTTTCCTCGAATTAGCTGTTATTAAGTGGGTGTTACCCTAACTGTGTGGGCCCACTTTGTTGTAATTTTTTGTATATCCACGCGTTCATATGTTTTTTCATCTCATTTTAGAACGTGATTTCAAATCATAAAAAGATACAAAAAGAGTGATGAATAACCATTAAAACATTTTTTGTTGCAAAAAGAATCTGATGTACAAAAGTCTTGGATAAATCTGATATTTCCAATTTACCTTAAAAACAATCTTCTTGATATTATCAAAAGTTTTGGTTGCAAATAAACATTAAGAAAACGTTACGATGGGCCTTCGGAATTTTTAATGGTGAGACACTCAATCAATACTGTTTACTATGGTGTGGTCCACCTGAGATTTTGATCTATATGAATTTTGTTACTACATCCTAAAATAGTCGGAATAAACAGATGGACGGCGTGGATATACATAAAATCATAAAAATGGGCCCCACGATATGGGTAACACCCACCAAACTGTTACCCGGGTAACACCTAATTCGCTTCCCTTTTCTAAATATTGAGCTATTTTATACTCTGAAGGAGCGTGATGGTTGATACATATGCACTCAAAGATATTCCACGTGGCATGCATAAACTCAAATCAAACCATCCAAATTTTGGAAACAGCTGTAGACAGGCCATCCTCAAATGTTCAGATATATCAAACGATCATAATCTCTGATTGATGGTTATATCTGTTGCTGGTAGAAAAAGACCTACATTTCTTCAAGGGCTCTCAATGGGTCAGATCTGGATTGGATCCAGTTGGATCCGCCTCCAAGTCTATACATCTGTAAACGGATTCGGATCGGATTCGGATCCAACTCGGATCCAAAAGGTGATATCCATATCTGATCCATTTATAAATTGTTAGATTCATTTCTGATCCAAAATCCATATAACCATCGGATTCAGGTGGGATCTAGGTCAGAATCCACCATATTACAAATCTAAAAAAATATATGATATAAAATATATAATGTAATATATTTAATTTAGTAGAAAAATGATGTAAATCCTATAGCCGACATGGCCTAAAATAATTTGTAAAATGGATGGTCAGCATGAATATTACATATACAGGAAGGTGACAATGAGTAGGATCTTAATCGGATTCGGATCGAACTCCGATATGTTCCTGTGAATCCAAATCCAGTCCATTTAAGTATTCGGACCTATTTTAAGATCCAAATCCAGTCCATTTAAGTATTCGAACCTATTTTAAGATCCAAATCCGGTCCATTTAACTAATCGAACCTATTTTAAGATCCAAATCCGCATTGTACGGATTCGCTGGATCTCGGATCTGACCTGCTCCATTGAGAGCCCTAATTTCTTCTGTAACCTCATCAGGTCACTATAAGTTTTGTAACTTTCCATTATAGACCCCATTCAGTTAGCTACAATCCTACAATAGGGTGATGTAAGAGAAATGCTCCAGTGCTCCTGATTTCATTAGATCATTTGCACAATCCAGCAAATCAATCTCAACCCTCCATTCAAAGGCTACCATGCAAAATGGATTATCCAATCCATCCTTGATTGGGCCTTAATTTTTGTAGTCATCCTTGGTCCATGCAATGGATTCGTTGGTTATGATTGCCTCTAGCGTCATAAACAATCCATGATGTCCCGAGCGCATAGATTGATCAACTTACTTATTGCACCTGAATCTAAACCGTTGGTTTTAAAGGCTATTAATTAAATGATTAAGATAGTTAAATTAGTCTGATATTTGAATGTTAATTTATAAAATAAATATTAAATGCATTTAACTGTCTACATTAATTAATTCACACGATTCAATCATGACTGATTGAACAACGGATGCACGCCTTGGCATTGTCTCATATGCAACATGGATGCAAGATGAATGCTTGGACCCAAACCTTGCTTTCAACCATTTTCTTGGAGTAGACCGTACAAAAGAAACCCATGTTATTTTGACGGTCCACATCTATGATTGTGATGGGCAATTTGGAGCCATTCATGTTAGCATGATGTAATGTCACATTCATCTTTCCTTTTAGTAGAGAATATTTTTTTTATTATTATAATCAACTTAAATAAAAGTTTTAAAATTTACAACAAAAAAAAAAAAAAGCCCACACCACAGGCAAAGAATAGTAAAAAAATAAAAACCGCCCACGGAATGTTAATTTAGAAGAGAACTCATCCCAGCCATGTAAATGGTGGGCCTCACCATCAGATCGCCCATCGGGTTTCCACACCTGATATGGACGGTAGAGATAATGTGGGGCTATCCTCTGATTCTGATGGTGTGCCCTATTTGATGAGTGGATTGACCTTATTTTTGAGATAGTGGAAATTAAGGGTGGAGCCCACCGTTTCTTAGAGTTGGATGTCACTCAAAAGATGCATGCTAACTCAGTACACACTAGATGGACTCCGATTGCATGGTAACTGTAACGCCCCCACAAACACTGTACAGATATTGTCCGCTCTGGGCACGCACGCGCGCCCGCACGATTTTGGTTCCGGGGTTTCCCCCACCCTCAGGGCAGCCTGGCTGTGGTCCGAGCGTGGGTTGCATCCGGGTTCCCGTTGGGGATTGGTCGGGCTTCGAAAATAGCGCTCCAGTTGGTAGGGCCTGGGTAAGGTTAATCCCACATCGGAAGGATGAGCGCCTTGATTCTGGGCTATATGTGCGGTTCTCACCTTCCCTGTTCAGAGGCCTTTTGGGGGAAACCCCGGAACCAAAACCGTGCGGGCGCGCATGCGTGCCCAGAGCGGACAATATCTGTACAGTGTTTGTGGGGGCGTTACAGTAACCCAACACCACGTGGCAGGATTTGGTTGGGCTAGATGCTGCTGTCAGATGTGGATGTGGTAGAGTAACAACTTTCAAACGAGTATGGATCCTCTGTGTGGCCATCTTTGACACAATCACGTGGCCCAATCAAATCCCACAGGTATCCCAAGGCCAACAAGCTATGTGATTTCCAAGCCGTCCATCAGTTATCATACTGCAAGAAACAGTGATCATCTTACTGTGGGGCCCACCTTAATACATGTATTGTATATCCAAGCCGTCCATCAGTGATCATACTGCAAGAAACAGTGGTGGTTGAATGCTCCCCTATTAAAAACTTCCTAGGACCCCACCCTAATGTTTCTGTAATGTTTATTTGCCATCCAATCCGTTGATAAGGTCACACATCTAGATGAAGGAAAAAAGAAAAAAAATATCAACTTAATTCAAAACTTTTGTAGCCCACAAAAAGATTATTTTAATGGTCAATCGCCCACTGTTTCCTATGGTATGGTCCACCTGAGATTTAGATCTGCTTTATTTAGGGCTAATGCCCTAAAATAATAAATAATATGGAAAAAAGGATGGATGACGTGGATATACAACAAATACATCAAGGTGGGCCCCACCTAATCTGCTCCCGTAGTTTTGGGACGCGGTTTGGCTAGTGACGCAGCCACTAGCCAGGTGGCTAGTTGTGGGTGCTCTGTGGGGCCCACTATGATGTATGTGTTCTATCTATGCCGTCCATCCATTTTTACATATCATTTTAGGGCTTGAACCAAAACATTAGGCAGATCTAAATCTCAGGTCGACCACACCACAGGAAAACATGTGGTGATTAAATGTCCACCATTAAAAAATTCCTGGGGCCCACTGTAATGTTTATTTGACATCCAACTTGTTGACTAGGTCATACAGACATGGATAAAGAGAAAAAAAATATATATATAATTTTGATCCAAAACTTTTATGGGCCCTAATAAGTTGTTAATGGTGGAAGTTCAATCAACACTGTGTGGTCCACTTGAGATTTGGATCTAGCTCATTTTTGTATTCATATCATAAAATTATCTGAAATAATCGATGGACGGAGTGGATGAAACACAAACATCATGTTGGGGCCCACAGAGCACCGAACACTAGCCATTGGCTAGTGGCAGGGTTACTAGCCAATCCATTTCCGTTTTGGGTCACCATGCAATCCGCTTCCACATCAGATAGGCGGCCTATTTAAGAGTCATGCGCCGGGCTTGGTCCTGTCATACACGGCCCTAACAAAAAGTTATGAGTTATAATTGGCCTAGTAGCATTAGGACACTTAAATAGTTTAGTCAATTGATCTAGGCCGTCCATTATGTCCAACACACATTTCATATGAGGTACCATGCAAATATCACACAGATCTGATTATCTAAACCACACCGCAGGAAACAGAGATGAGTAACCATTAAAAGCTTCTATGGGCCACGAAAGTTTTGGATCAAGCTGACATTTGTTTCATTGGGTGAATTCATCCAGGTCTATGTAAACTTATCATAGGTTGGATGGCAAATAAATATTATGATAGACCCTAAGAAGTTTTTAATGGTGGGCATTCAATCACTACTCTTTCCTATAGTGTGGTCCACTTGCGATTTGGATCTGCTTAAATTTTAGTCTCATGCACTAAAATGAAAAACAACCATTCATTTCTAAGTTAGTGGACCTTTAATCTCTATAAATAGCCATTCGCTTCCCTTATTTCATCATTCAACTGTCCAAACACACACGTATACATACATACATACACACACACATACAAGAGAGAAATGTGTTCCATGAAAAGAGTAGCAGTAGTTCTCATAGTTATGGTGGTGATGTTCACTGACGTGCTACCAGAAGTGCCTGCCTAAATGCTTGAAAGTGCCACGTGTCACACGTGCCCAGTGTCAGGTGCAGTGCAAGGATGTGTGCCATAAATATTACGGTGAGGACAGGAAGTAGAATGACAGAAATTAACAATAGTCAACCACACTAATTAGTAGCCGTTCTTTGTCAGTGATCAGGGCCAAACTTTTATTTGGACATCATCAGTTCAAATGCATACTTATGGCTTCTCTTTCTTTCTTTTCTCTCCCATCCATTCATTGTAAAATAATTTCCATGATTGCCATTTTTAGCCATTTAATTTCAGTTACATGTATGTTATATGGATAAATGAAAATATATTTGTATTAAGCTTTTATTTTATTATAATTTTTCAATACTTTGGAAATTTTGTACAAGTCAGCTCATGCATTAAGTAGGTGTGCCATGATATTAGAAGAAAGTGTTGGAATTGAATTCAGGTCACATGCACATGTACTATGTGTGTGTATGCATATCGGGCGTGTCAAAGCTAATAGTGGCTCAACTCAAATAAATGCCTTATGACTCCTAGATACCGAAATAGTTAGATTAGGACCAGATCTGTACAGATCACTCTAACTACTTAACCATCAATTGTACGAATCAAGCCATTTGTGATGGGGGGATTTGTTTCCCAAAGGAGTTCTTTTTGCCTTTGGACAAATCACTTTCTAGTAAGTGTGTGATAGCATGCAACATGCAACAATAGAAGAATATAGTTGAAAAGAATAAAACTAGGTTGAAGTCGATCGATTAAACAAATGGGCTTTAACTACACTAAGCCTAAAAGTTAAAAATGAATAAGAAAGGAAAAGCATAATTGATGACAATTTGTTCGTAATGAAATGATTATTGAGAATGACTTTATATTCATAGTAAGAAGGTTATCAAGCACAAAAGCTGAATCACTTGCTCAATTAGTTTGACAGCTGGATGGCCATTTAAAATGACAATCTGTTCACCACAAAGTTGAGCTTGATTATGTGAGATAATCATGTCTTATAGGAAGGGGTAGATGTTTGTTTGTCACACAGCTAGCTTTGTATATGGACAATTGTTATGGCAACTACCCATTCATCACGTAAGACCAAGTTCCCTAGCTAGAGAGCTAATGGCATGTTAATCTTAGATAGTCCGTTCGTCGCATGGTTGGGTTTTGTGTCAAGATGGTCGTTGGGAAACAACAGTTTATTTGTTACCTCGCACAATTAAGTAGCATAAGAAAGTTGGACATTGTTTAGGCGATCGACTATTCGACATTCAGTGGTATACCTTAGCGGCACTAAGGTCACAATAAGTCTTTGTTTCGTGGTGTGATAGTAATGGAGATGACTATCCCTTCGTTGTTTAGAACTTGACTCCACGTGTGTGGACAACGGAACCCCGAATGGGGACCGACTCGCGTGAGTGTTCCATGGGTTTTGCCTCTTTCGAGGGCTTTTTAGATTCTGGTATGAGTTGAAAGGTGTTAGATTAGACTGAGATTTTCACTAGCCAATTACTTTATCTCTATAGTCAGCTAGACCCTATAAAAACGTTAAAAAAAAAGATTTGAAGATTCTCAACTCTAAAATGACTATTGATCTACGGTTAGAGATTCGAAGTAAGGGATCGTAGTTATAGAAAAGGAAGATGTTAGTCACCCACTCTACATGTACAAATGTACGGTCTCTACTTCACAAGATCTTACTTACTCCTGAAGGTTGGGATTAGTTCTCGTGTACTATTGATGAAATATTGTGTTTGATGCTTTGTTCAATGCAATGCTATTGTCCAGTTGAAGATTAGTTGGATAAATCCACCCTAACTACTCACTTGCTGTGCGTGAAACCAATCGATTCAAATTTTTTATGAGCAGGATCCGACTATGTTGGCAAGTCATAGAGCATACGTTTGAATCGATCGAGTGATGAGTATGTGATGCAATATTGATGGATGTGATAAGCAGGAGGGTTGAGAAGAGAATGAGTGTTGCGTAATGCTAATGCCAGGACTAGATGGAGTTGACTATGGATCGAATGGTTGGATTGATGGTTGTGTCACATAGGCTAGATCGAGTGGCTTGGATTAGGACTTAAATAGCTCAAGAGCTTGGACTCTGGCTAGACTAGGCTACACTAAGACTAGACTTTTCCTCTCTCAAGCTCATTCTTCTAGGTGGAGGGATGGAGATGAGTAGCCAAGGGTGTACATGAGGGACTCTTGGGGCCATGAGTTGTGGATGATGGGAAGGAATGCAATGTTTGAAATGAAAAGGGAAGGGGGCATTTTATAGCTTCCCAATGCCTGGCTTTCTTGCAATTCGAGCAAACTTCAGGGTTGCAAAGGGATTGGATGGCTTGGATTTAAGATCGCCACGTGGCAATATCTCATTAGTTGGTAAGGAAGGTAAAGTTGTAAATATAGGTAAAGGGAAAGGGTACCGGAGGTAGTCTAGAAAGCCATACAAATAGAGGGGAGAAAAGGCGGAGCCACACCTGTGTGGGGGACTCCTAGCTAGGCAAGAGCCCTGCCACGTGGCAGGTGACCCCTGGGAGCCTCTCATTGTTAGCTTAGGCTTTTTCCTTGGTAGGTGGGTTCTCCCACACATGTGCCTCCTTACTTTGTAGATAGTTATTTTATTGTACTCTGAACTTTCCTCTGCGATTGGGCTTTGGACTTGGTTGGGCTTAAGCCCAGTTTAGGTTCAGCTAGGTGAGTTAACTAGGTAAATGGACTTAGATGGGTTGACCGGGTGAGTTAACTCAGTGAGTTAACTCATTGGATATGTTTTAGGTTTTTAGTTTTAGGGTTGAAGATTAGGGTAGGATTAGGTTTTGGATTAAATTTTGAATTAGGGGTTAAGATTAGGGTTTAAGATTAGGTTTTAGATTAGGGTTTTGGATTTAGGGTTTAAGATAGGTTTCAGTTTAGGTTAGGGCTTAAAATTAGGGTTTAGGTTTAGGGTTTTGGATTTAGGGTTTAGGTTGGGGATTGGTTTAAGGGTTTTGGATTAGGGATTGGTTTTAGGGTTTAGGTTAGGGATTGGTTTAGGGTTTGGATAGGGTTTGGGCTTCGACCATACATTTAACTGTTCATTTAAATCATCGATATCTTATCAACCTAGGGTGGGGTCTCTACACTGTGTAAGGCTATCATAGAACGATTACCTATTCGTCATTCAACGAGACATTATGGCAAAGCAATTTTAATTAAATGGTGACCTATTTATAACTTAGTCGAACTTTGTGGCAAGGTGATTGAATAGAATCTCTAAGCATGTGGAATGATGGCCCAGCTAGCCGTCAATTCAAGACCTAGAGATCTTCCTAAGTTTATTGATATGATCGCAAACTTAAGGTGTTTAACTGCCTTATTATAATCTACTCAATCTGGACTGATATGACAGCATTATGCTAGCTTAACAGTGAAGGAGTTAGATCAAAGAATAATAATAAGAAGATATCCATTGTTGGGCTCATCTTTTGCTTCTTAGGACGTGGTCTAGGCCAGGCCAGTCCACAACTCAAGTGGGCTATACCATATTACAAGGAACAATGAGAAAATGGGAACACCCACCATTGAGACATTCTAAGGCCCACTATAATTTCTATATTACATCTAACCATTTATAAGGTGAGTCCCCCAAATATGAAAATAATAATAATAATAATAATAATAATAATAATAATATAGACAACCCACCTAAAACAAGGTTAAACTACTCTTCCGACCTCGATTGAGCTTCAATAAAATCATCCCTTAGAAATTTAAGGACTGTTGAAAATCCAATCTATCAAATGGGAAAGGCTTTCGACACGTCGCAGGAACAATCGGCAAACTTGATTAGCTAGTCTAGAACCTGACAAATCAAATCTCGACCAATCATTCAGAAGCCCTGGGAACTCTTATTAGCTCTCTAAAATCATCTCTATCCAACCCGTACAACATTGCAAATCTAGACAAGTCATACATTTAAGTTTCCCTAGCACTTCCTGGACGCAACGAACGGACCAGATTAACAAAATAAAATCATAGGCTAGTGGTGATCCGACAGTTACATCATCATTCATGCTCCCATTTTCACTCTTATAAGTGTCAAGGGACCCATTTTATAGTGCCACATGGACTGTCGGTCAACTGCTAGCCGACGGACACCTGGCACTCCGTTTACGTTGGCCGAAGATTTAGATACCTTCTAATAGATCTTGCATGACAAAAATTTTCCATGACGATGGTTTTCGCATATAAATTCAGTCTCAACACCTGGCTCACGGGGGACTACTTACACAGAGGAAGAGAGAATATAGAGAGTTGAGAGAGAGAGAGAGAGAGAGAGAGAGAGAGAGTAATCAGGGACAAGCCCTCTTCTCTGAAGACTTCGGAGACTTCTGATCGACGCCTAGCCCCTCCCAAACTAAAAGCTCAAATATTCAAAGCCAAGCCAAAGAAGACAGTGAAGTTAAAAGAGAGTAAGGTCAGAATCGTGGATATCCAACCATCCCTTATTGCTGAAAATGGTATCGAGCCTCTTATTTTCCTTCTCAATCTCAAATCAACTTGCATTCTAATCCACACATCACAGACACATCAAACACATATACACATCTTCTTTTATCTTTATCTTACGACTCTCTCTTATCCATTTTTTTTCTTTTTACTTTATTTTATTTTACCTACCTGAGGTCTTAAACCCTGCACAGAAATGGTAAGTATTGTTCATTTTCTCTTTTTATCCATCTGAAGTCTTAGATTCCATAAAGCAGGACTAGACGAAATAATGCTGAAACTCCGCTAAATCCTGACACAAAAAAAAGTCATAAAATCTCGTAAAATAGAGACCGCACATTATGCAGGTAGAAAAGGGTACCTAACCTCTTCCTTTTTTCGTAACTGGAGCCCTTATTCAGAATCTACGGTCACATACTGTCACTTGAGTTAGGAGATCTTACGATTTCCCGAGCCATAAGTGATCCTATGGTTTTTAGCCTACCATAGATTCTAAGCTTCATTTGATTAGTACGACTCTAAAAAATCAAATGCATGTACAAACAAATGCATTTTTACATTTGAGTCAATTCTATACTTCCTTTGTACAATTGACAAGTAGAAGTGACCGCTTATGCTAAATAATAGCAATAATAATAATCAAATATCACCCTTGTCCACAAATTCAGTAGGACACTAAGTTCTATGGTTTGGCCCATTTGTGTTTGGTATGGGCCTGAATTTTTTGTTTTATCCTGGATGTCACACACGTCATCGTGGGTCCCACGAAGCTCTTGTTGCATGGGCTCCCTGTAACAGGTGTTGTAGAAAATTGGCATCTCCAATGCAATGGCATGAGATTGACTTGTTCCAAGGTAAAACTTGAAGAGAGTCTTGCATTAAGATGCTTAAAGAACTTCGTCAATGGATCTAGACCGTCCATCATGACCAACACAAATTTCATAAGCAACGCGGCAAATATCACACTGAACCGGTGATCTTAACCATCTAAGCAATGTCCTCTAATTTGGATGGCCAAGATAATTCGTGCAAAAAAGGTCTCACCAACAATTCAATCCATTCATTCATATCCCCCATCATGGATTGCTTATGACTCTAAACAATTGCTCCTGTTACGAAATCTAAGAATGGGTTTCGTAACAGCCCATCAACGGGTTAAAAAATGAACGGTGATGGAAGAAAGGACAAATCTAGAATGGATTCCGCCATCCAATCGTTCTTATTTTTTCATGGTACCCCTTGAAATATGTTCTAAACTTAATGAACGGTTTAGATCTATCTCTTAAACTGTCCAGGTTACCCGATGCAACTAAATTCACTGTATAATTCATAGTGCTCCAAAAGAGCACCGGAACATTTCTCAAACTTAGAAACCCCAGCTATTTAATTGCATTTTAAATCTATCATCCAACCAAAATCTAACCACCCCACTGCTTTTAGGTCCTTTGAATGAAAATAACATTCATTTCTAAGTTAGTGAACCTCTTCTCTTTATAAATAGCCATTCGCTTCCCTTGTTTCATCATGCAGCAGTCCAAACACACATACATACATATACATACATACACATACATATACAAGAGAAAAATGGGTTGTAAGAAAGCAGTAGCAACGGTCATTCTTATGGTTATGGTGGTGATGTTCGCAGCTGTAGATGTAGAAAGAATGCCGTGCTACGACGAGTGCCTGCCTAAATGCGTCGCAGTTCCAAAAGCCACACATGTCTATTGCGAGACCGAGTGCAAGAACATATGCCATGAATATTATGGTGAGTCTAAAAAGTAAAATGCCGGCACTTAAATAACCGTCGGTGAACGCCGATTATTAACTGTTCTTTATCAGTAATCAGGTCCAAACTTTTGTTTGGACATCATCGGTTAAATGTAAAATTGGGGGGGGGGAAGGGGGGGGGGGGGGGGGGGTTCCTTCTAATGTCCGTCCATCGTAAAATAATGCCCACAATTGCGATTTGGATCATTTAATTTTATTGCATGTATGCCATTTGTGTAACTTCTAAGTGCATGTGTGTGAACCATTGTTAAGTTTTGGCTTTCTGCTATCGAGAAATAGAGAAGCTTTGGCTATTACTTAGGGTGGGCCCCACATTATTTCCATGGTTCACATCTAAGGACCAGGTGGGGGCACTGTGATGTTTATGTGAAATTCATCCAGTTCAGCTCATATTAGAGAATAAGCTTAAAATGAGTCAGATCCATAACTCATATAGTGTGGGGAGAATGCCTACCATTGAAACCTTCTTAAGGTTAATCATGATGTTTACATGCCATCTAAACCGTTCATGTCCATGAGTTCATTTTCACTGGGATGAACTGAAAACACAAAAATATTAGCCTAATCCAAAACTTCTGTGTCCCATGAATGTTTCAACGATGGTGGGTGTTCCCTTCCCACTATTTCTTGGCGTGAGACCTATTTGAGTTTTTGATCTACCTCATTTTTAGCCTAATCCAAAAAACGGATGGATGGGTTGGATTTCTCACAAAAATCATGGCAGGCCTTGCCTAGCTTCTGGGGTCTCAGGCAATCCACATCCCCAAATCCATGATCACGATAAGCAATTTTGAGCCATCGATCATTAGCTTCTGCTAATGCCATTTCACATTCAATCTGTAATTTTGGAAAGAGAACTGATCATCAGACCACCCATTTCGATAGCTCAATTTTCAAATGGTTTGGACGGCATATAAATTTGAACTCTTTTTTTTTTGTTGCATATACAAAAATAACTTGAAAAAAAGATGAACAAGGTGAATTTCTCACAAACATCATGATGGCCCCACCCAACTTCCCTGTTTAAGAACTTCCTTTAGTAGTTCTTGGTATCTGCCAAGCCAAGCTCCTCCAACACCAATTTCTTGTTGAAGTGCAAAAGATGTGGGGCCATCATGATGTATGTGGTACATCCACACCATTCATCCATTTTACAAGGTCATTTTAGTGCATGGGCTTAAATATGAGATAGATCCAAATCTCAACTAGACCACATCATAGGAAATAGAAAAGATTAAATGCTTATCTTTAATAACTTCTTGGGGATCAAACACTTGCCCTGCCCTTAATTTCGGTCTTCGTTGCCTAATTAACAAGTTGGATGAAAAAAATCAAAAAAAATTACAGTGGGCCCTAGCATTTTTTAATAGAAGGATTTTATTGCTAAGTCTATATGAGATTTAGATCTTTTTCATTTTCTAGGTCATGCACTAAAATCATGACGAAAGAAGGATGGATAGCAATAGCATGGCATTATTGCGGGGTTTAGGTATAGTTTCTCATTCCGTTAGCATTGCGCAAAGATGACGTTATTTCAAAACACAGGTAGGTTTAGGAAACAGTTTAAATGCCCTTTTTTTTTTTTTTTTTTTTTAATTCAACAAAAAATAAAGCGTGCACAAAATGATCTCTTTCTCCAAAATCTCACCTATCTGGACCATCCACTAGGTCCATTTCTCTTTTTTTTTTTTGCAACTGTGCAAAAATAACAGTAATCAGACGGTGCTAAACATCAATGATAACATCCATCTTTTGCGAAAGATCTTGACCATCCATTTTTGGAATATGGTGAGTGGATGGGGTGGATCATCAAATCTATATGATATTTTCAAGAAAACCTATGAATGGTTGATCTGGCCAGACGGATAGTCCAGATTATAATCTGGATTGTCTAAGTATGCAAATGCAACTAGGTGCAATCCTAGCTCTTCAATTAGTGGCCTGTAAATGGATGGTTAAGATTTAAGAAAAGAAATACAACCCCCAACTACCATGGAAGCGGATTGCGTAGGGCCCACCGTGATTTAAGTATTTTATCCACTCCGTCCATCCATCTTAATAGATAATTTTAGGTATGATGCCAAAAAATGAAGCATATCAGAATCTAAAGTGGACCACACCACAGAAAAAGTGTTAACTGAATGTCTACCATTGAAAAAATCTCGGAAGACACAGAAGTTTTGGATCAAACTGATATTTGTGTTTTCCCTTCATCCATGTCTATGTGATCTCATGAACATTTTGGATGACAACTAAACATCACTGTGGGGCCTGGGAAGGTTTCAACGGTGGAAATCATTATTCCCACTGTTTCATGTGGCATGGTCCACTTGAGATTTGGATATGCTTAAATTTTGGGCTTCAACCCCTAAAATGAGCTGTAAAAACATATGGACGGAATAGATAAAGCACATATATTCTAGGTGGGCCCAACAGAGATTTACTCCGCACGACTCCGCACGCAATCTGATTTCAACTAGCATCAACTTAAAAAAGTGGAACGATCATATACAACTGGCAGCACAGATATTAGAATGCCGTCCCTTTCTTTTCCAACCAATCTGTCACATCTGCAGCAATCCAGCCGTGCAAAATATGGACCCCACAATGAACTTCACCTGGCTTGAAAATGACCCACGCATGTGTGATGGTAGAGATTTTCCATACGAAAAATTCAAATCAGGTGGGCCACATCGAATGGAATAACATGAATTAATGAGGAGTAGGGGCCCACCACAGAAACTTCCAGATTTTTGGCGTTTATATGCCATCCAATCCAGTCATCAGATTCGACGCATAAGGATGAAGCAACACGCCAAATGGCAGACTATTTCATTACTCAGGTGGGCCACATCATGTGAATTTAGAAGTTTGAGGAATGATTTTCAATTGTTTCCAGTGGTGTGGTCCACCTGAGTTGTGGATCTGCCAGTATTTTGGCATGAATAGGGAACATATGCCAGCTCACCTGATGGACGGTTTGGATTCCACATAAACATTACAGTGGACCCCACAGAAGCTGATGCGCATGGGTACTCAATGATGCTTTAGAATGCGACTGATCATGCCCCCAATTAAACGCGGGCCTCAGACGTCCATCTCAGATACAGTGGTTTGTTATGCGTTTTTCAAGTATCAAAGGGAATCTTACAAAAAACTACCTGCTTAACATATAATTTAAAATTGGTACCTGTCTAAAAAGGTTTCCATAAACTGCTTAAATTATCACTGGAGTAACTTGTCCTTGAATTTCTAAACAGGAGTTAGGTTGGGCATGCTAGCATAGAGTAGGCCGCCCAGGTGGGGCCCCACTGTAATGTTTATGTGAAATCCACCCCAGCAATCAGTTGTGTCACCCCATGTTAGGCACAGGGCCTAAAAATCAGAACCATTTATAATTTAGTTGGACCGCATAAGTGAAAACATTGTACAGGAAAACATTCCAAACTTTTTTCCTTTGTGTGGCCCACTTAAATCAAGGATTAGCCTAATGTTTGGGTTCTATGCCTAAATGTTGGTATGGTATATAATGGTTGGAGTGGATTTCATATAATTATTGCGGTGGGCCCTATAAAAATAAAGGGCGGACCTATTTGTAGTAATTGTTTCCTTAAATGTGGCCCAACTAAATCACATGTCAGCCAGATTTTTTCCTCCTGGGCCCAAAATGGGATTATTCATCTAATGGTTATAGTGGACATCACATACACATTAAGGTGGACCTTTCAAAAGACTCAAAACTAAAAGTTTTGGATCCTTAAATCCCCTCTAAATTACTTTATTTCCTCTTTGGACCGCTGCTAGAGGACCATCCTAAGTTTTTCTGATCCCACCATGATATGTATGCGAAATCCACTATGACAGTTAGATTTGTGATCCCACATTAAGCCTAAGGGTAAAAATATGGCTGAACCGTGATTTTGGTGGGCCACACCAAGGGAAAGAAGTCATAGAGATACGATCCACCCTTGATTTTTTATAGGCCCACCTGATTATTTTGTGAGATCCACTCAGAGCATTAGATGTGTAATCTCACATTAAGCCCAATGCTAATAAATCAAGCTGACCTATGATTCTGGTGGGCCACACCAAAATAAATAATTGGGAGAGACATTGCCCTTAATTTTTACTAGACCTGCTGCAATGATTACATAAAAATCCTCTTTATCTACTTAGATGCCACACTAAAATTCAGGCCAGGGGCCAAAAGGAGGTCCATTTGTGGATTTAAGTGGGGCCACATCAAGGAAAACAGTTTGGAAGGTGAAGATTGTCCTGTACACTATTTCAAATCAGGTTGTCCACCTTAATCATGGATGGGGCTGATTTTTTCGCCTTGGTCCTAAGTAGATTTCACATAAACATCAATGTGGGGCCCACTTAAGCCACCAACCCCACAATTTCCCTTGAGAAACCCACCGGAAACACTCATTATCTTGTCAAGGTACTGGAATATAAACATTCCTTATCTTGGCCTAGGTGGATTTCACATAAACGCCAAGGTACTGGAATATAAAATTTCATGTCAAGTGGGTGTTTTTTTTGTAAAATTCCTAAAATATTTCTGGAACTGTACACGTCCTTATCTTGGTAGTTAAGAGTCACCTTGATCATTCATCAGGCAGGTCCCACCATGGCAGAAAAACATCACTGATCAGATATTAATTGCCCGATCGCAAACAGATGTACGGGCTAATTGTTAAGTGTACCAATAATCTTCAGCTTTCAACGGGTAAAAATTGATTTGGACGGGTAGGATCATAATTTTAAAACTTGGAGACTTGGAACCTGCTCCTCTGCAAGACTCGCCGAGTCAGCTCGGTTGACTCGGCATGACTCACCACCGCAGCCAAAACCAACGCCTCCGCCCACCATATATGGATTTGATTTTTTTGGCTCATTTATCTTACTAGAGAAATTCTCCAGTGCTGCTAGCTGCATTTGGATACTTGGACGCTACAATCCACTGATCCAGACCGTTGATAAGGTCCAACGCACGTGAGCTACCATGTAAACCTGCCAACAATCCGAAGCATATTAACCATTTGATTTCTGACCTTGATATGAACGGTTAAGATTGTTTAAATCGAAAATAGATCCAATAAAAAATCTGGTCCGTCCATTTGTTAGGGCACATCATGGATTGCTTATGATTCTAAAGAATCACTTTCATTAACCAATGTTAGTCATCCTATCCATAGACTGAAAAAAGAATGATTAAAGAAATGTGTCCCGGACTTAATAGACGGTTCAGATCAATCGATTGAACTGTCCAAGAGAAGAATGCAAGCCCGAGCACTACAAGTCCATAACTTATAGTGCTCTGGGAGCACTGAAGCATTTCCCTTTTAAATATAGTTATTTATCAAATATATTTAGCTTATTTATTAAATACCGAGTCGAGTAAAGATCAGATGGAGTCCTCGAGTTGGGCGGACTCAGATCGAGATGAGTCGAGTGTGGGGTTTTCGAACTATGGGTGGGATCACTCCATGGAGCATTTTTGGGAGAGTGGTCAATCCATGGTGGACCACTTCATGAACGGTCCGTATCATGGTTAGTTGTGTTCCCATCCATCACTGGTGTGTTGGGCCTGAGATCAAAGCCCTATTCCTAAAGTGACCTGATGGGCCGGACTCGGCCCATTTCCATACCTGGTACGGTGTCTTTATGAGGAAATGCTATCAGTATTTGAAGCCAAAGCTCTCTTTCCAGCCATGTTCATATAAGCCGTTGATTTGTGAACGATGGATGCCGTGGACCATTTTGGACGGTCTATGTTAGAAAATGTAAATGTTAAATGAGGCCAGAGAAGTATGGGTCCACCCTCGAAGGATTCCCCTGACTAGATAGTGGGCCTGAGATTTAGGCCCACATCAACAAGTGTGACCTGCATTTTAGGCGCACTTCCAAGGCCTGCCCATTTACGTCCAGCCCAAATCTAATGGGCCCCACCAATAGGTCTACCATAAATTATAAAGACCAAGCCCATCCCATGGTCGGAGATGTTGGGCCCACCTGGCCCACCAAAATTGCTCTTAACCTGTTTGTGTGGAGCTTTGTCTTTCCTAACACATTTAATAACTTGGGTTGAACTTTTGGAACCAGACTCATTTATTAAGGGTCAGGTCCGATCACCGATCCGGTCGTGTTTGGATTGTTGATTTTCCGGTAATGTGATGTAGTCCACTGTTAAAAGATAATGATTACGACTACCACAGTAGTTAGAAGTATAGTCAGATGTAATTCTAATACCACTCCAAGGCTTTAAATTTTTGACATGCTTGTAATGTACTTCCCTAAATAGACAATTGTGAATATAACTTGCCTAGTATATATTATATCTCACCGCTCATCAATTTTGCAATATTATTATAGGGCTTGAACCTAAATATCAGCGTCATCTAACAATTTTGTGAGCTGCAGGAGCTTTTTAATGGCAGGCATTCAATTCCAACTGCTTATGTGGTGTGGTCAATTTTCATTTTAGATGTGGTTCACAAAACTGTGCTACATCAAAGCACCTCTAGCCACTGCATTCCGGATGGATTCCTATGATTTGGCAGCCTAGTTTATCCAACTAGCTACAATGAGTAATAATAAAAGTTTTACCATACATTAAAATGGATTCTGAAAATCCAACCCCACCCTCACTAGGAGAAAAGTAGGTGCAGCCATGGCCTCAACCAAGATGGTGCGGCCCTTACCATGGGGCCCCACCTTGATGTATGTATTCTATATCCAATTTGGCCATCCATTTTGCTTGATTATTTTATGGCATGAGCCTAAAAATAAAGAGGATCTGAATCTTTGGTGGACCATATTATAGGAAACAGTGGTGATTGAGTGCCCTACCATTAAAAACTTCCCAAGGCCCACTGTAATGTTTCTCTATGTTTATTTGCTATCCAAACTGTTGGTAAAGTCACATAAACCTGGATGAAGGCGGGAATATAAATACAATAATGGAGGTACATGTCATGGGCACACCATATCAGTAGATTTTTTTTTTTTTTTTTTTAAACAAAATAGTGGTATTGTGCAGAAAAAATAAGTAAAAAGAATACACATATCTTCTGATAATCTTTTTTTTTTTTTTTTTTACAAGCACACACTCATACCCCCTCACACCCATGCACTCACACCACAATGGTATTGGAACCCATGACGTTGAAACTCTTGTGCGTCTCCCACCGAGGCATGAGTTACGGATCCATATCTTCCAATGATCACCTTAAGCAGATAATTTGAAAAATAGCTTATGCAAAAGCACGATAATCTTCCTTAGATATTGATTGATACCACCTAATAAGGGGGCATTTGGATGTAAGTTACTTATGCCTCAGGTAGCATATCTTAAATTCTACGTATTAAACTGAAGTGGTAAAGTAACTTTAAATAATAATAAAAGTTACTTATTAGTGATCATAAACCAAACTTGTTTATCTCAAATAAGTTACTTATCTACTATAGTAAATAGAAAAAGCAACTTATTTGATGTCACCCAAAAGGCCTTAAACAACCTTTTAACTTATGTTAATAAGTTACTTTTTAACTTGAATTAGTTTAGTCAACACATATATAAAAGCAACTTACGTGATGAGGTATGTTTTTTGTTGTTGCTTTTTGAACTTTTAATTACTTTTGTACCCCCTTGTTATTGCTTTTTAACTTTTAACTTTTAACTTTTGTACAACTTTTGTACCCCTGTGATGGATGGTCCATGTCAAAAGAGGCCGGGCAATCTACGTCAAAAGGTGGAGCCCCTAGTTAGATGGTTCGCATCAAAGGTAGGCCCCGCGATGGATGACCCACATCAAGGTGAGCCCACATAATGGACCACATGAGAGGTGGGCCCCTAAAGATGAAAGGACCACATGAGAGGTGGGCCCCTAAAGATGAAAGGACCACATGAGAGGTGGGCCCCTAAAGATGAAAGGCCCACATCTCATGATGGGTGACCCACATCGAAGGTGCGGCCCACGTGATGGACAATACACATCAAAGGTGGGCTCCACATGAGGAGCGATGGATATTGAAGGTGGCCCAACATGTTGGATGACCCACATCAAGGTGGGCCCCACATAATGGATGGTCCATATCAAAGGTCGCCCTAATGATAAATGGCGCACATCCAAGGCAGGCCTCGCATGAAGGTGGGGTCCACACGATGGATGGTTTACATCAAAGGTGGGTCCACATGATGGGTAGCAAGCATTGAAGGTGAGCCCCCACATTATGAACAATTTATTTTGATGGTGGGCCCCACTTGATGGATGACCCACATCAAGATGGCCTCCCACATAATGGACGGTACATATCAAAGGTGTTGATGATAAATGGACCACATCGAAGGTGGGGCACACATAATGGACGGTTCACATCAAAGGTGGGATCCACATGATGGGCAATAGATATTAAGGGTGGGCCCCACATTATATATGACCCATTTCAAGGTGGGTCACACATGAGAACAATTCACATCAAAAGTCGACCCCAAATGATGAATGACCTACATCCAAGACAGGCCCCACTTGATGGACAACCCACTTCAAAGTTAGGCACAACATGATGGATGGTTGACATTAAAGGTGGGCCCATGTGATGGACGGCCCACATCTAAGGTTGGCCCCACATGATGGATAGCCCACGCCGAAGGTGGGCTTCACAGGGTGGATGGTCCGCATTGAAGGTAAGCCCCCACATGATGGACAATTCACATTGAAGACAAGGCCAAGGTGGGCCAACATAATGAACAGTCAACATCAAAGCTAGGGCCCTATAAATAATGAACAGTCCACAACAAAATTGAGGAATGTGTACTTCCATGATGTCCGGAAGCCAAACAAAATTTTCTACTATTTGATTGACAAGTGTGTTGATGGCCAAATGTGCTTATCAGTTGAATAAGCAGAAATCAAGACATGCTACTTAATTAAGGCATAGGGAGTTTATATAAAGTAACTTATTATCCAAACTCTCCCTAGCCATCTCTTTCTTCCTTTTTCAAGAAATAAGAAAATCACCTCGATATATACAAAATCTAATGGTACAAGTCAGTCAATGAAATTCCTTGCCTATTCAGCATCAGAAAAGGCTCAAAGCTCAAGATGCAAAGTAAACTAAAACAACAAGCCTTGAAACAAAGTGCCATGAATGAGCGCAGAATACAAAGCATGACTGTGAGCCATCATAAACTCACTGAAAATATGAATGATATTATTAATGTCAATGTGACTAACAACCAAGTAATTTAAACTTCCAATGAGTTGCCTATGGAGCCAAGGATCTGTAGCTACCCTACCCAAGATGAGAGAGACTACTTGGAAGAAACCTTATCGAACTTCAAAATAAGTCCTTCAATCCATTAGTTTATGCATGGTTTGATAAGGTTCAAGTCCAAATTAATAAGATGGCTTGTAAGTATGTTTTAAACAAAGAGGAATTATGAGTTAGAATTTGTTCTAACGTATGAGGATGCAAATCGTAGCTTAGTAGTTCTTTTCTTGCATTTCCTTGATTTGTTCTCTTTGTTGCACAAATCGAATACAAAGGATAAAAAATCAATTAGCATAAGAGAAATGAAAATAATATAACTTGTTTCTTTTTCTTAATTGAAGAATATGAATGTTGACCAAAGTACTAGACCATTGATCCCACAAGCCATACCATTTGATGGCCATCATTAGGGCTGTAAATGGTCGGGTTTGGGGCGGGTTTAGCCAAAACCAAACCCGTCCATTTACTAAATGGGTCTGGGTCCAAATTTTTTTACCTAGACCCTTTTACTAAATGGGTGGGTTTGGGTCGGGTCCGATTCAACCCATCAGACCCATTTATAAATGGGTCCGAGTCTAGTAGAGGAAGATCCACCCAAACCCATTTATAAATGAGTCAGGTCTAATGGGTCTGGGTCTGGATCTAGTTTGCAAGCATTTTTACAAGGCTTAAAATCGGGTCTGAATGGGTTTGGGCTGGATGGGTCCTTTGAAAGACCAAACTCACCCACTTACTAAATGGGTTCGGGTCACTAGACCTAAACCCGTTTAGCAACTGGTTCTATTCTTGAACCCAGACTCATACCATTTAACAAATGGGTTGAATTTGGGTGGGGTCTAAATGGGTTGGGTCTGGGTACCCAATTAGGCCTGTTGACCCATTTGCAACCCTAGCCATCATCTAAAGGTCAGATCTTATCTAATCAATGGCTACAGATAAGCTCATTTTAGAATGAGAATGAAAAATTGAAGCCGATCCATATCTCGGGTGGACGACACCACATAAAACAGTGGTCATTGAACATGCACTATTAAAAATTTCTCAGGGCCCACAATGATGCTTAGTTGTCATCCAACCTATTCATAAGGTCACACAGACCTAGATGAAGGGAAAACATAAATATCATCTTGATCCAAAACTTTTACTGTCCCCAAGATATTTATAATGGTAGGCGTCACCACTCTTTTGTGTGGTAGGGTTCACATGTGATACAAATCTGACTCAATTTTTGGGTTGATGGTCTAAAATGAGTTTGCAAAATAGATGGACGGTGTTGCTCACATACATAGATAAAGGTGGCCCCTATCAAATCTTTTGCATGCCTACTCTCTTATAACAGGGTACAACCGAAAATACTGAAGGGTGCGTAAGGGCAAATATGTTTTTTTACACCTTGACAGAGTGTTTCCGCCACGAAGACTGTTAAGAGGCGGCTATTTTTCCATATTTGCAAATCATAAACTTGTTAATTTAAATATTTTAAAATGGAGCAACTATAAGTTGATGGCACAAAAGGCAGGCGGTTGTATAGAAAAAACTCAAAAAAAAAAAAAAAAAAAAAAAAAAAAAAACTACATATTCAATATAGGTCCAACTACACAGGCATATAGGCTAGCATTAACGGGAATATAAAATGAGATGGGGTTTGGCTGGTGACACCAACATTGACAAGGTAGCTAGTGGTTGGAGCTCTATGGGGCCCATCATGATGTATGCTTTTTATCCACACCGTCTATCCGTTTTTCCATATCATTTTAGGGCTAGATCCCATAAATGAGTCAGATCTAAATCTCATGCGGACCACACCACAGGAAAATAGTAGCAATTAAATGTCCACCATTAAAAACCTCCCGAGGCCACTAATGTTTATTTGACATCCAACCTGTTGATGAAGGAAAAAAACCAATATCAGCTTGATCCAAAACTTTCGTGGCTTCCAATAACTTTTTAATAGTAGACATTCAATCAACATTATTGTCTGTTATGTGGTCCACTTGAGATTTGGTACTACATTATTTTTGAGCTCATGCCAATAAAATGGATGGATGGTGTGGATGAAGCACATACATTATAGTGGGGCCATGGAGTACCGAAATGGCTAGTGGCAGGTTCATTAGCCAATCCGGTCCCATAAGTATCATTAACCCATGGGTTTGTAATTGGACGGTTTGGCTACTATACAAGCCATGATGTAATTTATGATATCAACCTTCGGCGTATTTTGTTTTCAAGCGTGCTGCAGCTGCCATGCGACGCATGCATGTGCAAACCACAACGTTCATCAACGGGTCCAATCTTCTTACATAGCTTCTATCTTAAAATCAGACCGGCCCATTCATCATGTGAGCCATGCTCGCAAAGTTGAGTGGAGTAGACTTATTTTTCCAGTAGCGCATTTCTTCATCCATTGTGGCCCACCTAATTAATGGACCAGCTTTAGGCTAAGGAGGACTTATGCACACGTGCCAACTTATCACGTGTTGGGTGTTTATATTATGTGATTGAATATGGGGACGCAAGAAAATAGATTGCTCATCTAAATGCATGACACATGGGAGCACGACTTCGTTACGACCCTGACCTTAGGGCCTGCCTGATGTATAAAATGTATATCCACGCTGTTCATTTGTTTTTCCAGCTTATTCTTTTATGTGGTAAAAAAAATGAAGCAGATGCACTGTTGAAAAAGTTTGTTTTGAAAAAAATTTAAAAAAAAAGAAAGGAGTTTTGTTTTTGTCCCATATCAGATGGGAGAAAGATTTTTTACCTCTTTATAAATAGGGTGTTGTGCACCTTACTTATTTATGGTGGAAGAGAGGGAGAATGGTGGCTTGCGTGTTCCAGTGCCGCGCACGGGCTCGGGCTAGGTGCGAGGGCGTGGGCACGTGAGGCAGTGTGGCTGTAGAGGCGCTAGTGGCGCACTTGGCACTTGGCACGTGCGCATCGTGTCGCGACCTTGCGGACTGGTGTGAGTCGCTGTGCGACAGAGTCTAGGTAGTAGGTCAGGTGGCTGGGTTCAGAACAGAGGAGGTGCTGTGGGTGGGAGGTCTGACAGAGAGACCTCTCTGCTTTTTATAGAGAGCTGCAGGCCTAATTAGAGGGACCTGTGTAACTGCTCATGCAGTAACGGTCCATACCATGCAGTAACAGCTGCATGTGGCTAGCCCAACAGTCAGAAACGGCTAGCCATTGAGTCTAAACAGCCAGCATGCAAGTGCATAACTCCCACATGCACAACAGTTAGAAACTGCCATAAACGGCTAGTTTCTTACAACAGCCAGAAAACGGCTAGTGCCATTATGGCTCTGGACCAAAACTGCCAGCCACCCTTGCCTATATAAACCAGACAGGTCTGGTTCATTCCAACACAACAACAGCAATCACAACCATCACTACTGAACTAGCACCCATCTGAGACTATTAGCCTCTCGGTTTGGTTGATTCAAACCAAGCCACTTAGACCAGCATAATGGTCTACTGCTACAAGAAGAAGAACTCCATTCTTGTTCTCTCTTTCTTCTCTTTATCTGCCAGAGTGTGTTACTGAGTTCCATAGTGGTTTCTTCGTTTTTTGCTGAACGCAGAACCACATAAGGCTCGTCGTATCCTGGAAGCAATCCGCCCGCAACCTATCAGCAGACTCAAAATAATTTGAGTAGGGGCGAATTATACTTTAAGGACAGCGTGTTTTTCACGTGCTTCAGCCTGTCCTTATTTCTCGGTTTTTCCAAATTAATTTATTTTTAGAGATCAGAAATTTATCAACATGCACTGTTACTCTCAATTGAGTCAAACATGAGGTCACATGTGTGAACAAGAGTTTGTGTTTAGATTATAATGCACATGTGCGTAAATATGATACGTGGTATACCATAGTCTACCTGACTCAAGGGTTGATTGAATTGTTGGTGTCCCCTTCATTAAGACAGGTAAATTGAGACTGGGATCAAAGATCTAGAGTCCTCTCAACCACCAATAACACTCTGTTAAAGGGATTTGTGAAAAGAAATGAGGCTAATCTTTTCGAATGAGTTTTTTTTTTTTTTACCTTGTGACAATAGATGTAAGTCTAAACTTAAGAACTTTTTTTTTCTTTCAATGTGATTCGCTACTGAAATTCAATAGTAAAAATAAATGAAGAATATATGGGCATAAATTATTATTCTATTAATGATTTTTTTTTTTTTAAAATAATGACACTCATAATCGGCTCGAGGGACAACAATCTGTTTATTGCCCAATCAGGATTGAGCTTCGTGGTAGGATGGTCGTGATGTGCAAAATGTTCGTCTGTTCGTTTCTCGATCAGAAACTGAGCCTCGTGACAAGCGGAGGGTGGATTTTCAATAATATGTTTGTAGCTTGATCGGAACCGAACTTTGTGGCGAGATGGTCGGCAAGATGACAACCTGTACATGGTCTTGGTGGGAACCAATGTAACACCCCAAAAAATCGACACCCGAGTACGAAAACTCTGATCCCGAGTTCCCAAGTGTTAACTTAATAAAATGCTATTGTAGGAATGCCACACGTGAAAAATGCACCTACGTGTGTCCTCAATCAGATTTACATTTATTCCATTTACAAATAATCAGAGTAACGCATTTCAATTAACGGATCATAAGCAAAGCGGAGGTAACTAAATCCAAAAGTATAAAGCTAACACCCTAGATGTACAATGCGAATGTAGTGTCAGCCCATATGAGAATTATACGACTCGCAATAAAAGTAATAGGAAGGGAAAATACATCTACCAAAAGGGATGAAGTTAAAAGACTGCAAGGCGCTCGTACGCACCACCAACTGGTCATATTCTTGAGACATCTGCATATGTCAAATAAAAGGCATCAAAATGCCAACATAGTGAAGAAATAACCCCAAGGTTAGACTCGGGATATTTAAATTATAAACATGTTCATATTAGTATATTAATTTTAAGCATGTCATCAAATCAATCAAGTTTAGACAATGGTTAAACATTAATCATACATCATCCTAGGTTAGTTGATTTAATGCATGAATGTCATGATTCCGCACACAATGCATGTCCTGAGCAAGCCCTGGGCCGACCAACTGGTATCAGAATCCACAGTCCACCTGTCTAGCAGGTCGTAAGTCGTGACTGAGTACACAGCCCGGATGACACAGAGAAATGACATGAGGTGCTCAAGGTAGTGCTGGCGCCACATCAAGCAACCAAGCTACACGAGTCCCCCTCAAATGCAATGTCATGTATGCATGATTAATTAAAGTATTTATTAGTCCAATTCATTTAGCAAATTGGTGAGCCATAATACCACATCGTATCGTAAAGTCTAACCGGGGCTATCTAGCTCCCTGTGATGTGTCGCCAATCATCGCCAGTAACCCCTCGATCCATGGTTGAGTTATCCTACCACGAAAGCCTGGTTCGACCGTATGGTTTTAAGTAGACTATTCATAGTGGGAACGATGGTATTTTAGATTCCATATAGTGTGATTCAAGAATGAAATACAAGAATGATTAACTCTGAATGTGGCTTATTCGATGGACCCAAGTGGACGACGACAACCCAACAATGGCCACTGTCGATTAACCGTATCCCGCCTAGTCGATCGAATAAGTCTGCAACTGCCAACCTAGTGGCAGGCAATACACTATATCAACGGTTTTCAAAGCTTAATCCAAAGCAACACATAGCTTATTATAATAACAATTTAGGTTATTAAATACCTAATCATAAACATATCCAAGCACCTGGCCCGACCGACTGGCCTGACCGATCTAAAGAACCCGAATGACACAGCCCGAATGACACAAGGCGTCACATACATCCACAAGCATAGATATATTATAATATTGTAAATTTATATCATTCAGGCATTTCATCGAGCATGTTATCAATCAAACAACAATAAAAGCATTTCATCGAACATGTTATGCACACTTCAACAATTAACATATAAACTCAACCAATCATTAATTAAGATTTGTCGAGACTAAGTTTGAGGGTATATCTTCACCTTATAATTGAAATTCGACGATTCAAATACAGACCGAATGCTGAAAATTTGAGAATACCTCAATTACCTACAGTGAATCATAAATCTAGTGTTAATCAATTAGGGTTTACTCTAATTAAAGTCCTAGTCAGGGTTTTGTGTTTACATACCTCGAATTTGGAAAAATCCCAAATCAACTCAGTTAATTGAGCCCGATGTTGAAATATAACGAAATCTACACGGGGCTACTCCCGATTACGGCTTCCACAAGGCATGGCCGCACCAATATGATAGATGGGGCCCCGAGCCCTACATGAGCAAACCCTAGGTTAGGGTTTCGACAAAAACAAATGGGTTTCTAACCCTAATGACATAAAAAGGAAGAAAATGGAGAGAAGAGATGAAAGAAAAGGTAAAAGAACATCTTACCTAGCATGGGGAGTTAAATCCGACCCAAAGCCACCGAATTTTGGCCAGAGAAATCTTGAAAATCCAAGATTTTCATGGGCATGGTGGAGGATTTGAGGAAGGAATGGGGTTTGAGAAGAGAAGAAGAGAACTAAGAAGGCTTGGGAGCTTAAGAGAGAAGAAGATGAAGGAGATAAATGAGAAAGAAAGAGAAAGGAATGAGAAAGAGATTGAATGGGGTCTAAAACCCCCTTAAAATCGGGTCCCGTCGGATCCAGTCGGCCGGTTCTGGATCCGGTTGACCAATCCTTACTGACCATCCATTTTTCCCCCATAAGAGATAGCAGCAACTAGTCGACCGGTTGCCAATCTGGTCGGCCAACTACCTATCTAGTCAACCGGTTGTCAATCCGGTTGGTCGGTCGTCCCTTGTCCATTTTTTTTAAAAATTTAGGATTTCTCCCCTGCACAATGAGTTCCCTCACAGTCCAGGCTACTTGTCAGCCTTATTTACAAAATAACATTTAAGTAAATGTGTAACGCCCCGAATTTTCACTAACTTGGAAATTGGAAGTCCTTGGGCATTACCTTCGGTGTGTCGGTTATAGGCGTACCTGCACGTGTGTTCACATGTATTGGGGACTAAAATGAATGTTTTTACCAAAGAAATGATGGAATTAGTTTAGGAGTTGGAAGATCACATGGTTCGGAAGAGTTTTCCAACGATTGGGTTGACTCGGGTATGTCGCTGTCTGTAGAGACTAAGTAAAGAACCCTGAATTATTAATCCACAAGTAGATCGACGAGACCATCATGAATATTTTACCGGACCTTGGTGTTTTAGCCTATTTGAGGTATTTCAGATTTTTTAAACGGTTTAGATTTGGTAAAAACCCTCTCTTTTAAAAGGCGCTATGTTTTGGAAATGCCAAAAAGTTGCGATTTGTACTTGTGTGGACCCTCGCAGATTTTCCGCGCTCCCACACGACGTTCTCGTCCCTTCCCCTTTCGGGAAAAGAAGGAGAGGAGGATGCGTGAGTGTGAAATCGCCGTTTGTGCCACTGGCTTGCCTCGTTCTCGAGGGCTTTGTTTGGTGGTCGTGTTAAGCTGGATATGTTTAAGTGAGTTTACATAAGACCAGAGTCGCCACTAGCCAGTTACTTCGAATCTACAGTCGGCTAGACCCCGTAGAAACGTTAGAGAAGGGGATCCGAAGATTCCTTCCTCTTAAATGACTCCTTTTGATCTGCGGCCAGAGATTCAAGGTAAGGGATCATGGTTACAGGGTGGAAAGAGGTTAAGCACCCCACACACTGCCCGTACCGAAGTACGGTCTCTACTTCACAGAATCGATCGAATACTTGAAAGTCTAGTTTAATCCTCGTATATTCTCATCGATGACATGATGCATGAATGCGGGTCTGAACAGTAAGAGTTTCTGATGGGCAGGTTCCAACAACGGGCAAGCCCAGAGCGTACCCTCGAACTGACAGGTGCTTAATGTATGACGTATGCAGTGTGCTTGAATGATCAAGGTGTTTTATGGTGAAGCATGAATGCAGGTCTGAACAGTAAGAGTTTCTGATGGGCAGGTTCTAACAACGGGCAAGCCCAGAGCATACGCTCGAACTGACAGGTGCTTAATTTAAGACATATGTAGTGTGCTTCAAGAATCAAGGTGCTTGCAGTGAAGCAGGGGGGTTGGAAGAAAAGTAAATGTTGCACTTATGCTAGATGCAAATGAGATGATGCTGGAAAAGAGTAGCTGGGTGGACGGAGGTGTCGCAAGGATTGGCTTCGAGTGGCTGGATCAAGACTTGGATGGCTTGGGAGGCTTGGACTAGTGGTCAGGCTGGGCTGGACCAGGGCTAGACTCTCCTCACTCGGGCTCTCCTTGGTGGAAAAATGGGCTAAGGGGTGGAGAAGGGCTCAGACGGACGATCGCTGGACTGGGCAGATTGGTGTGTTGAAATGAGAAGGGGAGGGGGGTATTTATAACAGCGAGCAGTGGCAGAGCTCGTAATTTATTTTGGGCGGCCTGCTATGGGCCACCCGTACGGCCGTTTCTTGGGATTCAGCGGCGGTTTGGGCGGCCTGCTGTGGGCCGCCCGTACGGCCGTTCCTCGATTTCCAGCGAGGTACGGTCGCTCCCTCGGGGCTGCTGTTTGACTCGCTGGGTCGACTCAGTGAGTTGACTCAGCGGGTTGACTCAGTGATTTGACTCGACGGGTTGACTCGACGAGTTGACTCAGCGGGTTAACTCAGTGGGTTGACTCAGTGAGTTTGACTTTTTTGAGATTTTTTGACTAGCTTTTCTTATGGGGGGTTTTTCAGGGTGATGTTTAGGACTGGGTTAACTGGGTTCAGGCTTGAACTGGGCTATGGAATGGGGCTTACAAGGGTGAGTTTGGCTGAGTTTGGACTTGGGGTTTGAGGGTATGGTCCTCCATTCATCCAGCTATCTCTACCAACATTGTAGCCGAAGGTGGGGTGTCTACAGATGCCCCTCTTTGGCAGAGGTTGCTTGCAACCGAATGCCAAAGCGAGTGGACACCCCACTTCTGACCCGGTCATTCATAGATCATGTTCTGAAATCTTTGCTTGCTTTTGCATCTGTACCAGTTGATCGTTTGGAGATCGATCACTCGCACATACCGCGGGAGTTTGGAGAAAACGTTGCGATTGTCCCTGCATGCGCTGCAACCTGGGTACCCAATCGCAACCCTTCCATTCCCGATCGGTACTAACATCGGAAAGGTACAGCAGAGCCTCTGCGTCGACAGTCTTACGAGGATGCTGACCCTGAGACTGATTGTGTGATGTTTGATGTTTTCCCAGATCACTCCAGGAGTACTTGTTTCGCTTGACTGTCAAAGTGGTTAGACGCCCTGCATCAGAGAGTCTTACGGGATTCTACTACGCCGACTTGGACTCAGTCAAGGTACTTCAGGCATCCACGCCTGGGTATGTGCGGGTGGGCTTTTTCCACCCAATCTTCTGGTTTCGATGCTTGGTTTGCAATTCATTCTTTCCTTGATTGTGGTCTGGAATCTTTGTTATCCTTTGTATCTGAGTCAGTTGATTGTCTGGAAATTGATAACTCGCACATACCGCGAGAGTTTGGAGAAAACGTTGCGATTGTCCCTGCATGCGCTGCAACCTGGGTACCCAATCGCAACCCTTCCATTCCCGACCGGTACTAACATCGGAAAGGTACAGCAGAGCCTCTGCGTCCGTAGTCTTACGAGGTTGCTGACCTTGAGACTGATTGTGTGATGTTTGATGTTTTCCCAGATCACTCCAGGAGTATTTGTTTCGCTTGACTGTCAAAGTGGTTAGACGCCCTGCGTCAGATAGTCTTACGGGATTCTACTACGCCGACTTGGACTCAGTCAAGGTACTTCAGGCATCCACGCCTAGGTATGTGCGGGTGAACTCTTTCCACCCAATCTGCTGATTTTGATACTTGGGTTACAATTCATCGTTTCCACCTGTTCAAATGGTTTCTGTGACCGAGCCTTTTGGCTTTCATCTTTTTGTATCTTGGCATGTGGTACGACCGCACTGACACTGGAGTTCAGTTCGACCGTACTTTGAGTGCATTGGATCCAATGGTCTCCGGGGAAACCGCGAGACATCGGATCTTATTTGATTTTTGCATCGACTCCTACCCAGAGATATGGAAGATCTCCTGGTGTTTTGGAGGCAAAACGCTCTACTGGAAAATATTTTTGGATTTTTTGAAAAGATACCCACTCTGGGGAGTGATACTCCGTGGGGTTTTTATTTGCAAAAAGGAATTTTTTTTTGTCTTTTTGAAATGAAAATCTGGTTTGCACGTGCCTCCACTAGGGATGCCTGTGGGGTCTTTGGCTAACCGACTTTTATTTTGAAAGCAGGTAAACATGATGATTGATGCGATGGATGCTGATGCATGGAGATGCATGATGAATGCATGGCTTGGCTCATTCTCTTTCAGTTTGATGATTTTGCTTTTGCTGGAGATGCAAAGAAATTTGAGCTTATTGCTTGCAGGGTTGTGCTCCCCTGGGGATTTTTCTTTTTGATACGGATGTTTGGTCAGCGGGTTGGTCAAGATCCCGACCTGTGATCGATCAGGTCCATCGTCCCAAGATGCTGTTTCTTTGCGAATGAGAATGTACGAGGATGTTATCCAACTTCAAGATGTTCTTCTGGGCATACATGTGATTGAGATGGTGTTTGGTTGCCCGTTTTGGTCAAGATTCCAATTTGCGGGCGATTGGATCCGTCATCCCAAATTGTGAAGAAAGTGGAGTTCAAGACTCCTGAAGTGTAGTGCTTGGGGATACTGACAATTTTATGATTTTTGTAAGTATGTGGGTCCGAATCTTTACCTGAGTGGTCAAGATAGAGATCGGTTTATTGAAAACAAAGGAGATATTTTTGTGATTTTTTGAAAATTTTCTTGAAAGCAAGGAAATCATTTTTTGTGATTTTTGCAAATATTTGATTGAAAGCAAGGGAAATATTTTTGTGATTTTTGAAAATATTTTGTTGAAAGCAAGGGAAATATTTTTTGTGATTTTTGAAAAGGTGATTTTGCAATATTTTTGTATTTTGTGATTTTTCTGAAATGCATGGAAAAGTATGAAATTTTCATCCACTTCCAGCTTCTACTGCTGGTAAGGCACCCGATCCATTTTACGTCAGCGAGCAAGACGAGTCTCACACAGTTAAGTGTCGTAGTTTTACATCTTCGGATGAGGGGATTTTGAGGGTTTTCAGTCAACACACCCACAAAGTTGCCTGTTCCTCATGTGCAATGCACATAGACCACGTATCGTCCAACGGACTCCTTCGGCCACAAAATGAGCCACATCCTCACATTTCCCTTACTCAATCCAGTTTGGGGCCTTACATTGCTCACAATTCCATGAGGGTGCGCTCCACCTCCCAACAGCCTTAATCCCCTTCATGAGTTTTAGGAACAGGGAACATCCGTCGGATTCAACAGCGACTTCCAAATCAAGGTTGTCTATCACGGTGCGTTCAACACGAACAGGATTGAGGAGTTCTGCCCGCCTCAGCCCTTACCTGTTTAAAAGATTCCAGACACCCGTAAGATCAAGTGTCAGCCATGTCTGGAACAGGTTAGGAAAGAAAGCCCCCGAGAAGTTAATCCCAGTGTAGTTTTAGGTCTTCGGACCGCTGGAGATGAATTTGTGCAGTTGAAATTTTTGGTGAATCATTTTTTTTTTTTTTTTTAGAAAAAGTTCCAGATTTCAGCTCGAATGATCGAGATTGATGCTGGTTTTTGTGGAAAGCTTTAAAATATTTTTGGTATTTTTGAAATGATCCGGGTTATCGAACCTTGATCAAGGCTGATGTCGGTTTTTGGTTGAAAGCAAGAAAAGGTCCCCCGAGAAATTAATCCCAGTGTAGTTTAAGGTCTTTGGACCACAAAAAAAAACTTTATGTACATGCTGAAAGTACATTCTTTTTGTAATTTTTAGAAATGATCCAAGTCATCAGATCTTAGCCCGAACGGCTGGGATTGATGCTGGTTTTTATTAAAAATCCCTCGGGATCTTGATCCCGACGTAGTTTAAGGTCTTTGGACCCTACTTTTGTGGTTGGGCATACTTACCTTGCTTCTGACGGGGCTGATTGTGATTTGAGTGGTCCGGATTGCTTGAATGGGCCATGTAGGACCTCTTATACTTCAATTCTCATACTCGGAAGCCAGATCTTAATGATTGGACCCTTGATCTTGGAGATTGGTAGCTTAAGGAAGCTCTTTAATGGTTTAGATCATGATGGTTCAACTTTTGGAATGCTTGATTTGGCCCTGTGGGCCTTTTCTAAACTTCAGCTTTGCTTTGAAGCACCTTTTCTTGATGTTTTGTGAGGCTAAGAAGGCTTCTTCTGGTGTGAATGATGACTTGAATGGCTCAGATTGCTTGACTTGGCTTTGTGGGCCCACTTGATGATTAGATCTTGGATTCTAGCCCTTCTTTTGATGATCAGACCTTTGACCTTGCTGCTCCATGACTTGTGTAAGCTTTCCAATGGTTTGGATCCTGATGATCTAGCCCTTGAATGGCTCGGATTGCTTGTGGCCTCTCTTGTTCGATTTTTCTTCTCTTTGACTTGATCAGGCCCATGTTGGCTGCAGTACTTCATGATTGGATAGGTGGGGTACCTTCCAAATAATTCTGATCAACCTCAAACGAAATCTGGAGTGGATTGGGGCCTTGGGCGGCCCTCAGGGTGCCATCTGCTGATGTGGACTGTCAGCCTCACCTACCAAGAATCGTGGAGCCAATCCCGCGGAGAGAGAGGGAGCGCGTCCGTACGGGCGGCCTACAGCGGGCCGCCTAAGGTTCGCCTCTTGTGCGGTCTGGGCTGGCTCTGGTTCGGACATTCTTCTCAGTCCGTTGTCCTTGTCCATACATTCCCTGTGCTCTCAGGTTCGATTGCAGCCATGAATCTCCCTTTTGTCTCCTCTTTCCTCCTCTTTTTGTCTTTTTCTTGATTTGTCCTTTCTCAAGCAATGGATGGTGGAGATTTGGGGGCTGTGGGGGCTGTCCATGGTGGGTCCACACTTCAGAAAGGGTTAAAGGCTTTAATGATGGTGGAATCTCTTTAATGGATGGTAGAGATGGAACATTGAATGGGAGTATTGATGATGGATTAGGGGTGGTTGGTGGAGCTTTGAATGGCCCCATTAATGGCAGCCATGCTGAAAATTCAGGTTTGAATGGGGCATTGATTATGGGAGAAATGGATGGTATGGATGGGATGGGGAGATGGGACATAGGTGAGGCTATGTATCATTTGAGTGTGGACCACATGGATGATGTGATCGATGGTGATGATGGGGTCGCGATGGACATAGATGGGCTGATCCTGGACTTCCTTCTGGTACCTGTGAGGAGAGAAAGCACTTTAGCAAAATGTTGAATCATCAAAGTAGGAAGAGAGATACTTACCTTCTGGGAGGAATGATCGGGAGACGTTTGTACGAGGCACTCCGTGAACTGGCTGGAGGATGTTTATTTTGAAAGCAATGTGAGTTTTTTTTTTTTTTTTTGCATATATACAAATAAGGAAAAAATGATTTTTTTTTTTGGAGAATATATGCAAATCATGAAGTAAAAATTTGTGTCAATTACTTATCTGTCTATGCGTGATTCGGATTTGTGCCTTTAGATGTAGGAATCAGAATATTTGACTCAGCCTGATGTCATACTCGATTTTCTTAATTATTCACCAAAGGTCCTGGTCCCCTTAAGATAGTGTGCAATGGTATCCTGCCCCTAGAATTTGGGCAGATCTTGAAAGAATTCTCGACTCATAGCCGCCATCCTTGCTTCCATTGAATCTTCATGTCGCTTGGATCTCTCATGTACCTGCTTTTTTTTTCTTTTTTTTCTTTTCTTTTCTTAGCCATTATTACCCGCAATGCCCTTTCGGGTTTTCACTGCGTCCGGCTTGCCCGTCATTTTTGCCCGTGGCGCCCTTTCGAGTTTTCACCACGTCCCGGGTATTTGATCTTACCTGCCCCTTGGCAGCTATGCTGTTTTTACCCTTGGCGCCCTTTCGAGTTTTCGCCAAGTCCGCTATGTGCCCACTGTTTTTACTCGAAGCGCACTTTCGGGTTTTCACTCCGCCCTCTTTGTTTAAGCACACATCTCTTTTCTTTTTTTTGTTCTTCTTTTTTTTTTTTGATAACTGCGGTGACCAGAAGTCAAGAATCCGTCGTTGCCGACCGATGGTAACCTTTCGGCCCTTATCTTAAGTTACAATGGCAGAGCTGTCGATCTTAGCTACAGACCTTCTGAGGTAGATGGATGGATAGATGTGTTTCTTTTGAGTCGATTTTTTTTCTCTTTCTTTCTTTTTCTTCTTCCCTTTTTTTTGTAGGTTGTGCCCCCCCCCCCCCCCCCCCCCCCTCTTTTTTTTTTTTTTGCTCTTTTTTTTTGGCTTTTGAACCCTTTATTTGGAACACTTATTGTTGGACGGGAAGGGATTCTCAGAGGTCTAAGCCTTGACCTCTTGACTTCAGCTCTACTAATGTAACTCTTGATAAGGTTGGATTGGCTTACCTGTGAGAGATTTTCACGTTGTCGGCGTTGATTGGCTCTGGAAGATCCTTACCCCTCAGGTTGGTGAGTCGAACGGTGCCTCCCAGAAGAACTTCTTTGATTCTCGGGGCTTGCCCCTTGAGTCTAATAGATGCAGCAGTGCTTGTTGTAAACCCGATATGACTTGTCTTTCTTCGGCTTCATTCTTCATCAGCACTCACGTTGACGGGATTTTGAGTCGAACTCTTAGGCTTGTCTTCTGATTTTAAGATTCTCGAGGAACTCCTTCGTCCTTAGATTCCGAAGGATGTCCCATTGCCAATGTTGATAGCATGTGGGAACCCTTAACAATTGATGATGCCATTCTTTATGAGAATTATCGTGCGAGATCAGAATGTTACCTCCATCTACTTTGTGCTGTAATCGACTGCCACGAGTATATGCGTATGAGCACTAGATGATGTCTAGTCGATCTTTCTGTTGATGTAGATACCTCGTACAGGGAATAGCTGGAGCGTTATCAGGTTGTAGAATTTCGAAGCACACACATGGATCCGATGTGCATGTTGCTGACACTTGAAGTGCTTTCTAACATGTTGGCAACAATATGTCTTCATCGAGCCGTGAGGTTTCTTCGATCATTCGTCAAGTCGTACACTCCAGCATGGAATGCAAGCATAGTCTTAGCAGCATCTTCTTGATAGGCTTGATGAGTTTTTGATCGATGAGTCTTCACAGGACGCAAGATTGGGAAGTCATGACTTCAAAAATTCGATCATTCTCTGCTTATTTTTCGGGGACAAGGATTCTCAATGCACACTTCCTTATGGGTCTCAGGAGATCCTAGGTTTATAACTTTGAAACTTTTTGAGATGCCATCGGCTTTTGGTTCGAACTTTTGAGGAGACCCTCTAAGTTTGGGAGTCAGCTCATCATTTTCCTCATCATTGGCTCTATTCAGACCATTGAGTTTGAAGCCCAACTCTAGATCGAAATCTTATGAGTTAACTTCATACTCAAGTGCTTTGACAGACAGACTTGACACTTTTATTGAAAAAGATTTTTTTTTTACTTTCAAAGATTTTCTGGTTTTTTGGAATTTTGTGAATATCTGGATTTTTTTTTGAACTTTTGGATTGTGAAAATTTGATTTTTTTTTTTTAAATTTTGAAATATTTGGTGTTTTTGAGTTTTTGAATCTTCTGATTTTTTTTTTTTGAAATTTTTCGTAAAAAAACCCGAGCAAGACGGCGATGTGAACCAGGTGTCGCCTGATTCGGCTCAGGGAGCCGAGCACTGTCGACTTTTATTGTGCCGTCATGGGGACTACAAACCTGTTACGGCCCTGCACTCCTTCCCCTCAGGAGGTAGGGCCAAAAGGATCAGTAGGCCAAACCTCATTGTTGCACCCAAACGTCATGGCAGATCTGAAATTGGGCTCCGAGTCGGTGTCGGATGCGATTTCTTCTAGTTCGTCCCCGATGAATTGTAGCTCTTCAGGTTCATCCGGCTGAGGTGGGACCAGGACGGTAGTCCAGTCGATCGGGGGAAATTTCTGCCCCTTGCTTGAGTCTTCTTTGGGCAACTCTATCAGACTCAATCTGTTTGCTTGATCATCGAAGGTGGAATTTAGCCCATCATCAGGGTAGATAATCCCTTCATTGATGAACTGAATTGGTGTGTAAATGCAGGGATTGCCTTCTTCTTGACGACCTCGTCTTCTTTTAATACTTCTATGCTTTGGTTTCTGAATCAGAGTAGGCTGATATCGTAGTCCTTTCCTATCCATATCTTCTTGAACCTCCATGGTTCAGGTCGAGTCTTGATATTCGAGCTGATAGTAGAAGGTTTGACGCTCGGCAGGGAGGAAGACATAGTTCGATCCGATGGGACATGCGCGAGGGAAGTAATTTGCATGGTGATGGTATGAGATCTCCCCATTAGAGTGTTGTACGTCCATGGCTGGGATGGTAAGCTCTCGGAGGTTGGATGCTTCTACCTTGGGAAATTGTCCGGGATCGGTAATGATGGCGATCGCCCTATCTCCAAAGATGTGCTTGACCCTTCGGTGAAGATTTGAAGAGATGGCACCGATTCTGTGAAACCAGGTCCGATCAGAAAGGAGATGGAATGAAGCTGAGATGTCCAAGACCTGGAGAGTGATGGTTGATGTTTTTGGATCGATCAGAACCTGGACATCAATCTCCCCTTCGACCTCTTCGATAGTGGCCACATAATTGAAGCTGGGCCCTAATTCTGCTAGGGCATGTGGCATGCTGTCCGAGGAAGGGTCTTCTTCTTGGAGGACGATGGCTGAAGTAGAAGCCGAATAGACAGGTGCGGTGGGCAAGTTGTGCCCCTGGCTGTTTGCTTGAGAAACAGGCAGGCTTTGCCCCTGGTAAGCTGGAGTGGGCAAACTATGCCCCTGACTGACTATTGCTGAGACGGGCAGGTTATGCCCCTGGTTTGCTGATGCTGCATTAGGGAGATTGTCCCCTTGGTTGACTGAGATGGGCTGAATGTGCCCATGGTTAGAAATGGGTGCGAAGATTGAATCGACTGAAGGTGCCCCTTGCATGATGATGGGCTCTGGGATTGAAATAGTTGAGGATGCCCCTTGCAGGATGAGAGGTTCAAACTCTGAACTAGAGTTGATGGCACGAATAAACTGGAGAGGAGGCTTTTCTTGGCTGGTGAAAGCTGGATAAGCAGGAGGTGCCCCTTGCATTGCGGAGACTGGATCGACTGGAGATGCCCCTTGCAGGATGAGGGGTTCTGAAACCTGACTGGTTAGGGGTGCCCCTTGCCAACCTTGATTAGGGAACTGTGAGTTCCATCTTGACTGTTGCTGTTGCTGCGGTTGTCCATGCTGAGGGAGGAATAGTGCACCTTCGGTAGAGGCGACAAGATCATCCTCTTCCATTGGATGGGAGATAAGGACACTTCCGTTATCATTCTCGTATTCAGCAGTAGGCTCTTCTTCCACTATCGGTTGAATTGGAGAAGCCTGATGAGGCCACCAAGGGGAGATCATCCCAGCCCTTATTCCGGCTTCGACTTGTTCCCCGGCGCGGATGAGTTAGTTGAAGTTCGCATATGGATGTGAGACAAGGTATCCACAGATACTTAGATTTGCCGAGTGGACGATCATGGAGATTTGCTCCTCGTCGTCGAGGGGAGTCTTCATTCTAGCGGCCATGGCTCGCCACCGTCCAACTTAAGCTGACAATGTTTCGTCATTTCTTTGCCTGAGAGCTACGAGGTCCGCTCTCCTAGGTGCCATGTTAAGATTGTATGCGAACCTGTTGACGAAAGCCTGGGAGAGCTGCTCCCAAGTCCTGATGCGATGACAGTCCAATGATGTGTACCAGTCCAGGGCATCATCTTTCAGAGATTTTTGAAACAAGCGGATGAGTGCTCCATCATTGCCCGCCACAGCATTAAGCTCTCCACAGAAAGCTCGTAAGTGGTCTACAGGACACCCTGTCCCATCATATCTTTTAAATTTTGGTACCTGGAAGCCTTGAGGTACCATTGCATCGGAAAATGGACAAAGGTCCCTGAACTTAGTGGATGGAAGATCCACCCCTTGCTGCTTCTGCAACTTTCTCTTCATCTCTCGCATCTGCTCTCGGAGTTGCTCTATTTCGGAGGGACCAGATGAAGGAGATCTTGTCCCTTGCCAGGATTGAGATGGCCCCCTTTCATAATAATTGGTGTCATTGATGCTCCTAAAATTCCTGCTTGAAGAAGGTTGGGCCTGGTAATTACTCCCATTGTAGGGACTTTGTTGGACTGGAGCTGAGAAGAGAGACTGCGAAGAAATTCCAGTCACAGGAGAATATTAAAATTGGTTGGAATTCCCATTGGGGAGAGATTGTTGGAATTGACTGGGATTCTGGGTTGTGGGATGTGACTGAAAATGGCTCTTGTTTGCAGGAGGATGCTGGAAGAAATGCCCTGAGGTCGAGAGTTGTCCTGATTGAGGACCTTCATTAGGAGGGTATCGAAAGTCCTGCGCCACCCCTGATAGTTGTGGTTGAGATGAACTGGAGGCTGGAAGAGATGCTTGTTGTGGTTGTTGAACTGGACCAGCTTGATTGCTGGCTGTTGAAGCCTGGGCTTGTGTGAATCGGAGAAGCATTTCCTGCATGGCCTTCATGCTTTGTTGTAGCTCTTGGATGCCAAGAATTGACATGGATTCACTCGAGTTTAACAGTGGAGAGGAAACCTCAGGTATAGGGAATGGGAGAGCCATGTCAATTTTGTATTGGATGTGGCAGGGTGATTTAGTTTGGAGGAGTAATGGTGGGAAGTATGCACTACTTTTTTTTTGGGTTTTGGGATTTTCTATTTTTTTGTTTGGGGTAGAATGCTATGCAGATGAGATTGTATGAGGACTAATGACTTTCAAGTATAGGAGGGATTCCGTTTTTCAAGTCGGATCACGACTAGTGGGACTAATTTATCCCTAGTGGAGTCGTCATTCTGTGGACCCTCGCCGATTTTCCGAGCTCCCACACGACGTTCTCGTCCCTTCCCCTTTCGGGAAAAGAAGGAGAGGAGGATGCGTGAGTGCGAAATCGCCGTTTGTGCCACTGGCTTGCCTCGTTCTCGAGGGCTTTGTTTGGTGGTCGTGTTAAGCTGGATATGTTTAAGTGAGTTTATATAAGACCAGAGTCGCCACTAGCCAGTTACTTCGAATCTACAGTCGGCTAGACCCCGTAGAAACGTTAGAGAAGGGGATCCGAAGATTCCTTCCTCTAAAATGACTCCTTTTGATCTGCGGCCAGAGATTCAAGGTAAGGGATCACGGTTACAGGGTGGGAAGAGGTTAAGCACCCCACACACTGCCCGTACCAAAGTATGGTCTCTACTTCACAGAATCGATCGAATATTTGAAAGTCTAGTTTAATCCTCGTATATTCTCATCGATGACATGATGCATGAATGCGGGTCTGAACAGTAAGAGTTTCTGATGGGTAGGTTCCAACAACGGGCAAGCCCAGAGCGTACGCTCGAACTGACAGGTGCTTAATGTAAGACGTATGCAGTGTGCTTGAATGATCAAGGTGTTTTATGGTGAAGCATGAATGCAGGTCTGAACAGTAAGAGTTTCTGATGGGCAGGTTCCAACAACGGGCAAGCCCAGAGCATACGCTCGAACTGACATGTGCTTAATTTAAGACATATGCAGTGTGCTTGAAGAATCAAGGTGCTTGCAGTGAAGCAGGGGAGTTGGAAGAAAAGTAAATGTTGCACTTATGCTAGATGCAAATGAGATGATGCTGGAAAAGAGTAGCTGGGTGAATGGAGGTGTCGCAAGGATTGGCTTCGAGTGGCTGGATCAAGACTTGGATGGCTTGGGAGGCTTGGACCAGTGGTCAGGCTGGGCTGGACCAGGGCTAGACTCTCCTCACTCGGGCTCTCCTTGGTGGAAAAATGGGCTAAGGGGTGGAGAAGGGCTCAGACGGACGATCGCTGGACTGGGCAGATTGGTGTGTTGAAATGAGAAGGGGAGGGGGGTATTTATAGCAGCGAGCAGTGGCAGAGCTCGTAATTTATTTTGGGCGGCCTGCTATGGGCCACCCGTACGGCCGTTTCTTGGGATTCAGCGGCGGTTTGGGCGGCCTGCTGTGGGCCGCCCGTACGGCCGTTCCTCGATTTCCAGCGAGGTACGGTCACTCCCTCGGGGCTGCTGTTTGACTCGCTGGGTCGACTCAGTGAGTTGACTCAGCGGGTTGACTCAGTGATTTGACTCGACGGGTTGACTCGACGGGTTGACTCGGTGTTTTGACTCGATGGGTTGACTCAGCGGGTTAACTCAGTGGGTTGACTCAGTGGGTTTGACTTTTTTGAGATTTTTTGACTGGCTTTTCTTATCGGGGGTTTTTCAGGGTGATGTTTAGGACTGGGTTGACTGGGTTCAGGCTTGAACTGGGCTATGGAATGGGGCTTACAAGGGTGAGTTTGGCTAAGTTTGGACTTGGGGTTTGAGGGTATGGTCCTCCATTCATCCAGCTATCTCTACCAACATTGTAGCCGAAGGTAGGGTGTCTACAACTTGGAAGGAAAAATTAAAATCTTTATTATTGGGATTTCAATTTTCTAGTATTTTTTATTGAATCCAAATGAGGGGTACTTCCTTATTTACATAAATAACTTAAAGTAAATGGAAACATAAATTAAACATGACATTTACTTAAATATTATTTTGTAAATAAGGCTGACAAGTGACCTGGACTGTGTGGGAACTCACTGTGTAGGGGAGAAGCCCTGAATTTTCAAAGAAAATGGACAATGGAATACTGGCCGACCGGTTTGACAACCGGCCGACCGATTAGGTAGTCGGCCGACCGGTTAGGCGACCGGCCGACCGGTTGTGCTGCCTCATTTGAAGGAAAAAATGGGTGGACAGAGCGATCCGGCCGACCTGATTTGCGACCGGCCGACCGGTCGTGGCTGGACGGATTTAAAAGGGGGGTTTCAAACCCCATTCTCTCTCTCTCTTTCTCATTTCTTTATCTCATTTCTCTCCTTCATCTTCTTCTCCCCTTTGCTCCTAAGCCCTCCTAGCTCTCTTCTTCCCTTCTCAAACCTCATTTCTTCCTCAAATCCTCCTCCAACCGTGAAAATCTCAGATTTCCGAGCTCTCTCCGGCCTCCACCTCCATTCTCGCGTTTCTCCAGCCAAAATCCGGTGGCTTTGGGTTGGATTCTCCTCCTCATGCTAGGTAAGGTGTTCAACTACCTCTTCTTTTCCTCTTCCTTCCATTTTCTTCATTTTTGGGCCATTAGGGTTAAAAACCCCTATTTGTTTTTAACGAAACCCTAACCCTAAGGTTCCTCTTGCTAGGATTTGAAATCCCGGTCATCGACTGGGTGTGGCCCACGCTTTGTAGAAGCCGTAACCAAGCTCAACTCCGTTGGGATTCCGACGGTGCACCGAATTTGGGCCCCGATTCGTTGAATCGATTTGAAAATTTTCCAAATCCAAGATACCAAAACCCTAAACCCTAATTAAACATTTAATTAGATTAAACCCTAATTGATTAACGCTACATTTGCGATTCATTGTAGGCCATTGAGATATTCCCCAATTTTAGGCGTTTGGACCGTCTTTGGATCGCTCGGGCCTCATCCGAATCGAGTAATTTCGATTTCAAGGTGAAGATCTACCCTCAAGCTTATTCTCGACAAATCTTAATTAATGATTGGTTGAATTCATACGTTAATTGTTGATGTGTGCATAACATGTTCGATGAATGCCTCTATGGTTGTTTGATTGATAACATGCTCGATGAAATGCATGAATGATATAAATTTACAATATTGTAATATATCTATGCTTGTGGATGTATGTGGCGCCCTGTGTCATCCGGGCTATGTCATCCGGATCTTTTGGATCGGTCGGGCTAATCGGTCGGGCCAGGTGCTTAGATATGTTTATGATTAGGTATTTAATAACCTAAATTACTATTATAATAAGGTATCCGTTGCTTTGGATTAAGCTCTGAAAACCGTTGATATAGTGTACTGCCTGCCACTGGGTTGGCAGTCAGGGACTTATTCAATCGACCAAGCGGGACACGATCGACCGATAGTGGCCATTGTTGGTTTGTCGTCGTCCACTTGGGTCTATCGAATAAGCCCAATTCGGAGTTAATTATTTTTGTATTTCATTCTTGAATCACATCCTATGTAATCTAGAATACCATCGTTCCCACTGTGAATAGTCCACTTAAAACCATATTGCGACTCGATCCACCAAGTCTCATGAGCCAGGCATGGTGGTATAGGACACCGTGTTTGAGCTGTCGGCCTACGCTGGGGTGGTGCTTCCCCGTAGTGACCAGTGAGCATTGACAAGGGTGACCGATTGTTGTTCGAATGGCCCTTGTGACAAATGTGATTTTGGCCGATGTTTGCGTGCCTGTGCACCATTTGAACGACCCGGGCGTGCATTGGGATAATTCCGAGTGAAACGCCCGCACATCTGAATAAATTAATCGTATTTGATATTTGGGATATGAGACCTTCCGCTTTGATTTGGTCGTGGCTGACGAGTCACGGTCGAACCAGGCTTTCATGGTAGAATAACTCAACTTTGGATCGAGGGGTTACTGGCGATGATTGGTTACACATCACAGGGAGCCAGATAATCCCGGTTAGACTTTACGATACGATGTGGTATTCTGGCTTCACCAATTTGCTGGATAAATTGGACTAATAAATACTTTAATTAATCATGCATACATGACATTGCATTTGAGGGGGACTCGTGTAGCCTGGTTGCTTGATGTGGCGCCAGCGCTATCTTGAGCACCTCATGTCATTTCTCTGTGTCATCCGGGCTGTGTACTCAGTCACGACTTACAACCTGCTAGACAGGTGGATTGTGGATTCTGATACCAGTTGGTCGGGCCAGGGCTTGCCTGGGACATGCATTGTGTGCGGAATCATAACATCCATGCATTTAATCAACTAGCGTAGGATGATGTATGATTTGTATGTGGACATTACCTAAACTTGATTGATTTGACAACACGCTTAAGAATAATATACTTATATAAACCTATTTATAATTTAAATATCCCGAGTCTAACCTTGGGGTTATTTCTTCACTATGTTGTCGTTTTGACGCCTTCTATTTGACATATGCAGATGTCTCAAGAATAGGACCAATTGGTGGCGCGCACGGGCACCTTAGTAGTCTTCTAGCTTCGTCCCTCTTGGTAGTTGTATTTTTCCTTCCTATTACATCTATTGTGATTCGTATAATTCTCATATGGGCTTACACCGCGATTGAATTGTTCATCTAGGGTGTTAGCTCTATATTTTTAGATTTAGTTACCTCCGCTTTGCTTATGATCCACTAATTGAAATGCGTTACTCTGATTATTTGTGAATGGAATGAATATAAATCTGATTGAGGACACACGTGGGTGCATTTTCCACGTGTGGCATTCCTAAAATAATATTTTATTTAGTTAACACTCGGGAACTCGGGATCAGAGTCTCCGTACTCGGGTGCCGAAATTTCGGGTTGTTACAAAATGTCATGTTTAATTTATATTTCCATTTACTTTAGGTTATTTATGTAAAAAAGGAAGTACCCCCATTTGAATTCAATAAAAAATACAAAAAAAAATCGAAATCCCAATAATAAAGATTTTGATTTTCTACTCCAAGTGCAAATCGCAACTTTTTGACATTTTAAAAAAATAGCGCTTCTTAAATGAGAGGGTTTTTGCCAAATCTAAACCGTTCAAAAAATCTGAAATACCAAAAATAGGCTAAAACACCAAGGTTCGGTAAAATATTCATGATAGTCTTGTCGATCTACGAGTGGATTGATAATTCAGGGTTCTTTACTTAGTTTCTACAGACAGCGACATACCCGAGTCAACCAAATCGTTAAAAAGCTCTTCTAAACCATGTGATCTTCTAACTCCTAAACTAATTCCATCATTTCTTTGATAAGAAAATTTATTTTAGTCCCTAATACATGTGAACACACGTGCGGGTACGCACTATAACTGACAAACCGAAGGTAACGCCCAAGGACTTTCAATTCCCAAGTTAACAAAAATCTGGGGTGTTACAACCAAGTATATGGTAAGACAGTCGTAAATAGACTATCCATTCGTCGTCTGATGTAGACAAAACTTCATGACGAGATGGCCAACAAAATCACTTAGCACGTACGTAGAAAAGCCCCATGGCCTTTCATTCAAAATTAAGCAATCTTCTTTACAATTCAGTAGGATGCCGTGGATGAAGGGTAGAAAGGTAAACTAACGGTAGAAGCTACAATTAAACTAAATAAAATAAAAAGATAAAACGTTCATGTTGGATGGCTAAATATGAGCTATTTAATTGTATTGACGTGAAGCTTGAAGCTTTTCGTGAAGTGCTACTTATATAGGCTTTTAAAGATAGTGGCCTTGCATAGTCTTCAGCATCATAAAATATCAAATCATTCAGTTGTAGAGATCTCATTAATTCTTCCATAGTAGCATGGCCTATTGTGTTTACTCTTGTGTACATCAGCAAAAATCTTCATATCTTTATGCTCGCACATTGAAAAGTTATCATGATCTTACGTCACTCGGTTTTAATATCCCTAAAGATTTCCTTGACGACAGCACACTAAAAAATTTGCTAAAAAACCAAACAATCAATCGTAGATATACATTTTATACGTACATTAGCTGAAATCTTCGTATCTTTAGACTGGCATGTTGAAAAGTTGTGGCGATCCTTACATCAGTTGGGTCTAATATCCGTAAACATTTCCTTTGAAGACAAACGCACTAAAAATTTTGCTGGGAAAACATACTTAAGTACATAGACATACATATTATACATCAATGTGAGCCTTATGGTCAGGGTCGCACTTACATAGCAGTTTCTAATGTCGCAGCAAAGTCATGCTTGACAGCTTAGTCTACTATGCTTGTACATGCACGCCACGTGTACGGTTTAAATTAAAGAAAGCTTTTAGGCATCCGTCGAGGATTCCCTATTTTCACAATGGATAGGTGACAGGTGACATAACTCACCTTTTGGACAATCCTATCCATCTGATCATTGACCTCAAGAGTAAACGGTTAAAAAAGAAAATGTTGCCAGAAGTACACATCAAAAGAAAGAGAAAAAAGGTCCACCGACCGGATTACTTAACGGAGGTGATCCTTGGTCTAGGATGAATGGATATTTAATATGGGCCCTTAGTCTCGGGCCTGAAAATCAAATTTTTGAATAGACATGGCCCGAAGGCCCGGACCGAAACAGTTCAAAATCCGGGCTGAGAGCCTGAGAGTGAGACCTACCCTAGGCCCGGCCCGTTGACAGACTTATTTGACACTCTGGTGGCGTATGGCGCTTGATACACAGACACTAAGACATTGAACACGTGGCATATGTTGACTCAAATTAGACAGACTAAGTTGTGGACCCCGCTGTCGCTAAGTCACAGGATTAAAATCATATTATTTAAGAAATCTTAACCTTTGATTAAAATAAAATTATTCGCTGAAATAGGACCATTGGATATTTTCATCTGTTAACCGTCCAGTAAATGTCCACTAATCTGGTAGTCAAAAAATCAAATAAGAGTAATTTTTGGTATGTGAAATTCGTAAACCGGGTTCAACAGTTGAATCTGAATAATTACATCCAACTTATGCAATTTCTATGTGCCTGCGTTTCATCTATGGCGCTCTGCCATAGCATCAAAGTTTTTCCATTGTAAACAGAGGACGCGGATTGCGTGCGAAAGCCTCTCGCAGGCGCCTCTTCCGCTCGGAATCTAGGTGGCCCACCGTGATGTTTGTGAGAAATATAAGCCGTCCAACCATTTTTTAGATCATTTTAGGCATTGTGACAAAAAATAAATGTATCCAAGACTCAAGTGTGCTGCACGCACTAAAGCAAAAGGTGGGTAGGGAAATTCCTACCGTTGAAACCTCCATGGGGTCCACAGTGATATTTATATACCAACTATACCGTTCATAATGTCATTCCTACTGAGATGAACTAAAAACACAAATATTATCCTGATTCGAAACTTCAACTTCTGTGGCCCCTCGAATATTTCAACCATGGAAGTTCAATCGTCACGTTTTTAGCCCACTTGAGTCTTGGATCCGTTACTTTTTTGCCGCAATGTCCAAATTGATCTCAAAAAACAGTTGGACGGTGTAGATTTCTCATAAACATCACAGTGTGCCCCACGTAGATTTCGAGATGCATGCAAAAGGCCTTGGCAGGCAATCCGCCTCCGTAAATCAGAGGATGGACGTGGCTTTCCTGGAAAGGGCAGGACGCACGCGGATTAGCTACTGACAGGTTGATAGCCATCTCCATACTGAAGTGACGTCAACTACTGCTTTGGCCCCAATGTGTGTATTGTATCCACACCGTCCATCCAGTTGTAGAGATCATTTTAGGTTGTGAACCAAATAATGAGGCAGTTCCAAAGCTCAAATGGATCTCACAAAAGTAAACAGTGGGGATCGATCTCCTACCATCAAAAGCTTCTTGGGGCCACAAAAGTTTACGATTAAGCTGATATTTGTGTTTGCCCTTCTTCCATGTTTGTGTGAACTTATGAACAGGTTGGATCTCAAATAAACATCATGGTGGGCCCTAGGAAGGTTCCAACGGTTGTGTCACTGTCCCCACTGTTTTGTTTGGTAGGGCCCACATGAGCTTTGGATCTGCCTCAATCTTTGTCTCATGCCCTTAATTGATATTTTTAAATAGATGGACGGTGTAGATACAACACATACATGACAGTGGGGTCTACATAAGTTGGTGATGTCACTTTAACGGCGAGATGGCTACTCAACCTGTAAGTAGCCCCGGACGCGGATTGCCTGGGAAAACCTTTCGCACGCATCTCCTGCGCTATCATAATCTAGGTGGGCCCACCATGATGTTTGTGAAAAATCTACGCTGTCTAACCGTTTTGTGAGATCATTTGAGGTGTTGCAACAAAAAATGAACGGAATTGAAGACTCGAGAGGGCCTAAAACGTGACGATTGAACTTCCACAGTTGAAATATTGGCCACAGAAGTTTTGAATCAGGATAATATTTGTGTTTTCAGTTCATCTCATTTAGGAATGACATTATGAACGGTATGGATGGCATGTAAACATCACTGTGGACCCCACAGAGGTTTCAACTGTAGGAATTTCCCTACCCACCTTTTGATTTATTGTGGCCCACTTGAGTCTTGGATTCCGTTCATTTTTGGTCTCAACGCCTAAAGTGATCTCAAAAAACAGTTGGACGGTGTAGATTTCTTATAAAAATTACGGTGGGCCCCATATAGATTTCGAGCGCAGGAGAAAACTTTGCAGGCAATCCGCGTCCCCGACGCCGGGAGTTTTTAATGGTAGGTGTTTGGTGAGCACCGTTTCCTGTGGTGTGGTCCACCTAAAATTTTAATCTACTTCATTTTTGTAAAAACATCCTAAAATAATATGAAGAAACAGATGGAAGGCATGGATATACAATGAATAAATCCAGGTGGGCCCTAGGTTCTGGGTTCCACCCAGGTGGGTCTCACCCAAGTCGCGCCCAGGAGGGTACATGCTCCGAGGATTCGTGTAAGTTGTAACATCTTCACTCGGGAGCGGTTTGGGTGGATCCCCGGATCCACTGAGGTCGGTGGATCCCTGGGGCTTACTGTGATGTATGTTCCTTACATCCACACCATCCATCCATTTTGACAGCTCATTTTAGGGCATAACCCAAAAAATGAAGCAGATCCAAATCTTCGACACCATACAACAGGAAACAGTCTTGATTGAATCCTCACCATTAAAAACCTCACATATGATTAACTAACTGTGAGGTTGATAGTTTCCACTAGATGAACGGACCTGATTGATGGAAAACCATGCCATCGATACGGTTGAGAGAACGGTTGTACACTACCGTACCGTAGTCGGTGGCCCCACAGAGTTTACTCCGCACGTTAGCGTGCGGAGTTACTCAGTACGCAATCCGCTTCCGATGGCCAGTGGCCGAACATCCTCCTTATCGGACGATCTTATCCGTGTGTTGGAAACTGGACAGCCAATGGTTACGATTATCTAATGAAAGAGATTTTTGGTATTTTCTGTACACCATCAGCTCATCACATAAAGGTTTTGGATAGTAGGAGTGGACCCACTGCGTGCACTTTTTCGGCCAAGCTAGATTTGGTAATCGTGTATTTTCCTCGTATATGAGCCGTTCATTTGCAAGCCATCAACACTTGGGTTAGGCTTGTCTTGTGGACTTTTGCTGGACAATGATTCAGACTAAACCGGAAAGTATGCACATGCAGGTGGGCCTCACTTGTATCTGATCATGGGTGTCAAAGTTCTGTGGGCTTCAAAGATCAACGGTTTAGATTACACCATTTCCGTCTTGTGAGCTTTCAAAGACCAACGGTTCAGATTACCCCAGATTAAATCGGCCGTTGGACTTATAAGGTATGGGATCTTCCTTTAAACGATCAAGATCACTGGATCAATGGGCCGACGAAATGATACCATTTTCGGAAGGTGGATCTTGGAATTGAGGGCGCGGATTCCTGCGAAAGCCTTGCGCAGGAATTCTCTGTCAATTCATTCGTGGGTTTTTCGAGCTGGAGGATGGTATGGTAGACCGCGCAGAACCGAAATTCGGTAGATCTATCTCTCTATGGGTGCACATCACATTGTAATTATCAATCATGACCGTCCATCTAGTTTTTCATACTATTTTATACGTCTAGAAATATATATATGCATAAAAAATAGGTATCTGATCAGTTAATAAGTCGTATTTAAAGAAACGGTGATCATTCAGTCTTAGGAATAGAATAAAATGATGAATATATTAACTAATATGTGAGGTTGATATTTTCCACTAGATGAACGGACCTGATTGATGGAAAACCATGTCATCGATACGGTTGAGAGAACGGTTGTACACTACCGTACCGTAGTCGGGTTCTTTCGGCTCTACGCTGAGAGTACTGAGTAAACTCTGTGGGGCCCACCGTAATTTATTTGTTTTATCTACTCCGTCCATCCATCTTAACAGATAATTTTCGGATTGTATCCAAAAAATGAAGCATAAAAAAATCTCAACTGGACCACACCACAGGAAAGTGCGAACTGAACGCAAACGTTTTAACAATAGGCGTTTCTATTTTCACCATTTCCAGTCGTGTGATCTACCTGAGTCTTGGATCCTCCTAATGTTTGAGCTCCTATTATACTGAGAGCTTGCGGAACTGATGAACGGATTGGATTTCTTGCGAACATCTCAGTAGGTCACATATATGGCAGCCAATTTGCGTTGGGGAAGTTGTGGCTTGAAAATTCAACGATGACGATCAGTCGAAAAAAGGCCCATGATAGATGTCAAGGATCTTCTGATCTGAGAATATCTCGGAACACAACACAGTGGGTCCTAACAGATCAATGGCCCAGATCATCGGAGAAATTGCAGGATCCGTGCCCTGAGGGGAGCGGATTGCCTGTGACCCCGGGCACAGAGATATCTCTGTGCCCGTAGCTGGGTGGGGCCCATAGAGATGTCAGTGACAAATCCACTCCGTCCACATGTTTTGTGAGACAAAAATAAAACAGGAAAGAAAAAATCAGAGAGATTAAAAACTCAGGTGGGCCACACCAATAAAACAGTGGGAACACTAACGTCCACCATTGAAACCTTCTTGGAGCTGACCATGATGTTTATATGCCATCCAGACCGTTCAAAGAATTATTAACAATCAAATAAATTGTAATAAAAAATATTAGCCTGATGCAAAACTTTTTTCACCGTTAAGTGTTCAATATTCACTTTTTCGTTTGTTATGGTCCACATGAGTTTTGGATCTGCATTATTTTTATATTAATATCCTAACGTGGTCTTACAAAACAGATGGACGGAGTGGATTTGTCACTGACATCTCTATGGGCCCCACACAGCTACGGGCACAGAGATATCTCTGTGCCCCGGGTCACAGGCAATCCGCTCCGGGCCCTGAGGGCTTCACAAAATATGCGCCTGTTTTCAACTGGGACACGTGAGGACCATCGTACGGTATCCTAGACGGCACGTCAGCTGTGCCCATCGTTGATGGTCCCATGCTCCAGAAATCTCCCCCATATAACAATCGTAGCCTTCCATTAGGTGTCCTACAGATAGACGGCTAAGAATAATATGCAGCAACGATCCACATTCAACTAAAAAAAGGTCCAGCTATTGATGGCTAGGATCTTTCAGTATGGGAGATTCCATGGACAGAGTCCATCCATCGTGGGACTGAGCAGGCCACGAGTTCCGATTACCGAAATGTGGGCCCAGTTGTCAGAGCTGGAAGCGCGTGTATACTGCAGAGCCTCGGATCGCGTATCCTGTAATTCCTCGGATCACAGAAACACGGGCCTCAGTTGTCAATACTGAAAAGAGAAAAGCTTTGATACTCTGGCAGAGTGCAAAGGATGATACGCAGGCTCCTAGAAATTGCTTATAAGAAATACAATTAATTAAATTAAACTGTAAAAATTATTATATCAAGTCTAGATGTGTCATGAACCAAGATTTAAATTTATTTAAATATCTGACCATTAGATTGCTGGACACTAATTGGACGGTTAAGAATGAAAAATTCAACGGTCTTATTTCAATAAATAACTATTACAAATCGGAGGTTAGGAATTTTTTAAACAGCATGATTTTGATCATGGTATTTAAATCCGTTGTGATCCACAATTTAGTCAGTTTAATTTGAGTTAATATGTATGAAGTGTACAAATTTTAGTGCCCGCATATCAAGCTTCATACTCTCCCAGAGTATCAAATAACTCCCATACGGTGCGTATCCTTTGGCCGAGGATCATACAGTTCCTCCACCTGCGTATTTCAGTATAGCACATCAGTATGCACCCTATCAAGGATACATCTGAGATTCTCTCTACCATACACGTGTGATGAAATCCATATCAGGACCGTCCATATAGTAGATACTACTGTGGATTGGTTATATGCATAAAATCATATTGATGAAACTATCATAGACTCTGATATTTATACATATTTTTGTCGAATTTGGACCATCTGCTACATTCGTCTGTACAATTCATTAGATATCCACCTAAAGACCAATTCGAACGGTCATTTTTGAGTTACAATCGTTATAACAGAGATTCCACAATTTGAACGGTTTGGATCTGACTTATCTCCCACGTGTACAGCAGAGAAGCCTCACGTTTGACCTAGCTACAGCTTGTCCATCAAAATAACCACTACATACGTAACAGTAATCCAACAAGTAGGTTTCTCCATAAGAGTTATCCGTGGTTCCCTATTCATGGGACCCATGAAATCCAATTTTAATAATCAGAACCGTTGATATGGTGGGCCACACTGTGGATGGGTTATAGGATGGAAATTACATTGATCAACAACTCTCATCATGTCCGTTGATCTGAGATTTTCTTGTTGAATAAGAACTGTTCCTTTAGCCATAAATTTACAGGGATATCAACGGATATTTCCCAAAGTTAAACAGCCTACCTTTCTTTTCACATCACATCCAGATAGTGGTCCACTATAACAACGGTCCAGATTATAATACACGTTTTCCACATCTAATGTAAAGAGGGACTTGCACAAAACTTACACGCACTGCCGACTACCGAGCCTTCCATCTTACGGATGCTGTAGAGCCGGAAGAACTTAGAATAAAGTACACGCATCTCGGTAAAAAACACTTGGAAAATTAATCTATTAATCTGGACTGTTCATATAGTGGGCCCTACTACATATGTGAAACTCGTAAATATTCAGATATATAGGACAATATCATCCATCAAAAAAGGAAATAAAAATTTTAACGGTCAATTTAAGAAAATGGAGAGAAGTAATTCGAGAGTTGATTTTAAGCATATAGATCTTTCATAATGAGATAAGATATATGGACGGTCAGGATTGAAGTATAATGATTCCACGTGTAATGAATCTCGATGGGTGCACCATATTCCTGTCCTTCCGGTTCCACTGTATATTATCCTGGGGCCGAGGACGTGTACGTGTAATTCCTCTGGTCAATAGAGGGGAGATAGAGGGAGAGAGTCTGCGGCTCTGTCTAATCGAGTGGCGAGGGGGTGGGCTTCATATGAAGCTTCTTTCTGTGGTGGTGGTCGTCGTGACCACGAGCTTTTGATATACCCCCACCCCAATCCACAACACCTCTACAAGCAGCTGCTGCTGCTGCAAAACGAGAAGAAGAAGAAATCGAGACCGTTCATGGATCGCTTCCCTTCCATCTCTTCTCTCATCCAACTCCGCAAGGGTACGAAACTATCTACTCCCTCTCCTACCAGATCCATTCCTCTCCTCTCATCTCCTCTTATCTTCTCTTCTCTCTCGTGATGTTTTTCAAGATCTATCAGTCGCGATTGCTTGACCTAGTAGTGCTGGATTTTCGATCGTTTTCTTGCGATTTTGTATGGTTTCGTAGATCAGGATGGTTTTCTTGGAGATTCAGCAGCCAGCGAAGGGTATTTTCTTCCTTTTTCGTGCCGATTTCGTGTCCGAATGCAGATCTTGTGTTTGCTGTTTTGAGATTTGCAGCTTCCGATCTTGAAATGTTTCGTTTTTGTTTTGTGTTTTTTTTTTTCGATTTTTTGGAATTTTTTATGAGGAATCTGCCGGTTTAATCTGTTTTTGTGAGGATGGGACGATCCGGACTGTCCGATTGGATGGATCTTTTGTTGTGGTGATGTTTTGGTATGAGATTCCATGGATTAGAGAAGAATTGCGTGGAATCTGATGCTGGCGGTGGGCCATGGCAATTTATAGCCGTCAAAATAGTTCCTTTAATTAAAGGAAGTAAATTGAGGGATTCTTGATCATTATGAAATCCCGTCTTGCATGATTTTCTGTTTTTCCTATTTAAAGATCGGGTCATAGATTCTTTTAGATGAGAAATGCTCTGGCAATTCGTTCGATGAGAGATCGAAGCGGCGATCCGCAGTATATGCGCCTTCCTGGCCCATGCATGCTCGATCAGGGCCGTTCGCCAGGTGGGGGGCCACCGTCAAAAAGCCATGCAGCGATAATTAGGGTGGCCCATTCATCAGATGGGTTGCGTATGTATCTCATATATATACCATAAGGTGTCTTCCTCCCAATTGTCCATTTTCCCAATGCATGTGTGGCATGCTGACCTGGTGAGCGGGCTGATCTGATTTCTTGGCCAGGGGATGTTTGCAGTGGGGCCCACCTGATGAACGGGTTGGGATCTCGCACACTGTCTGCCAGATTGGCATGCATGCTGCGAATTGCCTCGTTGATCTATCGTGCATGGATTGCTGTAGTAGTTCTTCTCTTACGTGCATTTGTCTATAACGATTTGGTTCTTTGTCGCATATTGTTGGTTTTTTCATGTCTCTGAAAATTGCAGTTGTGGATGCACAACGTGTCGAGTCGTAGGGTGGCATGTTTGGGTGTCCATCGAATCCAAATTGGGATGGGAAATGCACCTTTTTCAGGATTAGGATTTATTCCGCCTTGTCATTTGCGGCAGCGCCAAGATAGTCAAGGGCACGATGTTTGGTGAATTGAATTGCAATTATTGGTCGGAGTGGAAGTAACCAAACAAAGCCTATTATTATGGTTGCCCCGATCGATTAGCAACACCCATTTTTTTTCTACTTTTGGTAATATGATAGCACAAAGCTGTACTATTGTATTGCCAAAGTGGAAAAAAAGAGAGCGGCCCTGTCAATCAGGGTGGGTGTAGAATTCATTTCCTGTAATGAAATTGTAACTAGGGTCCTCAGTGTTATGTGGGCTCTACATCGACGGACATTATTGTGATTTGAGGGCTATTTTCACATTATGAAATGCCATCTAACATCATTAGTTTTAGCCATTTGCTCTCGACTATAATGGATTATTTGCAAATCAAATCGCTTATGCATTCAAACACAGTCTAAAACAGCTTAGGCATAGGGCATGGATCATTCAACCACCATAAGTAGTGAGTTTCATATGAATCGGATAATTGTAATTAATGTGTCTTAAACCATTTATCGAGAGACTTAGTTTTCTGATTTCCTGGGTGATCACTCGAGGGTGGGTAAGTCATTTTCTTTCATTTCTCTGTAACCTGGGCTTATAAAGGCCGACTTGCCTACATGAATTTCAAACTTTGTATCCAACAAGTCTCTTTTCTGCCCCAAATTGCAATTGGCATTTGGTTGCATTTCAATCAGGATTTGAAATGTTGCTTATCATGCTTTGGGTGGCGCACAAAGGCAAACGATTACACCCAAATTGAGGGAATCATCCAAACACACCCTTTATAATCTTTTTGAAGTCAAAGCTGGCTTGGCAAATTGCAATTGGTTGAATTTGCTTTCTTCTTGATTCCTTTATATTGATTCCGTGGTTCTTTCAATGTGAATTGACATGCAGGTTTGGGTTAATACTGTGGTGGAAGTTTCCTTTTTCTGTTTGGAAAAGCTTTTGTATGTACACTGTCATTCATTTGTATTTCGAATAAAGATGAGCTTGTCTGCTAAAGGTTTTTCGACCAACAAAGATGCTAAGTTAAATACATCGAATAAGAGCACAACATTAAATCCCAATGCAGCGGAATTCGTTCCTTCTGCTCTTCGATCACCATCTGGTGGGGCTGCCAACAATACAGATGTGATGAGGCTTGATGCTTCTGGAGCTTCTAAGAAAGCAGTATTTGATCGGACAGAATCCTCCATTTCAAACAACTCTGATGATGAGGTTCACCAGTACTGGCGCCGCCAACTTCCAGATGACATTACTCCTGACTTCAAGGTCGGGGGAGAAGATGAGCTGCAAGGACCTGGGAATATCTCACTCGCTGGTTTGTCAGTACATGATGGAATCGAGAGTTCGAGGTTCTCTCCATCGGCAGGCAGTAGCCATTTTTTCAGCAAGCAGCAGGAAATATTGATTCCTACATATGGAGAAGATCAGTCGGCTGCTTTCATGAATTTGCCAATAAGTACATGGGACAAGCGGTTTGTAAACGACGATCAGCATTTTACCAATGGAAGCGAGGGGCATCCTTACAATGGGGATTCTAGTGCTGGTTTCCTAAGTGATCTGTTAAGTGAACATGCTATTTTGGATGACACGGAAATCAACCCAGTGGAGCTTTTAGCAATGCAATTCCCTGGTTTTGCTGCAGAAAGCCTTGCAGATGTGTACTATGCGAATGAATGTGATTTGAACTCGACTATTGAGATGATGACACAGCTTGAGGTATTGTTTGTTCATCCAAACTGTTTTTTGTATTGGTCAAGAGCTTTCCTGTCTTTCCTGGACTTCCAAGTTGGAGTTTTAGAAATTACTACTTAGGTAGTCAAAGGAAAACAAATTATGGAAACCTTTACAGACCTGGAAATTTTCTAGGGTGTCCTTAGAACTTTGGTAGGTAATGTACCTCCTATGTTCCCCACGAATTTCTGTTACAGTGAAGCTCAGTCACAGGAATCAGTGATTTAAAAAAAAAAAAAACACTAATTTGATGGCGCATGCATTTTATGGAATTTGAAGATCTCTGGTTTTATGCTGACTGGTTGATATTTTGAAAAATATATTGGAAACTGTTCCTAGAAGTTGCAAATCAGAGTTTGTCATTTTAAAGATTTCTGCTAATGGAATTTAGAGAGAATACAAAAGTTTTCTTTTCGCTGAAGTGCTCTTTTTTCCTTTTTTCTTTTAGCTGAAGTGCTCTTTTTCCCTTTTTTCTTTTAGCTGAAGTGCTTTTTTAGTTTTTAGCTTTTTTTTTTCTTTTCCTTTTTTTCTTATTCTGTTTCCATTGAGCTAAACTATTAACCACCTCCCCCCCCCCCCCCCCCCCCCGTCTGTTATTACAATAATTGCAGCAATTAACAATATGTTCGATAATTTTAATCATGAATGTGTGCTTCAGACAATTCTCTTAGGCCTTTCTTTTGGCAAAGATTGATAATCTGTGCACCATGTTGGACAATTGCAATTTTTGATGCCAGATTCAGATGCTTTCTACTTTGGATCTCTCATTTTAAATGGAGAATGGATTCAATAATGAACTTGTAATTCTCTGGGTTAAAGTGAAGACAGAAGCCATCTGGGAGGCCGTCCCATTTGGGCTGTTTCTTCCTTTTGTTCCATTTTTCATTTTTCATTTTGTATTTTGTTAATGATTAACATGCACATTACAAATTTATTTTTATATAATTGGTTTCTTCAAAATAGATCATGATGGAATTATTACTAGTGTTGTTGTCATGAGCTTCCAACTTCCAACAATGAAGCATGATTGGATAATAAACAGCTTTACCCAGATCTTGTCACCTGACTGGAAACCGAGGTCGCAACTGTTTCAAAAGATCTGGTTCCTGTGACTCTGCTTTTATGTAACAACTATTACCTGTACATGTGGGTGTGTTTGGTGATTTTGTTTTATGAAGGTCACCCTTTATTAATTTCTGAATTCGGGGCATATGCCATCTCAACATGAAGTTGGGAGGTAATCGTAATGCAATATTACAACTTGGACCGACAGGTATGTTGCTTTACATTTTGTGAAAAATAAAAAGGAATAGCTTACCTTCTTGAGAAATGTTATGCCAACTCACAAGAGTAAATCCTACTCTCCCCATGTGTGCATATGTGGCTTGGCAAGGTTCAAGCATTTGTTCTGTGGAGCAAAAATAGGTTGCCCAGCCATTTGGTTAGCTGCGTTCATGAATGAAGAAAATGGATTATTTTCTGTGGGTTGCCCAGTCCATGTTCCATTCCCACATACATTATTTTCAGCCGGATTTTCATGCTACAGTTCATAAATAGTGGGGCCAACCTGATGAACAACCCCAGATCTCTCACATGTGCCACAGAATGGTAGGATTGGTGCGATGCTACTGTTGCTAGCAGGCCTCTTGTTGCTTAGGTGCACAATGCTCCAAAATGCATCAGCATCAGTTCCATCATCACCTATGTATAATCTGCAGATTAGGGGCATTCTCTTTTATAATCATTTCATTTTCAACTGCAGCTTCAAAATGATACTGGTTTTATTCAGAACCTTAGCCCGAAGACGCTGCCAACTCCCAACCTGAGTGCACTAGACTTCCCTGCACTTCCAGTTCCAGATGCTCAAAATGGTCTGTCAAAATATGCTGGGGATGATCTCCAACAAAATGTGAATCCATATCGATCCATTGAGAAGGATAGTCTTCTTCTTTTTAAGTCAACTTCTTCTGGTACATCTAGAAGTGCTACAGATTTTGCTTCAGCTGTCCGAAAAATTGCATCTCAGGATTCCAGTCAATGGAAGTACGAAAGAAATGGTTTGGCGGATGTTGGTGTCGGCAGCAGTAGAAGTTCGCAACTTCTAGCTAGCTCTTACAACGGTCATGGGAGATCTGTTTATGGAGATAAATTGCAAAGTTATGGTACATCTCGGGCAGCACCAGCTTGGCTTGAGACTGGAGATGCAGTGGGTAATATTCCTGATGATAACTTTATACGCATGTCACCAGAACATGAAGAGTGCCTTGATGCACCAGTTTGTACAATTGGAGCCCGTCATTCAATGATCCAGATTGGGAGGTCTGAATCAAGGAATGGGGATGCCTCAAAGTTTCACAGATTGGGAGGTCTGAACCCTTCAATAAGTGGCTTACTAATAGATGGTTAAGAAAAAAAAAAGTCCAAACAGGCTAAAGATTGGTGGATGGGGTCTTCCAAATTCTAAATTGGTAAAAGATTTTGTGGCATCCCCCATCCATGGCAGAGCCCATTTAGTCACTAGTCACATTGTGATGCATCTGGACCCTATAGGGCTGTCAACGGGACGGGTTCAGTTGGATCATATAGTACTTGTACCCAGGCAACCAACTGGGTTCTAGACTTGCTAGGTCCGGGTCTAGTTCTTGAAGACTCAGACCCAGATCCGATCAGGTTTAGATACCCATTGGGTCTTTGGATGTAAGTCTCGAAATGAGTTTGTGATGCATAAGAGCATTTACATGGTTGGGCCCATAGATAAATGGATTACTTCGCACATAGATGTGCCACTTTGACATGTGCATTGTGTGTAAATGGGTTCTCTTATGTGTGTGTGGCTTAGGAAACCTCATTTCTTTTGCTAGACTATTAATTATGTACAAAGTTACGTTTAAAACTAATTGGACCCGACTAGATCTGACCCAACCCTGCTTTAACCCGGTCCATCACATGGACCCGACCCGAACATTAACCAGATCCAAAAGGTGAGATCCAAACCAGAACCAAACACCCCCCCCCCCCCCCCCCCCCCCCCCCCCCCCCGCGTTTAGTTTAGAGCTGGCTTTTCTCACATTCTTTCTCCTCAACTCCTTTATATTTACTTTACCAATTTGTTGAGATGGCAGCAAATATGTATTCGGAGTCGAGAGAGGAAGCTCGTGATCATGCAAGACTTCGGAATGCATACTTTGAACAGGTAATCTACATGAATTTAATTGCTCTGTCTACTTTGACTCCTTGGAACTTCATTTTTTATTCTATAGTATTGACAACAGCAAATCCATACATCATTCATCATAATTGCCATCAAGAATCTCTGCTTTTCAATGAAGGATGTATGTTCACATAAAGATTTTTCATGGTTAGGGATTTAGTTTGAGTCTCTATGTAAAGGGTCCTTCCCTAAAAGAAAACTCTATTGGGAGAAATTGAAGATATTTTGTAAGGATCAATTTTGGGCTTATATGGTCTTTTACTAGTACTTTTGGAAACCTTCCTTTATTCTGTTTTGTTTGTGTGGGCCTTACATTTATCAGTGACCAACTAGATTAGAAATAATTCTGTAAGTACTTTTGGAAACCTGCCTTTATTCTGTATTGTTTGAGTGGGCCTTACATTTATCAGTGACCAACTAGATTAGAAATAACTCTATCTTAAGTTGGGTGGGAAGTGTTGTCTAGATTAGCATGTGGAAAAAAAATGGACAGGGTGTGGACTGTGTATGTTGTTAAATCGCATATTGGATTGCATGCGATCAGCATATGCTGTTCGCATTTCTTTTTTTCTTTTTTTTTTGAAAATAAAAAAATGGAAAAATTGAAAAAAAATCTAAAAAATTAGGAAATTTTGCCTAATTAGTAAAAGTGATTAGATAACTCATTTTGCTTTTTCCATTATAATTTGAGTGTTTCATTAAGTTATATAGTTAATTACTTATATTATATTTACATAAATTTTAACAAAACAACTTACAAGCTACATTAAAAGAGAACTAATTATTAGAAACTCTAAAACTAAAGAGAAAGATGAGTAAAAGAGAGAGTAAGAGAAAGATGAATAAAAGAGGGGGAGAGATTTTAAGCTGTAAGAGAATAGTGAAAGTGGAGGGGGATTTGAGTGCCCATTTATAGGCAAAAGTGACTGAAATTGCAAAAATAAAAAATAAAAAAATAAAGTCCCATTGGGAAATATGCGATCGCATAATAATGGCATATGCGATCTCTTCACACATATGTGCATATTCGATCGTATTTGACAACGTTAGTCTAGACTCTAGAGTAGCATGTGGAAAAAAGAAGGGAGAGGTAGATAGGAGACGGGGTGTGGGCTACATGGGGAGGGAGGGAGGGAGGGAGGGAGGGAGGATGGGTGGGTGTGCAGTATGTCTAGAGTAGCAAAAAAAGAAGGGACAGGGTGTGGGCTATGTCTAGACCAGAGTAACATGTGGAAAAAAGGAAGGGAAAGAGAGACATGAGACGGTGTGGGCTACATGGAGGGAGGGAGGGAGGGAGGGTAACTTTCTCACCAAATCTAACAATATGTTTATGCTTCCCTCATGTTATCAATCAAAACTATACCATCTACAAACAACATACACCATGGGATCTCTTCCTATAAATGCCTCATTAACTCCTTCATAAACAATGTGAAAAGTTACAGGCTCAATGCTGGCCCTAGTGGCTATTGCAAACCTACAGTAATTGGGAACTCATTTGTCTCTCCACTAGTGGTCCTCACATTTGTTATTGCTCCCTCATACATCCTTAATCATGTTTTTTTATCGTCTTGAAACTTCGTAAGACCCACTAGATAACTCTCTAGGGACCTCATGCTGAGCTTTCTCTAAGTCATTGAAAGCCATGTGTAGATTCTCCTCTCCCTATATTTCTTCATCTACTGTTTAAGTAGGAAAATAGCTTCATTGTAGACCTCCCTAGCATTAAACGAAACTGATTTTCTGATGCTTTCATCTCATGCCTTAGTCTTTGCTCAATCACTCTTTCTCAAAGTTTCATAGTATGGCTCATAGCTTTAATCTGCAACTCTGTATGTCTCCTTTATTCTTATAAATAGGTCCCAGTACTTTTCCTTCATTCAGCTGGCATTTTCTTCAATTTTACAATCTTGTTGAACGACTTTGTCAAACAAAATAACACAATATCTTCCATAATCTTCCAAACCTCTATTGGTATACTGTCTGATCCAAGGACCTTGCCTGTTTTCATCTTTCTCAAAGCGTCTTTCACTTAGATAACCTAATCCGACGAAAGTGCTATTGACTCCGACGTCATTTGAGTTTATGGCTCCTTAATCCCTATACTCCCAAAGTGATTGTCATTTACCAAGTTCTGAAAATAGCTTCTCCGCCGTTATTGATCTCAATTTACATTCCACCAAATTATGGATAATGAATTGAATGGCTTAAGCTCATTCCAAGTGTACAATTTCTCCATGCCTATGTATCGACTGTCGTGTTCTACCATTGTATCAAAGTGTCCTCTATTTAAAAAATAGGTGCCTTTGGTAGAAAGCAAGCATTCACCTATTAATTTTCCTCTAAACCTTAACTGTCTGCAAATTTCCTTTTGGGGTTAGCTCAAAATTGTTGCATTAACATGTCGAGAGTTGCCTTGGGAGAGTGATGTTTGATAAACATGTACCTGTGGGCTCCTTAAGAAGAACAATTAAGAATCAAAAGAAATCAGATTAAGGATATTGTGAGGACTAGTATTCAAATATGGTCTCCTCACATGGCTGAACATTGGGTGAATATGATAAAACATCGCTAACATCATTAGTTAATTACTTACAATACATTTGAATGATGGGTCCCCTCCTCCCCCTATTTTAATTGAAAAGGAAAAGATAACTGAAACATAGATACATTTGTTTGGTGATATGATTTGAAACGTTTCAAGTAGTGACAAGCCTCGAGACAACTCTTAAGAATTGAAGTGATAAAAAATGGCAAAAAATGATTACCCAAGTACTTCCGCTACATAGGCTACTTTGTTTTCACTGACTGTAGGGATGTCAAAAAAAAGGGCGGGGGTTGGCGTCTCAAGACTTAAAAGTGATAAATGACAATTTTTAAGAATTAAGAGGGAGGGAGAGAGATAACCTTGGTTGTGGTGGTAGGGTGTGGTGATGATGATTGGGCATGAAAACATGTTTGTCTTCTGTGTGATTCTGGAAAACTCTGACCGGCAATATCAGTTATTTCATTGTGATTGAACCGGGTGGATGCTTTTTTAACAGGCAAGACAAGCGTATCTTATTGGCAACAAGGCTCTAGCAAAGGAACTAAGTGTAAAGGGGCATTTGCACAACATGCAGATGAAGGCCGCTCATGGGAAAGCTAGTGAATCCATTTACCGACAGAGGTTGGTCATTTTCCATCTCTCTCTCTCTCTCTCTCTCTCTCTCTCTCTCTCTCTCTCTCTCATGCACGCACGCACCGCCATAAGGTGTCTCTCTCATGCACACATGCACCTCCCTAGGGTCTCTCTCTCTCTCTCTCTCTCTCTCTCTCTCTCTCTCTCTCATGCATGCACGCACCTCCCTTGGGTGTTAGCAATCAGTTGTCGATCTACACTATCCATCATCCATACCACTGGGGCAGGCCATGATGCAATAATCACATTCAATTGGTTGATACTAACCCCTTGAATGTTTTCCATTCTGTTATTGTAATTGCCTGGCCTTTACGTGTGCCATGTCCCATGGTTAGCATCAATCCTCTAACCAAAGTGCTTTGAAATCATAAACAATCCACTAGTGGAGTATTTGAATGGATGTTTCAAGATGATGATCGGGCCTGCTTTGTTTTTCCAACCAGTCTTGCCCATTCAATTTTCATGACATTGATTGGATGGCTAGGATCATCTGGTCAATGTGATTTTGCATCATGCCTACGAATGGTGGTATGGAACGCATGGACTAGATTGGCTTTTGGCTGTCTCATGTGCCATTTAGAAGCTTTGGGAGAATTTCCAATGTGTTCACTCGCACACAGTTTATAATCAGTGGTTCCACAACAAGCTGTTCTATGTGCATTCATAAGTGAGGCTATCAGAACCAGGATATGATCTTTATGCAGGGTAAAAAAAAAAAAGAACTTTCATCAGTTAGGACACAACATGTGCGGACATCAAATGGTGGGCCATGGATACATTGATTGTGGACTGCTAGCTAAATCTTTCCAACCAACCACTTATCCCTACATGTGCATCAATTGTGGACTGCTGGCCACTTTCTTTGCAAGCACCCACATATTCCTACACGTGGCCACCTGATGGTTGACCATGGAACATATTTATGGTGGGTCCCACCTGATGAACAGGTTAAATCTTGCACAAACCCCAGTTTGGCATGTGGGGAGAGCCAAGTAGAATATGCATTTCTTGTTTTTTATTATTTGAAGATCTGTGTTCATACTCTACACATTTTTATGCATCCATGTAAGGCTATTACAGGCATGTTTTTTTGACCCATGTCTTAATGCATGCATCTATACCTAAGCTTGTCATGATTCCATCAAAGCCACCTCTTATTCTACCATTAGGGAGAAGGGAGCCGTGATCTGGACTGTTCACCTGATGGGGGTCCAATGTAGATGGGCTACTGTCTGCAGATCGCACAGATTGGGGATCCATCAGTTCACCACTGACATTTGCCAACTTCTTCACCTGCGGCGGTCATGTCAGTCGCCAATTGGGCGGTTGATCAAATCAGTGAAACTTATTTTCACCATGGATGGTCCATGGTGGGATCCAATCAGTGAACAGTCTGGATCATGGACCATTTCTCCAAGAGCTCACAGTAAGCATCACCAGTGCACAACACTGAATCCATAAGCCCACCAAGAGTTTGCGAAGGCTGTGTGCTTGTAGACCCCTGCCCATCCACATGCAAGCACACATACCAATGTGGTAAATGTGTGCTAGATCCGAGCTTTCAGTAATGTGGGTTCCCACTGTTTAGATCTTCTGACCAAAAAATCAGGATGGATTGATGGCTAGAAATTTAGCCATTCACTATTTGTTTTGTGCATTGTGGTTCCCCACCTGAGCAGCGCAGCCCATTTACCAGCCAGATTAGATCTGATTGAGGGGTTCACCTTGATGGAAAGCTTGGATCCCATTTTGTTTGTTTGTGAATGTGCAGTGCTTCCCACTTGCTTGTGGCTTGGCAATCTGCATTCAACATAGTATGTTTTAGAATTTTAGGCTGCATTTAAGTGCAGCTATGCTTGCTTAGCTACAACCGAAAATAGCATTCAGCTGTTTTGTTGTGTTTTTTCCCTTCTTTTTTTTTTTTTCCTTTTTTTTTTTTTTTGGTTTTCTGTTTTGGTCTAAGCTGGAAATTGACAGACTATGGAGAGGCACATAACTGGGGCAGTTCTCCACTGACCCTTTTTTCAGGAACCCGATAGCTCCGGAGCTCCAGAGTTACGGAAGGGGACGGGATCGATTGATCGACCTGCACGGGTTGCATGTGAGCGAGGCCATATCCAAGCTTAAGCACGATCTAAGTGCCCTGAGGAACATGGCGAGGTCCATGGGGCAGCGCCTGCAGGTCTTCATATGCGTGGGGACAGGCCACCACACCAAGGGCACCCGAGCCCAGGCAAGGCTGCCGGTCGCCGTTGAACGCTACCTGCTGGAGGAAGAGAGCCTTGACTACACAGAGACGCAGCCTGGGATGCTGCGAGTTGTGATATATTGACACTGTAAGGTTTACATACAGAAATTCCACACTGTCCATTCTTGTGTAATGTGTATATGGGAGGAAGAGAAAAAGAAAAAAGAAAAAAAGAAAGCAGCAAGGCCTGGCCATGAGAGGGGAAATCAAAAGAAAAAAAAAAGAAAGAAAGAAGAGATTAAAACAACATTGTACCATTAACGTTAAACAGCGGTCGCAGCCGTGTCAGATTTTGGAAGTTTTCCGGCAGGCTGTGCGTGCCGTTCTTACATCCTTTTTTTTAGGTTGTCTACTTGATAGCTAGAATTATTTTTTTAACCTTCATTTCTGTTGATCTTCTCCATTGCTCGTTTCTTTTCTTTTCTTTCTTTTCTTTTCTTTTTTTTTTTTGAGAAAATGATTTTACTTAAAACTCATTTTCCATTTCTTTTTATGAACTGTCGGCCATACATGCATGCAAGCAGGTGCAGCGAGTTTCTATCATGGTTTAACTTGTTTTACAGCTACTGTTATACATCTCTTCATCTATAGTTTTTCTGTTATTTACTATATGCAGCCTGTTGGAATGACTCAACCATGCCTTTTGTGAAGGACTTGTTTCTGTGAATGCAGCAAGCTTTTTTTGTGGGAAGAAAAGGGTTACATGCCTCAACTTAGGGAGCGTTTGGATGACGCCTAGAAAGGCATTAAGCAGCATTCAGTGTCGTTTTCAATATCAGGTTCCTGTTTTGACCATGTTTGGATGCCCCGCTTCCTCAAAGGTTGGTGGACCGCGAGGGTCATGTTTTGACCATGTTTGGATGCCCTGCTTTCTCAAAGGTTGGTGGACCGCTCGGGACCTGTTTTGATCATGTTTGGATGCCCTGCTTTCTCAATGATTGGCGGACTGCTGGTGTTACACTTCAACATTTTTTGTGGAATTCATTCCATTCAATGGCTGATCATAACAATCAAGCTGTTGCAATTTGTGGTCTATGCTGTAGATACGGCGTTATTGAAGGAAAATGCCTGCACACCTCTTTTATGTCAGGCAGGCGAGCAAGCTTGGCTACAAGTGGATGGGAAGCTAGGGTTAGGGCCTGTTTGTCAGACAGCCTGAAAATGATTTAATAGCATTTTAGTTAATCATATAGAGTTGTGATTAATCAAAACCGGATGAACCCATTTTTGGGGCGCCTACCAAACGTGCCCTGACAAGTGCCACTATCATCTTTGAATGGCGATAACGCCGAAATACAGGTCCGTATGATACCCGAAATACCGATTTTAAACCTTGATGGGAAGCACCTTAAAAAAAAAAATAATAATAATAAATAAACAAATAATAATAATAATAATAATAATAAACTCGATGGGAAGCACCATCACGACTCATCCTCCTTGCATAGGGCATTCATGTAGAGGCTATCTCGACCATCAAAATTGTGGGGCATATTTTGAATGCAGAATATGTTGAATATCACGGTAATCAACCAATCCAAACCATCCAATTGATAGTTATTAAATGGACAGTTGGAAGCAAAATAGTGAGTGGTTCAAATCCCATGGGGGCATGGCACAACGGGATCATCCACCTGACCTGGCGGGCTCTTCCTTGGATGGTACATAATTCAAAACCTTGCTGATGGGACAATCCCAACCATGCCTCTCTCACCATCAGTATTCAAAGCATCCGTATCGCTACAGCGCCATATCAATATCACTGATATATGAAAATACAGGAAAATTTGGAGAAACGTAGACCCCCCCCCCCACACACACACACACACATACACCAATCCAAAAATCACTTAAATCTTATTAAACCAATTAACATGCATAATGCATTCATGCATAAATAAGTATATAAACATGCATGATGATCTAACTATACAACAATCAATCCATCCCATCCATTCATCTATCTAACCATCCATCCAACCATCACATCCATCCAACCATTCCATCCATCCAACCATCCATTCATCCATCCAACCATCATCCAAATATTTTTTAATAAATAAATTTTTGACGATATTATTAAAATATTACTGATACAAACTACAATTGAAATTTACATAATAAAAAATATTGGCAATACATGGGCAATACAAGCCGTACCTGAAATTTATGCAGTAAAAAATATTGTCCATATTATCATTATCTCCAGCTCAGTGATATCGATACTTAGTGATGTATCATTGTTACCTGGAATTTTTTATACTATTACTGTTATCGATAGCGTTAACGGTGTTATTGGTGTCACTGAGCTGGAAATATGGATAATATTAGGGATACTCTGAACAATGTAGTATGCATGACACTTGAAATCAAGTGCGGGATGTCACCTACTCTTTCAATCATAGTTTAGAAACACGAAAGCTTGATTCGGCTCAGAACCTAGTTGAGTTGACTCAGAAAATTGGGTGAGTTTCTTGAAAAATCAGACCAGATTCTCAGTATTATTAAATATTGAAATCAGAAATAATATATGAATAATGTCAGAGTTGTGCCAACTTGAGTAGTCTTTTTTCTTTCCGAGTTATGCCGAGTCCTTTGCAACTCGAGTCAGGTTTTTTCTCGAGCTTGCTTATACACGTGCAATCAGCCAAGGCATGCGCCACAACCTGGTTTTGAGGTTTAGGCTCACCAGCATGGAGGCCCAGGTCCAGACCATGGCCCACCCCAGGCCATTATCAGCCCTACACACCCTCCCATCAGAACTCATCAGATTCAATAGTAATGAGAACATAACCAAATTACATTGACTAGAATACACTAAAAAACATAAGGAAAGAATACAACAGGGTTGTAATATTTTTGCAATTTAAACTGCACCCCCCACACATTGAGTGCCAACCACAGTTTTGGACCATACCATCCTCTCCACCGTCTGATCATGTAGGGGCCCACATCATCCCATGGTGGTTCTGCACGACCGCGCAGACGGGCTCCACATTGCCGGCAACATGTACCTCCTGTTCGCAACCCCATACGCGTTGAAGCTACCGTTGCTTGTGGGGTCCACCAACACCTCCCCAGGGTACCCAGGATAAGCTCCGGTGCCGAAAATACCAGCACAGGCCGTTACGGCCTCCAACGGCGCCAGCCGGTCGCCCTGGTAGTAGCCATTGTTGAATGGATTTGTCGCTGTGCCGGCTAATATAGTAGCGATATTTATGATCATGCCGTCGATGCCGACGTCGCCGTTGGGTGCACCCAAGGGTGCAGTTGGTGGGCCATATGGGCCCACACCAAAGGGCCATGCACATTCCCCTACACACTGTTTCCTTGCATTTCCAACCCACCCAAACATGACTCTAGAGTGGTTAGAGATGGCCAATGTCTCATGGTAACCACATGATCCCACACAGAACCTGTCCACACCTACATCCTCAGCCGTTAATACTAGGTACATGCCCTTCCGGCGGTCGATCGGGAGGGCCCGCCTGGCGATCGCTCCACGTACCATCTTCTGTATGGCACGTCGGCTTAGATAACGTCCCAGGCCATATCGTTCATCATGTGTCTGTTTCGCCACACGTACTCTGCGAGCCACCGTTGCACCACTGGTGTCCTTGTACTGTTTGGTGGTCCACCACCATGATCGAACGGATGGGTCCTTCGGCTTAGATCGACCGTTGAACGATTTGAAGAAGTCCAGGATGATGGACTTTTGGTGGACCGTGAAGTCGCCGTACCAGATAATGTATACGTTTATGTAGCCTGGGCCGACGATTAGTGGGCCCTTGTGGTATGGTAGGATCAACGGTTGAGGAGGCAGTAGAGAGAACAAGCTTAGGGAGGGATGGTATGGGGGTACGTTGGAAGAGATTGAGATTGAGAAGGAAAGAGATAGGAGGAAAAGACTGAGAAGAGCCATTGTAGAATGATTGTATGGGAAGGTATGCTCAGGGCCATGTGTTTTTATATAGGGATGTTTACTGAAATACTCCTCAAGCTTTACGATTTTACCACATAAAGCCTCTATTTCTAGGATGAAATTACCAAAATGTTGTTGATATTTTTTCCTCTAGGAAGTGGGGAATGAGAGAATTGTAGGGCCCACGTGGTATTTATTCCTGATCAAACCCGTCCATAAGGTGTATGTCAGCATGAAGATCATAGGAGCCAAAAATCTAGCCTATCAACATCAGGTGGGCCACAGATAAAATGATTTAGATGGGCGCGGCCTGGGTAGATCCCTGACTGTGGGACCCGCTATGATGTATGTTCCTTTCATCCACGCCGTCCATCCGTTTTGACAGATCATTTTAGGGCATGATCCAAAAACTGAAGCAGATCTGAATCTTAGGTGGACCACACCACAGGAAACAGTGATGATTGAAATCCCACCATTAAAAACTTCTTGGGGGCACCGGAATGTTTATTTGCCATCTAACTTGCTGAGAAGGTCACAAAAACCTGGATGAGGTACCACACAAATATCAGCTTGATCCAAAACTCATGTGGCCCCTAAAAAGTTCTTAATGGTCGATCACTACTGCTTCCAGCGGTGTTGCCCACCTGAGATTTGGATCTGCTTTATTTTAGGATTATACGCTAAAATGAGCTATCAAAAGAGATGGATGGCTTGGATGTAAGACATATCACGGTGGGCCCCACAGTCAGGTTAGACCACCCCAAAACATCCAATTTTAAGTGTGGCAGTCTGATGGTCGACCTGATCTTTGGTTTGTAGGATCCTAATAGCGGGTTGCATCGATTGGATGGCATACACAAACCACACTCGCCTTAGATTTCTCGAAAAAAATATGAGCCTATTTTGGTCATTTCAATAAGTCAAGGCATTATTCAGTGAATTCAGGAATTCTGAGGTTGGGGGGGGGGGGGGGGGGGGGGGGGGTGCCTTTTAATAATATAACTAGGGATTAGGTGATGGCTGTCTTCCAACATAGAGAAAGAGCAAGAATGCAACATGACTCGTGCGAGTCCCACTGCAAGGGACGCACCAAAAACGCTCACGTGGCATGCATGACCGAGATCCGAGCCACTTATCACATAGGCCCCATAGTGCAAATTACCCAGTCAAAAATTAATCTTTGTGGACCACACAGGTACATCAAATGTGGACTGTTGGCTGATTCAGTTTAACCGTCCATTTCTTTTGTTCATGTGTGGCCCACCAATCTGATTTTTGGGCCGGCAAATCGCACGGCCTGGGTCCACCTGATGAGCGGCTTGGATCTCGCACCCATGTGCCACATTGGCTTGTATGAGCTGCGAGTACGATAAAATAGGGCCCGTCTCGCGCGAGTCTACGGCAGAGATGAAGTATTAGGAAAATGATCATGGCCCACCAATCGACCATTCCGGGCAGCTGCCCGCCGTTCCTTGGTTTGGGGCCACTTAAATAAAGACGTGGAGTCCTTTGTGGAAAGCACTGATATGTAATTATATTCACTTTGGTTTTAGAAGGATTTTAAAATTCCTGCCTTAGCTTTAATTATACTCATATCTAATAATTAATAATAAACATTATTAGGAATTCAAGTAGTATTAAATTTCAGCCGTCCACTTTAGACTCTAAAGCTCTAGAAAATTCGATGGGTGGTTAGGAGTGCAAGTTGCAAAACAAGTGAACTGCCAAAAATACCTGTATTTACGTTTGAGATGATTTTTTTTTAATTTTTAAACCAGGATGATCGATGGTTATGATGATGTGGACCCACTAACTTGTGTTTATCATGGCTGAACAATGTAAGCGGAAGCTCTGTGGGGCCCACTGTGATGTTTGGGAGAAATCCATTCCGTCCATCAGTTTGTACAGCTCATGTTAGGAGATGAGCCGAAAAGTGAGGCAGATCCAAAACTCTAGTGGGCCACATGACAGGAAACAATGAGGATGCAAATATCCACCGTTGAAACCTTCCCATGATCAATGTGATGTTTATATGCCATCCAAACCGTTCATAAGTTTATTCCCACTGTGATGAACTGAAAACACAATACTAGACTCATCCAAAACTTCTGTCGCCACATGAAGGTTTCGATGGTTGATGTTCACTGCGGTGGGGCCCACAGAGCTTCCATAGTCTAGGTGGGGCTTAGCTAATGTGGGTCCCACTAAATAATCAAGTCAGCACGTGGTAGCCCTTATACAAGTGACCATGTTGCAGACACTTTGTGAGTGTGCCAAAGGGGAAGAAGCCCGATGCGGATTGCCTGCAGCCCTAAGCTGTGGGTCCCACTCTGATGTGTGTGTGCTATATCCACTCCGTCCATCCGTTTCGCAAGATCATTTTCGGACATGAGGGCAAACATGATGCAGACCCAACAGCTCAAGTGGACCACACCACAGGAAACAGCGGGAACAGAGACACCCACGGTCGGTCCATTGGGCCTCACATGCAGAGATAGGTCCAATGGTTGGAACCGTTTTATCTTCTCGGTGCTACCCTAGACGAGCTATGTTGCAATAATCACTCTTCAAAGATAATCCTGACCTTTGAATTCTGGAATTGAATGTGAGCCATTAGAATCGTTGATTTGGACTTTCTACATTCTCAGCATGTGGGCCCCAGCGGCGCGATTCATGCTGGAGACCCCTAAGTCGGCAAAATGAATTCTCTGTCGATAAGGCTGTCAATGGGTCCGTTCCGGGTCGGGTCCTATAGTACTCTTACACGGGCTAACCAGGTTTGGGTCTTGCTCGGTCCGGGTCTAGCTCTTGAAGACCCGGATCCAGATCTGATTGGACTCAGGTACCCATTTGGTCTTTGGATCTAGGTTTTGGGTTGGGCTGGGTTGGGTTGGGTTGGGATAAATAAGAGCATTTACATGACTAGACCCACAAGATAGATGCATTAGATTGCACACATGTACATGGTGTAAACAGGCTCTACTCCATTCCTTTTGTAAATGGACATGAATCGGATCCAACTAGACCATCCGGCCTTAATCCAACTAGACCTGATTTCAAACCGGGTCTAAAAGGTGGACCCAAACCCGAAACCGACCCAATTTCTTAACCGGTCCAATAAATGGGAACCAGACCCATTGAAATCAGATCAGGTCCATCGGATACCTGTATATCTAGGTACCCGTTAACAGGACGCCGACGATCTTTGGTGCTCTCATCTTCTGGGAGTGGACGGTATCTTGTGATCTTTTTTACTAAATAAATTTTTTACTTATCCAAAAAAAAAAAACAGAGGAAAAAACAGGAACAATCAATTTCCCATCAAATAACAATCCCATAATAAAACCTGTTTGATGATTTATAATGAGAAACAGTGTCCGAATTCGATAGACTCAACCTACAGATTGGAGAGTCTTGAAGCATTACGACCTTTGGCCACTCTCAGTCACGCTCGCTTATGGCCGTCAAGTGTTCATCAATCTCCTCCGTCGACAGCAACCTGAAGACAGGATGCTCTGTTCTCACCACTCCCACCTGCCAAACACCAGTTTTCAAGGTTGATATTAATAAACTCAAAAGATATTCTCAAACAAAAAGATGATCCGACATAAATCTCCAATGTCTGTAATTCCAACTCTTTTAAATTAGGTACTGTTTGGATGCACTCATGAATTGATAGCCACATAGTGATTTGCTTTGTTGGTACTCAAACTGAGAGACTGAGCCTCAAATGCAATCGCTTCAAGATGAGCCTGAAATTAATATAGGGAATTGATCGCATACATCCAAACATATGTGAGTTGACATATGGTTGAGCTGTGGCGCCCACCGTGATGTACCTGTCCATCATATGCATCCCTTCAAGCTACCCCTACCATCCAAAAGTCAGCCTAATTGAAAACTCAGGTGGGCCACAGCAGAGGGAATGATGGGGAGCAATGGGGAGGGAGACACCCAAGGGGATCATATACGTTGAAGAGTTCCCATCAGTCAAGCTGTTTGGGGCCCCATGTGATGTCTGCGTAAAAGCAGGAAGCAATGAGGAGAGGGGCACCCCGATAGAAACTTTCAGATAGTGCATAGAGCCAAACATGCTGTGTATATGCTATCTGATCCATTCATCATATGTGTGCCCCAACAGGATTAAGGGACAAAAAAAAAAAAAAAAAATCACGCCTTCCCACAACTCCAATTATGCTAACCATGTGAATTTATTGGTATAGGCATGAGCCTACATTGTTCCCTGTGGCATGGCCCACCTGAGTGATGGATCATCCTGGATTGCGCTCGATACAGTGAAAATAAGCATGTCACCTGATGCACAGTTTGGATTCCAAACACACATCCCAGTTGGCCCTACAGAAGCTCAATTGTATGGGAACTCGCATACATTCCAACATATGTGATCATTCCCCCATTAAATGCAGAGTCCCGACTCAAACACTACAAATGACGGTTGAATCGAAACCGTGGTGCTGTTACAAAAACAAGTGGATCGACCTCATGCTTCTTGTACTTGAAATTTGATTACAGAAGAAGAGCCATAAACGAACAAAGATCAGAAGTGTTACCTCAATTTCACTGGCCTTGAAATCCTCCTGTAGAACTGATTGCAGGGCGGATATTGCTGCCTGAATGATGAAACAACAACGATATCAGATCTCCAAATCATCATAAGGCAACTCATGTGCAGATGTTGAAGGAAAGAGGAGAAAAGATGTCAATCTAAGGGGTTGTTTGGCAGAGTCAATTTCAGGGAATATGGATTCAAAATCTCCAGGATTTTTAAATCCTTGAGATTTTGAATCTTTTAGGTGTGTTTGGCAGCTTGGATTTTGGATTCTGTTAAATGCAGAAATTGTGTTTGGCAGCCTGGATTTCACATGAAAATGAATTTGATGATGTAGATAGTCCCAAAGTTTCCAACATAACCAATGTCTCTTGCAACTGTATATTAGCAAGAGAGGAGTTATGCACAACAACAATTTGGGAGGTTCCAAAATGGCCCTTTCTGACGATCTTTGAGTCCTCCGAGAAGTCAAAATCCTCTGAAATCATTGCTGTCAAATGTCCTTAAAAGGGGATGGAAATGGATTTTGAGTCCATTTCCCCCAAAATCCTTGAAAACAAACAATGCCTAAAAATCCAGATTCACCAATCAGAGTAAGACAGGATGTACATTTGCCACAACCAAGTTGTGCAACTAACATGTTGCATGCATGCCAACCCAGACCATCCAAATCCTATATGCCTGCCAATCTTGAGCCATTGACCTTTGGTTTTAAAGGAGAAGCTCACTAACACTTTGTCAGCCTGAGATTAGCAGCCAACCATCCAAATCATGGGCCCATCACACTGACTATATATATATATATATATATATATATATATATATATATATATATATATAGGGAAATGGTACTATGAGGTCAACCTCATGGAAACTTCCTATAAGGTCGAGCTGTGTGGGCCCCACCGTGATGTGTGTTGGACATCAACACTGTGCATTTGATGGGTCCTCTTTAGGTTATGGGATACCCCAAAAATCAGCCCTATTGGGAACTCAGGTCGGCCTTACCATCTAAAACCATGTGAAGACATGCCTAAAATATCTAAAATCACTTGGTGGGGCCCACCTGAGTCTTGAATGTGCCTGAAACCCGGTCAGACCCCTCGTACAAGTGGAACACACATAGTGGATGGGCTAGATTTGTGAACCACATCTTGGAGGGCCCAATCAACAATCATGAAGGTTTTAATGAGCTGATACCCCCTTCCAACTGTTGTCCGTGGTGTGGCCCACCTAAGTCATGGATTGACCTGATTCTTTAGCCTGTGGCCCACCATTGAATGTTGCATCCAACTGAAGGAGTAGATGTTCAACACACATCACAGTGGGGCCCACACAGCTCGACCTCATGGGAAGTTTCCATGAGGTCGACCTCATAGTACCATTTCCCATATATATATATATATATATATATATATATATATATGAGCGATAGAAACAAAATTTTATTAAGAGAAGAAGCCTGACTATATTGATGGCCATGACATGCACAGTTACTAAAAAAAAAACAGTCAGCAGTCTAAATCCAACATGTGAAATCAAATGATTATGATCCATCAGTTTGGTTCAGCAATGTTCCATCAACAGTGGGTTCAATGTTGAGGAGGTTATGAATTCAGATCGGCATGCATGTATGCCACGTGTACGGTGGATGAGTAGCTAGAACCAGGTGAGTTGTAGCCAATGCACAGAGTACTCTAGCCTGGACTTAATAAAGATGGTAGATCTAGAAGTCCAACGTTGTGCATGCATAAGATTTTTTTAATTTTAAATTTTAAATTTTTTTAATTTTAATTTTATTTATTTATTTTTGCATCCTAAAACGATAAGAATGCCAACATCCATTTACAAGAAATTGCATTTACCTGTACCGTCTCCTCATATGAGAACACTGGATCATTCTTCATTTTCTTCTCCAAGAAATTGATTGCTTCTTGCTCTTTCAGACCGGCACTTGTAGCCTGGGACAAGAAAGTAAACAAAAATGAGGATCCAAGCACAGTTCTTTCTTCTTCTTTTTAAATGACGATGTAACACGTCTAGAGCTTTTTCTTTTTCTTTTTTCAAGCATTGCATGGTTACAAACATGTCAAAACATGATTGAGTTTCTCCCGTTCCCTTTAATAACATTTGTAACGAGGATTATAATGACATGTGGACCCCAAACGGATATGCCGATCAAAGCAGTCAGGGGGCAGGAATGTTTTTGGATTTTTCTCTCCTCAAGAATGTCACTACTCTCTGGCGATCACAAAGCCATTGAATGTTTTTGGATTTTGCTCTCTTCAAGAATGTCACTACTCTTCTGGCGATCTCAAAGCCATTGTACTCTCTCTCTCTCTCTCTCTCTCTCTCTCTCTCTCTCTCTCTCTCTCTCTCCTCCTCTGTGTGTGTGTGTGTGTGTGTGTGTGTGTGTGTGTGTGTGTGACAGAGAGAGAGAGAGAGAGGAGGTGAAAGATGACTCAATTATGTTTATGTCAGAATTCTTCAACAGAGGACAGTTACCTAAACAGGTGGGAGCGCCTTTTATCACAATTGTTCCCAAAATGGAGGGGGCTAAATGCTCAAGGGACTTCAGGCCTATTAATTTGATTGGGATCATATAAGATCCTGGAGAAAATTCTTGTTACTGGATTACACAAAGTGCTGGGGTTGTCATGTACAAGGTTCAAGGGATTTCATTTATAGAAGGCAAATCTTAGGTGGTGTGTTAATAGCCCATGAACGTATTAATTGGAAATAAATGCAAGGTAGGAAGGAGGTTATTTGCATGCTGGATTTGGAGAAGGCTTATGACCTTGTCGATTGGAAGTTCCTTCACCATACACTACATCATTTGGGGTGTGGAACTAAATGGAGAAAGTGGATTCCATTAAGTGTCTTTGGGCATATATTCTATTTTGGTCTGTGGCTTGCTAATCTTTTCTTCAGGGCATCAAGGGGTCTTCGCCAAGCTGATCCCTTAATCCCTTAATCCCCATTTCTGTTTTTGGTGGTGGTACAGGCATCTGGTAGAATGTTGGAGAAAGCAAGCTCATTGGCCTTGATTAATGGGTTCAAGGTTGGTATTATAAGTCCTAAATTTCTCACCTTCAATTTGTAGATGGCACGATTCCCTTCTGCGATGCCGAGGAAGTACAAATTGATAACATTAGAACATTTATTAGATGCTTCAAAGTTGTTTCAGGGCTTCGTAAAAGCGAGATTTTGGGCAATCAAGCTGGCACCCGAGGAGGTCGAAAGATTAGCTAGGGTGTTTGTTTGTAGGGCCAATAGTCTCCCATCCTCATATTTGCACCACCCGCTGTGTATTGGGAAGGGAACTAAACATTTATAGGATAAGGTGGTGGACAGAACTGAGAGGAAACTATATAGTTGGAAGGAGATGTATTTGTCACTTGGGAGAAGAATCATGTGTATAAGAGCGGCCATGTCCAATATGCCATTGCATTGCACATTCTTCCAAAGCCTGGACAAGTGCTAATAGATTGGAAAAGATTTGGAGGGATTATTTTTGGAGGGTCGATGATAAACACATATTTCATCTTATACAATGGTGCAAAGGTGTTGAAAGCAACCCACCATGGTGGTGCTGGCATTATGGATTTGAAAACAATGAATCTGGCTTTACCAGGGAAATGGTTGACAAGAATTGGGGTTGAGAAAGATGGTCTGTGGAAATAGGTAATGGCTAGCAAGTAAAAGGTGGAAGAAGGGACTAGTTCACTAAATCCTCTTCTATATAGAGCATCGGGGATTTGGAAGGCTATCTCTGGAATAACTAGTCGCTTTAAGAAGGAACACGTGTTTACGAAGGATAACCTCCGAGTATGTTGGGAGCGTACTCGGTGTTGTAATTCTCTTCTTTGTTTGATTTTTTACAAAATGGAGGTATTGATGCTAGGAGGAAGATAACCATTTCCCACTGTTTCTTGATTCTGGGAGGTTGGGCTCCTTGTTGCATAAATGTGCATGAGGATGAATTGGAGGACATGGTGAGACTCCTAGACTTGTTGCAGACCAGGACTAATTATGGCTAACAAAGACATTCTGACGTGGAGGTTGGATAGATTGGCAACTTTTCTTTAAGATATGTATGGTGTGCTCTTCTTCCCCAAATGGTACATAATATATTTAGTCATACAAGGGCCCACGTAGAGTTATTGCCTCAGGATTAGGCCTGCACACGGGTTGGGTTAGGGTCGGGTTGGGCCCAACCCTGGACCGAACCTAAATATATTTAAAGGTCCGGGTTTCGGTCCGGGTCGTGACCGGGTTGAGTTGACCCAACCCTAACCCTACCCTACTTGTAAAAGGGTCAACCCTAACCCTACCCTACCCTACCCTATATGTTAAACCGGGTTGGGTCGGGTCGGGTCGGGTTAAGACTATGTTTCTATGGTGTGGTCCACCTAAGATTTGAGTCAGCTTCATTTTTGGTATCAAATCCTAAAATGATCTTTCAAAATAGTTGGATGGTATGGATTTAAGACACATAATCAGGGGCCACCTACCTTGGTGGATCCCGGATGTCACCTAATTTGCTCCCTATGAGTGTGAGATGAGCGCAGCTTGGGTGAGAGTCGGTGAGAGTCGGAACCAGCCATGTGTGGGTAAGACCCTAACCATGAGGCTCACCTCGATATATATATATATATATATTGTAAATCCATGCCGTCCATCTACATTTTCATATTATTATAGGACGGTCCCAAAAGGGAAGCAGATAAAAGCTTTAGGTAGACCACACCACAAAAATCAGTGGTCATTGAACTCCTACCATTAAAAGATTCTAGAGTCCACCCTAATGTTTATTGACCATTAAACCTATTGATAATGCTATATAGATATTTTTAAAAGCAATAAACTAGTATAAACGGGGCGGTTCGGGTCGGGTATACACGGGTCGGGGTATGGGTCGGGTCGGGCGGGTTTGGCATGTACCCTAAACCGTACCTAAATTAAAAACGGTCCAAACACATCTACTTGGGACCGGACCGTTTTCTCAATCGGGTCGGGACGGATCGGGTTTCTACCGGGTCGGGTCGGGCGGGTTAACGGGGCAGATATGCAGCCCTACTCAGGATGGCTACTGGGAAAGAAGTGGTTATGGTTGATAAACTATGAAAGAGGCAATTTGTTATCTCTAATGTGTGCAATATGTGCCTCTTGGATTTCAAGTCTGTGGATCACTTATTTACGCATTGTATTTTCATGATAGCAGTGTGGGAAAGAGTCTTTGGTCTTTTCCAATGTTGTTAGGTGATGTCGGCCTTGATTGATTCAAACTTCTTAATGTGGCATAGAGGTAACTCAGGAGACGAAGGAGAATCTTGTTGAGGCTTTCTCTTCTTGCAGATCCTTACCAATCTAGGAGAGTGCAACAATAGGTGCTTTTGCAATTGCATCCGTAATCCTGATTGGGTATTTAGGAGGACCAAATTAGATGTAATTTCTTGGCTCAGTGCCTTAAACATTATGTTAATTGTTCTTTTGAATTTTTCCATCTTTTCTGATCTGGATCTTTGTAATTCCCGGGGTGTTGGTTTCTCATCTTCGCCCTTTCTTTTCTCTCTTAATAAAATTTGCGAATTCTCGAAAAAAAAAAAAGCCATCATCATCGAAGCCTTATGCCAACTAATTGGAGTTGCTACATGAATTCTTTTCCACCATTCCACTCTATCAAGGGTTATAACTTCAGTTAGACAATAGGTCATCAAGTCTTTTCTTACTACCTCCACCCACATACTTTTGGGCTTATCCAGTTGACATTTTGCAAATGTTCCAAACAGGCCCAGACTTTGTACCTTTTTAAGGAGTAGTTAGAGCATAATCAACAATAAACCATAGATGCCAATAGAATGTGTAAAATCATTTGCAAGTGAGGGCGTTATTGGAACCATAACTGATGTAATCATCAAGTTACACAGAGTTAAACAAAGCTGTTCATAGTGATTTTGGAAGGGAAGCAAGACTCAATGATGACGGACTAGATCATACCTAACATGTGTCTTTGCATACCCTGAAGACGACGAAGAGAAAGCAAAGACTTTACAAGTAGCATTTGCATAGTAAAATGTTGATAAATCATGTGCTCAGAAAAGATATACGCATGATCCCAAATATTCATGTGGAACAACTAAAATTAAAATAAAAGTCATGAATGACACCATGGTGGACTTTCAAATACCTTATGACCAAAATAATGGCCAGCCGGGTCACACTTGAAGAGTTGAGGCCCGCTTTCTTCATCAATACCCAACACCATAGCAGCTTCATGATTCAAAAATCAAAAGGAAAAAAACAATAGAAAAACATCAGGGGAAAAACTGCAACAAGACAAAAAAAGAAGAAGAAGAAGAAGAAGATCACAAAATCCCACTAATACTTCAAAATTTTACTTTGGAAAAGAAGACCTTTTTTTTTTTGAGTAGGGTAAAAAAGGCAGACCTACTCCAAGAGGTCTCATATATGCATGCTGGGTATAGATCTGAGACTTGTCAGCTATCCTGTACACATAATGAAGAATACCAAGAGTCAGCAAATACATGAGTCTAACAAAAAATGCAACATGTGCCAGCACATATGGTAAATGTTCTAAGCATATGTTTGGATGCTCAGCTCAACTGAATTGCAATTCATTCGATCCGTGTGGGGGACTGATCATTTTTATTCACAATGACTAACAAAAACCACATCTCTAATTGTGATTCCATGCATTTGAAGTTGGACTTGAAAAGACAATGATGGTAATTCGGAGCTAGTCCCCCATTATAAACAGACTGGGGCTAGCCCCATTGCCTCTTTCCTCTTTACTGAATTGAATCATAGTGATTTAGTTCAACTGAACACCTAAAGACAGCTTAGATTTTAAATATAGATTGTCAGACTAGGTTCAAAATTTCATATGAGATTGCGATAAGTGTTTAGTAAGATAATGCAGTTTATCATTTGAAGAAAGTACCAATTTATTTTATGAACTGAAGAAATGACGCCTAAACTTTGAAAAGCTAAGATAACTGCAATAAACAGGAGTTACTCGAAAAAAATGAGTGGAGACTAGTGAAAATGAGTTAAAGATTTTCAGAAGTGTCAAATTCTTTTTTTTGAAAAGTGAAAATTTTATTTTGTTAGTCATGCAACGCACCCACACGGTCAGTCACACAATACACCCACTGGTGCAGTTAGTATGTCTCAAACCTGAGACCTGCTCTTTGAAATGCCAAGGTGTCAACCAGCTAGGCTGACAGGCACTTGACGAAGCGTCAAATTCTTATGATTGGGGAATAAGAAACAAGGAGGAACCAGATCTTAAGACGGGGGAATTATAAAGCATGATCTAAGACTCGAATGAAATAGCATGAATCGCCTGTTTATTTGTTGCTTCTTTACATACAAATTATGGGATGAAGCCAAAGACAAGTTAGTATCACATTTCAAAAGAAAAAAAGGCAATTTAGTGTTTGCATGGTGGATGCCGGATTCAATGGATAAACTATTGATCAAATGGAGCATGGGCTCAAAGTCATAAGGGGAAAGCTTTGTGGAGACTATATTTACAGGTGATTCTCTAGTCAATATGGAAGAAGAGAAACAATAGAACGTTCGACAAGAAAAGCGAATTGATCATGTTGTTGCAAGAGTCAAGTGTCTTGTTAGGTACTGGGAAGTGGTCTTGAAGGACTTGGTGTGAGTGAGGGATCTTTGTACGAGTGATTGGGCTTTGCTTTGTAATGCTAGAATCTTCTAGCTCCTTTGGGAGCCATTCTTTAAACAAAATCCTTCTGACCACTTACTGAAACAAAAAATGTTTCTATTGATTCAGGTTGCTCCTTAAGAGCTCTTAAATTCCACACTGATTATTCCAAGCCTCAAATGCATCTCCAATATAAATAAATGGCCTAACAAATCTTCATAGGAAGGAAATACATTCTAAAGAAAGACTCAACAAAGTACACACTGAGCATTTGATACATATTAAACACAAGCCCCTTCCACAAATTCATTTGAGTGTTTATAGCAAACACAAGAAACCCCATTTATGCAATGCAGCTCATTCCACACAACTAAAGTCAGCTCATTTTCAGTAAAGAGAGATGAGTAAGAACTCTCCAAGCATCTCGTAAGCCTTTGTTTTGTTCTTTTTGTCCTTCTTGTTTTTGAGTAAAATGTCAGTTGATTATTAAAAGAGAATACACTTCAGACAAATATACAGGAGACCGGTCGAGAAACTGAATGTAACTCAGAATACAACCGAAATCAAAATAACAACATGGTGATGTCAGTAAATTAGTATGGGGGAAAAAAGAAAAGAGAAAAAGAAAAAGAAAAGAACATACCACTTGGCCAATACATCAACAGGCATCTCATACCCCCATTTGAAACGAAAATCAGCAGCTTCTTTCCTGGCTTGCTGGACCAATGACCTTGCATCAGCTGGAAAATGAAAGGTGAATAGAAACATAAGCAATAAAAAAGCATCCACTATGAAGATTTTCTTTCTTTCTATTTCTTGGATTGAGATAAATCTAGTATCTCATAATCAAGGACGTCAAATAAATAGAAGCATCATTAAAATAAATAAAAACAGACCACACACTCTCTCTCTCCCTCTCTCAAAAACTCATCAATCAACCACACCCACGTTCAATTTTCTCTGACAAAAGAAAAATCTTATAATGAAATTTTTTCTTTGAACAAAAGATATAAATTGATTAATCCATCTTTTGCTTTTCTTCTGCATCAAAGTTTGACGTAAGAGGATCCTGGGGCCCCACAAAGCATCTGGGGCAAAAAGACGGAACATGGGATTAATCCACCATTCAATCCACACTGTTTCCTGTGGTGTGGCCAACTTGAGACACAGACCTACCCCATTTTTGGAGTAAGATCCTAACATGATACGGAGAAACGGATGGATGGGGTGTCACATGGTCATCACGATGGCCCCACACCACTTTAGGCATGGTTAAACGTGTCCATCCAGCTTCTGTTAAGTGTGCAATACAACTCATGTACACATCACACATTTACCAGCATGGCATGTAGGTCCGAGATCCAATCCATCCAGAAATGCACCGTTATATTGATTCTCTAGCACCCAAATAAGTTTTATCCACTAATCATGTGCACTCTAGTCTGCAAACAATTGTACATCTCTGAAAAACTTGCCTGAAGTTTTCCAACCCATCCACCTGTTTCCAATATTTGGCCCACCTTCTATGTGGACAATATTAATTTTACAGAAAACATCGTTAGAACCAGTGTTCGCAATATCGGTATCTTGTTACGTTTTGCACCCTTGGGATACAGATACATATCGCGTATCGCTAAGGATATATCGGTTGTATTGCGTAATGCATCGCACTTTTTGGGAAACATGGGGAAACATTGGGAAATTATTGAATTTTTCAATGAAACTTCAAGAATTGTTAAAATGGACCTAAATACACACATTTAAATCATAATATGTAAAAAAAAAAAAATTTAAAAAAAATATAAAAAAAGTCCACATAATGGAGTTCCTTTGTAAAAGAATCCTAAGCTATTGGCTATCTGACTGAACTGATGCAACTATTGTTTAAATTGATTCCATAAGATATACAAATGTAACAAGACATTAATAAAAACACAACCAATGCATCGACAAAGTAAAACAAGCAAGAGAGTTGAGAAATATACTTATGGATGATGCAATGGACTTGGGTATCCTCAAAATGCAATTTTGACTATCCTAGTTCAACGCAATGCAAGTTACCCTATATAGCCTAGATCTATATGGGGACTCAACAAAACCTAGAAAATGGCTAACTAGGGTCAACAAAATGACCCCTTCGCAGAGTTGGTAGCGGGTCGAGCTGCCCTACAATTTTGTTTTTTTAGGAGAGGAGAAACTAGAAAAAAATCGAACAAAAAATCATTTTTTTCCAAAAAAATAAGGGACTCTTGTGCGGCTGGACGATACCTGGACGATATCGTCCAGGTATCGCTGATAGCAGAAACATACTAAAGGAGATATTGACGATATCTCAGCCGATATCGATATATCACACAATATTATCGATATCGGTCGATAATATCGTCGATGCACAAGAACAGTGAAATTTTTTAGTGTCTCCTGAGGGTTTTCGTATCGCCGGCTAGCGATATCGATACTATTGGCCGATAGTATCGATATTGCATACACTGGTTAGAACAACTTGGTGCTACATGGTGTGGTGTGTAAATGAACTGTATTGCACACGTGCTCAGGGTTGAGGAGAATATTTATGGTAATGTAGCACTACGCAGAAAAATTTGGAATGTGAATGGGATTAATGTCATATTTGCACATGTACCAACATGTGGAGGTGTATAGCTCTATTCTTGTGTGCAACAAACCTTCCAACCAAGAGACTGATTTTCGATTTCCAGAGAGTGATTTTTGCAAGTCAGTAGAATAGAAAACGCCTCCAGGAAATGGGCACTAGGCACTTCACGAAAAAGAACAATTTGAATAGTGTTTTTCTATAATCAATTACTTAGGTGGCTAACCAAATGCGCTTAAAGCCTAAAAAAGTAATTTCAAAATAAAAAAAAGCAAAAAAGTACTTCTTTCAACGAAGACAAACAGGCCCTTATTGTCGTGGTCTGCTGAGTGTAGTCTAGTTTTGTAAAGTTTTTCTTGAGTTTTGACCAAGTTGTGACCAGATCGAATTTTTCTTCAGTCTTGGTGAAATCTGATTGAGTCGAGTCGGCTTTGGTGAGTCGAGTTTTTCTGAATTTTTAAACTATGGTATAAATCATCTACATCCCTTACATCAAATTGATAAGTAAAATTACTTAAAAAATCATATGATTACGAAGAAACCTGTCATGCCCGTAGCTAACAATCCAAGGTACTTTGTAATGGGAAAAAGATGTGTGACGCTCGTCTGATCCAAAAGCTTGTCCTGCATCCATCATATTTTCCACACCCAAAACCAGATCAGACATGTAAAATTCAAACAAGATATCAACTACAGATTCATATAATCATCCGAAGATACTCACCGGGACCTTTTTCTGTGTAACTACACAGACAGAATCCTTCCCTCGGACACCAATCGATGTGATTGAAGATGCTTTCACCGCCTTAAATGCATATTCTGTCAGGAATTCCACACAATTCAACATCTCAGAAATGTATGATCTCACACTAATGGATACAGAATTATGCTTGTTTATCGTATGCACCCAAAATAATAAAAAAATAAAATAAAATGTGGGATGCATTTTTCAGACAGACCTTACCCAAAAATCATGTATTACTAATCATGATGGTCGTAACCAATTTTTTTTTTTTTTTTTTTTAAATTCAGCGACTAAGACCAACTTGTTCGGTCTTGAGTTGAGTTGATATTAGGCCAAGTCACCCTCTATTCTCAATCCCAACTTGGCAGCGCTGAACCAGATTCGATGTGACCGAATCCGAGTCAACTCAGACGAGTCGCATCCGCCTTAGGTGAGTCGTCAATCCTTGACCCTAATTGTTTGATTTGCTAGTCAAAATTTTGGCCACTACCCTTACTCTTTCCAACTGTTCATTTAACAGCCACGATTGAACGGCTAGGATCACATGATCATTGTAATTTCTGAGACCATGGATGGATCCATCCATAGTGGGGTCCAGATTTGGGCAGTTTTTATTGATGTTAATGCATGCCACACATATGGGGTGTGCACACATTAACATCAATTATCCAATTTGTGCATCCCATTGTAGATGGGCCATGGCCTGAAAATCAAACCGATCACATGATCTTGACCATTCGATTTCACCCATCTAACTCGTAATGTTGGCCATTTCTGCTTCCGACCGTCCATTCAGTGGCAACCGTCTGGACAGCTAGAAACATCCAATGATTACAGAGTTTGAGCCATGCTCCATCCATGATTTGACCCACAATTTGGATGGTCAGGATCGACATATATGTGAACCAGAGTGCATAATGCATCCATGAGTGAGTATGATCCACCACACACTTCCAGACTACCATATAAAAATCACTCCCATTTCGATTCATCTGCAAAACTAGATTACAGAAATGGAAATAAAAAAATAAACTATTTCTGGATACTCTCATTCAGGAGCTAATCTTTAGAGAAGAAGCAGAGAATCTGTGCAAGACACGTCTACGGTGGATTGTGAATGAGAGTGGGGAGGATGCATACCAACTTGGTAGAGGCGGCCTTCGGGAGAGAAGATGGTGATGTGGCGATCGTAACCAGCTCCTGTTCCTCTACTCATTGTGGGCCGTTGGATCTCTCTCTCTCTCTCTCTCTCTCTCGGTTTCTAAATAAGCTTGGAGAAAGGGAGAAGCTTTCTTGCGAGTGAGGAAATGGACTTTGGATTTGCAGAGTGAGGCCCGGTCCACTTCAACGCTTGTACGTGTAACTAACAACCGGATGAGTGGGCCCACCGAAATGTTTGTACGAAATCCACTCCGTCCATCATGTGAAACCCCATATTTTATCCGTGGATTCCAAACATCAAGACCCATAGAAACGTCAGTGGGCTACTCTATGTAAAATCATGCCTAAAGCTTCTAAAATCACGTGGTCTGGCCCACATGAGTTTGAGAATAAGCTGACGTGTGTCCATTATCGTAGTGGGTCTCATCTTATGAACGGATTGGATGGAAGATATAAAAGAAGATGGCCCAAAAATAATCTGCAAGGTTTTTAATGGTGGGTACTCCATCCCAACTCTTTCCTGTGATGTGGCCCATGTGAGTATTGGGTCTGCCTGATTTTTGGGATCCAAAGATAACATGACGTATTCACATGGACGGACGGATTGGATATCATGAAAACATCTTGGTAGGCCCCACATGTGGCATCGTAGGTTAAGATTAACCTACAAAACTTTATCGCGGATGAATTGAATAATACACAAGACACGCACATCATGCACGGATTTTCAATTATGACAAGTGGGGCCCATGAATGAGTAATCCAAACCGTTGGCCTGTTGTGCGCAGAATGGATGGACTACATGATTCAAAAATCTCCTTGAAAGTAAAATTCTAAATGCAATAACAGTCCACATTCAAATGAAAAGAGTCTTAACATTGGTGTCTGATATTTTTGAGTTCTCCATCCATGGTGGGGGAAAAAACCCTACGGTCTGGATTACAGAAATATGGGTCCCTGTTGTTGGAACAGAAACCTCTGCCTACTGTTGAAAGATGTGGTCCACATATCATGGCATTCCTCTGTAATCCGGACCATTGGTCTGTTGAGTCCTACTGTAGATGGACCATGCACAAGAAATCTCCCTGATTGAAAGATCGTAGCCACCCATATTGGAACTATTTATAATTGAATGTTGAATGGACCCATTGTAGTATTTCTCTTTTTAACCGTTCATCTGTAAGCCAGATTGTCCTATTGAGAAGATTTCTCAGGAATAGCCTCATCCATGATGAGGGAAAACATCCCAATGGTCTAGATTACCGAACCATGGACCCCACTATTCAGAACTGGAAACCTGAGTATACAATGCAAAGACGTGGGCTGTGTCACAGAATTCTTAAAAAGAGAGGGGAATGCCGGAATGGTCAAACTGCCCCGTTAAGCTTTTGAACGGAGATGTAGACTACCGTGGTAGTTCACCACCATTTTCTAAGTCATTGTCTCATCAACCACACAACTGTCATACATGTAAGGCAATCTGAGCCGTCTAAACCATGATGTGTGTACTGATGGACCATAGCCCAATTTTCATGCCAATCAAATGATTTCAACCATCTGATTTTTCTAATTCAATCTGTACATCTGACCATTTTGTTTTAAACATTCGTAACAACAGCATGTTGGTATTGTTGGATGGGTCAAAAAAAAAAAAAAAAAAAAAATCACTTCTAACAACAGCATGTTGATATTGTTGGATAGGTCAAATTTCCACGGCTCTGATGTACGATGGATGAGACCCACCACAACTTAAAAATGGTTGGGGAACAATCACTATATTCCTGTCTTTCAAGCTAAAATGATTTTTTTCCATGTGGAGTTTTTAGGATAAGGGAATCACTATATTTACAGCAGGGCTAATGGATGGTCCATCAATCAATCTGGACCATCCATCAAGCCCAACCCACTCTTCATGGGCCACTGCATCAAAATCACACCGATCACTCGATCCTAAGCATCTGATTGGTTGCTTAAATTTTTACAAGTAAAAGCATAACTGACTGAATATGAAGTTTGAAAATTGCAACATCTAATGGATAAAAAGCTTACAAAAAAATCAGCTTCTCATCTTATTGCAGTCTCCTCCTCTTCTCTGCATCATTCCTCAAGTTTGTATGCGTCCTAACGGCCGGTGAAAGATTTGATTGGCCCACCTTCCCTTTCTTAGTGACAAACTCCGAAAATGAGGGGATGGGAGGAAGTGCCGCCTCTCGAGGGGGAATCTCCATCTGTACAGATTTAAAAGAAGCTTCCGATCGAGCAATGCCATGGTTTTCTTCTTTATTCGCTTCTGCAGGCAGTTGATCATGATCAGCAGTCTTTTCCACAGACGAAGAAGATGCAATGTTCGGCTCAGAATCATCGTCAATCTGAATAGAATTGGCGCCTAGACGATCACTAATCTGTTTTGAATTCGATGATGATAGCCATCTGACTGTGCTCGCAACTTGCGAATTGTAGAATGTCTTTCCAACCTTCCCATATTTCTTGTAGCATTCATTTTCAAGGACTGCAGCGGATGCCTCGAAATCAATTCTGCAAATTGCAATTTTAGTTAATTGTGGTGAAGATCTGGCAAAGAAATTAATAATCAACAGCTTGGATCCGTTACAAAGCTTTGTAGGTTAAGCTTAATCTACAACACAATGTGCGGCCCACTGTGATGTGTGCATGGCATCAAATCCATCCATCATGTGCAACCCTCATGCTCTCTGTGATGCCAAACCATGCAGCCTAAAACCTCTAAAATCTTGTGGCATGTTTGGAGTGTCCATTCATCCTATTGTGGTGGATCTTCTGAATAGATTAGATGGCATTTAGAAAATACAGTGGGCCCTGCACATAATCTGGAAAAGTTTTTAGTGGTGGGAATCCCCATCCCAACTGTTCCCTGAGACATGGCCCGCTTGAATTTTGGATTGGCCTGATTTTTGGGCACCAAGGAGAACCTCAACAGGTGCACATGATGGACAGATTGGATGTCATGCACACACCACAATGGGACCCACACATTGTGTTGTAGGTTAAGCTTGGCCTACTTTGCGGTGGATCCTGCCTCATAACTCGATTCTGCACAGGTACATAGACAAGGAATACGACTGGCACTTCATTAAACCTAGACACCCCACATGTTTGCAAGACATGGGCCACTGGTAGGTGGGCCCTGTCGTTAATGCACCCTAGCTCAAAAGAGAATATGTCAGCCCACCCATCAGGCTCATCACCCTTGTATGGAGAAATGAAAGGTTAGAAAAACATATCCAAAGGTAAGCATTCAACTTATGTGTGGCCTAACTGATGACTGGGTCTGCCTGTTTTGGGCCCAGGTGAATTTCCCATCAAGCCCACCTGATAACAGCCTGGATTTTCTAACACATGCTGTGGGGCATCTGGGTTGGCAACTACAACTAGCATTCCTCTAAAAAAATTCTTAACAACTATCTAATAAGAGCAACAGGAACCATGTTCTTACAGCAAGTCACCGAGCCGCTGGTGGGCTTGTTTTAGAGCATTTGACAACCGTTGTTTGGCTGCTTCCCTCAACGCTTCCGATATAGCCTTCTTGTCCGCAAGGCCACCCATCTGTTTCCTCGCAGCATTCATTAATATAACATCAGATAGATACCAGGTAGTCAAAGTCGATAACATGTAGCCTTCTGGAAGCTACCAATGAAAGAATTCTCATGTATTCAGAACATGCAAGTGACGGTGCTATTCCATAGAAGATTTCGAACAATGGGTTTCCTTTTCTTTTACAACTCCACGGAAATGGTAATGGCATGGCATAAGAATCTTGCAACGTTGATGCACATTCAATTTACTACATGAATTAAAATTGCATTCGACGTGTTTTTGGTTGTTCTGCAACTAGTTAACTAAATCAGTTCATCGGTCAGATTGGCTAAGGGTGCATTTGGTTGCACCAAATATCATGAAATTTCATCAAACGTGATGAAATTTTGTGATATTTGGATGATATTTCGTGATACTTGGTGCAACCATATGCACCCTTCATCAAACGGGAGATGCTTCCGTGGGGAGAGCAAAGCGGCGGAGCTTGTCTCCCAAAGGGCCAGAGGTTTAATTGCTGAGTGGGCTGCCAGTGGCACGATGCCTCAGGATTGTAATTTTCTTTTTTTGGATGTTTAGTTTGATCGCCTTCTCGGCGGTCCATCTAGTTTTTGTTTTCTTTGCTCAATTTTAATATATTCTCGTTATCTTTCAAAAAAAAAACCATATGCGCCCTTAGTTACTATCATTTTGTTGTCAAATTTAATGGGGATTTAACAACACAGAAATAACAACAACAACAATAAAATCTTAATAAACACCAGAGGAAACTGCAAGACCTGATGAGGACATCAGTGGTGCACCTTTTAGAGTGTACCAGAGAAGGAGGCATCGCCGACAGAGTACCGGAGCAGAGGAGTTGATGTGGATGGACGCTAGGTCCATCGGACCCATTTTCTAATGCACTACAAGTACATGAGTAGCAGGACCGCAGGAGCAGCATGATCGCATGACTATGAAGCGGATTTCACACCCTGTCGCGTGGGTGGTTTAGTTTGTAGGCATTTTTCTGTTATTTTTCTTGTTTTTAGGCACTTAAGTACTATAGTTTAGTTTTAGGTGTTTTTCTGTTCTTTTTCTTGTTTTTAGGTACTTTAGTGCGCTTTATCATTTCGTAGCTTATATATATGTACTCGTGAGAAACCCTATTTTATTATTAGTGAATGAGTGGAAAAACGGATGTTTCTTCCTCTTTATCAAAGAGACTAAGGTTTCAGGATTGGCCCTTAGGTGTTGAGGATTCCACCCCGGATTTCCTATTTTCTTCTTTTTTAGATCTTCAAGGTGCATGAGAAGGTAAAGTTCCTCTACTTTTGTTAGGAGTGTTTCCTTCATCTTGAACCCACCTGTTCCTTTTCATCTCTTTCCTTCTTTCCCGAATCTTCCCCTTTTGATATGAACGGTAGAAGAGGGATGACTAGTCAAGAGAATCTGATTCAAATGTGAATGTGGACTAGTCTTTGCTAGATTTGGGGATATCCTCATATCCCTAGGTCATCCCTTTTACTGTTTATGTGATTTTATGCTAAGGAGTATGATCCTAATGGATTGATCTCATCTCATTGTTTAGGTTTGCTTAATCTCTTTGATTAAAAGTAATTATTTAATTAACTTTATTGCTTGAATCTCTTCAATTTGATCGTACGTGCATTTAGAGTTAAGCCATCACATGCCCCTGCATCAAGACCTAATGCCTATAACTCCACAACACCAAGCCACATGTGTATCTCCATGTGACCACACGTGCCAAATTGGCATGTGCACATGGACATCCAAGTCATGCATAAGGTGGGTGCTGCCTTATCGAGAACATGACCAATAATCAGGTTGGTCCACTCATCTAGGCTACACTTGTACATTGAATGTTTACCATTGGCATTTTTTTTTCGAAGTATCCATTTTCTAGTGTTCACTTCTTTTTCGCCAGGTTTCATTCGATTTGTTGTGGATTGGATGATGGAAAAACCAACGACAGAGCAAGCAATGAGCTATGGCTGCTCTGTCCCATCCGACGAGTTACCCAGCCTAATGTTTAGTTATGTAATCTAGATGGAGGGACCCACTTGGTGCGCAGCCAGGTTGGCACCTGTGGCCGTGTGTAGAGGTGCATGTGGGCTTAGCAAACCTCTGAGTTTCAGATAGCTTCTCGGCTTTTTTGATAACTGATCAATTTATTGAAAAGGCACCAAAATGGCACAAAGAAAGAAAAAAAACGGCGCAAATAATTACACTTTCATCAAAAAAGAGAAATTAAAGTCTTGTAAAGGATCTATACATGAGCCCATTCGACTGCAAGACTTTTAACCTTGAATATGACCTTCCCTTCCCTAGAAATTTTATCACAGAAGCACCTACCATTTCTTGCCCCCCATATGGCCCAAAAAACAACCAACGAGGCCAACCACCAAATGATCCGATTTTTCCTCTCAAGATGAGCATCATGCCAAATAAGGAGGTCTGGAACAGCATTTGGCATGACCCAAGAAAAACCAAATGAACCGAGAATAGAATTCCATACCCTCCTAGCAAGTGAGCAATGAATGAAGAGATGGTTAATAGATTCTACACCTGCCATACACGTGACACATATTCAAAAGAATCAAGGCCCTTTTTTGGAGGTTATCAACAGTTAGGATTTTGCCTTTACCAACAAGCCATCCAAATGGCACTACCTTGGGGGGGGGGGGGGGGGGGGGGGGGGGGGGTACTCCATAATGCCACAGGAAAGCCTATGATTGCATGAGACTTCCCTAGCCTGACACAATAATATCTCGTAGAATGACCGCACTGAGAAACGGCCCGATTTGTCTCTTCTCCATATAGTACTATCCTTATCTTTTGTCAACACCACATGGCTTTGAAGACACTTGAGCATCCTTGCAAGTTCTCCAGCTTCATTTTCATCATGTTACTACGGCATGGGGGATTTGACACCCCTAGAGGACTGACTTCATAGAAGCATTCGGCAACTGAGATATTCTTCCTCAATGCTAGGTGATCCACCAACAGGAAAGTGTTTTGGAGAGGCATCTAGCCAACCCACATCTTCCCAAAATTTGACCCTTTCCCCATTACCAACCACGAAGCTAGTCTCTCTAGAAAAAATTGGGCTGATCCTTGCTATGCCTTTCCAAATCCATGAGGCTTTGTAGAGAGAAGAAGCTTTAGTAGCCCCGCATCCATATTCGCCCGCAATAATCTTGCACCAAAGAGCCTTTTCTTCTGTCACAAATCTATATATGGCCTACAAACTTCCTTCCAAGCTAAAAGGTGGAACCTTTTCTTCTCCTCCCTTCTTATCTTTTCCAACTTTGTAATAGCTGACATCAGGCATCGGAATAGAGACATAAAGTAAAGGGGGAGGTTTGACAAAATTGCTTTGACTAGAGTAATCCTATTCCTACCCCCCAAGGATATGTACCTCCCCTTCCATTTTGCTAAATAGCTTTCGAATCTTTCTACAACTACATCCCATAGAAGCTTAGGCGACTTTCCTACACAAAGAGGAAGACCCAAATAGGTCAAAGGGAAGGATCTTGCATGACATCCAAAGATCTCAGCCAGCGTCTCTTGCTCCTACTAAGGTATGTGCACTCCTAGCATTTCACTTTTGGCAATGTTAATTTTGAGCCCCAACACCACTTCAAAGCACAAGATCACCATCCACAACTTGTCAATCATAGCCTCCTTCACATCGCAAAAAAGAATGGTATCGTCCGCAAGCTGAAAATGATAGGGGTAGTATCCTTGCCCGCCTGAAATCCCCTAGTAAAGCCTTCCACTTGAGCTTTCGCCAACATTCTACCTACCACTTCTGCAATGATAATAAATAGAAATGGAGAGAGGGGATCGTCTTGCCAAATCCCCCTTGATGGTTTAAAAAAGCCCTTTGGCGCCCCATTAATAAGCATCGAGAATCTAGCTGAGCAAACACATTCCCTAATCCAAGCAATCCATTTCTACCCACAACCCATCCTCCAGAGTAAATATTCAAAGAAGTGCCAATTAACATGGTCATAAGCTTTTTCAATGTCCAGCTTACAAACCACTCCACCCAAGCCCCTTTAAACCTTGAGTCAATGCATTCATTAGCTATAAGAGCGCTATCCAATAATTGTCTTCCTTCCATGAAAGCACCTTGATTTTTGGAAATAATAGAATGGAGCACGCCTCTAAATCTGTTTGCCAAAGTTTTTGCCAGAATCTTATAAGGACCCCTGATTTAGCTAATGGGTCTAAAGTCCTTGAGGGATTCCGCTCTTGAGATCTTTGGGATGATTGCAATAAAGGAAGCACCCAAAGCATTTGACAGTCATCCTCTTTCATAGAACTCCACCATGAAGTCCATCATATTGGTCTTAATCACCTCCCAAAATTCTTGAAAGAAATCCATAGGGATCCGTTCAGCCCCAAAGCCATATCCTTTCCAAGAGAATCCAAGCCTCTTTGACTTCATCAACCGAAAAAAGTTTTTTCCAGATTAGGGGACTCTTCAACTGATAGGCTGCTGAAACTTAAACCATCCAGATTTGGGCGATTCCACCTTTCATCTCTAAGAAGAGTTTTATAGAAGGTTACCACCACCTCACACACCTCTCTCTTTGGCCCTCCGATCTCCCACCATCAAGCTATCAATTTTGTTCTTCCTAGCTCTCGCACTAGCAATGTTGTGAAAGAACTTGGTGTTTATGTTCCCTTCTTTCAACCACATGGCCCTTAACCGCTGCCTCCACTTGATCTCATCCTCCTTGAGCCAACTAGTTTCTCAGCAATGTTAAACCAGTTCAAAAAAAATTAGACACATTATCCACAACAGGAAAATGGAAAACACCCAAATCAGCGTGTCGTTGTAACAGCACTTGTTTATGGTCAAGCAAATGATTTTCTTTCGTACGAAGTCCTAGAATCAGAAACTCTGAGCCTAGGTGAAGATTCAGGCGGGAAACCAGTCAGATTTCTGCTAATCGATCACGAGAATCCCCATTTCATATCTTGTGGTCGATGAAATAAGATTCATAAAGCTGACCCCAAATAGTTATGACAACGCTATGATGATGTTGTTATTGTTGTTCTGGAATCATAGAACTCAAATATAGAAACTTCCAGTATTCCAAGGCATGGATTGCCAACTTGGACAAGTCACAGTTAACTCGGACTCAAACCAACACAAATCAGTTTGACACCACAAGTCACCCCAACTCAGGCAAGTTGTGACTCAACTCAAGATCGGACGAGTCAGCCCAAGTCAATGAGTCTTAAATCCATGCTCCAAAGCCAACATGCTACAGATATTAACTGAAAGAGATGCATCAGAGGCAATATCAATATGATGAACACAACTTGTGTTGATTTAATGGGAAGACCATGGAGCGCCAAGTTTATGAATGTTTCATCCTTATCTGATGCATTGATTCATACTCCACGATTGTCGCATCAAATCAACTAAAGCTACAAGTTAAAAGTAACTTCTTAATTCCCAGAAATGTGAAATAACTGAAGAGGAATTATACTCATTTAAAAAAAAAAAAAAAAAAAAAAAAGGAATTACAGGGTCCTAATGCATCAGAATGTGTATAGTGTCCCCATGGTTTGGTGATCTGTCGGCTTCATTTGATGACCTGCCCATGGATGAGTAATGCTACAAAAAAATTCCAGATTGGTAGGTCTTTAGCCCATCCAATCTTTGGCCTTTTTTCATAGACTACCGCTGTACCTGTTTTGTTAACCATAGATTTGTACGCCACTCAAGGTATTCATTAACGGTAACAGACACTATAACAGCCAGCCTTGTGGCCATTACGATACATGCTGTAACGGCCGTTACAGCCTTTTAACGGTAAAAAAAAATAATAATAATAATTGATAGGAAGGAAACGTATCAGCCCCATATCAAACTCCTATGGGCCAATTTTTCAGAATGGCGTTATGACCCCATATCGCATAACAGGTTGCTCCGTTACTGTTACTGTTACCGTTACGGCTGTTATGTTACAGTTTTTTAATACCATGGCGCCACTAATCAAGACTTGTGAACTTCCGACCTGTTTTCGGGACATCTACATCCAGTGGACCCATCAGATCAATTGTCAAGATCACTGAACCGAAGGGACCACTTTATGCTCTGGGTGCATCAAGGCACTTTTGGAGGAAGAATATACATTCTCGTGACTTGTATCCAAAAGTCAATTAGAAATTGAACAATGTACATCCCAATGCATCAGCACCCTATAATTCCACTTAATTTATTTTTGGTGTCAATGACCAACCTTTTTTTTCATTTATGTTCTCCAACAACATGATTTTTTTTTAATGCACGAAGAATGGTTCTTCTACTTATCAGGCTTCCAATACTCAAAAATCTTCAATCTTCCACTCTTAAAGAAATTGTGGATTGAAAGGATGTCATAAAGCACCTGTTTACTGGAGTCTTTCTTCTGATAATAAGCCTCTTCTGCATGTTGCAAGCATTCAATTCTCTCACTTAGCCTTGACTTTGAAGAGAACTTTGACCCAGCTAGGCTTTTCACGACCTCTACGTCATCTGCCATTTCCAAAATAGGATACCTTAGAATTTTGAAGACGAATGGAAACAAGAAACCTAAGGGGTCATTGGGATGCATGGATTTACAAGGGGTGGAAAGAAAGCTTTTCTTGGAAACAAAATCTCCAGAAAGAGATTCTCTCTATTATGTTTAGGTCCCAAAACCCAAATGCCATATTTTCTTTCACCCTCTTCAATCCATAGCTCCATACATAAATTCATGAGGGTGGAAGACAATATGGCAATTGGGACCTAAATTTTCCACAAAAAAAAAAAAGGGAAGGAAAGGCAATCCATGGGGAACTGCAACTAGTGTTTAGGCTAGAAACACAAAATGGGCCTTTTTGAAGAAACACATTCCAGGCAGAAACAGTCGCTAGGCCATTCCATGCATCCAAACACGAGAAGCAGTAAACTTTTGGGATCCATTTCCATAAGTCATCATTATGTCCATGGAACCAAAAGGGTACCCTTTAGACAGCCTACATTCGTTGTGCTGGTGGAATGATAGTCAACTAACGAAATCCGTTTTCTTAGGTCATCATCTCCATGAAGCCAAACAACCACTTACATGGTCTACATTTATTGCACTGGCTGAACAATATTGCTAGAGACATTTAGACAGTGTTTGGATGCACAAGGTAATCTAATTGCAAGCATTGAGCTTAATGAAGAGTAGATGAAAAAGGAAAATATGATGGTTCCTAGTCTTCGTAGTAATAAAGTAGCCCTCAAACAAACTATAGTTGCATTTCTTTTAAGTCCATCTTGAAACTAAATTTAATTGCAATTTGGAGCCCAACCACTGAATATGAATACCAAGGAAGGTAACTGCGATTTGGTTACTTCCTTCTACTTAATAATAAATTGCAATTTAGTTGGATAGTTCATCCAAACTCACCATTAACTTTCAGTCTGAAACGACTATAGGTTAGAGTTGGAATGCACCATTCTGATAGTCAGAAACAGAATAGAGGAAAAAAGGGAGGAGAAGAACAACAACATGAAGAAAGAAAAGAAACAGAACAGAAAGCATAAAAGAAGCTCTACAGCTCCAAGCCTCATTATGTGCATGGGCCTGCTTTCACTGCCAAAATCCTAGTAAATGAAGTTTGAAGGTGGCCAAAAGCTGAATGGAAAAGTATGTTAGTTGTTCGTAATCTACAAAAATTTGAAGTTTTGAACAAAATCGGATGAAATACCATCAGAATCAGATATATCTTCATCAGAACAGCTTGCTCCATCATCACGATTCCAGAACTCAGTTTCTTGATCTTCTGCGGCCAGTAGTGGACAATCTGAAGCACAGTGTCAGTTGTAAGTCAGACAAACTTGGCTAAAACTTCGAGTACTCTATCCAAAAAGAAATCTTTTTTTTTTGTATTTTTTTATTGCTTGAATTGAAATAATAAAAACAAGAAAATCAAAAGACCCATATCACCTTCAGAGCATTTTCCAAAAGAAGATGCTAATTCCACACAATTTACTGCACATGGTTCCCCTAAGTTTACATACCGGATGGGTAAAAAATCCGGACCATTCATCTGGCAGATCCCACCAATGGATCATGACCAAAAATCAGGCCAGCTTGATGATCCTACATGCCCCATTTGAAGAAAGAAATAGCTAAGAACCACTTTTGGCCCTTTCTGATCAAGTCAGGATCTTCCCACCGACCGGCCCATATATTGCATGCCTGGCTGGACGTGTAGTGTGGATCTTTTGCGCATCAACCACATTCCTCCATAGGAAGTGTGTACAATTGGCACCCAATAAAAGCTATGGAATCAACGAATATGGGGAAGTACCTGCTGATGAAAACAGGAGATGGTCCATTCTTCCGGCAACTGCTGGGAATGTGAGCAAGTTCCTCCAAATACTTAGCAACTAGGTTCGGATGCTTGCATGCATCACATGATTTTCCACAAAATGATGCAGGAACCTATTTTCGATGATGATAAGTTAATACCTTGTTTAAATATCGAGAAAGAAATGACATCATGTACATATATTGGGCACTTCCCACGAGGACATGCAGGATTCAGCACATTTGGGCCAATGGTTCAGCAATCCAAACTGTTGATCTGACGGGCTCCACCATCAATGGGGATGCCCAGAAAATCCCCCAGATTGGAAGATCCTAACCCTTCAATAAATGGCCGAACAAAGTACAAATAGATGGTTCAGAAAAAAAAAAAAAATATACAGCAAGAGGTCCATATTCAATGGAAACGGCCAAAAGATTGAAAGAACGGGATCTTCGTTCTGGGAAATTTTTTAGCATCCCCACCCACGGGTGCCACCCATCAGATCAGTGGTCTGGATCACCACGCTATTGGCCCCACATGTATATAATCCTGTTGCTGATGCCCCTATAACTCCTCACTTCCAATACCTGTTCTCCAAAACTCTCAAGAATTTTTTTCCTGCGAACAGCCAGACCCTTCACAATACTCGACCATCTGCATGAAACCAGGATCCATTATCCTGAGAAGGTTGTTGATTTTTCTCCAAAATTTCTTCACATAATTGAGAATTCACCTGATTGAAGTCTGCCAGAGATTTTTTTAACAAGCCGTCCTGGGAGCTTGAAGATTGGAACTTTTTTCCTCCAGCGTTGCTCAAAATGAATTCCTGCCAACCTTACCTAAGCATTCAATAGAACTCCACAAGATATGCTTGCGAGATTCACACAGAAACTTGAGAAAGATCATAGCATATGCGTAAAATCTGGGCCAGTCATCAGGAGGGTCTCCCCATGAACATGCCATGGCCAAAAAATCAGGCTGGTCCACTCATTAGCCATGCTACTTGTATGAAAAAAAATGGATCATTCAAAAAGATTGCCATCAGTCCGTATATGATACACCGTATACATGTCTATCCCACCAAATGAATCAACCAGCCAGACTTTTAGGCCAGACCATGTTCACACTGGGCCCAACAGATGAATGGGGCAGATCTCACATTTGGCACATGTGCCAAAAGATCTTCCTCAATCACTAATGTGATAATTTCCTTGGCTTTTCTCAAACTCTACTGATAAGTTAAGAAGAAAATATGAAAATTCGAGTAGTAAAATAACCATTCTTTTGCGATCATCCAAGCCATAGTACAAAACACTTCTTGAAGGCAATTGATCACGGCCAGCTCTTCCAGATTCTTGATAGAAACCCTCCATTGACTTGGGAATATTGAAGTGGCAGACAACCCGAACATCCTTTCTATCTATACCCTGAAAGTTGGTTAGCATGAAAGCGAGCAATTCACTCAACATGCCCTTTGGATCTTTTCTGCTAGAAGTATGTTGAAAGAGAAATTGAAGGAAATCTTTCAGAGCCAAAAGCATTCAAAATATTACCATCCTGGCGCATCGGTAATCCATGACGCAGTATCAGCATATGCAGGTGAAGCCATTGAAATACCAGATAGGGTTAATCACGTCACAGTATAAAATAAAACTCAATAATGGGACAATAAACAAAACCCTAACTTTCCTTTAGAAGTATAACAATTTGTTCAGTTAGTTGGAGAGAGTTTTCATTTGCAGCTCACAACTTTTTAATTAGGATTTAGAGGTTCATTATCCACCAGGACATGATAGTTCCCTGGTTTACCCGTCTGTACAAATTGGGCCCAAGGGTTCAGTGACACAAACGATTGATCTTTTGGGACTTGCCATAGATGGAGGATAACCCAAAACTCTAACAGAATGGAAGATTCTAACCCTTCAATAGTGGCCTACAAATAGATAGTTAAGAAAAAGATACAACAATGATCAAGAATAAAGGCCAAAGATTGGATGGCTAGGATCTTCGATTTGGAAGATTGTTGGAGTATCTCCCATCCATGGTGGATCTACACTTGCCATGCTAGTTAGTTGGAAATTTGAACACGAGATGGAGTAACAAAATGAATGAATTGAGCCTCCCTCCCTCTATTTTTTAAGGAACATATGGAGAAATTACTAGAATACCCCTCCAAATTAAGTTTCAAAAGATGTTTGTGTTTCTTGGGAAAAAAGTTCTTGCAGAGCATGATAGTGCATTACCTATCAACATCATCATCATCTAAGCCTTATCCCAACTAATTGCAATCAGCTACATAGATCTTGCTTTACCATTCCACTCCTTCACGGACCATATCATCAGCCAAACCATGGCTCCCCAGATCTTTTCTTACTACCTCCACCCATATCCTTTTGGGCCCTCGGATTTTCCTTTTAGAGCCTTCAACTTGAACCCTCTCCTTCTAACCGCATAATTCTCGGTTCACATTGCACATAGCCAAACCATAAGTGTACTTTCTCTCATCTTATTACCTATTGGTGCTACCCTAAGTTCCCTCAAATGCATCCATTTCGAATTTTATCCTTCCTTGTATTGCCACTCATCCATCTCAACATCCTCATTTCAATTACGCTCATAGCCTCATACTATTAACATGTTTCCTTGATTGCCCAACATTTTGTCCCATAAGTATGGCCAGTCTTATAGTTCTCCTATAAAATTTCCCCTTCAATTTGATTAGTATGCAAAGATCACATAAAACTCCAAAGGCACATCTCTACTTCATCCACCCCACTTTATTCTATGAGATACGAGCAATAACCTTCTCAATATCTCCGCTCTCTAGGATTATTAACCCACGATATTGAAAATGTGCACTTCTTGGTCAACTATCTTAACTAATCCCTCATTTCCACTCCTATTGTTATTAAAATTGCATTTGTTTTATTCCGAACAATTTTAAAACCTTTAGGTTCTAAAGCATCCCTCCATAGTTCTAGCTTTGCATTAACCCCCTCCCTCATCTCTTTAATCGAAATTATGCCATATGCAAACAATAAACACCACGAGACCTCTTCCTGTAAATGCCTCCTTAACTTGTCCACAACCAATGCAAAAAGATACATGCTCAATGCCAACCCCAGGTGCCAGCCTACAATAATTGGATACTCACTTGTATCTCCACTAGTGGTCGTCGCATTTGTTACCGCTCCCTCATACATATCTTTAGTCATATCAATATATCCTCTTGAAACTCCTTTCCCAATACTCATTAGATTAACTCTTTAAGGACCCTATCTTATGCTTTCTCTAAGTCAACAAAGACCATGTGAAGATCCTTCCTCTCCCTATATTTATCCATCAACTGTCTAAAAAGGAAAAAAGCCTAAATGGTCGACCTTGCTGGCATGAAGCCAAACTGATTACATTCATCTCATGCCTCAATCTTTGAACAATCACTCTCTCCCAAAGTTTTATAGTATGACTCATAAGTTCAAGTACATGATAGTGCAACACTGTAACCTTATAAATAGATGCCATAGTACCTTTCATCCATCCATCTTGCACTTTCTTTGATCTTACAATATTGTTGAACAACTTAGATAACAACATAAACCAATATCTTCTGTGCATTCCAAACCTCTGTTGGTATACCATTTGGTCCAAGGGCCTTTCCTAACTTCATCTTTCTCAAAACTTCTTTCACTTGAGACGTCCTAGTCGTGTCTAAATATCTCTAGTCTCCAACATAATTTGAGTCGATGATTCCTTATATCTCTTACTTCTCCGAGTGGTCGCCATTTAACAAGTTCTGGAAATAGTTTATCCACCTCTCATTGATCTCATCGTCCTTAAACAATACCCCCTCATACCATGGTTCATATACATGCACTCAGAAAATTGCACACATGCTTACATGCCACTCAAACTAAACTGTTCAAATTGTGCATCCAATTTAGATTGGTCATAATGTAAATTTTGTATCCAACAGGATGTTTTGCACAATCCAAGATGGTTAAATGAAAAGTGGTCAATATTTTAAATTCAATGTAAATGTAATTTACATATTGGCTTTTTGGGGTTATGATCGATTCACAAGAGCTCACATTTTGTACGATTTTAATTTGAATGCCATATATTTCAGTTGTAAAATATTTGGTGGGCCCAGTTTTTCAGCCCCACTCCTAGAATTACATTGGCATTTTTTAGGGTTGGGGTTTCAGTTACCAAATTAGTGGGCTCACTCTTGTGCACCACCTGAGATTGGGTTAGCCCATTCTTTGGGCCAAGGCTATATCACAATGGAACCAGCCTGATGAATATCTCGGATCACACAGATGCATGCCGCGTTGGCACAGGTAACACAATTTACCTCTTCAAACATCAAGTTCCCTCAGATATGGATGCCCGCACCCAAGTTCCTAACAAATGTCTCCCAGTACCAAAATGCAGTTTTTGCAATCCTTAGGGTAGCTTACTCAGTACCCAAACACAATAAATGGAATCTCTTTCTCAAGGAACCTTTATCCTGGACACGCTTTCATCCCACCTTTTAAGTTTCCCGGTAGCCAAACAACCCCTTGTGTATTGAAAAGAACTGGCCAATTTACAATTGGATTAGTAATGTGTACAATAGGGGACTATTAAGTATTAATATATGTCACTGATGTCAGCTTACATCATAAAATTATGACAGGATTCGTGGTTCTGTATTGTTCCAAATACATAACAGCATCTAACAAAGGGAGATGTAAGAAATACTTCAATTCATGATCTTCTCATATATTTCATAACTTAGAAGACTTTCCCGATATTTCCATGAACAAATCCCTAGGAAAAAAAGGAATAGATCACTCGATCTTAAAATGATAATAATAATAATGAGACTGGTTTCGAAGGACAGTACCCAAAAGCCACTGTTGCTATTACAACTTGTATTTTGGAAGAAATCCAGTCATCTAAAACAGAGCTGCGGAGTTTATTGTTCAACCCTGCATGGTAAGCTAGAAAGAATAGCAAAGAAAAAAGAAAAGAAAAAAAAAAGTAATCAAGAACACCCATTGTAGACTATTAGAAGTAAAAGGCGTAAGAAAAAAAAATTAAAAATCCTTACCAGCACAAGAAATGCCAGCCTTTGATAGATGACCAGACAAATCATCGCATGCTGTGCGTTCAAGGCAGTAAACAATCGAGCAGACATCTCCACTTGACTTGAGAAGATTGCACAAATCGGCATAAGTGTCATCCAAAAGATCTTTATACCGAACTGGATTGAAAAATCATAAAATTTGATAGGTGTACATAGAGCTGATGGCAACATTTAGAATTCGAGGGAGGGAAAGAATGCATCAACCTATTGAACCTGACCATTTTTAAACTAATGACAAAAATATTACAAATTCTTTGAAGTGCCAGTTCATGGAAGGGGAGAGGATCCAATCTATGAATAAACACATGAAATGATCAAAGCTCCCTTACAAGGAATCCACATCTCTAGCCTTGCCAAGGTGGTGAATGAATATTGTCCATGCACAACCTTCTGTTTTACAGTACAATACAATTGGGGCTGTCAACGGTCGGGTTCAGGTTGGGTCCTATAGTAACCGTACCCGTTCTAAATAGGTTTGGGTCTTGCCGGGTCCGGATGTGGTTCTTGAATCCCAGACCCAGATCCAACGAGTTCGGGTACCCATCGGGTATTTGGATCTAGGTTTCAAGTTGGGTTTGGGAAAAATAAGCGTATTTGCATGGTTGAGGCCACCTGATGGATGGATTAGATTGCACACACATGCTCCACCTTGACACCGTGTATGGTGTGTAAATGGGGGTTCTTACATGATTGGGGCCACCTGATAGATGGAAACCTCATTTTGTTGCTAAAATCATCAATGTATAAAGAATATATAAAATTGTACTATCAAAAACTAACAGATCCTAGGGTGGCGGCTTTTGTGTGGTTGGTGTGTCAAAAGAAAATCCTCACTATTGTATTGACAATTTGCAAAACAGGGCCATGATCCCCCTAATATTTGCTTAATCTGTATGGGTGATGAAGAGTCAATAGACCACCTATTTATCCATTGCCCCTTCATCAGTAAGGTGTGGAGTCATTTCCTCTCCTTATTCCAGGTGGGTGATACCGGCATTAGTGGAAGACCTCCTTTGGGCATGGCATGGGAGTGGTGTAGGAAAGTTCGGTAAAGTATCCTAGTGTCTTCTTATTACAGCAATATTGTGGGCAATATGGGGAGAGAGAAATGGGAGATGTTTTAGAGATGTCCAGGCAGGGGTTGAGGAGGTTATAAGGAAAGTTTCCATATATGAAGAAAGTTGGGCTTCTTTAGTTTAGGTTTCCTCGGCCGTCTGTCCAGTTTGTTGTAGTTGGTTTGGAGTTGTATTCTTTGCTTGTCTAATTTTTAGCCTTTCGAATAAAATCACTATTCTCTTAAAAAAAACACTAACGGACCCGAACGGAACCCGACCCGACTTTAACCGGGTCCATCACATGAACCTAAACCGAACCCAACTAGACCCAATTTTTAACTAGGTCCAAAAAGTGAGATCTGAACCTGACCCTTTCAAAAGAGCTAGGGTTTCTCCAACTGCGAAAATGGGAAAAGGAACGGGAAGCTTCGGAAAGAGGAGGAACAAGACCCACATGCTCTACGTGCGCTACGGCCGCCATAGCTTCCATCCGAAGAAGAGCAGATGCGCCGCTTGCGGCTATCCTGTTGCCCGGATCTACAAATATAACTAGAGCGTGAAGGCGATCCGGCGCAAGACTACCAAAACTAGAAGGATGAGGTATCTCCGTCACTTGCCTCACAGATTCAAGAGCAATTTCAGAGAAGGTACCCAAGCAGCTCCAAGGAAGAATGTTGTTGCTACTTCGTTTTAATGCATTAAAACGGGTGTTTCAAGTTTACTCTTGGCACTCTGTTTTTAATTTAATTTTCGTGAATTCTAGAAAGGAAAAAAAAAAAAAAAAGGATCCAACCCGACCGATTTTTAACTAGGTCCAAAAGGTGAGATCCGAACCCGACCCAATTTCTAATGGGTCCAAAAGATGGGATCTAGACCCATTAAAATTAGCCACAGGTCCAGGTACCCATTGACAACCCTAAATACAATGCTCGGGGACAAAAATTGCACACTACCATTCAGGTTAAAAGTTTGTAAAATTGGGCCCATGCTCAGTGATCTGAGCAATTCATGTGATAATCATGGGTCCCGTTATGGATGGTCCATGTACCAACAATCTACCAATATAATCTCCAATGGGAGGCCAAGAAGTAGATGGTTAAGAAAGAAAATACAACAAGGATTCATATTTAACCAAAGACAACCAAATATATATAGCTAGGATTTTCGAATATGGGGATCTTTTAGTGCATGGACCTTCCGCAATGAGGCCCATCATGTGAACTTTTCTGCTCATTGGACCATGGGCCGCACTGGTGCAAACTGAAAACTCCAACCGTCTTATACAACCTTTTGGCATGAGCAGTGTACTCTATTCTTACGCAACTCTTCATTCTTACAAAAATGATATATCATTTCGGTGCATTAGTATACTGGTTGTAGACCAGGTTATGAGACATGCTCGGATTAAAAAATCATGTCCACAGGAAAATAATATTTAGCCCTTTTTCGACAATGCTTTCAACAATAATCGCTGGAAAACCTATCTCTATCTCCCTCAAAAGGCCAATATTTGTAGTTTCCTTTTTTCAGAATCCACTTCACATTCTGGTAGCTACTGCAAACATCGTAAGATGATTATTCCAACATCTGTTTCTCTAATTGCTTATTGCATCTATTTCCCAGTTTGGCACCTATGCTTTAGACCATCAACTCACAAGCAATAGAAACCACTACAGAAAATTCCGTTTCAGCATTTTGTTTATATTCAAATTGAACTAGTTTTTCTGTTCTTTTTTTTCTTTTTTTGTTTATTATCTTCCATGTGACAAGAATACCCACAGCAAAAACACTTTCTGTGAAATGCGACAACTGATATCTAGAGCTCCTATTTTGTGGCATCAAAATGCCTTTACCATGGAAATTTTTGAAGTACTTTTATGTTCTATTCACCCCCATCAATATTGGTGACATATGACCATCTGATCATCCAATGGAAGACCAAGCGTGGTGCTATTTCTGGTCGATTAAAGATCATGCGTTAGCCCATCCAAGGGTCTTGATTAAAAACAGGCTTACCCAACCATCTAGATTGAAGATATGGACCATCCATCATGACTGTGCTACACAACCTTCAATGGAGATTGGGACGTTAAGGAACGGGAGGGCAGCTGGCCAACCGACATTATGCTGCTCAACAGCAATCAAGGTTTTGGGGAAGGGGACTTTGCTGCATCAATGGAGCTTGCTCAAGAGTCTGATTTGGAAGCAAAAGCATCGATAGCTGCAGCTGACCAGGCTGAAGACAGATCCCCAAGAGTAGTTCTAGATATGGTACCACTTCAGGTTACCGATGGGATTGATGCAGGGAGAGGCGATGATTCAAATAATCCTTGGGCATCTTCCATAGCAGTGTTGGAAAGAGCGGTGGGCTTTGTTACTATGGCAAGAGGAAAACAATGGATCCAAGAAGCATTGTAGCATGTTGGCAAGCTTATCGGAGTCACCTTTGGTGACTCTGCTGAAGACTATTATGCATTATTCCAGTTCATGGAGGAGTGCAGCAACTAGAAGGCCCATCCGATGTTGCGTAGGAAGATCAAAGATCCCCAAAAGGGAAAAGGGAACTGACAAGCCTTGTCTCAGCAATCAACTATGGCACTAGGGCAGGCTCTGCTTCAAGGGGAGGCAAGAATCAGTTTCCTAATGAAGATTCTAAGCTAGAATGTGAAAGGTTTGGGAACCTGCCAGAAGAGGGGGTGGATCAGGGAAGTGTGTCGCAAAGTGAAGGCCAAGGTGATTTCCTTCCAAGAAACCAAACTTTAGGCTATCGATAGGAAGGTGATGAACTTGTCATGGGAAGTTAAATCTAAAGAATGGTGGTTGTTGATGTAGTGGGGTCACCAGGGGGGATCCTGGTGGTGTGGGATTCAAGCACATGGGCAAAGACAGATTGTAAACCCACTAAACACCTATGGAATAAAGTTGTGGAAAGACTTGAAAGAAAGTTATCAAGAAGGAAGAGCCAGTAGTTATCATTGGGTGGCCAGCTAACTCTCGTCAAAGCAACGTTGTCAAATATGCCATTGTATTTCATGTCTCTATTTTGGTGCCCAAAATCAGTGTTGGTTAGGCCGGATATTGAGAAGGGATTTCTTATAGCAGCGTTCAAAAGGGAAAAAAATACGTTCTACCTTTTGGTATGGGAGGAAGTCTATAAGCCATATGGGAAAGGTTACTTTTGGGCCAATAGGCTTCAAGCTTCAGATTCTTTCAAGTGGGAATTTTGTAAAGAAGGCCCTACTCATGGGATTTTATGAGATAATGCCATGATGTTTCAAATAAATAGAAGTTATCTTTTTCAGTTTCTTGTAATGACCATATCTTTTTCACACCAAAATCCCATTGGTATGACCACTTAAGGTTTTCTTTGTGGTGTGACCCCACCACCTTATCCTTATCTATTTTCTGTTGCAATTAGGAATTTTATCAAGTTTATAACAATTATTAGGAAGATCGATCTTCAATATAGTTACATACACATCATTGAGTCAATAAAATTTCAATTTTTCTTCTTTGATGCATCAGTTAGGAACTCTAGAGACCTTGTGGAGGCATTTTGTGGCCTTTTTGGAAATCCCCGAGTCTAAGATGGTCTTCCATAAATCTCTATCATGTTTCACATGGTATGATGGGTGACGACTTCATGGAGGAATTCTAGGAGTGCTTGGGAAAGACAAAATCAGCGTCATCACCATCTAAGCCTTATCTCAACTAATTGAGATTGGCTACAGGAATCCTGTTACTCCATTCCACTCTATGGGGGACGATATCATCAATAAAGAAGAAATGCTAAAGCCCAAAGACTTAACTTTATTGTGTTCAAAAGAACTTGGCTATAAATTCTCAAATACAAGAAAGGTGCTACATAAAGGGTGGTCAGAAACTACATCCACTAAAACCATGTACAGCACAAGCATAGTTTAAAATAAAAATAAAAATAATCACTAGAAGAGAGGTGTTGATGGCATCAACAGGTACCCGGCACATTACCTTCATAAAATATATTAGGACGATTAAAGGATGCTCGCAGGACTAGAGGGCGTTGCAAGCACAATGAGTCTATCACATCCTTTTCAACTCTGCAGTACAAAAACATGAGATGGGAATTATTAATACAAGATAAAACTAGAGAGACAAAAAGGTATTCTTCATAAAAGTAATATGATGATTTCCTCAAATTGAACTAAACAAAAATTTTAGATAGCCTTAGAATGGAAAAGGTTGTGTCCTAACTTAATGCACGCCTATCTCCCAGTCCAAGATGGTGGGTGGGACCCCACTGCATCACAGAAAGGGATTTTGAAAATCCCACCCATTCTAAAATGGGTGTTTGACTCCTGCCTGACAGTGGCAGAAGGGTATATTGATGCTCGCTCAGTACACACCATGCACCAAAGGGAGGCCTACTTAGAAATAAATCAAAACAGACAGTGGACAGAAGTGCCTGGAATTTTACTTGTAACACCTGCAAATAATATTGATTTCTACAAGGGCATTGTAAAATGCTGCAGTAGAGTACATGAAGACAATGACTCACTTGGGAACGGCAGTGGCTGTCAGAGCCAATACTGGCACATCTGGAAGGTGCTTCCTCAGAGACGAAAGTTTGCGGTAACTAGGCCTGCATTATAGAAAAGGTATCAAAAGAAAACGTAACCAAAAGAGCGGGTTGCTAAGGCTGAGCAAGTAATTTTCAAGTTAGATGGGTGTTTGCTGACCTAAAGTCATGGCCCCATGTTGAGATGCAATGGGCCTGAAATACACGAAGAAAAGTGGAGTGTTATACTTATATTAGAATTTGAATAAATCAGCTGCAAACATGTATAGGTCATAAAATATCCGAACCTCATCTATGGCAATTAGGTTTAATAGTCCTCTAGTATAGAGCTTTGTTAGCTTTGACATGAATCCATGTGTCGCAACCAGTTCTGGTGTTACATACAGCAACCTTAAGGATGGCTTTCCAGAATCTAGGTCTTCATAAATCTGGAGGCAAACAGCAAAAAGTAAGCATTTACTATTTGGAGCAGAAAAAGAGGGAATGCAACCTGCCTAATGTGGTGCTACTTTTCCATGCTGCCTAAAACTAGGCTGATTTGGATTGGTGGAATCCAAAAGGTAACCGTGGAAAAGAAAGTATTTTCTGCAAAAGTGACGGTTTGCACCGCTTGCGACAATAAAGTAACCTGTGAAAAATGGTTTTCCTCAAAAAAAATGGCGTTTTCCTTTTTGTCTAAAAAACTTGATAATCCCGATTCCACACTTTTTAAGAGACAAATTTCACTTTTTGACCGTTGACCATTCCATGATTCTCTAGAAATCATGGAAACTAAAAACAAACAACCTTTTTAGGATTCTTTTCCATGGATTTCCTCATCCACAATTTTCCTCAGATGAGATATTTTCCTTTCCAAAACTATTTTTTGGATTCCACCAATCGAAACAGGCCCTTGGTTGATGAGGTCCACTAAAAAACTGAAACCAATTCCAATTTCTGGGGATATCCAAGTGGGGGCTAAACGGTTGCCTAAAACTTATTGACTTCAAAGATGACCTAAAACAAAACATAATTGATACAAGGCATAGCCAGGATTATGACTTGCATCTTTCCAAGCTCTACAAAAACAACAATGAAAAGCCTATCAATGGTCTGTACTATATCTGAACCACATACCCACTAGTACAAACTGGAGTATCATGCATGCCCTTAGATCGATGACCATGCAATTACTTCACTACCAATTACCATTTCACGAACTATGAGAAAATATAACTGCTAAAACATTCACCTTCTCTTTGACATGTGGTGTTTGGGTTGAGGAAAGATATTCTGCAGGAACTCTTTTTTCCTTTAATGTTGCTACTTGGTTTTCCTACTCAAAGACAGAGACACCAAACCTCACTAAAACAAACCTCAAAAAATAAAATGGAAAAGGGCAAGAAGAAAGAGAAAGCAATGTGAATGGTGAAGTATGCTTACCATCAATGCTGTTGAAGAAAGCCAAAAGAGAAAAATTAAAAACTATCAGACTTTTCCCAAGAAGCTACTTCACTGAGTTGTACTGAGCACAAACCATCTTCAAGGCACAAGAAATAGGAAAGAATAGAATTCACCTATCAAAGGACTAATCACAAGCACAATGCCCATCTTAGCCAATGCAGGAATTTGAAAGCACATTGACTTTCCACCTCCAGTCGGCATGAGACAGAAACAATCTCTTCCTATAATGCAATAAGTCAGTTAGACTGACAAGACCCAAATGCTCGTTTGCAAAAACACCAACACCACAAACAGAAAATTCCGACACAAGTATCAAAGACATGCATGAGAAGCTCATCAATACACTATTCTAACAGCATCAGATGTCAGTAAATCGATCCAAGAACCGGTAATTGAGGAGGAATAATCTAGCTTGAAGACTTTGCATGGTATATAGTCAAACCATTTGCAGATATTGGACCACACATTTAGACGTTATGGATTGTTGGATAGTGGGGCCACCATGGATTGCACTAGTCTCAAACGAGTGTTCAAAGTATCGATATCGTTACATGTATCGATGACCAGGGATAAGAAAACATGTATCAATGTTGCCAAAATTATTGCCAATACTCAGAAAAATATCGCTGATTGAGGGAAACATTGGGGGGGGGGGGGGGGGGGGGGGGGGGATTTTTCAGCGAAAAAAAAAAACCATACATAATAAGTATCCATTTTATAGGAAACCATGTGCTGTCGGAAAAGGCTGTACAATTATATGCAGAGTGAGTTCATATCATTCAAATACCATATAACACGAGTAATAAAATATTCATTCTCAATTTAACGAGGTAACATTAGAGGAAATAAGGATTTCCCCAATTTCTCCCAAGCAGCAACTCAAATGTTGATTTATTCGCCACAAATCCGTCAATGTATGAGAATCATGCATAGGCATTGCAATCCATGTAACATTGGAAAAAAAAATGAAGTTTCTATGGATTTTTTGTCACCTTTGGATTGCGACACGTCTCACTTCAGTCATGATTTCTCCCTCACATCCAAGCTTTGATTCAACAAAAATCCCAGAAAAACAATTACCTTTTTTGGGGGGGTTTTTTCCGATTTTCTCACGAATTTCCAGCAGTATCACCGATAATAATAAATATTATTGGAATATATTTGGAATTATTACTTGGGGTTTCAGTATCGTTGACACATCACCCGTATTTAGAGCACTGACTCGTACATCTGTGACGAGATGGTCCCAGCCATCCAATCAAGATATTGCAAAGTGGATGGCTGACCAATTGGATGTGAGAACTTTGATTGCACTAGACCCAAAAATCACCCTATCCAGATAACCATAGTCATCCATTCAACTTCGATCCTGATGCTACACCAAACATGGGGCCCCTATCCAATGATCCACACTATCCAATGGTGTGGCCTGCCCAGTGTCCATTGTAAACAACTTCAAAGACAATGCAAAGTCTTCGTTCACACCAGATAATTCACCCTTGATCATCACGATTCCAAAAGAAAATGATAGTGGCACCTGACAAGACAGCTTCGATGGCCTCTAGCTGCTTCCCTCTAAATTCAGAATGCCCAAAATGTTGCTTCAAAAGCTTCACTAAGCTTTCCTTTCCATGTAACTGCTTCTCAGTACTGACACTATTTTCCAACGGCAACAATGGCGATTTCTTCATTTTTCCACCTCACAGACAGAGATTTCCCACCCAAATTATCTATGCAAATAAATACAAATTATGATGTGAAAATATCTAAAAGTAAAAACAACAAATAACATAAATAAACTAGGATTGTTCCTCAAACATATTCATTAGAGTCTGCTTTCCCTCTATCGTGACTCAGGATCCGGCATGTGTCGACACCCAGTAGGGCCCACATGTTGAGATGATCCGATGATTGGAACCGTCCATGCTGTGGACTCTATGCTAATAAAGCAACTGTAAGAAACTTATGCTGAACGGACGATTGTGACACCACTATCTCAGATGAATTTAGAAATGGCTTGCATGAATGGAGTGTGATTATGGACAATAGCTTATCTATGGTACTGACAAGAATACCAATAGTTCAAAAAATTGGAGCATCTCAGAATGTGGGTCCTAGTCGGCGGCAACACATGCCAGATCCTGTGTTGCAACAGAGGAAAACGAAATTTATTAATTAAAGGACCCATGAATGCTGCCTGAAACATCTGGACTGTACAAGTGGGAAGTTTTTACAGTGATCGGCACCGTTGATCCAGTGGGCCATCGAGGGAAATCAAACTATATTAGCCACCTGATCAGTGGCAGGCAAATGGATGGTTCAAGAGAAATCGATCCTGAAATCAGCTAAGGACCCACTTTGGAAGGCCCAATTCATAACCAGCTGAATGGTTAAGATTGTCAAATCACGGCCATTTCCTGGCAATGGCCCATTCACCCGATGACAGACTAAATCAACGGCACACGATCACCGTACAGATGTAATATGTCTATGTCTGTTGCACGCATCTCAGATGTAGTTTAAATATCATAGAAATTTACTAAATTTGCTTAATTCTACAGAAATTTCGACAATATTCTATAATTATACTAAAAAATAATGAAAAAAATAAAGAGAGGGAGACAGGTCCGATAAAAGACGAGAAAAATCCCAGAGAGAGAGAGGAATTAAAATTAGAGGAATGAAAATTAGGAAAAATCCCAGAGAGAGAGGGAGAGTAATTGCCTGAAATAGAGGGCAACGGATGCAGAGAGGGAGAAAGGGGGAAATGTCAGGGCGGGAGAGTATTTGCCGGGACGAAAGCAATATAGAATAGGGAGCTTATGAAAATAGTACCTCATTAATACGTTATTTACATCCCGGTACCTCCTTGAAATTGTTATTTACATCCCGATACCTCCTTGAAAGAGGTTTACAACATGCTGCCCATTAATTTTTGTAATTACCACTGCAGTACCTTTTACACGGGTTGGGGTTGGACCGTGCAGCAAGAGGTCCGCAGCCCAAGTGGGCTCCACCATGATGTTTACGTGAAATCTACTCTAACCACTGAGTGTACCTCATGTTGCACCAAGAGCCTAATAATAAGCCCCCATCCATGATTTAGATAGACCACATGATTAAATAGGCATCACTTGCTTTCAAAATATTTCCCTTAGTGTAGCACATCTGAATCACAGATTTGACTGCTTTTTGGGCTCCAATCCTAAATTGTGGTGTATCATCTAATGATTATAGTAAATTCCAATAATCATCCAGAGTGGACATTGTAAAACTCAAGGGCAACATCTTTCCTAGTTATTTCCTCGTGTAGCTATGAGTCTACCTATTTTTGTCCCTACACCCAGTGTGGGGTTACAGATCTAATGGTCAAAGTAAATTTCACATGCAAATTATGATGGGCCCTTTAAAATGTAAATGGTGAGTAATCATCTCCTTACCATTCTTAAATTTATGTTGATATATTAAAAACTTAAAACATTATAATGTGCCCTCGCCCTTGATTTTTATAGAACCCACCATGATGATTATATAAAATTCACTCCAACCATTAAATTCCACACCAAAATTTAGGCCTATATTCCAAAAATCAAACGTATCCATGATTCAAGTCAACAACACAAGGAAAACAATTTGGAGCGTGAGTGTTGCCCTATATGTTATTTCCAAAAGTGTGGTCCACATAAATTATGGACGAAGCTAGTTTTTAGGCCACGGACCTAATATATTGTGTGTGCACTTAGTGATTGGGGTAGATTTCACATAAACATCATAATGGGCCCCACATGAGCCACCAAACATCACTCTTGACAATATATTCATACTATGTCGGTTCTCATATTTGGCTTATTGACAATAAAATTATAATGCGATATTTTTACATTACTTCAATCCCAAATCAACATCACTATTAAAATATATTAACTTTGTAGTTTGTATTTAAAAATTTCCTATTGATACTATGGAAAAAAATATGTAATGATTACAAATTTCTTTTGTCTTGAATACGTGCGTTTGGCTAATAATCTTCATATTTTGGTTTGATGGTAGTAAAATGTTAATGATAATGTTTTTTTTTTTTTTTTAGTACACACACCTACACCATTAGTCACACTTCAATGTTAGCCACCCCCATGTTGAGAATCGATACCAGGACCTCAGTGTTGAAACAAGATTATCTTCACTCTGTCTACCACTATCCTAAAGCTGCGGGTGTGGTGATGCATTTACTTTATGTTGTTAGAAACAAACACCCCTATGGGTTAGTAGGCACCTTTAAGAAAATAGAAGGTACTTAGGATGTAAATATCACATTAATCAGGTTTGATTTTGAAAGCCTTCCCAATTACAAGAATATGAAAGGCAATATGAAGATATAAAAGGATAATTTGGTCATTTTGAGTGTATATTGAACTTGATAACTGCTCACCTACCGGGAACGGTACCGCAGCTTGTGGTTCTTATCACGGACGGTACGTTTTTCAAAATGGAGGCCAGTTAGACAATCCTCTCAATCCCAATTATCGCGTAAGTCATCGACTATTTCCATCTCGCCCCACACGGACGCGGATTTCGCAGGAAGGAACCTAAGTGGGGTCCACCGTGATGTTTATTAGAAATCCACCCTGTCCATCCGTTTTGGGAAATAATTTTAGTACATTAGACGAAAAATGAACCGGATCCAAGATTCAAGTGGGCTGCGCTAAAGGAAAAGGTGGTTAGGGAAATTCCTACCGTTGAAACCTCTTTGGGTCCACAGTGATGTTTATATGCCATCCATACTGTTCATTAAGTCGTTCCTACATGTATGAACTGAAAACACAAATATTATCCTGATACGGTGTGCCCGACCTAAGTTTCCAGGCATGAGCGACTTCAGTGTTGAAACGAGGCTATCTTCACTCAGTGTGCCACCTGAGCTATGACCTGGGTGTGAATTTCAAGCTCTTTTCAAAGCAAAACTATGTGGACCCATCATAATGTAGGTGTTATATGCACACCGTTCATTCACCCTTTCAAATCATCTTAGGACATGAGTAAAAAAATAAGACAAATACAATGATCAAAGGCTCTCAATAGGTCGGATCTGGATCGGATCTACTTGGATCTGGCTCCAAGTCCGTATACCTGTAGACGGATTCGGATCGGATTCGGATCTAAAAGGTGATATCTATATCCGATCCATTTATAAATTGTTAAATTGTTAGATCTATTACCGAACCAAAATCTATATAACCATCGGATTTAGGTCAGATCTAGGTCCGAATCCACCCCATTACAAATTTTAAAAAATATATGGTATAAAATATATAATATAATATATTTAATTTAGTAGAAAAATCATGCAAATCCCACTATTTACTATGGCATGGTCAACATGGCCTAAAATAATTTGTAAAACGGATGGCCAGCATGAATATAATATATACAGTAAGGTGACAATGAGCCAAATCTTAATCGGATTCGGTCAAACTCGGATATGTTCATGTGAATCCAACCTATTTTAAGATCCAAATCCGGTCCATTTAACTAATCGGACCTATTTTAAGATCCAAATCCCCATTATATGGATTCGGAGTGAATCGGATCTCGGATCTGGCCCGCTCCATTGAGAGCCCTAATCAAATGGACCACATTGTAGATAATAGTAGGTTCAATGGTAGACTTAATTATTCTTATTGTGGGCCACTTGAGCTTTGGATTTGTCTCGTTTATGAACTTATGCCCTAAAATGATTTGGAAAAATAAATGTAGGCAATAGATATATAGAACGTATATTATATCATGATGGGCCACATGATTTTAGTACATAACACACGTTGCCCAATGCAAGACCAACGTGCGTTTCGAAAGAAATATAGAAGTAATCATAGATTGGCTGGTATACCTCACACCAGCAACCTCCCAGGTGTGTTGACGTCACCAAGTTTTGTGGTCCCATCATGAGGTATATGTTACATCCAAACCATTAATTTATTTGGAGAGATTGTGTTAAAGGTTGAGCCAAAAAATAAAACATATCCAAAAATCAAATAGACCACACTACAGAAAGTAGTAGTAGGAGATTGAACATCTATCATTGAAACCTCCAACTCCCTTCAACCACCCGCAGCTGGGAACAGGCAAGAACTTTGAGTGACCACTGTGATGTATGGATTTTATCCATACCGTCCATCCATTTTTCCTTGTCATTTCAGTATATAACATAAAAAATTAGGCAGATCAAAGACACAGGTGGACCACATAATGGGGATTAAGCTCTTACCGTTGAAAACTTCTTGGGGTCACATAAGTTTTGAATCGAGCTTATATTTGTGTTTTCTCTTCATCCAGGTCAATGTAACTTTATGAATAGGTTGAATGGAAAATAAACATCACGGTGGGCCCCAGGAAAGTTTCAATGGTGAAGATCTTTATCACCTCTGCTTCCTATGGTGTGGTCCACTTGAGTATTATATCTTTATAATTTGTGGTCCTATCCCATAAAATTCTACGAAAACATGGATGGACAGTGTGGATAAAACTCATACATCAGTTTGTACGGTCTGGATCTCCCTGCACCTATCCCTTGTGCAATTGGGTTGAAGAGTCACCACCGTTTCTTAAATGGTGCAAAACTAACATCGGTTCATTCCGTAGATAAGAAGGATAGCTCTCTCTTCTCTCGCCCACTCTCCGACCCCATCTTCGTTTTTCCCGAGATATCGGACCGACTCCGAATTTATCGGTTATCGGTCCGATACACTTCTCTCAGGTACGAAACGCTACGTTTCTCTCTTCTCCAGAATCAAATCCCAGTTATTTTCTTGGACAACCTTAATTTCCATTTTCTCCCGTTTCGTTTCCTCATTTGAATTCAATTTCATTTCCTACCAAACGCGTTTTTCTGTAATTCCGTTTTTCTCTTTGGTGAATGATGAAAGAAAACGAGTAAAAGAGGAAGCAGCTGTTTACATAGATACATACACCCCTTTTTTTCTATTTGATGCTCTGGCAAAGTGATGATTGATACACAGGCACTGAAAACATTGTACATTTATCCTACGTTAACTCAAAATGAACTGACTAGGTTGTGAAGTTCGCTGTTGTTAATTCACATTCTTGAATTGGATTGGTTGAAACAATGCTGTCATTTGATTCGGGGACGCTTGTTTGTTGAAGTTGGATCGTTGGTTGATTTTCATTTTTATCTGTGCTGTAGATTTCTACTGATCCGACGGTCAGGTAATCGAATAAGTGTAATTTCTGGTTCATGATAGATTTACAGTGGGAAGCATAATTTGGACGGTTTAATTTGATTTACTTGCATGCTGGCGTATGCGATTTCTAAGTAATTTCTAAGGAGTTCGATTTGCGTCTGTCACGACTCAGAATCCGATGTGTGGCGCTGCTCAATGGGGCCCACATTCTGATATGGTCCGATGATTTGAACCATCCATGTTTGAGATGATCCCATCAATAAGCTATTTTCTCATAATCACAGTTCAGTGATGATCTCAACCTTTGAAAGTTGTACAATTATATCACCAAAAGTGGAAAGAATTTTTTACTTCCTTTTGTTGGGTTTCTTGGATTTGAATTTCTTTTATTATTATTATTATTATTATTATTTAAATTCTAGCATTTCTATTGTATAGTCTCAGTGAAAAGGATTAAATGGGAAATGGTATTTTGACACTGAGAAATGTTCACATCGATTTATTTCATAGCAACACGTCACTTGTGTATAACATCCCATGCAAAAGATGGGCCACATCATAAAAATCACCTGGAGCAGAAATCAGGATGGTTCATTTATTAGGCAGGCTACGCCATTGAACAGCTGATGGTCTGACTCAATGCATGTGTGAGGCCTACCTCGTGAGTGGATTCTTTCATTTTTTTTGCTCTAGGCAATCTTGATGTTATGGTCACTCTTTTTGCAGCTGGGATGTTACATTGAAGTGACACATCATCATAATCGTCGTCTTCTAAGCCTTATACCAATTAATTGGGGTTGGCAGCATGAATCATGTTCCGCCATTCCCTGCCAAGGGCCATAACTTCAGATATTGTTCAGATTCACGTTGGAAGTTGTGGCATAAGTTTGACACTGGCTGCCAACTTGACGCAACCCTCTTGTATCCAAGCTCGGGACAGGCAACAAGAGCACAAAACTCCCACAGATGCAATATAAGAGACCATTTACATAGGCTGATTACAATCAAACGCTGTCCTTAAAAAATTAAAAAAAATACATCAAGCGCTATCAAATAGTCTATTACATAGGTTGACTAGAATCAATGAGTTGATTGCAAACCACGATTTGAAGTGACACATCAGCAAAAAATAAAAATATTGCATGCTAAAGTTGCCATTCAATGTCATTGTATGTGAACATTTCTCCCTGTATTTTGGTTACATGCTTACTTCCTTTTTGTACACAGTTTAAAATCCAAAACAGTAAGAGACCACAATGGAAAAGGGATACATGTATCAAAAAGTGGGGTTTTAAATGTCAGCTTCAGTTGATTTGTAGCCGTTTTAATTGATAGGCAAGTTCCTGCTATTTTGGTTTGTCTATTAATTTGACAGTTGCTGTCTTTGATTCAGAGATGTTCATATGCAACCAGTTGGAACATAAGTTACCATCCAACCAGTTGATGAGTTTCAACCTGTTGTGATCATGCAACATCCAGCCCATCCAACAGTTGACCCCACCATGAGGATCACCTGGTGCAAAAATCAGCCTGATCCACTCATCAGGTGGGCCACACCATAGAAAACAATGGATGGCTGCTGATATGATCCAGGTACATGGCCTTTAAAAAAAAGATCCAAGTACATGTGTGGCCTACCTAATGAGTGGGTTGGACTAATTTTGCACCAGGGAATCATAAGCGCCCCCCCCCCTCGCGTGCACTTGCACAAATGGATTATCATTTTATTTTATTTTGGGACAGGGATCGATGACGTCACAACTAGTCCGGGACTGGACTGGAATTCAACAGTTCCCAACAGCTACGCAGAACAAATTGCTTGAATTGCTGGGGAAATTAAAACAAGAGGTTTGATATTTTTGTTTTGATGGATTTCTCCAAACACCTGTAACTCAATTTCGTTCTTCTTTTTGGAATTTACTGGATTTTGTTGCATACCTATTTGTGTATTTTTCTCTTACTTATTGAATATTCACTTGATTTCAGATAAATGAAGTTTGATTTTTTATCTTTCCCGCTTGGAATTTACTGGATTTTGTTGAATGCTTGTTGCTGAATTTCATCTTCTATTTTGAAATTTCGTTGGATGCCGCAAAATACCCTTCACTTAATTTTGAAAATTTATTGGATTTTGATGAATACCCATTACAAAGTTATGTGCATTAATTTTGAAGTTTTAATGGATTTAGTTGAATACTTACAAACTTTATTTTGTCTCACTTTCTGGGATTTTATTGATTTGATCTAATACTTGTAGTCTTTTTTGTCCTGAAGTTTGAAATTTTATGAATTCTTTGGTAGAATGTGAGCACGTTGACAATCCTGGTAATGGGAAAAGGCGGTGTTGGAAAATCATCAACCGTTAATTCCATCTTGGGGGAACGGGTTGCTGCTGTTAGTGCATTCCAGGTTTGTAGTTGTGATTATTTGAATGGTTTGTGCAGAACTGGACATTTCAAGTATGTTTCTTGCAAGTACTATCATGGAATTTCATTTCTTGTCATGCAACTACTTGTGCAGTCAGAAGGCTTGAGACCCATGATGTGCTCGCGCTCGCGAGCGGGGTTTACACTGAACATCATCGACACTCCAGGGCTTGTGGAAGGGGGATATATCAACGAACACGCACTCGAGATCATAAAGCGGTTTGTACTGAGATAGTGGAATGACATTCACTACTATCCAAAAAGAAAAAAAGAATGAAAAAAAAATCACTAATATTCAAGAATCTTCATTGATGGGATAGGCTCCTTTGCTTCTAACCCATGTTTTACTTGGACACTAACACATGTGCAGGTTTTGGACTTAGATAGGAGGCGTTAAATAGTGGTGGCTTTTAAAAGTTCGATCAACTGACACATTCATACAAGCATTTTAATAGCAAATATTACATTTTTAACTAGTAGTGGACACTGCAGGTTGAATGATCAATTGGGTCCATCCATTTATTTGGCCCTAATATAGGTTGCTTCTGTTTCAAAAACCAAACGTATCAGACAACCTTATCCATTGCTTTTCACTTGACAACTACTTTTGTTTTCTCCCATTGTTTTTTTTGGCCGCTGATCTATGGATAGGGAAGTCTAATAGGTGCAGTTTTTTTATGTACATGACATTCTCGCCAGGGCCCTACATGTGAATATTCCAATCTAATGATCAAGGGTCAAATATTCCAATCTAAGAGTTCATATTTTTTGCTATCCATTATTCAAAGTGAGTCCCATCATGTGAACAGTTCGATCGTGAAAGATGGACCTACATACGATGGCTAATTTTGTGACCTATCATATAGCAAACGTAGGATCTATGCATTCTTGCCATCCTCATCTCTCTTATATTCAACTTAGAAAAGAAAGATGAGAAAGTTTACCTTTTGAAAAAAAGATGAGAAAAATAGAAAAGTTGAAGGAGAGAGTGTTGGCAACCCTATCCAAAAACTTTTTTTTGTTTGTTTGTTTGTTTTCGTTTTCCTTGAAATTTATTTATAGATGGTATATTGTTAATTTTCAATAGTTAAAAAAGCATCCGAAAAGAAAAAGGGGTCATTTGGCATCTCTACTAAGAAGTTTTACCTCTTAATTCTTTGAGAGTTTACTTTTTTGTAGAGCTTATTTTGCTAGAGTGGGTAGACATTTTTTTGGCTAATTTTGGAACTAGTTTGCCCCTAAAGTTTTTATGTAATTCCCATCTTGCCCTCTTATGTTCTCTTTACAATCTCTCTCTCATAGGTGGGCCCACATGATGGATGGCCTGCATCAAAGTGTGGCCTTGCATGATGGACATTCCACATCAAGTGGGCTCCACCTGATGGATAGTCCACATCAATGGTGGGACCCCACACAATGGATAGTGGACATTGAAGGTGGGCCCACATGATGGAAGGTTGGCATCAAAGGTGGGCCCACATGATGAATGACCCATGTTGAAGGTGGGCCCACGTAATGCATGGTTCACATCAAAGGTGGGCCCCACATGATGGATGGCCCACTTCAAAGTGTGGCCCCGCATGATGGACGATCCACATCAAGTGTGCCTCACTTGATGGATGGTCTACATCAAAGTTGGGACCCACATGATGGATGGTGGACATTGAAGGTGGGTCCACATGATGGATGGTTGACACCAAAGGTGGGCCCCACATGATGGATGATCCACATCAAGTGGGCCCCACCCGATGGACGGCCTACATCCAAACTCTTGCATGATGGACATCCTATATGCAAAGTGGGCCAACATGATAGATGATCCACATAGAAGGTGCGCCCCACGCGATGGAAGGTGGACATCAAAATTAGGCCCCACATGATGGATGGCCCACATCAAAGGTGGACCCTGCATGATGGATGACCCACATCAAAGTGTGGCCACGAATGATGGACGACCTACATCAAGTGGGCCCCACATGATGGATGACCCACATCAAAGGTTGGCCCCAATAATGAATGGCCCACATCCAAGGTGGGCCCCGCATGATGGATGACCTACATCAAAGTGTGGCCGCGAATGATGGACGACCCGCATCAAGTGAGCCCCACGTGGTGGATGACCCACATCAAGGCGGACCCTACATAATGGACAGTCCACATCAAAGGTTGGGCCCAATAATGAATGGACCACATCCAAGGTGGGCACCGCATGACAAACAACCTACTTCGAAGGTGGGGACCACAGGATGGAGACATCAAATGTGGGCTCCATGTGATGGCTAGTGCATTGAAGGGCCCCACATGAAAGACAATAACATTGATGGTTAGCCCCACATGATGGATGACCTACACCAAGGTGGGCCCCATGATTAATGGTCCACATCCAAGGTGGGCCCCGCATGATGGACGGCCCACTTTGAAGGTTGGGCCCACATGATGGATGGTCCACGTCAAAAGTGGGCTCCTCATGATGGACGATCCACATCCAATGTCCGACATGAAGGATGGCCCACACCCAAGGTGAGAGGCATGAAGGGGTGTGCTTGTTGAGATGGAGTTGTTACTATTTTTAAAAATGACAGCAGCTACCCTGAAAAATGTTCTTATTTGTATGTTTTACAAAATGTGCTTTTTTCAAATAAGAGAGCTTTCTTCTGTTCTAAATTTTTTTTTTCCAAATGAGCTTATTGTACAACAAGAGCCAGAATAAAAAGTCTTAATTCTCTAGCTCTTATTCAATTAGATAAGAGATGCCAAACAGGCCCTAAATGGGTAATAATAAAGCGTAAAAATTAGTTTTTTTGCATGAGCTTATCCACTATATTGGACATGTTGACATCTAGATGTGATGATATGGCAAAATGACAAAAAAAAGAAGTGGGGTTGTCCTTGTTACACAGCTTCTAATCTATGATATCAAATTCTTTGAAGTAGGATCATCATAGAATCCATGTTTGATACTTCAACATTAATAGCAAAATAGATATTTCCTTTGTCTGAGAGTTGCATCTGAGTATTGTAGCTTATAAAATATATTTGTCTCTGATTTCACTTATTTGAAAGATCTGTCTTCTGGCTTCATCTTTCAGGTCTATCATGTCCTGTTAATTTGAGTTACATTGGTCTGACAGGTTCCTTTTGAACAAGACTATTGATATTCTACTATATGTGGACCGGCTAGATGTGTATAGGGTGGATAATTTGGATAGGCAGGTCATTAAAGCCATCACTGACACTTTTGGTAAAGCAATATGGCAGAGAGCTGCAGTCATCCTCACACATGCTCAGCTCTCGCCACCAGATGGGTTAGGTTATGATGATTTCTCCACGAAAAGGTCGGAAGCACTTCTAAAAGTTGTTCGCTTGGGAGCTCGGATAAAAAAACAAGAATTCCAGGTATGGTTTTTCTCATCTTGAAGTCAGATCTTCTTTTCCCAACCTGAGCATCAATTCTAGGGTCCCATTGTTTGTGAGGTTGTTGTGCATGGAAACTACTGATGTTTTTTCAATACAAGGCCTAGGCCTTATCCTAACTCTCCTAATTTTGCTCCCAAATAATCCTGGAAAGGATATTTGGCCCCTTGGCCCAACTGACGACTCTTTGCTAGCCTAGTCTGTTTAACAGTCATCTTCTGATTTACAAAAGCGCCTTTTTTCTTTTTCCTGAAAAAAAAAATAAATAAATTTCCATCCAATCCCAAGAAGTACAAAGAAATTCCACCAGATCTCATTTGAGAACTTGTTAGCGATTACTATACTTTTGGATCTCAAATGTGTTGGGAGGAACACCCGCAGCAAAAGCGAGAATCAAACGTAGGAAACCACAATGGCAACAATCAAGCAAATCAACATGCAAGAGACAATCCAAATTTTACGTGGAAAAACCCTTTTAGGAAAAAATCACGGCACAAAGCGAAACCACTATGAATCAGAAGTTACAAGAGATGAAGAAAACTTATCTGGATCCAAGCCCCACAAGAGAAACCCATGTTAATCCAAGTTCTTTCTCTCACCTTAGAACTCTTTCAACCTCTTTGAACACATCTAGGACTCCTTGTATTCTCGGCCCCTTTGGCAATTCCCTAATCCCACATTACACCCCTTTAAATAGCATAAAAACTGGAATTATAAACAAATTGTGCAAAACCGCACAAACCGACCTAAACAGTTCTCAGCCGTCGGGAGCCCTAACTCGGCAAGGTCTATCCAGAGAGTTCACAGAAAAAAAATCTAGGGAGTTTCGAGCTCCCTATAAGAACCCTCCGGGCGCCCTACAACCCCCAAAAACAGATCCAACAGCGTTCAGATTCCAGAAGCCTCATCTAGGGAAGTTTTAGGCACCCAAACCAATTCCATCGGGCGACCGAAACCCTCTCGGTGTCAAGATTGAAGACATCCCCAACAAAATGATCAGTGTGAAGAGATCTAGGGCTGCAACTTGGGTTTGAGTCAATCTCAACACAATTGACCAAACCTGAGTTCGGGTCAGGTTAGGTTGGGCTAGGCTTAGAAAATGCCAACCCTATTTGAAATTGGGCTGGTTTGGGGTTGAGAAAATTCAGATAGGGTTAGGTTGGATTGGGAATAGTCATGTGTATTTGAGTTGCTGACTTCCAGTTGGACACCTCGGGTTAGAATTAAGGTCAGGTTGGGTTGTGGGTTGGGTCCTCTTGAGGGCAGGTCGGACTTGGGTTGACCCTCAACCTGATCCAACCTGCTCGAGTCACAACCCTAAAGAGCGCTATCATTGAATGATTTGGTACGGTGTATCTCTTTCACTTAGGTGTAGGGCTATGAGATGGATTTGGCCTTTATGGAGACATCTCACATGAACATCACATGTCCAGCACCCATGCTGTCCGCTAATTTGGTTTTCTCCATTTCTCTGACTTTTTTCCTCAAATGATAAATTAATTTGTTTACCCTCCTGTTTTAGGGTTCCACAATTCCTGTTGTTTTGGTTGAGAATAGTGGGAGATGCAATACGAATGAAAGTGGTGAAAAGGTAGTTCTCCTTGTCAGCTTAATCTCTATTTCTCTATGAAGCATGCCACAAGATTACTTAAAGACTTTGACTGTCATTTGAAATTCAGATTCTTCCCAATGGCACTGCGTGGATTCCGAACCTCGTGAAAACGATTACAGATGTTGTCTCTAATGGCAGCAAAGCGATCGTGGTCGACAAGAAGTTGATCGAAGGGCCGAACCCAAATGACAAAGGGAAGTTCTTCATCCCTCTTATTCTGGCCTTTCAGGTATGCTACTTGGGTCATAGTCTAATTTTTTAACTCATTTTTATTCCTCAAAATACCACATGTTTTACCAAGTGCCATCTTCTTCTTCATCTTCTTTTGGGAAGGAATTGAAAAAAGTGTTATTTCCAAGGAAATGATTGGCTCATATTTATATTTCTGAAAAACATGTTTTTGAAGAACTTACTATTTCTCGAGACCTGTAACCTTTTCTAGAAGCCGGATCCAGTGTATGTTGGGTACCATTTAGTAAATGGTACCAACCTTATGACTCATAAAATTGGTGAACATGTTGCTGAATCCAGACTGACCAACTGACAGGCCACATCATGGTGGACCAATGGTTAAAGATTGAGGCAAATTAGCTATTTGTACCCGGCCTGTCCATGGACGTTTTTCGAGACCATTGCTCTGAACTTTTATTGACCATCCAAAAATGGGTGACGGATTGGAGAGTTATGAACTGTTTGCACAATTTGATCTTTTGAGCATCAAAGAGGTTCTTGGAACATTGGCCAGTCCGGATCCATTCCAAGAGCACACCAGGCATGTAACGTTGCTGGCATCTAAATGGCACTTGGACACTGTATCCATCCTATACTTGGTGGACCTCTTTGCTTCTCAACCTTACCCCTTTATCTTAAATGGCACCAGACCAGCCCCTTTCCTTTCTTATCTCAAATGGCCATTCCTTTCTCATACAAGATACTTTTCCCCTAAATTCATTCCCTTTTTAACAATAGTCCTGTGGAAAATGCAAAATCACTTGGAATTTTTGGACCTTTACCAATCATCAATCAGATCTTTTTAGGTAGTTTATGAGACTAAACTTGATTTTTTGCACTGATTGATGTGCAGGTGAAATATCCTGATTTGGTGTTTACCCAATCAAATAGTGTACTTCTTGATTCTTGAAACACCAACTAATCTTTCTTTGTCTTTTTTAAATTCATCTGCCCGTAACTGAATAAATCTCCCTATCCGATCATTTAAATTTCAAAGTAAACCTGATCTTTCACATAACCGTTTATCAATCGGTGTATTTAAATCATCCATCTGATCTCTTGTAGTTTCCAAACCAAACCTGTTTCGTCACACTGATTCATCAAACCCCCCGCCCCTTTCTTCGGACGTTGATATCTTTATCTGATCTTTTAAAGTAGAACTGTTTTTAGTCGCTTAAGCAGAAAGGCGATCTGTAGACCCCTTTGCTAGAAAACCATATAATTTGCGTCTCCTGGAATCTTAGCACAAGTAATATCCATCAACCTAGTGAACAATTGAAGCCCACTGAAGACAAAAGAAAGACTCCAAGAGGGGGAATTTTTCCCAATGCCCAGGTGATCACCGAGTCTCCCTCCAGTATTAGGTACCCATGAACTTGACTGGCAAAGATTTTCATTTATTTTGATAGCCAAAAGCTCTACCTGTTTGAGGAGCCATAGCCCCTCGGACAATAACTCCTTCCGCCTCTTGGAATGACTGCCAATACTGGTGGGATGTGCTCTTGCCAACAGAGGCGTCAATGGGGGGTGCCCAATATTTTGATGCAGTTTTCTAACTAAACCCCTTCTTTTGCAAAATTGAAAACCTATCAGCTAGGGTGTGCTTGGATGCCATCCACATTTGTTAGTGATGGGAGAAAGGAACCCTTCTCAACCACACAACAATATCGAAATCAAAAGAAAACAGAGAAAAGATGCAAACCACAACACAAAGATTTACGTGGTTCCCTTTTGGTATGTCCAAGGATTCACACCAATTTGCTATGCAGGGGGGGGAACCCGATGAAGCAGCTCTCAATACAATGACCTCTCTTTCTCATGACAGAATATAAATTACCCCAAAATGAACTAGGGTTTATATAAAAACACCATGTGAAATTACGAAATTGCCCTCTGGGCCTGGATGACAATGCTGGTTGGATGAACAATACATTTTTGATGATCAGGCTCCATAGATCCTAACAGTTGGGAAAGGGAGGAAAGAAGATGATGAAGAAGAAGAGGTTACCACGGTGGGGATTGATTTTCTCAAACACACATGATCATCTGTGCCACATTCAAAATTTTAAACCATTCATGAAACCTGACATCATGGATAACCCATTCTATTGAAATTCTGAGGCCGTTAGGACACTTGAGTGGCTCACAATCTTAGGGCTTGTCTGGTAGATAATCGTAATTATATATTAGAGATCACGTCTCCTTTTTTTTTTTTTTTTTTTTTGAAGTACTAAAAATAATCTTCATAAGCAGCAACCATGTTCTCCAATTCTAATAGGAAGTCATTTTAGGCATCCATCAAACAGGCCCTTAAGCTTAAATCCAGCCATTCGTATGCTCCCGATTGCCTTTTTCAAAATTTGAAAGGTTGTATGCTCCTGATTGTCTGTGGCTGTCCAGAGAAAAATGCGTAAAAAAAAAAAAAAAAAAAAAAAAAACACTCAGTTGCACCCAAACACTCGTCATTTTTTCTTCCCTATACCCGATCTTAATGGCCATGCATTGATTTTTCAATCCTTGAGGCTACTCACTAAGATTTGTAATTTCATGTTCTCTATTTACAGAACAAGATTAAATCTCTTTCATTTCGTTTTGGGCATCTTTGCAGTATTTCTTCATTGTGAAAAGGATCCGAAGAGCGATAAAGGATGACATTGCTAATGAGAGTAGACCTCTTTGGGAGCTTCGCGATATGGGCTTGGCCGAACGCAGGTTCTGATGCCTGGTGAGATCGATTGTTCATGTTCCCGGCTTTGCATCTTATCTTTCCGTTTGGTTTTAATTTTTGAATGTAGGAATAGTTATGAGCAGCACAATGCTTCTGAGGCTGATGATTTTGTTGTTGTTGTTGTTGTTGTTGTTGTTGCGACTCTTGAGAATGAGTTCTGTATCTTCTACACCTGTGTTTTAAAACCAGGACTGGAGTGGCGGTCATGCCAGATCATTGATTAAAAAAACCCAATGCTCAACTTGACTCGACGTTCAGCCATGTTGGGTCGACTCAAAGTCCCGACTCGACTCGATATTCAATAATCATAAATTAAAAATATCAGGATAGTAACAAATGTCTAGGTAGAGTTTGGATGGATAATTTAAGTAAATACTATTTCAGTTTCAAACAGTAGCTAGCAACTTTGCAATTGAAAGTTAACTACAAACTGCACTTTGTCTGTTTGGCCAGGGCATCACCAAATTGCAATTTGGTTTTGTTGTGTGTTTGGCAGGTACAACACAATCTGCAATTTGGTTCATCATTTTATTAGAGTCGAAGTAGAATTAGACGCACATGATACATGATATAATAAGATTCATTCTATCATCCTATCAATGGCCAGTAAAATGGATTTAAGAATCACTTTGATAGGGTGATTCTAACCATCAGACCTATGGCCACAAAAATGGATGGTCAAAATTAACTATATTTAGAAAGTTTGATCATTGCTCTAGACCATTTATCATTTATATTCCACCTTTGATTGACTGTAACCCTCAAGAATCACTTTGATAAGGTGATTCCAACCATTCGATCAATGGACGATAAAATGGACGGTCCAAATTTGTTATACTGGAAAATGTTGGATCATTGATCTGGACAGTCATGTAGGTCCCACATTTGATTGAGAATAACTCAATAACCACTTTAACTAAGGTATTCCGTGATGGTAATGGTGGGGTGGCCGTTGTATTTATGATGATATGGGCTGTAACAGCTGTTACGGTCTCTCTCTCTTCTTTTTTTTCGTTTTTTTTTTTCTTTTTTTTTTTTGAGAAAAAAAATCCGAAAAACAAAAAATTTTAATTGAGAAAAAATCATCTTAAATACCTATATTTGCCCTGTAAATGGATCGTTGCGGGTCATTTTTTCCATAACGAATGTTACGACAAACCATAGTGCTGACCATTTGATCAATGGCCAAGAAAATAGATGGTCCAGATTGATTAAAATAAAAAAAAAATCTAATCATTGATATGGATTGTCTATAATATAGGTCCACCTTTGATTCAACGTAAGTCTCAAGAAACACTTTGATTGTATGATTCTAACCATTTAATCAATTCCCTTGATTGTACTAAAAAGAGTCTATATACTGATCTTGACCGTTTATTATGTAGGCCTGACCTTTGATTAAGTATATTTAAATATTCACCATAATCAACTAATTCTGACCATCCAAATAATGAACAGGAAAATGGACGGTCTAGATTGATTACACTTTAAAAAAAAGTTCAATAATTGATCTAAACTGTCTATCATGTACACGTCCCATTTGATTGATCATAATCTTGAGACCCACTTTGATCATTGATCAAGAAAATGGTTGATCGAGATCTGTTATGTTAAAAGAGATTTAGTAATGATCTGGATCACATATATCGCATGGGTCCCACCTTGATTGAGTAGGAAAATGGATGGTCTGCAATAGTTGTAGTGTAAAAGGTCTTGTCATTGATCTGGACCATTTGATCAATGACCAAGAAAATCAACTATTGAGATTGATCTGTAGAAAAAGTTTCAATCGACAATTGACCTAAATTTTGGACATTTTGCTGTAGGTATGCTATGCAAAATGGGAGCGTTTGAGCAATAACTCAAAAATCATGCCAAACAGTACAATCTTACCATTTTAATTTGGGTATTGAATTTGGACGGCTAGTATCTTTCCAACCATCCGCTTGGTGGGCCCTTCAATAATTCCACCGGTTAGACTGGGTTTGGTTTGGTTCGACCCTCAACCCTACCAAACCCAACCCACCCTAGTTGCATCCCTAATATAGATGGTTTAGTTTTAGTCAGATGTATGCCACTTGTGTACTTTCTGCATTCCTGCCGCATCAACCATCACACATTGCCAGAGTATCAAAGCTTTTCTCACATCCTATATTCATTCAGATGAATCCTTGCTGCCTACAAGAGAGCTGTCACAAGTAAACAATACTCCAAACAGGAATATATATATAGCGAGGAGTATTTCTGTCGAATCCACAAAAAGCAGTAGCATTTTCCATCATTCTTCAAATTACAGTACTTCTCCTGCTGCCTGTATCCTCTCTATCATTCAAACATCTTTATACATGCAAGTTTGGTGTATGTGAGCTCCTAGTAAAAGTGGTAGCGAGCATGCAAGTGCCATGTGTTCAACCCTTCTTGAACCCCACAATTGTGAGCCCCAGCAAACTCATGCTCTGATCAACAGTTCGTATACGTTGCTATTGTTGTCGCCACTGACACGCTTCAGCATCTCGAAGCTCCTTCGACTGCCCAAGAAATCTATCCGTTTGAAAGGCACGAATCCAGATTCAGCTGATTCTTTACTGGCGTAGATCAACCGGAGGCGGTCGGCATGCCTAGAATCAGTGTGGATGGCGGCATCCATTTCATCGGCTGACATGTTGTCCTGCACAAGAGCAGGAATGGTAGAAATTTGGAGCTGTATCGTCAGATAGAATCAAACACATAGCTTACAGAAACACTCCAAAATCAAGCATCTCAGCCTATTTGACTCATCCGAGTTGATGAACTCAGCTAGTTTCTAAAGAACAGGAGTGAGCTTTATCAAATGAATTTGGCTCGGGTGAATTCCGAGTCAGCGGGAGAGTTCTTTCGACACTGATTCAACTACAATTGTGTGCATTTGTGTTGTCCACAGATACAACACATGCAATATGAGTTTTGCTAAGCCCACACAACTGCACCTGCCTTCCCATACACCAGCCTGGCATGGCACGTGCATAGAGCTGTGCATCAGAGTGGATTCCACTGTGCAAATGGCCTAGCTGGGGAGATGATACTGTAGAGCCATATTGCTGTATTTTATGTGGCAGGGTTATCTTCCAATCAGGATTGTCCATCTAGTGGGACCCACTACAGATGTAGGTTACCTTGAAAGAATTTCGTGCACACCTCCACATCCTGCACTGCCTTTTGAGTTTGTTGGTAAAATTCAGACTCTGAAGCAAACCACCTACATCCGATGGCTGATATTTCACCCACAAAACTGAATCGACAGTGCTAGATTTGGAGATAGTGAATCAGTTCTCTAATTTGAGAAACACAGAGATCAGATGATCCTAGCCATCTGACCAGTGGCCTTCAAATTGAGAGTGGGAAAGAAAATGGTAATGGTCAACACAATGCTGGAAACTAGAGGCAGGTGACGGCTATGGTCTTTTGATCAGTCTGATTTTTGAAAGATTGTCTATCCATAACAAGTTGTTGGGCAGTTGAAATTGATGGCTAGCCTGGCCACATCTAAGGTAGGTAGATGGATCTACCATCTATTCTTCCAGCTCTACCTCCTGCCTGGCTAAAAAAAGTCAGGCTTGCCAACTGATGAGGGTGGACCTCACTTGTGGGTCAAAAGAATCAGGCAAGCTGGATAGTTGCAGAAACTGCCAACAACACATCGAAAGTACATGCTGAGCCTGCCTTATGAGTGGACCAGCCTGACAATTTGGGCCAGGGCATCTACGTAGTGGAACCCACATGACCAACAGCTCGGGCATATCCAACAAACATGCCAGGTGGGACCATATGGCCACATCTTGAGGTGTGTGCGTGTGCTTGCTTAGCAAAACTCAAGTAATGACTCGTAGAAGAGAAGTCTTCAGTGTCTACCTGGTAAAATGCATAGATATGATCCAGCATTTGTAGACATGTAAAACCACTGTCACTGAAGAACGTTTTCGAAGATGGTCCCATTTCACCAAACCGGTCGATTGGAAACAATATTGTAAGAAAGTGGTTCTTAAAGATCACCTCCCTCTTCTCACTGCAATCAGCAACCATGTCAGCTGTGGGTCCAAAGCGCCAGACACCAAAGCATACAAACGGAGTTGCACTGAGATGTAAGAGCACAAAATACAAATACCTTTCGCTAAGAGGACGCGAGAAATTGTCAAACAACGCTTCTGAATCCCTTCCATCTGCTCGAGCGTCGAAGAACTCAGAGGTGTGTTGTTCCGCAGCATCATCAATCAGAGAGGAGTCTGTGTATATACAAGCAGTCGAGGTCGGCTCGGATATCGACCAGCAGATGGACTCCAAAAGGCTGCTTGGAGTGATTGGGCGGATAGGCGTTTGACATGACTACCATCCAAAAGGCAGAAATACAATCAAGAGTACATAAATTTTCTTTTATTAACAAGAGAATTTGAAGCGTCAGAGACATTCTAAAGGAGATTGGACATGCACAAAGACAAGCCCAAAAAGATAGCAGAATAGAAAGGAAATGAGAAAAATGACAGGTACATAGTTATGAAGATATCCTATTGAGTAATATTATCCTTGGACAGAGGATATGTACAGTATCCTCTGGATCCTTGGTAAATGGGGCCCATAGTTGAGTCATCTAGATCATTAATATGATAAATCCAGATGGATGGACCATGCCCTAGTCTCCTTGGTTGGGTAATACTGAGATCCTAACTATAGTTAAAAACTCAGAAACTCGACTCTGTCCAGCCAGGTCGGATTCACTCAAAGACTTAGGGAGTCTTTACTTGACTCAAATCAATATTTAATGCAAGAAATTTTAGATATTTAAAATAGATACTAAGTACAATAAAATAGCAAAAACATAAACAACAAGGGCGTGGTGCACTATTAGAGCTGCCTCTCAATCTGCTAGACCATAGGTCATGGGTTCCAAACCCCATGCTTTCACTTTTTACTTTTGGTAATTCATTACCAGTTTGATTTTGGCTGGGTGAGTGACTCGGGCCATGTCATTGCAAATCGCATCGAGTCAACCGAGTCATCAGTCCGAGTTGATGAGTCTCACTGAGTCAATCATAGGAGAGTTTCAGGACATGCTGCAACTGTCCACACTCAATTGAAATATACCGAAGACTGGCTGCAAGTTTCAAAATGGGTGACATTCAGAGACCAGGCCATGTGTGGTGTGACCCAATTGGATTGGTGGTCCAGAACACAAAATCATGAGCACCACTAGTACACACTGAAATCAATTTCCAAAACTGAAACACACACACACACACACACACACACACACACACACACAGGAAATGGTACTATGAGGTTGACCTCATGCGAGCTTCCCATGAAGTCGAGCTGTGGGCCACACCATGATGTGTGACAGACATCCACACCGTGCATTTGGTAGGTCCCCTCTAGGTTATGGGATTTGCCAAAAATCAGTTGTTTCCAGAAATCAGGTGGGCCACACCATCTGAAACCATGGGAAATCATGCCTAAAACATCAAAGCACTTGGTGGGGCCCACCTGATCTTTGGAATGGCCTAAAATTTGGTGGGCGCCCTCATCCAAGTGCGACACACACAGTGGATGCGCTGGATGTCTACACATCTCACTGGGTCCTATATATAATCAAGAAGGTTTCAACAGGCGGGCATCCACTCTCAACTCTTGTCTGTGGTGTGGCCCACCTAAGTCATGGATTAGCCTGATTTTTACACTCATGGCTCACCATGGAAGGGTGCATCTAAGAGCAAACTGCATCATAATAAAATATGGATGTTCATAGAAATAACTGTCTGAAGAAAGGCTCAATGGCTGTGGGAAACTGTTACGTAGATGAAACAACATGAACCACCAATGACAACAAGCTCTCAAAAGCAGAAGACAAAGATCAATACAGCAATATCACTTACTTGCATACGACGACTACGGCGGGTTCGAACTCCCATCTTCGCCAAATCTACAATCTGTTGCTTCTCTTCAAGGCTTTGTTTAGTTTTTCTGTGAGGTAGGGGCTCCATCGAGTTCGGAGCATCTTGCGCCCCACCTTGTCTATTCGTGTCCTGAAAATATTCCGAGTATAAAGCAAAGATCAAGATCAGTTTCTTGGGAGCATTCCTCTCTCTCTCTCTCTCTCTCTCTCTCTCTCTCTCTCTCTCTCACTGAAATTTTGTGTAAGATCCAAGCCGTTTAACATGTGAACCCCACTCTTGATATGCGCTGGCCCAAAAGTCAAGAAAGGCTGGACATCATGTCACCATTTGATCTCACATGTATCATGTTGAAGTTTGTGCATGCACAATTAGAGTACACCATTCCTTGAATAGTCTATCGAAGTACCAAAACACAATGCACGTCCTCAAGAGAGAGAGCGAAGCAGTTAAAAAGGGAAAAAGAAAAAGAAAAAAGAAAAGAAAAGAAGAAGAAGAGAAAATTAAGAAAATCATGAAGAACTTCAGAGGGCTGCCACCTAGGCAACCCTTTGTCCTCAGGGTCCTAATCTTCCTTTATTAGTGATACTTCACTGACAAAGCATGATAGGGAGTAACTAAAATGGTTGGATACAGTGGGCCCCATTTCCAAAGATTCAAGACCAAAGGGACACCATAGATACCTCCAAGTCAAGCATCATATAATCCTCAAGCCATCCAAATCCGAATGCGGCAAACAAACACAATCATTACAAACTAACACAAAATATTTCAGTCTGGGCAAGCACGAGTGACAAACTGTAAAAACTAAAAAATGAAGGGTCAAAGGTACCTGGTCTGAAACACAATTTTGAGCATTCTCAAGCATCACGCCAACCTGCCTAGCTAGGTCAACAGACATGTGAACAAGCCTTTGCAAGTGCTTTTCCTTTACTGTTTTCAGGATCCACAGTGGCTGAAATAATTTAATGAATAAAGAAATGTCACAGTAGTCCAAAGCTATAATAGAAAAAATAAAAAAATATCCACTGATGTTTTATACTAGAAAATACAAAGTATGTTGATGTGGTAGCACTTACGGTGACAAGATTGTTAGTGTGGCCAATATATCTCCGGATAGAAGGACCTTCACAAACTACATGACTCGCCCTACAACCAATGAACCAGTGATCCAAAATCGCTGCACCTTCTCCAGCTGCCGCATCAGTAACCTATGCAGAATATATCAACATGTGCATGTCTTAGCAGTGAACTTATAAAAGTAGTAGTGTCGGCAAAACCAGACTGGTAAGCACAAATGGTCAGAATATATAACAGCTTGGAAGATCATAATCCTTCGAGCAATGGACTATAAAAAGACGGTTCGAGAAAACATAGCAGTGGCGAGAAGAAAGGGCCAAACTTTTGATAGCTAAAAACTTCCAATTCAGAAAATTTATGGGCCATGGATAGCCCTATCCATGGCAGGGCCCATCAGATCAATGGTCTAGAACACCAAACCATGGACCCCACTTGCACAGGATGGTTGCATCAGGGCCATTATTCACATTCCGATGCATTATTGCTTAAAAAATTCTAGAAAAAGGTGAAAATGGTACATTGCTTATTTGGTCTAGAACTCTTTGGCTCAGTTGTAATTTAGGAACCCTTCTTCTACTGCTGAACTGTGTTTAGTCAAACAAGTTATCTAATAGAGAGGCAGACACTACACTGTCAATTAAATACACTACTCAAAAGATAACTTGTCAATGTAAAATGTGGCATGCAACCACATCTGTTTAGGGATGTCAACAGGGTGGACTGGCCCAATGGCTCCCAGACGACCCCTCCATGGGCCAGGTTGGCCTGTCAAGCTCATGGGCCCAGCCCACTACCTGCAGTTTTGGGCCTAATTTTTAGGCCCACAAGCCTTTTCTAAGGCCTGATTTTCATGCCTGACAGAAAAAGCACCCGGCCCGACACTATATTTGACATCATTTTCTATTGAGGCCTACCTGAGTCGAAAACCTAGGCCTATTTATGGCTCGTGGCCTGGTCTTGGGACTAAATTTCAGGTGAAAAACTACAGAGTCAGGCTCAGGATGATATCAGCCCAGCCAAATGACAGCCCCTTATCCACTTGTTTGATAGGGTGACTGCAACATACAAGCACAATTCCAGATTCAATTAAAATTGAAAGCCATAAGACAAATACAAAAAGAAATGCAAGCAACTAAAATAGGATACAACCATCAAGGAAATACTGCAAAATTCACTTACACCTCAGAGAATACAGATTCTTGCTCAATAAATTCCACACCGTACCTTCTTCTGCATCTCAGTCGAAACATTTGAATCAATGTATATGCAGTGACTGGCAAGAACAGGCCCCTTATTCCCGCTAGATTCTTTTCCAGAATGCTGTAGATGTGGTCGCCAAGTCATGGTGGATGCTTTGTTATGTTCATGAAACATAGACGGAAGACAGGAATTTTCATTGGCTGCAAACCCATCGAGCTGATTCCATTCCCCAACTGGCAAACCATTTCCACCAACACTTTTCACATTGTAAAGCGATTCACTTAACCTAACTGCAACAAACATGAGACAGTGAATTTAAACTATTATAATAGAACTTTGCTAAGCCCACTCAGCTGCTCTATATGTAAGTATGCATGCGTATCTGGCATGTGTGTAGCATACATAAGGTGGGTCCCACCATGTAGATGACCAGGCCCAACAATCAGGGGAGCCAACTCATCAGGTAAGCCACAAATGTGTGAAAGCAATGGGTAGCTTAAATTTTATTACCAATGGTTTGTATTCAATGTACACATGTGGCCCACCTGAAGAGTGGTCAGCCTAAATTTAGGGCAGGTCATCCATAGGGTGGAACCCACCTTGCGCATGATATGGATCTTCCACAAGCGCTAGGGGAGCATGTGGGCGTGCATGTAAAATAGCAGGTACATCTGAACTTAGCAAAACTCCATGAAAACTGACAGCAGTTCAAGCACTCAAGGTTTCGTTATGCTCACTAGTGTCAAAAGAGATTAACCAACAGCTCTAGCTTACTATTAGCTTCAGAACTCATCCATGATTTGATTTTGCTAACTTCAGGTACTGAATATGTAAATAACAGATATATGATAATCATCGTTTTACAGTAACTGAGATTTAGGGCATCAGTTCCAACTCTGACCAAGAAATTTGAAGCAGTTATGCCAATGTGGAACATCACAAATACTTTTATGCGATTCAATTGACATAAAGCTAGTTGAATTAAATAGCACACTATCAGTACTTACCATTCCTCCTTACACTATCTACAAACCAGCCCAAGGTCACAACATAGAGGCCATTCTTCGATCCATGCTTCAGAGCATGTTCTAACTTACGTCCGCCAAAGCTGTAAACAGGGTTAAGGATTCATGCAGAGTACAATAGGTAGATCAAATACAGAAAGGGGCAGCATCGACATAGCTAGAAATAAAAGAATCCCTTCTCTGAGATTGCTTTGATGGTAGGATATCTGGACCACAAGATGAGTACATTGCGGATGCAAAACGGAACTGTATTGACCACCTAATCTTTCTGTAGCAGCCATTACTTGCTTTCTTGCCTCTGTCACATCAAGATCAGAGACATGAATAAATAGAAATTACATTTCAACAAAAAAAAAAAAGGGAAAAGATCATGTGCTTACAGGGTGCAGCAACAGTTAGTGAGCACATCACTCTCACCATTCATAAATGGCGAGTGGAATCCTATCACACGTTTCAAAATGGGCTTTTCCAATTCTCCATTTTGAAATGCATGCTTGATTCCTGCCAACCATTTTAAAGGATGAGAGATATTTGCACATGACTTTCTTGGTGTTCCCTGTGCACAATGAAGTCATGCCCAAAAAAAGAAAAAGAAAAAAGAAAAAGAAAAAGAAGAATCAGTGACACAATATGCTGAAAATTAGCTATGAATGGGTGTATAGACCAGACTGGCCAAGATGTTGCCTTTGTTACCCAAGAACTAAAAAAGGATGTGAGGGTAAAACAGCCAACAACAATGTGAAATTTGCTTACTTGTGATTATAAGGCATAACAAAAAGCGAAAGCATAATCAATATGTTCAACAGAGGCGATTATTCTACAATCAGGTCCAACAGCTAATCACTATAATATGTTCTCCAGTTCATATTTCTCCCTTCCCTATGCATAAACACCAAAATTCCTCTAGTAATTTTATTTCTTTATTTCTTTTGAAAGTCAAAATATGACAAGTTTGGTTCTTCATTTCAGATTCCTCCAAAAGTTTAAGGGTGTGCGTGAATGTTCAAGTGAAATTGGATTTGACTTGGAAATCAATATTTCAATTTCCAAGTTTAACACAACTGAACCAACAAAAATCTATATGATAAAATATCAACAATCAACCGTGAAACCTGCTGATATTTTATAATATTTAGTTTGGATTCAGTAATTGCAGCATGGCCACCCTAAGTTGACATAGCCACCTCTACGTAGATTGATGAGTGGATTCAGATTTAGGATTATTGTGGTTGGCAATTGTTTGACAGTTAATGTATTAGTTCCTAACTGTATTAAGGAATTTGTGGAGTACAATATCAATTATTCTTAGACTCTATTTGCAGATATATCAGTTAACTCAATCCAGAAACCACCCAATGGTGGTGGTCAGTGGAATTTTTCTTTTTCCCCAAAGCTTTAACTGCTTCACAAACCCAAAATCCAGATTTCAGGAAGAACAAAATTTGGATGGTTTGGATTGACATTTACACTGTATTAATTCCTCATTCAAGCATAACACATATATATACGATGGAAAAACCAAAATTAACCAATAAATGAAACAAAAAAAAAAAAAATCCTAATCTATAATTAATGCATATTAGACAATTCTGTAATCATATATCTCCAATACACATGCTATACATGTGGATCAATCCATACTTTCCAACCTACGGTGAGCATGAGTCACCACCAAAAAAAAATTACAGTGATCTAATGATCTTAGCTGTCCAAACAGGGGCCATCAAATAGACAGCTGAAAACAAAGTTACTTGACGGTTCATGTTCAATGAGCTAAATCAAACAGTTAGGTTGTCCAATCAGTGTAATTTTTGGGCAACAAGCATATAGCCCAGGATTTGGACAGTTTGGATCAACACAGAGTCATGAACCAATCAATATCAATAATTCATGTATACTTTTAGCAAATCCTCTAACCACACATCTGAGATACACTGGTAACACATCCACTGATCCATGAAACTGCGGCTCCTGCTAAGGATGTGAGCATGAACAAAAAATTACAATGATCCAAGATGAGCTGTCCAAACAGGGGCCATCAAATTGACTGTTGAAAAGAAAGTTACTTGATGGTCCAAGTTCAATGGGTGAAATCATATAGTTAGGATCATATGAATAGCATGATTTTTTGGCAACAAGCCATTTACTGTGGGACCCACAATTTGGACCATTTGGATTAACATTGGATTAACATTTATTTCATAATAGTTCCAATCAGGGTGATTTGGGGCAACTAGCCATGTACAGAGGGACCCACAATCTGGATGGTTTGGATTGAAACAAATCAATATTGACAATTTATGTATACTGTTAGACAATCCTGTAAGTATACATCTGAGATACAATGGTATACATGTCCATAGATCCATGCTGTCCAAACTGCGGTTCCAGCTAAGGATGTGAGCATGACCAAAAAATCACAATGACCCGACGATCTAGCTCCGAACAGGGCCCATCAAATTGACAGTTGAAAAGAAAGTTAATCAATTATCTAAGTTCGACAGGCGAAATCAGACAGGATCGTATGATTAGCATGATTTTTTGGCAACAAGCAATATACAGTGGGACCCACAATTTGGACGATTTGGATTAACATTTATATGGTAATAGTTCTGATCAGGATGACTTTTAGGCAAGAAGCCATCCACAAAGGGACCCGCAATTTGAACCATTTGGATTGAAACAAACACATCAATATTGGTAATTCATGAATACTTTTTAGAACAATCCTGTAAGCATCCATCTGAGATACAGTTGTATGCATGTCCATCAATCCATGCTGTCCAAACTGCGCGCCTGCTAAGGATGTGAGCATGACCAAAAAATCACACTGATCCGATGGTGACCAACAAATACAATGATTCGATTATCTTAGCTGTTTGAACAAGGACCATCAAATCGACAGTTGAAAAGAAAGTTACTCAATGATCCAAGTCCAATAGGCGAAATCAAGCAGTTAGGATCATCTGATCAGTATGATTTTTGGCCAACAAGCCATCTATAGTGGAACCCGCAATTTTGACGATTTGGATTGACATTTAAACAGTGCAAAAATTCCTCATAAAAAATAAAAAAACAATAAAAGAAACAAACAAATCATAATCTGTAATTCCTGTATACCTTTAGACAATCCCGTAACACATATGACCAGAGCGGAGAACGGCCCGCTGCCTCGGACGGTATGATCTGACGCAACTGAAGAAGCCGGCGACATTGGCTCGAAGGAATGTGAGTTTCCCAAAGAAGGCAAAGAAGAAGAAATCCCAACTAAAAGCCTTGAGCATCCTTTACTATCAATCACCTCCACTCTACCCCCAGCCATGCTTCTCTTCTTCTCAAAATTTCGTTCTAAAATATCAATCTTCACAACGAAATTCCCAAAACGTGTTTATCAAAACCAATCAAAGAAAACCCAAAATCTTCAAAAAGCAGAAATGAAATTCGATTCTGATGCTAAATGACTCTAAAAAAAAAAAACATTTTTAACGAATTATTTGGTTTTTTTAGGAAATTGTCATTAAGAATCAAAACTTCAAGCAAAGAAAAGGATAAACAAAATCCAGGTAATTTGCAGATATATCGGCAGGCAATATCCGTGGAGACACCGAAACTCTTCAAGAAAAAAAAAATTCAGAAACTCGTTGAAAATTTACGAAAACGAGACTGAATTTCCATATTCTCACCTCAGAAGAAGAAGAAGAAATTTGAATTTCTTCAAAAAAGCATCTCCAAACCCTAATTTCTATAATAGACTCGCAGATTCTGTAAAAACGAGGAAAAAATGGGGAAAACCAGAGCAAATCGCTCTTCAATCGAACTGAGAGAGAGAGAGAGAGAGGAGAGAGAGAGAGAGAGAGAGAGATTTCAGAAGAGAGAGAGGGAGAGAGATTTCAGAAGAGAGAGAGGGAGGGAGATTTCTGAAATTTTATACAAAAATGCAAAATGAAAGGGTGCGTGCAGATTCGAATTTTCAGAAATTTGAGTTTTTGCAGGGGCTGGGAAGAAGCCATAAGAAAAGGTAGTTTTTCGAAAGAGAAAAGCTTTGATACTCAGGCGGAGTGTGACAGGTGATACACGAGCACTTAGAAATGGCTTTCAATTTGCATATGTGGCACATGATTAAATCAAATCAAACTGTACAAATTACGATTCCCAGTGTCGGTGTATCATGAACCTTGATCATCTGACCATCTAATTGGTGGACATTTATGCGACGGTTCTTATTTCAATAAACAAGTGTCCACAAATCGGAGAATAGGATTGCTCAATCAATATGATTCTGGGATTTGTGTGTAAGAGACGTGGATTCTACAAATTAGTCGGTTTAATTTGAGTTAATATGTGCTGACGTGTACATTATTTAAGTGATTGCGTATCAAGGGTCGTAGTCTGGCAGAGTATGAAATAATTCCTGGCCACTTGGAGCATCAGAAAGAAAGAAAGAGGGTTTTTGAGAATGGGAATCCCATTTGCACTTTTGCAGAGGCGACAAGTGACGGAGGAGTATTCTACTTTGGTGCTCCTGATTCCATCAGAAACAGTCTTTAAATAGGCGATTTTTTTCCTTTTATTACATCCATGCCATTAGTGACTATTTCGCTTTTATCACTGCCGAGAGTCAATAACACCAGATGTGCAACACGTACCACGCACGTGAGCGACGTAAGGAGAGGGAGGAACGTGAGAGCCTAATAGGTGCGGCACTGACCGTGTGGCCCACCTTGATGTATGCATTGTATATCCACGCCGTCCATCCGTTTTTCCATATCATTTTAGGGCTTGATTATAAAAATGAAATATATCCAAATATCAGGTGAACCACACCACATGAAACAGTAGTGATTGACCATTAAAAACTTCTTATGGGCCACAAAAGTTTCGGATCAATCTAATATTTGCTTTTTACCAATCATCTAGGTCTGTGTGACCCATCAACAAGTTGTATGGATGGATGGATGGATGGAGAATAAACATTGCGTTGGAGGTTAAGGTGGTCCCTAGGAAGTTTTTAACAGTGGGCATTCAATCACTGATGTTTCCTATGGTGTGGACCACAAGAGATTTGGATCAGCTTTGCCCTAAAAATGAGCTGGATTACATGAAGGTGGGGCCCATGGTCAGGGCCACGCGGTGTTAGATGAGGCTGGGCTGCACATAATCCGGTCCAAAGGAATGCGGTACTTGTGGGGGCTATAAAACGTGGAGACAGGCCAGAAGGGGCTGAGAAAGATTTTCAAACTTGGATTATCTTTTTGTCACTTTCCTCATTTCAGTAGCCTAATAAGTGAGTTTAAAATTTACTTTGTTTTGTGTCGTGTAGAGGGGTACATGGGCTCGGGCTCGGGCTCGGGCTCGGGCTCGGGCTTAAGCTAGGGCTCAGACAAAATTACAATTTTCAATAGGCCTTATGTGTCATGCTCAGTCCAAACCCCCAGATCCCCTTGCGATGTTAACTAAGAAGCCCAATTTCTAAAGAAAACTAAAATCCTCGAGAATACCATGCTATCCACACAGTACCACTCATAAAGTAACGATTATTCCTTTCTATCAATAAGGCCACAACAGTGCAAGTAGAATAACATACCACTTTCTTATTTTGAGAAGACCCTTTCTTCCTACCCACATGGCCACAACACTGTAAGTAGAATAACACACCACTTTCTTAGTTTGAGAAGACCCTTATTCTGCTCATTAACCTTTACGCATGCTTTTAGAAGAGCAAATCAATAAATGCTTCGTGGCTATGATTAATGTGCCCATTAATGAGTCAATGTACCCAACTTATTTATAAAATATGCGACGAGAGAACTTTCTTTATCACATATTTAGCTATGATATACTTGGTGACGCCATCTCTCACAATCATTTCAAAATGAAAGATCTTTCTAGAAATGTTCAAAGGGTCTTTAGCGTTTGAAAAGGTTCTGAATACTGAGAGATTAGATCAATATCAAAGCGATTGTGACTATAGTTCGAATCAGATCAGAAGGAAATATACAATGGTTAGATCAGCCCCCTATACATACATTAATCAAAACTAAAAGAATGGGAGAGCTCAACTACCCGATCTTGTAATCATGGTTCAATCAGTTTAAAGAGAACGAGAGAATTAGATGGAAGATCTGGTTGGGCCCGTCTTTGATAACAGGTTGATATCGGATGGATCTTTTCCATCTATTCCCCCAAACACTCCAAACCATCATATAGTGAATGGTTAAATGAATGAGTAGAAGAGATAAAGAGTCCAATCAAATGAATGGCCACGATTGATTTCGAGTCCGAGATCAACCCCTAAGTTTCTTGAATTGACCCCGAACTTGATTAGTGGGCTACAAAGATCTTCGTAGCGAGATCAACTATAAGAAGAAGATTAGTGAAATTACCAATTTCGGATCTAACCAAAGTCTTTCATTTTCAATGCAAGCTGAATACCTAAAGGATTCGGGATCAATAATGAAACCCAACGAGAGTTTTACCACCTCGACAAGCTATTAAAAAAAGTACATTAAGAAAAGCTTGAAGCCCTACGCCAAACACATTTATCTACTTTTTTCAACTTGTTTTCCATCTTTTATCCTAGCATAGCCTAGCCTAGCCTAGTTTTAGCATAGATTGATACTGCCAAGTGACTTCCGCTATAGTACCATAGTAATAGATTAAATATTTACGACCATAAGTTGTTGGGTCATGATCGTTTGAGTTTCAATTTAGGCGATCATACATATATGGTCATATTTTGGGTAGATTAATATCTGCAGCATTAAGTTGTTGGATCACGATCGTCTGAATTCTTATTTAGGCGATCACACTTATTCGATCACATCTTGCTGACCATTAGTTTTAATTGTCTATTCCGATAGACAAATTAGGTATTTTATATCTCCCTTTTTTTTTTCTTTTTCTTTTTTTCTTTCATTGTTGGATACATTCAAATAATAATAAAATTGGCATTATTTAACCTCCGTTTTATTTATTTATTAGTTGTTATTCCTTTGAAAGAAGAAGTCTTAAAGTTGATAGATGCAAATCTATTAACATAAGTACAACAAAATCCATTTGGAAGGGTTATCCCCTGCCCTTTCACAAATGACCTGTTCGTTAAGTGCAACTAGTGGTTGACAGGATATTTGGATCATTGTGTCCACTCTCTAATTAATTTGACTCAATGCGAGAACACATGTAGTTCAATCAAACATTGAGTTGAATAGTCTAATTCACAATCAAACATGGAGTTGAATATGCTATCTCTCACCTGCACATTAGACCAACACACAAAATCAGAATATAAGCCCTCCTTCACACATGTGGCTTTGTATTCTATTGAATTGGCAATAAGCGCTAGTATCAATGTCTACTCCATCCATCCATTTTTCAGCTCATTTTAAGTCACAAATCCAAAAATGAAGCAGATCCAAATCTCAGGTGGACCGCACCACAGGAAACATTGATGTTAGAACGCCCACCATTAAAAACTTCTTGGTGGCACAAAAGTTTTGGATCTAGCTGTTTTTTGTGTTTTTCCCTCCTTCATGTCTGTGCGGCCTTATCAATTGGTTGGATGAAAAATAAAGATTACGGTGGTTCGTAGGAAAGTTTCAGCAGTGGGCGTTCAATCACCACTGTTTTTCCCGTCGTGTGGTCCACCTAAGATTTGGATTTGCTTCATTTTTTCGGCTCATGTCGTTAAAATGAGATCGCAAGACGGATGGATGGTGTGGATATACAACACATACATCAAGGTGGGCCCAAGTTCAAAGCTACACCAAATCCGCCTTCTTTAGCTACATCACACGTGGCAGAGTTATTTTTCAATCAAGTCTGTCCATCTAGTGGGACCGACAATGGACGAAAATTGCTTCAAGATACCCCTAGACCGGATGAACCTATCCGGTCAAAAACCGACGGCTATGGTCTTCTGATATGCATGTGTGTAGAAACATCGTCCATCCTTAATAAGGCCCACTATTTGGACGGTTCAGATTGATGGATCACCTTGCCACGTGTGATGTAGAGAGATGGATCTCTTCCGTATCATCTCCCCAGTCGTAGATATCGTTTACCATTTTTAGTGGACCGCCGAGATCGTACTTGTGGGACCCATTTCCCAAAAGGACCCTGAAAATCTCCAACATCCAATCTGTGGCCTAAGAATAGACAGTTATGAAAAAAGTATTCCAACCGTCCAAATTCACAGGATAAAGAGATCAGATGGCTTGGATGTGTTCCAGTCTGAGGAGATGATCTGAGATGATTTGTAGTCAATCTCCATCCATAGTGGGGCTGACCGAACCAACTGTTTGGATCCCTACATCATCGCCCGTACAACCCTCAACATGAGTATCTGGATCCTACGCGTCCAGCATCTTTGCACATTAGACACGCGCCTTCCATTAAGATGATTGGGCCTCATATTTCTGTAATCCAGACCACTAGTCTGCTGGGCCCTGCTGTAGATAGGCCATGTTTCAAAACTCTTTAGCTGGGACAACAACCACCTTTTGAATCAGTGGCCCAAACATGGATCTGTCAAAAGGAAAGCTTGGATCTTTCACACGTATGAATTTGGCACGTGTTAGTAGAGAGTACGCCGATAAAAACTCTACCTGCTCTTTTGAGAGCCCATCCCCAAAATCGGACGGTAAAAAAAGGGTGGGCCACGAGATCATAAGCCCCCACAACGAGCTCCACACGTGTCTCAGCCATCGCACGTGGCAGATGAATATCTCTCTCTTATGTACAAAGAAAGAAAAGAAAAAGTCGAATAGATTTGATGTGGTATAGGGATGCTTAGGGCACTTTTGGATTGTAAGTTACTTAAGATAAGCTTCTTATTGTATAAGTAACTTATCTTGGTTTCTACTTAATTAGCAAATTTGCATATTTGTTTCCAACGTCAACGTCATTCCTCAAGTCTGATTGGTCCCTGCACATCCACCATCTATCATTTGGGGCCAACTTTTGGTGTGGATTGTTCATTGTGTGGGCCTTACCTTTGACGTGGGCATTACATCATGTGGGGCCCACCTTGGATGTCGATCATTTGCACCGTTCTTTATGTAGGGCCCACCTTTGATGTTGGTCATCCATCAAGTGGGCCACCATCAATATCCACTGCCCATCATGTGGAGCTACCTTTAATGTGGATCGTCCCAAATGTGGGACCCACCTCTAATGTGGGCCACCCATCATGCAGGGCCCGCCTTGGATATGGGTCACTCATCATTAGGCCGATTGATGGTGGGCGTCAATGACTACTGTTTCCTAAGGTGGGGCCTATTTGAGATTGGATTCTGTTTTGATTTTTGGGATGGACCAACAAAGGTGGACAGTGCGGATTTCATATGCACAGCATGTGGCCCCACTACCTAATAGGCCACTCAAAACTAGTTGGAAAAATAGATAAATGACACGAGTAAAACACGTCACGCTGAGCCAGGCAGGTTTCAACGATGTCATCATTATCACTGTTTGATTCTTGATGTAGAGTCCACTTAAGATTTAGATCTGCCTCACATGCTAGCCCCACTCACATGCAAACCAGATGGACATCACGGATCAAATATATGGCAGTGGGGCTTAGGAAGCTGGATGTTCAACATGGGTTTGGCAGTAAAATCAGCACCTTTCCGGCTAGGGGCGAGCACCTGTTGTTTTGATGTACGGTGAAAAGGTTGAAAAGCAAAATAAAAATGCTGAAATACTTAAACTGATTTTTAGCAAATAAGTAATGATCATTGTTTATTAACCAAACTAACTTATCTAAAATAAGTTACTTTACTGCTGCCATAAACAATAAAAGCAACTTATTAGGTGGTATCCAACGGGCCCTTCGTGAGTCAAGAGTCGCCTTTTACTGTCGTTTGAAGACTATGGGCCCACCATAATGTATGTCTTATCTACTCCGTCCATATGTTTTAGCAGCTCATTTTAGGGCATTATCCCAAGCTTGAAACATATCCAACGCTCAAGTGGACCACATCACAGCGGGGATAATGACGTGTCAACCGTTGAAACCTTACTGGGCACACAGTGATGTTTATTTTTCATCCAACCTGTTCATAAGGTCACACGGACATGAATGAAGGGAAAACACAAATATAAGCCTGGTACAAAATTTCTGTGGTCCACAAGAAGTTTTAGCGGTAGGTGTTCAATTACCATTCCCCGAGGTGTGGTCCACCTGAGCTTTGGATATACTTCATTTTTTATTTCATGCCTTAAATGATCTGAGAAAACAGATGGACGGTGTGGATAATTAATATACATCCCGGTGGGCCCCACAGAGTGTTCACATCACGGTAAAGAGCAGTGGGATCCTTGCTGCCCGATCCGCGTCCATAACGTGGGAGAACCTACGTGGAGCAACGACCTTCGCTCAAAGCCTCACCAACTGTACCATTTACTGAGATACAAATTCATAGATGTGGGGCCCATGTTTCGACGATCCAAACCGTTGATTGGATAATCTCATAATAGATAGGGGATGCATCAAAATTTGATAAGAAAAGAACACACTGACACTTCCAATCTTGAGTCTACAAATAGATTGTGGAGAAACAATTACCACCGTCCACCATCAAAAGAAAAGGCCAAAGTCCAAGGGCTAAGATCATCCAATCTGGGGTATTCTTCGGTCATCAGGTATTCCAAAATTTCCCCAGTAGATCAACGACTTGGATCATTGGACTATGTGCTCAAGATGCACGTACGATAAGCCATTTGCATGGAGTATTATATATTCATATTGAACACTAAGGCACATTGTACGATGATCTGAGCCGTTCATCAACATTGGGTTCAAAAAATGGGCCATAGATGAAAGCCAAACAGCCTTTGACAAGTAAAAAAAAATGTACACGTATCCAAACACTCCTTGGATTATGTTACTTAGGCTGACTGGCTGCATGAGATCTGCCCCGTTCATCAGGAACAACACCTCTTGTTTGGCTAGGCTGATTCAACACTCAGGTGGGCCACCCCACTGCCAATAATACATGATACCTCTAAATTCACGCCTTATGGCCCACTTGAGTTTTGGAATGGTGCAATTTTTTGGAATGCTTCCTTCCTGATGAAGAAAGTTAGATGAATGGATTGGATGAAATAAAAACACCACGGGGTGCCTTATACAAAACTAATGGCTGGCATTGCATCCCAAATATTTCCTATGGTGTGGCCCATCTAAGTTTTGGATTTTCGTGATTTATAGATTTCAAAGTGAATCGGAGACACTCTGCACGATGAACAGGTTGGATCTAGACTGTTCATTTTAGTAACCATTTACAGATGTGTAATCTACAATGGGAGGATTATTTCTTAAAATTTCTTTGCTGTTTCCTACTTTTGGATGAACCGTAAGTATTCTACATTAGAAGATCCTAGCCATCCGATCATGTCTTCTCATTTCATGTTGTCATGCGGCCCATTAGATCGTCATTGACATATGTATAATTCCAATCCGCTTTTCACACAATTGATACCAGTATGCATTAGTACTAGAAATGTTTAGGACTTGGAGAACTTATTGTGACAGGTGAAACAATACTTCAAGTCTTAATTGGATGATGAGAAGGTTTGAGGATTATATATAGATAGAGTGAAGTTAGACGTCCAACTACTTGGCGTGTGGGGGCCACCATAATGTTTGTATGACATCTTTTGTAAATGAGATGCTTAAAAAAATCAGGTCAATCCAACTATTAGGTGGGGCACATCATAGAAATTATCAACAACTATTCAAATTCATGTGGGATGTATCAAATGATTGGACCGGCTTGATTTTTAGAGTGTCTCATTTTCTTGGTGGGACAACCATGCTAAATGGACAAAATGTCATATATATATAGGCAAGGGTGGCTGATCTTAGAAAATAAATTAATTGAAAAAATCGAGAAATAAGGACAGGCTGAAGCACGTGAAAAACACGTTGTCCTTAAAGCGTAATTCGCCCCTACTCAAATTATTTTGAGTCTGCTGATAGGTGCAGGCGGATTACTTTCAGGATACGACAAGCCTTATGTGGTTCTGCGTTTAGCAAAAACGAAGGAACCACTATGGAACTCAGTAACACACTCTGGCAGATAAAGAAAAAGAGAAAGAGAAAAGAATGGCAGTCTTCTTCTTCTGGCAGCAGCAGACCACTACACTGGTCTAAGTGGCTAGGTTTATTTCAACCAAACCGAGAGGCTAAGAGACTAAGATGGGTACTGGTTCAGTATTCGAGGTTGTGATTGCTGTTGTTATGTTGGAATGAACCAGACCTATCCGGTTTATATAGGTAAGGGTGGCTGGCAGTTTTGAACCAATTATTTTTAGATAACATGACCGGAAATACTACACACATACTTTCTAAGTGTTATTTGAGTTCCCACAATTCTTGCTCAGCACATTTAATAACATGTCATTATTTCTCGATTTTTTCAATTAATTTATTTTCTAAGATCAGAAATTTTGATATATATATATATATATATATATATATATATATATATATATATATATATATATATATATATATATCATCCTCACTTGCATACTTTTTTACCTGCTCATCTTTACACATATGTCTTGGGCAAAAATCTGAAAGGTCTATATGATGCAGCACCCCATAAAACCTTAGGGCCCAGCTTTCACCCTGATATGAAACTCTAGTGGGCCAGGTGAAAGTTGGGTCATGGGGTTTCATGGGGGTGCCGCATCACATGGATGGTTTAGATTTTATGCTTATATCACATGAGGTGAGTTATCAAAAAGTGTGTATATATATAAAGAGAGAGAAAGGGGCTCTCAAGTCCAACCAATTGGACTATAAATTATGGTCCACCTAGTAAATAACTTCCAACTTGTGGTGCGTGTCTAACATCCAACCTGTCTAATAGGTTGGCCCATCATGACGATCACCTTCAGAAAATTTCAGCCACATCCACTTCTCAAGTGGGTCACACTTATAATTTGTTAGTTATCAATGGCTAGAAATTATTTACTATGTTATTGTCCGACCAAGAAGCAAATGGGGCTGATGTTTGAACTAGGCAATCCTCATACATGGGACAACCCATTAGAGGGGTTGGATGTCACATGCTCTTCACATGTAGGAAGTTATTGGCTTGGTGGACCATAACTGGTAATTCACCTGGTTGGACTTGACAGGTGTGTGTGTGTGTGTGTGTGTGTGTGTTGGGGGGGTAGTCGACCTCATGGAAAGTTCCCATGAGGTCGAGCTGTGTGGGCCCCACTGTGATGTGTGATGAGCATCCACTCCATCAGTCAGATGCACCATTCCATAGTGGGCCATGAAACTAAAACTCAGGCCAATCCATGACTTCTGTGGGCCACACCATAGACAACAGTTAAGAGTGAATATCCACCCATTGAAACCTTTATGACTGTTTGTAGGATGAAATGAGATGTGTTTAAGAAATCCAGCCCATACATTGTGTGTGTCCCACTTAAACAAGAGTTAACACGAAGTTTCAACCTTATCCAAAACTCAGGTAGGCCCCAACAAGTGCTTTTAGATGCTGTAGGCATGATTTTACATTGTTTCAATTGGTATGGCCCACTTGAGTTCCGGATACGGCTGATTTTCGGGATATACCATAAACAATAGGGGACCCATCAAATGCATGGAGTGGATGCTCATCGCAAATCACAGTGGGGCCCACACAACTTGACCTCATGGGAACTTCCCATGACCCATGAGGTCGACCGCATAGTACCTTTTCCCTATATATATATATATATGAGGTGGTACTATGAGGTGGACCTAGCTGAGTGGGTCCCACTGTGATGTGTGTTGGACATCAACCCCTTGAATTTAATGGGTCCCCTTTAGGTTATGGCTTATTCCAAAAATCAGCCATATATGGAACTCAGGGGGGGGGCTGTACCATCTAAAACCATGTGAAGACATGCCTAAAACATGTAAAAGCACTTGAGTTTTGGATGTGATTGAAACTTGTTCTGACCCCTCATCCAAGTGGAACACACACACAATGGATGGGCTAGATTTGGGAACCACATCTCGGAGGGCCCAATAAACGATCATGAATGTTTTAATAGGTGGGTTACCCTTCTCAACTGTTATATGTGATGTGGCCCACCTAATTCATGGATTGACTTGATTTTTAAGCCCGTGGGCCATCATGGAATGGTGCATCTTTTTTTTTTTCTTTGGGTTAGTCCGCACACCCCATTGTTAGTACACCCACCCACCCTTGTTAGTCACATCACAATGTTAGCCGCCCCCACTATGGGAATCGATACCATGACCTCAGTGTTGAAACGAGGCTTTCTTTACTCAGTCTGCCACTTGAGCTATGGACCTGAATGGTGTATCTGACTGATTGAGTAGATGTTGGAAAACACATCATGGTGTTATAATATATATATATATATATATATATATATATATATATATATATATATATATATAATCCACATGTAAAACAGTCCAATATCCCATTTGAAAAATAAATAAATATAAACATCCATTGTACCCGACTCAAGTGAAAGATCAAGATCGTGTCCGACAATTTGGTAGTCGGGTAATGACAAGGCGCAGGTAGTTAAACTACAATGGTGCTGCGCGTCCCCTGCCATACACGTGACATCAACATGGAACCTTACCTGCCAATGGAGTTTGGTAATATGCCACAATAGTATTATGTTTTTATTTTTATAAAATCTCAAGGCCCACTTGATGGTGTGAAGAAGGTATTGTTGGGTACGTTTCACAAAACCTTAGGATCTTGCCCTGTGACCTATTTGAATTATGGGATATAGAAATGTAATGAACTAAATCAAAACACAAACCACATAACACAAGAGATTTTTATATGGAAAACTCTCGAAGAGGTAAAAACCACAGAACCCAGTCTAAATCAACAATCCACTATGAAAGAGAACTATTACAACCAATCACAAGTACAACCTGCTTGGATCAAACATTCTTCACTCATGCAGGAGTGAATAAACAATAAGAGAATTCGAAACTAAGAGATCCTACCGATCACCAAGATGTAAGAGTGTCGAGACGTCGACTGCGCAGTAGATCACCTCTACAAAATAGAAATCTTCATTCACAAGCCTCTCTCTCTCTCTCTCTCTCTCTCTCTCTCTCTCTCTCTCTCTCTCCTTGGACGTGTAAACCTCCTATTGGGACAACCTAATTCTGATTTAGAACCTCTTAAATAGAGTACAAGAGGAATTAGAGTCAAAACAGGAAATTGTTAATTCGCATTCAAAAAATTGTCCAGAGAATTAAGTGAGAAAATTGTCGAATTTCGGTAGCTCAACTTAACATGGTCGGGCACCCGACCTGGGCACCGGGCACCCGGTCATCAGACCATCGGGCGCCCGACTGTTCCAAAAATAGCCTAGTGACTTTTCAGTCCTTCCAGGTGAATTTCGGTCGGGCGCCCGACCACTCCCGACTGCACCACTCTCTCCTCTACACCTGAGGAGGAAAACCTCATCAGGTATGAGCTCCCATCACTGGAGGTGCAATCTAACGTGAGCCGTTCCTTTTTTTTCCTGGCATCTTTGAATAGCGTACACATGTTTTCAATCCGACTAGAGAATCCCACGCTTTGAAAAACCAGATCATTGGTCTTTTGAGCTCCACCATTGGAGCAGATCTTTGGTCATTGTCGAAACCTTTTCAATTAAATGTAGATTGTTATTTATTTCTCTTATTAACCAACTATTTGTGGGACATGTACCGAAATTTTAACACTGCTTAATCAAACTAATTTTAGAATCATGGCCTATCCATTGTGTGAATTGATAGATCAATGGTCTGGATTATATATCCACAGCCTCAATTGTCCTAATTGAAAACTGGTGTATACTTTGTAAAGATGCAGCCCCACATACTAATAATTAGAGTTGTACACGAGCCCAATTGAGCTGAGCCCTGCCCTATCCGAGCAAGGCTTGACCAATGACCACCTTTAGAGTCGTACACGAGCCAAGCTAACTCGCTCGAATCGGCTCGAACCAGCTCGATTCGGCTTAATTCGAAGGCTGAGTTCGAATCAAGCCGAGCCATTTTTCCTAAGCTGGAAATGATTTTCAAGCCGAGCTCGAGCTAACTCAAGCTCGAATCGGCTCGGCTCGATAGAAGCTCTATTCGGCTCGACTCGATTGGCTCAATTGGAAAGGTTTATGTTTTAGTCCCACATCGGAAGTGAGCAAAGAAATGAGAGGTAAAACTCTCTATAAAAGTAAGTAGGGTTGTCAATGGGCTTTGGGCTGCCTTTAGGCCCGCTTTTAAAAAGTTTTAGGTTGGGCTTTTGGGCTGGGTTTAATTAAAATTTTATCTTTTCCAAGCTCAAATTAAGCTCGAATTGGGCTCGAAATCGGCTTGAAAGCTTGGTCGAGCCAGCTAAAACATGTAAGTCTAGCTCGAAGGCCAAACTGAGCCGAACATGAGCCAGGGTGGTTATTAAACGAGCCTAGCTTGAACAGGGCCAAGCTCGTGCACAACTCTAACCACATTAGCCTGTGTCCAGCTCAGCTCGGCATTCAAGTTGAACTAACATCATTGAGCTGGCTCAACCTTGCATTCAAGTCGAGTTCAGCTGGGTTTGAGCCCAAGCTTTTTGAGTTGAATTCAATCTAAGGGTCTAGCTTAGAAAAAAATGTGTTATTTTCACACACGCGCGCGCATACTGACAGCTTAACTTTCAGTAATTGATTGCTATGCGGGACAAATATGAATCAGATCCATGCCGTCCATCAGGTGCAATGTCATATTTTCACTATGGATACTAAAATTTGGTAAAATCCAAGACTTATGTGGGCCACACCATAATGAGAAGTGTAAAATCATGCCTAAAACTCTCACGGGTGTAGCCCGCATGAATCATGGACTTTCTTGATTTTCTGGGAATCCACTCATCCTATTGTTGCTCCTGAGTTGAGTGGATTGGAGGTATAGATACAAGATGGTGGACCCCACATCCAATTTGGACGAATTTTAATGGTGGAACCTCATATCCCAGCCATTTCCCATAAAATAGTCCACCTGAGTGTTCAATCGGTTAATTTTTTGTTCCCTGTCCAAACACGAGGTGATCCACCAGATGGACGGAGTGGATCTCATCCACCTGAAGTCTTTCCCTCCAAGTCAGCATTATTTTACAAGGTAACCTTGTAATTTGGAAGAAAGTGGAGGGTATTTTAACACATCATTTTCCACCCTTTCCAACTGGTTTCCATCGCTTTCGCCCAGCGAAAGGTAAAACGTCAACTTCTCGTCATCCGTCGTTGACCCCAAATATTGTACAAAACCAATCAAAGACTCCCCCATCTTTGAAAAAATTACAAATCTAGGATTGGACGAAATCGGATTGCGTACTGAATTACTCAGCACGCTTTTATCGTACTGAGTAAACTCTGTTGGGCCCACCGTGAATTTATATGGTTTATCCACGCCGTCCATTCACTTTTAAAGATCATTTTAGGTGTTTATCCTAAAAATTAAGTATATATAAATCTCAAGTGGACCACATCACTGGAAACAGCGGGAATAATGATTTCCACTGTTGAAGTATTTCTAGAGCCTACAGTGATGTTTATTTGTAATCTAACCCTGTTCATAAGATCACATAGATATGGATAAAGGGAAAACACAACTATAAGCTTGATCCAAAACTTTTGTGCCCCCAAGAATTTTTCAATAGTAGATGTTCAATTCACACTGTTTCGTGGTGTGGTCCGCTTGAACTTTGGATATGCTTCATTTTTGGGCTCAAGCCCTAGAATTTACTGGTAAAATGGATGGACGCAGAGGATAAAATACATAAATAACAGTGACGGAGACGGACTGTCTTGACAGGGGTTCTGTGGAGCCCACCGTGGTGTATATGTTTTATCCATACCGTCCATCCATTTTTAAAGATCATCTTAGGGCAAGATGCCAAAAATAAGGTAGATTGAGAGCGCGGTTTCAGTGGATCCCCGGATCCACCCACTGGGGTCCACTATGATGTACGTTACTTATATCCAGGCCATGCATATGTTTTGAAAACTCATTTTAGTACATTATACCAAAAATGAAGCAGATCCAAATCTCAGGGGGACCATAATACAAGAAACAGTGGTAATCTAACGTTAAAAACTTCTGGTCAGACTCAAAAGATTTGTGTGATCTCTTCATCCAGGTCTTTGCGGCCTTATCAACAGGTTGGATGGAAAATAACCATTCCGGTGGCCCTCGTGTAGTTTTTAATAGTGAGGAATCAATCAAGACTGTTTCATGTGGTATAGTCTCCTAAGATTTGGATCTGCTTCATTTTTGGGTTCATGCCCTAAAATGAGCTGTCAAAATGGATGGATGGTGTGGATGTAAAGAACATACATCACAGTGAGCCCCACAGCGAACATACATCACAGTGTCCCATGGCTCGATGATCCCATGGTTCGGCCCATCAATGCAACGATTGAGATCATCGAACCACGGGACACATGGTGGATGAAGCGTACCTTGGTGGCACATTCCTAACCGTTCAATTAGTGGCGTTACAATCGATGGTTAAGAAATGAAATACAGCCAAAGGTTGGTCTGGGTGATTTATCGACCATGGGGCCCATCAGTTGAACATGTGGTTTAGACCCCACACATGTGCTAGCATGGCACATAGGTGAGAGATCTGATCCATCCATCAGAGGGGGAACACAATGCAGATAATATGGCCCGAGAATCAGGTCAGTCCATTATTCATGCGGTACACAGTTTTCAAAACAAATGCACCCTGCGAAAAGCTTGGCTTAAGTTTTCTAACCTGTCCACTTGTTTCCATAATCTGAGCCCACCTGCTGAGTAGACTAGATTTATATTTTGGGAAAGACATCTAAATTGTCAGACCCACCTAATAGATGGCTTGGATTTTGCAACAATCTGCCATGTTGGCATATGTGACGGCGTGTATATGAGTTGCCTTGTATACTCGTGTGCACTTAGCAAAGCTATATGCCATTTTTCTGATGAAAAGAGGCGGTGGTATGTACACATTCAATGGTTCTGTGGGCTATAGCAACTTAAAGTGTGGCCCCTCCGAGTGAACGGCCCAGATCATGCTGATGTGATTTGGTGGACTCGAACCTGTACATTATATCGAGAAATGCTAATTGCTATGCCCCATTCCAGAAGGTTGACGGCTTGGATTCTTGGCACATACCTACCATGGCGCATGTGTGAGTGATCCATGCCGTTCGTTGTAACGACATACCATGATCTGTGTCGTGGTGGGAAAAACAAATCTGGCCCACTGTTTGGTTATGATCTGGCAATACGGTGTAGATATGGCACATATGATATTTTTATGTGATGGGCTAAATTTATGAAAGGCAACTTATTATTAAGCAAATTTTTGAAAAGATAGCCGAGCACCTCACTTAAAAATAAGGGCTAGAAACCATCAGGACTGCGTTAGTGTTAAAGAAAGTGCCAAAGACAATCTAAAGAATAAAAACTTTCAACAAATAACAAACATGATTAAAAGAAGGTAACCTATTACTTTACATTAGGCAGTATGAGAGATCATAATGCATGCAACAGTTGTTCTCAAGATTATTTCAAGAAGTCTATAAATAATGGAAGAAGGCTACAAAGAGAGTATTTGAATCCACAATTAATCAAATTAGCAACTTAACTCAATCCAACACAACATCATTTATCTAGTCTTTTGAGATGCTTATCTTTAGCTTCTGGGAATAGTTCAATCTGTCCATACTATCATGTTAAACCTGACTTAACTATAGTTATAATTTTCTTTTGTTTGCGCATGTGTGTCGAACATGAAGAACTTTAGCTTTAGGAATCATTCATCTACGTTCATACATTGGGTTGATAGTAAGTTATAAGCTCAATATTACTCGCTCCTCGCTTATATCGTGCTGCTTGACGAAGCACTCTTAGCCAGGTTGATGATCCCCACTTTGTAATAAGTTTGGCCTTTTTACATTCATTTCCAACTTATTTTGGCTCAATCACATATTTGTATTACATAGAAAGTACATTGTTGGAAGGTACTTCCTATGTCAAGCCAAAAGGAATTTATTGAATGAGTATCCCCACTAAGCACGGCTTTATCTTGACACCAAGGCCGATGGTTTCAATTTGAATGGGACACAATCAATTAGGGCATGCCTTTAAATCTTACACGTATACCACAGCACTGAATTCCATACTCGAACTCACTCATCCAACGAACCCATACTTATCCACGGGGAGCAGAATGCTTGAATGAAATGACCAACTAGCCATATAAGTTGGTCCCTGCCTAATGAATGGGCTATATCTCAGGCAGGTGTGGCAATGAGCAAGCCGTCCTAGTTGCTTTCTCTCAACTGTACTGCTGGGAAGTCAGCCAAGCTTTCTCTTTCAACGGATAGAGACGAAGGTGAGATGGCGACTAAGACGGTCGGTCGGTTAATAATGTGAGGTATGGTACAGTAAACGGCCGAAGGTTGTACACCTGGCGCCCTTGATTGAGTATGCTGAACTGTTGATACTGTGGGCCCTACTTTAGATGGCCTATGCACAAAAAATCCCTCAATACTTGAGAAGAAAACCCCAATAATCCTTAAGGGGAATGATCACATACGTTCGAACTTATCAACCTAGGTGGGGCCCACCTGTTATTTATGTTGGTTTGTCCCACATTGGTTGGGAGGGGGCAGGGTTTGTCTTCATATATCCTGAGGTTACTCCACCTAATAGGTTAGCCTGGGAGGAGTGACCCCGTAAGTGAGGGGCGCAGTGTTGAGAACCGGAGCCCAAAGAGGGTAGTGCTCAGGGTAGTGGCTAGGAGCCTATCCGCTGTAAAGTTTCTGCCCCAGGTTAGCCTAAGGCCCCGTGCATGCGTGTTGCATGCCCCAGGTTCCCCCCGTGGGGAGGGGGGTTGTTGGTTTGTATCTGCTGCAAGTTAGCCTTAGGCGTGATTTTGCAGTGTTTCTTGTGGCATGGCCCACCTGAATTTTGAAACGTATGGTGCACATGTTGTGGCTCACTTGATTCACAGCTTGGTTTCTACGTACACGTCATGATTAACCAAGAAGAAGTCCAAACACTAGTTTGAGATCGGTTCGATTAAAGCTCATTTGAGTTTGTTTGATTAGTAAATAAACCAAACTCAAGCCTTATTTTTAGATTCGATTAATAATCAAACCAAACTCAAACAGACATAAGTTAGGTTAGGATAGGCTCGAAGGGTTTGTTTATAGCTAAAAGAGCATTGTTTCATATGATATGGTCCACCTAAGATTTGGATTTACTTCATTTTTAGCTCATGCTATGAAATGTATGAACTGAGTGGATATGGAATATATGCATCAAGGTGGGCCCCACAATAAGAGTCTCATCGTCTTAACTTTTTTTTTATATGGAATATATGTTGCAAGGTGGACCTCATAATAAGCCTATCTAAAGCTCAAGATGACCGTACCACGCCCTCTAACCTACAATGAATTTTGAAGGTGCACCACCTCATTTACTCATATATTTAAAATGTTGCATATATAGATGGTCAATGAACTAAACTATTCGCAAATGGTTTAAGTTTGGTTCGATTAACACTCGTTTGAGTTAGCTTTGATTAGGAAGGAAACCCAACCCAAACTAAAACTTGACTTTTGGCCATCCAACTCAAACCAAACATGGTAATATTCGATTCGCTCATTTGCACCAGTAGGTGCAGCCCTTAAGATGAGGACACCTTAATGTACATAGTATCCACTCCATCCATCCATTTTTTCTCAATTTATGGCATGGGACCAAAAATGAAATATATGCAGATCTTAGGTGGACCATATTATAGGAAACGGGGGTGATTGAATGGCCATCATTAAAAACTTCCTAGAGCCCACCGTAATGTTTATTTTCCATCCAACCTGTTGATAATGTTACATAAACATGGATGAAGGAAAAAAACAAAAGCCAGCTTGATCTAATACTTATGGTGGCCCACAAGAAGTTTTTAACGGTCAGTCACCACTATTTCCAATGGTATGATCCAACTGAGATTTGTATCGATTTCACTTTTGTTCTCATGCCCTAAACTGAGAAAAACGGATGGACGGCGTGGATACAGAATAAGTACATCAAGGTGGCCCCACAGTAAGTGACGCACCTAATCCGCTCTCTCTAACCAGAGGGATGGCAGAAGGGTATTTTTGGTATTTTAGGACGGTGATGGGAACTTCATCATGACGGAGTCGAAAAAAGGGTTTGGAAATCTGGAAACGTCAACTAGCTTTCAAATCCACCTTTTTTTTGAAAGCTAAGCACCCGTGGATTTCCCACTTACTCCATAACGAGTACGACAAAATTAAGATACGTTGACGAAAAAGCCCCTCCTTTCTTTTACAAATAACAGCTTTACCCACTCATCCAATGGTGCTGTAAGCCGTACGATGCAACCAGGATACATCACATCCGACATTAACAACAGGCGTATGACATTCCAAAGACGTCGAATATAATTCCGGTATGGATAATACCCAGAGAAGTTGAACAGTCAGGGAAATATATAGAATATTTTACTTATATTTAATTAAAAAAGCTAAAAATAAATAATGAAATTAATAAAAATATAAAAATAATTTTCATTATATAATTAACTGTGGATGGAGTAGGCCCTACACAACCCCAGGCACAAGGGAAGCGGATTAGCTGGTGCACCGCACACCAGCGAGCTCGCTGGTGTATTGACAGATTGAGTAGCCATCTCGCTACTGAAGTGACGTCACCAACTTCTGTGGCTCCACTTTGATGTATGTGTTGTATCCACACCGTCCATCCAGTTGGAGAGATCATTTTAGGGCATGATCCAAAGAATGAGGCAGATCTAAATCTCAAGTGGATCTCACCAAATAAAACACTGGGGATTGATCTCCTACCATTAAAAACTTCTTGGAGCCACAAAAGTTTTCGATTAAGCTGATATTTGTGTTTTCCCTCTTCCAACTCTATGTGAACTTGTGTTTTCCCTCTTCCAACTCTATGTGAACTTATGAAAAGGTTGGATCTCAAATAAACATCATGGTGGCCTTAGGAAGGTTTCAACGGTCGTGTCAGTGTACCCACTGTTTTCTTTGGTGGGGTCTACTTGAGCTTTGGATATATTTGTCTTATCCCTTAGAATGATCTCTCCAAATGGATGGACGGTGTATACACAAGAGGACGCAGATTGTGTCCGAACCCTCGACCAGATCTGCACGGGTTCCCACTGTGATCTATCTATTTATTCAGGCTGTTCTTTCCTTTTCTAATATCATATGAAGGGATGGACCCAAAATTGAAGTAGATCCAATGCTGTAGTGGACCACACATTCTTGCATTTAATGCAACCCAAGCTTAGAATTTGGTGTGGTCCACTACAGCGTTGGATCTGCCTAATGTTTGGTCAAATACGTTAACTTGATCTTATAAAGAGGACGGATGGCTTGGATAAACAGATAGATCACGGTGGGAGCCGTTCACAGGGTCACAGGAATATCTCTTCCGTTGAACCCGGAGACGGATGGACGCGGATTCGGTAGATTCGGAGAACCACCGAGGTACGTGGATTTGTTACTGTGGGCCCACCGTGATTTATATCCACCCCTAAAATGAGCTTTCAAAACGGATGGATGGTGTGGATCATGAGTCATGATTCCACGTTCCAAACCGTTTACATGCTGGGCCTCACCGTAGAGAACATTCAGATTCTACCAATTGAATAAAATAATTAAAAAATAATAAGAAGAAGAAAACAACGGTCAGTCCGTGACCCTGCTCCAAGGAAAAGAGCTCGTGATAAAATGGCTGAAATGGCACTGTGAAGAAGAAAATATCCAAAACTTTGTGGCCCATAAAAGCTTTTAATGGTCATTCGTCACTGTTTCTAATGGTGTGGTCCACCTGAGATTTGGATCTTCTTAAGGTTTGTGATCACGTCCTAAAATGCGATTTAAAAACAGATGGACGGCATGGATATACAAAAAATATATCAAGGTGGCCCCCTACGGTTAGGGTAAAACCCACTAATCTGCTCCCGAAACACGTGTGCCAGATGAGCTTTTCAGTCTCGTCAGTTGGATGGCTAGGATCATCTGACACGTGGGATTTTGGTCTAGGGCTATGCGAAGCAAGGATCAGCACATGAACGGCTCAGATCACATAATGTCTTCAACGTGGATGAGGGATCCCATGAGGAAAAAATGTCGGGTTAAGCATATGAAGATACTAACAAATGATTCATATCATTTATTCTACATAGCGTGAATAATTTCGATATTATCATTGGTTTCATAGACCGGAGATGATGAAGAAAATGTATTGAGTTGCATGTTAGCGCCGATCATTGAACTTCATTTTGTTTGCACCTTGGCGTAGGGAATTGGCCTATGAAAGAATTTGATCTCGTATAATTGCACTGATTGTCCTTGAAAAATGGTTGAGGAAAATGCTTTACACCAGCGTAGATGTTGTAGTAGGTCTGTGCCTGGGTGCATAGACATGTCCTTTGGGAGCTGATTGTTTGGTGCTAAGGCTTTCCTGGGTTAGTCAAGTGCCGAATGTGGAAACTTTCTTGGAGAAACGGAAGTTTTCAGACCAGTGAGATTCACTTAAAGTCAGGCATCTAAGTCCCAAAATCTAAGATAGAGCTCTATTAGAAAAATATCTTGCAAATGATGCGCTAGTGGGTATTTACAACCTCAAGGGCCTTGATTTTTCGTTGAAAATATGTGTTAAGAGGGAACATTGATAAGGCACCCCAAATTGGAAAAGAGAAATAGTTGTTTTGTCTATCTTTAAAAAGCAAGTAGATTGAAGTAAACTTCAAGCGGTTATCAAAACTTTCTGCTCTAATACCATATCAAACAACTCTTTGCTCTAAAAGCTTGAGCAGTTAAGAGGATGGCATATGTCCAATTCTCTCATACCAGCGTTGGCTTTGGTATAACATGTAAATTAATTTTTCCTATAAATCAATCAGATTGGTTTTTGTCGATGGTGGGATTTCAAGGCCTATTTTGTTGAGTGGGAGTTGAAACGGGGGTATGCAAAGTGTATCAAAATGCAAAACATCAAATGGCGTTTAATCAAAATGGCATTTAAGGCTCAAATTCCCTTGTGGATACATCCAAACAACACCTAAGAGTGTTCCACTCATACAGACCTAAGAGTGTTCCACTCTCTTTAAATCAATGGTTATGATGAAGCCACTCGGCATTTATGCTCTAAACCATCTAGACAATTCTACACAATCCTCTCCACGGAACTTTAGACTTCCAAAGACCGTTACACACTTCTGTTACGAAGCTTCGAGAATCACATATCAGAACAACTCCATCAGTTCGTTGGACCACTTAGTGGATGACCTCAGTCCCAAAATGCAAGCGAATATATCATAATAATTCGATTAGTGGCTTCCAAATGGACGGCTTCAGCAACGTTAAGCCATTTCCAGATTCAACGGTTAAACGCTCACAATAATTAGATGGTTAGGATTGTCTAACAACTGAGATATCTAGTCCATGGACAGCACACCATATCAAAGATCTCGGTCTCATTTATATCTTTACATCTGCCACGTGTACGGTCGAGACAGCACTTTTCCATATATGACAAGTCAAATGATTCGGAGGAATCTGGATTGGTAAGTTGGTATTTCCAACATATCATTTGCAGTTTGTCTTAATACCTAACAAACGAACCTTTTCATTATCTTATCCCTGGTACTATATTTTTAGTACTTGCAATATCTGTTCTTTGTCATTACAAAGAGATGGTCCAGTGCTCTCAGACCACTGCAAGTTATGGTGCTCTTAGTTGCATTGAGACACTTGACTGGTTCAATCCATTGATCTAAACCGATCATTAGCTCTAACGCAAATTTCATGGGCTGCCATGCACACATGACACTCATCTTATAAATATTAACCATTTGATAAATGGTCTTTGATATGAACGGTGAAGATTATTTACAAAAAAATATAGATGCAATAACATTCCATCCATGTCTTGGAAAAAGGATGGCCTTATAAAATAAGGCCAAATCAACGATGAATAGATCATCCGATGAGTGCAACGTTTGCATGGTAGCCTATGAAATGTGTTTTGTATATAATGGACAGTTCAGATCAATCGATTGAAGTGTCCAAGTGAATCGATGCATCAGCATGGACTTTTAAAATTGTAAGTTTACCAGCTAACCGTTTTTTAAATGGTTAGAGATGGGTTTAGGTGTGGCAACAGGATGGGTGGCCCATACTCAAGCACAACCCATCCTGTTGCTGGTGAGTTCGCCCGGCTTTGTACTGGGCTTGGACCTATTATCTAGGCCATGGCTAGGCTTGCACTAAGCATGTATGGCCTGATCAATTTTGGGCTGGGCTTTGGTTCAGTTCATTTTAGCGCGGCCTAGCCCGAATGTACATTAGTTTTATCCAACAGATATGCTGTTCCAATCCTCGGTTAGCTAATACATGAGTCTTCCATTATATTATTGGTTGCATTTCTGTTATTTTTTATTTTTATTTTTTGTTCATGAGTGGCCCACTTGATCAACGGATGGATTAGGAACCTTCACATGGATAATAAGGGTTCGACCAATTTTCAAGCTGGGCAGGACCAAGCCCAAGGCCAAGCCCAATCCCAATTACGGGTGCAACTTGGGCAGGGCAGATCGGTCAGGTTGAGAGTCAACCCCAGCTCAACCCATCCTCAAGAGGAAGCGATGGACCCAATCCAAGGTATTGAATACTCAACCTTAATGTAATTCAAGTTGGCTTACAGTAGATTATGTTGGTCCAATTAATATTTTTAAGTAGTAAATTAATACATAAAATAAGCATCTAAAGATTAAAAAAATGCCACGACAGAAACACCTCTTAACTAAATTTATTTATTTTTCAAAAAAAAAAAAAGCCATGTTGGGTTCGGTTGAGTCCAACCCAAGTTGTACCCCAGGCCAAACCAATTTTTTTCAGACTTGGACTTGGGCATGCTGTACTAGGACATATCGGGTGGGCGTCGGGCAGGCTGGGCCTGGAACGGGCCAAACACGGCCATTGTGACCCCTAAATGGGTTCAAAATACATTGCATCGGCTGCAAAGTGAAAATTAGGTTGGTAGGATGATCCGAATTGATCCGTTCTTAGGTTGGTAGGATGATCCGAATTGATCCAATCCATCCATAAGTTAGAATCTAAGGAATCCATGATGGGCTCCAAAAAAACAGATGACTCGAATTGTTGATTAAGCCTATTTTCTCCTTCAATGATTTTGACCATCCATTTTATTGGCTGTTGATCAAATGGTTGAATCTTTCAATCAGTGTGAATTTTATATGGTAACCCATAAAATGTACAGCGGACTTGGTGAACAGACCGGGTCGGTTGATTAGACTATCCAAGTGTTCCACTGCAACTCCAAGGAGTGGATTTACCTCAAATTGCAACTCCCAGGTCTATACCGTAAGCGTGGTGTGTATGTGAAAATCTGAGCCATTTCCTGATCCAGTGCAACGGTGAATTAGTGAAACAAAAATTCTGATGGGTGTACAATCCTAATCATTAAAAAATTTTTAAAAAAAGGAATACAGTACAAAAATGACTAAGTTCCAGTCAATGTTTTTGGGAGGACACTTTCACATGGTTATGGTTGTTCAGTCGTCCTGATTTCATGGCTATGGTTGAGGTCTCTTCACTACCATCTCTCTTCTTCACTTTCTGGAGTAGTATCAAATTGATGGGCTGTTCATAAGTCGAGCTCTGTTGCAACGGAGCCGATGGTCATTCTACTTTACTTTATCACAAACATTCTCATTTTATTTTTTTTAATGTGAAAGGAAATCATTCTCACACTTCAAAAACCAAAAACTCAACTCTATTTTTAGCCGGGTCAGGTCAACACAAAGACTCGAGTTGAATCATCTCGATATTTTTATTAAATTAAGTAGTTTCTCAATTAATAATAGATGTTTATAATAGTACGAGTGGGGGAAAAAAAAGTTTAATCTACTGTAAAGCAGCACATAGCAAGGTGGTAATGACATGCGCACCTTGCCTGCCTGCTAGCCCAGCTGGAAGACGCCTAGGCGTTTCAACAGCAGGCCTCAGCTTCGAGTGCTAACGAGACACTAACCCCCCCCCCCCCCCCCCCCCCCCCCCCCCAACTGGTGGGTGGGTGCATCGTGTGACTAGCCGCGTGGGTTTGTTGCGCAACTAACAGGGTAGGTTTGTTGCGCAACTAACAAAAAAAGAAGGAAAAAAAAGGTAGAGCTTTCTTTCTTTCTTTTTTTTTAACAAAACGTCTCACCCTCGTGGAATGACTTGCTTTGAGTCTTGCGGGTCTGTTTGAGTCGACCGAGTTGGCAAGCCAACTCGACGGGTCATGTCGAGTAAGCTCCGTGTCCTGCATGCCGGCAAGTTTCACAGTAACTAGATTCAAAGTCTTGCAGAGTCAGGTTGACTTGACTGAGCTTTCAGTCAATCCCCTGAGTTTTAGAGCTACAACCATTCTCTGCTTAGATAAATTTTCAGCATACGGATGCAAATCGGGAATGTTCACAAGATTAAGTAATTTCTTTTTAATCCAACAAATGATATTAGACAAGATGTTTCCATCATTCTTTAGGACGGTACATCTTTGGGTGTGGCAGCCATGAAATATTACTGTGGTTGATTCCAGGAAAGAAAAAGAAAGAAAGAAAGAAATTGGCATTGGGCAATAAACACAGAATTTCTATTAGAAGATTAACAAAAGATATAGAGAAACCTTTCTTTAGGGCTCTACCTTACAATCATATTGTTCGAACAACCAAACAAAATATGAGTGCAGACCGGTACCAGTTAATCAGAACAGATGCCTGGTGCATTTTGTAAGAAATCCTTTATGTTGAAACCATCAGTTCCTGTCTTTGAGATGACCCCCTGATAACGGCAGATAACCAAGCTAGTCAGCTAGCTAAAATTCCAAGAGACATGCCAATGGGACATGCATAAATGAAGATGAAGGGGCCTTGCAACACACTTGTCGATATGGCATCTGGGAGATCCAGACCATTCATCAGGAGGGGACCACTTTTAAACAGGTCAAGCACACATCAAGTGTGCCACGCTTGTACAAGAAAATGAAGGGTTACAATGGTCTTCATGCAATCAACACTTGCTGCTTACCTGATGAGCAGAAAGGGCTGGTTTCTAACCAAGGGTATTTTATTTGTGGGTCCCACTTGATGAATGGCTTGATTTCAACCACAAGTATGCCAAACTGACACACTTGCAATCCCCAAAAAACAGCTAAAGAGCTCTGCATAGATCCTGCCATGCAGAAATTATGTTCGTGTGTTTCTGTACAGGAGCAAAAGAAAGACCTTTTCCGTAATGATGGCTGTTATCAGCTTAGCTGGTGTAACATCAAAAGCCGGGTTCCAGACAGAGATCCCGGATGCAGCAACTTGCTCCCCAAGTCCCCCACGAGAATGCAGCAGTTCCTTTGGCGATCTTTCCTCTATAACAATTTGATCCCCAGAGGAAAGAGATAGATCGATTGAAGTCACAGGTGCTGCCACATAAAATGGCACCCCATGATGTGATGCACAAAGAGCTAGGCTGTAGGTCCCAATCTTATTAGCAGTGTCACCTATAAGAAAATTTCAGACCACATTAATATCTAAAATCCGTAGACAGTCAGTAAATAGATATATTGAGTATTTTGCATCTTCAGAAAATACCATTTGCAGCAACACGATCAGCTCCAACAATAACAGCATTAACACATCCAGCTTGCATCAGTGCAGCCGCAGCAGAATCTGCTATCAGAGTTGCGGGTATCTTGTCATGAACCAATTCAAATGCCGTGAGCCTGGACCCCTGCAGTTTTGAGGATTAATCAGAGAGTAGAATTGGTTGCTTAGACACCAACTGGGATAGGGCACAAAATGCCAGAGTGTCCTATTTAGAAGGCGCCAACTTCTGTCCTGAAATCGCCTTTTGTTTGGTACACTCAGAAGCCTTGAGCAGAATGAACAAAGCACTCCAGCCAGCCTGAAATGACAATTGAGTCCAATGCGACAACAAGCCAAATTGGGTATAATAGACATTTTGGCCAATGGCCATTTTGTTCAATGCAAATATAGTAACTTCCAAAGGCAAAGTTATTACTTGGTTATCAGGAATCGAAATCATAACCAGAAAATGATCCCACTGGGAGACAATATCTACAGCTCTAATGTTGCAAGTACATGGTTGAGCAATCTTCCATAGAAAGTCACAACTACACTGGTACATGACAGAAGTACTTGCCTGGTTAAACGGCCTTGTTTCTGTGCAGAAGGCCATTTCTAGAACTCCTTCAGCATGTAGACTACGGATGACACCAAGGGCAGTACCATATCCAGCTGTTGCAAGACTGCCATGGAAATCCAGGGAAGTATCAAGTATTAGTCCAATCTGACACGAACTGAGTCAACTTGGATCTGATCCTCGACCGGAACTGGGTCAATTCAGATGAGTCAATTCAGGTGCAGTGAAGAACATAACCCAGTTATCCCTCAGAACCAATATTTAAAATGCTACCCTTCTAAGAGCCAGGAAGAAAAACATAGGAGAGAAAAACAAAAGACCTGCCAGTGTTGCAATGAGTTAGAACAGACAGCCTTTTAGAATCTTTTGACTGGCTTCGGATGCAGCTTGCTCCATGTGATCCAATTGCTTTGTTTGAAGTAACATCATCTTCAAGCATGGTTTCAGCAGCTTCTATATAGGCCTGCAGAAGGAACATTGTTAGAGATGTAACATAAGCAAGTGAGACCATCCTCAGTTCCATTGCTAAAGATGAAGAGGAAATATTTAACTCAATAGACGGGACAATAAAGAAGAGAGGTTCAGATTTTGTAGTTTTCACTTGTATTCTCTTATAACATCTAGGATGTCTGCAGCCAAAACGTCCCACAGAAGATAGTAGCAATGAAACAAAAGATTATGCAAAATTGCATAAACATGTAACGACCAAGAAGTCTTTATATAGTATAGCATTTCTTTTATTAATGACCTTTATTAATGAAATAAAAAGAAAATGAGCACAGCCACCAAAGCCAACAAGCAGAACTCAGGGATGCCAACAAAAACAAGTGAACCGCTCATCACTCAAAAATCCACCTCTTCGAATTCGCCCCCAACACATTAAAGTATGTATCACTCACTAAAGAGAGATGGGACTTGGCAAAAACTGAGTTTATGTCGCTGTATGCAATCAGAAATTTGTTTATGAGAAAGTCAGACATGACATCGCCAATTCAAAGTTGCATGGTTGCGTCCAAGTGTAACATAGACAACCTTTGGCTGCAAAAATAGGCTTGAAGCACCACTGCCTCATCAACTGTTAACATCATGTGTTTTTAAGAGTGGCAATGGGCTGGGTAGCCCACCCGACCCAGATTTGACCCAGGCTTGGTCCTACTAGCTTGGCCTGTGGGCTGGGCTTGGGTCTTGCATGCATGGCCCAATCAATTTTCTAGTCAAGCTTAGGCTCAAGTCATTTTAGCCCGTCCGGCATGACTTTATATGTACATGTTACTACAAATATGCAATTTGAATCCTTGGTTAGGTAACCCATCCATCTTAAATGTAGACTGTTGGTTTGATTCCTCTTAAATGCACATTTCTTTGTGCATGAGTAGCCCATTTGATCAATGGATAGATTATGGACATGCAAGTGGGAAATAGGGATTTTATCAATTTTCAGGCTGCGCCAAGCCTGGGCCAACCAATTACTTTTCATGCTTGGGCTCAGGCCCTGGGTCTCAAGTGTCAGGCCAAGCTCAAGCCTAGCCTAGCACAGCCAATTGCCACCCCTATGTGCTTCTTAATATCAGAATTGACTTCAGTGTTAAAACGTAATTTATCCCACAAGTTGAATCAAAGCTAGACTAGTCTACATAGTAAGAAAATAAGTGTATTACTATTACCATATTGTTGAATTATGCAAAGTGCATATTTCAGTATGGATGGACAATCAAGAAGTTAAACAGACAATTGAGACAGCAAAACGAGCGGATGATATAAAATCCAGGACCTTCTTCAACATTTCAAGTGAACAATGAACGTATAATACATGATATAGAATAGTCAAAAGTTTAACTATTGAAGCATGATGGGAATTTCCTACCTCAAAAACAGGTTTGGCTTCCACACCAGTTGCAGCAGCCTTTGATACAACCAGCTTTAGTTTTGTTGCAGCATCTGAAAGGTTTACAGCAGTTGGTCGGCTGTAAAACCATTAACCAAGATAATCATTAGTTGCTTAATGATTAATGAGAAATACCATTAAAACACCCATATGTCTCAATATCCCTATTCAAATCAGAATCAGTAAACGAAACCAGCTTTTCCTTGGGGACCAAGGTAATCAGGTTTAGCCCAAAAGGTACCTTGAAACTAGGTATTCCAGCTTCTTTACAAGGAAAGACGCTGCATCCCCAGATGTCCCATTAAAAGATCCAATGTTGTACACTTCTACTGCTAGAGCAAGGGCCGCTGATATAGCAATTGCAGGTGCACCTCGGACCACCATCTCCCTTATTGCGTTCCTGCATCAACAAATACACCCAAACTTCAGAAATTGCTCAAGATTTAGCAGGAAGAAGCCAATTAGTGCAGGAAAGAGTTTTAGCTGCTTTCAGGCTAACATTTCCTAAACCTTAAAATGAGGACAACAAAAACCAAAATCTAGTGAAAAGCACAACTTTACAATGGGTTCAATTTGCTTAAGACCAAGAGACGCATTTTAGCAGGAGAGAGAGACCATGGCTGTCATAATCTAGGAACACCAACAACCTCACTCTAATAGAATATGAAGAACAAATGTTCAATGCACAATCGGAACCAATCAACTTAAGGAACTCATCTTTCAAAGACCGGATTCAACAAACACACATGCACACTATTTGGGTGGATGCACAAAACCTCAGGATCTGGCACCCCAACTATCGTGAATTATGAGATATGATAATGCGGAAACGCAAACAAACAATCACATAGCATATGTGGTTGGCATGGTGAGCCGATATCTTGCCAATCCTGGCAAAGAGCAAGCAGCAGTGAAGTGGATACTACGGTATCTGAGAGGCTCATCCAGGTTAAGCCTATGCTTTGGTGACGGTAACCTATGTTGGAAGGTTACACAGATGCAGATATGGCAGGTGACATAAACTCCAGGAAGTCTACATCGAGGTACATGTTCACATTTGCAAGGGGAGCGGTCTCATGGCAAAGCAAGCTACAGAAAGTTGTAGCATTGTCTACAACCGTCAACCGACGATGAGTACATTGCAGTCACAAAAGCATGCAAAGAGATGCTTTCGATGAAGAGGTTCTTACAGGAACTTATCCTGAAGCAAGATAAGCACGCTGGTCTATTACGATGGACAGAGTGCAATACACTTGAGTAAGAATCCAAGCCAACATTCCAAGTCGAAGCACATAGAGTTTTAGTATCACTGGATCAAGGATACATTGGAGTAAAAGGTGCTACAGCTTGAGAAAATCTATACAGATGATAACGGATCAGACATGATGACCAAGACATTGCCCAAGGGAAAATTCGAGGCTTGTAGAAGTCTAGCGAACTTGAAGACAGTGAAGCCCTCCTGAGTCAGAAAGGGGAGATTTGATGGGGTGTTCCTCCTCAGGAGCAGAGGAGAGAGTGGGGATCATCAGGTGCCCGACCAGACTGGGTTGGGCGACCGAAACTACCTCAGATGAGGCAGTTGGTTTCTAGATTGTTTCGGACCAATTCGGGTGATCGACATTTTGGAGATCGGGCAACTGAAACTCCAGGGTTTTTCTCTGGAAGCTCTCTGGACATTTTTTGGCGTTTTCGGGTGCCCGACGGGGTCGGGTTGGGCGATCGACGGTGCGCGCGGACAGTTTCCTGTTTGTGCAGTTGGTTTCTAGTTTCGTCTAAAATGTTATATAAGCGTGTTTATGCGGGATTAGGGTTATGAGAGAGGTCATCTACACATTCTAGAGCATTAAGAGAAAAAGAAAACGAGGAAGAAGCGGGAAAAAATAGAGAGGGGAAGATCGAAGAAGAAAAGGGCCATGTCCATGACGATTCATTCACGGCGACGGTTCGTTCCTAGCTTCTACAAGTTCCTCGGATCGGTAAGATCTCTCTTGTTTAGTTCTCTTTGGTTGTAATCCGCCCTTGGAGGTGAAGAAAACCGGATCCAAGCGTGTGTTGCTCGTGATCACTGTGTAATACGTTCTTATATAGTGAATTTGTTTATCTGGATAAGGTCTCGTAGTTTTTACCTCTGTTCGAGGGTTTTCCACATAAAAACTCTTGTGTGTTCGTGTGGTGACTGTTTGTTTGCGTTTCTGCATTATCATATCTCATAATTCATGGTGGTTGGGATGAGAGATCCTAAGGTTTTGTGCATTCGCCCCAACACACACACACACACACATGCGTGCACGTGCACACACCACCGGTCTCCTGCGAACTGGACCTTAGATAAGCATTTTACGGTCCATTGCATTAACCAATGTAGGTGGGCCCCACCGTGATGTGTATGTGAACTTCATTCCATACATCCGATGCAATAGCCCACACTAGGCCTAGGGCCAAAAAATCAGCCCTCTCCGTGATTCTGGTGGGCCACACAAGTGGAAACGGTGTGAAGGGTAACACCTACCCTCCAAACCGTTTCCCTTTGTGTGGCCCACTTGAATAATAGATAGGATTGATTTTTGGTCCCTAGACCTCAAATTTAGTTTTTCATGTAATGGGTGTAGTGGATTTCATTTAATCATCACGGTAGGCCCTGAAAAAAATCAAGGGTGGACAAATCGGCCTTATCTATGATACTGGTGGGCCACGTGAAAACAGTGTGAAGGGTGACACCTACCCGCCAAACTGTTTCCCTTTGTGTGGACTGCTTGAATCAAAGATAGGATTGATTTTTGGTCCTTAGGCCTAAAATTTAGTTTTTTAGTGAATTTCATTTAATTATCACGGTGGGCCCCGAAAAAAATCAAGGACAGACATCCTCCTACAACCGTCTCCTTTAGTGTGGCCTGTGTGTCCCTCTCCCAACTGTTTGCCTTTTGTGTGGCCCACCTGAATCACAAACCAGGCTGATTTTTAGGCCCTAAGGCTAAAATGGGGGGACACCTGGTGATCGGGGTCGATTTCCTTAAACATCATGGAGGGGCCCACTTCAGCCAACACACCTTAAGACCGTAAATAAGGTTTCCTTTGCACAACACAATACAATGAACTGAAAGCACGAGTGAATGACACAATAAGATGGACTGAAAGCAACAATATAGATTCTGTCAATCAAGGTCAAGGTGATAGAGTTGCACACAAGAGCTGACTTTGACACAAATATGGGCAAAAGATCCTTCTTCTGTTTTAGGTGCGTGCTTGTTATGATGGTGGTGGGGCCTCAAGGTTGTGACTTAAGAGCACTGCCAAATCAAGGCTATGCGCTCAATCCCGTACAGAAAAGGAGCAATAGATAAAGGATTTGGGAAGATAGCAAGCCAAAAATGGATAAACACATGCATAAATTAAAAGGCAGAGAAAAAAATTTAGACAGAGCTTACAAAAAAGTGAAACATAAAATTGGTGAAGCCATTTGAGAAAGTGATTGATATTAAAGTCAGACTTCAGAGAAAAAGTGCATTACCATCCATCGGTGACATCTCGAATATCCAAGTAGTCAGTTTCAAGAGGAAGTTTTCTCTGAACAATAACATCAATGGTTAGAACTACAAAACCAACAAACTTAGTGGCATACCAGAAACAAAAACCCAACCTGCATACATAGAAACATACATAGTAAGAGAGGAACATAAGTATACATTATAATCAATTGATTTCAAGTTTGCAAGTGAGATAAAAGTGTCCAGCTTCCAAATGTTCCATATTTACTAGGCAAAAATATTAGTAATTGGCCATAACTGAATGAGCAGTGATAGTCTGAGATAATGTTTCTGAGTCTTTGGAACATAGAGAAGTCAAATCAGAACCATTACACCAGCTATAGAATTCAACACATGGAGTTACAAAAGCAACTATCTAAACTTGCTTTTTATTTGCATTCGCCCATTTTCCAGTTTGTTAATTGAAACAGTAAAGGTATAACTTGAATTCCCAAAAGGTAAAATGGGAGTATTCAAATCAAATCAGGATGTTAGTTATGATGATTGATTAGATGAACAACTTAGCTTACTAAAATTTGGGTCCCACTTGTAATATTGTGGGGTCAAATAGTGCGTGTTTATTACACTAAGATGTACCTAACCAAACATCTGAGTATGTAATCCAGTGCTATTGTAGAATGTTTTTCCTCTTCTTGGGAATTGCAGATGAGTTGTATCAAGCCATTGACTTGTAATTTTTTTTTTTTTTTGGTGCATCTTAGCATTACCAGGATTTTTACATTGTAGGTATTTTGAATCCGTAGGCCCATTTTTATGACCCACTTGACGATTGGTTTAGCCTAATAATCAACTTAAATATTCATCTAGATGGGCTTAACAACGTGATATATTTGGTGCTAAGGTTTCTTCTATTATTATAACATTTTGGAAGGATTTCTTACTCCAAGCTTTGCTTGGTGTGAATATTCAACTTCTTACCTATGAGTTTATAACTAACTCATAGGTTACCCAAACACAAAAACCAACTTACTTTTAAGTGACTTGCAGCATGCATCTATCCTGTAAGTGACTTTGACCTGTAAGTCACTTACAACTTAAAGAACTTACAGTTATCCAAATAGGCATCCAAACGGCCCCTAAAGGTACTAGTTCAATTCCCAAGAGGTAAAATGGGAGTATTCAAATCAAATCAGGTTGGGTTTAGATATCAATTCCCAAAATGAAAGTAACAAAACGAAGAAGAAATTGATCTAAAGATGACCTGATCGAGCAGCCGAAGGGATCCCCGCTCGTAGCAGATAGATTGCAGAGAACTTCCACTTCCATCTTCGAATGCTTTTGCAGGGTCCGATCCAAGCCCCATAACCCTATAACAAGATTCTGCTACTGAAAACAACAAGCATCAGATCATGAAAAGGAAATTCAAGAAAAATGAGAACTTTGGAAGGCGACGAGCTTCCGATCATCGATCGGAATTAAGAGAACAAATCTGAGAAGAAATGCTTGACAAATCGAACCTTGGGTGATTGAAAGAGGGGAGAAGAAACCCTAATTTGGACTTTGGCTCTGTGAGAGTTCCTTCTTTCAGTAGAGCTTTGATTTCAAGCAGAGTGAGATGCGAGACGGAAGACTCTTTATAGGTTCAGACCGCGAAGAGACGAGAAGCCGCCTCCTGGTGCCACGTGTCACGCGCTTATTGGAAATGAGTGAACACGAGGCCGAGGGGAGAACTGTGGGAGGAGAACTGAAAGGGAAAGCGTTTTCGTTTTGCCTCTGTCGCGACTAAGGATACAGTGTTTGTCGCTATCCACTGCAGCCCAAATGCTGAGATGGCCTGATGATTTGAACGGTTCAAATTCTCTTAATTTGTAGTATTAAACTTTGATTTTTGTAGTTTATTATGAGCCATTGAAAATATTCTTTTCATTTTTCTGAACTCATATACGGATGGTGACGGTCACAATTATCCGTCTAATGTGATTTTCTTAAAGTAGACCATAGCATAGGATCCGTAATATTGACGGTTCAGATCATCTGACCACTCGTCATGCAGGCCCCAGTGAACGTCGACACACGCTGGATCCCTGAGTCGCGACAGGCCCGACAGATGCAAAACGAACTCGTGATGATCAATGCCAGGGGATTCGAACGATCGAGGTTTGCAAAGGCGATTTGCGTCGCATGTGCTGACGTGGAAATTTCGCAGCAATCCGGACCAATCATCAGGTTTTCATAGTTTTGAATCATCTGGATCAAAATACTAAGAAATCCAACTCATTCAAATGGTGAAAAATGTAAGGTGAATGGAGATGTTTTCTTATCATCCAGCAAACCGTCCATTCTGATTAAAAACAGTGACCATTCTGTTAATGAATTAGTTTAAGTTTATGATCTGGATTCGATCATGGTATTTTAATATCCGATGGACGTACCAGATCTATTACAATTTTTTCAAATTGGCACTTTTTGAAAGAATCTGGTCCCGCATATCTCCTCGCGCGAATAGAAGTGGATGTTTTTAAAAGTGTCTCGATTCATGCCTCCATGGCGGCTCTATAATGGCGGGGAATGGCAAGCAAACTATTTCGTACTCTGCGGCGCATGGAGCAGGGTACAAAACTAAGGGCTATTGGATGATCTCAGCCATCAGATTAATATTTGAGGAAAGTCACTTAACTTAATGTCTTAGATCAATTATCCTGGATTATCAAACAAATCAATGCTTGGGCTATGAATAATTCACGGTTGCCCACCAAATGAACGGTTTAGCTCATCTATCCCAACCAAATGAACAGTTTGGATGGCATATTAGCATCGGCAAAGCCTGCTCTGAAATTCCAGGTCAAACCCGGCCCAAGGTGGACCAGCCCAACCAATTGACAACCCTAGTTAACAAGTGAAACAATGTGCTAACTTGTTACAAGTAGAATAGGTTTAAGTGTCGAGGAGACAGTGCCACGATCTTATACTGAGTGTCAACAAGGTCCCAGTTTCAAAACCCATCAGTGGTGAAATATCCACTTTGGTATATTGCATGATTAACCGATACAAAAAGGAAAAAAGAAAAAAAAAAGTGCCAAGATGACACACTAATCCTACCGGTGCATCATGTGACTAGCCTTGTCAGTGCGTTCCCAGCTAACAGGGTTGGTGCGTTGCATGACTAATAAAAAAACCAGTCCACGATGTGCTAACTATGCAAACATGAGAGAGGAAAGTTAATGTGTCTGATCTACACCGTTATCATGCAGTGTGGTCCACCTGAGTTTATAATCTGCCTCATTTTTCAGCTCATAGCATAAAATGAGTTGGTAAAATGGATGAACAGCGTGGACCAGACACATGGATTATATTAGTGGGCTCTATGGATTTAATTAAACAAAATCCCTATCCGATTACATGCACACAGTTACTTTTCCAGGGATTTCATTTACAGTGTAAATACACTGTAAAAGGAAAAACAAACAGATCCTTAAAAAAAAAAACCATTGTAAAAAGGTAATAATGACCTATTTAATTAGCAAAATCAAAGGTAAATGATGGTAAGTGGTGGTAAAAACATAATTATGATTTTTGGTAGCTGTTTGAAAGAGGAGGAATTCCATCTGGAAAAAGAGAGAGAGAGAGAGAGAGAGAGAGAGTCAAAATTCTAACTCTATGGGCCCCACCATGATGTATGTGTTATATCTATATCGTTCATTAATTTTTTTCAAATCATGTTATGGCATGAGCTAAAAAATGAGATGGATCCAAAGATTAGGTAGACCACACCATATAAAAGTGGATTCAACGGTAGACGTTATTATTCTAATTGTGGGCCACTTGAGTTTTGGATCTGCCCCATTTTTTGCCTCATGCCTTAAAATGATCAAGCAAAATGGGTGAGCGGCGTGGATGAAACACATACATCATGGTGGGGCCTGCAGAGTTTTGCCACCTAGCAAGGTACCCAAGCAAAATAATCTTTGTTTATTGTGTCCGGATCCTACAGTACATGCATTTACAGCCAATCAAACAGGCCCTTGATGAAACCTCCCATACTCATCACTGGATAATTTCCAAACAGCAACATCGATTGAAAGAAATAAAAGAATAGAAAACTCAGAATGGCATTTGAACAAAATACAAAGTCTTCACAGGTTCAGAGAAAAATGGAACTCACCACAGTTTATATTCATATGCAACAACCAAAGAGAAAAAAAACCTTTGGACAGATTGGTGGCTAGAAATTTCTACATATTGTTAGCAGACCGCATGTTACAAGATCAGCTAAAAAAAGAAGAAGAAGAATCTGAGTCTGACAATGAACTCTATCAATTCCCCATGCAAAACTCTGAGAAAAATTGAATTGATAAACCAAGAATGCTGCTGCTGTAGTAGATTTGAATGGACAATGCTAATCAATGGAATAGGCTAATCACTAGAAATACAAGGCATATGACCAAGATGGTCCTAGTATGGAGCTTTCAGATGGTAGGCCGTCGCCACAAGGCCTCATTCCCTGCTGAATTCTCATCATTTCTGCAAGAAAGAAGAATGACTGTGCCTACATCTGCGCATAAAGAAGCTCATTCCATGTATCTGGAATGCCTGGCAGGCACCAATGCAAGCAATCTTGCATCCCTTCCGTCCCTTTTATGCTGTACTTTGATATATGGCCCTCGTCTCTCAGCTGTGAGATTGCAGTTATGTCTAAAATCTTAACTCTGGTGCCTTTAACAGCACCCCCGATAACTGGGTCGCTAGATTCGTCTTGCGAAACCTCGCTCCCTCCAGCCAATGGGATTGTGTTATCACAGCTACCGCCAGTATTCCAATCCCCATTGACGAAATGCCGAGGCGCCATTGTCCTTAAGAAGGCTTTCAGCTTTGGGTGCTGCGGAAGTTGCAAATCCAACCACTTCACGATGCTATTAACGGAAAAATTCTTGGCGTTTCCGATATCAGCGAGGGCCCGATTGTCGTTGGGCCGTCCATCGACGTACATGATCCACCGGTTTGCGTTGATCTTCCCACGGTTCCAGTGGTGGCCTGTGTTGAGAACCAAGACATCAAACCTAGGAAGGTACTTGTGCAGGAATGTTGCCGGGCGGTCGAGGTGCATGGCATAATCAGTTTTTGGATTGGTGATGTTGAGAGGCTCCAATTCGCAGAGGCTTGCCGACCAGTAATAGAGAATGGTGGTGTTGGTGCTTGGGAACCTGTAGGCCCAGCCATCAGGGCGTATAGCACCGCGGGGTTTGGCAAGGCCATACTCCTTTCCGACATTTTCCACCTCGGGGCTCTCTTTCCCTCCTGTGACCATACACATCAGAGATTGGAATTGCTGCCTCCCCAAGGAATCTCCTACAAGAGCAATTGTCTTGTCTCGCATCCTGAAATCAGTTACAACTGTCAGTACCAAACAATGTCACAAAAAATGATCAAGAACAAAGCTAAAAATTGAAACCAACTGCCAAAAGAATATCCAATGCTCAAGGGTGGTGATGGGCTAGGTAGCCCACCCAACCCAACCTTGTGCCGGGCTTGGACAGACTAGCTTGGCCCGTAGGCCAGGCTTGGACCTCACACACATGGCCAGATTAATTTTCAGGTTGGGCTTCGGCTCAAGCCATTTTAGCCCAACCAGACTTGGGCTGACATGATTTCACATGTAAATGCATTGTCCTACAAATATTCCATTCAATCCTCAGGTAACCCATCCATCTTGCAAGTAGACCGTTGGTTTAGTTCCCCTAAAATATCTATTTATCTGCTCATGTGTGACCTACTTGATCAACAGATAGATTAGGAATATGGTTTTTTTATCAATTTTTGGCAGCTCTTTTCGGGCTTGAGCTTGGGCCGTGCTCAGGCCTTAATCTTAAGTGTTGGATCAGGCCCAGGCTAGGCCTGGGCCTGCCCAAACCTCGCCATTGCCACTCCTACCAATGCTTGATCAAAAGAAAAGGCAGTTTTGTGCTTGACCCAATGATGGTACAGGTAGATGCCAGCTTTCAATAATCAATGCTGCTGACTAGGTGAGCCAAATCATGTGACAGCCAATGTGCCAAATGCCAATATCTGCCTATCAGATTATTCTACCCAGGTGATGAAAATGGACAATTACAACCAATTGTCCACAATGGGGGCCCGATCAGAGATATTTAGCGAATCCCACATCAACCACTCGGAACGGTTTGGATCAACAAAAAGTGGGCCCTCTGTGTACAGTTTGTAGGGCCAAGACAATGCTTGATGTGCCATTGCAGATTTCCTCCTCCATTTGGCTTATGAATTAACACAAAAATAAGAATAGAGTGAGAGAAACAAAACATGCCTTCTCAAGAATGTTGATCCTTCAAATTCCGGCATCATGCAGTTCGCCGGCTGCCATCGGAACCCTTCGTAAGAAAAATCTGTACGTTGGGTCAGTCTACATGCCCACATCCCAGATAACCACTGCTTACATCCGAAACCAGAATACAATGGCCGCCTGCTGTCTGCAACCCATTTACCCTTTGCATAGTTACATTCTGTTAGGAACAATTAAACAAAAGTCATTAGATATGAAACTTCTAATAAATCACCATTGGATGAATAAAACGTCTATGGTTTATGACTGAAATGCAACACATTGGAACACTTTGACAATCCAATCCATTGATCTAGACTGTTCATCATGGCCAAGAACATTTCAAGGCTACCATGCAAACATAATACGTATCTGACAAGTATTAACCATTTGATCAAAGACCTTTAATATTGACGGTCACAATTAAACAAAAATATGTCCAATCAACAATTTGATCAAGGTATTAAAAGACAGTTACGTAATGGCTGTACATAACGGTAATGGTGGTAACCATTACGCGTAACAGAAAAAATGCCCCATAACAGTCTGTTACAGGGTCGATACATGTTTTTTTCTTTTAAAAAAAAAAAACTTGAATTTGATCCATCTATTTTTTAGGGGCCATCATGGATTACTTATGATTCTAAAGAATCACTTTTGTTAGGCAAAAGTAACCTTGCCATCCATGGCTTGGAAAAAAGAATGGCTATAGAAAATACGGAAAGTCAAGAATGGATTGGATCATCCGATCAGCAATTTTTGCATGGTAGTCTATAAAATGTATTTTGGACTTGATGGACAGTTCAGATCAATCAACTGGACTGTCCAGGTAAACCCACAAAATGGGCAATGAAGGAAGTTTGAGAAATTCACATCTCATAGATACATTCTGGCAGAATCCTAATCGCAACATATTCTAAGGCTGTGTTTGGGCATACAAGTGAAATGAATTGCTAAAAAGAAATTTTCAATGATGCTTCCTAGCATGCATGATGAGGAAGTAGACGTCAAATTGCTGTTAAGTTTCTTTAAATTCCAACTTGTAAGCAAAACATAATTTGCAATTTGGACCCATACTTTCAGAGGAAGGAAACTACCATTTGGTCATTTCCACTTTACCAATCCAGCATTCAATTCGATTCAAGTCAATTCAATAGAGTATGCATGCACATCCCCTGAGGGTGGGTGGGACTTTCGAGGGTGCACATTGATGTACCACCACATCATGGTGGGTGGGAATTTGTTTGGAAGCACCACAAATTGTGGTCAGAGGGACTTCCAAGCCAAGAAGGTAGGCTTGGTGTTTAGGGCAGCATGGAAAGCAGAACCAACATTAAGGGGCTGCTTGGTTTTTTAGTTACCATGGCAATTTCCTGCAAAGGAGTAATATTTACTTTTTTTTTTAAGGATATGAGTAATATTTACTTACCGTGGGTAATTCAGGCTGCTGGGTGATGTTGACATTGACAGATACATTGGTTGATTGTATTCGAATTCAAAACATGGAGGATGCATAAGGTGATATACAAAAAAACTGTGGGGCCCACCGTGATGTATGTACCTTATCCACGCCGTCCATCCATTCTGCCAGCTCAACAGTGGATGTCATTAGTTCCACTGTTTCCTGTGGTGTGGTCCACTTGAGCTTTGCATCTGCATCATTTTGGGCTCATGCCCTAAAATGAGGAGCGGATGGATGGTGTAGATAAGACACAAGCATCATGGTGGGCCCCACAGTTTTTGCATACTATTATAACACACCAATTCCAATGCGTACCATCACAAAAATCGAGGTGAGAATACTCACTATTTTTCCTCCCTTCCAAACACGTACCAAAGATAATTATTATACTTTTACTAATATTTACACGTATTTCTCAAAATTCAAACACCCCCTAAGCGGGCTTCCATTTTCCTGCTTTATATACCCAAAATCACTGGAAATGCATGGGAAGGCCACGTCTCATTCGCAATTTTGCGCTAGCCCATCTTTTTGGTCATGGGAACCTGAAACTTCCAGATGCCACCCAAGGCAAGTTCTTGGAAACCATTGTGACCAATTCACAGAATTGTGCATGGTTGCTAACAAACAAACTTAGGAATGAGAGTATAGTGAGAACCCAAAAAAGGTAAGAGATTCAACCTTTCGTCTCCACAGGAGATGTTGGCAGATCCTCATCATTTCTCGTTTCAGGGGATCTTGTGTTTGCGGAAACTGTTGGCGGAACATCATACCCTTGTCCTGCTTGGTCGGTTCTTATTTCTCTTTCCTTGGATTCATCAGAGAATTCTTCCTCCGTGGATGCCTTATTTTTAAGAGATATCAAGTCAGCTGCAGGGGCATGTATTTGAATTTCTGCACCACCTCAAGAAAAAATCCAAATGCTAAAGATGGAAAACAAAAAAGTAATTTCATTAATTGAAAACAACCATTTTAAGGAACTCATAGGATATGAGGTTAAAGAAAATAAACCTGGAGAAAGGATCTCAAACTGATCCTCTGATAGAATATTAGTAACAAAAGGAGTCCTCTCCCATGCCCAAAGAAGAATGGTTGTGCAAGTGAGAGCGATGATAATAAACGAGAGCCGTTTACCTCTCAATACATAGAAACTTCCTCCTTTCATCATTGTAAATACACCCAAATATCTGATGTCCTTTGGTCCTTCCAAACCTGAATTAAATAAGAATTCCATTGTCATTGTAGAAACAGAGTTTCTTCAGTTTCTTCTGCACAAAATGTGCAGTTGTTTGAGAACACAGTGCCAATGTTTCTCAAAACCCTAAAGAAATAAATTTCAAGGTAATTCAATACGTAAAAATTGTTCTTCATAATGGCAACTACTCTATTTTAGTTGCCTGGTCTAGGTCATTTCACTTTTAGATTTTAGACCAAACTGCAGAGAAAGAGCAATTAGAGAAAAACATATTTATGATTCAGTAATGTTTACAATGGATTTTTAGGTCAACTTCACATAAAAAAATGGAAATTTCATGGCAGAGGATGCGTTCACTTGCAAGGTGGCTCAAGTGCTATTAAATTTTTAAGTCAAAAATGGATATTTTTGAATGATTCAGTAGAATGCAATCATATATTTCAGTTTCGAAATATTGCAACATCGGGTATTAAAAGGGACGAGTGAGGTGCTATTAAAATTTCTTTTCTAGGGTTGTAGGATCCAGGTCCTTCAATAGGGCAGACTTATGGACCATCAAAATTGGAGTGGAGTTCTTCGTTAATTGGGTCGGCAGATCCGTGATGGTGGAGGGTGACTCTTCTAATGCACTTGCTTGGGTGTTATGGAATACTTAGGAGCTTGTGTTTGTTGCCAATAGCATAAGGTTTGCTGACTCCCATGTGTAACACCCCAAGATTTCGGCTCCCGTGTACATCACGACAGCCGAATTCCCAAGGTTATTTGGAATGTGTGAGGGTTATACCCCTTACATAATTTTCACACAAACATGCACATTTCATACTATTTGGAAAACCATGAGCAAGACGGTGAAACCAAACTTATATATTATTTCATTAACTAAACTAAATCATCAAACCATGTAACCATCATTCAATCAAACACCATGTTCATAACTACGTCCTCCCATTGGGACTTATTACAATTTCAAATACTAAATAAATGCTAGAACTATGAATAACTATGCGGTCTCGTCTTCCACCATCTGCTCCCACGAGCCATCATAATCGTCTCCTTGAGGCTCGGGCTCCTGAGGATCGTTACCTACATGTTCTAAATTATTTCCACAAAACACCGTCAAAAGCGGCATAGTGAAGAACTACTTTAAGGTTAGAAATAATAATCGCATAAAAATCATAACAAAACATCCATTACTCTTTCTTACTGCAATGCATGATAATGCATGACCCAGCGTAGGAATCCTTAGACATGCCGCCAGGGGTTTTGGGACACGCAAGCCCATAATTTTGCCCGACCACGTGAGAAACGGGACGCTCATAGCCCAAATCCACACGTGACAGTGTATGGGAAAAGTAGGACGCTCTAGCCTATTCTCAATTCCATACACCCACATGGAGCCACGTGCATGCATGAATTAGCCATTCTTTATTATTATTACCAATTTACACCAAGCCACTTATTGTCTAACCAACCTTTGGTACCACCACATCCTTCCTTATGGTTCATCACTCATCAAAATAGTCGTAACCGACGCATCACATCCCAGGATGGCGGCCCGTACTACTAAGCTTCATAACAACCATACTCAACTATCGTCTTATGGAGATCCTTAACAACTTTAGGAATAATAATGATAGTAGTAAATATAATAATAATAGTAGTAATAAATGGATTTAACAACCACTTAATCGGGTGATCTTGATACCACCACCACAGATCAGAGTGGCCACTTAACCGGACAAGCTAAAAGCATCGTCTCAGGTTAGGGCAACCTCTTAACCGGGTGTTCCGATATTCATCACGACAGATCAAGGTCCATCCATATATATAAAAGGAATATAGCAATATAAGAATCTCCATTAGACAATCACAACTATTCTTTATACAGTATAGAAAGAAAGGTGGTCCATTTAAAGATGGTTACACAAATCTCATATGTGCAACAAACATAATTCTATTCCTTACTAGTTCTCTAAGTCCAATGAATATCCTCATCACCATGAGATGGAAAAAAAAAGTATATAAAAGCATTCATATATAGCTAACTAAGGAGAGAATAAACAAAAACATGTAAACAAAAAAAAACATAAGAATTATCAACGTACAAAACATGAAATTATTAATCCAATCTTAAAGGAGTTCTCACCTTATGATCTTCGACTTATTAGAGATATAAGATGATGAAATAATAGCAAGATGGTTCTCCTTCTCTCTCTTACCTCCCTCTCTCTCTCTCTCTCTCTCTCTCTCTCTTCCTCTCTCAAATTCGTGGGTGGGGGTCACCTTTGGCTAAGAGAGGCCCTATATATAGAGGTAGGGTTGGAATTAGGGTTTGGAGGTACGTAGTAGAAATATGGAGAGGGATGTGCACGCAAGGTCTTGTGTAACAACCTCTCGAGGTGAGTTTCTCAAATCTTAATATTCGGATGATCTTTAATCGATTCCAATCCGTTCATCTTATCAAGCTTGAAGAGTAGAGTCAGAATACGTAAATTTCTTGATGATCCACATTCTAGATTGGCCGATCCTTAAAAATGGCCTAACGGGTGCTAAAATGGGCTATATTTCAATTAACGGTCTACGCTTGATGATCAGGGCCCACATTTTGAAAAAATATGGTCATGATAGGCAAACAATTGTACAAAGTTTAGTGGTTGATTGATGGTGAGGAATGCCTAGATCTGAAATTCCAACTTTTGGCGAAAAAGGAAGGGGCTGGACTTTGTGGTTCAACGGTGTAGGATTGTAGATCGGGGTCCAAATTTTGTGTAAACTCGTAGTCATATGAGTATAACGGGTGGTCCAAATTTGAGAAGCGATTGATGGTGAGAAGTGGGTAAATTGAAAGGTTCAAATTTGAGAAGAGTTGGTAACTCGTTAATTTCTAGAACGGGATAACTTCGCGCATAAGAAAGAGGCTTATCAATGTGGGGCAATCAAATCACACTATTGGTTCATGATAAAGACGATCCAAGTCACTCATATGAAGAGAAATATTCGACTACGACTAGCCATCTACTTTCCTCACTCGATAGACATGAAAATCAAGGGTTAAGGGCTGATTTGACAATTGGACCACTTCTACTATGATTTAAGGGCTTAAATTTGATGTGTATGGTTAATATGTGCCCAAAAGCTCAAATCCAGGATTTTGCGTGAAAGTGATCGTCAGAAACTATAATACTTAAAAATGGCATCTTAACTTAAGTTTAACTAATGGCATTTTCGTAATTTTTGCAAATATTCGAGTTTAACGAATCTAACTCTTATACATTGTTAATGAGGTCATTCTAAGCAACTTTAATAAAGGGTACTCCATATGATCTCCTACGGATGTCCCGTTATTTAAATTTTAATATCAATGGCCAGTATTTAATATAAAAAAATAGAAATAAATTTCAAAAAATTTTAAAATAATTACGGTAAATTCGAGGCGTTACACCATGCGTATAGGATCCTCTTCTACATTGACTTGATGGATTGTATCTTTTCATTCTTGGGTTTTTTCAATAATATCTGTTCTTTTTTTTATGACAGGGAGGTGTCATTTTGAGGCGAGACTATTCTCTGCAGATGCACGTAATCACCTGCAACCACGTGCATCGGGTAATGCCAGGGAGGGGAATCAAACCCATGGGCCATGTCTGTGGGGAGCAAACCCATGATGCTGGCCGTTCGCCCATACCTCGTTGGGTTATCAATAATATTTGTTGTTATCATTAAAAAATTAAAAATAAAACACTTCTCCAGTTTCCCTTGAATTTGCATATACAAGGATGGTGCAAGCAAACGAAACGAATCCATTGTGAGGTGCATAAAAACTCAAGTAGATTCCTTGAAATCCACAACTTAGATGGAAGCTCAAGTGGGAAATCTATGGCCTTTCACAGTTGGAGTATCATCAGGGATGACGATGTGTAAGATCCTTCTTGCTTTGGCAATTCAATTGAGCCCCATGATTGAAATGAAATGGAAGCAAGAACACCTCAAGAGGGGCTAAGGATCATGGTGTGCCGCAACATATTACGTAACGTGAAGGTAACGGTGGCAACTATTACACGTTACAGGGCCATAACGGCCGTTACAGCCCTGGTAACGCCTATTACAACCCCTGTAAAGGCCATAATGGCCCTGTAACAGTCCATTATGGGGTCTATACAGGTTTTTCAGAGTTTTTTTAATAATGAGAGAGAGAGAGAGAGAGAGAGGGAGAGAGAGAGACTGTAACGATTGTTACAGCCTGGATCATAAAGGTAATGGTGGTAGCCGTTACAGGCACCATTACCATTTTGAAGTGTGACTAACAGTGTGGGTGGGTGTACTAACAGTGGGATGTGTGTGCTAACACACAAAAAAAAAAAAAAAAAAAAAAAAAACTTAGTTACTAGGTTTCTAATCATTACAATTATCTTAAGAAGGCTTTCAGTGCAGATAGTTGCAGTTAGAACCCTCACAACCAACTGTGCGGAAAAACATGGAGTCTTGTGCATGACAAGACCATGGACTCACAATAACCTAACCTATCATGGGAAGATCTCCATTCCTTGATTGGCTACGCTTGTGAAACCGCCATGCTTATTTTGAATAGCCTTCAGATAGATGAGAAATCTTCCCCCAAGCTAGAGAAGATTTCCATCCTCTTAAATTGTAAATGATTTTTGGGCACTTGGATAAAGCCAATCAAGGTTTTAAAAAGTTCTTGTTTTTCATGGGCACTGCTCAAACAATATATCACACGACAAGACTACAATGTGAATTTGTGACAACATACAGTGCATGCCAATCCAAACCGTTGAAATGGTAGGCCTCCTTTTGCATAGGGTCCTGAAAATTTTGGACGAATTTGAGGAAGTGGATTGGGTGTTGACCCCAACACCAATATCCATGGTGATCAGATTCGATGGGGCCCACCGTGGTGTGTGTGTTTTATCAACTCCGTCCATCCATTTTGCCAGATCATTGAAGCATATCCAAAGCTCAAGGGGACCACACCACCAGGAAAAAGTGGGGAGGGAATGCCTACCATTAAAAACTTCTTGGGGGCCATAGAAGTAGTGGATCAAGCCAATATTTGTCTTTTCGCTTCATCCAGGTCTGTGTGACCTTATGAACAAGTTGGATGGCAAATAAACAACATAGTGGGCCCTAGGAAGGTTTCAATGATGGGTGTCTTTATCACCACTCTTTCCTGTTGTGTGGTCCACTTGAGCTTTGGGTATGCTTCAATTTTGCGCACATGGCCTAAAATGAGCTGGCAAGCGGATGGGCGGTGGGGATAAAACACATACATCACGGTGGGCCCCACAGAGGCCAGTTACCAGGGATATCGGTGGTGTTGGGATCACCACAATCCGCTCCCAAATTTGACCACCTGATTTCACTAGTCATACCCCCTCATTATTATTCTTCCAACACCTACTTGATGCCCCCAATCAAACGGTTAGGATCATCCGATCAATACAAGTTTCAACCTATGATCCACCCACAGTAGGGTCCATGATTAGGACGGCCCACATTGCTGTCCATTTGTGCCTAACCCCCAGATCTCATCAAAACCACCTCGCACGACCGCTTTCATTTCTTCCATTTCCCTATCACTTCCATCGAATTCTATTCGTTGCCAGACCCAAACACCACATTGAAGAAACTATAAATCAAAATAATTATTAAAAAAAAAAAAACTCGAATCGCAACCGCCAGAAAATACACAAAGAACGAAAATGCACTATCTTACTCCCATTCAAGAACGAATACGATCAATCAAAATATTTTCAAAATCTACCAAAGAAATTTTAAAAACAACGAATCGAAAGCACGGCTCGGCGATCTTGAAAATTACACAAATAAAGTAATAATAACAATAGATTATAGATGTTTCTATAGAGATAGAGAGAGAGAGAGAGAGAGAGAGAGAGAGAGAGATTTACCTGCATTTGAACCTGAAAAATGACGAAATTTCTGGAGAAAACTGACACAGATCTTTGAAATTTCTTCGGAAAATGTAGAGAGAGATTGTGGAATTTCTCTGGAAATGCAAGGAGAGAGATCTTCTTCGGAAATGTAAAGAGAGAGAGAGAGAGAGAGAGAGATGAAATTCCTGTGTAAATATAAGGAGAGGGATCTTTGAGAATCCACCGAAAAGAGCTCCGGCGAATGGAACGGAGGTGGGAAATTAAATGATTGAGAGAGAGAGAGAGAGAGAGGGAGTACGGAACTACGATATCCTCACAACAATGCTATGTACATTCTACAAGTGGGGCCCACCTATGGTCCAGGTGGGCCACTGGATAGGATGTATACACCGTCGATTGCGCGTGACTCGTTACCGCCCTCGTCGGATGATTGCAGCTGTTCAAATCAGAACCTGAAAAATGGACGGTGAGAAATTTTTATTTACCTTTCATTTCTTATGCTCTGAAGTAATTTGCACCGTAATTATCTAATCATCTTAATCTATGTAGATTACTCCTATCCAACGGTCATTATTAATTATAGGTGTGTCCACTTGTAAGTAATTTGTACCGTAATAACATAAGGAGCATTCGTACATCATCGTCTTCTAAAAACGGTAAATAGTATCCGCGCGCTCCATTTTGGGCGTGGGGGGATCCACCGACGTGGGTAGATCTCTGATTTTGTGGCCTACTTTGATGTATTTTACTTACATCCACTCCGTCCATCCGTTTTTGAAGGTCATTTTTACATTCTTTTATAGAATTGAAGGATAGCTGGACCACACTATGGGAAAAAATTGGTTATTGACTATTAAAAGACTTTTGTGGGTCACAAAAGTTTTTGATCAAGATGATATTTTCTAGTTCTTTCATCCATGTCTTTTTCACCTTACCAACCGGTTGGATGGAAAATAAACATTACGGTGACTCCCAAGAATTTTGTAATGGTGGATATTCAATCACCACTGGATCCTCTGGTGTCGTCCATCTAAGATTGGAATTTGCTTCACGTTTTTTGTCGCAATGACCTAAAATGAGCTTTCAAAACGGATTAACGGTGTGGATGTAAGGAAAATACATCAAGATGGGCCCCACATCCAGGGATCCACTGAAGTTGCGCCTCTCTATATTTAGAGCATACCCCTTCATTTTCTACGACCGATATGAATATCATATGATAAATCGGCCCGGCAGGGTGTAATATCGATCTCGGCCGTCCATATGTCGGACATCACCGTTGATGTAAAGTGGCCAACAAGCTTCACCATCATAATCCGTGTCCATGGCTTTGTATGACATTTCAATGAGAATGTCAGCCGTTAACTAGCTTTGCTTTTTACGGTCCTCGAAGGCTATGGATACAGATGCCTGGGATATTTAATTTTGGTTGAATTTTTTCACCGTGGACCATCCTTTGTAGGGCCCGCAGATGCACAGTCGAGATCATCACCTTCCACCTTGGACGATGGACAGTGGATGAGTGGCTCTGTGGGGGCCATCGTGATGTATATAATTTATCCATGCCGTTCATCTATTTTGAAAGTTCATTTTATGTCAAGAGCCGCAAAAGGGGCAGATCAAACGCTCAAGTGGACCTAACCATAGGAAGCATTGGGATTGAACTCCTACCGTTGAAAAAATCCCAGGCCCACCATGATATTCATTTCCCATCCAACATGTTCTTAAGGTTACATATTTATGAAAGAATGAAAAACATAAATATCAGCTTGATCCAAAACTTCCGTCTCCAAAAAGTTTTCAACGGTAGGCTTTCAATCCCCACTGCTTCCTATGGTGTGGTCCACTTGAGCCTTCAATCTGCTTCCTTTTTAGGCTCATGCCATAAAATGATCTTTCAAAATAAATGAATGGTGTGGATAAAACATATACATCACAGTAGGCCCCACAGATCCCCTATCAGGACCGTCCGTCTCTAGCAGTAGGGGTAGTACCCAATGGGCTCGGCCTAAAAAAAAAAAAAAAGCGGCAAAAAGCAGCACTCCTCTACAACACCTCCTTTATCCACTGTTTGTGGGGCCCGCTATTTTAAAATGTAAAATCTGCTCCGTTCATCAGGTTCTACTGCTTGAGATTAGGTCAAGAGGCCAAAAAAAAATAGTATGGATTCACCACTCAAATGGGCGAAACCACGAGCAACAGTGGGAGTGAGATGCCGACGATAGATTGGTTGTGCGGACATCTAACTCACAGGATGAAGAGTAGATTCAAACCCGAGCATGATTAAAAAAACTCGGGTGGGCATACCTTGTGAAATTTAGCAGTTTTGGGAGCAAATTTACATTGTTCTCGTGGTGTTCTGCACGTGAGTTTAACTGGCCTATCTTTTATGGTCGTGGATAGGGCTACGTCTGCCCCGTTAACCCGCCCGACCCGGCCCGACCCAGGTAGAAACTCGATCCTGTCCTGACCTGACTAAGAAAACGGTCCGATCCCGAGTAGATACGGCTGGACTATTTTTAATTTAGGTACGGTTTATGGTACATGTCAAACCCTGCCCAACCCGACGCGTACCCCGACCCATGTATACCCGATCCGTTCCACCCGACCAGAACCACCATGTTTATACTAGTTTATTGCTTTTAGAAATATCTATATGGCATTATCAATAGGTTGAATAGGTCAATAAACATTAGGGTGGACTCTAGAATCTTTTAATGGTGAGAGTTCAATGACTACTGATTTTTGTGGTGTAGTCTACCTAAAGCTTTTATCTGCTTCCTTTTTTGGACTGTCCTATAATAATCCAGAAATATAGATGGACGACATGGATTTACAATATATACATCGAGGTGAGCTTCATGGTTAGGGTCTCACCGACATAGCTGGTTCTAGGTCTCACTGACTCTCACCCAAGCTGGGCTTATCTCACACTCATAAGGAGCAGAGTAGATGACATCCAAGATCCACCAAGGTAGGTAGGGCTCTCAATGGAGCGGGTCAGATCCGAGATCCGATTCGCTCCGAATCCATATAATGCATATTTGGATCTTAAATTAGGTCTAATTAATTAAATGGACTGGATTTGGATCTTAAAATAGGTCCGATTACTTAAATGGAGCGGATATGGATTCACATGAACATATCCGAGTTCGATCCGAATCCGATTAATATCCGGCTCATTGTCACCTTATTGTATATATTATATTCATGTTGGCCATCCATTTTACAAATTATTTTAGGCCATGTTGACCATGCCATAGTAAATAGTGGGATTTGCATCATTTTTTTACTAAATTAAATATATTATATTATATTATATATTTTATATCATATATTTTTTAAGATTTGTAATGGGATGGATTCGGACCAAGATCCGACCCGAATTCGATGGTTATATGGATTTTGGATCGGAAATGGATCTAACAATTTATAAATGGATCGGATATGGATATCACCTTTTAGATCCGAGTTGGATCCGAATCTGATCCGAATCCGTCTACAGATATACGGACTTGGAGCTGGATCCAAGTACATCCGATCCAGATCCAACCCATTGAGAGCCCTAAAGGTAGGTGGCCCCTAATTATGTGTCTTAAATCCACACCATCCAACTATTTTGAAAGATCATTTTAGTATATGATACCAAAAATGAAGCTGACTCAAATCTTAAGTGGACCACACCATAGAAACATAGTCCTAACCCGACCCGAGCCGACCTGGTTTAACATATAGGGTAGGGTAGGGTTAGGGTTGACCCTTTAACAAGTAGGGTAGGGTTAGGGTTAGGGTTGGATCAGCTCAACTCGGTTACGATCCGGACTGAAGCCCGGACCTTTAAATATATTTAGGTTCAGTCCAGGGTTGGGCCCAACCCGACTCTTGCGTGCAGACCTAGTCGTGGATTGCACTGGTGCTTGGTGGGCGGCAACATTATATATATGTTTTATCCAGGCCGTCCATCCATTTTTCCAGCTTATTTTAGGGTATGGGTTGAAAAATAAGGCAGATCAAAATCTCAGGTGGACCACAACACAAGAAACAATGGTGATTGAACGCATGCCATTAAAAACTTTTTTGGGGACCACAAAAGTTTTGGATCAAGCTGATATTTGCGTTTTCCCTTCATCCACATATTTGTGTCCTAATCAATAGGTTGGATGGCAAGTGAACATTACAGCGGGCCTTAGGAAGTTTTTAATGATGGGCGCTCAATCACCAATATTTTACTGTGGTGTGGTCCACCTGAGATTTTATTCAGCCTCATTTTGGGGCGTATGTCCTAAAATAACAATCCAAATGGGATGGACGAAATGGATCAAACATATACATCGATGTGGACTGGCGACTTCCCCATTGTCAGTGTTAGCATGCATTATGGAAGCGGATTGCCTGCGACCTGAGCACAGGGCTGTGTGGGGCCAACAGAGATGTGACCCCATAAGCTATTGTCCGACATTCACACTTCAATAATGATCTTAACAATTAGTTTTTAGATTTGAATGCAAACCATTGAAAATTTTCGCTTTTTATGGTTTTGAATTCGTCCAGAGAAAGTCACTGTAACTGTCATCGTTCAATCATGACATGGTCTCCATAGGGTGCCGGCAGTCTTCATCTTCACACACATATATTGAGCCTCTTCTTGAAATAGTGCCATATCATTACACCTTTCATATAGGTCGGAATTTACCTAACAATAAATTTTGCCACCTTAGGACCATTAACTAGCTCCCCCATCATCAGCTCACCCGCTTCCTTAACCATTTGGCCATCTCAATTTTAGCGGTCAAGGCCAATCATTTCAAAAGTCTCATTCAATTAATGAATAGTGCAAGAAAGCTCATTCAAAGTGCTAGGGAAGGCTCTCCCATTCCCATCAAGAGCCCCTCCTCTAGTCACAAAAACAGCTGATTGGGAGGAATGAGAATCCAATATTTATTCCGTCATAGCTCAGTTTTTGTTAAATGTGTACAATTAGAGCTCATTAGGCATCTCTACTCCAATTCAATAAAAGTTTTTTGAATAAGAGCTACTTCAATAAGTCATTTTTATTCTAGCTCATATTTTACATAAGCTCATTTCGTAAAATCTCAAAAAAAAAAAAAGAAAGAAAGAAAGAAAGAAAGCTCTTGTTTAAAATAAGTACATTTGGTGAAACTTTCAAATAATAGCTTTTTTTTAAGGGATAGTTTACGGCATTTTTAAATATTACAACAACTTTAATATAAGAACTGTTAAAGGAGCAGTAGAAACATCTAGTCCACATCCGTTGAAGACATGATCCGCCCTGATCTAGTGGACCGTCCTGATCTTTTCTTTATAGTCCGTTTCCATGTATATTGTAGTCCTTAAAATCAAAGGCTGTATTTCATTGAGTTTTAATATAAATAATCAGAGAGGTTGGTGTCTCCTCAATCCAATCACTCTCTTTCAACATGGTATCAAAGCCTCCAAAACCCTAATTTTCCTTTAAAACCCTAATTTCCCTCAAATCCCTAATTTCCCTCAAATCCCTAGACCCCTCTCAACATCCTCCTCTCCAAACCCAGCTCTCGTCACCCTCTCCAAACATGACTCCAAAACCCTCCTCTGCTGCCGTCCATTACTCACCCGCTGCTGTTGTCCACAAGTCCACAGTCCACATTGCCGCTCCTCTGCACCGTACACCGTGTGGCAATCCCTGTCCTTCACCTCCAGCACCGTGCGCCGGCTCTCTTCACGGCCGGCACCGTGCGCATCTCCTCCACTGCAGCCGTCGCTTAAGACGCAGACGCCGTCCTCGCCTCTACCGTCGCAGACGCCGCCTACGGCTTCCACTGTTACTGCCGCTGCAGCGGTCCACACCTCCACCGTCCAAGCCACCATCAACGGCCGCAATTGCTGCTGCCTGCTGCCACTGCCGGTGCTGCTGCCGGCTGCCGGTGCTGCTAGACGCTGTCTTCTTCAGCACCCCACACCCCACACGCTGAACTCTCATCTCTCAACCACCGGTCCACATTCGTCTTAATTTCAAAAATAAAAAAAAAAGGAACGGCTACCGTCCACACCTCTCACCTCTCACCTCATCCATCCTCTTGATCCTCCATCTCTCCTCGTTAATGCCCTAACTCTTGTGCCTCTCCACGGATTTTCTCTGACTTTTCTTTATTATTTTTTTCTATCTCATGGCTACTGAATCGTCGGCCTCTTCTGAGATAGAACTTCACCATTCAGATAATCCTGGATTACGGATCACCTCTTCTCCTCTGACAAGGCCAAATTTTCTCCAATGGCAACAGACTGTCCGTATTTTTATTGGCGGCAAAAGGAAACTTGGCCACATCACTGGGTCACTTCCTTGTCCTCGAGATGATCCGAAAAAGGCAGAATGGAAATCAGAAGACATGATTGTCATGTCCTGGCTGTGGAATTCTATGGATGATAATGTTCGTAGTGGTCTTCTCTTCCTCAAGACGTCAAAAGAAATATGGGATACTGTCAAAGAGCTATACAATGATGCACATAATATGTCACGCATCTTTCAATTGGAAAAGGAAATTACATCTCTTCAACAAGAAGACAAGAGCCTCACTGAATATTATGCTAAACTACGAAGTTTATGAGAAGAACTAGCGTATCATGATGAGGAAAACACTTACTGTGCTAAGGATGTGGTTATAATCAAGAAACGTCAACAGCGTCGACGTATTTTCAAATTTTTAGATGGCCTTAAAGACGAGTATGATGGACTTCGACAGCAGATTATTCGTGATGCTGAGATTATGACCTTAAACCAAGTCTACGCCACGCTAGCCCGAGAAGAAAAACGAAAACAGGTCATGATTTCTCCTGTCTCCTACCCTCAGTCTGCCTTACGGGTTGATACATTTTCTTCATTTTTTTTCTGATCGTGGTCGTGGCCGTGGCACTCAAGGCCGTGGCCGTGGTACTCAAGGCCGTGACCGACATCATCTTTTCTGTACTCATTGCAAGCACACAAATCATATGGTTGATACTTGCTGGATACTTCATGGTCGACCTCCCATGCATCGGGGTCTTTCTCGTGGGCGTGGTCGCTCGATTACTGGACGTGGCGCCTATTCATCTGCTACAGAATATGAAGAAGCCCCTTCTGGCCCCTCTCCCATCATGGTTCAAGTTCCCCAAGAAGAATATGAACGCTTCACGGCTCAGAAAGCTGTCTTATCTGTTTCTACATCTTCGGCTATCTCCAGTCCGGCTGTACAAGGTACATCCACCACTGTTTCTTCGTCTCAACCCTAGGTCATTGATACCGGCGCCGCTGACCATATGACTGGTATGTCTCACCTTTTTTCCAACTTTACCTCCAGTTCTTCCTTAGGGATCTGTCAAATTAGCAGATGAAAATCATACTCCCATCACTGGGATGGGTTCCATTCCTCTTTCATCTAATGTCACCCTTGACAAAACTCTTCTTGTTCCTCGGCTTGCTTCAAACTACTTTCTGTGGCCACCTTGACCAAACAACTTAACTGTGCTGTCATCTTTCTTCCTTCTCATTGTTTATTTCAGGATCTCCGAACGCGGAAGATGATTAGGTGCTGGTCGTGAAGACGGTGGTCTCTACCATTTTGATGCAGGTGTGCACCTCCAAGCTTTTGCTCATCAGATTTACATTGATCGTGAGGATACTTATCGATGGCACTGCCGTTATGGCCATCCTTCTTTTTCAATTTTACGTAGTTTATTTCCCTCTTTATGCTCCAAGCAAAACAATACTGTCTTTCAGTGTAGTACATGTGCTTTGTCTAAACAAAGACGTGTCTCTTTTCCTCTGGTTTTAAATAAAGAATCGGTTCCCATGTTTTCTTATATTTAGTCTGATGTGTGGGGACCCTCCCCTATTCTCTCCTCTTTGGGCTTTCGTTACTTTATTTCATTTATGGATGCTACCACCAAGATGACGTGGATTTATCTCCTAAAACATAAAAGCGAAGTGTTTGATATTTTTAAATACTTTCATTCTTGGTTGGTCAATCAATTTAGTGTCAAAATCAAAATGTTACATTGTGATAATGGTGGTGAATACCTCTCCTCTTCTTTTCTCCATTATCTTCGCCAAAATGGCATTGAATCTACTACTACTTGTGCCTCGACACCTCAACAGAATGGGGCAGCCGAGAGGAAAAATCAACAACTTCTCAATATTACTCGGTGTCTTCTTACCGAGATGAATGTTTCCAAACATTATTGGGGAGATGCAGTTCTCATTGCTTGCTACCTGGCCAATCGATTGCCACATTCTGCTCTCAATTTTCAGACTCCAATCTCTTTTTTCAAAAAGGTACATCATGTTACTACTATTCCCCTTCGTGTCTTTGGATGCACTGCTTATAGTGCATGACTTCTCTCCCTCCCGCACAAAATTGTCTCCTCGATCCATTCCATGCATGTTTGTTGGCTACTCTCCTACCCAAAAGGGTTATAAATTTGTCAATCCTAGCACTGGCAGACGCTATGTCACCCTCGATGCCACATTTTTTTAGTCCCTCAAATTTTCTTCTCCAAAGTCCTCAAGCTCTTCTTCTTCTGTCACCCCTACACCTTTCTTAGATTCCCCTGTCCCCCATCCGTCATCTTCCTCTTCCTGTCCCAACTCCCTCTCCACCGCCTCCACCTCCCACCCCACCGCCGCCACCGCCACCGCCACCTCCACCTCTGTCTCCTCCTCTATCCATTTCACACCATTCTACTCATCCCATTAGCAAACCCTCTTATCTGCAGGATTATTTGTGTTCTCATGCCTCTGCGCCTACCTCTATGCGGAATACATCTTCACTATCATCACCATCATCAGATGCCATGGGATCTACATCTACAAGCAATAACGGTATCTCATTTTCAACCTCTCATCCTATCCATCACTTTGTTTCCTATGATTCTCTTTCCTCTACATATAGGTCTTTTATTGCCAGTGTCAACTCTACCTCCATTCCCACCAGGGTGGATATTGCCTTATCTCAACCGAACTGGAAACATGCCATGATGGAAGAAATGAATGCATTAGAAAAGAATCATACATGGGACCTCGTTACTCTTCCTGAGGGCAAGCACACTGTGGGATGTAAATGGGTATATACTATTAAATATAAACCCAATGGTTCAATCGATCGATACAAAGCTTGCCTTGTTGCAAAAGGTTTTACCCAGACTTATGGCATTGATTATACTGAAACTTTTGCTCCAGTAGCAAAGATGAACTCCATTCGGGTTCATTTATCTCTCGCTACAAATTTAGGGCTGGCCTCTTCATCAACTTGATGTAAAAAATGCATTCTTACATGGTGACCTCAATGAGGAAGTTTATATGAGCCTTCCACCTGGTTTCCATCGTCAGGGGGAGGAGAAGAAAGTGTGCCATGAAACATGGTTTGACAAATTTACACATGCCATGAAACATGCCCATTTTCAACAGTGTAGCTCTGACCATTCAATTTTTTGGCAACGCACAAACAGTGGGATTACAATTGTCTCTGTTTATGTTGATGATATTATTGTTATGGGTGACGATGCTACTGCAATTGTCAAGATTAAATCTCACCTTTCTCGTGCTTTTGAGGTGAAAGACTTGGGGTTTTTGCGTTATTTTTTGGGCATTGAAATCACTCGTTCTCGACATGGGATTTCCTTATGTCAGCGAAAATATGTGCTGGACTTACTTTCTGAGATCGGTATGCTTGGGTGTAACCCTCTTGACACTCCATTGGAGATTACCCATCAGCTTACCTCACATGATAGTGAGGTCCTTTCTGACCCTGGACCTTATCAACGACTGATCGGGCGACTTATTTATCTCACAATTACTTGGCCTGATATTTCCCATGTAGTGAGTGTCCTCAGTCAGTTTATGCACTCCCCTCGAGCTTTACAGCTGGACGCTGCATTTCGGATTCTTCGTTATCTCAAAGGCTCTCCTGGCAAAGGTCTTCTTTATTCTAATCATGGTCATCTACATATTTCTGCTTTTTCTGATGCTGATTGGGCTGGTTCGAAAGATGACCGAAGATCTACAACTGGCTATTGTTCTTTTGTTGGAGGAAATCTTGTCACATGAAAAGCAAAAAGCAGACAGTGGTGGCTCGTTCCAGTGCCGAAGCCGAATATCGTGCTATGGCACATACCACGTGCGAATTACTTTGGCTTAAAAATTTCTTAATTGAGCTTAGTTTCCCCCCTCCTACTCCAATGCAAATGATGTGTGATAACCAAGCTGCAATTCATATTTCAAGTAATCCGGTGCTCCATGAGCGCACAAAGCACATCGAGGTCGACTGTCACTTTATTTGGGAAAAAGTCAAGTCTCAGGAAATTGTTACTCCTTATGTTTGCACATTAGACCAACTGGCTGATGTATTTACTAAAGCACTACCTAAAGATCGTCATCGGATTATTTCGTCCAAGCTTAGCCTTTCTGACATTTTTAGCCCAAGCTTGAGGGGGAGTGTTAAAGGAGCAGTAGAAACATCCAGTCCACATCCATTGAAGACATGATCCACCCTGATCTAGTGGACCGTCCTGATCTTTTCTTCATAGTCCGTTTCCATGTATATTGTAGTCCTTAAAATCAAAGGTTGTATTTCATTGAGTTTTAATATAAATAATCAGAGAGGTTGGGGTCTCTTCAATCCAATCACTCTCTTTCAACAAGAACAACCCAAATGGTTGTTTTAGTGAACCATCCATCATGTGGGGTCCAACATCATTGCTAATTGTTCTTTATGTGGGACCCTTCAATGTCCACTACCCATCACCCATCATGTGGACTCCACATTTGATGTGTCCATCATGTGGGCCCTACCTTTAAAGTGGATTGTCCATCATGTGGGGCCCACTTTTGATATCCACCATTCATCATGTGGGGTACACCTTCTATGTGAATCATCCATCATATGGCCCACTTTGGATATGGGTCATCCATCATGAGAGACCTTAGATGTGGATAGTCCATTAGGTGGGGCACACTTGATGTGAAATGTCCATTATGAGGGGCCACACTTTTATGTGGGTCATCCATCATGTGAAGCCCACTCCATCCATTATGTGGGCCCACCTTGATGTGGACCATTCATTGTGTGGGGCCCCAACTTCATTATGGGTCGTTCATCATGTGGTCCCATCTTTGATATCAACTGACCATCATGTGGGCCCCCTAGGGGAGTCAATGGGCTAGGCTCGGGCCCGAAAAATCAGAATTTTATACTGGGCTGGCCTGATATAGTGCAAAATCCGGGCCAACACCTACCCTTGGCCCAACCCATTAACACCCTTAGGGCCCACCTTCAATGACCATCATCCATCATGTGGGTCTCACTTTTGACGTGCACTGTCCTTCAAATGGGTCCTTCAAATGGGACCCACTTGATGCGTATGTTTCGTCATGTTGGGCCACACTTTGATGCGGGCCATCTATCATGTGGGGCCCACCTTTGATGTGAACCTTTCATTACGTGGGCCCACCTTGATGTAGGGCCCCACTTTAATATGAGTCATGCATCATGAGAGGCCCATCTTTGATGTCCACCATCCATCATGTGGGACCCACCTTTGATGTCCACCATCCATCATGTGGGACCCACCTTTGATGTGAACCGTCTATCATGTGGGGCCCAACCTTTAATATGGGCCATTCATCATGTAGGCCCACCTTTAATGTCAACCTTCTATCATGTGGTCTCGCATTCAATATCCACCATCCATCACGTGGGTCCTACCTTTGATGTGGAACATCCATCATGTGGGTACCACCTTTGTTGTGGACCATCTATCATGTGGGACCCACCTTTGATGTCCGCCATCCATCATGTAGGTCCGACTTTTGTTATGGACCAACCATCATGTGGGGCCTAACCTTCAATATGAGTAATTCATCATGTGGGCCCACCTTTAATGTCAATCTTCCATCATGTGATCCCTCATTCAATGTCCACCATCCATCGTGTGGGTCCCACCTTTGATGTGGACTATCATCAGGTAGGGCCTGCTTGATGTGGATCATTCATCATGCGGGGCCACTCTTTGAAACAGACCATCCATCATGCGGGGCTCACCTTTGATGTGACCGTGCATTATGTATGCCCACCTTTGAAGCGGGTCATCATGTGGGGCCCACCTTCACTATGGGTCGTTCATCATGTGGGCCTTTCTTGAAAAAATTGTAAAGAGAAGAGAAGAGGATAAGATGGAAATTACTTAAAAAGTTTAAGGGCAAACTTATTCAAAAATTAGTAAAAAATGTCTACCGACTTAAGCCAAATAAACTCCATTTTAAAAAGTAACCCCTCCCCACCTTATTAAAATTAGAGCTTATTTGCTTCTTTCTAAACAAATAAGCACTTTGATTAGACATTTACCAAACGGTCTAAAAGCTTCTTTTTTTTAGAAATAAATTAATAAGCTCTTATTTGTAGAGATGCTAAACGCCCCCTTAGATTAAGTGTTGAGCATGCTGAAATCATTTATGACTTAAGAGTCAAGTCAAATTAAACACTTGTGACCCGAAGTGTTGAATCGGGACCGGATATGTGAAGATTAGCCTGACTATTCAGCTACCAATTGTTATAGTAGTCAGGCGATTTAATAAATGGAGGATTAGTCGTTCTGAATGAGTCATTGCCTTAAAAACAATGACTTTTTTTCAAACAATAATAGCTTAGATCATTTTTCTCAATAAAAGCAATAAAATTAGACAAATTCAAATATAAAGGTTTAACCATCAATTTTATTAATCAAAGTGTTTAATGCGGTATAATTAGCAAAAGGAAAAAGAAAATAAACATAGAAAATTACATACGGCAGTCTATGCCAACAAAACGGTCATTGTCTTGACGATGCTTTAGACCTAAACGATCATGAGACGATCATAAAAAAATATCAAATGATCATGAGACAGTAGTGGTGCAAGGTGAATCAGATGTGACTGAAAGAGTTATCAGGTAAGAACTTAGTAATCTGAACATCTAATGCCATGGTCATAGATATTCATACTAACCTACTATTGTGTTATAGCAGTACAATGGACGTGGTGAAATCAAGTTAATAAACCAAAGATTTCAGACCTGATGTAGTATGGCACCGGAAAAAAAAAGAAAAAGAAAAAAGCCTAGTATATGTCCATAGAGGATAAAAGAGATTAACTTACTATCATGCTATAGCAGTGTAATGGACGTAGTGAAATGAAGTTAATAAACCAAAGATTTCGGACCTGATGTAGTATAGCACTGGACATAAATGATGAAAAAAAAACTAAGCTAAGAAACTAATAGATATTCATGGAGGACAAAAGAGATAAGCATCACGGAGTTGAAAGTTTACGTGTTGATTATATTAGGTGAGGCCCTAAACTTGTATTTGAATGTTGCTTTTATATTTTTAGAGAGGTTGTGGTTATGCATAAGATCTCGTTACTTCTGTGAGTCTTCCAATTACATAGTGGTCATATCTTACATAATCTTGGAGTCCTTGTTGTATTGTGCCACCGTGAACATTATTTTTCTATCTTCGGATGACTTCTCCCCGTTTGCTCTGGTTTTCTCGTAGCTTATAAAAAGATCTTGGATGTTCTCTGAACAAAATTTCTTTTGCATTAAATCCTAGATCAGCCATGTCGTGCAATTATTGATGGAGAGTTCGGCAACGACGGGCTAACGAAACTTCCTTTACGCATCAAGGGTCGAGTATGCCTTACGTTTGTTAGTCACGTGCCATGCAAGAGACGATTGCCTTTCGAGTTCTGTTACATGTACGACTTTGAGAGCTTGGCCTTTTGGTAGGATGTGTATCCTTGGCAGATAGGCATTTTCTGGTCTTTTCTTGCAGTGAGTATGTTTCTCTCACGTTTCAATATGCGTGCCGACACTTGGCGGCTTCTCGATTGCTAATATGGGCTTCGTTAGGCCAGATGTGAACAATAACAATCTATGTTCAATATAACAATTGTTTGTATAATGAATACTTCAAAACGTGAAAGTTTTGATCATCAAGCCACTCAACATGTGGAACCAAGTGGGTGCCACACACACAAGATTGTGAGTCATGAAAATGGAAAAAAGAATCAGGTTGCTAGGACACGTCTTAGTTATGACCTTGGAACCAACAATGTGGGTGGGCGAAGAATCACATGGCACCAATTTTCCACTGCCTTAAATTGGGTGATGAACTGTTCAACCGATTTACCAAGCAATTAGTGAAGTTTCGATAAATCGGTTATGGAGACCTCAGGCTTAGTTCAATAGAATTACATATGAAGTTTCTCATCCATCTCGAGAGCCAAGTCTAGATCGAGGTTGCAGGGAGGTTTTATGTACCAGGTAAAGGTCACTGGCGTTAGGGAGTGTTACCGAATAGCCTTAGTTTCAGGAAGTCACGGGTTGATACCTCACCACACTACATGGTGAACCGATTGATGTGCTCCACCGTTAATGTTTCACCCTCTTTAGAGAACAAGCTAAACTCAAAGAACCTAGATCTTTGGGTAGCTTGGAGTATTGATCTACCTACTCAAAGAGCGCTATGATGTCATTCCAAGCGAGCGACCATTCTAACTGCACAAGAGCCTTTGTGCTCCATGATTAATTAAAGGCGATAGGATAGGGAGTTGCCCCCTGGGCATCTTCACCCTTTGGTAGCCTTATTGAACAGTCAACACCATGGGAGGCTACCCCATGAGATTCTCGACCATTGGATAGTAATTATGTGATATCGACAGAATGGTCGGTTGCCCCTTGAGATTGTTAATGCCAGCATGGAATTGCCGCCGGGTATATGAAGATTTTAGTGGTTGGCAAATTCAAGGTGGCCATTTTGTTGGCTATTTCTGTCGCTTCTCCTTGTCATTGGTGGAGGTGGTATCAGTCTAGTTAACCCTTGTAAGGGGTTTAGTTGGCCGGTCTGCCTGTTGTTCCACAGGGGAACTGCCAACAGGTTGAATATTTATGAACGTCCAAAGGCTCTTAAAAAAAGTCTCAAGCGCTCTAGTAAACGACTATACTTGGGCCTTGTTGCCCTATACAATTTGTCAAAGATGTCCTTGTAAGTCGAGGATGTGATTCGCAACATCTCCAAGGGCAGATCATTGTGAAGAGGATCATGCACTCACGTCGACAAGTTCCAACTACTCTTCTTTGTCTTGTGGTTCCCTTATAACTTCAGGGAGAGAACTAACCTTTCTTACTCTGCCTGTCATCTTGTTTTATTAAGAAATATTAAGGATAGCACACCGTAATCCCACCGAGCGTGCCCAAAGATATTGTTATTCAATCAAACACGAGGCCACGCATGCTAACGAACAACCCGTATCTAGTCAAACATGTGCGTTTAAGATAATGACGAATGTGCTGAAGTCGTACTCGACTCAAGTTTGATTGAATGCTTGAGACCCCAGGCGTCAAATCATCCGTAGGATCAGACCTGTGAAGGTTGACCTGATTATCCAGTACCAATGTGTAATAATCGGGTGACTTAGAAGGGGAGTGTTAGTCATTTTGAATTGATTCTTTTTACCTTGAGTTAAGGACCTTTTCTTTCAATAGTGATCACGGGACTTTAGGTTTCTCAATAATATAACAATGGGGGGAAATAATTAAAAATAAAAGGGTTGATCGCTGGTTTTATTGATTTATGATGAAGTTCAACACAATCGGTGAGGAAATAAAATAAGCAGAGAAATAAAAAAAGATAAATACTTGTGATCGCTTGTATGAATAAACAATCAAGGTGGATGGTCAACGGGATGTGACTAGGGTGTGATCTTCCAAGTATGGACTCAGTTGATCGGGGATCCGATAATGGTAGGTCATGGATATTTACAATACTCCTAGGCACACTATAATGATGGTGTTGGACTTTAATGATCTAATCTACTTTAAACTCTGGACATTCTGCAGTGAAACTAGACAGAAGTGGAGAGATCCAAAGCTAAAACTGAGATATGACAAGAGCTGGACAAAAGTAGAGAGATCCAAAGCTAAAACTAAGATATGACAACATTGCGTTGTGAGATGTTGTGTGTGATGGTTCGGTTGGTGCCTCAAACTTTCCATCGTGTTCTCCTTATATAGATCGAGAGGTAGCAACTATATTGAGTTTTCTTGGTAGCATGGGATCCCCAAAGGTTATAGAAGATCGTATTCCAATCATACTCGAATTCCTCGTCATGTCCCTTGATTCCTTTCGATCTTGGAAGGAATCGGCTTCTCAATCCTCTATAATTGTCGTGAAAGCATTGGTTGTCTCTAGGAATTTTTTAATTTTGGTATGATTATGTGAGACGGCCTTGTCAAGTGTATCTAGATTGCAATAGACTTCCTATCTTGACATGTGTTTATAAGCTTGTCAAGCATGTTACTTCGACTGCATGTATTGCTCATGCGAGGGCCATATGTCCTTCGCTGTAGTGTTTCAATTGTAAGCATCTGTACGATTATGCGTCGTTCTGCTCTTAGAGAGTGACATGTTGTCAAAGGATATGGGGTGAAAGATCTCATTGAGGCATGAGTAGGATTTTATCTATCATTTGTACATAGTGCCGATATGTGGTGGCATTTCATTGGTCCACATGGACTCACTGGGACGTGTAAACAAAAGGGAGAAAACAATATCACTTCATCCAAAACTTTTACAGATAATTAATGGTCAATCACGACTCGTTAATGGTCAGTCACAACTATTTCTTATGTTATGGTCTATATGAGAATGGGACCTACTTCTTCCTTAGGCTCATGGCTAAAAATGATACGGAGAAGCGAATGGACCACATGGATATGGAATAAATATGTCAAGGTGAACAATAAAGGCTGCACTGTCATAGGTGAGGTGGGGACCGCACCAAATTCGCTACACATCTACTATCCATCTGATCAAACGGTTGGGCTTGAGATCCTCATGTGGTAAATTGATCGACATGATTGTTTTTACCATGGTGACAGGCTTCATAAGGACAATGCATCATGAGCGCGATTACCTGTCTCTAGGAATATACTCGGAGCAGAACCTGGTCAAGCTCTTTGGGCTATCTACTTTACCACACTATTTATCCATTTTTATATATCATTTTTTTGTATGAACCCAAAATGAGGTAGATCCGAAGATCAAATGGTCGATACTATAGTCGATAATGGAAAGCAAGATGGATGGACAAATGAACATACTGGTGAACCCAAAACGAGGTAGATCCAAAGATCAAATGGTCTACACCATAGTTAACAGTGGAGAATATGTTGAATGGAAAATAAACATATTGGTGTTGTACCATATTACTAACCGATATTGGAGGAAGCAATCTAGAGGAGGACACATGTCATTGGAGCATGTTAGGGAAGCGATCAAGTGAAGTTTGCAACCAAAAGGAAGCGGCCGAGAGAGGTTTGTAGCTAAGGTAGTGATCGAGTGGAATACGGTCGTGTGAAGTTTACAAGCGGTTATATGACAGGTGGCAAGGGGAGAAGAAGGATCTGAAAGGCATTAGTGTTAAACGGTTGTTGTAACTGCCAAACGTGGGAGAGTAGAGAACTAGTTAGAAGAGGATGGGTGGCATTATAGGAGAGTGGAATAGGTCTCACAAGCATTTACCAAGACAGGTAGTAAGATGAGTGATGCCAAGGCAGTTAATGTATCTGCTAAACGTGGAGAGTATCTGTAATCCCTATATTGCGGCATTAAAAATACCATACAATGCATCGAAGATGGGGATCGAGAGGATTAACTGAAATTCATTTCTGGTAGAGAAATCGTGTTTAAAATCCGATTGTTGGGATTTTTTACATCTTACACCTTAAGAGAAGCACCAATATAGGAATAACCGCTTCAACGTGTGTAAACTGAGACCAGGCCTTGTTTATATATTTACTAAGGGTGAGGAGTTTATAACCCATTGAAACTCCTCATTTTTAGGCTCCACGAGAATTGAGGATTCCTAGTCTATCTAAAACACTGTGCGTATAACATAATTATAGCACTCCACTCCTTATGCGATTTTAGATCAATCACATCCTTAGTGAGGTCCACTGATATACCCGATCATCAAATCCAACCCTTAGGTAGATCTAGACCACTGATCAATTAGGCCCACCATATAAAAATTCTTACATTCTCCCACTTGGGCTACATTGATCAATGTCCAAAGTTTATTTTTAAAAATATTTTGAAAAACATGTTTTATAATTTATTTTTTTAGAAGAAAACATCTAAATGGTTAGCCAATATAATTGTCGGATAATACGGGCAACACTATTACAATCTGCTCCATCATGACTACTAGTGTTGGATCGCGGTAGCCATCACAACATTTGATTTGGGCAAAGTGGGACTAAGCACAATTACAAATACCACTAGCCTTAACGACAAAAAAAAAAAAAAAAAAACTAAGAAGTGTGGTATAAGGATTACACACGTAGCGTGATCATATGTGCCTATCCTCAAGAGGTCTTGAAGCTTTTACATGTCTACAACAAGACAAAACTTTAGTTCTACTTACTAAAAACTACACGTGCATGAAGAAAAGTACAAATTAATTTTATATTAAAATCCTCAAAACTGTATAAATGAGATTTATTTAATGTTTATGAAAATAAAACACGATCAACTCCCACTAACTAAACACATTTATGGGATTGATGACTCCCATGGATGTCACATGTTCCTGAAATGGCATGATATGAAGAGTTTTAGTGAGCAGATTCGCAATCATCTACTTAGTGCTGATGAACTCACAAAAAACTAGATGATTCCGAACTCTTTTCTTCACAACAAGGTGCTCGGTGTTGATACCCTCAACCTGGATGAATAATTATTATTGCTTAGGAAGGAAACTGCAGCTGAGTTATCATAAAAGATATATCCTAATAAACCTAAATAATAGGCAAATTTATCATAAATTTAATTGATCGAAGCCTTTAATTGAATTGCACGGGATGAAGATGGGCCCAACCATTCAATCCTAGCGAGAATTGGTCACATCATCATCACTCCTCATATGGGAGGTAGTTATGACATGTAAATGACTCTCCTAAATATGGAGTTAAGCTGTGAAACATGTATCTTGATTAACTTTTTGTACGTTTCATTTTCAATGTCGGCATACCCGGAGCGGACCGAATCGGCAAGTTTCAATCGGTTGCCTTATTTTAATACTGTAACTGTAACAACCCGAAATTTTGGCACCCGAGTACGGAGACTCTGATCCCGAGTTCCCGAGTGTTAACTAAATAAAATGCTATTTTAGGAATGCCACACGTGGAAAATGCACCCACGTATGTCCTCAATCAGATTTATATTCATTCCATTCACAAATAATCAGAGTAACGCATTTCAATCAGCGGATCATAAGCAAAGCGGAGGTAACTAAATTTAAAAATATAGGGCTAACACCCTAGATGAACAATTCAATCGCAGTGTAAGCCCATATGAGAATTATACGAATCATAATAGATGTAATAGGAAGGAAAAATACAACTACCAAGAGGGACGAAGCTAGAAGACTACTAAGGCGCCCGTGCGCGCCACCAACTGGTCCTATTCTTGAGACATCTGCATATGTCAAATAGAAGATGTCAAAACGCCAACATAGTGAAGAAATAACCCCAAGGTTAGACTCGGATATTTAAATTATAAACAAGTTTATAAAAGTATATTATTCTTAAGCGTGTTGTCAAATCAATCAAGTTTAGGTAATGTCCACATACAAATCATACATCATCCTAGGCTAGTTGATTAAATGCATGGATGTCATGATTCTGCACACAATGCATGTCCCGGGCAAGCCCTGGCCCGACCAACTGGTATCAGAATCCACAGTCCACCTGTCTAGCAGGTCGTAAGTCGTGACTGAGTACACAGCCCGGATGACACAGAGAAATGACATGAGGTGCTCAAGATAGCGCTGGCACCACATCAAGCAACCAGGCTACACGAGTCCCCCTCAAATACAATGTCATGTATGCATGATTAATTAGAGTATTTATTAGTCCAATTCATCCAGCAAATTGGTGAAGCCAGAATACCACATCGTAGCGTAAAGTCTAACCGGGACTATCTGGCTCCCTGTGATGCGTAACCAATTATCGCCAGTAACCCCTCGATCCAAAGTTGAGTTATCCTACCATGAAAGCCTGGTTCGACCGTGACTCGTCAGCCACGACCAAATCAAAGCGGAAGGTCTCATATCCCAAATATCAAATACGATTAATTTATTCAGAGGTGGGGGCGTTTCACTCGGAATTATCCCAATGCACGCCCGGGTCGTTCGAATGGTGCACAGGCACGCAAACATCGGCCAAGATCACATTTGTCACAACGGCCATTCGAACAACAATCGGTCACCCCTGTCAATGCTCACTGGTCACTACGGGGAGGCACCACCCCAGCGTAGGCCGACAGCTCAAACATGGTGTCCCATACCACCATGCCTGGCTCATGAGACTTGGTGGATCGAGTCGCGATATGGTTTTAAGTGGACTATTCACAGTGGGAATGATGGTATTCTAGATTCCATAGGATGTGATTCAAGAATGAAATACAAAAATGATTAACTCTGAATTGGGCTTATTCGATGGACCCAAGTGGACGACGACAAACCAACAATGGTCACTATCGGTCGACCGTGTCCTGCTTGGTCGATCGAATAAGTCCCTGACTGCCAACCCAGTGGTAGGCAGTACACTATATCAACGGTTTTCAGAACTTAATCCAAAGCAACGGATACCTTATTATAATAGTAATTTAGGTTATTAAATACCTAATCATAAACATATCTAAGCACCTGGCCCGACCGACTAGCCCGACCGATCCAAAGGACCCGGATGACATAGCCCGGATGACACAGGGCGCCACATATATCCACAAGCATAGATATATTACAATATTGTAAATTTATATCATTCAGGCATTTCATCGAGCATGTTATCAATCAAACAACCATAGAGGCATTCATCGAACATGTTATGCACACATCAACAATTAACGTATAAATTCAACCAATCATTAATTATGATTTGTCGAGAATAAGCTTGAGGGTAGATCTTCACCTTGGAATCGAAATTACTCGATTCGGATGAGGCCGGAGCGATCCAAATACGGTCCGAACGCCGAAAATTGGGGAATACCTCAATTACCTACAATGAATCACAAATCTAGTGTTAATCAATTAAGGTTTAATCTAATTAAGTGTTTAATTAGGGTTTAGGGTTTTGGTATCTCGAATTTGGAAAAATCCCAAATCGATTCAACGAATCGGGGCCCAAATTCGGTGCACCGTCGGAATCCCAACGGAGTCGAGCTTGCTTACGTCTTCTACAAAGCGTGGGCCACACCCAGTCGATGACCGGGATCCCAAATCCTAGCAAGAGGAACCCTAGGGTTAGGGTTCCGTCGGAAACAAATAGGGGTTTTTAACCCTAATGGTCAAAAAATGAAGAAAATGGAAGGAAGAGGAAAAGAACAGGTAGCTGAACACCTTACCTAGCATGAGGAGGAGAATCCGACCAAAAGCCACCGGATTTTGGCTGGAGAAACGCAAGAATGGAGGTGGAGGCCGGAGAGAGCTCGGAAATCCGAGATTTCCACGGTTGGAGGAGGATTTGAGGAAGAAAGGAGGTTCGAGAAGGGAGGAAGAGAGCTAGGAGGGCTTAGGAGCAAAGGGGAGAAGAAGATGAAGGAGAGAAATGAGAGAAAGAGAGAAAGAAATGAGAAAGAGAGAGAGAGAATGGGGTTTGAAACCCCCCTTTTAAATCCGTCCAGCCACGACCGGTCGGCCGGATCCCGCTGTCCACCCATTTTTTCCTTCAAATGAGGCAGCACAACCGGTCGGCCGGTCGCCTAACCGGTCGGCCGGTCGTCCCTTGGCCATTTTCTCTGAAAATTTCAGATTTCTTCCCTGCACAGTGAGTTCCCACACAGTTCAGGCTACTTGTCAGCCTTATTTACAAAATAACATTTAAGTAAATGTCATGTTTAATTTATGTTTCCATTTACTTTAAGTTATTTATGTAAATAAGGAAGTATTGGATTCAATAAAAAATACTAGAAAATTGAAATCTCAATAATAAAGATTTTGATTTTTTCCTCAAAGTACAAATTGTAACTTTTTGGCATTTCCAAAACATAGCGCCTTTTAAAAGAGAGGGTTTTTGCCAAATCTAAACCGTTCAAAAAATCTGAAATACCTCAAATAGGTTAAGACACCAAGGTCCGGTAAAATATTCATGATGGTCTCGTCGATCTACGTGTGGATTAATAATTCAGGGTTCTTTACTTAGTCTCTACAGACAGCGACATACCCGAGTCAACCCAATCATTGGAAAACTCTTCCGAACCATGTGATCTTCCAACTCCTAAACTAATTCCATCATTTTTTTGGTAAAAAACATTCATTTTAGTCCCCAATACATGTGAACACACGTGTGGGTACGTCTATAACCGACACACCGAAGGTAATGCTCAAGGACTTCCAATTTCCAAGTTAGTGAAAATCTGGGGCGTTACAGTAACGACCCAAGATCTGTATTCCAGTGACCAAGTCGGCGCTACAATTCTAACGTCACACGGCACGTCCCGTTAGGACGGCCGGATTAAAAGATGTGCGCCTTGTCAAGAATCATATATGTGTGTACGTAACATGAGGCCAACATGATATGAAAATATCAAATATAGTAATACATCACTTTCAAACCAAATCTAACATATTAATAACCATTACTAACCCCGTACCCCTCTCCTACTAAAGCCACCCCCCTCCTACACCTTATCCCCCTCATTTTCAACGCCATTAATACCCTCTATCCCGTATCCTCCTCTGTTCATCCCACCATCCACACTTACCAACGTAGGAAGAAAAGAAAGAAAGAAGAAAAAAAAAAAGATAAGAGAGATTTGAGAGGGAGTGAGTGAGAGGTTGAGAGAGAGTGAGTGAGAGGTTAGATGAGATTAGGGATAAGGGGAGGTGATTTCGACCACTTGTGTGCATTTCATCTCCAATTTAACCATTAAGGTGACTGCACGGGTCATTTACCTCCGGGCCCATCAAAATGTTCCACATCTTGGCTTATATGTTGATATCTATGCAATATTTTTATTTTATTGAAAGGTGAGATCCACCTAACCACGCTGTCCAATGTGGCCAACGTGTGGTCCACCTTGACGTACGATTTAATTCATGCACACAGGTCAGGTCGGACGCTTAAAGGTCCAACCAAGGTCGGACGCAATCCGCATCCCAACGAGGCTGTGGGACCCGTTGTGCAACGAGGCTGTGGGACGTGGGACCCACGGTGATGTATACGCTGTATCCAAACCATCCAATCACTTGGACAGACCGTCTTATGCCTTGACCTAAAGATGAGACAGATCCAAGTTTCAAGTGGACAAATGATGAGAAATAGTGTTGATGTCCACTGTTAAAACCTTTCCAGGGCCATCATAATGTTTATTTTCAGTCAAAACTGACTGTTTCCTGGTCTATTTGGGCTTTCCATGATCTGGACAACCTCATGAACGGATTGGATCGTCCAAATGTGGCCCCACCTAGCTGGTATTTCAAAAATATTAATAAAAAAATATATACATGAACTGACACTGGACATCAAACGTCCATAGGATGAGCATCCGTGGGAAGCGGATGGCCTCTTGGGCAAGACCAGCATGAGTGTCTTTCATCCACACCATCCATCCCCTTTCCCATATCATTTTAGGGCCTGAGCCTAAAATGGAGACAGATCTACATCTCAGGTGGATCACACGACAGTAGCCAGTGGGGATGGTGACGTCCACCATTGAAAACTCCTTATGCCCCCCACCAGGTTGCACTAAGGTATGACCAGGGCAGACTATGTGAAGATGTGAACCAATGAAGAGGCTCGAAGTAGGGTTTCTGCTTGGAAGCCCACAGAGGATCTGACTCCATCAAGATATACGTGAACGTATGAATAGGTTGACGACAAATAAACATCACTATTGGTGGGGTATTCCCCTACTGTGTGTGCGCCACGATGCCCGTGCCACGTCTCGCCCGACGATATTCCTGGAGACAGACACTGCAGGCAATCAACGTGCACGCTTCACCCTCTAGCGTGTCCTCTGGAGAGACGGCTGGATTCCGATGCCACACGTGTCAGAGATCCTGTCCATTTATCAAGTAGGGAACACAGTGCACATGCCATGGGCCTTGGTCCGCTGATCAGAAAGGTAAAAACATGCATGACAAAAAATGGGCGGTTAGAATAAAAGACATTGGTGGCTCGGTTGATGAATGGACCGGATCACTGACACGTGGACTTTGTACGGACTGATCTCTGACATGTATTCCGCACCTAGGGGCGCGGATTGCGAGAGGCTTTCGCAGGCGTCCCCTGTGAGGGAATCTGGGTGGGGGCGCACCGTGAGGTTTGTGAGAAATCTACGCCGTCCAACCGTTTTGTGAGATCATTTTTAGGCGTTCGCGATCAAAATCGAACGGGATCCAAGAGTTAAGTGGGAAGCACAGGAATCTCCGGCCAAGGAATCTGGGTGCGGCCCACTTGAGTTTTGGATACCGTTAATTTTTGGTCGCAACGCCTAAAATGATCTCACAAAACGGTTGGACGGCGTAGATTTCTCACAAACATCACGGTGGGCCCCACCTACATTCTGAACGCAGTAGATGCCTGCAAAAGGCTTTCGCAGGCAATCCGCGTCCGCACCGGGGCCGCTCTCTTAATCATGACTCTTTTCCGTACTGGGAAGCACAGCTGGATAAGGATCACTCACAGAGTTGCGCTCGTATGGTTCCAGTACCACCGCAAGTTGAGGTTGTACCGGGATTCTTCGGTGGGCCATGTTAACTGCACATCTCATCCAGACCATCCATTTTATTTATCCTTCTTTGTTAGACCATATTTAAAAATATCAATACGAGAAAAAATTCATGTGGGCCACGCCACAAGGAGCAGTTGGGACGTGTACCTTAACCAATAAAAAGCTTTTCCACTGTTAATGGGGCCCACCTTGTGCCAATATGCCATTTAATCCGTTCATCATCTGCTAAGAAAAAGGTCCACCACAAAATCATACCATTAAAAAATCCATGTGGTTCACACCACATTAATTTATAAGTCACAGGCATGATTTGATATCGTTCCTGCATTGCTGCCTATGTAATTTCTAGATCGGAATGGACTCTGATCTGATGGTCTCTACGTTGAGCATGAGGGGTAGAACACATTGGACGGGTCGGATCGGATTAAAAAAAATAAATAAATAAATAAAGTACGCCTCACAGAAGCCCTCGATACCACCATATGACCGTTCTCCACAGAAAATAAACAGCCAATCTAGTTTTGCCATTTGTCAATGAAAATGGGTAAAGAATCACAGACGACGACTGATAACGGCAAGATCAGTTCTGGAGCACCGGGCGGACGTGACTCCTCATTCAAATACCTTTAAATCTGAATTATTTGATACTCCCGCTGCGGACGACACTTGATACGCAGGCACTTTATTATCCCGAATTAGCTAAATTGTGGAACCCACTGTCTTTAAGTAACATTGCAAAGATAGAGTCTGTTGAGAATCCTAATCACTGATTCGTGGTCACTTGTTTTTCAAAATAAGACCATTTGATACTTCTAATTTTTTGCCGTCCAATAGATTTCTAGCAATCTAATATTAAGATAACTAATATAAGATCAATTTTTTAGTTCATGCTACATCTAAACTTGTTCCCATTATTTTGGACGGTTTATTTTGAATTATTTATGTAAAAATAAGCAGTCTCTGGTGATTTATATATGCCCGTGTATTATCTATCACACTCTATGGGAGTATCGAAGTATTTCTCTAATTTGGAATTCAAAAACAGCTTTAGCCGCGCTTGTTTGAAATTCAAATATTACTCCTCGGGAGCATTGAAAATCTTATCCGTTGACAATACGGTATCCGTGATGGGACCCCACACTTACAGACGAGGGACGGTTGCGCATCCCTCATTATTGTGGATTTGGACGTATTAAATGGTTAATGGGTCCATGGGAAATGTGGGAATGGGACGCGGATTGCATCCTCATCCATCAAAGGGCCCACCGTGATGTATCTATGTCCATGTTGTTCATCCCTTTTTTAAAGATCATTTTAAGCTAGGAAGATCATTTTAAGCTATGATACCAACAATGAGCCAGAGCCCAGGTTGGCCACACCAAATAGTGAGCTTGCTAGCATTAATTGCACAGAAGCATTAAATGCAAGAGTCATTTTTGGTGTGGCTCATCCGTGCATTGGATCTGACTTATTCTTGATATCATGGCTTAAAATGATCTTTAAAAAAATGAAGGGCCAATGTGGGCAACCAGATACATCAGGGTGGCCCCTTCATGGATCAATATTGATGTTTTGCCTTTATATTAAGGAAGGATGCAATCCGCATACGTGGGAATGGGGGTTCATGGGCCACCATGACTTATGGGTTTTACCCCCATAGCCCATCCATTTTTCGTATACCTAAAAGGTATGTTTTTAAAAATTAAGCAAGGTGAAAATCTTGAGCTTGAGTTCCCTCGTACGCCACCTCCTTAAGATTTTTCCGTTGTGTATGGGTAAGAGGGCTTGCACGTGTCTCAAAAACCTTTCAGTTTGCATGTACCTTGAGAACCTTGAAAGGTGCTCTCTTTTGAGACCCAATTAAGAACTTAGTAAGTTACTTTAAAAAAATAAGAATAAATAAATAAAGCAAGCTCAATGCTTAAGTAAACCACATCATAAGAAGTTGCAGCTACAAGGAACTAACTGTTGAATCCTTTCTAGGAGCCATGATTATTTTTAGATGGTGGAGTTTTATGATAATGTAGTATAAAACTCTTGTCATTATTTTTCATTAGCAATCAGAGAAACTAAGCTGTCAAATCATAATAAACACCCACACATTTGAAATAATGGTAAACTAAGTAAAGATAACTTTGTTTCAACACCCAAGTCCTAGTATGATTCCCAAGATGGGGGTGGCTAAAATTAAAGTGTCATTAACCATGTGGGTGTGTGTACTAACAATGGAATGTGTGCTCTAACCTAAAACATAAAAATCATAGCAATAATGCTCGCTAACTTGATGGGAGAGGTGTATTGACATCGTATGGTTTTGTTAGCCCACGATGATATATGTGTTATATTCACACCGTCCATCAATCTTATGAGATCATTTTATAAAAAGAGAAAAAAAAAAATGAGCCACATCCAAAATATAAATGGACCTTGCCAGAGAAGCAATCGAGATTGAACGTCTACCATTAAAAGCTTCTTGGGACCTACAAAAGTGTCAGATGAAGTTGATATTTGGATTCATGTCCTAAAATGACATTGCACAATGGATAAACAGTGTGGATATAACACATTAGATATATAAATTATATCCACTTGTATCTAATCATGTGAGAACATTGCATGCATATAAACAAATTAAAGGTCCTTGAGCGGTATTGGTCTTACATATGACTTTATTTCATACTACTTTGTTTTGGTGATAACCATTACCCATTTATAGTGGACCACACTACATTACGGTGGAAATCCACCATCCAAACACACCCTACGAGCTTGAAGGTAAATGATTGTAAATTGTGGTGAATAGTAGTAAAAAAGTAATGACTCTTCAAAGAAAAATTCTACAGTTGAAAAGACGCTCAATTTTACCTAAAATATGTGCATCTTTTAGTGACTTTGCAAACCAAAACCTCATTGGCCTCACCATAATGCATATGTCATATATATGTCGTTTATTCATCTTTTCAAATCATTTTAGGGTATAAGCCCAAAAATGAGGTAGATCCAAATATTAAGTGGACCACACCAGAGATGACACTAGGTTCAATGGTAGACATAACTATTCTCATTGTGGGCTACTTGAGTTATGGATCTACCTATTTTTTTGGCTCATGCCCTAAAATGATTTTAAAAAATGAACGGACGACGTGAATATTTGGTGTGGTCCACTTAATCTTTGAATCTACATCATCTTTGAGCTCATACTTTAAAATGATTTGAAAAAATGAATGGATGCATGGATTTAACACATACATTATGGTGGGGCCATAAGATTTTAATATAGAGCAAGGTACCAGTGTGAGATTTTTCAGATGGTGTGAATTTCAAAGGAAATAAAGAGGTGAATAATTATTGCTTATGTTGTACTTCGTTTTTATAGAGCAATGTCAAAAGTAGTCAAAAGCAGGATGCATGTCACTGCATACAACTACTAGAAAAGTGGCTGATTGAAGTTTTCAGCTCAGAAACAGCGCCCGATTGCATTTTCAACAAAGGAGAAGCGATCGATTGCGGTTTGCAAGTGGCTGAGTGAAGTTTTCAACAAAAAAATGCGACTGATTGCAGTTTATTGTACATAGAATGTGGTCGATTGTGGTTTCTAATAGCTATTGGAATAACCAATCAGGAAACGGCATGTGCGCTGGTGATATAAAGAGCGACCAATGTTATTGATATAAAGAATGGGTGGGTGGAGTGATACCAGGTGCAGCCGAGTGGTGGGATGAGCGAATCCTTATAAGTAGTTATAAGACATGTGTCCAGATAGGATAGAAGTCCTGAAGAGTATGCAAATACCGGGACGCATAAAAGGAAAAAAAAAAAGAAAAAAAAAGAAGGAAGCCTCTTAAAGGTAATGTGTTGAAACGGTTACAATAACTAAAAAAAAAAAAACGCGGAGTCTGTAAAAGTAGAGGGAGATTAACCAGCATGTGGTCTAGCACCAAATCAAATCAAACTATCTCTCAATTATCAAGTTCATTAGCATTTTGCTATTTATATTCCGTAGTTTAATCAGCGTAATCAATTTCATTTTCATATTCATTAGTGTAATTTTGTTTTTCACATTTCGTAACAGTAAATCTGTAATCGTTCTCCAATAGCTTGGTAATCCTAGTTGTACTCAAAGTCTACGTTCACACACTGGACTCATTTTAATGAAGTATCCTACACGGAGAGGAGATTTACAACACATTTTACACGACTGACTGTAAGTGTCCATTTTTACTTTATTTTAATTAGTTTCGTATTGAAAGTCATTTCAAACGGAAGACAAATGATTAACTTATTATTGGAGGACAAACCCTTTTTTTTTTCTTTTTTTTTTAACACACGCACCCTACACCCACCCACCCATGCACGCACTCACGTCACGCCGTAGTGAAACTCCTTGGAGTCTACCACCGAGGCAAGGATAAAATCCCTTGGCGGACAAATCCTACCATCCAAATATTACATGATTTTTGTCAAACAATTATGCCACTGGCTAAATAGGCTATGGATCTTCACAAATCTCAATTACACTCTCTATGGATTATGGTATATTTGCCTATCTTGACAAGGGTGAAAGTCATCCAAGTTTGGATCGAAGGATGCAATCGATTTTAGCACACTCACAATCACTTCACACGTGATTTACCCCAATTTGCTACCGTTTACTTCTCATCAAACACGGCCTAAAACATGTTTGAAAATTGAGAAATTTCTGACTGTAAACTTCTCTTTTGACCATTATTTCCAACTAAACCTCCAATAGTTTTGTTCCCCAAAGTAAACTTTTATTATTTTTTTGACTAAATTGCCCTTGTTCATTTCGAAATTCATCGCGATCTCGTTGAATTGATCTCGTCGAAATTCAACGAGACACATAATTTTCATCTCATCTTCATCTTCGTTCATATATCTTCAATTTTCAACGGTTATTATGGCTCCTCTGTCCAAGAGGCTACGAAAAGGTATGTTTTTTTTTTCTCATTTGATTTTTAGTTAAATTTTTATGTTGGAATGTTTTAGGAATGTCTGGGGGTGATTTTCGTTTTAAGATTGTTCGTTTGAATATTTAGGGGTAATTTTCATTTTAAATTTGTTCGTTAACTTTGGGATATAAAGTGTTTGTAGAAATGCCAATGTAACCTTGAAATGTTTGAAATGGAAATATTATGGCTTGATTAACCATACAAAGTGTTTGTAGAAATGCCAATGTAACCTTGAAATGTTGAAATGAGAATATTATGACTCAATTAACCATACAAGGTATTTGTAGAAATGCCAATGTTACCTTGAAATGTTGAGAATGCAGGTGTTCTTTGAATGACAATGCAACGCGATCACATCATTGAGATTAAACGAGCACATATAAAAGTGAACGAGATCTCGTAGAGAGCTCGTTAAAATTGAACGCGAGCACGTTGAATTTGAACGCGATCGCGTTGAGTCTCTACATGCACAGTGACATTTCAAGGAGATCGCGTTCAATTTCAACGTAATTGCGTTGAAATGCAATGAGATTACTTTGAAATTGAAGGAGATTATCTTATTGAAAGTGAACGGGATCTCGTTGAAATTCAACGAGCACAAATATAATTCAACGCGATCTCGTTGAAATTCACTGCGATCGCGTTGAAATTCACCACGATCTTGTTAAATTTCAAAGAGCACAGTGGTAAATTTCAACGAGATCTCGTAGAATTATATCTGTGCTCATTGAATTTCAACGAAATCTCGTTCAATTTCAACAAGCACATATATAATTTAACGAGCACATTGTAAAATTCAAAGAGCACAATGTAAAATTCAAAGAGCAAAGTAATTCAAAGAGCACAGCTATCACGAATCTTTGAATGTCCTAACATTTACACCGTACTCTTTGAAATATCAATATGCTTGTTGAAATTCAACGAGATTGATTATTGCAAAAACACATTGCGATAAAACAAAGATCCTACTTGATTATTAAAAAAAAAAACGCATTTGTTGAGAAAAAAATTTCACATTCTTTGTTCTTACTTAGTCCACACTACAATCCCGTTTTCAATGAAACACGAGTTGAAAAAATAAAAAATAGTGTTCTGAAGTTTTAAAATCGATTTCAAAACTAAAGAGATGATGTTTTTTTTACTATACATGAGAGAAAAAAATGAGTTTTAAATATAGAAGATGAGAAAAACGAAAAAAAATATTTTTTTTAGAGAAGGAATAAATACTAACAACAGGGATATTTCAGTTTGAAAATATCCCATTCAATTTCTAACATTTTTGCATAATTCCAAAACGATAGTGACCTACAACACACTTGCATATACACCAGGTTGAAGTGCACGCCAAAGTAAAAGTACACCGGGGTCGAAGTGCACGCCAAAGTAAAAGTACAGTGCATTGGGTTGAAGTCGGTTTCTTTTTATTCACATAGTACAGGTTTAGGTGCACTCGAGAGTACAGTACTGTCTCATCATTTCGTTCTGTAAATAAAGCGGCTCCTAGGATGCTGCGCCGTTCCACTATTCATTTTGCACTCGTCGGAGAAGAGGCACTTATTTTCTCCTGTCCTTTCCACCGCTTTTCTTTCCTCTCACTCTCATCCCTTCGTTCTTCCACTGCCTCGACCTTCTCCTCTCATTCTCATATCTCATATTCTTATATTTTCATTTTCATTTTCATTTGGTTATTCAATCTTCGCACTGTTATGGATCTTTCTTTTTTTTTTTTTTTTTTCTTTCTTTTTCTTTTCTTTGTTTTTTTCGTAAATCTCTTTTGATCTTTGGTTCCTCTCGAGTGATTGTTAGTCGATGATGAACCTGCATTGATCATGGTAATCTTCTCTTCTTCTCTTCCTTCTTTTTTCTCCTCCTTTCTTTCATGCCTTTCTCCTGTGGATTGATGGTTGGTTTTTTGTTTGCCGCTGGATAAAAAATCTTTCCCCCCAACTTATTATTAATATTATTTTTGTATAAAACGATTTTTTTTAACAATAAAACGCGTCTTTTGGTTGATCTTCTAAAATACACGGTGGTCTAACCATTAATGCTTAAATGGGGGTTTTTTTTTTTTTCTAAGTAATATGAGTATTTTTCTAATCATGGATGGAAAGGTTTTTTGACGAAATCAGATACTTGTTTTAGTGTAGGAAAATGTACATATTTGCTGAAAAAGTATGCACTAGGAAGCAAAAATGGTGTTTTTCAGTAGTGCCAAATATGAGTACTGTAGATTTCGTCGCATCGAAGTGCCCCTTTTGCATATTTTTCATTGTCATCTTTTTTTTCATACCCAGAGATGAAATTCGAAATTTCGTAATGGAGAATGAAACTTTTTTGTTACATTTTTATAGTGTCATCTTCAATTCATGATGATGATGATAATCATCTATGCTTTTTTTCCAACTAATTTGGGTTGGCTATATGAATGCTGTCCACCATCCCACTCAATCAAGGGCCATAATTTTAATTAGATCATAGGTCATCAAGTCTTTTCTTATTTCCTACCACCCAAGTCTATGAATTCGGCATTGTTAGCAAGTGGTTGTGGAGATTTGGATTGTAAGATTGTCGTTTACAACAAGAAGTAATGCTAGAAAGTATGGTGTTAAGGACAAGGGTGGCGGGCAGATTTTTTATCCTTACATAGGGCATTAGTGTTGTTGAATGTGTTTGCTAAGGTGGCGACCAAGTTTGAGGGGATCGACTTCTCACGAGGAGATGGAAAGAGTGGTTTGGTCTCCTCCATGCTGGAGGAACTTGATGGATGGCTAAGTGGACGACTTCATTAGACTCTTGGAACGCCTCCACAATTGTTAACCTAGATTAGGGAAATCTTTGTTTAGGATATTTTCTTTTTATGTTTGGAAGGGTATCTGTTGAGCTCTCAACCTGATCTCCATAATGTAATCTCTTGTGGTTTTACATGGTGTACTCGTACTTCCGATTCGGGACTGTTGATCCGTACACACCCATTACTCTTCTCATTTCATCCCATCTCAATTGTCATTTATCGTTTCTAAGCCCCTTCAGATTCACAACTATCACCCATCATTGTTAACACAACGCTCACCTCATAAAGCCACGTCGCCAGTTTTTGGAGCTTGAGTTGCAGCCACCGCCGGAAATCCATCTCCCTACAGTTTTCATTGTTGCATTTGCAACCGCCACCATTGTCTCCTTGAAGCCTACCAACAGTGATCCCACCTTCGCAACCCATTGCATCACCTCATCTGACTATTTCAAACTCACTCAGCACCATCGTCATTGTTTTCATCTTCTTTGGAGTCATTGCAACCTCATCCTCTTCAGATATGAAACCCACCAAATTAGATATGAAAACCCACTGCCATCATTTTACAGATGTGAGATTGGTCTCTGTTACTGATCTATTTCTTTTTCGAAGTTTACATTTATTGTTGGGTTTTTTAGATTTTGTGCTTCGTTAGCGTCACTATTGTCGAGAATGTGACCATCGTCGTTGTTGGATTTGCCATTGCCTTCTTCGAGAACCCATCTTTGTTTGTGTGAACTCATCATCACAACCCCAACTCCAAACCCATCAACTACTGTCACATCCTGTGTACCCCAAAACACCCATCTTCGATTTGGGCCTTTGATCCTCACAGTTGTCAGCCTGATTGGCCTACGTCTCTCTCTGCCATCTTCGAAATCTCCAATTTCCTCATCCCCAGCATCTACATTGTTGTTTGAACTCATGATTGTTTGTACGCACTACCATCGCAGACCCTGTCAAGTTCATCATGGTAACCTCCACTACATCTCCATTAGACCATTGCCCTCTTCGTTTCTCTCTCAATCTTGATTGTTGCTGGCCACCGTTCTATTGCCGCCGCTGGTCCCCATTGCTAGATTTCAAAACCGTTGCTTGTTTGCACCAACTAGCACCATTGCTTACTGCTGCCGCGACTGGACCTGTTGTCTATAGCTTGTTATAGTAGCCCCTATTGTACGTCTCGACTAGTGTTTTGATTCATAGCGTTGCTACTATAGCGTAGCTACGGCATGACATAGTGTTAGTAGTGTAGCTACAGCATGGCATAAGGTTAGTTGCGTAGCTACAACATGGCATAGTGTTAGCAAATAACACAATTCCCCTATAGCCAAGGTGTCCCGTAGCGGTATCGGTGGGCGTAACGGTGCCCACCGTTTTCGATACGGATACGGGCTGTATCGGCCGATACGCCCCCCTTAACGGTCTAAATTTTTTTTTTTTTTGCAAAAAATTCTAAAAAAATATAGATTAAATCCAGAAAATTCCAAACATCCCAAATATGCATTCATTTATAATTTTGAACATGTTTATGGTGGTGAAGCGATCTACACTTTGGTGAAAAAGCTGTATCGGGCTGTCTGATGAATTTATGAAGCTGATAACTTGGAATTAACTGCAAAAAGTGGTGCGTTGATCTCAACTAGATGTTTGTGGGCCCCACTATAGTGTATGTGTGATATCCATACTGTGCATCCATTTGGCGAGATCACTTTATATCACGACAACAAAAACTGTCAACGATCCAATGCTCAAGTGGTCCACACCACAGAAAGTAGTATGGACAATGATTCCCACCGTTGAAACCATCCTAAGGCCCACCACGGTTTTTACTTGTCATCCATCCTGTTCATAAGGCCACACAGTCATGGATGAAGGAAAAAAGAAAAAAAATCAAATTATCCGAAACTTCTTTGGTCCCTGAGAAGTTTCAATGGTACATGTTCAATCCCTTTTGTTTTATATGGTATGGTTCACTTGAGCTTCATATCTGTCTTAATATTTTCACCATGCTTTAAAATGATCTCTTAAAATGAATAGACGGTGTGGATATAACACATGCATCATGGTGGGGCCTTAGTGACGTCAACACACCAAAGAAGTCGGTGTGGCAAGTGGCAACCTCAATATAAATTCAAATTTCTAACTGTCTATTATAAGTAACACATATTATCCAACACATATAATATATAAAAAATGTAACAAGACATTAATGTAAACACAACCAATGCATTGACAAAGTAAAACAAGCAAGAGAGTTGAGAAATATTCTAGCTTTGACTGAATGAGTATCCTCCAAATGCAGTTTTGACTATTGAACTTCAACGCAATGCAAGCTATCCTATATGGCCTAGATCTATATGAGGATTCAATAAAATCTAGAAAATAACTAACTGGACTCAACAAACTATGACCCCTACGCAAAGTCATTTTTTTCTACAAAATGGGGACTCTTGTGCGTCTAACCAATATAGTAAAATAGGAGAAAATTGAAAAAAATCGTGCGTTACCAAGGAATCTGCTCTTTTTTTTGTTATTACTAAGCCGATATTTATTGGCGGGTAACCATACCGATAATATCGGCCGATCTGCAAACACTGGTTTTTAGCAAAAGAATAGATTAGAAAAGAAATGGGAGAAGAAAAGTGTGAAAAAATAAAAAAAACATCAGATTTATATATTAAAAAAAAAACTAGCCGTTTTCCGACCGTTACGGGGGGCGTAACGGCCGTTTTGGGGCGTAACGGCTACGGGTCAAAATTTTGGAGGTCTCCGTTTTGGACCCCGTATCGCGTAACGGCTGTCGTTGTTTCCGTTATGTATCGGCCGATACGGTCGATATGTAACCGTTTTGGCACACCTTGCCTATAACTTACTCTACAAGGGTCACATCGTATGTGTGGCGTATGTAGTGTCATAGAGTACATGTAGCTACACATGTAGCGTACGCCATGTTTTTTCATAAATGATAATTGCAGTTTGTATTTTGTACTTAACACTTAACTTGTGGGATTTTAATTTCTTTTCATACTTGTGACTTGTGGTTTCAATTAGACATTATCAGTTAAAGTGGTTTGCTTAGAAAGTTGTTGATGTGACAAGGATTCGATTTGGTTTATTTGGATTGGCTTTTTATAAATGATAATTAATAACTTGATTGAACATGCTTGTAATGGAAAAAATGATTAATCTTTTAGGCTTTTTTATATTTTTCTGATCATTTATCATATTTTTCCTATTTTTAAATTAAAAAAATAGAAGTATCTTATAGCTTACGCTGCATGCTAAGCTACTTATACTACACGCTAAAGATAGCTAAATGCTATACAATGAGCTACTGCTATTTAAAACACTGATTTAAACCTTAGACCCTCTCACAATCATTCCCTCGCTGGAATACTCTTCTTCGTTGTTGGCGTACTTTTGTCTGTGCATTTTCTCTCATCAAACCGTTGCAGATTCACCATTGTTTCAAGCCCCAAAAGCCTATAGTCTTCAAACCTGGGTACTGACATCAATTACTGCTGCCATCGCCTAGTTTGTATTAGATACGTTCCTAACCTTGATCGCTTCCTAACCCTAATGTCCTTGTGAAATCCTGGCCATCACGACACTCGGGATCTACACTGTTGTAGAAATGAAGAGGGGGCTTTTTTTTCACCAGGTTCTCAGTTGGGTTTTTGCCAAAAAAGGACAAGATGCATATTCTCATGGTGAATCTTAATGTTGCGAGTGAGACCACCGTTTTATACAGGCTCAAGCTGGAAGGGATCATCACCTCCATTCTTACCATCATATTTAATATTGGTGGTTAGGATAAGATCTGACCTTTTTGGAGGCATTACTTCCAAAGAACACAAGGAATTATCTTTGTAGTTGATAGCAATGATTGAGATCATGTTATTGAGGCCATGGATGAGAGAGTTGCATGAGATGTTAAACGAGGATGATGGCAGCTGTGTCAGGGTTTCCCTTGATCTAAGCAATTATTTAAAAAAATTGTCTTCCCCTTGCTTTAACGCTTACGACGATGTGTCTTCTTCATATCTGGCCTTTTTACAACACACTTTATTTTTGTGCAGTGCTTTTGGACTAGACTTGTTTGTGCTGGGCGTATGGACCCCATCTTTTCTTTGTTGTCAGAACATCTAGAGCCACCAGAAGGGTAACGGTGGAACTCCCATCTACTAGGGTGTGTTTATCCATTGAAAGATCAATGGGTGAAATGTCGACCACCAGAAGTGCTATTAGATCGCCCCCTAGTTGTTAGAAGTGTCAATGGTTCACATCTTAGAAGTCGTCAAAAGTGCTTGCCACCATGTTAGTTGTTTTGTTGCATCATGCTCACCTCATACTAAGTTGCATTTATTTTTTGCTTTTGAATAAATCTTGTCAGTACCTTTTAAACTCATGTTACTCTTTTTAGATCAATCTCTGTAAGTCTCCCATCTCTTTCATATATTCATGTTATTCTAAGAGAAATAAACGAGCTACAGCTTCCACAATGTTGTCTTTTGTGGTTTAATTAAAGCTCTCATCCCTTTTTGGGAGATAGGGATGTGATGGTACAGAACAATGAAAAGACATACCAGTTTCTTGTTTTTTAATAGGTTGATACATGGATCATTTTCTGGGGAGCACAAAGGTGATTGATGAGGACATCTGTGTGCCATCCGTTTGATTGTACGCGAGGAGGAGATCACCAACGTCGATGACCGGTACATTGGGGCCACTTGGGGGGTCGTGTGACTCTTCCATGCCTTTTGTTTATGAAAAAAAAAAAACTTAACTTTCTTCTTCTTCTTTATGAGATGTGAAGATTCCTCCATATGACTTGAAGATTTGGTTTGGTGAGAGGCCAATCCAACTCGACGGAAGTGCGAGGCTTCCACTTTATCATTCTTCATCTCTTTTTTTCTCTTTCAAGAAAGGTATTTTCTCCCAAACCTTCTTCTTTCTTATTAAATCCTTCCACACCTCTTCCTTTCTTATTCTTTTATCACCACCAAACTTTTCCCCTTGAAACTTCCAAAAACCGAGCCAACAGGTCCACACGTGTGACCGTATGGCTAGACATACAGGTGCCACCATCTTTTCAAAGATTGACTTCAATAGTGGGTATCACTAAATATGTATACGCTTAGGAGATGAGTGGAAAACGGCGTTGAAGACAAAAGATGGGCTTTACGAGTGGTTAGTCATGCCCTTTGGCTTAACCAACGCCTTAAGCACATTCATGAGGGTGATGGCCCAAGTGTTGAGGCCTTTTATAGGGAAGTTCCTAGTGGTATATTTAGACGATATTCTTATCTATTGTACATCTAAGGAGCAACATTTGAATCACTTAAAACAAGTTCGTGGGATCTTTAGGACTGAAAAGCTATATGCCAACCTCAAGAAGTGTTCCTTCATGACAGATAGAGTAATCTTTTTAGGGTTTGTTGTGTCGTTCGAGGGAATGCCTGCGGATCTCGAGAAGGTTAAAGCCACTGTGAGTTGTCCTGAACTGTGGAACATTTATGAGGGTATGTAGCTTTCACGGCTTAACTACCTTCTACAGGTAGTTCATTAGAGGTTTCAGTTCCATCATAACCCCCATCATGGATTGCATTAAAAAAGGAGATTTGTAAGGACTAAAGCCGCATCAAAAGCATTTAAGGAGATTAAGGGCAAGATGATAGAGGCTCCTATCACGCGTCTTCCTGACTTTTCTAAAGTCTTTGAGGTTGCTTGTGACACCTCTAAGGTAGGTATAGGTGGAGTACTCAGCCAGGAGGGATACCCTGTTGCTTACTTTAGTGAGAAGTTAAATGAAGCGAAGTAGGGATATTTTACTTATGACAAGGAGTTTTATGCGGTTCTTTAATCCTTGCGTGGTTGGCGTCATTACTTGTCATTGCAAGAATTCGTCTTATTTTCTGATCATGAGGCCTTGCGTTACCTCAATTCCTAGAAGAAACTAGACCTTAAGCATGCTAAATGGTTTCATTTTCTACAGTAATATAGTTTTGTTCTCAAACACAAGGTCGGGGTCGAGAATAAACCTGTCAACTTCTTTAGTCGTCATGTGGCTCTACTTTAGAGCATGAGTGTGGAAGTGACTGGGTTTGAGCAGTTTAAAAGGTGAGTATCCTACATAACCAGATTTTGGAGAGTTGTATGCGTCACTAGGAAATGATCAGCCAAGAGACAGTCGCATTTTTGTTATCATTGACGACTTCCTATTTAAGGGTGACATACTTTGTATCCCCTGTTCTTCCCTCCTCGATTTCCTAGTTTGGGAACTTTATATTGGAGGAGTAGCTGGTCATTTGGGAAGGGACAAGACCATTGCGCTGGTGGAAGAGATTCTACTGGCCGAGTCTTTAGAGAGATGTAGCCAAGATCATCGGGTAGTGTAGAACTTGTCAACTTGCGAAGCAAAAGAGGCAAAATACATGATTGTATATGCCTTTGCCAGTGCCACACTCTCTGTGGCAGGATACTAGTATGGATTTCGTGTTAGGCTTACCGAAGACTATTGAGAATGTGGTTGTGGACCGTTTTTCCAAAATGGCCCATTTCATTTCGTGCTAAAAAACGTCGGACGCCTCCAATGTTGCTAAACTATTGTTAGGGAGGTGGTTCTACTTATATAGCGTACCTAAGACCATAGTATCTGATTGCGATGTGCGCTTTATGAGCTATTTTTGGAAGACACTATTGTATATGATGGGAACAAGACTTCAATTCTCGTCAGCCTATCATCCTCAAACAGATGGATAGACTGAAGTCGTCAATATGAGTCTTGGAAATTTTCTTAGATGTCTTATGGGGGATCGGGTCAGGACTTGGGATACCGTTATGCCTATAGCTGAGTTAGCATATAATAGTTCCATCAATAGGTTCATAGGCATGAGTCCATTTGAAATTATGCATAAGTATAAACCTAGGAAGCCCATAGATCTCATACCCATGTCAGTGTCCCATAGACTCTCAGAGTCGGTACATGAGTTTGCACGTCACATAGATGAATGGTTCGTATGAGGCCCGAATGGTTTCCACAGGGAGCCGTTAAGAAATTGCAAGCATGTAGTGCAGGACACCATTATTTGGTGCTAAATATTGCATATTCAACCTCTATTTTGCAATGCTTTCCCATGCAAATTCATGATAAATTGGGTTAATTGTGTTTTCCATATGTATGAAAGATTAGAAGGCTTGAGAGAATTCGAGCTAAAGGTGGGGTTTAAAGCCCAAAGATGATCAAGATTAAAGAATTAAAGTTCAAGAGATGATGATTAAACATATTCAAGTTAGGAGATCAAAAGAGAACAAAAGATCATAGAGCCATGTTTAAAGAGCTTGAAAGAAATCAAGTTAAAAGTGTAGGAAAAAGATAGAAAACTCAAAATCCAGAAAAGAAGGGCTAGAAAGCCGAAATCCAAAAATTGCAGGAAATAACCTCGTAGTTTTGCTTTACGTCGCTGAGTAGCCTTGGTGCGCCGAGAAATGCTGGACAAGGACACTCATTGGCGCCGAGCGGGCATAGTTTTAAAAATGTGATTTCGCACAATTTTGCAGAAGTCGGTGGAATTCTCAAGAAACCTAAGGTTGGTCAGAAATTTGCTATGTAAGGAGGTGCTCTACACGCCCCAAATTATCCTAGGGTTCCAAGGAGAGAGAGCTAGGGTGGAGCGCTGACAATGCCGTCCTTCCTCGATTCTTCTTTGGTTTTATAGTTTGTTTTTAAGATGGCAATGTTAGGCTAATCCCTTAGTTAGCTAAGGGGTGAAATTTCTAGTTAGTTACAATGATTGAGTTTGTTTTGATTTATACATGGGATTGATGATGATTATTAATTGGATTACATTTGAATCTACTTAAAAGCCTTTGATTTGTTTATTTTTAGATCCGTTGTGAACTCTGGTTACATTGGATGCTCTGATTTAACAATTGTTTAACTTGATTAGAGAAGGAATCGATCAGTAAAATTCCTTAATCTATTGTAGACTTTAGGCACAATAGATAATTAAATTCCCTACGATTGATGTCTAAGTGCTCCATGAGAGAATCTTTGAATTAAATTCATAACTTGTTGGATGTTGTGATTGGTTTAACAAAATTATTTTCCGATTAAAACGAATTGGAATTCAGTTCTAGTTGAGTTATATCAAAGATGAATTGATGAAATAGACATTGTGATTGCTAAGAGTGAATCACTGATCCTTAATGTTTTGTTTTGATTGATTTTTCCCCAAACTATTCACTGAATTCTTAATTCTAGAAGTAGCTTAATCCTATTGTGCTCTTAGCCACATAATAGTTCTTGTGGATTGACCTCGGTCTCACCAAGTTATTACCACATAATAGTTTTGGCCCATTTTTAGACCATCATATAGACCATGACCTAGTCCCTAACCCATGGCCTCTACCTATCCCATCATCCCAACCCTTATTGCCCTTACCCTCCTTGCCTGCTCGAAGCGAACAAATTGAAGACGTACTGTATGAGCAAGCGATTTCCATTCGCAATGTGGGATTGTAGAAATTCCTCGTCAAATGGAGGAATAGATTGATTTCGGACAGCATGTGGGTCATCGAGACAGAGGTATAGAGTTTAGACCCAGACATCCTTGAGCGTTACAGGAGTTTTAGTGTGCTAGATGCGAACTATTCTCAGCCAAGGGGAGTTAATGAGGACATCCATGTGCCATCCGTATGAGTGTATGTGAGGAGCACACAATTGTTGTTATGATTGGATGACCTGTATGTGGGGCCCACTGGGCCTGGATCATCGTGAGTGTGTGTACTGAGGAGCATTGAGCCATTGATCTTCATCAATATATTATTTTGACCATTGGATCGTGATTGGGGACTATCATCACCGTCGGATCATCATTGTGACCAGTTGTGGGGGCCTGATGGATGACACAGGCCATTTGATGGCATAGGATTGTTTTAAGATTTATTTATTACTTTATTTTATGTTTGGATCTTTTGATGTGTTTTACATTATATTTAATTATAGATTAAGGGTGTTTATTAAGTTTGACATTGAGTAGGGTTGTTTTTGTAAAAACTCTTTCTTCAGAATATTAAGTCGTGCTACTCTTCCATGCCTTTTGTTTATGAAAAATACTCAACTTTCTTCTTCTTCATGAGATGTGAAGATCCCTCCACACGACTTGGAGATTCGGTTTGGTGAGAGGCCAATCCATCTCAACGGAAGTGCGAGGCTTCCACCTTATCATTCTTCACCTCTTTTTTCTCTTTCAAGAAAGGTATTTTCGTCCCAAACTTTCTTCTTTCTTCTTTCCCTTCAATCTAAACCCTTCCACACCTCTTCATTTCTTATTCTTTCATCACCACCAAACTTTCCCCTAGAAACTTTCAAAAACCGAGCCAACACGTTCACACATGTGACCGTACAACCACACGTGCGAACCTATACAGCTGATCCAGCCCCTTGTCCCCCTTGTTTCTTCCTTGCCCTACATCAAAACCCCTCTTAAAACCTCACCCTAACCCAACATTAAACCCTAGATTCCCTACTTTTTCAAAATTTCCCCAAATCCCCAAACCCTAGAATCCTGATTTTCCTAATTAACCAAAAACCCAAACCTCCACCCACTCAAATTCCTAATTCATTTCAATTAATACCCAAAACCCCAAAATCCCTTAACCAATTATGCTGTCTGAACCCTAATTTTTTTCTCCCAAATTCCTTGAACCTTAGCCTACATTCTAATTGAGTAAACCCTATATAGTAATACTACTTCCCCTTTGTTGTAGACTCTTTCCTATGCAATTTGGGTGTTCTTACATCCATTAGATCCTAATGTCTAGTATTCAATGATCATGCATGGCGTAGCTTGTTAATTGTGGCCTAGATTATTCATAGTTTCATGTTGGATTCTTGAGATAATTGATGATTTTGGTGTGATTTGTGATTTTGCTTATTTAATTTTATTTGTTAAGTGATCCCACTTCACCTTTTATTAACATGCATATGTCCTGCATCAATGACACTTCTTTTGGTTGGTACTATGGTGCTCCCAAGGTAGCAACATTTGCATGGTTGGTGGGAAGGAACATGGTGCTCATAATATCTGAATCATCAAAACTATATAAATGAGATGAGATCTCTATAGATATCTATGCATAATGGATCATATTGAACTCCCATTAACTGAATACATCCGTGGGATCGATAACTCCCATAGATGTCACGTGGTTTTAAAATAGCGTGATAGGGAGCTATTTAGTGAGTGAATATGCTATCATCTACTTAGTGCCAATGAAGTGCATAGACACTTGATTTTGAACTCTTTCCTTCACAATAAGATACTTGATCATGATATGCCTCAACCTTGATGAATGCTTGTTTTTTGTTGAGAAGATAATCACAACTAAGTTGTCACAAAAGATTTTCAATGGTTTTGGGATGTGCTCCAATACTTGCAAACCATATTGCCATGAAAGCTGAGTTCGTTGCTTGTCATGAAGCTTCAAATCAGGTAATATAGCTGCAGCTCCAACTGTCATAAAGATATAAGTGAAGCGAAGTTCTTAGTGTTGACGCAGCTAACAAAGTCTTCGTTGGAGCATTCAACTAACTCCAAATGATAGGACCTTCTGTATGTGAGTGCGAAGTCGTTTGTTTGCTGTAGGTAATGTAACACCTTTGCGGCTGTCCAATGATGCATCCCTGGATTGGAGAGATACCTGTCCAACATTTCAATTGCGAAAGCAATATCTGGTTGCGTATAGGACCTGAGCATACGTAATATTCCCCATTATTGACGCATATGGAAAATCCTTCATTTGATTCTTTTTCAATTCATTTTTGGGGCATTGGAATCAAGGTGTCCCATAACGGTAACGGTGGTCGTAACGGCCTCCACCATTACCATTACGATACGGGCTGTAACGGTCGTTGACCCTTTTTAATTTTTTGAAAAAAACTGTTATAAGACCGTTACGGGGCCGTATTGGTCCGATACGGGCCGATATGGGGCCGTTACGGCCATTTTGACCCCGTAACGCGTAATGGTCATGACCGTTTTTGTTACGTATCGGCCAATATAGCCGATACGTAACCGTTTTGGGATACCTTGAGATACCTTGATTGGAATTGGTTGAACTTATCACCCCTTACAATTGGCGATGTCTTGGAGCATAGTTTTGCATACCGTAAGTTTTAAGTACCCTGTCAATGTAGGCCCTCTACGACAAGCTAAGCAGTCGATGTGATCTTTCATGGTGTATCTCAATGATGACGACGACGAAGGAGACACCACTAAGATTTTTCATCTAAAATCTTTTAAACGTGAATTTCTTAGTATTGTGCAACATCCTGATGTTACTGCTCATAGTGTTTGAATTATCTGTGATATTATAAAAAAATCCCCGATATTATCTCTATCTCTAGCTCAACGATACCGATAACACTGATAGTATAAAAATTCTAGGTATCAACGATGTATCGCTAAATATTGTCAATGTATCGATATCGTCAATATTTTGAACTGTATAAATTCTTAGCATCGCTTGTATTGCTAATGCATAGATACTGCCAGTGTATCGCCAATATTTTCAACTGTATAAATTCCAGGTGTTGCCTATATCACTAATGTATCTGCAATATTTCAATAATATCGCCAATGTATTGGTATCACAAAAAGATTGTATATTAAAAAATTCCGATTTCATATTTTTTATGGGCGCATGATTGTATGCAACATTCAATTTGTTGACAACAATATTAATAATATTGCGATATTATCATTATCGCAACACGGCGATATCGAGACCACAATCTTTTTTTTCTTTTTCAATTGTCAATGATTTATTGGGAAATATTGTGTTGCCAATATTTTGAAATACAAATGGATGTTTGGATGGAAGGTTAGAGGTTGGATGGATAGATGGGATGGTTGGACTGATTACTTACAATAGCACATGCTTTTAGGCCCCTATTAAATAGAAACCTATTATGTATGCATTCTTTTTACAAATTTTGATTCCTAAATATGCAAATATGTGCATTTTAGCATCTCTTGGGGTCTCATTAAAAATTTCCACCATTTTCCCCATTTTTCCCGCATTTTCGGTTATCGGCGATATCGATATTGTGTCCCTATCTCCGGCTAGCGATACCAAAACTTTGAACACTGACAGCTCGTTAACAGAATGTCGTCAACATTTAAAACCAATATAACAAACTTGCTCCCACTCATTCACACTTTTTTCTATAAAAACATATATGAGGAAATCACTTTATGAAATTTTCAAATATCACTATCATGATACCTATTTCAACCCATAGATGGATTGTTTACATTCGCAAACCATATTTTCTGAGCCATTGGTTGTAAAACCTTTTAGTTGCAATGTGTATATTGTTCTCTTCCGGATATTCATTGAGAAACATAGTTTTCACATCCATTTAGTGTAACTTTAAATTCATATGAGCTATAAGAGTCATTATGATCCTGAATGAATCTTTCTTAGATACATGTGAGAAAGTCTCCTTAAAATTAATGCGTTCTCGCTGATTAATAACCTTCTAAAGAAGAAGATGGTGATCCTTAATATTTGCTTGACGTGTATGTGGAATGCTAAGTCGGTCGATCACTTCTCTCCATTGCTCTTTTGCTAGAGAGGTGTGCAAGAGATTCTTTGATACCTTCAAAGTGTTATGAGTAAGGTCGAGACTCGGAATCTATTGAAGGCGTTTTCCTAGCATGACATGGAGTTGGGCAGAATGGGATGATGATTTGGAGTTTCCTTTTGTAGGTATTTGGGCTTTATAAGGGAAAGAAAGTGTTTCCATAATTGAAGTAGGCTGGTGTCGGAGGTCTTTAAAAGGGCAAAGTTGGATGTAATGAGGTGGGCCTCAAGTATAAAGGCTCTTGTCGAGTGCCTGCCCTTCTTTGTCTTAGTCTTCTTTATTGTTATTCACCTTAGATTTCCATCTTTTCCAATAAAACACCTTTACCTTCTAGAAAAAAGAATGTGTGAAAATGGAATTAAACATCATGTGGTTTTTAGTTTTATCATCTCGGAAGCCAATGGAAACAAGGTCTTTTTTTAAAATATTTTATATGAAAGGTGAGATGGAGGAGTCTCTATTTTATGCTTTTGAAGAGAAGAATGAAAGTTTTGTTTAGATGATTTTTCGTTATGTTTAGAAGAGAAGAGTTGGATCGTAATGTTGAAGAGAAGAGGTGAGATGATTGTCTTGAGGTGTATTATGCTTGTGAAGGTGGAAAGATGAGGTGAGATTATTGTAAGATTCTCTTTAATCAAAGGTAGCTAGAAAATTTAAAAAAAGTTTGCTAGAAATGGCAAGGGGGCTTTATTCTTATTTTTTAGTTATAAAAGATAAAGAAAAAAGAAGTCATCATCATCATCATCATCTAAGCATTATCTCGATTAATTGGGGGTCAGCTACCCAATCCTGTTCCCTCATTCCACTTGAAAGAACCACATCCTTGGTTAAACAATAGGTCATTAGATTATTTCTTACTACCTCCACCATTAACTTATGGCGTTACTCGTTAAAGCCTTGAACTCGAGCTAAGTCGCTCCTATATTAATCAGTGTAGTTCTTTGTGTCCATTGTAAATGGCCAAACCATGCGAATTTACTTCCCTAATCTTATTATTTATTGGTGCCAATCCTAAGTTCCATTGATTGCATTCATTTCAAATTCAACACTTTGATCAGGACATCCGAGCACCATATCGAGTATATTAGAGGAGGAGACGAGCTGTGACCCATGCCCCAGTTTCTCTATGGTAGATGATCATTACGTGGGGTTCGACTCTAGATCGTAGGTGCGTGGAAGACCCCACATGCATATTTGGTGCATCATTGAAGACCCTACGTTGGGGAGATGCATGTGGGCTGCATATTGGGAGCATGGAGATACGTTTTATAAGTGAGGACACGTTTTTCGCCTTAACTTGGGGTTATTTTATATTTGTTAGAGAGTTAGGGGGTTATGTCTTATTTTGGTTTAAAAGTAGGAGGTACTTGGGACTTTTCCTTATTGAGAGGTCTTTTCGTAAAAGTCCCAAGTTGAGGCTATTTAAGGGTTATGAGGGCCCTAATTTGGGTAAGTGTTCGAAGTATCGGTATCGCTACAAGTTTCGCTAGCTGGGGATACGGAAACAATATCGATGTCGCCATTAACATCGTCGATAAGGGCCTATTTGGATTCATGGAAAGTATGGTAAATGAAATAGTGTTTCCCATGAAACTCATTTTCCATTGTTTGGCAAGCCTTTCTTTGTGAGTTGCAGGAATATAAATGAATTTATTTTCCCACCTCCACCCCTAAGAAATGCATTTTCTCACTATGGAAGGAAAATGGGTTTCTAAAGGGTTAAAGCCCAAATGCACTACTATCCACATTCAATTGCCTCACATGTGCCAAATGAGAGAGATTGTCCATCTTCAGTAATGCCCCATACGCGCCACTATGCCTCATGTGCCACCATCCATCTTATGTTATGCCCCACGTGTAAAGAGCCCCCAATGTGCTAATGTGCCACATATGTCACTATCCATCTTCTCTTACGCCCCACGTGCTATCGTGCCAAATGTACCAACATTCATCTTACTTGTACCCCACATGTGCAAAGCACCCCCACATGCACCAATGTGCTGCACCTACCATTGTCCATTGTCAATTCTCCAAATATGCCACGTGCCACTAGTGCCAATGTGCTTAAATGTCATCATCTAGTCTCAATGCCCACATGTCAAATATGCCAATGCCTGTCTTGTGCCACATGTGCCATCGTACAACTTCAAACACCTCACATGTACCACGTGTGTCACAACTCTGCTTCGAGTGCCCACATATGCCATGCATGACACATGTGCTGCTATTTATCTCTAAGCATCCTACATGTGCCACATGTGCTAATCTAGCACATGGTAGTGACTATTTAAAATTTTCTTAATGAAAGTTTTTGTTTTGCCAAACAACAAACTTGAAAATAAATTCTAAATTTCTACGAAAACCTTGCTAAAAATCAAACAAGGAAAATAATATTTCCTTTCCCATAGTTTCTTAGAAATAAAGTTTCTCAAGAAGCACAATTTCCTTTCCCATACTTTTCATGAATCCAAACAGGCCCTAACCGGAAATGCGGGAAAACATTGGAGAAACATGGGGAAAATGGTGGAAATTTTCATTGAAGCTTCAAGAGATGCTAAAATACACATATTTGCATATTTAGGAATAAAAAAATTGCAAAAAGAATGCATACATAATAAGTTTCCATTCAATGAGGGGCTTAAAAGCATGTGTTGTTGTACGAAATCAGTCCAACCATACCATCTATCCATCAAAGTATCCCACCTTCCATCCAAACATCCATCTGTATTTCAGAATATTGACTACACGATATTTCGCCAAGAATTTATCGACAATTGAAAAGGGGATGAAAGAATGTGGTCTTGATACCGCCCCATGTTGTGTTGTTGACAATATCGTCGAAAATTTGATCACTGCATACAACCATGCACCCATAAAGAAAAAAATTGAAATGGAAACAAACAGATTTTTGGTGATATCGATACATTAGTGATATTATCGAAATATTGCCGATACACAAGCGATACGAGTGACATCTAGAATTTACACAGTCGAAAATATTGGCGATACATTGGAGATATCGATACATTGGCGTTATAAGTGACACTTGGAATTTACACGGTCGAAAATATTGGTGATACATTGGCGATATCGATGCATTGCCAATACCTATGATTTCTGATACAACTGGTGTGATTGGTATCGCCACTAGTGTTATTGTTGCTGGAGATAGAGATAATATCGGAGATACTTCCAACAATGATTTGGGTATGCTATGATTATTATGAATGAGATTTCTCTGCTAGGGTTTTTCTCCTTGCAATTTCTTGTGATTGGAATGGTGTGAAGCCATTAATCTTAATCCGGATAAGTTTTTTTCTCTCTATTTCTATTTCTTTCAAATTTCCCTTTTATTTTTCACTTTTCTCAACCCATTTCCACAATATTCATTCCTAATTCTCATCCTTACCAAAACCTAATCTTGACCACATCAAAACCTAACCTAAAGCTACACCTTCTATTTCCCCCCAACCTGTGAACAATGTCGTGAATAGTACCGTGAACAGTGATTTCTTACTTTCATTCCCCTTTTTTCCTATTTTCCTTGCTTTTAAACCCCAAGTTCCTAAATCCCCCAATTGTAAAACCCTAAATCCCCAATCCCAAACCCTTAACCTAATTCCCAATTAATCCAAACCTAGAATACTTGACCCTTGATGGACATATGTGAATCCCCTTGAATGTAGATCAATCCCTATGCTATAAATGGAAGTCCCCTTATTTCGCTTGGACGCACCCTTATGTCATGTAGTGTCACACTTAGCAAATCTATTCATGGAATTGTTTGTTGCTACTATTGTTGTTTACCTTGAGAAACATTTCCTGCATGCATCAACAATCTACATTTTGCAGTGAGTGAATTGTAATCGTTTTAGTTTGTCATTGCAGGCAATTGTTTGTCAGAAGTGCGGTGGCAGAGGCTACTCAGAGCTTCTTGTCTATTGTGTTGATTGCCAGATTTCTGCAGAGCATAGGTATGCTGCCATTTCTTACATTACAAGCCCGTAGTCATACAAGAGTTGAGAGCCAATTTGGACTTTCCTGAGATTTGGTCTGGCAATGTTGTATTGCAGAAAAACTTCTCCAAGAAATTGTCCAAACTGGCCCTCGTACACGAAAAGGTGCCGACACTTGCTTTTAACATGTTCAAAATATGTAGCGGGCTGATTAGAAGAGGTCTTTGTACTGGTATTTGGTTTCCTCCACCATCTTGATCCATTATAGTCTCATTTAAGAAACCTTCTCCCCATTTTTTTCAGCACTCTAATATTCTGAGCTCGCTAAGCCTAAATGTTTATAAGATAGCCCACTAAAGCCACCACTGTGCTAGCATTGGACATGGGTACCGGATCGAAGCCTTTTTTTTTTTCTTTTTTTTTTCCCCTTATTTATGTGGGTCGTTAGTTTCACTATCCTTGTAATTAGATTCCACTGCTGCTTCAAATTGTGCTTTGGACTCGCTTTCCTACTCTTGCTTTGTAGCTGGTTATGCTTTATGCTTCCTAATGTTTTAAAATAGATATTTTCTTCTCCCACACTCGAATCTGCCATCTCCCATCACGTTTCATGCAACTATAGGTGGCTCCCATTAGTCTGCCGTGTAGGCTCCAATGCACTTATCAGGTGGGCAGCAGTTTACGAAACAAACTGATGGCTAAAAGAAACTTAGGCCAAGTTATTCTAAGTTCTCCAAACTTTTAAAATTGTGCCACATATGATTTGACCAACTTGTATTTAAGCCATGTCATATGTGCTGTTGGACCCACCTAATGGGTGGATGGATAGGTTGCCTTCTATGCTTGTGTGGGCTGAACAAACCTAGTATATTCTTATGCATGTACAAGCATAAAGATGTTTTAGAGTTTTATCAGTCAGCTTTCATGATCGTCATGTCCCTTTAAACTTATGTTTCAGATATTGTTTGGATGAAAAACAAATTCTAGAAGAAACCAAACATCACATAAAGTGGTCATGTTGGGAGTGCTCGCAAAAGAATCCGAAAGTAGCTTCTCTCACTAAACTTAGTTTGGATGGAGTTGAGGAGGAAATGCAATGTCAAAATTTAAGAGCTAGCAGTGCTGCAGCTGTTGCTGTCAAGAAGAGTTGCAAAGACAGTAAAGGTTTCTCAGTTGGCGAGGCAGAGGAGGTCCGTCCCATCAGACAACCTCGCGGTGAATCTTTTGACATAGGGAGAGATGGTTCTTTGCTGAAGGTAGAGGAGGAGGAGGAGGAGGAGGAGAAGAAGAAGAAGAAGAAGAAGAAGATTTTGATTTCTCACAATGATAAGAGTGAAGGGGAAAGGGAGAAAAAGAAGAAACGAAGAAGGCTGATATTGGCTGATGGGGATAGCTCAGATGAAGATAGTATGCATGGAAAGATTGGTCAGGATCGTACAGATGGAGATGCCACCAATCGTAGGGTGATACTAACAGAAGAACCTGTTGGCTCATTATCATCGAAAGATGCTGCAAGTCCCGTTCTGGAGGGGCTGCAACCTGTGTTTGTTGGTGCATCTGAGTCGATGGTTCAAGCTTCTAATGTCTGCAATCCCCCAGTAAAAATTTCTGATTGCCAGTTGCCTACTGACAATCATGATTATGTCCATGCACAGCCAATCGTCAACCCAGTATGGAGGTAAGAAAATTAACTTGGATTCAAGATCATACTCTCGCATAAAAAATCCAATGACCCACTGAACCCTACTCTCCGCACGTGGACCTATTTTGTTCATCAGGTGAGCTCCACCAGATTGCATGTTCATTATTTTCAACATCCATTTCTTTTTTGTAGACACGTAGCTTACTAATGACTGGACTAGCCTAATTTTTAGCCCATGTGATACTGTTCGGTTTGGAGAATCAAGCAAACCCAAAAATCTCAACAAATCCACCATAATCCACAAACTAGAGGATAAAATTATATTCAGAGGAAACAAGACTTTGTAGCATCACAGATTCATGCCCAAGCCAAAATATTTATTTACAACTTCGACAGGGAGTGCACTTCCAAACCTGGAGAATGGATCCAATCCATGGGAATTCCATGCTTCTTATTGATATATGTACACACCAATATACTAACAGATTCCCTAGAACTAATCCTAGTCTCTAAATCCGTTTAGAACCGACACAGATGTTTTAGTAACAGCATCCAAGATTCCAAAACATTAAATAGGAGTATAATTATTAAAACACCCATGCTTGCTTCTGTTCCCTTTAACTAGCTATGATACAAACTAATAGACTCAAAAAGAATATAGGTCCCTTGGACATCCAGCCCCTTATTTATATGTGCATCCAACACATGGCCCAGGTGCCACTTTCAATTGGATCATGGTTCACCCTTGGACTAGAGGACTTTTATGTAATGCCAATTAGAAATATCCCAAAGGCCTAGGACTGTAGCTTGGGTTCAGGTCAACCCAAAGCTGATTGACCCAGCCTGAGTTTGGGTTGGGTTGTCAAGGTCCTCGGGTTTTGTTTGGGTTGGAAAACACCCAACTCGATTTGGGTTTGGGCTAAGCAAGTTTGCTTAGCGAAGGCTCTTCTTTTGTTGGCATTGTCACGATGTCTTGGTTGCAACCATGATCCGTCAATTTGAAAGATCACTACTACTGAGATAGTACCTCTTTTTCATTAGGAAAAAAGCTGTATGAAAACCTGGACTTTGTTCACCTTAGCAACCAACCGGTCGCTAATGCTCCCGTCACCCACATGCCTTAAACACAACATCAGTTTTCATCAATTCCAGCTTCATTACCCTAACATTTATGTGGTGGGGTCCCATCTAGTGAACAGCTTGGATCTCGCATGATGCCACATTGGCACTTGCAGCAGAGTAGCATTTGGAATCCTGTGCCGGCTAGTAGCCTTTGCATTTGGAATGGTTCATGAGGGAACTGAGGGAGAGGTGCATCCTTGTCAGTATTCTGCCTTTGTGGTTGGTTCTATTTATTTATGAGAGCAAGCAATTTTATCATGTTTGTTATTCTTTTGATGACAGGGGATGCTTTGATATGGATACTTGTAACTATGGTATGATAGTTGCGCATTTGTCAAGCAAAGCATGCTCAAGAGTATTCGAAGGGGCAAACATGCTACCATCGGTGCTTTGTTTGGAGAAGCTGCCAAGGACCAATGCGTGGCCCAAGGCTTTTAAGAGCACCCCTCCTAATGATAACCACATTGGTCTTTATTTCTTCCCTGAAAGTGAAAGGTATTATGATATTCTGAAGTTATTTAGGCATTGTTGCAATTTCAGGTGGATTTGATTCCATGTGCTTCCACTAAATCGTTCAAGGAACTTAAAGTGTGAAGTTATTCCACCGTTGTTAGATTCAAATCCATTGAAGTTTGACACCCAAAGATCCTAGTTGAGTGGATCGTTATCCATTTTACCGTAATTGCTACTCCAGTGTGGATTTGACAAACATCCAAATGCAATCTTATTTAACCATCGATTGTAATTTCCAAATGTCGGTTGCTTTTTTGCCTCTGTCATTGCAGTGATGGAGCTGTGTTCCATCATCTGATATGTGAGATCATCGACCGGGACTTCGTGTTGAAAGTCGTGGTTGGTGAGGTTGAGCTTTTGATCTTCTCTTCCACTCTGCTGCCTCTACAGGACTCGAGTAAGTGATTTCTCATGGATTAGAGCTTTCGTTCTGTTTGATAAAGGGCTATAGGACCGGGAAATGTTATAGCTACTAAAGAGAGTAGCAATTGTGGCTTGTCTAAGATCCCAGCCTAATGTTAGATGGGTCTCACTGCATGGTGCCATGGCCTGAAAATAAGGGTGTTTATGGTGAAGACATCAATAGCTGAATCAGGAGCTCAGGTCTGGCACAGGCTACAATCAATAGTTCAGTTAGGGGGATAAGTAAGAAGAATGGTAATAATCCACGTGTACCAGTATATTGAACTATCTATGCCAATGGTTATATCACTCTGTTCATTGGTGCAAAACCTAGTGAGAATCCACCTAGTGATAGTTGAACTCACCACGGTCATCAGGTGTGCCGTGTGTGTGAGATCCCAGCCATTGTAAGGTTGACAGCACTGTGTATGTGCCATGGCATGAAAGCAGACCTATGTGGCCTCAGGTGGGCCATTTGTTTGTGAGATAAACAGATGAGTTAGAAGAAAAGACCATTCATCTGCATCTGACATACTTGTGTTTGCAATCTGATGATTGGACTAGCTTGATTAACGGTCATGACCAATCTGGCTGATTTGCTTGTCACAGAAAATGCAGGGTGGGCCACAGCTGACGTACGGCCTGGTTATTGGACAGTGGGCGCGTTGATGTGGATGCTGGGAATGAGATCATACACTTACTGTGGCTCTACCAGTGCTCCTTTAATGCCCGTCCGTGCATCTATGCCAGCCTTCAGATGCCTAAGTTCAAAAGGGCGTGTTTGCATGCCACTTAAAACTGAATTCATCTAATTTTAGTTAATCATGATTATGTATTAGAGATCATATTTCTCTAGGGCGTACTCAAGTGGTGCTGGTCAGCTTACAGCTGTGCCGGGCAGATGTGGGGCCCATGAGAGGTACGAAGGCCATCCAACCTGTCCATCATATGCGTTGTGACAAGAATCAGCCTGACCCAGCATGCTTAACTGGTCCACAACAAGGAACAATGTGATGGGGGGGACGCCCTTGATTTACATACAGGTTTGAATTTCAAACCAGCCTGATTTTCACGTTGACCCTTCATGTAAACCATAAGAAGGGTCTCAATGGCATGAATTTTATGGACACAACACGGTAGTCCCTCTGTGAAAATCAAGGGTTGGTATTCGCTCCCAACTTGCTTCCTGTGGTATGGGTGACCTGATTCACTGATCAGCCTGATTGTAGGGCATTGGAGCTAACATGCACTTATGCATATGATGAACAGGTTGGATCTTGTGCTTGCATCATGTGTGCCCCAATTCTACTCGGTACCCCCCATAGCTTCTGGTTGTACTGAGAGGAAGTCATTTTTAAGCGGCACCCAAACAGGCCTGAAATAATGAAAATCATTCTGTAGTATATTTTTTTGAATGCCATCAAATTTTAACTGATTTTTCTACCACTGGATGTACAGGATTCTGTGGGAAGCTTTATCTGTGGGGTGTGTTTCGAGGAAGGCAAGTCTCTCCATCCACCATCGAAAAAGCATTGCCCCTTTCAGCGAGTAATGCTGAGGATGTAGATGAGAGATGGCCCACTAAGGGCCATTTGGAGAACATTAATAATGACAGGTGTGATGCAGTTCCCCCCCTGCATTTTCCTGACGAACCTGCGAAATCCGTGAAGCACGTGCAATCTTTGGAAGAGCAATTCGATTTTAGAGAAGAGAGAGCAGCTTGCGATGAGAAGTTTTCAGGCTTGGAAGCACCATCTCCAGCCTTATATCAGGATGTGAATGAGAACAATAGCAGTGAGTTGGAGTTGTTTCCGCTAGAGGTGGAAGACATGGCTGTAATGGCAAGAGTGGGAATTTGTTGTGGGCTTGATCTTGACTTGGGACTTGGTCGGTCCACGATCAATGGTGGTGGGCCAGTTGGCTCAAAGCACATGCATTTCTAGGAAAAACCCAAATGGAGAACTGATAGACGAGTAGGAGACCATGGCCATGTGATGGTGATTGGTTCCTTTACGTGGTGGTGTGTGGCAGAGCAAGCCCCAAACTGACTAGTAGCAAACCTGAACCGAGAAGTAGAAGATGTGTAGGAGACCATGGCCATGCGATGTTGATTGGTTCCTTTACGTGGCAGTGTGTGGTAGTTTTGTTACGTGAGTGTGGTAAAAGAAGCCCCGACATCGAGAGTGCGCTGCCAGTTTTATAGCCGTGGCCCGCTCAATAATTGTTTTGGTTCTAGATCATAGCCGTCTATTTAAAAATGCACATGCTGCAACCATTTGTTACAGCTTTCTTCTATTTAGTGCTGCGCCGATTTTGTAGTTGTATGTGCTTGTGTGCTCTCTAGTTGTAGTAATGGGTGACTGTTTGCTTCCCACGTAAGGATGGTGTTGGTACTTTGTTTCTTTGCAGGAGGGATGGTGTTTTATAGTAGGAGATGGTGATTTTAAAATAATGTGGTGTTTCAATGTGTGCGTTTATATTTTTTCCAGATGGATGAGCCCCACATGTTGCTTGTGGCTTGTGGCTTGTGGCTTGTGGCTTGTGGCTTGATCTTTTCTACCATTGGGAGCGGATTAGGTGCGGCCCTTACCACGAGCCCACCTTGATGTATGTGTTCTATATCCATGCTGTCCATCTGTTTTTCCAGTATCATTTTAGGGCATGAGGCCAAAAATGAAGCAGATCCAATCTCAGGTGGTGTATAGCATGAGAAAGTGGTGATTGACCATTAAAAACTTATTTGTGTGCAAAAAGTTTTAGAACAAGCTGATGATTTTTTTTTTAATATTTTTTTATTTTTGGTTTTCATCGCAGGCTATATGGGTCTTAGGAAGTTTTTAATGGAGCGATCGATCACAACTGGTTCATATAATATGGTCTACTTGAGATTTTGATCTGCTTCATTTTTGTGCTCATGCCATAAAATGATCTGGCAAAACAGATTAATGGTGTATTTATAGAATATAAATACATCAAGGTGGGCACCACTGTTAGGCGCGCAACATCTTGGGCAAGGCCGGGCCGCACCCAATCCAGCCTGTTGATAAGGTCACACATTGTATATATAGAGTACATACATCAAGGTGGGGCCCACAGGAAGTGCCACAACATCTTAAGGTGAGGCCGCACCTAATCAGCTTCCCCACCGTTAAGGGCATGGTTTTTAGACTTGCTTGTATCTTCTGTTCATCCATTGATAGCGGGTGTTGGGGTGGCCCATACAGCATACGCAATATGGGCTTTTTCGATCGTTAGACCACTTAACACATTCAAGAGGAACATTTCTAATAAAATAATGAATAGAAGCTTGTGAATATTTAATGAAGAGCGTCCCTCTTATGAGGGGGTGGGACGTGCAAACGGTCCTGATGGACGGCACATGGATCATAGATCCATGCCCTTCATAAAGAAATGCACGGTGTGAATGGCCCAATTTTCGGGTTGGGATTGACCCAGCTCAAGTCGCACCCAAGCCATATGCAAGTGGGCTAGATAGGTTGGCCTTTGATTTGGTCTGTTTTGTCTCACCGCATCTCCCTGATTGGGGGAGAATGATGGCTGCAATAGACATTTAGTAAGAACTGGAAAATGTTCACTTGCGTTCTAACGAATGGTAGTTCTCATACATACGACCTGTGGGCCCACTGGTGTGAGTGCCATCCGACACGTCCATTAGATGTGTCCCTAATAACGTCGGCCTAGATCCCAAAGACAGCTTGTTCCATGACTTTGGTGGTCCAGTCCAAGTGGAAAATGGGCCATTCCAAAATTTAGGTGGGCCCCAAAAATTGAATGAGTTAACTGCAGTCTTGATTATTTTCTGTGGTTTGCACTACAAGTTTTTTATTTTATTTTTTATTTATAGAAATGAGTCTTTTTATGTACGGTTCCCATGTGGAGTTGCACCACATGCATGGTTTGTACTGTACATACCCATCATGGGTGGGCCACACAGCCGGAGGGTGTGGTTGTCACGTGGGTCTTTCCCCCTTTGGAAATTAAGGCAATATCCAAGCCATCCATCAGAAGAGTGACACTGGTAAATTCCCTAACTAAAGAATTACGTGGTTGAACGCATGCATGGTTGTGAAAAATCTGCCAAAGGTTTCTTACCCATTCTCGTATTTCTAATATCATTGCAAGCATACTGAGTGGACCGCCTTATTTTACGCCAGTAGCATCTACATTGTGAGGTCCATGTGATAGTCGTGGGATTCAACTTGTACAGTGGATGACATAATTTTAATTGTGTTCGTGTGCCAGAGTCATATTCAAGTCAAATCAATTAGTTACACCCAGGTCCGTACCTTAAGTGGCAGATTGAGTGAAGATAGCCTGGTTTCAACACTGAGGTCATGGTACCAATTCCCACAGTGGAGGCGGCTAACATTGTGATGTGACTGATAGGACTGGGTGGGTGTACTAACAATGGGGTGTGTGTGAAGGTAAAAAAAAAAAAAAGAAAAAGAAAAAAAAGCCAAATCAATTGAATGCATTGTCACTCTCGGTGCCGAAATGGTCGGACTAGGAAGATTGGATTGATAACTCAACTATTAACTAATAAGAAATCAGACAATTTATAAAGAAAAGGGTTAAGACTTTCGGATGAATTCATTTGCCCTGAAGACAAGTACTTTGATTACAACGGTGATAACTTAGTTGTGTTTGTCAACAATACAAACATTTAGAAAGAAAACAGAAAATATAAGGCAAAATGTTAATTTTATTATTCTAAATATAAATGCAGTATAAACGACAAAAAAATTACCAACGGCAGTTCAAGCAGGTGAAACGGTTGTGAGATAGTTGTAAAAACCTAGACAGTTGTGAGATGGCCGTGGTTTGATCAACAAATTGTAGTAAAAAGAATTAATAAGCAAGGACTTAGGGATTTTGGGTTTTGATGATGAGGTCACGAATGAAACTAAATATGATTTGACTTGTTGTAACAAAGAAGTGGGGATGCTTAACTAAAGGTACGTTAATCAATTTGGCCTTGTTACATAATGATGCTAGAAAAAAGTGGAGAGGCTAAACTAGACTAATCTAAGATAAAATAAGCGTCTATATGAGACTGAAAGATTTGATAGGTAATGTTGAATTGAAAAGTAAGTTTGTTGTGTTTGGATTGGCGAGGGCTTGAAGTAGTTCACTCTTTGCTGCTTTTATAGACTTGGATTAGGCAGTGACCTTGAGTATAATTCATTGACTTTTGAGGTTAATGGTCCGATGAGTTAGTGGTTTTGGCTTGATGCACTTTTATTTTGTGAAGAGACAATCCAACCATTACATTGTCGTGTGTTGTTGTGTTTCTGCTTTCAAATGGCTTTCACTCTTTGGTGCATTGCTTAGATGTCTATAGGTGTGTGTGGCCAATTAAATTGAGCCATTTGTAACTAGATGTCAACGCCTCAATATTGTGCTGAGTTACACATGCTCTTTAGGCACTTTGCAAATGTATAGCTTGTGTATTCTTGCTATGTGTTACTAAGAGGATGATCACCTCTAGGGTTTTTATCTTGTGTATGTCTCTAAGTACTATGACATTCTTGTCGTTACACATGTTAGTGGCAGAGGTATATTTCAGATTCTCAAAATCTCTCTTATATGCTCCGTGAGTACCTTTTCTTGCTTTTATACAAGTGTGCCGGAACATGACAGCATCCTACTTGTAGGATCTGGTCATGATAGGTTGGGTATAAATAGCTGAATGGATTGTTGGATGTTTCACTTCTATCCCATGCTAGTGAGTTCTGCATGATGGATGGTTATGGTTGGATGCTTCACTTGTGTACTACATTGGCATATTTAGCGAAGCTAAGAAAAGGTTTTGACTTTTCAATTTATTTTTTGCGTACTGAACTATTTCCCAACTTTTTTGAAAGCGGAATACGTCATGCACTGGCCTAGACAATAATCTGTCCAGGCAAGGCTCTGTGGGCCGACCATGATGTATGGGTTCCTCCATTTCCAAAGTATGAACTAAGAAATGAGGCAGATCCAAGTCTAGTGGACCACAAAGTGGGGAATCTACCATTAAAATATTATTGGGAGCCATAGAAGCTTTGGATCAAGCTGATATTTGTGTTTTCCATTAATCTAGGTCTATATGATTTTATAAATAGGCTGTTTTCCATTCATCCAAGTCTATGTGATTTATAAATAGATCGGATAGCAAAAAAAAAAAAAACGCTGTAGGGCCTAAGAAGGTTTAAACCATCACCACCTGCTTCCTGTGGTATGGTCCACTTGAGCATTGATGGATCTGCCTCATTTTTGTGCTCATATCGTAAAATGAGAAGAATGGACGGGCGGCGTGGATAAAACCTGTACATATGGTGGGCCGCATAGAACCCTTGACTGGACGGATAATCATTAAGGTTGGGCAAGCCGTAATCCATTTCCAATTTTTTTAATGGCGTATGTTAGCTTTCCAAATCTCCTATAAAAAAAATAAAAAAAAAGGAATAGAAAAGTTATGTCTTAGCTTTTTTGTTGGTTTTTCCATTCCCCATGAGTTCTACTCCCTGACTTTTCCATCGGTGTGTTTGGATGGGGAAAAGAAAATAAAAAGTGGAGCCAACATGCAATCATCATGGATTCCAATTTTGAGTGACTCATTTAGAAAGTGTATGAATTTTGAGGATCTCACTTTTCTCAAGTTTTCTAGAAAACCATGTATCAAAAAAACAAAATTTAATAATTACCCAAGAAATACTATCAATTATAAAATTCCCTAGAAAACAAAAAATCAGGGAATGAATTCCCTAGCAACCAAACAAACCCTTGATGGTAGAATTGGAAATTTATCAATGGTGGACCCCACGCGTCATGCAGGCATGATCATAAAACTCCCCTTAGTCAAGAAGGTAGGTGAGAAGTGAGGCAAGAAGGGGGACAACTTGTGGGTTAGGATTTCAAGATCACCACAAGTTCATGACCTAGCGATTGTGATGAGACCATTGTAATTTGCAGTGTCTTTACTTAAAAGTGATATTATCATGATAATGTTGTGAAATTTTTACTATTTCTTGTGGACTACCATCTATCTTCAAGTGACTCACACGTGCCAATGTATTAAATGAGCAGCTGTCCATCTTTTGTTGTGCTCCACATGTGCTGCTATGTCACATGTGCTTACCATCCATCTTCTCTTGCACCCCCACGTCCAAAGAGTCCCACATGTGCTAATGTGCAATATATGTCATCATCAATCTTCTCTTATGCCTCACATATGCTAATGTATCCCAATTACATGCCCCATTTATCTTCTTTGATGCCACACGTGTAAAATACCCCCACATGCACATGTGTCACTGTCTACCTTCAATTGATCCAAATATGACATGTGTGCCAATGGTGGCAATGTTCAAAAGTTTTGCCAGCTAGCTTTAAGTAGGCATATGTGTCAAATGTGCTAATGCATGTTTTGTGCCACATGTGTCACGGTACAACTTCAAGCACTTCACATGTACCACCATAACACTTTAAGCAAGTATCTATGCTCTGTCCGTTGTGTATTTCCATCTCCAAATCAAAATGGGAGGGGCTCTGAGGGGCTGCTGTGATGTTTAGGTTTTATCCAATCCAAGAATTTGCCATATCAGTTTAGTATACAAGCCCAAAAATGAGACAGATCCGAGGCTCAAGTGGACTACACAATAAGGATTAAACTCCTACCTATTGAAAACTTGTCAGAAACTTCAAAAGTTTTAGCTCCAGCTAATCTTTGTGTTTTCCCTTCACCTAGGTCTATGTGTAGGTGTCACTACCACACTACTATTCCCTGCGGTGTGGTCCAGGTCTATGTGTAGGTGTCACTACCACACTACTATTTCCTGTGGTGTGGTCCAGGTCTATGTGTAGGTGTCACTACCACTACTATTTCCTGCCGTGTGGTCCAGGTCTAATGTGTAGGTGTCACTACCACTACTATTTCCTGCAGTGTGGTCCACTTGAGCATCTCATGAGTGTTATTTTTTATTTTTTCTTTCTTTATGGGTTAAGTTCACACACCTCATTGTTAGTACACCCACCCTCCTTTGTTAGTCACATCACAAGGTCCCCATTATGGGAATTGATACCATTACCTCAGTGCTGAGACCAGGCTATCTTCACTTAATCTTCCACTTTAGCTATGGACCTGGGGTAGATTGTTATTTCTTTTCCTATGCTTTGCATGATTCCAAACAGGCCTCCAGTATTCAGCAATTTCATCATGAAATTACCATAATTTTATAGCAAAAGTTATCTAAAAGTTAACAGGACCTCATTTAATAGATAACAAATATTTTTAATATTTTATTTTCACCGAGATTTTTCTTACTCCTTCGGTCCAATGGTACTGGTACGGGAAGACGTGGGGCCCACTTGATGCAGCACATCCAGCCTGTTCATGAGATGAGTTAGCTCATGTTATCGTTCGGTTATAAAAATGGACGCGGATTGCGTCCTTCCTCAGGATCGCACAAAGCATCCATGCTGATCTATGGAGGGGCTCACCATGATGTATCTGTTTATCTACACCATCCATTTCCCTTTTAGATCATTTTAAAGCATGAGACCAAGAGTGAGGAAGATCCAACGTTCAGGTGAACCACACTTGAGATGACTCTTGCATTTAATGCAACCAAGCTCACTATTTGGTGTGGTCCCTGAGAGTTAGATTTGCCTCATTCTTAGTCTCATGCCTTATAATGAACTTAGAAAATGGGATGGATGGCGTGGATGTGCACTGCACCAACACACACCTAACTTTCAAGGCAACCTGATTCTTGGCTTGACCTTTCATCCAGACCAGATTATGGGTTTGAATGGCCTGGATGATACATATATAACACCATGGGCCCCACGCAAATCAGAAGTGGGTATTTCCTCCCATCTTGTTCTCTTTTCTGTGGCCCACCTGATCCACGGATCGGCATGATATTTGGGTCTTGTGGATAAGATACGGTGATGCATCTGATGAAAGACTTGGATTTTGTGCATACATTACGTGGGCCCCACCATTGCCCGTACCACCGTAGCTGAGGATACCAAGGGAGCAATGTCCTTTCCTGATAATCTATAACGAGAAAAACATCAAAATCTAAAAATCTCACGAGATATTCCCATGCCGAGAAATTGCTGAGAACGATATTTGTCACGAGATGGATGGGACCACTGTCGCCTCTGCACAGAGACTGCTCAATGGTACAATGATTCGCTCCTCTGAACCATTTCATTCATCATGTGGGACCCACTGCATTTTGATGTGGCTCAAAATCAGGCAGCCCAACAACAGGTGGGCCACAGATGTACGGTAACAATTTATTATTGTGAAGAAGTCCATCAAAGTTTGGTTGGCATTTAATAGCCTACCTAATGAAGGGCTCAAATGCCTTACACGTGCTACATTGCGGTCATCAATAGACATACGTGTGGGCTCTTTCGTCAACGAATAGTGTATTTCCCTCCCAACGAAAATGTCTATTAAATGAACTGGTGTATTTCCCTCCCAACCAACATTTGAAAACGCTACCTATTAGTGTCGCAATGAAAATTTCTATTAAATGTGGGGCCTAAAGTTGAGTGGGACATGTTGGAGAATGACAGTTGCAATGAAACAAAGTGGGTCGCTATTTCGGACCATGGAAACACAAATATAATGGTCCTGACTATTTCTCTAGAAGAATGAAAAGTTGAAAATGACCGTATCATATTTATAAAGCTTGTTTGAGATCATAGAAAGATTTTATTCCTATTATTTATTGAAGTTGAGATGAATCTAATAGCCCTTTAATGAATGCAGATTGCTTGTTACTTACCGGTGGTGACGTAGCTTGATGAAAAAATGGGAGTGGATTAGGTTTGGTTCGACCTTGCCCAACATGGGGCAGCCTTAACCTTGGGGTCTACCTTGATATGTGTATTGTATATTCATGCCGTCCATCTATTTTTCCAGCTCATTTTATGGCATGAGCCTAAAAATGAAGCAGATCTAAATCTCAAGTGAACCATGCCATCAGAAAGAGTGGTGAGTCAACATCTACCAGTAAAAGCTTCTTAAAGCCCACCATAGGAAAGAGTGGTGAGTCAACATCTACTGTTAAAAACTTCTTAAAGCCCACTGAAATGCCCACCATAATGATTATTTGACTGCGCTGAAGGGAAAAAAGCAAATATCAACTTGATCCAAAACTTTTTAGTGATAAATCATCACTATTTTGTGAGGTGTGGTCCACTTGATATTTGTATTTGCTTCATTTTTTAGATCATGACTTGAAATGAGCTGGAAAATAGATGGATAGCATGTATATAGTACATACATTGAAGCCAGCCTCATGGTCAGAGTTGACTCGCTCGAGTTGCATGTAAATAAGCTCAATTTGCCCGAGTTCAGGGTTGAGAAGGTTTGACTCGTAGTATTGACCCACACTGACTCTGACTGAGTCTAAGTCAGCTCGAACAATTGGCAATCCATGTCACAAGATCTTATTTACTTAGCAAACAAATCCTTTGTAGCTTTAGTAGTCCAACCAACTGTAATTTGGTATTACATCGAAACACTCGCCTCAATGTTCTGGTGGAGCGCTGTAAAAACAAATGAGCAACCTGGATAAAACACACATATCATGGTGGGCCCAAAGAGTTTACTCACCATGCCTGAGTTACTTAGTACACAATCTGCGTCACACCTGAAGAGTGAAATTACCTGATTTTTAGCTGAAGGATCTCTAATCAAGGTGGCCTGCCTGATGGAAAGCTCCAATCTTGCACGTGTCACATAAACTCTTGTGTTTGGTGTGAAAGTGGCCTGTTATTATTTATTCGTTTATTTATTTTTATTTACTTTGGTACCACTAGGGTTTAGAAGGTAAGACAGCCATGGCTTGGACCCTGAATCATTCACACCCACAGCACTATCTTTGTCGGCTCAACTACCAGCCCTCGCACTTTTTGGGGATTTACAAGCCCCACAAAAGCGGGAGTTATTAAATATTCTGATGGTGTATGACACTTGATTAGTAAATACTTAGAAATTATACTAGTGGCATGCATCGTTGGGAGAAAGATTCCTTCTCAACCAATAGACATCAATGTTGGAAATAAAAGAAAAAACACAAAGAAATAAAGAGGCAAACCACAGCATAGAAATTTACATAGTTCATTTTCAATATGTCCACATATTCACAATGATCTACTATTCCTAAAATAAAAAAAAAATAAAGAAGCAATTCTCAAATGAATTAGGGTTTAAATAAAAAAAAAATCATGTGAAATTATAAAACTGTCATCTAGTGCGCCAGGACCCCAAACACGAGAGCGTTGCCCTCTTGTATTCGGAGCTTGGGATAGGTGGAGGCCTCAAGGGGCCATCGTGATGTATGGATTTTATCTACACCGTTCATCCATTTTTTTAAAAATATCATTTTAGATTATTAGCCCAAAATTAAGACAGATAGAAGGCTCAAGTGGACCACACTATAGGAAGCAGTGGTGCTAAGGACACCCACCATTGAAACCTTCTTAGGGCCCATCATGTTGTTTATTTTCCATCCAACCTGTTGATATGGTCATGTACGCATGGATGGAGAGAGAAAAAAATGTCCCAAAACTTGTGGTCCCCAATAATTTTTCAACCGTAAAAATTTAATCCCCACTGTGTGGTCCACTTGAGCCTTGGAGATTCCTTATTTTTGAGCTCACAATCTGAAATGGTTTGTTAAAGAATGCATGGATGGTGTGGATGAAATCCATACATCACAGTGGCCCCTCAGAGCTTAGCCTATCCCAAGCTCAGAACACGCAGAGGGTAGTACCTAATTACCTGCATCCCATAGACCCTAACATGCATTAAGTCAAATTAAACCTAACTATATTGTGGAACTCAATGTCTCGTCTGCGGAGTTTCAACAGGGTTTCTTGGTTTCGAAACCCATCAGTGGTGAAAATCCACACTGTTAAGAGCACCAGCGGGTGCGTTGCATGATGGACTGGGTGGGTGCCTTGCATGACCGAAAAAAGAAAAAAACATCACAAATCCCAAAATTAGATCAGCTAAACAATTCTATCCTCTTCGTCGCCTATGCTTGGTTGTTACGATATAGTCATTGAATGTTATCATTTTCAACTGTCCAAAAAATGTTATCATGATACATATATCAAAGTTTTCTGAGATATGCTCATTGAATATTTTCATTTTCAACTGTCCAAAAAATGTTATCATGATACATATATCAAAGTTTTTCTGAGATATACTCATTGAATATTTTCGTTTTCAACCGTCTAATAAATGTTATCATGATACATATATCAAAGTTTTTCTCCCCAAAGACGCTGAAATGAGTAAATCCTGATTTTTTTTTTTTTTAAATGGGTTAGCTCACACACCCCATTGTTAGCACACCCACCCCCTCACCCACCACCCCCACTATGGAATCGATACCAAGACCTCTGTGTTGAAACCAGGCTATCTTCACTCTGGTCTGCCACTTGAGCTATGGAACTGGGTGTAGTAAATCCTGAATTTAATTACTTATTGCAATTCGATTTCATCCAAACGCACCCTTTACTGATCTTTTCAATTGAAAGCTCCCCAAATCTCAGGTGGGACCCAAGTCCGTGTGAACGAATCTAGCAGATGCAACAAAAGCTGCCGGAAAGCAATTACATGATCCTCGACCCCAGGCTCTCAGCATTGTACTCGGATTTTAGTACTCTGTTTTAGTGGGCCACTAGTGGTTGCTCATCGTGGACCCCACCGTGGATAGGCTTATGTACTGAAATCTTCTTGAATAGTACAATCCTAACCTCCTGAATGAAGCATATCTCTAATCCTAACAATCCAATAGATGGCCTATCAAATGGACGGTTCGGAGTAAAATAGTAAGTGGTCCCCATTTTCAAAAGGAGAAATCCGACGGTTAATATTGTCTTCTCCGTACAATTTTTAGATTAAGCTCCATCCACAATTACCCCAATTAGGTTACAGTCTTAGATTTCCGTACAACTATGACGTGCGTAGTTAGAGAGTCACCACCATTTTTAAGTGCTGAAAGGACACGGATTGCGTGGTGACCCAACCACCACATAGCTGGCAGCGTCAGGAATCTGTAGGGCCTACCATCATGTATGTGTTTTATCCACGCCGTCCATCCATTTTTCCAGAGCATTTTAGTGCATGAGCCCAAAATTGAAACATATCTGAGGCTCAAGTGGACCACACCACTCAAAACGGTGGAGATCTTCTTGGGGCCACAGAAGTTTTGGATGATGCTGATATTTTTTATATCCTTTCATCTAGGTTTGTGTGACCTTATGAACAGGTTGGATGACAAAAAAACACCACTGTGGGGCCTTAGGAAGATTTCAACGGTGGATATAGCTTTGGATATGCTTCAATTTTGGACTCATGACCTGAAAGGAGTGCGCAAAACAGATGGACGACGTGGATAAGACACGTACATCATGGTGGACCCCACCAATCCGCGCCTTATGAGGACATAAAAACTGACGGTCGGAGTTTGGCCCCACCAATAATCTGGAGAATCTTTGTGTCTCACAAAAGTCACTGACTCACTACTTGGAAGAAAAGTCTCATTGCTAGTCTAATGAACGGACTGCTGACTTTTGGGGGAGAAATGTTGGCCCATTTTGATTTTTTTGAGGAATCATGGTTTATGTAGATGCCACACTGGAGCCATGTGATACTCTGGAAGAGTATGCCACTTGATACTCAGGCACTCAAGAATAACATACGTGGCAGTAGGCCCTATCAATGGGTACCTGGACCCATGGAGTATATATAGGTTTTCGGCTATTCAACCCACCTGAATGTCGGATTGGGTTAACTTTGGTCTGTGCAGTGAACATGAGATTTGGATTCTATGCACACATCATGGGTGGGCCACACACGTTGGAACTTATGTGATCATTCCCATGTTTTCACGGGTAAGATTTAATTCAAGATAGAGGGACGTGTATTGCTTGCAACTCCTCACCCAGGGAAGTTGTGGTCTGAAGCTACTTGGGGGTCTATCATGGTGTTTGTGAGAAATCTACCTTGTCTACACGGTTAATTGTCTCCTTGGCACTTTGAGCATGAGACTTGCTGTTGAAAGGCCTAGGCATCTTCCTGAACCTAATGTGTTTGGTTGGGTAGAAAGCATATTTTAGAAAATAATATTTCTTGAAAACCCTTATTTTAGGAAATTATTGGAAAAGGAAGGTTGTTTTTATTGTTTATTTTTCCATAAAATGATTTTTAGAAATTTAGAATCTGTGTTCAAATTAGCCACTTGGCAAATTTTCTTTTATTTATTTTTTTATTTTTAGGTACTAACTGTCTTGTTCCATACAAGCATGTGGCACATGTGAGATGTTGAAAGATGGACAATGCATATGTGGCTGCTTGAAGCTGGATTGTGTTATGCTTGGGGGGTGTTCGGATTGTAAGTTGCTTAAGATAAGCTACTTATGCCTCAAGTAACTTATCTTGGTTTCTACTTGTTAAGCTGAAGTGATTAAGTAACTTAAGTAAGAAAGTTACTTATAATTGATGTTAAACCAAACTTATCTCATATAACTTACTTATCTATTGCTATAAGTAGAAAAATTGTTTGGTGGTATCCAAACAGGCCCAAGGTGCTTGAAGTTGTAGGGTGACACGTGTTGGACAAGACAGTCATTAAGGCATGTAGGCATTTGAAGTTAAATGGTAGAACTTGTGCACATTGGTGCCATTGACACATGCGGCATATTTGAAGCTATTGACAATAGATGATGACATGTGGAGCATTAGTGCATGTGGGGTGCTTTGCACATGTGTGGCACAAGAGAATATAAATGTTGTAAGTGTGGGAGCATCCTACATGTGGGGCGCAAGAGATGGATGGTGGCATATGTGGGATGCTTTGCATGTGTAGGGTGAGAGAAAAGATGGACAATGACACGCCGAAAGTTAGAAATGTCGATTTCCATAAGCTTGGCAAAAAATAGCTCTGCAAATAATAGAAGTTTAATTCCATGAGAAACGATGTTTCATTACCTTTCCATAAAGCCAAACAGGCAGAGTACTTTCATAATTTAAAAGTAATCTTTACCTCTTCAAAGTTGACATTTTTACCAAATGATACCCAAAGGATTAAAATTTACAGGTAGATGCTTTTCAAGAAATGCAATTACAAAAATGCCTAGACAATTTGAAAGTAATGAAAGTTAAAGACTTGTGGGCCCATGTGGTATGTGTACAACATCCAATCTATCTAATATAGGCATCTCACCATGTTGATTATTGGAACAAAAAATCAGGCCAATCAAATCATTAGATGAGCCATAATTGAATTTGTATGTTTTTTTAGTGGTGTAATTTTTATTTTTTTTTATTGGCCCACCCTAAGATTGGATGAGCCATAATTTTTGTTCGTCTAATAATTATATATTAGTGTGCATCTACTGGATGAGGAGTCCCAATGCTCTGTTTGTAGTAAACATACAACCACTTCAAACAACCACACAACCACATCACACTTAGTCATGCTATGATGATCAATGAAAAAGGCTACAAATAAGGGACTTTCTATTTGCTACAAACAGAGAATCCAGACTCATTGGATGAGTTGGATGTCAGGCTCATACCCGTAGGGCACTTTCGACTTTTGAAAAAGCTTTGTAAATTCAAACAGTAAAAATGCCAATTAAAATGTCACTGTCAAATTTCACTAGCTATTTCCCCCCAAAAGCCTCTCCCCACTCGGATTCTGCGGCTTACTTACAGATATTCTATTGCTAGATTGATCTGAACCGTTAATATTCTCATATCATGACATATAAAAGCTAGAGTCTTAGACTCATGCTTCATTAATTATCCTCACCTGTGAATCTTGGATATGAATATGAGCCAATGAATATTCATCGGTTAAGATCATCTTTTAAAATGAAATCCAAGGGTTAAAATAAGCCGCCGTACCATGTTCCAGGAATGGGCCACCGATCATGAGAAAACTCCTGTCCGGAATCTCTCTCCGGCATTGCTTTGGGCGCGGATTTCCTGCGAAAGGCTTTCGCACCCTGGTTCATTTTTGTTCTCATATCCTAAAATGAGCTCCCAAAACGGATGGACGGGGTGGATTTATCAAAAACCATCACTGTGGGCCCCACCCTGGTTCCCAGCTAGGAACTTCCTCAAATCCGCGCCCCATTGCTCTCTTCCTTCTTTTCTCCACGTGGGTTGCACGTGCCCCACCTCCTAATATTATAATATTATCTTGAAAATAAAGATTATTCCATGTTTACTGCTTTCAGTTTTCCCAAATTCATCACTTGCTTAAAAGCCAATGAAAGAGATCGAAGTGCTATTTTAATTCAGCACGTGAAACACGCGACACGACACTTATTAATGGTCGGTGGGTGTCACCCTCACCGTAGGGCCCACCTTGATGATATGTTGTATATCCATTCCGTCCATTCGTTTTTCCAACTCATTTTAGGAGGTGGTACCAAAAATTAAGCATATCCAAATCTCAGGTGGACCACACCACGAGAAAAAGTAATGATTGAACGGTTACCATTAAAAATTTCCCAAGTCCCACTTTAAGCAGATCCGTAATGTTTATTTGCCATCCAACCCGTTGATAAGGTCAAGCAGAACTGGATGAAAGGAAATTATAAAGATTAGAGTGATCTAAAACTTTTGTAGCCTGAGCTTTTAATAGTTATTCACCATTTTTTCTAACGGTGTGGTCCACTAGAGATTTGGATCTAATTAATTTTTGAGATAATGTACTTAAATGAGCTCAAAAAAGGGATGGGCGGCGTGGATATGAAACAAATTCATTAAGGTGGGCCCCACACTGTAAGAGTAACACCCACTAAGCTGTTACCGGGTAACAGCTAATCCGCTCCCCTTACTAATGAGCTTTGCTAATTCGACACGTTTACGAAAGCCTCCACATCCACACACGTTCACACGCGATTCCTTGAGTCAGAGAAGATAAGCATTTCTTATTTCAACCAGATGGAGAGCTTAGGTCCCTCACACGTGTTCCATGTTGACAGATGCACTCCCAAGGGCGGCCTTCGTATCATTTTAACTTTTAAGGTATGAGATAAAAATGATGCAGATCCAAATACCAGGTGACTACGTTATAGGAAACAGTGGTGATTTGCCATTTAAAACCTCCTGTGAGTTACAAAAGTTTTGGATCACTGCTGACATCTGTTTTCCCTTTATTTAGGTCTGCGTGACCTTAACAACATGTTGGATGTCACTTAAGCGTAACGGTGGGCCTTAGGAAGTTTTTAATAGTTCCGCCCCGACCTGATAAAGAAAAAGGGTCCAGTTGAGGGTGAATGCGCTAGACCGTTTTTAATCTAGGTACGATTTAGCATACACGCCTAACCTGACTTGTCCCAACCCGTACCCTGACTCGTATATACCTGACCTAAATCACCCCAAGTTTTGTCAAAGAATTCTAAAAACAAAACCTCCAAAAACACACTCAGTTGTTTTCGCCATTATTGTGAGGTATTTTTTCATGTAACTCCAGTTTATTTCTGTGGGGGCTCATGGTTGGGTTATCTAAGCCATTAATCTGATGCCCCATTATAAATCCACAGTCCCTCCAAAAAATGTCTCAAATTGGAAGATTGTAAGCCTCCTGAATTGAGCCTTCTTGTACTCTTCATTGAATGCGGACCATTCATTTGCATGCGAAGAATCAAAAGGTCACGATTGTTGGGTCAAGGAGATTCTTTGGGCATGGTCCATCGATGGTTGGAACTACAATCGACAATGGTTTAGATCACCAAACGATGTGTCTCACTTATATGAATTATGAGCATGCTAGGAAATGAAAGTTCTGCATGTAGTTGATTAATTTAAGAACAATGTGGATAAGCATAACTCAATCCTAACCCAACTCAACCTAGTTTAGCATATAAGGTTAGGTAAAGTTAGGATCAACCCTTTTGCAAGTAGGGTAGGGTTAGGGTTAAGTCAGCCCAACTCTTGTCTCGCTTCCTAGCCCAGCTGGAATACGCCTAGGCGTTTCAACAGCAAGGTCTTAGGTTTGAGATGCCAAGGAGACACATCGTATGACTAACCAAGTGGGTGTGTTACCCACCTAACAGGGTAGGTGCATTGCATGACTAACTTTTATAGGAAAAAAAAGAAAAAAATAAAAAATAAAAAAAGAAGTCAGCTTAACCCGTACCAAAACCCGAACCTTTAAAATATGTTTGATCTCGGATTGGGCCCAACCCAACAGGTGTGCAGGCGTAATTGCAAATACATCAAGGTGGGCCCTACAGTCAGGGCCGCACCTAATCCGCTCGCCTAAATCATCCTTGTGCCGCATGGCTACCAATTATTGTGGGCGAAATTATTATTTTCCCCGCATCTTATGCAGAAAAGCATCCAATGCTGAATCGAAAACTCTCGCCTGACTGAAGGTAGGGACACAAAAGCGTGCTTAACGCTTAACCCTTTTGCTAAGGAAAGATCCACCCCGTCCATCAAGTACAACACCCTCTTTTTGCCGTAGACTCCAAAAAAAAAAAAAAAAGGCTGATTCGACACTCAGGTGGGCTACCTCATAGGGAATTATGCTTAGACCACTAAGTTCACCTGCTATGGTCCACCTGAGTTGTGGAGCAGCGCTGTTTTTTGGAATGCTTTCTTCCTGATAAGGCGAATTGGATGAAATTTCTTGAGTATGAGCATCTGCCCGATACATCACAGCGGCCCCACATATACCTGCTGTCCTCGATGGCTTGGCGGGGCATGACGCAGGGACGCAGATTGCCTGCGAAAGCGCATCTCCTGCCTCGATATCTAAGTGGGGCCCACAGTGATATTTGTGAGAAAGCTACGCCGTCCAACCGTTTTTTGAGATCATTTTAGGTGTTGCGACAAAAAATGAACAGGATTCAAGACTCGAGTGGGCCGCACTAAAGAAAAAGGTTGGTAGGGAAATTTCTACCGTTGAAAACTCCATGGGATCCATAGTGATGTTTATATGCCATTCATACCGTTCATAATGTCATTCCTACTGAGATGAGCTGAAAACACAAATATTATCATGATTCGAAACTTCTGTGGCCCCATGAATATTTCAACTGTGGAAGTTCAATCGTCAATTTTTCAGCTCACTTAAGTCATGGATCCCGTTCATTTTTTGTCGCAACACCTAAAATGATCTCAAAAAACGGTTGGATGGTGTAGATTTCTCACAAACATCACTGGTGGGCCCCACCTAGATTCTTAGCGCAGGAGAATGGTCCACTCAGTAGTGGTTCCAACCGTCCGGATTATAGGACAGTCAAATAGCCTTTCTATAAAATGTGGCTGTAGCATGAGCCACGTCAGTGAAAGCAACAAGAGCGTCCTGATGCACGACTGCGCGCATATGGTAAGGTAGAAAGCAGGTTACGTGAGATTCAAATGGTTCGAAAGCCATCCTCGCCTCGGCCAAAATCCAACGGTCCAGTGTTGCCTGGATGTTTTAGTAATTTTACACGTGTGGTGCCGTACATGAGCACACGTGTCACCATGCGACACGTGTGTGAGATCTAAGCTTTTCATTAGGTGAACTACACTATTTATATCTTCTGAAATAAAAATAAGGCCATTTCACAGTCAGTGTATGCAATGAATGAATGGATTGAATAAGATGAGCAATGAAGAAGAGTAAAATTGTTGACTTCTAAGGCAGAAAAATCCAAGTAAAGCCGACTTTCCGGATACGGATTGGCAAGTGACCCTGTCACTAGTGGTCGATTCTATGTGGCTCCACCATGATGTATGTGTTTCATATACACCATCTATCCATTTTTATATATCATTTTATGATATGGTATGAGGCTAAAAATGAGGTAGATTAAAATCTCAAGTGGACTACATGAGACAATGTTGATTAAACGCCCACGATTAAAACCTTCTAGGGGAGCCATAAAAGTTTTGGATCAAGCTGATATTTGTTTTTTCACTTCTTCTCAATGACCTTTTTTGATTATTAGACCTGCCATTGAAAAGCTAAGGCATCTTCCAGCTGAGCTAACTGGCAGGGCGCGAATTAGGTGTTACCCTGGGAATAGCTTAGTGGGTGTTACCCTAACTGTGTGGGGCCCATTTTGATGTATTTTTTATATATCGACGCCATCTATCTGTTTTTTCATATTATTTTAGGATGTGATCCAAAAACTTACGAAGATCCAAATCTCAGGTGGACCAAAGCACTAGAAACAGTGATGAATAACTATTAAAAGCGTTTTGTGGGCCACAAAAGTTTTGGATCAATCTGATCTTTATATTTTCCCTTCATCAAGACCTTATCAAGAGCTTGGATTGAAACTAAACATTACCAAAACCTTACAATAGGCTCTTTGGAATTTTTAATGGTGGAGCACTCAATCACACTGTTTCTAGTGGTATGGTCCACTTGAGACTTAGATCTGCATAATTTTTGGAACATCATTTTAAAATAGGCTGTAGAAAAGGATGGACAGCCTAGATGTACAAAAGTATCATCCATGTGGGCCGATACGGTAGGGGTAACACCCACTAAGCTGTTCGAGGTAACACTCACTAAGGCTGGACATTTTATCTTAATGACCTAATCAACAAGTTAAATGTCAAATAAACATTACAGTGGGCCTTAGGAGGTTTTCAATGTTGGACATTCAATCACTACTATTTTGTATGGTGTAGCCGGCTTGAGATTTAGATCTACCTCATTTTTTGGAGCAATCCCTAAAATGATTTATAAAATAGATGGATAGCGTGAATAAAACACATACACATACATCATGGTGGGGCCATAGAGCACCGACCAAACCACGTCCGACTTTTCAGGTAGAAAAATCCAAGCAAAGCTCAAATCTTACATGTGCTTGTTTGCGTGTGTGTGTGGATCTTAGGGGCTGACCATGGTGCATGCATGTCATTCAATTCTATCTGGTGTTGCTGACCAACCATGAAAATATGGGGCTATAATAATTAGACAGATTAATAATAATGAGAAACCACATTATAGAGAAAAATTAATAACCACCCAAAAACCTTTAAACTCATGAGGTGGCCCACCTGATGATTAAATAAAATTTTAAATAATTTTTTATTAATCTCTAGGTCATCTCGTTTTTATTATGGCCGGGTGACCTTGTTGGATGAATTGGACTCCATATGCATGCCATGGTGGACCCCACACACGCCTAGTTGCATGAAACATAAGGGACTTGTTTTATATATACACAAATTGGTACCCCTTACCACTTGCCACACATCATCATCAACTGACGGGAAGAAAATTAGTAAAATATTGAATTAAAAATATGATAAAGTAAAAGTATCCACCATCGCAGTCAATCACATTTCAAAAGTCTATGATTTTTATATCTTTTATACATGGAGAGAGATTAGTAGGTATGATATGTACAATGCATGCGAGGGAAGAAAAGAGACTCGGACTAGGTAGTGACCCCTTTGGAATGGAGCTCGTGCGGCTAAGAGCCATCCTGATGTATGTGTTTTATCTGCATTGTTCAATCATTTTGCCAGTTTACAAGGCATGCTCGCAATGAGCCAGATCAAAAGCTAAGTAGACGACACTATAGGAAGAATCAGGAATTGAATAGCCACTGTTGATTTGCCATCAAACTATTCGTAACGTCACAAAAACCTGGAGGATGGGAAAACACAAAAATCGAGCTGTAAGAATTTTTCAATGGTGTACATTCAATCTCTACTTTTTTCTTTGGTTTGGTCCACTTGAGCTCTGGATCTGCCTCATTTTTGGGCTCACAGCCTAAAATGATATGGAAAAATGGATGGATGGTATGGATAAGATATGTACATCATGGAAGGGCCCACAGAGCTTCTCTAAGAAAGAGAAATAAGACATAAATGTGTGTGCTAGAAACAAAGAGGAAAAAGCAGCCATTGGGGCCACGCATAATAAAGTTTGGGAACAGGATACACGTACAGGGCACGGCCTACTTCCACAAAAAAATGGCCGGAATACCCCATGTGACCCGCCATGCTTGTCTGACACTGAATTAGAGCCGTCCATTGATTCGTACTGTACTTTGGAAATTCTCTGAAAGCGGTGGACCTACGTTGGAAATCACTTTTAATGGCATATTAAATCTCAAAGTTTACAGCTCACCTATCAGTTATTGTAGGATCCATCCAGATCAATGTAAGATCTATCTCAGGAAGTGGGCCACAGGACCAACCTACTGAACGGTTCTGATCATCCATATCCATGGACCAAATAGCGGTCTAGCAATTCACTTCAGAGGTCCCGAGGACTACATACCTGGCTCATTAATAATTCTGGGGTTTAAAAATCAGTGCTACCGGCAGATGTGGGGTCCAAAGACTTGTTCGCCAGAATCCAACCCATCCATAAAATCCATCACCTAAAAAAATCATGACCTGGGAAAAACCAGCAGAATCCAAAATTCAGGTGGGCCATAATACATGGAACATGTTGAGAGAGAACTCCCACCGTCGATTAGGTTGGGGTCCACAGCATTTTATCCGTATCATCCATCCCGTTCAGACCATCATCCAGGCCCAGATGAAAGATCAGGCAAAAAACCAAGCTGTTTTACAACTCGGGTGTGCCATTTGAAATTCAAGGGTGGGCATTCCCTCTGAAAATGTGGAACATTTCAGTTTTTTATCAGGCTGAATATTGGGCTATATGGCTTTTTTACGCATTGGATGGTGTGGATACATCACGTGGGTTCCACATATGGCCGCCGGCATCACCTTCCATGAAATTTACGAAATTAACCACTTTCATTGCGTAACACCTATTGAAAATGGCCGGCATCACCTTCCATGAAATTGACGAAATTAACCACTTTCATTATGTAGAAGCAGTGTGAATACATCTGTGGGTCCACATGGCTGGTACCATCCTACGATTAGGCTGATAGCACCCTATGATTCCGCCCTGAGATTAGGCTGGGACCACCCTAAGATAAGGGTGGTGCGAAAGCCACCTGAGCGTGCCTCTTGAAAACAGTACTCTCAAGTGGTACTGTTTGGCTTGACCTTTTGTTGTTTGCGCCCCTGTGCGAGTGTGGTGCTAGGTGCGCCAGATGGCGTGATCCGATCCGAATGCCTGAGTCCCGGCTTAAAACTGTGGCAGTTTGGCTGTCTATTTAGCGACCCGAAAGATAAAATTAAGTGATTTGTGAAGGAGAAGGTTCATCTTTCTAACAAATTATTTTTTCTTTTAAAATAAAAGAATTTTTTCTCACTGAGATAATAGAGATAATTAATTCGATTCACACAATGTAAAAGTATAATAAATTTAATTATATTAAATAAAATAAAAAATAAAACTTACAAACATATTCCTTAGCAATCCAATAACATAGATGGTGAGGTCCTATGATTAAAATTTTCTTAGTCTGATAACTTGAGCATAGATGATTAGAATTATATTATTAAAAAAAAAAGAAAAGAAAACAAAAGAAAAAAGGTCATACCTGTGATCCAGAGGTCAGTATAGATAAAAGAGATTTACCTTACTCCTAAACTAGGACAATCCAGCATATCAACATAGACAGGCATGATTACGCTACTCTTATTCTAAAATCGGTCCTACGTAGTTGCATAGACCAGTTGGAATTACACTACTACTAAGTTGGAATAAAAGGATAAGATAAGCAAGGTTGGCTCTAGGGTTTATTTATGTTAGGTTTGTAAGGGCTTGGATTTCTTTGAATTTTCTCTTATATATGGAGTTTTGAGTTGGTAATTGGAGAGAGATCTTTGTAACTACTCATATATGTTGACGTGAAAATAATCATCTAGGCTTAAATACAGTTCTGGCTTATCATATGATTTTGTTGTGGGCAACCCATTAGTAGCACACATGTTCGAGTCCATGTGGATGAGATTTTTTCTCAAAATGACACATATTGGTGATTGCTATTTATCCCTCCATACGAACGTATATAATGTGCCTTGAAACTTGGTTGACTTAGCGTTGTTGTTACTTAACTCCTTAAGCAGTTTCGACCATAAAGACTTCTTTTGTGCTATGTTGTGGGGCATCGGCCGAATCCATCACTTATTGTAATTGTGTTTCAGTTGACACTTATTTTCGACCATGAGGCTACTAGAGAGAGTAATCGATTATGTCGTGTTAGCAAGATATATGACATGTGTCCCATAACAATATCTAGTTGCACTCACCCTTTTTTCTGCACTAAATTTTTTTCAGATTTTGATCACATTAACCTATTAGAGCAGCCCATTAGAGGGCCCCGCTTAAAAACCAGTGCTCTCGAAAGTAAGATGATCTCTAGAAATTTTAGGAAATTAGTTCTACTGTCATTCTCAACCCGTAAAAAAATCTCAGGGCACAGTTGTCATCTCATGGAAAAGCAACGTGAATGTATCACGTGGGCTCACATGTTAGGATGGTACCACACCACTGGAACTCATGAAATTTTCCCTGCTGTCAGTTGGGCAAATACATCAGATGGGCCCCACTTATAGCCAGTGACACATTAAAGTTTGCGTGGTACTTGGGCCACTGGAGAGTGCCCTCCAACAATAGACCCTCAAACGAGGCGGTCTCTAAAGAATTTCTGAGATTACCTGATGAAGATGGAAGGGCACATAAGGTGATGTGCTCAGAGCTAGGTGGGGCCCACCATCATGTTAGTGAGAAATTCACCCTGTTCATCTGTTTTGTCCCTCGGTAACTTCCTTCCTACTTGGGAGGTGCTAAAACCACAAAAATATCAGCCTAGTCCAAAATTTCTATACCTTCATGAATGTTTCAATGATATGTTCAATCTTTATTATGTCATGCCATGTGGCTCACTTGAGTTTTGGATCTGCCTTATATTTAGCCTCTTAAGGTGTTGTTTGGTAGCATGGACTTCATGTGAATTGAAATCCAATTAATAATTATTATGAAATTCATGTGAATTAGAATCCTATGTTGTGTTTGGCAAAAATGAATGTAAATTCCACATGAATTCTACATTTATGTTGGGCACATTTCTCCCTGTATGATATACATTTTCATTAAATTTTTTGATGATGACTCACCATAAAATTAATATGAAATCTACTCAATCACCAAGTATATCATTCCATATTAGTCATTGGTATTAAAACTACACTTAGGTATAGATTTAGGTAGACCATATAATTGAAAACAATATATAAAGAATATCTCTTACAATTATTTTGCTTCATATTACCAACCTACTTTATGCATATACCATAAATTTTTACCATTTACCAACAATTTTATGGTGTCAACGGACCCTAAAGTGATCCAGCAAAACAGATGAATGGGGTAAATTTCTCACAAACGTCATAGTAAGCATCTCCTAGCTATTTTATTTTTCTTTTTTAATTTTACACACACTCACGCCACACACACACACACACACACACACACCCCACCAGTGTTGAAAATCAGTCTACCACTTAACCACGAGTAGGGACCCCTCGCAGCTTATGAGCGCTGGAATTTCCGGTGACTCCCTGCAATCCTCGTCCATTTGTCATCTTACAAAAAGGACCGTGCTCTCAAGTGGGCCGGCATATGATCAACGTTGGCATCGATTCCATGGGAGTGTGCACCCAAAAGGACCGTGCTCTTAATTGAGATAATCTCTAGGAACTTAATTCTACCTGTGAAAATCGCAACGGCTCGTTTGTCATCTCGTAAAAGGGAGGTCAATACATCAGGTGGGCCCCACATATAGCCCTGCCGCTGGCGTGGGCCCCACACATGAGCGGCGCGTTAGTGTGGCACCGACACCACAGGAGTGAGCCACTAAAAAAAAGGGAGTGGATTAGGTGTTACCCGGGTAATACTTTAGTGGGCGCTACCCTTACTGTGGGGACCACCTTGATGATTTTTTGTATATCCACGCCGTCCATACGTTTCTAAAGTAATGTTTAGTAAGAGATACCAAAAATCAAGAAGATCCAAGTCTCAGGTGGACCACACCACAAGAAACAGTGATAATTGAGTGCATCACCATTAAAAATTTCAAAAGGCCCATCATAAGGTTTTTTTAACGTTTATTTTCCATCCAACCTGTTGAAAATGTCAAGAATACTGGATGAAAGTAAAATACAAATATCAGATTGACCTAAGACTTTTACTACCCACAAGTAGTTGTTAATGGTAATTCCTCACTTTCTCTAATGGTATGGTCCACCCTAAATTTTGATCTTCTTAATTTTTGGGATCGTGTTCTTAAATGAGATTTAAAAACAGATGGACGGAGTGGATATATAATAAATACATCAATATGGGCTCCACACGGTTAGATTAACACCCACTAAGCTGTTTACCCGGGTAACAGCTAATCCGCTCCCTAAAATAATACAGTACTCTCAAATGAATTTACGAAATTAACCCTGCTCTGATTCCTTACCTGTCAAAATCACAAGGTCACGTTTGTCATTTCCTAAAATGAGGATTTATTTGCCTATTGGAGAAAAATTTTGCCATACCCACGCGTTAGCTACGCCGGGTGTAGCAATGACCCCATCATGATGTATTTGTTGTATCTACGCCGTCCATTCATTTCTTGAGGATCATCTTAGGGCATTATACTAAAAATTAAGCAGATCTGAAGCTCAGGTAGTCCCCAAGAAGTTTTTAATGGTTGGCGTTTAATCCCTAATATTTTCTGTGGTAGGTCCATTTAAGCTTTGGATCTACCTGATTTTTGGTTTCATCACTTAAAATGATCTCTCCAATGGATGGACGGCGTGGATACAATAGATACATCATTGTGGGGTCATTGCTATACCGGGCGTAGCTAACGCGTTGGTGTAGCAAAGATTTTCTGTTGATCACGTGATTCCAAAACTATTGCTGGTGGCAACGCAAGCTTGCTCAGCTACTTCTTCTTCCAAGCAACCATGCTGCCTGCCTGATTTGCCTACCCGAAGCTCTGTGGGGCCACCATGATATTTGTATTATATCCACTCCGCTCATCCATTTCTTCAATTCATTCTATGACCTGAGCCCAAACATGGGGGAGACCCAACAATCAAGTGGACCACACCACAGGAAATAGTAGGGATGGAGACACCCACCGTTAAAATCTTCCCTAGTCCACTGTGATGTTTAGATGCCATCTAACCCGTTCATAAGGTGATTTTTCATCCGGATGAAGGGAAAAACACATATGTAGCCTGATTCAAAACATCTGTGACCCACTAACGTTTCAACGGTGGGCTATCAGTCCTCACTCAAGGTGGCCCACTTGAGATTGGATCTCCCTAAAATGAGCCGGCCAAACGCACGCCCAGCGCGCCGTTTTCGTGCATCGCTGACTGTAGGGCCTGCATGTTTTTGGAAGCGGATTGCGTGCTGAGTAACTCCGCACGCTAGCGTGCGGAGTAAACTCTGTGGGGCCCATGGTGATTTACGTTATTTTATCCACTCCGTCCATCCATCTTAACATAAAATTTTAGGTATGGTGCCAAAAAATGAAGCATATCAAAATCTAAAGTGGACCACACCACAAGAAAAGTGTGAACTGAATTTCTATCATTGAAAAATTCTCAGATGAGAAAGAAGTCTTGGATCAAGCTGATATTTGTGTTTTCCCTTCATCCATGTCCATGTGATCTTATGAACAGCTTGGATGACAAATTAACATCACTGTAGCGCCTGGGAAGGTTTCAACGGTGGAAATCATTATTCCCACGGTTTCCCGTGGCATGGTCCACTTGATTTTTGGATATGCTTAAATTTTGGGCTCAACCACTAAAATGAGCTGGAAAAACATATGGACGGAATAGATAAATCACATACATTCTAGGTGGGCCCAACTGAGTTTACTCCGCACGACTTTTTGAATCCGGATCCAATCCGCGCTCGGTTCCGCTGCTCTGATTGGTCCAGCTCATCCTGTGTTAGAGCAGCTCAGCTCTGACACAGTCAGGTTAGGCTGGACCAAGCAAAGAAGTGACGAGCAGAAAAGGTTTCTCTAATAGGTTTCAACAGAGGATCCGGACTGATGATTTTTCGGTTCACCCAGTAGGAACGGTATGGATGGCTTGTGAACATCATTGTGGACCTAGGGAGGTTTTAACGGTAGGAATCAAACATCATTAGTGCAGCCCACTTGAGTCTTGGATACAGCTCATTTTTTTGTCGCATGTCCTAAAAAAAAACTCAAAAAACGGATGGACAGGGTGGATTTCTCACAAACATCACGGTGGGCCCCACCTAGAATTCCTGTGCAGGAACTTCCTTCCCAGGAAATCCGCATAGACCTGAGCTACAGGGGAGCTGTGTAACCATCGGTTATAGTCAAGTCACGTCCACCGTCTAACATACACGTGGCAGTGGACAGGTGGACCGATAGTGGGACCACCACTAACAACCGCAGTTACAAGGGAGCCTTATACGTTATCCAGGTCACGTCCGCCGTCCAACATACACGTGGCAGGGGACAGGTGGACCGATAGAGTCCATCCAGTGGGACCCACCACCAACAACCGCAGTTAACGTACGCCAATTCGGAGCCGCTGCAACGAAAAGCTAGGTGGGCCACTCTAATGTTTGTATGACGTTGACACCGTCATTCAAACCGTGGGACTTACCTTATAAACGGGTTAGGTGGCTCATAAGGAAGCGGATTGCGTACAGAGTAAACCTTGAGGGGTCCACCGTGATTTATGTATTTCATCCACTCCTTTAATCCATTTTTACAGATAATTTTATGACTTGAGACAAAAAATGAAGCATATAAAAAGCTTAATTGGACCACACCAGAGTAAAAAAATGAATTGATCCTGTACCGTTGAAAAATTCTAAGGGGCTGCGGAAGTTTTCGATCAAGCTGATATTTGTTTTTTCCCTTCATCAATATCTGTGTGATCTTGTGAACAGGTTGGATGACAAATAAACATCATTGCGGGCCCCTAAAAAGGTCATTATACCCACTGTTTCTTGTGGTATGGTCCACCTCAGCTCTGGATATGCTTCAATTTTGGTTTCAACCCGTTAAACGATCTGAAAAATCGGATGGACTGTGTAGATAAACTAAATACATTTACCGTGGGCCATACTGAGTTTACTCAGTACGATAAGAGCGTCCTGAATGACACAGGACGCAATCCGATTTCGGCTCATAAACATCACGGTGGCACACAAAAAGGTTTAAACGGTTTCGATTTCCTGTGGCGTGGGCCACGTGAGTCATGGGTCTGCTTGAATTTTGGGCTCAGTCTCCTAACTTGAGCTGGCACAGCTGATGGACGGAGTGGATGATACACTGGCATCACGATGGGCCCTACAGACCTTTTTCCCCCACTTCTCAGCCGTTAATTATGATGCCGGATTTCTGTGTTCGTTTTGGACCGTCTAAAAAGTGTCACTCACTAGTCACCAGTCACCACCATGTTTTAATGGTGCAAAACTGACATGGGGGCTTCCTTAATTATGCATGCGGGGATGGCTTCCTTAATTATGCATGCGGGGATGGCTGATTATCAAGGGACCCTCATTGGATGAACAGGATCATCTGGTGTCTGCAGGCGTGGTTACCAAATTCAAACTGTGGGCCATCCTGTCCACTGGATGGACAGCATCTTTCCACCGTCCCCTGCGTGCGCGTGTTGAATGGGGCTTGTGGTGGAGCCGAAGTTTTCACACAACCCAACTTCCGCGTGGACGTGGATTGCCTTGCAACCCGCTAGGTGGGGCCCACTGTATGTTTGTGAGAAATCCACTCCGTCCATCGTTTTTTCCACCTCATGTTGGGACAAGATAAAAATGAGGCAGACCCAAGACTCAAGTGGTCCACAAGACAGGAAAAAGCGAGGATTGAACGCGCATCGTTGAAGCTTTCATGGGGGCAAGAGAAGTTTCTTATCAGGCAATTTTTTTTTTAGTGTTTTCAGTTCATCCCCCGCGAATCACCTTATGTACGGCTTGGATGGCATATAAACATCAAGTTGGACCCTGGGAAGGTTTCAACGGTGAGCATCTCCCTCCCACCTTTTCCGGTCGTGTGGCCTACTTGAGTGTTAGATCTTCCTCATTTTTTGGATCATGCACAAAAATGATCTGGAAAAACGGATGGACGGGGTGGATTTCTCACAAACATCACGTGGGCCCCATTATAGATGATCCACGTTTCGAAAACTGCACCGACCACATAATCTTTTCCGTAACCTCTCTGCTTGTGATCCTTAAAAGTCCCACATACCCTTTTTCTATTTTACATCATGGTTCCGCGGTAAAATCACACGGATTGGATGATCTTAACCATCTAATTTACCCATTAAATTCTGACCTGTAGATCACTTTTCACCCATCCATTCACAGCTGAGACCTTTCGAACAATGATTTTAGGTCTGTGTGTCCCATCTGTCCAAACTTTTTTCCTAACGACCATCAAGCTGGGGCCCACCTTTAAATGGCTTGAGTGTCTTATAAATGCACGGGACACGTGGCTGCATGTATTACATGGACGGTAGCTTTATGGTCCATTAAGATGGACGAGAACACTCCTGGCCTCAAATATTAAAACAACCCATCAATTTAGGTGGGCCCCACCTGTACTAAAAATGTTGACCGTGGTCAATTTCTTACAGCTGTCTACGTTTTCTTTTTGGCCTACCTGATGAACGTATACACGTGTTCACAGCGTAGCCATGCGCTTCTTGACTCGGATTCGGTAGTACTCAGTTGGTTCTGTGGGGCCCACCTTGATTTATGTGTTTTATTCCACTCTGTCCATCTACTTTCTCAGCTCATTTTAGGGCATGGCCCCCAAAATGAGGCAGATCAAAATCTCAGGTGGATCATATCAGAGAAACAATAGTGATTGAACACCCACCATTAAAAATTTCTTTGGGTCTACAACAGTGTTGGAGTTTTTAACGGTGGATTGTCTATAATTACTGTTTTTTATTTGTAAATGATCAAAAAATGATCTTTAAAAATGGATGGACGGCGTGGATAAAACACATGCATCATTGTGGGGCCCACACAGCACAGACTTGTACCGACTTCGGTAATAGAGGGGTAACTACCGAATTCGAGTCTGCGATTCTCCCTCTTTCTGTCCTGAGCCCCACCAAGGACGCGGATTTCCTGCGAAAGCCTTGCGCAGAAGTTCCTGCCTTGGGAACCAAGGTGGGGCACACAGTGATATTTTTATAAATCCACACCGTACATACGTTTTGGGAGCTCATTTTAGGGACATGAGAAAAAAAAAATGAACCGGATCCAAGACCCAAGTGGGCCGAACTGAAGGAAAAAGTCGGTAGGGAACTTACTACCGTTGAAACCTCCCATGGGTCCACAGTGATGTTTATATGACATCCATACCGTTCATAACGTCAATAATACTGGGATGAACTGGAAACACAAATATTATCCTGATTCGAAACTTCTGTGGCTCCACAAATATTTCAAATGTGGACGTTCAATCCTCACGTTTTCGGCCCACTTGAGTCTTGGATACGGCTACTTTTTTTTTTCATGTCCTAAACTGAGCTCCCAAAACGGATGGACAGGGTGGATTTATATAAAAAAAAATCACTGTGGGCCCATCTTGGTTCCCAGTGCAGGAACTTCCTTTCGCAGGAAATCCGCGTTCCCCACGAAGATACGGAAACGAGATGTATTCCTATGAGAGTTTACCACCATTTGAAAATGGTTGCGGCTCTTCCACCGTTTACATGGCATAGTGGTACGGTAATCCAGACCGTCTCGATCACCCAGCCAGTTGTTGATACAACACCTCTCAATTTTAAATGTTATCCATGCATTAAAGATATGCTTCAGATGAGACACAATTCGGATGGTCAGGATAGCATTACGTCAGTTACGGATGGTGAGAGGATAACTCACCACCATTTTTAAAACGCTGGTCAACTATCACAAGAGTCCACGTCTACGTAGAGTCATGAATCAGAGTTCGCTTTGCCTCTGTCGCGAGTGAGAATATAGTGTGTGCCGCCACGCTACTGGGGCTCAGATTCTGAGATGTGCTGATGATCTGAACCGTCCATATCCCATTATTTCTGTGGATAATACCTTTCCCAATAATGGAGCTAATAAGCATAGGATTTTTTTGTGAATTTAAAAATCAGCCATTGAAAATATTCAGTTCAGTTGTTTTAAATCCATCTGTGAGTATTGATCATCAGATTAATTTCAAAATTACACAATAAAAATGAGAATTATCGTATAAACGGTTTAGATCATTTTAATATGTCTTGGATTCAAAGTCCAAAGTTCGATGTATCGTAGTTTTAATACTTGCGGATGTATTATTGCAAACTCTAAAACTAAATGGATATAGAGGCGGGAAAATTACACGCGTCAAACATCCATTGGCTGTAGCGTTTCCGACCATCTTCCCAGTGGAAGCGGATTGTGTAATGAGGAACTCAGTACGCTTTACGGTACTGATTAAATTGTGTGGGCCCAAAGTGATGTTTCTGTCTTATCCACGCCGTCCATCCTTTTTACCAGCTTATTTTAGTGCATGAGCCAAAAATGGAAACATATCCAAATCTTAAATAGACCACACAACAGGAAACAGTGTGAATTGAACATCTACCATTTAAAGCTTCTTGGTGGGCCACAAAATTTTTGGATCAAGCTGATATTTGTATTTTTCCTTCATCCATATCCTAGTGACCTTATGAACAGTTTGGATGACAAATAAACATCACCGTGGATCTTCGGAAGGTTTCAACGGTGTATGTCGTCATCCGTACTGTTTCCTTTAATATGGTCCACTTGATCTGTGGATATGATTCAATTTTAGGCTCATGAACTGAAATGAGCTGTAAAAACGGATGAACAGATTGGATAAGATACATACATCCAAGGTGGGCCCCGCAGAGTTTACTCACTATGCAATCCGCTTCCTTTTTTCAACGGGAAAACGCTCGACAGGGGTCTAGAGAGAGAGAAGAAGAGCGTTTTCCAGTGCTCTCTCCCATCGCTTTCTCTCTCATTTTACACATTTTTTTAATTGAAAGAACAGAAGCTCTCCGGTCACAAAATGCAAAATCCGTTTCAAAAGCGATTCCGAAAACCCTCCCTTTTAATCCCCTCTCATTCCCTCTCTCTCCAAACCTCTCTCTCTCCTCTCTATCTCCGGCCATTCTCTCTACTTTCCAGCAGAATCGCCTACTCCCGACGGCCTTCTCTCGCTGGAATCTGATAATCCGACGCCATGGACGACGATTTCTCACTCTCAGTCGAAACAGGGTTGAGGATCGCGAAGAGGATCTACTACGGGAAGGACCAGCAAGTATCGGCGCCGGAACCGGCTCCCGTCATGGAGAAATCCCCGTCAGTTCGGCTGGAGCACGGCCCGACGGCGCCGATGGTCTATGCCGAGATCGTCGACCCGTCGATTGTCGATAATCCCGAGATTCCGAGCTACCAGCCGCACGTGCATGGGTTGTGCGACCCGCCGGCGCTGATTCCGCTCCACATGAGTGAGGTTGGGATGGACGTGGATTGCTATCTCGACACGGCGTTCGTCTCGGTGAGGGGGTCGTGGCGTGTGCATTGCGTGATGGCGAACTCCAGCTGCGATTGCCGGCTCGTGGTCCCGATGGGCGAGCAGGTATTTCTAGAATCGAGATTTCAAATAGGATTTAACGATTTCCTTTCCTTCTTTCTTTCTTCGAAATTTCATCTGTTCTGGTTTTATGCAATTGTTGAATTGCTTTCCTGAGATTCCTAAAAAATCAGTTCATCGTATGTTAGCTAACAGTAATTATGTATTAGAGATCTTGATCTCTAATACTTAATTACTGTTAACATGAACTCTTTATGTATTAGAGGAGTAATTACGTAACTTAATTACCTGTTAACAGTAAGTATTAGAGATCTTGATCTCTAATACATAATTACTGTTAACTAAATAATTACTGTTAACTAAAATGAGATCAACTCTTTTTTAGGTGTCTACCAAACAGGGCCTAAAGAGTTTTGCAATTTCTCTTTTTTTTATCCTTTCTGGATTCATAGTTAACATTCTCAGCGAGGATTCTATTCAGCGATCTGGATGCATGATCTGAACTGTTCATTGAGTGGATTCTGCTCTGGATAGACCGTGGTAAAGAAATCTCATTGATCAAACTATCTCAACCCTTGAATTGGTGACCCAAAATGGATGGTAGAATAGAATATCGGCCATAGTATGAATTGGTGAAAAGTACACTAAGTGGATGGGTAGGATTGTCCAAGCCGGACTCAGATTTGGTAGGGACCCTCCCGCCGGTTGGTGCTCTTGGACCCTACCATGATGCATGTGTTTTATCCATGCCGTCCATCCAATATTCCTGCTCATTTTAGGGAATGAGCCCAAAAATGAGGCAGATCCAAATCTTAAGTAGACCACACCATATGAAATAATGTTGATTGAGTGCCCACCATTGAAAACTTCACAGGGCTTATCCAACCGGTTGATTACATCACACGGACCCGATGAAGGGAAAACACAAGTATCAGCTCGATCCAAAACTTTTGTTGCCCCCAAGAAGTTTTTATTTTTTATTTTTATAGTGGGTGTTCAATCACCACTCTTTCCTGTGGTGTGGATCTGCCTCGTTTTCCGTCTCATGCTCTAAAATGAACTCGAAAAATGTATGGACGGCATGAACAAAACACATACATCATGGTGGGGCCCATGGAGCATTGACCGGCGCCGACCAGTAGCAACTAGCATGACCAGTACTGACTAGCACCAACCAGTACTGACCTCGCATTGGAGGGGTCAGTACGGAATCCCAGTCTATCCAAGCCGCACAAGTTGCAGACATGGTCCATACCTTAGGACCCACCTGACTATCCTTTCAGTTTGGCCCACTCCGCTTGGCAACCATGTCAGAACTGCACTAATGGGAAGGACCTAAACATTTGATCAATGGCCTCTAAAGTGGAAGGTCCTGATAATTTCTAATAAGAAAAAAGGTCCAATCATCAGTCGGTCTGTCAACCTCGTGGGCTCTACATTGGGTTTCCTGTAACTCTTCAGGATCATTGGATGTAAAAATCCTAAGTTTTGATTAGTACCCTGCAAAATTCATGATTATTACAAGAAAAGTCCACTCATCAGGTGGTTAGGATCACCTTCAAGGTATTCAATAATGGTAACGGTGGTCGTAATGACCACCACCATAATTATCGTGACAATAAAGGCTGTAATGCCGATTACGGCCATTAAAAAAAGAAAAGAAAAAAGAATTGTATCTAATAGCCATTATAGACCATTTTTTCCATTACGGCCTGGTAACGCGTAATGTTCCCACCGTTACCGTTACCTAGTGGCCGTAGTGGATAACCATTTTTTAATACCTTGATCACCTCGATTGCTATGCTCTGCTGCCGTGGTCTATTGGCTCTCCTTTAATATAATTGTAAATTGATTCCAGTGAGGGTAGAGAATCTCTTGCTACAATTTGCACTTTTTGCAGCTCAAGGTCAGGGTGTAGCCTGTTGGAGAGCCTTCAAACTGGGCATCTATTGAGTGCTCAGACTAGTCGGGCGACCGGTCTGACTGTTTGGACATATTTTACAGAGAGGTTGCTGGACAGTTTTGTTCGCCCCAGACCGGTCGGGCGACTGGTCGGTGATGAGGCAGCGTGTGATGTTTTTCCTTGGACTGTTTCTGTGCAAGGTGTGACCGGTCGGGTGACTGGTCGACTGTGCACGTGGTTTTTTGCGCATTACGCAGTAGTGCGTAAGAGGCTTCTATTTTTGGGTTTCCTAGTATATATATGGGATATATCCGGACTTAGATGGTATCCTAAGGTGTTCGAGGTTTCCTATTCGTGTTAGGAAGAGGGGAGTAGTGTGTGTGAGAGAGAACTTAGGGTTTTCTCTGTGTTTCCTTGCTTGTGGGCTATCAATCTCTGTAATCTTCTGTTTATTCATAGTGGATCGCTTTGTGCCATGATTTTTTACCCGTTAAGGGGTTTTTCTACTGTAAATTCGGATTCTCTTGTGGTGAATGCTTGTGTATGATTGATTGCATCTTGTTTACTCGTTTGATATTGGATTGCTCCACGCGTTTCGGCGTTCTGCTTCCGCTGCCGGTTTTCCCAACAAGTGGTATCATAGATAAAGTTGGGGTGGAGTAGAATTCAGATCTGAGACGAGAAGATGAGATCAAGTACAAGGTTTGAGTTAGAGAAGTTCTCCGAAAAAATAACTTTGAGCTATGGAAGGTGAAGGTTGAATCTTTCCTGGTTCATCAAAGGCTTGATGAAGCTCTTGGAAAGCGACCCGAGGCTATGAAAGATGATGAGTGGACGAGGCTCGACAAGAATGCTAGAACCTTAATCTTGTTAAACCTTACGGATAATGTTTTCTATCATGTCATGAAGGAGAAGACTGCGGCTGAAACAATGGCGAAGCTAGAGAAGGTTTATGCCAATAAATCTTTAGAGAATCGCATGTATGTGTTGATGCAGTTGTTCACCTTGAGGATGGCTGAGGGAACTGAGGTGGAGGACCACCTGAGCACGTTTAATAGGCTGGTTTGCAAGTTGGTGAAGATCGATGAGCCGATGAAGGATGAATATCAAGCATGCATCCTGTTGAATTCTCTTCCAAATTCATATGAGTCGTTTAGGGACTCTGTGTGTGCAAGGAAAGAAACCATAAGCGTCGAGACCTGTTATCTCAGCCCTCCAGTCGAAGGCAATGAGAAAGAAAAGCGTTGACGTGGCTTCCCGTTATTCCTCAGAGGCATTGGTTATGAGGGGAAGAAGTTCTGAGTATGGAGGATATTCGAAATCAGGATCTAGGGCCAAGGGCAAAGGGAAGGCTAAGGTGAAGTACTAGAATTGTGGTCAGGAGGGCCACATGAGAGGGGATTGTCAGAATCCCAGGTTGAAGCAAGAGAAGTATGGAAATTCTTCTAGGAGAGGGAGCCAATACCGTAGAGGATGGTGGCGATCTTTGTGAAGTTCTGACTGTATCTGGCAAGGGATCTCACGGTTGTGAGTGGATCCTAGATTCAGGGGCTTCATGTCACGTATGTCCTGACCGGAGTTCATTCACGACATACAGGGAGTATGGTGGTGAATCAGTGTTTGTGGGCGATGAATTCGCTCAAAAGGTTGTGGGTATTGGTACTGTGCGCATCAGGATGTTCGATGGGATCGAACGAGTCCTGGAAGATGTGAAGCACGTCCCCGAAGATGAATGTGATTTCTCTTGGTGCACTCGAGGCGAAAGGGTGCGTGTTTATCGGCCGCGATCATTGTTGTGAAGTGATGAAAGAGGCACTCGTGTATATGAAGGCACGGAGGTGTGGCCATATTTAAATGTTGATCGGGAGCACAATTCATGGTGGAGCTACGGGTAAGGCAGCGAGATCCACGGTTGCTCGTGTGTGGCAAGTGCCCAATGGCCACATGAGAAGAGCGGTAAAGGGCGTGAATTTGCAAGGTTAGAGTCGATGGTGGCACGAGAAGCGGTAGAGCCATGATTGAAGATGAGATGACATTACAAGGATGCGTTGATTCGACGTTTGAAGCCTCGGTGGAGATTGTTGGAGAGCCTTTAAACTGGGCATCTGTTGAGTGCTTAGACCGGTCGGGCTACCGGTCTGACTATTTAGACAGATTGTACAGAGAGGTTGCTGGACAATTTCTTGTGCCCTAGACCGGTCGAGCGACCGATCGTCAGGGGGCTCCCACCAGTCGGTGATGAGGCAGCATGTGATGTTTTTCCATGGACTGTTTCTGTGCAAGTTGCGACCAGGTCGACTGTGCACGTGGTTTTTTGCACATTACGCGGTAGTGCGTACGAGGCTTCTATTTTCGAGTTTCCTACTATATATATGGGATGTATCCGGACTTAGATGGTATCCTAAGGTGTCCAAGGTTTCCTATTCGTGTTAGGAAGATGGGAGAGATGTGTGTGAGAAAGAACTTGGGGTTTTCTCTGTGTTTCCTTGCTTGTGGGCTGTCAATCTCTTTAATCTTCTGTTTATTCATAGTGGATCGCTTTGTGCTGTGGTTTTTTACCCGTTGAGGGGTTTTTCCATGTAAATTCGGATTCTCTTGTGTTGAATGCTTGTGTGTGATTGATTGCATCTTGTTTACTCGTTTGATATCGGATTGCTCCGCGCGTTTCGGCGTTCCACTTCCGTTGCCGGTTTTCCCAACAAGTGATATCAGAGATAAAGTTGGGGTGGAGTAGAATTCGGATCTGAGACGAGAAGATAGGATCAGGCACAAGGTTCGAGTTAGAGAAGTTTTTCAGGAAAAATAACTTTAAGCTATGGAAGGTGAAGGTTGAATCTTTCCTGGTTAATCAAGGGCTTGATGAAACTCTTGGAAAGCGACCCGAAGTTATGAAAGATGATGAGTGGACGAGGCTTAACAAGAAGGCTAGAACCTCAATCCTGTTGAACCTTACGGCTGATGTTCTCTATCATGTCATGAAGGAGAAGACTGCGGCTGAAACAATGATGAAGCTAGAGAAGGTTTATGCCAAGATATCTCTAGAGAATCGCATGTATGTGTTGATGCAGTTGTTCACCTTGAGGATGGCTGAGGGAACTGAGGTGGAAGACTACCTGAGCACGTTCAATAGGCTGGTTTGCAAGTTGGTGGAGATTGATGAACCGATGAAGGATGAATATCAAGCATGCATCCTGTTGAATTCTCTTCTAGATTCATATGAGTCGTTTAGGGACTCTGTGTGGGCAGGGAGGGAAACTATAAGCGTTGAGACCGTTATCTCAGCCCTCCAGTCGAAGGTGATGAGAAAGAAAAGCATTGACGTGGCTTCCCGTTATTCCTCAGAGGCACTGGTTATGAGGCGAAGAAGTTCTAAGCATGAAGGATATTCGAAATCGGGATCTAGGGCCAAGGGCAAAGGGAAGGCTATGGTGAAGTGCTAGAATTGTGGTCAAGAGGGACACATGAGAGGGGATTGTCACAATCCCAGGTTGAAGCAAGAGAAATATGAAAATTCTTCTAGAGAGGGAGCCAATACCGTAAGAGGACGGTGGCGATCTTTGTGAAGTTCTGACTGTATCTGGCAAGAGATCTCACGGGTAGTGAGTGGATCTTAGATTCAGGGGCTTCATGTCACGTATGTCCTAACCGGAGTTCATTCACGACATACAGGGAGTATGGTGGTGAATCGGTGTTTGTGGGCGATGGATTCGCTCAAAAGGTTGTAGGTATTAGGTACTGTGGGCATCAGGATGTTCGATGGGGTCGAACGAGTCCTGGAAGATGTGAAGCACGTCCCCGAAGATGAATGTGATTTCTCTTGGTGCACTCGAGGCGAAAGGGTGCGTGTTTATCGGCCGCGATCGTTGTTGTGAAGTGATGAAAGGGGCACTCGTGTGTATGAAGGCACGGAGGTGTGGCCATCTTTAAATGTTGATCAGGGAGCACTAATTCACGGTGGAGCTGCGGATAAGGCAGCGAGATCCACGGTTGCTCGTATGTGGCAAGTGCCCAAGGGCCACATGAGAAGAGCGGTAAAGGGCGTGAATTTGCAAGGTTAGGGTCGATGGTAGCACGAGAAGCGGTGGAGCGATGATTGAAGATGAGATGACGTTACAAGGATGTGTTGATTTGACGTTTGAAGCTTCGGTGGAGATTGTTGGAGAGCCTTTAAACTGGGCATCTGTTGAGTGCTCAGACCGGTCGGGCGACCGGTCTGACTGTTTGGACAGATTGTATAGAGAGGTTGCTGGACAGTTTCGTGTGCCCCAGACCGGTCGGGCGACCGGTCGTCAGGGGGCTCCAACCTGGTCGGGCAACCGATCAGTGATGAGGCAGCGTGTGATGTTTTTCCCTGGACTGTTTCTGTGCAAGGTGTGACCGGTCGGGCGATCGGTCGACTGTGCACGCGGTTTTTTGCACATTACGCGGTAGTGCATAAGAGGCTTCTATTTTCAGGTTTCCTACTATATATATGGGATGTATCCGGACTTAGATGGTATCCTAAGGTGTCCAAGGTTTCTTATTCGTGTTAGGAAGAGGGGAGAGGTGTGTGTGAGAGAGAACTTAGGGTTTTCTCTGTGTTTCCTTGCTTGTGGGCTGTCAATCTCTGTAATCTTCTGTTTATTCATAGTGGATCGCTTTGTGCCGTGGTTTTTTACCCGTTGAGGGGTTTTTCCATGTAAATTCGGATTCTCCTGTGTTGAATGCTTGCGTGTGATTGATTGCATCTTGTTTACTCGTTTGATATCGGATTGCTCCGCGTGTTTTGGCGTTCCGCTTCTGCTGCCAGTTTTCCCAACATAGCCCAACCAAGAATTCAAAGATCCATTGTTGTTCAGTTACTCTTAAAATCTTCATGAGTGTGGGCAATGGCTTGACTATGGTCTGATTCCTCCAATTTTTGTCTCATTGCCGTAAAATATTCTTCCATGCCTTGTTGCATATTTGTATTTCATGATGTGGTTGAAAAATTCAAGCCAAATCATCCTTCCGCGAATAGGTCTTGGTAGCAATGTCCTGTGTCTCCGGCTAATATTGGTCTGCATTCAATGAAGAAGCCAAGACATCATACTTAGATTTCCAGTTTCCCAATCATCACCAGAGGGATCAGCAAAAGGCAGCTCCTTTTTGTTTCTAGTTATGTATCTAGATTTTTTCTACTTCCAATAGATATCTTTGCAGAATGGGACTACAAATAATTCTTTACGTTGATTTTAAGAGTGCTGACAATCAATCCAAGGTGGTCATGCTACTTCCTATTGAGATCTTCACCTTAGATCACAACTTGAGATTCCTTCCTCCACATTAGATGAGAAGTACGTGAATGATAATAGAAGTACCTCAAATTTCATTAAAAATGCTGGAACAAAGAAGCAACATCTTCTGGCCTTGGAATCAAATTATCAGACACTAGAAATGCTCTTGAAGACTACTACTGGCCCTGGTAATGCCACCAGAGGCTGTTGGTGGCCCTAGCATCACTGCCGGTGGTTGCTAAAGGTCCTAGTGTTTCTATTGATGAACTCGTAATGCAAAATGAGAGAGAGAGAGGGAAAAGAGGAAGAAAGAAAGAAAACAAAATAGGAAGTGGGGAAAAGAGAGATGGAGAGGGAAACGAGAGATTGGGAGAATAAGTTAATTCATATCCCACTTTGATACTGATGGTAGGAAGGGAGAAGGAGAGAGACACGGGGCCAACGCAGCTGAGTTGGGCCCTTTTCTCAAATTATAACCGAAAAAAGACATTTTTTAAATATCAGTACCATGGAAACAATAGACCCACCATGAAGATCATTTGGCAGTTGGAACAAAAATCAGGTGGAGCAGAGCGTTGGAATCAATACACAATTGATGATATGACTCAGCATACACATATGGCCTACCTAGCAAGCAGATCGTCTGATTTTTTGAGAACTGCTATCTTGATGGTGGGACCCATCATTTTCATGGTTCGAATTTTCTAAACAAGTAGATGTTGGCAGGAAAGATAGTATGGTACCACAAGTCGTGGTGTCATTGCTTGTATGCGATCAGTTCTCACTAAATGATACATGTTTAGATGAGCTTAACAGGCTTGGATCCTTTCCTATGTCTTTAATTGAACCAACATTTGTGAGAACCCCAAAGGGTTGAATATATAGAGATATACAGCCCTATACAAGGAAAATAATAAAAGACAGAATCAACTATAAAAGGTATGTGGCTATACAAGGTATGTGGCCTGTCTAACACCTACAACCACGAGAACTAGCAAAGAAACCATGCTCAGACCTTGCAAGAACCACCACTTTTGGTTCCCTTTATTGATGTTGGCTTGGAACATAAACATGCTGTACCTTTCCTTTAAAAAAAAACATATATGCTGCACACAGTAGTGGCCAAAAGGAGAAAAAACCGTTGAAACCCACGGTCGAGTTAAGCATCACCCCATCTAAGTCATGAATTTGACACGAACCATTCTTAGAAGTTGACAGAATGTGCAATGAAAAGCGGTGCGATTGGAAAACAAGAACCATAATGTTTAACAGTGTCAAAGAAGCGGCCACGGGCCACCTCTAGTAGAAGGACTCAACATATATTTGTGGCCTATCTAATGGGCCATATATTGGTGAATCACTTGGGTTGACTTGGCGTGACGTATCTATCACCTGAGTCTGTAATGTCCCCAAGTTCACCTTGCCTTTTAACATTCACAGTCTCAACTTGTATCAGGTTTGATCAAGTCTGAGTCGACTCGTAGTCGTATCCTGCTAGTCCTAGTCTTAAAACCATGCTTTTGCATTTTCTTGTATGTACTGGTGATAGTGAGAGAAGGTAGGGGGAGGGAAGAGAAGAGATTTCACATGCAGGCTGAGTAATGCTTGAAAAGAAAATTGAGTGCAGTTTTTCTCTCCCCCCCCCCCCCCCCCCAAAAGAAAGTGCAGTTTAGTGTGGTTCGTTATCACCTCGAAGTAGCATATTATGGTAGCATCATCAATTCTTTGATTTTTTTTTTTTTTTTTAATTTTGGATATCAATATTATTGAATGCACTTTTAGTTCTGGACTTGTCTTTGCATATTTTATTATGTATCTTTTCTTTCTATCATCCACTCCTTATTTTCCTTTTCTGGAGTATTTTTCTTCTTGATGGATAAAACAAGATTCTATTGAAAACCACTGAAAAGATACAAGCAAAAACAGCAAAAACAACAGCAAAACCAATGGAAATTACAACCAGAAAATAATTATAAAAAAAAAAACTTATCTCATGACAACAATGAAGATTGTTTCTTCTTTAGCCAATGAATCAACTAGAGAATTTACTTCCCTTGGGTGTGAGAGAAAGAACTGTAAAATATCCTCATGGAGATTTGTGGCCTCTTCAATGAAATTTGCAAGCTATCGTGGGCATCTTCTGCATTTTTCCCAACCTATGGCATTTTGTTGGAATCCCTTTCAATAACACTATCAGGCAAAGTTGTGGCTGGCCACTAATTTTAATGCTTGCAACAAAGCTGCAGCTTCAGCAAAATTTGAGTTGCCAATAACAGCCACTAAGCTCTAATAAAGTTTCACCCTAGCAATTCCTGACGATTCCCCCACTCTGGCTGCCCTGGGTTTCTTTAAGAATATCCATCACAGTAGCATTTGATCTATCCCTCATCTTTCTTTGGGTTTGGGTGGCTCCCCACCGCATTTGATATTAAAATTACTAGCTGCTTAGATATGCCTTTCGTAATTTGTCACCACTGTTCCAGTCAATAATCGGTCCTCCAATCTTCTTTATAAAACCATCCAAAACAGATTTGAATGCAGAAAAATCCATTATTTCTCTCCAAGCACATGCTCCGGGGTTAGCCTGGAGCAAGACTTTCGGCAGCACCCGACCGACAGGACTGCCTAGTGAATTAGTCTATTCTTTCTGTTGCTGGAATCATACATGGCCATTAGAGAGCAATGCTAAGAGATTTGTTAGAACAATATAAATCATACTATTTATTTGAGATATCCTTCTCTTTCTTTCTTTCTTTCTTTTTTCCCCCATCTTTGCATTTGCTTGTTCAGTGTTCTCAAGCAGCATATCTTTGGCTAACAGGGTTCGATTCTAGGTGTGGAGATCAATGTTGCTGGAAGATCATACTCCACTCAACTTATGCAAATGGAAGAAACACAGGGCATGGAAAAAATGACAAAGAACGAACATGGGGGCTTTTTGAAAACACAGATCTTCTCTTTAATGATACCCAAGGCAAGCAGTTAATTTCATTTGCATCTTTTGGCCTTCAAGTTGATGACTATCTTGAGTTTATAGTTATTTCATATTTCCACTCCTAAAAAGTCTTCTTTCTTTGCAAATTTCTTTTTCAAGGTTGATGGAGGATCTGTTCTTTCAATTAAAGTCAGATGGCTTCAGCAATTATTGTGTATTGATGGTCAGTTCTCCCTCAGTGTACCTTTTGTCTTTCCTGAATATGTTACTGCACCTGGAAAGAAATTAAGAAGGGAAAGGATACAGTTGAATGTGAACACTGGTATTGAGAAGGAAGTCGTGTGCAAGACAACTAGCCATCCTTTGAAGGTAAATTCATACTTAGTTTTTATATGTAGTTGCTCTTTACTACTATACTGTTGTGATAGTCCTGCTAAAAGTGTTAATTCAATCTTGCATCTTTATACCATCACAATATGAAGGATCATGTTGTTTTGATGAAATGATGCAATTTCTTGATTTTTGGTTCCAGCAAATAAGACGCCAAATGGGGAAATTAGGTTTCCTCTATGAAAGAGATGTGTATGGATGGTCTCGTGCTGATTTCTATTTTTCATATATGGTAAGTTTCCAATGGCCATTATCTTAGCTTTGATTCCTTGAACAAACCCATAGCTACAAGCTGTCAGTAGTCATGGGCTAAAATATTATAAGTATCTGGTTTCTATTTGACCAACTATTTGTCAGTGTGTATATTTTAACTTCTGCACCTCATCCTGTGATATAATATATTGTCTAATTGATACTACCAATTCCTACTACACTACTCTCCTGTCATGTGTTTGATCCATCTTGACGCACACACCTACTGTTTAGGATTTTGATTGATTATTCTTTTTCTAAAAGAAATGGATACATAGTGGAATTAAATGATAGAAGTTCTTTTTAAATCCGTATTGGAGATGTGAATTTAGCGATTGTCAGGGTGTTCCTCTCGCCATGAGCTAAAAGAGCAACTGGAGTCCTCACTCATGGCTTAGTGGTAGACTCACAAGAGTTTCAACACTAAGGTCATGGGTTCAACTATCAAGTACCCATTGTGGCATGTGTGGGTGTGAAGGGCGTGTGCATTAAAAAAAAAAGAAGACCAACTGGAATCTGCTATGTAGTTTGCAACTAGTTTTAGAAAACAATTGTTGTAGTGAACTGTAAAATTTGCTCTGATGAACTTAGATCTGAAGATCTGAAAAGTGCAGTTCCAGTCAGTAATTGGTTCCTACTTGCAAGGAGTGTTACGAAACTAGATGTCCTCATGGAAGAGCAAGAGTTGATGTATGTATCCACTCGTTAGGAATGACTAGAATCACTCCCATACAACTGCATGAGATGAACTCAATAGAGGAGAAACACAAGCAAACATTTTCACCACTAAAAAATGGATCTCAATATGATAATTGGACTTGAAGCAGCGTTAGTCTTCTGGAAACATTTACAATTACGAACAACAACTGTAAAAAAAACACCTCGTTCTCTGGAGATCAACAGAAAAGTTATCCTCAACATTACTAGAAGAATACTTGATTTCGTAGAAGATCCAACCCCTCATTGGACTTCGTTCCAAAACATTTGAGATTCAAAGGCAGCGCTTCCAATACATGCCAGAAAGACACGGACTTTTTTTAGCACATTAGTTTCATAGAGTAAAAAATTAGATACTTATTATCTGTGTTTTTGTTCACAGATTTCTTCAAATGATATATTTGGTGGCTTGCTTTTGCAATCTCCATCCATGCATGACTTTGATCAAAGAGAAATATTTTGCCTCTATCTCTTTCCTGGAAAAAATCAGAGTATAAAGGTTTGTACATGTACATTCTTTGTTCATTATTCTTGTTTATAACCTATTATCTCCATGCTTAAGTAGGTTTTTATGATCTGCGAACCAAGTGAATCAACCACACGCTGCTTATTTTATTGTGGTAATTAGTTGCCACACATTTTATGACATAAGTTCACATTCTGTGGCAATGATTATCGTCATCAAACTTCCAAATGTTAAAGGTTATGGATTTGTCAATATTTTTCCTTTTTTGAATGGCAATGTGGATATTTCGATTAATCAATGAGTTGAAATACACTTGAGATTTGACAGAATGGACTTATGTATGCATAATGCATGCATAACTTGCAAGTATCTGAAGCTGCTTGTTTCTTGGATATTTGTTTTTCTACACTGGGATGAATTGGTGTTGCAAGTGTCCTATTCATGCAATTGGTTATATTCCTACATCATTGACAGGCCTGGTAAAATTTTCTTTTGCCTGCACATTTTTTTTTTTTTTTAAAACTTCCCATCACATTGTTTTACAACTTCACAATATCTTAACCTATCTTTGTTTCATCCAGATATTTTTCCCTCTATGCTTTAGGCCAATGTTTAAAAACTCATTGTTGAACCTGAGCCTTGGCTGAGTTGAGTGGTTCTAGCTGGGCTTGAGCACCGAGTCCAAACATTGTTCTCTATAGAAAATTGGCTAAGTTTATCACTATTTGGCTGAATTATTATAGATTTGGTTAGGTTTTCATTCACTCTTCTGGGTAAAACTCAAACTGAAAGACCAATTCCCAAGCGAAGCATTGAGTTTGTATATATTGGTATAAAACAATCACCCAAACGATAAGCACATTCATTTCATTGTCTTGCAACAATACTTTTAGCTCTGTAATAGGACATCTCCATTTATCTTTATTTCTTGGAATTGTATCAATGGATGCACCTTATTACTCTCTAATGCTTTGATAGGTTTTCAGAAAGGAAGTGGTTTTTCTTGTTGATATCAGTGAAAGCATGAGGGGATGGCCCCTTGAGAATGCCAAGAATGCACTAGCAGCAGCTCTGTCCAAACTCACTCCAGCAGATTCATTCAGTATTATAGCTTTTAATGAAGTGACACACTTATTCTCATCATCATTGCTGTTAGCGAAGGAGGAAACAGTAGAAAATGCCACCAAATGGATAAGTGAAAATTGTATTGCACAGGGTGGGACAAACATTCACTCCCCTCTAAGTGAGGTATTACTCATTTCTTTTCTTGTTATTTTCAGTTTACTTGATAAGAAGTCACCCATTTTAACTCTGGTGCTCCTCATGAATTTCTTCATACATTTGTTTGAAACATGGACCAGGCATACTAGATCCTTTTTTTTTCTTCTTGTTCTTTGTGTCACATTACATTTTCCACATTGACCCTTAAATGTTCTCAGCAGGTTTCTTCAGTACCATCAATTTAGTGGAGAAATATTTATGCTTTTGTTCTGTCTATGTTGTTTGTCTCAGGCAATGGAGATGTTGGCCAGCAGTCGTGATTCGATTGCTCAAATTTTTCTCATCACTGATGGAGCTGTTGAAGATGAACGAAGCATTTGCCACTATGTGAAAACTCATATTACAAGTAGAGGATCCATGTCTCCTCGCATTTCCACTTTTGGCATAGGTGAGAACTGTGGCGATATATGATTCAACGTTTTATCATGCTACAGATTATTCAAGATTCCACATTTGTTTTAATTGTCAGTAAAAATGAGAGAAAATATTAATGAATTCCTTTTATATAATAACTAATTAATATATTGGTCTGTCTTTTACAAAATTAAACAATCAGACACCAGTTTGCATCCATGAAATATTCTTTTAACTTAATTTTCATTCTCATTAAATCTTGGGACCTAAAAGTCTAGATAAATTTAGAGAACTGGTTTTTTCTTTTTTCCAAGAAATATTGGATCACCCAACAAAACCCAAGCACATTGGAAAAAGCATTTAGTAAAACCTCCAAAAACTCCTAAAATTGGTAAACTAATTACTGCATGGCTCTAAAGCAACTTTAATGGTGCGTATGGGTATGTTGAAGTAGGAGTTTAGTGGGATCTATTTGTCCCACCCTTCCCTCTTCCAAAACAAGCTGAATTGTTATTTGTGGCTACTTTGACAGAAAGGAGGTAGCCCCCTCAATTTGGAATCTTCATCTCTTTCAGGACACCATGTTTTTACATAGCAGAATCACTTCAAAAGATTATCTCTCGAATATGTTTTGAGTGCGCTCCCAAGCACAGCCTTAGCCCATTTCTACCTGGTTCCATTTATATACTTCTTGCTTTAAGTAACAAACACATCTGATTTCCATCATTAACTCATACAGAAATTCTTTTGTTATTTTCATTTTCTGTTTGATTGATGAGTTCCTTTGTCATCCTTATACTGTTTACTTGTTTATGTTGAAAATCTTGCCAGGTTCATATTGTAATCATTATTTTTTGCGAATGTTGGCAATGATCAGTAGGGGGCACTATGATGCTGCATATGATGCAGGTGAGTTTTAGCTCTTTCCTAGATTGGCTTCACCGAGTCTTTTCTTGATGTAGTTGCTAAGGATTTGAAAAGATAAGTGATAGTGTAGGAGTTCTAGGTGTAGTTTAGAAGAATGAGGGTGGTGATAAAAACAATGGTAGATAAAAATTATAGGACATGCAACAGAGGCTTTTCACAGTATACATGGATTTTCAATTCTAACAAGTTCATCCATGCTTTGATAATCCAGACCATTGTTCTGTTGCATCCCACCGTAAATGGACCATTCCCCAACATATCCGAGATTGGAAGATCATAGCTGCCAACTATTGGAGTTCTTTACTTGAGCGTGAACCATTGATGATTTTTCTTATTAAGCATTTATTTTTTGGCCATATATTAAAATGTTTCAGCTGTCAAAATTTTTCCCCCATGCATGTAATATGCTATAGACCAATGATCTCGATTACCAAAGCTCGGCTCCACATGTTTGAATTGATCCAACATACTGCACAAAGCCTAAGGTCACATATCTATAATTCCTCCTTGGTAGAACTCAAGATGTTAATTCACCTGGCTCTCTCTCTCCCCCCATGTTCTGTGATATGGTAGAACTCAAGATGAACTTGATTCATCAAGCATGACATCTTGAATATTCATATGTATCATTTAAATGCATGAAACCAAAAGATATCTGGGGACCTTAGGGATCTTATTTGAATATTTGTAGTGTTTATTCTGTCCTTCTGTGCGTGTCCAGATTCAATTGACGTCCGAATGCAAAGATTGTTCACAACAGCTTCATCCTCCATACTTGCAAATATAACCATTGACAATTTTTATCATCTTGATGCTTGTGAGGTATGAAATATAAGTCGAACCATTTCGCAGCTGCTCTATTTGTCAGCTTGACTACATTTGCCATATTGTGTAAATGTATGTGTATTTAAACTGTTTTCACATGGTGCCTTTAATATACTTCTTAGAGTTTCAATCCCTATCTTAGACTTTAAAAAAATGTTGGGAAGTACATACATGCTAGCAAGGTCATGGAGATATTCCAAATCCTTTCTTTTTAATTCCTTGTTCATAATAGTCATCCTCAATCTGTTTATCTAATTTTCTTGTGTACTAACACCAATAGAGCCAAATGAAATCCAACCATGTACGTGCATTGGTCTGGAAACATTGGTTTTGAAGAACACACAAGTCATCTGTAATTTACTTATTATATAGAGCTACTTATCTCTGATGGTAGCGATACATCAGCTGGTCTGCAGCCTAGGTAGAGGGTTGATGTCAGGCAGCCAGGCTTTGAACTTTCACCAAGTGATCATGAGAATTAAGCTGATCCCAAACAGCTGGGACATGGCTATGCTGATCATGATGATGATAATGGAGCTACTAAATGTTTAGTTATGGTCAGATCAGGGCATGTTCTTTGCATGGATGAGTTTTCTTTTGGTTCATTTCATTTCTTTTTCTTTTTCTTTTTCTTCTTTTTCTTTTTCATGCGGAGTTTGGGGATTCAAGAAAAGTTGTAATTGCCACTTTAGACATTAAGATGTGTACTTGGTTGAGCAATGTTTGTAAAATCAGTCATGTTGAAACTTAAGGGATATAGAAGGTAGGACTTCCAACAAAAAAATAAAATAAATTGTAGGATAATATTTCTGGTTAGGAGATACTCCTAGAAATGTGTCACCCAATTGTGAGAATGCATGGGAAGCTACTAGACACTCTTATGCGTGTATTGAACACATGATATGTGCATTTCTTGTCCATCTAAATTTTGGATAACTCAAATAAAAACACTTGCTCAAAAGGTTGAAGTTTGTGTAGCCACAGCTTTACTCGGACTAAGGAGTGTGATGCTTAGTTCTGCATTTGATTTCCTCCAGAAGAAAGTGAAAGGAGACGTTCAGAGTAATACCTTCTCTTTGTTCATCATCTGATAACATAAAACCTACAATATATTTATAGCGCTCTTAATGGAAAAGATAGGGAAAAGCAATAGGAAAAGAGCCTATGCAGTGGCCCCTCCAAGAGCTTTTGTATGCATAATTGGTGGAATATGAATGGGTGACAACTTGATTGCCGCAATATATGTCCATAGGAAGAACAACTCCAAACTGGTTAACAGTCTTCAGCCAAGTTACTCACAAGCTTTACCTACCATGGGTATGGACATGGGATCTACACCGTTTGTTGCTCAATTATGCCAGTATACCTCATGTTAAAATGAAAAAATATAGGCTTCTGCTTCCATGATATAGGCTTTAGCCTTTTAATCAAGATTCGACTTTGAAACAAACTCCCTATTTTCTAGTTTGTTTATAGTTACTGAGCTGCTTATTTATTTTCAAATCAGCACACATCCCTTACATCCAACGACATCTCTCCTTTTTCTTCAAAAAGTGTTTGTTGTTGAAGAACTTATTTAGCTGCTATGTTAATTTTGTTCGAGTCTGCTCTATTTTCGAATCTTCAAGATTTCATTATGGTGAAGTTTATGGGATATTTCAAGGACAGGATCTTAATAGACATTAATTTAGTTGATGCCAGTTCAACGACCTTGTGTAATAAACACTGATTTTTTTATTTGTTTTAAATAATGTTCTTGATTTTCTTGGTTCATCACTATTTGGCATTGTAATTTATTTTGTGTATTATCTTTCTTATGGTTTCTTCTCGAATAATATACTTATTCATTCCAGTCTTATTCCTTTTCTTAGGTGTATCCCTTCCCTATTCCAGATCTTTTATCAGAATGCCCTTTGATATTATCAGGCAGATATCAAGGGAACTTTCCAGATTCTGTTAAAGCCAAAGGTGTATTGGCTGACATGACTAGTATGGTAATAGACTTGAAATTGCAGAAAGCAAAGGACATACCTCTTGACAAAGTAAGGTGCTGACTTTCAAACTTTATGCCCATGATCTTTGTTTAAGATAAATTTATTCTCTAGTAGAAATCAACTTTATCTGTATTTATTGGTCCTTGTGAAGGTCTAAATCATGAGTTCTTTTAAGATTGGAGTCGACAAATTATGCATGGGCGTATTTCTAAATAATTGATATGGTATCATATATTTGATCACTAAGAATAGTTTCCTGATCATGTCCTACTATGCACATTGAATATTTAGAACTTCTCCATTATCTTGCAACATTTCACATCTTAGGCGTTCAAATTAGTTTTGTTGGTTTGACATTCTTGTGGTTATCAAATCGACTCTTTCAGTATCTACTGATTTAATATGTATCAATTTTCAAAATATTGGCTTGAGTGGTGAATTTATTAGAGAAAATCCAAAGAGGTTTTCTTTGGGAAGGGTGCAGGAATGCTCATAAGTTTCAACTTCTTAACTGGTTTGAAGAATCCAAAGCTAGGAATTGTGTTGGTATTGGTTGCATCAAAAAAAGAAATTGTGTGCTTTTAGCTAAAGGGTGCTGGGATTTCGGTAAAGAGCTGGTGCCTTCAAGGAGATTCTCCAAATATAGGGTGATGGAGAGGGTTGGACCCGAAGAGCATAACTAGGGAGAATGATTCTTTCATTTGGAAAGTCATCTGGAAGTTTGGGGACCTTGCAACTAGTATGGGTAAAAATATTTCATGGAATGTGTGAGATTAAAGGTGGGAAATGGTAAAGGATTTGCTTTTGGGAGGACTTTTAGGTCAAAGACACTTCTCTTATTGAAAGATCCCATCATTTATTCTCCTTAGCCGCATGAAGCAGTCTGGTTATGATTCCAATGAGCTAGTGGGTAACAAGATCAAGTGGTCTATCCAGGTTTACATGAATTTGTGGGGGCTCCGAAATTGATATGGTAGGTACCTAAAACAGTCCCTTGGCTGAGGTTCTCTGCTCCAAACATGGCCATTTTAACATCGAGGCATATATATATGGTGATTGGGCTAGATCACATGTAATCGAGGATATGCCACTAGCCATTATCCCTCGGTGGTAATCTAGTTACATTACATGAAAAAGTAACAAGCAACCACTTTTTGCTTGTTCTAGTGTTGAGGCTGCGTATCACTATGTGGCTCGTGAATTTGTGAGATGCTTTGGCTAAAGTCTTTTTTTGATAGAGTTGGGCATTCCGGTCAATCTTCCGATGAAGCTTCACTGTGAAAATCTTGGATACTATACATATTTCTGCGAATCCAGTGTATTATGAATGCACAAAGCATAGTGAAATCGATTGTCATTTTATTTGTGGGAAAGTGGATTCAAAGGAGATTCATATGTCATATCTAAAGTATGAAGATCAACTTGCTGATTTATTAACCATGGTAATTGGTTGTTGTTATCTTTATTTGACATGTCAAAGCGGTCAATGTGCAGTATTCATGTTCCAGATTGCAGGGGAGAGTAGAGAGCTACTTGTACAGATCAGTGTTTCAAATAGCGTGTAGTGAATAGCATAGCGTTTGGCCCTCTATAGCATGTAGCGTAAGCTACATAGCGCATAGCTTAAGCTACACGATACTTAATATTTTTAATTAAAATAATAGAAAAACATGATGAAATTTATAAAATGCATTATTCCCATGAGTTCTTCATTGCGATTCTGGATCGTCAACCTCATAATTCCATGTAAAATCTGTCTCTTTGCCTTCAGACATCTCTAAGTGTGACCTCTTTTTTTATTTATTGAAACATCACAAATTCATAATATGGACCACAATTTGGATGGTCCGAATTGATCCAAGTGATCTATCCATGATATGGACCACAATTTGGATGGTCCTGGATTGATCTAATGTATTTCAACGTGTGATAGGGATGAGTCACCACCATTTTAAAATAGGTGTTGAACTAAAATAGAAAAAAAAAACTAAAAAAAAAAAAAGAGATTTCAGGTAGCATATGCTACCTACGCTACACTACATGTAGTGTACGCTACATGCCCTGTAGCTTATGCTACCAGGGAGTTGCGCTACCTACATATGCTACATAGCGTTTTAGCTACACTACGCTATGCTATGAGCACCACCGAAAACACTGGTACAGAAATATGGAGTCGTGCGCATTTATATTGAGTAGTCATGCGGAGTACCATACTCTGTTTCTATTATTAATAAGATAGTGTTAGTCACATTAGACTAACACAACTTGTGCCATAATTACTTCTCTTTTCCTCTTTCCTCTCTGTTTCCTTATTCTTCCTAGTGTTTTCCCATTTAATCTCAATCTCTAAACCCTCTCTATTATTTCGTATCTATTGTTGCTGGTGGTGGTGGTGTTAATGTTGGAGGATCCTTCAAACATGTGTGGGTTGAGTGCTCAGACCGGTCGGGTGACCAGGTCTAGCATCGTGACCCAGATGCACAGCAGGCCACCCCCAAACAAACTCTGTGTTGCCCGGACTGGTCGGCCGACCGGTCTGCAGTGGGTTCCGACCGGTCGGGCGACCGGTCAGTGGTGAGACAGTGACGGGTCTGCGTGTTGGTTTCTTGCCTGGACTGTTTCTGTGCATAATAGTGCGACCGGTCGGCTGTGCGAGCGGGTTTCTTGCGCAGCTCGTAGTACTGCACAAGGTGTTTCTATTTTCGGATTTCTGCTTATTTAAGGAGTTGTAATCCGACTTAGATTAGTATCCTAAGGTGTCCAAGGTTTCCTATTCGTGTTAGGAAGAGGGGAGAGGTGTGTGTGTGAGAGAGAACTTGGGGTTTTCTCTGTTTTTCCTTGCTTGTGGGCTGTCAATTTCTGTAATCTTCTGATATTCATGGTGGATCGTTTTGTGCCGTGGTTTTTTACCCGTTGAGGGGTTTTTCCACGTAAAATCGGATTCTCTTGTGGTGAATGCTTGTGTGTGATTGCTTTCATCTTGTTTACTCATTTGATTTCGCATTGCTTCACGCGTTCGGTGTTCCGCTTCCGCTGCCGGTTTTCCCAACAAGTGGTATCAGAGCTAAAGTTGGGGTGGAGTAGATTCGAATCTGAGACAAGAAGATGGGATCGGCCGCAAGGTTCTAGGTAGAGAAGTTCTCCGGGAAAAATAACTTTGAGCTATGGAAGGTGAAGGTTGAATCCTTCCTAGTTCAGCAAGGGCTTGATGAAGCTCTTGAAAAGTGACCCGAGGCTATGAAAGATGATGAGTGGACGAGGCTCGACAAGAAGGCTAGAACCTCAATCCTGTTAAACCTTACGGATGATGTTCTCTATCATGTCATGAAGGAGAAGACTGAGGCTGAAACGATGGCAAAGCTAGAGAAGGTTTATGCCAAGAAGTCTCTAGAGAATCGCATGTATGTGTTGATGCAGTTGTTCACCTTGAGGATGGCTGAGGGAACTAAGGTGGAAGACTACCTGAGCACGTTCAATAGGCTGGTTTGCAAGTTGGTGGAGATTGATGAACCGATGAAGGATGAATATCAAGCATGCATATTGTTGAATTCTCTTCTAGATTCATATGACTCGTTCAGGGACTCTGTGTGCGCAGGGAGGGAAACCATAAGTGTCGAGACCGTTATCTCAGCCCTCCAGTCAAAGGCGAAGAGAAAGAAAAGCGGTGACGTGGCTTCCCGTTATTCCTCAGAGGCACTGGTTATGAGGGGAAGAAGTTCTGAGCATGGAGGATATTCAAAATCGAGATCCAGAGCCAAGGGCAAAGGTAAGGCTAAGGTGAAGTGCTGGAATTGTGGCCAGGAGGGCCACATGAGAGGGGATTGTCAAAATCCCAAGATGAAGCAAGAGACGTATGGAAATTCTTTTGGAGAGGGAGCAAATACCGTAGAGGACGGTGGCGATCTATGTGAAGTTCTGACTGTATCTGGCAAGGGATCTCACGGTTGTGAGTGGATCCTTGATTCAGGGGCTTCATGTCACGTATGTCCTGACCGGAGTTCATTCACGACATACAGGGAGTATGGTGGTGAATCAGTGTTTGTAGGCAATGGAGTCGCTCATAAGGTTGTGGGTATTAGTATTGTGCGCATCAGGATGTTCGAGGGGTCGAACGAGTCCTGGAAGATGTGAAGCACGTTCCCAAGATGAAGATGAATGTGATTTCTCTTGGTGCACTCGAGGCGAAAGGGTGCGTGTTTATCGGCCGCGATCGTTGTTGTGAAGTGATAAAGGGGGCACTCGTGTGTATGAAGGCACGGAGGTGTGGCCACCTTTACATGTTGATCGGGAGCACAATTCACAGTGGAGCTGCGGGAACGGCAGCGAGATCCACGGTTGCTCGTATGTGGCAAGTGCCCAAGGGCCACATGAGAAGAGCGGTAAAGGGCGTGAATTTACAAGGTTAGGGTCGATGATGGCACGAGAAGCGGTGGAGCTATGATTAAAGATGAGATGACGTTGCGAGGAAGTGTTGATTCATCGTTTGAAGCCTCAGTGGAGTATGTTGGAGGAGCCTTCAAACATGTGTGGGTTGAGTGCTCAGACCGGTCTGGCACCGCCACCTAGATGCACAGCAGGCCACCCCCGGACAAACTCTGTGTTGCCCAGACCGGTCGGCCAACTAGTCTGCAGTGGGTTCCGACCGGTCGGGCGACCGGTCGATGGTGAGGCAGTGACGGGTCTGCGTGTTGGTTTCTTCCCTGGACTATTTCTGTGCATAGTGCGACCGGTCGGCTGTGTGCACGGGTTTCTTGCGCAGCTCATAGTACTGCGCAAGGTGTTTCTATTTTCGGATTTCTGCTTATTTAAGGAGTTTTAATTTGACTTAAATTAGTATCCTAAGGTGTCCAAGGTTTCCTATTCGTGTTAGGAAGAGGGGAGAGGTGTGTGTGAGAGAGAACTTGGGGTTTTCTCTGTTTTTCCTTGCTTGTGGGCTGTCAATCTCTGTAATCTTCTGATATTCATAGTGGATCGTTTTGTGCCATGGTTTTTTACCTGTTGAGGGGTTTTTCCACATTAAATCGGATTCTCTTGTGGTGAATGCTTGTGTGTGATTGCTTTCATCTTGTTTACTCGTTTGATTTCGCATTGCTTCACGCGTTCGGCGTTCCGCTTCCACTGCTGGTTTTCCCAACAGTTAATTGATGACAACTAAGATGAAAGATGTTCAGAAGCAGACATTTGCACTCGTGACTTTTGGCATGTGTTTTATATTATGGTTACATCTTTTTCTTTGGATGAAAATTTCCAGTGTTATTATTTGGAAAAAGTTCCATTATTTACAAAATAAAATGGAGAATTCCATTATTCATAAAATAAAATGGAGATGTATATTTGTTGGTGGGGTGATGTACCAAGGAATAGCAAGAAACAAAAGGCTATAACCAGTTCACGTGAAGATATACAATTTAAAAATCATTGATATGCTTCTGAACTGATGAAGTTTGCTGCTAGGTATGATAATCAGAGTGGTAGGCTGGTAGCCAATGACAGTAAACTTGCATATCATTTTGGAATGATGTGTGTTAGTCGATTATCCCTTCCTCAAAGAAAAAAGGTCTTGATGGAAGAAATGTAGCCATATCATGCATCATCCAAGACTAAGACTTTTGTCATGGTGAGCCAAGGCTTATGTTGTGTCAGGACCCACCTACTTGAGTGTAAGGTATGAAAACAAGTGCTTATTCACTAACTGTGGCTAACAAGCCGAACAATGTGGTTAACCGAACCTGGATCGCTTGCGTCGGCAGGTTCCAAAGGAGCATTGCTTTGTAACTATAAAAGGAAGAAGGAAGATGGGAACATTTGGTGATATTACATCTAAACACTAAATCACACAAAAACAACCCTCGTCTTAATTTTCTCTCAATTTGATTACCAAAGGCAAAACTCCCTTACAATGCTTATTACAAGCTAGTTATAGATCTCTACAACAGCTCATGACTAACTTCCAACTTCTAACTAACTACTAACTAATCATGATTAACACTACCTAATGGTAGTGAATAGTTTTTTATCACTACAAACCCCAACAACCTAAAACTCACTCTAACAAATTTTGTTACTTCCTAACTAGCAACTAACAACTAACCAATATAAGAAAGAAATTACAAAGATACCCTCCAAACTTCACAATTAACAAAAATACCCCACTTGTCCTCATTTGTCTCATGTGTTCTTCACAGGCCTTGATCATGGGTAGTGCAATCCAAGCTTTCCAAATAGGCCATGGCCATGCGCCCATATCAGTAGTTTCCTTGGACCATCATAGTTTCTCATTTGTCACCACCAATGGTAGCAGGTACTCAGCATGTGGTTTATTATAGTAAAGGTGCCTGAACAAGGTGTTCCATAACGGTAACGGTGGTCGTAACAGCCACCACTGTTACCATTACGATACGGGCCGTAACGGCCATTACGGACCCTGTATCGGCCGATATGGCCCTTTTTTATTTTCTAAAAAAACTATTACAGGACCGTTATGGGGCCGTTACGGTCAAATACGGGCCATTACGGCCTGTTTTTTCTGTAATGGCCATTTCAACCTCGTAACGCATAACGGTTATGACCGTTTCCGTTACGTATTGGCCAATACGACCGATACGTAACCGTTTTGAGATACCTTGTGCCTGAATTTCTGGAAAAGTAGTGGCTGAACTGTCCAGAGCAAGAGGCTTAGTGTTAATGGTCCTACTGTTTTCCATTTTGGCACAAGTAAAAGCGTGATAGGCTTCTAGCGAGCTTATCTTGCAGTCTGTGTTAGGCAGGGATGGGATAGTTAGGAGTGACTCAAGGTTCTCCTTGTTTATTTGGTCCAAGAGTATTGCAGAAAGATCTGCACTTCCCTCATCCATCAGGAAAAATCTAAACAGATTGGAGGCATGATGCCTCGTTTAATGATTTCTAATTGGTGGGTCCCTACTCATGGCTCAATGGTAGACCCTGTGGGTTTCAACACTGAGGTCATGGGTTTGAGTACCCATGTGGTTTGTGTGGGTGTAAGGGTGTGTGTGTAAAAAAACGAAAACAAAAAAGATTTCTAATTGATTTATGGTCCTTAAACTACATCGTTATGGATGGGTATTTACAAAATGATATTGCATGGACAGCACAGAGAAGCTTTGGTTTTTCGAGGAAGGCATATGCTCAAGGAGAGATTGTAGATTTATTGAAGAGAGTTAAGGTAACTTGTGGTCATATCCATACTATGACAAACAATGTGGCTGGTTCCTTGCACTATTTGAAGGTGTATCTAGATTTTGATTGGCCTTGTGCACTCGGGCTGCTTTGCCTATCCACAAAATGTCATAAAACTATTCAATGAGATTGTTCCTTAACAATTGTCATTTATCAAGAAAAAGAACAGACGTGACGCTAGCTACAAGCTGTAAATCCCCCCCCCCCCCCCCCTTCTGGTGCTAAGGTCATCAAAACCATTTGATTGGACCAGATTAGGAGGGCTCACTCCTCAACTATTACTTCACAAGGGATCACAAACATTAGGACCAATCTAGACCCACCCAATTTCCCACCAAAAATCAACTTAACCAAACAATAAGGGTGGGAACGGGCTGCAGCACCACCCAACCCCATCCCATTCTATTTTTGCAAAAAAGTTCCATCGTAGATATTGGATTTCCACGAGAACTATTCAACGCGGCAGTGAATAGCGAATGTGGAAATTGGGTTTCCGTCACAGCAACACTTAATAGTGCACGCGGAAATCAAATTTCTGCATGTGATGTGATGCCCAAATATCATTTTCACCCTTTATCTTGATTTTTCTTAGCTACCTTACCTTTCCCCTTTTATTCTCACTTGTTTGAGAAAATGATGTCTCACCCAGGACCCATGTATTACCCATAGGGAACATCCAAGCTAAGACATCTTCTGGATCCTTGCCAACCTACTTGAGCAGGTAACTATGGCAAATAGCGAAGAACTCCCAACTGTCCTCCGTTTTTCGTCCTAGAGAAAAGAGTCAATGAAAACAAAGGCCCCTTGAATCTTCTTAGTGCAATTTGCGAGGGTGTGTGCCTCAACCATGTGCTTTGAGAAACAGCTACAAACCATTGCTAGGAGGAGGATTTTGTTACGCAGCACGCCAACAACGCCAGTGAACCGAGATCCAATCTCCAGTCTCACCCACAAACGATAAACAGGAAGAAATAATAACTAGAAGCGATATTGAAACAAACCAACAATCCACAAGACAAATTTTACGTGGAAAAAACCCAAACAAGGGTAAAAAACCACAGTGTAGACTTCCACTATGAATAAGACAAAGTTACAAGCAATTCACTTACCTCCTCCGATGCTCCCATGCATAGAGATGGCCCTTTTTGCTAACCTCTCGCCTTTTTCTCACCTTGGACGTATAGAAGCCCTAATCCCATAGCCTAATCCCGGATTACACCCCTTTATATAGTAAAACCCGAAATTAGAGCCCAAAATAGGAAATCCTGCACTTACAAGTTGCGGCCGGTTGGGCGCCCGCCCAATGCCATATATGTCCAGCGAGCTACAGGCCAAAACAACCTATTATCGAGCGCCCGGTCCACTTGACCGTAGGGCAGCCCAACTGTTCACAGAACAGTCCAGAGACATACTGTCTCAAATTCATGAATATCGGGCACCCGGTGCACTGACCGTCCGGGCTCCCGACCATCCCCAGATGTGACTTGGCTCCACACCTCAACAATCTACCACTTGGAGACACATCACCATAAACCTTCGTCTTCTACATCTGGAGTGCACCACCTCCCTGCTTCAAGCCTAAAGACCAATCAAAGTTGAACAGAGCTTCAGCTTCTCCCGTGTGACCTGCCTTGGTCAAAATATCCGCAGGGTTCTCATTGTATAGATCTTCTCCAGAGCTATCGATCCATCTTCCAGTAATGAAGGTATGAAGTGATATCTGATGTCAATATGCTTGGTCCTCAAATGAAAGACTAAATTCTTAGCCAAGTATATTGCACTCTGACTGTCACTGTACAGCTTGTAATCTACTTGCTTCTTCTCCAACTCTTCCATAAAACCTTGCATCCACACCATCTCCTTGCACGCTTCTGTAGCTGCAACATATTCTGCTTCCGTTGTACTGATGGACACTATCTTCTGTAACTGAGAGACCCAACTGACTGCAGCACTACCCAGGGTAAAGACATACCCTATTGTGCTTCCTTCTGCTGTCAATATCCCCTACCAAATCTAAGTCGACGTAGCCTTATAACTTGATTTCCAATCCTCCATAACACAACCCTACATCCACAGTACCTACCAGGCTATTTGAAGATCCACTTCACAGCTTCCCAATGTTCCTTCCCAGGGTTGTTCATGAACCTGCTAACAACTCCCACTGCTTGAGTAATATCTGGCCTCGTGCTAACCATAGCATACATGAGACTGCCTATAGCTGACGCGTATGGGACTTTAGCTATGTAGTCCCGTTCTTCCTGCGTCTTAGCTCCTTGCTCCTTAGAAAGTTTGAAGTGGTTGGCTAATTGAGTGCTAACCGGCTTAGCACCTCCCATGCTGAATCGATCAAGTACCTTGGCTATGTACTTTGCCTGTGACAAAACTAGCTTCTTGTTTTCCCTGTCACGCTTTATCATGCCTAGGATTTGTTTTACAGCTCCTAAATCCTTCATGGTAAATTCTCTAGACAGTTGTCTTTTGAGATCTGAAATGTCATTCATGCTTGATCCGGCCACAAGCATATTATCAACGTACAGAAGAAGGATGATGTACGATATATCAAACTTCTTCAAGTAGCAACAGTGGTCTGCATGACATCTTCTGAACCCGTTTCCCGACATGAAACTGTCGAACTTCTTGTACCACTGCCTCGGGGCCTACTTCAGGCCATATAGACTCTTTTTCAGTCTACACACCTTGTTCTCCTTTCCTGGTGTCACGTATCCTGTCGGCTGATGCATGTACATCTCTTCTTCAAGGTCTACATGAAAAAGGGATGTCTTAACATCTAGCTGCTCTAGATGTAAGTCCTCTGTAGCCACTATGCTCAAGACCATGCGAATCGTAGACATCTTCACCACTGATGAAAATATTTCAGTGAAGTCGATACCTACCTTTTGTTGGAACCCTTTCACAACCAATCTAGCCTTGTACTGCTTCGAACCATCGTGCTCCTCCTTCAATCTGTAAACTCACTTGTTATAAAGAGTTTTCTTACCCTTAGGTAGAGTGACTAGCTCCCACGTACGATTGGATTAAAGAGAGTCTATCTTATCATCATGGCCTGCTCCCACTTAACCCGTGTATCTAGCTGTAATGCCTCTTCAAAACACTCTGGTTCACCATTATCTGTCAGCAATAGATAATGTAAGGAGGTGAGTATCGAAACTTGGGTCTCCTCTCTCGAGTAGACCTCCTTACAACCGGTGTCTGCGGCTCTGCCTCATTATGCTCATATGCATGCTCGTCCTGTGGCACTATGACACCTGTGTCCGATAACTCTTCTAACTCTACGAATTCCTTCTCATAGGCCTCATTCTGCTTTTGCTGCAAACTGTCCTTATGCATCACTTTTTCATTGAAGACTACGTCCTTGTTTCTTATGATTTTTCGGTTCTCTGTGTCCCAAAACCGGTAGCCAAAATCATTCTGCCCGTAGCCTATAAATGTGCACCTTCTGGACTTCGCATCCAGCTTGTTTCTGTGCTCTGCATCAATGTGAACATAAGAAGTGCAACCAAACACTCTAAGATGCGCAAGGTTCACCTCTCTTTCTGTCCACATTCTTCTGATAGCTTATCATCCAATGGTGCTGAGGGACTTCTATTGATGAGATAAACGGCAGTATTTACAGCATCTGCCCAAAACGTCTTGGGCAACCCTGCATGTAACCTCATGCTCTTGGTGCGCTTAAGGATGGTCCTGTTAATGCGCTCAGCCACATCGTTATACTGCGGTGTCCCTGGAATCGTTTTTTGATATTTGATTCCATTTGCTGCACAATACTCCTCAAATCTCTTGTCACACTATTCTCCCCCATTATCCGATCTGAGACACTTCACAGTTTTACCTATCTCATTTTCTACCATAACCTTCACTTCTTAAATACATCAAATACCTTAGATTTATGTTTTAAGAAATAGACTCACAATTTTCTACTAGCATCATCAATAAAAGAAACAAAATAACGTGATCCACCAAGAGATGATACCTTGTGTCGGTCCCCACACGTCAGTGTGTACAAGCTCCAACAGTTGTGTCTTTAGAGCTCGTCCTGTTTTCTTGAAGCTTACTCTCTTCTGCTTGCCATACACGCAATCTTCGCTAGAATTCTAGATTAATTGCCTTCAACCTTGGTAGCTTTCACTTTGACAGTAGCACTTTCATTCCCTTTCTCACTCATATGTCCTAACTTCTAATGCCATAACTGCCCGTTTACTCTAGTTCATGCGACTGCGAGTAAACTATATGATTCTGAAGTCACATACAAGGTACCTTCCTTCTTGCCTCGAGATATCACCAAGGCCCCTTTTGTGACCTTCCAGGAGTCACTAGTGAATGTTGTCACATATCCAGTATCGGCCAACTGCCCCACTGAGATCAAGTTCCATCTCACACTCGGTATATGTCTGACATCCTTTAATTTCAAGACCAGTTCTATCTTTCTGACTTAAGTAAACGTCTCCCTTGCCAACAATACTGCATGGCTCATTATCACCCAGGTAGACTCTCCCGAAGTCACCTGACACATAATCACAAAGAACTTCCTTTGACGAAGTGGCATGAAACGAAGCACTCGGGTCTACAACCCAAGACTCATTCCGCGCCTCAAGAGACAAGATTAATGCCTCTATGTCACTCTCCTTAGATAAATTCACTGAATCCTTCCCACCTTGAGAGGCTTCCTTCTTGTTTATTAAGCTCCCTGCCATCACGCTTCATGTGCCCCTTCTTCCCACAATGCCAACACCCGTCCTTGTCTTTCAGGTCCCTTGGACTTATTCCTCGACTTAGAACGCCCGTGTTTATTGCCACCTTTGTTCGAAGATCTTCCTCTTCCTTCGACATTTAGAGCATTCCTTGAATCCCCTAAAGCTCCCGATGCCTTCCTTCTAGATTCTTCGCTGAGAATTAGACCGGCCACATCATCGAATTTCAACTTCGTAGACCCTGAAGAATTGCTCACGGCAATCACCAAACCATTCCAACTGTCTGGCAAAGTGGACAAGATCAATAGCGCACTAACCTCATCATCAAAAGTGATGCCAACGGATTTCAATTGGCTCGTGACTGTATTGAACTCGTTTAGATGTTCAGCCACGCCCCCACCATCTGACATCTTCATGTTGAATAGCCATTTCATAAGATGAACTTTGTTGGATGCCAAGGGTTTCTCATACATCGTAGCCAAAGCCTGAATTAATTCTTTTGTGGTCTTTACTTTGGATATATTGAAGGTGACGCTCTTAGACAAAAAGAGTAGGATCGTTCCTAAAGCCTTCCGATCCACTAAAGCCCATTCAGCATTTGTCATCTTCTCTGGTTTCTTCTATTTTCCTTCTAGAGGAATATAGAAGTCCTTCTGATACAGATAATCATCCATCTGCATCTTCCAGAAGGCAATGTTTGAACCATTAAACTTCTCAATTCTAGTCTTCCCTTCTTCCATCATTGCTTCCACTTGAACTAAACTAATAGCTTTGATACCAGTTGTTGCGCAGCACGCCAACAACGTCGATGAACCGAGATCTAATCTCCGGTCTCACCCACAAACGATAAATAAGAAGAAATAATAACTAGAAGCGATATTGAAACAAACCAACAATCCACAAAGCAGATTTTACATGGAAAAACCCCAAACAAGGGTAAAAAACCACGGTGTAAACTTCCACTATGAAGAAGACAAAGTTACAAGCAATACACTTTCCTCCAATGCTCCCATGCACAGAGATGGCCCTTTTTGCTAACCTCTCGCCTTTTTCCACCTTGGACGTATAGAAGTCCCTAATCCCATAGGCCTAATCTCGGATTACACCCCTTTATATAGTAAAACCTGAAATTAGAGCCCAAAATAGGAAACCCGCACTTACAAGTCACGGCCAGTCGGGTGCCCGGTCAGCCTTGGTTGGGCGCCCGCCCAATGCCAAATACGTCCAGCGAGCTACAGGCCAAAACAACCTATTATCGGGCGCCCGGTCCACTTGACCGTCGGGCGCTGGACTGTTCACAGAACAGTCCAGAGACATACTGTCTCAAATTCATGAATATCAGGCACCCGGTCCACTGATCGTCCGGACACCCAACCATCCCCAGATGTGACTTGGCTCCACACCTCAACAGATTTGAGAGCTTTTCCTAATCTCTAGAACAAAGTCATCAGTAGAGAATTAAGAAACACTTTTAGATGGAGTTTCCCACATTGCATTGCAACATTTCCCCTCTTTACAACACACTTGTGTACTAACATCATTTTTTTACCAAGAGCTTTAATCGAAATATTGATTCCCTCTAAGACTGTTGACATACATGGGTGGAGAAAGTACGTAGCATCTTCCTTCGTAATCAGGGCCCTAGCTTGGTTCTTTGGAAAAGTAGACCAAGTATAGTTGTTCAATAAAGTTCAAAACTAACCGTTGGGTTATCTTGGTTCTACAAACTCTAGGCGGTCATAGATCCTGAGATTTTGGCTAGTAGCTACTCCTTTATTTTGCCAAATTTCTCCAGTGAACTTGCCAGTTTGTTCCACAAGCATTATTTCCCTTCTTATGTGGCGCTTGACATCACATAAATTGATTCCTATTTATTCATAGGGAAGAAGTAACCCTCAAATTGCTGTTAGGTTCATTTCATGTCCAACTTGAAAGTAACAAAAATGCAATTTGGGCCCAAGGGGTCTGAATTCCCACGTTGTTAGACAAATAATTGCAATTCAATTTGATAGTGTATCCAAATGTACCTTAAATGCTCTTTATGTTTTATGTGCTTATGCTCTTCTACGTTATGCCTTTCTCAACAGATATTCATAAAACGACGGATAGATGTCCTCACAGCTCAGGCATGGTTTACTGAGAGCAAAGAGCTTGAAGGGAAGGTTGGTTAAAGGCTCTTTTTACCTTATATATGTGGGTATTGCTAACATCCCCACCTTCATGGAGAGGTTAGCAATGTCCCCAAACCTTTTAAATGGCACACGGAGTGACCTATGGTCAATCTAAACTGTTCAGTCATTCATACAACGGCATCTGTGATCCTAACCCTTCTAATGGGGGCAATTTGTTATAACTGTCCATTGTTTATGAGCCATAAATCATATCTATCTACGAGAGAGAGAGAGAGAGAGAGAGAGAGAGGGAGGGAGGGTCTAGGCACAAAGATAACAATGGATGACAACATCACTGCATCTCTGCCTGTGTTTTTCAGGTCACGAAAATAAGCATGCAATCTGGTGTTATATCCGAGTATACTCGTATGGTCTTGCTTCAGACTGTCGGACAAAAGCTCGCCTTCAAATCAGCCCAAAAGAAAAAGGTTCGCCTTAAACTAAATCTGGCTATATTTACTAAATGCATTGTTGGAATTAAAGACCCAATTGAAGAGCAATGTCAGGATCATGGATTTGACAACTCATCCGACTCGGATGCGACTCAAACTTGGTTGAGTCCGATCTGGTTTGATGCCACAAGTTAGCATTGAAATTGTGCCCGGCTAGGTTGAGTTACCTCCCAACTCAGCCAAGTTCTGACTTGACTCAAGGTCAGGACCGGATGAGTTGTTCCAAGTCACCGAGTATTCAATCCACGATTGGGATACGGACAAGCTAAAAGGGAGAGGGATGGACTTTCTTGAGCTTTGCTATCCTCCATACACCCTCTACAAGCACTTTCACACATGGCATGTGCCACCTGGCATGCGTGGGGCATCTGAACTGTCCTTGAAGTGGGCTCAACCAGGTGTCCTGGCACAAAAATCAAGCTGGTGCAGCCACAATGCATTTTCTTTACATGGGACACACAAAGGGGTGCAACTTGGATGGTTTGAGTCAGGCTGATGGTCAACCCAGCCTCAAGAGGATCCAACCCACAACCTGTCCTGACCCAAATTCCAGCCCAAGGTGCCCAACCCGAATACAACCCGAAGTCCTCTATGCTTGACCCGATGTTGATACATGTGATTATTCCCGACCCGACCTAACCTGACCCAAATATGCTTAACTGGAACCCAACCCAAATTCAAATTGGGTTGGAGTTTTCAACTAGAAACCAACCTGAGGACCTCGACAATCCAACCTGAACTCATGTTGGGTTAGTCGGGTTCGGGTTGACCCAAACCCAAGTTGCAGCCCTAGACACGCATAGTCCAATCAGTTGATCCAAGCTTGTCCTTTTGGTCCAGCCACACTTCCTAGGACACCATGTAACAGTCGACGGTTGGATGGCACCATCCATCCGATAGTTGGCCTTTCCTACAACCATCCATTTCGAAGTTTAGAATAACACAATAAGGATCATGTGGTTGGAGCGATTCACGAGAACCATATGGTGGCAACCCTAGGTAGGGCCTTACTGATTGGGCTTCTATATTATTATAAGTGATCTCAGCCGTCTATTTTGCAAGACACACTCAGGCTGTTGTGGTTTTTCAGCAAACCCCCTGATATACTCCGGTTTGGAGGGGAACGTCCTTACCACCTCACCATATTGTGGAGTAATTTGACAGGCCCTTTGAGTCAACTCGGCCAAGCTGTATATTGAGTCACGTAGAATTTTCAAGTTTTTGAACTACGATGCATACATTGGAACATCTCTGTTTGTGCTTGTGTGATTTCATGAGTTCTATAACAACTCCCAAAATCACTGTAACAGGCAATAAGGCTCCGATCCAAGAAGTATACGGACTCTGAAGACCGGAGAATAATGTTTCTGAGTGGCTTAACCCCTGGCTTTGGCAACCTAATCGCAACCATGGAAAACACTCCCACTGGTTTTGTTGAAAAGAGTGCGTCTGCGTCCATCGAGATGTTAAACAAGGCATCTGACTGCTGCACTAGAGCCTGCTACTTCTGCTGCTGTCCGTGTTTCATCCACACTAGTTCTCGGTTGAGCAATGACTGTGTGATCGTCATGACCCAACTCTGCTCAGCACTTTCGTGTATCGGCTGCCTCCAGTGTTGTATAGAACTATGGGACGGCTGAACCTTCTGTAAGTTAAACAACGGTATCATTTCCATTTTCATTCGTTAGAATATTAGAGTACGGAGGAAAAAAAATCACAGAAACCTTCATGAAGGCTTGTGATCTGAGTGTTCGGCATGATACTTATTCCTTCGACGATCTCTTGTTTTCGGCCATCTGAAAGTGCGGTACCATCTTGGCTGCAGACAGGCACACTGTATTTAATAATTTAAAAAAAAAAAAAAAAACATAGATTTCATAAACTAAGAGTGATGCCACCATGTGCTAGTGTAGTTCTGACTTGAAACTCAGCCTAGTCGACTCGACTGGGTGAGATTTCCAGCCGACTTACTAGGTAACTCAGTCCTGGGCCTGACTCAATCACTCGATCTATGCAAAACTTGACTGAGTCAACTGACTTGGTGATATTTTGAGCCGGATCGGGGGGAAACGCAGTCCTGGGTCTGTTTCCACTTGGTTAACTCAACAAGACTAGAGTTACTCGAGGAGTCAGGTGCAAACATGAATAAAATTGTAAATGGGGTGGGAATCGACTGTAGGAAGATGAACCTAACCAGTGCATCATTCAGTGATTTATCAATTTTTGCATTTTATGTAACTTATTTTAACCGTATGAATACCTATCTCTATTCTTATCTTTTTAAATTATAAAACTATAAAACATCGAGTCAACTCAGGTCGAGTCTTCGAGTCAACCCAACCCAGCTGAACATCCAGTCGAGTCAAGTTTTTGGTATTCGAGCCATCTGTTAATGCCTTTTGACCTCTTCTACATTTTTGGAAGCTCACTGCCAAGTTATGCTGATGATACAGACCCTTTGGCATGTCAGACAGTCAATCGACCAGGATGGTCCATTAGGATTCCCTGGCTCGGCCTGCCATGGGCTTAGCTTTGGCTTTGGCTTTGGCTTTGTTTCTAGGCCTGAAGACCATGATATCCAAACAATTTCAGCTGGGCCATTTCATCCACTGGATTTCAGCCCCCGCACGATTGTAGGCCTGTTTATGCTGTCATTCGTTTGGTGCCTAAACTTTCGGACCGGACTTACGACGACAATGGCCCAACTCATTGACTGCATCAACGATCTTATCTGGATGAATTGTGAAAGAATGGTGGCCTGAGCTTGCTTTAGGGGAGCAGCTGGATGACCTGCCTGCTTGTCCGGTTTGGTGTGTCCAACCCGGTTATTGGGTTAGCCCATGCGGGCTTGATTTTAAAGCCCGAGCATTAAATGGGTCAGGCCCTGTCTTATATTTTTGAAAGTGGTCTATTACAGCCCAATCTGAGCCGAAGAACAAGCCATTCGTTGAATTGAAGGCGTGGGGTTGGGCCTGATAATCGAAGGTCTACCTATTAACTAGACTGACCCTGATGTGGGCCAAGCCTCTCTGAAACCCTTAAATATGAGCCCTCTATGAGGGACAGCTGGAAAAAAAAATACCATTCTTACGATTTTGTTAGGGCCATGAGAAGCTCAGCCCATAACTTGTAGCTGGGGCCCCTCTCACGGCCAAGGGCAATGGGCTTGATTCCAACCCATTACCATGCGGTCCAACCCAAGCGGACCCATTAAATTTTCGTCGGGGTGGATTTGACCGACCCAGACCCACGCTGTTTAAGAATGAAATACAGGGCCAGAAGTATTGTCAACTACGTCCCTTTGGTGGATACATGCAAACATGAATGCATCATGTGAAAGTATCTATGCTTAATTGTCTATTATTTGTTTCGGATTCTAGGCCAGGTTGGGTCATCTGGCCCAGCCAATGGATGAGCCATAAGGGTATGTCAGGTTTTGTGGGGTTCAATTGAGCCCCACCCATTTACTTAAATGGTACACATTTCAGCCCGCCCAATACCCAGAAGTCGAGCCACTTGACCCGCTGGCTGACCCCACCCATATAGACCATATGAATGAGCATTGTCTGATGGGTTTTTTTAAGACTCAGCTGAGCTCAAAATGACCCGTCTGAGTTGAATCGGACTTGGTTGGACTCGGTCAGACTGGATCCAGACTCGATAGGAAGGGAGAAAGAAAAGAAAGAGGGGGGGGGAGGGAGTTAATAACCCCACCTTTACATATCAAATCAATCTCTTTATCTCGTACTCTAGGCTCCTGCTTCATATAGGCCAAGCCCTTAGCTGAACCCTCTTTCGTGAGCCCTATTTCACATGGGTTCACATCACACTAGCAACTCGCCTCACATGAGTGGGCTCTGCATAACACGAGCCACCAGCTTCACATGGGCCACCCACCCCAAGTGTTCCTCCACTTCACACAAGCCACCCTACTCAAGCCCGATGTGAAAATGCCCATAATTAATCACACCCCGGTGCGAGTCTCATGTCGCCCCAGTGCGAGTCTCAGACACTGAGACTTCCGAACACACTCTGATACCACTTTGACGCAGGATGAGGTTTTAAGATGCAGTCAAGTTGTATACGATGAGATGGGGCCAACTCAGCCGCGTTCGGCCCTTTTTCTGAAATTATAAGGAAAAAGTTTTTTTTTTTTTTTTTTTTTTTTAATATCAGTATCATTGAAACAGTACACCTACCATGAAGATCATTTGGCACAAAAATCAGGCCTGTCCACTCATCTGGTGAGCTGGAACGTAGGCACGTGTGCCTTACCTTGCGAGCAGATGGGCCTGACTTTTTACAAGTGCTATCTTGATGGTGGGGCCCATTGTTCACATGGCAACGATGAAGATTGTTTCTTGTTTAGGCAAGGAATCGACTAGAGAAATTGCTTCCCCTTGGATGTGAGAGAGAAACCTCAATATACTCTCATAGAGATGTGTGGCCTCTTCAATGAAATTTGCAAGTTGTCTCTCATGGACATCTTCCAGATTTTGCCCAACCTATGGCATTGTTGGAATCCCCTTCAATAATTATCAGGCCACAAATCTTCAAAGGTGGGGCCCACATGTTTGGACGGTCAAGATCAAAGGGCACATGCACCAATCCAAATTACACTAAGTTTGAATCATCTGCTCTGTAGAGATTGAAATGCTTGCGGCCTACTCACAGGCAATCGAAGCAACTTGGTGTAATAGATGAGTGGGCCACAATGCTACACTGGCCCAACAAAAAAGTGGGTTGGATTCGTGCTAACGCAAGGCCCATTCTGATTTCTGAACATCCGGGCAATTGAATCCCGTTTCATAAAATTTTAGAAGTTGGCTGTATCTGGTGGCTACACGTTTATGGAGATAGCCTAGCCTAAGTTATCTTTTTACCCCCACGCATGTGGCCCACCTGATCGGTGGAAGAGCCTGAGTTTGAATCCCGCTCCAAAATGCACATTCTCACCGTGCATGCTCTCAAGACTGGATGATGCGCGTGCCGTTTGAATTATTTAGACATTGCATATATGACAGACTGAATTGCATATATGCCATATATGACATTCACGTGATCCATCTTGACAGTCGGGGAGCTCATCATGTGGAGCCCACCTTTTATGTGGACCATCCATTCTGTGGGCAGCCGTCCATCATGCAGAGGCAGGGGCCAACATACGATGTAGACAATCCATTATGTGGGGCCCACCTTGATATGGGTCATCCATCATGTGGGGTACTGGCGTAGATTTGGTGAGATTGTCATGAAATTTCAGTTGGAATCCATATGCTGTGTCCGTAACAAAAATTATGGCCGATTTACGGTCCACCTTTTGGTCCATCCATGCAAAAATTGCCGAAAAAAATCAACGTTTGTCTGATCCATGTGCGATAGGAATGTGCTTGATCTACGCCCTCGATCAGGATGTTCTCTCCCTACATCAGGCACACCTTCAATCTCCACTACCCATCATGTGGCGCCCACCTTGGATGCGGACCGCCCATCATGTGGGCCCCACCCATCTTTGAAGTGGGTCGTCCATCATCCACAGCCCACTTTGGACGTGGGCCATTTCTCATTAGGGGTCGACCTTTGATGTGGACCATCCATTATGTGCGCCCACATTAATATAGGTCGTCCATAATGTGATGACCACCTCTGACGTGGACCTCCATCGTGTGGGCCCCACCTTTGATGTGGACCCTGCATAATGAGGGGCCTCCTAACTTTCATCACACAAGGCAGTTATACAATGACACTTGACTTGCATAAGTATAAAAAACAAAAAGTAACTTATTGGGTTGTATCCAGACTTTAAAAACAGACTCAAAAGAAAACAGAAAAGAGTGTTCCCCTTACATTTCTAGCTTTTATTTTGGTGGTGGATAGAGACCCCAACCACACCGCCCATCAAGAAAAATCCCAGTCCAACATCAATGGCAATTAAAGTAAAAGGAAATTGGGAGAGCAGGGTGTTTCAGCAGGCTGATGCAAACATAGCCAGAAGCTTCTAGACGCTCTCGAAATTGACAGGGTCCCTCAGGAACTTTTCCATCTGCCTTGCTCTTGTCCTGATCGACATATCAAAGACCTTTTGCCCAAATTCAACCACCAATCCCCCGAGAATGCCTTGATCAATCTGTGAAGAATGTATTAGAAAGGCTTCTGTTAAACTGGAGGAAAGAATAAAATTATTGGCTTGGCAATTATGTCTTCATTTTTATTTCTTTCTTTTTTTATGCATCATGTCTTGAAGTAAATAGCATACTTCTAAGCAAAGAAATGAACCAGTAGAGAATAGGCCTACTAATTTACTTCTTGTACTTCTTTTGTGTTCATAAAGATGCATTTTTTCTGCGTAGAGCATTTGGAGAGAGCTCAATGTTGCTAGTTCAAGGTTGAAGGTTCTCTCCCAGATTAGTTACCCAAAAAAAGGGAGAAAAGGATATTTTGGGTATGTAAGGGAGCAATTTAGAGATAACGAGAAAACCAATGAGCTTCTAATGCCATTTCACACTTGCCGTCGCTGATCTCTAATGCTTAGGTTCACAATGAGAACAGTGATTCTGCCACTACACAGTCATAATGTGGCCAAATAAGGTGATTTGATAGACTTTGTGTGTGTGTGTGTGTGTGTGTGTGTGTTCTGGTGGGGTTGGGTTGAGAATAAGCATAGAAGACAAATTTCACAGTGCTATCAAGGAGTACCTTCTGTTCAAGCTTCACCGTCTTCCCACGTCCAATAATATCCTGCAATGTATCCTTCAGCTGTTTTTCCTCATCTGGGGGGAGTGGCTGGTCAATCAAATAAATAAATAAACAAGTTTAAGAAATGAATGCTGCTGCTGGTAGAATGGTGGGAGAGCTACTGCTTCCTAAAATAAATACAACCATTGAAGAGCAAGTTCGTTCAGACCAACTGCTTCCTAAAATAGCTTACAAGAAACTCTCACTGGTGTAGTTAAGGCTTGAGAAGCATCCTTTTTTGTTGTGGCTATAGTTATATGATGTTCAGAAGTAACAAAACAGCATTTACTATTTGTTCAACCATACAATTACTACTATATAACCCACTTTCAGGTGATCCAGGCTATTCATCTGGTGGGCTCAATCATGGATGGGCAATCTCCTCCATTAGACAATCTTACCTGTCCGGTTGGTCTGCAAATGGACAGTTTTACCAATTGTCGCCATCATAGTTCCAAAATACCATGACTCAGCTTGAAACTCGGCTGAGTCAACTCAACTCAACGAGATTTGAGCTTAGTCACCAGGAAACCTGCTAGTGACTGTGGCTCACCAAATCAACAAGACTCACTGACATGGCTCACTGACTTGGTTGATTCAGCATGACTCGTGGTGACTCGTCTGTGTCATAGGCCTTTTTTTGTTTTTAAGTTAAATGGAGCCAATGAAGTTTGAACTCACAACCTTAGCTAAGAAGCAAAGATCTATAACACAGCTATGGAAGCAAAGGTCTATAACCAGGACACCATGGGTAGCACTTTTTTTTTTTTTTTTGGCCAATTTTATATTTTACCAAAACCAAACTACTTTAAATATGGGTGGTTTTGCCAACCCCAAAGCTTTTAAATGACACATGGGAGGATGACCTATTGATGATTTGAATTGTTCATTCATTCATAAAACTAGTGTAGACTTGCATGGAGAGAGGTTTTTAAGAGAGAGAAGAAGAGTGATTAGGTCTACAAACCCTAATCCTCCAAGTTTTATTTAAATAAGGCTTATTTGCCTTTTTACAACTAACTGCCTAAGAGAAGGAAACATAACATAAAACCCCCAATAGATTTCTTACACAAAGGCCTATATGTTTCAACACTCCCCCTCAAGTTAGTGCGTGAATATCTATCATGCCCAACTTGCCAGAAATCTCACGAAAAGTAGTGGAATTTAGAGCCTTTGTAAATATATCTGCCAACTGATCTGAAGAGAGAACGAAGGGTGTGGAAAGTTGTCTTGAAGCAATCTTCTTTCTAATGAAGTGGATATCAACCTCAATATGTTTAGTCTTCTCATGAAAGACTGAGTCTGAAGCGATATGAATGGCTGCTTGGTTGTCACAGTACAGAGGAATGGTTGAGTCAGAGAATAAACCTAACTCTTTCATGATGGACTTTAACCAAAGCAGCTCGCATGTCTCATGAGCAATAGCTCTGTACTCTGCCTCTGCACTTGATCTAGAGACCACAGGTTGTTTCTTACTTCTCCAAGCCACCAGGTTTCCTCCCACAAAAGTACAATACCCAGATGTAGATCTTCTATCTGTAGAACAACCTGCCCAATCCGCATCTGAGAAACCACATATATTCACATGCCCATGATTCTTGTATAAAATTCCTCGACCTGGACACGTCTTTAAGTATATCAGGATATGATGAACCGCCTCCAAGTGAGGCTTCCTGGGATGTATCGACTAACAATACTCACTGCTTGAGTAATATCTAGCCTTGTGATTGTCAAGTAAATCAATTTTCCAACTAGTTTCTGATACATGCCTGTGTCTTCAAGTTTATCACCTATGTCTGCATGCAGTGAGTGTTTCTGCTCCATGGGGGAAGGCGCTGGTCATGAACCCAACTTTCCTGTCTCCTTGAGAAGATCAAGGGTATATTTTCTCTGAGAAATGAAGATGCCCTTTGATGAACGGGCCACCTCAATTTCCAGAAAATATCGTAAACAACCCAAGTCCTTTATTTCAAACTCCTTGCTTAGTCGATGTTTGGTTTGTTGGATGAATTCCAAGTCATCACCAGTAAGGACAATGTCGTCCACATACACAAGCAGAATAGTTCTTCCCTCTGGGCGAGAATGAATGAACACTGTATGATCTGTTTGGCAGCGCTTGAATCCAAAGGAGAGAACGGCGGAACTAAATTTTGCAAACCAAGCTCTGGGAGACTGTTTTAAACCATACAAAGCTTTTTTTAGCTTACACACCTTTCCTGACTCCCCCTTAAGCTGAAAACCAGGGGGAAGGTCCATGTACACTTCCCTAGTTAGATCACCATTCAGAAAGGCATTCTTGACATCCAATTGGAACAGAGGCCACCAATCCAGGTTAGCCGCTAGAGAAAGGATGAGACGAACAGAATTGAGTTTTGCCACAGCAGAAAATGTCTCAGTATAATCAACTCCGAAAAGTTGAGTGTAGTCCTTAGCCACCAGTCGAGCTTTGTACCTTTCTACAGTACCATCTGCACGATATTTGATGGAGAAGACCCATTTACAACCGTCTTCTTTCTAGGAGGTATAGAGATAATATCCCATGTACCACTTTTGTGTAGAGCTGCCATCTCAGCTTTCATAGCTTGTTTCCAAGCAGGTACTGCCAAAGCATCATGAACAGATCTGGGAATAGTATGAGAAGATATAGCTGCTAAGAAGGAACAATGGGATGATGACAGGGACTTATAACACAAAAAATTGGAGATAGGATGTAAAATAGGGCGATGACTACGAGTGCGAGTTGCAACAGGAGAGGAAGAGGTACCTGAGCTTAGAGTCAGATCCATTGTCACAGATTGAACTTGAGTTGGTCTTACCCGCTGACGAACATAGGTAATGAGTTTCTTCGGTTCACTAGTAGCTGGCGGAGTGACCAATGCAGGTAATGGAAGAGTAAGTAAGGAGCCAAGTTCGACATTAGCACTGTAGAAAGCACGATTCTCAAGAAAGGTGACATCCATGGAAACATAGAGTTTCTTGCATGTGGGATCATAGCACCTATACCCCTTATGTTGCATAGAGTATCCAATGAAGATGCATTTAATTGCTCTGCAGTCAAGTTTGTCTCTGGAATGACTAGAGTTATGGACAAAACAAACGCACCCAAACACACGGGGGATAATATGGAATAATGGTGAGGATGGAACTAGGATATGCATTGGGATTTTCCCTTGAAGGATACGGGTAGGAAACCGATTAATCAAGAAACAAGCCGTCAGAACTGCTGCAGACCAATATGATTTGGGAACATCCATCCCTAGTAGTAGAGAACGTGTAACTTTTAATAAATGGCGATTTTTTTCGCTCGGAGACCCCATTTTGTTGAGGAGTATACACGCAAGAAAGTTGATGAATGATGCCATTATCTTGGAGATAATTTGTAAAGGACTTGGATGAATATTCCCCTCCATTATCAGACCGCAAGGTCTGAATGGAACAACCATATTGATTTTTCACCAGCTTGTGAAATGTTTGAAACAATGAGAATAACTCATCTCGTCGACGCATAAGATATACCCATGTTACTCGAGAGAAATGATCGATGAAAGTAACAAAGTATTTGAACCCATCAAACGAGGCTACGGGACTAGGTCCCCATATGTTAGAGTGAACAAGTTCAAATGCTTTGGTACTTCTATGTTCAACAACAGGGAATGAACTACTAATGTGTTTGCTAACTTGACACACTTCACAACCAATAATATCATCACTTTTATTTAAATTTGAAATAATCAAGTTCAAAACACGACGTGGAACATGGCCCAATCGAGCATGCCACAAGCTTATAGACTCATTATTTGAAGCAGTAATTGGAGCAGCAGTATCAACAGAAAGACAAGAGCCACTACTGCTATTAGTGAATGCCGTCAGTAACTCCCCTTGGTCCAGAAAGTAAAGACCATCTCGTTCAAATCCCGTACCAATAATCCTCCTCGTACTCAAGTCCTAAAACATACAAGATTTAGGAGAAAAAATTATACTGCAGTTCAGAGCACGAGTGAGACTACTGATAGAAATTAAATTCGCATGAAATTTTGGAATATACAGGACATTTGGGAGAGTAAGAGAGGAGGATACATGAACAGAGCCAATAGACTGTACAAGAGTGGAGCAAGACGAACAAACCGAGAGCAGGATGTAACAGTAGAAGATGTAAGGAAGTGACGCATACCAGTCATATGATCAGAAGCCCCAGAATCGATGATCCAAGTGGATGGGGCTGAAGAAGCATGCAAGGCAATACCTGTGGTTGCAGCGAAGGAAGTAGATGAGGGTTGTAGATCAAAGGAAGGCGTAGCGGATGTAGGAGGCTTCAGCAATCTCAGGAGTTCTATAACTTCTGCTCTGGTCATCAATGTAGACTCAGAAGGAGAAGTATCATGGATTTTGACATTATCCATAGGTTGTTCCTCAACATCTATCATGGCAACATGTGCTGAGGGATAGCCATGTATTTTGAAGCATCGTTCCACTGAATGCCCTGAGCGGTTGCAGTGAGTACAGAAGTAACGCGAACCTCCACGTCCACATCCTCGACCACGAACTGAGGAACTGCCACGTGAATCAAAACGGCCACCTCGTCCATTAAGTGAAGTAGTGAAGGATGTAAAAGCTGCTCGCTCTTGTGCAGGAGATGATAAAGTAATAAGCATGGTCATCAGTTGACGATGAGCCTCTTCAGTATGAACAATGGAGTAAACTGTCTCAAGCGATAGAAATGGAATCGTAGCAACCAGCTGGGTACGTAGGGACTCGTAGTCTGCATTCAGTCCAGCGAGAAACTTGTAAGTTTTAGCTTTGTCTTCACGTTTGCGCATTATTTCAGCACTGCTACTATCTGGTAGTTCACTTAATGGCCGCAAGTAACTCAACTCTTCCCATCTGCTCTGTAAGGCCCCAAAGTACTCAGTGATGGACATATTATTTTGAGCTAGTGAGTAAAGTTTTGTTGTCAACTGAAAAATGCGAGGTTCATTTGAGGTTGTTCCATATGATTTTTGGAGTACAGTCCACAAAGTTGCGGCACTTTCATAAAAGAAATAAGCAGAGGCAATATGTTGTTCCATAGAATTTAATAAGCAGCCTATTACAATGGCGTTTGCAAACTCCCATGCCTCAATTTTCGTAGGGTCTGTAGGTTTCTTATTTGCACCTGTGAGATATCTGAATTTTTCTTTTCCAACAACATACATTCGGACTGCTCGGGACCACAACAGAAAATTTTTTCCATTGAATTTGGTAGAAGTAATAGAGAGTGGGCCTTCAGAAGATTTTGAGTCCATAGTTGCAACGATCTCTTGGAAAGGAAAGGAGAAAAAACTTCATACCAGATGATTAAAGAGGCTTCAATCATTTCAAAGAGGGCCATGAAGTAGCTCCAACATCAAATCACACGTCCGGCGAACTGGTAGACGTCATGCGAGGGGTCCAGCGGACCTGGTGTCGTCAGATCTGAACTCCGGCGACCCTGCCGGCGTCAGAAGAGAGGTCCGACGACCCTGGTGACGTCGGATCTGGACTCCGGCGACCCTGCCGTCGTCAGAGGAGAGGCCCGACGGCCCTGGTGGCGTCGGATCTTGGTTCCGACGGCCCTGGTGGCGTCGGTTCTTGGTTTCGGCACCCCTACCGGCGTCGGTTCTTGGTTCCGGCGCCCCTGCCGGCAACGCCCTCATGAGGTGTGGCTATGAGACACGGACGTCTGTAGGGTCTTCGAGTAGGTACGGTTGGAAGGAGGAGCACCGCGAGGTAGGGTGGGATCCACAAGATCTAAAGAAGAAATCTTCAAGGCTCTGATACCATGTAGACTTGCATGGAGAGAGGTTTTTGAGTGAGAGAAGAAGAGTGATTACGTCTATAAACCCTAATCTCCAAGTTTTATTTAAATAGGACTTATTTGCCTTTTTACAACTAATTGCCTAAGAGAAGGAAACATAACATAAAACCCTCAATAGATTTCTTACACAAAGGCCCCTATGTTTCAACAACTAGGAGCAAGCCATTGTGCCAAAATCACACCAACAAGATGATCCCAAACATCTGATCCATAGCATGAAAAATGGACCATCAAGATTGAGTGGAGAAACAAAATAGGTCCAATCATCATCTTGAAACATCTACTGAAGAGATTTCACTTTGTATTGTATTGTTTATGATTCCAAAGTAGCACTTTGGTTGATGATTATAAACATGTGAGATCTCTGGCCCATAAACAATGGATGGTTGTGACACATCGGCCCCTTTCAAACAGATACAATCATCTAATCAGTGCAATTCTTGCACCTTGGTTGTTCCTATAGAACTATTGAATAACCATCATGATTGATGATTAGGCATCCCACGTGGCATTTAAAAGCTTTGTGAATGTTACTAATATTCCCATGAAGGTGGGGACACTAGCAAAACCATTTAAATATTTATGACAACTCTGAATACTTCAAATTTAACTATCGAAAGCCAAGCCGGTTGAGTCGAGCAAAGAATAGGTCGAGTCAATTTTACCTGACCCAGCTGGTTATAGAACCAACTCGAGTTTAAGGGTTTTAAACTACAGTCCAAACTCATCAAGAAAAATTCACAGTTCACATGGCTATAATTCCTATAGAGTACATTTGTGGGGCATGGCCCATTCATGGTGTCAATGAGGCTGCTAGATAAGTGGTATGTATTACAGATATGGAGGTACTATGCCTCCTCTCCTTGTATGATTGCTGATTGCTGACTGGCAGAAAAAAGTTGTTTGCTTGGTTGAACATTGGATACTTTTTCTAGTTGCAATAAATACATGTTTTAGTAATTAGCAAAGAGAACTACAAAACAAAATTATGAAATTGGGAAATACTGTCTTCAAGGATAATAACGGAGCCCCAAGGACGAAAACAGATCACAAACCAGAACCAACACAACTACCAAGCAGCATAGATATCGTCGTCGTCATCATCATAGCCTTGTCCCATCTATTTGGGGTTGGTTTTTACAAATCCTGTTTTCCCAATCATTCCTATCTAAGGCCCTATGCTCAGTAAGTAAACGAGCCTTTATATCTCTCATTACCACTTCAATTCAAGTAACTTTAGATTTTCCACTCATCCTCTTTCAAGACCAACCCTAATCAAAGTTACCCTCCTCAGGATCCATATCCGGTCTTTGTTGCACATTATTATAGTTGCACAAAGGCTTTTAACGGAAGTGGCAGCAGATTTTTGGAGCAGAAGCAGGGAAATGTCTGTTTCAAAATGCTAACATGTATAAAAACTTAGGAAGCAAGAATGGGAGTGAGTTTGAAGTATGATACAGGAGGAGCATGGGTAGAAGGTTTTGGTGACCACTGTTCGGAGTCTCCCTGATATTATCGAAATATCCCTGATATTATCCGTATCTCCAGCTCAGCCATACCAATAACACTGGTGGTATCAGAAATTTCAGGTATTGGCAATGTATATCACCAATCTATCACCAACATTTTCAATTGTGTAAATTCCAGGTATCACTTGTATTGCCAATGTATTGATATCGACAAAATTCTGTTTATTAAAAAAATTCCATTTTAATTTTTTTTGTGTGTGTGTGTGTGGGGGGGGGGGGGGGGGGGGGGGGGGGGGGGGGCGCACATGGTTGTATGAACTGTTCAAATTGTTGACGATAAATTGATAATATCATGCTATTATCATTATCGAAACATGGGTGATATCGAGACCGCAATCTTTCTTTTCCTTTCCAATTGTCGACAATTTCTTGGCGAAATATTGCGTTGTCAATATTCTGAAATATCAATGGATGTTTGGATGGAAGGTTGGATGCATGGATAGATGGATAGATGGGATGATTGGTCTAATTTCTTACGACAACACATGCTATTAGGCTCCCATTAAATGGAAACTTATTATGTATGCATTCTTTTTGCAATTTTTTTTTATTTCTAAATATGCACGTGTATTTTTGCATCTCCTGAAGTTTCAATGAAAAATTCCACCACTTTCCCATGTTTCCCTGCATTTCCAGTTATCGGCGAAACTATCAGCGATATCAATATTGTTTCCTCATCCCTGGCCAGCAAAACTTGTAGCGATACTGATACTTCAAACACTACTGGCAACTAAGCATATGACAAAAACCATCACAATCTGATCCTCCTCCATTTTCCCCTCTTATGGGGACTACTCCTGGGTTACCACCGTGGACCTCATTCTTAACCCATCCTCCCTAGTCTTTCCACACATCCATCTCAACGTCATCATCACTTTATGTAGCCTTCTGACTGTCTAACACTCTGCCCATAAGTATAGCCTGTTGAAAGAGTTCTCTTATAAAATGTTTCCCCAAGTTCCATACACATGCAGTCAAACAAACTCCAGCGGCCCATCTCTACTTAATCAACTCAATTCGAAGTCTGTTGGAAACATCCTCCTTGATATCTCAATCCTTGTGAATAATAGCTGCAAGGCCGCGAAATGAATTGCTTTGAGAGATCTTCTAGCCATCCAATTTAACTAATGTCTCTCTTTTATAACAGTTTCCTACTAAAGTCACTACATCCTCCAAACTGAGTTAGCACTTAATAATTGATGAAATAAAAAAGAAGTAGACAAATTGAACAAATAAGGAATTTTCCAATTCGTTATAAGGAACTAACATTCCGGAGGCCCAAATTCTGAACCGAAAAAGAAAAGAAAAGAAATATATAATGATGACATAGGAAATGTAACTGGCAATCATGCCAAAAGAGATGGGTTTCACATCGTTGGTCAGTCCTCATGGTTTACCTCCCGAAAGACAAGGAGCGTCCGGGTCACCTAGGAATGTTTCCCACGATTCCAAACTGAATTGATGCTTGCCACTTGATGAAAGATAAGCTGAAACTACCACTCCAACAATGCGATCTCTCAAGCTTCAGGGGAAAAAAATAAGCAGGTGTTCATCAAGTTTTTCTTGACCCTAGAAGAGATTTCCAGCGCTAAGCCAAATGCATCTTCCACAGGCCTCATTGCAGATAGTTCTTCAGCATCTTGCCATACGCTACAAATGGGAAGACATCACCGTTCTTGTCGAAGTACACTTAGGGCTTGTTTGGTTGCAGAATCCAGATTCTAGAGAAAATCTCGATTCCACTGTTGGAATCCAAAATTGTAGAAACTAGAGTGGAACCCAGGTTTCATCCGGAACTTGCTGTTTGGTTGAAAACAGTGCAATCCAGATTCTGTCCAAACCGTTGCTTGTGGTATGGCCCACTTGGGCTTCAGATCTGCCTGAGAACCTTACCCCTGGCTTATTGTAGTCCCACAAGACAGATGGCCAAGTTGGATGGCAAATAAACATTATAGTGGGCCCTAGGAAGTTTTTAATGGTGGACGCTCAATCAACACTGTTTTCCTGTGGTGTGGCCCACTTGAGATTTAGATTTGCCACATTTTTTGTCCAATGCCCTTAATTGAGCTCTCAAAACTGATGGACCGTGTGGATATAAAACACATACATTATAGATGTACAACGCATACATGGAGGTGGAGACACTAACTTCCGCCTCTTTTCCCCTCTGTAGAAACGGTCACCCACACCGCTTCCACTAATCCCGGTTCCAGTCAATTTAGGTTTCCAGACGGAATCTTGTTTGGCCGGAATTTTCTACCAAACACACGAGTTAAAATCAGATTCTGCTGGAATCTAGATTTTAAGCTGGAAACGGGTTTCCAGATGCCAATCAAACGGGCCCTTATTGCTGCAGGGTTGCCCTTTTGTAACATACTTTTAACAAGAGATTGGTATTTCCCTGTCCAAGTAAGACCAGATCCACACACATAATAAAGGGCTCGACTACTTTCAGACATTCTAGAATAGAGATTTTTCAGCCCTCAATGCTCCTCTGGCCATCTATGTAAACTAGACAGAACTATGTGGATATGCCACTCAATAGTAAATTCAATAGTAAATTCATGTGGAAGTCATTTGGCACTTGACAGCATAAGGTGGTTGATAGCTTTTACTGCTATTGTCAATTTAAAAGAAAAAAAGACAGCTTTCACTTCTATTTTGTATCATGAAATAGCTGCTGATATTTTATGGATATATATCATATATCGTGGAATACCTGCTGACTTTGTCAGCACGCCTTCCGGTCCCTAGAAAGGCATCATCTCAGCTTTTGCGCTGATTTTTTACTTCCTCCATGTTAAAACTGATTGTGTATCTCAAAACGACCATTTTTCATTTCATTAGTAAGTCCTAATGATGCATTCACACATATGCAGTAAGCATGCACCAGATTGGCTGCCAATAGAAACTAAGTTGATTCCTATAAAGTAAATATTCGGCTTGACATCTACAAATTTAACTTGCAGACCATCAGAAATAATAAAACTTAAACAATTAAAGGTAGCAAAATCATTTCCTTCATTAATGCTACCGATGATAATGTTCACAGAACCTTTAGCTCTAGAAATAGAACTCCATCAGAGCATCAACAATTCAATGTTTCGTAAGAGGAGATATCCAGTAGCAAGCAAATATTGTTACATTTCTCACAAGCTATTACTTTTCTATAAATAGCTCAGACGTACTGTTACTCGTACTTAGGGCCCGTTTGATTTTCCCATTCTTTAGTAAATACCCTGGAAATCAGCCATTATTACTTTCTCACCCCGTTTGAAAATTACATGTAATTCCTGTTTTGAAAACCGGTCCACAAGAAGTGGTTTAAAATGGTGGGCCCCACCATAATATATATGACATATCTACACCGTCTAATAGTTTTACCAGAATATTTTGAGGCATGAGCCGAAAAATGAGACAAATGAGACAAATCTAACACTCAAGTAGCCCACACCAAAGAAAACATTGGCCCCACGAAGCTTTTAACAATAGATATTCAATTCTTTTTTTCTTATGGTGTGGTCCACCTTAGCTTTGGATCTGCGTCATTTTTTGGCTCATACCCAAAATTCATCTGGACGGTGTGGATAAGCCACATACATCACGGTGGACCCCCACCTATATTTCACACAGTCCACGGTTTTAGCAATAAAAAAGTTGGCAGTCAAATCAGGTATAGGGAACGGTGCAGTAATTACCTAAGGAAATAATCTGCATTTACAATGTATTTTTCAAGGAATTGAAAAATCAAACAGGCCCTTACCGGCTTTGCAAGGTAAGTAAAATCAAAAGCCAATTGAAAAGTATAAACACAAGGTCACTGCCACAATCATTGATGAGCACCCATTTAAGAAAGACAATCGCGAACATACTTCATCAAATACTTATTAGGGTTTCAAGTTAGAACTAAGTAATTCATACCCAGGTTCATGCTCAAGATGGAAACCAAGTTACAAGTTCCAACTATGCAATATCTTTCAATCAGGATGCTATTTGCAATGCAAGACAACATTCCAAGGAGACAACACAACTTACAATGACAGATGTCACAATAGCTTTCACCTCTCCCTTATGTGCCATGGTCAACTCAAGAAACTTCTTGGTGATACCCTCAATGTGTCTCAGCCTCCCATTATCAGCCAGAACAGCTTAGCAAATAAAACATAAAGAACAATAAGCAAGAGGTGCCTATAAAGTCATATGACCCCATATAAGAATAAACCTTTCATGCCAGCCAAAACAGCTTGGCATATATAAGATATAATCATGTGCAAGAACAATAAGCAAGAGGTACCTCTAAACTCATATGACCCCATATAACATAAACCTCTAGTGTCGTGAAATTACATCCCACAGTGATTAACAGTTCAGGTAACAGTTCGAAGAAAAATTGGTGACCAACAAAGCATGTCAATAACAAAAACCACAGATCTTTGCAATTTAGATGCTCTCTGAAGTACAGAACTCAGCTATCCAAAAAACCATAACATACTATTAATATCTAATTGTTTCTTATCCATAGAACCCATTAAATAATCACAGCATTCATCTTTAAGAAGATCCACAACATCAATTAATCCAAAACTAGTTTATTCCACCACTTCAGCAGAAATTTTAAACAATATCGTTACTACATCAACATGTTGAAATATCGTGAGAGAGCTAAAGTGGCTTGATGACAGTAGCAACACATAACCAATAAAACCATAATGATGCAATGAAGAGTGTGTGTGTGTGTGTAGCAATAATTCAGCATATCCAGCAAAAGTACAACTGTTGAAATGAAGAATCATATCACATACTGCTAGTTTCAATGAAAATTTGGAATGCCTATCTCCTACGCTGCCATCGCCCTTTTATAGACCCTAAAGACAATCCCTATGAATCTTTAATAAACATCCCCAACTATATATATATATATATATATATATATATATATATATATATATATATATAGAGAGAGAGAGAGAGAGAGAGAGAGAGAGAGAGGAATGCTCACCTACAAACCATCTCTCACGAGAACTCGTGAGAAATTTTTTAGGGCTCATCACACCTGATGTGTCCCTAAAATCTGAGCCGTCCACGTGATGCAACACTCTGAAAAACCCCCGATGCCCAAATTTCAACCTGATTCAGAACTCTGGTGGACCATATAGAAGAGATAGAGGCAAATCAAGGCAGGAAACTGTTTCCATTTTCCATGGCCCACCAGATTTGTGAACCAGGTTGAAAGTTGGGCCCCGGGGGTTTTTCAGGGTGCTGCATCACATGGATGGCTCAGATTTTAGGGACACATCACATGTGATGAGCCCTAAGAAATCTCTCACGAGTTCTCGTGAGAGATGGTTCACAAGTGAGCATATATACATTGAGTGATAATTAAAAAATTGAAAAAAGGCAAAGCCAGAATATACAAAACAGGAAAACTATACAAACACCCGAGAACACGAGCGTCCCCAACTATTAGATTGATTTCTAATCAATCTTAATTGATTTCAAATCAATTTAATCTACCTAAGATGGCAATGAGCCCAATAATAGTAAAAGTAAATCTAGGAAATAATTCTTAAAATCTTCAATCATATCTTTAAATCAACCCCCATATCTTTCACAAATATTAAATTACAGTTCCTGATATTTAGGCCCTAAATCTAGCAACAAATAGTCCAAAATGAGCACATGTTGGACCCTACGGTGTGCCATGGGCCTCTTTGATGCGGACATCAATGGTGCACCCTTTAGAGTGTACCAGAGGAGGCGACGTCGCAGATTCAATGTTGGAGTAAATACATCGGGCCCCTCGGGCCGCTACATTGATGAACCACAAAGACCCTACACGAGTACATACACATATGGAGACTCCTTTTGTCGGATATGTGTGCGGGCTGCTAATTTGGAACGTTTTAACCATGGATCCAAGATTGTATGGCAATCAGACTATTGTATTCTTTTGATCGGACCATCCAACCGCTGGATCGACTTGGGGCCACTTTCGTGGCCCGTTCCCAATTTTCTTAGTTTTTTTCTATTTTAGTTATGTTTTTGGACCCTATGAACGGGTCAGATGTTATTTTATGATTGTGGTTTAGTCCTAGGCATTTTTCTGTTCTTTTTCTTGTTTTTAGGCATTTTATCTTTTTGTCGCCTATATATACATATACTGCTATCTATTCGGTTCATGTAAGGGTGATCAGGACCATTGATCTGTTCGGTTCATGTATATGAGCCATAGCCCGAAACTACAGGCATAGTACACTGTCGTGACTTAGTTGTTGCATCACTATCTTGCAGTGGCTGCTGGAGTTGGAGTGGAAGTATGTGTAATCAAGGGCGAGTTTAAACTGATTTGTAGAGAGAGTGAAAGATGATGGAAGTTCCAGAGAAAGGATTTCTGCAGGCAAGTTTTCTGAAAAGGGTAGCGTCCGATTCTTGGCTAAATGCGGAGGAGAGAACGCGTAATGGAGATGAGCTGCTACAGGTAGATCTTGCTGGTAATGGTTCTATAGGTGCAGGTTCAGAACGGGAAAAAGGTAAAGGTAAGTAGCTGGTTTCCATTCCGGAGGAAGGAGCATAGCCGGTCGAAAGCGAAGAAGTAGGTATTTGGGAAAAAGTTTCAGGAAAAAGGAAAAACAAGAAGGTCCAGGGACAAAATTCTCGTCCGCTTTCAGATTTCCCAACCTTGTTTGTACAAGGTTTCCCTGAGTGTTGGAAACCCGTTAACTTCGAAAGAGTTTTTGCATGTGCAGGAACGGTTATGGAAGTGGTTGTGCCTCACCGTAGAGAGTCGACAGAGAGCAGAGGTTTTGCTTTCGTCCGTATGAGCGCGCAAGATGAATTGGCAAGAGCAATCCAGAAACTCAATGGAGAAAGTTTTGGGGGAAATAGCTTGAGAGTGCAGAGAGCGAAATATGGTCCAGAAAGAAATTTTACAGCAAGATCAGGAAAAGAAAAAAAGACACAAATGTGGAACCATGTGGTCAGCGATGTGAAGCAAGTGAACAGCAATGCAAAGCAAGGGTTCATAAAGAATGTTTCAGACAGTTCGGGAACGCTACGAAAGGCCACAGGTCAAATTTCGAGACATTCGTTCAAAGATGTAGTGATCAACGATTCAGAACAAAATCTCATTTCATAAGAGAACATACAGAAATCGGAAAGAACGAGATGTTTGGAAGGATTTCACAGCGGAAGGGCCAGTTGTTTCGATTAACCCAAAGATTCTTGAAGAATCTTTGCAGACGTTCGACAATTGTTTCGTAGTGACGGTGGCTGATGGTTACAATGACGCAAATCTCGTTCAGTGGTTGATCAGCAATTGCAGCGAAGTTGAGGAAGAAGATGTGGTGGTTAAATTCATTCGCGAGAATATGATGCTGGTTTCTTTGGGATGCCAGGATCATGCGAACATCATCTTCACCGTTTGTTCTTCGGACAGAAGCGGCACAATAAAAAATATACAAAAATGGGAAGATAGGTCGATTTTTGGATGGGAAGATCATTGGTATCAGATATGGCATATCCCTTTGGAGTTCTGGATCGACGATATTCTCAAAGAAATCGGCGCTTGCATCGGTTCGGTAGTAGCAATGGATAGTCGTACTGATGGTAGCCACGAACTCCGCTTCGCTAGGATTCGTATTCGAAAGAAAAAGCTTCAACTATATCCGATTGCGATTGGTTTAAAATGAGGAGATGCAAAGCTTTTTGTGGGGGTGATTCAAGAGGAGGAGGTTGGGCAGAATCCGATCGAAGAGAGCAGAAACAGGGGGCAGCTACATCAGTTCAAACGAATGAAGGTGTAACTTTCACAAACTCTAGCGGAGCACCATGTCATGGCTACAACGCTACCTACGAAGGAGTATCTATAGAAACAGAGACAAGTGGAAGCTCTGGAGTCGTCAGCCAAAAGTGTGGTCAGACGCATGTAGATGGAGTTAATGAGGAGAGAGATTTGCCAGCCTCTGTATCTTCTGTTCAGTGGACACGTGGCAACTCTAACAAGGAAACAGAAACTTGTGGAGTTTTGGGGGTAGAGCTTCAGACGGGTGATCAGACACAGGCAGAGGGAGTTAATGAAGAGAGAGAAATACCAGCCTCTCCTTCTTTTCCCCAATTGACGCGAGGCAGCTCAGGTCTTTCAGCGGTCACGCCAATGAGACTCTCATCCTCTAGCAGAGTTATTAGTCCTCGGGCGCTATCGTCACATGCGGAGAGCCACCTTGGAGCCGCACATGCGGCAGATAGCTTTAGTCTTCTCACGTGCCACACGAGTCCCTCCCCTTTCGAAGTAGTTTCTGTTTTGAACCCGATAGGTCCTGAGTCCCTAGCTGTGCGAAGCCTGACTCCGTGGCTTGGAGCTCTAGTTTCTCAATCTCCCTCAAGCAATGTCGAAAGGGATGAACGGGAGAGGCTGCTAATGCTGAAGACAAGGTTGGAAAAGAGCCACAATGGAGATATCGTGAGCTCTAGCCCTCTAGAACCAAGCCTAGATATCATTCCTAGTGACGCTGATCAAGCTATTCAGATTCTAGACTCACAGGAAGTTTCGGAATTGGAATCAAAGTCTACTGATTGCGCAGAGACACTTACGCCCTTAGCCATTAGGGAGTTCTCAGGTTCAAAGGTACTATCAACAAGTAGGTTGGTTCAGGAAAAAGAGACGGTCCAGATTTTACAATTAAAGGGTACAAGAATTACGATGGCACAGGGAATGAGAAGGATAAATATTGTAGCAATGGAGGTGGCGCGATTAGTAGGGGTGACTTTTGGGGATAGACCAGAGGACTGTGTCCTACTTCGAGTTCGTAGAGGAAAGGGGAAGACCGATAGTTCCAAAGCAAGTTCGCTTTTGTGTTGAATCGTCAATGACATCGGTAGAGCATACTTCGACTAAGAAGAAGTTAAGAGGCAGTAATAGCTTGGGCAGTCAGGGGCAAGAAACAATGTCTTTATGAAGATAATGTCTTCGAATGTTAGGGGGTTGGGGTGTATGCAGAAAAGAAGGCAGTTTAGAGATATGTGTAAGAGATACAAAGTTCAAATGGCTGTTATTCAGGAAACCAAACTAAAAGATACAGACCAAGGGATGGATAAATCTTTATGGTGGGGTAAGCAAAGTGAGTGGTTGGTAGCAGATGCAGTTGGGTCACCAGGAGGGATTCTTCTGATTTAGAATGCAGAATTATGGACAAAGGACGATGCTTGGATTGGGAACTTCTCGGTTTCAGTGCTATTAAAAGATAGAGATTTGGGGTTTCTTTGGAACTTCACATCAGTCAATGGGCCGTGCAATCCGAAACAGCGTGTCCCTTTTTGGATAGAGTTAGACTCTTGTAGAAGTAGATGGGATGTTCCGTGGTGCAAGGGAGGAGATTTCAACGTAGTTAGATTTATCCACGAGAAGTCTAGCAACGGTAGGATCTCTAGAAGTATGAAAGATTTTTCCAATTGGATCTCGAACAATGATATGGTTGACCTTCCATTTGGAGGAGCGAAATTTACTTGGTCAAATGGACAAGTGACTCCAATAATGTCCAGGCTAGATAGGTTTCTTGTATCTCCTGAATGGGCAGAGTTCTTTCCATTGATTTATCAGAGAGCGCTGCCTAGACCTTTCTCGGACCATTGCCCGGTTATGTTGGAGGTGGATGAGGAAGATTGGGGACCGAGACCTTTTCGGTTTGAGCTAGCATGGCTACAAATCGAAGGTTTCTCAGATAAGATTGTGAAATGGTGGTCCTCCTCCTCAATTTTAGGAGGAGCAGGCTACTACCTCTTTCAAAAACTTAAGATGCTTAAAAAGAAGATTGGGGAGTGGAAGAAAGAGCATTTGTATGCTCGGGAAGAGGAAAAGTCCAGTTTCCTTTTAGAGATTCAAAGACTAGACTCCAAGGAAGAGGTAGGGCCTCTTTCGGAGGAGGAAAAATGATGGAGGGAGGTGTTCAACGCAAAATACAGTGCCAGGTTGCGAGAGGAAGAGATTAAATGGTGGTAGAAATCAGGAGCAACGTGGTTGAAAGAAGGAGATAAAAATACCAAATTCTTTCATGCAATAGCCAGCTCGAGAGCGAGAACGAATAAGATCTCTTCATTATTGGTGGATGGAGAAAGGATAGAAGATAAATCAAAGATTTGTGAGTCCATAGTTCAATTTTATAAAGATCTGTTGTCAAAGGAGAGGAGACAGAGGCCGACTCTTGATAACTTGTATTTTTGTTCTTTATCGCCAGTTGAGGCCGATTCTTTGGAAATAGCTTTCTCTGAAGATGAAATTAAGAGAGCAGTAGCAGAATTAGGTGGTGATAAAGCTTCGGGGCCAGATGGATTTCCAATTGCTTTTTTTCAGAAATTTTGGGAATTTGTGAAAGATGATGTGTTATGCTTCTTCCAAGAATTTTTTTGATAAAGGTTTGATAGCTACGGAACTAGGGGCGACATTTGTAGCATTGATTCCCAAAAAGGAAGGAGCAGAATGTTTGAAAGATTTTCATCCCATTAGACTATTAGGTGGTCCTTGCAGGATTCTAGCTAAGGTCTTAGCTTCTAGATTTCGGAAGGTGTTGGGAAGTGTTATATCGAAATCTCAAGGGGCGTTTGTTGATGGTAGGCAGATAGTTGATTGCTCCTTGTTGGCCAATGAATGTGTGGATTCCTGGGTCAGAAAAGGTGAGAAAGGCTTAGTCTGCAAATTAGATATTGAGAAGGCATATAATCATGTTGATTGGGCTTTCCTTGATTACATGTTGGTTAGATTGGGGTGTGGGCCTAAATGGCGCTCTTGGATTCAAAAGTGTGTGAGATCGGCTAAATTTTCCATTCTTGTTAATGATTCGCCAAAAGGTTTTTTTGCCGCTTCTAGGGGGCTTCGTCAGGGAGATCCTTTATCCCTTTTTCTCTTCGTGACGATTATGGAAGCTCTTAGTAAAATGATCGATAAAGGGGTCCAGATTGGCTTGGTTAGAGGTTTGAGAGTGGACAATTCAAATTTTCAGATTTCGCATATTCAGTATGTGGATGATACTCTTTTGTTTTGTGAGGCGGACGACTTCTCAGTGCAAAATCTTCGGTCAATTACAGTCTCCTTTCAGGTGGTCTCCGGTTTGAAAGTCAATATTTCCAAAAGTGAGATCCTGGGGGTTGGGATATCCGAGGAGGAAGCTAGAATCCTTGCGGATGTGTTTGGATGCCAAAAAGTCGCCTTTCCGTCTACTTATTTGGGTGTTCCGTTATGTATTGGGAAACTGCTGAAACATTTATGGGATAAAGTTATAGAGCGATGGGATAAGAAGATGTCCAAATGGCAATCCAGGTTGTTATCTATGGGAGGTAGAATGGTGATGATTCAAGCGTCCTTGTCTAATATGCCGGTTTACTTCATGTCTCTTTTTAAGTGTCCTAAATCCATTTTAAAGGTTTTGGAGAAACGTAGGAAAGATTTTTTATGTGAGGGGTCAGGCGAAAATCATAAATTCCATCTCTTGAAATGGGACGAAGTTTGTGTTTCGAAAGTCAAGGGAGGGGCGGGAATGAGAAAGTTAGAAGAGATGAACCTAGCTCTGTTAGGAAAATGGGTTTGGAGGTTTGGGGTGGAGAAGGAAAAAAGGTGGAGGGAGGTTATAGCTAGAAAGTATGGGGAAGAGGAAGGGGGTTGGTGGACAAAATTATCTTCTCTATATCGTTCTTCTTATTTGTGGAAGTCGGTAGCGTCCCTTAAAGAAAGGGTGTGGGAGGGCATAGGCTTATCCTTGGGGGATGGCGAGAGAATTAAATTTTGGGAAGACAAATGGGTGGGTGAAGCAAGTCTGAGGGTTTTGTTTCCAGCTTTAGAGGTTTTAGCTAGGGAAGAGGGGTGAAGGTGAGGAAATGTTTTTCAATAAGAGGGGTAGAAGTGGTTTGCTCACCCATCTTTAGAAGAAATCTGGATGATAAGGAATTTGAAGATTTGGTCAGTTTGCTCCAGCTTCTCAAGAATTGCTCTCCGGTATCTTCAAAAGTGGATTCTTTGAAATGGTTAAAGGATAGGTCCGGTGCCTTCTTAGTACGGTCCTTTTATCAACTGCTAATTGAGCAAGTTTCGTCTGAGGTGGTTTCTCCTACAGCTCATCTGTGGAATTATGGTGCTCCTTTGAAAGTGGCGGCTTTTGGGTGGCTTGTGGGGAAAAACAGAGTGCTGACGATTGACAATCTATGCAAAAGGAAGATGATCCTTCCGAACATTTGTCTGATGTGCTATAAAGATGCGGAAACAGTGGACCATCTGTTCATTCATTGTTCTTTTGCGAGGGAGATATGGGGTTGCCTCCTTAGCTCTTTCGAGGTCCTTTGGGTCTTTCCCAACCACATTCATGATCATCTCTCTTCTTGGCATGGTGGGGGGTTCTGTCATACGGATAAAAGGAGATGGAGATTAAGTTTACTAGCGATTCTATGGGCCCTATGGTGGGAAAGAAATAAAGGTGTTTTAGAGACAAGAAGAAAGGGGTTTTAGAGGTCTTCGGAAGAGCCTCCTTATTTGTTAAAGAATGGGTGGGAGTTCAAATTTATTTGTTTAAGATCAAGAGGGAGTTTATATTTTTGTCTCTCGTTTGTAGATTTGGAGGTTTGCTGCGGTTGTGGGTTTTGTTCTGGGTTTTTTGTACATTTGTATTTTTCCTTCTGTTTTTTGTGTTTTTGGCTTCGGCCGTTCTTTTTCTTTTAATGAAATTTCATCATAGTTACAAAAAAATATACATATACTGTGAGAAACCCTATTTCGAATTATTATGGAATTAATAGAAATTCGGATGCTTTTCTTCCTCTTTGCTAAGAGATTAGGGTTTCAGGATTGGCCCTCAGGTGTTGAGGATTCCACCCCGATTTTCAATTTTCCTCGTTTCTAGTTCTTCAAGGTGCAGGAAAGGTAAGAGTCTTTCATTTTCATAATCCGTGCTTTCTTTCAACCCATTGTTTCTCTATCTCCTTCGTCATTTTCTGAATCTTCCCCTTTTGGTACGAACAGAAAAAAGGGATGACTAGCTATGAGAACCGGATCCAAACTTGAATGTGGACTGGTCTATGCTAGATTTGGGATATCCTTATATCCCTAGATCCTCCATGTTTTACGATTTTACGTGATTTTTATGCTAAAGGGCATGATTCGGACAGACGAATCTCATCTTTGTGTTGAGACTTGTTAATCCCTCTGATTGAAAACAGTTAGTTGCTTAATTTTATTATTTGAATATCTTCCATTTGAATATACATGCATCTAGGATTAGGTCATCACATGTCTCTACATCACTCCTCCATCATTCCCCCGGGTTGGAAAGAACATTTTGGTGAGTTGGACGCTTCCTACGAGTAGTAGAGGTTTGGATCCAATCTTTTGAATTTGTCGCCCATAATCCATATGCATTTCAAATAAAATGTCGTCGGCAGCTAGCTAGTGCCCGCAATAATGGAATTAAAGAAGGATAGGAGTATAGGGAATAAGAGAGCTTGCTTGTTGGTAGCCTCCCCCCCGGTGGTCGGTGCATGTTCAGCCTTCCTTAATGGAACGAAAGTGACTGACAAGAGGTATCACATCTACCCTCGACTTCAAGCCAAGGGAATAAGGAAAAGACAAATAAAGCCAATAGCGTATGGGAGAACAGCAAGCTGAAAAACATGACGCGCCCCCTTATATAAGGCCCGTTAGAGTCCGTCAATTAGCTGAAAAACGATTATGACATCAAAGGCGCTAGCGCGTTTTACGTAATAAGTGTTTTTCAGCTCCTTGATCGCCATTCATTCAGTTTGATGAAAAACGATTATGACGTCAAAGAAGCTAGTGCGTTTTACGTAATAAGTGTTTTTTAGCTCCTTGATCCCTCGCCCACATCACCATTCAATATTTCTTGACCCACTATAAGCCAAACCACCTGGGTGTTGGGTCCAATGTGAGTAGGATCGCTTAGCCATGCTTCATAATTGGAAAAACGAGCGCCATGGAAGTATATGCCACTTAACCAAAGAAAGATGATGAAGAGTTGAGCGAAATGAGCACTAAATACTTTTCGAGAGATCTCCTCCAAATAACACTTTGGTGAGTTGGACGCTTTCTACAAGTAGTAAAGGGTTGGATCCAATCTTTTCAATTTGTCGCTCGTGATCCATATGCATTTAAAATAAAAATTGTTCTTCCATTTCACCAAGTATTGTTTGTATTGGCCTCATCAAGTACCGATGGTCTTCATCTCAGCACTTGTTCAATTTTTTATTTCTATGTCTAGCAAAGTTGTTTGTCCATATCGATAATAACTTCCTCTCGCATATCAAGCACCTCACATGAACAAATATGCCACATTGAAAATTGGTGAGATATCCAAGTTATCTAGCAACTCAATCTCATAAGCATTGCCACCCAACTTTCTCTTGACCCGACATAGTCCAATCTTCTTAGACTTGAGCTTGTTATAAGTTCCCCTCATAAACCTTTCTTTGCGAAGATAAACCATAACTAAGTCATCTTCTTTTTATATATTCTCCTTGTGAAGTTCATTTGCAGCTTCTCTGTACTTGGCTTCGCTCTCCTTAATATCCTTCTTTCATTTCTTTTTTCTTCTTTGTTTCTTTTGAACTTCTTTATGTCGGACCATTCAATCAACAGGAGTGCAGCTTCCTTGGCCAGACTCATTCGATAATGTGCAAGATTCGGCATCTTCAAACCGAGCGCCAAGTCAATATGATTCTGAATGTTCATCATAGGAGAAAGTCCAGCTATGAGTGCTTTAGGCTCCAAGTCTTGATATTTACAAAGGAGCTTCTGCATGAGAGGTGGAACATCCAATTGTTTTGCTTCTTTTTTAGAAACTAAGACAGATGATGTAGGTCCCCTTCCTTCATTCTTCAGACTTTCGTACAATGAACGATTTTTTACCCTCCTATTTATTGGATTTGGGTGTTGGAAGATGTTTCATTAAGTACAATGTGATATTAGAACCATTCTTGACGAATGAATAGGTGTTAGGCAGTTAACCTAAGTCAATTACACCATATTTATGTCCCTTTGCCTCGGTCTTCCCAATAAAATGTCGCATGTATCCGTGGGAACCACATCACACCACACCTCACCCTCATAGTTAGATCCAATACAGAAGGAAAATAAGCACCTGAGGTTAACAGAGACTTCATTGCCTTTCTTGAACAAATGAATCTAATATGGGCGTGGATGCTTATGTTCTTTGAATTTTAATTTATATACCATTTCTTGTGAGACAACGTTCTCACTGCTACCCCCATCTACCAATATCGTGCATATCTTCCCACCAGGTGCAAGTGGTGTAGAAGATACGTGTTGCAACCATGCACCTCTCATCAGTCACCCAAGGTGTCAATAGCATAATTCGTTGGATGACCAATGGCTCACCCTGTCACCATACAAATCTACTACATCTTTTCTAACATGCTCACCCCATCCTCATATGCATTATTGGCATATTTTGTGTCATCTTTGGCTTTAATTTGCTTGCAGTTGGAAATGTCTTCAACATATTCTCCTCCTTGGCCAAATTTACTTTTAATTGTGGACTAATGTTCACTACCATGAAAAGAACAACGTCTCATCTGCCCACACTAATGTGAAAGTAGTGTTATTTTGCCCCATCTTAGATTCATTAGCCCCTAGTCCATAACCAGCTTCCCCTGAGTAAAGGTTTGATTTATCATTGGATGTACGCCCATCGTCCCTCGACCTATGGGAAACCCTTTGGTTGCCATATGTGGAAAGTTAAGCATGTTGCCCCATCATTAATGATGATCCTAGTGGGGCATCAAATCATCTCCCAAGTCACTAATTAATTATCCCATAGGCTTTTAATGCAAGTGTATATGCATCGAACATCTTAAATACCTCTTTGAAAGCCAATTCATTTCTGATACCTGGGTTAAGACCATTAGGATATATTGAAATCTTTTGGTCTTCATACTTAGAAAAATCTTGCCCATGGTGTCAATGTATGAAACTCCTTGGTGTATTCATTTATCAATTTATTCCCTTGACATCAATTTCAACATCTTTAATAGATATCATGCACATAAATTGCAAGTAGGAACTTCATTTTCATTTTTTCTCAAGAATTTACTCTCCTTGGCGGACTCGTTCAGCTTGGAGCCCCACCATGCCAATGCATGACTGGAAAACTTAGCTACCAACTTAATTTTCCGATTGTCCACTATTTCCTTGTACTTAAACACCTTTTCCTAAAGTGTTCGATGATATAGTTACCATTACGATACGAGCTATAACGGTTGTTATGGCTCCTGTAACGGCTGTTACAACCTTTTTTATTTTGAAAAAACTAAAAATTGTACCAGCCTAGTAGCGGGCGTTATGTTACCTTTTTGGATACCTTGCCATTTCAATATTGCTTCGCCGATTGATGAAGTCGTCAACATGCAACCAACCATGGAATTCCACAATTTCTACTTTAATTCCAGGCTCTCTATTATGTACCAACAATCGAAGGATTCGATCATTGTGTCTTCACAAGTTGAGGCTACCCATTGTTAGTTGAGACCTTCTACAGGTCCACGTGCTCCAACTTTGGTGTCTGGATTCCCTCTATGCCAAAGCTCTCCCACTTGATTAGTGAGATTGCCAACCGAATGCATGAGTTGGTATACTTGCTTTGTGAGTGTGTGGAAGATATGGGTTACTTGCGCAAACCCTTCCTATATCACCGCTTTTAAAGCCATTAGGGGATGACTTAGAGTTGAAAATACCCAAAGATGACCCACTCTAAAACCAAAATGGTGCAACTCGGTAATAGAGTCAATGAGATCTCGACACCAAAATCATTACGGTTCATTTTTTCCGTAATGGCTGTTACATAACCATTTTTTTAATATCTTGCCTTTTCCACCTAGCTTAGTCAATCGATGAAGTCATCAGCATGCAACCGACCATGGAATTCCGTAATTTCTACATTAATTATGGGCTCTCTCTATCATGTTCTAACAATCAAAGGATTCAATCATTGTGTCTTCACAAGCTAAGGTTGCCCGTTGTTGGTTAAGACCTTTGTTAGGACCTTCCTCTACATGTCCACGTGCTCCAACTTTGGTCTCTGTATTTCCTCTACGCCAAAGCTCACCCACTTAATTAGTGAGATTGCCTACCATATGTGTGAGTTAATATTCTTGCTTTGTGAGTATGTGGATCAATTAGGTTATGCAAACTCTTCCATTTAGGTTACTAACACAAATTCTTCCTGCGCCACCCCTTTCAAAGCCATTAGGAGAAGATTTAGAGTCGAAAATCTCCAAAGATGACCCGCTTTGATTCCAACGATACTCGACACCGAGTCACAAAAAAAAAAAAAAAAAAAAGAGGACAAGAGTACACCCACAAGAATATTTGAGTAGAGATAGAGAGAGAGAGAGAGAGAGAGAGAGAGAGAGATAATTTTATTGATATCAAACTTCTCTTATAATACTTGAGAAACCTCGCATAGAAAAAAAGAAGAAGAAGAAGACAATCCTAGGAATCTGTAATGAAAATCCCCTAACTATTAGATTGATTTCAAACCAATCTGATATAATCTAAGATGACAACACATCTAATATTAGTAAAAACAAATTTAGGAAATAATCCTCAAAATCTTCAACCACATCTTTAAATCAGCCCCCAAATCTTCCACATAGTAAATGGTCGTTTCTCATATTTAGGCCCTAAATCTAGCAACAAACAGTCCGAAATCAGCATGTTGGGGCCTATGGTAGGGTAGGCCGTAGGCCACTGGGCCTACATCGATACTACTCATGTTGTAATTCATATGCATCAACAAAAAAAAAAAATCCATAGTCACATGTTATTTATACCCACAAAGATATGTTTCTGCAAATTCAATTATCTAGAAATTTCAAAGTGCTACCAAGTTCATTAGATGAGAAATAAATCCCTATGATGCAGAGAAGTCATACCCAAAAAATTCGTTGTGATATCTGAAAATCCAGCTTCAGAAAAAATCTCCTGCATAGCCTTTACTCTGGTATCTGCAGGTACTGATAGGTCCTTTATGAACTGTGAAAACACAATACTTTTCTTGGAAGCCTCGACAAGGTCAAGAAGCTCAGATTCAACTTTGTCCAACACGTTAGCATTCGATGCTGCAAGAAATAGAGCAGAGGCATAGTTCCCAGACCCTCCAAACAAAGCCAAAGGTACCTGAAATGTCATGGAGAACCCCCAAAAGAAAGTCAACATGGGTAGAACTAGCACTTATAATTATAAGATAAAATTTACTGGAAAGTAAAAGAGCAATGGATGTTCTTGTCAGTAATATAATCCTAAAAGCTAATCAAGATGGAATTATAAGAGTGAGAATTTTTGGAACGTATTCGCCAACAAAATTGTAAATTGTGATCCGCGTGAATCGTTCAACTACAAGATGTCAGTCCTGGAGAGTGACCCAAGTTCCAGAGAGCCCTCCAAGCAATGAATTTGTGGGTTGTTCGTTGATGATTTTGGAAATGTTTTCAGTGTCTTACAATATTGAGATATCCCACGATATATCTGTTATCCCAGTTGGGTGATATCCATTTTTCATGGTATCATGTAATATATCGCACAACATTGGATAAAAGGAAATCGGCAATGTTTTGTCTAGAAAATTCACAAAAATAGATTTCTTTTTTTTCGCAAAAATAAAAATAAAAATTCTTCCTATTGCATTGTAAGGTGATTTCGACCAATCCACTCTAGTTTGTTGGAAGAAAACTTCAAATTTTTTCCGAAATCATGATCGGAATCCGGAAGCTTCTTGGGGTCAGATTCTAAAAGGTACGTACTTTTTAGTTTTGATTCATTTTTTTCGTTTTTTATATATTGTAAACAGTGTCAAATGGTAGAAAATCCACGATTCCTCATGTTTTGCATGAAAAAATTATAGATTTGGAACTTTGATTTTGAGATTTGGGGGAGAAGGGCTGAATTGTGGAAAAATCGAAATTTACCCTTTTTTTCCAAATCGGTTGCAACTTGCAATCTTAGTGTCCAAACACGAAATCAAACATTTATATAACCTGATCAACAGATTCTTGGCAATTTGAGATTTTTTGAAAAAAAGAATAATTTTTTAATTAAAAAATAAAAAATAAAATTCAAAATCCATAAGTATATTTCTAGTTTTCTACTTCTTTTACTTTTGAATGCAATGCTTGTGTTTCAATACATGTCTTCTTACATTTATAAATTTTATAAATTGAGTGTCAATCTAGTTGCATTAGTTTAGTCAAACAGCAAATAGATTAGGACCCTATACAAAGGAAACCTATTATATGCACTTGTTTGTTGTGATTTTTTCAATTTTATAAGTGCGTATTGGTGCCTTTTTTAACAATCCCTGAAGTTCCATTGAAAAATTCGACCAATTTCCCAATGTCTCCCCATGTTTCCCAACAACAACGATAAATTATATGATACAACCAATATATCCCGTGCAATAACCGATATGTACCCGTATCCCAAGGATGCGATACATTACACGATAATGGTATGGAAAACATTGGATTTTGGGCCTAAATTTCAAGGTCTACAATTGCTATTTTTAAATGATTCTAGTTCAAGATTATGCTGATTCTTTGAAGATCTTGAAGGTTGATTCTCTGGATTTGCATAAGCTATTTTTAGGACATTATTTTTTTGAAAAATATTTGTACATTCATTTGCTGCTATTTTGTGTAGATTTTATTAATGTGGAAGCAATCTACCAGTTGGGAAATCTTGTTAGAGATTTGTATTTTAGGATGTTTCTTCAGGATCTATAAATAGGGGCTGTTCTACAAGTATTGTTGCACAAGGCTTGAAGCGAAGTGCCAACAAATACAGGCATGGGAGCAGGAAAGAATCTGTTTCAAAATGTTTCAAGTATAAATAGGTAGCAAGTGAAAGAATTTCTAGAATTCTAGTGGGTGCATTCTTCATCTATTGTTGCGATTCGGGCATTGAGATCTCACTAATTTAATAGCTAGATTGCATTATTTGGTATCAGAACAGGTGAGCATTTGCAGATTTTGACTCCACGTCATCTCATAATGGCTTCAAAAGAAGTGACACAAAGTGCATATATCAACTTGCAACAAATAAGTTGGACAATAACACTAATCAAGTGAGAGAGCTCCAACATAGAGGGAATTTGGAGACTGGAGTTAGAGCACGAGGACATAAAGGAAGGTCCTCACAGTCCTATTCAACAACAGATGGCAACGACTGGTGACGGCACCAACAATCAAATTCTTGGACTGTTGGGACGTGATAAATCCAGAATCAATACAGAAATTCCAAAATCCCACAGTCCTTTGCACATAGACAACTTCATTGATTGGCTAAGGTGGAGAAGGTCGAAAGGACCATAAGAAGGTTAACTTGGAAGCCGAGAAGTTTTTTGGTCACATATTAACAATGATCAGAAGATTTCAAACTGAATGAATCCATCAAGATAAGGATAAGGTAATTTCTTAAGAAAAAATGAAGAAAGTGGAAAAAAAGTTCTTACCCATGACTTACGCACAGAACCTCTATGAAAGATGTCACAATCTTCGTTAAAGGAACAAATCATTAAATGAATATAATGAGGGATTTCATACATTACATCATGGGCTAGATTAAACGAGTACAAAGACTAGAAGTTTTCAAGATATATTAATGGTATCAGCACGGACATAAGGAATAAACTGGTATTCAAAGATGTGTTTAAAATGTCTAATGCTTACACACTTGCATTGAAAGCAGAAGAGATAATTAACTGGGGACTTGGGAGATGATCCATTGCCCCCCAAGGACCATCAAGAATGAGACAGCAAGCTAACTTCCCATGTAAGACAACCAAGACTTTGGAGACAACCCAACACCCTAGAGCACCATCATCAATGATGGAAAAAGAAGCTAATTCCCATGTAAGACAGCCATGGGACATCAGGTAGATGGCTCTGGATGAAGGATTATTGCTTTTAATGGAGAAGTTCAAGCTTTTAGCTTGGGTGGCGTTCTGCTTGACAATAAGCAAAACATGGCCTTCGGTTTCTACAATCCTTCCAAGGAAGATCCTAGGGTGAAGGCAATAGTGTGTTCTCCTCGAGAAGCTGTCAAGACATATTCAAGCATTTTCGGCATCAGCATGTCTTTATTGAATGTGTGCTTACAAAGGTTATTAATTGGGCTAATCAGATTGCGCCCCGTGGTCTCTTGATTTTTGCTTAAAGAAATTAGAGTGCTTGGTGGCAAATTAAACACTTCATTTGCTAAGCTGGCTGGTGGCTCTAATCCCATCATGTTCAATCTTGTTTTTGTGGATGTTGTCTGCCCATCCCTCTGTTCTGGGAATTCTCTTTCCCTCCTTTTTTAATCAATGATCTTTGTTATCTTCTAAAAAAAGTAGCACTTCATGTGATGTAAGTGTGGGAATCTACGGCATCGTGCTGTTGAATGCCCTTCACATAAGTCCAAAGTAAAAGCTACTTTAGTCAAGGAAAGAGATTATGTCGACCCGCTAGCGAAAGTAGAGGGTTAGAATAAAGAGAATACATGTGATGATAAGGCACGACCTGCAAAAAATGCAAAAAATGCATATGGAGACAGCAGGAGACCCTGGTTATTGGCTGGTGCTAGGGATTAATGAGGGGCAACAGTTGGAGCACAATATTTCTCACACAACTTGCACTTTTGGTGAAAAGATATGCATGATTCTAATAGATTGGAGAAGTTGTGAGAACATACTCTCACTGCATCTTTACTAGATCCATTAGATTGAGGTGAAGTCTTTGTCAAGTAAAGGTACGTGGTATCCTTCTCTATTGGATATAAATAGATGGATGAGTTCTAGTGTGACGTAGCCTCCACAATGCATGTCACATCATGTTGGGAGAACATGTTTGTAGGAATGAGATATAGTGTAGTTAACTTGGAGGACAGACTATCACCCATTCATTTGTCAAGGATGGTATTAACATCATGTTCAAGCACCCGAGTCTGATAAAGAATATGGGCAAAACTTGCTCAGCATACAGAAGCTTGAAAGAAGAAAAAGAGGTGAAAGACAGGAGAAGTAGAATATTCAAATGATTAGTTTAACGGGAGAGTGCATGAGATTTTCGCCAAAGTTTTGGAACTAGAGTCAAGGAAATAATGAGCCATCTAGATGAGTCTAGCCAGAGTAGTCTTGTTTGTGAGAGACAATCTAGATAGTGTGATGCAAGGACAACAAGTTACCGAAGCCACCCATAGAGTAAGCCATGGTGAGTTGGCGACATAATGGCCAAGACTAATTCAAAAATAACTAAATATGGTTAAGGTGTTCCATAACGGCAACGGTGGCCATAACTGCCACTGCCATTACCGTTATGATACGGCCCATAACAACCATTACGGCCTTCTTACTTCTTCTTCTTTTTTCTTTTTCTTTTTCTTTTTTTGAAAAAATCTGATATGGGACCGTTCTAGATCATTTTTTCTGTAACAGCCATTCCGGCCCCATAAAATGTAACCGTTGCAACCGTTACTGTTAAGTAATGTCCGTTACAGCCGTTATGTAACTGTATTGGCATACCATTGACAGCAGGAAATGGATCCCTTCATGTAGGCTATTGAGGGATGGGATTTTGGATTAAAGAGAGTGGATTTGGTGATGTTTCAAAATCTTTTGGTCATACATAGGGTTATTTGGAACTGAGCACTAAGTGCCCTTCTCTTGCTCCCTATTTACCCTGACAGCCAATTTTTTTCGTCCATTTTGGTAAGGGCTTATGCTTTGCAATTTGTTCCAGGAATCAAAGTTTGTAAGAACATGTGTCATCTTCAATGCAACAATAACATGGTGATTATATGTACAAGCTTCTCCAAATTAAGGTTCCTTGCTCACAGAGTCATTGAAGGTTGCTATAGCTTGTTCCTTGGGAAGATCGCTTTCATTAAGGCAACATTATCCAATTTGCCATTATGTTTTCAACAATTTTTTTTTTTTTTTTTTTTTTTGGAAAGATGCTGATGTTATTAAGGCCAAAAGGACAAGAAACAAGAAGCAGCAAAGCCAAAGAAAAGAAAAATAAAAATACAAGAACATGCAGCCATCAAGGTGCCCACTCCCTAATACTCAAATTAACACTTTCAATCACCACTAGGAGTCTAGGATAGAGCGCTTCCCATTCCTGAAGCAATGATCATTTCTTTCTAACCAAAGATTCCGAATGACTGCAAGAAGAGCAACTCTCCACTTTGAAGAGGCCTTTTTGCCTGGGTCAGCCGAGTGTTGGGCAAGGAATAAGAAGTCCAAAGAGCACGGCATCACCCAAAGCATGCTAAAGTGACGAAGAATACTGCACCGAACCTCCCCAGCCAGGGCACAGTGGATCAAAAAGAATACTGAAGACGAATTTGTTGTTACAATTGAAAAATACTGTTGCGTCCAACATTTGTTGTTACAGGATCAGAAGGAATGTCCTTCAAAGAACTGATGGACAAGCCAAGAAGAAAAACTGAAGATGAATTTTAGGAATTAGAAGCCCTAGGGACATCAAATTTTCCTCTCTTGGGGCAATGGTGGAGGATTTTGAGAGCTGTTTCAAGTTTCAGAACTCCATCCGGCTAAATATGAGATCAGGGTCAGCTTCTCCAAACAGGCAGTTAGAAAGCAACTGACTCAGCTGCCTGGAAAAGCTGAAAGGTTGTGGTTGCTCAAGGTAACAAAATCTTTGGGTTTGTGCTCAAGATTGAGATACGGACTCTGACAATCTTCTCTGGCAAACACATATGGGGCAGCTTTCTTTCAAAGAAACTGTGTCTAACTTCGACTTGTGCAAAAACACAGCAAACAGTGAAGATCCACCAGAAATTTCATTACTTAAGAAACTTGCTACTCTAGCACCGTTGAAACTTGAAACAATCATAGCTTGAACCTGGTGCCTTCTACCAGATCACGGTTCATGACCAATGTTGTCAAGATCATTATCATATTGCAAATTGTAATGGGGGTTGAATCATATCGTATCGCAGATCTTAATAGGGGTTGAATCGTATCAAATTGCCAATTGTATCGTACATCATAAGATTTTTTGTAATTTTCTTAAAAATTTGACGGAAAAAAAAAAGAAAGAAACTTGTATATAAATCAGAAATTTTTGAGAAACTCATTAATCATCCTTTTGCCATCAAAATGCACCAAGCAGTATTACGTCGTGATAGAATTAAAGGATTCATATCTTTCCTTCTTTCTTTCTTTTTGTTGTCTTTCAAGAAATTTCCTTTAAAAAACATACAACAATCCTTTAATAATTTATGCTCTTGTTACCTTCCTTGAATGTAGAATCACATTGGAGAAGCGGCATTTGATACTATAGACCGACGAAAATTGATATTTTGATTTCTAAACATCATTCTACAATACATATAAGTCAACATGATCAAAACCATCCATAAAAACATTCCAGATACATCATCCATCAATTTGGTGTTTCAACCAGTTAAGAAGTAAGAAATTATAACAAGCTCCATGATCTAACATTGAAGAGAATATAGAACAAATAAAACATTTTACCTTTTTTAAATGATTCTTAAATCCCCCACCAATTTAAAAAAAAAAAAAAAAAAAAAAATGAAAGCCAAGTGAAGCTTAAAATAGAAGAGAACAAATATAACTTGAATCATAAATCGATAGTAAATCTTAGAATTCAAATCATAGAATCGTAGGATTCATATGAAAAGGGATTCAAGATGGGATTTAAATCGTTTTGCTTAAGATTCAACTCAAATCACATATCATAAATCATAGCGTAGGATTTTGACAACACTATTCATGACTGATATCAGAAGATTCAAGACAAACATCACCCTTTCCAAGACATGTCCATCAAAATGGCTATTGCTGTAAAAGGTAAGGTATCTAGAACATCACATGATGGACTATCATATATAACAGATTGAACATTTTCCTAGCCCCCCAAAATGCTAGCACAATCAGTACGCATAGATAACAAGGCATTTGCTATCACAGGTTTTTATTTTTGACACTCCTTTAAGCAGAACCAATAATATGCTGTAATTTAGAACAACCACAAAGACAGCCCCCTACCAAGCAGAAAACTATCAAGAACAAGAATTGTTGTGCAGTTTGGAGGATGGAAACTAAAATGTCAAAAACTGTGGGAATTTCTAACAATAAATGAGGTAAAATGAGTACTGAAACATGTTCTTCAATTGAATGCCACTTGTATAACTCATATAGTACAAATAATTCTATTTACACGGCTCCAATATTGTCAGAAGGTTGAAAAATATATTTCACCTTCACTTTTCCTTCCTTTGAACCAAGTCCAGTTGCATAATTCCTCAAACTCTGATAAAAGAAGAACGATAACAGTCAGACCTCAGCCATACTAATAGAGCCAGCTACTTACATAAGTAACCAACAAATACCGTTTTCTAAAAATAAGCAATAGGAAATATATATATTTCGTTTGAAGACAATACAACTTATTGCAGCATTTGAATAGCAGAAATAAGCAAAACATTAGACGATGAACAGATTCACCATAGTAAATAAAACAATCAAGTACATCTGCAAGAGGAAATATAAAATGCTGGGCCCAAACTAGAGGAATTTTGTTTGCATCAGCATTCCATATGGGAAGGGCATACTTTTCGGAGACCCGAAGCTGTTCATCCGAACCCTCTGGACGACTCTAGTTCCAGGCATCCAATTGTTGCCTGAAAATGGATTGTTAAGAATAGAATGGAGTCCACAGATCATATGCAATAGAAGAAAAAAGGCCCACCAATCTGATGGCCAGGACTACTCACTAGAGGAAACTGTCATCCCATCGACGATCCACACTGAGCCCATTGAAATGCACGGTCTGGATCACTTAAATGTGGCCACCTTACCCATATAGCATGCTGGCCCAAATAAAAATCGTCTCTGCTTGGGGGGCCAGCATTGTATAATAAGGCATTATATGATGCTGATCTGAAACAAACAGTGCGTTCAGTTCCACAGAACAGCAGTACAAATGGCCCACCTCTCAGACATCAAGGCAATGCTTACGGACTACCCATCATGGATACTTCATTCCCCAAACATATCCGCAATTGAGCAATCTCAACGGTTGGATTGATGCCTACAGATTGACAGTTAGCCAATGACTGATCAACCAATCATATGACTAACAATCTCTGAAACTAAATTTCCATGCACGGTGGGGCCCAGCAGATAAAACGGCTAAGATCAAGGGTTAGCCCAAAAAATAAATTTAAAAAAAAAAAAAAAAACATTTCAGCCGGCCTAAATCGTACACTTCCGCCAGTAAAATACCTCTATCTAGATATCATTTTTACAATAAACGGCTCACATTGATTCATTTGCCACGCAAATCGTCTTAAATCAGCTCAATCTTTCCATGAAATTGGGGATTTCATAACAAAAATACTATCTGATATTCACAGAGGAATAGATGAAAATGATGAAAACAAACCCCATTTTCTATTACTTTTTACCTCGGTAGTGGTGAAATTAGGACTGGCGGAGCTCCTTTGAGTGCCAGATCTCTGCGTGAAAACGGATTCGGTTCTCAGGATCCTTTGGATGAGAGTGAAATTAGGTCGAAGACGCCCCGCCAACGCCATTGAAGAAGAAAATGCAAAACCCTAAATTCTTCGCTGGTAGTAAAGAGAAAGAGAGAGCTTAGACCCGAGGTCGGAGATTGAAAACGCTGGGGTCGTTTTGCGCAGCGGGTCAGGTGAGTGTACCAAAGCGGATTGCGTGTAAATTCTGTGGGGCCCACGGTGGATGTATGTGTCGTATCCACACCGTCCATCCGTTTTTCCAGATCAATTGAGGACATGAGGCCAAAATTGAAGCATATCCCAAGCTCAAGTGGACCACACCACAGTAAAAGGTATAGATAATGACATTCACCGTTGAAAACTTCCAAAGGCCCACGCTAATGTTTTTTATTTGTCATCTGAGTTGTTAGTAAGGTGAAACAGACATAGATGAAGGGAAGACGCGAATATCAGCCCAATCGAAAAATTCAGCGGCTCAGGGAGTTTTCAACAATTCACGTTGTTTCCTACAGTATGATCCACATGAGCTTTTTATGTGCTTCAATTTTGGCTCACGGCCTAAAATGAGCTGGTAAAATGGGGCGCGACTTGGATGAGATCCGGAGCCAGCGTTGTGGGTGGGATCCTGACCCTAGGGCCCACCTGGATGTGTTCTTTGTAAATCCATGCCGTCCATCTGTTTCTTTATATTATTTTAGAATGCATTCGCAAAAATGAAGCAGATGGAAATTTTAGGTGGACCACACCCCAAGAAACAGTTCTCATTCAACCGTGACCATTAAAAAATTCCTGGAGTCCACCGTAATGTTTATTGGCCATCCAATCTGTTGATAAGGTCACGTAGACAGGTATGAAAGGAAAAGAAAAATATCATGTTGATAGAAAACTTTTGTGGCTCACAAAAGGTTTTTAATGGTCATTAACTAGTGTTTCTTATGATGTAGTCCACCTAAAATTTTCATCTTATTCATTTTTAGTAAGATAGTACAAAATAATATGAAAAAGCAGATTAACGGCATGGATTTACAAAGAACATATCCAGGTGGGCCCTAGGTTCAGGGTCCCACCCACATAGCTGGTTCCGGGGTCTCACCCAAGCCGCGCCGGGTAAAACGGATGGACGGTGTGGGGCCCACAGTGTCTATAGTGTAGTTACTCAGTAAAGAAGCAGATTGCGTGGAGTAGACTCTGTGGGCCCACCGTGATTTATGTATTTTCTACATTTTATCAGATACTTTTAGAGCTTGAGCCCAAAGATTAAGAATATCCAAAAGTCAAGTAGACTATATCACAAGAAACAGTGTGAATTGAATGTCTGCCGTTGAAAAATTCCCAAGGGCCACAGAAGTTTTGGATCAAAATGATATCTATGTTTTCGCTTCATCATGTTTGTGTGATCTTACGAAGACGTTGGATGACAAATAAATATTACTGTAGGCCCTAAGAAGGTTTGAACGGGGAAAATTATTATTGCCGTCGTCTTCTTTGGTACGGTTCACTCGAGCTTTGGACATGCTTCAATTTTTGGAAAGTGGAAAGCATACTCAGTGGTTAAGCCGCAAGTTCCCACCTCTCTACTGGTCGGTCTGGAAAAGTTATGTGACCCATGATGTCTGTGTTTTGTCTACTCCATCCATCCAGTTTTCAAGATCATATTAGGCCATGACCCAGAAAATGATGTAGATCCAAATCTCAGGTGGACCACACTACAGGAAACAATGGTGATAGAACACCTGCCATTAAAAACTTCCTAGATCCCAGTGTAATGTCTATCTTCCATCCAACCTATTAATTAGGTTAAAAAGACGTGGATGAAGGGAAAACACAAATATCAGTTCGATCCAAGACTCTTATACAACTTAAGAAGTTTTTAATGGTGAGCGTTTAATTAACATTGTTTCTTGTAGTGTGGTCTGCCTGAGATTTTTATCTACCTTAATTTTGAGATAAAACCCTAATTTGGGCTAAATATTTGAATAGGGTGAATAACATACACACATCATGACTGGCCCACAGAGTTCTTTACATCACCCACTAGTACTGTGGGTGCGGCCGGCTTGCCCTGACCCTGGCAGAGGAATATTCTTGTGCCCGTGGCTGTGTGGGTCCCACAGAGAGTCTGTGAAATATCCAATCTGTCCATCTGTTTTAAAAGACCATAATAGGCTAGGATTCTGAAAATCAGGCAGATCCAAAGCTCACGTGGGCCATACCAAACGAAAACAGTGGGGATTGAACGCCTGGGGGGACAGATGTTCTGTATCAGGATGATATTTGTAGTTTATCTGAGTGGTAGTATAACCCTATGAACAGTTTAGATGGCATATAAATATCGTGGTCAGATCCGGGAAGGTTTCAAAGGTGGACCTTTTATGTTCCCTCTGATTTTTATCATCCAGACCTATTGTAGTCTTTCAAAACAGATGGACAGAGTGGATTTGTCACGGACATCTCTGTGGGCCCCACACAGCCCAAGCACAGGTATTTCTTTTCTTCCCTCATTTTAGGGAAGGAATCAATCATAGGAAGATGAACCTAACTAGTGAATCATTCAGTGATCTGTCAATTTTTGTATCTTATATAACTTATTTTAACCATTTTAAATACCCATCTCTATTCTTATCTTCTTCTTTTTTATTTTATAATTATTAAATATCAAGTCAGCCTGTGGCCCTTATGGCTCAATGGTAGATGCACAAGAGTTTCAACATGAGGTCATGGGTTCAAGCACCCATTGCCATGTGTGTGAGTGCGTGTGAGGAAAAAAAAAAAAAAGAGTCGGGTCAACTCAGCTGAATATCCAATCAAACTTTTCTACATTTTTGAAATCCACTGCCAAGTTATGACGATGATGCAGACCCTTTGGCAGGTGAGGCACTGTCAATGGACCAGGCCGGTTCATTAGAAGTCCCTGGTTCCGTCCACCATGGGCTTGGTTTTAGTTTTGTTTCTAGGCCCGAAGACCATGATTTGGCTAGTCTTATGTTTTGCAAAATGGCCTTATTAGAGCCCAAGAACAGTCCATTCCTTATGTTGAAAGGCCGGGATTGGATGCATCATGTGTACCTATCCATTCTTAATTGTCAATTATTTGTTTCGGGTTCTGGGCCAGCTTGGTTCATCTGGCCCAGCCCAACCGAACCCAACCCATATACTTAAATGGTCCACATTGCAGCCGGACCCATTACCCAGAAGAAGTGCCAATTCACCTACTGGCTGACCCGACCCATCGCCACCCCTATCCACAGCCTGCTTTGCATCTCGAACGGCATAACCCCCATTGTTCGTACATTTGATATACGTTACAGTTCTAGAACTCGCTGGGTCAACTCAAAACTCGGTCAAGTCCACTTAACTAGGGGAGATTTCAAGCCAAGCCACTGTGAAACTCGGCCCTGGATCTGACCCGATTCCAACTAAACATGTCACGACTCCCACTGTGACCTATGCTACAGTGAAGATGAGCATCTATTTGGGTGAACTCCCACCTTGTCAAATAGACCTTGTTCTCTCCATTGGAACTCCGCAAGATATTCCAAGCAGTCCCACATTTCCTTAATTTCTCTTGTTTAATTTATGCTTGAAAAACCCTCCATGAAGGGATGCTGAGATATCAAATTTATTTACATTCTGCTTAATAGCTTTATACAAGTTGGCATATTACATTCTTAAGCCTTAATTATTTTTTGTAGGTGTGGTTGCACAAGTTGGGATCTGATCAATCAAGTGATCATTGCCTCTGTCATGAGAAAGATGACATGTTCTCTATTGATCTTCAAGCGTCTGAAAGCAAGAAATATTTGTTTGTTGGATCTGAAAGTAAAAAAGACTCGGTTTGTATTTTACTTAGATGTTTCTAAGCCAGGAGATGGGCTTATCGTGTTGACTCCTCGTGTCTATGGTATTGACACATCAGCCAGTCACAGCGCAAACCATTTCTTTATAAAGAAGCGAAGCGATGAGTTCTTTTAACTCAGAATTACTTGCTTGTCCAGTGGACAACGTATCTGCCACAGCACTTTTGCTTCCTCACAGGGAAAGGTAGTATTGATATTTCATCTATTGCTATTGGGTAATTTCACCCAATTTCACATACTCAGAAGATTTTCCTTTTCTCTTTTCGATAGAAGGAAACAGTTGTCGTGTTGAGCACTGCAGTCCCTAGGGGTGGTACTAATCCGGTATGAAAGTGGGCTATCTGGCGTTTTTATTAGTCAAGCACCTGTGCATTGCCATTAGGGCTGGTCATGAGCCGAGTCAACTCGAGAAACTCGATCGACTTGACTCGAAAAAACTCGCCTCGACTTAGTATAACAAGTCAAGCCAAGCTTCATTTAGGAGCTCGAGTCAAAAATCAAGTCAAGTTTGACCACTGGGTCACTTGACTCGACTTGACTCGACTTGACTCGACTCAACTCGAAACTCGACTCGATTCAAGCTCGACTCAGCTCGACCTCGACTTGACTCGTTTCATATAGATATTTGTTAAAAGAAAATCATAATCTTCTTATTTCTTGGTTCTCTCTCCCCCCTCCTCCCACACACATTGTGCCTTATCATGAAGATGGTCCACATAATAATCAAGGCAATCCATTCATGTGGTGAGTTATGCATGTACTGTGTTAATTTATGGTTCATAAAATGTTGCTAGTGGTCTGCATTCAATGTGTGTGTGACTTGGCCAAAGAAAAAAATCAATCTGAGCTCGGCCATTTAAATGGTGGGGTCCCACTTATAGAAATACTATTCTCTCCCAATATATGTGTGACTTCTTGAACTTAATGTTGTTGACTTTTAATTTGTATTTTGTAGCGAAAAATATAATAAATTAGGGTGGGAGCAAGCTCGACTCGATTCGAGGTGAGCTCGCCTCGACTCGATCCACTAGCTCGCCTCGAGCTCGAACTCGAGGAGAGCATAGACGAGTCAAGCCAAGCTTGACCCACCTCTACTCGACTCGGCTCGATGTACAGCCCTAATTGGCATCCAATGAAGTAGCTGAACCTCAACCAGCGTCACTAACAAATTCAGGTCCTTAAGAGACAACTTGATGATCCTCCACAGAATCTCATCTCTCTTGTTATCCCATTGAATAGCCCCTCGATAATTCACTCCACAATGCTGTCATATACTCACTGTTTTAATCCTCAACCTTGATGTCTTGCTTGCTTAGGGTTTAGGGTTTTAGTTGGAATGACCACAACAGAATCATGGTCCTGCCAAGTTCATGGTAGATTACCAAATCATGCCAGGCAAGGTTGCCATTAGACATAAGCTGAATGATGAGATAGTCATGACATGAGTTATTTCTTTGATTTGGACGTGAAATATGTGCTTGGATATATGGTGACCAAAGATGTGAAAGTTGCCCTTTTGTACATCCCGTCCATGTGATGAGTTTTCTTCTCAATTGTCTTCTTTTGGTGGTTGTAGGTCTTTCTGAGCTTAACTATTGAAAAATAAGTTTCTAGTTGTAGTTAAGACTTTTATTGTGTGGTACAGAATTCTATGTTGAGAGCATGCACTTCAATGATTGTCAACTTATTAACAGCGGGACTTTTTCCAGTGTGAAAATACAGGACATGCAACTTTTCAGTGATCATCTTGTTGTATACGAGCGTGAAAATGGTCTACCTAAAGTAACTATCTATAGCCCTCCACCCGTTGGGGAAGTGATTGAAAGCCTTCAGGGTGGTCGAGTTGTTGATTTTATTGATCCTGTATACGCAGTGAACCATGGAGAAGCAGAATTTTCATCAAGCGTTTTGCGTTTTTCTTATAGCTCACTGAAGATTCCTCGTTCTGTATATGACTATGACTTGAACACGGGCATTTCTGTTTTGAAGAAGATTGAGGCAGTAGGTCATCTCTTAGACTTGTTTAATTGTGCTTGAAAATTGCATCTGATACATTTTTGCATGAAAGTTGTTGTTGATAGTTATTCCTGTTTGTTTCGCCATTTACCCTTGTAATGTAAAGGAAATGTGTCATTATTATGATTTTATCACCGCTAAGCCAAACACGAGAATCTTTGGTCAAATGTAAATGTAATCAGAAAAGAGGTGAAGGAATTTGTAATCATTGCACCTTTTCATGAAATTACAGTGAAAATCTTAAATCCAAACAATGACATAAGCGTATTTTGGTGATGATTTTTTTTAAGGATTTTTTTTTTTTTTTTTTTGTGATGATTTGATATTAAAGTAATGTAAAATTTTCATCATTATAATTTTGCTGCCGATAAACCAAACACGGGAATTGGTGGTCAAATACAAATGTTGTTAGGAGATAAATAGTTTGTAATCACTGCACATTTCCTTTACATTACTATGGTAGTTGGGGAAACAAACAGGCCCTAAATAAAAATGACCTTGTTCTATTTCATTGTCTACTATTGTTCTGAGTAGTTGTTTTCAAGTCTGTTCAATGATATCCATTAGTTCTCCTCGATATTACAATTTCGATTGAAGTTGAATAATCTCTATTTTTTTTTTCTTTTGTATGGTTATTGCTTCCTCTTCAAAAGGATCCACCCTTCTCACAGTGAAGCTGTGTTTGATATTTATTCCTCCAACTTTAGAAATCAATGATTTTCTTGGATCAATAGAGTTTTAGCATTATGCATTTTTTTTATAACGGTTACTTTACAAGTTCCGTTAGTTTTGAAAGTGACTTTTCAATTCGAAATTTTGACTTTTCATCTTTCATTTTTGTTATTACATTGAGGTTTCCTTGAGTTATTATGGGCCACTACCTGAACTCCAAATCTGGAGAATCAGGTTTTAATAAAAAATAAATAAAGAATGTGGAGTTAGGTGCTTGAAATGTGTTCAACAAAGACATTGTCTTCAGTCTGAGTTGACTTTTGTGGCGAGCAATCCAATGTGCAGATTCTTCCCAGTTAGAACTTTCAATCACTGCATAGTTTTTATGTTCTTCAAGATGCATGTTTTGAAAACATTAAGATCACTTATGATTAATCTTCAAGTAAGTAATGACCATTTGTTTCATGATCTGGACGTTGATGTTGCAAATTCTCGTTTTAAGATTAATCCAGGATGCATATGGTCATCCTGTTTCCTTGCCAATATTTTTCAATGTTATCAGAAAACAACAATGATGATGAACTTGATGAAGGAAAGTTGGGTGGAGGTAGCGGTGACGAAACGGTTATGGTAACTATAGATTTTAGATGATTTGCCAGGCCGAGTCATCGAGTCAAACCAACATAGCTGATATCGAGTTGAGTTCTTAACTATGATACATCTCCCATCCTTAACTTACAAATACATCACCTCTATCTCTGTGGCAAATGGAGCTTTTCCATAAAAACATTTTTCTTTCTAATATATAAAACAGGGATGATCTTTTATTTTCTTCTGTGCTGAAGAATTTTGCTCAATCACAGAAAATCTGATCTGAGATCGCCACTGCTAGACTGCTGGTGGATGGAAGCAATCTTTGTTAAGCTTACATCTCACCATCTTCTGAGCTGGTCACCTTCTTCTCTGAACTTACCAAGTGGGGACCGCTCTCTGTGACATCCTCCTTCAAGTGCTCGTCGATTTCTACCGATTCCTCGTGGTCGGACCCGAGTGACATATGATGGAAGGTCTCCTGTATTTTCGTCACACCTTTCTCTACAGGCTCTATTGCTTGGATTATAGTCAGCACGACATCCTTCACCACCTGTGTGCAAAGATTACAAAACGTTCACAGGATGAAACAGACGCATGTCACTGCACTTGGGCCACCCACACGCATCAACACATATAGTGTGATGCACTTAATAATGAGCACTGTATGCATGGTCTAGAGACTCAGTCGAGCCCAACATGACTCGTTCAAGCTGACTCGGACTCAGTTGGACATGATCCAGACGTTCCATTCAGGATGTGAATCAACAGACGGATGGCCTGGATTATCAAACCATGAACCCCATCTATCAAAATTGGAAATAGGGAGCAACTCAGCTGCACTCGGTCATTGACATCTCACGTCAAAGACTGAATCCGGCCAAATGAATCAGTGTCAGTCTTCAAATCATGACTTGCTCACGTGTAATGTAGAAGGTCGATGAACACACATGACTCAAATCATGACTTGCTTGTATGTAGTGTAGAATGTCGATGAACACACATGACAGGCTAACTTAAGCTGTTTATCTGGTTGGATCCATTGTTCATGGGACATGTCCTCCTTTCTCTCCTATGAAATGATCCAACCCATCGAATGATAATGGACAATTACAATCAATAGCTCACATTTCTAGGGACACAGTCAGATGGATAGGAACTTTGATTTGAATCACCGAAAGGAGGGCCCTACATGTGCAATTTGCACGACCAACAACTGCATATAGGGTACCAACAAGTCATTGATATGCTGTTCCACAGCATGCGGCTGCTTTTAGCAATCTCTAGGAATACTTGCAAGATCCAGAGTCCTGATAGTTCTTTTGCATCCATCGGTTTATGTCATAAAGAGAAATTATCCAACAGGAAAAATACATTCAGAACCATGGTTTGGTGATCTAAACGGTTGATCTGATAGGTTGCACCATGGTTAAAAGACTCAACGACTCAGATTGACTAGTTCAGCCCTGAGTCGAATTGAGACTCCCTCAAGTCAGATCTGAATTGGTGGTACTTGTCCGAGTAGGATTTACCAAGTCTTAAAACCAAGGGTTGTACAGTAACTGGGTATTCCCTAGAGTGGAAATTCCTAGCCCTCCCATCATAGGCCTCAAAAAGATGGTTCAGCAGAATATGCAACAATGGTCCATATTCAACAAAAAACAGTCCACAGATAGAAGGTTTAGGAATTTCAGTCTATGAAATTTTCTGCTTTGGCAGTGGGTACTTATACTAGATTGATGGTTCAGAATCACCATACCATGGCCCAGTATGTACAGAATCCTGCATGCCAACAAAAGTAACCCCATAATTCCTCTATAACGAAACACTCAAATGCATGGTAGGAAGAGAACTCACATGTTCACCACCTCCAAGTACAACATCCTGCACGCTCTCAGTGATGCTTGTTCCAGGAGCCTCTATGCGGGCTTCCTTCCGCTTGACGACATCTGGCTTTTCCTCAGAGCCTTCTATCTTTACTGTGGCTTTGACAGCCTCGGTGGTGACCTTCCCATGCTCAGAAACCGGCAAAAATCGATAGGGATTTGCTGAGAAAACAAAAACATGGGCGACAGCTGCAATAGCCATCTACAGTAACAAAAACAAACTCTTACAATACATTTACAAAATAAAGAGAGACTATTAAGGATGCAAGCATATGCTAGAAATAGGGATGCAAATGGGTTGGGTCAACCCAATCAGTCATTCAACCCAACCCAACAACTACTGGGTCTGGGTCCAAAACTTCGATCTGACCTGACCCGGACTCAGTTTGTAAATGGTTCTGATTTGGTTCATACTAAAATGGACCCAACACACGCAAGAAGTAATTATGTGGGTTGTCTTCTTTTGGGCCAGACTATAGCAACAGTTCAGCACCTTTTTCTAAAACGTGGTTACCGATCCACCACTTTTTTATTTTTTTTGGTCAGTCATGCAATGGACCCACCCAGTCAGTCGCACAACACACCCACCCAGTCAGTCATGCAACGCAACCACTGGTGCTGTCAACAGCGTGGATTTTCACCACTAATGGGTTTCGAGACCGAGACCCCTTGTTGACACTCCGCAGAGTCTCCACAGAGTCTACCGATCCACCACTTGTGAGAATTTGCACTGTGCAAATAGTGGACCCCAGTGTCGTTGGAGAATATACCAAAAACCATACTAACTGAACTATAACAATTTGATTTTCCCCTGGGAATATGGACCACTGGCCATTTTATTTGTTATCATCAGAATGGGTAGCCAGCACTAACTGGACGATATGGAACATTATCTGTGTGAAAAGTCAACTGCAAGTTCTTTTTTTTTTTTTTAAAGATGATGCAATTTTATTAGGGTAAGAAGCCAAAGAAAAACAAAAACTATACAAATAGAAAGGAAACAAGAAAAGAAACAACAAAAAGAGAGAACAAAACTACAACAGAAAGGAGCCACAAACACTCCAAACCCAAAGTTGAACCAACTCAAGGAAGCCACTCAGACAACAGCATGAAAACCCACTAAATTAGTGGGACTTTTTTTTTTTGGTTACTTCGAACCCGACCCAGATCTCACCTAAATTATAATAGGTTGTGTGAATTGGGTCTGGATCCAAAATTCCGACCCAATCCTTGAATGGGTCAGGTTTGGGTCCCCCGTCGACCTTACCCAACCCATTAGCGCCCTACCTAGAAAGGTGGCAAGAGAGGTATGTGTCCCTGCCCAAAGCAATATTTACCAGAATTAGTAATTTATATGGTGGAAAAGATGGTCATATCCTGCATGATGTGATTTGATGTGTCCTACCTCAGCATGTATTGCAATTACAAGGGATAATCAAAAGTCCCACCAAAATATCTGTCCCACCAGCATCCTAACTGGTCCTAAACATATGTAAAGTTGTAAACTGGGACATTAATCCAAGCCCGTCGTAGAATCCACACCAGACCCACCAATTACAAATGTGAAGAATGCCGATAGCAGATGTGCCTGTGTTCTCCAACAGGACAATTGAGAAGTACATTTAAAAGTATGTGATGGAGGCGTCAGCAAACCCCCTGATATACATTGTTCTGTCGTTCCCTAACAGCTCGAGCTTTTAGCGTGACCGGTCAGTAACAGTATGTAGTTCAAAGAATCTATAATCCGACGATCTCTTCTAAAGCTCACTACATCAATCAATGGCTTGGAAGGGTATCACAGCCAGCTGAGCTGGTAATCTATTCATGGTCCTGTAGTCACGGTCTTATGAAGAATAAGCAAAATAACAGCGTTCTTTTTACAGATGGATACTAGTCATGAACTTGGATTTTGCCTGAGCTGACACAATGAGTCTAGTTCTGAACTTGGAATTTGTCTCAGCCGACATAAGAGAATTATTGAACCAAGGGTCTGTTTGGATGCAACTTCAGTAAAAGGGGTTTTCCCACAAAAGCAAGTCTGTATGAACATTGTTGGTTGGGGGGCTTTTTAGAGCCTATTTCACTGAGTGGGAGATCAAATAGGGATTGTGGAAGTGCATTTAAATGCACAACATGGAAAGGGGTTGGCTCAAAAAAGTGTTTAGGTGTCAAACACCCCTTTTGAGAGTGCATCCAAGTCCAAACAGGCCCCAAGGGAGTGCATGCGCATGTGACAAAAAATAAAGAAAAGAAGCACACGGTTTATCAACACGCCAATAAATCCTGTTTACAATTTAAGATATAGAAAAAAAAGTCATGCGGGACAATCGGATTTAGGCGTCGCGTGCCCTTTTAATGGTGCATCCAAACAGGCCCCAAGGGAGTGCGTGCGCATGTGACTAAAAAAATCAAGGAAAGAGGCACGCAGTTGATAAATGCACCAATAAAATGCCCTTTACAATTTATGATTCAGAGAAGTCATGCAGCATAATTGGATTTGGGCCAAGTTTCTAAGTTTTCCTCAACTGTCTCATAAGTTCATAACAGAGACAAGGACTTACTTCAATGCAGATGAGAAAATTTTGAAGCCCATTTTGAAATTTCGCCTCCTTTGGCAGAACACCAAGTGCACATAATATCGCAATCCCCACACCTTGCCACCACGTTGCAAATACAATAGCCTTAAAGCTAATGAATTTCGCCAGTGGTCTTATTGCTTGCAATCTATGATGAGTCACATTGTAGAACTGTACAAGACAATACAAAGCCCACATCTGACTGAAGTTCAAAACCACTGTGACGTAAGGGTATCTGCAAGACCAAAGAGGCATTCAAACATGGAAGCAAAAACTAAAAGATGACGAAATTCATAGTATATACTGCAGCTTTAGATATTTCATGAAGTAATTGGGATGCTCGACTTGAACACCGTTTTCCAGTTCAACCCAGCAATGGTACAGGTGGGACCCACCTGGTAACATAAGCTCTTGATTTGGTAGGCCCCATCATCAGATGGACCATGCCCAAACAAATTCCCTATTAGATGAGCCTTTCGGTCATTGACAATGGGCAAATGGACGCAGAAGGATGCTAGGATCAGCTGAGGCATCTCGATCCCCCATGAGGCCCACCATATGAAGCATTTGGAACAGAAGGTGAGGCCAAATGTGAAGTTTTTTTAGCAGAACAAACTCGCTCGAGCATTGTATGTCTCACAATACATACCCATAGTACCACTTGAATTCCCCGTCACCATAAACACCAAAGAGCTCCAACAAAAATGCAAGGAAGGCACAGACTGTTTTCAGAATCATCTGAAAAAAATTCCAAAAGATTGTTAAAACCAACTGAATCAAAGGAATATTGAACCAAGGAAATTCTTTTGACTTACATATTGTACAAGACCAAACTTTTCTATGGTGTATACAGCTTTTCCAAGGACACTTGGCCGAAGGAGGAAGTGAATGAATGAACTCTGTCGCACTACTCCTTTATTGCCCTCATCCTGTAGCAGCGGCTCGCTAATCTGCTTCCTCGACTCATCCTCAAGCAGTTCTATGACTCTGTGCTCGCCACCTACCAAAGTCGACCTTCTGTTAAATGGGGACATCAATAACATATTTACAAGAGCAGCTAAAAAGCTGTCCCCCTGAACAGCAATAAAAGAAATTTTAATAACCATAACCATGGAGTAAGGTCTTATTGACAATTTATAATAGGTAGCCAATGCTAATATAGAGGGAAAAGTTCTTGTGGAGTTTCATTGTGCCTGGGAATTCGTTCAGGACGACAAACAACTTCTGTTGGAAACAAGTAAATTTCATTTACAACACGCTACATAAATCCAATTAATCTAATTTATCCAATTCACTTAGTGTAAGAAACAGCCCGCTTTTTTATTATAAATGACACAAATCACAAGAGTGGGCCACACATGCACAAAGAAAGGCAATTTAGAGGAATGAAACCAACAGTCTACATTAATGGCATGTTTCTAGGATAGTATAACACATTTAAATATAAAGTTGGGTCAGGTCAGGCTGGGCCGCTCCAGGTCAAGGCCATGCATGTGTGGCCCAAGCCCAACCCATGCACCAAGCTAGTTGGTCCAAGTCCAGCCCAAAGCCGGGTCAGCCCCGTCGGATCAAGTGACTACCTAGCCCATTGCCACCCTTATTTGGTATCATTCTGATGAATCAACAAGCTAGTTGGTCCAATCCCGGCCCAAAACCGGGTCAGCTCCGTCGGATCTGCCACCCTTATTTGGTATCCATTCTGATGAATCACCATTCATCGGCTGGATGAAGGTCAGTTGGCTGATTTCATCTAACAACTAGGTCCGTCAGATGGTCAGGCTTTGGGCCGCATTTTGAATGGTTCAAGCCAGTTTTTTGGGCTGGGCCTATTCAAAAGTTTGCATTTGCTTGGCCAAGCCCGGCCCATTGACAGCCCTGCAAACAACTGAATAGTGGATCCCTTTTTTTTTTTTGAGAAAATTAAAATGCATTAATAAAAAAAAGGGGTGGATTACCCCGAGTAAAGAAATGGGCTCACTGCCCAAGGACCCATCTAACAACTGAATAGTGGATCCTTGGCCCAAGGACTCCTCGGGCCAAGGAAGACATGATTCCTTGTGTATTATTGTGCATTATACAACTATATTCATGGCAGCATAACAGTCAATGGTGCACCAGTTGAAAAGACCAGGGGCATACACTTACCAAGGCAGGCAACCAAATAGCTTCCGAAAGAGTACAAGGCAAATGCTTCATAGCAATTCCTTAAGATGTCGCACACAAAAGAAGCTTTTGGGATCAACAGAGATATTAACTGAAAAATGCAGAAAACCAGTTTGTTAGTAGTTCCACTTCCTGAAGACAAAGGAGGCAGAAGATCACTGCCTAAACGTGCATGCATGAATACACATTGCTAATAACTCTAGGAAGGAGGTAAAGAATCAGCAGCAAACAAAGGTGACTCCAGGCACTTAGAGGGAGATCTTAGGATCTCCTCCTGGTCTCATTGTGGGTGGTTACTGTTGAAGCAACTTTAAAATTATTTATTTTATTATTATTATTATTATTATTATTATTATTTTGGGAGGGAGGGTGTTAACCCAACCTGTGGAAGCTTTTGTTTATTTTCAGCGAAGCTTGGGAGTGGGTCACTTGTTTAAGCATTTCATTTAACTGCGAGGGAAGATAAGCTAGCGATTTGACATATTAGTAAGGAGTCTGTTTTAAGAGAATCTTTGTAACATCTTGACCCCTGCTTGACTTGTTTGATTTTTGGTTGGCCATTGGCTGCTGTTTCTTATTGATTACTAAAGTTCTCTTCATCAATGATAAAGATATTGTATGTGTTATAAAATAAATACCATATGAAACTCAAATGGAATGGACGTGCTTTAGAAGTATCAATGCTAACATATATGATTATTGGCACATATTTCTACTTTCCTTGACTGATGTCAAGAATAAGGTGCTGCACCCATTTCTATTTTCCTTAACATAGTGGTAGCATTAGCTGATTTTTTCTTTTCTTTTCTTTTTTCTCCTTTTTTTTTTTGTTTTTACGATGAATATCTCAATACTTTATTAAGAAGAAGAAGGGGGGGGGGGGGGGGGAACAAATACAGAAGTAGAGACCCAGGCACTGCTACAACCACGGTGCCATGTAAATCACCCTACAGCAATACAGCACAGAGAACTGCAGACTGACAGGTCAGAACTGATGAATGTAGCAATGGCATGGGTATCACATCCAAATGGAGTCTGTTGTCTACTTGTCAAAGGAGCATACCATGGAAAAGAAAACATCTTCCGCAGATGTTACATTTTCGGCAAATTGTGACAATAAAGTAACTTGTGCAAAATTATTTCCGCAGATTGTGACAATAAATTAACTTGTGCAAAATTATTTCTTATAAACCTATCGACGGCTTTCCTAAAAAAAAGGTGTTTTCCTTTTCCTCCAAAAGCATGATAATCCTCATTTCCAAACATTTTAAGAGACAAATTTCACCTTTTGACCATTGACCATTCCACATGTCCCTGGAAATTACAAAAACTAACCACTTTAGGATTCTTTTTCATCAGATGTGAGGTTTCCCTTTTGAATTCCACAAATCCAAACAGGCCCTTAGAAAACCCGCAAAGTTATCTACTGGGTCTTGCTGGTACAGTTGAAGAATCAAAGGGAATATGCCTGAGCATATGTACAGAAGATCGAAAAGGGCAGCACTGGCTGATGTTTGCAGAAGATAGGAAGCTTAAATAATCATCATAGTAAATATCAGGAAATTCCAGCTACAATATCTCTGAGTAGTGAGCTGAAATTTTATCATAGAAATAAGCTACAAACGAACTAATTTAAGATTTTGGCAATATGCAATAAGCTGTTATTTCAAGTTTTCAACAATGGTCATGGAGTATGGCCGAGGACTGTTCAGAAAGTAGGTGGCAAAGAAGATGAATGATACTCACAGACTCACTAGAATAGACAGGAACAATGAAAAGAATACCAATAATCCATTTTTGTTCCTGAAAAAGGAATCAAGTTCATGTCAGTACTAAACATCACTGAAGGTGAAATATCACATGGTTCTCCATCTCTAGCTTTCAGTTTCTACAAAATACACAATTCACACCAAGACATTTAACCAAAAGTAATCTTACTAGTGTAAAACTGACAAATACATGAAGATGAGAAACTAGAAGGGAAACAGAATCCTGTGGCCATGCTTCATTGTCCAATGATCCGTTTTACATGCCTACTTGAGCAAAAATACCAGACAAAATACAAAAGTGGCGTGTTTCACAAAACAACAAAGACACCTTTTCACCAACAAGAGAAGTCAAAGAATTAGAGAGGAATCAATTATGTATATTTACTAGTCAACATTGCGACAAATATCACCAAGATTTTGAAAATCTAGCAAATTGTGATTTTCTTTTGAAAATTGACCAGACAATATTATCATGAGAATTTCAAAATCTCGCTGGTTTTTATTTTCTCACAGAATTATCATGTTTTTTAATGTAAAAACATTTAAAAGTTAAAATAATTTGTTTTATTTATATAGAGCTTTTCTAAGTGCAGATGCCTGTGCAAAAAGCTCGTGTACATGACACACATGTGCATGGATGGCGCACACATGCAAGATTGAATCCATCCATCAAATTGGTCCAACCTTGTACATGCTTTTCCAAAATAAGATCTGGTCCAATTAGCATGTGGGCCACAATATTGGAAACAGGTGGATGGGTAGGAAAACTTGAGCAAAGTATTTTAGTGCTGCCCACGTGACCAGTGAATCAACCTGTGCTAGGGCATCAATATAATGGTGCCGGTCTGATGGATGGATTGGATCTCAAACCTACCATGCCTTGCTAGCGCATTTGGCATGGAGCCTTATTGCACATGCATGTGGGCTTAGTAGATCTCCCAAAATGACCACTTCGATATCTTGAGCCCTTAAATTATGAGAGTGGGGAGACTGAGAAGGATGTTGCCGATAGAATCCAATCTGGGTGAAAGAAATGGAGATGTGCCTCTGGAGTTTTAAGTGGTCGTTGTGTACCACTCAAACTGAAAGGGAAATTTTACAGGGTAGCTATAAGACCAGCCATGCTTTATGGGGACAACATGTTGGGTAGTTAAGGAACAACATGTTCATAGGATGAGCATTGCTGAAATGAGGCAGTTGAGATAGATGAGTGGCAAGACGAGAAAGGATAGAATTACAAATGAATGCATTCGAGGAAACTTAGGAGTAACACAGCATCAATAGGTAATAAGATTAGGTAAAGTAGACTTAGATGGTTTAGTCATGTGCAATGGAGACCAAGAATTTTGCCGATTAGGAGTGAGTTGTACAAGTTGAAGGCTCTAGAAAGGCAAGGCCAAGGGCAAAAGGATGTAGGTGGAGATAGTAAGAAAAGAGTTGATGACCTATGGTCCAACTGAAGTTATAGCCCTTGATAGAGTAGAATGGCGGAACAAGATCCATGTAGCCAACCCCAATTAATTGGGATAGGGCTTAGATGAGGATGAGAACAAAATTTATTTACTAATTTATAATATGTATTTTTAATATTTATTTTCAGCAAGATTTTCCCGATGATATTGTGAGAAAAACATCAAAGTATTCATGTTTCAAAAAAAGAAAAGAAAAGAAAAACATCAAAATATAAAAATTTCCTAAGAAATTCCTAGGCCAAGAAATTGCCAAGAACGAGATTTGTCAATATGCTAGTCAAGGCATTATAAGTGTTTGTGCAAAGTACCCAATGGAGACAAATCAGCAGAAAAAAAAAATGTTGAACTCACTTCAGGATTAGTGTATGATCTGAGATGTTCGAGAATTAGAAGGATGGAAAGGACCAATGCAACCAGAACACAAGCTCCTCCGATTACGACAGCTGGTGTGTGAAGATTCCCATATACTCCTTGATAATATGAGATGTCACTCAATGCCATTCCACAAGCATCTTCCACCATGTCAAATGGTAGACAGCCCTGAAATTCAGATTCATCACAACCCTTCTGTTAAAGACATGTAATCTTATGTACAAGTTTTATGAGCTTTACTAAGTCTGCATGCGCACCTGAACACACGTGCAGTCAACTCATCAGGTGGGCCAGACGTACAAAATATACATGGTTAAAAAAAAAAAACTCTCCAGCAATCAACACAATGCACCATGTGAAACCATGACTTTGGGCCAGGCCATCTACATGATGGAGCCCACCTGATGCATGGTTCAGATATCTGTCACATGTGCTGGGTTGGCGCTTGTGGCCACACACATGTAGAGGTGGGTACGGGCTTAGGAAAACTCGAGTTCTATTTCATATGCAGAAACATTATCCGAACCATGAGAACATGATTAAGTATTGGCAGTTAACAGAATTAGATGAATCCAGTTTTATTTTGATCTATTTTTCAGGAACATCTAGGACTCTTTGAGATGAATGTTGGATCCGACGGAATCCCTCCCCCTAGTCGATTAGAAGTGATTTCCTTGCAATAAACAGAAGAACCATACTGGTTTCAATATGGTTCTTCTGATTATTGCAAGAAATATCAATACATTGTCAATGTATTGGTGATATTATCGAAATATGGCTGATACAATGGCGATACAAGCAGCACCTAGAACTTACAAAGTCGAAAATATTGGCAATATCGATACATTGACGATACAACTGACACCTGGAATTTACACAATAAAAAATATTGGTGATACATTGGCGATACAACTGACACCTGGAATTTACACAATAAAAAATATTGGTGATACATTGGCGATACAACTGACACCTGGAATGTACACAATAAAAAATATTCGTGATACATTGGTGTTATCGATTTATCGGCGATACTTATCGATATATCATTGATACATGGAATTTTTTATACTGCCAGTGTTATTGGTATCACCGAGCTGGAGATACGGATAATATTGAGGATACCCTGAACAATGTGTATGATATATGCAGCCATGGACATGTGCATTGAAGGATGGATGGATGTGTTATACATCTATGGAAGTATCATGTATGAATGGATTGATAGACGTATATGAATGCATTAATGCATGCATGTATGAATGTATGTGTGCATGGATGGATGGATAGATGATGAATCTACGTTCGTATGTATGCATGGATGGATGGTTGGATAGAGGGATGACGTATCTGTGTGTGTGTGTGCGCGCGCGCGCGCATGGATGGATGGATGATTGATCGTGTGTGTGTGTGGATGGATGCATGGATGGAGACTTATTAGGCTCTTTTTTTTTCTTTTTTCTTTTTTTTCCTTCCTTTAGCATCTCCTTAAGTTTCATTTAAAAAATCCACATTTTTCTGCGTGTTTCCCCAATGTCCCCTTAGCCCTTAGTTAGCAATATTTTTCCAGGTTCGGCAATACCGATAAATGTTTCTATATAGGGGCCAACAAACATGTAACAATATTGATATACTAAATACAGATGAGAACTGACCTCTACAATGTTGCCTGCTGAAGTGTTCGCTCTACATTCAGCAAATGACCAGGTTACCCACATCTAAAACATGTCACCACTCACGATCAGTTTTGAGGAAACTTCTGAATATTCTTTTTCCTGTTCCCACTACCTCCTTCCTTGCGGATTTTTATTGCTTTTGCTTCTTCTGATCGAAATGGGACTTCTTCTTCCACTTTCAAAGCAGAGAGCCCCCTCACTCTCCTCAATTGAGAATCTATGCCAAGGCAAAGATATTTGATTTATCAAAAGATTATCTAATTCTAGCAATGTGGGTTTTATCGCCACCCACTAGCAACTACCATGAAGATGTTGAATTCTAGCCCCAGCCCTTGGTTGATTATCCTGTGCATCCAGGTTTTGTTGATTGTAGACTTCGTATATAACTGAGATTACTCTGTATCTCCTTGCAAATGTTTTTTCACGTTCTAAAGTACTAATAAATCAGCATGCTCCCTTTTGTCAGTGTGATAAGCTCATTCTCCAGGAACTGTAGACGAGCATCATTAGCTTGGGAGAATAGCATAGTAGAACAGTTCTAAGCCTCTTTAGGAGTATTGGATTCCCAAACATGTTCTAATAGCTCCTTCTATACGACTACTCAATAAACAAACATTGCATTCCCAGCTTGAATCTTCCACAACACATCCCAACGAGTCTTCTCATCTCCAAGTCGACATGCATACCACAACAAACAAAAGTCTGCACTCCACAGCTACCAGCTTAACAAACATGAGTGAAATGCAACATGGAAAATCCGCACAGTACAGCATGTGTGAAATGCAGAGTGGACAATCCACACAAAACACAGTGAGAAAACATGTGGAACACGGTGTGAATAATCTGTGCGAGAGATAGCAATGGCTTTGATAACACCTAATAGAGTCTGCATTGAAGGGGGATGTTAGATAGAAATCCTTGTCTCAGTCTAGGGATGTTAGATAGCAGTGCCTCCCTCATGCATGAGATGGCTCTCACTAGCATAAGCTGTTAGGTTACATGCATGACATGTCAGATCTCATGCGTGTGATGTATAGATGTCATTTTTCAAAGCTAGCACATGTAAAGTAACAAAACATGAGGTGTCGTATACATGAGGGAGTCATATACATTGGAGAACACAATGAAATGGAATAAGAAGAGAGTTTTCCGTCTTAGCTTGCAGTAAATTATCACTCCTAATCTTGATTAGCATGTTCACTAGTCTCATTTGGCATCTCTACTCTAATCTAATAAAAGTTTTTCAGATAAGAGCTACTCATTAAGTTCTTTTTATTCTAGCTCTTGTTTTAAATAAGCTCGTTTGGTAAAATCACGTTTTCAAAACCCAAAAAAGCTCTTATTTAGATAATAGCTTTTTTTAGGGTAGTTGATGTCATTTTTAACGATTACAACTCCTCCATTATAAGAGCAATCGAGATGGTTGTTTTGGTGGATCTCATCATAGATTGACCGTGCTCCAAATTGCAAAATGATGGATGGCTACAATCTTCATGTTTTAAGACATTTGGGCCGTCCGTTGTGTTGGACATTGGATGTGGATTGTCCATTCTATGGAGCCCACCTTTGATGTGGATCGTCCATCGTGTGAGCCAAACTTTCAAAGTGGGTCGTCCATCATTCAAGGTCCATCTTGGATGCGGACCATTTATCATTAGGTGTTGACCTTAGACGTGGACCGTTCATCATGTGGGGCCCACCTTGATGTAGGTCATTCATCATGTGGGGCCCACCGTCAATGCTAATTATCTTTTATGTGGGGCCCCTCAATGTCCACTAGTCATCACGTGGAATCCACTTTTGATGTGTCCATCGTGTGGGCCTCACCTTCAAAGTGGGTTGTCCATCATGTGGGGCCCACTTTTGATGTCCACATCCACTGTGTGGGCCCACCTTCTATGGGGATCATCCATCATGTTAGACCTTGTAAGTGGACCATCCATTAGGTGGGGCCCACTCGATGTGGACTATCCATCATGAGGGACCACACTTTGATGTGGGCGGTGGGCCATCCATCATGTGGGGCCCACTTCGTCCATTATGTGGGTGTGGGCCACCTTGATGTGAACCATTCATTATGTGGGGCCCTGCCTTCAATATGGGATCATATGGGCCCACCTTTGATGTTTGATGTCAACCATCCATCACGTGGGCCCACTTTTTGTTTTTGAGAGTTAACAATAATTTTATTAAGAAGTGTCGAAGCGAAAGAATACAAGCCCAACAACTAAAGGGTCGAAAAGACAAGAAGGCATAAGCGCATAAGCTTCTTTAACGTGGGCCCACCTTTGATGCCAATCATCCATCATGTGGGTCCCATCTTTGATGCGGACTGTCCATCAAGTGAGGCCCACTTAACGTGGATGGTCCATCATGCTGGACCACACTTTAATGTGCGTTATACATCATGTGGGGCCCACCTTTAATGTGAACCATGCATTATGTGGGCCCACCTTGATGTGGACCATTCATCATGTGGGGGGCACCTTCAATTTGGGTCATTTATCATGAAAGCCCACCTTTGATGTCCACCATCTATCACGCGGGTCCCACTTTTGCTATGGACCATCTATCATGTGGGGCCCACTTGATGTGGATAGCAATCATGCAAAATGTGGCCCATCCATCATGTGGGGCCCACGTTTGATGTTCACCATCCATCATGTGGGGCCCAACCTTCAATATGGGTTGTTCATCTTGCAAGACTACCTTTGATTGCAACAGTCCATCATGTACTCCCACCTTTGATTGCAACATTCCATCATGTGGGTCCCACCTTTAATGTGGATCGTTTATCCGCTTGATGTGGATCATCCACATGTGGGACCCACCTTTGATGTGGCGGTGCATTATGTTGGCCCACTTTGATGTGGACCATTCATAATGTGAAGCCCCACCTTCAATATGGGTCGTTCAGCATGTGGGCTCACCTTAAAGAGACTGTAAAGAGAAGAGAAGAGGGCGGGATGGGAATTATTTAAAAAGTTTAAAGACAAACTTGTCCAAAATTTAGCCAAAAATGTTTACCCGCTTGAGCCAGATAAGCTCTTAAATAAAAAGTGATGTAGACACTCCACCCAAAATGAGATTAAACTTCTCTTTGAGTTTTAGCCAGGCTTCTATAAAGACATCTCTGGAAGATCCATAGCCCATTTTCAAACTATGTAAGTCAAGCATAATAAGCTTTTGGCCAATCACGGAAATAACTAACGGACTAGATTGATGGATCAAGGGCCCGACCAATCCAATCCTAATCAAATTGCCCGGACTTCTCAGAGACTCAAAAAATCCTGATCAAATTGCCCGGTCTTCTCAGAGACTCGAAACGCACGCCACTCTGATGAAATCAGACATCAGTCGATCATCAATAATACCTAGAAACCTTAGTTGCTTACATCCTCGATCATGCCACATCTCTCATACTCCAATAGTGGTGAAATCAAAACCAATCAAATAGAAAGGATCCCCGGTGCGTCCCAGAGACAGCTACCGAATCCGATCAACCCAACAAAAGCTAGATGGGGCAGATCTCAACCACATAATTCAACTCTAACAACCTTGGAATTATTCATGTAGTAAATGGGGCCCAAAAATGACAAAAAATGACAAGCAATGACCGCCTGAATTCCGAAGCTACGCCCTCATAGGCCCCACACTCCGATGTTCCATCCTGACAACAGCTATGGTGGTAGCCTATAAGGCTACAAGCAGTCATTGAATGGTCGCATGTCTTGTCTATATAAACTGCATCACGGCAACCATTCCAGGAGATCTTTAAAAAAAAAAAAAAACCATTATAGGAGAGAAAAAACAACAGAGGGAGGTTATGACGGAGAGAGAACACGTGAGAGAAGGGTTTTTTTTTTTTAGATGTGCGGAGTGCATGTGTAGCACCTACCTGAGGTTCCGGGGTAGCTAGAGAATACTGACTATGCCGAGGTTATGCCCAACTCCATAGACAACTACCGAAAGAAGCTACTCAAAGACAGGAGTAGAGTTGGAATCAGGGATATCAGGCTACCCCTTTTGCAGAAAAATGGTATCTGGTCTTCCCTTTTCCTTCTCATGTCTCAAATTAATTTGCATTCAACTCCACATATTCCAAAAGCACCACTAACACACACACATTCACCCTTTTCATTTATTTATGCAACTCTTCTTCCCTATCTACATTCTCTTTTTATTCTATTTGCCTACCCGAGGCTTCAAACCATGCAAAGTAAGGTTAGATGTAATATTGCCGAAGTTTTGCTAAAATCCCCTAAAAATCGTTGAATCACATAAAGTAGAGACTGCACGTAAGTGCCCCCAAAAAAGGGTGCCTAACCCCTTCCCTTTTTTTATCACCAAGGCCCTTACTCGGAATCTACGGTCGTAGACCAATCGCAAGAGTCACTTGAATCAGGTAATTTACGACTCACTGAATATTAAGCAATTCTACGGTTTCTAGCTGGTCGTAGATTCTAAGTTTCATTTAGCCAGTAGCGACTCCAAGTCAAACGCATTACCATATCTGAATCAATACCACCACCCAAACTATACTAACCAAGTCGCAGGACAAAACCAAGGAAGCGGGCGCCGCAGGCGTTGCTGCACCGTTCACAAGTGACCTCCCCGTCACTTATTTTTTAAGATCTTTTTTTGCTAGTTTCTAAAAAAAAATAAGTGGTAAAATTATATCTTTACCAATCAGTCTATTTCCAAAATAAGAGTTTAGTGTTTCAGAATAAGAAAATGAGCTCTTATTGATTAGAGATGCCATACGGCCCCCAATTAACGGAACACCACTTCACACCATCTAGGGGCAATCGTGCTAAACTCCAGTGTTAGTTTTACACCATTTAGAAAATGGTGGTGACTCTCAAAACGTTAACACGGCATAGCCATATGGCAATCCAGGCCGTCCAAAGCTGGAAACCACTGTGACAGGATTATTCAACACAAATCTCATGTTCTCAATATCAGGAATCAAGCTCTATTAAACCTGATTAGGAAAGATATGAAAAGGAAAAAAATCACTCTGAAATTTCCAAAATTGAGAAATCCCATGAAATCGAAGCCACACTATCATCACAAAACAAGGAATTCAAATGCAAAGGAGCTTACCGTCAAGAGAATCCTACATCAGAGCGCTGCTGCGGTTGAGGAAAAAGGAGAAAACCCTAACCCTAGGAACTGAAATGCGGATTGCAGAAAACGGATCAGAGAAGTATCAGACAGAGCAGATGGAACAGAGCGCTCTACCTCCCTCCTTATATACAGGTTCTAGTGACTGGACACGTGTCAAGTTCAAACGGCCACGGCTACACGTGCAGCGCGCGAAAGGAGTACAAGTCGGGAGCGGATTAGGTGAGACCCCGGATCCACCGAGGAGGGTGGGATCCCAGACTGTGAGGCTCACAGTGATGTATATGTATCGAATCCACACCGTCCAACCATTTTGAAAGATCATTTTAGTGAATGATCTAAAAAATGAAGCTGACTCAAACCTTAAATGGACCATACCACAGAAAAGTGTGATTGAATTTCTACCATTGAAAAATTCATGGATTCCACCGGAATGTTTACTTTCCATCCAACCTGTTGATAAGGTCACCAACACCTAGATTACGAGACCACATAAATATCATCTTGATCCAAAGCTTTTGCAGCCTACAGGGAGTTTTTAATGGTCAATCGCCACTGTTTCCTGTACTATGGCCCATCTGGGATTTGGAACTGCTTCATCTTTTGGATCATACCCTAAAATGAACTTTCAATGCTGATGGACGGTGTGGATGTAGTCATATACACCACAGTGGCCCCACAGTCAGGGGTCTCACCGACCTCGGTGGATCCGGGGTCTCACCTAATCCGCTCCCCACAAGTCAGCAACTGCAAAGGCAAGGCGAGGTGCGAAAGCAAGCGCCACATGCGAATGGTCTACGACACCGGAGCTGTATGGGACCCACCATGTTGTATATGTGAAATCCACTCCGTCCATCAGGTAAGATACTATATGATAGACAGTAAAGATAAAATCCAACCAAAGAAATGCTTGAAGTAGACCACACATTTGTGAAAAATGATGATGTCATACCAAATGTGCGGCCCACTTGAGCGTTGGATCTTCATCCATTTTAGAGTGACACCGTGCACATCGACCATCCCTCTTTTCACCCATTTTAAGGCCAGTTTTAAATGATGTAATTCATGGAAATTATACTGTATTTATACCTTGCTAAGGGATTGGAGCAGGGAGGGAGGCTGTATGATGTTTACAGCAGCAACCTCTCCGTTCGAAGATTGAGACGGACTCTATGAGTCCCACCATAGTGTATGTGTTGTATTCATGTCATCCTATCATTCTAAGGCATGATCCAGAAAATGAGGTATATCCAAAGCTCAAGTGGACTGCACCACCAGAATAACATATAAATGGTTCTCTCAATTCCCAATGTTTTCTGCGATGTGGTCCACTTGAGCTGTGGATCAGCCTCATTTTTTAGCCCATGTGTTAAAATTATTTGAATTATTGAATAGACAACTTGGATATAACACATATATCATGGTGGGTCTACTTGAGCTGTGGATCAGCCTCATTTTTTAGCCCAAATGTTAAAATGATTTGAATTATTGAATGGAGAGCCTGGATCTAACACATATATCATGGTGGGTCCACTTGAGCTGTGGTTCAGCCTCATTTTTTAGCCCATATGTTAAAATGATTTGAATTACTGAATGGACAGCTTGGATATAACACATATATCATGGTGGGGCTGAGAAGTTTTGACTTGGAATCACATGTTATTTCATCAAACTTGATACAAATTTCGAGGTGCAACTCCTCGTTCCCTTCAACCACCTGTATTGCATCTGTTTATCTCTGATTTAAGAAAATTTGCAAGAAAAATGCATCTAAATACATCCAACCAAAGCAAGCCCTTAAGATACGAGCCAAAAAATGAGGCAATCCAATGTTCAAGTGGACCACACTAAATAGTAAGCTCGGTCTGCATTAAATGTATGTGGTACACTAAAGTGTTAGATTTGCTTCATTCTTTTGCTCGTACTTTAAAATGATCTAAGAGAAGGAATAGATGGCATGTATAAATTTATCACAGTGGGACCCCACACAAATCTGCTCATTCCTTGGGGGAAAGACAGGTGGAGCAGGACATAATCCACTTCATACAATGGGGACAAGTGTTCTCACCCGATGTATAGAGTGGATTTTAAGTATGCAACATAGTGGGCCCATGGAGCTTCGTTGAGGCACGAAACAATTATTAAAACGGGTGCTGGAGATGAATCTGGTTCCATGTGTGGGGTTTGGCAGGTATGGATTATCCTCTGCCAAATCAGGCCAATCCCGTTGTCTGGGGGGGCATTTGTGGATATTGAATTTCCACTGTCCATTTCTCATGTACATGCGTGCCCATCAGATCTCATGTTGAGAAGATTTTAGCACCATTCACAAGGAGTCCCATTGGATCCTGATAACTTCACATCAATTGTTGATCTTTATGAGAATCCATTTTAAAGGGAGTGGGATTTGATTGAATGGCAAGCCAGCCTTGTGAAATATACAATTGACCATGTTGAATAACAGCTTTTAAACATGCTTTGTGTAGGCCTCATCTTTAACACAGCTTATTATCTAAATAAATCCTACCGCGGCATGGAAAAGAGCTCCATCAAGACAAGGGTAGTATCTAATATAGGTCCCTCAATCTAGGTGCAGGAAGTAGGGCACCCACCTAGCAACATTTGGTTGGATGACAAGCTATTGTAAAAAGTAGAGCAGAGTAGGGTACATTTGAAAGTTGCTTGGTCAAGTAGGCACTGTTCAAGGCTCTATTCATGACAGCAAAGTGCCATCCAATCCAAACCTGCTACGTAAGGTAGAGGGAGATCAGTCAAAGCTGTTAAAGATGGGTTAGTTGAGTATGTACTTATACAAGACTATCTCTAGTAGCAGTTTACCATTCAATCAAATCTTACCACATCAAAGTGGAGGAAGTTTAGGGCACGTTTGGTTGCAGAATTTAGATTCCAGAGAAAATTTGAATTCTAATGTTGGAATCCAAAATTGTAGAAACTGAATTGGAAACTAGATTCCATCTTGAACTTGTTGTTTGGTTGAAAACTGGATAATCTATATTCCGTTTGAGTGAAAACTGTGTAATCCAACCGTTGCTTGCGTCATGACCCACTTAGGCTTCGGATCCGCCTGAGAACTTGACCCATGGCCTATAGCAGTCTCGCAAGACAGATGTCCTGGTTGGATGGCAAATAAACATTACTATGGGCCTTATGGAGTTTTTAATGGTGAGCATTCAGTCAACACTGTTTTCTTGTGGCGTGGTCCACTTAAGATTTATACCTGTCTTATTTTTTGTCTGTTGCCCTTAATTGAGCTCTCAAAACTGATGGACCGCATGAATATACAATGCATACATCGAGGCAAGCATATATCGTGATGCTTTCTTTTCCCTTCCGTATAAACGATCTCCCATGCCGTTTCAACTAATCCGGATTCTAGCCAATTTATATTTTCAGATGAGATCCTGTTTGGCTGGAACTTGCCGCCAAACACATCGATTAAAATTAGATTTTGCTGGAATCTAGATTTTAAGTTGGAATCTAAATGGCAACCAAATAAGCCCTTGCAGAATCCCGATTATAGAGAAAATTCAAATTCCACGGTTGGAATCCAAAATGGTAGAAACTAGAGTGGAAACCCCAGTTCATTTGGAACTTGCTATTTGGTTGAAAACGGTGTAATTTAGATTCTGTATCAACCGTTGCTTATGGCATGGCCCACTTGGGCTTTAGATCAGCATGAGAACTTGACACTTGGCCTATAGTAGTCTCTCAAGATAGATGGCCAAGATGGATGGCAGATAAACAGTATAGCGGACCCGAGGAAGTTTTTTTGGACATTCAATCCTCATATTTTGGGCCCACTCGAGTCTTGGATCACTTCATTTTTGGTCTAATGTCGGAAAATGAGCTCACAAAACTGATGGACATGGTGAATTTCTCGGAAACATCATGGTGGCCCCCACTTAGGATACAGCGCAAGGCTTTTGCGGAAAATACGCGTCCGGGCAAAAAACTCTTCCAGTTTAGCCATCAATTGTCCACCATTTTCCTGCATAGTTAATGTAGTTTTTTCTTGACCGTCTCTGTTTTTTTTTTTTTTTTTTAATCGCTGATGGAACGGTCGGGAGCCTCTCTACTCGGCCGAAGCTGGGCCATTCCACCATCAACAGGACCAAAGGTCTGGATCACCAATCCCTGGGACACCAAAATACTATTCACATGTTGATGCATAAGGACTTCGTAATTTCCGAGAACAAGAGAAAACAAAATATTTAAGATGGACATGATTGTATGATAGTCTCTGTTTTATCAAAACATCTATCCATTCTACGGCCCACGAGGTAGATGGATCCGATCGATAAATCACCTGCCACGTGTACTGCGGAGAGATGTCTCATCAATATTCCAGTTTTTCCGAGTCTACCTAACTCTCTCCTACGCCACGTTTGCTGGCCCACACGTGTACGCCTTGCAAATCCATCATCTGAGCTGTTTATCGGATGGAGCCCACCATGGAGATCATCTATTGAAACTATCACATAGGTCAAACAAGGACAAGAGCATTTGACGGTCTAGGAAATTTGTAAGATCATTTTCAACCGTCAATTTTCTTACATGATTGGAAAATCTGATAGCCATCTAGTGCGTTTCTTTAATGACCTGATCATATGAAATTTTGGGTCAATCAGGTACACGGATCAGATTTCCTGTACGTACGCCACGTTGGGGGACTCCTGGCCACGTGTTCATGGGCGTGTGGACCAGTGACCACCCGTATTATCAATTTATCATAGTAAAGTTGTCTGCGTCTGTCACGGCACATCGCGACTAAGCATAGAGCATGTGTCGCCTCTCTATGGGGTCCACATGACGAGTGATCGGATGATCTGATCTGTCCATATTGTGTAATGTATAATCTAGGGGCCAATTTAATAAAATTGAGACGAATGGATGATTTTTTTACTCACTATATATTGATAAATTTAGAACAATTAAGTGAAGATTTTTGAAAGGCTCTCATTCAACTTTAAACATCAAAACATAGAGTCATTTATGAAGATTTATTATTATAAATTAACTTATTTATCTCTATAAATATAAAATGGACGGTTTAAATAATAGGAAGTCTCAACGCGTGGGCCCCATTGAACGGCGACACATGGTGGATTTGTATGTCGCGACAGAGACAAAACGAACTCATTATATAATGCGATCTTGGCGTTTTCATCCCCTTTCATTTTCCCGCCATGGGGAAGCGATTGCTTCTCCTCCTCTCCATCTCTCTCCTTCTCAGGTAAGCAATCTAGGGTTTTTCCTTCCATTATTCTCTCTGAAATTCTCGATCTGGTTCTTGAGATCTCTGCAGTTTCTATGATGTTGATGTCATTTTGTCTCTCAAAACGATCCTACAATTCGAAAGAATTCATTCAATCTCCACTATTCGCTGAGATCTTCTGATCTTTCTGAAAATTTTACCCTGGATTTCGAGCTAGGGTTTTATTTTCTCTTTCAATTTCTGGTAAATCTAGAGGTGATTGTTTCTCAATTTCTTGATGTTTCGATCGATTCGGTTGGGGATTTTTTTACAAAAATATTGAGTGGAGATTTCCAGGAGATCTCAAGCTCCTTTCTTCATGCTCATGCCGTCGTATTTAGTCAAATGACTGCTGGAAAGTTTTATTTTTTAATATCTTTGATAGTGTTTTCTTGCTTAATTCTGCTGCCATTTATTTTTGTAAAATTAATGCTATTTACCTTGATTCTGCAGTTCCTTTGGCTTTGATTCTTTTGTTCGTTCTATCAGTTTGGTTTGTTGGATCAAGAATTAATATTTTTACTGATTTTTTATCATTTCCCCTCGCAATCTAGGCTGGTTGCCGCTCTTCTGGTTATTGTCTTTGCTCCATCCGCACTGTTCTTCTTGTTAGGGGTCGTATGGATAGGTTGTAAATCATTTACTAGTAAATGACTTAAGTGCTAGTAAATGATTTACTACCTTCTTTTTGGATGTAAGTAGTAAATGATTTACTAGTAAATGATTTCCTTGTTTGGATAGCCTGTAAATGGGTTATATCCTGTAATCGTATATTCACACTTGAAAATCAATTTAGCTTATAACATTCAAATTACATGTTGGAATTTCCTTCCATGTGGATCATTGGGTCAAGCCCATGCCACTAAAGCATTGTGTTAATCCTAAAAAAAAAAACTGAATGGTATGTGAGCCATACAAGTGGGCCCACGAATTCAAATGCTATTGTCAAAGGACAAATTACATGTTGATTTCAATGCTTATATATCTAATATAGATAGACAAGGAAACCAGTAGCAGCTAAAGTTGATGCAAGCGGCTGAAGCTGGGACGTGGGACAAAAAATGAGGCAGATTAAAATCTCAGGTGGACCACAACACAGGAAAACAATGTTCATTGAACGTCCCCCATTCAAAACTTCACTGGACCCACCGTGATGTTTATTTGCAATCCAACTTGTCGATAAGGTCACACAGACCTGGATGAAGTGAAAACACAAAAAGCAGCTTGATCCAAAACTTCTGTGTGAATCAAGAAGTTTTCAACGGTAAGAATTCAATTCCCACTGTTTACTGTGGTGTGGTCCACCTGAGATTTGTTTTTGCCTCATTTTTGGGCCCATGCCCTAAAATAGGGTGAAAAAAATGGATGGACAGCGTGGATCAAACACATTCATCATGGTGGGACCCATGCAGCTTCACTAGTCATGGTGGGCCACAGAGTTTACGCAGCTTCATGGTGGGCCCCTTGGCTGGTGTTGGCTTCACTAGTCAATCCGCGTCCCCCAGCGTATACGCATCATGGTGGGCCACAGAGTTTACTCAGAATCTTGGGGCCCACAACGTCCTCTCCAAAGGAGAGCTGTTCGTGTCAGATCGGTGGGCCCCACAAAGCCCCCGAAAAACCCATCTTCTATCTACGTCCTGGGGAGCATAGTACCCAATCTGCGTCGAGGATGGTGGGCGACTTCCCTCACCCTTCCCGACGGCATAGGGGTTTCCCTGCCGCATCCTAAAAAAAAAAAAAAAAATTCCAAGAAAAAAAGAGGAAGAAGCAGAAAGAAGAAAGAAGAAGGAGAAGGAGAAAGAGGAGGAGGAAGAGAGCTAACATGAAGGTCGCCGGCGGTTTTCGAAATCGTCGGTTCGGTGGAGAGCCGGTGCCGGAAGGGTGCTTGAAGCTTCGAAGAACACCAAAGGGAGGCAGGGAGGGAGGGAGATTGCAGAGAGGGAGAGGGAGAGAGAGCCGTTGGAAGTGATTTCAGGAACAGGTGCGAATCTGCTTTTAAACCAGAAATTTGAAAATAGAGCCGTTGCCATTTTGCCCATTTACTAGTAAATGAAATCTCACCTATTCGGTAGTAAATGGCAAAGGGGTTTTGCTAGTAAATGATTTACTACAAGTAAATGATTTACTAGCAAATGGGTGCATCCAAACAGAAAAAATGGCCATTTACTAGTAAATCATTTACCACCTATCCAAACGACCCCTTAGAAATCACTCAGTATCTAATTTCTTAGTTAGAGGGCTTATGATTTATGTTGTTGATTTTATCATTTTTTCCCTTTTTTGCATTATCTCTTCTGTGTTTAACAAGAAAACCTTTGAATCATTTTTTTTGGGTGAAATGTTTTGTTAACCAGTGATAAAATCCGGACCTAACCGGAGTGTTGGATGACTATAACCACTATTGAGTGGGTGGTCAGCTGTTTTCTCAAGAATATGTAAAATTATCATGTGAAGTTTGAAGTTTGAACCCGTGACCTCCGCTTGCACACGAAATGCTCTTACTGCTATGGTAGGAGTCGATTGATTGTTGATCATCCTTATTTTAATTATTTTACATCTATTAGATTCCTTAGTCGGAGTGGGTTGGTTTGACCACCTGTTGAACCAAGCGGCCCACTGAAATGGGGCAAGGTACTGTGTGGATTTTGAAATGATGGTCTCAAATTTTAAGCGAGAAAAGGTCTTTCCTGATTTTTTTTCCCGTTATTGCAAGCTATGGTTTATCTTTCTTGCTATCAATTTTAATCTGCAGTGAAAATGTTTCATTTAATATAGTCTCTCCAGTTGGAACTTTTATGACAAGCATATGCACACAGATATATCATCTATTTTTCATGATGTGTGCTGTACTCGATGAAGAAATCTCCCTATTTTTAGAAAAAAAAACTCTATATTGACTTTATACATGATAACAATGAAGAGATGAAAATCTTTGGTGAATGTCTCTCTGCCCATATGATGTTTAAATTTTAATTATTAGATCTGCTTTTTTGGGGTGATACTAGTTGGTTTTCTTATATATTTATCCCACACTATCATCATCTTTTATATGTACTAATGTGTTTCTAGTCTGTCCCCTACGGGAAATTTATGGAAAATTTTCTCTCTCTACTAGTGTAATCATCTAACTATGCATTTTTTAATGCTGTGAGGGCTTCAGCTTTCCAACCGAAGCAAGTGTGGAAAAGGAGAAGACATTGGCAATGATAAAACCGGATGGTTTAGTTGGTAACTATACAGATAAGATAAAGACAATTATTCTGGAATATGGGTTCAGTATCCTTAGAGAGATGATGCTTCAACTCAATGAGAGTGATGCGGCACTCTTTTATGTGGAACATTCTGGGAGGAGCTTCTTTCCTAGCCTTGTCAATTACATGACAAGGTACCATGGCAACCACTCACACAACTAGCTATCTCTTGACCTGTCTTAATCATTTTCCAGTTACATTCTCAGTCATTTCAAAAGCTTCATTGAACAAAAGAAAGAAAGAAAGAAAAAAAGATTTGGCAGTATGATGTATCAAATGTGGAGTATGGGTGATTCATTAGTCCTTCCAGTTTTTAGACAGCTCTTTGCATGCATGGTTTTACATAAACTCAGAGGTGGCAATCTCATAACGGACCGCTTCTGAGTCTGAATCGCTGAAACTTCATATGTGAACTTCTTGATCGCATAATATTTGGTAGGATCTGCTTGAGTGGAAACTGAGCTGAAATTTCTGTTTCCCAAACTTTGATACTAATATATATGTTGTTGAATGGTTGTACAAAAAAATGGTGTATGTTTCTTATTTGAGGTCATGTCTTCTTACAAGGTAGCACAACTATTCCTGCTTCTATGGGTGCTTTTTGTTGCGTTGTTTTTCTTTTTCATTTTTTGTGTGCATGCCTGCTGTTATTAGCAATGTATGGAGCCTTGCAAACTTGCAGGAGGTGTATGATGTAGGATGCCCTAATTATGATGCATGTTCATGAATACAATTAAATCAGCGGAAATAAAAGACAACGATAATAAAAAAATCGAGCATTAATCATCATAACTAAGAGAATCACAAAAGAAACATGCAATGGAGCAGGCCATCATCACAACCATGAAGTTTGGAATTCAACTATCGCTTAGGTTGGATCCGGCGAGGGATGTGACCTCCCGATATTGTATGGTCATAATCCGATCAATCAATGAGGATCTCTAATCTAAAAGATCAAAAGATTTCGATTAGGGATTTTGAAATCTGAAAAGTTAGGGTCTAGGTTCAAATTTAGATTTGGGATTGAAAGTTATGGAAGTAAATGGATTAAGAGGGATAGAATTACCTGGAAGAAGTTTAGAAGGGCATAAGAAGCAAATAGAAGAAAGAGGAGTTGAGGAAGAAGAAACATTACCATGAGAGAGAGAGAGAAGGAGAGAAGCATCAAGTGGCTTTTCATTAATCAATAATCAAAGTTAAATTCGAGTTTAGGGCTTAGCCTTATTAAATAAACACTAAAAGCAAGTAAAAAGACTAAATTACCTTCAATGTTTAAGTAAAAACGGAAAAGAAAAACAATCTGTGCAAAAGTTCGGGTGCCCGAAGACGTCCAAAAACATTCAGAGAGTTTCGGGCGCCAGATAGGCTAAGGTCGGGCATCCGAAGACAGTGAAATCTGTCCAGCGGGTCTTCTTCTTCTTCCTCCTACACGTGTCCTCCTAATGTGGGGCCTTCTATGTGTCAACCCACATGTGTAAGGGCTTCAATGCTCCTCAATGAACGCCTAACCACAAGGAAGAGGCTTGTGGTGGGTGTTTTCTTCGTTGGTAAACTTGAAATGGTCTTGTGTCCGTATCAACTCTCATCGGGTGAGAAAAACTCGACTCCGACAAGTTAAAACTCTTGTGGTGCTCCAGCAAATCCGAATCAATGTTCTGCAACGACGCCTCCTTCAACCATGTAGATTCAGACGAGAGTTTATTCTTCCATTTGACAAGGTATCTTTGGAAGCCTCCGTCTCTCGTAGAAACTATTTCTTCATCAAAGATTCTCTCAATTTCTTCTTTATGAACAATAGGTGGAGGAAGGGGTGGAAGCGGTTGCGAAGAAAGGTCAGAAAAGGCCATGAATGAGGTGATGGATCAATGGTATGGTCAGGGGAACAGACTAGATCTTCCACATTAAAAGTCGGGTTAATGCCCATTTCAGATGGAAGGTCGATCCGATACGTGTTGGACCCAATTTTCTGCAATATCTTGAATGGTCCAGCACTGCGCGCTTGTAATTTCTTAGCGGAACCCTATGAGAACCGCTTTGGCCTTATCCTCACCATTACATAATCTCCTTAGTGAAGATCTTGCAGTCTACGATGAGAATCAGCTGAAATTTTATAATTATCATTACTCTTATTTATCCGTTGTCTAATATGCGTATACAATTCATGGATATGTCGTGCGAATGCATCGGCTGATTCAGAAGACCTTCGGGTGACTGACATGGGTAAGAGATCTATTAGCATTCTAGGCTTATACCTACTAACAATTTCAAATGGACTCATTCCTGTAGATCGATTTACTGACCCATTATAAGCAAATTCAGCAGTTGGTAAAATAAGGTCCCAAGTCTTAACATGCTCACCCACTAGACAACGTAGAAGATTTTCAAGACTTCGATTAACCACCTCTGTTTGCCCATCTGTTTGAGGGTGGTAGGCAGTAGAAAATTGTAAACGAGTACCCACAATGTGCCATAGTGTCTTCCAAAAATAATTGGTAAATCTGACATCACGGTCAGACACTATGGCCTTAGGCAATCCATGGAGACGTACCACACCATCAAAAAAGATACGACCAATATGAGACGCATCTGACGTTTTAGAACATGGGAGAAAATGCGCCATTTTAGAAAAACGATCAACAACAACAAAGATGGAATCGTGCTTTTTGATCGTCTTGGGAAGCCCCAGCACGAAATCTATACTAATGTCATGCCATGGAGCATGTGGCATTGGTAATGGCGTATAGAGCCCAGTATTTTGCTTTCGTTGCTTTGCCAGCTGACATGTACGACATTGCCCTAAAACTTTGGCTACGTCTCACTTGAGACTTGGCCAATAAAAACGATCCTCTATGAGGGTAATGGTCTTATCACGACCAAAGTGGCCAGCTATCCCTCCTGAATGAAGCTTCTAGATGAGGAATTCACGAAGGGACATACGGGGAATATAAAGTTGGTCTCCTTTAAAAAGGAAACCATTTTTAAGCACATAATCACCTGTACTACGTTGATCACTAGAGAGCGACGCATAAGTACCTTCAAAATCAGGACATGTGGGGTATTCATCTTTCAATTGCTCAAATTTGACTACTTCTACACTCAAGGAATTGAGCAACATCACTCTTCTACTAAGGGCATCTGCTGGTTTGTTTTCGACCCGGGCCTTATGTTTCAGGACGAACGAATATTCCTGAAGAAACGCTACCCACTTAGCATGCCTTGGGTTGAGTTTCTTCTAAGAATGTAAATATCTCAAGGCCTCATGATCAGAAAACAAGACGAATTCTTGCGGTAGGAGATAGTGACGCCAATGTTTCAAGGATTACACTACCGCGTAGAACTCTTTATCATAGGTGGAGTATTTTTGTTTTGCTTCATTCAGTTTCTCACTAGAATAGGCTACAGGGTGACCCTCCTGGCTCAACACTCCACCTATACTAACACCAGACGCATCACACGCCACCTCAAAGACTTTAGAAAAGTCAAGTAGACACATGACATGAGCTTTTACCATTTTGCCCTTAATTTCCTTAAAAGCCTTGACTGCGGCTGTCGACCACACGAACTCTCCCTTTTTCATGCATTCAGTAATGGGAGCCATGATTATGCTAAAACCCCTAATGAACCGACAATAAAAACTTGTTAAGCCGTGAAAGCTTCGCACTTCATGAATGTTCCTTGGTTCAAGCCACTCAACTATGGCCCTGAGCTTTTCAGGGTCTGCGCGCATTCCTTCTGAAAACAATATAAATCCTAAGAACACGACTTGACTAGACATGAACGCACATTTCTTAAGATTAGTGTACGACTTTTCATTCCTAAGGACGCTACAGACCTGCTTCAGATGTTCCATGTGTGATTCCTTAGTGGTACTATAAATAAGAATGTCATCAAAGTACACCACTAGGAATTTTTCCATGAACGGCCTCAAGACTTGTGTCATCACCCGCATAAAAGTACTGGGCGCATTAGTCAAGCCGAAGGGCATGACCATCCATTCGTACAACCCATCTTTGGTTTTGAACGCTGTTTTCCACTCATCTCCTGGGCGTATGCGGATTTGGTGATATCCACTCTTGAGATCAATTTTGGAGAATATAGTGGACCTCGCCATCATGTCAAGCATATCATCAAGTCTAGGTATGGGAAACCTATACTTGATGGTAATTTTGTTTATGGCACGGCTGTCCACACACATGCGCCATGTGCCGTTTTTCTTTGGTGTTAATAATGTTGGCACGGCACATAGGCTCATACTCTCTTGGATAAAACCCTTTTGCAGAAGCTCATCAATTTGCCTCTTCAATTCTACATGTTCTGCAGGGTTCATCCTGTAGCGAGGAAGGTTCGGTAGAGTCGACCCTGGGATGAGGTCAATGGCATGCTGAATGTCCCTCGTAGGTGATAACTTGTTTGGTAAATCTTCAGGAAATACGTCACTGTATTCCTTTAGAACCGACGTTACCTCATGGGGTAACTCTGATGGAACCCCAGGTGTAATCTTTCTTGCCACAAAGGCATATACCATAGAATCCTCCTTAGTCTCTTTCTCGAACTCTCTCGCATTGATTATGTGAAGAGATTTAGGATTGGATTTCCTCACTTCCTTAGGCTCACTCGCCTTCTCATCTTTTTTCTTCTCTAGTGTACTTTCAGGTGGTATAGGATTAAGTTTGATCTTTTTACCGTTATGCATGAAGGTACATGCATTTGAACAGTCAAAGATCATGACGTCATTGTCGGATAGCCACGGCCTACCTAGGATAATATGTCCAAATCCATAGGTATCACATCACACCATAGGGACTCCTTGTATGACCCAAACTCGATAGGAACTAAGCATTGATGGGTGACAGGAAGAGATGTTTTATCAACCCAAGAAACTTTGTATGGGTCAGGATGAGGTGTGGATTTCAACTTCAGATGATCTAAGGTGTTAGTGGAAATCACATTCTGACAACTTCCACTGTCTACTATCACCTTATAATTTTTCTCTCCACACTTAGCAAGAGTATATAAGATAGTGTTTCGACGCCAATCAACACTACTCTTAGACTGAGATAGCACACGCCTAACTACTGCAAGCATTGCTTCTTCGCCTAATTTGTCTTCATCAGTAAGACCTCCTTCAGGGTGATATTCTTCTACTTCATAATCACCCTGGTCATTAACACCCTCGTGGGACTCGCCTACAACTAAGGTTTTTTCACGGTTCTTCGTAGGACACTGATTGGACATGTGACCGATATTCCCACATTTGTAGCATCTCACTTGGCTACCCCCACTAGGACCGGCACCAAGAACCCATTTGCCCTTGTCCTCCCTAGGCCTAGGCGGAACAGTCGTTTGCGCTCTAGGTTGACTACCAACGTTAGGTCTAGTTCCCTGGGAACCAAATCTAGCATTAGAGTCTCGGGGCTCAAAACGTCTAATGACAGGAGCTTTCAGGTATTGCTCTAGTTCCTGCACAACTTGATATGCTTCATCCAAGTTCGTTAAGGGCCGAGTTATAAGCTCGCGCTAAAGATTCGCTCGAAGACTCGTCTTGAAACGCGAGAGCGTTACTAGAGGGTCCTCATGGATATCACATTGCATCATAAATTCCTCAAATTTGGCGATGTAATCAGCGATGGACATTGACCCTTGGCGTAAAGGTTGCCACTGGTCAAGGAGCTTTTGTCGGCATGAGAGAGAGATATTTCTCATTCAACTTCCCTTTCATCTCATACCAATTTGTGATAGGGGCTCTACCAATTCTTTCTACCTTTTGCTCAGTGTTGGTCCAAAACAACTTAGCCTGGCCCACAAGTTTCATCTTTGCAAACCGCATTTGACGGTTTTTAAGCAGTGGTCCGTGTCAGCAACCCAGTCAATGAATGCCTTGGGATCCAGACGCCCATCAAAACTTGGGGCCTCCACTCACATTCTTCATCGTACGTTCATCTGGATCGTAATGGTCTTGATGATCATGTGTGGCTTGTGCCTCTCGCATAACACCACGACCGGTTCCACGATCTCTACCACTATTGTCTCCATGTGCGGGAGCACGTTCTTCAATGATCCCTCCCACTTGGGAGTGCGCATCATCCCTAACAGTGGGGTTCTCCCTTTGGGATGCCTCTAACCGCTCGACCTTAGTCATGGTGGTGGTGAGTTGGTTATCTAGGCGAGCGAACTCACGCTTTTGACTTGTTTCTAAAGCGATTATCTTTTGTATCAATTGAGCAAGTTGCTCAGATAACTGCTCGTTGTTCATGATGGGTTGAAGTCCGAAACCTCTACCTCTTCTCGTGGGCATACAAGTAAAACTCGAACCAAAGGCTACCCAACTTGACCACTATGGATATGCAACTCACAAGATGAATGCGATGAATGTAAACTATGATGAATTGACAATTAATGAATTAAAACAGAGAACTACTCAAATCTGGAAATTTTCCAAACTAGGAAACTTTCTAAATCTGGAACTTTCCTAAAACAGTTCTAAAAATCAAAACCCTAATTTGATAACTCGATCTAGACAAAATCATGCAAACCTATTCTTTGATACCAAATTTGATGTAGGATGCCCTAATTATGATGCATGTTCATGAACGCAATTAATTAAGTGGAAATAAAAGACAATGATGATAAAAAAATATAGCATTAATCATCATAACTAAGAGAATCACAAAAGAAACATGCAATGGAGTGGGCCATCATCACAACCATGAAGTTTGGAATTCAACTGTTGCTTAGGTTGGATCCGGCGAGGGATGGGACTTCCCGATCTTGCATGGTCATAATCCGATCAATCAATGAGGGTCTCTAATCCAGAAGATCAAAAGATTTCGGATTAGGGATTTTGAAATCTGAAAAGTTAGGGTCTAGGTTCAAATTCAGATTTGGGATTGAAAGTATGGAAGTAAATGAATTAAGAGGGATAGAATTACCTGGAAGAAGTTTAGAGGGGCATAAGAAGCAAATAGAAAGGTCAAGGAAGAAGAAACATCACCATGAGAGAGAGAGAGAGAGAGAGAGAGAGAGAGAGAAGGAGAGAAGCACCAAGTGGCTTTTCATTAATCAATAATCAAAGTTAAATTCGAGTTTAGGGCTTAGCCCTCTTAAATAAACATTAAAAGAAAGTAAAAAGACTAAATTACCCTCAATGTTTAAGTAAAAACAGAAAAGAAAAACAATCTGCGCAAAAGTTTGGGTGCCCGAAGACGTCCAAAAACGTCCATAGAGTTTCGGGCGCCAGATAGGCTAAGTTCGGGCGCCCGAAGACGGTGAAATCTGTCTAGCAAGTCTTCTTCTTCTTCCTCCTACACACGTGTCGTCCCAATGTGGGGCATTCTATGTGTCAACCCACATGTGTAAGGGCTTCAATGCTCTTCAATGAACGCCTAACCACAAGGAAGAGGCTTGTGGTGGGTGTTTTCTTCGTTGGTAAACTTGAAATGGTCTTGTGTCCGCATTAGTGTACTTTGACAGGAAGTAGGTTTTAACCTCAACCTGGCTGCACCCTCTTGTGCTACAAGCAATCATCAGGTTCCACCCTCCTGTGCTACAAACAATCATCAGGTTGCACCCTCATGTGCTACAAGCAATCATTTGAGTCACTTTTTGAAGATCAATGACCTTTTTTTTGTTAGTCATGCAACACACCCACCCTGTAAGTCACAGGATGCACCCACCGGTGAAATTAGTGTATCTCCTTAGCATTCGAACCTGAGACCTGCCGTTGAAATGCCTAGGCGTCTTCCAGCTGGGCTAGCAGGCGAGACACATGAAGATCAATGACTTGATTATTATGTATTTCCCTGTTAACAGTTGAGCTGATAATCCATATGCTAATTTTTCTGTGCGTTTATCCTTTGAATAGTTATTACTGTTTGTCTCCTTTTTCCCTGTTTTACTGACATCTTAATTTTTCTCAGTGGTCCAGTGTATGTTATGGTTCTGGAAAAGGCTAATGCTATTGCTGATTGGCGCATTTTGATTGGACCAACTGATGCAAAAAAAGCCAGATTATCACATCCTGGAAGGTTAGTCTTTCTTAATTGCAGCTACCGTCCATTATGCTTTGATATTCTTGATCTACTTTCTCTCTTTTTTTTTTCTTTTCCTGATCTTGAGGTTCCTTGGAATTTGGAAAATTGGGTCTTCTTACACCTGTGTGTGTAGTGTCAGCCCCCGCGCGCGTGCACACACACACACACACACACCACTAGTGCATGCGCATGTTGCGTGTGTATTCATATATGGCCACATCCACTAGTGTGTGTGGGTGCATGTGCGTCCACAAGTGCTTTGTGTGTCATGCTGTGTGTGTCATGTGCGCATATATAGCCACATCCACCTGTGCATGCATGCATATATAGAGCCACACACACTTCTGTGTGTGCATATACAGCCACGTCCACTAGTGCATGTGCATGTCTGCGTGCATCCACTAGTGTGCGTGTGTGTGTTGGGTGTGCATAGATAGCCACATGTGCGTGTATGCACATGTGCATTTGTGTGTGCATGCGCTCGTGTGCATGTATGCACATCTGCATTTGTGCGAGTGTGTGTTTTATTCAAATTTATTGAACATCTACATTTTTTCTTTCTTTATATTCCCCCCCCCCCCCCCCCCCCCCCCCACCAACTTCTCTACAGACTAGAAACATCACTTGAATCTCAATATGTGGTGGTGCTTGATAGTCCCGTGATGCCATGGTACAACAGTTGTATGCAGACCATGCTGAATACATATTGTAACTGGTAAATTTGAGGACATCCTGTCAATTTTGTGTCTGCTTTGAAGATATATGAATGTAGCCCTGGTGAGGAATTCAAACTAGAAGCAATAAGAAATCGAATGCAGGCCACTTTTCACGGACAAATCCATAGAAGCCACAATTTACCTCCAATCATTCCAAAATCATGACATGTATGAAATAACAATGTAGGAAAGGATAAATATCTGGAATCCATCCACACAAATCCAATAGCATATAGTACCAATATGGATCTGAATCCTATGGCAGGATATAATGGTTAAACTACCAAACCAAGCTCATTAATTCAATAATAATCATTGACACATGGCTATGTATGTAACATAGCTTTTACAAGTCTCCTACTAATAATAAAAGAAGCCTAACCAGAAGCCCATTGATGCAAGGTATGCGATGACCTAACTCTAAAAGTACGTGAGATCAATAAGTAGACATTCAAGCAAAGAATTCATATAACTATCTGCTATCAACTAAGAGATTAGACGAATTCAACAATGAGATGGTGAACATCCATCAGGATCATACCCCATAGTATAAACGCACGTAAACAAGTAAAAATGGGACATAGGGATATGAGGATATCCTTAAACCTAGCATAGGCCAGCACACGTTCAAGTCTGAATCAATTTCTCATGGCCAACAATCCCGTTTTTACTGATCATGCACAAAGGGGAAAATTCGAAGAAGAAAGAAAGAGGAAAGGGAAAAGATTCGATTTCGGGAATGGGAGGATAAAAGTTTTCCACAAAGAAAGAAGAATGATCTTACCTTCCACACACCTTGAAGATTAAAAGAAGAGAAAACAAGAAACTCCAGGTGGAATCCTCAACACCCTGGGGGGAATCCTGAAACCCTAACCTGTGCGAAGAAGAACTTCGAAGAAGACAATCTTTTTCTCATAAAAACTCAGCTAGGGCTGCCATGCCCCCCTTCTTGAATTTATAGAAAAAAAAAAGAATAAAATTACATGTGTCCTTGATTCCAAACGTGAAAATAAACTAAACTCTAATCCAAAAATAACATCTGAGCCGTCCATAGAATCCGAAAATATAACTTAAATAAATAAAACAAAGAAAACTGGAAACGGGCTACCAAAGTGAGCTCGGGGCGATCCAACGGTTGGATGGCCCGATCGGAAGAATCTAACGGTCCGATTGCCATCCAATCTTGGATCCATGGTTGATAAGCTCCAAATCAACAACCCGCACACATTTCCGACGAAAGAAGCCTCCATATGTGTATGTACGCATGTGGGGTCTTCGTGGTCCATCAATGCAACGGTCCGATTGGACCAGTGTCCATCCAGATCAGCTTATCTGCTCCAACACTCGATTTGCGCTGTCGCCTCCTTTGGTACATTCTAAAGGGTGCACCACTGATGTCCGCATCACCCATTGGATCTCAATTTTTTTTTTCTTTTGAGACACATTGGATCTAAAAAATATTTCCAAAACTATCTCAAATTGGTATGAAAGACCAACCAAATCAGGAAGGAGTTCAAATTCGATTCTGCTCTGTATATGTACTAGTTATGGGGCCTGTATATACATAACTGTTGCAGCTTTATACAAGCAGTATGATCTGTATGGAAGTCGAAATTAGAGAACACAGGTGGGATATACACTTACAAACAAGATCTGATTGGACTTTTGGCCCAACCACTAGGCATTTCTGGCCATATGATTAAACTTTGTAGGCCCCACTAATCAGTCGAACAGTCATGCATCAGATATCCATTCCCCTTTCAATTACTAGTCAACCCCAATACTAACTACATTAAACTTGGCTTATATTCCTAATTCTTTGCTAATTTGTTGTGTCCAACATAAAGAAAAGACGAAACTCACTCTGTTTTAACATTTCATTGTTACGAATACACATTAGGTTTCACCTTTTTCCTTTCGTGTGGTCAGAATCAGTTGCACGAAGTGCTGCTCCTGCTTTGAATTGTGTAAGATTTGTGCCTACTCCTGCTTGTGCTCTCTCTACATTTGAAAAAATGCCTCCCTGCTCCAGCACCCAAATCTGTTACCACTTCTCTTCACACTTTGTGCAACTTTAGGGAAGATTATCCTACTTCATAGTAATCGACTGAATTGTCTATGAATGCATGCTCTTTTAATGTCTTATTTGCCCATATTCGCATCTAACTCATAGAGATGGAAGGGCATTTGGAGTTTGATCCTCAAAATTATAAATGGTACTATGAGTCCTTTTAACCTGTATCCAAAAACTGTATGCCTTTGTGAGATTAGTTTCCTCATTTTCCTTCATTAAGGATTTCTGGTATTCATTTTTCAGCATCAGGGCCATGTGTGGGTCAGATTCAGAAAGGAATTGTGTTCATGGTTCTGATTCTTCTCAATCTGCTGCACGGGAGATTTCATTTTTCTTTGGAGAGATGTCACCTGGTCAGTTTCTTTTCTTGTTTATCTCATCACATATATTCAATGTTTCAGTCTATTCTTACTGTGCTATGATGATGAAACACTATAATGACAATATGATGTGCTATAAATACGTAACACTTTCAAAACCTGAGGGTTATATTCACTTGGCATCATTCAATTACATGGTAGTGTAGATGTAGCCTGTAATGAACGCGTCTGTTGTTGTTCATAATACTTGTGACAACATACAAATAGATTACTGTTGGCCTGATAGTCAACATACTTGAAGAATTAGTATCTTACACTAAAATAGATCAACTTCATTGGTACTTCTCTTCTGATCATTGTGATAAATAACACCAAGATTTTTGAAAATCTCATGATATTATCGTGGAATTTTGATTAAAGAATATTACCATGATAATACTGCCAAGATCTTGTGACTTTTATTAAATGAAAGAGATCCACCAGGGCAAAAAGACTATAGATGCAAGATGCGGGAGGGGAGCCAACATGTTAACTAATTGATTACGATAAATTGGATCGGATTTTGCAGTTTTTTCTTCTGTAGTACCTCAATGTGACATGAGTGTGAAAGAGGTTCACGCTCCACAAGGATCAAGATCAAATGAATGTTCATTCTCTGTTCAAGAAAACAAGATTGTTTAGATCCGATGGGATCAAATCTCATCAATATAGATTACTGTTGGCCTGATAGTCAACGTACTTGAATAATTAGTATCTTACACTAAAATAGATCAACTTCATTGGTACTTCTCTTCTGATCATTGTGATAAATGTTAGAGTCCCTTGATATAAATTGATACACCATCCTCTAACAGCTCGAGCTTTTAGATCAAGTGGTGATTTGACATGATATCAGAGTGGAAGGTCTTGTGTTCAAATCTTGGGACTCGGGAGTAGCAAATATGCCACCGGTAATATATTGATGCGGACACAAAAGCATTCAAGGTGTACCAACGAAGAAAGCGCCAACCACAAGTACCATCCTTGTGGATAGGCGACTATTGAGGAGCTGGAAACCCTCCACATGTGATCAGACACATAGAATAACCTACTCAGGGAAGACACATGTGAAGGAAGAAAGGAAAAAGAAGCCGAAGAAATTGAAGATTTCGGGCGGCCGACCATAGCAGAATTTTGTCTTCCGAGTGCCCGAACCTCTCTGGAGGTTTTCAGACGACTTCGGGCTGCAGCTCGGGCGCCCGACTAAGCGCCGAACTTTCCCGCACTTTTTTTACGCGTTTTTGCTTAGTTTTAGGGGTATTTTAGTACTTTCATGTCTTTATTTGCTTATTTAAGTGGGCTAAAGCCCTAAACTCGAATTAACTTTGATTATTGATTAATGAAAAGCCTCTTTGAGCTTCTCTCTCTCTCTCTCTTATGGTGATGTTTCTTCTTCCTTGATCCCTCTTTCTTCTACGTGCTTCTTGTGTCCCTCGTATCCTTCTTCCAGGTAATCCTATCTTTCCTAACCTATTTGTTTCGATAACCTCAATCCCCAAAATTTGATTTTGATCCTAAAACCCTAAGTTTTCAGATTTTCAAATCTCTAATCTAAAATCTCTTGATTTCCTAGATTAGAGATTCCTCTTAATTGATTGGGTTGTAACCATGCAAGATCGGGAGGTCCCATCCCTCACCGGATCCAACCATAGTGATAATTGAATCTCATACTTCATGGTTGTGATGAATGGCCCGTTCCATTGCATGTTTCCTTATGACTTTCTTAGTTCATGATGATTACTGCTTAGATTTTATATTGTTATTGTCTTTTAATTCCGCTGATTTAATTGTGTTCATGAGCATGCATCATAATTAGGGCATCCTACATCAAATTTGGTAATAGAGAATAGGCTTGTATGGTTTTGTCTAGATCGAGTTATCAAATTAGGGTTTAGATCTTTAGGTTTAATTTCGGAAAGTTCCAGATTTGGAAAGTTTTCAATTTTAGGAACTTTCCAATTTTAGAAAGTTTCCTAATTTGGAAAATTTCCAGATTTGAGTTGTTTCCTGTTTTAACTTAATTGTGTCAGTTCATATTAGTTTTGCATTCATCGCATTCATCTTGAAAGTCATAGCACCTAGTAGTCTAGTTGGTAGAGTTTGGTTCAAGTCTCCATTGTATGCCCACGAGAAGAGGTAGAGGTTTCGGACTTCAGCCTACCATGAATAACGAGCAGTTATCTGAGCAACTTGCTCAATTGATACAAAAGATAACCACCCTAGAAGCAGGTCAAAAGCGTGAGTTTGCCCGCCTTGAGAACCAAATCACCACTACCATGACTAAGGTCGAGCAACTAGAGGCGTCCCAAAAGGAAAACCCCGCTGTAGGGGATGATGCGCACTCCCAAGTGGGATGAATCATTGAAGAACGCGCTGCCACACGTGGAGGTATTGAGGATAGAGATCGTGGTAATGGTCGTGGTGTTGTGTAAGAGGCACGAGCCACATGTGATCATCAAGACCGCTATGATCCAGATGAGCGTGCGATGAAGAGTGTGAGAGTTGAGGCCCCGAGTTTTGATGAGCGTTTGGACCCCAAGGTATTCCTTGACTGGGTTGCTGACATGGACCACTACTTTGATTGGTATGGCATGTCAGAAAACCGTCAAATGCGGTTTGCTAGGATGGAGCTTGTGGGCTAAGCCAAGCTCTTTTGGACCAACACCGAGCGTAAGATAAAAAGAGTTGGTAGAGCCCCTATCATACATTGGTATGAGATGAAAGAGAAGTTGAAGGAGAAATACCTTCCTCTTTCATACCGTCAGAAGCTCCTTGACCAATGGCAATCCTTATGCCAAGGGTCAATGTCTGCTGTTGACTATATCGCTAAATTTGAAGAATATGTTATGCGATGTGATATCTAAGAAGACCCTCTAGTAACGCTCTCGCGTTTCAAGACGGGCCTTCGTGCGGATCTTCAGCGCGAGCTTATGACTCGGCCCTTAACGAACTTGGATGAAGCATATTAAGTCGTGCAGGAGTTAGAGCAATGCCTGAAGGCTCCTGTCGTTCGTCGTTTTGAGTGCCGAGACTCCAGTGCTAGATCTAGTTCCCAGGGGAGTAGACCTAATATTGGTAGTCAACCTAGGACACATGCGACTATTCCGCCTAGACCTAGGGAGGACAAGGGCAAAGGGGTTCTTGGTGCCAGTCCTGGTAACATGAGCCAAGTAAGGTGCTATGAGTGTGGCAATCTTGGCCACATGTCTAATCAGTGTCCTACGAAGAGCCGTGGGAAAGCCTTAGTTATAAGCAAGTCCCACGAGGGTGGAGATGACCAGGGTGATTATGAAGTTGAAGAGTATCACCCTGAAGGAGGACTTACTGATGTAGAAGAATTGGATGGAGAAGCAACGCTTGTAGTAGTCAGGCGTGTGCTAGCTCAGTCTAGAAGTAGTGCCGACTGTCGTCGAAGCACTATCTTCTACACTATTGCCAAGTGTGGTGAAAAGAATTGTAAGGTGATAGTGGATAGTGGAAGTTGTCAAAATGTGATTTCCACTGACACCTTAGATTGCTTAAAACTGAAACCCACACCTCATCCTGACCCATATAAAGTCTCTTGGGTTGATAAGACATCTCTTCCTGTCATCCATCAATGTCTAGTCCCCATCGAGTTTGGGTCATACAAGGAGTCCCTGTGGTGTGATGTCTTACCTATGAATGTGGGACATGTTATCCTAGGTAGACTGTGGCTATTCGATAATGATGTCACGATCTTTGGCCGTTCGAATGCGTGTACCTTCATGCATAACGGTAAAAAGATCAAACTTAACCCCATGGCACCTGAGAACATACTAGGGAAGAAGAAGGATGAGAAGGCAAGTGAGCCTAGAGGAGTGGGGAAATCCAAGCCTAAGTCTCTACATATAATCAATGCAAGAGAGTTTGAAAAAGAGGCTAAGGAGGATTCTATGGTGTATGCCCATGTGGCTAGAGAGATTACGCCTGAGGTTCCATCAGAGTTGTCCCGTGAGGTGACCTCGGTCCTGGAGGAATACAGTGATGTATTTTCTGAAGATTTATCGAATGAGTTGCCACCTATGAGGGATATACAGCATGTCATTGATCTTGTCCCAGGGTCTACTCTACCGAACCTTCCTCACTACATGATGAACCCTACAGATCATGCAGAGTTGAAGAAGCAAATTGATGAGCTTCTGCAAAAGGGTTTCATCCAAGAGAGTATGAGCCCGTGTGCCGTATCTGCATTGTTGACGCCAAAGAAAGACAGCACGTGGCGCATGTGTGTGGATAGTCGTGTCATAAACAAAATTACTGTCAAGCATAGGTTCCCTATATCTAGGCTTGATGATATGCTTGACATGATGGCCAGGTCCACTATATTCTCTAAGATAGATCTCAAGAGTGGATATCACTAGATCCTTATACGCCTAGGAGATGAGTGGAAAACTGCGTTTAAAACGAAAGATGGGCTGTATGAGTGGTCGGTCATGCCCTTCGGCTTGACTAACGCACCCAGTACTTTCATGCGGGTGATGACACAAGTTTTGAGACCGTTCATGGGAAAATTTCTAGTGGTGTACTTTGACGATATTTTTATTTATAGTACCACTAAGGAATCACACCTTGAACATTTAAATAAGGTCTATAGCGTCCTTAGGAAGGAAAAGTTGTACGCTAATCTTAAGAAACGTGCATTCATGTCTAGCCAAGTTGTGTTCTTAGGATTTATAGTGTCATCTAAAGGGATGCGCGCAGACCTTGAAAAGGTCAGGGCCATAGTTGAGTGGCCTGAACCGAGGAACATTCATGAGGTGCGAAGCTTTCACGGCTTAGCAACTTTTTATCGTCGGTTCATTAGAGGTTTTAGCATGATCATGGCTCCCATTACCGAGTGCATGAAAAATGGAGAGTTCGTGTGATCTAAAGCCGCAGTCAAGGCTTTCAAGGAAATTAAGGGCAAAATGGTAGAAGCTCCTGTCATGCGTCTACCTGACTTTTCTAAAGTCTTTGAAGTAGCGTGTGATGCGTCTGGTGTCGGTTTAGGTGGAGTGTTAAGTCAAGAAGGATACCCAGTGGCTTATTTCAGTGAGAAACTGAATGAGGCAAAACGAAAGTACTCCACTTGCGACAAAGAATTTTATGCGGTAGTGCAATCCCTGAGACATTGGCGACACTATCTCCTACCGCAGGAATTCGTTTTGTTTTCTGACCATGAGGCTTTGAGATATTTGCATTCTCAGAAGAAACTCAACCCAAGGCATGCTAAGTGGGTATCGTTTCTTCAGGATTACTCGTTTGTTCTGAAACACAAAGCCGGGGTTGAAAACAAACCAGCGGATGCCCTTAGTAGAAGAGTGGCGTTGCTCAACTCCTTGAGTGTAGAGGTAGTCGGATTTGAGCAACTGAAAGATGAATACCCCACATGTCCTGATTTTGGGGGTACCTACGCGTCGCTCTCTAGTGACTAGCGTATTATGGGTGAATATGTTCTTAAAGATGGCTTCTTTTTCAAGGGAGACAGACTTTGTATTCCCCTCATGTCCCTTCGTGAATTCCTCATCTGGGAGCTTCATTCAGGAGGGATAGCTGGCCATTTTGGTCGTGATAAGACCATTGCCCTTGTGGAAGATCGTTTCTATTGGCCAACTCTCAAGCGAGACGTAGCCAAAGTTTTAAGGCAGTGTCGTACATGTTAGCTGACAAAGCAAAGAAAGCAAAATACCGGGCTGTATACGCCATTGCCAGTGCCACATGCTCCGTGGCAGGACATTAGTATGGACTTCGTGCTTGGGCTTCCCAAGACAATCAAGAAGCACGATTCCATCTTTGTCGTTGTGGACCGTTTTTCTAAAATGGCGCATTTCCTCCCATGTTCGATAACGTCGGATGCGTCTCATGTTGCTCGTATCTTTTTTGATGGTGTGGTGCGTCTCCATAGGTTACCTAAAACCATAGTGTCTGATCGTGATGTCAGATTTACTAGTTATTTTTGGAAGACACTATGGTACATTATGGGAGCTCGTTTGCAATTCTCTATTGCTTACCACCCACAAACAGATGGTCAGACTGAAGTAGTAAACCGTAGTCTTGGAAATCTTCTACGCTGTCTAGTGGGTGAACATGTTAAGACTTGGGACCTAATTTTACCAACTGCTAAACTTGCTTATAATGGGTCAGTTAATAGATCTACAGGGTTGAGTCCTTTTGAAATTGTAAGTGGTTATAAACCTAGAATGCCCATAGATCTCTTACCTATGTCTGTTACTCAAAGGTCTTCTGAATTAGCCGATGCATTTGCACGCCATATTCATGATTTGCATACACATATTAGACAGCGGTTAAATAAGAGTAATGATGATTATAAAATTTCAGCTGATTCTCATCGTAGAGCACAAGAATTTCAGGAAGGAGACTACGTAATGGTGCGAATAAGGCCAGAGCGATTCTCTCAAGGATCCGCTAAAAAGTTACAAACGCGTAGTGCTGGACCATTCAAGATATTACAAAAGGTTGGGTCCAACGCGTATCGGATTGACCTTCCACTTGAAATGATCATTAATCCAACTTTTAATGTGGAAGATCTAGTCCGTTCTCATACCCCCATTGTCGATCCATCGTCCCTCTCATGGCCTTTTTCGGATTTTGCTACACAACCCCTTCTACCCCTTCCTCCACCCATTACCCATAAAGAAGAAATTGAGGAGATCTTGGATGACGAGATAGTATCTATGAGAGATGGAGGTTTCCAGAGGTATCTTGTCAAGTGGAAAAACAAACCATCGTCTGAATCTACGTGGCTATCAGGCGAAGCATTGCAGGGTATTGATCCGGATCTACTAGAGTGCTACAAAAGTTTCAACTTGTCGGAGTCGAGTTTCTCTCACCCGGGGGGAATTGATGCGGACACAAAAGCATTCAAGGCGTACCAACGAAGAAAGCGTCAACCACAAGTACTATCCTTGTGGATAGGCGACTATTGAGGAGCTGAAGACCCTCCACATGTGATCGGACATATAGAATACCTCACTCAGGGAAGACACATGTGAAGGAAGAAAGGAGAAAGAAGCTGAAGAAACTGAAGATTTCGGGCGCCCGAACCTCTTTGGAGGTTTTCGGACGACTTTGGGCTGCAGCTCGGGCGCTCGACTGAGCGCCGAACTTTCTTACACTTTTGTTAGTTACGCGTTTTTACTTAGTTTTAGGGGTATTTTAGTACTTTCATTTCTTTATTTGCTTATTTAAGTGGGCTAAAGTCCTAAACTCGAATTAACTTTGATTATTGATTAATGAAAAGCCTCTTTGAGCTTCTTTCTTCCTCTCTCTCTCTCTCTTATGGTGATGTTTCTTCTTCCTTGATCCCTCTTTCTTCTACGTGCTTCTTGTGTCCCTCCTATCCTTCTTCCAGGTAATCCTATCTTTCCTAACCTATTTGTTTCGATAATCTCAATCCCCAAAATCTGATTTTGATCCTAAAACCCTAAGTTTTCAAATTTTCAAATCCCTGATCCAAAATCTCTTGATTTCCTAGATTAGAGATTCCTCTTAATTGATTGGGTTGTAGCCATGCAAGATCGGGAGGTCCCATCTCTCGCCGGATCCAACTATAGTGATAATTGAATCTCATACTTCATGGTTGTGATGAATGACCCGTTCCATTGCATGTTTCCTTGTGACTTTCTTAGTTCATGATGATTACTGCTAGATTTTATATTGTTATTGTCTTTTAATTCCGTTGATTTAATTGTGTTCATGAGCATGCATCATAATTAAGGCATCCTATATCATATATACTCCCACGGGGGGCCGTTTATGGTGTGAGTTGTGAGTGTCCCTCCACCCTTGCCCAGTATGTTCCCATGCAGAGTTCCACCTCGTACGTGTGGGGGAGTGTTAAAGTCCCTTGATATACATTGATACACCATCGTCTAATAGCTCGAGCTTTTAGATCAAATGGTGATTTATCATGAAATTTTAATTAAAGAATATTACCATGATAATATTGTGAGATTTTCAAAATCTCGGCAGTTTTTAATTATTGTGATTTTAACGGGAAAATTATCTAGAAGTTAAAATAATTCAGTTTATATTTCTATATTTTTGTTTTATATTATTTTGTAGTTTATAATAAACATTATTAAAATTTAAATATTTGATTTCAGTGAGATTTCCTGTTAATATTGCAAGAAAAATGTCAAAATCTGAAAATCTCCTGAGAAATTCCTGGGCCAAGAAATTGCAGAGAACAGGATTTGTCACTATGCTTCCTATACCCATTTCAGTTCTCATTGTAACTTTTAAAGATCACAAGATCAGCTCGCATGGAAATATCTTGCTCGATCAGACTGCCAAATGTTCTGACCTCTTAGTAGCTGTTGTGTTTGGTAATATGCAGGAGAAAATGTTGCTGTACATGATGAACTTTAGAAGGTAAAAATAGCGAACACAACACACTGTATTGACTTGCATAAACCCATCTGTTTTTACAGTCACTAGATCACGCCACTCTGCCTGGCACAGTTGCACACATGCCTTGCCACCTTATTAACTGATTGCAACTATGAAATTGTAAGGAAATAGAAAGCTTGGGGTTTGCAACTTGCTGGGTTTGTTAGGCTGGTCTATATGATTTCTTTGTATTATCTCATTGGATTGTGTTGTAATCATAGACATTCTTTCATCTAGCATGTACATTTGTTGGTTGGTTGTTTCCACTTCTATCATTTGATGGGATAAACTCCAATTCATGTGAAGGTAACATAGGCTTAAACCTCACGTCTTCAAAATGGGAGGTGACAAACACTAGTTACATTTAAGGTGGTGAAGAGCGTGAAAAACAGCCTCTGTATATATGATGGTTGATGTTTTTGGGCACCCTTTTTCAAGACCCAAGCTGATTTTTGTCAACCTACGTAGGTTGATGTTAAAGCTGTCCTTCTGAGGTGAATTATGGCAAAAGCATTTGATGAGTTTGTTTGGATAGGAAAACTTCAAAATGTGGATATTGAAAACCTCCACAGAAAACTAAAAACATGTAAAACCAGGTAAAAGAGTCCACATTCTACTGTTTGTTTTGCTACTAATTTTTCCATGGAAATTGATTTGTTTTTCCTTTTCCATGGTTTGAATGGTAGTTCTTTTTAGTGTGGAAAGTGAAATAGAGCCTTTAACAGTTGGTGACCCCAATAAAGAGGAAATGAGCATGGACTAATTTTTTTCCCTCTTCTTTTTGGGAGAAATCATTTCGTTCAATTTTTGAGGAAAAGCGTAATAATGAAAATAGATTTTAATAGCTACTTTTTACCATACAAATAGCTGAAAATACCATAAACATCAAAATTGATTTCATGTCCATCCATTTCCAGCTTACCAAACAGTCCTTGGGGTTCGTTTGGATGCCTTAAGTTTTGTAAGTGGGAAGTGACTTACAGGTGGTTTTTGGGGGAGGAAATTCACCTGTAAGTCACTTGTCAGTCATTTACAGGCAAAACTGCCAGGAAATTTCATGGGGTTGGGGTTGAGAAGCCACTTCCTTGTAAGAGACTTTTAGCTGAAAGTCACAACTTAAAAAACTTACAGGCATCCAAACGACCCCTTAGTCTCATCTCAGTTAATTGGGGCTGGCTTTACTAATCCTGTTTTTCCAATCATTCCTTTTGAAGGTCGTATCCTCAGTCCTTTTAGGCCTCCTCTCATCCTCTTTTCAAGCCCTTCAGCCCTAATCAAGGTTTTGCCTCCTCATTGAACCTGTCTCTGGTCTTTGTTGTGCAGTGACCAAACCATCTATCTGCCCTATGCCATTTTTCTCTCACTGGGACTACTAAGCTGCTCGTGATGGTCTCATTCTATGGCAAGTTCTACATAGTAATTTAGTGGAACAGAATTTTTGTGAGAAAGCAGCTCACTGTGAGACGGCGCTGCTTGAGCTGTATGGGGATTGATTGAGATTGATTACGACGGAACTTAGAAGCTATCTCATGTTTTTGAGAGAGTACTCTGCCAGTTATAATGCTAAGGAATACTAGCACAGATGTCAAAATCCCTTTGCAAGGGAGTTTTGCGGATTCTTCAAGCAGTTCTACAATCAAAAGGGTATGTAGATTATTCTTCAAGCAGTTCTACAATCAAAAGGGTATGTAGATTAAACTGACTGTAGACTTGTAGGAACTTGTGTATGTCTAAAATAAGAATTAGAAAATTGGAAAAAAAAATTTGGGGTTTGGAGCAAGGCTCAAAGCCTATGCACATGGGCCTAGGCCTCAAAGATATATATATATATATATATATATATATATATATATATATATATATATATATATATTATTATTATTATTATTATTATTATTATTATTATTATTATTTTGTTCTTATTGACACAGTACTAATCCTTGGTCATATCAATTTCCAACTTGACACCCAAACGGCTCTAGGCCATTCCATGTGGGGAAATTATTGCAAAAGCTTCAATGGGGGCAAGGGCTTACCCAGACTTGGACTTGTTTATGGGCTTTTTATTTTCCAAATTCTGGATTACCTATACTGTGTAAAATGGAATTTCATTTTCCTCAATGATGCCGATGGTGTTGAGCCCTTTTTTTATGACTATTTTCTATTTCCATCTACATCCTAATTACTAGAAATACACATTAGATTGTAATTCACTTCAGTCATCTTTAACAATTATCTTCATAAATTTCCCACCCATTAGATTGGAAGCTCGCTCCCCCAAGCATTCATACCCTTTGTTCCCCAAACACCTCTGCATGATATTGCAAAACTCAGAATACCTATTCGAATGTGTCTACTATGTTTCTCTACGGCTCCTCATGTGAGCGAGTGAAATAGATGTCAAAGATCCAAGCCATTCATTTGGCAGTGCACACTCTGAATATGCAATGGATGGAAAACAATATCAATCCATTGATCAGGCACGTCAAACTTGGATGACAAAAATGGGCCATTAGAAAAAAGAAAAAAGGTCCAACAGTCCAAATTCAACTTGTATGGTTTGCTTGATGAATGTGCTACCGTCATCTTTGGTACATGGCATGTTCACAATGTGCATTACCTGATGAATAGCTTGGATTGTTGACACCTATTCCACCTCTTCACCTGCGGGCCTGACCCCAACCTAAATCCAATCCAACCCCATCCCAGGGTATCAAATACTCAACCCTAATGCATTTGGGTGATGTTGGGTAAACACTTGCAACTAATAAACTAACAAGTAAAATCAAACATTTAATAGTGAAATAACACCATAAACTAGTACTTATGACTATCAAAATAATAGAAGCAAAATAGTCTACAATCACCATTGGTATAACACCCACACCTTTGGGTCTTCAACACTGAGGTCCTGGTATCGGTTGGGGGTGGCTAACATTAAGTGTGACTAACATTTAAGTGGAGGTGGCTAGCATTAAGTGTGACTAATAGTGTGGGTATGTGTACTAACAGTGAGATGTGTGAACTAACCCAAAAAAATAAAAAAAATTCACCACTGGCATACAAATTGAATTAAAGAATATATTAAAAAGAAACTTGTCAGAGATGTCTTCAATCTGGATTATTTGATTGATGGTTTGTTTCCTATTTTGGTTTATTACTATATAAGTTGGTGTAATTGAGATTAGGATTTAATACTTAAGTTTTAAATGTGCGAGGAGGGTTTTTGGGAGAAGGAAAAGCTACTTTTTTTTTTTTTTTTTTTTTTCTTTCTTCGGGTTGATTTGTAAATTATTTTTCATATCGTGTACTTTCGTTTTCATAGTGATTTGCTGTGGTTTTTTCCCACAAGGGTTTTACCATGTAAAATTTATTTGTCTTTTGTAGTCGGATTTGCTTGGTACAATTTATTCTACTTTTGAGTTGCTTCTATGATCCTAACAAAACTTAGTATTATAAAATCAAAGAGACTATTCAGTTCTGAATATGAACACAACATGGTGGTTCTAATCATGAATCCTATTTTCCATATGGCTAGGTTGTTCTTAGTTTCAACCCAACTTAGGGTCCACATGGGCCCCACCTAATGGTGTAGAGTCCAATTGGTGTCTATGTAAACCCATGTGTACAAGTGGTGGTACATGTCGCTCATATCATGATGGGCTTTGCGTGGTGGACCTTCAAGTTGTCCTATAAATTCACTTGGGGCACGCCCCAAAAGAAGAAAAGAAAAGAAAAAGATATAGTCAAACCCTAGGAAGGCTAACTCAAGCCGTATTTGTGTAGGGTGTGTAGATCATTTTTAGGGCTGGCATGTTTTGCCAAGTTGTAATCTTTCCATTTAAGGAAAATACATTTGCCAAGGACAGCGGATTTCCAGGCTCCACCAAACCCGAAGCTGTGGAAATTCACAAGGCTTCTTTGTTTATCATCTTTGGTTGCAGTGCGTTAGACCCTCCACTCCCTTTAATCCCTCTTCTGCATCTCGATGAGGAATTTTGGTGGGATGTATCACTTCTAGGATGCCGACTGCCTGGTGACCGGATATCCCCAGTGGCTGTGGGCCCCTCACCGTGATCTATGTGCATCGTCTACACCGTCCGTCCTTTTTGCTAGATCATTTCCAAATCTCCAAGTGGACCACACCACAGGATCTCCCACAGTTGAAACTTTCCCAGGGCCCACCATGATGATTATATGCCATCCGACCTTTTCATAAGGTCACACAGACCTAGATGAAGGAATAACATAAATATCAGCTTGAGCCAAAACATCTGTAGCCCTCAAGAAGTTTTCAACGGTAGGCAATCAATCCTGCTTTCATGTGGTGTTGTCCATTTGAGGTTTCAATCTGTTTCATTTTTTGGCTCATGCCCTAAAATGAGCTGGTGAAACGGATGGACGGTGTGGATATAGCCATCCAATTAACACAAGGGGCATTAATTTCATCCAAGTTGCGGGTCCCATTGAATGATTAGGCAATGCTAGCCATCCAATTAACACCCAGCAATCCTAGAGAGTTAAAGTATAATAGTGAGTGATCCAATTTCGAAGGGAAAGAAAATCAGATTCTTAATATTATCTTCTCATTGCAAATTCTTTGCTTATGAACCATACATATTAAGGTGGGCGGTTTGGATGGTCTGGATTACCAGTTGAAGAGTCAGTACCATTTTGTAAATGGTGCAAAACTAACATAAGAGTCTAACGCAACCTTAGGGGATGACGACTACGATTATAAAAAAAATATCTAGCGGACCACATGGGAAAGCCGATCCTCTCTTGCCACATGACTTATTATTACAGGAATTATAAGATTCTTGAGCCGAGAGCTTCTTCTTCTTCTTCTTTTTTTTTGGGTAGAAGTGGGGCCCATGACCACGTGATCCAGACCGTTGGTCTGATAGGTCCTGATGTCCAAGGTCGAAACCCCCCAGATTAGAAGATTGTGGGCGCCCTGGGATGAAAAGTAAATTGAAATGTGAGACGATACAACAAGCTGGCGCCCTACTCATGGCTCAGGTGGACCAGTGTCCTAAATTGAGCTGGAAAAACTGATCGATGGCGTTAATTTACATTCTGTTGCTATTTTCAAAATAGTTTTCAAGGCCTAAGGTCCACACTCAGCTCCATCCATGATTTAAGTGGACCACACAATAGTCAAAATTATAAAGGGCAACATTCATCTCACCTAAATTTTGGTGATGCAACTAATGGTTGGTGTGGATTTCATATGATCATCACGATAAGCCCTGTAAAAATTAAGGATGGATGCCTCTCTGTCACCCGTTTCCTTTGGGCCAGTCCTATGTTTTGGCTCTGGGCTAACATGGTATTACACATCTAACAGTCAAAGTGGATCTCATGTACACATCACGGTGGCCCGGTAAAAACTTAAGGGTGGCATATCCTTTTCGAAATGTATCAGTGGAACATAGCCATTGATTTTTGATGGGATCCGCTGTGATGTGTATGAAATCCACCCCAACCATTAGATGTATAATCCCAAATTAGTTACATGGCCAAAAAATAAGGCTGACTTGTAATTCAGGTGGGCCACATCAAAGGTATTGAAACATCCGGTCACCACCATAGTTTAAAAACTCCAAAAAAAAAAAAAAAAAAAAAAAAAAAAAAAAAAAAAAAACCCTTACACTCAGACTCGCCCTAGTCGACTCGGCTCCGTTAGATTTTACCAGGACTCATAAGAAAAATGATTGGGCCGACACATGCGAGTTTCTCACGCGTGTACTTATTTCGGAGTATGCGCGTATGGGGAAGCTGGATGAATTTGCAGCCATTCAAAATTCACGCCGTCATTGTAGAGCCGTACACATCCACACGCGGGCACACACGTGAAGAAATGAAACGCGTGCGTGATATCTGAGCTTTCGATGAGGTTGGAAATAATTCTCAGATCTTATGCCTAAAAAGTTAGACCAGGTGGGCCACAATGCACAAAGCAAAGGAACGGTTAATTTTCTTTTTAGCCATTTAATGTGTTTCGATGTGCTGTGCCCCACCCAAGGTGTGAAATGGCTTGATTTTCATGCGAGAAGGTCCAGACAGCGTGGCTCACCCGATGGAAAGCTGAGATATTACACGTGCGCCGCGTGTGGATGTGTGTACGCCTCTAATAGGCGTGTGGAATTAACAAGCCTGGTGGAAAATGAGAGCGGATTAACTGAGACCCCGGCGTCACCCAAGTCGGTGCGGCCTTTACCGTGGGACCCACCTTGATGTATCTATTATGTATCCACACCGTCCATACGTTTTTACAGATCATTTTAGGGAATTATCCCAAGAATGAAGCAGATCCAATTATCAGGTGGACCATCCCATAAGAAACAGTGGTGATCGACTGTCCTACCATTAAAAACTTCTTAGGGCCCGTATTAATGTTCCCGTAGTGTTTATTTACCCTCCAATCTGTTGATAAGGTCACATAAGCCTGGATGAAGGGAAAAAACAAATATCAGCTTTGATCCAAAACTTTTGTAGCCCATTAATGGTCAATCAACACTGTTTCCTATGGTATGGTCCACCTGATAATTGGATCTATTTCGTTTTTCGAGTAATGTCATAAACTGATCTGGAAAAATGGATGGACGGCGTGGATACATAATACATATGTCAAGGTGGGCCCCACTGTAAGGGCCGCACCCGACCCTAATCCGCTCTTGTGGAAAACGGAGACCGTGGCGTAAGGCAGGTTTTTGGAGTAGTGATCGCAGTCAACCCCGTCGACACACGTGATTGGACTATTTTCACGTGCCGGTTGTGGGGGCCATTACTGGTGAGCGTGCAACTGATTTTATAATAATAATGGTAGAGAGAGATAGAGAGAGCATGGGGATTTGGAAAGGGCAGAAAGGCGTCGGTTCGCCAATGGCTGGATCAAAAGGTATGGATTTGTACGGAGGGCTGGGGCTTCGAGCGGACGATGGGATTCGTCCCACTTATTCTTGTTAGATCGGCTTGGCTCGGCTGCGATTCAGCCGCGGCCCTGACCTGACCGCGGGCAGGATTTATCTTGGAACCGGGCTAGGTTATTTTGGCTTACGGAGAGCCACGTTGGAGGAGCTTTCATAAGATCCAATCCGTCCATCAGGTATGCTGACTCATGTTCGCTATTGAAATAAAAAATGATGATGATCCGACTCTCAGATAGGCCACACCAAGGGAAAAAGTTGAGATGGGATGCCTACCCTGGCGTTTATATGCCATCCAATCCGTTCATCTGATATGCCTCATTAGGACAAAATAAAAAAAAAAAAAGAAAAAGAAAAAAGAAAAAATTATCCTCACAGTATTCCAAAACTTAGGTGGCACCTTTGGATTAAGAATCGCCTTTGAGCTTTGATTTTAGTGTAATTATGATTTTGATTCCAATGCGTTGCAAACACAAGCTCGGGAACAAGCCCTTATGTGGGTTTTTTTTTTTTTTTTTGAATGGGTTAGCTCACAACTTCACGCACCCGATTGTTAGTACACTCCCCCCACCCCAATCGTCATGCAACAAACCCACCCAGCCAGTCATGCGTTGGCAGCGTAGATATTTCACCAGTGATGAGTTTCAAAATTGAGACCCTTTGTTGATACATACGCTACTATCCATCGCCTATGCCCCACGTGTAGAAAGCACCCACATGCCCCACCGCACTACATGTATCATCATCTATTTTCAATCACTCAATACATGTCACAAGCGACAACATCCTACATGTCCAATGTACTTATGTGCACGTGTGCCATGGTCTACTTTCAAGTCTCCACATGCCTCAAATATGGGGCAGATCCATGTGGTGCGTTGGACCCCTGATGGTGGGACTCACTGTAATGTATTGCCTTAAATCCACTCTGTCCAACTATTTTGATAGCTCATTTTAGGACAATCCCAAAAATGAAGCAGACCCAAGTCTTACGTGGACCACACCACAGGAAATAGCCGTGATTAAATCCCCACCATTAAAAACTTTATGAATCCCACCAGAATGTTTATTTGCCATCTAACCTAAGGTTTAAAAAAGAAAAAGAAAAAAAAAAGACCTAGATGAAGAGACTATTTAAATATTATCTTGATCCAAATCTTTTATGGCCCTCAAGAAGCTTTTAATGATCAATTACCACTGTTTCCTTTATTATGGTTCATATTAGATTTGGATATGCTTCAGTTTTTGGACCATGCCCTAAAATGAGCTTTCAATGCGGATAGATGGCATGGATGTAGTCATATACATCATGGTGGGCCCTACTGTGGGGTCCCACCCATCTCGATTGATCCGGGGATCCACCAAAGCCGCTCCCTCAAATATGCCATTGTGTTACTTGTATCACATAAGCCACCATGAAACTTTAAGCACTCACATGTGGGTAATATTATAAAAGTCATTACATTAAATGACAAAAATACAAACGACCCCAATATATGCTACCATCACTTTCGCCGTCCATATCCATCAATTAAATGTGTCCAAGAATCAACAATGGAGATCATTTTGCAGCATAATTATTGGATCACATGCCATTTAAAAAAGCTTCAATAGGATGAACGGTCCCGATAATCCGAGCTTTTTTTACATGTGGGTCCAATGGGACGCACGTAACAGAAACATTAATGTTCCGAGGGGTTTTTACCTCAATATCCATGAGGTGTGGCTATTTTAACTAAAGGTTCAATTTCTCGTTTAGCTCATCTTTTTTAACTTTTTGATGAGAAATTGAAAATTTATGGTCGAGAATGCCCCTCTGGCCACCATGTGCTCAAGTAGGGCTCTCAATGGAGTGGGTCAGATCCGAGATTCGATTTGCTCCGAATCTATATAATGCGAATTTGGATTTTAAAATAGGTCTGATTAGTTAAATGGACCGGATTTGGATCTTAAAATAGGTTCGATTAGTTAAATGGATTGGATTTGGATCTTAAAATAGGTCCGATTACTTAAAATGGACCGGATTTGGATTCACATGAACATATTTGAGTACGATCCAAATCCGATTAAGATCCGACTCATCATCACCTTACTGTATATGTTATATTCATGCTGGCCATCTGTTTTAGGTATGTATTTGAAACCAAAAAAAAATTTGAAACAAAAAAAAAAAAAATTGAAAAAAAAAAAATCACACATTTTAGGTATGTATGATGACTTAAACTCACAAAAGTAAAAATAAAATGACTTAAAAGAAATCTAAAAATTGACTCAATTTGTAGATTCATTGGCATACTCCTCACCCCTCATCCTAAAATTTACATTGTCCACAATGTAAATGATAAAGCATGTAATGCAAAATAAAGGAACAAAGTAAAAACAAAGTGAAAGGGATGAGTATCACCTGAAAATGAAAAACCATTTGCAAAACACTAACAAAACAAAAGTAAAAAAAATAAAATAAAATAGAATTAAAATGCACCAGCGAAAGAAAACTAGCCCTAGTCCTAAACTAGCCTAAAATTATTCTTCTATGAAATTGTTTGCGGTCAATCAGAGTAATTTGGCTCATGGAGAGTGATGGACTCCTCTCCCAAATAAAAGTTTTCCACATATGGCTTTAATCTTTGGCCATTCACTTTGCATATGTTGCCATTACGTGGATTTTCAATTTCAATGGCCCTATGAGAATGAACATTTTTCACTATGAATGGGCCTGTCCATCTTGATCTCAACTTACCCGAAAAAAATTGGAGCATAGAATTATAAAGTATGACCTTTTGCTGAGGTTCAAAGGTCTTCCTCAGAATGTTTTTATCATGAAATGCCTTAGTCATTTCCTTATAAATTCTAGAGTTTTAATAGGAGTTTCTTCTCAGCTCCTCTAACTCATTTAACTCTAATTTCCTTTGCCCACTTGCTTAGTCCACATCAAAGTTGATTTGTTTTACTGCCCAATATGCCTTATGCTCTAATTCAACGGGCAAGTGGCATGCCTTTCCATACACTAATCTGTACGGGGACATTCCAATCGGGGTCTTATAAGCAGTCCTATAAGCTCAGAGAGCGTCAGATAGCCAAAGAGACCAATCCTTCCTATTCGGTCTTATAGTCTTTTCCAAAATTCGCTTAATCTTCCGATTCGAGATTTCGGCCTGTCTACTTGTTTGTGGATGGTATGGGGTACTCACTTTGTACTTTATGCCATATTTCTTCATCAAGGTTTCAAATGACTTATTATAAAAGTGAGACCCGCCATCACTAATGATGGCTTTTGGGGTTCCAAATCTAGAGAATATATTATCTTTAAAGAATCGTAGGACCACTTTGCTATCATTGGTCCTACATGAAACCACCTCAATCCACTTGGAGACATAATCCACACCGATTAATATGTAATGAAATCCAAAAGAAGGTGGGAATGGTCCCATAAAATCAATGCCCTAACAATCAAATATTTCCAATTGTAATATTGGGGTCAATGGCATCATGTTGCGCCGAGACACACTCCCCAATCTTTGACAACGGTCACAGGCAATACAGAAAGCATGGGTGTCTTTGAACATGGTGGGCCAATAGAAACCACACTGTAGAATTTTTGCAGTGGTTTTCTTAGTAGAAAAGTGGCCACCACATGCTTCTATGTGACAAAAGAAAATGACACTATGAACCTCATCTTTCGGAATACACCTGCGAATGATTTGGTCAGCCCCGTACTTATATAAGTACGTGTCATCCCAAAAGAAATTCCTTACCTCGATTTCGAACCTCTTTTTATCTTGTGCCTTCCAATGATGTGGCACTCTACCTGTCACAAGATAATTTACTATATCTGCATACCAAGGGAGGTGGGAGACTGCAAATAACTGTTCATCAAGGAATGTGTCATGGATATGTCTCCTCAATAGAATTATCTATGACCAATCGGGAAAGATGACCGGCCACTACGTTCTCTACTCCTTTCTTATCTTTAATTTCTAAATCAAATTTCTGGAGTAGGAGGATCCATCTCAAAAGTCTTGGCTTTGCATCTTTTTTAGATAATAAATATTTCAAAGCCGAGTGGTCGGTGAACACGATCACTTTGGATCCTAACAAATATGACCTAAACTTGTCCAAAGCGAATACTACTGCAAGCAACTCTTTTTCAATTGTTGAGTAGTTCACTTGGGCTGAGTTTAAGGTTTTACTTGCGTAGTGAATAACATAGGGCTGTTTATCTTTCCTTTGGCCTAAAACAGCCCCTATTGCAAAATCACTTGCATCACACATCAATTCAAAAGGAAGTGTCCAATCTGGTGGTCGCATAATGGGTGCAGTGGTAAGAGATGTTTTTAATTTATCAAATGCACTTACACAATCATTCGTCCACTCAAATGAGACATCCTTTTGAAGGAGGTTACTTAAGGGTCCAGCAATGGCGCTAAAATCCTTAATGAACCTCCTATAAAAGCCAGCTTGCCCAAGGAATAATCGCACGTCTCTAACTGATCTAGGGGTAGATAGATCGGCAATGATATCTACTTTTGAATGATCTACCTCAATTCCATTTTCAGAGATAACATGGCCTAAGACAATTCCCTTTTGGACCATGAAATGACATTTCTCCCAATTTAACACAAGGTGCTTCTCTTCGCACCTAGATAAGACTAGAGACAAGTTATTCAAACATTCTTCAAAACCATAATCAAATACAGAAAAATCGTCCATGAAAACCTCCAACAAATGCCCAACCATATCAGAGAAAATGCTTATCATACATCGTTGGAATGTGGCTGGGGCGTTGCACAGTCCAAATGACATTCGTTTGTAGGCAAACGTGCCAAATGGACATGTGAATGTAGTTTTCTCTTGATCTTCTAGGGCGATTTCTATCCGGTTGTACCCAGAATATCCATCCAGGAAGCAGTAGAAGGAATGACCTGCTACCCTCTCTAAGATCTGATCAACAAATGGTAGAGGGAAGTTGTCCTTCTTAGTGACCAAATTAAGCTTCCTGTAGTCAATGCATACACGTCAACCCGTGGTGACACGTGTTGGTATGAGTTCATTGTTGGAGTTTTGCACAACGGTTATTCCAGATTTCTTTGGAACCACTTGGGTTGGACTCATCCACTGGCTATCGGATATTGGGTAGATGATACCCACATCCAACAGCTTGATCACCTCATTCTTGACAACCTCCATCATATTTGGATTTAATCTTCTTTGAGGTTGTCTAATTGGTTTGGAATTCTCATCCAGGTGAATGCGGTGGGTGCATATAGAAGGGCTTATACCCTTTATATCAGATATAGTCCAACCTAGGGCCCCTTTATGATTCCTTAGAACATTCAACAACTTTATCTCTTGCTCCTTGTTTAGTAGAGAGGAGATCACCACTGGATATGTTTCATTTTGACCTAAATAAGCATACTTGAGCTCATTGGGCAATGGTTTTAGATCAAATTTAAGAGCATTGGTCAGTGACAGTAAAGGTCGCAAGTCCTCAGTGGTTTGGACTTCATAACGCGGCCTCCATTGGTATATACCAATGTCCTGAGTGGTGTTTCTATCAATGGTTTCACAAAATTTAGCAACAACATTTTCAAAATCAGATTTTCCAATTTTCCAACAACATCATCTAACTCCTTAGATAGGTTAGACTCATATTCCCCTTCATCTAGCAAGCAGTCCACAAAATTCAGCTCATGTATTTCATTTTCATCCACGAGCTGCTTGCATAGATTGAAAATATTCAATTCCAATGTCATGTTGCCAAATGATAGTTTCATCATTCCATTCCTACAATTAATAATAGCATTTGAGGTGGCTAGGAATGGCCAACCCAAAATAATGGGAACTTGAGTGCTAGAGTTCACACATGGCTCAGTGTCAAGCACAATAAAGTCCACGGGGAAATAAAACTTTTCAATTTGGACTAACACGTCCTCTACTATTCCCCTTGGTACCTTAATTGAGCGGTCGGCGAGTTGTAATGTGATTGTGGTTGGTTTTAACTCACTCAACCCCAATTGTTGGTAGACCGAAAATGTCACTAGATTGACACTTGCACCCAAATCTAGTAGTGCATGCTCAACCCGAAAATTCCCAATTATGCAAGGGATTGTGGGGCTTCCCGGATCCTTATATTTGGGTATGGCCTTGTGTTGAATTATTGCACTCACTTTCTTAGTGAGGAAGGCCTTCTTATGCACATTTAATTTACGTTTCACAGTGCACATGTCTTTCAAATACTTGACATACGATGGAATTTGTTTGATCGCATCCAAGAGAGGAATGTTCACTGTCACCTTTTGGAGAACATTCAAAACATCCTGATACTTCATAGGAATGGTTGGGTTTCGAAGCCTAGATGGGAAGGGGACTGGAGGCTCATATGACTTAGTCTTTTCCTCTTGTTGCGGCGCATGAACACTAGCCGGTTCACTATTATCTTGAGAAGTGGGCTCATCATCTGGTATTTCTACCGGTTGTGGAATATTATTTTCAATGATTTTGCCATTTCTCAAGGTGATAATGGACTTGGCCTGTTCATGGTAGGACTCAGATGAACTTGATTCTCCTACAAAGTGCACACTTCTAGGATTAGGCACTGGTTGAGAGGGAAGAGTGCCTTTCTCCCTCGCGTTGAGTTGAGTCTCAATTTTAGCCATCGCCGACTTAAGTTCTTGGTTCGCTTGGAACAAAGACTGATTCATTTGAGCCTGTGTATTCATGAATGCATTCAATGCATCCTCCACAGATGATCTTTTTTGTGGGGGCACGTATGGTGTATTGTTGTGTGCCCCAAAGAAATTGTTTTGTGGAGGCCCTTGGAGTGCATTGGGCGCATTAATTTGTGGTCCATTTCGCCAGCTGAAGTTAGGGTGATTCCTCCAGTTAGGGTTAGATGAATTCCCTAGAGGTGGAGCAGGTGGCCTTTGGTAGTTATTGACTACATTTGCTTGGTTAGTGACCATGTCTTGAAAAGCAGAAATTGTTGGACTTCCTTGTGGGTCATGGTCACTTCCCCCACAAATGCTGCAAAAGCTACTAGAGGGCCCACTTGATTTAATCATATTCACTCTACCAATTTTCATAGCCTCGATCTTTCTTGACAAGCTAGCCACCCTGGCTTGCAAACCCTCTTCTGGGTTGATCAAATACATCCCCCCTCTTTCTTTTTGGACGGGTTTGACAATTTCAACTTTTTGGGAAGTACCTCATGATTGGGTACTTTCTGCCAATTAATCTAGGAAGTCCCAAGCCTCTTCAGGCTCGGTGTCAAGAAAACGACCTCCACACATCATTTCTATGAACTGACGTATGTCATAATTGACACCATTATAAAAAAAACTAAGCACTCGCCAGATCTCATAGCCATGGTGTGCAGGTTACGAGTAATTCTTTGAATCTTTCCCAAGACTGGAAAAATATTTCATTCTCTTTTTGGGAGAATGTTATAATGTTCCGTCTGAGTGTATTCGTTTTGTGCGTGGGAAAGAATTTCTTTAAGAATTCTCGACTCATGGTCTGCCAAGAATCAATGGTCCTAGGCCTCAATGAATGAAGCCATGCCTTGGCCCGGTCCTTGAGAAAGAACGAAAAAATTTTGAGGCGGATATGATCAACATTAACATTATTAACTTGCAGCGTTGCCACCACCTCCTCAAATTCTTTGAGGTGGAGGTATGGGCTTTCAGATTCAAGCCCATGGAACTTGGGTAGAAGTTGAATAATACCTGGCTTAAAATCTATATTTCCAGCGTTAGCTGGAAGTACGATGCATGACGGTGTGGTTGTGCGAGCTGGTTGCAAATAGTCACGCAAGGTCCTATGGCCTGCTGGTCTATTTACAATGTCATTTTCATCCTCATAAAGAGGATTCTCCCTACCATTTAAATTGGTTGGATTTGGAATTGGATTTTCAATTGGATTGTTCTCTCGATTTTCACCATCTGCCATGTTGTCCAAAATATTTTGTGTTCCTTTTCTAGATGAATGTGAAAGGCCTGTGACTAGTCCACCTGAGGTTGTAAGTCGATTGTGTTGGTCTCGAGTCCAATGGGACATAAACTAGCCACACCACTCAATCACTAGGATTAAACAACTACACAATGTTCAAGTATGCCCAATTAACTCAAAATGAAAAATATCCAAAAACTACACTAATCAATCAATTTACACCATAAGACTTGAGCCAATTTTTTTTTTTTTAGGTCACAGGATAACCGTATCACTTGGATGCACCAAGCAGGGCAACCTTATGTCACAATCTTCTGGGGTGTTTCAAAGATTGAAAAAGAAATAATAATAATAATAAACTAAATAATCAAACCAAAATTATAAGGCAAAGGCGGCTCAGCCTACCATTTAATGTCTACAACCAAATAATACCAAAAATAAAAGAAATACTCTACTGCAATGATTCTCAACTACTTAAGGGAAACCGGATCTCAGAGGCGGCTCAGTCGACCATGGAGAAATCTCTTGAATCACTTAATTGGAAGAGAAAACAATAAAGAAATGAAATAAAAAGAATAGATAGAAGAGTTGAGGAAGAAAATTACCAGATTAGCTGACTTGTACAAACTTTCAATACCATCTCGATAACGGCGCCAAAAAATTTATTTGATTTCCTCTAAGTGCAGAGGTTCAATTGTAATATTCCCGTGAGTACATGGTCGATCCCACGAAGACAGTCTACTGAGAAAGCTTCTTACAGATCAACTAAACAGGTAATGAAAATAGATATCAAAGGATCTATCCCAAATAGATTAAGGATTTGGATTGATATGGAAAAATCAAACCAAAGCATCGAAGTTCCACACATGAATTTAACAAACCATCTATCATGACTGATAATGATAACTCAACTAGATCAGAGCACTATGGTCTGTCTAGTCAGAATATTTAACAATTAAAGCATGTAAAAATGAGTAGAAAACTGTCAAAGATTAGAAATATCAAGTTCTACATCATTTACTTATGAGCTCCAGGGATTGTAAGGATTTGAGATCCATGAGATCACAAATCAAACAATGTGGAAGGTCAAAAGCCTCTCCCATCTAGAAAATCTTGTATTAGCTAGATCTAATCATCCACCATACGGTTCTCACATGATGGATCAAAGATTTTCCTAATACATGATAACATGTATCAATATTAAGATCCCATTATGAAATCATTAAGGAATCATCATGATGGATAATCTATTGAATCCATGTGCTTCCCTTCTAGCTCTGGCTAGAAGAGAATTAGAAGCACATGTTTAAAAATGAAAATAGACAAGAAAAGAATAAATAAAAGATGAGAAGAATTACAATAATAAAAAAACTTGAATTAATCTAAAGAACTTACACCTTAATGAACTTGCATGAATAAAGAATCAAGTAAAAAAAAAAATATCTCTCTCTCTGGAAACTCATAGGAAAGAAATCTAAAAGAAAATGAAAAAATGGGAATCTCATTTGTGGAATTCGGCTCCCCTTTATAGACTTGCACCGTCTCGAAATTCACAATTTAACTGCCCCAGGGTTATTTTTGCAATTTCTGCATATTGCTTTTCCAGCCCTGCAGTAATGGATTTGGACTTTTCAGGACATTTTCTGCACCATTCAAGCATCGTATCATCATCTCTTGGACTCTAAATCACCCTTTTAGCTCGAATTCATACTATTAAACATGAAAACACATATAATTAGATCACTTTAGTCACATAATTCATGTAAATGCAAGATGAATGTGGGGTTAAACATGCAAAATTTGTCACTCAACACCATCTGTTTTTGTAGATTAATTTACGCCATGTCTCAAAATTGAGACATGCCACTCTCAGGCAGACCATACCACATTAAATAGTGGGATTTGCATAATTTTTCTACTAAATTAAATATATCATATTATAAATTTTATATTATATATTTTTTAAAATTTGTAATGGGGGTGGATGCAGACCTAGATCCCACCCGAATCCGATAATTATATGGATTTTGGATCAGAAATGGCTCTAACAATTTATAAATGGATCGAATATGGATATCACCTTTTGGATCCAAGTTGGATCCGAATCCGATCCGAGTCCATCTGCAAATATATGGACATGGAGCTGGATCCAGCTGGCTCCGATCCAGATCCGATCCATTGAGAGCCCTATGCTCAGGGGATCCTAAGTAGGGCTATAAATGGGTCAGCAGACCCAATGGGGTATCTAGACCCAACTCATTTAGACCCGACCCATTTGTTAAATGGTACGGGTCTGGGTCCAACAATAGACCCATTTGCTAAACGGGTCTGGGTAAGTTTCCTTTATATTTGGCTCCACCCGACCCAACCCGAACCCATTTAGTAAGTGGGCGGGTTTGGTCTATGTTTCAATGGGCCCGTCCAGCCTAGACCCGTCTAGACCCAATTTTAAGCTTTATAAAAATGCTTGCATGCTAGATCCAGACACGAACTCATTAGACCCAATCCATTTATAAATGGGTCTGATGGGTTGACTCGGACCTGACCGAGACTCGCCCATTTAGTAAAAGGGTCTGGTTTTAAAATTTGGACACAACTCATTTACTAAATGGGCGGGCCTGGTTTTGGCTAAACCCGCCTTGAACTCGACCATTTACAGCCCTAATCCTAAGTGATCGGGGGCAGGATTTTTAATTTCTCGTAAAAAGGCCAAAAAAAAAAAAAAAAAAAAAGCCTTGCCTAAAATATGACTTTTTAAAAAAATAGCCACACCTCATTACTATTGCAGTAAAAATCACATGCCTCGCATGCTTCAATGGGCGCGGATGGACCCTGCCAGGACTGACCTTGCCACTGGTCAGTGCTCTGTGGGCCCACTATGATGTTTGTATTCTATCCACGCCGTCCATCCATTTTTCCAACTCATTCTACGGCAAGATTCCGAACGAGGCAGATCCAAATCTCAAGGGGACCACACCACATGAAAAAAGTGGTGATTGAACGCCCACCACTAAAATTTCCTAGGGTCCACTGTAATGTTTATTTTCCATCCAAACCGTTGATTAGGTCACACAGGCATGGATGTTGATTAGATCACACACACATGGATGAAGGGAAAACATAAACATCAGCTTGATCCAAAACTTCTGTCACCCTCAAGAAGTTTTCAGTGGATACGCCATTATCCCAGTGGTGTGGTCCACTTGAACTTTGGATATACTTCAATTTTCGGCTCAAGTCCTAAAATGATATTTAAAAACGGATGAACGGCGTGGATAAAACACATACATCACTGTGGCCCCCACAGAGTTCCGATCGGTCACCGTGTAATCCGCGTCCTGCTTCAATCTTTCTACGGAGTAAGCCGTATTCACAGGAATCGTATCTTTCATGTTAATCTTTCCGGTGACATTCCCCATTTTGTAATCTATTTCGAAAATCAGCGAATCACATACTCTTGTTTGAGAAAACCTACGGTAATAATGCAGCTGATCTCTAAATGGTGGCAACTCATAATCTGTACACGTGGCATATTAGTGTGGCAATCTAGGCCGTTCAAATGGTTTCATATATTGTGGATGGAACATTGGATGAAAATCTCAACGATTAATGATTCTCGTTGATACCATCGAATGGAGCGTAAGAAATGAGGACCATCGTTCAAATACAGCAATCAAAATCAGACGGTTAAGATTTTTCGAATGGTGTCAATTTTGATCTCTGATATAATCCAGGCCCGATAGTGATTATTGTACATGTATGCCAGGTGAATGGTGGATGAGAGATCTGTGGAATTGGTGGTAAACTATCACTATAGTTTCCCGATGAGGGAAGCGGATTGCGTCCTGTGAGTGGTCCACCGTGATTTATTTATTTCATCTACTCCGTTAATCCATTTTGACAGATAATTTTATATCTTGAAAAAGCAAATGAACCATATAATAAGCTTAAGTTGACCACACCACAGGAAACAATGTGAATTGATCCTATACCGTTGAAAAATTCTTGGGGCCGTGGAAGTTTTGGATGAAGCTGATATTTGTTTTTTCCCTTCATCAATATATCTGTGATCTTGTGATGACAAATAAACATCACTGCAGGTCCTAGAAAGGTTTCAACGGTAGAAATCATTATACCCACTCTTTCTTGTGGTATGGTTCACCTGAGTTTTGGATATGCTTCAATTTTGGTTTCAACCGTTTAAATGATCTGAAAAATAGGATGGACAGTGTAGATAAACTACATACATTTACCGTGGGCCCAACTGAGTTTACTCAGTACGATAAGAGCGTCCTGAGTAAGTCAGGACGCAATCCGATTTCCCCGATGAGAGGAGTTGAACGCGAGTTATAGAGGTGAGGATCCAGTACGAATGGAGGCATGGTAAGTTCCGTAACTTTCATGTTATTTATATAGAAGTACAGGATATATATGGGATCTAAACCGTTCATTTTATAGATCTAATATTAATGGTTCATTTTTGAGAGAAAATTTATGATATCATATGAGTGGCGTGAAAATGGGGACAAAATGACAAGAACCAGAAAGTGCTTACGTCGAGTGAGATATGGTTCTTTTATTAGACGGTCAGGATGGTCCAATCAAAACAATTTTTCTCTAGTGGCCCATCAATGTATGGGCCTATCTGTTTCTTGGTTCTTTTTTCCATACACATGTGCAATATGTACGGAACATGAAATAGAGGTACGAAAATACCCAACTACCATCAAGCAGAGAAAATTTCATCTGCATGTACCGCAAGACGAGGAAATGAATACGGTGCATACAGAGAAATTGTAGGGCGGTTCGCGCGACTACAGGGAGAAGAGGCCATTCGCAGCTTTGGAGGTGGCACACGTGCAAGATCGGAATCAATCATTCGCAGCTCAGCTTGATTCATAATTCAAGTGGGCCACACTAAAGGAACAATGGAGGACGCTCATCATAGATTAATGCAGATGGGAATTCGTGGTAGGATTTGATTGGGCGACATGCTAGAGGAAAGAGGAGTATGTGTTTCCCTAACCGTGTGGGGCCCACCTTGATGAATGTGTTGTATATCCACACCGTCCAGCCATTTTCCCAGATCGTTTTAGGAAGTGATTCCAAAATTTAAGCAGAACCAAATCTCAAGTGGAACAAACCACTCAAAATAATGAACATTAAAAACTTTTGTGGCGACATTTTGTGGGCGACAAAAGTTTTGGATCAAGCTGATTTTTTTATTTTCCCTTCATCTCGGTCTGCTTGACCTTATCAATTGGTTGGATGGCAAACAAACATTAGGGTGTGCTTTAGGAAGTTTTTAATGGTGGCGTTCAATTACCATTATTTCCAATTTTGCTGTCCATTTGACGTTTGGATTTGCTTAAGACCAGTCTTAAAATAGGTTGGAAAAATGGATAGACGACATGCATATACGACACATAATTAAGGGGGCCCCACAAAAAGGTTAACACCCACTGTAGGTATAACTTAATCCCCTTCCCATTTAAGATGGGGACATGGTAAAGTTCATTCCAACTGAATAACTTCGAAAGCTGCTTTGGGTGGCTCCTACTTTGATAATGACACATTAGTCAATCAAATCCTACCACCCCATATGCCAAATATGTGTCCTCGCCTTTCATAGGAATTTCTTGCGATGGGAAGTTAGGTGTGGTTGCCAGGTAGTCACAGACATTCAAATGCGTCTCATGTTGTAGTTGTGACTTAGTTTTAGATAGATATGATATGGACTCGAAATAATTTTTTCAAAAGTCTTGGAGTCTCCTTTCATTGAGAGTGGCCTAGAATCTAGGGTTGGTTAGACCCATAAAATCACCTTGGGCTGGGGTCAAAGACTCCACAATTTATGATGACTCCAGGATAAAGTATGTGACTAGGGTTGGGGATTCTATGTAAGGAACTCATTGACGGTGATGAAATGATTTAGGTACTCTCAAGTGCTTGCACATGGTCCTTTCTTTACAAGATTTAGTTTTTTTTTTTTTTTTAAAAGAATAATGGAGGTTTTGGAAGGCTTTAATGACACACACGTCAACAAAACGAGATCAATGACTGTCTCTCTCATAGGATAACTGATCCGAATCCACGGATCTATTGAGAATCACCAACCGCTCTTTCTTGATTTCTCAAGGGGCATTCGAAGAATACGAGCAAACAGATTATAAACTCAAAGAGAACTGTATTAAAATAATGAATAATCCAAAAAATGAATCAAAGTAAGCTTAAATATGTTCTCAAACCCTAATCTACGCAATCAAGTATTCCTAATTGCAATAGGAAAGAAAAACCAACCAAAACGAAATAAATCGTTTAAAAAAAAAGAAAGTTTGTGTAAGAATTTGTGTGTTGGTCGACCGGTCGGCAGGGGACCCCGACGGATCATGGATGACTCCCATCTGTCCAACGTGTTTAGCTTCCCGTAGGGGAATTTCAGATCGGTCGCGTTCAGTTCAAAATAGTCCAAAGAGTTGGGCTATTTCCTAATGAATTTTCGACCGATCTGTGGACCTGTCGGTGAGAGTGGACGACCGATCATTAGGCATTGTTTTCCACCGGTTTGATGGGTTGTGGTTCATTCCTCTTGGCCTTCCTTTGATAATTTCTCTAGTCCATTTTCATCATGTAGAAGTCAACTACATCATCTACATCACTTATATTAATAAATTAGCCCGATTATTGATGATGTCCGAAATTGAATAGTGAGCCACCACAACCCCAAATCACTACTATGGAGACCACGATGCCTCAAACTAAGGCTTCTTTGGAAAAGATAGTAACAACAAAAAAAAGAACGGAAATGCAAATGTGATGTATGAAGGAAATAAGAATATATATATATATATAGATATTAATAACTAAATATATTATTATTCCACTTAAGTTATTATAATGTCTCCACTTAGGGTGACTTAAGGAGTCTTAACTACTTAGTAAAGTTAAATAACTATGATATGCTGATGATCAAAGAAAAAAAATTATCGTTTAAAGAAACTTAATTTCTAATGCACCAAGATTCAAAAACACTAGCAATGTGTGGAGCATATAATCAAGAATCCATCAAGTATGCATAGGGAACAAATTAGATGTTACCCTGGTAACACCTTAGTGGGTGTTACCCCTACCGTGTGGGGCCCATCGTAATGTATTTTCTATATATCTATGCCATCTATCTGTTTTCTCGTATCATTTTAGGACATGATCCAAAACCTTAAGAAGATCCAAATCTCAGGTGGACCATACCAGTAGAAACAGTGATTAATAACCATTAAAAACGTTTTGTGGGCTACAAAAGTTTTGGATCAACCTGATATTTATATTTTCCTTTCATCAAGACCTTATTGGCATTATCAAGAGCTTGGATTGCAAATAAACATTACCAAAACCTTGCCATGGGCTCTTTGGAATTTTTAATGGTGGGAAACTCAATTACACTGTTTCCAGTGGTATGGTCCACTTGAGATTTGGATCCGCATAATTTTTGGAACCTTATCCTAAAATGGGCTGTATAAACGGATGGACGGAGTGGATATACAAAATATCATCCATGGGGGCCATACGGTAGGGGTAACACCCACTAAGCTGTTCTCGAGGTAACACCTAATTCGCGCCCCTATGCATAAGGTGTATGAGGGGGGATATGCAAAGTATGAATATAAAGTAAAGTTGGATGACCAAATTGATGCTGATGCACTTGGACATGTGGGAGGAGGTAAGGAGAGTTAAGGCATTCCTCCTTGAGAAGATGACCATAGGTTTCAGATCTCGACCCTGCTCAATTGATCTTATATGGTTGAGAGGGCTCAAATGCTTGTATAGATTATGTTGAATGACTTGGATGAAGTAGTTGGCTTATACAGATGGCTTACATAAATACTCACTCTCTTTTATCTCTCTTTTTCTACTCTATACACTCTCACTTTCTTTAGGTAGAGAAAAGAGCATATTGCTTGCAAGTTGTTTCTCAACACCACGTTATTTTCTTACCACCTAGTTCTCATTGCTAGATTCTTGTTGAAATGAGAGGGTGAGCCTTTATTTATAGAGTTTGACTTTGGTAGTTTGGTGAATTATAGTAACTTAGAGGGAAAACATCGTCACATGGTATGGTGTTAATGGTTGGAGGACTCGTGGAATCATAGATTCACTTTGATAAATAGTAAAATAGATAATTTCACCATTTAAAGGATGAGATGACCCTTTTATCCTAAGGTGGCAATTTGATTACTGCCTACACGTGAGTTTCGCTTTATCGGGATGTTGATTATCCCATCACTGTTTATACTCCAAATTGCACACAAACTTATCAGCTTGGTTGGGCCGAGGGGTGTCAATGGGTTGGGTTAGGGCCGGTCCAAGCTCTGTCCAAGCCCGACCCGCCTCTTTCAACATATATTAAAACCCGGCCCGGACTCGTGACGAGCCACAATAGCTAAGCCCAAGCCCGGCCCAAAATACAAATGAGAGTCCAGCTTGTACCCAACCCGAGCCCGAGCCCGGCTTTTAACATAGAGGGAGATGGATTTTTAGGAAAAATTTGTATAAAATTTAAATTTTGAAAGGAGGAAAAATATTTTAATTTAAATTTTAAATTAAAATATATATATTCGGGTCGGGCGGGGTTTTCGGGCTACTGAACAACCTAGTCCAAGCCCGGCCCGTTTAAAAAACGGGCTTATACTTTAGGCCCGAACCGGACCCGCGAGCCTAATACTCTAGTTCAAGCACGGCCCAAGGCGGGCCAACCCGGTCCATTGACACCCCTAGTTGGTCCTGCAGGGCTTTATTTGGGTTTTGGGGTCCATAGATTGTCTAGGTATATTCGTTAAGGGTTTTCCAAATTCACAAGTCATGAATATATAGGTTTTAGGCATGATCGTCCACGCCTTCAGCGGTATGTCCAGGTGTACCCAGGCGCACCAAATGCACGGTTTGGATTCCACATAGAGATCACAGGTGGGCCCCACACAGTTCACAAATGATGACTCCCCTTTGTAGCCGGCGTAATTTAAGGGTGATCTCCTGATAAGTGGTCAGAAGCCCACACACGTGTGCTACTACTAGGCATGATTCGCCTAGCTAAGCTGGTTGTATTAGAGGGAGGCTGCCCGCTGCCCAAAGCTGATGGTGGGATTCAGCGGCCGGTCTGGTCGGTAAGGGACATGCCCACGGGAACGTGGTTGTGCTGTAACCTCTGGCCATGCTTGGTGGGCCCCACCTAAAATTGCTGCCCGCCCGGTCAGGTGATTGATTGGCCACCGTTTTTTGGCCAGGTGTTCCCAGCCATTCAATCAAAGAAACAAACTGACAAGACTGCCCATCCCATGGCTGAGAATTTCCATTTCAGGAATAGCTCTGCCATGATTAGTGTCCCACCCACCGAAAGATGACCACGTGGAGTCCCACTATAGATGGGACGTGGATTGCCTGCCACAGGGTGTCACAGGAACTTCCTGCTGACTAGGTGTGGCCCACCATGATGTTTATGACAAATACCCCACGATGATTAATCCATTCGGTCCGTCCATTTCATCCGTTTTGTTTGATCATGTTAAGACATGAACTCACAACCAGGTCCATAGCTCAAGTGACGGACTGTATAGCCCCGTTTCAACACTGGGTTCATGGCATCGATTCCAATAAGGGGGTGTTTGGGGCATGGTATTAGAAGGGGTTAGATGGGATGGAATTGCATTTGGTTCGGCACAAATTCCATGTAATGTTTGGGGAGGATGGGAGGCTTGGGATTAGGTGGGATGGAATTGCACTTGACCTTATGTGGAATTTCCGTAGGATTTCAAAATCCCACACATGTGGGCCCCACATTGACGCATGTGTTTTACCCATGTCGTCCATTCATATAAGTCCTTTATACATGACACTATGGTTATATACATGTTCAAGTGACGGACATCCATTGCAAATTTGGTCCATTGATTGCAATTCCATGGTCCACCAAACATGATTTTGCTTAATCCAATGGTTTTCCCACGGTAAGTATTTGATCCCAAACATAGGATTGGATATGAAAATACCGTGGGATTACTAGACATGTAATCATTGTGCAATAAATGATATTAATCCCACCTAATGCTAAACAGGCCAATGGGGGTGGCTAACATTGTGATGTGAACTCAACTTAAGTGGACCGTACAAAAGGAAATAGTAGGGATTGAATGTCCACTGTTGGATCAGGTTAGCATTTTTGTGTTTTCGGTTCATCCCAAGTAAGATTGACCTTATGAACAATATGGATAGCATATAAACATCACAATCAACCCACACAGGTTTCAACGGTGGGCATTCTCTACCTATCATTTCACTGAGCCTACTTGAGTTTTTTATTTACTTTATTTGGTTCATGTCCTACTATAATCAGGCAAAACTAATGGACAGAGTGGATTTCTCACAAACATCACAGTGGACCCCACCTACCTTCTTGACGTTGGAAGTTCTTTCCACCCTCTGTTGCAGTCAATCGCATCCCTCTTTATGGGAACTCATTTCAAGTTCACTGATTTGATGGGACACTCCGAATGCCAGATTAGACATTTTTTCCCGTGAAGTAGTTCAACGTCTCATAATGTTTTTTTTCCTTTTTTTGCCCGTGAGGCTGAAAAGTCTTCTAATGCCATGAAAGCATTTGAAATAATGTATAATATTTTCATTAATCAAGAAAAAAAATAATCTCATAATGATCTTGACCGTCCATTTTTAAGTTACTATAAGATGGTCGGGACTGTAAGATTTTTATTATTTTGGGGCCATAACCATCCACAGTGTAACTTTTTACTTTCACCATTCATGTTCTTATGGGTAATCATAAATGAATCTAATCTCGATTTTAGTCGCCCCCACTCCTTTCACATCTGATATTGCATTATGCACCGGAAAGTGCCACTTTAATGCATCAAATCCAACACAAGGGCCTATTAAAATCCACATAAGACCTATTTCCTCATAGACCCACATTTTAAAATTTCCTCTATGGTGGATTTATATTTTTGGACTTTGACCCATCCATAATCTAACAATGAATGGATATTGGGCTTAAGGTATTCAATAATGGTACAGTGGCTGTATAATGCGAGTCATTATTAGGGGTGTCGATGGGCCAGATTGGCCTGTTAGCCCACCTCAGGTTTGGCTTGGGCTAGAGTATAGGTCCCAAGGCTCGGTTTGAGCTTAAAAATTGAGCTCATTTCACAATTGAGCTGGGCTTGGACGTAGATGTTTGAGAGCCTGTAAGCCTAGACTGGCCTCTTATGAGTTTCATTTTTTTTCTTTCTATAAAGCAAGTAAATAATATTATCTTATTACTTATCTAAAGCAAAGCCTAGATACAACAGGTAGGGCGGACTCCTACAAAGAAAGGAAAAAAGAAAAAATAGTAACCAACACCCTTTTCGTGTGCTTCAAAAAATATTTATATACCATCTCTCTCTCATGCCTTCCTTGAGTTCCACTTTCCTTTTCTCCTTGTCCCACTCGACCACCATTTTGCAAAACTCTGCATCCCTTTATGTGTCTTGCTTGACCACCATTCTTCACAACACCCTCAAGTGTCTTGCTTGACCACCATTCTTCACAACACCCTCAAGTGCCTCTTCAACTTCATCCCCCCCCCCCCCCCCCCCCCCCCCCCCCCCCCCTCCCCCGAACCTCATCCTCATCCTCATCCTCATCCATAACTTCAGTGGCAACTTCTACTAGCAGTGGGAACATCAGATCCATTTGCTTTTCAAGGCCTTTGACGCCTAGGTTCCAGATCTAATCTTTTTTTTACAATTCCTCCTTTAGGAACACTAGATCCATTTACTCTTGGGCTCTGGTCAGGCCTTATATAAACATGTCTAGCTAGGCCCAAGCTAGACTATTTTGGCTCGTCATAGGCTCAAGTTGGGTTTGGACTTACATGGCACAATATGAGCTGAGTTTGGGCAGAGGTTGGCCCAGCCCTAATTGGGCTCATCCTCTGGTCAGACCTTTTAAGTGTCCAACCTAGGCTTGCCAATGAGTTGTGTTGAACTGTGTTCCTGTTGTGTCAAAAATGACGTCACCCAAACCTGACTCGTTAGTTGTCAAAATCTTGAAACCCAAATTCATTCGTAATTTAACGAGTAACCCGTAACCCAACCTGGTTAACCTGTTAAATCAATGGGTTGTGCTTTCGTGGGCAGAGAGATGGGAAAGGAGCTCAATTGGACATAGATTTTGGAGCATAGTCATGTGGGGCCGTGGGCAGAAAGATAGAAAAAACTTCCGAGTGAGAGAGAGAGAGAGAGAGAGAGAGAGAGAGAGAGAGAGAGAGAGAGTCTTATTGGTCGTCTTAGCTTGTTAGGGATTTCTCACCACACTAAAAATAATTACGAAAATACCCTCACTAACAGGTTAAACGTAGGGCTCTCAATGGATCGGATCAAATTCAAGATCCGATTCGCTCTGAATCCGTATAATGTGGATTTGGATCTTAAAATAGGTCAAATTATTTAAATGGATCAGATTTAAATCTTAAAATAGGTCCGATTACTTAAATGGACTGGATTTGGATTCACAAAAATATATTCGAGTTCAATCTGAATCTGATCCAGATCCAGATCCAGATCCGACTATTGTCACCTTATTGTATATGTTATATTCATGCTGGCCATCCATTTTCCAAATTAATTTAGGCCATGTCTCGAAATTGAGATATGCTACACTCAGGTTGACCATATCACAATAAATAATGGGATTTGTATCATTTTTCTACTAAATTAAATATATTATATTATATTTTTTTTAGATTTGTAATGCGGTGGATTCGGACCTAGATCCAACCCAAATCGGATGATTATGTGGATTTTGGTTCAGAAATGGATCTAACTATTTATAAATGGATTGTATATGGATATTATCACCTTCTGGATCCAAGTTAAATCCAAATCCGTCTACAAATATTCGGACTTGGAGCCGGATCCAATTGAATTCGACGCACTGAGAGCCCTAGTTTATTATTATTTTTTTATGGGTTAGTTTACACACCCCATTGTTAGTACACCCATACCCCTATTAGTCACATCACAATGTTAGCCACCCCCACTGTGGGAATCGATACCATGACCTCGGTGTTGAAACGAGGCTATCTTCACTCAGTCTGCCATGAGAGCCCTAGTTAAATGGGTTTCTTAGGTGCAATACTAACCCAACACATTATCTTAATAGGTCTTGATGGGCTAATTTATTAGTGACCCGACACGACAAGGCTGAACCCGAATATTGATTTTTTCATGCGAGTTTGCAGTCGTATGGAATTTTGCCAAGCCTAGTCCGACCATATCTATGTGGTAGCCCACTGTGCTGTATCTGTTTATCTACACTGTCTATCCCTTTTTAAAGATCATGTTAAGGTATGAGCCAAAAATTGAAATTGAAGCAGATCCAACGCTTCAATTGAACACACTATAGATGACTCTTGCATTTAATGCAATCCAAGCTTACCATTTGGTGTGGATGTGGATTGCAAGGGTCAAACCTTAAAGTGTTTGACCAGATATATGTGGAGGCCCACTGTCATGTTTCAATTTATCCAAGTGGACCATCCCTATAATAAGATCGTGTTAAGGTATGAGCCTAATAATGGACCAGATCCAACAGTTTAGTCGACAACACAAAATAGTAAGATTGAGTTCCATTCAATGCGCATTAAATGCACATAGCAATAATGCAACTTTCATTAAATGCAAGAGTCATCTCAAGTGCCGTCCATGACACCTTTGGATCTGCCTGGATTTTGGAATCATCCCTTAACATGATCTCAGAAAATAGGTGGACCGCCTGGATAAACAGAGACATCACGGTGGGCCCTCTCGCAGATCTGGTCGGACGCAATCTGCATCCATTTGGTGTGGTCCACTAAAGCATGGGATCTACCTCATTTTTTGGCCCATACCTTAAAATAATCTCATAATGTCTTTTAGAAAACTTATCCTAAGTTGAAAGTGACGTAAAATTAAAATGTGGGGTAATTACTATCTTTTCATATAACTTTTACTTAAGATTCTATCAAATAAATTATGATATAAGGAGGTGCGAAGTACAAGTGCACTTTGTCGTGTGCTTTGCCATGAGCCAAGCTAGGGAGGTTAGCTTAGGTACTCGAATTCTTCGACAGCAGCACGTGACTTAATCAAATATATCTTGTAGGGTAAATTGTTAAGCATTTATTCATAGACTGCATATCCAAGGTTGGTTTGTCTTATTGAAGGAAATATTGAGGCAGAGCTCATCCACCCATTGCACAACACACCAACGGTCTAGATTTAGACAACATCGATCCCAGATGGTTGGTTCTCGATAGACAGTTCATTTGTTGTTGGACTATTGAAAGGTTTAGGATTTTCCCACACTGGAGAGTTGACGTGTAGACTACTAGCAGATGGGCCAAAGTATCAACGGTTTAGATCTCTCAGAAAATGAGCCCCACCTGTACAAACTGTAAATCCCATCAGCACCGTTCAATTGCTGGGCCCGTGCATTCTAAAATACCTTATGTACTCACCTGCCGCGCAGGCTTAAGCGGAGAAAATATGTGCATCAATCTAGACCGTCCAAATATTGTCCTAAAAACTCAAACGCTGCTGCATGCGTCCCATGTACACACCCATCCAAGCTGTCCAGATTGTGGGTCCCACTACCTGTCCATTCTGGAACGACTGAAACTCACCGCCCGATTAGTGGGCCATCAAACAGAGACAACCATCCGTCAAATGCGGCTTTTGATACAGGCACCATCTAAGGTGGGCCTGCAAGATGGACGGTTTTGATTGAGCTATAGGCAGGCCACGTGTACGATAGGGGCTCGGAGGCGAGAGGGTCTCTCGGGCCAAGTTACGAGGGTGGCTACGGGCAGCGGGCAGCTTTCAGAAAGCTCGTGAGTTAAAGCCGAGCTGTGAATAAACAAAAGAGAAGTAACATCCAAAAGGACTCGGATTGCGTTCTTCCTCAGTATGGACGCAAAGCGTTTATAAGGAGCTGTATCGGTTTATCCACTCCGTCCATTCAATTTCTAAGATCATGCCGACCACAGAGACCAAGAATGAGGCAAATCCAACAGTCAGATCAACCACACCAAATACTGAGCTCGGGTTGCATTAAATGCAAGAGTCATTTCTGGTGTGGTCGATCTGACCGTTGGACCTGCCTCATTCTTCGTCTCATATGGTATTCCTGATCTTAGAAACGGAATGGACGGAGTCGATAAACACATACATCACGGTGGGCCCCTCCACAGCTCGCGTCCATAATGAAGAAGGACGCAATCCGACTCCCATCCAAAAATACAAGTATTGGCTGAGAATGATGGTTGGTACACATGCACTAAAGAACTGTACACGTGTCATATATCTGAAATATCAAGCCATCAAAATTGTGTGGGATCCACTTCATAGGCTATAAACTCACAATCAGATTGATTGGACGGTCCTAATATCTGAAAAAGTGGACATCAGATTGTTGAAAGCAGACCATCCCTTAAATGTTTGATGATCTATCCAAGAAGATAATATTTCATTCTAAATTTTAGTTTTTGGCCCATCCAAGATAGATTATACGATTTGGACGGTTTTCTTTTTTTAATTAAGTATTACACATGTACAATTTTTTAGTGCATGAGTATTAACTATAACAATCTTACAGAGTACCAAAATTCTTCTTTTGAATTATTAGAATAGGAAACATACAAAAAGTGTACTATTCCAACTCAAAAATGAAAATTGGGTGTCTGCAGAAATCAATCATGGTGGATGTAAATATCAAGCATGACTTCGAAAGTTGGTGGTGATGGTAAAAGGGTGAGTCATTTGATACTCTGATGTGTATGGCACTTGATACACAGACACTTAGAAATGATACACGTGTCAGATATTAACTCAAATCAAACCCACTAAATTATAAAAATCACTGTTTCTGAGTAACAATCCAAAAATCAGATCGGTTGAATGGACACTAGCTACTTGAAATAAGCCCATTTGGTAAATTTTCATTTCTTACAGTTCAACAAATGTCCACCAATCTGATGGTTAGATAATCGAATAAGCTTGATTTTTGGTTCACAACATATTTAAGCTGTTACCATAACTTGAACGGTTTAAATTTAATTACTCATATGCCAAACCTGTGTATCATCGTTCACACTATGCCAGAGTATCAAAATTATTTTCATAGTTAAAGGCATAAATACATATACATACACATGCATGCATACATACAAGGTTGGACCACCAAAAAAGCCATGTTTGGGAACTTGAACCATAGAAAGTATTTGAATGGCCTTGTAATTCTTCAATACCCACTTCTCTATTTAACCTTCTCATACCCATTCTATCTTCTTATATCATCTTCCTTAGCATTCTCTTCTTTCTTTTTTTTCTTCTCTTTTTCTTTTCAACCATCTAAGGAGCTTCGAAATCATAGGAAGAAATGAGGGTATGAGATGCTTTTATGAGATTTTGATTGGTTGGTTTTTCTTTTGGGGTGCGTTTGGCTGCACCAATTATGATATTTGGTGCAACCAAACACACCCTTAATCATGTTAGTGTGTAAACATGTTGTGTTTTTGGTTTTGGTAATGCTTGTGGTTGTAGATCTTGAATTGGATGCAGAACAAGGTCAATGGGAGAAATGATAGCAAGAGATGGACGGTCGGATCGTCGTCTTCGTCATCTTCGTCATCTAATCGTAAGTGTGTAGGGTTTTGATTCATGGGTTTTGTTGGTAATCTTGGATTAGTTGTGTTTAAGGGAATTGAGATTTTAAGTCCTCTCTTTTTTATTGATACACACCTTTTCTTTTTATCATTTTGCTATGGATGGTGCAATGTATCAAGAAAAGTAGGGAAGAGGGTGTGTTTGTATCAAAAGGAGAGGGTGTAAATAGGAAAATGATGCGTGTGTGAAACTTTGATGAATTTCGTTCCCTCCTCATGGAGCACGTGGCAAACATGTGGTGATCAGAATCGTTGTTCTAGTGGGCGATCATGTGGATAGGTCATATACCAAAAATCAGGATGGGAGAACTATCACAGCCATTGGATAAGTGGCCTGTGAAAGGAACGGTTAGATCAGTGGTCCACATTTAACCATTAAAACCCAAAACAACTGGACGGTCCAGAGTTATCCATTCAATTAATTTTTCCCTGCTGCATAACCAAGCAGTGTCCCATTAGATTAACGGTCCAGATCGCCTCATTTTCTCCACGTAGGAGAGATGCTTTTTTAATTTGTTTTCTTACAAATCAGCCCATTTCATTTTATATCCAATTTTATTTTATTAAAATCCCTTAATTTATCTTTGCATGTAAGCGTCAGTATGAAGACCTAGTTGTCTACTCGCGCGAGTATGATTAAAAACCTTACCACAAGGCACAAGTGTGAAGGATCAAGGACGTTGGTTTGTCGGGACCCACGTCCTAAGCCCAAAAAATAGTCGGGTTTAATCATCAGTGGACAAAAAATGGATGGTGGAAATTTGAGCAGCCGTCCACATTTAGATCACACACACGGTGGGTCCCCCAATGACTGGTTCAGATCTCTCACACGCTTACCACGTCGGCATGTATGATGGCGAGTAGCATCCAAAGCCTATCTCCGAGAGTAACCTTAACATGTCTTTCTCTACAAATTCCACTTTTCTAGATTTGACTTTTACTCGTTTCTGCCTGTTTTCCTTACATTACTCGCACGTGTGCGTGTACGCTGTACATCTACACATGCATGCGCTAGTATGGGATGTACTTTTTGGTGGGCCATGATGTTTAGATATTATGGCCCAAATCAGGCAACTCAACTCATCAGGTGGGCCATAGCATGTGAAACGAATGGATGGATAATTTTTTCTAGCCGTTCAATTCATTTGTTTGTAGAGAGTGCCCCACCTGTTGGTTAAAACCTTCCAGATTTTTTGGGTGTGGGAGATTTCCAGAGTGTGGCCCACCTGATGGACGGTGCAGATATTAAACATGAAGATGGGTCTGTACACTCGTGTGGGCTTAATTAGCAGAACTCAATTACAATGATGCCATGAGATCTCCACAGGCTTTTCTCACGTCGACATGTTGTAAGATCTAGGCCGTTGGATTCTGTTCCATGCAGGGGTGCAGATCAAGCGCCTGAAAATACACCTCATGGGAAATATACGAGTCAACGTACTTTCCCACGTAGTGGAATTATTTGGTACGACTGCTGGAGTATTACAATCTGTACACATGCGAACAGCCAATGTACACTTTCACACGTGCCCCAATCCAAAATGTTAAAATTGTGGGGCCCAATAGTGTTGACGTCAGATTTAAAATATGGTGGGGCCCAATAGTGGAGAGGTCAGATTTCAAACTTTTCTCTGAACAGATGATTTTAACCGTTCGCTCTCTGGCCCTCCAATGGATGGTTAGATATGTTTCATAACCCAGAAGATATACTTGTCGAATCAATCCAATTTTTTGGCTACTCTCAATCTATATATGGGGCCCACGAGTTTCACGGTTTGGATTGAACTGCATTTATGGCATGGATGGTCTGTCTCTGGTAGCGTTTCATGGATTTTCTTTTCAATGGCAATAAAACTCCACCTTAGAACCAGGTAATTGTCTGAAAACCGTTTTTAGCATCTCACTGGACACCGGAAACTCTGCAAACCTTCTCCAAAGCCGTACTAGTGGAACCTGTGGATGAGATCTCAGCCGTTTATTAGATGGGCCTTACCGTGGTTCCCATAATTGTAGACTTGAGTGGCTTGGATCATCCAATTTGAGCCATCGTTTTTTGCTATGGACCTTCCTTGGTATAGAACCTAGTGAATGGCTCAGATCTTGTCCACATTCCACATGATTATGGGGGAAATGATTTTAGTCTTTTTCTATATTGAGATAATTACATGTCACTCTTTTTTTTTATTACTATATTAAAAAATTTAGTAATAAAAATAAATATTTTAAAAAATATTGTATTTATTTTAATGAAAATTTTAATAAACCTTAATTAATTTTGTTAAATTATAGGTTTTCCCATTCAAGAACATTTCAAAGAGGAATTTAGTGATTGGCCACATGGGTTGCTGGCGATCGGCACCTTCGGAAACAACCAATTAGAGGAGATCGAGAGACCCGATCTTTCCGAAAATCCAAACCCTTCATTGCAAGATCGGTCCGAAGATGAACCGTCGGATTTTACAAAGGAAGAAGTGGGCGAATTACAAAAGGAGCTAATGAAGCTACTATCACGTAAACCTGTTGCTAATGTGGAAGGAGAAAAGGCTAATCTACCATTGGATAAGTTTCTAAATTGCCCGTCGAGCTTGGAGGTGGACCGGACCAATTGCCAAAAGTTCTGCATCGATGATTCGGATGGAATGGACGGTGGAGATCTTCCGAGAAATAGTAGTGTGGCTTTGAGTAAAGGCAAAGAAGTGTTCATGGACAATAACAATGTGATTAGGCAAAGATCACTTTCATTTCTTATTAAGAAGATGTTTGCTTGCCGCGGCGGATTTGCGCCGGCTATGAGCTTAAGAGATTCAGTTCCAGAGTCAAGGATGGAAAAGGTACGCATGTGTGCACATGGTGTCGACGTGTGAGATTAGAGTCGTCCATTTTGTGGGCCACACTAGGTGTGCAAACAAAAGATCAGGCGAGTCTGGTCATCAAGTGACCCAAAATTTAAAAATAGACAGGAAGAGGAATTGAACAAGAACCTACATTCATGCAACATCGGTGCGCAATCGATGACCGGACCCGCCTATTGTTTCGAACATGCACTAGGGCCCACTTGATGAACGACCCAGATCTTGCACATAAGAGCCATAGTAGACATAGTTCAAAAACCTACGCCGAGCAACCCAAATCACAAGCGCCGTAGTAGACATAGTTTTAAAACTCAGTGGCTTGACTTGAAACTCGGCAGAATCAACTCAGTGGGATCGTTGGGTCAGTGGTCGACTCATATTTGATTATTTTATCCATTTTTTATATTAATATCTATTTAAAATATCTGTCATTATTTTAAACACTCTTAATTTATTTATTAATATCAAGTGGAGTCAAATAGAGACTCGAACTGAGTCGGCCCAAACCAGCTGGATATCGAGTCGAGTTATCGAGTTTTTGAACTATATATGATGGTAGGAGTTGGATGGCTACTTCATAGCAACCATAGCAAGGATTTATAAAATACACATGCATATGAAAATACATACATACATACATACATAAGTATATGTACCTGCATTTTGAGCATGCAACACGTGTTTTAATCCGTATTCATGTGCAGTTATTAAGAACAATACTACACAAGAAAATATACCCTCAAAATTCAGCTTCCACGTCATCAAGGAAGTGCCTACCGCACAAACATACGCCCAAGGATCAACCAGAAGATCAAACCCTTGAGAAAGCAAGTGATGGATGCAAATGGGTCAAAACGGATTCCGAATGTAAGTTCATGGCATGCTTCATGATTAACATGGTGTGAACATGCATGCACATGCATTTCAAACATGGGTGCATGCATGGGATGCTGCAGACCAGCATGATGTGCATATGGAATTTCATACAAGGTATTTTATAACGGTAAGGTTTCTATTACGATACAGGCTGTAACGGCTATTATGGCTTTAAAAAAAAAAGTATAATAACATAAGAAGGTTGTAATAGTCGTTACGGGTCATTTTTTTTCTATAATAGCTGTTATAGGCCCATAAAGTATATTTACGAACGATTTTGGTCTTATTATACTTAACATGATGTGCACGTCCATATGCGTTCTGAAAGTGGGTGTATGTAATGCACTTATACTAGCATGATATGCATGCGTGCATGCATTCGGGATGTGGGTTTATGACATGCTCTTATGGTAGCATGATGCGCATATGCACATTCATATGGAATGTGGGTGCATGGAATGCTCTTATGCTAGCATGATGTGTGTATATATATGAATTCTGAATGTGGGTTCATGACATGCTCTTGTATGTGCATGATGTGCATATGTATATAAATTTGGAATGTGGGTTCATGGAAGAGTACTCTTGTAAGCATGATGCACATATGTGCAATGTGGGTTCATGGCATGCTCTTATACTAGCATGATCCTCATATGTACATGCATCCTGCAATGTGGGTCCATGGAATGCTCTTATACTAGCATGATGAGCATGTGTAAATGCATTTTGAGTGAGTTTGCGCACACCCATTTTGAATATTGTTGGACATGGCCATGTGGGACCCACCTTTTCTGACAATCACTATTGGGACATGGACCCACTTGATAGATTCCAGAGCAGCTTGTTTTAATGGATGTCCCAATTCAAATAGAAAATCTCATTACAATTTGAATGGACCACACTGAAAAGTATTTCAGGTGTCAATGCGCCCACATGCATGAATGGCTACATGCATATGCATGCACATGTATGTGGATAGGAATGTACTTACATGCATGTGGACTGTAGATTGTAGAGATGTGTATTGATTTGATCTTTTTCTGGTTTTTGCAGTTATTGTTCTGGAGATCTAAATCTCTTCCAATATCTACAAGCTGGGGTGAGTTCACACACGCATATATCTACTTTGCATGCATGCACTAAGCGAGGTGGGAACAGCGTGATCTGGATCATTTATTAGGTGGGCCTCACCATGATCACAATCAGTACCATCCAAATTGGTGACCTACAAACGGACGGTGGTAAAGAATATCGGGGCGTTGATCGGCATTGAATTGTGAGAAGATCGACCAATTAGATGCGTGGGATGGTCCAGTCCACCCCATTTGAGGGAAGTGGCTAATTCATGTGGAAAATCCATCTGATGAACGGTCCTGATCATGCACACATACATCATTCATCCTATTAGAGCGTGAGACACTAGCAGTGAAATTGGCACAGCAGCCTGCTGAAAGTGTTATCTTTGCTATGCCCACACGTGTGTGTATAAGGTAGCCATCCCCATGCGACAACTTGTGCCAACCTCTAACACGTGCAAGATCAAAGCCGTCCATTAGAGTATCAGTACATATAGATGGCCAGTCCCAAAAATCAGGCCAGAGGACTCATCAGGTGGGTCGCAATGCTAAAAAAACAAATCAAGGGCTCCACTTCACTCCTGAGGTGGGTCATTATATAATAAGCAAACTGACATTTAAACCATTTTGTTTTTTCTAGCTAGTGATTCATTTATTTCCTATGTTGTGGCCCACATGAGGTTTGAAATAGACTGCATATTAAGCCAAAGCCATGGGTAGCAAAAATACATGAATGATTTATTAAACATTTAAAATTTGGAACATTTTAAAAGATAAAGAGCTGAAAAGATTTCAAACACAGCAAAAATATATCTTGGAGAAAGTTGTTGATTAGCTAGGTTTTCTTGCGCGCGCGTGCGTGCGTGTGTGTGTGTGTTTTAAAACACACCCCCGCACCCACACACCACAATGGGTACTCAAACGCATGGCCTCTGTGTTGTATATATATAAGAAGAGCATGGTCTAGCTCTATGGCTCAGCGGTCTACAGACTCTATTTCAACACTGAGATCATAGGCTAAAGTGGTCATGTGGTGTGGGTGTGGTTGTGTGTACAAAAGAAGAAGAAGGTGGGGCCATTTAGTGAATATAACACTCAATCAAAGCTAATAAGATATAATTAAAGGAAAAAGATACACGAGATAAGGGAAAAGCAAGTCTCTCCTAATATGATCAAATAGGCAATTGTTTTACCAAATTTAGTTAAAGATTTTTATTTTCTTTGAAAAAAAATCATTTTACCTAAATAACTTTTTTTAGCTCACTGAGTTAAAGACATTTCGTCAAAAGAAAAAAAAAAACTCATTTTACAATTTAAAAAACCATATAAGGTTAATTGAAATATATGGATTGTTCATTGCCCTCCTTTGATAAGGAAAAGTAAAAAGGGGAAGCTTTTAACTAAGAGTCATCAATTTATATATGGATTACTGGGAAAAAAAAAGAAGAATTTGATAATACTGTGTACATTATGATCATTACAGTTTAAATTTCATATTTTCATCTTATTTATGTGCACATATACCCATATGCAGATGTAACCCTTTTTTCACTCATTTTTTGGGTCTTGAAATTTTTGACATGTTTATTTATTTATTTATTATTATTTTTTTTATTGCGGTTGTCAATGGAAGCCTTTGCAAGAACTTCTTGTGACAGGAAGCTAGGTGGGGGCCACCATGATGTTGGTGAAAATCTACCTATCGATCCATTTAGCCGGATTATGTTAGGACATGGGTAGAAAATGAGGCAAATCAAAAACTCGAGTGGGCAGCACGGAAAAAGGTGTGTAAGGAAATGCCTATCATTGAAAATTCCCTAGGGTTGACCATGATATTTATATGCTTTCATATCATTCAGAAGGTCATTCCTACTAAATGAACTGGAAACATAAAAATATTAGGCTCATCCATAACTTCTTTGGCCCCACGAATATTTCAATGGCAGACGGTCAATTCTGACCGTTTCCTGTAGAATGGTCCACTTGAGTTTTGGATATACTTCAATTTTTTGCCCATGTTATAACATAATCTTGCAAAAGGCACGGACGGGTTGAATTTCTCACAAACATCATGGTAGAACCCACCTAGCTTCCCATTGCAAAAAGTTCCTATGAAAGGCTTTCCCAGCCAATCCACAATATTTTTTACCATCTTATTAAGGGCCAAAATGGAATTAAACCCGTACATTACCTACCTTTTTGCAGGGTACGTTATTAAGATCCAAACTAATGAAAAGCTCACATCCTCCACAAGTGTTTCATTGTTGTAACTAATGAATTTAAAGCATCATCCAAAACGATTGCCCAATCCATATAGTTTTGTACATGAACAATACAGCTTTATCATCCACAACGCCCCCATAAGGATGATCATATGGCCCATTTCCGTTGGTGTCACACCAAAACCAATTTTTCAATCTTCCACATTTTGAAACTTTAGGTTTCGAAGACTTCAAAAAAGTTATAATCATTTATTTCCTTCATTTATAACTTGATGGTAACATGTTTTTTTTTTCTTTTTTTCCAGGTATGAGCATTGGGTTTTCCAAATATCTAGCTGATCAATGCCAAGCATTCAAACTTCCAGATGGCCGCAAATAAAATCAGAGTCTGAAAAAAATGAGAGAGATTATGAATTAGGTATTACAGGGATGAGCAACTTGTAAGCGCGTGGACGCGCCGCCAGTGCTGTTCCAAAGTCACACACATGTCAAAACACATGTTTTAAAGATGTTTATATGGAATTCCAAACCTAGCAAAAGATGTGGGCTCCATGCATTTTTTTTTTTTTAATTGAATAGGTTAGCACATTTTGTAGGGAAAACTCATGATTCACTCTCGTGAGACCTGAGCTAGTCCTTGCTGGACTTGCGACCTGCTAGTCACTTAGGGTGCGTTTGGAGTGTTGAGACGAGGTTATCTTCACTCAGTCTAGCACTGTCCCAAAGGTGTTGGTGTACCAAGATAACAGTGTGCGTGCATGTACTAACGGTGGGATGTGGGTACTAACTAAAAAAAAAAGGTAGCTTAATTTGGCTCCTACCACTGGAGACAAGCTTTTTTGTTTTTTCACCTGCATTCCTACACCCATGCACATAGCTCACTCACAATAGATCGATGCTCAAACCCATGACCTCATGTTGAAACTCATGCGTGTCTACCGCTGAGCCATAGGTTTGTAGGCTGCAAATAAACTTGCTTGGTAACTAGCATGCTTGCCAATTAAAAAGTAGAAAAGTTTGTTTTATTTCCATCATGAGATTAGTATTTATTTTTTAGTTTGTTTGGTCCACCCTCATATTTACAGTCCATGAGGCCAACCTTTGACATGAATTGTTCATTGTGTGGACCCCACCTTTGATGTTGGTCATCCATCATATGGGGTTCAACATTAATAATGTTATATTCCATCATGTGGGGTTCACCTTCAATATCCACCGTCCATCATGTGGGCCCCACCTCTAATGTGGGTCGTCCATCATGCGGAGCCCAATTTGGATGCGGGCCACTCATCATTAGGACCAACCTTTGATGTGGACCATCCATCATATGGGGCCCACCTTCCCATGAAGCCCACCTTTGACGTGGACCATCCATCATGTGGGCTCCATCTTCAATGTGAGTCATCTATCATGCAAGCGGGGCTTGCCTTAGATGTAGGCCATTCATCATTAAGGACCAACCTTCATTGTGTACCATCCATTATTTGGGGCCACTTCAATGTGGGCCATTCATCATATGGGGTCCTACTTCAATGTCCATTGCCTATCATGCCTAGCCCACCTTTGATAAGGACAGTGAGAGAGAGCTTCTTTAATGCAAGCAGTATAAAAGTACAGGAGTAACAAGTCAAGAAGTTAAAAAAAAAAAAAAAAACAATTTATTGAAGTAACTTTCAACGTTAGGTTATTTTCATAAGGATGTTTACCCAACTAACTTAAGTGGAAAAAAAATAGTAACTTAATAACCTAAATAAGCTAAAAAGTAAATTATTTGGTGGCATCCGTATACACTGTAAGTCTTTTAATCATGCTTTCGCAAACTCACGCAAATACTTAACACCTAGGGCTCTCAATGAAGTGGGTCAAATCTGAGATCTGATTCACTCCGAATCCATATAATGCGGATTTGGATATTAAAATAGTTCCGATTAGCTAAATGGATTGGATTTGGATCTTAAAATAGGTCCAATTCTTAAATGGACCGTTTTGGATTCACAGGAACATATCCATGTTCGATCCATGTCCAATTAAGACATGACTCATTGTCACCTTACGATGAGTCATCTGTTTTATAGATTATTTTAGGCCATGTCTCAAAATCGAGACATGCCACTCATAGGTGGACCATACCACAGTAAGTAGTGGGATTTGCATAATTTTTCTGCTAAATTAAATATATTATATTATATATATTTTTATATTTGTAATGGGGTGGATTCGGACCTAGATCCAACCCGAATTCAATAGTTATATGGATTTTAGATTGGAAATGAATCTAACAATATATAAATGGAATTTTATATGGATATCACCTTTTGGATTTGAGCTGGATCCGAATCCGTCTCCAGATATACGAACTTGGAGCCAGATCCAACTAGATCCGATGCATATCCGACCCATTGAGAGCCGCCTTAATTTAATATAATATGTGGAAATGACTTAATGTATATGAAGTTCACCCCGTTCACTAAGGCAAACACCTCTTGTTTTTGCCTTGCTATACAAAGTATAGGTCCGCTAAATACTTTCCCATTTTAAAATTCCACAAAAATCACTGAATTTTTGGGATTTTTTTTTTTTTTGTAATCTTTTCATATTGATGAGGCACACCAGATAAATGGATTGGATGGCATATAAACACCGCGGTTGGCCCTGCGTAAAACTAACGGTAGAGGTTCCATCCCAACTCTTTCCTATGGTGTGGCCTACCTGAGTCTTGGATCATCATGGTTTTTGGGTTCGACGGTGAACATGAGGCAGCATACCTGATGGACGGAGTAGATCTTGTGAAAGTTACACCGACGCGGTACACAAGGGTGGTTCATTTTTTATGCCCTCTCATCCAAGGTTCTTAGACTGGGTTATTGGCACGGACTAGTCTAGTCTCGGGTCGAGTCGGCCGAGTTGCCCCTTTTCCCAATTGTGGAAAATGGGGCCATGATTCGATAAATCCAGGCCATTGATCTGTTTATTCGCATCTTGGATGGAGCATGCCGAAACAATCCAGCCACCTATATAGTTTCAGTTCAATGTGTAGTATTGATATTTCTCTCTTCTTAAATGTATAAGTACCCGTGGGCCAACAACTCATAAACTATGTACAGTGTGGTTCATCTACAACGATTCATAACATACCAACGGTCTAAATTGCTGAACCATGGGCCCCACTTGCGGGAATTAAAAAGCCAATACCATTGTACACAATCTCATCTGCAGCAAATGAACCTCAGAAGAATCGTTCATGTCACGCCCCGAAATCCGGACTCAGAGTGTGCACCCTCCGGCCCAGTTTACGGGGTATAACCGGTGCACTAAGTGCATTTATAACGTTAAACAACTTTAAGAGGCATAAAATGATGAAATACTAAGTTATCATTTATTCATGAAGTATTCAACTATAAACTAAGTCCACCCATTTGGGACTTTATTAAATGTCTACTAATTATTGAAAATAATAAAATAAAAGAAACTAGTCTAAACGTCTTGGTTCAGGGCCGCCACTTCTTCCTCGGTTAAATTAGGCCAATAGTCCTGCGGTTCCTCTAGTGGTCCCATCTCATTATCAGGGGCATTCTCTGAAGGTTCAACGTCCACATCGTCTGTATATTTTTAATCCACAACGTCAGCTGGAAAGCCCAGTGAGTAACCCAATACGGTTCACATGCATTTCAATTAAACAGGATAAACACATGCCATCAAATATAGGTAACATATAATTAATGCAATAATGAATGAAATGATGCATCAAGTGGGCATATATTCAGTCTTCCACTTGCTTCGATTGGATCCCATCAATCGGCTCCCCCTTCCTTGTAGGGCGGACTTCCACATATTAGTGGGCTTCCAGGATGGTCCCTGGGTAACCGGGTACTTAAGTACCTACCGGTCTTCCAGAGTCGAACTCCAGGCACAATAATTCATAATGCATGCAATAATTTACAGCCATACAATAATTCACGTCCGTACATTTCATCTCTCATTTTGAGAGGCAATCTTTCATGACATTTATAAATAGAAATTATTTAAATAATATTTAAACAAGCACAAATTAATCAATATCACATATTGCATCCATCACACAACTTACTTAATTAAAATGACTAGGAAACGTGTTGGGATGTACTCACCTGTTGATAGTGGCGATTACTTTGTTAATTGTGTCACGTCCTGAGTAGAATCGGTCCTGAATCTACAATAAATGTAATTTATATTTATAAACCACCAATCTAACCTTAATATACTTATTTTCAATTTGGATTATACTTTATTGAGTTTTGGTTCCTTAATGGACGGTCCAGATTTGATTATTGTGACCCACGTTTCCAAAAGGAATGGCCCCTTTTACAATTTTCTGATGGTACGGCCCACTTGACTGGTGGGTCATCCTATACTTGGTCACAAGTTCCTCAATGGTACACTACCAAATATGATTGATTATATTTTGTAAGGATTTTGTCGTAGGATATCCTAAAATGGTCCATTTATGATAATCCATACCGTGCCTCCCCACTATTTCACTTGGCATGGCCCACCTGGAATTCTGATTGGGCTGATTTTTTGTCACAAGACTAATAATTTATTACTCCAGAGATTGGGTGGATCGGATTTTTCAAAAACTATACAGTGGGGCCCACAAGCTCCTAACCAGTGGACAGGTGTTGTCCCCACTGTTTATCTTGGTATGGCCCACTGGAATATCCTGTACGGGCCATTTTTGGTCCTTAACTAGAAAACTTATTTATTAAGATATAGGACGGATTAGATTTCTTAAAATGTCATCAAATGGGTCCCAAAAGTGGACAGCAATCCAAAATCGGACTGCCTCAACCATGTGTGTTGTTATCATTAATATTTTAAGTGGTGTGGGCCACCTGAGATTCGGATTTATCTGATTTTTGGACCCAAGCTGTAAAACATTATACTAAAACATATGGTCGGCTTGGATCTACTGATTTTATCTCAGTGGGGTCCATGAGTGGACCGCTGTCCACGCCCAGAATTTCTACCTTTTTAAATTTCATTTTTATTTTATAAGTTTTCACCATTAGTTTATTTCAGATGGTGTGGCCCATTCGGACCTCAGTTTGGGTCCAAATTCGAAGCCCCATCCTAAAATGAAATAGAGAATTAAATGGGCGGAGTGGATGTACAAAATGCATCAAGGTGGGTCCCATGAGTGGGGCCCCCACGTCACCCTTGTTTGAAGTCCAACGCTGGACGTTCCAGCGTCAGAGACGCTGGACGTCCAGCCACTTTTTCCTTTTTCTTTTCTTTTTTTTTTTTTTTTTCTTTTTTTTTCTTTTATTATTATTACTATTAAAAAATGTATGTGGGGTCTACGAGAGATCTGGTCCGACCATTGGGTCGGCCACCTCATTGTGGCCCAATAATGTTTTGGAATAATATAATTTATCAGAATTAATTTACTAATTAAATAAAACAATAACGAAGCAAATTTTAAAGGCTATCATTCATTCAATTGATGTGGCCCATCTGAAGGTCCATTCGATCTGAATTTTGAGGCCCATGTACATTTTGGCCATATGGTCATTATGACCCATCCAGATCGATTCCTGGCCCACCCAAATGGTCCCCATCAATCGTGATCACATATTCAAGGGTTAAGATAAAGATAAGGTCCCTAGATCTGTACAATGAACGGACGGACGATCCGACCCGTTCATTGGCTGGATCTGGCCTACTTAAATAAAATAAAAAGAACACCTACTTGATCTAGCTGCAAGATCCCTCTATTCCTCCTTCCTTCTCTCCTTTCCTTTCCTTTCTTCTACGATGGATGAAAACCATCTCGTTCTTTCTCTTTTTAAAGAGACGTTTGTTGGAAATTTATTTCAAAATTCGTATTTAAAGCAAAAAAAGAAAATTAAAATCTTGTTAGTGATAGGACTCGATCCCTAGTTTTCCCTCTCGCTTAAGAGGGCTTTAACCAATCAGTCCATGCTTTTCTTTTCTTTATCATCTTAAATTTATTTAGCTAACCCATTTTTGCTCCTAAAAGAAAATTTTCCTACCGAAATTTTAGAGTCGTTACAGTTCAAGTCTGCAATTAGGGCTCTCAATGGGTCGGATCTGCACCGGATCCATTTGGATCTGGCTCCGAGTCCATATATTTGTAGATAGATTTCGATCGGATTCGGATCCAACTTGGATCCAAAAGGTGATATTGATATCCTATCCATTTATAAATTGTTAGATCCATTTTTTATCCAAAATTCATATAACCATCGGATTCGGGTCAGATCTAGGTCTGAATCCACCCCATTACAAATTTAAAAAAATAAATAAGGTAAGATAATTTAGTAGAAAAATGATGCAAAACCCACTATTTACTAGGTATGGTCAACCTAAGTGGCATGTCTCAATTTTGAGATATGGCCTAAAATAATATGGAAGACGGAAGGCCAGCATGAATATAACATATTAACTAAGGTGACAATGAGTGGGATCTTAATAGGATAAGGATTGAACTCAGATATGTTCTTGTGAATCCTAATCCGGTCCATTTAAGTAATCGGAACTATTTTAAGATCCAAATTCAATCCATTTAACTAAGTGGACCTATTTTAAGATCCAAATCTACATTATACGGATTCAGAGTGAATCTGATCTTGGATCAGACCCGCTCTCCATTAAGAACCCTATCTGTAAATTTGTAATCGACTCATTCCAGCTGAGTCAGCTCCGACTCGTGGTCTCAAATGGATCAGACTCAACTGAGTTCGAGATGACTTGGGTGAGTCAGAAATCCATGCTTTCGTCTGACATTTTAGTCTGGGTGGGGTCCACACAGTGTGCACTAAGAGTGGGCCACAGATCTCCCACCCTCGAGAGGGTGCATGGGATTCTAACTCGTATTCCAAAAAATATTTCAAAAAGTTTTACACGTTTGATTCCTGCCAACGGTCTTTTGAAGTGAGAGTGGATTAAGTGTTACTCTTACTGTGTGGGGCCCACCTCGATGAATGTATTGTATATCCACACCGCCCATCCGTTTTTCAGCTCATTTTAGGAACGTTACGCCAAAACTTAAGTAGATCCAAATCTCTGGTGGACCACACAACTGGAAATTTTGGTTAATGACTATTAAAAGCTTTTTGGAAGCCACAAAAGTTTTGGATCAAACGGATTTTTTTTTTGCCTTCATCCAGGTCTGGTTGACCTTATCCACGGGTTAGATGGAAAATAAACATTACAGATCTGCTTATGGTGGGCCTTGGGAAGTTTTTAATGGTGGGCATTCAATCACTACTATTTCCTATGGTGTGGTCCATCTGAGATTTGGTTCTACTTAATTTTTGGGATAACGTCTTAATATGAGCTGGAAAAACAGATGAACCGCGTGGATATACAACACATCATCAAGGTGGGCCCCATAGTGGGTGTTACCCGGGTAACACCTAATCCGCTCCCCTTTTGAAGGTCGACATGCGTTAGTGGACCATCTTTTCATATAATGATTAGGGAATGGTTAGGATTGCCCGGCAAAAAGCAATTCTTTGGTCAATTGTACATGCATGCACTTTTTTTCTTCTCTTTTCTTGATACTCTGGCTGACACTTGACACGCAGGCACTCGGAAATTTTGTACACGTGTCAGAGACATTAACTCAAATCAAAGCGACAATAATTTTGGCCCATTATCGGTAAGTCGCAGAATATGCAAAGTAATTTCAAAAGGCCTGCATATCATCCATCACACTCTGCCGAGTATAAATTTTTTTTTTTCTTGGTTTAAAAAACTTGGTGATGGTCCACACTGAGTTACATGTGTGCCCCACCTAATGAGTGGACCAGATTGCTTTTTTTGCATGTTCATCTTAACGGGTGGACCCACTTGATCTCCCAACACAGCCAGACCGGCAAGCCATCCTCACATGAGTAGTACTGGTGTCTCATGTGCAAAAATGTGGACGGTGCAGATCTAGTAATGACATTGCACTAGATTGGCCCATTGGAACTTTGGGCCGATCTTCTGGCCTGGGTTTGGGTTGTCTTATCAACCTCCAGAGAGCCAGTCCTGGCCCTCAAAATCCAGCCATTTATTAGTTGGGCTATATCTCGAGGGCCACAGGCCAGGCCCACTTATTTGTTGGGTGGGCCCAGCATGTTTCTCAGTCATGAGCCTTGAGAATACTACCATGAGAATGATCAATTGCATTACTCATGCGGGCCCACTGTGATCTTTGAGTGTCATCCAACCCGTCCATTAGATGCCTCTCTCGATGATAGCCTCAGTGACAAAAATCAGCTTGATCGATAACTCAGGTGGGCCACACAAAGGGAACAATAAGGGACATTGCGAGGGGGCGCCCACCATAGAAACTTCCAAATTGAACTTGGGGTCCACTGTGTTGTGCATACTCCATCCAAGCCATTCATCAAGTGCACCCCACCAGGATGAACAGACACAAAAAAAGCCCAAGCTATTCCAAAATTCAGATATGCCACACAATGTGAATACATAGGTTTAGGCCTGATTGTTCATTGCTCACTATGGCGTGGCCCACCAGAGTTTCGCATTAGGATGAAAAATCTCACTGGTTTCACAGTCTGAATTCCACATACACATCACAGGTGGGCCCCAAACAACTCTAAAGTATGGTACGAACGGATGGGATCATTCCCAACACATGGATACATTACAATGATCCTGGACTGGGCCAGACCCAGACCCAGTTGACCATGGAACTTCACCTGGGCCTGGCCCAAATATCAATTGAACCCAAACTTTTAGACCATACCCAACCCCACCCATGACCCGCCGATCCGATCCGATCCGATCTCCCACTATGCAATTATCCGAAAAACTGGTAGATGGAAAACAGATCCATCCATTGATCTTGATGGGCCATGGGATGGGCCTGGGTAACCTTCACCCCAGCCCAAACCTAGAATAAGTTGTAACATGAGGTATGCTGCTTTGAGTAACATGCTTCTTGAAGTGCATCATGTGGATGTGGTTAAGTCAAGTGCCCCCACACATGCCAACATGGCACACGAGCGTAAGATCTAGGACGTCCCTTCAGATGGCCCGCTAGCAAGATCGGTTAGGGTGCCTGCGTTTTCATAGATCATGGAAATGCAAATCATAGCCAAACAGTGAAAGTGATTATAAATAACAACAAAAGAAGTAGTTTTCAACTCACCTTTGGACGGATGCCGAAATCTTTAGCCATTGAAATTTCAATAATTGGATTTTTTACATCGTGTTTGGTAACAACTTCTGTTTCAAAATAGAAGCCATTTTATATCTTAAAAGAGTTTCTATTTTATAAGAGAAGCTGCTAGAAGGTAGTCAAGGGGCTGTGCCTATTGGTCTCAGCCCAGATTTTGAAATGAGCTTATTCAGAATTTTGAATTTGCTAGGCCCAAGCCTGACCCATTAGCACCCTTATCTTAAAGTAGTTACTGGTGGTGGTACTTGATGGATAAGGAGAAATTGCTGTTTGAAGAAATACATCCTGGATGAGGAAAATTTTTCCTTTGGAGTGTGAATCATAAATTGATCATAACTTTTGATTAGGGTAAGAAGAAATTGCTGTTTGAATAATGCATTCCGGATGAGGAAAAATTACTCTTTGAAGTGTGAACCATAAATTAATTATAACTTTTGATTAGAGTATGCCTGTTAATCTTTCCACCCGAGGTCAACCAACTGAGTCGCCTCTATCCTTTTTGTGAGAAAATGCACACTTCTCTTTCAAAAGGGAGTTTTAAATTCCTTTTTACTATTTTTAGTAATTCTAACTTTTGTTATATTTTTTTAAAAATTAGAGTTTTAGATTTTTTCTTTTTTTAGAGATGAATAGTAACTATGTTAAGAATACTCCAATAAAATTTATTTAGAACTTTTTTTATTTTTAGTGAAACTTGCTATTTCTAGTAAATTCTTGATGTAGGACGGGTCGCTGACTATTTCATGGGCCAGATGGACCAAAAGAAGACCGGACGGGGCCGAAAGTGATCCGGACCGTCAGGACCGTGAATCGGTCGTATCTCACAATCCGGAATGAGTTACGGGACGTATAATATATCAATTTGGGGTAGCTCGAGCTACTTTAGCCAACCAACCCCGCTATGCCGGGTTGCCCAATCCGGAATCGCGAGAATCGACCGTATCGACGGTCATTAGACTAGTTTATTTTCGTTTTTACTATTTATAGTAAGTTTTAATTCGATCATAACTTTGCATCCGTATGGTTTTAGAGTTAGTGCCCAACATGAAAAGGGCTTAGAATATTTCGTAGAACAGCGTGGTTGAGGCCGTTTGAAAACTTTCTATTTTTGGCCGAAAACCAAGAGTTCTAGTAGGATTGAACGACTTCTATAAATAGTAAGTTTACTATTTATAGTAAGTTGCGTTTTCTAGGAGTTTTAGTTGGAGTTGGATTTTGATACTTTACCTAGGGTTTAGTTTCCTATTTATATGCATTGTAATTCCGTTTTTATTCATTCAATCATCAATAAATCAATTATTCGGAATTTATTTCCTCTTTTTATCTTTTATTTCTTCTCGTGGATTCGAGAACTATCGGTTAGGAAGACGGTGATCGACCTACCACGTCCTCCCTGCGTCAATTCTATTTTAGTTAAATTAGTACTTCTTTTAATATTATAATTTTTCTATATTTAGTAATTATAAATTATGATTTTTTTTTCTTTATCAGTACGAAAATTGTGAATTGGTAGACATGACACATTATTCAGCAAGATATTCAAATTTCCTATCTTAATTTCTTATTAATTTAAGAACTTTTCCGGCCTATTCAAGGTATCATCTTCACTTTTTCATACGCTTTCCTAAGTCACTTTAGCCGCGGGCTATCAACTAGGCAGCTTACATCGGCTGGAACTGTGAACAGTTCAACTTGGGCATATTTAATTTTAATTAATTATTATTATTATTATTATTATTATTTAAGTAATGCTCTACCACTCATCATTAGCGTGTGACCATTGCAATGTGTATGTGGTGTAGCAACCATTCGTCTATAATTTGTGAAAGATCATGTCAGGATGTTGGTCTTAAAAGGAGGAAAATTCAAAACTCAAGTAGAGCCCAATATAGAGAACAATGGAAGTAAAGACACACGATCCAAACCTTCTTATGGCCCACCAGAGTTTTAGATCAGGTGACGTTTGGCTTTTCAATTTGAAAGGTGTGGGCTCCGAATGTTTCAACGGCGCAGATTGGGTACCACCACCACCGGGACCTAGCTAGAGACAGGCAGTCCTAGCAGGGACTTTGTGGGGCCCGCCATGATGTTTTGTGTTTTATCCATGTTGTCCATCCTTTTGGCCGATCATTTTAGGGCATAAAACAAAAAAGGAGGCAGATTGAAGGCTTTAAGTGAACCACACCACATGAAATAATGGGGATTGAACACCTACCATTGAAAGCATCTTGAGGGCCACAGAAGCTTTAGATCGTGCTGACATTTATGTTTTTCCTTCATCCAAGTCCTTGTGACCTTATGAACAGGTTGGATCGAAAATAAACATTACATTATCACCACTGCTTCCTGTGGTGTGGTCCACTTAAGCCTTCTATCTACATCTTTTTTGGGTCTATGCCCTAAAATGATCTGTCATAAAGATGGACGGCGTGGATAAATAACATACATAATAGTAGGCCCCACAGAGTCCCTGTAGTGCAGCCCAATCTAGGCCTTTAGCTAGGTCGTGCCCAATCCGCGTCCCTCCTTCCACCGCGGACGAAAATTGCGTCCTATCCCCGCCCGTCTCCAGCTGGGAACGGGCGGGAAGTCAGACTGGCCACCATGATGTATGGGTTTTATCGACACAGTCCATCCAATTTTTCGTTTCATTTCATGATATGGGCACAAAAATTAGGCAGATCCAAGATATAGGTGGACCACATAATGAAGATTACATTTTCACCGTTGAAAACTTCTTGGGGCCACAGAAGTTTTGGATCGAGCTGATATTTGTGTTTTCACTTCATCTAGGTCTACGTAACTTTATGAATAGGTTGGATGGAAAATAAACATTATGGTGGACCTTAGGAAAGTTTCAACAGTGAGAATCATTACCACCACTGCTTCTTGTGTTGTGGTCTATTAGAGCCTTGGATTTACCTAAAACTTTGTCCTTTTACATAAAATTTCATTGAGAAATGGATGGACGGTGTGGATAAAACCCAAACATCAAAGTGGCCACTCAAAGCTCTTGCCCCATTCCCAGCTGGAGATGGTCCACCGCTCCAAATGGTGCCGCCCACCTGATCTTCAAATCTGCCCTGGTCTCAGTTAATTAACATGAGCTGGCTCAATCGATGGAAATTGCTTTTGACCCACATCATGGTGGGCCCTACAGAGCCTTTTGTGGTTCATAGCGAATGGCTTGAGCAATGCCATCAGTACAACATCTTCTTGAAGAATCTGCGGCCCACCTGATCAGACGATCAGCCTCATTTTCTGGCCAGCACATGTGCCTAATGGGGCCCACCATGAATGTCCCGGCTCTCGCGTCTGATCTCTGTTCAGATCGTACTCAGTACTCACACGCGAGTTCCGCTGGTATCAGTTAAAGCTACTTGCTGCAGGAGCGCAGACACTGGTGTAACACGTGTCTGAGATCTCGACTGTCCATCAGTCAGCCCTTCCCCCACACCTCCCCCGGCATAAAAATTAGGAATGTTTGTGTTATATCCACTCCGTTCATCTGTTGCGCCAACCCATTTTAGGACATGAGCCTAAACATGAGGCAGATTCAAAGCTTAAGTGGGCCACACACAATAAATGTTGGGGATTGAATGCCATCCATTGAAACCTTCTGATCAGGCTCACATCCATCCTCGTGAAGGATTGGATAGTGTGAAAACACCACGGTGGGCCTGGGAAGTTTTCAAAGGTGGGTGTTTGCATCCCCACTTTTTCCTATGGTGTGGTCCACTTGAGTTTGGGATCTCCCTCATATTTAGCCTTCTGTCCTAAAATGAGCTAACGGAGCGGATGGACGGAGTGGATATAACACAGAAATCTCCGTTGGCTCCACGGAGCTTACAGGCAAGAGGCCTCCCAGACACCAATATAACACTTGTGTGAGATCATGACCGCCCATCAGTCAGCCCATCCCGCCAACATCCCTGGCCCAAAAATTAGGATTATACTGCAGGTGGGCCCCACTTGTACTTCAAATGAGCTAGGGTTGTAAATGGTCGGGTTCGGGGCGGGTTTAGCCAAAACCAGACCCGCCCATTTACTAAACGGGTCTGGGTTCAAATTTTAGATCCAAACCCTTTTACTAAACGGGCGGGTCCGGGTCGAGTCTGAGTCAGCCCATCAAACCCATTTATAAATGGGTCCGGGTCTAGTAGAGGGAGATCCACCCAGACCCGTTTATAAATGGGCCGGGTCTAATGGGTCCGGGTTTGGATCAAGTATGCAAGCATTTTACAATGCTTAAAACCGGGTCTGGACGGGTCCCTTGTGACATAGACCAAACCCGCCCACTTACTAAATGGGTTTGGGTCGGGTCGGGTCGGGTCGGGCCTAATATAAAGGAAACCAGACCCAAACCCGTTTAACAAATGGGTCTATTCTTGGACCCAGACCCGTACCATTTAACAAATGGGTCGGGTCTGGATCGGGTCTAAATGGGTTGGGTCCGGGTACCCCATCGGGTCCACTGACCCATTTACAGCCCTAAAATGAGCTCCATTAGACAAACGGGCCCTCTTAAGCTTGAGGAGTTATATTATACTCAGGCTGCATGCAATGCTTGATAAGCAGGTACTTAGAAAATTGTACACATGGCATGTATTAGCTCACATAAAACCGACCAGGTTGTGCAGCCCACTATCTCCAGGTCAATGCCCAATATCAGATTGGTTATGCCAATCTCTGATTCACGGACACTGTTTTGTGGAAATAGGACCGTTGGATTTTTTTCTTTTCATTTTTAGCCGTTCAATAAACATCCATGGGTATTCAGATAATTAAATAATTCAAAATTTTAGCCTACACTGGATACCTAATTTGAATGGTTCAATTTTACTAGTGGCAAGTTCCAAGTAATTTTCTAAGTGCCTGTGTATCATCCATCGCCATTCTTCCAGAGGGGAAAAGGCACAAGCACAAGGCAACGGTGGGTGCCATTGTCTCCAGTGTTTTTTTATGGGTTCGTATGAACTTTGAATTTGCCTTGTTCTTTTTATCAAGCCATAAAATGATCTTGATCTCTCTGAATGGTTGGGTTGTGGATACAACACACATCATGGTGGAGCCCATAGAAAAGTGAGATCAGCCCTATTCTTTTTATCAAGCCATGAAATGATCTCTCTACATGATTGGGCAGTGTGGATACAGCACACATCATGGTGGGGCCCATAGAAAAGTGAGATCGCCACTGCGAACCGTCAAAGTTGGACGCAGATTTGTTTAGGATTTGTTTAGCAAGGAAGTTCCGCTCTGCGGCCACTGTGATGTTTGTGAGAAATCCACCCTGTCTATCCATTTTGTGAGACTGTTTTAAGATATGCAACAAAAAATGAGCCAGATCCAAGACTCAAGTGGGCCGAAAACATAAGGATTGAACTACCATAGTTGAAACATTTGTGGGCTGCAGAAGTTTTGAATCACTTTACTGGTTATTTTTTTAGTTTATCCAAGTAGAAATGACGTTATGAGCAGTATAGATGGCATATAAACATCACTGTTGATCCAGGGAGGTTTCACCGGTAGGAAATTTCCTATTGCCCAACGGCAGGAAATTTTTTCAGTGCGGCCCACTTGAATTTGGAACCAGCTCTTTTTCAATCTCATGTCCTAAAATGATCTGAAAAAACGAATGGACGGGATGAATTTCTCACAAACATCACAATGAGGCCTACCTAGGTTTTCAGCACAAGAACTTCCTGCAAAGGAAATTCCATCCCATTTCCTGCATACCTGAACCTAGCTTGAGACTGACGGTCTTATCAAGAGCTATGTGAAGCCTACAATAATCTATATATTATATCCAAGTTATCCATTTAATTTGAAAGATAACTTTAATTTTGAGCCCAAAAAAAAAAGTAGATTGAAAGCTCAAATGAACATACCACATAAACTAGTGGACTGAAGTCCTGCGGATGAAAACTCAGGGTGGCATTTACCCCCTCTCGCCCGTCCATCACACCCAGACGGAGTATCAAAGTTTGGCAACCGAGAGGTGATGCCCCACCGCACCCGAATGGTATGCGACACCTGTTTTCCGCACAGGATGATTTTTGTATACTCTTTTAATCATGGTTAGTTACACCTGATTAACGGGTTTGATGAAAGAGACACTTCCATATTGTTCCATGTGGTGTGACCCATCTGAATTGGAAATCCATAGGATTTTTGGTCCTAGGATCTAAAATCCAGGGCAGAAACTAATGGACGGTGTGGATTTTACAGGTTTTGGGCAGGGAAAATACTTGTACCTCTACCTACTGAGGTTACTTTCACTAACGTGGGAGAAAACCACTTAACGTGAAATCCACGCCGTCCATCACGTACGCCGCTACTTTGGGTGCTTTGGTAGCAACACTTGGGATGATTTAACACTCAGGTAGACTCCCCATGAAAATTACACCTAAAACCTTTAAATTCACTTCGTATGGCCCACCTGAGTTTTGGAGTACTGTGATTTAAGTGTAACTATTTGATCCTAATGAAAAAAAAAAAAAAAAAAAATCAAATGAATGGATTGGATGTCATATAAACACCACGATGGGCCTTATAGAAAACTGATGGGGGCCATTTCATCCTAGCCATTTCCTGTGGTGTGGCGTCATAAAATGAGGCAGCGTATCTGATGGAAGGGGTGGATCTTAGGAAAGCTGTACCTAGGGCTCTCAATGGAGCGGGTCAGATCCGAGATCCGAATCACTCCTATCCATATAAAGGGGAGTTAGATATTAAAATAAATCTGATTAATTAAATGAACCAGGTTCACCTAAATAAATTGGAATCATGCTGGCTCAAATTCGGATCTAACAGTGAGATCCAATTGATCTCCACTATTGCATTCTTCAAAAGCCTTTGACTGAATCATTTTAAGAACAGTGGTCCTAGGGCCCACTCACGGGCCTATCATGATGTATATGTTACATCTGTATCTTCTGTCCATCTTGACAGATTATTTAAAGCTATGGGCCTAAATCTAGAGAAGATCCAAATCTCAGGTTGACTATTCAGTAGAAAACAATGAAGTTGTGTATCTGTCACTGAAACCATTTCAAGCCAACTGCAATGGTTATATGCCATCAAAAGCTAGTCAATATAGGGCTCTTTCGGCTCTCATGGGTTAACCGAGGTAATGAACGGAGTGGATCATTTGTACTTAGACCCCACTTTGCCAAAGATAAAAATAATAAATAATAAATAATAAATAATAAAACCAAGAAAATTATACTAAGATATATAAAAAAAAAAAAATCAAGAAATTTAGATGCTATAACAGTCAGCATCAAGGGATGCTATTGCCAAGCTTGACGCCCTTTTTGGGCATGAATTAGGGTCCACCCTGGTGTATATGTTAAAGGTACACCCTGATGTATATGTTATATTTACACCACATTGGCCATCCGATTTTTCAAATTATTTTAAGACCACAGGCCTAAAAATGAGTCATATTCCGATCTTAGGTCAACCTTATCACAGTAAATAATAGGATATGTATCATTTTATTGCTAAATTAAATATATTATATTATATATTTTTTAAATTTATGGTGCGGTGGATTTGGAACTAGATCTAACCAGATGAATGTATGATTTTTTGAATCTAAAATAGATCTAGCTATTTATAAGTGGATCGGCTTTGAATATCACATTTTGTATTGAGTCGAATCGAATCCGATCGGAATCTTACTATAGATTTTCGGACTTGGAGCAAGATCTGAATTCTGATCGAGATCCGACCCATTGAGAGCCCTAGCTGTACCCACGTGGCTCTCAGTTTATGAAAGCCACACCGGTTAGTTCTAGCGTAGTTCGTTGCAGAGGATACCAAGCCTGCCCCACCCGCACGGAGTCGACTTATGGTTACAGGGATATGTGGGGCTCACCAGGATGTTTGTGTTAGGTGCGGCTTGGTGGATCAGGGAGGTGGGTGGATCCCAGGGCATCCATCCGTTTTGACAGCTCATTTCAGGGCATGATATAAAAAAACCAAAGCAGATCCAAATCGCCAATTTTTCCTATGCTGTGGTCCACCTGAGATTTGAATCTGCGTCATGTTTTAGATCAGGCTCTAAAATGAGCTGTCAAAACATATGGACGGTGTGGATTTAAGGCATACAAATCAAGGTGGGCCCTATAGTTAGGGACCCACCCACGTCAATGATCCACCGAAGCCGGATGAGTTTGTGTTATATCCATTCCGTCCATCCATTTCGTCAGGTCATTTTAGGACAAAAACCAAAAAAACAAAAAAAAACGAGGGATATCCAAAGCTTTAGTGGGCCACACAAGTGTGGGTCACATAACATAAGTTTTGGGTCAGGGCTATATTTTTGTTTTCCTTCATACCGGTGGGATCACCTTATGAACGGGTTAGATGGCATCTGTAACATCAGGGTGGTCTCCAGTAAGGTTTCAACTGCCCCCATTGTTTCCTTCAGTATGGCCCACTCAAAGTTCTCGATCTCCCTCCTCGTTTCCTAAATCAAGCTGACCAAATGGATGGAGAGAGAACGGGGCTGTGTGGGGCCCACAGAGATGTTCGTGACTAATCCCCTCTGTCCATCTGTTTTAAAAGAACACAATGATAGGAGGCAAAAAATCAGACGTGTAAAACTTATGGGAACGTTTCCACCGTTGAAACCTTCCTAGAGCTGACCATGACTTTCATAAGCCATCTAAACCGTTCATAGGGTTATTACCGCCCAGATAAACGTAGGCACAAATATCATCCTGATACAAAACTTCTATCACTTCAAAAGTTCAATCCCCACTATTTCTTGATAATATGGCTCACCTGAGTTCTGGATTTGCCTAATTTTTATACTTCAGCCCTTTTGTGGTCTTTTAAAACAGATGGAGGGAATGGATATGTCACTAAAACTCTCTGTTGCCCCCACACAGCCCGCTTGGGGTCACACCTAATCCGCTCCCCCCACCAGCTGGGGCGCCGCTTATGTGGACCCCTGAAGGTGGGATCTATGCCGTCCATCCATTTTTACCACTCATTTTTTAGTATGATGCAGAAAGTGAAGTAGATCCAAATTTAAGGTGGACCACATCACAGTAAACAGGGTTGATTGAATACCCACCATTAAAAACTTCTTGGGGCCCACCGGAATGTTTATTCACCATCCAACCTGTTGATAAGGTCACAGAGACCTACACGAAAGGACCCACAAATATCAGCTTGATCCAAAACTTTTGTGGCCCACATGAAGCTTTTAATGGTCAATCACCACTACTCCTTTGGTGTGGTCCACCTGAGATTTGCATCACGCCCTAAAATGAGCTGTCAAAATGAATGGATGGCGAGGATTTAACTCACATACATCAAGGTGGGCCCCACAGTCAGGGATCCACAGAAGCCGAGTCCCACCAGCAGAACGTCCCAGATGCCAGACACGTGCACCGCATGACACGTGCAGCCGCTTTTAGACCCTCCACACGAGCCTTTCCAACTCATTCCCGGGGCTCAGGTCAAACCCCAGGCTCTCTCTCTCTCTCTTCTGCGATGGGAAGATAGAGATTGAGAGAAGAGAAGAGGAGAGGAGAGAAAAGGCGATATCTTTCAGAAGAAATTGCAGGCGCCGATCCAAACGTAGGAAGGGGGAAAAAACGCTCCTTCACAACGGAAAAAGATTCCATCTTTTATCCTCTTCTACCCAAATTGCCCTTACCTCTGACACTTCCACTCCTTCCAAATCAGGGGCTTTGATTGGAATTAGGGTTTTTTTTTTCTCCCTCTCATCCCCTTTTATAGGGGCAGCCAATGCCATTTGTAACGGTGTCGGACGATTTTTCGGCGATTTTTGAAGGACCGGAAAGCGGGATCGATGTCGTGGGCAGGAGCGGAAGATATCTTTCTCTCTACATCTCTTGCCAGCTATCTTGATAGTATACTCTCTCTCTCTCTCTCTCTCTCTCTCTCTCTCTCTCTCTCTCTCTCTGTGATTGTATTTTCGTATTTTTTGGTGTATTCTGGAATGTAATTTGGGTGTATCTGGAAATGCTGTTATCGTATTTTCGCGGGTTTTGCTAACGTGTGCCGTGGGGTGCAGTTTAAGGCTGTGCTGTTTTTTTTTTTTTTTCGTTTTTCTTTTCTTTTCCAGTTGAATTGGAGGTTTTTTTTTCTTTTTTCTTTTTTCTTTTTTCTTTTTTCTTTTTTCTTTTTTACACACTCACCCCCTCACCACCACTCACGCCGTAGTGGGATTTCACCACCTATGGATTGAATTGGAGGTTTGGTGTTTGTTATGTCTGCTTGATTGTACTCTCTCTCTCTCTCTCTCTCTCTCTCTCGTATTCTGAGTAGTATATTTCCTGTGTTTTGATGTGTTGGAGTGATTTTTTTGGTGGGTTTTTGCTAATGTGCACCGTGGGCAGGAATGAGATAATTTGTGCCATGCCATTCCTACTAGAATTTGGTTTTTTGGTGTTTATATTCTTTTGAGGTGTTGTAGTTGTTCTTGTGTGGGTTTGATGGATGACATGTGCCATGGTTGCTTAAATTCGGAAATCAGGACCATGCGGAATTTTGGTTCTAAGTTTTCATAGCGTGTGCTTGATTGCCTCGTGCAAGTGGGGCCCGCCTCTTGGTGACTCCAGATTGTTTATGTGATGGTCGTTGTTCAAAGATCTTATCTTTGCAATTCTGGACATGCAAATGGATGGTATGGCCTACAGGCCCCATTAAGAAGAGAAGCCCTTCAATCATCTTGGTAAGGTTCTCCAAAGGGGGAATACTTTTTGGTTCATGACCCATTCATGATGGGTCCTGCTAGATGAAATGGATCACATGAAGGTGGGCCCACCTGTACAGTTGTTGGTTGATTGGAATACTTGATTTTTCTCGGTTGAGAGTTGTACATTTCGTAGGTTGTATTGTTCTTTTATGTATAGCTGTTGTCATAATTTTCAACCTGCTAACATGTATGTGGGGATCAATCAGATAGCCACTCCAAGCTTTTGCTGTTTTTATTTATAACGATTTGGTTTTTACATATTTACAAATACACCACTTCATCTTTTGGATTTTGCTGATGGTTGCTGTGGGGGCAATGAGATTACCAGAACTGTTGAATTGCATTACTTTCTATTAGATTTGATGTTGGGTATTTATAATTGCTATTTTAAGTGTATTTGTGTGGGGTTTTGGTAATGTGTGCCGGCACTACTAGCGGTTTGATGAGATAATGGGATTGTGCTCTTTCCATTAGAATTTGATTCTGGCCATCTATGATATTTCAACTAACCGCTTCCAATCATTAAGGATTGGTTAAAGCCGGTTATCTTGGATTTGTTTATTTGGCATGTCCGGGTGATTGCTATTAATGGGGTAATGGATTTTTATGCTTTGACTATTCCTGGGTTATTTATAAACTAGTTGCAGAGGGTAGTTTCGTCATTTGGGTTTTGACCATCTTTTATGGTTATCTAATGCACGGCTACATTGTTGCTAGACGGTGCTTATTGGTCAGAACTGCTGTCTTGCATATGTGTAGAGGACCCTCTTTTAACTTATCAATTCATTATGGTTGTAAGCTGGACATGGGCCCAGCCGCCCCAACTCCACTTCTATTTACATATTGCACTATGTATAGAGTCGTTTCCAAACACTTTCTGAATTCCTTTGGATGTATAGCTGTGGGTTAGGTTTGGTAGGGAAGAATCATATGTATATGGGTTGGGTTGAGTCGGGTCGGGTTCGGTTGGGTCGGTTTAGGAGCGAATATGGAGGAATTTGTGTTGGGTTCAGGTCAGGCACCTTGGGTTGGAATTCAGATCAGGTCAGGTTGCGGGTTGGGTCCTCTTGAGGTCTACTCAGGCTTGGGTTGACCCATAAACTGACCCAACTTGCTTTAGTTGCACCTCCAGTGGGTGCCATGAAATCAGTTCCGATGCAAATTCAAGTGGCAACGCAGGGTGATTCAAGTATCTGTAGTGTTATTAGAAATGAAAGGGATGAGATTAGCGTAGCTTTCTTGAGCTCAATTTCCATTAGATCTCTATCTAGAGGGCATTCGGCCTTTTTCTTTGTCCATGATTGACTCTCGCTCGGTGGGTTTTGATGATAGTGGCCAGGTGCTTTGAAGTTCTCTTCCATCATTGTTGAAGTTTTGGACTTGGTGGAGGATTCTAATGTTTCCCTTTGGTTTATCTTAAGAGAAACTAGTGAGACGTGTGAGTCATTAGTAGCAAGGTAGTGGCCTTGCTCCTCTTGCGTTCTTCCTTGTAGCATTTGTCTTCTTTTGTGAACTTTTATTATAGAAAATGGCAAAGTCATATGTGATCTTATAATTGCATGGGTTGTTAGAATATGGTAGGCTTGTTTTTAAGATCATGCAGTGGAAGATACTTTTGCTTAGTATAGAACTTGCTAGTATCATGGTAACTGAAATTTCATGATTTCGAATCTATGTTTCTTAACTTTTCCAAGAGTGCCAACCCTAACCAAAACCATAGTTTGCCAGGGTGGAAGATTCCATAAGTATAGTTTGCCGAGGTGCAAGATTCCATTCGTTGGGGCTCATGGGTTGGTGATCCAGCTTTTGATCTGATGTAAGTCATAATGGGTGCTGAATTCCCAAAATTCTATAAGATGGAGGGCCCTTATTCTTCAATCAGTGGCCTAAGGGTTAGAGTCTTCCAGTCTATGGGATTTTTTGGGTCATCCCCGGTCAATAGTGGGGCCCATCAGATCAATGGTGTGGATTTCTGATTCATGTATCCCACATGCATACTTGTCAAAATCCTACGATTTACGATTTGAGTCGAATCTTAAGCAAAACGATTTGAATCCCATGTTGAATCCCTTTTTGGATGAATCCTACGATTTATGATTCAAATTACACTTGTTCTCTTCTATTTTAAGCTTTACTTGGCTTTCATTCTATGTTTTTAAATTGGTGAGGGTTTTAATTATTGTTTAGAAAAAAAAGTCAGTTGTTTTATTTTATATTCTCTTCCTCATTAAATCATGGCGCCTTTTCTTATGATTTCTTACTTAAATGGTCAAGACACCATACTGATCTATAACTTATTTGGAATATTTTTATGGATGTTTGTGATCATGTTGACCTATATTTAGTGTGGTGATGATGGCTAGAAATCAAAATATCTTTTTTTGTCCGTCTACAAAATTATATGCCGCTTTTTCTTACTTGATTCTATACCCAAGAAGGGTTGAAAGAAAAGTCATTAAAGGATTCTTGTATGCTTTTAAGGTAAATTTCTTAAAAGACACAAAAAAGAAAAAAGAGAGAGAGAGAGAGAAGGCAGGAATCCTTTAATACTTATCATGATATGGTATTACTTTGTGCATACTGAAGGGGAAAGGATGATTGATGAATTTTCAAAAAGAAAATTATCTGTATTTTCAGATTTTTTTTTTTCACTTTTTAAGAAAATAAAAAATCTGATGACTTAATATAGGATTTGCAATTCGATACAATTCAACCCCTATTCCAATTTGTGATATGGTAACGATTTTAACAACATTGTGCCACATGTATGGAGTTATCCCCCTTATCAAGTTATATTTTAACTGAGGATCAGTACGAGATGCACCACCTGTTCAAAAGGACGCAGGTTTGAAAGATGGTGTCATGCTAATTTACGGCCTTTTAAACTGATATGTTTCCATTCGTTATGCAGAGAAGCTTCTCGTTTTGCTACGAGATGGGAGAAAGCTTTTGGGGGTTCTTCGTTCCTTTGATCAATTCGGTAGTGATATCTTTTCTCATCAGTTCTTAAGGTCTGTTGTGTTACCTTTTCTTTTATATCGTAACAAAGTCATGGAATCTCCCTTCCTTTCTGCAGCAAATGCCGTTCTTGAAGGTGCCTGCGAGCGATTGATCGTTGGAGATCTTTATTGTGATATTCCTCTTGGTTTATATGTTATTCGTGGGGAGAACGTTGTCTTAATTGGCGAGCTGGTATTAACAAATACACCTGTTACCTTTTTAATTAGATTTTATAAATTCAGCACGTGTGTAGATTCCACCCCTCTACATGCCACTGAATGTACCAAGCTGGCATTCGTGGAACATACTAATTGCCCATCAATTGGGCCTCTGCGTGCATGCCCAGGCCTAAAAATCATGACTGCACAAACTGTCAGATGGGCCTCAATGTATGAAACAATGGTAAGGAAAGGATCTGTATGGATGCACCCTCTAAAGGGACGTTTGAGGCATAAACCCCCTTTTGAGCCAAAACAGGGTTATTTATTTATTTACTTTTTATGTGCGTCTGGATGCACTTTGCAAACCCCTGTGTCACCATCTGACTTGAAAAAATAGGTGCTAAAATGCCAATTCAACCGTTGAGTCGACCGAAAAAGTATGCTTGAAGCCCCCCTTTGTGGAAACCTCCTTTTGTGGAAGTGCGTCCAAATGAGCCCTGAGTTTTTCATCTGTACATTTGTCTGGTACACCATGGTCTGCATGATCAGGGATCAGCTTGATTAACTGGCCAGGGCATGCATGCAGTTGGCCCACCAGGTGGATTGCTCAAACATTCCACATGTCATTTGGCACATGTGCTACTGGTAGTGGGGTTGGGATCTGCATGGTGTGGAATTGGCAACCTTCCTTTCTAATTTTGCTAATTATTAACTTAAAAGCGGTTTTTAATTGACAGGACCTGGAAAGGGAGGAGCTTCCAGCGCATATGACTCGTGTTTCAGCAGCGGAGATAAAAAGGGTAGGCACTGTCATCAGTCCTTTTATGATTGTTATGAGCATTTACCCCCATGTTCACGAATGCATCTGTATGCATGGTCTGCTTGGATTGCTGAAAAAGTTGCTTTCCTTGTATGCATCCTAGAGGTGGTGCATGTGAAGGTTGGATGGGTGGGATGGATATAATCCGTAGGAGCACGCTCCATTAGTACCTGTAAAAGGGGTATCAGGCAATGTTGTCAAAATTGTTATCATATTGCATAACATAAAAGGGGTCGATCGTATTTGAATCTCAAATGGTATCATAAATCGTAAGATCTTTTATTTCTTAAAACAATAAAAAAATGTGAAAAATACAAATAATATTAGAAAAAAATAAAAGCTGGTCAACAATCAATATCCTATCAATATACACCACTAGAAGTAATTGCATATCATGATATTATCAATTGAGAACATGCATAAAGTATACATATCATGTGTAAAATGGTAAAACCTTTAAAGGGGTAAAAAGAAAAAATGAATAAGCATAGGGGAGGGACTCTTTCATGTTTTACAAGCAAAAGGATAAAAAGAAAGAAGAAGAAATAAATAAAACAAAATTTTGATTTTTTATGTAATTTTGGGCCCATTGCAATTCTATGATTACCCAACGATTTGATTTGATAATCATATGAATCGATACAATTCGTGTGATAATCGTACAATTATTTAAGATTTTCTATTTGGTTGTACGATTAAATCATATACCCATATGATACCATATAAATCATACGATTTATATTGTGAATCATGTGATTTTGACAATACTATTACCGGGTAGATGTGGGTCCATGTAATGCATAGATAAAATCCAACCTGTCCATCATGTGTGTTAGTGCAAATTACCCCCAGGACCCTAAGATAAATTGGGTGCACCACACGTAACAAGTTGGAAGGGAACGCCCACCCTTGATTTGCATGGGAGGCCCACCATAGTATATATGCAATCCAGGACATGCAGACCCATATATCTGATCTAGATGAAGGGTCAGGCCAAAAATTAGGCTGTTCCAAATTCAGGTGGGCCTGTGTAAATCAAGGGTGGGTGTCCCCTCTCATATTGTTCCCTGTTTTGTGTGGCATGCTTGAGTATTGGATCAGCAATGGGACCCGCTGAATCACTTCAGTTTGCGCGAATGTTTCTATGATGCTTAAGGATTGGGAAAGCTGCCTTTGAGGCTTTCGTGTTGTATTTTTAGCTTTTCTTTCTGTGTTGTTTTTCCTGTTTGCTTTGTTTTTTGGCTCTCTGTGCCCTTTAATAAATTTTCACCCTTCAAAAAAAAAAAAAAAAAAAAACACTTAATTTACTATCTTCCTCTGATATTGGTGGACATTTATTGGATGGTTAAAAATGAAAGATACGAATCAGAGGTTTGAATTGTTTAAGCAATCTGACCATGGGAATTTGGCTTACCAACAGTGGGTTGCACAATATAGTTGGTTTAACCTGAGTTGATGTATGCCACACGTACGATTTGTGAGTGCCTGCGTATCAAGCATCATACGCAGCCTGAGTACTCCCCAATAATAATATTCATCATTTCAAATACAAATTAATGTTGATTCGAATTTAAAACTATATTGCATATACTTAGTATATGTATTGGAGTGAATCTGCATGATAATGCCCCTAGCGTCCCATGTATTGGAGGAAGTAGTGTACCATGTATCCTTTTCCATACCACACACAGGAGCAAGATTTAAAACCGGTAGTGATCGCCTGATATTTACTGGTATCATCCATGAACGATACAGATGTATCTGCCCCATATCAGCCTGAAACAGCCTGATATAGGGCGATACAGGGTGATATGATCGATGTATTAAAACACATGGAAAACCTCTCATATGAAATTTATATTGAAGGGTGTGTTTGGATGTGTTAATACATTTGCCTTGAGCGGAATGGCCATCGTGCTTGTTTCTGTCCTGGTAGAAATGAGTTTGCTTGCTATTTTGGGCCTTGTAGATAGATTTTCTCCATTTTGCACGATGGGGAATGACTTTCAACACTTTCTCGAGAAGTGCCCTTTTCAACTTAAAGTTGCCGCTTTTTGAATAGGGTACAATTCCATTCATGCCTGCTTTCCAAACCATGCCTAAGGCTGCATTTGGGAATTACTGTATTTGCACTGTGCGGAACTTAGGGCTGTAAATGGTCGGGTTCGGGGCGGGTTTAGCCAAAACCAGACCCGCCCATTTACTAAACTGGTCTGGGTCCAAATTTTAGACCCAGACCCTTTTACTAAATGGGCGGGTCCGGGTCGGGTTTGAGTCAACCCATCAGACCCATTTATAAATGGGTCCGGGTCTGGTAGAGGGAGATCCACCCAGACCCATTTATAAATGGGTCGGGTCTAATGGGTTTGGGTCTGGATCAAGTATGCAAGCATTTTACAAGGCTTAAAATCGGGTCTGGACAGGTCTGGGCTGGACAGGTCCCTTGAAACATTGACCAAACCCGCCCACTTACTAAATGGGTTCGGGTCGGGCCTAATATAAAGGAAACCAGACCCAGACCCGTTTAGCAACTGGGTCTGTTCTTGGACCCAGACCCGTACCATTTAACAAATGGGTCGGGTCTAAATGGGTTGGGTCCGGGTACCCCATTTACAGCCCTTGCGGAACAGCCATTGTGCTCTTTTTGCTGCATTGAGCTAACTTCTCATTCCAGGCTTGTTTGGCATTCTCCATTCTTCTCACTGCGGGATGGGCTTTCTGCACTTCTCAAACAAATTGCAATTGCTATTTGTGGTGCTTTTCAAATGGTGCCATAGCACTTCAATGATATTTCAGTGCATTTGAGAATACACACATACACATGTATATGTATGTGTATATGTATGGTATCAGTATCATCATCTAAGCCTTATCCCAATTAATTGGGGTCGGCTACATGAATCATGTTCCGTCATTCCACTCTATCAAGGGCAATCACTTCAGTTAGACCATAAGTCATCAAGAGTGTCTGTGTGTGTGTGAGAAACAAATGTATGGCTCTGAAAAACTTGGCTGAAGTTTTCAAACCCATCCACCTGTTTCCAATATTGGGCTCCACATGCTGAGTGGACCATATGTATTTTTGGGAAAATATGTAGAAGTTCAGACCAACCTGATGTATGGATTGGATCTCGTGCCTATGTGCCATGCTGACACATGTGTGGCATGTACATGAGCACTTAGAAAAGCTCATTTGTGCGCACGCACGCGCATGCATGTGCACTTAGAAAAGCTCATTTTTGTGTGTGCATGCACGCATGTATGCGTGTATGCGTGTGTGCAATAATTTCTTCCCCTCCCTTTGGTGGAGCCATTTTATTTTTCTTCCCGTAGAAAAAACTAAGGCTGCATTTGGGTCATGGTAAAAGGAAGAAGAAAGAAGGAAAAAAGTTGATTTTGGAATTTCTACTCTTAGTAGATTTTCTAAAAATGCCAACTAGGTCTCTTTCCTGTGGTATTGGATAGTAAATTATTTAGAGCTCCTCTGGATCCATATGTGGATCAACTTATGATTATTGGAAATTCCATCCAAGTGTAAAAACTACAAAAAATTGTGAATTATTTTTCACAGCCCAAGGCAAAAACAGCCTAAAATGACTATTATGTTAGCTGTTCTCTTCTAAGAGAACAACAAGGCTAGCTAGTGGGTTTGGTATCCTTTTTGATGTTTTAAACAGCATACACCATGTAGCATATAGCATCTACTATGTACTGTAGCCTTGTGCTTGCAGTGCACGAAAGTAATGCAAGTCACGTGCAGCATATGCTATATTCTATTTTTTCAGCAACACAGTGAAATCAATTAGGGTCCGTTTGGGTAGGTGATCCGTTGTAATCAGGATTAAGTATAATCCCAATTTTGGCAGTCCCTATGCCCGCCGTGTAAGATTCAATGCAATAAATCGATGCTTCCCTCTGTATAAACACAATTAAGAAAGTTTTTGAAAAACCAAAAATGCCATTAATTACGTTTCTGTAGAGGAAAACCCTGCTTAAGTGCGGCAAATCCTGCATGGCCAAAATCAGGATTAGACTTAAATTCCGATTTGTTACATTTTTTATTTTCACTAAAAATTAGTTTATTTTGGTAAAATAATATAAGCAACAGTATTAAACCAGTTACATTGCTATTTATTATCTTTATATTTACTGTCTATTTTTTCTATTATGTCACATAAAAATCTAGTAGCATGTAGCTACATGCCACGTGGCTTATGCCTCAAACTTCAGAGGGGTGAATGTTATGCTACATGTTATTCGCCAGTGGGACACGTGGGGCATCATTGCTGCTTGCTAGGTGGGCCCCACCACTAGCAGCTTGGACAAAATCCATCTGGTCAGCTTATCAAGCGGGCCACATGCATACTATGAACATGGACCATCTGTATCCTTTTTAACTGTCCGCTTTGTTCGTGCACCTATGGCCCTCCTGATGAGTGAACCAGCTTGGTATTTGGGCCAGTGCAGATGCATTGTATTGCCCACTTGATGAATGGGCTGCATCTTGTTTTGAGGACTACTCGCACTGATGTGATCGCCTACTTCTCTATTTGCAGGCACAAAAGGCCGAGAAGGACGCAACGGATCTGAAAGGCTCAATGAGAAAGAGGATGGAGTTTCTCGATTTGGACTGATACAGTCATCTGCCCCAAGGAAAAGTCCCCACCCTGCCATTTTGGTAAGTTTATAATGCCATGTTGCCCGCAAATATTTATCGCGGTTGGTGTCAGGGAAGACCAGAATGGGTGTTTGTTTCTCTTTCTGCCCGTTGTCATCTGTCTGTCGTTGGAAATCAAAATCCTTCCAAAAAACAAACTTTCCCCAGATTACATTTTGTAACAGTTGTCTCTGATGAGTTATCATTTATTATTATGGTGGTGGAGAATGTAGTTTGATGTTTGGCCAAGTTTCTTTCTAGAAAATTGGTGTTGGAAGCATGGTTTTAAGACTCTGGACGAGTTGTGTCCAGTCGACTCGGTTTCACTCCTACCCGATCCCATTCGCTGCAAAAAATAATTCATATCAATGGGTTGGGTCATCTGGTCCAGCCCATTGATAATCTATGTGACGGATCAGGTCAGGTAGTGTTCAACCTGGTCCTGTTTGATTTGCTGTAATTACTTGCAATTTGACCGAATTCAGGCATTTATTACTTAACAATTTGAAAATTCAGATGTAAGATGTTGACATCTACACCAGACTGGTTTCTTCCTGTAGAAAAACCAGACGGACCATTGGTACATCCCAGAACTGTGGGGCCCACTATGATGTATGTGTTCAATCCATGCTGTCCATTCATTTCACCTCATTATTTTAGGATATGAGCCAAAAAAAAAAAATGGGGCAGATCCAGAACTCCTGTAGCCCCCAAGAGGCCTTCAATGGTTGACATTTAATTCACTCTTTCCTGTGGTGTGGTCCACTTGAGCTTTGGATCTGCCTCATTTTTCAGGCTTATGCCCTAAAATAATCTGGGAAAAAAAATGAATCTACTGCATGGATATAAGACGTACATCATGGTGGGGCCTACAGTTTTGTCTTCCAAACATGTGTCGAAATTGCCTATTTTTTTCGATGGAATTCTACCTCTACCAGAAGCTTGTTCAAAACCAAAATTACGTTTTTACCCCAATTCGAACGAATTACAGCAAATCAAACAGCCCTAAGATCAAACCCATTTGCATAAATGGGCCACATTTCTAAGCCAGAGCCCGACTACACATTTAGCTTCACCCGAACCATGTTCAGTATCCCAGTACGAGTCGACTCGAATGAGTTGCACAACAGCCGTCTAAATCATGGGCTGCATATTTTGGACGGACCATATGCCATCCAGAGCAGATTTAACCACTCAAATTCACCGATCATTTCTTTTTGAACCTTCTATTTAGTGCCCACCAGTTGGACGGTATGGATATTGGTTGTAATGATTATTTGATCAATCTGATTTTCAGCATATCATCCTTCCAAAATGGGGCCCATGGGTTGAACGGTATTGATTCACGTACATATGAGATGCAGATCAATGGATGAATTGCCACCGTTTACTAGTTACGAATTGTGAGGAGCTCCTTGTCGTTGGGTAGAATAAAATGACTTTTAATGGTAGGGCAGTCAATCACCACTGTTTCTTATGGTATGGTCCGCCTGATAATTGGATTCGTTTTATTTTTGGGATGATGCCCTAAAATGACCTGGAAAAATGGATGGATGGTGTGGATACATAATACATACATCAAGGTGGGCCCCATGAGTTCTCACTTGGGTGAGGTCGGGGTCTCACCTAATCACCCAGCAACGAGTCGAGCTTGAACATGGGCCTTAAGCAGACCTAACCCCTTGTGTAGTTAAGAGACAGGGAAAGAGATGTGAAAGTGGTTAACATGAAAAACCATTATTAGGAGATTTAATAATAGTAATTAAAAAAACTATTATTGAGGATTTTTAGTTAGAAATCAACAGGTTGTTTTTTTATAACTTAAACGGATTATTTGTGTATCCAAACAGCCCCTGATGGTTAAAGTACTCCCTGTTGCAATGGGACACTTAGACAGTCCATTAGGTTCATCGCACATTTCATAGGCTACATGCAAACATACACCAATCTGACAAATATGAACCATTTGATCAACAGACTTTATTACAAACGGCCAAGATAATTTAGAAAATGTAAGTCCAGTCAACAATTTCATCAATCCATCTGTTAGGATCTCAAGGGCTTGTTTGGTCCGCCGGATTAAATGGTATGGAATTGCATTAGATTAAATTAACACCATTATTTTACAACGATTGCATGTTGTAAGTACCATGGTATTTGACCATCTAATCCCCTGAGATCAAGTTCTTCCTCTAGAAAAATCACTATTAAGCGTAACTTGTGTTTGGTGGACCATGCAATTGTAATCAGCAAATCAAATTTACAATTAATATCACTCACTTGTACAAGTATACAACTACAATGTTATGTGTAAAGGGTGAATATGGATGGATGGCATGGATAAAACATATACATCAATGTGGGGGCTCATAGATGTGATGGATTTCAAAATCTTTCCAAAACTAAATGCAATCCACCCACGTTACTTAATCTCAATCCTTCTAGTTATATGTGAACATGAGATGGAATTTGCATTTGATCAAATTCAATTCCATCCCACCTAACCCATCCATGGCTTAAAAAATGAATGGCTGTAGAAACTAAGGCCAAATCAAAAGATGGATTGGATAATTCGATAAGTAATATTTTTGTATGACGGCCAATTAAATGGGTTCTGGACTTAATGGACGGTTTAGATGGATGCTTAAAAATGAAAAATATCCACTTGACTTATTTAGAAAAAGAAAAAAAAAAAAGTGCCCTTCAATAAAGATGATTGGATCGTCCAACCAATTTGGTTTTTAGAATCTAACCTACTTATGCTGGATTCCACAATCTAGTGGGCGTAATTGAGTTCATTTATGCCACGTTTACCATTTTAAGTACCTGCCTATCAAGTGTCATAGGCAGCCCGAGTATAAACAACCGCCTTCTGGAAAGATTTTAATTTGAAAATCCGAATAACCAAACTCAAGATTCAAAAGACTGAAGGTCTTACTGTCATAGGCATCTTTTTCTTAAAAAATATATTGAGAAAATCTTCGATACTCTGGCAGAGCACGGTAGTTGATACACATGCGCTAAGAAATTGCACAATTGACATAAGTGTAACTTAAAATAAGCCGTCCAAAATTGTGGGTCCCAATTTGATTGCCTGCGAACTGAAGATCAAAGTGATTTGATTTGACAGATGGATGATTATTTGACATTTAATGACAGCTGAAATGAAAAATTTTCCATGGTTGATTTCTACCAAAAAAATTCCAAGTAATCAGAGATCAGGACCGTTTAATCAAATAAAATCTTCGATGAAGAGCTACATTCAGTGGTTTCCTACAATTTGGACGGTTTAATTTGAGTTTATATGTGATAAGCTTACAGTTTCTGAATGCCAGTGTACCAATCATCCCGCTTAGCCAGAGTATCAAATAACTCCTCAATTTTGAGTTTCTTCGCACCGAAGATACGGCACGTGAATGCTCACAGATGACGCTAGGAGGTTGGACGATAATCTGATAGGTGGGGCCCATATATGTTAATCCAGACCGTTGATATTTTGAGCCCAACCTACTATCTACAGTACATAGACTTCGATGGAACTGTGGTTTATAGAAAAACTGTAACCACACGATTTGAGGCCTCCGAATAGACGGTTAAGAAGAGAAATACAACAAGGTCTACATTCAGCTGAAGAAATTGTCTGAATATGGGTGGTTAGGATCTTCTTATGTGGTATATTCTCTGGTCTTGGACCATCTACAGTGTATCTCAAAAGATCAACGGTCTTGATTAGGTATGGGCACTTGTCCGAAGTCAAATGCCTCGAGTACCGTGCAAAATCTGGAACTGCGTTTCCCTTCTATTCAAGCATATGTGAGGATCCGCGCCGCATCATTTGCTACTCGAGCGGGCTCGTGATTGGCTGCATGGTTATTCGAGTGCTCAAAAAGGGTGCGGATTAGGTGCGGCTCCGGCCGAACCAAATACTGTACGGTCCTTACAGTGGGGCCTACCTTGATGATTTATTCTATATCCACACCGTCCATACATTTTTTGCAGATTATTTCATTGCAGGAACCCAAAAATAAATTAGATTCAAACCTAAGTTGGAACATATCATGGAAAATAGTGGTGACTGACCATTAAAAACGTATTGTGGGCGAAAAGTATTTTGGATCAAGCTAATATTTAGTATTTTATCTTAAATAGTATTTGTTTGACCTTACAAACAGGTTGGATGAGACATTAAGCTGGTCCATAGGATTTTTTAATGGTGGACCGTTCAATCACTACTGTTTCCCACAGTATGGTCTACTTGAGAATTTTATGACTTAGACCTAAAATCATCTTTAAAAATGAATGGACAGCGTGGATATAGAATAAATATATCAATATGGGCCACACCGTCTTATGTAAGACCAGGGTCGCACCTAATCCACTCCCGTTCAAAATAAGGGGAGTTATTTGATACTCTTGTAGAGTATGGTCCTTGATACGCAGTCACTCAAAAGTTGTAAATGTATTGTGTCTTAAATCAAATCAAGCAGGCTAGGCCGTTGAATCCACTTTCGCTAAGTCCCAAGATCAGGTCTTTTGAACAATCCTTCCCTCTGATTGACATCGGATTTCTTTTTTTTTAACAGTTTAATAAATATCCACCAATCCTATAGTAAGAAAATCAAATTCAGCACAGTTTTTGGTTCATGATACATCTAAACCAGAAAACATAATTTGGACCGTTTAATTTTAGTTACTTATATTCCATTTATGCAGTTTTAACTAATTTCTAAGTGCCTGCGTATCGTTGGTCACACTCTCCGAAGCGAAAAGAGGAAAGCTACGTGCACTCGAGCGAAGCGAATGCTGCTTTGGCCCTTTCGCCTCGCGCGTTGCGGTGAGGCACACGTATGCAGTATCAGAACCGTTCATCGGGCTATCCCATCTGCATACATTCGTTAACCTTAAATATCAGGCCGATTCCACGATGTGGGCCAGGCAAATGAACGGTCAAGAAAACCCAAAGTTTACACTGTTTTGTACAAACGTGGCCTATCTGTGATCAGATCGACCTGTCGTCGAGTCAGAAAATACATAGTGGGGTTCACTTAGTGAACGGCATTGATATCGCACACGTTCAACTTATTGACACGAGGAACAACGGTATCCTTGGATCCTCAGTGATCTCAACCGTTGAACCAATGGGCCACATCACGTGTGGGACACGTTGCAAGGAGACACTGAGTACGAGTCGGAGTAGCATCGTCACGGAGCATCTTATTTTCGTGTGGCCACTCGCGAGAGTAGGATCTAAAATACCACTCCCCACACGTTCCAATTCACGACGTGATTTGTGATCCGGCCCGTTCATCATGCTGGCCCAACCGTTTTCATCCCGCTTACATAAAATCATGTCAGTTATTTAATCAAGTGGACCACACATGACATAAAGCTTGGACGGTTCAAAAACTTGGCAAACGTCCGACACTCGCGGGGGAGTTACCTGATACTCAGGAAACGCATGACGCTTGATACTCAGGTACTTAGAAGTTGTACACGTGGCATCCCTTAAGTCAAATTGAACGGATTAAATTGTGGAAGGTAGGGTTGGTGAGTCACGAGACAAAATTCAGGTTGGTTGAACAATCCTAACAGCTTCTGATTCGTGGACATTTGTTTGTTGAAATGGGACCACCGATGATTATTTTCATTTTTAACCGTCCAATAAATATCCCCCCGATCCAGTGGCCAATAATAGAACTTCTGGTTCATGATTTATCTAAACTAGGCGCTTGCGTATCAGCCATTACACCCTGCCTGAGTAACAAAGTTCTTTCTCACATCAACAAAGTCATGGTGCAATCTTCCTGCAGCCCGGGTATCTAAAACCTTTATGGGACCCACCGTGATGTCTGTGCTATATCCTCTCTGTCCGTACTTGAAGCCAGTTCATATCAGGGCCTGAGATAAAAAAATAAATAAAAATCAGGCATATTGAAAAAAATATAAGTGGGCCGCATAACAAGAAAGAATGGATATTGAATGCTGACCGTTAAAACTTTATTAGACCGCAAAAGTTTTGGATCAGGCTAGCATTTGGGTTTTCCCTTCATCTATTGCGAATAGGATGGATGGCATATAAGCACCGGACGGAGATGGGTGATGACCTTGCTAGCACCCACCTCTCTCATGATGTATGTGTTTCATCCACACGGGCCATTCATTTTTCTAGATTATTTTAGAGCATGAGCCCAAAATTGAGGCAGATTCATATCTCTTATGTGGACCACACCACAAGAAATTGATTGAACAATCAACATTTATAACTTCTTGGGAGCCCCAAAAATTTGGGAGGAAGTTGATATTTGTGTCTTTCCTTCATCCAGGTTTGCATGGGGGTAATCATCAGGTTGGAATCTTACAATGTCCAACAGTAGCATGCAATCTAATCAAATCTTATAATGTCAAATGAAAAGAGAGGTCCATGCCTTCAGGATGGTACCCAATCCATGTAAATAAACATGGTGGCCCGCATCTTAATGCCCATGTTTTCTATCACATGGTGCACTTGAGTTGTGTATCTGACAATTTTATGGCTAATCTTCTACCATGAGCTGAGCAAAACTGATGGAGGGAGTGGATGACACAGGAATGTGGTACAAACCTCAGGGAACTTTTGCTACATAAGCTCGGAAGTGGATTGCGTAGTAGCGTGCGGAGTAAACTCTGTGGGGCCCACTGTGATTTATGTATTTTATCCACTCCGTCCATCCATCTTAACAGAAAATTTTAGGTATGGTGCCAAAAAATGAAGAATATCAAGATCTAAAGTGAACCACACCATAGGAAAAGTGTGAAATGAATGTCTGCCATTGAAAAATTATCGGAGGACACAAAAGTTTTGGATCAAGCTGATATTTGTGTTTTCCCTTCATCCATATCCATGTGATCTTATGAACATAAACAGGTTGGATGACAAATAAATATTAGTGTGGGGCCTGGGAAGGTTTCAATGGTGGAAATCATTATTCCCACTGTTTCCGTGGCATGGTCCACTTGAGATTTGGATATGCTTAAATTTTGGGTTCAACCCCTAAAATGAGCTGGTAAAACATATGGACGGAATAGATAAAGCACATACATTCTAGGTGGGCCCAACAGAGTTTATTCCGCACGATAAGAGCGTGCGGAGCAATCCGATTCCCATAAGCTCCTTATAAAGTGGGGCACATGCAAGAAAAGTAAGGATTGATCTCTCACCATTGAAACCTTCGGGAGATCAAGGAGGATTTGGATTAGGTTGATGATTGTGTTTCAAGTTCATCCCAGTGGTAATAGTCTTATGAATGGTTTGGATGTCGTATAAACATCATGGTGGGTCTTAGGAAGCTTTCGACAGTGAGCATTTTCATTGGGCTTTTTCCTGCCGTGTGTCCCAACTGAGATTTGGATGTGTCTCATTTTTGGGTTCATATCTTAAACTGAGCTGTCAAAAGTGATGGACGGAGTGGATTTTTTCACCAATATTTCTGTGGATACCACATACCTTCCCCCAACACCAAACTCCTGTTGGTAGGTAGGGGCACAACTGCACAAGCAATTCTCGCTCCCAAAATCCCTCCCCACCACCCGTTTTACTTTGCGCGTATGGGCCCACGGTGTTGTCTATGTGACATCCACTCCGTCCATCGGGTGGGATACTCAATACTAGGCCCTGGCACAAAAAATCATCGAGATATACAAGTAAGGTGGGCTACACCACAGGAAGAGATGGGGATTGGACTCAAACCGTAGGTTTGCATCTGGGGCCACCATGGTGTGTATCCTTCATCAAACCCGTTCATCAGCTGTATCATAAAGGATGAAAGAAAAGATATGAAAAACCACCCTGATACAAAAACAAGGTGGGCCACACCCCTATGATTTTATTTCAGGCACAATTTTTTTCCCATTTGTGTGGTCTATATAAGATTTATACAAGGCTGATTTTTAATATGTAAGGTTAACATAAGGTTTTTCACCTGATGGACGGAGTGGATTTTATATATATGACATGATTGACCTCACAGAGCTCCTTTGTTTTACACACTGTGGAAAGACAAACACTTTGATACTCTGGCAGATTGTGATAGATGGTACAAAGGCACTAAGAAATTCGTTAGAAATTGCACACGTGACATACAAGTATTCAAATTGACCGTCAAAACCATCTGACTATTGGATTGGCGGACATGTTATGGACGGTTGAAACTGAAAAAAATCCAACGGTTCTATCTCTACAAACAAGTGTCCACAGATTCAAAGAATAAGATTGGTCAACCAATCTGATCTTGAGATTATGACTTGGAGACAGTGGGCTTCACAGTATAGTCGATTTTATTTGAGTTAATATATGCCACGTGTACAATTTCTGACTGCCCGCGTATCAAACATAATACGCAGCCAGAGTATAAAATCCCAGTCTCACCGGCATTTTTACTGCAATAGCCCTGCGGTGTGGCTATTTTTACTAAAAGTCCAATTTCTTATCTGATTCATCATTTTTAGCCTTTTGACAAAAAATTGAAAATTTATAGTCGAAAATGCCCCTCCGACCGATCCCTCCTGGGCACTATGGATCCCCCCCTGGGGGCACGGTGGACCCCCCCTGAGCACATGGTGGTTAGAGGGGCATTCTCGACTGTGAAATTTTCAATTTCTCGTCAAAAGGCTAAAAAAGATGAGCCGTACGAGAAATTAGACTTTTAGTAAATTGGCCACATCTCAGGGTTATTACAGGAAATATCCCAGTCTCACCTCCCTCAGTTCAAGAGTCCAAAACCAGCTCATTTCCACACACTAGCAGCAACAGCAGATCCAAAAGCTCCAGATCTCTCTCTCTCTCTCTCTCTCTCTCTCTCTCTCTCTCTCTCCCTCTCTCTCTCTCTCTATCTCTTCTTGCAGTGAAAAGAGGGAGAAAATGGCGTGGAAGATCCATTCACTTCCCTTCCTTCTCGTTCTCATTCTCTCCTTCTCTCTCATTCCCACCGACGCCTCCGTACACGACTACTCGGGTCTGAGATTCATGAGCAAGGGCAACGCTTTCGTCTTCCATGGCGGCAGCGAAGGCCTCTACGCTGCCTCCATTTCTACCCACAACAGAAGTTCCGCCGCGGGCAACGGCGATTCTTATATACGGTAATTCCATCTATAACCCTCATTCCTCTTCTGATTTCTCAATTTCTTTTCAATTTTACTTAGGGCTGCCCCGCACGTGCTGCCGTGGCACACGTGTGAGGGATCTGTGATGCCGATAGAGTAGTCCCGTCGTGTGTGTGTAAAATTTCATCATGTGAATGGTTTGTGCTTGTTGAGTGTAGGCCGTTGGTTGTCATTGCTTTTACGGGCATTTGCGGGTGGGCCGCGGGAATTTTGGGCTGAGGGACATTTCCCGTGCGGCTGTTGCATGAACACCTCAGATCCGGCACGGTTGATGACAATGGAGTGTCTGGGATTACTGTTCCTCGGTTTTGGACGGTCTTGATGTGATATGCTAACTAGGGTTTGGTTGGGGAATGTTGTGAAAGCTTGGTGGCAGTGAGTTGTTGGGATCCGTGACGGTTCTTGGTTTCAATTGATGGATCGTGGCAACTTGCGATAGTTTGTGAACTGAAATGTCTGGTGGGGTCCACCGTGAATGGGCCATGGTAGGAAAATATCATGATCAAATAATCTTAATCATTCAGTCCTTTATTGCCCGCAGTCAATTGATTGGGAAAACGTTCACCGATGGGACAGGTGGTTGGATAGTAGACCATCCATGGTGGGGCCTATCCAATGGTTGGTACACATCACCACCAGACTGCTGTGACATTTATCCTATGCTTATGCAGCACACAGGGTAGAAAATCTCTTTATTTTTTTTTTATTTTTCCCTTGCCACTACATTTTGATAATCCCCACAATCCAGAAAACTTAAATGATCTGTGGTGTATAGGCTTAGATCTGTTCAGCCCACACGGATTGCAGAGCTTGCCCATTTATGCGGAAGCTCATTTGTCAATATGGCATGCATGTAATACATATGAGCTTTCCATTTAGTGGGTCACACTGTTGAGGTCTTCTGGTCTAAAATGAGGCCATTTCACTCCTTGGGCATGCCACGCTGTTTAGATCTTCTGGCCAAAAAATCAGGTTGTTTCACTGCTCAGTTGGGCTACATTTTTTTTTACAGAAGAAACAGTTGATAGAAAAGATTGTTTTAGCTGCCCACTCGTTTTCCACAATGTGGCCCACCTGAGTGGTAAAAGTTGAAACAACCTGATTTTTTTTATATTCAGAAAATCTAGGCAGTGTGACCTAGCTGACAGAAAGCTTGGATCTTGCACACATGTAACATATTAGCATGTGTGCTTACGTGTAGATGGGCAGGGCTCGAATTTGGGTTTACTGACCTTGTAGAGACTTTTTGTGATTTGGTTTCATTCCTATGTTTGAGAGGAATGCACAAACGTTGTTGGATTTTCATGTCTTAGAGCCTGATGTGAATCTGTTGAACTGTACTTGTATTACTGTTTTATTAAATCTATTATCTTGCTGATCGGGGTTGACTGTTGAGTGTGCTGTGGAAAGATACTGGTAAAAAAGTTGCAAATAGGTCGGCATTTTCTTGGTATTATGTTCTGACAATCACCTTTCAAAAGAAAAATGGTTCTGATAATCTTAATTGAGTCATATTTCTTCAATGTAAAATTTACCTGGTTTTGGAAGGTATAGCCCTGTAAGAATCTGGGTTTAAAGCCCAATGTCTACATGGGAAAAGCAGTGAGGGAAATTTAAGAATAATAAGAGGAAAAAAGGTTGCTAGAAATGGGACCCACTAACTTACATCTATGTAACTTATGCAGGAAGCATATTTTGGTAGTTTGGACATGGCATCCATGGAATCCTAGAATGCTGACATGCCATGTTATGGTTATATTGATGTTATCATCCAAGGAGTGTGCTCTTGTGGTACCAGTACGGCAATGTGGGGCCCAATGATGTGTTCATGGAATCCGACCCATCCATAAGATGGGTCCCCTCAGAAAAATCGCATAGCCCAAAAATCAGCCCAGTCTAAATCTCAGATGGGCCACAACACATGGAAGATATTGGGAGGGAACACCCACCGTTGATTGGCATGGGTGGCCCACCGTGTCATGTATATCTAATCAAGGCCATTCAGACCCTTCATCCAATCCCGATGAAGGGTCAGGCCAAAATTCAAGCTGTTTTGCGATTAAGGTGGGCCCCTGTGAAGGGTGGGCATTCCCTCCCAGCCTGTTCCTGTTGCTGTGGCCCACTTTTTTTTTTTGAATCGGGCTGAGTTTTGGGTCCTATGGGTTTCTTGAGATGAAAGATCTGATAGATGGGTTGGACGGTGTGAATACATCATTGGACACCAGATCTGCCTGGTACCACCATAGGCTCACAGTGGTATCAGTGCCATTGAAATACACTCCATCAAAACGAATAGTAATTCTAAAAAAGTATAAGATTTAGAAGAATGAATGTGGATAAATAGTTTATATTAAGACTCATGAATGCACATGAGTAATACAAGAACTTAGAAAATATAAAAGTTATTTCCAACACAGCTTTTATTTTTTTATTTTTATTTTTAAGTGTCTATCCTTGTTTTGACCTTGTTCTCATTCTTTTGAAATCAGTTTTGATAAGGTTACATTCCGAAGGACTAAGGAAGCTGCAGATTCAAATAAAGACACCAACTCTGCGTTGGTACAAGCCATAATTTTTGAGGTCGAAGATCGAGAGATGGTCGGTGGTTCAGCCTACGGTGGTCAAAGAGCTATTTGCTGCACATCGGATCTGGCAAAATTAGGTGCTTGCAAGCAAGGTGAGGTCATCTATCGCCCCTCTACTACGGATCCTGACTGGCCACAAGTGTTCGGTGTTTCTTTCAAGGGAGACGACCTTGTTGCAACTTTGGAGTCGAAATATATACAAATTACAAAGTCTGGGATGTATAACCTTTATTTTATTCATTGTGATCCAACCCTTAAGGAGCTGGTTATGGAGGGAAAGACTATTTGGAAAAACCCTACTGGCTATCTACCAGGGAGGATGGCCCCACTTATGAATTTCTACGGATCCATGTCCCTTGCTTTTGTGATACTTGGAATCTTCTGGTTTTCTCAGTATGCACGATTTTGGAGAGAGGTTCTTCAACTGCAAAACTGCATAACCCTAGTAATTGCTTTGGGTATGTTTGAAATGGCATTATGGTACTTTGAGTATGCCGAATTCAACAATACTGGAGTAAGACCTACTGGAATTACTATATGGGCAGTGACATTTGGTACTGTTAAACGAACGGTTTCACGTTTGATCATTCTTATGGTTTCTATGGGGTATGGTGTGGTGAGGCCTACACTAGGTGGTCTTACTTCGAAGGTGCTTATGCTTGGAGCTACATTTTTTCTGGCATCCGAGGTGCTTGAACTGGTAGAGAATGTAGGTGCTGTAAATGATCTTTCTGGGAAGGCAAGATTGTTTTTGGTTCTTCCAGTGGCAATCCTTGATGCATTCTTCATTCTTTGGATATTCACTTCCCTCTCCAAAACGCTGGATAAGCTTCAGGTATTCATTCCTCACTTTTGTTACTCTTAAAACACATCATAACAAGTCTAACAATTTTCAACTTTTGCTTTTAAAATGCATTAACTAATCGGGATAAGCCTTAGATGATGATGTAGAATTAGAAATGCTTGTAAATTTCCTATGTATGATGTATGTCTTGCATGTGTATATTTACAAACACATTAAACTTATTGGTCACTATAAGCTAGTTGAGAAGCTAACCCTTCGCTCCCAACATGTAATTGGTGACAGGCAAGAAGGATGATGGGCAAGCTAGACATCTACAGGAAGTTCACAAATGCATTGGGGGTGGCAGTTATTGTATCAGCGGTTTGGATTTGCTATGAGGTAATATTTCACTTCATTTGGATCTTATTGGAAGGTAAGTCGGTTCGTAGTTCATGAAAAATGGCGTGTTTCAGTTCCCGGCTTCCATTCCATGCAAGGGAGTTCATGAAAAATGGCCTGTTTATGTTCTCCACATCTATTCCATGCAAGCAAATGGTGGCAAGTCACACATGTTTAAGATCATAAAGACCTGGGAAATTCCCGTTTTCATCATTCCAAACACCCATTATAAAAAACAAAAGCATTTATCTATTTTTCCGTTTTGTTTTCTGGTATAGTTAATTAATAATTGAGATATGTTCACATGCGGTGGTTTCTTTCACAACATGTGTTACTTGCATACAACCTTGGAGCTGTGCAAAAGATGGGACGCACCACCTAGGGTGAAAAACAGACCAAACCAATTAATAGGTGGGCCAAATCTGTATGTTGAGTCAGACCTCACAGGGTAGCCCGCATGATAAGTGGACCATCCTAGTTTCCTCCCCTGGCAGTCTTTATGGTTTGACCCACCTTTTGCACTATGCGGATGTTTCATACAAGTGACTCTTGGGTTGGGAAAAAGGCATTGCATGTGAACAGTTCTCATAATCATTTACTAATACTTTTTTCACTTCTTCATATTTATATGTAGTTTCTACTTTATTTCTTAGATGAGCCCTATTTGGCAAACCTGTTTTGCCCTGCAAATACCTATGTTTCTTTCCTTCTGTTTCAAAGAATCCACTAACTACCGTTACCAACATTGTAAGATGATCCATTTTTTGCACCCTTTTACCCTATCTATTTCTTATGTCAGCAAATATAATATAAACCAGGAACTAATATCAACACAATAATATAATTCTCAATGCTAGGGCTGCCAATTGGTTGGATCCTAGAGTTCTCGGACCCAGGCTGATTGGGTTTGGGTCTTGCTGGGTCCAGCTCTTGTTTTTGAGGACCCAGATCCGATTGGGTTCAGGTACCAATGAGGTAGAAAAGGTCTTCAGACCTTGGTTTTAGTCAGTTGTGGGTTGGGTCCATGTCAAATAATGGGATTTACATGTTGGGCCCGCATAAATGGTTGGATTAGATCACACACTTGTGCGACTTTCGCACACACACATTTACTATTAAAATTAACTGGACCACACTATCACGGGCGCGCGCACACACTCTATTACTATTAAAATTAAATGAAGCAGACCCTGACCTGACCTGACCTTATTCTGACTGCATGACCGTGGATCTGATCCAACTAGACCCGTTTTAAACCAGGTCCAAAATGGAGGACCAGTACATGAACCGATGTCTAAATGGGTCCAAGAAATTCAACACGGACCCGTTAAAATCTGGGTCTATTGGGTACCCACAGGTCCATCCATATACTGGTTGACAGCCTACACACACACACACACACACACACACACACACACACACACACCAGCATGTTGGGTTTTCTTGGGTCTCTGTGCCTGAAGCATTATATGCCTGTATATGACTAACCAATTACTTGTTGAGTAGTTAAACCATCTGTCTTCCTTGCAGCTTTACTTCAAGGCAAATGACGTGTACAATGAGCGGTGGCAGAGTGCTTGGATCATCCCTGCCTTTTGGCAATTTCTCTCCTTCTTTCTTCTCTGTGTCATCTGTGCGCTCTGGGCACCCTCTCAGAATTCAATGAGGTAAGCCATTTCTCTGATCATAGGTTCCTTTTATTTTTTTTTTCCATTTATTTTTTCTAGCCATATATATTTTTTTCAACATGTTATTACTTTTAAACTGTCCCTTGTATTTTACAACGGTGAATGCATGTCTCCATTGAAACATGATCGTTCCTCAACTGTTAAAGATAACATAAGGTTGCCTTCAAGCCATAATTGAAATCTGGATTTAGAGAAAAATGGTAACTTTTAACTGGATATGATGAAATCTGGAATCTCTCTTAGACATTCTATGGTTTCAAATAACAATTCCTTTTGCGCTTCTGTTGCTCATTGAACAAATGTGGAAGTTCCTCTAGAGTTGTTAGTGCAGCAAAAATCATAGTTTTGTGACACTTTCATATTATAGATGTATTGAGCTCCTTGGAAGGGTGCTGGTGCAGTTCCAAACACTTAAAAGGTTTTGCAATCTCACAATTGTGATTTTTTCCTTCAAAACCTGTTTCAATGGAACCCTATACTGAGAATGCAATAGAATTATGCCCGACTTGTCTCTTTTGCCATTTGGCACGCCACCGCATGTGCTAAAACTCAACGCTCATGAATGCAATAATAACAGTTCATACCCATGATCATCGCATTCCTGTTTCAAGCAGCAAACATACGAGGGGATGTTGACATGCTTTTGACTTTTGAAATGACCCTAAATTCTATACTCTCACAGTAGAGAGTTTTCTATTTAAGGTTGAAACTAGAAGACTGGTTTGCTTCTGTTAGAACTTTAGTCTTACCTTCCATGGGCTCTTACCAGCTGCCAAAATTGGGGGTCTACACCCAACACAGAGGTCCCCTCTTGTTTCAGGTGGGTCCCATTCTTTCTGCCACACATAGTTCAAGAGCCCAAAAACTCGACTTGATGTTCATCCGAGTCAGGTTGACTTGAGACTTGACTTGAATTTACTCAATATTTAATTATTATAAATTGAAATATTAGGATGGTTAATAGTTATTTAAAATAGATCTCTAAAGTAATATGTAACACAAAGTAACAATATTACATATGCCTTACTGGTTAAGGTCATTACCTCCCTTGGTTGACATTGGGTGTTTGAATCTCATCCCCAACTTATTGTTGATAAAATCCTGCCTTGTAAGATGTGTTACTAATGTAAATTCTGAAGGGGATGCAAGGATTAAAGATGGATGTTTTTTTTTGTTTTTTGAAAGGTAGCAAAAATTTGTATTAACAACCCGCAAAGCGGGGAAAGAATACAACGGGAAGAGCACAACGAGATTAAAGATAGATAAAACAAGATTGTAAGGAAGAACCCTAACAATCATCTTGCCGGATGCTAGAGACACAAAAACCACCTCCAAATCCTCTTCCAAAGCAAAGAAACAACAAAACAAATAACTTTTACTCAAATAATCATAATAATACCCATTACATGTCAATAGCATAGCCTTCCATAGGCTTAAACCAAATGGAGAAAGCCCTAATAACAGAACATGACTGCCTCTAAATCCTGTCACTACCACACATGCTTTTATGTAAATTGGCCATAACTCACTCAAAAGGGTTTTGGAATTGCTTGATCTAGGCTCTTTTGAAAGCATACTCAATAGGCTCTCAAACGTTACCAATTTCGTGTCATGCAGACATCATTTGACGTCTCAAAAGTGGCCCACCAAGAAAATGGCGAAAACACAAAAAAGGGGAAATTATTGAATATACTCAATCAAACCTTAATAACTAACTGAAACAAATAATTCCTAGAAATACAATAACCATTCGATTGATCCTCTGCCCCCACAATGTAAATCAGACATTGATCTAATTAGATTGATCATTAGACCACGGATGTGGTTCAGATCATCAATCAGGACAATTTGAATGGTTGGATTCTGAAGATCTTGATCAATTGACTCGTGTGGCCATTTGATTGCATCAGTTACTTGTTTCGACTCACATCGATTCAACTCAACGAGTTTCTTTGAGTCCAGGATGAGTCAGGCCCAGTACTGAGTGTCCCATTGATTCGGCTCAAAATCTCACCGAGTTGAGTTGACTCGACCAGGTTTCAAGTTGAGTCAGCGAGTTTGAGAACTATGGGTTTCATGGACTAGCAAGTCAGGGTGCAACTCGGGTGGGTCTGGTTGGGTTACTCAAGCCCAACCTAACCTCAATTGAAGTCAACCAACCCCAACCAAACTTGGGTTGGGTAGGGTGGGGTCAGGTTTGCTTTATTTTACTACCAAAAGTAGGAAGTGTGGGTACCTTCCAAAAAAAAAGGGGTTAGTGTTGGTGCATTTACAGCTGGATGGGTGTACATGGTGGCTCCCAGTAACAAAAAATGCTGATCATCTAAGTTTGGGCTGGGTGTGGTTGCCTGACGCCTCGACCCAAGCCCAACTCAACTCAAGCCCAATGCAACCCTAAATCGGGTTGAGGATTTCCAGTCATGAGCACAACGCAATCTGAACACAACCTGACCTGAGCTGAAGTTTGGATTAGGCCAGTTGGCGTTTGGTTTGAGCCCAGCTTACTACCAATTTATTCCTTTTGTGTAGATCGGTATGATGAGAACTGAATGTATTTTCATTCCTCAGATATGCGTTCTCAGAGGATGCAAGTGAAGAGTTCGAAGACAAAGCAGAAACTCTAACGCTTATAAAGCCGGCGCCATTCCCATCTAACAATGTGCAGAGTACAACGGAAGCCAGAACGGCCCGTGGAGGCGATGCCATCTCATTGAATGGGGATCCTGAAGAAGACAAGAGGGAGTAGCGAGCATCTGCTTGCTGGCATTGTTGTTTAATGCGAGCCATTGGATGGATGAGGATACCCTGGCCCTCTGTTGTCACGTGGCCAGCTGATCTTGCATTATGTTGAGGAGATCTTGATCTTGGCAAATGCATGTGGAGTGGGGCCCTGCCAAGGGGTTTCTCATTTCTTGTCTGTGTATGTTCATTAATAGCAATTCGCACAGGAGAAAACATTAGATGGGTTGTTGATTTGGCCAATGTGAGATCATTTGAATAGTTGATTTTGTGGGGTTTGCCTACCAATGATAAAATGGAAAACAAAATGACGGGCTGCAATGTAATGGCCCTGAGACCGCTATTAACTGGTGGTCTTGATCATAGCATGTGTGGGCTGATCGGTACCGAACTTACACTGGTCAGATGGATGATCCGGACCATCCAAAAATGGATTTTGATCTTCTTCTTCTTCTTCTTCTTCTTCTTCTTTTATTTATGTATTTATTTTATTTTGGGAGTTAACATGTTAGTACACACCCCACTAACCACCCCCCACGGTGGGAATCGATACCAAGATCTTATTGTCACTCAAGTCTATCGCTTGAGCTATGGATCTGTGTGTATGGATTTTGATCGTTAACAAATGGGATCTTGATGTCTATCCATATAGAGTTGTGGTCCATCGCACTGGTGGGCCCATCACCAAGATTCTGCAAGGATCTGAAACATTGGACCGGTGACAATGACAATACTGTTGCAATGTCACTTTATTAACACTTCTTGTTATTTGGAATGCTTGTCTAGAGTGTGCGTTGCCCATGGATGTTTGATGGTCCACAGGACATGGTTATAAATCTTCCTGAATGGCAGCCTCTTCGTTGTTCCCTGCTGCAGAAGCCCGTAGAAGCCGAATATGGTACAGGCGTCTCTCATCGTTCATCTGATCAGTGGCTCTCAAATCAATGGTGGGAAACAAAACTGGTTAGCAGCCGAATATTCAGTGGGGGAAATTGAATGGAAATGATGGATATGATTATCTAATAGCATGACTCTTGAAATGTAAACCATCCTAAGTAGGACCCAGTAAATGGATGGACCACCCTAGAACCCTCGCAGAGCAGGCAGCACCCATCGTACAGCAGGGAAATCATGAGCCCAAGGGGAGTTGATACTTGATGCTCTGGCAGCAAATGAGGCTTGATACGCAGACACTCTCAGAAGGTTACCTGGCATAAATCTGTTCGAAGTATGCAAGTACCCGCATATCATCCATCACACGCTGCCAGAGTATCAACGTTTTTTTTCTCATGACACAAATAGCCGGGACAAGGCCACGATGGTGGAAACGATACAATGCAGGCTGTAGAAAATGAGTTTGCACTCTTTTCAATTGGGGTGTCATCCATCAAGTGGGCCCCACCTGGATGGCCATGGCTCCAAAGCCAAACCTTCGGATCCAATCAGTCGCCTTGTGACCGCTGCTACAACAGAAAATGCTCTTGGGTTAAGCATTCGAAAAGGGCAAGTGCAAAAAATGTGATGGCAAGGATTATCGGCAAACATGGTCCATCCACAACAGTGCCTACAATCAGGACCTTCCCAATTCATCCATACATCTGCCACGTGTCTGGTTGAGATGGATCTCTACGTTCTACCATATTCCAGTTCTACTGGCTATACCCTATCATCTCCGTTCATAACAAAAAAGCTTAAAGATAATTCCATCTCACTTTATAAACCATCAAATTACAACAAATGGACCCTGATAATCCCCTGGAAGACTCACATCCAATCATGGATTGATGGCTTGTCCGGGTCAACTCGTACCTGGTTGAGTCTGACAGTGAATGGACTCAGGACTGAATGAATTGGTCTGAATCACAGTCTTAAACCATGGTTCTGAAATGTCTCGATCAGTCAGGGAGAGTGAGGTAACGGATGAATGGCTCGGCCGTGGGAGCGAGCGGAATGAGTTTGGTAGGCGTGGTCAGCTCAAAGTCCTCAAATTGGAAGGCAGGAGCGCAAGTGCATCCAACCAGTGAGTAATGGCTCTCAGGGTCCCTTGCTGGAGCTTTGACAAGCGAACTTCCATTGGATGAATGGGATTCGATGTCCCTTGTCGGAAATGATCCGAACCACACATATGGTGGGACCGTGTACTGGGGGTGCTGATTGGCTTCTAGGTCAGGTCCTATGGTGGTCAGCTTAATCTGCCCGCCTTCATGTAGCTCAAACACCTGATTAATGCTTAGGAAAACAAATATATAAATAGTATCTATATACAAGAAAAATGAATATTTTTATGATGCATGTTTCATAGGTGTTCTATGAGTGACCCCCCCACCATAGATGTAGGTACTGCTTATTTAGTGGCTACCATCCCCTGATTGCATTTTTTTTGGGTTATGGCCCATCCACATGGTGGGCTACCATATGAATGGCCCTGATCGCCTCACGCAAGTGCTATGTGTATGGTAGAGATAGCTTTGTTCTGTGCTTCATGGAACTCCACAGTAATTTGGCGTCACAGTAACATTTCATCATGATCCATAGATGACTATATGCATTACCAGAGTATTGAGTTTTCAGTTTTTATGAGTGGGATACATGGTTCGGTGATTGAGACCATAGGTGTGTTGGCCCCACTGTGGATGGGCCATGCCTGATTTTCCATGACAAGACAATCCTAACCATTCAATTAATTGCCGGCAAATGGACTGTTACGTAGAGACAACCACAGAAAAACAAGTCTGGTGGCTGCCATCTTCCAATTTGGCAGATTTTTGGGGCGTGGTCCATCTGCTCAATGTGCCAACGGTCTGATCATGCCAACCATGGGCCCCACTAGGACAAACTGAAAACGTGAGCCTACACTGAATCAGAGTTTAAAAATACAAAAGCTTTGACTCAAAACCCAGTCAAATCGAGTTGACTCAAAAAACTCAGGGGCAAGTTTCTTACTGAGTTCTTCAGTGTAATATATAAATAGTGTCGAGTTGTGCCAAGTCGAGTCAAGTTTTGACCGAGTTGTGACCAGATCGAGTTTTTCTTGGGTCTTGGCAGAGTCAAGTCGACTAGGCAATCCGAGTTGAGTTTTCTCGAGTTTTTAAACTATGCTTTGAATATCCTTGACTCAAGGATCATGTATTACCACAAATCTATACATCTAAGTAGGATGAATTTTTCATACCGTGAGAGGTTCCCCCATGTAGAAGTGCCAGGTCTGTGCGCATGGGATGCGGTGTAGGTGTGAGACGCTCCCTGACGGCAGCAAGAAGTATATGGATGTACTGATGGGGCGGTCCACCTTATCTGCAGATGCTCCAATTAGAAGATGAAAGGAAAATAGAAGGGTAAATTGGATTTCACAATATCTTGGTAAATCTGAAACTGACTGGCGTTGTTGTATTCTCTTTATAAATTTGATTTAAAAAAATGACAATTAAAGGGAAAATGGGACAGCCAAACACCAATATTGCAACATTCCGAATCGAATCTCATCCAATTCATAACACCCATGGCATTTCCATGTACCAGTAAACAACAGAATAGCATGATCAGATATAAAGAAGGATTATTCATCCTCGTAAGATGTATTTTCCCACCTGTTGCATTTGAAATAGGAATTTTCATGACTGCTTTATGTGATGTGCAGATGTTCCTCTGGAGTTTTATGTAATGGTTACCTATCAAACTGAAGGGGGGATTTTATAGGATAGCTATAAGACTAGACATGCTTTTTGTGGACAGAATGTTGGGCAGTTGACAACAAGTGAATAGGATGAGTGTAGCTGAAATGAGGATATTGAGATGGATGAGTGGCAAGACAATGATGGATTAGAAAAAAATGCATTCGAGGTAACTGACGAGTAGCACTCATATGTAATAAGATGAGGGAAAGTAGACTTAGGTGGTTTGCTTGTGTGCAACAGAGAGAAGAACTTTCAAGTTGAAGGCTCCAAAGGGGCAAGGTATTACATAACGGTATCGGCTGGCCCGATATGACCCTGTAACGGTTGATTTTCTTTTCTTTTGGGGGGGATCTCAAAAACTATTCGTAAGTTCTAAAAAATGTGAGGTTCCCAAAATATGTAGTCTTTTCTGGTTTTGGACATGTATTTGATGGTATAATGGGCCATTCTTTGCTAAGAATGCTATATGCCGCGCATGTCAACTCAACTTGTTGAAAGTCAAGCAAATAGGCCCTAGCTAAGCACAAATCAAGCATGATTTGGTGGATTAGGGCCCATTATATATAAGGGAAAAAAGGGAAAATATAAAAAAAAAGAAAAAAAAAGAAAAAAAAAAAGGAGGAGATGGTTTACACCTTCTAATACTTTCCAAAGATGGTCTGCCCCACCTCGATTCATTGCATCCCACTCAGAATTTGTGCTTTGATCCTCAAAATAGGCCTAGATCTAGTTTAAAATGAGTTTTTAAACTAACTTCATCATTGAAATCAATAAAGAAGTGGAAAAGCGAGAGAAATTTTGAAAATAAAAACTTTCGTAATAGGCCCTTTATGGCTGTATCAGCCATGTAAAGGTGCCAATATGGCCCATCTTTCATGACAGACCAACTCACCCCTGTATCGTGTAATAGAGGTGACTTTTCCCTTTGCATAACAGCTGATACGGTCGTAACTCGTAAGGTGACCATTTTTTAATACCATGGGCAAGGGGGAAGCTAAAAAGAATGTGGGCCAAGGTAGTAAGAAAAGACTTGATGACCTATAATTCCTTGATAGAGTGGAGTGGCAGAACAAGATTTGTGTAGGTAAGCCCAATTAGTTGGGATAAGGTTTAGATGATGATGATGAATAGAATTTCCAAAAAAGGTGAAATAGGGCTCTTTTGTGTTGTATTGGTAAGAAGGAACTATTTCGTATTGACATTGAGTATTGTTTCATGATCTTTGGAAACCTAATAGGGGTAGAACACCCAAAATCGGGAATTTATTTTTTCTCACACCTTTTAGGTGAATGCATATATCAATGCAAAACTCATCTCTTAACAACCTGAACCATTATCAGCTCAAAACCCTAGCTTCTACCTAGTAATTTTGTTCAAAACACACATGATATACATGCATGCATAGCTGCTTATATATCTAGGGGAATGCCAATGTCCCCACCTTCATGCAGTCATTAGTGATGTCCCTAAAGCTCTTAAATGACATGCGCCATGGCCAATCATCAATCCAGGCTGTCCATTCATTTCATACTAGTACTATTATTGGAAACCCATGATGCAAAAAATCACACTGATCAGGTGACCCTAGAAGTCCAACCAATAGCATGAAAAATGGATAGCCAAGATAGTGTAGAAAATACAAGTAGGTACAATCATCATCTTGAAACATCGATCCAATAGGCCCCCACCCTAGGATTTTTTATGATCCTTCTTCTTCTTCTTCTTCTTCTTCTTCTTCTTCTTTTGTTTTGAAAGGTAAGGATTGTTAATGATTCTAACCATCTGATCCATGGCCCATAAATGACTGACAGTTATTAGCAAATGACCAACATTCTAGGGTGAGGGTCATCCAATCAGAGTTCATTTTCCGCTTAGCCTGACAATGGTGGTTTGGAGCAATTGGATGGTTTAGAAATGATGATAGGTCATTCCATGTGTTGTTAAAAGGCTTAGGGAATGCCCTAATGCCACCAGGAAGGTGAGGATGTTAGCATTTCCCATATACAAGGGAGGCTTTATCTTTCTTTCTGTCTCTTTTTTGAAAGATGACGAAACTTTTCTTAAAAATACAAAAGCAAAACTACAACAAAAGCTGACCCCACAGGTGGGTGAAAGCAACAACAACAGGGGCGCCAAGACAGCGACCCAGCTACAACCCAAGAAAATCCATATTACAACCCTTAAACTGCGAAACAGAGGAAGCCCATTCAATAATCAGCAATCAAGCTCTTTGAGAGGTGCCTTCCACTGATTTTTTGGAATTATCAAAGCACCAAGCATTTCTTACTTTCCATAACACCCACCAGATAGCGAGCAAAGCCATTCTTCAAAGCATTTTCATGGGATTGCCAAAACCCACACCATGCCAAACAAGCAAATGATGACTCGTCAATTCCAGGAAAGACCAAGATATTCGGAAGCGTCTCATAATGTTTGCCCAAATCAGACCAAGAAAAGGGCAATGCACAAAAAGATGATCAACCATCTCCTCATTTGGCATACACAAGCTGTAAAGATTCAGAATTATCATATCTTTCTTCAGCAAAATTGTCAATAGTGAGAACTTTCTTCTTTCTAACCAACCATCCGAAGGCTGCAACCTTAGGAGGAACTTTGTAGGACCAAACAAATTTAGTGCATCCCACCTCTCTTTGCTGAGGGCATGCCGCATTAGAGAGTAAAAGGATTTAACTAAAAATGAACCTGCTTTATCGGCTTTCCACACCAACTCATCGGGATTGGAGGAGGTCGGAGTAAAAAGATGAATGCACTCGAGGAGGGCAACCTAATCTTCAACTTCGTCGGAGCAAAAAGATGAATGCACTCGAGGAGGGCAACATAATCTTCAACTTCATCGTCTCGGAGAAAACCCCTACAAGGAGCGTTCCAAACCACAGTGATGCAGGACGCCCTAATTATGATGCATGCTCATGAACACATATAATCCAGCGGAAATAAAAATAATAATCTAAAAATTCAACATCAACCATCATAAACTGAGAAAACCACAAAGAGACATGAAATGGAGCGGGCCATCATCACAACCACGAAGTATGAAATTCAATTATTGCTATAGTTGGATCCGGCGAGGGATGGAACCTCCCGATCTTGTATGGTCTTAATCCAAATACCCAATGTGAATCACTAGTCCGAGGGATCGAGGGATTTCTTGGATTAGGGATTTTAGAATTTGAGAAATAGGGATTTTGGATCAAATATCAAATCTAGGATCTAAAAGTTATGAGAGAATAGAAATAGAGAAGAGGAAATAACAAGTTTACCTTAGAAGAAGTTTGAGGGGCATAAGAAGCAAGGAGAAGAAGAGGATTGGAGAAGAAGATGAAGTTCCAAGAGAGAGAGAGGAAGAGGAGCCACTAAGCTTTTCTTAATCAATAATTAATAACTAACGAAAAAAGGTTCAGGACAACACCCTTATAAAATTCGAAATTAGCATAATTACCAAAATACCCCTACTAACAAAATTTTAAAAAAAAAAAGACATTTGCATGAAAAAAATGTGCGCACATCAACCCAAAACTCAAATAAGTAAAAAATCCATAAAATAAACTCAAATCTAAGATGTCCCATGGGCTCCGATGATGGTATGATGAAAGTGGGCCACACGAACCAACGGTCCGATCACATCATCATCACGATCCAACGGTCCGATCATCTCCTCGAAGCAACTTATACATGTCTTCCCAAGGTGGGGTCTTCTCAAATGTCTCGGACTACATGTGTAAGGTCTTCAATGCTCCTCAAGTCGTCACGAACGATCCAGGCCCGCCATCATCGAGCCATAAAGATACAGGTGTCATTCGCCTCCTACGTTGATAAACCCTAAAGAGCTTGATGTCCGCATCATTCTCCTCGTCTGAGAAGAACTCGACTTCGACGAGTTAAAACTCTTGTGGCGCTCTAGTAAATCTGGATTAACGCTCTGCAACTCCACTTCTGTCAACCATGTATATTTTGACAGTAGTTTATTCTTCCATTTGATAAGATATCTCTGGAAACCTCCATCTCTCGTGGAAACTATCTCCTCATCCACAATTTCCTCAATTTCCTCATCCACAATTTTCGAATAATAAGTGGGGGAAAGGGTGGAGTCTGTTGTGAAGCAAACTCAGAGTATGGCCATGAAAGGGAAGAGAAATCAATGGTAGGAATAAGGAAAATGACTAGATCTTCCACATTAAACTTTGATTTAATGCCCATTTCAGGTGGAAGGTCTATCCTATAGGCCTTGGACCCAATTCTTTGCAATACTTTGAATGGTCCAGCACTACGTGCTTGTGATTTCTTAGTGGTACGTTGTGAGAACCGCTCTGGCCTTATCCTCACCATTACAGTCTCCTTCTTGAATATCTTGTGATCTACGATGATTATCATCTAAAAACTTATAATTATCATTGCTTTGATTAATCCGCTGTCTAATATGTGTATGCAAATCATGGATGTGTTGTGTAGATGCATCGGCTGACTCTGAAGACCTTTGGATGACAGACATGGGTGAAACTAAAGGACTCTCTGAAAAAGCAACGGACTCGAAATAAACAATCCTATGACTTAGAATTTGAAAAACTGAAACAAAAAGACACTTCTCATGAGTGACACATAATTTCTCATTATAAGTATTATAAACAAGGATGATTTTCAAGTATCCCAGCACTTGAGAACACACACTATTAATACCAAGTCTTGAGCAGATCTTGGCATCAGCCATTATGTCCAAAATGTCATCAAGATGCGGGATAGGGACTCTGGCCATCATATCCACCATGAAGTGAATACGTCGCAAGGTGGCATGACACTTGACTAAAGTTTTGTGGACGGCCAGGATATGCCCACATGTGCGCCATATGCCATCGTTTTTTAAAGTGAAAAGGGCAAGCTTGGCACACAAAAAAAAACTCCAACTTAAACTTTCCTTATTGAATTCTTCCCCGAGAAGTTTATCAAATTGATGCTGCATTTTTATATTTTCTGCGGGGTTCACTTGATATGGAGGAAAGCTTGATAGGACCAACCCAGGGACAAGATTGATTGTGTGCTGAATGTCCCATTTGGGTGAAAATTTACCCCATAAATCATCTGGTGGGATATTACAAGTCATGTGGGTGTCTACTATCATATCCTCACTAGTCTCCTTTTCAAATTCATTCATGTGCATTATGGTAAGAGACTTAAATTGGGACTCTACATCATTTAAGTCACACATGACATCTGGAAGTGGTGCGATCTCAATTTCTTTGACTTTTTCATCATTAGCACATACTTCGTCATTCTCAACGATGATGAGCGATGCCTCAATTTCTTCCCTTTCCTCAGGACTGACGTTAGGCACGTACTCTTCCACTTCATAAACATCAAATTTGGTATCAGAGATTATGCTTGCATGGTTTTGTCTAGATCGAGTTATAAAAAAAATTCGGGTTTTGATTTTTAGGTCTGTTTTAGGAAATTTTCAGATTTAGAAAGTTTCCAATTTTAGAAAGTTTCCTAATTTGGAGAATTTCCAGATTTAGAAAGTTTCCAATTTTAGAAACTTTCCAATTTTAGAAAGTTTCTTAATTTGGAGAATTTCCAGATTTAGAAAGTTTACAATTTTAGATACTTTCCTAATTTGGAAAATATTCATATTTGAGTTGCATCATCTAGAATTAATTAGTGTCAGTTCATTGTAGTTTAAATTCATCGCATTTATATTGTGAGTCACCCAGTCCGTAGAGTCTCCCCGTAGTTAATGGAATATAGGCGTTTGAGATCTTCAGGGCCATTAAGTGTTGTCGTGTGGCCATCGAGACGCAACAGAAAGCCGAACTCCGATGAGTTGGCCTACTTTAATGGTTACATGGACCCACAAACATTCCTTGATTGGCTTGAAGACTTGGACTATTTTTTTGATTGGTATGATATGTCGAATTATCGTCGAGTGAGGTTTGCCAAGTGGAAATTGGAGGGCCAAGCCAAGTCGTTTTGGGCATATTTGGAGCAAAGAATTGATAGAATTGGGAGAGTTCCGATATCACAATGGGACGAGATGAAAGCACGTTTGAAAGAAAAATATCTTCCCATCTCTTATCGTCAAAAGCCATTGACTCAGAAGAGAGTTGGCCTACATTCCCGTCCAAACACAGAACCAATATGGTCCCCTCCTTGTAAAATAGTTCAACCCATCATTAAGGAAATCTCGGCTTATGAACAATTTGAGTGTTTAACACTAATTATATTTCCTTGGAAGCGAGATAATACCTTGGTGAATGGCTAGTTGGAAGAATCCAAACATGACTACATGTGTAAGGTCTTCAATGCTCCTCAAGTCGTCACGAACGATCCAGGCCTGCCATCATCGAGCTATAAAGATACAGGTGTCACTCGCCTCCTACGCTGATAAACCCTAGAGGGCTTGATGTCCGCATCACATAACCCCTCCAATTCAGGAGAAGCAATTCACCACCATAATAGAGGGGTCCGAAGGCAAGCAAAAAACGGAGGGGAACTCATCCTTTAAAAAGCATGAATCCACCCATGTATCTTCCTAAAATATAATATTTTCACCATTTCCTAAAGATAAACCCACCCCTTCTAAAAAAGACTCCTTCACAGATGAAATTCCTTTCAATAATGTCAATGCTCTATGCATAGATGAATTCCTAGTCTACCAGCCCCCAATCGATGAAACATATTTGCTACTACCTCCCTCTTTCCAAAGAGCCCCTTCTTCCTTCCCAAACCTCCTAATCCACTTCCCTAGAAGTGCAATATTCATAAACTTGAAATCCTTAATCCCTGCCCTTCCATGCTCATATGTTTTGCAAACCTCATCCCAACTAACTAGATGGAACTTTTTTTCTCCTCCGTACCTCGCCACTAGAAATCTCATCTAAGCTTTCCGAGCCTTGAAATAACTTTCGTCGGGCATTTAAAAAGCGACATGAAGTAGAGGGGAAGATTAGACAAGGCCACTCTAATTAGAGTGATACGGCTCCCAAGTGACAAATAACAGGACTTCCATCTAGCTAATATCCACTCAAATCTTTCCACCACCTTATCCCAAAGATGAATTGCTGGTTTACCCACGCAGAGAGGTAATCCCACAAACATAGCCGGAAGAACTCCGGTTGCACATCCGAGGTGGGACCCAACTTATGAATGGCTTAGATACCGACACATCAGTGGATGTCAGAGGTGATCATTCCTCCACTAATTACGCATTAGAAAGTAGTTACATCACAGAATTACAGCCAATCCTAACAAAATACATAAACAATAAAATGACAATAAATCTATACAAAAAGCATGCACTAAATCAAAATCAAGGAGCCACCCCTAAATCCAACAAAATTCCTATAAAATGGCAAGAATAATCCAAACCCAAATAAATAAATAAATAAACCTCGACGAGAGGTTTGCTAGTTCCACACGTGTGTTTGGATCCCCTGCCCATCCACATACAAGGATACATATGCAAGATCTGAGCTATCCATCTAATAGGAGATTATGTTCAGATCTTCTGCCTAAAAAGTCAGGCCATTTCACAACTCATATGGGCCACAGCATACAAAACAAATGGATGGTTGGAAAAAAATCATTCTCATCATCAGTTGACTTTGCACATGAAAGGCTTATAGCCCACTTAAGGCATGAGATGGCCTGATTTTTAGGCCAGATGATCTAAACAGTGTAGCCCACCTGATGGAAAGATCTGAGCACGCACAGATGTTGTATTTTGGAATGTAGGCTTGGGCAGGGCTCCCACAAGCATTTGAAATGTGGAATTAGCAAACCTCACCAATGCACCACCAAAACTAAAGAATTCTCACCACCATTTTTTGGGAACTCATGTACTGCAATCGAGGCCATCGAGATTGTGGGGCACACTGTGGACAGAGAACATCTCTAAAATCATACTGTTCAAGCCATCCTATCCACCAAATTGGTGGCTATCAAATGGATGGTCAGAAGTAAAATGGTGAGTGGTCCAAATTCCAATGGAAAATTAAGATGGTAATATAATCTTCTCAGTGTAATTTTTGGGTTATGCTCCATCCACAACCGGGTCATTAATTTGGACGGTATGGATTGCCATAGGACTCAGCCATGTGAATGGTTATAGAATCACCACCAATTTCTAAATGGTGGAGAGTTGAACTATCATAGGAGTCTAAAACCACCATCTAATGATAATTAAGCTCACATGAAAATCTGTCAAGAAAACCCAACAAAAAGGCAAAATAAACCACACCCAAATCAGTATATTACCCTGTGTTTGGCTGCACCAAATATTATGATATTTCATTACTAATCAGCCTAGTTTGGTGCAAAATATCAAGAAAGTTCGTGATATTTGGTGCAACCAAACGCACCCAGAAAAAAAAAAAAGCACAAATCAAGACAAATAAAGACAATCTAATGTCATAAATTATTAAATTCTTAGACATTTCTAAGCATTGAAATGAATTGAAAGAAATTGGATTTTTCTGGGATTTTTTTTTGGGGTGCTTACATTGGGGTGGAAGGAGAGATTTTGAGAGAGTAATTGAAGAATCTCTGAGAGTTTCGGAGAAGAAACCGCCGTTTGGGTGAGGCTGTAGATTCAATGCAGCTACAATCTCCTCGATCCTTCGCGACGAACCCATTTCTTCACTCTCTCTCTCCAACTAACTCAGTTCTTAGAAGGGAGTGCGACCAAACCAGCAAAATGCACGTGACATGCACGCGTGAACACACTTTTACTCCTTATCACGTGTTTTATGCGCTTCGTGGGCCCACCAATTGTATTCGTAAAATCTACACCGTACATCAGGTTCTATACACGGATATAGTTCCATGGAATAAAAATAATTTATCTTTTTAACTCAGGTGAGCCACATTGAAGGGAACAATGGGAATAGAACGACCACCATAGGTTTTTTTTTTTAAGACACCACGGTGTTTCTATGAAATCAAACCGTTAATCAAGTTTATCTCACTATAATGAAGTTAATATACAAATATCATCTTAATCCAAGACTTATACAGGCTACAATACGTGGAATTTGAGGTTTTAAGAGCAATCTTATATTGTTAGTATTGGTATGGCCCACAGAAAATTATATTTAAAATGAAAATTTTAATGTACGATTAAAATAATGTATCCCATCTTATTGACGGATTTGATTTAAATATAAAACATTTTGGGGCCCACAGAACTCGGCTGTTGTAAACTACTCGGCAACAGCAGTTTCACACAGGTGAGTGCAACAATAAAGCTCTGTGGGCCCACTATGTTGTGTTTGTAACATCCACTCGGTCCATCAGGTGCGCCCATAGATTATAGGATCTGGGACAGAAAATCATTAGATAACACAATTTAGATGGTCCACAATATAGAGAACAATTAATATGGGACGCCAACCATAGGTTTGGTTGTTGGGCCACTATGGTGTGTATAATTCATCAGATCCGTTCATCAGGTGTGAATCACCAAGGTGAAGAGGAAGATAGAAAATTGAGCATGATCCATAGCTCTGGAGGAACACAGATCCAGAACATAGAGGCTTTAGGTCCAATTTACATTGTTCCCTTTGGTGTGTCTTATTGTAAATTTTTTATCAAGATCATTTTTTTTCATTTACGGTTAAAGTAAGGATTCTCATCTGATGGACGGAGTAGATTTCACATATATAGGATGATGGACCCACGGACCTTGGTTGCATGTAAAACAACGGTTGTCAACAACGGAGAAGAGAGAATAAGAGGCCAACAACCACAAAATTTATTTCCTGATTCTTTTGTGGGTACGGTTCAATGGTAGATGCAGAGTGTTCATATGCAGAGTAACTCAGTATGTGGGGCCCACTACACTTTATATATTAATCCACTCCGTCCATCCATTTTACCAGATAATTTTAGGGCTTAGACCCAAAAATAAAGCATATCCAAAGCTCCAGTGGACCACACCAGTGTGAATTGAACGTTTGAAAAATTCTTGTGGGCCACGGAAGTTTTAGATCAAGTTGATATTCGTCTTTTCCCTTCATCTATATCTGTGTGATCTCATGAACAGGTTGGATGACAAATAAACACCAACGTGGGCCCTAGGAAGGTTTCAACGGTGTAAATCGTTATTCTCACTTTTTCCTGTAGTATGGTCCACTTAAGCTTTGGACATGCTTCAATTTTGGGCTCAATCCCTAAAATGACTTGGAAAAACTGATGGACGGTGTGGATAAACCACATACATTCACGGTGGGCCCAACAAAGTTTACTCAGCACGCAATCCGATTTCCATGCAACAATTCAAAGATCTGTGGTATGTTATCAAACATACCACTGATTAGATGATCTTGACCGTCTAATTTCACTGGCTCGATCAGTAATTGTTTTATATTTTATCTTTCGATGGCTGATCACCAATTGGATGGTTAGAATTACTTGATTGGAGTTTTCAATCCATGTGGAAACCAAACGGCCCACCCAAGGTTTTAAAAAAATAATAATAAAAATAAGTTTACAACGCTTAAATGCGAAGTACAATTACGGATAATTGCAATCCAATTCGATGGTGCATCCAAACGCACCCTCAACATAGTATTTTTGCACTTCTTTTTGGAAAAAGAAGAAGAAGGAATTGCTATCTTCTAGAAGCACTTCATGTGTACAATAGAAGAGCCATACTCCATGTACTCCTCTTTGGTAATCCACATCTGCAGTAAAAAGGGGAAAAAGAAAAGAAAAGAAAAGAAAAATCACCAGATGAGATCGAGGGGCATTCCCGGTTGAAAAGTTTGCAATTTCTCATATGGGGCTAAAAAAGATGAGCCTCGTGAGAAATTAGACTTTTGTTGGATGGGCAGACTGAGGCTATTACACTAAAATCCCATGATGCTAGGCACTAGAAAGTTAAAAAACTCAAGAGTTGACTCGGACTATTCCGAGTCAACTCATCCGAGTCACCCAGGTGAGTGCAAAAGGATACCTGTGGGAAAGTGCTGAGTGAAGCCAGGATCGATCCCCCAATCCACATGCTATGCTTCCTCTCTGGTGGGGCCACCACTCTCACCTTGATCGACGGTGGGGCCATCGAGATAAGCTCCTTAGCCAGCCGATCTGGCAAGCCTGGTAGCATGGTGGTCCCACCACTTAGGACCAAGTTCCCATACATCTCCCTCCTGATGTCCACATCACACCGCTTGATCGACTTGAAGACGGCTTCATGGACCCCACCAGACTCCATGCCTATACGGCTTGGATCAAACAGGATTTCTGGGGACCTAAATCGCCCAGCACCAACGGTTATGATCTGTCCATCAGGCAACTCGTAGTAGCTGTCGAGTGCCGAGCTCTCCCTCGACGTGGCCCACTCCTTTTCGTAGTCGATCGCCACGTAAGCAAGCTTCTCCTTTATGTCCCGTACGATCTCCCTCCCTGCTGATGTGGCAAACATAAGGCCATCTTCGGCGAGGATCTTGGTCAGGCTCTCGGTCAGGTCCTTGCCGGCTAGATCCAGCCGTTGGATGGCGTGGGGCAGCGTGTAGCCCTCATAGATGGGGACCACATGTGTGACCCCTTCTCCTGAGTCCAACACAATGCCTACGTGGCATCAGTTTTGAGAATTGGCAGACATGGACACAGTTTGCACGTTCTACGTGCATGGGCCATGGCCCAAAAATCTCACCAATCGGACAATCTCAGCTGTCCAAACCCTGACCATCGAATGGATGGCTACGATTGCACGATTCATGTGATTTTCCTACAGTGGGCCAATTGAAGATGGACCGTAAAACTACCATAAAAGGAATGATCACATTACCTTCCAGCTGTGTGGGGCCTATCTCGACGTGTGAGTGCCATCCAACCCGTCTGTTGTTTGTGTCCCTCCGTTTTAGGCCTATGTCCCAAAATCCAGCCTGATCCATGACTCAGGTGGGCCACACCAAAATGAATAATTGGGGGACACCCACCATAGAAACGCACAGATGGAATGTGGGGTCTACCGTGTTGTGTATGTTCTATCCAACCCATTCATCAGGTGACCCACCAGAATGAAGGTACACACAAAAAATCAGGCCATTAAAAAATCAGGTGGCCCACATCACGTGAATATATAGATTTTAGGCCTGATTGTACAATGCTCCCTGTGGTGTGTCGCAACTTAGTTTCGGATCCGAGTGATTCTTGGGATGTACGGTGAACATGAGATGGCTCACCAAATGCACTGTTTGGATTCGACATACACATCACAGGTGGGCCCCACGAACGTATATTATCATTCCCAATGGCCATGGCCCAAAATTCTTACCAATCGGACAATCTCAGATGTCCAAACATGACCAACAAATGGCATTGGCAACTGTTTGAATGTAATTGGAAAAGCCAATCAAGTGGACGGCTATGATTGCCCAATCCATGCGATTTTTTTTTTCTACTGTGGCCCAATTGAAGATGGGCCCTTATAATGAAACATATGGCCCACTATACCTGTGGTGCGCCCACTCGCATACAACGAAAGAACGGCTTGGATTGCTACATAAGTGGCTGGGATCTCAAATGCCTCGAACATGATCTCCACCATCTTCTCTCGATTCACCTTCGGATTGAGTGGGGCCTCCGTTAGAAGGACCGGATGTTCTTCGATCTGGACCCTTAATTCCTTCTCAAATGTGTGTCTCCACAGCTGCTCCATGGCATCCCAGTCCTTCACTATACTGCGATCGACCGGATAACTCAATCGGAGGACACCTCTCCTCGCCTGAGCTTCATCGCCGACGTAGATTTCCTTCTGACCGATGCCGATCATGGCGTGGTTGTTCCGTGGGTGGCCCACCACACTAGGAAAGATCACACAGGGAGCGTCGTCCCCGGCGAAACCGGCCTACACTTGGTAAAATGTATGTTACTATGTGTAGCATGCATACATTTCAAATGAGTGAGTGAATGACTAGAAGTGGAATCATAGTTTTATGACTCAGTGACTCGGATTGACTCAATGAGTCCCGAGTCAAACAGTGATTAGGCTGAGTTGGGGTGACTCGGTCCAGTCACCCATGTTTAGTTCTAACTCGGGTCACCAGAGTCGACTCTTCCCGTCTTAAAACCATGAGTAGAATACATTGGAATGGGGTGGCCGGTGAGGCGGGGTTCTGTTAGATGCGGAATGGATGAGTCCCACTGTGAGACCTGTGAGATGCGGGGCTGCAGGGGCCTCGCACCAATGTTGCCTGGGAGGGCTATGCAAATCAATCAAGGCAAATGCAAATAAAATAATTCATTTTTCATGCATGTGTGGTTCACCAGATGAGAAAACTGTCCTAATTTCGTGCCAAGTCAGTTAATGTTGTGGCCCACCTGATGAACGGCCTCGATATTGCATATCGGGTGATTGTTTGTATTTAAGGCTATATAAATCAAATAGAATGAAAATGGACTCACCTTTACGGTCCCAGACCCATTGTCGCAGACGATGGTCTGGCTTTCATGATCAAACTCCATTTTTATGATAAAAAAGAGGAAAGGAGAAAAGGGATCAATGCCAGTCGGGACGCGGTATCCATGGCTTATAAAAAGAGAAAAGGAAAGCATGGAAAGGGAATCCCAGCTTTAGCTTTTCCATGAATCTTAGAATATCTTTGGTGTACTCCTTTCGGTTGCCTACATTCACTTTTTTCCAACTCTTTTTTTCTATCTCCTTGAATGGAATTTCAAAGCATCAGGTTTTGAACATTGTTTGTTTTCTTAGGCACTCAACGTGGGGATTACGTACACATGGCAATCACAGGTGCATTTTAGTAGTGGGGCCCACTTGGGTAGGATCTGATCCTAACCCTTTATGCAGAGTAGCCTAAACAAAAGAGGTTAGAATTCAAAGAAACGTAAATCATAAAAATGCAGCTGAAGAACCTCCACATCGATGGTTTGTCCAACATGTAAGTCCCAAATGTAAATATGGTCAAACAATCTAGACCGTCCATTTGGGAAACTTATAATGGATGATCAAAGATACAAGCAGATATTGGTCATCCAATTGGGGGTACGTCCAACACAAAATCAGATGGCTAGAACTGTCCACTAATGTATTTTTATAGTTTCACATATGTGAAATTAAAAAAACCAATCTATACATCAATAATAGAAATCAAATAGAAAAGAATTATAATCAAATGTTCATACCTGATTAGGAAGCCATTCTTACGTGCACTAGCTCTAAAGTCCGGACTCGCCTGAGTTGGGGTGACTCGTGGGAATGAACCAGACTCAGTTTCACTGAGTCCAAGTCGACTCAGCCGAGTCAAATCAGACTTGTGAGTCTTAAAACTATGGGTGGAACTATCAATTTTAAGGGGTGAAAATATCATTTTTTTGGAATAAAAATAAACACCCAAATACCAAACATAACCAAAATACTACTTTATTGGAAACTACTGCAAAATGCAGGGAAAACCACACAGCACAGGAAGATACCATCCAGTCATCCACACATAAAATACTAGCATAGTTCAGCCAAAGAGAGACAACACCTCAAGCTTTATGGCAAACCTCCCCATCACACACATATCCATCCTTAGGTGGTTCTTCATGCCCAGCAGCATCACCATCATGGCCATTCTCACCATGGTCCCACCACATCATCACCATCTTCCTTCTTGTTTTCCTTCAAGGTGCACTTGAGGTGGAGATCAAAGTCACATTCTTTACAGTAGTATGACCAATTACACCCGTCCTCCTGACAGCCGTCGCACATGTAACCCCGACGACGAGTTAGCACGAGCTCATGCTCTGCATGGAGTGAGTGGGACACCTTCTCTGGCCACCCCTTTGCCATCTCCTCAATTCGGGCCTCGATTGCCTTGAGATGCTCCTCCGTGAACGGATACGCATCGGGACCGTGGGCCATAATAAGGTCCCTGGCTGCCTTTGTGATCGTCTTGCCAGTAGGCCCGATTGCAACGAGCATTGGGATTCCATCTACCTTGAATGTGCGGTTCAAGAACTTCTTCCTGTCATCCCCCAAGGGAAGCGCCAACCATGGCATGTCCGAGTAGTAGTTGTCGAAGGATGCTTGGTCCTTATCACTCGAGATGAAGATCACTTCAAAGGCATCGTCCTTGGCCTTGATCTCATGGTAGGCCTTGATCAGCTTCGGTGTGAAAGCGCGGCAGGGAGGGCACCAATGTGCCGAGAAGTATATGAGGATGTGTTTACCAACAAGGTCGGCCACCGGAACCTGGGCCACAATCAAACAATGTGATGAATCAATACAAAGATCTGAGCTCTCCTTAGTTCATGCTACAAACATCTGGTAGTAGACACCGATAGCGAAGACTCAATGTCAGCGAACCTTGCTGCTCCACCTCGGTTCGAATTTGAAGGCAAGCATGAACAAGTGGGGCCCATTTCTCGTGACCCGCTAATCTCGATCGGACGGTGATATGATTCACCATTTTACATAGTGCAGAAGTTGGAGTCTAGCTCCACAGTACATGTCCCAATGTGACGTTTCCGAGCCCAAAAATCAGGCTGCTCTGCTCATCTGGAGGGTGGTGGGCCACACACCATATGAGCAAAATGACCAAGAGTGTGTGTTTTGTGAAATGAGTGTGATCAGGGGAGCAGGGCATGTATTTTGGAGTGTCCCACCTGATGAACAGTCTGGCAAATGCACCATGAACTACCTACCTCTTCAAACTGCCTAAGTAGGAATACAGAATCAGCTTTCAAATCTTACCTTCACATCGTCTTTCCCGATAACGAAATCTTTCTCTCCAGACACAAGAAGCGATTCCAACGTCTGCTGATTCGAGCCGGGCCTTCTCTATCTCCGCAAGCTCGGCCAGCTTCTCAACTGTAAATGGATATGCCTGAATTCCATGCTCCTCGACAATCTCAGCGACGTTGGAACTGAAGTGTCTTTCCGTCCGTCCCAATTATGACCAACTGTAGGAAGACTCTGGAGCTCAAAGTAGCGGATCAGCTTATCACAGCTCTTGTCCTTGAACGGCAATGCGAGCCATGGCATGCTCTCGAAGTCTTCTTTGAAGGATTGTTCTTCGTTGTCGAGAGAGATCAGCACCACCTCAAAATTCTCTCCTCTCTCCTTCAGCTTCCCAGTAGATATCCGTGAGAATCGAAGTGAATTCGCCGCATGATTTGTAAGCGTTCAAAGAGAAATAGAGGCCCACCAACTTGCCTTCAAGATCAGAGACTGGTACCTAATGCGAAGCAAGGTTCTGTTAGATAAGATTCAAATGTATGTTTTCTGATTATCCATTTAAGACTGCCAAAATTATGGTGGGCCACACCTCTGGAGCACATGGGCCTCACTTGCATATATTGGACAATCCTAACCATCCAATAGCAACAGTGAATTACAGTTGAAAGGGAAGGCAGGGTGCACTCCATTGCAAGTTAGTGTGATTTTCTTACTGTTTGGCCATTCACCAATGGGGCTACTAAATGAATGGTTCCCAACTTTCAACCAGATCAGAAGGTAGGCCCCTATGTAACTGGAATGCAAACTGAAACATGTTGGTGGAGATAATCTTGTCATCACCATAACCCTTCTAAAAGATGCGACCCACCCAAACAAGGCATGGACCCCAAATCCAGAACAAGTGGGCCCCATCAGTTGAATTAGTGGGACATTGCTAATCCCACAGGGTGGCCCATACACACCCCCCTCCACAAGCTGACTGACTACTTGTGTAGAACACCCAATGTAGATGATCTGACGAAAAGATCCGACCGTTCGACAATCAAGGAGGCCAGATATGAAAATAATGGTTGGTCCAGATCATCTAGCAAACCTTCAACAAAGAGAGGGAATTTACATACCCTGTTTCCATCATTTGAAATCAAGAAATCGCGGGAGTGGGAAACCAGGATAGATCTCAACGTCTGATTGTTCTTCCTGTCCTCCTCTTCCTTTTTTAGTTCGTTGATTCTCTCCTCCGTGAAGGGATACCCATCTGCTTCGTGCTCCCTGATGATCGAAACACCGTTCCTGGTCAGGACCTTCCCCTTCCCGTCGAGAATCGCAAGGTGGGGGATCCCCTTCACCTTGAACAACTTTTTCAGCTCATCACGGGTGACCGAATCAGAAAATGGGACGGCAGGCCACGGCATTTTGGAGAAGTACTCATTGAAAGATTCCTCGTCTCTGTCGCTCGAGATGAAGACGGCTTCAAAATCACCTTTTGCAGCAAGCTCCCCATACACCTCGGCGAAATTCGGAGTGAACCGCTGGCACGGTCCACACCATGAGGCCGAGAAATAGAAGGCCACAATCTTGCCATCCAAATCGGCAATTTTCACCTGAAATTGCACAAAATCAAAATGAGATGTGTGCATGGTATGGAAGTGGGAGGTCCACATTTGCAATTCATTGTGGGTGTTCTCCAGACAACTGAACTCGAGTGATTTATTAGTAAATACTAAAAAGTACAACATGGTATTGATTGATCGATTCCCAACCTCACAACACCAAAATGAGAGGAGAACAATCTATCACAAAATTCCCTCAGCAGTACTACTTAGAAGCTTCCACATTGCAATTTGTTGTGGGTGTTTGCCAAACAGAACTTAAATGTTTTGTTAGGGAATACTAAGAACATGGCATTAGATGGATCGTTTCCCAACCTTACAACACCAAAATGAGAGGAGAATGATCTAGTGCGAAACGCCCTAGGCAGAAGTACTACTTGGAAGCTTCCACAGTGCAATTTGTTGTGGGTGTTTGCCAAACAGAATTCAAATGTTTTGTTAGGGAATACTAACAACATGGTATTAGATGGATTGTTTCCCAACCTTACAACACCAAAATGAGGGGAGCTTGATCTAGTGAGAAACATCTATGCTGCAAGTACTACTATAGATGCTTCCACATTGCAATTTGTTGTGGGTGTTTGCCAAACAGAACTCAAATGTTTTGTTAGGGAATACTAACAACATGGTATTAGATGGATTGTTTCCCAACCTCACAACACTAAAATGAGAGGAGCATGATTAGTGAGAAACACATATGCTGCAAGTACTACTATAGACGCTTCCACATTGCAATTTGTTGTGGGTGTTAGCCAAACAGAATTAAAATGTTTTGTTAGTGTAAACTGACAACATGGTATACATTGATTGATTCTCAACCTTACACCATCAAAATGAGTGAAGCATGATCCAGTGCAAAACACTCATAGCGCAAGTACTACTATAGATTCTTCCACATTGCAATTAGTTGTGGCTGTTTGCCAAACAGAACTGCACTCAAATGACTTGTTAGTGAATACAAACAACATGGTGTCAATCAATTGATTTTCCCAACCTTACAACACCAAAATGAGAGGAGAATGATCAGAGTGTGAAACACCTACAGGGAAACTACTACTATAGATGCTTCCACAGTGCAATTTGTTGTGGGTGTTTGCCAAACATAACTGAACTCAAATGACTTGTTAGTGAATACTAAGTACTGACAACATGGTATCAATCAATTGATTTTTCCAATCTAACAACAACAAAATGAGAAGAGAATTATGTTGTGCGAAACACCCATAGATTCTTTCACATCGCAATTTGTTGTGGGTTTTGGCCAAACAGAACTAAATGTTATTGATTGATTTGTTAGTGAAAACTAACAAAATGGTAGTGATGAATCAATTCCCAACCTTACAACATCTAAATGAGAATGATCTAGTGCAAAACACCCATAGCACAAGCATTACTAGAGATGCTTCAAACCTGATCACCTCCCTCTTAGTTGAGTCATTCGGTCCTATGTCGAGTCGTGCGTTGACCAAATCAGGCCAAGTTTGTTGGGAGCAGAAGAAACCTTAGAACGAATTACACAATGCAATAGGGAAAGAAAAAATACGGGCATGCACAAAGAACATAACGATTTTATGTAGAAAAACCTTGTAGGAAAAAAAAAAACCACGGCACCAAGTGACAAACAGTCCATTATAATAAGAGAGTACCAGAGATGACCCTAGCTTTCTTCCTCTAAAAAACTTAGCCTCGCACTTATGCAGAATTGCGCACACCATCGATTGACATGGTAGATCGATATACTTTAATTGATGGCCTATCCATTGATCGAACAGACTCTGCTTGATTGATTGATGGCGTTCAAAAACATCTAGAGAGTGAACTTGTATTTTCAGGATTTTCTCTATCAATTGACCAAATTGTCAATCGATCGATGGACCCTATTCAAACTCAATCAACAAAGTCACCCCTATTTTCAATAAGGCTGGCAACAGACCGACCCTGGGCCAAGCAAAAACAGAATTTTGAACAGCCGTGTCCCAACAGGGCGGCTTCGGTGGATCCTGGACTGTAGGGCCCACCGTGATATATGTGCCATACATCCATGTTGTCCATCCATTTTGATAGATTATTTTAGGGCATGATCCAAAAAAAAGAAGCAGATCCAAATCTCAAGTGGACTGGGAAAAGTGGTGATTGACTCTTAAAAACTTGTGGGTCACAAAAGTTTTTGATCAGGCTGATATTTGTGTGGTCCCTTTATCCAGGTCTTTGTGACCTTATCAACAGGTTTGATGGCAAATAAACATTCCAGTGGCCCCCAATAAGTTTTTAATGGTGGGTAATTCATCACTAGTTTTCCTGTGGTGGGATATGCCTAAGATTTGGATCTGCTTCATTTTCGGGTCCCTGCCCTAAAAGGAGCTGTCAAGCGGATGGACCACTCAAGCCACGCCTGGCCCAACTAACTCAAATATTTGTGAAGGAAAGCACAAATATCAGCTTGATCTCCTGTGGTGTGGTCCACTTGAGCGTTGGATATGCTTTGATTTTGGGATCATACCCTAAAATGAGCTTGTAAAACGGATGTACAGTCTGGATAAGACACATACATTATGATGGAACCCACAGAGTTACACAGTAACCAATCGGCATCCATTTGGACCAATATTTAGTCCAGTCCACTCTTCATAGGCCACCGTGAAAACATGGCCGGATGATCAAAACCATATTGTGGCATGAAAAAAAATAAATAGACGGTTCAGATGTGGATGGGATACGGCCTAAAATTCAAACCATTGAGGTGATTCTAAGGTGTTGAGACTAAGGCACATATTAACTCAAAACTAAACCGACTAACCCTGTCCAACCCAGCGTCCCTAAATTACAGTCCCGAAATCAGATTGGTTGAACAATCCTAGACGTTGATGTGTGGTCACTTTCTCATTGAGACAGGAACATTGGATGTTTTTCATTTTCAACCGTCCAATAAATGTCCACCAATCCGACAGCCAGATGATCAAATAAGCGCATTTTTTGGTTCGTGATAAGCCAAAACTTGAATCCCACGCATGGAGTTTCTATACAATTCCGGTTTTTACTGCAATAGCTCTCAAGTGTTGCTATTTATACAAAAAGTTCAATTTCTCATGAGGCTGATCTTTTTTAACCTTTTATGAGAAATTATAAAACTTTCGGTCGAAAATGCGACCAACATATGTTACGAAGAGGCGGAAGTTCTCTTGGGCGATACAAATGGGCTCCACCACGGGCTCCATTATGATGCGTATGTTGCATCCACGTCGTTCATCCATTTGAAAAGACCATTCTAGGGGATGAGCTAAAGAAGAAGACCTAAAGCTTAAGTGGACCTCACCAAAAAAAAAGAGTAGGGTTGGATGTTCCTATCTGATGGGGTTTTCCTCCTTAGGACAAAGGAAAGTTATGGTGCGGCTTGGGTGTGGTCGGGTGCCCGGACCAGTCTGGTCGGGCGACCAAAAATCACCCAGATGAGGCAGAAAGTTGCTGGACAGTTTTGACAACAGTCCGGCGCTCGATGCCCTGGGCGGGCGCTCAACCAAGTTGCTCTGGGCGCCCAAAATTGGGCAATTCCTCTCGATGCACGCTGGACAGTTTTTTGGATTGGGTGGGCGCCCGACGGTCCACTGATCGGGCGCCCGGCCCTGCACGAACTGTTTATACGCAATTTCCTATTTGGGTTCTAATTCCTCCGGTTCTCTACTTAAGGGGTTTCAAATCGGGATTAGGGTATCCCATTGAAGTGTTTTTCACGTCCAATGTGAGAGGGAGAAAAAGAGGAAGAGAGAAAGAGAAGAGAGAGAGAGAGGAAGCTTGTAGAAGGGAGATATTGCTTGAAGAGGTGATCTTCGGCGCAACCATCGTCTCAGCGCTTCTACGTCCTCGTGATTGGTGAGATCTCTCCATTTTCATTATTCTCTTATTGTTTATCCACTCCTACGTGAGTGAAGAAGGTTTGACCCAAGCGATGTGTGCTTGTGATCGGTTGTAACGTTCTACTTCATAGTGTATTGTTTGTCTGGACTGGGTCCTGTGGTTTTTACCTCTTTAGATGATTTTTTCATGTAAAAACTCATTGTGTCGTATGGGGTTGATGCTTTATTCTTGATTATTGCATTATTGTCTCCCATAATTCTAGTGCATTGGGGGGCGAGATCCTAAGGTTTGTGTGAAATGCAAACAGCAAAGTGGTATCAGAGAGTTCAGGTTGGTTGAACGGAGTACGATTGGTTCTGAATTATGGAAGGTGGCTCATCAAGGATGATCAGTCTTAATGGTTCTAACTGGACCATATGGAAGGCTAAGATGGATGATTTGCTTTATTGCAAGGACCTATATGCTCCAATCTTAGGTGTATCAGCGAAGATAAAGGATATGTCAGATGATGATTAGAAGAAGTTGGACCGAAAGGCGGTGAGGTTCATTAGACAATGATTGGATGATTCGATGTTCCACCATGTGTCTACGGAAACCTCAGTCGCTAGCCTATGGCTGAAATTGCAAGGGCTATATGAGAGGAAGACAGTCGACAATAAGATTTTTCTGATAAGACGACTTGTGAATTTCAAGTTCAAAGATGGTGGTTCTGTGGCCGAACACATGAATGAGGTCAGCAACATATTGAACCAACTCTCCGCTATGAAGATGGTCCTGAACGATGAACTACAGGCTTTACTATTACTTAGCTCATTGCCTGACAGTTGGCAGACATTGGTGATGTCTCTGAGTAACTCCGCGCCAGACGGAAAGGTGTCCATGGAACAGGTAATTAGTTGTTTCTTCAATGAGGAGACAAAGAGGAAGTCTTAGGGGTCTACTCAACAAGATGCCCTTATGACACAAGATCGGGGGAGAGGAAAGAACAGGAAGGGCGGGAAGGTCCAAGATAAATCAAGAGGCAATTCGAGTGTCAGGAATGATGTTGAATGCTGAAATTGTGGCAAGAAGGGCCACTATAAGCATGAATGTCATAATAAGAAGAATGACAGAAAATGAAAAGGAAAGGAGAAGGAAGATGAATTAAACTCCACCTGCGGTCGCTTCAGATGGCGACGTTGTGGTTATTCTTTCGGCAGATCACGATGTTTGTCTCACGGCTATGAGTCAAGACAACGACTAGGTGATAGACTCAGGAGCCTCATTTCATGCGACTCCATGCAAAGATTTTTCACGAGCTACAAGTCAGGTGACTATGGGACAGTGAAGATGGAAAATTCTGGCGTATCGAAGAACGTGGGGTCAGTGATATTTGTGTGAAGATCGATGTACGCTGCACATTAGTTCTCAGGGATGTGAGGCACATTCCAAACCTTTGCCTCAACTTGATGTCAACGGGAAGGCTGGATGATGATGGCTATGAAAGCCGATTTGTTGGTAGGCGCTGGAAGCTCATTAAGGGTTCGTTGATTGCAGTCAGAGAAAAGAAGTGTTTTACCCTTTACAAGGCAAGTGTCAGTGTACGTAAGGGTAGGTTGAACGCAGTGGAAGATTCAGCTACTGACATGTGGCACAGGCGTCTCGCCTACATGAGTAAGAAAGGGCTTCAGCTACTAGCAAAGAAGTGGTTCTTTCCAGACGTGACAGGTATATCTTTCAAAACCTGTATTGACTGTTTATTAGGGAAACAAAATAGCGTTTCATTTGTTAAATCTGCTTCCCATGTTAATAAAATGCATGCATTAGATTTAGTTTATTCTGATGTTTGTAGTCCTATGAGGACAAAAACCTTAGGTGGGGCATTGTATTTTGTTACTTCTATAGATGATGCATCTAGTAGGGTTTGAGTTTGTGCTTTGAAATCCAAGGACGTGGTCTTTGGTGTGTTTAAAAGGTTTCATACTATAGTCGAGAGAGAGACAAGTAGATCGTTGAAGTGCATCCGCACTGACAATGGTGGTGAATACATAGGTAACTTCCACGAGTATTGTAAGTCACTGGGTATACGGCATGAACAGACGGTTCCCAAGACCCCCCAACATAATGGTGTGGCTGAGCGAATGAATCGCACCATTTTAGAGAGAATCAAATGCATGTTATCCCATGCAAAGTTACCCAAGATGTTCTGGGGAGAAGCATGCACACAGTAGTGTATTTGATAAATAGGTCTCAATCAGTCCCGTTGAATGGAGAAGTACCTGAAAATGTGTGGACTGGACGAGATCCGTCGTACAATCATCTCAGGGTGTTTGGATGCAGGGCATCCGTTCACAGTACCAAAGGACGAGAGGTCCAAGCTTGATACGAAGATCAGGCAATGTGTGTTCTTGGGATATGGTGATAAAAAGTTCGGTTACAGGTTGTGGGATCTGACCGAGAAGAAGGTCGTCAGGAGCAAAGATGTGGTTTTCTTTGAAGATCAATGTATAGAAGACATTTGTAAGCCGGAGAAAAGTCAGCCTAGTTCAGGTGAGCTAGAGGACATGGATCCGGTTACTCCTCAAGTGGTGCCTAATGACGGGGGAGCACAACAAAGTGCAGAGGATGAGGGAGTCCCTACAGAAGATGGACCGGGGGAGCAGCCCCCACTTGATCCACCTGTTGAGCCACATGTGAGGAGGACATCAAGGGACAGACACCCATCCAAGAAGTACTCACCACATGAGTACATTATGCTCACTAATAGGGGAGAGCCAGAAAACTATTCTGAGGCCCTAGCCGACGAGCATAAGGGGGAGTGGTTGAAAGCTATGTAAGATGATATGGAATCCTTGCATAAGAACTACACCTATGATATGGTGAAATTACCTAAGGGCAAGAAAGCTCTGAACAACAAGTGGGTGTTCAGAAAGAAGAATGAGCGGAAGAATTTACAAACGAGGTTCAAGGCCAGGCTAGTAGTGAAAGGGTTTGGTCAGAGGAAAGGTATAGACTTCGAGGAGATATTCTCACCAGTGGTGAAGATGACATCATACGGGTGTTGCTTGAGTTGACGGCTAGTATGGATCTGGAGATAGAGCAGTTAGATGTTAAAACTGCCTTCTCCATGGTGACCTAGAAGAAAAGATCTACATGTACAAATCAGGGGGTTCGAAGTCAAGGGCAAAGAGCATATGGTGTGTAGGCTTAGGAAGAGCTTGTATGGGCTAAAACAAGCTCCTAAGCAACAGTACAAGAAGTTCGACTCATTCATGTTAAAGCATGGATATGACAAAACGGAGTCGGACCACTGTGTGTTCACGTGCAAGTTCTCAGATGGTGACTTCTTAGTTCTGCTATTATACGTTGATGACATGCTCATCATATGAAAAGACATCAAGAAGACCGATAGGCTGAAACAGTAGTTGGGCAAGTTATTTGCGATAAAAGACTTGGGCCCGATAAAACAGGTCCTAGGAATGGAGATAACCCGTGACAGAAGCAGCATGAAGCTTTGGCTATCACAAGAGCGGTATATTGAGAAAGTTCTAGAGCAGTTCAATATGAATGCAGCGAACCCAATCAGTACTCCACTGGATGGTCACTTTAAATTGAGCGACAAGCAGTGTCACAAGACGAAGGCGGAAGTGGAAGAGATGTGGAAGAAACCCTACGCGTCAGCGGTAGGAAGTTTGATGTATGCTATGGTGTGTACGCGCCCAGACATAGCATATGCGGTTGGTGTTGTCAGCCGGTATCTTGCCAATCCTGGCAAAGAACATTGGGCAGTGGTGAAGTGGATACTATGATATCTGAGAGGCTCATCCAGGTTGAGCCTATGCTATGGTGATGGAAAACCTGTATTAGAAGGTTACACAAATGCAGATATGGCAGGTGACATAAACTCCAGGAAGTCTACATCAGGGTTCATGTTCACATTTGCAGGAGGAGCGGTCTCTTGGCAAGCAAGTTACAGAAGGTCATAGCATTGTTGACAACAGAGGCCGAGTACATTGCGGTCATAGAAACATGTAAAGAGATGCTTTGGATGAAGATGTTCCTACAGGAACTCAGCCTGAAGCAGAAGAAGCACATGGTCTATTGTGATAGCCAAAGTGTTATACATTGGAGCAAGAATCCAAGTCAGCACTCCAAGTCGAAGCACAGAGATTCGGTATCACTGAATCAGGGATACTTTGGAACAGAAGGTGCTACAGCTTGAGAAGGTCCACACGGACGATAACGAGTCAGACATGATGACCAAGACTTTGCTCAAGAGCAAATTTGAGGTTTATAGAAACCTGACTGGCTTAAAGAAGGTGAATTTCTCCTGAGTCGGAAAGGGGGAGATTTGATGGGGTTTTCCTCCTTAGGACAGAGGAGAGTTATGGTGCAGCCTGAGTGTGGTCGGGTGATCGAAAATCACCCAGATGAGGCAGAAAGTTGCTGGACAGTTTTGACAACAGTCGGACGCTTGATGGTCTTGTGACCGGGCGCTCGACCAAGTTGGTCCGGGAGCCCAAAATTGAGCAGTTCCTCTCGATGCACGTTGGACAATTTTTTGGGTTGGGCGGGTGCCCGACGGTCCATTGACCGGGTGCCCGACCCTGCGCGAACTGCTTATACGCAGTTTCCTATTTGTGTTCTAATTCCTCAGGTTCTCTACTTAAGGGGTTCTAAATCGGGATTAAGGTATCCCATTGAAGTGTTGTTCACGTCCAAGGGGTGTGTGTGTGTGTGTGTGTGTGTGTGTGAGAGAGAGAGAGAGAGAGAGAGAGAGAGAGAAAAGAGAGAGAGGAAGCTTGTAGAAGGGAAATATTACTTGAAGAAGTGATCTTCGGCGCAACCATCGTCTCAGTGCTTCTATGTCCTCGTGATCAGTGAGATCTCTCCGTTTTCATTGTTCTCTTATTATTTATCTACTCCTACGTGAGTGAAGGATGTTTGATCCAAGCGGTGTGTGCTTGTGATCGGTTGTAACGTTCTACTTCATAGTGGATTGTTTGTCTGGACTGGGTCCTGTGGTTTTTACCTCTTTAGAGGCTTTTCCACGTAAAAACTCCTTATGTCGTGTAGTTGATGCTTTATTCTTGATTATTGCATTATCATATCCCATAATTCTAGTGCATTGGGAGGCGAGATCCTAAGGTTTGTGTGAAACGCACCCAACACTACCATTAAAAACTTCTTGGGGTCATAGAAGTTCAAGATAATATTTGTGTTTTCCCTTCTTCCATGTTTGTGTGAACTTGTGAACATGTTGGATCTCAAATAAACATCATGGTCGGTCCTAGTGTCCCCAATTTTTTCTTTAGAGAGTCCACTTGAGAATTGGGTCTGACTCATTCTTTAGATCATGCACTAAAATGATCTCTCCAAATGAATGGATGGTATGGATACAACACATGCATCACAATGGGACTAGAGAAATTGGTGATGTCAATTCATTAGGGAGATACCTATTTAAAGTAGCTAATCCACGTCCCTTCACCGCTTGGTCCTGCGTATGTCCATGAAAAGGTGAAAGCCCTATTGAGTGTTACAAATGAGCTTTATTATGGCCCCACCCCAACATATACAACATGGTGGGTCCCATGAGTGGACCACTTATCCACACTCAAAAGGGCTTCCGCCTCTTCATGGTTGTATATAGGAGCATGTGGTCAGAGGGACATTTTCGACCAAAAGGTTTGCAATTTACCCATTAAGAGGCTAAAAAAGATGAGCCTAAGGAGAAATTAGACTTTTGAAAAATTAACCACACCTGGGGTCACTTAGGAGTAAAAATCGCCAACTGACAGCTGGATCACACCACAAGAAACAGTGGTGATCGAAGAACCACCAATAAAGGGCGCCGATTTCCTGCGAAAGCCTTGCGCAGGAAGTTCCTGCGCTGGGAACCAAGGTGGGGCCCACACTGATTTTTTTGATAAATTCACCCCGTTCATCCGCTTTGGGAGCTCATTTTAGGACATGAGAACAAGAATGAACGGGATCCAAGACTCAAGTGGGCCGAAAACGTGAGGATTAAACGTCCACAGTTGAAATATTTGTGGAGCCACAGGAGTTTCGAATCAAGATAATATTTGTGTTTCCAGTTCATCCTAGTAGTAGTGACGTTATGAACGGTATGGATGTCATATAAACATCACTGTGGACCCCAGGGAGGTTTCAACGGTAGTAATTTACCTACCCACCTTTTCCTTTAGTTCGGCCCACTTGAGTCTTGGATCCGGTTCATTTTTGTTCTCATATCCTAAAATGAGCTCCCAAAACGGATGAACGGGGTGGATGCATAAAAAAAAAATCAGTGTAGGCCCCACCTTGGTTCCCAGCGCAGGAACTTCCTTGCGCAGGAAATCCGCGCCCCACAAAGTGTCCACGGGAATGCTTATTTTCCATATAAGACGGAATCGGATTGCGTGCGGAGTAAACTCTGTTGGGCCACCTAGAATGTATGTGCTTTATCTATTCCGTCCATATGTTTTTCTATCTCATTTTAGGGATTGAGCCCAAAATTTAAGCATATCCAAATCTCAAGTGGACCATGCCACGGGAAACAGTGGGAATAATGATTTCCACCGTTGAAACCTTCCCAGGCCCCACAGTGATGTTTATTTGTCATCCAACCTGTTCATAAGATCACATGGATATGGATGAAGGAAAACACAAATATCAGCTTGATCCAAGACTTCCGTCTCCTCCGAGAATTTTTCAATGGTAGACATTCAGTTCACACTTTTCCTGTGGTGTGATCCACTTTAGATTTTGATATGCTTCATTTTTTGGCACCATACCTAAAATTTTCTGTTAAGATGGATGGACGGAGTGGATAAAATACTTAAATCTCGGTGGACCCACAGAGCTTACTCCGGAGGCTTAGCGTGCGGAGTTACTCACGACGCAATCCGCTTCCACATAAATATCAGCTTTATCCAGAACGTTTTTGACTCACAAGAAGTTCTTAATGCTGAATCACCACTGTTTACTGTGGTATGGTCCACCTGAGAGTTTTAGAATAATTCCCTAAAATGAGCTTTCAAAATGGCTGGACGGCGCGGATGCAAGGCATAGACATTTCGGTGGGCCCACAATCAGGGATCCACGCACCTCGGTGGATCCCCGCAGTAAGATCTACTCTATGAGGCGCTCTCCCAAGGTTTGTTTGCTAGCAAGCTTCTCCTGTGGAAGCTCGATCAATCTGCTCGCCCCTTTTCCCACCACGTGATGATCCAGACCGTTCATCTCGAATATCCTATATCACGGTGGGGATTTGTAACGAATGGTCTGGATCATCACACGATGTGGTAGAATAGAAGTCGCGAGCTAATCGTCCTTCCAAATTACCGAAATCCCCTTCCCTTACAAAAGTTTTGAATAGTAGGGCGCTCAATCGTATGGACCACATAAGAATTAGATCTGCTTCATTTTTGGGATCATACCGTAAAATGATCTGAAAAATTGGATGGACGGCGTGGATATAGAATACATACATCAAGGCGGGCCCCACTGTAAGGCCGTACCGTCCTGGGTGGGGCCGGGGCCGAACGCCACTTCTACACTTTCATCGGCATCAGGACTCTTTCCGCAACGGAGAAAGTACCGTGCCACGTTGGAGGGATCGGAACCGTTCATGTGGTGGGCCCCACATCCGGTAGGCCATCTCACCCGCATCAGATTCTAACATTTGGCAGTCTAAAAGGGAAGACGAAAAAAGGCCAACGGTATTACGCCGTTCAGTCATCGCCACATATTTAAGATGAGGCCCACCTCTTGAACGGCTAACGTGCTCCTACGGCAGGAGCACGATTCCAATCGGCGCGCCCGATCGCACTCCTCCAAGCCACAATCAGAACAAAGTCGCGATTAGTAAAAGAAATCCGATCGAAAAAAAAGATCAGCAAAGCGCAAATAATCGGGAATTAATCGTACCTGATCGCCGTTGTTTCGGACAAGATAGTCCCTGTCCTCGGCGGACAGAAGCAACTTCAAGTCGTGGCAATCGCCGTTAGTTGCAATCACAGCGTCCGTCATCTCTCTCTCGATGAGCGAGCCTTTGATGGAAGAACGCCTTTTGTCGATGAGGAGCAGTCCTCCTTTCTTGGCAACGAAGAAACCGAGCGTTGACGTCAGGACGTCGGGTCATTTTCCAAGTATAAATGAGAATCAGTGGGTACTCGCGTCCACACGTGTGTGAGATCAGGGCAGTTCATCATCAGGCGGGACCCACTATTTAGTTCATCATCATCAGGACAATCATACTCGCGGCCACACGTCGAGTCATTTAATGCAGCCGAACTCAATTTTTTGGTGTGGCCGAACTCAGCGTTGGATCTACCTCATTTTTAATCTCATGTGGTCTTCTTGATCTTATACTGGGAATGTACGGAGTGGATAAACAGATACATCACGGTGGGCCCCTCCACAGCTCGGTTTGGACGCGTCTGCGTCTCACGGAATGCAACTTGCCCCGTTATCATATAATAATATCAAGCTGACCGAGTACACTCTTTCCAGCTCACCCACATGTGTATGTCTTATCCATATGCCGTCATAGATCATGAAGTGGACCACATCACAGTAAACAGTGTGGATTGAACGCTTACCATTGAAAACTTCCTAGGACCCACATAAGTTTTAGATCAATCTCATATTTGTGTTTTCCCATTCATTTTGTTTTGATGTGGGGTGGCCCATCTGAGGTATGAAATGTCCTGACTTTCATGATAGAAATCTAAAAGCAATTGAGCTCACGTCATGCAAAGTTCAGATCTCACGCACGCATCGCACACGTGGACCCGCGTGTGAACATCTAGAGATCCAAAACACTTGAAGAATTAACAAACCTCTATTCCATTCCCCAAAAAGCTGAGAAATTGTCTCCGGAGCTAGGAACAGGCGGAAGCGGCTTGCTTGCTTCCTCCCTCCCCCAGTAAGCGTCGATATCGGGCTGTGGAGGGGGACACCGTGGTGTATCTGTTTATCCATTCCATTCATTCGTTTTATAAGATCATGTTCGGCCACGGACTCAAAATCGATCAGATCCAACGCTCAAGTGGGCCACACTAAATAGTGAGCTTAACCAAATGATGTCACCACTATAGTGAGCTGAACCAGTGACGTCATCACTACAGTAGTGCGCTACTATAGTGATGATGTCACCGGGTTCAACTCACTATTTGGTGTGGCCCATTTGAGCGTTGGATCTGACTTCTTTTTAGCGTCTTACGTTAAAATTATCTTGTAAAATGGATAGAAAGAGTGGATAAACAGATACAGCACGGTGGGCCCCTCCACAGCTTTTAACACGATCCAACTTCGAAACAAGCTGGGATTCCGAGGGGCCCACCGCCATGTGTGGTTCATCAACACCATCCATCCATTTTTCCATATGATTTTAGGATGCAAGATAAAAGAAAATAAAAAAAGAGGCAATTAAAAGGCTAAGTGAACTATAGAGTGGGGGATTAAACATACATAGTTGAAAACTTCTTGGGTCCATGAAAGTTTTGGACCCAACTGATAGGTTTTAGCCTACATCTATGTCTATGTGACCTTATGAACAAGTTGGATGACAAATAAACATCACAATGGGCTCTAATAAGGTTTCACTACTACTTCCTATGGTGTGGTCCATTTAATCTGCCTCATTTTTTGTCCTATACGGTGAAATGATATTGGGAAAATGGATAGGAGGTGTATATAAATTTATAAATCACGGTGGGCTCCAGCCTGTTCAAACATCGGAGGGGGATAGTACCTAATCCGCTACGTGAGGCCCAGCCTAACGTGGCGAGAAATCATCCCAGCTCATCTATTTGTGAGAAATCTCATGTCCTAAAATGAGCTGTCAAAATGGATGAACTGGGATGATTTCTCACAAATAGATGTGGGCAATGATTTGGGCTGGGCTGGGCCGGGCCGAGTTAGCCGTAATTTGGTTTGGCTTGTTTTTGTGCCACCCCAGTTTGTGGATCAGCTCCGATTCGACCGACCAATGCGGCCTGAGTTTGGTTTGCTCTAGAAAAATCTGGTCCAAGCGGTATCAGTTTGGTTGAAAATTTCAAACCGAACTGGGTTGAGCTTGAGCAAGTGGTGGCTCTTCTTTAGTTTATTTGTTTAAATAGAAAAAAAAATTAAAAATTAAAAAAAAAAAAAAAAGTACTTACTACATAATTTTTAACATCCTCCCAAAGAAGATTGCAACTTCAAAATAGACGTTTAAAAGCCAAGGAAAGAGTGTGCATTCATGTATATGTATTATGTATTATCCACCTCATCATGTATGTATTATCCACACCATCCATCTATTTTTACATATCATTTTAGAACATATTCACGCGTAGGGTTGCACATCTGCCTAGTTAACCCGCCCGACCCGACCCGACCCGGTAGAAACCCGATCTGTCCTGACCCGGCTGAGAAAACGGTCCGGTCCCGGGTAGATGCGATTAGACCGTTTTTAATTTAGGTACGGTTTAGGGTACATGCCAAACCCGCCCGACCCGACCCGTATATACCCAACCCGTTCCGGCCAACCCGAACTGCCCCGTTTATACTAGTTTATTGCTTTTATAAATATTTGTATGACATTATCAGTAGGTTGAATGGTCAATAAACATTAGGGTGGACTCTAGAATCTTTTAATGGAGGGAGTTTAATGACCATTGATTTTTGTGGTGTGGTCTACCTAAAGCTTTTATCTGCTTCCTTTTTGGGACCATGTCCTTATAATAATATGGAAACATAGATAGACGGCATGGATTTACAATATATACATCGAGATGAGCCTTATGGTCAGGGTTGCACCCACATGGCTGGTTCTGGGTAGGGCTGCACATCTGCCCCGTTAACCCGCCCAACCCGCCCGACCCGACCCGGTAGAAACCCAATCCGTCCCGACCCGATTAAGAAAACGGTCCGGTCCCGAGTAGATGCACCTGGACCCTTTTTAATTTAGGTACGGTTTAGGGTACATGCCAAACCCGCCCGACCCGACCCGTACCCCGACCCGTGTATACCCGACCCGTGTATACCCGACCCATTCCACCCGACCCAAACCGCCCCGTTTATACCAGTTTATTGCTTTTAGAAATATCTATATAAAATTATCAATAGGTTGAATGGTCAATAAACATTAGGGTGGACTCTAGAATCTTTTAATGGTGTGAGTTCAATGACCACTGATTTTTGTGGTGTGGTCTACCTAAACCTTTTATCTGCTTCCTTTTTGGGACTGTCCTATAATAATCTGGAAATGTAGATGGACGGCATGGATTTATGATATATACATCAAGGTGAGCCTCATGGTTAGGGTCTCACCCACATGGCTGGTTCCGGGTCTCATCGACTCCCACCCAAGCTACGCTCATCTCACACTCGCAGGGAGCAGATTAAGTGACATCCGGGATCCACCAAGGTAGGTGGCCCCTGATTATGTGTCTTAAATCCACACCATCCAACCATTTTGAAAGATCATTTTAGGATATGATACCAAAAATGAAGCTGACTCAAATCTTAGGTGGACCACACCATAGAAACATAGTCCTAACCCGACCTGACCCGACCCGACCTGACCCGGTTTAACATATAGGGTAGGGTAGGGTTAGGGTTGACTCTTTTACAATTAGGGTAGGGTTAGGGTTGGGTAAGCTCAACCCGGTTACAACCCGACCGAAACCCGGACCTTAAAATATATTTAGGTTTGGTCCAGGGTTGGGCCCAACCCGACCCTAACCCGACCCATGTGCAGGCCTAGTTCTGGGGTCTCACTGACTCTCACCCAACCTGTGCTCATCTCACACTCACATGGAGCGGATTAGGTGACATTCGAGATCCACCAAGGTGGGTGGCCCCTGATCGTGTGTCTTAAATCCACACCATTCAACTATTTTGAAAGATCACTTTAGAATATGAAACCAAAAATGAAGCTGACTCAAATCTTAGGTGTACCACACCATAGAAACATAGTCCTAACCCGACACGACCCGGTTTAGCATATAGGGTAGGGTAGGGTAGGGTAGGGTTAGGGTTGACCCTTTTACAAGTAGGGTAGGGTTAGGATTGGGTCAGCCCAACCCGGTCACGACCCAGACCAAAATGTGGACCTTTAAAATATATTTAGATTCGGTCCAGGGTTGTTCCCAACCCGACCCTAACCCGGTCCCGTGTGCAAGCCTACTCACGTGGCATACCACGGTGTAGATTCAATGTGGGGCCTACCTTTATTTTTGTGTTTTATCTAGGCTGTCCATCCATTTTTCCGGATTATTCTAGGGCATGAGCCGAAAATCGAAGGATATCAAGATCTCCAGTGGACCACACCACAGAAAAATAAAACAGTAGGTTAATGGCATCCACCACCGTTGAAACCTTACTAGGGCCCACTGTGGTTTTTATTTGTTATCCAACCTGTTCATAAGGTCAGAAAGACCTGGATGAAGGGAAAATACAAATTTCAGCTTGATCCAAAACTTCAGTGGCCCCATGAAGTTTTTGAACGGTAGACGTTCCATTCCCACTGTTTCTTGTTATGTGGTCCACTTGGGATTTTTATATGCTTCAATTTTTGGCACATCCTCTAAAATGAGCTGGAAAAATGGATGGACGGCTTAGATAAAACACATACCTCACGGTGGGCCCCACGGAGTATCCACGATGCCACGACTTATCGCGTGGTGAGCTCCTCACTAAACAATCGGCGTCCCATTAACACGTCCGTACCTTTGACAGCCGACCATCACTGTCTACTCGTAATCAGTCAATAGTTCATCCTAATGGATGGGCCGCCGGGCGATCAAAACCGTCCATCCTCTGGACGATTTTTGGAACGGGGTATGGTCCAATAATCATGACGAAGGAAGGTCCTGGCAATTAATTTTTTAGTTTAATATGAAGAATTTTAAAATTTTAATTTTCAGTGGTCCAGATTCAACTGTAAATGCATAATGGTCAGTCATCCGTTGAGCGTAGGATTCACCTACAACATGAACGGTACCGATCATCATCGGACCATCTACATACGTGGGTGCCCCCGTTGATTTGCATCTTTCCCGTCTAAGTTTCACTTTTGGATAACATCCGAGCCGTAGAAAAGGTGTGACGTATAGTAAAGATCACCCACGTGGAAGATCATGATGGTTCATTCATCATAGGGACTGCACCAGCAAAATCAATGGTCAGCCGATGGTCTGACTTAATGCCCGTGTGAAGCCCACCTAATGAGCGGATTGCACCAGTTTTAGCTCCGAGTGATCTTCATTGCATGACCCACATTTTCCACGGCTAGATTAAGTGACACGTTAGTGGAAATAGAAATGTTGCGCTGGGTTAGATATACACCGTTATCTGCCATGTGGTCCACCTGAGATTCGGATATGGATCATTTTTTGGTCCAAGCCCTAAAATCATATAAGGAAAATCGTGGACAGCTCGGATCTGTTGCAAAGAACATGATGTGGTAAGACCATCTCACACCCAAATTTGACACAAATCTCTTACAAGTGACATTTTCATACAACCATTAATTTTGGTGGGGCAACCTTTTTGATGCTTGTCATAAATCTAATTCATCCACTATTTTCACCATCTCATTTTTTGGCGTAGCCCAAAACCCAGATTCAATGTAAAGGTGGGTCCCAAGACATGAAAATAATACGAGTCATTTAAACCATTAAAATGACAATTTCAACCATGCAAAATGTCATTTCTGGTGGGATAATCATAACTACTGGTATTTGCCCCTGATTTAAAATTTTTATGGCCCCATGACAATTTGAAGGGCTTGAGTTCAATGTATACTCTTACTTGCGTGTGGCCCACCTTAGCTTTCAATTTGGATATTTTTGGGTCCAAGCCCTAAAATCATATAAAGAAATTATGGACGGCTCAATTTTTTCTCAAAGAATACAATGGGCCCACTGTTAGCAACACCATCCACTAGGACACCCTGTCATGACCTGACTTCTTTATGCCACCTTCATTTTGGTGGATCCTACTTTCTTAATACTTGTAGTAAATCTGAATCGTGCATCATTTTTATCCTCTCAATTTAGAGTGTGGCCCAAAATTGATGTAGATCAGGCCGTGGAAATCTACATGACTTAGATGGACCAGAGGAAGCTTGATCGGGGTTAGAAATGATCTAGGCCGTCAAGGCTATAAAATCAATAATATCTCATAATTTGGGATTAGTTTTTGAACATATAATATATGATTTTGGGGTAGCTCGAGCTAGTTATGCTAACCAACCCTTCTACGCCGGGTTTCTCACGCCATATTTGCGAGATTTGACTAGATTGTGTTAGTGCACTTTTCCGTGGCATACTAGTGCACCTTGTTTGTCAATCACTTATGTCAGTGAGTCTAGAGTCGGTTGAGCCCAATGAAGACGAAGACCGAAGACTCAAGACGTCCAGCCGCATCAAGGAAGAAGTTTCAGGTAAATGAGATGCCTTGGTACCTTAACCTCGACCAAAACCTAACCCCTTTGTATCTTTGATGACCTTGACCATATTTAGAACCATTTAGGCATCATAGATAGACCCTAGGTGTCCCTTTTGATCACCCTAACCTAGGACTAAATGATCAAGCTAGAGATAGTGGAGGTTAGCTTAATGCATAAGGGAACCAGGCTATGCAATGGCCAGCCGACCGGTCATGACCGGTCGGCCTTTACAAATCAAAGATGGCCAGCAAGGTGGGCCGACCGGTCATGACCGGTCGGCCAGGTTTGGCTTCTTGTAATGTTCAGCCATCCAGCAAAGGGGGCCGACCGGTCATGACCGGTCGGCCTGGAGGTTCAGCTAGGCCAGCAGGTGTGGCCGACCGGTCATGACCGGTCGGCCACTCTATCTGGACAGCCTGAATATAATAGGCCGACCGGTCATGACCGGTCGGCCTGATGTGCTTTGGCTATCCAGTGAGAGGGTCCGACCTGTCATGACCGGTCGGCCCATGTGTTTGGCTTATGTGCTTGTATACCTCCAGCAGAGGAGTCCGACCGGTCATGACCGGTCGGGACAGGTCGGCCTATAGTCGTTTTATGCCCGTTTTCTGACCGTTGGGGCTCTCTTTTCCTACATATAGAGCTCCGTATTTGGGCATTCGGTGAGGGATTTTTGAGGGAGAAAAGCCACCATTGAAGGAGATCTTTTGAGGCTCATTCCTTTACCTATGCAAAGCATCTTACTTGTGCTTTAACACAAGATTAGAGCATTCCAAGCTCATGAAGAAGATGACCTTCATCCCCTCTTGATCTCTAGAGTTAGGAAGCTTCTTGATTGGCAAATCCTTTCTCCTAAACTCGAAGACGAGATCGTTGTAGGTAAGAGACTCTAGGAAACCCATTCACACTAAGTTGTAGAGTTCTCAAACCCATCCTCCTAGCACCTTGGGCATTTCAAGGCATCGCATGCAAGGTGATTGATCGAATGTGGCTGAGGCATTGGCGACGCAACGGCGGCACGATCGAGGGAGCAAAGGGAAGCCGATTGAAGCACGGGAGAGCAGAGATCAAGCAACCCTGTTCGGCGCTAACAAGGGGCTCATCCGACAAGTAGGTTGTCTAATTTGAGAGTCCATTTTAGAGTTTGTTTTTCGAACTCGACCTAGGGACGTTAGTCGTTCCTTGGCCTGTCAGCCGGGCCTAAACTAAGTCTCCAAGGGGGAGCCTCCGACACGGGAGTAAACGTGCGATAAGGTTGAGAGTTAGCCTATGTCTAAAACTCCGGATACGGTTGAGAGGTGAACCGATAAAACCTCCGTGTAAAGGTTGAGAGGTGAACCTCATTTAAAACCTCCAATAGTGAATGCCGGTGTGCTCAAAGGGGTTGAGTACTTGAACCGGGAGTGGAGTAGACACGTAGTCGAACCACTATACATCCTTGTGTTTGTGATTGATCTTGAGCACATTCCTTCTTTGCATTGTTAGTTTAATTGCTTAATTATGAATGATTGATAGGAATGCATGCTAGGCACTTTTTAGGCATCCTCACACAAGATGTACCTTCACTACTTGTGTAGACTTGAGCTCATTGATCCACTCTCATAAGTCTACACAAGATGCATAGGTTAGGAGCTTAATTAGTTGAATATTTTCTTTCCCTATGCATGCTTAGACTAGGATTATTTCTTGCTTATACTTTTGCTAGTCTTGAGATTGGACCCATCTAGGCTTGGTAGCCTAAGTGTTCTTGCTTACTTTGTTATATTTGTTGAATTGTGTAAGTAGGCGAAAAGAATTTCAAAGGTCCTATTCACCCTCCCCCCCTCTAGGTCCATAAACATATCTCCAAGTGTCTCTACAAGCGGTAAAACCGCAATTTCATTTGGTATCAGAGCCGGTTCCTCTTTAAGGGCTTAATTGCCTAGAGGAAGATCCTAAAGAGAAACTTGAAAATATGTCTAGAGAGGACTCTTCATCCGTCACTAAGCCTCCCTTCTTTGATGGGTCAAATTATCCATATTGGAAAGCCCGAATGCGCATCTTCTTGGAATCCATTGATTCGGATGTGAGGGACATGGTTGATTTTGGATATGAACCCCCAATGGTCACTATTTCTAAGGAAGGTGAGCCGGATGTTCTCAGGCCAAAAGACAAGGCATTGTGGACTGATCATGAAAAAGCTCAACGTATTAATAATGCCAAGGGCCTGAATGCCATATTTTGTTCAGTATCGAGAGAAGAATTTGGTCGGATCCAAAACTGCACTACCAGTAAACAAGCATGGGATATTCTTGAAGTTACCCATGAAGGAACAAATGTTGTTAAAAATTCTAAACTCCAGCGCCTCTCCACTCTCTTTGAAAATATTACTATGGAGGAGGATGAAACGTTTACTGAATTTTATACCAAACTGAACAAAATCACAAATGATATGTGGGGCTTAGGGGATCTGGTTCCGGAACATAGGCTTTGTAGAAAAATTCTGAGATCTCTTCCGGAACGGTTCTCTTCTAAAGTCACCACCATTGAAGAGTGTAGGGATTTTAATACAATGAAAGTTGAAGAACTCATAGGTTCCCTACAAACTTTTGAGCTAGGCTTTAAAGCCCCCTCTAGAAGGAAAAACATCGCCTTTAAGTCCTCTCACAAACACAAGAAAATCAAAAGTGAGTCAGAGGAAGATAGCGATGATGAGGATGATGAGGAAGAGAAATTGAACAAAAAATTCAAGAGATTCCTCAAATTTGATAGAGGGAATTCCCGTGACAAGAAGGACAAGAAGGGTGATAAACGTAAAGGAAAATCATCCATATCTTCATCCGTCCGTTGTTACGTTTGCGGTCGTCGTGGCCATATTGCCCCGGAATGTCCGGAAGGGCCTAAACCGAAAGGTAAAAAGGCTATGGCTGCCACTTGGGATGATACGGAGGAGTCCGAATCTGGTGACTCTGCTTATGATGAGGGCCAACATAAAGATCTTGCTCTCTCGGCCTCCATCACGACCCCTCTACCAGATTATCTAAGAGGGGATCCCAACCGCTATCCCTTCTAGGAGAAGGAGGAGTTCCCAACCCCTCACCTCATGCTACATTTTATGAGGGTGTTGTGGAATTTTGCTACCCTTTGGCTTTTTAATCTTAACATGGTTAGTGAGGGTAGCTAGTTATGTTTTTATAGGAAAATCTGAGGATTTCAGCCTCATTTCTGAGTGTATAGGCAAAACAGAGGATTACAGCCTCAATCGCCCAATTTTTGATGATTTAGCCTTGCTTTTAATTAATACATTTGCTTGCTAAATTGTCACCCTGCTTAGATTAGCTAATCATCTTGAGTTTTATGCTTCATTATATGCTAATCTTTGCTTTATATTGGTCTTGATATACCATTAGGGGAGGATGGTTGATTGGGCTATAAGCCTTTTGTGCTTCATTGCAAATGTATGTCCTTGACCAATATTGCATGATTACCTATGCTTAGATAGTTATATCTTCCTGTTAATCATGTCTCTTAGCTTGCTCCATGTATTTATGATTCATGCACCCTATACTCTCCGTTTTAGCATGTGCTTATAGTTATAACTGCGACACACTATCTTCTCTTACCTTAACCTTATTGGTATATCATTAAGGGGGAGAGAATAGTTTGTCAATTGCTAACAAAAAGGGGGAGAAAGCTCAAATCCCACTAAAACTAGTTTGCTATGTTTTGTGATGCAGGGATTGACAGGTTGTGGGGGAGCAAACTGAAGAGGAGCAGCTTAGTTTAGTCATGTCAAGAGTCCTGTATTTTATGTTTTATCTATGTAATATCTTGAACATGTAATTTGTTTTGGTAGGTTAAGTTTTTGTAAGTAATCGACAAAGGGGGAGATTGTTAGTGCACTTTTCCGTGGCATACTAGTGCACCTTGTTTGTCAATCACTTACGTCAGTGAGTTTAGAGTCGGTTGAGCCCAATGAAAACGAAGACCGAAGACTCAAGACGTCCAGCCGCATCAAGGAAGAAGTTTCAGGTAAATGAGATGCCTTGGTACCTTAACCTCGACCAAAACCTAACCCCTTTGTATCTTTGATGACCTTGACCATATTTAGAACCATTTAGGCATCATAGATAGACCCTAGGTGTCCCTTTTGATCACCCTAACCTAGGACTAAATGATCAAGCTAGAGATAGTGGAGGTCAGCTTAATGCATAAGGGAACCAGGCTATGCAATGGCCAGCCGACCGGTCATGACCGGTCGGCCTTTACAAATCAAAGATGGCCAGCAAGGTGGGCCGACCGGTCATGACCGGTCGGCCAGGTTTGGCTTCTTGTAATGTTCAGCCATCCAGCAAAGGGGGCCGACCGGTCATGACCGGTCGGCCTGGAGGTTCAGCTAGGCCAGCAGGTGTGGGCTGTCCAGATAGAGTGGCCGACCGGCCATGACCGGTTGGCCTGATGTGCTTTGGCTGTCCAGTGAGAGGGTCCGACCGGTCATGACCGGTCGGCCCATGTGTTTGGCTTATGTGCTTGTATACCTCCAGCAGAGGAGTCCGACCGGTCATGACCGGTCGGGACAGGTCGGCCTATAGCCGTTTTATGCCCGTTTTCTGACCGTTGGGGCTCTCTTTTCCTACATATAGAGCTCCGTATTTGGGCATTCGGTGAGGGATTTTTGAGGGAGAAAAGCCACCATTGAAGGAGATCTTTTGAGGCTCATTCCTTGACCTATGCAAGGTTTCTTCCTTGTGCTTTAACACAAGATTAGAGCATTCTAAGCTCATGAAGAAGATGACCTTCATCCCCTCTTGATCTCTAGAGTTAGGAAGCTTCTTGATTGGCAAATCCTTTCTCCTAAACTCGAAGACGAGATCGTTGTAGGTAAGAGACTCTAGGAAACCCATTCCCACTAAGTTGTAGAGTTCTCAAACCCATCCTCCTAGCACCTTGGGCATTTCAAGGCATCGCATGCAAGGTGATTGATCGAATGTGGCTGAGGCATTGGCGACGCAACGGCGGCACGATCGAGGGAGCAAAGGGAAGCTGATTGAAGCACGGGAGAGCGGAGATCAAGCAACCCTGTTCGGCGCTAACAAGGGGCTCATTCGACAAGTAGGTTGTCTAATTTGAGAGTCCATTTTAGAGTTTGTTTTTCGAACTCGACCTAGGGACGTTAGTTGTTCCTTGGCCCGTCAGCCGGGCCTAAACTAAGTCTCCAAGGGGGTGCCTCTGACATGGAAGTAAACGTGCGATAAGGTTGAGAGTTAGCCTATGTCTAAAACTCCGGATATGGTTGAGAGGTGAACCGATAAAACCTCCGTGTAAAGGTTGAGAGGTGAACCTCATTTAAAACCTCCAATAGTGAATGCCGGTGTGCTCAAAGGGGTTGAGTACTTGAACCGGGAGTGGAGTAGACACGTAGTCGAACCACTATACATCCTTGTGTTTGTGATTGATCTTGAGCACATTCCTTCTTTGCATTGTTAGTTTAATTGCTTAATTATGAATGATTGATAGGAATGCATGCTAGGCACTTTTTAGGCATCCTCACACAAGATGTACCTTCACTACTTGTGTAGACTTGAGCTCATTGATCCACTCTCATAAGTCTACACAAGATGCATAGGTTAGGAGCTTAATTAGTTGAATATTTTCTTTCCCTATGCATGCTTAGACTAGGATTATTTCTTGCTTATACTTTTGCTAGTCTTGAGATTGGACCCATCTAAGCTTGGTAGCCTAAGTGTTCTTGCTTACTTTGTTATATTTGTTGAATTGTGTAAGTAGGCGAAAAGAATTTCAAAGGTCCTATTCACCCCCCCCTCTAGGTCCATAAACATATCTCCAAGTGTCTCTACAAGCGGTAAAACTGCAATTTCAGATTGTCAATCATTAGCTTAGTTTTAGTTTGATTTTACTATAAATAGTAAACTTTTGTTTTGATCATATTTTTTAATTCGCATGGTTTTAGATGTTTTGCCTAACATGAAAAGAGCTTAGGAAATTGAAAACTTTTTATTTTGGCCAAAAATAAAGTTTAGTGGGGATGAGAGACTTCTATGTACCATTTATATTAAGTCAGGTCTTTTAGGTGTTTTAGTTTGAATTGGAGTCTAATACGTTATCCTAGGAGTTTGGTTTTTTATTAAAAGCATTATATATATGATTTTATTCATTCAATCAAATATTTTATATTTTATAAGAATTATTTTCTTTTATCTTCTCGTGGACTCGACCTTACCACCCACAAAAAGGTAGATTTCACTCTACGGTCATTCTTAGTAGGTTCAAAATAACCACCAATTTTTGCCCCTGATTTAAAATTTTGTGGCCTCATGATGGTTTGAAAGGCTTAAATTTATTATGGACTATTACCTGCTGTGTGGCCGACTTAATCTTCAAATATGGATCATCTTTGGGCTGAAATCTAAAATTTATATGAGGAAAATGGTGGACGGCTCAGATTTTTTTGAAAAGGACATAATAGGCCCCACAATCATTCTCTCTCTACTAGATTGACCATGGACAATGGACCATGTTATACTTGCGTCACATCCATGAGCGGGGCAAACAGATGGATGGTTTGGATCTAATCCAATTATGCCACATGTACAAAAATGACACGTAGCTTACCAAACACGGCCCACTAACATGTTGAGAACAGACGCCTCAAATCAGAGACCACCGCACATTGGAACAGGTAGCAGGATCGTTGGACCGTTTTATAGCCTATCCGACCGGTCGGCCGACCGGCCGGTAGGGATGTCCGACCGGTCGGTAGTGTCCTACTGCAACGCGGATTTTGCGCGGTTTCCTTGCGCAAGAGGTTTCTAAATCCGTTTTTCTTCCTATTTAAGGTATATTTTCGGGATTAGAGGTAACCAAGGTTGCAAAGGAGATTGAGGGAGCTTCTAGGAGAGAGAAAGAGCTTGGAGAAGAGGGTTTTATTCTTGGGTAAGCTTGGGATTTCTCTTGTGGGCTTGGGTTTTGGGTCTTGGGTTCCATCTCTTGTAACTTCTGAGTTTATAGTGGATTTGTGTCGCTTTGTGCCATGGTTTTTTACCTGTAAGGGGTTTTTCCACGTAAAAATTCGATTGTCTATGTGTGGGTGATTGCATGCATTGTGATTGCATTGTGTGGCTTGTTTGATTGAATTGTCTGCTTGTGTTCGGTTTTGCTTCCGCTGCCGGCCCTCTTATCCTAACAACTGGTATCAAAGCGATCGTTGGGGTGTAGCAGAAATTCGAATCTGAGACAAGAGCATGGCATCAGGCATGAGGTTCGACATAGAGAAGTATTTGGAAAAAAATAACTTTGAGCTTTGGAATGTGAAGATGAAAGGCCTTCTAGTTCAGCAAGGATTGCAAGTTGCGCTCCTTGGAGAGCGACCAGAAGCTATGAAAGAAGAAGAGTGGAAGAAGATCGATGAAAAAGCCAATGTCTCAATCCAGTTGTGCCTGGCAGATGAGGTCCTGTATAACGTCATGAAAGAGAAGATTGCGGCTGCAACGTGGGCGAAGTTGGAGAATATCTATGCGAAGAAATCTCTTGAAAATCGCATATACTTGAAGCTTCAGTTGTACAACTTGAGGATGACGGAGGGGGCCGATGTCGAGAGCCACATCAGCAATTTCAATAGGCTTATTTGCAAGTTGATGGATGTAGATGAGTCGATGAAGGACGAGGATCAAGCGTTTATCATGTTGAATTCCCTTCCAGAATCATATGAGTCACTCAAGGACTCTTTGTGCGCAGGTAGGGAGACTATTGGCGTAGAAACCGTTATCTCAGCCCTTCAGGCAAAGGCGATGAGAAGGAAAAGCGGCGGCGTAGGTCCCTCTACTGATGAGGCACTGGTTATGAGTGGGAGGAATTCTGAGCGGGGTGGAGGATCTCCTTCATCGAGATCTAAATCAAAAGACAAGTGGAGGCACAAAGTGAGATGCTGGAATTGTGGAAAAGAATGACATGTGAAAATGGATTGTTCGAATCCTAAGAAAAGGCAAGAGAGATCTGGAGGTTCTTCTAGGGAAGGAACCAATACTATAGAGGACCGTAGTGACGGTTGTGATGTTTTGACTGTATCTGGCATAGAGCCTCTTGGTGGAGAGTGGCTCTTGGATTCAGGGGCATCATGTCATGTATGTCCTGACCGAAGCTCATTCATGTCATACAAGGAGCATGATGGTGGATCGGTGTTTGTGGGCGATGGCTACGCTCGCAATGTGGTAGGAGTTGGTTCGGTGCGCATTAGGATGTTCGATGGAGTCGAACGGATCCTTGAAAGTGTGAAGCATGTCCCTGAGATGAAGAGGAATGTGATATCTCTTGGTGCACTCGAAGCGAAAGGGTGTAGGTTTATCGGCTGCGATCGATATTGTAAAGTGATGAAGGGAGCACGCATGATGATCAAGGCACGGAGGTGCGATAATCTTTACAAGGTGATCGGGAGCACTGTTCATGGTAGAGCTGCGGTATTGGCAGCGAGATCCACGATTGTTCAAGTGTGGCAAGAAAAAAAGGGCCACATGGGAAGAGCAACAAGGCGTGTGAAGATGCAAGGATAGAGTCGATGGGGCATGAGAAGCGACGGGACTGTAATGATGACGAAGTAGATATGGAGATTGTGCGTGGCCAGGAGGTGCATGGTGATTTGAGTCGTGGTGGAGTTTGTTGAGAACAGACGCCTCAAATCAGAGACCACCGGCCAGTCGGTGGGGGTGTCCGACCGGCCGGTCACACATTGGAACAGGCAGCAGGATCGCTGGACCGTTTTATAGCCTATCCGACCGGTCGGCCGACCGACCGGTAGGGGTGTCTGACCGGTCGGACGACCGGTCGGCAGTGTCCTACTGCAACACGGATTTTGAGCGGTTTCCTTGCGCAAGAGGTTTCTAAATCCGTTTTTCTTCCTATTTAAGGTGTATTTTCGGGATTAGAGGTAACCAAGGTTGCAAAGGGGATTGAGGGAGCTTTTAGGAGAGAGAAAGAGCTTGGAGAAGAGGGTTTTCTTCTTGGGTAAGCTTGGGATTTCTCTTGTGGGCTTGGGTTTTGGGTCTTGGGTTCCATCTCTTGTAACTTCTGAGTTTATAGTGGATTTGTGTCGCTTTGTGCCGTGATTTTTTACCCGTAAGGGGTTTTTCGATGTAAAAATTCGATTGTCTATGTGTGGGTGATTGCATGCATTGTGATTGCATTGTGTGGCTTGTTTGATTGAATTGTCTGCTTGTGTTCGGCTTTGCTTCCGCTGCCGGCCCTCCTATCCCAACATAACAAACATCTTAAAATATATCTTGGACACAGAACAAGATAAAAGTGTGATTATTCACCCTTGAGGAAGGCAATTTTATCATTTTTCTACTTAGCATAGCCTTTTTATTAGTCAAAACCCGTCCAGGTAGTAAAAAGTCCGTATATAAAAATAGTAGGCAGTTTTAGAGAAATAATTTAAAAGTAACAGTTTTTTTTATCTATAGACGAAACCAGAGGTGGCTTACAGGAAAAATTCCTTTAGTTTATTAAGAAATGCTCCTGTGCTCCCAATACACGGTAAGTTATATAGTGCAACAAGTTGTCTTGAGATACATAGAAAGTCCAATCCATTGATCTCGATTGTTCATCAGGTCCAATGCACATTTCATGGGCTATGTTAAAAAGATCACACTAATCAAATTAATATTGACCATTTGATCAATAGCCTTAAAAATGGACCATTAAGATCATTTACACAAAATAGTTCCAATAACAATCTGATCTTGCTTATTTTTTTAAAGAATCACTTTTTCTAGGCAATCGTAGCCATCCAATCCATGGCTTATAAAAAAATGGCCATAGAAATTAATACCAAAACATGGATGGATTAGATCATATAGGGATGAAAAGGACGGTTCAGTCCTTTGCATCAGTTCAATTGGACAGTCCTTTGCATCGGTTCAATTGGACAGTCCATACACTGATAAATAAATAATAATAATAATAATAATAATAAAAGATAGTAGCCATCTGTTCAGAGAAATAGTGACGAAAAGGACGGTTCAGGTTTTCGTCTATTATCATTAAAATATTACACTGACCAGTAAAAATGGCTATTATCAGTGTAATATTTTAATGATAGTAGACGAAAAGGACGGTTCAAATTGATTGATTGGACCGTCCAATTGAACTGATGCAACTAGGAGCACTAGAGCATTTCTCAATTTTACATTATTTGTTGAGCCATGAGCGATGAGGTTTCATTTTAATTGTACGGGTCCTCACGTCAGGAAGTAGATAAGGGCTATCGCGTGAACTTATGCTCTTGAAAGATGAATTATTTAAAAATGGTCCACCACCTGCAACATGAGAGACACGGTCTTTGAGAGATCACCATCCATATGTACGACGTACGGTCAAATAGCAGGGTTCGGGTCCAGTGCTCTCACATCCGAACCCGATTTTTTTATTTGTATTTGCTTCCTATTCATGGTTAAAAGTCACAGTGACTCGGAACCACCCGTTAAGCACTGAGTTAAGCTATGACTCGCTCAAGTTGACGTTGAATTGGCCCGACTCACTGAGGAGTCTTGGTGTTCAACGGAGCCGATCTGGTGTTACCCGGGTAACAGTGTAGTGGGTGTTTTTCTGACCATGAGACCCACCTTCATTTTCCATCCACACTGTCTATCAGTTTTTCAGCACATTTTAGGGCGTGGTCCAAAAAATGAAGCAGATCCAAATCTTAAGTAGAACACACCACAGGAAACCATGGTCATTGGTCATTAAAAACTTCTTGTGGGCCACAAAAGTTTTGGATCAAGCTGAAATTTTTGTTTTCCCTTCATCCAGTTCTGTGTGATTTTATCAACAGGTTAGATGGAAAATAAACATTATGGTGGGCCTTAGGAAGTTTTTAATTGTGGAACCGTTGTTTTGCAACGGTGTAGTCCACTTGAGATTTGGATCTACTTTATTTTTGAGACGATACCCTAAAATGAGCTGGAAAAATTGATGGACAGCATAAATATACAACAAATATATCAAGGTGGGCCTATGGTCATGAAAACACCCACTGAGGTGTTCCCCAACGTCCCACCAAATCCATGTCGCACCATGGTCCTATGGGAATTGAGTGTGGGTACTGTATAAAGTGTATTGGATAGTGAATGCGGGTAGACACAGGTATCCGATTGAGTCTGTTGGCATAATCAGGTCTACTATAAGATCTTCATCCATGTGCTGGTCTGGATTCAATCCATATCATAGATGAGTACAGATTAAGTGAGGAGATTAAGTGAGGCAAGGGTAACAACTTAGTTGGCGAGGCCCTGACTGTGGGGCCTGTTATGGGATAATTTCACATGACCCAATCCGAGCAGAAAAGACCTCGGAGTAATATCACAAGCCGAAGACCTGATCTGATGACTTCGTCTCTCCTGAGGTCAGATCGGATCGGACCCGAGTTAACGGGTAGATGGAAGCCGACCTCATCTTCTTCTCAAACGGCCTAAAAATAAGAGCGTATCCCTTCAAGATCGGAATGGCCCATGATTTCCGCTCGGATCTCCGGGATAATATCTGCCGTGATTTCAGCCCCTAAACTCTCTATCAGAGCTTATAAATCAGAAAAGATATGACGATTACAGGTACGAAAATACTTTCTCCTCAAAATATTGTTTACTATCCTCAAAGGTCATCACTGACTTAGGCATCGGAGGGTTCACGGCTGGATCCCAGCCACCCCCTTCACCGTTTTCTGTGGTGTTTTACAGGATCAAAGCTAAACCTCTGATCCGAACACTTTCACCAATTCTTACGAAGGATATCAACTGCGACGATCGTTCCCCCGTACATAAATCATATCACATTGTCTGTTGACCAGTTTTCAGCATCAACAGATTGGCGCCGTCTGTGGGAACGACGACAAAAGCTTTTTTCTGAATCCTTCAATAAAAGATAGGAGCCAATGGCCGGCGGGAAAGACAATAGGAAAGGGAAAGCTCCTGTAAATGCCGAACTTTCCTATGAGCAACAATCCGAAAATGAAGCACCCATTCATGAAACTCCAATGCTTCACCTCGGAAGTTCGTCACGCCATCTAAATCTTCTAAGTGGACGGCAGAGGTCCCGAAATCGCGGGGCCAGACTATCCACTTTAGAAGAACAAGTTGGAGGTGTTGCAGAACGTTTGGGTGGGGTGGATAGACGCTTCGAGCACGTGGACGAAAAACTAGATGAAATTGCTGCCTTGCTAAACAATCTAGTTCGGCCCTCACCCATCCTCGGGACCAACCTTGAACCTCAGCCACCTCAACAAAATTCTCACCCCCCATGCTCGCTCTCAAATCATCCTCGACCCGACGAGGACGAAGTTGCGAGCCGAGCTTCAGGGTCCAGACTTCGTTCGGCAGCGGAACTTCCTTCAAACGACCTGAGGCACAGAATAGAAGAAAGACGATCCGCCCGAGCTAGTCAAGGTCAGGGCCGGATGGACGATAATATTACTCCTCTCGAGGCAGAGCTTAAAGAGCTCCGAGAGAGGATCGGAGATATTCAGCGAGCGCAACACGCCCGAGCACCAACTGCAGCAGACGTCCTAGTAGACTCATCTGAATCTCCCTTCACCGACGAAATCCGCTGCGAACCTCTTCCGAAGAGCTTTAAAATACCCCAGCTCAAGCAATATTCCGGGATAGGAGACCCGACCGAGCATTTCGAGAATTTTAAAGTCCGAATGAAACTCCATGGAGTTAATGGCCATATTATGTGTAAGGCCTTCCCGTTGTCCTTAACCAGTTCGGCCTGGACTAGGTTCCGCAATTTGAAGTCGAAGTCCATTTCCTCTTTTGCCGAACTGAGCAGGGCGTTTGCAACTCAGTTCATCGGAAGCACTGACCCTAGAAAGCATTCAACACATCTCGCCGCGGTTAAACAAAAAGATAATGAATCATTGAAAGACTACCTCTCATGATTCAATGCTGAAGCGGTCCAAGTGGAGAACCTATCCCAGGACGTACTGCTACATACGATGATAAGAGGATTATGTGATGAGAAATTCCTCTGGTCGGTAGGGGAACAACCCCCTCAATCTGTGGCTGAATTCCTCGATCGAGCTGCAAAGCATATAAACGTAGAAGAGCTGGTGAACGCTCAAGGATCGTCTCATAAGAGGAAAGACCGCAAAGAGGAAAGTAGCACTAAAAGGCACCGTCCCGATCGCCGATCGCCGAACTCAAACATTACTCCACGCGGAGCCAAAACTTCAGCTCTGAAATTCGAAAAGTACACCCCGCTCAAAACGACGATTGAACAAATATTCCTAGCCGAGAAGAACAAACAAGTGTTCGGACGACCAGCAAAGATAAAAACCGACCCCGACAGAAGGTCAAAATCCAAGTACTGTTTATATCATAAAAATCATGGTCATAATACAGTGGATTGTTTCGACCTAAAGCGACAAATAGAAACCCTCATCCGGCAATGATTTTTGAAAGAATATATCGCCCAACGTCCCGAGGACGATAGAACTTCGGGTCGGGAAGAAAGAAGAGAGTTGATCGACAACAATCCCATGGAGGAGATCCATGTAATCTTCGGCGGACCTACCACGGGAGATTCTGGCAACGCTCGCAAATCCTACGTTCGTCAAGCCCGGACATCCGAGCCAGCTTTACAGGTGAACCTAACCAGCAGACCAATAAAAATTCCAAAGGTCGCCCAGCGTACGATATCTTTCTCCGAAGAGGATGCTGGAGGAATAATACATCCGCATGACGATTCTCTAGTAGTGTCAATGGTGGTCGCAAACAAAAAACTCCACAGGATGATGGTGGATACAGGAAGCTCGGTCGACATAATATACACCTCGGCATTTGACAGAATGAAGATCGACCGATCTAGAATGAGACCGGTCAAAACAGCCCTGACCGGGTTCACAGGGGATTGTATCATGCCTGAATGGGAAATAACCCTACTAGTCACAGCAGGAGATGAGCCGAACCAGAAAATGATCATGGTCGACTTTTTGGTCGTTAACACACCGTCGGCATACAACGCGATCATCGGCCGGCCCATTATACGAGCTCTAAAAGCAGGCATCTCCATTTATCACCTGGCCATGAAATTCGAAACCGAAGACGGAATCGGTGTGGTCCGAGGTGACCAACAAGAGGCTCGTCGATGCTATGAGCTGACCTTACGCGGAAAAAGCAAAAGCATGATATCCGCCATCTCGCATACAACCCCCCTGGATCCTAGGGAAGAAACAAAAGAGCGCGGATCACCAGCTGAAGAATTGATAGAGATCCCTTTATCGGATGAGGACCCAAGCTTGATCGTCAAGATCGGGTCTCAACTGAACGACGACATCCAGGCGAAGTTGATCGCTTTTCTGAAAGAAAACGCAGACGCCTTCGCATGGTCCCATCGGGACATGCTCGGAATTAATCCCGAAGTAATAGTCCACCGACTCAACGTGGACCCATCCTTCAAGCCGGTTCGTCAAAAACGACGAGCCTTCAACACAGAGAGATATGCCGCAATTGAGGAAGAAGTAAAAAAATTGCGCCAAGCAGGTTTTATTCAGAAGGTCCGCTATCCTGACTGGCTCGCCAATGTCGTTCTGGTCAAAAAAGCCAATGGGAAGTGGAGGGTCTGCATCGACTACACCGACCTCAACAAAGCCTGCCCGAAGGATAGCTTCCCATTACCAAGAATAGATCAGCTCGTAGACGCAACCTCGGGACATGAGCTTCTCAGTTTCATGGACGCTTACTCAGGGTACAATCAAATCCAGATGCATGTTCCCGATAGGCAAAAAACGGCGTTTGTCACGGACCGAGGGCTGTATTGTTACAAGGTGATGCCCTTCGGGTTGAAGAACGCCGGAGCGACGTACCAGTGTCTGTTTAACAAAATGTTTGCCGATCAGTTAGCAAAACCATGGAGGTTTACGTGGACGACATGCTCGTAAAAAGCCTGAAGTCGGAAGATCATGTCAACGACCTCTGCGTCATGTTCAGAATCTTGAAAAAATACGGGATGAAACTCAATCCCGGCAAATGCGCCTTCGGAGTAAGATCGGAAAAATTCCTCAGGTTCATTATAAATTAGAGAGGGATTGAAGCCAATCCAGAAAAGATCCGTGCGTTGGTTGAGATGAGTTCGCCAACCACCGTGAAAGAAATACAAAGCCTCACGGGGCCGGTCGCCGCACTCAACAGATTTGTTTCTAGGGCTACAGACCGATGTCTTCCGTTCTTTAAGCAACTTCGCAAGTTTAATGAGATGACCTGGACGCCAGAATGTGAACAGGCCTTCCAGGACCTCAAGGCATACCTCGGTTCACCACCATTGCTGTCCAAGCCCATGCAAGGAGAAGAGCTATTACTGTATCTGGCCGTATCTTCGGCGACAGTAAGTTCGGCCTTAATCCACAATGACCGAGGTATACAGAGACCAATATACTACATCAGCAAAGCTCTCCTCGAGGTAGAGACTCGTTATCCCAGTCTAGAAAAGTTGGCTTTAGCTTTGATTACAACAGCAAGGAAACTACGGCCCTATTTCCAAGCACATCCAATAGTGGTACTGACGGATTAGCCACTGCGGCAAATACTACAGAAGCCAGAAATCTCGGTTCCCCTGGCACTGTGGGCCATCGAGCTCGGAGAGTTCGACGTCCAGTACCGACCCGGCACGACCATCAAGGGGCAGGCTGTGGCCGATTTCATCACCGAGCTTACCGACCCCTCCGATCCTGAAACCGATGCTTCTCTCGCAGAAAACACGACAGATTCGAACCCAAGAGAAGATTCGAACTGGTCATTGCACGTCGACGGTTCGTCAAACTCGCAAGGATGCGGAGCAGGAATAATCTTAACCTCCCCCGATGGCATAAAAGTCCAGTATGCCCTGAGGTTCGATTTCAAAGCTTCAAATAACGAAGCCGAATATGAAGCTCTTCTTGCTGGATTACGGTTAGCCTCAGCAGTCGGAATCCGAAGTATCACGGCATACAGTGACTCGCAATTGGTCGTGGGTCAAGCAACATCAGAATACCAGGCGAAGGGAAAAAAGATGTCCGCATATTTGCAAAAATATCGTGAGTTGTCTGCTCAGTTCGATCATTGCAAAGTCGTTCAAGTACCGAGGATTCATAATACCCATGCGGACTCCCTCGCCAAATTAGCGTCGGCCGTGGACGACGAGCTTGGAAGAATCGTTCCTATTGAGTTCCTCCCCCAAAGAAGTATCACGGACGACGTTAAAAAAGAGGTATGCCCTGTTTCAACCGAGCCTGACTGGAGAGACCCTATTGTCCGTTTCCTACGGGAGAACACACTGCCCGTAGAAAGAAATGAAGCACGGCGAATTCAATATAGGTCAGCTCGGTATGTGTTGATCGACGGTGTATTGTACAAGAAGGGTTTCTCGCTGTCATACCTCCGCTGCCTCGGACCAAATGAAGCCGACTACGTCTTGAAAGAAATCCATTCCGGTGTGTGTGGAAATCACTCTGGAAATAGGGCATTAGCACAGAAAGCAGTTCGCCAAGGTTGTTACTGGCCGACGATTCAAAAGGATGCTCGTGAAATCGTCAAACGATGTGATAAATGTCAGAAGTTCGCGCCAGTGCCTCACTCACCTCCCGAAGAACTCACTCCTATGTCTGGACCATGGCCTTTTGTGCAATGGGGGGTCGACATCATTGGTCCTCTCCCTACGGGCAAGGGATAGGTCAAGTTTGCAATTGTGGCCGTCGATTATTTTACAAAATGGGTCGAGGCAGAACCACTCGCGAAAATCACCGAGAAGAAAACGACAGACTTCATCTGGAAGTCAATCATATGTCGGTTCGGCATCCCAAACACCATCATCACCGACAACGGGCCTCAGTTCGACAATGCAAAATACAGAGAATTTTGCCAGAATTTGGGGATAAAAAATCTGTATTCGTCTCCTCATCATCCCCAAGCCAACGGTTAAGTCGAAGCCATCAACAAAATTATCAAGAATCATCTGAAGACTAAACTCGGCGAATTCAAGGGAGCTTAGGCTGAACAGCTTCCCGAAGTGTTGTGGGCGTACTGGACCACAGCTCGGTCAACGACAGGAGAATCCCCATTCTTCTTAGCCTTCGGGGCAGAGGCCGTGGTCCCAGTCGAGGTAGGGCTACCGAATAACCGTATTAGTAATTACCGACCCGATCAGAATCAGGACGAGCTTCGCACAAACCTCGATCTGCTCGAAGAGGTCAGAGAAACTTCCCAAGTTCGGATCGCAGCCTACCAACAGCGTGTTGCTAGATTCTACAACTCCCGAGTGAAAGAAAGACGGTTCAGAGTGGGAGATCTCGTCCTACGGAGGAATGTAAGGGAGAAGAAGGATAAGATTGCAAGCACTTTCAATCCGAACTGGATTGGACCGTATAAAGTCATAAAAACAGTTCGGACCGGGACTTATTGGCTCGAAGACATGCAGGGTTGTGCCTTACCCCATCCATGGAATACGGAGCATTTGAAAATCTACTATCAATAAAAGCTAAGTATTTATTTTTCACCTTCCTGTCAGGAAAGTTGAGATACGAGCAGAGGCTGATTTAGCCCATAGCCGTATCCATGCTCAGTGGACATCACCACCCAGAATCATATTCTAAAATTAAGGTCGGTCTCGATCAAAACTGTGAAACCGACCATCACTTTCGCATGACCTAAGTACTTTGGTTCTGAGCTTAATTGCTCGGACATGAAGCGAATGGGTAACTTCAGCGAGGATAACAAGAGAGAGAGAGAGAGAGAGAGAGAGAGAGAGAGAGAGAGAGAGAGCAATTGAACAACAAATCTGGAAAGTACAAGTACAGATCGGAAATAAATGTTTCAATTGCAAAGACCACGAAAAGGGTCAACATTACAAAGTGATTACACAAAAGCCCTTACAAACGGGCTACAAAAAAAACACAAAAATATCCTAAGTGGCGGGATCAGCAGTCGGCTCGGCAGGGGCTACGGGGTCCTCTTCTTCCTCCACCTCGGAGTCAAGAAAGGAGATGTCCAAGCCCGGATGATGTTCCTGAACTGTCATCTGGCACTTTTCGTAGCCGAAGTCGAATGCTTCGTCGGCCTCGGCGACTTTCGCTTCCAGCTCTGCCTTGGTCTTCTCTAGCTCCGACCGCGCAGACCCCTCAGCGGCCTTCAGCTCTTCCACTTGGATAATGAGCTCAGCTTCCGCTCTCTCTTTATTAGAAAGCTCGGCCTGGAGATGTGCGATCTCCCGTTCTCGAGCGTCCAAGGCCTTTACAGCCTCCTCTCCGAACTTCTTGGCCTCGTCCAAGGAGCACTTAGTGGCTACCAGCGTTCCCTCAAGGCCAGAGATCGTTCCCTTGTCCCGGGTGATCTCGTCCCGCAGCAGCTGGCAACCATAAGCCACCTACACAATAGACAATCGGTAAGTGTACGAAGTACTTAGCTATTTTTATAGCAAGATAGTATCCAAGCCTTACCTTGGTCCCAAAGACCCCCAGCGTATTAAGCAGAGAGAGAGCCGGGGACTTGGCCATCACCTCCACCTCAGTCTCCGGAACCGCCTTGTACGCCCATTTGCACAAATTATACAAATGGGGCGGCATTTCCGGCCCTCGGCGGATAGTGGAGGAAGTCTGAGCCGGAGTGGTTTGAGCAGACTGCCCAGACGGACCGGCCTCGGTGCCTTCCACCAAGTCTATGACTTGGGAAGGAGGAGGTGGAAGTATCACATGGGGGTCAGGCTGCCCAGCCTTGGCAGCAGGCGCATCAGGGATCGCCTCGGCAGCTGTCTGTGGAGGAGCATCTGCTGTTGGGAGAGTAGAAGGGCGTGCTCGGGGATGCCTTGTCACCACCTTCTGCCGCTTCTTCTCCCGGAGTTGCTCTTTCTCCTCAGCTGTCATAGCCGACAACTTCCTCCGAGGAGCCGGAGCAGACATACCTGAGGAAAGACAAAGCAACATGTTAATAAAGTATAAAGGCAAAACTGGTCTGTTCAGTACTCAAGAATGTTCACCTCGGGGATTGATGCCTAAGTCTGATAAAGTTTTGAAGGAGAGAAGAAGCTTTACACTGCGGAAGCTTGGGTCTAGCTCCCACACTGCAGCCACACGATCCTCCTCTTCCGAGCTAAGGGCAGGAGGATCACCACGAACTGACAAAAAAAAAAAAAGGAGGTCAGTAAAAAAAAGAAAGAAAGAAGAGACTAAGAAAAAGCCATCGGACCCGACCTGGAACTGAGAACCAGTTGTTAACTCGTCGGTCGGGGAAGTTGACTTCGGGTCGGGCCCCTTCCCAACCCTTTGAGGCAAAGAACCACTCCTCTTTCCACCCGTGAATCGAGGAGGGATGGTCATCTATCAGTCGGTGTCCTTTCCTCCCCCGAGGTGACATGTAGAACCATCCCCTAGAGTCGGGGTGGCTCTTCAACTGGTAGAGGTGCATCAGTTCGGATGCAGTCGGATCCTACCCATGGACTTGGCGCCATAAAGCAACGCAACTAATTAAAGTCCTCCAAGAGTTGGGAGCTAACTGGCCCGGAGCTAAGTTGACTGCGGACAGATATTCCCTCACAGCAGGAAGGAGAGGAAGACAGAAATCGGCCTCAAAAAACTGAGCATACACGGTGACCTGGTCTTCAGGTGGACGGGAAGGAAAGTCATCTAATACGGGGAGCCTAAGGTCTATGGCCCCGGGAATACAGTACTCCGACCTGATCCTATTTAGGTCGGACTGAGTGAGTGTTGTCCAAATCAGGTAGGCCGGGTAATCATAAATCCTATCGGATATACGCCTTGAAGTCCCGGCCACTGGAACTTCATCCGAGGCAAAAGAAGAGGGAGTCTCTGCTAATAGAGCTCCTCCCGGGGGTTCTACAGTTACGAGTTGGGTTTCCATTAAATTGGATTCTCCAACGGGTAAGGAAGAAGATAAAGTTCGCGAAGAACTCTCCTCCGAATCAGCCATTTTTTAAGAACTAGGAAGGAGGCGGAAGCAAAAAAAGAAAAAGAAAAATGAACGTACCGGATTACTTTCAGGAAAAGGGATGAGCCAAAGGAAGAAGGAAATGACACCTTGATGAAATCACAGCGGTCCGAAGGAAATCACAGAAGGTGGTCCAGAGGAGATGGCAGAGCTACAGATGAAAAATCGCAAATAGGGAGAATAAGAAGAATCCCGGAAAATGTCTAAGTACAGTATTTATACTGTAGCAGGAGACAGCACGTAGGACGTGCTGTGCCACGCGGCGTTCATCTGTGGTCTCAATGAACGAACCGACGCGACTTTTGACATGGCTTGCCACATGTCAGCCTCCCATTGAACGGCAATATTTAGCCCGTCCGTTCGAAGATACGAGGCCCCACGTGTCCTAACGCCATTCGACTACCGAAATAAAAGGCTGCTGCACCGTACGGTTATCATTGCTCCTTTTCAAAATTCGAAACAGTGCATTTAAAGAGTGTTTGCCGCCAAAAAAGAAGTCGGCCACATTTACTCCCTAGATGGAAGTATCCACCTCGGCAGTGGGGGGACAGCTGTTATGGGATAATTTCATATGACCCAATCCGAGCAGAAAATACTTCGGAGTAATATCGCAAGCCGAAGACCTGATCTGATGACTTCGTCTCTCCTGAGGTCAGATCGGATCGGACCCGAGTTAACGGGTAGATGGAAGCCGACCTCATCTTCTTCTCAAACGGCCTAAAAATAAGGGCGTATCCCTTTAAGATCGGAACGGCCCATGATTTCCGCCCGGATCTCCGGGATAATATCTGCTGTGATTTCAGCCCCTAATCTCTCTATCAGAGCCTATAAATCAGAAAAGATATGACGATTACAGGTACGAAAATATTCTCCTCAAAATATTGTTTACTATCCTCAAAGGTCATCACTGACTTAGGCATCGGAGGGTTCACGGCTGGATCCCAGCCACCCCCTTCATCGTTTTCTGTGGTGTTTTACAGGATCAAAGCTAAACCTCTGATCCGAACACTTTCACCAATTCTTACGAAGGATATCAACTGCGACGATCGTTCCTCCGTACATAAATCATATCACATCGTCTGTTGACCAGTTTTCATCATCAACAGGGCCCGCCTCAATGATGTGGCCCAAATGACTTTTTAATTTGGAATCATCTTTTGTATTTTATGGTGCAAACAGTGGTCCCCCTTGATTGGCAGAGTGACTTACATTATTAACAAAAAGGTGTTATATGTGCATGTCATGTATGGGATTCACAGCAAAAAAATAAAAATTTGTCAAGTATCGTCGCAGGCTAAGGACAAGTAGGATTAAGTCAACTTGATCAAATGGCCCACATTGCCTGAGTCTCACCTGACCCGCCAGAGTCACTTAGATTGTTGGCTCGGGTCTAAAAAGGGGTCCCATTCCGAGATGTCCAATCATTTAATGGGCCAAGTGCATGAAAACCTTTCCATGCTTCTACTTATATGTGAGTTCACTGGCATTGGCATCTGCATCACTTATCTAGATCATTTGTAAGATCCAGCGCAATCTTCTTCCTATACTATGTCAAAACCACAGCAATCCAACAGTCCTAAACATCCATGATGATCAGACCTATCTTCTATGAACAAGAAACCGTGGGATTTAACAACCACCAATGAAACTTTCTTAGGCACATAGACATTTTGTATCAGGGTGACATTTGTGTTTTCCCTTCATCTGAGTGAGAATGACTTTATGAACGGGTTGGATGGCGTATAAACATTACAGTTGGCCACAAGAAGGCTTCAATGGTTGTTGTTTCCGTCCTTATTGTTTCCTATCGTGTGGTCCACATGAGTTTTGGATCTGCCTCATTCTTCTGCTTAGGTTCTAACATGATTTTCTTAAACTGATGGACGGCAAGGATGAGGCACACAGACATCAAAGTATGAAGCTTGTGGTTACACCCAGCATTTATGGAATTTTTTTTTCCATCCTGAAATCACTGCAATAACTGTTTCAAGCAGCGTGTAACACAGACGCAGATGGTCAACCTGAGTGTGATGGGAATTGATTTAGGGGCGCGGATCAGATAGTCCCACTGGGACTAGCATAAGGGGTGGTTCCAAATCTCTGTGAGCCCCACCATGTTGTATGTGTTTTATCCAGGCCGTCCATCCATTTACCCATCTTATTATAAGGCACGAGTCCAAAAATGAGACAGATCCAAATCTCAGGGGGACCACACCACAGGAAAACAGTGGGGATTGAACTTCCACCATTAAAATCTTCTTAGGGCCCGCTGTAATGTTTATTTTCCATCAACCTCTTGATAAGGCCACATAGATCTACATGAAGGAAAAAAAACAAATACCAGCTTGATACCAAACTTCTATGGCCTCCAAAAAGTTTTCAACATTAAGCATCAATCCCCACTGTTTTCCAGTGGTGTGGTCACCTGAGATTTGGATCTGTCTCATTTTTGGACTCGTGCCTTATGAAAAAATTGATGGACGGTGTGGATAAAACACATACATCATGGTGGGGCCCACGGAGATTTGAAACCACCCCTTATGCTCTAGGATTAGCTGATCCGCGCCCTTGATTTAGCACCTTACGTGTCGACCTCACAACTTTCAAACGGGCGCGGATCAGTAGGAAAACAGTGGGGAATGACGCTTATCGTTGAAAACTTTTTGGGCCACAGGAGTTTGGTATCAAGTTGATATTTGTTTTCTCCCTTCATCTAGGTCTATGTGGCCTTATCAAGAGGTTGGATGGCAAGTAAACATTTCCGTGGGCCCTAGAAAGATTTTAATGGTGGACGTTCAATCTCCACTGTTTTCCTATGGTGTGGTCCACCTGATATTTGGATCTGTCTCATTTTTGGGGTCGTGACTTAAAATAAGATGGAAAAATGGATGGACGGCGTGGATAAAACACATACTTTATGGTGGGGCCCACGGATATTTGAAACCACCCGTTATGCTAGTCACAGTGGAACTAGCTGATCCGCGACCCTTTCAAACAGCATAGCTACGGACGCGGATTTCCTGAGAATGCCTTGCGCATGAAGTTCCTGCGCCCTGGAACCTAGGTGGGTACGCAGTGATGTTTTTGATAAATCCATTCCGTTCATCCGTTTTGGAGGTTTATTTTAGAACATGAAACAAAAAATGAACCGGATCCAATAATCAAGTGGGCCTCACTAAAGGAAAAGGTGGGTAGGGAAATTACTACCGTTGAATCCTTTTTGGGTCTACAGTGATGTTTATATGACATCCATACCGTTCATAACGTCACTACTACTGGGATGAACTGAAAACACGAATATTAGCCTGATTCAAAACTCTTGTGACCCCACAAATATTTCAACTGTGGTTGTTCAATCCTCACGTTTTCGGCTCACTTTATCTTGAATCCGGTTCATTTTTGTTCTCATGTCCTAAAATGAGCTCCCAAAACGTATAGATGGAGTAGATTTATCAGAAAACATCACTATAGCCCACCTAAGTTCCAACGCAGAAAATCCCCGCGCAAGGCTTTTAGCAGGAAATCCGCGTACCGTAGCTACTGCATCTTCCGGCCCAAAGTCAAATCGTCAAATCCAGTCAGATCACTGTGACATCAGGAAAGGAAGTCTCTCCAGATCTTACGCAAGTATACGTAAAGCCACAGTTAGGGCTGTTAATGGCCGGGATCGAGACAGGTTTAGCCAAAAACTAAGCCCGCACATTTACTAACGGCCTATGTCCAAATTTTAAACCTAGATCCTTTTACTAAATGGGTGGGTCCTGATCGAGTCCGAGTCAACCCATCATATCCATTTATAAATGGGTTTGAATCTGGTAGAGGGAGATCCACCTAGACCCATTTATAAATGGGTCGGGTCTAATGGGTACAGGTCTAAATTAAGTATGCAAGCATTTTACAAGGCTTAAAATCGGGTGTGGATGAGTCTGGGTTGGACGGTCCCTTGAAACATAGACCAAACTCGCCCAATTACTAAATGGGTTCGGTTCGGGTTAGGTCGGGTCGGGTCGAGCCTAATATAAAGGAAACCAAAACCAGACCCGTTTAGCAATTGGGTCTGTTCTTGGACCCGGACCCGTACCATTAAACAAATGGGTTGGGTCTTGGTCGAGTCTAAATGGGTTGGGTCCAGGTACCCCATCGGGTCCGCTGACCCATGTACAGCCCTAGTCATAATTAAGATTAGGCATCCCCTCTGTTGTAAAGTTGTACTTAAGAATATGCATTGCCCTACTTGGCATAGTCACCATGGGAGTATTTAAGTGGATGATAAGCGGCTGTTAAAGTTAAAATCTTATATACTTGCCTTGGACTTTATTACTAATAAAAGTCTATTATCGGGTCAAATCCTATTGTGTGCTGCGCCTATGTTGTGCTAAGTAGAGGCAAAGTCATACCTAATCTAGTTACAATGTATGTTGGGCCTCTCCTCATGTAGAGGTGGGACCCACATGTTTAGGCTTAAGTAAATTTTTAGTGCCACGTGTGTGAGAGGGTATTTTGATCTTTTGGCAAAGCATGCAAAATAAGAAAAAGGTCTTTTACTTTGAGAGACTTGTAGAAATACAAATGGTTTTTTTTTTTTTATAGAAAAAAAAGAAGAGAAAATGAGATTTCGCAGAAGATGAAGATCTAAGAGCCTTCTACTATTGAAATATTCACATCTGGGTTCATAAGAGTTCACCCCCGAGGAAAAAAATGAGCTAAACCACATAAGACAATGCGAATCTAATGTCATGCAACCGCACCTACCCTATTAGTTGGGCAACACACCTACTTAGTTACATGATGCACCCACCCATTGGTGTAGTTAGTGTCTCCTTAGCACTCGAACTTGAGACTTATTATTGAAACGCCGAGGCATCTTCCAGCTAAGCTAGCAAGCTCACCTTACTTAATTACCGGATCATTGTCGTGAATAGTTGGCACGGATCTTAATGTTGAGTCCTTATTCCGAGATGCCCGTTACTCTAATTCACTTAATGGGCAAGTGCATGCATGGAACCTTCCATGCACCTACTTACATGTGAATTAATTGGCATTGTCATTTGTAGCACCTATCTAGACCGTACATAAGATCCAGCACAATTTTCTTCCTCTATTTAAGAACCACAGCAATCCAACTGTCCTAAACATGCATGATGACCATACATATCTTTCTAAGCAAGAAACTGTGGGATTAAACGCCCACCAACGAAACCTTCTTGGACCCATTGGCATTTTGTTTCATTCTCACATTTGTATTTTACCTTCATTCTAGTGAGAATGACCTTACGAATGAGTTGGATGGCATATAAATATCAGTGTGCCGCAAGAAGACTTCAATGACTCGTGTTTTCGTCCCTATTGTTTTTTGTGGATTGGCCCACTTGAGATTTAGATTTGCCTCATTCTTCAGCTCATGTCCCAACACAATTTTCTTAGACTAATAAACCACAAGGATGATTCACACAGGCATTTAGTATAAGGGCTTGTTTGGTTTACCAATTATGGCAGTAATGTGTTGTAATGTATGCTAAAAGAGTAATAATTATTATTACTATTGGTAGTTTGGAAGTAAAAGAAATTAGTGGCCATACACAAGTACTCCCTCTTCACTACCCTTCTCAAATGTAAAGTACGTCACCTCATTAAATTTATTTGGATATAATTTCATCAATCTGTGTTATACCAACACCTTTCATCCATTTTGGAGTATGGTTTGGGAGCATGTTCCAAAAAATGGAAAAGATTAAAAGCTCAAGTGAACTACATTGCTATCGTTCAATCCCCATGCTAGTTGTAGTGTGGTCCACTTCTGCTTTGGAACTTTCTGATTTTTGTCTCATTTTATAAAATGATCATGCAAAATGAATGTACGGTGTGAATATAACAAATGCATCTTGCTGGGGCCACATAAACATACTTATGCCACGTAAATTAGGCCACATAAACATACTTATGCCCAACTATGTCTTCCGTGATCCCAAAGGAGTATAGTGATTTAACAAGTTGGCAATATACAGTGATAAGTAACATTCCACTTGGATTATGGACTTTTTTTCCTCGTTTGAAGAAAAACTGCTGCAATTGTTTTATCCAGCATGTAACACATGTGCAGATGTCGAATTGAGTGTGATTGGATTTTATTTAGCCACGTTGCATGTGGACCGTGTGCAGATGTTGACTTGACTGTAATTGGATTTTATTTAGCCACGTTGCATTTGGACCCGACAACTTTCAAACATGTCAGGCCAACAACCTCCTGTGGCCCAATCTAATCCCGTCATACCGGTAGCGCAGGACCACAACATAATACACCTCTTACGTAAAATGCACTTAGGATTAGGCCCAGCCTGTTCCTGTAAATATGCGCCACATGGTGGGTAGCTACTGTCAAAGGTGGGTCATATATATTGCCTTTGTTGTCCGATCAAATCCCATCACATCGTGCTTATTTTGTGTTAGGTATCAGCCGGCTAGTGTGGAAGCAGATTGGATTGCGTACTGAGTAACTCTGCACGCTAGCGTGCGTTGTAAACTCTATTGGGCCCATAGTGATTTACGTATTTTATCCACTCCGTCCATCCATCTTAACAGAATTTTAGGTATGGTGCCAAAAAATGAAGCATATCAAAATTTAAAGTGGACCACACCACAAGAAATGTGTGAACTGAATGTCTATTATTGAAAAATTCTCCGAGGACATAGAAGTTTTGGATCAAGATGATATTTGTGTTTTCCCTTCATCCATATCCATTTGATCTTATGAACAGGGTGAATGACAAATAAACATCACTGTATGGCCTGGGAAGGTTTCAATGGTGGAGATCATTATTCCCACTGTTTCCGTGGCATGGTCCACTTGAGATTTGGATATGCTTAAATTTTGGGCTCAACCACTAAAATGATGTGGAAAAACATATGGACCGAATAGATACATTATAGGTGGGCCCAACTGAGTTTACTCTACACATAAGAGTTAACTCCGCACACAATCCGATTCCGGCTACTATCCAATTTCAGTAGGATGCTGTTTGGCTGGTGACACCAACACTAGCTAGTTAGCTGATGTCAAAGCTATGTAGACCCCACTACAATGTAAGTTTTATCCATGCGGTCCATCCATTTTATCATATCATTTTAGCATGTGATCCCAAAGTTAAAGTATATCCAAAGCTTAAGGACCACACCATAAAAAAAGTCCACCTTAGAAACTTTCCTAGGGCCATGATGATTTTTTTTTTTTGGTCATCTAATCTATTCATAAGGTCACATAGACCTACGTGAAGGGAAAACACAAGTATTATTTTGATCCGAAGCCTTTATGCCCTCTTAAGAAGTTTTCAATGATGGGCAAGCGTTCAATGTCCATTGTTTACCGTGGCATGGTACACTTGAGCTTTTGATATGCTTCAACTTTGAGATCATGCCCAAAAGTTGAAAATGAGATCCATTACTCCCCGATTCATCCGGGATCTAACTCTGCTTACCTGGGGTGGTGGGAATGGGATGCTTGCCGTAAAGTTGAAAATGGGATCATGCCTTGAACTTGAAAATGAGCCACACCACATGGGATAGTGCGAATGGTATGCTTGCTATGAGTTTGTTGGTGGTTGCTTGTCATGGTATCAAAGTGGAAGGTGTCGTCTTCAAATTTTAGATGCCCGTCACAAATCCACTCGGTCACAAATCCACTTGGGCCATCTATTTTGAAAGACCACAGTAGGACAGGATCTTAAAAATCAGGCAAATCCAAAACTCAAGTGGGCCACACCAACTAAACATAATGGTGGGCCACAAGAAGGCTTCAATGGCTTGTGTTTCCGTCCCCACTGTTCACTGTGGTGTGGCCCACTTGAGTTTTGGATATGCCTCGATGTCCTAAAAGGATTTTCTTGAACTGATGGAGACATCACAATGCACGGTCTCTGCTATTATGGATGATTTTTTTTCTACGGCCAGGAATCGCTGCAACAACTGTTTTTAGCAGTGTGTAACACGATGCGGATGGGGACATGACTGTGACGGAATTTGATTTAGCCACGTTACCCCTACCTGTGGGGCCCACTTTGATGAATTTGTTGCACATCCACGCTGAACATCAGTTTTGTCTGCTCATCTCATGATGTTATCTCAAAACTTAAGTAGATCCAAACCTCTGGAGGACCATACTGCTGTGAACAGTGGTGATTGAGTGCCCTACCATTAAAAATTACAAAGAGCTCAGCGTAATGTTTTATTTGCAATCAAATCTGTTGATGATGTCAAGAAGATCTGGATGAAGGGAAACTATAAAGATCAGCTTGATCCAAAACTGTTGTGGCCCACAAAAAACTTTTAATGGCCATTCATCACTGTTTCTAGTGGTATGATCCATCTAAGATTTGTATCTTCTTAGGGTTTGGCATCACGTCCCTAAAATGAGATGGAAAAACAGATTGATGGCATGGATTTGTAAAAACTATATCAATATGGGCCCCACACGGTTAGGGTAACACCCACTAAGCTGCTACCAGGGTAACAGCTAATTGGCTCTCGAGTAACACCTAAACCTAATCCACTCCTTTTAAACAGGCAGAGTCATGTGGCTGAATCAAATCCTGTCACGTCAATGTGACGTCAATGACAGGCAAAGTCACCCCACACTACACCTCTAGGTAAAATGCGCCTAAGATTGGGCTACACTGTGATGTTTGTGAAAAATCCATCCCGTTCATCCTAACCCTTTATGCAGAGTAGCCTAAACCAAAAAAGGTTAGAATTCAAAGAAACGTAAATCATAAAAATGCAGCTGAAGAACATCCACATCGATGGTTTGTCCAACATTAAGTCCCGAATGTAAACATGGTCAAACAATCTAGACCGTCCATTTGGGAAACTTACACTGGATGAGCAAAGATACAAGCAGATATTGGTCATCCAATTGGGGGCACGTCCAACACAAAATCAGATGGCTAGAACTGTCCACTAATGTTTTTTTATAGTTTCACATATGCGAAATTAAAAAGCCAATCTATACATCAATAATAGAAATCAAATAGAAAAGAATTATAATCAAATGTTCATCCGCATCTTACATGCACTAGTTCTAAAGTCGGGACTCGCCCCAGTTGGGGTAACTCGTGGGAATGAACCAGACTCAGTTTCACTGAGTCCAAGTCGACTCGGCCGATGTCAAATCAGACTTGTGAGTCTTAAAATTATGGGTGGAACTATCAATTTTAAGGGGTGAAAATATCATTTTTTTGGAATAAAAATAAAAACCCAAATACCAAACATAACCAAAATACTATTTTATTGGAAACTACTGCAAAATGCAGGGAAAACCACACAGCACAAGCAGATATCATCCAGTCATCCACACATAAAATACTAGCATAGCTCAGCCAAAGAGAGACAACACCTCAAGCTTTATGGCAAACCTCCCCATCACATACATAGCCATCCTTAGGTGGTTCTTCATGCCCAGCATCATCACCATCATGGCCATTCTCACCATGGCCCACCACATCATCACCATCTTCCTTCTTGTTTTCCTTCAAGGTGCACTTGAGGTGGAGATCAAAGTCACATACTTTACAGTAGTATGACCAATTCAACCCCTCCTCCCGACAGCCGTTGCAGATGTACACCCGACGACGAGTTAGCATGAGCTCGTGCTCTGCATGGAGTGAGTGGGACACCTTCTCTGGCCACCCCTTTGCCATCTCCTCGATTCGGGCCTCGATTGCCTTGAGATGCTCCTCCGTGAACGGATACGCATCGGGACCGTGGGCCATAATAAGGTCCCTGGCTTCCTTTGTGATCGTCTTGCCAGTAGGCCCGATCGCAACGAGCGTTGGGATTCCATCTACCTTGAATGTGCGGTTCAAGAACTTCTTCCTGTCATCCCCCAAGGGAAGCTGCCAACCACGGCATTTCTGAGTAGTACTTGTCGAAGGATGCTTGGTCCCTGTCACTCGAGATGAAGATCACTTCAAAGGCATCGTCCTTGGCTTTGATTTCATGGTAGGCCTTGATCAGCTTTGGTGTGAAAGCGCGGCAGGGCGGGCACCAATGCGCCGAGAAGTATATGAGGATGTGTTTCCCAACAAGGTCGGCGACCGGAACCTGGGCCACAATCAAACAATGTGATGAATCGATACAAACATCTGAGCTCTCCTTAGTTCATGCTACAAACATCTGGTTTTAGACACCAATGGTGAAGACTCTGTTAAAAGTATTTCAAAAATATATAATATTTTGTTTACTTGTGTTTTTGTAGGAGTTTTTCAAAGTCAAACCTTTGTCCCATATAGGATAGGAATGGGAACAAAAAAGTATTTATATAGAATCCCTTTTTTATAGTCTTTTGTACCGTGCATTACTATGCACAAGCCTGTATGCATGCGCAGGGGGTGCAACTGGAGTCTTGATGAGTAAGGTTTTTCTAAAACTTACAATAATTTTTTACCGTTGGTTTTGTACGTGACCATTGGATGTGGCCCACTAATCTAATGGCCGTTTCCTTTGTGTGAAACGCGCCAGTTACAATCCAAGCGGGCGTTGGTTTTTTGCTTTAATAGGCGTGTCCGTTTTTTAAACGGTATTTTTTTTTGCTTTATAAAATAGTCTTTCTTTCAGTCGGAAAGAGACAGACGGAATCTGATTTTGAGCAATCGAGGGTGTTGTTCTATTGGTGATTTTGGGATCTATTCGGTCTGTGCACGCCGGAAAGGATGATTGTTGGGCGTTGTATTCTGAGGGTAGCGCACCGAAAGCCTCGCTGCACTAGTCAAAATTGTCTAAGGGGGCGCGAACTATCTCAAAGAGAGCGACGTCGTCCGCGCCTCGTCCCAACAGAAGATAATATTACTCAGCAATACTTCGTCACTGATCAGGTGTGAGGTTCCGATTTTACTACTGCTTCTTTAAATTTTTGCATTGTTTTCAACAGACTCAATGTCGGCCAACCTTGCCGCTCCAACTGGGTTTGAATTTAAGGGAAGCATGAACAAGTGGGGCCCATTTCTCGTGACCCACTAATCTCGATCTAACAGTGATATGATTCACCATTTTACATAGTGCGGAATTTGGCGTCTAGCTCTACAGTAGATGTCCCAATGTGACATGCCCGAGCCCAAAAGTCTGGCTACTCCGCTCATCTGGAGGGTGGTGGGCCACACACCATATGAGCAAAATGACCAATAGTGTGTGTTTTGCAAAATGAGTGCGATCAGGGGAGCAGGGCATGTGTTTTGGAGTGTCCCACCTGATGAACGGTCTGGCAAATGCACCATGAACTACCTACCTCTTCAAACTGCCTAAGTAGGAATACAGTATCAGCTTTCAAATCTTACCTTCACATCGTTTTTACCGATAACGAAATCTCTCTCTCCAGACACGAGAAGCGATTCCAACGTCTGCGATTCGAGCCGGGCCTTCTCTATCTCCGCAAGCTCGGCCAGCTTCTCCGCTGTAAATGGATATGCCTGAATTCTATGCTCCTCGACAATCTCAGCGACGTTGGAATTGAGTGTCTTTCCGTCTGTCCCAATTATGACCAATGTAGGAAGACTGTGGAGCTCAAAGTAGCGGATCAGCTTATCACGGCTCTTGTCCTTGAACGGCAATGCGAGCCATGGCATGCTCTCGAAGCCTTCTTTGAAGGATTGTTCTTCGTCGTCGAGAGAGATCATCACCACCTCAAAATTCTCTCCTCTCTCCTTCAGCTTCCCGTAGATATCCGTGAGAATCGAAGTGAATTCGCCGCATGATTTGAAAGAGAAATAGAGGCCCACCAACTTGCCTTCAAGATCAGAGACTGGTACCTAATGCGAAGCAAGGTTCTGTTAGATAAGATTCAAATGTATGTTTTCTGATTATCCACTTAAGACTGCCAAAATTATGGTGGGCCAGACCTCTGGAGCACGTGGGCCCCACCTGAATATATTGGACAATCCTAACCATCCAATAGCAACAGTGAATTACAGTTGAAAGTTAGTGTGATTTTCTTACTGTTTGGCCATTCACCAATGGGGCTACTAAATGAATGGTTCCCAACTTTCAACCAGATCAGAAGGTGGGCCCCATGTAACTGGAATGCAAACTGAAACATGTTGGTGGAGATAATCTTGTCATCACCATAACCCTTCTAAAAGATGGGACCCACCCAAACAAGGCATAGACCCCAAATCCAGAACAAGTGGGCCCCATCATTTGAATTGGTGGGACACTTGCTAATCCCACAGGCTGGCCCACATACACCCCCTCCACAAGCTGACTGACTGCTTGTGTAGAACACCCAATCTAGATGATCTGACCAAAAGATCCGACCGTTCGACAATCAAGTAGGCCAGATATGAAAATAATGGTTGGTCCAGATCATCTAGCAAACCTTCAACAAAGAGAGGGAATTTACATACCCTGTTTCCATCATTTGAAATCAAGAAATCACGGGAGTGGGAAACCAGGATAGATCTCAACGTCTGATTGTTCTTCCTGTCCTCCTCTTCCTTCTTCAGCTCGTTGATTCTCTCCTCTGTGAAGGGATACCCATCCGCTTCGTGCTCCCTGATTATTGAAACACCGTTCCTGGTCAGGACCTTCCCCTTCCCGTCAAGAATCGCAAGGTGGGGGATCCCCTTCACCTTGAACAACTTTTTCAGCTCATCACGGGTGGCCGAATCAGAAAATGGGATGGCGGGCCATGGCATTTTGGAGAAGTACTCATTGAAAGATTCCTCGTCTCTGTCGCTCGAGACGAAGATGGCTTCAAAATCACTTTTTGGAGCAAGCTCCCCATACACCTCGGCGAAATTCGGAGTGAACCGCTGGCACGGTCCACACCATGAGGCCGAGAAATATAAGGCCACAATCTTCCCATCCAGATCGGCAATTTTCACCTGAAATTACACAAAATCAAAATGAGATATGTGCATGGCATAGAAGTGGAAGGTCCACATTTGCAATTCATTGAGGGTGTTCTCCGGACAGAACTGAACTTGAGCGATTTATCAGTAAATACTAAAAAGTACAACATGGTATTGATCGATCAATTCCCAACCTCACAACACCAAAATGAGAGGAGAACAATCTATAACGAAATTCTCTAGGCAATACTGCTTAGAAGCTTCCACATCGTAATTTATTGTGGGTGTTTGCCAAACAGAACTCAAATGTTTTGTTAGGGAATACTAAGAACATGGCATTAGATGGATTGTTTCCCAACCTTACAACACCAAAATGAGAGGAGAATGATCTGGTGCAAAACGCCCTTGGCAGAAGTACTACTTAGAAGCTTCCACAGTGCAATTTGTTGTGGGTGTTTGCCAAACAGAATTCAAATGTTTTGTTAGGGAATACTAACAACATGGTATTAGATGGATTGTTTCCCAAACCTTACAACACCAAAATGAGGGGAGCCTGATCTAGTGAGAAACATCTATGCTGCAAGTACTACTATAGATGCTTCCACATTGCAATTTGTTGTGGGTGTTTGCCAAACAGAACTCAAATGTTTTGTTAGGGAATACTAACAACATGGTATTAGATGGATTGTTTCCCAACCTCACAACACCAAAATGAGAGGAGCATGATTAGTTAGAAACACCTATGCTGCAAGTACTACTATAGACGCTTCCACATTGCAATTTGTTGTGGGTGTTAGCCAAACAGAACTAAAATGTTTTGTCAGTGTAAACTGACAACATGGTATACATTGATTGATTCTCAACCTTCCACCATCAACATGAGTGAAGCATGACCTAGTGCAAAACACTCATAGCGCAAGTACTACTATAGATTCTTCCACATTGCAATTAGTTGTGGCTGTTTGCCAAACAGAACTGAACTCAAATGACTTGTTAGTGAATACAAACAACATGGTGTCAATCAATTGATTTTCCCAACCTTACAACACCAAAATGAGAGGAGAATGATTAGAGTGTGAAACACCTACAGGGAAACTACTACTGTAGATGCTTCCACATTGCAATTTGTTGTGGGTGTTTGCCAAACATAAGTGAACTCAAATGACTTGTTAGTGAATACTAAGTACTGACAACATGGTATCAATCAATTGATTTTTCCAACCTAACAACAACAAAATGAGAAGAGAATATGTTGTGCGAAACACCCATAGATTCTTTCACATCGCAATTTGTTGTGGGTTTTGGCCAAACAGAACTAAATGTTATTGATTGATTTGTTAGTGAAAACTAACACAATGGTAGTGATGAATCAATTCCCAACCTTACAACATCTAAATGAGAATGATCTAGTGCAAAACACCCATAGCACAAGCATTACTGGAGATGCTTCAAACCTGATCACCTCCCTCTTAGTTGAGTCATTCGGTCCTAAGTCGAGTCGTGACTTGACCAAATCAAGCCAAGTTTGTTGGGAGCAGAAGAAACCTTAGAACGAATTACACAATGCAATAGGGAAAGAAAAAATACGAGCATGCACAAAGAACACAACGATTTTACGTAGAAAAACCCATGTGGGAAAAAAAAACCACAGCATCGAGCGACAAACAGTCCATTATAATAAGAAAGTACCAGAGATGGCCCTAGCTTTCTTCCTCTAAAATACTTAGCCTGGCACTCATGCAGAATTGCACGCACCATCAATTGACATGGTAGATCAATATACTTTAATTGATGGCCTATCCATTGTTCGAACAGACTCTGCTTGATTGATTGATGACGTCCAAAAACATCTAGAGAGTAAACTTGTATTTTCAGGATTTTCTCTATCAATTGACCAAATTGTCAATCGATCGATGGTCCCTGTTCAAACTCAATCAACAAAGTCACCCCCTATTTTCAATAAGGCTAGCAACAGACTGACTCTGGGCCAAGCAAAAACAAAATTTTGAGTAGCCCTGTCCCAACAGGGCAGCTTCAGTGGATCTTGGACTGTAGGGCCCACCATGATATATGTGCCATACATCCATGCTGTCCATCCATTTTGATAGATTATTTTAGGGCATGATCCAAAAAAAAAGCAGCAGATCCAAATCTCAAGTGGAATGGGAAAAGTGGTGATAGACCCTTAAAAACTTGTGGGTCACAAAAGTTTTGGATCAAGCTGATATTTGTGTGGTCCCTTCATCTAGGTCTCCGTGACCTTATCAACAGGTTTGATGGCAAATAAACATTCCAGTGGCCTCCAATAAGTGACCTTATCAACAGGTTTGATGGCAAATAAACATTCCAGTGGCCTCCAATAAGTTTTCAATGGTGGGTAATTCATCACTAGTTTTCCTGTGGTGGGGTATGCCTAAGATTTGGATCTGTTTCATTTTTGGGTTCCCGCCCTAAAAGGAGCTGTCAAGCGGATGGACCACTCAAGCCACGCCTGGCCCAACTAATTCAAGTATTTGTGAAGGAAAGCACAAATATCAGCTTGATCTCCTGTGGTGTGGTCCCCTTGAGCGTTGGATATGCTTCGATTTTGGGATCATGCCCTAAAATGAGCTTGTAAAACGGATGTACGGTCTGGATAAGACACATACATCATGATGGAACCCATAGAGTGTACACAGTACTCAATCGGCATCCATCTGGACCAATATTTAGTCCAGTCCACTCTTCATAAGCCACCGTGAAAACATGGCCGGATGATCAAAACCATATTGTGGCATGAAAAAAAAAAAAAGGACGGTTCAGATGTGGATGGGATACGGCCTAAAATTCAAACCATTGAGATGATTCTAAGGTGTTGAGACTAAGGCACGTATTAACTCAAAACTACCGACTAACCTGTCCAACCCAGCGTCCCTAAATTAGGGTCCTGAAATCAGATTGGTTGAACAATCCTAACCGCTGATGTGTGGTCACTTTCTCGTTGAGACAGGAACATTGGATGTTTTTCATTTTCAACCGTCCAATAAATGTCCACCAATCCGACAGCCAGATGATCAAATAAGCGCATTTTTTGGTTCGTGATAAGCCAAAACTTCAATCCCACGCATGGAGTTTTTATACAATTCCGGTTTTTACTGCAATAGCCCTCAAGTGTTGCTATTTATACAAAAAGTCTAATTTCTCATGAGGCTCATCTTTTTTAGCCTTTTTACGAGAAATTATAGAACTTTCAACAGAAATGCAACCACCATATGTCATGAAGAGGTGGAAGCTCTCTTAGGCAATGCAAATGGGCTCCACCATGGGCTCCATCATGATGCATATGTTACATCCACGCCGTTCATCCATTTGAAAAGACCATTCTAGGGGATGAGCCAAAGAAGAAGCAGACCCAAAGCTTAAGTGGACCTCACCAAAAAAAAAAAAAAGAGTAGGGTTGGATGTCCTATTCGATGGGGTTTTCCTCCTCAGGAGGAAAGAGAGTTATAGTTAGGGCTGTAAATGGGTCAGTGGACCCGGTGGGGTACCCGGACCCAACTCATTTAGACCCGACCCAGACTCGACCCATTTGTTAAATGGTACGGGTCTGGGTCCAAGAATAGAACCATTTGTTAAACGGGTTTGGGTCTGGTTTCCTTTATACTAGGCCCGACCCGACCCGACCCGACCCAAACCCATTTAGTAAGTGGGCGGGTTTGGTCTATGTTACAAGGGACCCGTCCAGCCCAGACTCGGTTTTAAGCCTTGTAAAATGCTTGCATACTTGATCCAAACCCGGACCCATTAGACCCGGCCCATTTATAAATGGGTCTGGATGGATCTCCCTCTACCATACCCGGACCCATTTATAAATGGGTCTGATGACCCGACCCGGACCCGACCCGGACCCGCCCATTTAGTAAAAGGGTCTGGGTCTAAAATTTGGACCCAGACCCGTTTAGTAAATGGGCGGGTCTGGTTTTGGCTAAACCCGCCCCGAACCCGACCATTTACAGCCCTAGTTATGGTGCAGCCTGGGTTTCGTCGGGCGCTCGGACTAGTGTGGTCGAGCAATCGAAAATCACCCAGAGGAGGCAGAAAGTTGCTGGACAGTTTTGATAATAGTTGGGCGCCCGATGGTCTTGTGACCAGGCGCCCGGTGCCTTGGGCGGGCGCTTGACCAAGTTGGTCCGGGCACCCGAAATTGGGCAATTCCTCTCGATGCACGCTGGATAGTTTTTTGGGTTGGGCGGGCGCCCGACGGTCCACTGATCGGGCGCCTGACTCTGCGCGAACTGCTTATACGCAGTTTCCTATTTGGGTTCTAATTCCTTTGGTTCTCTACTTAAGGGGTTTCAAATTGGGATTAGGGTATCCCATTGAAGTGTTTTTCACGTCCAAGGTTAGAGAGAGAAAAAGAGGAAGAGAGAAAAAGAAAGAGAGAGAGGAAGCTTATAGAAGGGAGATATTGCTTGAAGAGGTGATCTTCGGCGCAACCATCGTCTCAGTATTTCTACGTCCTCGTGATCGGTGAGATCTCTCCGTTTTCATTGTTCTCTTATTGTTTATCCACTCCTATGTGAGTAAAGAAGGTTTGATCTAAGCGGTGTGTGCTTGTGATCGGTTGTAACGTTTTACTTCAAAGTGGATTGTTTGTCTAGACTGGGTCCGTGGTTTTTACCTCTTTAGAGGGTTTTCCACGTAAAAACTCCTTGTGTCATGTGGTTGATGCTTTATTCTTGATTATTGCATTATCATATCCCATAATTCTAGTGCATTGGGGGGCAAGATCCTAAGGTTTGTGTGAAACGCACTCAACAAAGTGGTATCAGAAAGTTCAGGTTGGTTGAATGGAGTGTGATCAGTTCTGAATTATGGAAGGTGGGTCATCAAGGATGATTAGTATCAATGGTTCTAACTGGACCATATGGAAGGCTAAGATGGAGAACTTGCTTTATTGCAAGGACCTATATGCTCCAATCTTAGGCGTATCAGCGAAGATAAAAGATATGTCAGATGATGATTGGAAGAAGTTGGACCGAAAGGCGGTAGGGTTCATTAGACAATGATTGGATGATTCGGTGTTCTACCATGTGTCTACGAAAACCTCAACCACTAGCCTATGACTGAAATTGCAAGGGCTGTATGAGAGGAAGACAGCCGGCAATAAGATTTTTCTAATAAGATAACTTGTGAATCTTAAGTTCAAAGATGGTGGTTCTGTGGCTGAACACATGAATGATGTTAGCAACATATTGAACCAACTCTCCGCTATAAAGATGGTCTTGGACGATGAACTGCAGGCTTTACTATTGCTTAACTCATTGCCTGACATTTGGGAGACATTAGTGGTGTTTCTGAGTAACTTTGCGCCAGACGGAAATGTGTCCATGGAACAAGTAACTAGTTATCTCTTCAATGAGGAGACGAGGAAGTCTCAGGGGTCTACTCAACAAGAAGCTCTTGTGACACAAGATCGGGGGACAGGAAAGAACAGAAAGGGCGGGAAGGTCCAAGATAAATCAAGAGGCAAGTCGAGTGTCAGGAAGGATGTTAAATACTGAAATTGTGGCAAGAATGGCAACTATAAGTATGAATGTCATAAGAAGAAGAATGACAGGAAACGAAAAGGAAATAAGAAGGAAAATGAATCAGACTCCATTGCGGTCGCTTTAGATGGCGACATTGTGGTTATTTTTTGGCAGATTACAATGTTTGTCTCACGACTATGAGTCAAGACACCGACTGGGTGATAGACTCGGGAGCCATGAGACTCCACGCAGAGATTTCTTCACGAGCTACAAGTTAGGTGACTATGGGACAGTGAAGATGGAAAATTTTGGTGTATCGAAGATCGTGGGGGTCGGTGATATTTGTGTGACGACCGATGTGGGCTGCACATTGGTTCTCATGGATGTGAGGCACATTCCAGATCTTCGCTTCAACTTGATGTCGACGAGAAGGCTGGATGATGATGGCTATGAAAGCCGATTTGTTGGTGGGCGATGGAAGCTCATCAAGGGTTCGTTGGTCGCAGCCAGAGGAAAGAAGTGTTGTACCCTTTACAAGGCAAGTGTCAGTGTGCGCAAGGGTGGGTTGAATGCATCGGAATATTCAGCCACTAACATGTGGCACAGACGTCTCGACTACATGAGTGAGAAAGGGTTCACTTGAGTCGGAAATGGAGAGATTTGATGGGGTTTTCCTCCTTAGGACAGAGGAGAGTTATGGTGCAGCCTGGGTGTGGTCGGGCGACCGAAAATCACCCAGATGATGCAGAAAGTTACTAGACAGTTTTGACAACAGTCGGGCGCGCAATGGTCTTGTGACCGGGCGCCCAAAATTGGGCAGTTCCTCTTGATGCACGTTGGACAGTTTTTTAGGTTGAGCGAGCGCCCAACCCTGCGCGAACTGCTTATACGCAGTTTCTATTTGTGTTCTAATTCCTCTGGTTCTCTACTTAAGGGGTTCCAAATCGGGATTAGGGTATCCCATTGAAGTGTTTTTCACATCTAAGGTAAGAGAAAAAAAAGAGGAAGAGAGAAAGAGAAAGAGAAAGAGGAAGCTTGTAAAAGGGATATATTGCTTAAAGAGGTGATCTTCGACGCAACCATCGTCTCGGCGCTTCTACGTCCTCGTGATCGGTGAGATCTCTCCGTTTTCATTGTTCTTTTATTGTTTATTTACTCCTACGTAAGTGAAAAAGGTTTGCTCCAAGCGGTGTGTGCTTGTGATCGGTTGTAATGTTCTACTTCATAGTGGATTGTTTGTCTGGACTGGGTCCCGTAGTTTTTACCTCTTTAGAGGGTTTTCCACGTAAAAACTCCTTGTGTTGTATGGTTGATGCTTTATTCTTGATTATTGCATTATCATATCCCATAATTTAAGTGCGTTGGGGGGCGAGATCCTAAGGTTTGTGTGAAACGCACCCAACACTACCATTAAAAACTTCTTGGGGTCATAGAAGTTCAAGATACTATTTGTGTTTTCCCTTCTTCCATGTCTGTGTGAACTTATGAACATGTTGGATCTCAAATAAACATCATAGTGGGTCCTAGGAAGGTTTCAACGGTTACGTTAGTGTCCCCACTTTTTTCTTTAGTGGAGTCCACTTGAGAATTGAATCTGACTCATTCTTTAGATCATGCCCTAACATGATCTCTCCAAATGAATGGATGGTATGGATACAACACATACATCACAGTGGGACCAGAGAAATTGGTGATCTCACTTCATTAGGGAGATACCTATTCAAAGTAGTTAATCCACGCCCCTTTCACCACTTGCACCTGCGTATGTCCAAGAAAAGGCAAAAGCCCTCTTGAATGTTACAAATGAGCTTTATTATGGCCCCACCCCAACATATACAACATGGTAGGTCTCACGAGTGGACCACTTATCCACGCTCAAGAGGGCTTTCGCCTCTTCATGGTCATATGTAGGAGCAAGTGGTTAGAGGGACATTTTTGACTGAAAGGTTTGCAATTTCCCATGAAGAGGCTAAAAAAGATGAGCCTGAGGAGAAATTAGACTTTTGAAAAAATAACTAAAAATCGCCAACTGACAGCTGGAACACACCACAAGAAACAGTGTGATCGAAAGACCCACCAATAAAAGCTTCTTGGGGCCCACGGGAATGCTTATTTTCCATATAAGACCACATAAATATCAGCTTTATCCGGAACGTTTTTGACTCACAAGAAGTTCTTAACGCTGAATCCCCACTGTTTACTGTGGTATGGTCCACCTGAGAGTTTTAGAATAATTCCCTAAAATGAACTTTCAAAACGGATGGACGGCGCGGATGCAAGGCACAGACATTTCGGTGGGTCCATAATCAGGGATCCACGCACCTCGGTGGATGCAGTAAGATCTACTCTGTTTACTCGGTGGATGCAGTAAGATCCAAGGTTTGTTCGCTAGCAAGCTTCTCCTCGATCAATCTGCTCGCCCCTTTTCCCACCACGTGATGATCCAGACCATTCATCTCGAATATCTTATATAGCTTGTAGTAAGTCACGGTGGGGATTTGTAAACGAATGGTCTGGATCATCACACGATGTGGTAGAATAGAAGTCGCGAGCTAATCGTCCCTCCAAATTACCGAAATCCCCTTCCCTTACAAAAGTTTTTAATGGTAGGGCGCTCAATCACCACTGTGTCCTATGGTATGGACCACATAAGAATTGGATCTGCTTCATTTTTTGGATGATACCGTAAAATGATCTGTAAAATCGGATGGACGGCATGGATGTAGAATACATACATCAAGGTGGGCCCCACTGTTAGGGCCGTACCGTCTTGGGTGGGGCCAGGGCCGAACGCCACTTCTAGACTTTCATCGGCATCAGGACTCTTTCCGTAACGGAGAAAGTACCGTGCCACGCTGGAGGGATCGGAACCGTTGATGAGGTGGGGCCCACATCCAGGTAGGACATCTCACCTGCATCAGATTCTAACCATTGGCAGCCTAAAAGGCCAACCGTATTACACTCAACACAATTCATCAAACGGAGAGTGATCGCCGTTCAGTCATCGCCGCATATTTAAGATGAGGCCCACCTCTTGAACGGCTAACGTGCTCCTACGGCAGGAGCACGATTCCAATCGGCTCCCCCGATCGCACTCCTCCAAGCCACAATCAGAACAAAGTCGCGATTAGTGAAAGAAACGATCCGATCGAAAAATCGGGAATTAATCGTACCTGAAAGCCGTTGTTTCGGACAAGATAGTCCCTATCCTCGGCGGACAGAAGCGACTTCAAGTCGTGGCAATCGCCGCTAGTCGCAAGCCCAACGTCCGTCATCTCTCTATCGGTTGAGCGAGCCTTTGATGGAAGCGCGCCTTTTATCGATGACGAGCAGTCCTCCTTTCTTGGCGCCGAAGAAACCGAGCGTTGACGTAGCGACTCGGGTCACTTTTTTAAGTATATATGAGAATCAGTGGGCAGTTGCACGACAATCGTACTCGCGGCCACACGTGTGTGAGATCAGGGCAGTTCATCATCAGGCGGGACCCACTATTTAGTTCATCATCTTCAGGACAATCATACTTGCGGCCACACGTCGTGTCATTTAATGCTTGGTGCATTTAATGCAACCGAGCTCAATTTTTTGGTGTGGCCGACCTCAGCGTTGGATCTGCCTCATTCTTAATATCGTGTGGTCTTCCTGATCTTAGACGGGAATGGACGGAGTGGATAAGCAGATACATCACGGTGGGCCCCTCCACAGCTCGGTTTAGACGCAATCCGCGTAGGCCTCTCACGGAATGCAACTTGCTCCTGTATCATATGATAATATCAAGCGGACAGACTAAACTCTGTCCAGCTCACCCACATGTATTAAAGCAATTTAGCTTACGTCAGATCTCACGCACGTATCACACGCGTGTACACACGTGTGAACGTGTAGAGATCCAAAACACTCGTGGATTTAGCAAACCTCTACTCCATCCCCCAAAAAAGCTGAGAAATTGTCTCCCGAGCTAGGAAAAGGCCGGTAGCGGATTGCTTCCTTCCTTCCTCAGTAAGCGTACATATTGAGCTGTGGAGGGGGCCACCATGATGTATTTGTTTATCCACTTTGTCCATTCATTTTATGAGATCATGTTAGGATATGGGCCCAAAATTGAGGCAGATCCAACACTCAAGTGGGCCACACTTAATAGTGAGCTGAACATAGTGATGATGTCACTGGGTTCAGTTCACTATTTGGTGTGGCCCATTTGAGTGTTGAATCTAACTCCTTTTTAGAGTCTTACATTAAAATGATATTATAAAATGGATGGACAAAGTGGATAAACAGATACATCACGGTGGGCTACTCCACAACTGGTAAGAATGCTGAGGGGCCCCCGTTATGTGTGGTTTATCAACACCATCCATCCATTTATCCATATGATTTTAGGATGCAAGATTAAAACAAATAAAATGAGGCAGTCAAAAGGCTAAGTGAACTATAGAGTGGGGGATTAAACATACACCGTCCAAAACTTCTTGGGTCCATGAAAATTTTGGATCCAACTGATAGGTTTTTGCCTACATCTAGGTCCATGTGACCTTATGAACAAGTTGGATAACAAATAAACTTCACAATGGGCTCTAATAAGGTTTCACTACTACTTCCTATGGTGTGGTCCAATGGTGTGGTCCACTTGATCTGCCTCATTTTTTGTCCTATAAACTGAAATGATATGGGAAAATGGATAGAAGGTGTGGATAAATTTATAAATCACAGTGGACTCCAGCCTGTTCCGAACTTGGGAGGGGGATAGTACCTAATCTGCTGCATGAGGCTCAGCCTAACGTGGCAAGATTCAAGGGATGCAGATTATCTGCTAAAGGCTTTGGCAAGAAGTTCCTGGGAAGCTATGTGGGGCCACCATGACGTTTGTAAGAAATACATCCCATCCATCTGTTTTGGTAGCTCATACATCCCATCCATCGGTTTTAGTAGCTCATTTTATCATGTGAGACGAGAAATGATTGGATTGAAGACGGGGCACTTGAGGGAAAAGTGAGGAAAGAAATGACAACCGTTGAAATCTGCCTGGGTCTACTTTGATGTTTATATCCATCAAAATTGTTTATAGGGTCATCCCCACTGGGATGAACTGAAAAACCAAGTTAGATTGATACAGAATTTTTGTGGCCGTGTGAATGTTTCAACGGTGGCTGTTCAATCCTCACTGTTTTCTCTCACGAGTCTTTCTTAGTTTTTTTGATCCACCTCATTTTTTTTTTAATCTCATGTCCTAAAATGAACTGTCAAAATAGATGAACTGGGAGGATTTCTCACAAATAGAGTTGGGCAATGATTCGAGCTGGGTTGTGCAGAGTTAGCCCTAATTTGGTTTGGCTTGTTTTTGTGCCACCCCAGTCCGTGGATCATCTCGGTTTAAGATTCGGCCGACCAATGTGGCTTGAGTTTGGTTTGCTCTAGAAAAATCTGGTTCAAACGGTATTAATCTGGTCAAAAATTTCAAACCGAGTTGGGTTGAGTTTGAGTAGGTGGTGGTGATTTTTGCTTTTATTTATTTAAATAGAAAAAAATTTAAAACGTTTTAAAAAAAATGCAAAAGTAGATGTCTAATTGGAAAGAGTGCATTCATGTATATGTATTATGTATCATCCATGCCATCCATCTATATTTACATGTCATTTTAGAACAAGATCCAAAATGGAATCATATCCAAAGCCCAAGTGGATCACACCACGGGAGGAAAACAATGTGCTAAAAATCTATGAGTCAATCAAGTCGAATCAAACCAAGCTGAATCAAATCAAACATCGAGCTGAGCCGGTACCTCTCTAGTTTGAATTTGGTTTGTGTTTTCAAACCAGTCGGGCTTTTCGAACCAATCCGAGCCAAGCTTTCAAGGTGGCTCGGTTTGTGGAAACGTGAGCTGGGAAATCCTTTGGCAGCAGGTGCTCTACAGGCCTACCGTAATGTTTATGTTTTATCCACACTGTCCGTCAAAATTTAAAGACCATTTTAGGGCTTGAGCCAAAAAAGAAGACAGATAAAAGCCTCAAGTGGACCACACCACAGGAGGCAGTGGAGATCGAAAGACTACCGTTGAAAACTTCTTAAGGGCTATAGAAGTTTTGCATCAAGCTGGTATCTCGACCATCACAGAGACCAATCAAATCTCTCCATGTCATGGTCTCACTAAATCTGCTTCCATCCAATCGGTTGATAACATAGGACTCACCGTGGATGGCCTAGATCTGAAAATTTCTCTGATAGGAAGAAGTCAAACCCGTCAATAGGTCAAAAACAGTTCTCATTTAATCTAGATGTTAAGAGTAGATTAAAGAATCCAGATTCTCTGCTGCTCTCTCTCTGATTGGTCCAGCTCAGCTGAACTGTGTCAGATCCGGAATAGAGACCGAATCCTTTTAATAGACCGGATCCTTTTAAAATATCTTCTTAAAAGGCTCGAAGCAGGGTTTCTCTGCTTGGAGGCCAACAGAGGATCCGGATTCCTTCTTATAATAGAAATCTTCTCTATACGTACACATGGCAATCACATGTGCATTTGAGTAGTGGGGCCCACTTGGGTAGGACCTAATTCAAACCCTATATGCAGAGTAGCCTAAACAAAAGAGGTTAGAATTTAAAGAAACATAAATAAGAAAAATGCAGCTGAAGAACATCCACATCGATGGTTTGTCCAACATATAAGTCCCAAATGTAAACATGGTCAAACAATCTAGACCGTCCATTTGGGAGACTTACAATTGATGAGCAAAGATACAAGCATATATTGGTCATCCAATTAGGGGCACGTCCAACACAAAATCAGATGGCTAGAACTGTCCATTAATGTATTTTTATAGTCTCACATATGTGAAATTAAAAAACCAATACCAATCTATCCATGAATCAATAATAGAAATTAGATAGAAAAGAATTATAATAAAATGTTCATACTCGATTTGGAAGCCATTCTTAATGTTTGTATACAAGTAATTAGCTTCTTAGATCTTCTGCATCTTACACGCTTTAGGTCTGAAGTTGGGATTCGCCCGAGTTGGGGTGACTCATGAGAATGAACCGGACTGAGTTCGACTGAGTCCAACTCGACTCGGGCGAGTCAAATCAGACTTGTGAATCTTAAAACTATGGGTGGAACTAACAATTTTAAGGGGTGAAAATATCATTTTTTTAAAATAAAAATAAACACCAAATACCAAACATAACCAAAATACTATTTTATTTTGAAGCTACTGCAAAGTGCAGGGAAAACCACACAGCACTAGAAGATACCATCCAGTCATATCCACACATAAAAATACTAGCATAGTTCAGCCAAAGAGAGATAACACCTCAAGCTTTATGGCAAACCTCCCCATCACATGCATATCCATCCTTAGATGGTTCTTCATGCCCAGCAGCATCACCATCATTGCCATTCTCACCATGGCCCACCACATCATCACCATCTTCCTTCTTGTTTTCCTTCAAGGTGCACTTGGGGTGGAGATCAAACTCACATTCTTTACAGGAGTATGACCAGTTCCACCCCTCCTCCTCACATCCGTCGCACTTGTACAACTGACGACGAGTTAGTACGAGCTCGTGCTCTGCATGGAGTGAGTGGGACACCTTCTCTGGCCACCCCTTTGCCATCTCCTCGATTCGGGCCTCAATTGCCTTGAGATGCTCCTCCGTGAAAGGATACGCATCGGGGCCGTGGGCTGTAATAAGGCCCCTGGCTTCCTTTGTGATCGTCTTGCCAGTAGGCCCGATTGCAACGAGCGATGGGATTCCATTCAACTTGAATGTGCGGTTCAACAACTTCTTCCTGTCATCCCCCAAGGGGAGCGCCAACCACGGCATTTCCGAGAAGTAGTTGTCAAAGGATGCTTGGTCCCTATCTCTAGAGATGAAGATCACTTCAAAGGCATCGTCCTTGGCCTTGATCTCATGGTAGGCCTTGATCAGCTTCGGTGTGAAAGCGCGGCAGGGTGGGCACCAATGGGCCGAGAAGTATATGAGGATGTGTTTCCCGACAAGGTCAGCCACCGGAACCTGGGCCACAATCAAACAATGTGATGAATCAATACAAAGATCTGAGCTCTCCTTAGTTCATGCTACAAACATCTGGTAGTAGACATTGCTAGCGAAGACTCAATGTCAGCGAATTTTATCAATGTGGGCAAAATCTAAGCCCATCAAGACTCTAAGCAAGCACCCCCTCCGCGCGAGTTTTTGTGGGTGTGCACACACCTGGTTAAAGGTTTTCAGATCAGTTTTTTCGCCGGCCGCACCCTTTTGCGCGCATACGGGCTTTGGCATAGTCCAAGATACATTGCAAAAGTCTATGTTAGGCAAAGGTATATAAACCACTTTTCTCTCTCCCACACAATCTGATGTGGGACTAATGAAAATAAAAAAAAAAGACAAAAACTAAGAAGCAACACAAGCATGAATGATTTTGTTTTAAATACACACAACATGTAGGGCCCATTTCTCATGACCCGCTAATCTCGATTGGAGGGTGATATGATTCACCATTTTACATAGTGCATAATTTGGTGTCTAGCTCCACAGTACGTCCCAATGTGACGTTTCCGAGTCCAAAAATAAGGCTGCTCCGCTCATCTGGAGGGTGGTGGGCCACACACCATATGAGCAAAATGACCAAGAGTGTGTGTTTTGTGAAATGAGTGTGATCAGGGGAGCAGGGCATGTATTTTGGAGTGTCCCACCTGACGAACAGTCTCGCAAATGCACCATGAACTACCTACCTCTTCAAACTGCCTAAGTAAGAATACAGTATCAGCTTTCAAATCTTACCTTGACATCGTCTTTCCCGATAACGAAATCTAACTCTCCAGATATGAGAAGTGATTCCAACGTCTGCGATTCGAGCCAGGCCTTCTCTATCTCCGCAAACTCGGCCATCTTCTCTGCTGTAAATGGATATGCCTGAATTCCGTGCTCCTCGACAACATCTGCGACGTTGGATCTGAGTGTCTTTCCGTCCGTCCCGATTATGACCAATGTAGGAAGCCTCTGGAGCTCGAAGTAGCGGATCAGCTTATTACAGCTCTTGTCCTTGAACGGCAATGCGAGCCATGGCATGCTCTCGAAGCTTTCTTTGAAGGATTGCTCTTGGTTGTCAAGAGGGATCAGCACCACCTCAAAATTCTCTCCTCTCTCCTTCAGCTTCCCGTAGATTTCCACAAGAATCGGAGTGAATTCGCGGCATGATGTGCTAGAGCTGAATGAGAAATAGAGGCCTACCAACTTGCCTTCAAGATCAGAGACTGGTACCTAATGTGAAGCAAGGTTCTGTTAGATAAGATTCAAATGTATGGTTTGTGATTATCCACTTGACTGACAACACTATGGTGGGCCAGACCTCTAGAGCAAATGGGCCCCACTTGAATATTTTGGACAATCCTAACCATCCAATAGCAACAGTGAATTACAGTTGAAAGGGAAGGCAGGGTGCACTCCATTGCAAGTTACTATGATTTTGTCACTGCTTGGCCATCCACCAAGGGGCTACCAAATGAATGGTTCCAACTTCCAACCAGAGAGGGTGGGCCCCATGTAGGGTGGAGGTCCTGCTGGAATGCAAAAGATGGGACCCACCCAAACAAGACATGGACCCCAAATCCAGAACAGGTGAGCCCCATCATTTGAATTAGTGACTAGTGAGACATTTGCTAATCCCACAGGGTGGCTCACATACACCCCCTTCCACAAGCTGACTGACTACTTGTGTAGAACACCCAATGTAGATGATCTGGCCAAAAGATCCGACCGTTCGACAATCAAGTAGGCCAGATATGAAAATAATGGTTGGTCCAGATCATCTAGCAAACCTTCAACGAAAGAGAGGGAATTTACATACCCTGTTTCCATCATTTGAAATCAAGAAATCGCGGGAGTGGGAAACCAGGATAGATCTCAACTTCTGATTGTTCTTCCTGTCCTCCTCTTCCTTTTTCAGCTCGTTGATTCTCTCCTCCGTGAAGGGATACCCATCCGCTTCATGCTCCCTGATGATCGAAACACCTTTCCTGGTCAGGACCTTCCCCTTCCCATCCAGAATCACAAGGTGGGGGATCCCCTTCACCTTGAACAACTTTTTCAGCTCATCACGGGTGGCCGAATCGGAAAATGGGATGGAGGGCCACGGCATTTTGGAGAAGTATTCATTGAAAGATTCCTCGTCTCTGTCGCTCGAGATGAAGACGGCTTCAAAATCACCTTTTTCGGCAAGCTCTGCATACGCGTCGGCGAACTTCGGAGTGAAATGCTGGCACGGTCCACACCATGAGGCCGAGAAATATAAGGCCACAATCTTCCCATCCAAATTGGCAATTTTCACCTGAAATTGCACAAAATCAAAATGAGATGTGTGCATGGTATAGAAGTGGAAGTTCCACATTTGCAATTCATTGTGGGTGTTCTCCAGACAGAACTGAACTCGAGCGATTTATCAGTGAATACTAAAAATAACAATATGGTATTAATTGATCGATTCCCAACCTTACAACACCAAAATGAGAGGAGAACGATCTATCGCGAAATGCCCTCAGCAGTACTCCTTTGAAACTTCCACATTGCAATTTGTTGTGGGTGTTTGTTAAACAGAACTCAAATGTTTTGTCAGGGAATACTAAGAACGTGGCATTAGATGGATTGTTCCCCAACCTTACAACACCAAAATGAGAGGAGAATGATCTGGTGGGGCGCGGATATCCTGCGAAAGCCTTGCGTAGGAAGCTCCTCCGCTGAGAACCAAGGTGGGGCCCAAATTGATTTTTTTTTGATAAATCCACCCCGTCCATCCGTTTTGGGAGCTCATTTTAGGACATGAGAAGAAAAATGAACAGGATCCAAGACTCAAGTGGGCCGAAAACGTGAGGATTGAACGTCCACAGTTGAAATATTTGTGGAGCCACAGGAGTTTTGAATCAGGATAATATTTGTGTTTCCAGTTCATCCCAGTAGTAGTGACGTTATGAACGGTATGGATGTCATATAAACATCACTGTGTACCCCAGGGAGGTTTCAACGGTAGTAATTTACCTACCCACCTTTTCCTTTAGTGAGGCCCACTTGAGTCTTGGATCTAGTTCATTTTTGTTCTCACGTCCTAAAATGAGCTCCCAAAACGGATGGACGGGATGGATTTATCAACAAACATCACTGTGGGCCCCACCTTGGTTCCCAGCACAGGAACTTCCTGCACAAGGCTTTCGCAGGAAATCCGCGCCCGATCTGGTGCGGAACGCTCCAATGCGGAAGTACTGCATAGAAGGTTCCACGTTGCAATTTGTTGTGGGTGTTTGCCAATCAGAACTCAAATGTTTTGTTAGGGAATACTAACAACATGGCATTAGATGGATTGTTTCCCACCCTTACAACACCAAAATGAGGGGAGCCTGATCTAAGTGAGAAACATCTACGCTGCAGGTACTACTATAGATGCTTCCACATTACAATTTGTTGTGGGTGTTTGCCAAATAGAACTCAAATGTTTTGTTAGGAAATACTAACAACATTATGTTAGATGGATTGTTTCCCAACCTCACAACACGAAAATGAGAGGAGCATGATCTAGTGAGAAACACCTATGCTTCAAGTACTACGATAGATGCTTCCATGTTGCAATTTGTTGTGGGCTGTTAGCCAAACAGAACTAAAATCGTTTTGTTAGTGTAAATTGACAACATCGTATACATTGATTGATTCTCAGCCTTACACCATCAAAATGAGTGAAGCATGTTCTAGTGCAAAACACCCATAGTACAAGTACTATTATAGATTCTTCCACATGCAATTAGTTGTGGGTCTTCGCCAAACAAAGCTGAACTCAAATGACATATTAGTGAATACGAACAACACGGTGTCAATCAATTGATTTTCCCAACCTTAGAACACCAAAATGAGAGGAGAATGATCTAAGTGTGAAACACCCATAGGAAAACTACTATAGATGCTTCCACATTGCAATTTGTTGTGGGTGTTCGCCAAATAGAATTGAACTCAAATGACTTGTCAGTGAATACTGACAACATGGTATCAATCAATTGATTTTTCCAACCTAAAAACAAAAAAATGAGAAGAGAATTATGCTGTGCGAAACACCCATAGGGCAACTACTACTGTAGATGCTTTCACATTGCAATTTGTTGTGGGATTTGGCCAAATAGAACTAAATGTTATTGATTGATTTTTCAGTGAAAACTAACAACATGGTAGTGATTAATTAATTCCCAACCTTACAACACCTAAATTAGAGGAGAATGATCTGGTGCAAAACACCCATAGCGCAAGCATTACTAGAGATGCTTCAAACTGGATCACCTCCCTCTTAGTTGAATCATTTGGATTTGGTCCTAAGTTGAGTCATGACTTGATCGAATCAGGCCAAGTCTATTGGGAATGGAAACAACCTCAGAATGAATCACACAACACAATAGGGAAAGAAAAAAAATATAAGCATGCACAAAGAACGCAACAATTTTACTTAGAAAAACCGCCCTTGTGGGAAAAAAAATCATGTCACAAATGCGACAAACAATCCACTATAATAAGAAAATACCAGGGATGAAAAACCTTATAAATAGAAAACCTTAGCTTTCTCCCTCTCAAAAACCTAGCCTCATACTTATATAGAATTGCATGCACTATCGATTGACATGATCGATCGATCAACTTCAATTGATGGCCCATCAATCGATCGAGAACAGACATTGCTTGATTGACTGGTGACATCTAAAAATATCCAAAGAGTAAACTTGTATTTTCGGGATTTTCTTGATCAATCAAACTGTTAATCGATCTACGGTCCTTTTTTGAACAGATTGAAGGCACTCAATCAACAATGTCACCCCCTATTTTCAGTAAGGCTAGCAACAAACTGAGCCTGGGCCAAGAAAAAACAAAATTTTGAAAAGCCTTGTCCAAAAGGGGTGGCTTCGGTGGATCCCGGACTGTAGGGCCCACCATGATGTATGTGCCATACATCCATGCTGTCCATCCATTTTGATAGGTTATTTTAGGGATGATCCTAAAAATGAAGCAGATCCAAATCTCAGGTGGACCACACCATGGGAAAAGTGGTGATTGACTATTAAAAACATGTTGTGGGCCACAATAGTTTTGGATCAAACTGATATTTGTGTTGTCCCTTTATGCAGGTCTTTATGACCTTATTATCAACAGGTTTGATGGCAAATAAACATTCCAGTGGCCCCCAATAAGTTTTAATGGTGGGTATTCAATCACCAGTTTTCCTGTGGTGGGGTATGCCTAAGATTTGAGTCTGCTTCATTTTCGGGTTCCAGCCCTAAAAGGAGCTGTCAAACGGATGGAAGGCGTGGATGTAAGGGATCCACCGACCTCGACCTCAAGGGATCCACTCAAGCCACGCCTGCCCAACTAATTCAAATATTTGTGAAGGAAAACACACATATCAGCTTGATCCCCTGTGGTGTGGTCCCCTTGAGCTTTGGATATTCTTGGATTTTGAGATCATGCCCTAAAATGAGCTTGTAAAATGGATGGACGGTCTGGATAAGACACATACATCTCGATGGGACCCATAAAGTTGACACAGTACCCATATTTGGTCCAGTCCACTCCTCCTAAGCCACCGTGAAAACATCATACTGGCCGGATGATCAAAACCATATTGTGGCATGAAAAAAACATGGACGGACAAGATCTTTTGCAGAATACAGGTGTACTTGTAGATGCTTAAGACCACCTGATTTCTGTGATTTTTGCACATTAGTCGAAAAAGGGTAGATTGAACCTAATGGACGGTCCAGATGGGCGATTTCGTTGCCAATGAGCCCAAATGAAAGGAAAGTTTTCCATACACCAAGCTCGCTGAATCATTTCTCATTTGTAAAATGAGATCAAGATGTAAGATTTTCCTATATTGCGGAATTCATAGGACCGTGCAGTGCATCGAGTATGTAAATCGAATAACTAGAATAAAGACATACCTGTTTGGTGGGTCATCTCGAATTAGGGATCTGGATCTTCCTCCCCTGGGATTGCTGTAGAGAAAACCTTAGATGGGGCTTGTTTTCAGTGTAATCCCAGATTGGGGACCCAACACCCTTTAAATAGGGTTTGTAGTGGGTGTGGCAGTGTTTGAAACCCACCAAAACACTGTCACCCTTGCTCCACACGAATTTAGCTAACAAGAATCCACGTTCAACTACAATACTGCCACAGGCAGTGTAGACGTGCAACCCCTTTTAATTCTATGGATCACGACTGTAGTGGGGTCCACTAATCAGTCCACACATGAATAAATATCTGTATTCAAATCTAGACCATTGATCAGTCGGCCCACTATATAGAAAACTTACATTCTCCCACTTGGGCCATACTGTTCAATGTCACGGATTTTAATTCTACTTAAGTGGTCAACAAATATGTCAGATTCTGTGGACAACGTCTTTTCCAATCTAGTCCATCAAGACTACTAATACCGGATCGTGGTAGTCTACACAAGATTAATTGAGGCGAAGTGAGACGAATCATGGTCACTAGAATCATCAATCTTAATGACGTAGACTGTGAACAAGGTCGTGTGGTATGAAGGTTACAATCAAGTGTGATCGAAAGTGCCTACCTTCAAGAGGTCCTAGGAGCTTTCTTAAGATGTCTCAAATGAGACAATACTAAAATTCTACTATTTTCAAAACATATTGTGCACACCAAATAAGAGAAATAGTATAAACCAAAAGATGGAATCATCAAAGTATATGAGATCTCCACGAGTGTCTGAACAAAATAGATCTATACTGAATCTGAAAACTCCCACTAACTGAATGTATCTACAAGGTCATAACTCCCATAGACACTATATACTCTTGAAATAGCGCCACAGGAAACCCTTTAGTGAGAGGATCAGTTATGATCTCTTTAATACCGATAAAGCTTAATAGACACTTGATGATCCCGCACTCTATCATTTACAATATGATACTTTAAGTCGATATGCCTCGACCTTGATGAGTGCTTGCTATTGTACGATAAATGTATCACAACTGAACTGTCACAAAAAGATTCTCATAAGTTTTGGGATATGCTCTAAGACCCATAAACCAATGAAAAAACACTATAGCCACACCGCCTGATTTGTAGCTTCGTGTCATGCGACAAATTCTGCCTCTATAGTGGATGAAGCTGTGGTGGATTGTTTTACACTTTTCCAAGACACAGTTCCTCCACTCATAAGAAAGAAATGTAACCGGACGTGGACTTTCTTGTGTCGACGCAGCCAGCATAATCTGCGTCTGAAAAACCAACTAAATCCAAATGGTTGGCTTTTCTGTAAGTGAGTTCAAAGTCTTTCGTCCATTGCAGGTAGCGCAACACTTTCTGTAGTTACCTGCCCAATATTCCAACCATAAAAGTAATATCCGGGCGCGTATAGAACTGAGCATACATTATACTCCCGCTGCTAACGCATGCGAAATTTACTTTATGCGATCATTTTCTAAATCATTCTTGAGGCATTGAAAAAACTTCCGAACTTGTCACCTTTAACTATAGATCATCAAGCTTGAAAACAATTTTGCATGCCAAATCGCTCGAGTATCCTACCAATATAGGATCTCTATGACAAATCAAGCAGTCCTCGAGATCTATTCCTATGAATCTCGATACCTATGACAAAGAAAGTATCACAAAAGGAAGAATCTGATTTCTCATTTATTAGGTTCATGGATCTGTAGCAAAAGTAGACGTTATAAAAGTGAGAAATTATTTGTGTTCACTCCATGAGACTATAGGGAATGGACCACAAATATCTGTATATATCACTTCTAGTAGTCCTACATTTCTGGTTGGTTCATTTTTCCTGATTCTAGTCTATTTTCCCTTAATGCAATCTGTACAATCTTTAAAATAAAAGAAATTCAAGGATTGAAGTATTCCATCCCGCACAAAGCCTTTCCATTATCTCACAAGAGATATGGCCTAATTGCCTATGCCATAAAATGGAGGAAACTTCATTCCTCTTTTTTTTTCTTGCTCTATCATGCTGCAGGTTTATGTTCAAAATGTTTGCAGTAGGTAACTTTAACTGATATAGATCATTCACTAAAATACCATGACCAACTTCATTTAAACCAAAGTAGATATTAAAACCTCCATTCTCAAATTAAAAGCGTATCCACCTTTAACTAAGTGAGAGACCAAAACTAAATTTCGCTTTATTGAAGGTACATAAAAAAATATCTACTAGGTCTAAGTAATGACCAGATGTTAATCTAAGTCTGCAAAGTCCTACTGCCATAACGTTTACTTTTATGCCATTGCCAATGTACACCGATTTCTCCATGTCAGTTGGCAGTCGGCTCTGTAGCATATCCTGCATGGAAATGCATATGTGAATAGAAGTGCCATAGTCTATCCACCAGGAATCTGCCGATACATTAGTCAGATTGCTTTTAAAACAGACAAGAACAGAATGATTACCTTTTTTTACCAACAATGCTTTAAAGCCTTCGCAGTCCTTTTTCTGGTGTCCTGACTTCTTGCAGAAGAAGCATCCATCATCAGGACCCCGCTTCCTTTTCTTAATTTTACCATCAGATTGTGGTTTAATGCTACTTGTAGTACCCAAAGAACATTTTTCTATAGTCCGTGTTCTTTTTCTGTATTTTTCTTTTCTTCCTTGTCCTGGGGTAGCCAATTTTCCCTCCCCATTGCTGACATCTAAAAGCTTAGGAGAGGCAATGTTTAACTTCATACACCCCAGGGCAATCTCAATGGATTCCTTCCATGTGGTGTAGTTAGAGCCGATTAAAAGGGGTACTGTATTGTAGCTGTTTGGAATGATAACTGTAAAATAAACTCACATTAGACTTTATGTTTCAGGCGAATAAACATTCAATTGATTGAGGGCCTTCAATTGAATTATCTAGAATGAAGGTGGGCCTAAATAATCAATCCTGGCGAGAATCGCCCACATCATCATGACTCCACCTGTGGGTGGAAGTCATAACATGTAAATGGCTCTCCTAAACTTGAATCTAACGGTGATCATCTGTGTTTTCATTACCGTCTGCATGTGTTCATGTCCTTACCAAAGTGGTGATCGTTTGTGTTTTCGTCACCGTCTATATTGGACATGAACTCAACTGTATGCAATCCTTTAACTTAATCCCAACATTAGAAGTCTGAATTCGTGCAAATCTTCACTGATAGTGGTCACTGTGGTGGCTAACACTACCAGATCCAACTCCATGATTTTCGACTTAGAACTGCAATCATGTGTTCATATCCCTACTAAAATGGTGAACGTCTGTGTTTTCATCACCATCTGTATGGGAAACAAACGCAACTGTATGCAATCATTTACTTAAACCCAATATTACAAGTCTAGAATTGTGAAAATATTCACTAATTGAGGTCACTGTGGTGGCTAACACAATCAGATCCAATCCCACAAAATTTAGACTTAGGATTGCGATTTAATCCTGCCCTCAATGGATTAACTATTAATGGTCTAATTTGACCCAATATATGCTAAAAATCAGGCCCATAGATCTAGCCCAAAACATGCTAAAATTAGGCCCATAGATCTGGCCCAAAATATGTTAAAATCATGCCCACAAATTAAGTTCCAAAACATGCTAAAATTAAGCCCAACACCAAGCCCAAAACCAGCCATAAATCAAGCCCAAATTGTAGGCCAAAACAATCCCAAATTCAAGCTAAAATCAAGCCAAAGAGCCTGGCAAAAACGGCCTTAAAGCAGGCCCAAAAGATCACTAAAATCTGGCCCAAATATGCCCAGAAATAGCCATGAATCGGATCCTAAATCGTACCAAAATAAAAATTTGGCCCAAAATCAGATTTTCAACATGTGATCTGTACATCATCCAAGAGCATACTAAATCTGGACAAAATACCAAATGATGAGTGGTCTAGATTCAATGTGTTTGGTTTGATTGATAATGGACCGTCAAAACTTAAATATGTGAGGTCTATTAATATAATGTATCCCCACTGTTGATCGACATCTAATGAGTAGTCCATGTGGCATGCCCTCATAAGCATAATGGATGAATCAGATTTGTCAACTTATGGGCTGAATTGGACCTCACAATAGGTGTGAATTGGGTCCACTGACTGGCCTTAAGAAAGAAATTACAGGCTGCTGCATATGAAACCCGAAACTAATGAAATGTCAATCCAATGGGCCATTATCAAAATCCTGAATATAAGGCCCACTGAAAAGTAACTACAATTACAAGCCTAGGGGTATTCACAGGGCAACCTTCACAGGATGTTCAAAGGCAAAACACCTTACAAACAAAAGACCAAACCCACTTTATAACCCAGTGCACTGAAAAGTCTGCCAATGGGCCAATGAGATGTGTAGGTCCATTCATTAAGCCTGGTTGTTTGGGCAAACAAACGGTTTGGGTCTCAAACTGATGGCCCACAACTGGGCCAAAAAAAAATCCATAATAGGGGACCTATGAGGAGGTCCAAGAACGAGCCATCATGTTAGGCCTGGATGCAACTGATATAGTTCTAAAATGGGGGTCTGAAGTTGGTCAACAAACATCCTTGAATTGGGCCCACATAACCTTAAGACCACAAGGAATAAGCCCATTCTTTGCTAATATCTTTATGGGCCCAAGGTTGAACCTCAAACATAACTCAGACAGACCCTTTTATTCTATAACAAAATGTGAGAGGAAAGCCATGGTCCACTTATGTGCCCCACCATAGAAAATTGTAGTGGGCAGTGGTGTAATCTAAAAGGGGACTCGCGTCCTAAAGCAAGTGGGTCCAGTCAGCCAACTGGAGACAACCCAGCCTATTGCTATTATACCAGCACAGGTACTAGAGTGTGCTGGGATCATTGCGCAGGTCTGTGGGTAGGGCCCACCTCAATTTTGGCAAAATGGGTCCACCGGAGTGCTGAACGGATGCAGGCCCAAATATCTGACCAATGGTTAGGGGCAGGCCCAGTAGAAGGGAGCTGGCCCGGCTCGTTTAAATCAAAGAGGCCCACGGTTGGGCTTCTTATAAACAAAAAACAACAAAGGTTTTTCAAACCCTAGAAGAAAAGGGGGTTTTCCAAAACCTTAGCCCAGCCACTGACCTTCCCACCTCTGAAAAATGGCCGGTCGGAAACTGCAATCGTCGTTAATGCGCCAGCCATGAATGGAGCACTGCAGCACCTCCAATATCTCCCAAGATGAGGCGATTAATCGCTGCTACAGATGGTCGCATCGATCAATGCCGATAGTGGCATGCCTCAGCGGGTGGTTTCCGGCATCCTTACGTCACTGTTTTTTTTTTAGTTATTGCAAGGCTCATCTCCCATGGCTGCCACCAATTACGGCTGCCAGTCGATAGCGGCTAACGGAGAAGAAAGGGAAACGAGACTTCTGCCGCTCCCATAGGCGATTCGGACAATACATGGCCACCACGCCGAGACATGGTCTACCATCAGCAACAACCAAGGCCAATGGATGCGGCTGCCCGAACAGGTTATGAAAGAGGAAGACGGGCAGAGGATTTATGGCTGCTGGCCATGGCTTCCAGCAGTGGCAGAGGTGCAGCACCCCTTTCTCCCCTTTTTATTATTATTATTATTTGGGTGGGGTTTCTCTAAATTCCACTTCAATAGATACAATGGGGCCACATCTATGGGGCTTGAACCCCTGCTGATTTTTGCTATAAAAAAAAAAAACTTTGTACTAGGTACAAGTTCCGGCGACAATAACGGTCTATGCTGATGTTGTTGCTGGATGCATTAGCATGTGCAAAATTGAACCCTAATGGTCTAGATCCGAATCTGATGATCTAAAATATAACGCACAGATTCGGCCTTGGTCCAGGAACAGATTCAACAATCTGTATTGATCCACCATAAGCGATGCACAGTCGGCTTTGATACCAACTGTAAGATTTTCCTATATTGCGGAATTCATAGGACCGTGCAGTGCATTGAGTATGTAGATTGAATAACTAGATTAAGACATACCTGTTTGGTGGGCCATCTCGAATTAGAGATCTGGATCTTCCTCTCCTGGGATTGCTGTAGAGAAAACCTTAGATGGGGCTTGTTTTCATTGTAATCCCGGATTAGGGACCCAGGACCCTTTAAATAGGGTTTGTAGTGGGTGTGGCAGTGTTTAAAACCCACCAAAACATTGTCACCCTTCCTCCACACGAATTTGGCTAACAAGAATCCTTGTTCTACTACAATACTGCCACAGGCAGTGTAGACGCGCAACCCCTCTTAATTCTATGGATCACGACTATAGTGGGGTCCACTAATCAGTCCACACATGAATTTATATCTGTATTCAAATCTAGACCATTGATCAGTCGGCCCACTATATAGAAAACTTACACAAGACTCTATGGTTCAGTTCATAAACGCTTATTTTTTTCTTAAAATTGATTATCATTGAAATGGACGGTTCAGATGTGGATGGGACATGGCATAAAAATCAAACCATTGAGGTGATTCTAAGGTGTTGAGACAATGGCACGCATTAACTCAAAACTAAACCGACTAACCTGTCCAACCCAGGGTCCCTAAATCAGATTGGTTGAACAATCCTAACCGTTGATGTGTGGTCACTTTCTAGTTGAGACAGGAACATTGGATGTTTTTCATTTTCAACCGTCCAATAAATGTCCACCAATCCGACAGCCATAGCAATTTTTGGTTCGTGACAAACCAAAACTTGAATCCCACGTGTTATGGGGGAAATACGATTGACCTCAGGTTAGGCCCGACTTGACCAATTGCAAACCGACCTGAAGACAGGTGTTGGGGTCCCAAAAGTGAGGATCCCCGAAACAACGATTCTGAATGCCCAAACCATCACTCGGTCGAATTTAGGGCCAGTGCATCGGAAATCGTAGCACGAATCGCGACACACACCAGACTTGACCAAAAGCAGGGAATTGGGCCAGTGGTGGACCCCACCGGTCATCACGATCAAAACTGTCAAAATTTGGGAGGATTACCTCAATTATGAAGAGATAGGAGCAGTGCATCAGCATTCATTACGAGGCGGACCCCACAAATCCCCCAATTTGTAAAACCCAAGTTTGGGAGACACGTATACGTCCAGCGCATTCAGAAAATGAATTTCAGGACGCACTGCCCCCAGCGCATCACAAAAATCCTCCAGCGCATCAGGAAATTCGGACGGTTTGAATTTCAGGACGCACTGCCCCCAACGCATCACAAAAGTCCTCCAACGCGTCAAGAAATTCGGACGGATTGAATTTCAGGACGCACTGCTTCCAGCGCATCCAAAAATTCACCCGGCGCATCCAAAAAATCAGCCAATTTCAGGGCACACTGACAGCTGGCGCGTCCTGCAAATCAACCTCCGAACTCAGCCATTTTGAGACGCGCCGAGTGATTTTAATCGACGCGCCGACCCAATTTCTCGATGCGCTACACGTGTCGATCGCCTATTGGGCGACTTTACAATTTCTCGATCGCCTATTGGGCCTCGTAGTAGTGTGTTGGAAATGGCAGATGAGGGTCGTGGTTTGGCTCCAAAAATATCATGTCCTTCTCCCCGAGGATAGACTGTAACGTGCCGTTCTTAGATATAGCACAGTTAACGAACGTCTCCGGAATGGACGTCCAGGAGTCGACGCTGTAGAAAGAATTTGCGCGACTTATATCAGAGGGCTCAATACTTGGTAGAGAGCGATATCTCTGGAAGCTTTTAGGAAAGCGGATGAATTGCTTCGTGTAAGGGTTGCGAATCACGAGAGATGATACTGGCAGCTTCACAGAAGACCAGACAACCCTCATCCTATCCGACTTCGACCTAGTCTGGTTCTCCATATAAACCTGCTTAGCGCTCTTCTCAGTCGTCTTTGGACGACCTCACCTAGCAGATGGAGCAGGCGCGATTAGGCTCCCTTCGCCCTCTTCAGATCCTACGACCTCGTCAGTACGGAAACCCTGTAAGGGAGCGTACCAAGCATCCCATTCCTCCTGGGTACCCTCATCAGGAGGGGGTGGTAAAGCCTTATCGCAGAGTATCTTCCGCTGGACATTCTTCGGAAGGGTCAGAATACGTTCGTAAAAGTTGAATGTCTCAGGCGGGAGAAACCACTGCGGATTCTCAGCTGACGGTCTGGAAACCTGCTTGATGGCAGCACGTTTACGCTTGGATGGAGTTTGAGGCGGACCCGAAGGACCGGCTTGTGAAGGATTGCTGGCCATTATAATCTGCAACGGCATGAAAAGGTTTAAATACAGAGCAAATGAAAATATCCTCATAAAATCGATCAAACATTTATAAAGTCCAAAGGCATGCAAGGCAACAGGAAAACAAAGAACAAGCACCGATCCAGGCCACTACGCGGCATCATCAACCAATAAAAAGAAATGAAACGACAACATCCGCAACAACATCACCACAAACACACAAGCTTTCGAGAGGCAGAAGTAAAGCGGAAAAAGTATAATTAGCATTCATTAAACCACGAGGGCTATGCCAAAGCCCAAACCGTTAAATGTCAATTGTTTAAAAACGATAAAAATCGACAGTCAATATGAAATGACTCAAAATTGTGGGGACCCTTCCCCGAAGCTAGAAAATGAAGATTTCAGTCCTGCACCAGAGGAAGAACTCTAGCCCTCAGCTCATCGACCTTCTCTTGAATCTGGGCCTCCTTGAAGACCAAGTCTACCAGGATAGAGATGCATTGTTGCACAAGATCAAAGTTCAAGTGCTCAGCATTGGCGTAATTCCTTATCGCAGACAAGTCAATCGCCAGGTCGTCATGCTCCCGGATAGCCGCTCTGACCATTCTCCAAATACCGGCACGACGATCCGGGTACTCGTCCTCCGCCAAGGGGATGAGCCAAGCCAGGAACCTCCTGCTCTCGCTCTTCTCATCCTTTAGGAAGTGGAGACGCTTCGAGAGGGATAGGAAGGAAGCAGCCAGAGAAGGCTCCGCCGCCTCCAGGACCGCCAATTCCTCCAGGAGGGAAGAATTGCCGATGAAACCAGAGATAGCCTCCTTGCGTTCGTCGGAGATAGAAGCCATCGCCGAGATATTCTGAAGAGCTCGGAGAATGGGGTGGGATTCAACACCGAGATGAGTCAGGGCTTCGGCCACCTCATCGCATTGACCAGCAAGAGATGACCAAACCTCGGGGTGGTCTAGATCGTTTAGGAGCCGCCCCATGCAGTCCCGGGGCGCGCGAAGGGAAGCACGGGTTATGACCATTGTCTGCTAAAAAAAGAAGAAGACGGATGAACCAGATAAGGCAGTCTGACAAAAGAAAAGCGCGCAAAGCCACTCACGTAAAGTCAGAGAAGCCAAGGAATGACATGCAAAGGTATGCTCGAAACATCATTTTAAATCACCACTCGAATTGCCCATTAAATTAAAGCAGCCAGGAAGTCTCCCAAGTGCGTGAGACCCTACGCCTCCCTAAGACAATTGGCACGCATACGCGAATACGAAACAGAGGCATAGGGGTTAACACCCTTTGGAGACACGGCGGACCGCCGGTGCGGAATTCGCAGAAACCACAGACTCCACCGAGGCCCACGGGCTAGGTGCGCGAGGCTTCACGTACCCTGTTGACGCTCAAAGCAAATCTGGTTTAATAAAGAGGGTGCGTGAGACCCCACGTACCCGGAACAAGTTCCAAATATCGTGAGCAATGGTCAAATGAACCCGCCGATGAGTATGTTAAGCCACGATAGGCACACTAAAGTAGGATATCAGAACTGGACAACTTCTCAAACTCAGAAATCAGTGCTCGTCGGCTTTAATACGCTCAACAATCGGGTCGATTAACCAAGTCTGGGAATATGTACGGGAGCCGGTTTGCGTAACAATCCAATAAATTTCACTAAGTCCCAAAATCGCACGCACAGAGCCCAGCGCGTCGCGAAAATCATGAAAATTCACAAGTCCAAAAAACATGATGCGCCGGGCCCAGCGCGTCCAGAAAATGCTAAGATTCCGCCAAGTCTGAATTTTCTTAAGCGCCACACCTTAGCGCGTCGATTAAGCTATCCCAGGCACGTGGGTACGCGCTGGGACTAGCGCATCGATTAATGAGATAGTGCGACCGCGCCGGACTCAGCGCGTCATGAAATGGGTTCCTACAACGCACGAGAGGACGCGCTGACCCTAGCGCGTCGATAAAATGGAAGATTTCAAGTTAAAACAATGCGCGGGGTCTAGCGCGTCCAGTTATTGTATGCGCTGCCCTATGGCGCGTTCAGAAAGTCGAAAATTCTCAAGTCCAAATTAATAGCCGCGCTATGCGCAGCGCGTCGAAAAATGCCCAAGTTCGAATAACTCGACACGCTACCTAATTTTTTGATGCGCTGGCGATAAAAGTTCGTTGCGCTGGCGATAAAATCTATGCGCTGGCCGAGAGCTCGTCTACAGTAACGAACAGTGAAATAACGGAATGACGTGGGCTGCCCTATTTATAGTGGGACCCGAAAATCCGATGCGTCGCCATGGATCGCCGCGCGCCCATCCCAACGCATCGGAGGGGCATCTGTTGGGGTCCCAAAAGTGAGAATCCCCGAAACGACGATTCTGAATGCCCAAACCATCACTCGGTCGAATTTAGGGCCAGCGCATCGGAAATCGCGGCACGAATCGTGACACACACCAGACTTGACCAAAAGCAGGGAATTTGGCCAGTGGTGGACCCCACCGGTCATCACGATCAAAACTGTCAAAATTTGGGAGGATTACCTCAATTATGAAGAGATAGGAGCAGTGCATTAGCATTCATCGCGAGGCGGACCCCACAAATCCTCCAATTTGCAAAACCCAAGTTTGGGAGACACGTATACGTCCAGCGCATTCAGAAAATGAATTTCAGGACGCACTGCCCCCAGCGCATCACAAAAATCTTCCAGCGCATCAGGAAATTCGGACGGTTTGAATTTCAGGACGCACTGCCCCCAGCGCATCACAAAAGTCCTCCAGCGCGTCAAGAAATTCGGACGGATTGAATTTCAGGACGCACTGCTTCCAGCGCATCCAAAAATTCACCCGGTGCATCCAAAAAATCAGCCAATTTCAGGGCGCACTGACAGCTGGCGCGTCCTGCAAATCAGCCTCCGAACTCAACCATTTTGAGACGCGCCGAGTGATTTTAATCGACGCGCCGACCCAATTTCTCGATGCGCTACATGTGTCGATCGCCTATTGGGCGACTTTACCTATAAATACCCCTTCCCACCACCTCATTCGGACGATTCAGCGAGAGAGAGAGAGAACCTCGTCGCCGGAAAACCTTTTTTCGATCACCGGATCCCCTCGCCGGAAATCGCACCTCCGACCATAACAGGTCTGGAGATGAAATAACTCAAGTCACCCTTTTCGACGCGCTGATCCCAGCGCATCATAAAAGTGATCCGGCGCATCAGAAAAGCCACCGGCGGATTAAATAAATCATAAACAAAGTTATTTTTCGGACGCACTGGCCCCAGCGCATCGCAAAATAGGCCAGCGGATCAAATAAATCATAAACAAAGTTATTTTTTGGACGCACTGGCCCCAGCGCATCGCAAAATAGGCCAGCGGATTGGAAAAATATATTTTTTGGACGCACTGGCCCCAGCGCATCGCAAAATAGGCCAGCGGATCAGAAAAATACATTTTTGGACGCGCTGGCCCCAGCGCATCCAGAAAATCAGGCCAGCGGATCGCAAAAATCAGCACCTTGAGCGTTCATTCCAGCACCCTTAAATCCTCGTTCTATAACGTTTTCAATCCCCGTTTGAGCCTATTTTGGGTATTTCGAGCATTCCGGACGCAATGGAGCGGTCAAATGACCCATCCGGGCCACCCAATGAGCAGAACGCGAGCCTTCTGGATCCGACCCGATCCGACGAAACGAATGGAGTAATCCTCCCGAAGAGAAGCCACCAGTGCCCAGAGCCATACTGATGCATCATCATTACATGTACTACCATAATATGACTCGGATTCAGGCCCGAATTAAGCAAAGGAGACTATGGTTAACACGATAAACTATACTAGGAGAGTTCTAAACTATCACACACAATTTGTTAAAGACTGATACTTCAAGAACAGTCGATGCCCTACCCATCCAAAATGGCATCCGCTGGTTGAGCTGCTCAGGTACATACAACCGTGGAATGGACTTCCCGAGGTCACCTGTCCCTACATTGACAGGCGCGGGCCCAGAGTCGTCCTTCCCGGCCATAAACCCTGACAGTCTCAGCTCGGATCTCCGGTCAAAACATGGGACATAGACATCCGACTCGTACAAAGACGATTCAGTCTATAACAGAACACCACAAATACAGGTCCCCGCGACCATACAAATACAGGTCTCCGTGACCATACAAACACAGGTCTCTACGACCACCAAAACACAGGTCTCCGCGACTATGAACTCTGAAACCATAGTCCCCGCTGACTAATCTTTTGCCTTTTAATCAAGGGTCATCGATCATTCGATGTAATTAAAGGCTCGTGCCAGATCACGGCCTAGAATGTACAAGATCTCAGAATCTCTGGAATAAAATTCGCCTTGCGATATCTCTTCTCTTGCGTACTTTTGTGAATGTTTGTGATTGTCTACGAATGTTTCTATTATTCAGAACCCCAGATCAACAAAACCCAACATCCCAGAGAATGTTCATTCTCTAGTTCTAACAACAGGTCGGTATCATCCGATCTGATGTGGAGACTTACTTCTAGATGCCTACAGAAGACCGACCTCGACCATACGACGAGCTTAGTATTTTGACAACAATCCCGTGATCTTCGTGATCTTAGGCTTATGCCGAGATAATGGGAGAAAGGTTCGGACAATCATCAACTAATGCACAAATGTCTCCAGCGATTATCGAACGACCCGAAGATCTCGGAGATCCAAGATTTTCTCCATAAGAATTGCATTTCCTTATAGAGATATAACTCTAAAACTTAAGTCTATAAAAGAACACTTCTCCTTCATTATTAAGGTATGAAATCTCTAACTCAGAAAAGATATTCTTTTTTTTTTTTTTCCAGAAGCTTGGGCCGACTTAAGTATCGAAGGACTAATGGCCGGTCCCTGGCCCCTCCTTTAACCGTTGTTTATCCTTGCAGGTTTCAGAGGGAGATTCAATCTCACCTCATTAGTTGTTGAAACCTTGGCAACAACACCTAGCATAGAGCTTTTATACAATTTCAAATGCATGCGTATCATCACACACTACCTTGAGTTCGAAAATTTGTCTCAGCATATTTTGATTAGGATGCTGCTCACGTGCTAGGTTAGGATCTCCTCGCGTGCAAGTTGGGATGACCGTACGGTGTTTGCTAAAATGCGCCAGCCCAGGACAAAACACCCTGATTAGGTACTCCCCGCGTAACGCAACCCAGTGTGGTCCTGACCGTGGGGACCTCCTTGACTGTGGGGCCACTTTGATATACGATCCTTATATCCATGCCGTCCATCTATTTTGAAAGCTTATTTCAGGGAAATATTCAAAAAAATGAAGCAGATCCAAAAACTTAGGTGGATCACACCACAAGAAACAGTGGTGATCGAAGACCCACCAAGAAAAGCTTTTTGGGGTCCACCGGAATATTTACTTTCCATCCAACCTGTTGATGAGGTCACAAAGACCTGGACGAAGGGACCACACAAATATCAGCTTGATCCAAAACTTTTTTGTCCCACAAGAAGTTTTTAATGCTCAATAACCACTGTTTACCGTGTTATGGTCCGCCTGAGATTTAGATCTGCATTATTTTTAGAATAATACCCTAAAATGAGGTTTCAAAACGGATGGACGGCGCGGATATAAGGCATATAAATTTCGGTGGGCCCCACAGTCAGGGATCCGGGGTCCACTGCCGCCCCATATAAAACACATACATCACCGTGGGCCCCACAGATCCCCGCTACTGCGTCCTCTGACCGCATCCCGACAAAACCTGATTCTATTCGGCCGTCGAAGCCTGGCTCTCCCTATGTTTGTTTTGCTAGCAAGCTTCTCCTGTGGAAGCTCGATCAATCTGCTCGCCCCTTTGTCCCACCACGTGATGATCCAGACCGTTCATCTCGAATATCCTAGATGTGGTAGAATAGAAGTCGCAAGCTAATCGTCTCTCCAATGTGGAGTATTATGCCGTCCATCCCTTTTCTATGATCATTTTAAAGCATGAAACAGATCCAATGCTCAGGTGGACCACACTACATATGACTCTTGCATTTAATGCCACTAAGCTCACTATTTGGTGTGGTCCACCTGATCGTTGGATCTGTCTCATTATTGGTCTCATGCCTTAAAATGATAATAGAAAATGTATGGACGGCGTGGATAACCAGATACATCACGGTGGGCTCCTCCACAGATCAGCATGGACGCTTTGCGTACATACTGAGGAAGGACGCAATCCGTCTCCGTAACGGAGAAAGTACCGTGCCACGTTGGATCACCTAATTTCCATGACTGAGACACGCATGGGGATCGGAACCGTTCATGAGGTGGGGCCCACATCCAGGTAGGCCATCTCACCTGCATCAGATTCCAACCATTGGCAGCCTAAAAGGGAAGAGGAAAAAAGGCCAACGGTATTACACTCAACACAATTCGAGAGTATCATACTCGGGGATCGCCGTTCACTCATCGCCGCATATTTAAGATGAGGCCCACCTCTTGAACGGCTAACGTGCTCCTACGGCAGGAGCACGATTCCAATCGGCGCCCCCGATCGCACTCCTCCAAGCCACAATCAGAAGAAAGTCGCGATTAGTGAAAGAAATGATCCGATCGAAAAAAAGATCAGCAAAGCGCAAATAATCGGGAATTAATCGTACCTGGTCGCCATTGTTTCGGACAAGATGGTCCCTGTCGTCTGCGGACAGAAGCGACTTCAAGTCGTGGCAATCGCCGTTAGTCTCTGTCATAACGTCCGTCATCTCTCTCTCTCGATGAGCGAGACTCTGATTGAAGAGCTACAGAGAGAGTCAGCCTTCTATCAACGGAGGAGTAGTGTTTCTTTCTTGGAAACGAAGAAACCGGCGTTGACGTCGAGTCATTTTCCAAATATAAATCAGAATCATTGGGCGGTTGCACGACAATCGTACTCGCGGCCAAACGTGTGTGAGATCAGGGCCGTTCATCATCAGGCAGGACCCACTGTTTAGTTGCCTGAACAGTTTCTCAGCATTTGGTGGATGGATTAGAGGTTTGCTAATTCCACAAGCGTTTTGGATATCTACACGTTCACACGCGGGTTGTGACACGTGCGTGAGATCTGTGCTTTCCGTGACGGGAGCTAAATTGCTTTTAGATCTTCTATCATAAAAATCAGGACATAATTTTTTTTTAACCGTGTGAACGTCCTCCTAACACGTGGTACATGTCCTAGTTTTTTTTATGCGCTCACGAGGCGAAAAGGGAATAGGTGCACATGTACCGCAGTCACAATTTTTTAGGTTTGTGTGTGAGAAGGTGCATATGATTTTATTAAGGTAAGTTCGATCGCATAATGTCTTTTTTAGGGCGGTAAAAATAGTTGATGGGCCAGATGGGGTCACCACTAGACAGGAAAATAGCTTTGATCTCTATGGTTGGCCAAGAGCTGTAGAAATGCCAAATGATGAAAAGGACGAGGAACCCCTCGTCTGAAGTGATCGCTGATCTGCACCATTGACGTAAGTAACGGCCTTGGTTTTGAAAAATGAAATGAGTTATACACCTCTTTTTTGCACAGTCTTTACTTTACGGGGTTTTTATGATTTCTTTGGGAGGTTTTATAATGACTTACAAAATAAAAGAAAAGTAAGCAGAATTATAAATTAAACGAAAAAGAAGAAAATCAGGAGAAAATGATAAATTCAACGACTAGCCATTGAGGCAATTAACTGTAAGTATGGAATGTGTGGAACTAAAATGTAGTGATTCTGAAGAGGTAAAGAGAAAAGGGGAAATCAAATACTCTTCTTACATAGAAGAGATGATTAGATGTCCCCAATCAAACTCCCTACTCTTCACTCGAGCTGGGATGGTAAACGTCTGGCATGATACTTTAATCGAAGTTAAACACCACTGGCCTTTGGTGAATACTCTCAGATAGAGGTGGGCAACGATCCGATTCGAGTCGAACATGGACCAGATGGATCGTTCGGCTGCTTAAGTGGGTGTGTTCGAACAATGTTCAAACAAACATTTCAATAGGATTGCTCTATTCAAACTTGGTTTGGTCTGGCCCAGCCATGTTCAAATATATTCGAACATATGGATTTCGAACAATTCGAATAAGCTCGAACAATTTCACTTTTTTCGCTTGAAATTTTTTTTCTACTACTGAATAGTGAATACCGATTTGTTCACAAATTACATATCACTAATGACAAATCACAAGGTTTAAAGTTTTTAACTAATTGAATAAAAAATCATAACATAGATAGTTAACATCCCCACTATTTCCTGTGGTGTGGTCCACTTGAGCCTTCGATCCACTTCATGTTTTGGATAATGCCATAAATGATATTTAAAGATTGGATGTATGACTTGGATAAGCAAATATATCACTATGGGCCCCACAGAGCACTAACAGGATCATCTATCTCTAGATAGGTCCCGGTGGGGGTAGATTGGTAATACCCAATCCGCGGACATCCGTTGGCTAGTGACGCACGTGAACACCAACCAACAAGCTGGTGTCAAAGCTCCGTGGGTCACACCATAATTAATTTGTTTTATCCACTTCATCCATCCATTTGTACAACTCATTTTGAGGCATTAAACAAAAAATGAGGCAAATACAAAGCTCAAGTGGACCACACTACAAGAAACAATGAGGAGAATAATGTCCACCATTGAAACCTTCCTAGGGCCCACAATCATGTTTATTCGTCATCCAACCTTCTCTCTCTCTCTGTGTGTGTGTGTGTGTGTGTGTGTGTGTGTGTGTGTGTAATCGAGTCGAGTTGGTCAATATTCGAGTTGAACAGGGCTGTGATTGAAACCGACTCGAATTTTTTTTTCGAACAGACCTCGTGTGTTCGAACAAACACGAAGACTTTTTGTTCGATTAGAGTTTTACCAAGTCGATCTGAGTCAATCCGAATGATCAAACTTAGTTCATGTCCAGCTCTACTCTCACATGGGCTCGGATTATGTCTCCTGTGCTAAAAGTTAGGATAGCCGATTTTGAGTGTCATGGATCAAGACTCGGGATTAAACTGGCCTCTGGAAGGAAGATCCTGGAATTCTCACAAACCCACTCTCTGTCACACTATCATCCTCTATACCTCACTGCAATCTACCTCCCTCTCTGTCTTCACAAAGTATGCAATTTATAGGCGAGAAGGGTGGTGCAACGTTGTTTCTCAGCACTGTGTGCATGAGAGCGGATTAGGTGAGACCCCGGCGGTGTGGCCCTTACCGTGGAGCCCATCTTGATGTATGTATAATGTATCCACGCCGTCCATCCATTTTTACAAATCCTTTTATGGGATTATACCAAAAAGTAAGCAGATCCAATCATTGGACCATAACATAGGAAACAGTGGTGATTGACCATTAATGGGCCACAAAAGTTTTGGATGAAGCTGATATTAGTTTCTTTCCCTTCATCCAGGCTCATGTGACCTTATCAACAGATTTAGATGGTAAATAAACACTACGGAAACATGAAGGTGAATCCTAAGAAGTTTTTAATGGTAGGATGGTCAATCACCACTGTTTCTTATGGTATGGTCCACATGATAATTGTTTCTGCTTCATTTTTTGGGATAATGCCCTAAGAAAATTTGGAAAAAAATGGATGGACAAAGTAGATATATAATACATACGTCAAGTTGGGCCCCACGGGAAGGGCCGCACCGTCTTAGGTGAGCCTGAGGTCTCACCTAATCCGCTGTGTGTGCATAGTGGTATGGTTGGGTGTTGTTTAATAAGGCTATCATGGTAGGATTGGGTGGCAGTGGCTAGTGAGTGAGGCAGATATAGCATAAAGTTTGCAGAGAGGGAAGTAGTGCATCTCACAGCTAAGGGGAAGGTGTACGTTGTTGGGTGAAACCAACGCTGGTGATTCCCCTTCCAAACGTGGTGATTAAACATACACTGTTGAAAACTTCTTAGGGGCCATGAAAGTTTTAGATCAAACTGATAGGTTTTCTTGTGAATTATGGCCAATAGCAGGTATATAAGCAGTGATTTCAAATCCAGAGGTTAATCGTACTCCAGCAACTTTACGTAAGGCAGAGTTTGGTTTTTTGGGGGTGATAGTGGAAAAGTTGACAGATAAGTCACCCTTACTGTCACTCTACAGAACCGTACATGAGATTTTCACCTCATACGGCTCCTCGTTCAATTCTTTCGAAGTAATTGGATCATTTTCCTCGTTCGAGAATCTCCTCCCTTCTTCCACTCCGTCCTGAAGAGTAACTAGGACCAATTCAATCACGTTTTCATGTTCCAATTGAACACTTTCCATTTTTTATTATGATCAAAGGAGAAGATTCTTCTTTTTACCAAAATGTGCGGATCAAATCACGATCTTATAATGATAATAAGAACAAGAGATCTTTCTCGATCAATCCCTTTGTCCCTCATTCTTCGAGAATCAGAAAGATCCTTTTCGAGTTTGAATTTGTTCATTTGGAATCTGGGTTCTTCTACTTATTTATTTTCTTTGATTCTTAATTTCGATTTTATTTCCCTCTTTTTTCTTTTTATTCCCTTCCTTAAGTCCCATAGGTTTGATCCTGTAGAATCTGAACCATTTTCTCATCGAGCGAAGGGTACGAAATAAATCAGATTGATTTCCTTCAGCCATGTGGTCTTTGTGACCTTATGAACAGGTTGGATGGTAAATAAACAACACAATAGGCCCTTAGTAAGGTTTCAATGGTAAATAAACAACATAATGGTGTGGTCCACTTGAGCCTTGGATATGCCTCAATTTTTGGTCCTGTAGGCTAAAATGATATGGGAAAATGGATAGACAGTGTAGATAAATTATAAATTACGGTGGGCTCCTTAGAGCCCCCGACTATTCCGAACTTGGAACAACGGTAGTACCTAATCCGCCACATCTTGAGGAGATTTTAATACTTCCTAGGGCGTGCTTCTCTCCTTATTTCTCTCTCTTCCGAGGATCTCTCTGAAAACAACAAAGATGCTGATTTTTTGCGGAAGCATTTGGTAGGAAGTTATTGCATGGGTACGTAGGTGGGGTCCACTGTGATGTTTGTGAGAAATTCACCCCGTCCATCCTCTATGTCAACTCCTTTTAGGATGTGAGACAAAAAATGAGCTCGATTCAAGACTCAAGTGGGCCACACTAGAGGAAAAGGTGGGTAGGGAAAATCCTACCGTTGAAACATCCTGGGTCCACAATGATGTTTATATGCCATCCATACCAATCATAATGTCATTGCTACTAGCATGAACTGAAAACACAAATAGTATGAGATTAGTAAACTTCTATGGCCCTAGGAATATTTCAACTGTAGACGTATAATCCACACATTTTCAGCCCACTTGAGTCGGGGATCTAGCTCATTTTTATTCTCACGTCTTAAAATGAGCTCACAAAATGGATGAACGGGGCGGATTTCTCACAAGCATCACGGTGGGCCCCACTTATGTTCCCAGCATTTGAACTCCTTAACCGTAAATGCATTTTGTGGTCCACTTGAAGAGTAGATTTATTTGATTTTTTAGCAAGAAGATGTCAGCGTTTTGAGTCATGATGGACCCACCTCAGTATACGTGTTTGAGTCATAATGGACCCACCTTAGTGGCTCCCCGAAACCACCCAAGCCTCATACTGATCATATAAACATTACTTATGAAACATTGCATCCGGCTCATTAAAAACTTCTTAGGACGCACCTTCATGTTTCCCTAGTGTTTATTTACTATCCAATGTGTTGATAAGATCCAATGAGTTACCATCCAATCTATTGATAAGGTCCAATTAGATAAAAGGAGAAAACAAATATCATTTTCATCCAAAACTTGTGTGGGCAGTTAATGGTCATTCACCACTGTTTCCTATGTTATGGTCCACCAGATGATTGGATTTCCTTCCTTTATGGTATAATCCCCTAAACTGATCTGAAAAAAATGTATGGATGGCATGGATACATAGTACATACATCAAGGTGGGCCCCACTGTAACCCAGAGTAAGGGCCGCACCATCTTGGGTGAAGCCAGGGTCTCACCTAATCCGCTCTCCTGAATGCAGTAGGTTCTAATCTCATAATATTTATTTTTTCAGCTCATGCCAGTAGGAATGACATTATGACCAATATGGATGGCATATAAACATCACTGTGGACCTAGGGATGTTTCAACAGTAGGAATTTCCCTACCCACCTGTAACACCCCAGATTTTCGCTAACTTGGGAATTGGAAGTCCTTGGGCGTTACCTTCGGTTTGTCGGTTATAGTGCGTACCCGCACGTGTGTTCACATGTATTGGGGCCTAAAATGAATATTTTTACCAAAGAAATGATAGAATTAGTTTAGAAGTTGGAAGATCACATGGTTCAGGAAGAGTTTTCTCACGATCGGGTTGACTCGGGTATGTCGCTGTCTGTAGAGATTAAGTAAAGAACCCCGAATTATCAACCTACTTGTAGATCGACAAGACCATCATGAATATTTTACCGGACCTTGGTGTTTTAGCCTATTTTTGGTATTTCAGATTTTTTGAACGGTTTAGATTTGGCAAAAACCCTCTCTTTTAAAAGGCGTTACGTTTTGGAAATGCCAAAAAGTTGCGATTTGTACTTGGAGTGAAAATTAAAATCTTTATTATTGAGATTTCAATTTTTTAGTATTTTTTATTGAATCCAAATGGGAGTACTTCCTTATTTACATAAATAACTTAAAGTAAATGGAAACATAAATTAAACATGACATTTACTTAAATGTTATTTTGTAAATAAGGCTATCAAGTAGCTTGGACTAAAAAGGATCTCGAATTTCCAAGTTCTCTCTAGCCTCCATGTTCGTTCTCGTATTTTTTTGGCCAAAATCCGACGATTTCGAGTCGGATTCTCCAACCTATGCTAGGTATGATGTTCCTCTACATCTTCTTCCATCTCTTCTTTCTATTTTCTTCTTTTTATGCCATTAGAGTTGGAAACCCCCATTTGATTCGTCCAAACCTAACCTAGGGTTTGCTCATGTTAGGGCTCGGGGCCCCGGCTATCATATTGGTGCGGCCCGTGCGTTGTGGAAGCCGTGATCGGGCAAGGCCCCTTAGTGGATGCCGTCGTGCTCCAACTCCAGCCCTATTCCCCGAATCGATTTGGAGTTTTCCCAAATTCGAGATACCAAGAGATTTGTTATTATAATAAGTAATGTGTTGCTTTGGATTAAGCTTTGAAAACCGTTGATATAGTGTACTGCTTGTCACTAGGTTGGCAGTCACAGACTTACTCGATCGACTAGGCGGGACACGGTCGATCGACTGTAGCCATTGTTGGTTTGTCGTCGTCCACTTGGGTCCACCGAATAAGTCTCATTCAGAGTAAATCATTTTTGTATTTAATTGTTGAATCACACTATATAGAATCTAGAATACCATCGTTCCCATTGTGAATAGTCCACTTAAAATCATACTGTGACTCGATCCACCAAGTCTCATGAGCCAGACATGGTGGTATGGGACACCGTTTCTGAGCTGTTGGCCTACACTGGGGTGGTACCTCCTCGTAGTGACCAGTGAGCATTGACAGGGGTGACTAATTGTTGTTCGAATGCTCCTTGTGACAAATGTGACTCTGGCCGATATTTGCGTGCCTGTGTACCATTCGAGCGACCTGGGTGTACATTGGGTTAATTCCGAGTGAAACACCTGCACTTCTGAATTAAATTAATCATAATTAATATTTGGAAGATGAGACCTTCCGCTTGGTTTGGGCATGGCTGACAATTTATGGCCAGACCATGCTTTCATGGGTGTATAACCCAAACCTTAGATCAAGAGGTTACTGGCGATGATTGGCGACGCATCGTAGGGAGTCAGATAGTCCCAGTTAGACTTTACGATACGATGTGGTATTCTGGCTTCACCAATTTGCTAAATGAATTGGACTAATAAATGCTTTAATTAATCATGCATACATGATATTGCATTTGAGGGGGACTCGTGTAGCTTGGTTGCTTGATGTGGCGCCAGCGCTACCTTGAGCACCTCATGTCATTTTTCTGTGTCGTCCGAGCTGTGTACTCAGTCACGACTTATGACCTGCTAGACAGGTGGACTGTGGATTCATACCAGTTGGTCGGGCCAGGGCTTGCCCGGGACATGCATTGTGTGTGGAATTATGACGTTCATGTATTAAATCAACTAGCCTAGGATGATGTATGATTAGTGTTGGTCATTGCCTAAACTTGATTGACTTGATAACATGCTTAAGATTAATACACTTATATGAACATGTTTATAATTTAAATATCCCGAGTCTAACCTTGGGGTTATTTCTTCACTATGTTGGTGTTTTGACACCTTTTATTTGGCATATGCAGATGTCTAAAGAATCGGATCAGATGGTGGTGCGCACGGGCGCCTTGTAGTCTTTTAACTTCATCCCTTTTAGGGTAGATGTATTTTCCCTTCCTATTACTTTTATTACGATTCGTATAATCTCATATCGGCTTACACTGCGATTGAATTGTACATTTAGGGTGTTAGCCCTATATTTTTGGATTTAGTTACCTCCGCTTTACTTATGATCCGCTAATTGAAATGTGTTACTATGATTATTTGTGAATGGAATAAATATAAACCTGCTTAAGGATACACGTGGGTGCATTTTTCACGTATGGCATTCCTACAATAGCATTTTATTAAGTTAACACTCGGAAACTCGGGATCAGAGTTTTCATACTCCGGTGCCAAAATTTCGAGTTGTTACACCACCTTTTCCTCTAGTGCGGCCCACTTGAGTCTTGAATCAAGTTCATTTTTTGTCTCACGTAATAAAAGGAGCTGACATAAAAGAAGCACGGGTGAATTTCTCACAAACATCCCAATGAATCCCACCTATGTATCCACCGCAATAACTTCCTACCTGCCGCAAAAATCATGCATCTTTACTTGCTGTCGGGACAGATCATTGGAAAAGAGAGAAATGAGGAGAGAGACTCACCCTGGAAGCATCAAAATCTCCTCGAGACGTGCACGTACCTAGCTTATGCAAGCCATGGATGTAGCAAAATTTTTCTCGTGAGGCTCGGCCTGACGTGGTGAGATTTGAGGGACGCGGATTATCTGCTAAAGGCTTTGGCAAGTTACTAGGAAGACGTTTGTGAGAAATCCATCCTGTCCATCCGTTTTGGTAGCGCATTTTAATACGTGAGACAAGAAATGCGGATCAAAGACTGGCCGCACTTGATGACAATAGTTGAAACCTTCTTAGGTCCACCTTGATGTTCACATGCCATCAAAACTGTTTATAGGGTCATCCCCACTGCGATGAGCTGAGAAAACAACCTAGCCTGATATAGAACTTATGTGGCCATGTGAATGTTCCAACGGTGGCTGTTCAATCCCCCTGTTTTCTCTCACTCGGCCTCCTTATTTTTCGATCCACCTCATTTTTTTAATCTAATGTCCTAAAATGAGCTGCAAAAATGGATGAACTGAGTGGATTTCTCACAAACGTCACGGTGGGCCCCACATAGCTTCCCAGCTAAGCCTTTGGCAGCAGGGGCTCCGCGGGCTAATGTTTATGTTTTATCACACCGTCCATCAATTTTTAAAGACCATTTTAGGGCTTGAGCCTAAAAAGGAGGCAGATAAAAGCCTCAAGTAGACCACACCACAGGAGGCAGTGGGGATTGAAAGCCTACCGTTGAAAACTTCTTGAGGGCTAAAGAAGTTTTGCATCAAGCTGATATCTCGACCAATTAAATCTCTTCATGTCATGACCTCACTAAATCTGCTTCCATCCAAATGGTTGATAACATGGGATTCACGCGGATGGCCTATGATCTGAAAATTTCTGATAGGGAGAAGATAAACCATTCAATAGGTAGTAAAAACACAGATGAAAGAAGAACCGTTCTCATTTAACCTAGATGTTAAGAGTAGATTAAAATAAAATATCTTCTTATCATATAAACCTTCTCTATATTTGCTGAGGTGTCTTCGAATCTCTTACCTATTTTCAATTATTCCCGCGACCGAAAGCTAAGTGGGGCCCACCCTGATGTTTGCAATGAATTCCGTACATCTGTTTGGCATATCATTTTATGACATGGGCCCAAAAATAACGCAAATAAAAAACTCAAGTGGACCGCACCATAGAGGATTTAACTTTCACCGTTGAAACTTTTGTGGACCGCACGATAGAGGATTGAGCTTTCACCGATTAAAAAACAGATGGATGGGTGGATTCCTCACAAAAATCATGGTGGCCCACCTAGTTCCCATTGCAGGCTCGTCCGTTTGACATGGTAACAAAGCCTAGTACGCAACTGCTGCCACATCACTGTCCATCAATTTGCCATTCTAATCTTGGCCGTTCGTTTAAACCTTCTCCCAACCACTGCGTCCAATCCTCTCGCACGATCTCTTCAGCCGGACGGGGATTAGCTACTGACGGCTTCAGTAGATATATCACTACTGAAGGGACGTCACATAGTTATATGGGTCCCACCATGATGTATTTTTGTATCCACACGGTAGAAGAAATCATTCTAGGGGATAAGCCAAAGAATCAGGCAGATATAAAGCTGCCCATGTCTGTGTGAACTTATGATTTCGTAGAGGCCACGGTAGTTTTTGATCAAGCTGATATTTATGATTTCCCTTCGTCCATGTCTGTGTGAACTTATGGACAGGTTGGATCTCAAATAAACATCATCATGGGCGTCACTGTTGGACCGGATTGCGTCCTGCCCCACTTGAACAGATTACCGTCCAGTTCGAGGCTCTGCAGGGCCCACCGTAATGTATCTGTTTATCCACACCGTCCATCCTTTTTCTGAGATCATTTTAAGGTATTAGCCCAGGAATGACGCAGATCCATCGCTCACGTGGACAACACCATAGATGATTCTTGCATTTAATGCTTTTTGCATTTAATGCAATCAAGTTTACAATTTGGTGTGGCCCATTTGAGCGTTGGATCTGAGTCATTCTTAGGCTCATACCTTTAAATGATTTGAGAAAAGGGATGAACTGCATGGATAAACAGATACATCATGGTGGGCCCTGCAGAGGAGGCGGAGAAAGACCGATGTCCCAACTATTTTCTACGGCCGGTTCCACTCGAGAGCTTTGGATCTCCCTCATTATTTGACTTATGCGCTAAAATGATCTCTTCAAATCCAGAGTAACTAAAACTGAGAGCGCCCCATTGATTTTTTTGGCCCTTTTGACCCTACCTTTTTTAGGTTCTTGTTAGTGGCGGTGTGCATGTGGTCGATCAGTCGTGACTAGTCAAGACCGGTTAGACTGGGCTAGCTGACCGATCATGACCGGTCGGACCTGTCTGGCCTTGGTCCAGTAAGGTTTGGAGGAGAGCTGCCTATGTGGCCGACCGGTCTTAACCGGTCAGGGCCTGTTTGGCTAACTGGTCATGACCGGTCTGAACCTATTTTTTTGTGTTTTCTTTCTTTCTTACTTTCTCTCTTCTCCTTGCTTCTTTCTTCTTTTCTTTGGCCCACCTTCCTTCCTCATTGTAAGACTTCTAAGTGTAGTCTTTAGTCATCAATTGGGTGAAGCCTTTGAGTGCATGTGTTGAAAAAAAAAAATTTAATGAAATTGGATTTTGCAGTAGAGTAAGAGCTACAAACCATTTTTTTAAAATATGTTCTATGGGTTGGTTCACACACACCCCCATAATTTTTTTGCTCCAAAATTTCCCCATCCTTGCTTTGGGCCAAAACTTTCAACCCGTCTCTCTCATCTTTACACTAAGAGATGGAAATAACATTCTAAATAATGATGACTATTTGCACGTGCATTTACCTGGTAAAGTTTTAGATGTCAAGGATCTTCCAATTTTGAGACTTTGAGCGCGTGTTCCATCTAAGGTACGGCCAATTGGATAAATGGTCGGGATCATTGGAGGATTTTATCTAAATGCATGGTCCAGGAGTCAAATATAATATTAGGCGAACCAATGAATCTATAACAAAATCCAATCAAAAGAGCACAAAGACATGTATTTATTTTAACGAAGGGAGCGGATTGGGTCTTCCCTGAGTAACACCCGAATAAAATATTGTTCCGGACGTGGCGCCATTTCATTGGTATGCTGAAGAAGCTGTGAGAGAGGGGAACAGATTAAGTGTTACCTTAGTAACTCTCTAGTGCGTATTACCCTTACCGTGTGGGGCCCACCTAGATAAATGTGTTGTATATCAATGCCGTCAATCAGTTTTTCCAGCTCATTTTAAGTCTTGATCCCAAAACTTAAGAAGATCCAAATCTTATGTGAATCACACTATTGGAAACCTTGGTGAATGACCAATTAAAACTTTTCATGGGCCACAAAAGTTTTGGATCAAGCTGATCTTTGTATTCGCCCTACATCCATATGTGCTTGACCTTATCAACATGTTAGATGGAAAATAAACATTACCGTAGGCTATAAAAAGTTTTTAATGGTAGGCATTCAATCATCACTATTTCCTGTGGTGTGGTCCATCTTGGATTTGGTGTTTCTTAATTTATGGTACCGAAGGGCCTAAAATGAGCTAGGAAAATCGGATGGATGGAATGGCGTGGATAGTAGATCACATCATCAGGTGGGCCCCATGGTAAGTGTAACAACCCACTAAGGGTGCTACCCGGGTAACCTAACCTAATGACCTCTACCAGGTCCACCGGGTGATGATGACTATACCTCTTAGATTCGGCTGGTAGAACTTCTCATGCAGCTATATTTTTTTTGGTGTTTCAAAGCACCGTTAGTCTATACACCTAACAAGCATAGTCGCCTTCCTTCTGCCGCTACCGCAATATGTCAAACGCGTCTAAAAAGTTAAAGAAAAGATTAACATAATCCTAAGAAAAGAAGGAAACGTTCAATCATGATTCATGCTTAAATCCCAAATCAAATAATAAATTTCGTTTCATTAATACAAATAAACTAATAAGTAAGTTAATATTTTTTTTTTTAATGAACCTTAATTAAAGGAGAAAAATAAAAATAAAGAAGAGCACCTAAGCTCTTTGTGAACCAATCCCTCTGCCACTAGCTGGATGGTGCATAGGAGGGACGCAGTATTGTGGATGAGGATTCCCTCCCCGGTGGTTGAAATTTTGTGTAAGGTGGCAAAATACTGTCCGTGGAAGTATGGTTACTTCAACCCAGACCAACCCTATCGTGGAATGGCCGGCCCTTGTGGATTAGGTGATTGAAGCTATTTTCTAGAATACGTCGACTACCTAGGATACAATAGTGTAGTCGGCAAGAAACTGAGAGTTACGTACTTTACGTATTTTGAAGCATAGACACGTATTACACTCGGTGTGGTATTACTAGTGAACCTTCAATTCAGTCCGGCTAGGTGTGCATTTCATTTTGTGTTACACTTATGGTTAACTACATCCTCTTCTTGGGGTACTAGTTCCCGCACCTAGTTCGTGTAAGGACGCCCTCTATCTGTTCTTCTTTTTGTTCTCTTTAGATTCCTTAAAGTATAAATTCTCAAAGTTGGGTTTGTCCTTTAACAATAAGGGCAAAAATCTAAAGCCGGATTGAGCACCCCGGGTAGAACTAGTAAATACTACTAGGCAAGGCAGGTAAAACATCTCGACGAGCTGCAGCTCTTTTGCGTTGTTCAAAGTGCAGTTAGGCTCAATGGGATTGATCGTGGGGTCCAAAATGGTACGAACTGTCCAAAAAGTTTTGAATTCCGCCCACTGAAACTGGAGATGGTCCAGGTGGCCCACTACTACTGATATGGAGAATCTAAGCCGACCATCTTGAAGAGTACGTCGATATCAATAAAACTCCAAAGTTTCATGGCAATCAGATATGTGGATTGCTCGTATCAGCAGAAGGAAGACGGTCTGGCGTTATATAATTGCGCAGATTTTTCTATTTCTTTTCTAATTGTATTAGGATTCTTTTTCTTCCTTTGCAAGTTAATATTAAGTACGAATTTAGGATTTAGTTTATTATTTAAAGCAAGTTAATTATGTTTATTTGATTATTCATTCAATTATCAATAAATCAATTATTCGAAATTTATTTCCTCTTTTTTTCTTTTATTTCTTCTCGTGGATTCGAGAAACTATCGGTTAGGGAGACGATGATCGACCTACCACGTCCTCCCTGCGTCATTGGTATCAGAGAGAGGTTTCTTCCTCAGGACGATGACCTCTAATGAAGGGTTGGATCCTCATCCTAAGGACGGTGCTCCAAGGGACTATCTAACAACGACAGCTTTCGAGGCAACATTTGAAGCAGCACAACGGGAGAACCGGTTGATCCTGCAAGGTATACAGGCAACCCTCAACCGTATTGTAGCGACATTAAATCTGCCCCAAGCCCAAGGCAACAGTCAACAACCACCTGTGCTCGCTGTACGGAATAACCCCATGTTCCGTAGAGCACCCCAGGTGGCCTATCACAGGGCAACCCCAGACGATTCAAAACCTAGCGATAAAAAGGTCGAAGACATCATCGTACGACGGCCTACGTGTGGGAATGATCGTGGGGAGTATATTGAAAGAGATTTTCGAAGTAATGCAACTTCGGATCAGGTCATTGAATTACAACCCACCACCATATCAGAGGATATTCAAAATTCTGAGGAGGTGGAGGAAATCAATACCCCAATCTTAAAGGATAGGGAAGGAGAGTCTAAAATTATTCCAGACATTATGGAGTCAGTTTTGACAGAATCCATGAGTATCCCAGAAAGTGTCACGCCAGCAATGTAGGAAATCGAGGTGATCATAGTTGCCGAACTTCCTGATGAATTGTTCATTTGAAGGAAATTGTCCTTTCTCAGAAGAAGCCAACTTTTGATGTATCAGAGAATATTGCAATTATTCATGTTGGCGTGGAGAAGAAGTCGGAAATTTTTTTTGCTGCATTCCAGGATAAGGCCCGCAAGCATCACTTCCGAAGTTAAAAGCAAATCATGGCCCTAACCTAAAGCAAAACTCGAGGACGTGCGGGAGATAGACAGGAAGAAAAACAAGAGAAAACTAAGGAATTTCATATTTTAGAGTTTCAACCCAAACAGGAAATTGTTATTCCCGTTTTTAGATTTCGGCCCAACTCTAGGGCCCATCTTGATCATTTATGATGATCCGTTCCGTCCATTTTGTAGAGCTGCTCGACGCCGAGAAAACGCAACAAGTTTCACGTCAATCCGAGTTACGGATTGATCGTGGGGTCCAAAAGGTACGAACTGTCCAAAAAGTTTCGAATTCCGCCCACTGAAACTGGAGATGGTCCAGGTGGCCCACTACTACTGATATGGAGAATCTAAGCCGACCATCTTGAAGAGTACGTCGATATCAGTAAAATTCTAAAGTTTCGTGGCAATCAGATATGTGGATTGCTCGTATCAGCAGAAGGAAGACGGTCTGGCGTTATACAATTGCGCAGATTTTTCTATTTCTTTTCTAATTGTATTAGGATTCTTTTTCTTCCTTTGCAAGTTAGTATTAAGTACGGATTTAGGATTTAGTTTATTATTTAAAGCAAGTTAATTATGTTTATTTGATTATTCATTCAATTACCAATAAATCAATTATTCGGAATTTATTTCCTCTTTTTTTCTTTTATTTCTTCTCTTGGATTCGAGAAACTATTGGTTAGGGAGATGGTGATCGACCTACCACGTCCTCCCTGCGTCACCAATGAACAGGCGAGAGTATAACCTGACCAATTGAGTCGACCCACTGATTTTCAAATCAGAGGATCATCTAGCTGTGGTCTACCTTTTGTATGGATAAGTTATTCTATATATGGGACATGTTGGCATTTCTATTGAAATAATGGCTGCGTTATCACATATGATGCAGCCACAGTATCTGATCATATATACTCATTTCTCCCTTCCCTTTCCCTTTCCGTCTTCTTGAAGATTCAGTGCCTCTCGAGACACTGAAATTACTATGTTGAGTTCTCTTGGAAAACAGAATCTGGACGGCAAGTTAGTGGACAACTAGCGGATGATCCCACAGGAAGGGTCATGATCATATCGATGTATGCACATCTAAGCTGAACTATATGGAGGCACGACAACTACTGTGCCGCTAGAAGCACCTGATCAGTTCTCTCTTAACAAAACAAGATACATACATCACGGCATAGTCAGGGATCCACCGCCCTTGTTGCATCTGGGATCCACCGGAGCCGCCCCCACGAAACTCACGCTTTGATGACTCTTTGACCATTGACGTAGCCAAACATACGTAACACAGTCCTGCAAGAAATGCTAACATCCAACTAGCGGATAACCTCCAACCTTGGTATGGACTCCCAAGTGGGGGTGGCTAACATCTAACTAACGGATAACCTCCAATCTTAGTATGAATTTCCAAGTGGGGGTGGCTAAGATCCGGTGTGACTAACAGTGGGGTGTGTGTAACACGCACACACACTAAAAAATAAAAAATCCCAACCAATCACGTGCATACACCATCCAACCCATTTAATGGTTGGCCCACCATGAGAATTAGCATTTGCAAAAATCAGCTCCATCCACTCATCAGGTGAGCTGCACCAAAGAAAATAATGTAGAATTACTACAATAGAATGTGTAATGTGGAAGAGAGTAGAATTGAATCTTATGTATCAAACTGGGATTATCCATCTAATGGTCAGAAATTAAAGAAGTAAGGATTAAATTAATGGATGTAATTTGACAATTAACACCGATCGAGCACCAAGTGTTACACAGACATGATTAAGGTACTTTTTTTTTTCTCTCAAACCCATGGAAAGGATGATAGCTTTTAGCTAACTAATTTAGTGCTGGGTTGAAACTGCAGGAAAGGATGTTAGGAACGTGCATTGTCATTTCCATTTTCCTAATTCAATTGGCACCGGAAGAAAGATTTGGTTGAAATCTAGCCCATTTCATTTTAGAGGTTTGCTAATAGCACCCCGAATGTGGGACCCATTCACATCCACGAGCTGAGTTTGTGTCACGATGTGACACGTGTGAGATATGAGCTTTCCATTAGGTGGATACTTTAGATCTTCTGGCCTAAAAATCATGCCATTTCACAAGTCAGGTGGGACACAACATATTAAAGCAAATTAATGGATGGAAGAAAAGATTTTAACCGTCGATTTGGGAACTGATCATGTCTATACCTATCTTGATTGATTGCACTCATCCATTTCTCGCTTTCGGAATTAATATGGTACATTTTCTAATATCCAAAGTGGAAAAAAGATTAAGGCCTTTTTTTCTTTTTCTTTTTCTTTTTCTTTTTTCCTACACCCACCAATCCACACACGCCGCCGCACTCACGCCATAGTGAGATTTCACCACCTATAGGAATTCAAACACCAGACCTCATGTTGAAACTCCTGAAAGTCTACGGACAATAAAGCTCGAGTCAAATTACTGTGTACATTGATTAGGTGATCTATCATAATTTTCCTTGTCTCCTTCAGCCTTCGTGAGCCATAGGTCGATGGGCCATCATCATTTCATTGGATGATGGGATCTCATGCTGAGCTCACTTTTTTTTTTCCTCCTCGGAAACAAGGGTCATACCACCTATAGATGTATTGATGCGACCCCGCATTCACTGAAGGGAATGGTGTGTTATTTGATACACTGAAGAGATATGACCATCCAAGCAAATGCTGACAGTGGCAAATGTGTGTCATACATATTTCCGTGTGCGAGGTGCCACGTAGGCCACACAGCGATATTGTAGTTCCATTGACTTGACTCCAAGTATGCTCGATGAGACATTTTATTAGAGTACTTTAAAATCAATGGTATAAGCGAGGGCTCAAGTAAAGGTGGTCCATATTCTTAGAGAAGAGAATCAGGTAGTAGATAGCTAAGATGGGCAGTGCCTCGTAAAGCTTGATGGTTTTTCAAAATACAAGGTCGCTGCCAACGATTGTTAAGGGAAAGCTGGTCTTAGACAAAATTGGACTAGGTGCTATTAGAGAGTCACAAGGTAGTCGAGGAGGGTCCAGGTGATGGGTCGGTGTTAATTTCAGTGGTTAACTGGGAGTATATGATAGGTGGCCTCCTGTTTTTTTGTTATGGTGGCTGCCCTGAATGGTCTCTCCTTGTAAAGTCCCTTCTCAGGTGATATGATATAAAATCTATTGAAAAAAAATAAAAAATCAATGGTCTAAGGTGCTGTTTGGTAAACTGAAAAATTAAGCCTGAAAATTAATCGACGTATTAAGAACTTAAAGTGCTGAATTTAAATACTTATAAGAGCTGAAAAATGTGTTTGGTAATTTGTTTGAAAACTACCATTGAAAACTTACTACGGCCACAAAAGTTTCAGATCAAGCAAACATTTGTGTTTTCCCTTAATCCAGGTTTGTGTGTTCTTATGAATAGGGTTGATGGTAAATAAATATCATGGTGGGCCCTAGCTAGGAAGGTTTCAATGGTGGGCATCATTGTCCCCAATGCATTCAGTGGTGTGGTCCACCTAAGGTTTAGACCTGTCTCATTTTTGGGCTGGTGCCTTAAAATGATCTCTCCAAATGGATAGACTATGTAGATATAATACATACATTATGCTGGGGCTAATAGAATTTGGTGACTTCAAGTACTTGCGTGGGATGATGTCATGGATGGAAAAATAAACAAATAAGGGTAATCTTGCCATTTTTAAATGTTAATAGGGATACTTTTATCAATTTTATCTAAAAATTTAAAGAGAGACCACTTACTGTGTTCAACTATAAGCTTTAAGTCAAGTTGACATGACTAAAAATAATCTACTTAATTTAAGTGATTTTTTCAATCAAGCACTTAAATTTTTTTAGTTACCAAACAGTCTGAATTACTAAAATCACTGAAAATAGGATTTTTATCTAAAAATTTAAAGAGAGACCACTTATTACATTCAACTATAAGCTTTAAGTCAATTTAGCATGACTAAAAATAATCTACTTAATTTAAGTGATTTTTTCAATTAAGCACTTAAATTTTTTTAGTAACCAAACGGTTTGAATTACTAAAATCACTGAAAATAGAATTTTTAAGTGATAAGTTGTGGAGTTAAGTTTTACCAAGCGCACCCTAAGTATGGTGTTGAACATGAATCTATTGCAAAATCCAAATCAATCAAGCTCAAAATGGCGTGCCGATTAGGTGCTACCCAGATAACAACTTAGTGGGTATAACAACTTAGTGGGTGTTACCCTTATTGTAGGGCCCATCTTGATCATATGATGTATATCTACTTCGTCCATTCGTTTTTAAAACCCATTCTAGAACACAGTCCCAAAAATTAAATATATCCAAATCTCAAGTGTACTACACCACAAACAGTGATGATTGACTGATTACCATTAGAAACTTTGCAAGGCCCACTTTAAGTAGATCCATAATGTTTATTTTCCATCCAACCCGTTGATAAGCTCAACCAAAACTGGATAAAAGGAAAAATATAAATATTAGTTTGATACAAAACTTTTGTGCTCTATAACAGTCATTCACCACGTTTTCCACTGGTGTATTCCACTAGAGATTTGGATCTGAATAAGTTTTGCATATATAACATCCTGAAAGGAGCTGAAACAATGGATGGGCGGTGTGGATATGAAACATATTCATCAAGGTGGGCCCATACGGTAAGGGTAACACCCACAAGCTGTTGCCCGGGTAACAACCGTTGGGAATTTCGGCAATAGAAGCAAATCAAACAAGGCAAACCACAATGGCTATGATTAAGCGACAAACAAACGATAGATGGCAATCCAATTTTACGTGGAAAAACCCCCTCACGGGTAAAATACCATGGCACAAAGCAAATTTCACTATGATCTTAAAAGTTACAAGAGAATGAAGAAACAAAACTCGGATCTTAGCCCACAAGAGAAATCCAAAACCTAACCCAAAGCTTTTCTCACATTAGAAGGATAAGCACGACCCTTTCCGTCATCCGAGAGACTCCAACTTTTCCCCTAAGTTTTTTCTGACCTTAGAACTCTCTCAATCTATATAGCAAACCCGGCCCCTTTGGCCTAAACCCCTAATCCCACATTATACCCCTTAAATAGGCAAAAAAAAAGGAAAAAAAGAAACACATTGTGTAAAGCCACACAAGAAACCGACTAAAAATAGAAAATTGCCAACCAGTCGCTCAAAACCGTCGACCAGTCAGAGAGGCCGGACCAGTCGGACAACATCCAAAGAACTCTGTCCTAAAATCTACTACAACTGGCTAGTTGGTTGCCATCCACGATTGGTCGATGGCTCATGTTGCTTGAAAATTTGAGTCACCGGTTCCCAGCTCAAACAACTGTTTATCTCGACCCTATAAATGATCAAATACAGCAGCTGGTTCATAAGCTATGATACATCCATTAGCCCTTCGACGTGTCAAAGATTTAGAATATCCCCATCGATACTACACGTGGGCCACACCATGATGATATCTTGGTATGAAAATAAGCCTGATCCACTCATAGAGTGGGACACAACATCAGTATCGATGAACAGACGATCGTCTGATTTAGTTCACTAGTGTGGCCCACCCAACAAGTCGACCGGCCTGATTTTCATATCACGTGATCATCATGGTGTGGTCCGCCTTTTGTTTGAATAGATTATTCTACATATTTGATACGATGGATGAAAAAAAAAATGTATCATAAGATGTGATACAGCCACTGTATCTGATCATTTCACATTTTCCTCTTCTCTGTCTTGTAGCTTGTCTACGACTCCATGTCTTGATCATGGGGTGCTGGTCTAATGCTAATGGATGGTCCACGTTATTTACCTTTAACGTGGCATACATTAATCAGAATCTGGACAGTACATTTGGTTGGTACGGCAGTGGATGTCGAGTGCAAACAAAAAGTTAGTCGTATCTGTGGATTCTAACCGGTGTACAATTGGACACTAAAAGTGAGTGGCCATGATAGTCCTGTTGGGTAACTTTCAGGAATTGGCAAACCAATGGTTGAGCCTACAGGATGAGTGGTAGTGATAACAACAATGCATTCCACATGTATGTGAACGTACGATATGGAGGCACGAATGTATCCCGCCGGCGAAGCATCAGATGAGGTCACCACTTATTATTTTATTGGAAATTTTATAAAAGCATAAGCTAACTAATTAATCCATTTAAGTATCATTCCACTACCTTGGTATATATATTTTTTTAAGGGCCAGTTGGGTGGGCGTGTGAGCAAATGGGTCCACTTCTTGGGTGGGCTCCACCATGATGTTTATGTATATTTTATCCCCACCGCCATGTGCTTCACCTTATGTTACATCAATGGCCCAAAAAATCACCCTATCATGACACAGGTGGACTATATGATTGGAAATAGTGTATGGGTAAGGATCACCCTCCTAACTATTTCCCTTGGTATGGCCCACTGGAATCACAGATGGGCCTGATTTTTAATGCCTGAGGCTTAATTTTTTGTGTCATGTAATGGCTGGAGTGCATTTTATATAATCATTATGGTGAGGCTATGTAAAAATTTAAGGTGTCTGTCTCTCTCGCAACTCCCAACTGCTTTCTTTAGTGTGGCTCACCTGAGTCACAAGTTAGCCTGATTCTTTGCCTTTGGGCTTAAATTGGGATTACACATCTAATGGTTAGAGTGGATTATGCATTTAAATCGAGATCGGCCACATCCATCAGTTACACCATCTCATTTTTACCCTAGAATCGGGAAAAAAAAAAACCCATGATATAATCCAAATCTCAGGGAAGCCCCACCACGGAAACGGTGGGAATGGAATGCCTACCATTAGTTTTTTTAAACCCACAGTAATGTTTATATTGCATCCTATCCAGCTCCTCATGAGGATGAAAGAATTACCCGAAAAACATAGTATTCTAATAATCAAGTGGGGGCCTTGTGATGTGAATTTAGAGATTTTAGTGTAAATTTCTTGAGGTGGCTACTTTTGTTTTTGTTTTTGTTTTTGTTTTTTGTAGCTTGGGGTGGCTGCCTAGTATTGGATTATCCCAAGATCAAGGGCCAACAAAGGATGATACGCATGATGATCGGCACAGTGAAATTTTAAGTAAATAAAAAAAGAAATGAATGGTAGCCTATGATATGGAAATTTGAAAGGAAAAAGATTCATCTATCTCTATGATTGTATTAAATTAAAATCGGATCATCATCTAAGATGCAATCCAAGATGAAAACCTGATTGGCAAACCTATATATCATACCTAGTTTCTATTTATTTTCATTAACCTAATTAATCATTCTAGTGCAATTATGGTAGGGGAGTGGATTAGGTGTTACCCCACCGCAACCGCACATCATTGAAGTGCAGCATGCCTGTCAGAGAAAGATGAGTACATACTCTGCCCGTGAAAGTTACTGGCCCCAATCTTACAGGTTCTACAGGCCAATAATATGCAGCCATGTCAGGGTTAACACCTTAGTCAGCTAGGATTGTTAGATGGGCAATTAGGGTGGTCCTCATGTAAGTTGGATGGCTGATTACAAATAAGGCAGTTTAATAAAGAAGTTAAACTATCCTTCATCACTAGTTTCACCATACATGGGACCCCTGATATGGTGGGCCACATCCCACGTGTATCCACGAAACTGCAAAAAATGTAGAGATGTTCGATAATAACTGTCCAGTCAATGGACATGTGCCCGTACAATGTGTAGAGATGTTCGATACTGACCGTCCAGTCAATGGACATGTGCCTGTAGAATGTGAACCGTTAACCTTTTGCGTGTGTGCAAGTGCAAGTCAAATAAGGTGAACGTGAATGGAAAAACTTAGAAGGTTGCTTTAGATCAAGTTGACATATAATATTTACTAAAATCTTGTCTTCTTTCTCAAGAAATCTCAACATGAGACATCATAAATCACATTTCTCAATTCATTAATGATGTCAGACATTTCTCAATTCGTTAATGACATTGGCTACAGCATAGGGAAATTCCGGGAAGCTGGCCATTAAGTTTTTTGTTTTTTCGTTTTTTTGTTTTTTTCTGAATTTTAGCCAGATTCAACTGCCTAGATGCAACCCTGCATGCACCAAATTGAGAAATCACGGGATAGCCGACCAGAGATGAGACCAAGGCAACACTTGCAACAATCGGATCAAGTCACCCAAAGCACCCACACTATAACTGCATGTCAGCTTGCTACCCCAACAACAGAGATACTGAGCAGCAATCACTCGCAAACCATTCCTTGCATGCCAACCACCAAATCAGCCAAACCACCCATCATATCACCGCACCACGCAAATTCGACATCATAACTTCAAGATCAACAGCCACCTCCACTAATAAGCTAGCAACATTATTCAAAGGTGACTAGTTAACTAGTCATGATTCTACTGCTGTGGGCTTGTCACTTTTCGAAGGTGACTTAGCTAACTAGTGTAGTGATCTTCCTGTTTGAGGCGTGTCTATTGTTTGTATTTTTTACTTTTTATTTTGGTCAATGATGGATGTTTGATGGAGAAACTTGTAAGACTCCATTAGGTGGGCCACACATGATCATCAGTTTAGATCATGATCGTTGGATTATTTAGATTGAGCAATTCAGTGGGCCGCACTATAGTTGTGATCATTGTAAATAGGTTTGGGGCGGGACGCTTGAACCGTGGTCCCTATTCGCGGTTATTAAGCTAGATATGGAAACCTACGGTGTGGAGACCCTAGAGGAGAGAAGTGTGATGGGTAAGCTTCTCTGGCCTTCTTTCCTATAAATATATGCCTTGGTCCTCTCACCAACACACAAGAGAAAACCCTAGTCCCATTGAGTGATTCTCCTAAAGGTGTAAGGTGCGGAGACCAAGAGTTCTTCTCGGCAACACGGCAGCATCGGGAATGTCTTCCCAATCAGGTATGGCTTTAAGATTACAGTATGGAATCTCCATTATTCGATGCATATAGACGATCCGATTATTCCGCATTAAGTTCAAGTTTAACAGTTGGTATCAGAGCATACATACATGCATGATATTTGTGGTTTATGTTTATGCATTGTTATATGGGACTTGATTATTAATGTGAGTTTTATGCTTTGAATGTCCAGCTATGACTGTTTCCAATATTCCAACACAATTCAATTCCATACCTTTGCTTACTGGGTCCAACTATTCCAAATGGAAGTCGTCCGTTGAAATAGTCCTAGGTTGCATGGACTTGGACTTGGCCCTGGAGGAAGTAGAGCCTTCTATTCCAACTGACTCTAGTACGGAATCAGCAAAGGCTCACTACAAGGCCTGGACCAAGTCAAATAAGATGTGTCTCAAGATCATAAAGAACTCGATTTCTGAGACCATGCAGGGTGTTATGCCCGACACTGAGAAAGCTAAAGATTTCTTGATTGAAATAGGAAAACGAATTTAGAAATCGGATAAAGCTGAGCTGAGTTCACTTTTACATAAATTGACTCAAGTCACCTATAACGGTTAAGGAAATATCAGGGAGTACATTGGTGGATTGTCTGATGTGGTGGCTAAAATCCGCGCATTAGACCTTAAGATTGAGGATGAACTCCTGATTTTCGTGGTTCTGAACTCCCTCCCTCTACAATTCAGTCAATTCCAAATCAGTTATAATACTCAAAAGGAAAAGTGAACATTGAACGAACTGATATCTCAGTGCGTTCAGGAGGAAGAGAGACTCAGAAGATCGAGCAAGACACAAAGTGCACACCTAGTGACATCTGGTCAAGGACGAAAAGGAAATAAGAAAAGAAAGCACACTTCAGGGAAAAGTTCTACGGGTCATGCGGGTGGCAATTAGCCTAAGTCTGGAAGACATTTAAGAAGAAAAGGAAGGGTCCTAATGATGGTTGCTTCTTCTGCAAGAAGCCTGATCATCAGAAGAAGGATTGTGAAGAATTTAAAGCATGGCTCGTTTCTAAGGGTAAAGACCATATTTTAGTTTGTTTTGAATCAAGTTTAGCTGATATGTCCACAGACTCCTGGTGGATAGATTCTGGTGCAACTATTTACATTTGTAATTCCATGCAGGATATGCTCCAAAGCCGGACGCCAACTGATGCAGAGAGATTAGTCTATATGGGGAACGGCATTAGAGCAAACGTGGAAGCTATTGGAGTCTGTAGGCTTAGGTTATCGTCAGGACACTTTCTTGATTTAGTAGATACTGTTTGTGCCTTCTATAAGGTGCAATTTGGTTTCAATTTCTCGTTTAGACAAATTTAGTTATGAGTTTAAATTTGCAAATGGAAAATTAAGCATTTACTATGATTTAGTTGTGATTGGTTCTGGCACTTTAATTAATAACCTTTACCAGCTAGATTTGGATGTTCCACATGTATACAGCATTAACTCCTCACATGGAAACACTAAAGGCATCAAACGAAGTTTAGATTGTGAGAATTCCTCCATGCTATGGCACAGGTGATTAGGCCATATTTCTCGTGCGAGATTGGAAAGGCTTGTGCGTGAAGGAATTCTTCACTCCCTAGACTTCTCAGACTTTGGAGTTTGTATTGATTGCATTAAAGGTAAACAGACTAGAATAAGAAAAAAGGGTGTCACTAGGAGCGTAGGACTCTTAGAGGTGATTCATACAGACATCTGCGGACCGTTCCCTACAACATCCTGGAATGGGCAGAAGTATTTTATCACTTTTATAGATGACTACTCTCGTTATGGGTACTTGTACCTTATTAACGAAAAATCAGACGCCCTGGATACATTTAAGATCTATAAGGCTGAAGTCGAGAATCAACTCGACAGGAAGATCAAAGTCGTTAGATCCGATCGTGGTGGTGAGTACTACAGAAGGTATGACGAATCTGGGCGTAATCCAGGTCCATTCGCTAGATACTTACAAGATTGTGGCATCGTCGCCCAGTACACCATGCCTGATACTCTAGAGCAGAATGGTGTAGTGGAAAGGCGTAATCGCACCTTAAAGGACATGGTGTGATCTATGATTAGTAATTCTACGTTGTCAGAATCTTTGTGAGGTGATGCGTTGAAAACGGCTGTGCATATCCTTAATAGGGTCCCAAGTAAGGCTGTAATGAAAACTCCATATGAATTGTAGACAGGGCGAAAGCCTAGTCTACGATATTTTCGTGTATGGGGTTGTCCTGCAGAAGCCAAACCATATAACCCGCATGAAAGAAAACTTGACCCTAGAACTGTTAGTTGCTTCTTTATTGGATACCTAGAAAGATAAAAAGGATTCAAATTTTATTGTCCATCATATTCCATGAGAGTCATTGAGACTGGAAATGCTAGGTTTATTGAGAATACTGAAGATAGTGGGAGCACAAATTTAAGAGATATTGTATTTGAGGAAGAGCGGATTGTGATTCCCACCACAATCATTCAGAGTAGCATGGTTGTCCGTCTAGCAGTGGACCCTGAGATCCCTATGGACGACCATGTACAACCTCAAATACAACCCACTGATGAGGAAATGGAAAACCCAATTCAGAATAATGAGCCATTACGACGATCTCATAAAGAGAGAAGATCTGCGATACCAGATGATTACGTCGTCTATTTGCAGGAGCATGAGTTTGACATTGGGGTTGAAAAGGATCCTGTATCCTTTTCACAGGTCGAACAAAGTGCAAATTCTTCTCATTGGTTCGATGCCATGGACGATGAATTGAAATCCATGAAGGACAACAAAGTTTGGGACCTTGTTGAATTGCCTGAAGGGATTATGCCGATTGGTTGTAAATGGGTATTTAAAACCAAACGGGACTCTAAGGGCAATATCGAAAGGTATAAAGCCAGACTAGTTGCAAAGGATTTCACTCAGGTGAGGGCATTGACTTTAAGGAGACTTTCTCACCTGTATCTAAGAAAGACTCATTTATGATCATTATGGCTCTTGTGGCTCATATGGACTTGGAGCTACATCAAATGGACGTGAAAATTGCGTTTCTTAATGGAGATCTAATGGAGAACATATATATGTTGCAGCCAGAAGGTTTTAAAGCCAAAGGCTCAGAACATCTGGTCTGCAAACTTAAGAAGTCCATTTATGGGTTGAAACAGGCATCACGACAGTGGTACCTAAAGTTTCATGAAGTTGTTTCCTCATATGGTTTCATTGAAAACACTGCGGATGAGTGCATATATGTGAAAATCAGTGGGAGTAAGTTTATTATTTTGGTCTTGTATGTTGACGACATTTTATTGGCCGGTAGTGATATTGGATTGTTGCGTTAAACTAAGAAATTTCTATCTCAAAATTTTGAGATGAAAGATCTTGGTGACGCTTCCTTTGTCATCGGCATTCAGATTAGCCGTGACAGATCACGTGAATTACTTGGCCTGTCGCAGAGGGCTTATATTGATAGGGTTCTCGAAAGGTTTGGCATGCAAGGTTGTGCTCCTGGCCAAGCACCTATTGTAAAAGGTGACAAGTTTGGTCAATTTCAGTATCCTAAGAATGACCTAGAAAAGGACAAGATGAAAGCTATTCCGTACGCGTCAACAGTAGGGAGCATCATGTATGCTCAGGTCTGTACGCGTCCAGATATTGTTTTTGTGGTTGGAATGTTGGACAGATACCTTGGCAATCCAGGAATGAATCATTGGATAGCTGTAAAGAAAGTGTTGCGTTACCTGCAAAGGACAAAGGACTTCAAACTCACATACAGGAGATCCGACCATTTGGAGTTGGTAGGATATACAGATGCAGATTTTGCTGGTTGTCTCGACAGCAAGAAGTCCACCTCGGGCTATGTATTCATGATAGTTGGTGGAGCCATATCATGGAAGAGCGTGAAACAGTCGATTACGGCATCATCTACCATAGAAGCAAAATATGTAGTTTGTCATGAAGCCACGAATTAAGCGGTCTGGCTTCAGAGTTTTTTCTCTGGTTTACGGGTTGTGCAGATGATCCCGAAACCATTGAAGATCTATTGTGATAGTTCAGCTGCAGTTAACTTCTCCAACAACAACAAGCATTCATCGAGGTCAAAGCACATTGACATCAAATACCTTGTTGTGAAGGAGAGAGTTCAGAATCGTCAAGTGTCTGTGGAACTCATCGGCACAAGGCTGATGATAGTGGATCCTCTCACTAAAGGCCTTCCTATCACGCTCTTTAAGGAGCATGTGACGTCTATGGGAGTTGTTGATCCCAAGGATGTATTTTAGTAGTAGGAGTTTTTCATATATGATCCGATTATGTTCAGACATTTTTTAGAGATATCTTTTATGCATTGATGATTTCTGTTTTTCAGTTTATATCTTACTTCTCCTTCAGTGTGCACATTTAGTTTTGAGTAAGCAAGACTTTGGTTTGTGTCTTGGAGACACGTTCAGTAGGACCACTTGAAGATAAACACGTATGATCACATAAGCATGCAATCTTCATACCACACCCCATATCAGTGATCCATGTCGTTAAGGTTATTGGTATTTGTGATTGTGACTCGTCACACTTCGAACAAATATTAAATGTTTTGTTGACTACCACAATTCAATATCAGTGGTCTTGATGGACCGGATCTGACAAGCGTTGCTCATAATTATCCAACGGTATTGTTTTGAAATCAGTACGGCGCCCATTAGGAATTTTTGAAACAAATATGTTTTATGAAATATTTTTTTCACAAAATAAAATAAAATGTTTTGTTTTCTTTCAGAGATTAGTGTAGCCCAAGTGGGAGAATGTAAGACTCCATTAGGTGGGCCACACATGATCATCAGTTTAAATCATGACCGTTGGATTATTCAGATTGAGCAATTCAGTGGGCCCCACTATAGTTGTGATCATTACAAATAGGTTTGGGGCGGGACGCTTGAACCGTGGTCCCTATTCGCGGTTATTAAGCCAGATATGAAAACCTACGGTGTGGAGACCCTAGAGGAGAGAAGTGTGATGGGTAAGCTTCTTTGGCACTCTTTCCTATAAATATATGTCTTGGTCCCCTCACCAATACACATAAGAAAAAACCCTAGTCCCATTGAGTGATTCTCCTAAAGGTGTAAGTGTGGAAGACCAAGAGTTCTTCTCGACAACACGGCGGCATCGGGAATGTCTTCCCAATCAGATATGGCTTTAAGATTACAGTATGAAATCTCCATTATTCGATGCATAGACGATCCGATTATTCCGCATTAAGTTCAAGTTTAACAAAACTAAGACAAACAACCTATAACAGCCTACGTAATTTCTAAGTTAATTATACATGAAGTTCTTGGATGATCACCTTTTTTCAGTAGAAAAGATCTTGGCATTACGAATATAATCGTGTTTTTAAAGTTAAAAAAAAAAAAAAATTCTATTCTCTTCTTACATGACTTCAAACACTACATATAAAAAACTCAAATGAAGACCACCGGGCACTTTATTCCTGGGGGTGACTAATGGAGACGACTTGTCTGTAACCCGGGTAAGTCACTGTCACCCAAACTCTGTGTGGCCACCACGATGTTTGTATTATATCCACTCCCTCCATCCATCCACTTCCCAAACCCATTTCAAGACATCTTACCAAACATGAGGGAGATCCATAATTCAAGTGGGCCACACTGCAAGAAACAGTGGGGATCGAACGCCCACCATTCTAACCTTCTTGGTGTCACAAAAGTTTTGTATCAGGATGATATTGTGTTTTCACTTTATCCATATTTAAATCACCTTATAAACGGGTTCGATGGCATATAAACATCACGGTGGGCTGCAGGGATGGTGGGGTCAGGCTACGGTAACACGTACTTGAGTCAGGACATGATGGTGGGGTCCACCTTGATGCATGTGTTGTATATCCACACCATCTATCCATTTTGCCAGCTATTTCGTGAAAATGGTCCCAAAAAGAAGAAAATCCAATCCTCAGGTGGACCACAGTACCATAGGAAACAGTGATGATTGAATGACCACCATTAAAAACTTCTTTTTGGGCCACAAAAGTTTTGGATGAAGCTGATATTTGTATTCTCCCTTCATCCAGGTCTGTGTGACCTTATCAATAGATTGGATGGCTAATAAATATTACGGTGGGCTCTAGGAAGCTTTTAAAGGTGGGCGTTGAATCACCACTATTTCCTGTCGCGTGGTTACTTGAGATTTTGATCTGCTACAGTCTTGGGCTGCATCTACGTGGCCCTACAGTCACAGCATGATCAAACTCCGTCTGGCCTTTTCGCACTCGTTTTGAAGCGCGAGTAAGAAATGGACCAGGCCCCTGCATATGTTTGGCAAAATGCTCCCTTGATGCCCAAGCTGAAGCGTAGTTTAGGTAATTAGTTCCCCGTATGATGTTATTGGGCAGGCTGGGACGTGAAATCGAAGGCTCAGTTGCTTTAGGCCCAATTACTTAAAGGGGCCAAGCTCGGGCTGACCCTAGTACAGACCAAATCACACCTGACGCCACCCCTATTGAAATCCTATCAAAATTTATTGAAATGTCAACAAAACCTACCAGGGGATCAGGCATAAAACCTACATGTGGGAAACCATACCAACCAAACTTTCAATTGCAGACTGTAAATGGGCAAACAAACTCTACCTTCAACTTTTGTGTGGCCTATGATTGAAGGGTCCAAAACCCTAGATTTTTTTATATATCCCATTGGGTTCCATGTCTTTGACTCCACGCAACCATGGTCACAAAAAGAGTGGGTCACCTTTGTGGGTCCCATGAATTGTCCTATAAATTGGTGACTTTTTTTTTTTTTTTTTCTAAACATGACCCGGCTCTAACCCGAACATTACCCAACCCGAACACGACCCAACCTGACCGAAATCACACAAAGGTTCTATTGGTGTGTCTAAAACCTGAGACCAGCTGGTTGATAAACTCAGACTCAACTAACTAGGCTACAGGCCCTTCCACAAATAGGTGACTTCCCAACTCGACATTGTTTTCTTAAAGCAATGCTAGATTTTAGTTACCTAGAAATAGTTAGTCTTTCTAACTATTAATTAAGTCTCTTATTAATTTTGTCACACAATTTTTTTGGTATTGAATTATATTAAAATATGTGATTTGATCTCATTCGAATCCAACGCCTAGATTATGCAATTTTGACAATGAACTCTAGATTATGCAATTTTGACACCATTTAAGTTGTGTCCAATTTTATGAGGATGTGCATGCTGGGATAGGAATACAAGTCTGCTTAGGGTAGAGTAGGATTGAATCTTATTTGTCAATTCTACATGACAAGTAAGAATTTAGGAATGAAACAACTCTACGAAAAAGAGGGAAATGGATTTTTGGGATTTCTTATTATTGGAGTATTATCAAAGAAAGAAGGAGTGTTAACCCTTGTTTCTTTTATTTAGTCCACATGCATAGTTTTCCTTGCTTGAATATTTCGTGGAAAACGCATTTTTTCCTTGTGATTTTCCTTTCATGGAGTGCGTTTTCTTCTTCATTGTCACATTCTTTAATGGCCATCCAATTGGGCTTTTTCAAACCACATCTTTTTTTTTTTTTTGAAAAATAAGAAATATTATTCAAGATGAAAGATAAAAAATGATGTGGCTTTTTCAAACCACATCATTTTTACCCTCTAGCAGCTATTATTTCGACATCGTCTGTATGGATAGGCAGTTTAGAAAGATTAATTCTACCCAGAACATTTTCTCCTCGTCAAGGCTTGTAATTGCTAAGAAGCTCCCTGTAAAAAAAAGTCAATATCATGGAGCCTTAGGTAAATTGACTTCTACAATAGTGCCTGAAATGGTCAGGCCCTATTCTGCTAAAAGTCCAAACTTTTCGGGCTTCGATTTAATGTAAATCATTCTAAAGTATCCATTTCATAAAAGAACTTGGATTTTATACAATCAACAGCTATAAATTGAGATATCATGACTTCAGTGATGGTCCAAAACTAAAATCCAATGCTATACACACTAATTGCATGATGTGTTACACCATACTAATTGCAAGTCACCTCCTTTTTAACTATCTAATTGTATCTTTCCTTAGATTGTAAGTCTCTTCTTCCCCAATTCCATTGTAAGTTACATCTTCTTCAGTTCTACATGGGGTTTTCCTTAATACATTTTATTTATTTATTTAGTCCTTATGTTAGGATTAAAGATGTGATTTCAATGCGTTTGAAAAAGAAGAAGAAGAAAAAAAAACAAAGTACTTGGGTCGTAGCCGTGTGTGTGAGATGCTTGATGCTAGACCGGTGTTAATTGTCAAATTACATCCATTAATTTAACTAAGGACCAGTGTTAATTGTCAATTACATCCATTAATTTAACTTAGGGCCGGTGTTAATTGTCAATTATACATCCATTAATTTAACTAAGAATAAGAATTTTCATCGGACGTCCTCGCAGAAACTCCCATATTTATATGAGATATAGCTTTTAGTCAATCAATATAGTTGTTAGTTGAAAATGGAAAGGGCGTTGGAAGATACACTGCAATGTCCCTTTTCCAAATTCCATTGGCACTAGGACGAATTGGTTGAAATCTAGCCCATTTCGTTTTAGAGGTTTGCTAATCCCACCTACATGTTGGACCCATTCACATCCACAAGCAGGTTTGTGTAACAATGTAACTCGTGTGAGATCTAAGCATTTCATTAGGTGAGATACACACTTTAGATCTTCTGGCCTAAAAATCATGTCATTTCTTAACTTAGGTTGGCCACAACATTTTAAAGCAAATAAATGGATGGAAAAATATATTTTAACGGTCAATTTACCTTTTACGTTGTAGCCGACCTGAAGAGTAAAATTGCTTGAATTTTTAGGCAGCATTAAGCATTAGTTCCAACCTCATTATAAGCTTAGATCTTACACGCAAGTTTTAGATATGCATGTATACCTGTGTTTGGATGTGCAAGGCTCTACACACGTGTAGAATTTGCAAAACCCTTCTTTTTATTTGAGAACTGTTTTCGACAACCGTCATCATATTTTATTTTATTTTTTTTTATTTCTGTGGGGAGGGTTGTACTTGTACACACACCCCACTGTTAGCACACCCACCCCCACTATTGGTGTGCACACCACAATGTTAACCACCCCACTTCAAAATCAATACCAAGATCTCAGTGTTAAAACAAGATTATCTTCACTCAGAGTTATTGATGGGGGGTGTTTGTCCACTTTGCACATACCCATTTCTTACTTTGGGAAATGATAGAGTACATTTTCTAGTATCTACAGTGGAAGAAAGATAAGACCCGGGTGAAGTTAATGTATACATTTATCAAGCGATTGATGAAGAAATTCCTCATCTCCTTGAGCCCTCATGGCCATATAGATCAATGGGCCATCTCTTTCACTGGATGATCTTCTTGATAGGTGGGGCATACACCAGCTGTAGATCTAGTATGACTATCCAGGTAGAGTTGCATATGTGTTGACACATGTTTCCGTGTGCAACGTCAACACGGTAGCAACACGCATTACCGTGTAACATCTTAGTGCAATTGACTTTGACTCCAAACGTTGCTCGATGGGACATTTTAGAATACTTTAATGAAGGATTTCATTAAAATGAATGGTCTAAGGTGTACTATGCATTTATTGCAAAAATCCAAATCAAACGAGTTCAAACAGCTGTTCAATTTGGACTCGAGAAATGATCATACACAGCTGCTGTACAATAAGCTACAATACATCCATCAGACCTTCAACGTCTCAAATATGTAGAATATCCTACCATACTATATGTGGACCACACCTTGATGATATTCTGGTATGAAAATCTATCTGATCTGCACAAAAAGTGGGACCAACGTATGCCAGTGTCAATGAATTGCCGGCTGTCATGTGATTAAGTTCACTGATGCTGCCCACCCTACACGTCAATTGGCCTGATTTTCATGTCACGCGATCATCATGCTGTGATCTGCCTTTTGTACGGATAGATTATTCTAAATATTTGACACACGATGGATGGAAAAATGAATGTATAATAACATATGCTACAGCTGCTGTATCTGATTATTTCTCATTTGTCTCTTCTGTTTCTGTCGTAGTTTGTCTACAACCCCATGTCTGGATGACGGGAGCTGATCCAATGCCCATCTTTCGTGAGATCCACGTGGGTGGAACTTTCCTGAGATCAACTGTCCATCAAGTCTGTCTGCCTCATTTTAACCATTAAATCCAAAATCCATGATCTACCAAATCTCGGGTAAGCGCCACCCCATGACTGCATTAGTTTTGTGTCGTACCCACTGTGATGTTTCTATTGCATCCAGTCCATTCATATAATTTGCCTCATCAGGATAATAAAAAAAAAAAAAAAAAAAAAATACCCAAAAGTCACAGTATTCCTATACGCAGGTTAGCCACGCTGTGGGAATTTAGAAGTTTTAGGTATAGTCTTGTTGGAGTGGCCACATGAACGTTGAATCATCCTGATATTTATGGGATCAAGGTCTAACAAAGGATTTGTATGTGATGGATGACATGGGTTTTATGTACATTACGTCATTTCTCAAAAGTTAGTGATAGTAATTCTGGTAATGCATGCGTCTTCCAAAAATTATATAGGGAGCACAACTTTCGGTACGCTGAGTGTGCACTAATTGTCTGTATCCTGTTATCTCTAGGATTCAAAAACGGCTGCGGTAAATCTCACAAAAGTCCCGACGTCCAACCATTAACTGATGTAAATGGGAGCACCAAGTCAAGTGTCATTTGATGCGCACATGGTTTAGACTGGGTATGGCCCTTAGTTCTGTACTTTTCGGGATGTGTGTGTGTGTGGAGCATACTAGTGGAAACAATGTAAAATTATGCTTAAAATCTTCAAATTAGGCTGATTTTTGTATTTTGGCCTCATCCTTATGAGCTGCTGATGTAGTGAGGCGATTTTCTAATCGAGGACAAAGTCGAGTCAAGATAAGAAACAAACGAATTCGCAAGATTTAAAGTCAAGATGCAGCAAAATCAGCAGCATCGGTCGCCCGACTGTCCATCTTCGAACGCCTGACCATCGACCAAAAAGGTCCAGCAAGCTTCAAAGCCCAGTAGGACAATTTCGAACGCCCGACCAAGTCATTATCGGGCACCCAACCAGTGTCATTGGATGCCTGAGCCTCACTCATCGAACGCTCGACCACCCTTCACCGAGCGCCCGACCATGCATGGACCTGCTGTGCAGATTTGCGCGGATTTTTTTTTTATTTGTTTCCGTTTTGAATCAAACTCTTTTATTTTTATTTCTAAGGTTTTTAGGATTTAATTTTATTATAAATAGTTGCTAAAACTCCTTTTTTTTTATGTTAATCTTCATTATTATTAAATCAAAGTTTGGTTTTTTATCACTTTTACTCGTGTATTCGAGTTGTTCTTCCTAGATTCGAAGAAAATGTCTCGTAGATTTGAGATATCTACTCGTGAATTTGAAGAAGATTGGTTGAAGAGTCCTGATAAATTCATGAATTCGGATTGATTATCTAGTGATAAGAAAGATGATTGTTGATCTCACCTGCCGCGGCTGCACCAGCCACACCTATGAACATGCATCATAAAAGATATAAAAAAATGGGGGACTCACTGACAAACCCATGGTTGGTGTTCCATCCCCCTTGTTCTCTGTGGTGTAGCTCACCTGAGCTGTCTTTCTGGATGATTTTTCTTGTTAGGGTCTAACATTGAGGAATACACCTGATGGATGCAGTAGATGTTACACACACAGCACAGCGGGCGTGTAAAGCCCGGGTGTTTTGTATTCCATGTGCTGCATGAAATAGTTGTTGTAGAAGATTCCAGTCCATCCATATGTAGGAACGAGTCTTGTGAGACGATGAATGGACATATACCGTACTAAAGCACCCTAGCTCTTCTCAATGGTTAAGATTAACTTGATCATCCAAATTAAATAAATCCCTTGCCGGTACTTTTCTAAGTTGATCCGGAACGTATGTCACTGTAACCATCTATTTTCAGGCCAGTATTGAAAGGTTCGGATTGTCCTGAAGGATATTTGCAGGGCATGGCATTTCCAAGTTTGGCCAAATACATCACTCATCTGGATCACTGCACCATTGGCCTTGGATCAAGGGTCGTATATGCATGGTGAAATAATTCACAAACATCTACCCACACTCATCAGAGAAAAACCAAAGGTTGGATGTCCAGGATCTTCCAATTTTGAGACATTGACCACATGGTTTATCGAAGGTACGGGTGGTTAGATAAATGGTCTGGATCACTTGACCTTGTGCCTGAGTGCCTCTCTTCCATGGATTCACTGACCACGTATGCTGAAATTATCATCCCACCGTGGATGTGGTTAGGTTGTCTTCCAGTAGACAGCGGAAATGGAAAAAAAGGCAACGCGCCAAAATTGGACGGCAGTTTTTTAATTTTTTGTCAATGACTTCTAGAGTCTCAAATCTAATCGGGCCATGCATCTGTTACTTTCTATCTGTACCATGGATTTCTTCATGGGTACGGTCCACTACAGTCCGTCGGATCATTATATAATAATTTTTAGTGAAATGGCCCGTCGATGCACACTCCGAGGGGGATTTTTTACTGGAATAGGCCTGAGTTGATGAGAAATTGAAAATTTACCATAAAAAATGCCCGTCGGCCCTACCTATGTCTCTGGGCACTATGGATTCCTGAGCACATGGTGGTTAGAGGGGCATTCTCAACAATAAAAGTTTCAATTTCTAGTCAAAAGGCCAAAATGATAAGCTGGATGAGAAATTGAACTTCTAGTAAAAATAGCCAAACCTCAGGGTTATTGCAGTAAAAATCCCCTCCAAAAGAATGCCTACAATTGGTGGGGAATTGTTTGTGCCTCCAACCCATCTTAGTGACATGGCAGACGGGTGCAATATCCAAGCCATCCATCCGCACTGTACCACTATTTAGATACCCTCTACTCAGGTGCGCCACAATCAATTAAACAAATGTATAGTTTTGAAAAGAATGACCAATTTTTTTTTCCCAACCATTCCATTATTTCTAATTTTTCCGCCGATTAAGTGGACTAATTTATGTTTCGACAGTAGCATTTATCGAGATCCATATGATGGCTTGGATATTGCACCTGTCTGTGATGATGGCATATGTGGGGTCACATGTGCATTAGCTGGCTTCAACTATGCATTTCCTCTATCCTAAGATACAGTGCAAGAATCCAAGGTAACATTCTTGGTGGCCCCCCCCCCAATTCTGGTACGAAACGAACAAATGAAAAGAAACAAAAATGTAAAAAATGTAATCTTGGTAGGCCCCATCAATTGTAGACTTTTCAACCGTTGATCTTAAGTCGACTTCCCATGTTAATATAAAGTTGCGGTGGCCTTCATGGAAGGGTGGTATCTTGAAAAGAATTTTGTAATTTGTGTAGAAGAGTGGTATCTTGAGAAGATGGTGAGAGCTCCTTGCTGTAAGAAGGTTGGACTGAAGAAGGGGACATGGACGCCAGAAGAAGATGAGTTGCTCATGGTTTACGTTGAGATAAATGGACCTGGGAACTGGCCAACTCTTCCTAAAAAAGCAGGTAAACATGTAACATCCCAGGGCGCGAGTTTTCTCTATTCTCTCTGTTGTTTTAAAATGCTTGGGCTCGTAATTCTACAGACGGATCGGATTTTAAGTTGGTAAAATTTGGAATAATGGCCATGAGGCAAACTGATCTTATCAGTTGGTGGTGGAGATATCGGGAATCCCCACATTGGCATGTTAATCAAGCTTCTAATCCCCTCAGCTAAAACAATTGTTCCTAGCCATCCACTTGCTTCATACTCTAGGTCCCACTTGAATGATAAATGGCTTGATTTCTAATGCCAGAAGGTTCAAAGGGTGTGGCCCATCCTATGCTAACGTTAGATCTCAAACGTGTTTATGAGTGGTCAGGCAATCTAAGTGTGTATGTGCTTAGAAAATTTCTTGTTTTCAGTACTGGTTTCAGAACTGTGTTTAACTGTTCATTTTTTATTTTTCCTTGCAGGCTTATTAAGGTGTGGGAAGAGTTGCAGATTCAGGTGGAAGAATTACTTGAAATCAGATGTTAAAAGAGGGAACTATAGCAAGGAAGAGGAAGACACTATCATTAAATTACATGAATTGCTTGGAAATAGGTATGGATTGATCAACTTTCACTTTGTGGGAGCTCTTTTTTTTTATTTTTTTATTTTTTCTTAAAAAATATGAATGTTAGGAATGATTTTCAGTAGTTTGCTAGCCTGCAAGACTTCGGAATCAAGACCAGATTCATGTTCGGATCTAGATTTGAATTCATATCAATATTACAAACATGAACCTGTAATTTGGATTACTAGTTTAAATTACTTATATGTGTAGAGGGTCACTCCCGTTTTAGAATATATAATTGAATTTGGAAAAACATTAACCAACAGTCTATATTCAAAATAAACGTGAGGGCTACCGGACGAGTGAACCATCTTTGGTTTCAGCCCAAGGTAGGTTTGCTGTGTTCTCCACCTGATGGAGGGCCCAACTGGCACATGTAAACCACAACTCACTGTGGCAGCCTGGCCTGTGTAAATCTCCTCAGCATTTCACTTCTTTGTTAAGATTCAAAGATTTTGAGTTACATTCAAGTTCTTCTAATCCAAATAGTTAAATAAATGTATCTTATTCTCCTCTCTTTGTTTATAGATGGTCTATGATCGCAGCGATTCTACCAGGAAGAACTGACAATGAAATAAAAAACGTTTGGTACAGCCACCTGAGAAAACGGCAAAAACAAAATCCGACAAGCCAAGAAACCAACAGGCCCGCCATGGATATATCCATATGTGATGTCGGGGCTTCAGAGGAAGCTTTACAATCTGTCACCTTACCCTCGAATGTTCCAATCCCAAGATCAGAAAATTCCAGCTACATTCACATGTACCAGGAACATTCTTCAGGCAATTCATCTCCAATAAGCAGCAATCCCTTGAATTGCAACACAATCGCCATGGAAAAATACATTGATTTATCTGCTGCTGCTACAGTGGAACAATTGCTTCAAGCACAGTTCTCCCCAGTTTCGAATGGAGATTCCGAGTTTCCAAGTGACCCGTTCAATAATGATGATCTCAGAAGTTTTTGGTTAAATCTCTTGATGGAAGCAAAAAAGTATGAAAAGGATCCGATGATCTGATAGTAGTATTTTTCGGCCGTTTGGTTGGTTGATGGCAGTTTTGCGGAGGGAAGATTATTTGAATATTTTCTATTATATCATGTTTGATATTTAACTGGGAAACGGTTATAGTGGTCCTTGCTGCATGGGGACACTATTGATCAGCCTGAGATGTCCATTAGGTCCAGCACACATTTCATAGGCAATCACAACTATGGGATAGGATGGTCCAAACTATCCAATCAATAGCTTATAAAATGGGTGGTCATGATCATATCTACATAGAGATGGGCCCAAACGACAAATTAGACAGTCTATTTGTTGCGGCGAATCTTGGATTGGTTGTGGTTCTAAGGAATCTCTTCAATCAGACTGCAATTAAATCTGGCTCCAAAAAGATAGGCCCAGAGACAGTTCAGGTCTACAACCAGAACTGGTCTACATACCTTATTACCCAAGACAGAATTATTGCATGTGCCAAACTTATGGCCAGGATCAATCATGTGATTGGACCAAATTAAAGACAAAGTTTGGCACAAGTGCTGAATGAGTCAATATACATGGTCAGAATTAAGCAACCAATGGACGAAATATGATGACCAGCCCTGGCTTCCAAATAGATCCAACTACCAGATCAAGCCAAAACACAATCTGGTTCAAACATTCATGGGTCCAATATAGCCTGATGGAATATCTAAACAGATGCTGTGCTCAAATTAAATAATCTCTTTCTTTCAACCAATAGAAGAAGAAAAATAAATCTGTAGATGGATCATCAACAGTGCAATCTTTATTATTATCATTATTATTTTTTTGGATGAGGCTTTTTTTTTTAATAGGTAATTGTATTTCAAGGAAACATTATACGTTCACGTGGATGTTGAGAATTTTGATCTCCAAAAATAAAATAAATAAAATTGGAAAAAATCGAATTTAAAGGACAGGTTGAAGCAAGTGAAAACACGCTGTCCTTAAAGCGTAATTAGCCCCTACTCAAAATACTTTGAATCTGTTGTTAGGTTGTAGGCGGATTGCTTCCAGGATACGATGAGCCTTATGTGGTTCTGCGTTCAGCAAAAAATTGAAGAGATCATTATGGAACTCTAACTCAGTTACACAATCTCTGACAGAAAAGAAAAAGGAGAGAGAAAAAGACTGGAGTTCTTCCGCAACGAGTAAACCACTTCTCTGGTCTTAGTGGCTAGGTTTGTATGAACCAAACCATGAGGCTACTTTGTCTTGGAAAAATCTGGTTCAGTAAAAGACTCAAAATGGTTGTGATTGTTGTTATGAAATGAACCGAACCTGTCTAGTTTATATAGGCAAGGGTGGCTGACAGTTTTGGTCCATAGTCATAATGGCACTAGCCGTTTTCTGACAGTTTTTTACCGTTGTCCATGTGGGAGTTACACTTGCATGCTAGCTGTTTAGACTCAATGGCTAGCCGTTTTCTAACTGTTGGGGTAGCCACATGCAGTTGTTACTGCATGGTCTGGACTGTTACTACATGACCAGTTATACAAGTTCTTTTAAATAGCTTTGCAACTCTCTATAAAAAGCAGAGAGGTCTCTATAAAGTGCACCAATAGCGCCTCTACAGGCCACACTACTCACATGCCCACGCCCTCGCATCGAGCCCGTGCCTTATGACCGAGTCCTGAGACCGAGCCCGCGCGTGCCTGAGCCCGAGTGCGTGCGCTGGAAAGCACAAGCCACTATACTCCTCTCTCCCACCATATATAAGTAAGGTGCACAACACCCTACTTATAAAGAAGAAGAAAAATCCATTCTCTCATTCGTTATGGGACAAAAACAAAATAGGTTTTTCTTCTAATTTTTTGAAAATTGTTTTAAACCAAAATTATTTCAACAGTGGACCCCATAAAAAAAAAAAAAAGCTCAGGCTCCATCTATCATATGAACCCACATACAATCCCAACCCCATGAAGGGATGCAAGGGCCTGGAATTGACACGACTGCTCCTAAGAAGTAGAGGATGTGATATGGATTGCGTCGTGGGTTGATTGATGAAGCTTTGATCATCAACATAGCGACAGAAACACAACAATCTGAATGGATTGCGTCGTGGGTTGTCCAATGCCAGACTCGAACCACACAACAATAATAACTGGAGGGTACTTACCTATGAATCATGTTTACAGGAAGCTTCTATATGGTCATCGTGATGAGAAGATTAACGATTCTGATCATCATCCAAGAAGCAATCCAGTTTTTTTTCTTCTTTTCGTTTTTTTCTAAGGGAATACAACCTCTAGATTTATTGAAAAAACTAGAGTTGTACTGGGGATCAGTCAGGTTGGCCCCACAAAAAGCTCGGTCCTCATCAATCATTTGAGAAAAGACAAAAAGACTGGTACTAAAAAGACAACACCCTCTTAGATAGCCCGATACTAAAGAGGTTAACCTCCTCTAATTGAACCTATCCCAGCGTTATCGAGAGCGACCACCTCCTTATGCGCCTTGGGAGTTCTATTCGGGAAACATAGCAAGTATCTGGCCATCCTTTGCTGCCCAACATAGCTACCGCATCTGCCACCGCATTGTTCTCCTGAAAAGTATGCACAAGAGAAGGTCACATTAACCCGAATGTGATAGACAGAGGCAATGATATACCAAATGCTCCACGGGACCTTAGTCACCTGATTGACTATCGTCTCTACCACCACTGAGGAGTCTGATTCCTCAACCACCTATGTAATGCCTAGCTCTTCGCTGATGCGTAAACCAACGAGCATGGCTTGGGCCTCCACCACCGTTTCAACACCCTGTTATAAGCTTTATGGAAAACAAAGATAATATTTCTCCAATGGTCCTACAGACTCCTACCCCCCCCCCCCCCCCCGTCTACATTAAGCTTGCACCACCCTTGAGTTGGTCTGGCCCATTTGACTATCTACAGGTTACTTACCCCGTTCTGAGGACTCTCATAGATCCCCAGGGTGTGGAACAGACTCCTTTCTATGGGGGACTCCTTCCTTTGCGGGGGGGGGGGGGGGGGGGGGGGGGGGGGGGGGGGAGTTTCCTCCCAATGACCCTCAACCAACTCGAAACCCGACCAGTGATCTGTGACACAAATATTGTGTTTCCTTCAAAGCAGCTGTTATTCCAACTTAGCCAGATTTTTCAGACCATAAGGCATAGGATCATCGCCCCGAAATTTAAGTCTAGAAGACAACGACGCCCAAGAAACTATTGGATGCCTAACGATTTCCCAACAATTGCCCAAAATCAGCTAGATTCCAGACAATCTCTGGATAGATCTGGACAGTTTTGGTCACACAACGGTTTTCCCAACAGCTCGGGTCAGTCGCTTAACAAAGCCTGACGGTCCTGCATGAACTTGCACGATTTTTCATGATTTCTCTCCTTTTTAAATTAAGATTCTTTTCTTACACAATTAGGGTTTTCTAGAGTTTGTTTAGTCTATTTAAACTCGTTTGTTTAAAAAAAATCTATTTAAACTCGTTTATTTTCATCATTAAGATCATCTTACATTATTGTTAATTAAATTCGGGTTTTTACTCATTTCTTATCATTCAAGAGTTTTCCCTCATTGATTTGAGGAAGTTCAGTTAAGGAGTCCCAAAAGCTCCATAGAATTTAGAGTAGTTATCCCATGAGGAAGATGATGATCAACCTCACCACGTCCCTCCCTGCGTCAAGTGGTACCAAAGCAAGGACATCCCTCAGGTCGATGTATCTTTACAAAGGTACGGATAACAATCTCATTGACGGTGATCAAGGGATTTATCCTCTAATAGAGGCGGCTTTCGAGACGACGCTTGAGACTTACCAACTGGGAGAGTCGTTAAGTCACGCAAGAGTTACTGGCTAGATTTGACCACATAATAAAAAATTAAAACGAGTCATTACTCGTGCTGACGATACATTTCTAGGATCTGTTGGATTCTCTGATCGAGTGGATTAAAGAGATCGATCCTATAGGAGGACGATAGATCTCCCTAGCTTCAATGGTCGGAGTTGCATCAACGAATGACTATTTGAAGTCGAACACTTCTTCGACTATACACAGATCCTAAAGGAGAAAATGGTGTCAGTTCAACATGGTGGAAGCAACTTCAGCATGAGCGAATGCAACGGTTGAGGGCGTCAATATGTTCGTGGCCACAGATAAAATGACGGCTGCTGGAATGATTTTTATACGACAAAGAAGATCAGGTACCATCCTAGCAGTCCTACAACTTGCAGCAAGAACCTTATTATTTTAAGATGGGGTTGCGACAACATGTCGATTTCCACGTTGGCGTGCAAAGGGAAAATTTATTCAAAACTTTTAAAGTAGAGGGACAATATTTTCTGTATCCATATGAAATCTTGTCAAAGAACCTGAGGACGATATGTTGGTTCTGGATGGATGTAATGTAGTTTCAAATAAGGTCTCTGAAATATAAGTCCCTACATCTCGAGGAATGTTCAAAGTTCTGAGATGGTGTGGAGGAGATAAACATCTTCGTCGTGAAGGATAAGGAAGAAGAACCTACAAACATCCTCGAAGTTGTTGGACCAGTTTGGCAGGAATTCAAAGAGAAAATTCATGACATTATCAGTCCTGAGTGATGTTGAAGAAATCCATATTCTTAGGACTAATAAGGTTGCAAATGAACTGCAAAAATCCAAAATATTATGGGACTCTACTGATATAGTGCTTGAAGGAGTGGGCCATGAAAAGGTTGGTGTGGGTAGGACAGTAGTAGTTGCAATTGCAAAAGAAGAAGAGAACCCGTAGAAGAACGTCGATGACTTGTCTGTTATACACTCAGCAAATGAAGGTGGAAAGATTATAGAGTTTGCTCGCTTAGTGCCTGAAGTATGTGTCATGAAGTAGTCATCGCAATTGACGGGACATGTCCTGACACCAATAGAAGTAATGATCTGAAAAAGCAAATAAGAGTCGCAGAGGAGAGAATATAAGCCACAATAGAAGATTGGGCGGCGGTGCAGGATAACATAGTAAATGTTAAGTTAGGGAAATGAGACACAATTGATGAACCTTATCTCTTATACGAGGTGGAGCAGGAGTTGAAAAAGAATAATAAACATTGACTCCCGAAGCTGCGAGCATGTTTTGGTTCAAGTACGAAGAGAAACTCGAGGACGGGTTTATTTGAAGTAGAGGAGTCTAATGTAGAACAAGAACCCCCTGATGAAGGGCGTGGATCAAGCACCTTTCTGTCACCTATGGATCGGAAAAAGATCTAGAAAAAGTTTCAGAAATTCGGTAATTTTCAGATGCCCGACTGATTTTCCGACAGTCGCTCGAAATTCAACCAGATTCCAGAATTAGTCTCTGGATAGTTCTGAACAGTTTCGATCGTCCAATGATTTTTTTGACAGCTCGGGTCGATTGCCCGACAAAGCCCGACGGTCCTGTGCGAACTTACATGATTTTTCACGATTTCTCTCCTTTTTAAATTAAGATTAATTTCTTACACAATTAGGGTTTTCGAGGGTTTTTTTTATCTATTTAAACTTATTTATTTTCATTGCTAAAATCATCTTACATTATTATTGGTCAAATTCGAGTTATTACTCTTTTCTCGTGGATTCAAAAGTTTTCCCTCGTGAATTCGAGGAAGTGATCAGATTGAGGAGTCTCGAAAGCTCCTTGAATTTAGAGTTGTTATCCTGTGATGAAGACGATGATCAACCTCACCAAGTCCCTCCCTGCGTCAGTGCTTTTGATGCCATAATGTATATGACCCTCTATGAATGGCCCCACTGACTGGACTGACTAGATGGACCAATGGGCTTTCCTTAACCTAGCTTAATTTACCAACTTGGGACCGAATTTTTTGACCCCGACTCTGATGGGATAGGAAACCAAGCTCGATCCTGATTATTGATCTGCCAGGCCTTAAGGCTAAGGGCTGTTTGGATACCACCAAATAAGTCACTTTTTCTACTTACATAGTAGATAAGTAACTTATATGAGATAAGTTTGGTTTATGATCACTAATAAATAACTTTTTTATTTAAAGTTAATCACATCAGTTTAGTAAGTAGAAATCAAGATAAGCTACTCGCAGCATAATTAGTAGCTTATCTTAACTAACTTACTATCCAAACTCCCCTTAAATGACTGATCGCCCACCATGATGTATAGATCATATCCATGCCATCTAATTTTTCACCAACTTATTTTAAGGCATGAGACAAAAAATGAGGTAGATCTAAAGCTCAAGCGCACCACACCAGGTTAAAAAGTGGAAATTGAGCTTTTACCATTAATAATTGCTTGGGGGCTATAAAAATTCTGGGTCAATTTGATTTTCTCATTTTTCCTTTATCTATGTCTTTATAATCTTATGAACAGGCCAAATGACAAATAAACATTAGTGTGGGCCCTAAGAAGGCATTAACTTTTAACGGTTAAGATTTGTTATAACCACGTTTTCATATGTTGTAGTTCATTTTAGTTGTATATTTGCTTCTTTTTTTAACGCATGCTTTAAAATGGGCTTGTGGAATCGATGGACAGCATGAATATAACATATTCATCACAGTAGGCTTAATGTTTTTGTGTGTGTACAAATAAATGAAATTCAATTAAAATTATTACAATTTTAAAGATAATAAGTCTTTATAAAAACAAACTATTGTAAAAGATAATAATGACTTATTTACTTTGCATTTACACATATTTAGCAAAACCAAACAAGCCCATTTACTAACGATGGGACCATGGGAGGGAATTTCAGAGTGCATTTCTAGGTTTCCTCAACCGAACAGTGGGAGATGTAGAACGCGCTTGGCGCAGGAAGTGGATTGGATACTCAATTAAACTTTATGAGGCCACCGTGATTTACCTATTTTATCCACTTCGTCCATCCATTTTACTAGATAATTTTATGGTTTGAGCCCATAAATGAAGCATATCTAAAGCTCAAGTGGACCACACCACAGACAACAATGTGAATTAAAAGTCTATAGTTGAAAAATTCTTGGGGGCATAAAAGTTTTGGACCAAACTTATATTTGTGTTTTCCCTTCATCCATGTTTATGTGATCTTACCAACAGGTTGAATGACAAATTAACATCACCGTGAGCCCTTGGAAGGTTTCAACGGTGGAAATCATTGTTCCACTATTTCCTGTGGTGTGGTCCACTTAAGATTTGAATGTACTTTAATTTTAGTACGAAACCCTAAAATGAGTTAGAAAATGGATGGACCCGCGCATGGATAAGCCAAATAAATTCACCGTGGCCCAACACAGTTTACTCCGCACGATGAAAAGAATACTGAGTTGCTCTACACAATCCGATTTCCTTGGCGCACCGTAGTCTTGAACCGTATATAATTTAAAAAAAAAATCTAGGATACCTGGCAACACGGACGGGCGTGGATGCTTTTATAAAAGTAGGATAAATAACTTAATGTGCATATTTTATAAATGAGGATGATTCAACATTTGGATAGCCATCCTAAGAAAATTACACCTAAAATCTCTAAAGTCACATTGCATGGCCCACCTGAGTATTAGAATACTGCGATTTTTGGGTAATTCTTTCATCTTGACGAGGCACATTATCTGAATGCATTGGATGCAATATATACATCACTGTCGGTCCTACATGGGGCTAATGGTAGGCATCCCATTTCAACATTTACTCGTGGTGCCGCTTACTTGGGTTATAGAAAATTTATATTTGTTTTTTAATTCAATGGTTAAAATGAGGTAAGATACCTGATGGACGTGGTGGATCTCATGAAAGCTCCCCTATCATGGCCCTAGGTTTGGCAAAGCAACACAGATGGTTCCCCAATGGCGAGTTAGTCAAGAGACGGTTCGTAATATTTACACGTTTACGTTACGTATGCTGTTACGTATGCTACATGTCGTAGGGCAAGTGACGTCTACATGCAGTCAACGAACGTGGGTTTGGAACAACAAATACAAAATAATAATAATAATAATATAAAAAATAAAAATAAAAATAAGAAAAACTTAAAATAATAAGTGGTGGATAACAGGATAAGGGAGAGCTGATCGGGTGCTTCGCTCCGCATGGTATTTGTTCGTGCCCTCTATATTGTTCAGCATACACATGGCATGCATTGATGAGATCATGACCACTCATCCTGTGGGTCCAACTATTGGTTGTCCAATAATAGAAAATTTCCTAATAAGACTATCACTAATGCTACTCATTCTTAGTGTCGAATAGTACACCATTGGTTAGAATCCTCAGATAGGATTCTGATTCATTTATGCCACGTGAACGGTAAATAATATTGACCATCCAGAGGCATTGGATGATCAGCTCCCTTGATCAAGACATGGTGTTGTAGATAAGCTAGAAGGCAGGAGGAGGAGACAATGAGAAATGATCAGAAACAGCAGCAGTACCATATGTTATAATACATCCATTTTTCCAGCTATCGTGTCAATTATGTAGAATAATCTTTGGTAGTCTGAGCATTTCTCATATGATGATCATGTCATATGAAAATCAGAGTGATTGACTCGTTCATTGGGCAGCACCACTGAACTAAATCACACCATCATCAGCTATTCATTGATAATATTAATGATGTTGTGGCCTATTCTATGTGTGCTTCAGGCTGATTTTTCATATGTGGATCAGGCTGATTTTTCGTACCAGGATATCATCAAGGTGTGACCCAAATATAGAATAGGCAGGTTATCATACATATTTGACAGGTTGAAGGAAAAATGGATGTATATGCTCATTTTTGGAGTTGATATAAAAAGCTATAACTTATTGGATTTAGGATTCCTTAGTACTTATGCCTTGGTGGTAGACTTACAAGAGTTTCAACACGATGTCATAGGTTTTAGAACCCATTGATGAAATTCTACTGGTGTCAGTGCATGGGGGGTTTGAGTGCATGTGTTGAAAAAAGAAAATAATGAAATTGGATTTTGCAATAGAGTAAAAATTACAAACCATTTTTTAAAATATTTTTTATGGGTTGGTTCACACACACCCCCATTGTTAGTACACTCACCTACCCCAATTAGTCACATCACAATGTTAACAACCCCCAATATGGAAATTGATACCATGACCTCAGTGTTGAAACGAGGCTATCTTCACTCAATCTACCGCTTGATCTATGGACTTGGGTGTTACAAACTACTAATCATTTTAGACCATTCATTTTCATGAAATCCATCATTAAAGGACTCCAAAATATCAAATGGAGCAAAATTGGACTCAAGTCTTTGGTTTTTTTAAATATTGTATCCATTAAAAGCAAAGGAGCTATACAGCACAACGCTGCTGGGCAGGCAGGAGGTCACCAGATAACTTTGCACATTCCACACGGAAACATGTGTCACACACATTTGCAATTCTGCAACCATGTGAATGGATGGTCACACGCATCCAGTGTCTCAAATAACTCATCATTCTCTTCAATAAATATGGGGTCTCATCAATTCATCCACATAAGGTGTGCCCTACCTGTCAAAGAAATTAAGAATAAATAAATAAATAAAATAAAGTGGGGTAGCATGAATGGTCCCATCATCCAATGAATTGATGATGGCCCGTTGACCTATGGTCCACGAGTACTCAAGGAGATGAGGAAGATTACCATAGATTGCTTTGAAATGGCATGAGTTTTAGGCCGGAGGATCTAAACTGTGTATCTCACCTAATAGAAAGCTCAGACCTCATACGTGTCACATTGTAACACAAACACTGCTTGTGCATGTGAATGGGTCCCATATGGAGGTGGGATTAGCAAACCGCTAAACTGATGTGAGCTAGATTTCAACAAATTCTTCCTTTCTATGCCAATGGAATCAGGAAAAGGGGCGTAGCAATGTATGTTCGATCCAGTACCCTTTCTTGCATTGCAACCCACTTGAGGTTTGAATCTCTCAAACGATTACATCGTAAAATAGGTCTGCCAAGTTGATGGACAGGGGGAGTGGATATAACACAAATATTGTTGTGTCCCAGGGGGGACGCGGATTCAGTTGGGTACCCTCCAAACCAATACCAAGATCTCGTTACTAGTTCATGTTGTGGCCTCACCATGATGTATATGTTTTATCCATGCGGTTTATTTGTTTTTCCATCTCATTTTAAGGCAGGAGCCCAACTATGAGGCAGATCCAAACATCAATTGAGATCCACATCACAGGAAATAATGGTGATTGAATGCTGACCATTAAAGTTCTTAGGGTCCGTTGTAATTTTTATTTTCCATCTAACCTATTGGTTAGGTCACACAGATCAGGCTGAAGGGAAAACACAAATATGTATCAGCTTGATCCCAAACTTTTGTGGCCTCCTAGTAGTTTTTAATGGTGGGTGTTCAATCACCACTGTTTCCTGTGGTGTGGTCTACCTGAGATTTAGGTCTGCTTAACTTTTGGGATAATGTCATAAAATGAGATGAAAAAATAGATGGATAGCATAGATAAAACACATACATCATCAGCTTACAGCACCAACCTCGGTACTAGAGGGGTCACCACCGAATCTGAGTCCTCCCATGACTACCCCTAGGAATAAAATGGCCGGTGGTCTTCTTTAGATTTAGTCATGGAAGACGAGAACTTACAGAAGCAACCTAATAGATACTTGGGTAACATCATTAACGAATTAAAAAATATGACTAACTATACCAAATGTTAATATTTCTTTAGAGAGATGAGGACATTTTGATATATAATATGCAACAATTCTTTTTGGGTTTTCTGTTCACATTCACCTTCTTTGACTTGCACTTGTACATGCAAAAGGTAAACAATTTACGCTGTACACATACGTGTGTCTTTTACTGGACGATTATGACCGTTTAATCTCTCCAATCTTTGCAGTTCAGTCCATCCACATATGGTCCACCCCCATATATGTTCAGTCTATCCACATTTGGTCCACTCTATTTGTTCAGTCTATCCACATTTGGTCCACCCCCATATATGTTCAGTCTATCCACATTTGCAGTGACGCAGGAGGGGTTAACTTCTCTATTGAACTAGTGATGAGGCCCACCCTTGGTGATCATAATGGTTAGTTTGGAATGCCACAGGTGTCCCAAATTTCCGATCTAATTAATTAATAATCCTAACCATCCATTTAATGGGGATTTTGTTTACAGAATGTGAATCATTGGCTTTTCAGCTTTAAATCAACTCATTGAGGGATTTATGCACCAACTATCCATAGAGTGGTGGTGCGGCTTGACGTTTGTTGCAAGACCGGCTTTCTTTTCTTCTTTCTTTCTTTCTTAACAGGTGCCATCAGTCATTTAAGGGGCGTTTGGATAGTAAGTCAGTTAAGATAAGCTACTTCATTATGCCTCGAGTAGCTTATTTTGATTTCTGCTTATTAAACTGAAGTGATTAACTTTAAATAAAAAAGTTACTTATAAGTGATCATAAACCAAACTTACTTATCTCATATAAGTTACTTATCTACTACCGTAAGTAGAAAAAGTAACTCATTTAGTGGTATCCAAACAGCCCTTAGCGTTAAGGCCTAGCAGGTCACCAATCAGGATCGAGCCTGGTTTCCTATGCCCATCAGATCTGGGGTAAAAAAATTCTGGCCCAAGTTGTTAAATTAAGTTAGGTTAAGGAAAACCCATTGGTCCATCTAGTCAATCCAGTCAGTGGGGCCATTCATAGAGAGGCATATACATTATGGCATCAGAACCACTGATGCAAGGAGCTAAGGACATGATGAGGTTGCTCACCGTCTTCATTTCAAGATGACTACTCCAAATCCACGGAGCTTCCAGAACTCCTCTATCGGACTTCCTCAAATCCACTAGGGAAAACTTTCGAATCTATAAGAAAAGAGTAATAACTCGAATTTGACTAATAATAATGTAAGATGATTTTAAGAATGAAAATAAACAAGTTTAAATAGATTAAACAAACCCTAGAAAATACTAATTTCATAAGAAAAGAATCCTAGTTTAAAAAGAAAAGAAATCGTGAAAAAGCACGCAGGTTTGTGTAGGACCGTCAGGCTTCGTCGGGCGACCTACCCAAGGTGTTAAGAACACCGTTGGTTGATCGAAACTGTTTAGAATTGTCCAAAGACTTATTCTGAAATCAAGCTAAATTTTGGACGACTGTCGGAACATCGTCGGGCGTCCGAAAATTGCCGAATTTCTGAAACTTTTTCTGGATCTTTTTCTGGTCTATGGGTGATAGAAAAGTCTTTGGTCAATGCCTTTCATCAGAGGGTTCTTATTCTACTTCAGATCCCTCCAGTTCAAATAAACTCGTCCTCGAGTTTCTCTTTGTACTTGAACCAAAACACGCTTGCAGCTTCAGGGCTCGACATTTGTTATTCTTTTTTGGCTCCTACTCTACCTCCTATAAGAGATAAGGTTCATCAATTGTGTCGCCTTTCCCTAGCTCAACATTTACTATGCTATCCTTCAAGGCCACCCAATCTTCTATTGTGGCTTCTATTCTCTCCTTAGCGACTCTGATTTGCTTTTTCAGATCAGCTGCTTTTATTGGCGTCGGACCTTTCTCGTCAATTACGATGACTACTTCATGACACGATACTTCAGGCACCAAGCTAGCAAACTCTACAATATTTCCACCTTCATTTGTTAGGTGTATAACAAACAAGTCATCGACGTTCTTCCGTGGGTTCTCTTCTTCTTCTACAATTGCAACTACTATAGTCTTACTTGCACCAACCTTTTCATGGACCAATCCTTCAAGCACAACATCAGTAGTGTCCCACAATATTTTGGATTTTTACAGTTCATCTGTAACCTATTAGTGTTAGGAATATGGATTTCTTTAACATCACTCGGATTGATAATGTCTTAAATCTTCTCTTTGGACAACTGCCAAACTGGTCCAACAATTTTAGGGATGTTTGCAAGTTCTTTCTCCTTGTCCTTCACGACCGAGATGTTGATCTCCTCCACCATCTTAGAACTCTGAACATTCCCCAAGATATAGGGGGGTTGTATTTCAGAGACCTCATCTGAAACTACATTACATCCATCCAAAACCAACACATCGTCCTCAAGTTCTATGACGAGATTTCGTACGGATATGAAAAATTGTCCCTCCACTTAAAAATTTTTGGATAAGTTTTCCTTTTCCGTAGAGACCTCACGCACGCCAATGTGGAATCCGATGTGCTATTGCAACCCCATCTTAAAATAATAGGGTTCTTGCTGTAAGTTGTGGGACTACTAGGATGGTACCTGATCTTCATCGTCGTATGGAAATCGTTCCAGAAGCCGTCGTTTCATCTATGGCCACGAACGTATTGGCGCCCTCAACCGTCAAGTTCGCTCATGCTAAAGTTTTTCCCACCATGTTGAAGCGACACATTTTAACTTATTTTCAACAAACTAAACATTTTTCTCTTTTGGGATCCATGTATAGTCGAAGAAGCATTCAAATTCAAATATTCATTCGTTGATGCGACTCCGACCATTGAAGCTAGGGAGATCTATCATCCTCCTATAAGATTGATCTCTTTATCCACCCGATGAGAGAATCCAATAGATCCCAAAAACATATCGTCACCACGAATAATGACTCATTCTAATCTTTTTATTATGCAGTCAAATCCAGCTAGCAACTCTTGCTGGCTTAACAACTATTCCATTGGTAAGTCTCAAGCGACGTCTCAAAAGCCGCCTCTATAAGAGGATAAATCTTTTTATTACCGTCAATGAGATTGTTGTTCGTACCTTTGTAAAGATACATCGACTCGAGCGGTGCCCTTGCTTTGATACCACTTGACGCAGGGAGGGACGTGGTGAGGTCAATCATAGTCTTCATCATAGGATAACTACTCTGAATCCACGGAGTTTCCGAGACTCCTCAACCAAACTTTTTCAAATCCACGAGGGAAAACGCTTGACTCGATAAGAAAAGAGTAAAAACCCAAATTTAATTAATATTAGTACTGTAAGATGATCCTAACCACGAAAATAAATGAGTTTAAATAGACTTTTTAAAAAAAAAAATAAACTAAACAAACCCTAGAAAATCCTGATTGTGTAAGAAAAGAATCTTAGTTTAAAAAGGAAAGAAATCATGAAAAACCAGGCAAGTTCGTGTAGGACCATCGGGCTTTGTAGGGCGATCGACCCGAGTTGCCAGGAAAACCGATGTGCAACCAAAACTATCCAAAGTTGTCCAAAGACTATATGGAATCTGACTGAATTTTGGGCGATTGTCGGGAAACCGTCGGGCATCCAAAAATTATTGAATTTCTGAAACTTTTTCAGGATCTTTTTCTGGTCCTTGTGTGATAGAAGGTGCTTGATCCACACTCTTTTGAGGGTTTTTGGTCTACATAAACCACTCATCAAGGGACTCCTGTTGCGTAGATGTCATGTCACAAAGAATCAGGATAATGGGATCATCAAGTGGATCCATTCATTTTCATACTATGCATTTGCATTGGTGTGTATGAATGAAGCAGGCCTATGACAAATTTTTATGCCTTACCATATTGATGTACACACATTTACATTATGTGGTCTATGAATTTTTAGCAGAAATGAAGGATATTTCTTCCCAAATTTCGACCCCGAGGACTATCCCTCTTTTTCTTTAATTGTTCTTATCTCTTTTTTTCTTTTCTTTTTTAGACACAAGGAAATCTAATGGCTCAACAGTGTCCAATCAGTATATCAGAGACCAGAACTTCGACAAAGATTTGTAGGTTAAGCTTATCCTTTTGTGTGAGGCCCACCGTGACATGTGCATGATATCGATCTACCCTTCATGCGTGCCCCCTCATTTTCTCCATAGAGCCTAAGAATCAAAGCCAATTGAAAACTCAAGTGGGCCACACCATTTGTTTTTACACTGCCGCAGATCAACTATGCAAAATGCAAACCCAGAGAAAATTGCAATCAGGGTGAGAAATTTTCAATCCTTCCAGCCGAAGAGCAGCGCAGCCCATATCGAGCAGTCTCATCCTAGCCCAGGATCAAACAAATACCACTGGGCACACGTTGGGGAGATCCAATGCATAGGAAGATGCAGATCACCTTAATTTTATACAACAACAACCTGGCAAAGTAGGTATGGAACTATTTTTCTAGCCTATTTGATGTTCACGAACAGATAGGTCAGACTATTAGACAAAAAGTTATCTCCTGATGCTCAGGGTGTTGGTATCTTCTAGACTTAAATTTCTTAGAGGGGTGATCCCGTGCTTTGTGGTCTGGGAAATTTGGTTGAGTTAGAATAGCAGCCGCTTCAAAGGAAGGAAACGCAATATCTGCGTCACAGATCATTGGTCGGGTTTGTGGTTGGCTGAGGGTCACTGGGAGGAAACATGACGCAGGGAGGATGTGGGAGGTCGATCACCGTCTTCCTTACTAGTGGTTCTCGAATCCATGAGAAGAAATAAAAGGATAAACAAGAAAATAATTCCGAATAATTATTTAATAATTGATTGAATATCTAAAACGGAATTACAATACATATAAATAGGAAATTAAACCCTAGGTAAAGTATCAAACTCCTCAAACTCAAACTCCTAGAAAACCTGACTTACTATCAATTATTGAATAATTCATTGAAACTCTCTCAATCCTACTAGAGCTCATGATTTTTGGCCAAAAATACAAAGTTTTCAAACAGGCCCAACTATTTTGTTCTGCTAATTATTCTAGGCCCTTTTCATGTTGGGCACAAACTCTAAAACCCTACCGATCAAAAGTTTTGATCGAATTAATACTTACTATAAATAGTAAAATTAAAAATAAAATAGCCTAATGACCATCGATCTGGTCGAATCTCGCGATTCGAGCATGGGCAACCCGGCGTAGCTCGAGCTACCCCATAATCATATATTATATGTCCAGAAACTCATTCGGGATTGCGAGATACAATCATTTTACGGTCCTAATGGTTCGGATCACTTCCGACCCTGTCCTGTCTTCTTTTGTTCCTGATGGTCTGGATCACTTCCAACCCCGTACGTCCAGTCTTCTTTTGTTCGTAATAATCGACGACCCGCTCTACATCATAACTCCCCTGAAAGGGAAGGAGTCCCCCGTGGAAAGGAGTGTGTTCCACACCCTGGGGATCTATGAGAATCCTCAAAATGATGTAAGTAACCTGTAGATAGTCAAATGGGCCAGACCAGCTCAGGGGTGGTGCAAGCTTAAAGTAGACGGTTCTGTGAGAGGCAATCTTGGTGAGGGGGCAGTGGGGGAGTCTGTAGGGACTATCGGAGAAATATCATCTTTGTTTTCCATAAAGCATATGATAGGGTGTCGAACATGGTGGTGGAGGCCTGGGCCATGTTCGTTGGTTTACGCATCAGCGAAGAGCTAGGCATTACACGGGTGGTTGTGGAATCAGACTCATGGGTGGTGGTAGAGACGATAGCCAATCAGGGGACTAAGGTCCTGTGGAGCATTTGGTATATCATTGCCTCCATCCATTGCATTCAGGTCAATGTGACCTTCTCTTGTGCATACTTTTCAAGAGGGCAATGCGGTGGCAGATGCGGTAGCTATGCTGGGCAGCGAAGGATGGTCGGATACTTGCTATGCTTGCAGCGAAGGATGGTCTATGATTGCAGAGAAATATCATCAAATACCAAACATTATATAATACATAATATCAAATCATTTTCCGTCCACAAAAACTGACACCAACAAACCAAAGAGCCGAAAACTGTAATCAGATCGTGGGATCTTCTTCATACTTTTCCGCTTCCATCAAGAGATTTAACCAGAACCTTCTGAGATCGTCGTGGCATGGATCACTTGGACAGTCGGAATCTCCATTCACAACTGGAGAGAACTGCGATTGAAGCAATTGTTCTGCTGTGGCAGACAAATCATTACAATTTTCCACGATGCTGTTGTTGAAATTCAAGCAATCGCTGCTTATGGGAGATGAATAGCTGGAAGACTGTTGCCCGTACATGTGAATGTTGCTGGAATTTTCTGATGTTGGGATGTTTGGAACATTCGTGGGTGATGCGAAAGATCGTGACTCTTCCTTTGAAGCTGCAGCATTACATTTGGATATTTCCAAGGCGGGCCAGTTGGTTTCTTGGGTCGTTGGATTTTGTTTCTGCCGCTTTCTTAGGTGGGTGTTCCAAACATTTTTAATTTCATTGTCGGTTCTTCCTGGTAAACTTGCCGCAATCATAGACCATCTATAGATAAGTGAAGAGCATAAGATGCATTTATGTAATTGTCTGGACTGGAATAACTTGAAAGTAACTCGCAATCTTCCGTTGTCGATCTTATAAAGGAGTGAAATGCTGATGAGATTTACACAGGCTAGGTTGGCGAGGTAATTTTTGGCTTACATGTGCTGTTCGGGTCCCTCCATCAGGTGGGGACCACTGAAAACCTGCCTTGGACTGAAACCAAAGATGGTTCACTCGTCCGGCAGTCATGTTTATATCCACTATAGATTGTTGGTCAGCATTTTTCTAAAATGGTGTGACCAATATGATGAGTGGTACAAGATTATTTTTCAAGAGTGGTCATACTTATACTGTTGTGAAAAACACCTGCACATTGTCAAGGCAAGTAATGCAAAACCACAAAAGAAAAAGAGGATGAACCAAAAGCCAAAAGTCAAATCAAGAATAAGAAAAGAGTCAAAGATCTTTACGTAGTTAATTTATCCTTCACTAAAGCAAGAGAAATAAGAAATACAAGACTTGCTTTTTTTTTTCCACTCTTTCACCATATGAGAACTCTCTTACCATGGAATACCCCATCAGAATAACTCACTCTCTCTAGCTATGTTCTCCTTTTATAGATAACACACATAGAGAGAGCACTCACCCCATATGCTACCTTTTTTTTTTTTTTTTAAGTGCCACATATATTTCATCAGAAGGACTAAGTACAAACCCAATTGATTCGGGATGGGCCAACAACAAACCTTGGACCCATCCTATCATATGCCAAAGGAAACCTATACAGCCTCAGCAACGCAAAGGAGAACACAAGCCTGACATGAGAAGATCCTGTGCAAACACAGGGAGATATAAAGACGACCTTAGAACTTGCCTGAGCTGCGAATGGAGGACCCCAGCAGCCAAGCTACCAGCAAAGATCGAGAGGAAGCAGTGAAGACAATCTTGTTGGCGTTTTCCTCCTCATTAGACTAAGGAGAGAGAGTGTTCATACTCATGTCCGACCGGCCGGACAAAGTGGCTAGAAACCACATTTTCTCTGGACGAAAATTGTGAAGGTTGACCGGTCATCCGACCGGCCGGTGGTCCTGGCCGATCGGCCGGCTGATCGGTCGGCAGACACGTCGGGTATATGTGTTTTTAACACAGTTTCTCTCTGGAATGGCTTTTAGTGGGTCCGACCGGCCGGCTGTTTTGGCCGACCGGTCGAAGGTGTGCGCGGATTGGTACTGCAGTTTTCAAATCGGGCTAGGACTCTTGCAAAACTACATATATGGAGTTCTAATTCGGGATTTGGGGTTCCCACAAGGTGTTCTACACGTCCTAGGTGAGAGAGAAAGAAAAAGAAAAAGAGAGGAAGAGAAAGAGGGAGAGGAAGCTTGTTGGTAGAGGAGGCATTGCTCGAGAAGGTGATTCCTGGAGCAACGACGTCTCGGCTCTTCAACGTCCTCGTGCTCGGGTGAGATCTCTCAGTTTTCTTGTCTTTTCATTGTTATCCATCCCTGTGTGGGTTAAGAAGGTTTGATCCAAGCGGTGTGTGCTTGTGATCGGTTGTAACAGTTCTCTGGTATAGTGGATTGTTAATCTGGACTAGGTCCCGTGGTTTTTACCTCTTTCGAGGGTTTTCCACATAAAAACTCCTTGTGTCGTGTGGTTGTTTGTTTACTCTTGATTATTGCTTTATCCTAGTCCATAATTCTAGTGCGTTGGGGGGCGAGATCCTCAAGCTTGTGTGAAACGCACCCAACAAAGTGGTATCAGAGAGTTCAGGTTGTTTGAACGGTATAAGATTGATTCTGAATTATGGAAGGTGGCTCATCAAGAATGATTAGTCTCAATGGATCCAACTGGACCATATGGAAGGCTAAGATGGAGGACTTGCTTTATTGCAAGGACCTGTATGCTCCAATTATAGGCGTATCAGCGAAGACGAAGGATATGTCAGATGATGATTGGAAGAAGCTGCACCAAAAGGCGGTGGGGTTCATTAGACAATGGTTAGATGATTCGATCTTCCACCATGTGTCTACAGAGACCTCAGCCGCTAGCCTATGGCTGAAATTACAAGGGCTGTATGAGAGAAAGACAGCCGGCAACAAGATATTTCTGATTAGAAGACTTGTAAATCTCAAGTTCAAGGACAATGGTTCTGTGGCTGAGCACATGAATGAAGTAAGCAATATTGCGAACCAACTCTCCGCTATGAAGATGGTCCTGGACGATGAACTACAGGCTTTGCTACTGCTTAGCTCATTGCCTGATAGTTGGGAGACATTGGTGGTGTCTCTAAGTAACTCCGCGCCAGGCGGAAAGATATACATGGAACAGGTAACGAGTTGTCTCTTTAATGAGGAGACAAGGAGGAAGTCTCTAGGGTCTACTCAGCAAGAGGCGCTTGTGACACAGGATCGGGGGAGAGGAAAGAACAGAAAGGGCGGGAAAGCCCGAGAGAAATCCAAAGGCAAGTCTAGTGTCAGGAAAGATGCTGAATGTTGGAACTGCGGTAAGAATGGCCATTACAAAAGTGAATGTCGCAAGAAAAAGGATCAGAAAGGAAAAGGGAAGGAAAAAGATGATGAATCAGATTCTACTGCGGTCGCCTCAGATGGTGATGTTATAGTCATTCTCTCAGCAGATCATGATGTTTGTCTCACGGCTGCGAATCTGGACACCGATTGGGTGGTCGATTCGGGAGCGTCGTTTCATGCAACTCTACGAAGGGATTTCTTCACAAGTTACAAGCAAGGCAGCTATGGTACAGTGAAGATGGAAAACTCTGGAGTGTCCCAGATTGTGGGAGTTGGGTGATATTTGTGTAAGGACCGATATAGGCTGTACATTGGTTCTAAAACATGTGAGACATATTCCAGACCTTCGCCTCAACTTGATGTCGACGGGAAGGTTGGATGTAGCCGGCTATGAGAGTCGGTTTGTTGGTGGGCACTGGAAGCTCATCAAGGGTTCAATGATCGCAGCAAGAGGGAAGATGTGTTGCACCCTATACAAGACATGTGTCAGTATATGCAAGGGTGAGTTGAACGCAGCAGAAGATTCAGCGACAGACATGTGGCACAGACGGCTAGGCCACATGAGTGAGAAAGGACTTCAGCTACTAGCAAAGAAGCACCTCCTTCCAGAGTTGACAGGTACACCTCTTAAAATCCTATATTGATTGTTTATCAGGGAAATAGAATAGGGTTTCATTTGTAAAAACTGCTTCTCATGTTAAGAAAGTACATCCATTAGATTTGGCTTATTCTGATGTTTGTGGTCCTATGAGGACTAAAACCTTGGGTGGGGCATTGTATTTTGTCACGTTTATAGATGATGCATCTAGGAGGGTTTGGGTCTATACTTTGAAATCCAAGGACGAGGTCTTTGGTGTGTTTAAAACTTTTCATGCCATGGTCGAGAGGGAGACAGGTAAATCATTGAAGTGCATTCGCACTGACAATGGTGGTGAATACATTGGCGACTTCCATGAGTATTGCAAGTGCCTAGGTATACGGCATGAACAGACAGTACCTAAGACCCCTCAGCACAATGGTCTCTCCGAGCGTATGAATCGCACCATTGTAGAGAGAATCAGGTGCATGTTATCCCATGCGAAGTTGCCCAAGATGTTTTGGGGAGAAGCAATGCACACAGCAGTGTATTTGATAAACAGGTCTCCATCAGCCCCTTTGAATGGAGAAGTACCTGAGAAGGTGTGGACTGGACGTGATCCTTCGTACAGTCATCTTAGGGTATTTGGACGCAGGGCATCCGTTCACGTACCAAAGGACGAGAGGTCCAAGCTCGATACGAAGATCAGGCAGTGTGTGTTCTTGGGGTACGGTGATGAGAAATTTAGCTTCAGGTTGTGGGATCCGACCGAGAAGAAGCTTGTAAGGAGCAGAGATGTGGTTTTCATTAAAGATCAGTGTATAGAAGACATTGGAAAGCCAGAGAAGACCCAACCCAGTTCAGATGAGCTGGAAGATTTGGATCCCACTACTCCTCCCGTGGTGCCTGATGACGAGGGAGTACAGCAAGGTGCAGAGGACGAGAGAGTTCCTACAGGAGATGGACAGGGGGAGCAGCCCCCACTTAATCCACCTATTGAGCCACAGGTGAGGAGGACATCTAGGGACAGGCACCCGTCCAAGAAGTACTCGTCGCATGAGTACATTATGCTTACTGATGGGGGAGAGCCAGAAGACTATTCTGAGGCCCTAGCCAACGAGCATAAGGGGGAGTAGTTGAAAGCTATGCAAGAGGAGATGGAATCCTTGCATAAGAACCACACATATGACATTGTGAAATTGCCTAAGGGCAAGAAAGCTCTGAGCAACAAGTGGGTGTTCAGAAAGAAGATTGAGCAAAAGAATTTATAGGCAAGGTACAAGGCCAGACTCATGATGAAAGGTTTTGGTCAGAGGAAAGGAATAGACTTCGATGAGATATTCTCACCAGTGGTGAAGATGACATCCATACGGATGTTGCTTGGGTTGGCAGCTGGCATGGATCTGGAGATAGAGCAGCTAGACGTTAAAACTGCTTTCCTCCATGGTTACCTGGAAGAAGAGATCTATATGCGACAACCAGAGGGGTTCGAAGTCAAGGGTAAAAAGCATATGGTGTGTAGGCTTAGGAAAAGCTTGTATGGTTTGAAACAAGCTCCCAGGCAATGGTATAAGAAGTTCGACTCGTTCATGTTGACACATGGGTATAATAGAATGGAGTCGGACCACTATGTGTTCACTCGCAGGTTCTCAGATGGTGATCTTAGTTCTGCTCTTATATGTTGATGACATGCTCATCATGGGAAAGGACATCAAGAAGATTGACAGGCTGAAACACAAGTTGGACAAGTCGTTTGCGATGAAAGACTTGGGCCCAGCCAGACAGATCCTAGGAATGGAGATAACCCGTGACAGAAGCAGCAGAAGGCTTTGGTTGTCACAGGAGAGGTATATTGAGAAAGTCCTAGAGCGGTTCAATATGAATGCAGCGAAGCTAGTCAGTACTCCACTGGATGGTCACTTCAAATTGAGCGACAAGCAATGTCCCAAGACAAAGGCAGAGGTGGAAGAGATGCAGAAGATACCCTACGTCTCGGCTGTAGGAAGTTTGATGTATGCTATGGTGTGTACGTGCCTAGACATAGTATATGCGGTTGGTGTTGTCAGCCGGTATCTTGTCAATCCTGACAAAGAACATTGGGCAGCAGTGAAGTGGATACTACGGTATCTGAGAGGCTCATCCAGGTTGAGCCTATGCTATGGTGATGAGAAGCCTGTGTTAGAGAGTTACACAGATGCAGATATGGCAGGTGACATAGATTCCAGGAAGTCCACATCGGGTTTCATGTTCACGTTTGCTGAGGGAGCGGTTTCTTGGCAGAGCAAGCTACAGAAGGTCGTCGCATTGTCGACTACAGAGGCCGAATACATTGCAGTCACAGAAGCATGCAAGGAGATGCTTTAGATGAAGAGGTTCCTACAGGAACTTAGCATGAAGCAGGAGAAGCACGCACTACAAGAAAACGGAGTTTTACCGGCGAAAGTATTACCGACGAAATTATTTTCGTCGGTAAAAAGCCCTTTCCCCGACGAAATAAAAAAATCGTCGGTAAAATACATTCCATTTTCCCGCCACCGCTGGATTAGATACCCGCCATACACTTTTACCGACGAAATTAGAATTTCGTCAGTAAAAAGTTTATTATCGACGAAGATACCCGTCGCTGAAAAATAAAGTAGTAAATTTGGCTTTTACCGACGAATATTTTTGTCGGTAAAAGTCGTTTTTAGCGACGATTATAGTCTGTCGGTAATAATGTGTGATTTCTGCGCATGTAAAAGAAAGAGGACTTTTACCGATGAAATTTTTTGTCGGTAAAAGTCATTTTCCCCGACGAATATTGCCTGTCGGTAATAATATTTGATTCCCACCCAAGTGAAAAAGAGGACTTTTACCGACGAAAAATTACGCTTTTACCAACGAAAATTTTCGTCGGTAAAAGTCTTTTTTTTCACTAACACGTTCGGGCCTCCCTCATTTCTCTGTCTCTCTCACTCTCGCTCTGTCTCTCTCTCTCTCTCTCTCTCTCTCTCTCTCTCTCTCTCTCTCGCGCGCGCGCGCGGCCGGCCCACCCATCTCCGCTCTCCCTCTTCTCCGACCGCCGGCTGTCAACGTACCGGCGGCCCACCGCCCCAGCCGACCACCGTCACCGGTAGCCACTCGCCTCCACCGGCCTCCGTACGCCGCCGCCTCCTCCAGTAACCCTATCCCCCTTCCTTCTTGCTCCATTTCCCCTCTCTCCCTCTTCCTCGTTGTTGATTGTGGGGCCCACTCCCAAAATCCAATGCATGTGGGTCTCACCATCGCTGTCCAATGCATGTGAGTAGGTCTCACCGTCGCTTTCTATCGTCCATTGCATGTGGGTCCCACCGTCGGTTTCCATCGTCCATTGCATGTGGGGTCCACCTTAGCTGTCTACTATTTGGTGGGGCCCACTGATTTAATAAATCCCTAATTAGGGATTTCGAAATTAAAATCCCGTAATTAGGGATTTCAAAATTAAAATCCCTAATTAGGGATTTTAAAATTTAAAATCCAAAATTTTGTTTTACAAATTAAAAAAAATCAAATACGTAATTGTGGGGCCCACCGTCGCTATCCACTGGCTGTGGGGCCCACGTCGCTGTCCATTGGCTGTGGGGCCCACCGTCGCTGTCCACTGGCTGTGGGGCCCCCATCGTTGTCCACTGGCTTTGGGGCCCACGTCGCTGTCCACTGGCTGTGGGGCGATCGTCGCTATCCACTATGTGTGGAGTAAACTATGTGGGGCCCACAGTGATTTACGTATTTTATCCACTCCATCCATCCATCTTAGCAGGGAATTTTAGGTATGGTGCCCAAAAATGAAGCATATCAAAATCTAAAGTGGACCACACCACAAGTGTGAACTGAATGTCTGTCATTGAAAAATTCTTGGAGGACACAGAAGTTTTGGATCAAGCTGATATTTGTGTTTTCCCTTCATCTATATCCATGTGATCTTATGAACAGGTTGGATGACAAATAATGATCATTGTAGGGCCTGGGAATGGTGGAAATCATTATTCCCACTGTTTCCCATGGCATGGTCCACTTGAGATTTGGATATGCTTAAATTTTGGGCTCAACCACTAAAATGAGCTGAAGAAACATAAGGACGGAATAGATAAATCACATACATTCTAGGTGGGCCCAACTGAGTTTACTCTACATGATAAGAGCGTGCAGAGTTACTTCGCACGCAATCCGATTCCCATGGTGGGCCCCATACATACTTATTTTTTGAGAAAGTAGCAGTCATTACGTATTTGATTAGACTTGATTCATGGTGTTGATGATTCTGTCATTTTCATGTGCTTGTTTATCTGGAATTGATGGAGCAAACCCGGATGTGCGTCAGAGCTACCCGTGGTTGATTTATGTGGATGTATGTTGTGGATGTATTTGGCTTATTATTAATAGTTATTTTTTGTCCACAAATGGTAGTATAATAGAATCAGTTAGCCCATTTGGAGATTCTATATTGCCGAGCATAGATAAAGTGTGTTTTGAAGGTATAGAAATCTGCCAAATTGTCCTGTTGGACAGTCCAAGGTTGGATAGATTGAAATGTTCTCGTTGTTTGTCATTTACATGCTTTGTCATTAGTTTCGTGCGGTAACTCTCCTATTCTCTCTGGATATGTTTCTTATGTTTAATTCCATTGTCAATTTAATCCACACAATGTGTGGATAGTTGACGTGGAAATGAAATGTAAGATAAATATATCTGGCGAGATAGGGGGAGATGCTGTCGAAATTTAGGCTTGGGCATTTAAATGGAAATAATGATAGCATTTCAATCTATCCATCCTTGGATGGGCGACTGATTTTATTATATTATCATTTAGTGGAAAATTAAATAAATTTGACTTGATACTTGTGATTAAGAGTAGTTGATTGATGTTGATGTTGAGCGGGGGTCCCTGGAAGGTGGGAACCGCTGTTGTGACCATGCTGAAGCTGTCATGTTCCTATGGACAACAATATGGGTGGCCTGGGCATTTGGACAGGCCCGTGTTTATGTATTAGCTCAAAATTAATGGAGCAGACCCGGATGTGCGTCGGAGCTATCCGGGTGTTGAGCGGGGGTCCCTGGAAAGTGGGAACCGCGGTTTAGACCATGATGATGAAGCTGTCCATTTCCTATGGACAGCAATATGGGTGGCCTGGCCATTTGGACAGGCCCGTGTTTATGTATTAGCTCGAAATTAATGGAGCAGACCCGGATGTGCGTCGGAGCTATCCGGGTGTTGAGCAGGGGTCCCTGGAAGGTGGGAACCGCGGTTTAGACCATGATGATGAAGCTGTCCATTTCCTATGGACAGCAATATGGGTAACCTGGCCATTTGGACAGGCCCGCTTTGTGTTGAGCAGACCCGGATGTGCGTCGGAGCTATCCTTGAGTTGCTTGAGTCTATAAGACCTACACCCTAAACCCGAAACCATAAACCTAATTAAAACTAAAAGCTATAAGCTACGGCTAAACCGAAACCTAAACTCAATTCATCTAACTCTAAACCTAGACCCAAACTCGAAAACCTAACCCTAAACCCGATCCCGAACCCGAAACTATAAACCTATGCGTAAACCTAATCCAAATCTCAAATCACTTAACCTAAACCTACACCAATTCCTAAATACATTCACCTAACCTAAACTTAGACCCAAACTCCAAAAGCTAACCTTAAGCCCGATCCCAAAGCCGAAATGCTAAACCTAGGCCTAAACCTAATCCTAAACTCATGTCACCTAAACTAAACCTACACCTATTCCTAAATCCATTCACCTAACCTAAAACTTGACCCAAACACGAAATTACGACCCTAAACCCGATCCCGAACCCGAAAATCTCAACCTATGCCCTAAACCTAATCCTAAACTCAAATCACCTAAACTAAACCTACACCTATTCCTAAATCCATTCACCTAACCTAAACTTAGACCAAAACACGAAAATGTGACCCAAAACCCGATCCCGAACCCGAAAATCATAAATCCATACCCTAAACCTAATTCTAATCTCAAATCACCTAAACTAAACCTACACGTATTCCTAAATCCATTCACCTAACCTAAACCTTGACCCAAACACGAAAATACGACACTAAACCCGATCCCGAACCCAAAAATCTCAACCTATGCCCTAAACCCAATCCTAAACTCATGTCACCTAAACTAAACCTACACCTATTCCTAAATCCATTCACCTAACTTAAACCTTTACCCAAATATGAAATTGCAACCCTAAACCCGATCCCGAACCCGAAAATCTCAACCTATGCCCTAAACCTAATCCTAATCTCAAATCACCTAAACTAAACCTACACCTATTCCTAAATCCATTCACCTAACCTAAACCTTGACCCAAACACGAAAATGCAACACTAAACCCGGTCCCGAACCCGAAAATCTCAACCTATGCCCTAAACCTAATCCTAATCTCAAATCACCTAAACTAAACCTACACCTATATCTAAATCCACAACTCTAACCTAAACTTAGACCCAAACTCAATAACCTAACCTTAAGCCCGATCCCGAAGCTGAAATGCTAAACCTAGGCCTAAACCTAATCCTAAACTCATTTCACCTAAACTAAACCTACACCTATTCCTAAATCATTTCACCTAACCTAAACTTAGACCAAAACACGAAAATGTGACCCAAAACCCGATCCCGAACCCGAAAATCTCAACCTATGCCCTAAACCTAATCCTAATCTCAAATCACCTAAACTAAACCTACACCTATTCCTAAATCCATTCACCTAACCTAAACCTTGACCCAAACACGAAAATACGACACGAAACCCGATCCCGAACCCGAAAATCTCAACCTATGCCCTAAACCTAATCCTAATCTCAAGTCACCTAAACTAAACCTACAACTATTCCTAAATCCATTCACCTAACTTAAACCTTGACCCAAACACGAAATTACGACCCTAAACCGATCCCGAACCCGAAAATCTCAACCTATGCCCTAAACCTAATCCTAATCTCAAATCACCTAAACTAAACCTACACCTATTCCTAAATCCATTCACCTAACCTAAACCTTGACCCAAACATGAAAATACGACACTAAACCCGGTCCCGAACCCGAAAATCTCAACCTATGCCCTAAACCTAATCCTAATCTCAAATCACCTAAACTAAACTTACACCTATTCCTAAATCCATTCACCTAACTTAAACCTTAACCCAAACACGAAATTGCAACCCAAAACCTGATCCCGAACCCAAAAATCTCAACCTATGACCTAAACCTAATCGTAAACTCAAATCACCTAAACTAAACCTACACCTATTCCTAAATCCATTCACCTAACCTAAACTTAGACCAAAACACGAAAATGTGACCCAAAACCCGATCCCGAACCCGAAAATCATAAATCCATGCCCTAAACCTAATCCTAATCTCAAATCACCTAAACTAAACCTACACCTATTCCTAAATCCATTCACCTAACCTAAACCTTGACCCAAACACGAAAATACGACACTAAACCCGATCCCGAATCCGAAAATCTCAACCTATGCCCTAAACCTAATCCTAAACTCTTGTCACCTAAACTAAACCTACACTTATTCCTAAATCCATTCACCTAACCTAAACCTGACTCTAATCTTTGCATTGTAGATATGGATAAGAGTTAGATGCAAGCTAAGAATCGGTTTGGCCCAGAGTATAAAGAAGGTGTTAAGGAGTTCATGAAATTTGTGAGATATCGGGCAGATTCAGGTAATAGAATTAGGTGTCCATGCCGAAAATGCAAGAACATGGTTCACAAGACATTGGACAAAGTGGAAGATGATTTGTTCATAGTTGGGATTGACCAGGGTTACACTTGGTGGATTCATCATGGTGAAGATTTCCACCAAAGAGTTGAGGCCACTGAAGTCCTTGCTGACCCAATTGTGCCTAATGACGAGGATGAAGATGTTGACGATATGCAAGATATCATTAGGGATGTGTTAAGGGGAACAATTGCGGATACTGATTTTGCAGCGACAAGTACTAGCCAGGATATTCCTCCTATGGGTGATGCCGAATCAGAAAAGTTTAATAGGTTGTTGAGGGATGCGCAACGTCCACTCTATCCGGGGTGTTGGAACTTCTCCAAGTTGAATTTCCTTACAAGGTTACTTCATTTAAAGACAATAAATCGTTGGAGTAACAAATCGTTCGACATGTTACTTGGCTTGTTGAAAGAAGTATTACCTGAAGGTGAGACATTGCCTAAGTCTCATTACGAGGCAAAATCCTTAATGTGAGACTTGGGCCTTGGTTACATCCTCATACATGCATGTATAGATAATTGTGTATTGTATTGGAAAGAATATGAAAATGTTGAGGAGTGTCCACAATGTGGAGAGTCTAGGTGGAAATATGACGAAGCTAAGCATAAGAAAATTTCACAAAAGGTGTTAAGGTACTTTCCATTGAAACCCAGATTACAAAGATTGTTTACGTCGAGCAAGACGGCTAAAGATATGAGGTGGCATAAGGAGAAACACGTTCATGATGATAATACATTGAGCATCCCGCTGACTCTGAAGCCTGGCAACATTTTGATAAGCAATATGACTGGTTTGCAGAGGATTCTCGCAATGTTCGGCTAGGTCTTGCAAGTGATGATTTTAATCCATTTGGTAATATGAGTAGCTCGTACAGTATATGGCCAGTGATACTTATACCCTACAATTTACCTCCTTGGTTGTGTATGAAGGAATTATTTTTTATGATGTCGTTGTTTATTCCTGGACCCAAGTCACCGGGGAATGACATTGATGTGTATCTCCGACCGTTAGTAGATGAGTTAAATGAGTTGTGGAGTCAAGGTGTCCAGACGTATGACACTTTTGCAGAACAGACGTTTCGATTGCATGCAGCGGTCTTGTGGACAATAAATGACTTCCCTGCATATGGGAATTTATCTGGGTGGAGCATGAAGGGAAAGTTGGCTTGTCCTACATGTAGTACTGAGACTTGTTCATTGTCATTGAAGCATGGTAAAAAAACGTGTTATATGGGCCATCGTAGCTTCCTTCCGAGGAATCATAGTTGGCGCAGGAAGACGATAATCTTTGATGGCAAACAAGATCATAGGCCACCACCGAAAGAACTATCTGTAGAAGATGTGTTACAACAACTGAGTAACATTGAAGAAGTTAGATTTGGTAAGGCACCGCACTTAAAGAAGAGAAAACATACAGTATTGGAGTACAACTGGAGAAAGAAGAGCATTTTTTTAGTTGCCTTATTGGAGTCATCTGAAATTACGACACAACTTGGATGTCATGCATATTAAGAAGAATATATGTGACAATGTCTTTGGAACATTGATGAACATAGAGAAGAAAACAAAAGACAGTTTTAAGGCTCGATTGGATCTACAAGCAATGGGTTTAAGGAAAGAGTTGCACTTGCAACCACATGGAAATTCATATACTATACCAGCAGCCTGCTACACATTGACAAAACTAGAGAAAAAATGTTTATGTGAATGGTTAAACAAGGTGAAGTTTTTCGGTGGGTATGCATCGAATATCTCTCGGTGCGTAAACATTACGAACTGTAAGGTAACAGGAATGAAAAGTCATGACTGTCACGTCCTTCTGCAACGTCTACTACCGGTTGCGATTCGTGGATTCCTTAACAAGGATGTCAGTGCTACGCTGACTGAGTTGGGGATATTCTTTAAGGATTTGTGTTGAAAATCTTTGAATGTAGAGGTTATTAAACGACTGGAGAAGGATATTGTCGTAATCCTTTGCAAACTTGAAAGAATATTTCCACCTGCGTTTTTCGATGTCATGGTACACCTAGCGACTTACTTACCGCACGAAGCGAAGCTTGCAGGCCCTAGTACAATATCGTTGGATGTATCTGATCGAAAGGTGATAGAACAATGATCATAAATTTTTATTCATTCCATAAACTACGTATATCCATGTTTTCATGTCCTAAACATATTGATTTTGTGTACAGATACCTTCACACATTAAAACAATATGTGAGGAATAAGGCACGTCTAGAGGGATCCATTGCTGAGGCGTACATTAATAATGAGTGCCTGACATTTTACTCCATGTATCTTCATGGCATAGAGACTAGATTTAACCGAGAAGATCGGAATGCCGATGAAGGGCAGGAGCATGAACAAGGACTCATATATGTATTTGCACATAACGTCCATCCTTTAGGATCGCCGACGTTTCAGGATATGGACCTTCGGGATCAAGCGAAGGCGCGGTGGTATGTGTTGCATAACTGTGAAGAAATAGAGTCGTACTTGGAGTAAGTCTTTGCACATAATTGTATATCTATAGACAGTTTTAATCTCAAAATTTCTTGCTTACAACGTACCAATTGTGTATAGCAAACACATCGAGGAGATGAAGTCCCAATACTCTACAAATTATGATCGAATGCATCAGGATTTGTTTCCAGAATGGTTTGCAAAACGTGTAAAGATTAATTTACCTTCTATCTCACCACACTTACAATATTGTTGTATTGCACAATATTTACACGTAATTTCAAATGCCTAAACGTACATTTATATTCTATACGTGATGATAGATGAAGATGTTGCGCCCTAGCAACTCTGCGGATGCGTCTGATGCGCTCTACTCACTGGCAAGTGGCTCTGATAGACGTGTATCTAGATATACAGGTTGTATTGTAAACGGGATTCGGTTCCACAGTGAGGAGAGTGAGAAATATAGGACTACACAAAATAGTGGTGTGGTTGTGAAGGGAACACATGAGGAGGTCGAAATTGATTTTTATGGCGTTTTGACGGATATTATTGAGCTGAGTTATTGTATGAGAAAGCGGGTGTACTTATTTAAATGCGATTGGTGGGACATTGAAAATAAAAAGTTGGGAATACAGACTGATAACTAGCGTAAATTTATCTCAGAAGTGGTTTAAAGATGACCCATTTATCATAGCCGGCCAAGCCGAACAAGTATTCTACCTCGTTGACACCAAGTCAGGCGGCTCTTGGCACATGGTGCAGAAAATAAAGCCCAGGAACATATTTGATGTTCCCGAAGTAGACGTTGAAGATAACGATGAAGGGAGTAATGAAACGTCGTCAGTTGAACAAGCATATCAAGAAGACATGCCATCTTGGGATAGAGGGAATGATCCAAATGTTGATATTGATATGGTGCAATTGAATAGAGATGATGTGCCACCTGATCATGTTTATGCCTCAATCATAAATGACATTGTTAGAGATGATAGCGCTTTCATCGATGACAACGTTGCAGACGATGAAGAGGAAATTCTGATCAGCGAAAGTGATGGTGAAGAAGAAAGAGTCCTAAGCGATAATGATTCAGACGATGATTATTAAATATATACAATGTACATGTAATTTTCAATTCGATTAATTTGATTATTACATGTATATATGTTTTACAAGTCATGATTTTTTTTTCCTGAATTGACTTGTTTATAATCTACATTTATAGTTAAGCCACTTTCTGATCATGTCCTCCACAAACTGGAGCGTAGCGGAAGCACGCAGCATACTTCATCAGCTGTTGCGGATGGACTTTTCGGCCCTATATTCTTCTGGTAGGGCCAGAGAGATACCCAGTCTGGTCGAGAAATGTAGGGAGGAAGACGATGACTCAGATGAAAGATTATACAATCTCAAAGAAATTCTGAACCTGATTGAAGAATATAACCGCGGAAAACTTTGTATGGAAGATGCGACATTATCACTTGCACATCTGAATAGAGTCCCGAGAGATCAGATTTCTCCTATTGTGACTGGCATGTTGGCTGTAACAATGTCGAGTGCTTCATACAGCTTGACATATACATCTGCAGCGTACGATAACTTACGCAGGGAGTATTTCGGATAGTTGATCCGAAGTTGATTTGTATTACAATGAAATATATGTATTTAATATAGAATGACAATGTGTAATGGATTTTTTAACTTTTATATTCTGTTTACGGTTTTATTATATTCTGCTTGCATTATAGTGTAATGGTCTAATCATATTTTTATCATCTCTCTAAGCATAAGTACAAATTCACTCTACAATGATGTTCATAAACTTGCATTGACATTATTCAAATTTATAAGTTTGTATTTCAGATATATTCAGTCATGGCACCAGGTGGGAGATCAGGTCGTTCGCGCACTGGATCTACCCCTTCCACCCGTGATGCGACGCAGACAGCATCGACGTCGCACGGTGCATCACAGTCATCTGATCCTTTGATTCAGCATACACCGGGCACTGCATGTAAGTCTAGACATTTATTTAGTGATTTTTGTTTATATTGTTACTTACATATATCTTTTCGCAACAGCATCTTCTACCAGCCGACGAGGACATGGACCCACGCGTGGGTTAGTTTTAGAGCGACTTACGCGTGAGGGTAGGGTGGCGGTAGAGTTCCCACAGGACTGCCTTAGACCTGTTGGGGACAGTGCCAGACTGTTTACGTCTGAGGTCGGTGTCCTATGCTGATCTCTGATCCCCGCCACCACCCCCCGTTGGACTGACGTGACAGATGACGTGCGACAGCTCATCCGTCAGCGCCTTCAGGTAAAGTTTAGTAAATTGAAATTTTCTTTTGTGAAAGTTCATTTACGGTTAAGTCTTATTGTTAATAAGTTTATTGCCTTAATTTATTATTTACGAAATTACAGGATAAATTTGACTTCGATTTGAATGTTCCCTACATTTCTCATGCCGTCGACGACATGATTAGAGAGCGGTTCAAGGAGTACCGCGGAGAGTTACACCAGTGGTACAAGCGGTGCAGGACACACGATGAGGCCGTACTGTCTGCACCACCACACGTTACTACAGACGACTGGCGGATACTCTGCGAGAGATTTTCGTCGGAGGCTTTTCAAGTAATATTTACATGTACGATATCTTAAGGTAACAATTAAATTCGCAATTAATAGAAATGTATTTTGTATAATGTGTTCAAAAGAGGAGTAGAATAAATTCTGCGAATAGGGAAAAGTTACAAGTGAACCACGTAGCTGGTTCAAAGTCATTTGTACGACATCGTTACGACATGGTAAGAAATTATTGATGATTATTAAGTTAATATATTATTTTGATTGGCATTTATTATAAGTCTTTTTTCCTTTCGATTGCGCAGCTAGATTCCGTCACCGGCCAGGAGCCTGGACCAGTAGACCTCTACAGAGGGACTCACTGTCGGCAGGCGACGGGATCTTGGGTTCATCCTAGAGCCAGTGAGCATTGGGTAAAAATCTTTACTTTGTAAAATTTAATTGTGCATTGATTGATAATAATGTCATTCATGTCATTTTTTATGAAATTTCATATGTTTTCATTACAGGCGGCGATGGACACCATACGCAGTCAGCCCACTCCCGATGGTAATCAGCGGAGTGAGCCAGAAATCCTGAGCGAGGTGCTTGGCACCCGTTCTGGATATGTGCGTGAGCTTGGCCATGGTGCTAAGCTCATGGCACAAACTAGAGGTAGCTCCAGCCGATCCGTAGTTGGTGAGAGCTCAACGCCGAGCTGATATCGCAGAGAGAGAGAGAGGTTTAGCAGCTACGGGTCGTCGTCGATGAGATTCGAGAGCAGCTGGAGAGGCAGAGAGAGGAGGAGCAGAGGCGTAGGGAGGAGGAGGAGCAGAGGCGACGGGAGGAGGAGGAGAGGCGACGGGAAGAGCAGGAGAGGAGGATCGAGGAGTTGCGGCAGGAGCATGAGCGACGGATGCAGGAGATGTTTCAGGCTCTCGCTGCACGCTTTGGCGCCGATGCCCCGCCACCTCCGCCTTCATCTTCCTGATTATTTTTTTAATATATGACTTTTATATGTATTTGTGTGTGGATGAATATTGTTTGTTTGTGGATGTGGAATGGATTATTTGTGTATGGATGATGTAGTTTCTGTTTATTCGTATGTATGTGGATGTGAATAGGAGAAAAATGTATAGGTTTCTTTACAGGTGTATATCAGGAATTTTCCTGAATTTTGAAAACAAATGGAACCGGGACAGGAAATACTATTACCGACAAAATTGTTCATAGGTAAAAAATGGAAAAGTTTTTTACCGACGAAAGTTTTCATCGGTAATAAAATTGGGAAACTTTTACCGACGAAATTTTTCGTCGGTAATAAACCTGGAAAGATTTTACCGACGAAATATTTCGTTGATAAAAGGTTTCCAAGTTTATTATCGACGAAATATTTCATCGATAAAAGGTTTCCAAGTTTATTATCGACGAAAACTTTCGTCGGCAAAACCTTTACCGACGGATAATTTCGTCGGTAAAAGTTTTTTCATCGACGTATCACTTTTTTTTCCGACAAAAATTCATATATTTTCCTGACGAATTTTTTTGTCGGTAATGGTTTTATTATTACCTACGAAAATTTGTTTCGTCGGTAAAAACCTTTACCGACGGCCTTTCTGCGACGATGTTAGCCGCGAAAAATTTCGTCGGGAAAAAGATTTCCCGACGAAATTTTACTGATTACCGACGAAATAATTCGTCGGTAAAAATGGAATTTCTTGTAGTGACGTGGTCTATTGTGATAGCAGAGTGCGATACACTTGAGCAAGAATCCAAGTCAGCATTCCAAGTCGAAGCATATAGAGATTTGGTATCACTGGATCAGGGATACTTTAGAACAGAAGGTGTTACAACTTGAGAAGGTCCACACGGACGATACCGGGTCAGACATGATGACCAAGGCTCTGCTCAAGGGAAAATTTGAGGCTTGTAGAAGCCGGGCTGGCTTGAAGATGGTGAACTCCTCCTGAGTCGAAAAAGGGGGAGATTTGTTGGCGTTTTCCTCCTCATTAGACTGAGGAGAGAGAGTGTTCATACTCATGTCCGACCGGCCGATGCCCCTGGCCGACCGGCCGGTGCCCCTGGCCGACCGGCCAGAAAAAGTGGCTAGAAACCACATTTTCTCTGGACGAAAATTGTGAAGGTCGACCAGTCATCCGACCGGCCGGTGTTCCTGGCCGACCGGCAGGCCGACCGGTCGACAGACAGGTCGGGTATATGTGTTTTTAACACAGTTTCTCTCTGGACTGGCTTTTGGTGGGTCCGACCGGCCGGCGGTTTTGGCCGACCGGTAGGAGGTGTGTGCGGATTGGTACTGCAGTTTCCAAATCGGGCTAGGACTCTTGCAAAACTACATATATGGAGTTCTAATTCGGGATTTGGGGTTTCCACAAGGTGTTCTACACGTCCTAGGTGAGAGAGAGAAAAAAAGAGAAAGAGAGGAAGAGAAAGAGGGAGAGGAAGCTTGTTGGTAGAGGAGGGATTGCTCGAGAAGGTGATTCCCGGTGCAACGACGTCTCGGCTCTTCAACGTCCTCGTGCTCGGGTGAGATCTCTCAGTTTTCTTGTCCTTTCATTGTTATCCATCCCTGTGTGGGTGCAGAAGGTTTGATCCAAGCGGTGTGTGCTTGTGATCGGTTGTAACAGTTCTCTGGTATAGTGGATTGTTGATCTGGACTAGGTCCTGTGGTTTTTACCTCTTTCGAGGGTTTTCCACGTAAAAACTCCTTGTGTCGTGTGGTTGTTTGTTTACTCTTGATTATTGCTTTATCCTAGTCCATAATTCTAGTGCACTGGGGGCGAGATCCTCAGGCTTGTGTGAAACGCACCCAACAAATCTAGACCAGTCTCTGCGCAAAAAGAAGGGAGGGCCTGCCTCACAAGACCGAACCTCTGCAAGCCGCTCCGAACTACCTTCTGATATAACCCAGACCCACTTTGTCAAGGAACAGGAGCCCTCAAATTGCCGGCGGCAGGCCCGCAGCTGAAATAATCCTACGACGCCCCTGGGAGCCGCTACTCCAGCGAGCAAGTCCATCGGCCATCGAGTTCGCTTCCCTCGAAGTATAAGATATCTGAATCTCCAAAATTGACATGAGAGCTCTAATTTTTGCGTTCCAGTACCACATCGACCATCCGAGTGGAAGGCTTGGATAACGCTCTGGCCACCAAGGCCGAGTCTATGAGCAGCACCACCTTGAGGTCGCCCCTCTCCATGCAAATCGCCAAGCCCTCCGCCACGGCTCTGATTTCTGCCCAATTGTTGGACCCTCTACCGAATCCCAGAGAGAAGGCAAACAGAAAGTCTCCTCCATAATTACGACAAATCCCACCTCCTCAAGAAGGACCGAGGTTGCCTAAAGCCGACCCATCCACATTGAGAGTGGCCCAACCAGCATTAGGCCTCTGTCAGCAGACAACAGATTTGTTCGGGAAATCCATAGTGGCACTTGACTTTGGCAGCTTATTCCCTAGAGAGATTCGCACAGCATCTGCATTCGACTAGCCCGATAGACGTTTGATAGCCCACTTTAACCAGTGATGGATACTGAAAAGAATGGACGTTGAATTCATAGCTTGCTAAAGTGATGGATACTGAAAAGAATGGACATTGAATTCATAGCTTGCTAAGTGATGGATACTGAAAAGAATGGACGTTGAATTCATAGCTTGCTAAAGTGATGTATACTGAAAAGAATGGGCGTTGAATTCTTCGATCCTAGCAGCGTTCCTGGCCTTCTAAAGCTCCCAAAAAATGAAGCATGGGGCGAAACCGATGAGAGTTTTCCATATGTTACCTTAACTAGGATTCCCCATATGCTACTTTAACTAGGATTCACACTTTGTTGTACAATTGTGTGCGAGGAACATGAAGTTGTTTCCTTAAACACTCATACATGTTTTGCGTATGAGACTTCATCTCCTCAATACATATAAGTAATTTAAACTAATAATCCAACTTACATGTTCTAGTTTAGCTGTATCATGAAAAAAAAAATATACACTTTTCTAGTGATCTAATTATTAGATTGTTGGACATTTACTAGATGTTTAAAATGAAAAATATCCAATGGACTTCTTCCAAAAAACAAGTATCCATGAATCAGTGCCTGAACTCCTATGTTTGATTTGTGTTTAGCCATTTTTTTTACAACAACTTAGTATTAGGGAGACCTTATATAGTAAGGATTCATTCATTCATTTATTCATAAGCCTCAATAATGTATGTGGAACATTAAAAAAATGATATGAAGATGGGTTAAGAAGAACTTGAAATTGGAGACAACAGCCACTAATCAAGGGAGAGTTGTATATCATGGATAGTAATACCCTTTTAGCAAAGCGAGCCACTTAGCGGGATATAGAATAAACCTGTGGTTTTTTTTTTTTTTTTTTTTGGTCATCCTCTATGAGGGGACCGATAAGTACAACAACGAGTCCATGGGAATATGCTCATGTTGTTGAACCTATTGGACCCTTACATTGGCAATATAGGTTCAAACCTCTAGACCTAGAGGCTAATTATACATTTTTATTTTAAGAAAACAGGTGAGAGGTCCACTTGGGGGAATATATTTAGATAAAAAAAATTTATAGCACTGAGATTCAGGTGAGTGCCACAAAAAGATCAGCCACCACGCTTATCCTGTATTCAAGCAAAGAGAAGCCCATAAAGAGAACAAAACAAAAGGATCAGGCCCTGCGAATCTCCCTAATCCCTGCATTGTCAAGGGTAATCAGACCATGAACTAAGTGAGGAATATCTGATCTCCTGATGAACCGCTGGTTGGGAGCTCCACTGCTGTCAAGCCTGGCCAACGCATCGGCAACCATGTTTCACTCTCTCACACTTGCTATATCTTAAGATGCGTAGACTCACGAAGGCGGAGAAACGAGCCTAAAATGTACCAAATGGAAGGGGGGAGGTGCTTAAGAGGTTTATTAGCCACCTCCACAATCATAAGAGAATCCATCTCTACTATGATGTTTTGTAGCCTTAGGCATTTACAAATCTCAAGACCATCTATGAGGGCTCTAGCAGCCACTACTGTATTCATGGTCTGGCCATAGGAGTTATGAAAGGCAATGATCCCTCTCCCCCTATGGTCTTTGCAAATACCTCCACCCCCTCCTTCCCCGGGTTGCGTCTGAAAGATTAGTCAACGTTGAGCTCAAGCCAATGGGCCTCTGGTTTTGCCCATTTGATGATGCTCTAGGGGCTCGAGTTGAGTGGTTCCGATCCAGACAGGCCTAGAGACTGGAAGGTTGCCCTTTCAGAAAAGGGGCCTAGAGAGGCTAATTATACATGAACGAGATTGACTTGTGAATGCACTAACTTCGACTAGTTCGTAGACCTAAGGAAGTGTGACGAGTTTTCAGGTCTTGATCGATGACGTGCTTTGGCACACTTTATAAATTAGTCATCTTATAGTTAACAAAAGTAGGTGTAGTAGGGCATATACAGTAAGATTGATTTTCTTACATAATTCAATAGTGGATCTACTTAGCTACCTGGGACATTACTAATAATAGGTTGATCTTATGGTTTGGACTATTTATCAAGTGTTTTAAAGACCGGCTAGTGCATTTAAAGTTCTCAATTATTTATCTTTAAAGTTTTTTATTGGTTAATAAAAGTTTGTTAACCATTAGCTAATTTTAATATTAATCATTGATTTATTTTTAATTAAGCTTGATGAATACCTAATTTGGCCGACATGTGATATCAGATAAAGATGGTGATCAGGGTGAGTGGAGATATTTGGTTCATTAAGACGTATGGTTAGGACAAGATCATAGACTTTCGATGCAATAAGGTATACTGAAGTTTGTTCGCGATGGAGGACCGTAATGTTGAGTGTGGAGACAGAACTCTACTGAGCTTGGTCGGGCGCCCGGACGGTCTGTGGACCGGGCGCCCGAAATTCAGGCCGTTTGCTGTTCAGTCCACTGGACTGTTTTGTGAGCAGCCGGGTGCCCGACGGTCAAAGTGACCAGGGCGCCCGAAATTCATGTATCCTGTATTTTAACACTAGACGTTCTTTGCATTGGCCGGGCGCCCGACGGTCAAAGTGACCGGGCGCCAGACCGGCCGCGGGCTTAAGACGCTGGTTTCCTATTTATTGTTCTAATTGCGGGGTTTACTATATAAAGGGGTGTAAACCGGGATTAGATATAGGGATTAGGGCTTCTATACGTCCAAGGTGAGAAAAAGGAGAGAAGATTAGCAAAAGGGCCATCTCTGTGCATGGGAGCATAGGAGAAGGTAAGTACATTGCTTGTAACTTCATTTTTTCTTCATAGTGAAGTTTGCACCCGTGGTTTTTTACCCTTGTTGGGGTTTTTCCAAGTAAATCTCTGTCTTGTGGATTGTTGGTTTGTGTGATTCTTTTCTAGTTATTATTTTCTTCCTGTTTATCGTTTGTGGGTGAGACCGGAGATTGGATCTCGGTTCACCGGCCTTGTTGGCGTGCTGCGCAACAACTGGTATCAGAGCTATTGGTTTAGTTCAACTGGGAGCGATGACGGAAGATGAGAAAACTAGAATTGAGAAGTTTGATGGTTCAAACTTTGCCTTCTAGAAGATGCAGATGGAGGATTAGCTGTATCAGAAGGACCTCTACATTCCTCTAGGAGGAAAAGAGAAGAAAGCAGAGAAGATGACAGATGATGAATGGGCTTTGGTAGATCGGAAGGCTTTAGGAACGATCCGACTCTCTTTGTCTAAGAGCGTCACCTTCAACATATCCAAAGTAAAGACCACAAAAGAATTGATGCAGGCTTTGGCTACGATGTATGAGAAACCCTCGGCGTCAAATAAGGTTCATCTTATGAAACGGCTATTCAACATGAAGATGACAGATGGTGGGGGCGTGGCTGAACATCTAAACTAGTTTAATATAGTCACGAGCCAATTGGAATCCGTTGGCATCACTTTTGATGACGAGGTCAGGGCCCTATTGATCTTGTCAAGTTTGCCAGACAGTTGGGATGGTTTGGTAATTGCCGTGAGCAATTCTTCAGGATCTACAAAGTTGAAATTCGATGATATAGCCGGTCTAATTCTAAGCGAAGAATCTAGAAGGAAGGCATCAGGAACTTCAGGGGATTTAGGAAATGCTCTAAACGTTGTAGGAAGAGGAAGATCTTCAAACAAAGGTGGCAATAAACATGATCGTTCTAAGTCGAGGAATAAGCCCAAGGGACCGAAAGACAAGGACGGATGTTGGCATTGCGGGAAGAAGGGGCACATGAAGCGTGATTGCAGGAAGCTTAAGAAACAAGAAGGAAGCTCTCAGGGTGGGAAGGATTCAGTAAATCTATCTGAAGAGAGTGACACAGAGGCGTTGATCTTGTCTCTTGATGCGCGTAATGAGTCTTGGGTTATAGACTCGGGTGCTTCGTTTCATGCCACTTCATCAAAAGAAGTTCTTCGTGATTATGTGTCAGGTAACTTTGGAAGAGTCTACCTGGGTGATGATGAGCCATGCAGTATTGTTGGCAAAGGAGATGTTCATTTAAGTCAGAAAGACGGAACAGTCTTGAAGCTGAAGGATGTCAGACATGTACCGAGTTTGAGACGGAATTTGATCTTAGTGGGGCAGTTGGCCGATACCGAATATGTGACGACATTCACGAGCGATGCATGGAAGGTCACAAAAGGTGCCTTGGTTATATCTCGAGGCAAGAAGGAAGGTACTTTGTATGTGACTTCCGGATCGTATAGTTCACTCGCAGTTACATCAACTGGAATGAACGGGCAGTTATGGCATCAGAGGTTAGGACATATGAGTGAGAAGGGGATGAAAGTGCTATTGTCAAAGGGGAAGCTACCAGGGTTGAAGGCAATCGATCTGAAATTCTGCGAGGACTGTGTGTATGGCAAGCAGAAGAAAGTTAGCTTCAAGAAGACAGGACGCGCTCCAAAGATGCATCTATTGGAGCTTGTACACACTGATGTGTGGGGATCGGCACAGGTATCATCTCTTGGTGGCTCACGTTATTTTGTTTCCTTTATTGATGATGCTAGTAGAAAACTGTGGGTCTACTTCTTAAAACATAAATCAGATGTATTCGATGTATTTAAGAAGTCGAAAGTTATGGTAGAAAATGAGACCGGTAAAACTGTGAAGTGTCTCAGATCGGATAATGGGGGAGAATATTGTGATAAGAGGTTTGAGGAGTATTGTGCATGTCACGCCCCGAAATTCAGAACTCGAGTACAATAACCCAAAGCCCGAGTTCCAGGGTGTGAATTGAAAATTCGAGCATAGATTCCTTGAAATTCCATTCCACACATCGTATAACTAAAATAAATTCCAAGTATAACGCTTCTTTTCCACTAATATCTTATTACATTGAATTTTACAAGATAAAATAAATTAAATACAATTGGCGTTTGAGTAACACGTGCCCATCTGAATACTCTGTTCTGTCTACGTCTTTTGCTCCTTGAAAACCTGCAAGAACTGTAGTGATTTTGGTGAGCTAAAAGCCTAGTGAGGTCATTTCCATCACAGGTAATATTCCAGTTAATAAAAGATAGGACGTGAATCATCAACGGATATAATTGTATGAAATATACGAGGATAAGGTTATGTTTGATATACTTTATGATTTATTATGAATGGAACATGATTATTATGATGTCATGTATGTCATGATATGTGTGAGAGCAATAAACGTCTAGGAACTCGCTGCCACTGAACATGAGGAACCTGTCGCAAATCAACCATGCTCACCTAACCGGTACAGCGAGGCGGCAAATCAACCATGCACGCCAGTGGGCAAATCAACCATGCACCACTGATCCAACCGAGCAAATCAACCATGCTCAATAAGTGAAACGACCAGAACTCGCTGCCACTGAACATTAGGAACCTGTCGCAAATCAACCATGCTCACCTAACCGGTACAGCGAGGCGGCAAATCAACCATGCACGCCAGGAGTCAAATCAACCATGCTCCCTGTTCTGTCGTAGTGTATAATGAATGCGTATGTCATGAGTTATGAGGGCACCTTCCAAGCATGCAATGCATTCAATGATTCAATCACAAGCACACCATGCATGGGTCATCTTCATTCATATAATTCTTTATCTAGTTTTAGTTATCGTGGATCGAGGGATTTTGAGAAGGTCATCGTGTAAAGTTTAGTTCGTTGACAATTGGCTAAGGTTTTTCCAAGAGTTATGTATTGCGTATTATTTAAATTTACGTTGATATCGATCATTACATTTAAGAATAATACCATGTGAAATCTTAAGAATACTACATGTATTTAGAGTTGAATGTTGATGGCATCCTATGTAAGAAATACTAAATCAAATTATGTAGAATTCTGACACGTGCATTAAAAGGAAAAGTTGAGACAATTAACTCAATAAGTATAATTAGTAGGTGAACCTTTGAGGACATAAAAATCGGAGATGAGTGAATCCCTAATCTAGGATCCTATGATAAGAAAGAATGTATAAAAGTATACCTAGATTCCTAGCTAGAGAAGGAGTCTTTATAACTTGAACGTAAACAAAGAAGAACACATAGAACATTAACATAGAAAATTACGTGGAATAAATCACTCACTGTTTGATGATTCCTAAGCTCCAAACAAGTCCCAACTTGAATTTGAGTTGACTCAGCGAATCGACTCGGCATAGAGAGGAAATCTCTTCTTCTTTCTTTTTTTCTTCCTTCTTTCTTTCTCCTTCCTTCTTCCTTCTTTCTTCTTTCTTTCCTTCTCTCCTTTCTTTCTTCCTCTCTTTTTCTTCTCCTCTCTTCTTTTCTTTTTCTTTCTTCTTTCTCTTTTTCTTCTCTTCTTTTCTTTTTCTTTCTTCTTTCTTCTTCCTTTATCTTTCTTCTTCTTCTTCTTCTTGTTTTCTTTTTCTTTCTTCTTTCTTCTTTCTTTCTCTTTCTTCTTCTTCTTCTTCTTCTTTTCTTTTCCTCTCCCTTGCTATGACTGGGACGCTGTACCCACAGCTACAGCAGCCCCCACTCACAGCACACGCACCTCCCTCTCTCTCTCTCTCTCTCTCTCTCTCTCGTTTCTCTCTCTCTATCTCTCTCTACGTTTCTCTTCCATTAAAACTACACTAGGGGGGTTTTATACAATACCCTATCCGAGTTTGAACTGTCCAAGACGGACTTGGATAGCTGGCGCTTGCGGCAAAACAACCGAACCGGTGATCAAGGAGTTTGAGTTGAAGAAGGATCCCGTGTTCGTTTCTTGCAGAAAAAGCTACATGTGTACCGTTGGAGACCTAGGTGGGGTCCACACGACTCTAACGAACCAGCCCCCAGGAGACCATGCACAATAACGATCAGGATCAATGCTATTCTTATCTGGAACAGCGCTTTAGAGTGGACCATGCATACATCTATCGTCTATAAGATTTGGATGGACGGGATTCCGATGGGTCGTGCACCAGATGAACGTATTGGATTTGAGATGTGGGGTCCATGGATGGATGGCGTTGAGCGCCCAGGTCGGCAGCGAGCGCTGCTGTCGCAGCGACGAAGAAAAAGGAGGATGTTCTCACCCTCCGCCCGGTCCGCACCTGCGTGCAACACGGTCCACCCGTTGGGAAGCTAGGTGGGGCCCACACGATCCTACACACAAGGTTTGAGAGGCCCATGCACGTCAGGGAGGCAGATCTTGCGTTTCTTTTATTGGAACGGTGAATCGAAGTGGGCCATACAATCGACCGTAGGTGTCGAGGCTACCAACCACTTAGACCTGGGTGGGGCGCGCTCCAGATGCACGGACTGGATCTACTGATGAGGTCCATTGAGATGGACGGTGAGGACTGTAATGGAGGCAGCGGCAGCGCTGCCGCTGAAGAACTTGAGAAGAAGACGGACTTCGTCCGTGCTTTGCAACGCACGCGGTCAACGTGTGTTAACCGGGCGCGAACCGTGCACACAATGCACTTGGGTCCCACCATGATGTATATGCTAAATCCAGTCCATTCATTAGATAGGCCACGTAATTTTAGGCTATGACACCAAAATTGAGGTAGTTTCGAAGTTAGATGGCCCACTTATGGCCCGATTTCTGATTAGGGTACTTGTAGGATGATCGGATGGTTGAAATTTGACATATATGGTTGGATCGTGCCCTAGAACTAGTATATAAGGTTTTGCGTGAAAATGATTTCCAGAAATCATAAAACTTGCAATTGGTCCTATAACTTAAGTTGACTAATGGTACTTTCCTAGTACTTGTAGATTTATAAGTTTTGCGAAGTCTGCCACTTCCATACTATCCTAGGGTTCCTGTTGAGCAATTTTAATGAAGGAGCCATACCACAATTTATTACGGTTTAATTAATATTAATTTATTTAATTTCTTAAATAGTTAACCAATTTATAATTTAAATTATTCTAAATTCTTAGGGTGTTACAACCACACCCGATCAGGCTCATAGGGCTAAGAAGTCACTGGTCTAAGGGTATACCTTGTAATGGACACAATGTACGGTTCTTATTTATGGACAAACATGTGTACAGGGAAATGTACGGCGGTTTACATTGACCGTGTAATTCGGAATCGAAGTGGACGGTTAGATCTTCTAGTTTAGTAACGACAAACTATTCTAACGGTCGGTCTGTCGACTTAACTAAGTGCACTAAGTTTTTCAGAGGCCTGACAAGTTGTCTGGACATGTATAAAATGTATACATGTGTATGCGTGTGAACAATACAGCTTAGAATATAATTTCTCACATGTGAACACGCACTCGTGTACCTACTCGTGCCCCCAAATTTTTGGGGTATTACAGTGCAGCAAATGGAATCAAACATCAGAAAACGATTCCAGGGACACCGCAGCAGAACGGTGTGGCTGAGAGCATTAACAGGACCATCCTTGAGCGCGCTAGGAGCATGAGGCTACATGCATGGGTTGCCCAAGACCTTTTGGGCAGATGCTGTGAATACTACCGTATATCTCATCAATAGAAGTCCCTCAGCACCATTGGATGGTGGGCTACCAGAAGAAATATGGACTGGAAAAGAAGTGAACCTTGCACATCTCAGAGTGTTTGGTTGCACCTCTTATGTTCACATTGATGCAGAGCACAGAAACAAGCTGGATGCTAAGTCCAGGAGGTGCACGTTTATAGGCTACGGGCAGAATAATTTTGGCTACCGGTTTTGGGATGCAGAGAACCGAAAAAGTATCAGAAGCAAGGACGTTGTCTTCAATGAAAAAGTGATGCATAAGGACAGTGTGCAGCAAAAGCAGAACAAGGTCGATGAGAAGGAATTCGTAGAGTTGGAAGAGTTACCGGACACAGGTGTTACAGTGCTACGGGATGAGCATGCATAGGAGCATGATGAGGCAGAGCCGCAGACACTGGTTGTGAGGAGGTCTACTCGAGAGAGGAGACCTAAGGTCCGATACTCACCCTCCTTACATTATCTACTGCTGACAGATAATGGTGAGCCAGAGTGTTTTGAAGAGGCGTTACGGTCAGATATGCGGGTTAAGTGGGAGCAAGCCATGGAAGATGAGATGGACTCTCTTGAGTCTAATCGTACGTGGGAGCTAGTCACTCTACCTAAGGGCAAGAAAGCTCTTCATAACAAGTGGGTTTACAGACTGAAGGAGGAGCACGATGGTTCGAAACGGTACAAAGCTAGACTGGTTGTGAAAGGGTTCCAACAAAAGGCAGGTATGGATTTCACAGAGATATTTTCACCGGTGGTGAAGATGTCTACGATTCGCATGGTCTTGAGTATAGTGGCTACAAAGGACTTACATCTAAAGCAGTTAGATGTTAAGACAGCCTTTCTTCATGGAGACCTTGAAGAAGAGATATATATGCATCAGCCGCCAGGATACATGGCACCAGGAAAGGAGAATAAGGTGTGTAGACTGAAGAATAGTCTATATGGTCTGAAGCAGGTCCCGAGGCAGTGGTACAAGAAGTTTGACAGTTTCATGTCGGGAAACGGGTACAGGAGATGTCATGCAGACCACTGTTGCTACTTGAAAAAGTTTGATACGTCGTATATCATTCTTCTTTTGTATGTTGATGACATGCTTGTGGCCGGATCAAGCATGAAGGACATCTCAGATCTCAAAAGACAACTGTCTAGAGAGTTTGCCATGAAGGATTTAGGAGCTGCAAAACAAATCCTAGGCATGAGGATAAAGCATGACAGGAAAAACAAGAAGCTGGTTTTGTCACGGGCAGAGTACATAGCCAAGGTACTTGATCGATTCAGCATGGGAGGTGTTAAGCCGATTAGTACTCCATTAGCCAACCACTTTAAGCTTTCTAAGGAGCAAGGAGCTAAGACGCAGGAGGAACGAGACTACATGGCTAAAGTCCCTTATGCATCAGCCATAGGGAGCCTCATGTATGATATGGTTAGCACGAGGCCAGACATTGCTCAAGCAGTGGGAGTTGTTAGCAGGTACATGAACAACCCCGGGAAGGAACATTGGGAAGCTGTGAAGTGGATCCTCAGATACCTGGTAGGTACTGTGGATGTAAGGCTGTGTTATGGAGGATCGGAAATTAAGCTACAAGGCTACGTCGATTCAGATTTGGCAGGAGATATCGACAGCAGAAGGAGCACAACAGGGTATGTCTTTACCCTGGGTAGTGCTGCAGTCAGTTGGATCTCTCAGTTACAGAAGATAGTATCCATCAGTACAGCGGAAGCAGAATATGTTGCAGCTACAGAAGCGTGCAAGGAGATGGTGTGGATGCAAAGTTTTATGAAAGAGTTGGGAAAGAAGCAAGCAGATTGCAAGCTGTACAGTGACAGTCAAAGTGTAATACACTTGGCTAAGAATTCAACCTTTCATTCAAGGACCAAACATATTGACATCAGATATCACTTCATACGTTCGTTACTAGAAGATGGATCGATTGCTTTGGAGAAGATTCATACAAGTGAGAATCCTGCAGATATGTTAACCAAGGCGGTCACACGGGAGAAGCTGAAACTTTGTTCAGCTTTGGTTGGTCTTCAGGCTTGAAGACTGGGAGGTGGTGCACTCCGGATGTAGAAGACGAAGAATCAGGTGGTGATTGTCTCCAAGTGGGAGATTGTTGAGTGTGGAGACAGAACTCCACTGAGCTTGGTCGGGCGCCAGGACGGTCTGTGGACTGGGCGCCCGAAATTCAGTCCGTTTGCTGTTCAGTCCACTGGACTGTTTTGTGAGCAGCCGGGCGCCCGATGGTCAAAGTGATCGGGTGCCCGAAATTCATGTCTCCTGTATTTTAACGCTGGACGTTCTTTGCATTGGTCGGGCGCCCGACGGTCAAAGTGACCGGGCGCCCAACCGGCCGCGGGCTTAAGACGTGGATTTCCTATTTAGTGTTCTAATTGCGGAGTTTACTATATAAAGGGGTGTAAACCGGGATTAGATATAGGGATTAGGGCTTCTATACGTCCAAGGTGAGAAAAAGGAGAGAAGATTAGCAAAAGGGCCATCTCTGTGCATGGGAGCATAGGAGAAGGTAAGTACATTGCTTGTAACTTCGTTTTTTCTTCATAGTGAAGTTTGCACCCGTGGTTTTTTACCCTTGTTGGGGTTTTTTGTAACGACCCGAGATTTTCGACTCCCGTGTATAACATGACGGTCGAATTCCCAAGTAAATCATGGACTAATTGATTTGTTAAATAATAAAATATAGCATTCAATCACAATGACGGAAATAATTGTCATCTTATTCTATCAAACTTACTACGTCATCATCAATGTTTAAATAAGGGAACCAACCAATATCCATACTAAGTAATTAAAATACAAAACCATGTCTTCTCTTGAAAACTTATTACAATTCCATAAATTTATCAACTACTCAAAAGAAATATTTAATAAATGAAAACATTAACTAAGTTTCTCTAACATCGTCATCCGCCATGTGATTGTACGAACATCGAACTCTTTTCCTTAAAAATCGGGTTCAATACCTGGATCTTCACCTGCATCACCTAAATTGTGTTTGGGATAGCGTTAAACGCTATCATAGTGGGGAATATTTCCTCCAAGACAATCAAGAATAATAATTACGGTACAGAGTAAACGCAAGCAGTATATTATCATTGAATCAAATCAAAACAACCAACTAAAAATCTTTGTTAATGCGATGCATGGAATGCATGCTCTGGCTAAGGCACCCTGGCTAGAATCACAATACATGAAGTGGGAGACTCCCTGTTATGACTTCATGCTAGCCACTAGTCACCAGAGGTTCCTGGGACGCACAAGCCCATAGTTTTGCCCGACCACGTGAGAAATGGGACGCTCATAGCCCAAATCTACACGTGACAGTGTACGGGAGAAGTAGGACGCTCTAGCCTATTCCCAATTCCGTACACCCACATGGAGCCAAGTGAATGCATGACTTTAGTTTCACCTTTATTTAAGTGTTTTCGCATACAACCGATTTAAATAAAACTCAATGGTCACTATGGGTAGTCGCAAGCAACCCAGCATAGGCCGACAGCACGGGATTAGTGTCCATAGCACCAACCCCGGCTCATGAGAATTTGTATACCATTAATGTTTACTCATTGTCCCGTTTTATGATTTCATCATGTCCCAAAAAGCCAATATTGTACATTATGACCAAATTCATTAAAATACTCATGTAATGTAAATGGATCCAATCAAGCATCATACACATGTAAGGATCCATTGACAAATAAGCAATTCATTCTCTCTGTTGAGTCAAGAGATATTCTTCCATCATGGACACCTCTCATGGGTTCCATCTCTCTACATCGAATAATTTTACCAACTTAGGGACAAAGAGTATACAATAATGGGATGTCCATATGGTGATCTTATACACATATATCATATCATAATATGAAAACCAATGTTACTTGTAATACATGGACTAAGAAAATAAGGGCATAGATTTCACAAAGGTATATAACACAAATACACATGCTTCTTAGTCAAAAATCTAAACAATGAATCACATCATTATATAATGATATTCATTACAAATCCTACATTAAACTTCATGTTATATGGATCAGCAATTCAAAACAAAACAACTTCACATGCCACAAAAGAAACTTATGATAATCATAATATTATTAATGAAAGGCTTGAAGGAAAATCATCACCTTAGGATGAACTTAGAAGAAGAGAATTGTAGAAGATCCTAACCGCTGGAAAAATATGAGAAAGAACTCTCTTCTTCTTCTTCTCTCTCTCTCTCTCTCTCTCTCTCTCTCTCTCTCTAGGGCATGGAGGATAGGGTTAGGAGAAGGATTTGGATGTGCGTAGTAGAAATATGGAGAGGGATGTGCACGCGAGGTCTTGTGTAACAACTTCTTGAGGTGGGTTTCTCAAATCTCAATATTCGGATGATCTATGATCAATTCCAATCTATTCATCTTATCAAGCTCGAAGAGTAGAGTCAGAATACGTAAATTTCTTGATGATCCACAATCTAGATTGGCCGATCCTTGAAAATGGCCTGACGGGTGCTAAAATGGGCTAAATCTCAATTAACGGTCTACGCTTGATGATCAGGGCCCAAATTTTGGAAAAATATGTAGTCATGATAGGCATACAATTGTACAAAATTTAGTAGTTGATTGATGATGAGAAATGCCTAGATCTGAAATTTCAATTTTTGGCGGAAAAGGAAGGTGCTGGCTTTGTGGTTCAACGGTGTAGGATTATAGATCGGGGTCCAAATTTTGTGTAAACTCGTAGTCATATGAGTATAATAAGTGGTCCAAATTTGAGAAGTGATTGATGGTGAGAAGTGGGTAAATTGAAAGGTTCAGATTTGAGAAGAGTTGGTAACTCGTTAATTTCTAGAACGTGATAACTTCGCGCGTAAGAAAGATGCTTATCAAGGTGGGTCACTCAAATCACACTATTGGTCCATGATAAAGACGATCCAAGTCACTCATATGAAGAGAAATATTCGACTACGACTAAGCATCTAGTTTCCTCACTCGATGGACATGAAAATCAAGGGTTAAGGGCTGATTTGACAATCAGACCACTTCTACTATGATTTAAGGGCTGAAATTTGATGTGTATGGTTAATATTTGCCCAAAAGCTTAAATCCAGAGTTTTGCGTGAAAGTGATCGTCAGAAACTATAATACTTAAAAATGGCATCTTAATTTAGGTTTAACTAATGGCATTTTCGTAATTATCTAAAAAGTGCGTGATTTTTGAAATCTGATCTTTCTACGATGTTTATGGGATCATTTTAAGCAACTTTTGTAAAGGGTCCCCTATCGGATCTCCTACGGATGTCCCGCTATTCGCAAATCAACAGTAAATGTACGATAATTAATAAAAAATAAATTAAAAATGAATTTTCAAAAAGTTTCAAATAAATCTCGAAAATCTGGGGCGTTACATTTTTCCACGTAAATCTCTGTCTTGTGGATTGTTGGTTTGTGTGATTCTTTTCTAGTTATTATTTTCTTCCTGTTTATCGTTTGTGGGTGAGACCGGAGATTGGATCTCGGTTCACCGGCCTTGTTGGCGTGCTGCGCAACACGTAATGGGTGTCTCCCTTGCAACTCTCACTCATTTTTATATATAGATACTATCTCAGAAGGTGATGAGTACTGATGATGGAAGAGAGAGCCATGGAGGTAGACCCCTTAGGCTTGAGAGAGAGAGAGAGAGAGAGAGAGTCCAATTTCCCTCCCTCCCTCCTGTTATATTCGTGGAACGTGTGGAGTGTGCAGTTGGATGACTCTCGCGCTTCAGCACAGCTCTATAGCTCTCAATGTTAGCCTAATCCTACTCCGTAAGTAATGTGTGTTACTATTCCTACTTCATTTAGGATAGATCCAAAGAGACCTTTTGGCTCGAAGGATCAACATTAATATGTATTTTTCACCTATCAACTGCATTGATCAAGGTAATTTGAGTAATAGTATTTGGATGCTTAATTTCCAGAAACTTGATGATATCTAATTGGAGATTTTAAAATTAACTAAGATGATATTTAGTTTTTTAAAACTTTTATATATAACTGTGTTATGAAAAAACAACCTAATACTTGGCAACAGTGGATTACACAATTTAATTAGCTTAATTTGAGTTAATGTATGCTATGTATACCATTTTCTACGTGCTTACAAATCAAGCAACTTACAAAGCGAGAGTATCAAATAACTCCCAACGGTATAGGTTTAGGATCCAAGTTTTTTTTTTTTTTAATATTTTTTTTTATTATTATCAATCATTAACATGAGACAATATTCGGGCATGGCCGCACAAAAAAGGCCTGAGGTCCTGCCTATCATATGAGCCCATTTATAAAGATCCTTCGAGATGAAAGAGCAAAAGAAAACAGCCCAACCCGACTCCTCTTAAAAACAGTTCAGCCATCACCCTTCTTACCTTTCCTTATCCTAATCATCTCCTCACCTGCACTATCTAAGGCTAATAAGCCCCTAACAGGCTTATCCTCGAAGCTTTCCATTAGTGCACACTGATAGATCTTATGCCTCGAAATCAGGCCTTTACACTCCTCCTTTTCACTCCTCTCGTTGGCCCCAATATACATCAGAGGGAGAGTTAGTTAAGCGACGGACCTGATTTTCAGACAATAACTAAACAATGTGGTTGAAATAATGGAAAGCCAGATCTCACGCACTTGTACCATATCGGCAAGCATTGATGCATGTGGATGGTGAGGCTCCCTTTGTGTATGTTGCCATTTGGGTCTCCTGATATAACATGGTTTCTTTTTATTATCATGCTAATTATATAATTTTTTTTTTTTACCTAAATCAGAGTACATACAAAGATGATGATACAAGAAACTTAAAAGAACCTTTACGTATCTGTAAGGTGCAAACAATGATGATGCAAAGAACCTTATAAAATTCATGTTTTGATATAGATATGAATTTAAATCTAGATCTGAACTAGAATCTTGTCTTGATTCTGAAGGCTTGCAGGCTAGCATACCTATCATGCCTAATATTCATATTTAAAAAAAAAAAAAAAAAAAAAAAAAAAAAAAAAAAAAAAAAAAAAAAAAAAAAAAAAAAACTCCTGCAAAGTGAAAGTCAATGAATCCATACCTATTACCAAACAATTCATGTAATTTGATGATAGTCTCTTCCTCTTCCCTGCTATAGTTCCTCCTTATAACATCTGTTCTCAGGTAATTCGTCCACCTGAATCTGCAACTCTTCCCACACCTTAACAAGCCTGCAAGTAAGAATTAATTAAAAATAGTACTGAAAACAAGAAATTTTCTAAGCACATACTTAGATTCCCTGCCGACCACTCACAAGCACATTAGGGATCTGAGATTTGCATAGGATGGGCCACACCTTTTGGATATTTTGGTCTTAGAAATCAAGCCATTTAACATTCAAGTGGAATCCAGTGTAGGAAGCAAATGGATGGCTAGGAAGAATTGTCTAAGCTACCCTTTTCTTTTTCTAGATAAATGAACCATGGACTGCAATTTGTGTAAAATCAAGGAATGAGACTGTCGAACTTGCATAAATGAAGAGGGGAATGTCATAAGACTGGCGATCGCAATGAAAGAGTGCTCTTGGACAACGTAAGTTGAAATTTTTGTACATATTTTTTTATATGTATTCTCTTACATATTGCAAGGGAGTTGTGAATCTCTTCTTATAGACTCCGATCTACCAATGTAACGGTCAGTTCATCAACTCTTCCAAGGTGAAACAGCCATCTCCATTGGGAAATGTTAATCTGCTTCTTAATCATGATTTTAAATGGTTCAAAATGAATTTGAAAAATAAATAGCACTAATAACAATATTAATACAAAATCAAACCTACTAGAAGCTTGATTAAAATGCCAATGTGATGATTCCGAAAATCTCCACCATGAATGACTAGGGTCAGTGGGCCTCGTGGCCATTGATCCAACTTGTACCAACCCAAAATCTGATCCCTCTGTAGAAGCTACGAGCCCAAGCATTTTCAAACAAGGGAGAGAGTTGATTGGCATGGTGCATACATAGAGAATATTAGCATTCTGGGATGTTGCATGTTTACCTGCTTTTTTAGGAAGAGATCGCCAGTTCCTAGGTCCATTTCTCTCAACGTACGATATGAGTGTTTGATCTTCTTGCGGTGTCCATGTTCCCTTCTTTAATCCAACCTTCTCACAGCAAGGAGCTCTCACCATCTCCCCAACACACTACCCTTCTATTCAAAGTCCAAAAATCCTATTGCCTTCCATGAAGGAAGTACATGGCAATTTATCTTAACATGGACGGTTGAAAAGTCTACAATTGGTGGGGCCCACATAGAAGACATTCTTAACATTTTATTCTTCCCATTTGGCCTTCGTACCACAATTGGTGGGGCCCGCCAAGAGAGCTCCCTTAGATTGGGATCGGATTAGGTGTTACCCGGGCAACAGCTAATCCGCTCCCCTATTGGATTCTTAGATATTAAGATGGAAGGAAATGTACTTCGACAAAGACAAAAGCCGCACAGCATTGTATATTGTCGCTGGACCTTTGCTAAAGCCCATGCACGTGTGTGCAAGCCATGCACACGCCCAGACATATGCCATCATGGCCTAAAGGTGTAATATCCAAGCCATCCATCATGCGAACGCCATGTGAATTCTATTTTCAGAAGCTACATTGGTCAATCGGTGTACATTTGAAATAACTGAATGGTTAGAAAAATTCGGTCAATTTATTCACAACCGTACATTTGTTTAGTGGATTCTGGCCCATCTTAGTGGAGGGCATCTGCATAGTGGTAAAGTTCTGATGGATGGCTTGGATGTTGCACCCGTCTTCCACGCTGGTTTATGTGATGGCGTCTACATTGGTGTAACTTGCACCCACTTGAAAATCCATGGTACAGCTAGAAGGCATGTTTGACCAGATTATATTCTTTGAATAATCTAGAAACCACTCTGATATAGCATTGGGAAACGATTAAAGGACAGCCATCCCATTTTGACGTATGAATTAATCGAAAGGCTGTCTACTTTCCAATTCCACTGTCCACTGGACGACGACCCACGAAATCCACAGCGAGATGATATTTGCCGAATCTTCCGGTCTTGAATCCACAGAAGTGAGGCACAAGGTCAAATGATCCCGACCATTTATCCAATTGGCCGTACCTTAGATGGAACACGCGCTCAAAGTCTCAAAATTGGAAGATCCTTGACATCTAAAACTTTACAAGGTAAATGCAAGTGCAAATATTGATCATTATTTAGACGGCTGTTCCCATCTCTTATTATAAAGCTGACAGGTTGAAAGTTTTGGCGCAGAATAGGGGCGGGGAAATTTTGGAGCATAAAAACTATGGGCCCACCATGATGTATAGATCATGTCCATGGCATCTATCCTTTCACCAACTTATTTTAAAGTGCATGAGACAAAAAAATGAGGCAGATCTACAGCTTAAGTACACCACACGAGATTAAAAAGTGGAAATTAAGCTTTTATCATTAATAATTGCCTGGGGGTTACAAAAATTCTGTATTAATATGATTTTCTCATTTTTCCCTTTATCCATGTCTTTATAATTTTATGAACAGGCCAAATGACAAATAAACATTAGTGTGGGCCCTACAGAAGCATTAACTTTTAACGGTTAAGGTCTGTTGTAACCACGTTTTCATGTGTTGTAGGCCATTTTAGTTGTACATTTGCTTCATTTTTTAACGCATGTTTTAAAATGGGCTTGTGGAATTAATGAACAGGATGGATATAACATATTCATCACAGTGGTCTTCATGTTTTTATGTGTCGTACAAATAAATAAAATTCAATTAAAATTATTACAATTTTAGAGATAGTAATTTCTTATAAAAACAAACAATTGTAAAAGATAATAATGACTTATTTACTTTGCATTTACAGGTATTTAGCAAAACCAATTAAACAAGCTCATTTACTAATGGTGGGACGGTAGGAGGGAATTTCAGTGTGCATTTCTAGGTTTCCTCGACCAAATAGTGGGAGATGTAGTAGGTGCTTGGCGCAGGAAGCAGATTGAGTACTCGAGTAAACTCTGTGGGGCCACCGTGATTTATATATTTATCTACTCTATCCATCCATTTTACTAGATAATTTTATGGCTTGAGCCCATAAATGAAGCATATCTAAAGCTCAAGTGAACCACACCACAGATAGCGTGAATTGAAAGTCTAGTGTTAAAAAATTATTGGGGGCCATGGAAGTTTTGGATCAAACTTATATTTGTGTTTTCCCTTCATTCATGTTTGTGTGATCTTATGAAGAGGTTAAATGACAAATTAACATCACCGTGAGCCTTAGGAAGGCTTGAACGGTGGAAATCATTATTCCACTATTTCCTATGGTGTGGTCCACTTAAGAGTTGAATGTACTTTAATTTTAGGATGAAACCCTAAAATGAGTTGGAAAATGGATGGACCACACGCATGGATAAGCCACATAAATTCACCATGGGCCCAACACAGTTTATGATGGGATTTCCTCCTCTTGGTGTGATCGGGCGCCCGGACCAAATTGGGGCCGAGCTATCGAAATTCCATCAGAAGGGAAGATTTGTTGCTGGGTTGTTTTGACAACAGCCGGGCGCCCAGCGGTCTAGTGACCGGGCGCCCGATGCCCTGGCCAGGAGTCCGACCATGTTGGTCCGGGCGTCGGAAAATGGATTTTTTCTTCATATTTCTTGCTGGACATTTTTTTCTTGGCCGGGCGCCCGACCCGGTGCGGACTGCTTATACGCAGTTTCCTTATTGGGCTCTAATTCCTCCATTTTCGTACTTAAGGAGTTTCAAAATGAGATTAGGGTATCCCATTATGTGGTTTACATGTCCAAGGTGAGAAAGAGAGAAAGAGGAAGCTTGTAAAAGAGAGAAGTTGCTTGAAGAGGAGTTCTTCTGCGCAAACCGTCGTCTCACAGCGCTTCTACGTCTTCGGGATCGGTGAGATCGTTCTTCTTTTGCTATTCTCTTATTGTTTATCCACTCCTACGTGAGTGAGGAAGGTTTGATCTAAGTGGTGTGTCCTTGAGATCGGTTGTAACAGTTCCCTGAGATAGTGGATTGTTGATCTGGACTAGGTCCCGTGGTTTTTACCTCTTTTGAAGGTTTTCCACGTAAAAACTTATTGTGTTTGTGTGGTTGACGTTTATTCTTGATTATTGCATTATCTTAGTCCATAATTCTAGTGTATTGGGGGGGCGAGATCCGAAGGTTTGTGTGAAATGCACCCAACAGTTTACCCCGCACGATGAAAAGAATACTGAGTTGCTCACTACACAATCCGATTTCCTTGGTGCACCGTAGTCTTGAACTGTATATAATTTTTGAAAAAATCTAGGACACCTGGCAACACGGACGAGCGTGGATGCTTTTACAAAAGTAGGATAAATAACTTAATGTGTATAAAATCTATGCCATCGATCACGTACAACATCCTTTGTTGGGCCTTGATTTTATAAATGAGGATGATTCCACATTTGGATAGCCATCCTAAGAAAATTACACCTAAAATCTCTAAAGTCACATTGCATGGCCCACCTGAGTATTAGAATACTGTGATTTTTGGGTAATTCTTCCATCTTGATGAGGCACATTATCTGAATGCATTGGATGCAATATAAACATCACTGTCGGTCCTACATGGGACTAATGGTAGGCATTCCATTTCAACATTTACCCGTGGTGTGGCTTACTTGGGTTACAGAAAATTTATATTTGTTTTTTAATTCAATGGTTAAAATGAGGTAAGATACCTGATGGACGTGGTGGATCTCATGAAAGTTCCCTATCATGGCCCTAGGTTTGGCAAAGCAACGCAGATGGTTTCCCAACGACGAGTTACTCAAGAGGCGGCTCGTAATTTTTACACGTTTAAGTTACGGGCGAGAATTAGGTTGTCACCCCGGGAACAGCTTAGTGGGGTGTTACCCCTACCGTATGGCCCACATGGATGATATTTTGTATATCCACTCCGTCCATTCCGTTTCTAAAGACCATTTCCGGATAAGCTTCCTAAAATTATGCAGACCCAATATCAAGTGGACCATATCACTAGAAACAGTTTGATTGAGTGCCCCACCATTAAAAATTCCAAAGAGCCTATATTAAGGTTTTGGTAATGTTTATTTGCAATCCAAGCTCTTTATAATGTCAATAAGGTCTTGATGAAAGGAAAATATAAATATACGATTGATCCAAAACTTTTGTGGCCTACAAAAAGTTTTTAATAGTTATTCATCACTTTTTCTAGTTGAATAGTCCCCCTGAAATTTGGATCTTCTTAGGGTTTTGGATCACATCCTAAAATGATATGAAAAAACAGAAAAACGGCATAGATATATAAAAAAATACATCAAAATGGGCCCCACACGGTAAAGGTAACACCCATTAAGCTCCCGGGGTAACACTTAATTCGCGCCCTTAAGTTACGTATGCTGCATGTCGTAGGCAAGTGACGTCTACATGCAGTCAACGAAACGTGGGTTTTGGAAAAACAAATAGAAAATAATAATAATATAAAAATAAAAATAAGAAAAACTTAAAATAATAGGTGGTGGATAACAGGATAAGAGAGAGTTGATCGGGGTGCTTCGCTCCGCCTGGTATTTGTTCGTGCAGTCCATATTGTTCGGCATACACATGGCATGCATTGATGAGATCGTGAGCGCTCATCCTGTGGGTCTAACTATTGGTTGTCCAATAATAGAAAATTTCCCAATAAGACTGTCATTAATGCTACTCATTCGTAGTGTCGAATGGTACACCATTGGTTGGAATCCTCGGGTAGGATTCTAATTCATTTATGCCACGTGAACAGTAAATAATATTGACCATCCAGAGGCATTGGATGATCAGCTCCCTTGATCAAGACATGGTGTTGTAGATAAGCTAGAAGGCAGGAGGAGGAGATATGAGAAATGATCAGATACAGCAGCTGTACCATATGTTAGAATACATCCATTTTTCCGGCCATCATGTCAATTATGTAGAATAATAATCTTTGGTAGGCTGAGCACATCATGATGATCATGTCATGAAAATCAGAGCGATTGACTCGTTCATTGGGCCGCACCACTGAACTAAATCACATCATCAGCTATTCATTGATAATGATGTTGTGGCCTATTCTATGTGTGATTCAGGCTGATTTTTCATATGTGGATCAGGCTGATTTTTCGTACCACGATATCATCATGGTGCGATCCAAATATAGAATGGGCAGGATATTATACATATTTGACAAGTTGAAGGAAAAATGGATTAAAATGATCATTTCTGGATTTGATATAAAAAGCTATAACTTATTGGATTTGAGATTCCTTAGTACTCATGCCTTGGTGGTAGACTCATAAGAGTTTCAACCGGATGTCTTGGGTTTTTGAACCCATTGATGAAATTATACTGGTGTGAGTGTGCGGGGTGGGGCCCACAGAACTTGGTGATGTCACTTTCGTAGCAAGTTAGCTACTGAAGACGTCAATAGCTAATCCGTGTACTCTTCAGCCAACTCCATCGAACAATAGAGCAGATCTCCAGCTGCTTTTTATTGTCGTTGCCCAACTTCATTGTCGGCCGGCCGCACAGAAATTGTCTGCTTCCAATTACAATAAATCTTACAACTGAGTTGTTCAAAAATCAAACCCTTCTCTGAACAACATTTCAAAAGATAGGAATACAAACACACATGTGTCCTTCATCCATGCCATCCATTCATTATTAAGGATCATTTTAGGGTATGGGCCTAAAAATGAGGCAGATTCATTACTTAAGTGAACCACACTTAAGAAAACAGTGGAGATTGAACACTAACCATTTAAATGTTATTCCTATGGTGTGGTCCACTTGATCTTTGAATCTGACTCTTTTTGGGGGCAATACCTTAGAATCATCTGGCCAATTGAATGGATGGCGTGGATAAAACATTATATATCATGGTGGGACCCACAGAGTCCAGTACCTAAAAGTGGTTGCTGTCGCAGTCATACTGCATACCTTCCTTCTGAAAATCGAGTGGTAAGTAATTAATGCTAAAAAGGGTGAGTTACCCCCCCCCCCCCCCCCCCCCCCCCCCCCCCCACAAATCCAACGAATTACACGGTTTCAAACGGGCCCACCAGAATCTTTCCAATTCTATCCAATGAATGACACTCATATATTATATTACAACGTCCACTTTCATGAGTTTTATCATGTCTATGTCTCTTACACCTCTACCAAAGATATCTGGTCCACATTAAAAGTGAAATATGTATCAAAAAGCGCAGAGGCTATATATATATATATATATATATATATATATATATATATATATATATATATATATATGCTCTCCTACACACGGTGCTCACAAGTCTTAAGTATTCATCACATGTGATGTGAGCCCAAAATACTTGATGCAGCACCTCAAAAAACCCTCAAGGCCCAGATTTCAACTTAATCCAAAACTTTGGTGGCTCATCAAAGTTTTGGATTAGGTTGAAATATGGGCCCTAAAGGTTTTTTGAGGTACTGCATCATGTGGACGGCTCAGATTTTTTTCTCACATCATATGTAATGATTTCTCAAACCAGTGCTCATGAGAACTCGTGAGAGTTGTCTAATACTCATTTCATGTTATTGGCTAGATTGACTTTTGAGACAACAGCTACTATTATACCTTGGTCTTCTTCTTAAGCTTGCATTTTGTAATATATATATATATATATATATATATATATATATATATATATATATATATATATATATATATATATATATATATATATATATATATTTTGCATACCAAGGTATAACATTAGTTGTTGTCTCAAAAGTCAATCTAGTCAATAACATGGAAGAAGTATTAGACACCAGGGCCACTTGGCATGTCTGTAACGATCGAAGTAGGTTTCCCTCTTACAAATCGATAAGAGATTAAAAAAAGAAATGTATAAATGGAAAATACTTGAGCCTTATCAAGAGTTCGAAAAAGAAAAGTGTTTTTAAAACTTACATATGGAACGTTTCTTGCCTCGAATAATATCCTGGTGTAGTTTTATTTATTTATTATTTATTATTTTTTTACACACACACACACTCCACCACAATGGGATTTCACCACAATGAGTACTCGAACCTACGACCTCATGTTGAAACTCTTGTGAGTCTACCACCGAGGCATGAATAAGGTCCCAACAAAGTTGTAGTTAAACTTGTGTTTAATTCAAACAAACTTGTACCCACAAAAAATAGGATTTTTATAGAAAAGAATTGTTGTTATGATGGACTGTTTATCCTAAATATAACTTATGAAGAAGTAAATATGAAATATGTTAGTTATAGCTTATATGGTTTAGTCTCTTAATCTATGGCATTATATATTAGAATATGTGAACATGGCTTGGCTTCATTAAAAAATATAGGGTTGGATCCAGTTGGATCCGGCTCCAAGTCCGTATATCTGTAAACGGATTCGAATCCATCTCGGATCCAAAAGGTGATATCCATATCCGATCCATTTATAAATTGTTAGATCCATTTCCAATCCAAAATCCATATAACCATCGGATTCAGGTCGGATATAAGTCCAAATCCACCCCATTACAAATCTAAAAAATTATATAATATAAAATATATAATATAATATATTTAATTTAGTAGAAAAATGATGCAAATCCTACTATTTAATGTGGTATAGTCGACCTAAGAGTGGCATGTCTCAATTTTGAGACATAGCCTAAAATAATCTGGAAAACGGATGGCCGGCATGAATATAACATATACAATAAGGTGACTATCATGAGTCGGATCTTAATTGGATTCGGATCGAACTCGAATATGTTCGTGTGAATCCAAATCTAGTCCATTTAAGTAATCAGACCTATTTTAAGATCTAAATCCAGTCCGTTTAACTAATCAGACCTATTTTAAGATCCAAATCCGCATTATATGGATTTGGAGCGAATCGGATCTCGGATCTGACCCGCTCCATTGAGAGCCCTAATTACAAAGAATGAAGAGATTACTTCTCTTATTTAAATTCTTGAATGAAGAATTTAAATTCAAGAATTTAATAAATGTGAAGCATGTGTCGAATTTAAATTATAAAAAATTCTTTGAAATAATAAATAGAAAATTCAAAATTTTAGTTTTAACTCATAGAGACTTTTAAGTAATTTTAAAATTTACTTCTCCAGAACTAGTAAAAGAGATTACAATCCAGAATTGTAGCCTTTCAATCCTCAGTGTTTTCTCTCACGGGGCTTCCTTAGTTTTCGATCCACCTCAATTTCTTTAATCTCATGTCCTAAAATGAGCTGTCAAAATGGATGAACTGGGAGGATTTCTCACAAACAGAGGTGGGCAATGATCCGGCTGGGCTGGGCCGAGTTAGCCCTAATTTAGTTTGGCTTGTTTTTGTGCCACCCCGGTTTGTGGATCAGCTGCATTTAGGATTCGGCCAACCAATGCTGCTTGAGTTTGGTTTGCTCTAGAAAAATCTGGTTCGAGCAGTATCAGTTTGGTCGAAAATTTCAAACCGAGCTGGGTTGAGTTTGAGCAAGTGGTGGCTCTTTTTTTGTTTATTTGTTTAAATAGAAAAAAAATTTACATATCATTTTAGAACATGATCCCAAAATGGAATCATATCCCAAGCCCAAGTGGATCACACCACGAGAGGAAAACAGCGTGCTAAAAATCTACGAGCCAATCAAGTCGAATCAAACGAAGTTGAATCAAATCAAGCTTCAAGCTGAGCCTGAACTGCTCTAGTTTGAGTTTGGTTTGTGTTTTCAGACCAGTTTGACTCCAAGGCTTGGTTTGGTTTGAACTTCTTTTTGAACTAATTTGAGCCAAGCTTTCAAGCTGGCTTGGTTTGTGCCCAGCTCTACTTAGAAACGTTAGTTGGGAAAGCCTTTGGCAGCAGGGGCTCTACGGGCTTACTGTAATGTTTATGTTTTATCCACACTGTCCATCAAATTTTAAAGATTGTTATGGGTAAAAAATTGACTGAGCCGAATTGGTATTAAAGACCTCGGTAAACTATTGTCGAGGTCAAATGAACCAGATCATTGAATCCAGCCAACTTACCCTTAGAGGTTAGTTTGAATTTATCGATGCCTCGGATACATTGAGTCATTTCAGGAGCTAGACGAAGTAGTAACAACCGATCTTATCCCTTCTCCTATTACAGAAAGCAGAGATCACGGTCCTTAAAGATCGAATATATTAACTCGGTTTCGGGATATCCGCCGAGATACTGGCCAAGATATTAGCCACCGTTCCAGCCTAGGAGACTTCTTCCAACTACTATAAAGGAAGAGGGCACATCTTAATTGGAAGGTAGACTGGTCCTTACCATCAAATCATTTCTTTTTACTGGAAGATTTACTGACTTAAGCATCAGAGGACTAACGGTCGGCCCCCGACCACCTCTTGGCCTTTAATTTCATTTTGTAGGGACAATCGTCAAGATCCAAGCCGTTCAGTTTGATCACCACTCAATTCCGACCGACTTGCAGGTGCGATCATCTTAATTTCATTCGTTACGAGAAATCGGCAATGACAAAGACCATTTTAGGGCTTGAGCCAAAAAAAGAAGGCAGATAAAAGCCTCAAGTGGACCACACCACAAGAGGCAATGGGGATTGAAAGCCTACAGTTGAAAACTTCTTGAGGGCTATAGAAGTTTTGCATCAAGCCAATATCTCGACCATCACACAAGGTAAGACCAATCAAATCTCTCCATGTCATGGCCTCACTAAATCTGCTTCCATCCAAAGGGTTGATAACATAGGACTCACCGTGGATGGCCTAGATCTGAAAATTTCTCCGATAGAAAGAAGTCAAACTGTTCAATAGGTAAAGAAAACATAGATGAAATAAGAACAGTTCTCATTTAATCTAGATGTTAAGGGCCTGTTTGGATTGTAAGTTACTTAAGATAAGCTACTTATCGGATGAGTTACTTATCTTGGTTTTACTTATTAAGCAGGTAAGTATGTTTGGTAAACAACATACTTATCAACCAATAAGTAAATAAGTATGTTTGGTAATAACACATTGATAAGTAACCTTTCGGGAAGAAAATTTCAAATCTACGTATAATAAGCAACATATTGACATGAAAAGAAAAAGCTAAACGTTGGGGCAGTTTTACTAACAGAATGAGCTTTTCTAATCCTCATGTACATGCCATGCATGTGCTAGCATAGCACGATTGGTCCGAGATACATTCCATCCATCGGAATGGGACCACTATATGGATGCCTTGGCACAAGAATCAGGTTGATCCACTGGCCAGGTGGGCCACAGTCTGCAAAATAAATGTACGGCTCTGGAAGACTTGGCTGAAGTTTTCTAACCCATCACTTGTTTCCAATAGTCGGTCCACATGGTGAGTGGGCTAGAACAATGTTTGGGAAAGATGTAGAAGATCAGATCAACCTGATTGGTGGATTGGATCTTGCACCAATTAATGTAGGGCCCATCTTTGATGAGGGCTGTCTACTGTGTGAGCCGCACCTTTGATGGGACAGTCCATCATGTGAGGCCTCCTTTGACACGAACAGTATGAGAGAGCAGTAATTGAGTGAACCATGAGAGAGAACTTTGATATATGGCATGACCTCAGAGGGATAAGTAGAAAAGCCAAATTGGAGGGTGGTTAATTACCATTGGCGGGTGACTAACAATGTGGGTGTCCCCCCCCCCCCCCCCCCCCCCCCCCCTCCCCTCTTCTCGCAAAAAAGAAAAAAAAAAAAAAGGAGAGAAAGAGCGTGACATGAGAAAGATAAGTAAAAAAGTCAAAAGTCAAAAAACTAAAAAAAAAAAAAAAAATACTTATCAAGATTAGTAATTTTTAAGAGACGAGTTACTTTTCAATTATACTTACCAAACCAACTTAAGTGGAAAAGTAATCTAATGTCTTAAGCGCAGTAAAAAAGTAACTTATTTGGTAGTATCCAAACAGGCCCTAAGAGTAGATTAAAGAATCTGAATCCTCTACTTATAGCGAGCGGAGAACCTCTGCTCCCTCTCTCATTGTCCAGCTCAGCTGAACTGTGTCAGATCCGGATTATCTTCTTAAGAGGCACCAAGCAGGGTTTCTCTGCTTGGAGGCCAACTGAGGATCCGGATTCCATCTTATAAAAGAAATCTTCTCTATACGTACACATGGCAATCGCATGTGTATTTGAGTAGGGGCCCACTTGGGTAGGATCTAATCCTAACCCTTTATGCAGAGTAGCCTAAACAAAAGAGGTTAGAATTTAAAGAAACATAAATAAGAAAAATGCAGCTGAAAAACATCCACATCGATGGTTTGTCCAACATATAAGTCCCAAATGTAAACATGGTCAAACAATCTAGACCGTCCATTTGGGAGACTTACAATGGATGAGCAAAGATACAAGCATATCTTGGTCATCCAATTAGGGGAACGTCCAACACAAAATCAGATGGCTAGAACTGTCCACTAATGTATTTTTAGTCTCACATATGCGAAATTAAAAAACCAATCCATCTATGCATCAATAATAGAAATTAGATAGAAAAGAATTATAATCAAATGTTCATACTTGATTAGGAAGCCATTCTTAATGTTTTATACAAAGTAATTAACTTCTTAGATCTTCTGCATCTTACACGCTTTAGGTCTAAAGTTGGGACTCGCCCGAGTTGGGGTGACTCATGAGAATGAACCGTACTGAGTTTGACTGTGTCCAACTCGACTTCGGGCGAGTCAAATCAGACTTGTGAATCTTAAAAGTATGGGTGGAACTAACAATTTTAAGGGGTTAAAATATCATTTTTTTAAAATAAAAATAAACACCAAATACCAAACATAACCAAAATACTATTTTAGTTTGAAGCTACTGCAAAGTGCAGGGAAAACCACACAGCACAAGAAGATACCATCCAGTCATATCCACACATAAAAATACCAGCATAGTTCAGCCAAAGAGAGATAACACCTCAAGCTTTATGGCAAACCTCCCCATCACATACATATCCATCCTTAGATGGTTCTTCATGCCCAGCAGCGTCACCATCATGGCCATTCTCACGATGGCCCACCGCATCATCACCATCTTCCTTCTTGTTTTCCTTCAAGGTGCACTTGGGGTGGAGATCAAACTCACATTCTTTACAGAAGTATGACCAGTTCCACCCCTCCTCCTCACATCCGTCGCACATGTACTCCTGATGACGAGTTAGCACGAGCTCGTGCTCTGCATGGAGTGAGTGGGACACCTTCTCTGGCCACCCCTTTGCCATCTCCTCGATTCGGGCCTCGATTGCCTTGAGATGCTCCTCCATGAAAGGATACGCATCGGGGCCGTGGGCTGTAATAAGGCCTCTGGCTTCCTTTGTGATCGTCTTGCCAGTAGGCCCGATCGCAACGAGCGATGGGATTCGATTCAACTTGAATGTGCGGTTCAACAACTTCTTCCTGTCATCCCCCAAGGGGAGCGCCAACCATGGCATTTCCGAGAAGTAGTTGTCGAAGGATGCTTGGTCCCAATCACTCGAGATGAAGATTACTTCAAAGGCATCGTCCTTGGCCTTGATTTCATGGTAGGCCTTGATCAGCTTCGGTGTGAAAGCGCGGCAGGGTGGGCACCGTTGGGCCGAGAAGTATATGAGGATGTGTTTCCCGACAAGGTCAGCCACCGGAACCTGGGCCACAATCAAACAATGTTATGAACCAATACAAAGATCTGAGCTCTCCTTAGTTCATGCTACAAACATCTGGTAGTAGACACCAATAGCGAAGACTCAATGTCAGCGAACCTTGCCGCTCCACCTCGGTTCAAATTTGAAGGGAAGCATGAACAAGTGGGGCCCATTTCTCGTGACCCGCTAATCTCGATTCGGACGGTGATCTGATTCACCATTTTACATAGTGCAGAAGTTGGCGTCTAGCTCCACAGTACATGTCCCAATGTGACATTTCCGAGCCCAAAAATCAGGCTGCTCCGCTCATCTGGAGGGTGGTGGGCCACACACCATATGAGCAAAATGACCAAGAGTGTGTGTTTTGTGAAATGAGTGTGATCAGGGGAGCAAGGCATGTATGTTGGAGCGTCCCACCTAATGAACAGTGGCAAATGCACCATGAACTACCTACCTCTTCAAACTGCCTAAGTAAGAATACAGTATCAGCTTTCAAATCTTACCTTGACATAGTCTTTCCCGATAACAAAATCTAACTCTCCAGATATGAGAAGCGATTCCAACGTCTGCGATTCGAGCCGGGCCTTCTCTATCTCCCCAAACTCGGCCATCTTCTCCGCTGTAAACGGATATGCCTGAATTCCGTGCTCCTCAACAACATCAGCGACGTTAGATCTGAGTGTCTTTCCGTCCGTCCCGATTATAACCAATGTAGGAAGCCCCTGGAGATCGAAGTAGCGGATCAGCTTATCACAGCTCTTGTCCTTGAACGGCAATGCGAGCCATGGCATGCTCTCGAAGCTTTCTTTGAAGGATTGTTCTTCGTTGTCGAGAGAGATCAGCACCACCTCAAAATCCTCTCCTCTCTCCTTCAGCTTCCCGTAGATTTCCACAAGAATCGAAGTGAATTCGCGGCATGATGTGCTAGAGCTGAATGAGAAATAGAGGCCTACCAACTTGCCTTCAAGATCAGAGACTGGTACCTAATGTGAAGCAAGGTTCTGTTAGATAAGATTCAAATGTATGGTTTCTGATTATTGATGTAGAACGGGTCACTGATTATTTCATGGCCCAGATGGAGCAAAAGAAGACCGTTCGGGGTCGAAAGTGATCCGGACCGTCAGGACCGTAAATCGGTCGTATCTCACAATCTGGAATGAGTTACGGGACGTATAATATATCAATTTGGGGTAGCTCGAGCTACTTTAGCCAACCAACCCAGCTAGAATCGCGAGAATCGACCGTATCGACGGTCATTAGGCTAGTATATTTTCAGTTTTACTATTTATAGTAAGTTTTAATTCGATCATAACTTTGCATCCGTATGGTTTAGAGTTAGCACCCAACATGAAAAGGGCTCAGAATATTTAGTAGAACAACGTGGTTGAGGCCATTTGAAAACTTTCTATTTTTGGCCGAAAACCAAAAGTTCTAGTAAGATTGAACGACTTCTATAAATAGTAAGTTTACTATTTATAGTAAGTTGCGTTTTCTAGGAGTTTAAGTTGGAGTTGGATTCTGATACTTTACCTAAGGTTTAGTTTCCTATTTATATACATTGTAATTTTGTTATTATTCATTCAATTATCAATAAATCAATTATTTGGAATTTATTTCCTCTTTTTATCTTTTATTTCTTCTCGTTGATTCGAGAACTATCGGTTAGGGAGACGGTGATCGACCTACCACGTCCTCCCTGCGTCAATTATCCACTTGACTGACAATACTATGGTGGGCCAGACCTCTAGAGCACATGGGCCCCACTTGAATATATTGGACAATCCTAACCATCCAATAGCAACAGTGAATTACAGTTGAAAGGGAAGGCAGGGTGCACTCCATTGCAAGTTACTATGATTTTGTCACTGTTTGGCCATCCACCAAGGGGCTACCAAATGAATGGTTCCAACTTCCAACCAGAGAGGGTGGGCCCCATGTAGGGTGGAGGTCCTGCTGGAATGCAAAAGATGGGACCCACCCAAACAAGACATGGACCCCAAATCCAGAACAGGTGAGCCCCATCATTTGAATTAGTGACTAGTGAGACATTTGCTAATCCCACAGGGTGGCTCACATACACCCCCTTCCACAAGCTGACTGACTACTTGTGTAGAACGCCCAATGTAGATGATCTGACCAAAAGATCTGACCGTTCGACAATCAAGTAGGCCAGATATGAAAATAATGGTTGGTCCAGATCATCTAGCAAACCTCCAACAAAGAGAGGGAATCTACATACCCTGTTTCCATCATTTGAAATCAAAAAGTCGCGGGTGCGGGAAACCAGGATAGATCTCAATGTCTGATTTTTCTTCTTGGCCTCCTCTTCTTCTTTCAGCTCTTTGATCTTCTCCTCCGTAAAGGGATACCCATCCGCTTCGTGCTCTTCGATGATCGAAACACCGTTCCTAGTCAGGACCTTTCCCTTCCCGTCGAGAATCGCAAGGTGGGGGATCCCTTTCACCTTGAACAACTTTTTCAGCTGATCGCGGGTGGCCGAATCGGAAAATGGGATGGCGGGCCATGGCATTTTGGAGAAGTACTCATTGAAAGATTCCTCGTCTCTATCGCTTGAGATGAAGACAGCTTCAAAATCACCTTTTTCGGCAAGCTCCGCATACGCCTTGGCGAAATTCGGAGTGAACTGCTGGCACGGTCCACACCATGAGGCCGAGAAATATATGGCCACAATCTTCCCATCCAAATTGGCAATTTTCACCTGAAATTGCACAAAATCAAAATGAGATGTGTGCTAGAAGTGGAAGTTCCACATTTGCAATTCATTGTGGGTGTTCTCCAGACAGAACTGAACTCGAGCGATTTATCAGTGAATGCTAAAAATAACAACATGGTATTAATTGATCGATTCCCAACCTTACAACACCAAAATGAGAGGAGAACAATCTATTGCGAAATGCCCTCAGCAGTACTACTTAGAAACTTCCACATTGCAATTTGTTGTGGGTGTTTGCCAAACAGAACTCAAATGTTTTGTCAGGGAATACTAAGAACGTGGCATTAGATGGATTGTTTCCCAACCTTACAACACCAAAATGAGAGGAGAATGATCTGGTGCGGAATGCTCCTATGCAGAAGTACTACACAGAAGGTTCCCAATTGCAATTTGTTGCGGGTGTTTGCCAAACAGAACTCAAATGTTTTGTTAGGGAATACTAACAACATAGTATTAGATGGATTGTTTCCCAACCTTAAAACACCAAAATGAGGGGAGCCTGATCTAGTGAGAAACATCTACGCTGCAAGTACTATTATAGATGCTTCCACGTTACAATTTGTTGTGGGTGTCTGCCGAATAGAGCTCAAATGTTTTGTTAGGAAATATTAACAACATTGTGTTAGATGGATTGTTTCCCAACCTCACAACACCAAAATGAGAGGAGCATGATCTAGTGAGAAACACCTATGCTGCAAGTACTACTATAGATGCTTCCACGTTGCAATTTGTCGTGGGTGTTAGCCAAACAGAACTAAAATGTTTTGTCAGTGTAAACTGACACCATCATATACATAGATTGATTCTCAACCTTACACCATCAAAATGAGTGAAGCATGTTCTAGTGCAAAACACCCATAGTACAAGTAGTACTATAGATTCTTCCACGTTGCAATTAGTTGTGGGTCTTTGCCAAATAAAGCTGAACTCAAATGACATATTAGTGAATACAAACAACACGGTGTCAATCAATTGATTTTCCCAACCTTAGAACACCAACATGAGAGGAGAATGATCTCAGTATGAAACACCCACACGGAAACTACTACTATAGATGCTGCCACATTGCAATTTGATAGATGCTTCCACATTGCAATTTGTTGTGGGTGTTCGCCAAACAGAACTGAACTCAAATGACTTGTCAGTGAATACTGACAACATGGTATCAATTAATTGATTTTTCCAACCTTAAAACAACAAAATGAGAAGAGAATTATCCCGTGCGAAACACCCATAGGGCAACTACTATTGTAGATGCTTTCACATTTCAATTTGTTGTGGGTTTTAGCCAAACGGAACTAAATGTTATTGACTAATTTGTCAGTGAAAACTAACAACATGGTAGTGATTAATTAATTCCCAACCTTACAACACTTAAATTAGAGGAGAATGATCTGGTGCAAAACACCCATAGCGCAAGCATTACTAGAGATGCTTCAAACCGGATCACCTCCCTCTTAGTTGAGTCATTCGGATTCGGTCCAAAGTTAAGTCATGACTTGATTGAATCAGGCCAAGTCTGCTGGGAGTGGAAGCAACCTCAGAATGAATCACACAACACAATAGGGAAAGAAAAAAAATATAAGCATGCACAAAGAACGCAATAATTGTACTTAGAAAAACCGCCCTTGTGGGGAAAAAAAATCATGTCACACATGCGACAAACAACCCACTATAATAAAAAAAAATACCAGGGATGAAAAACCTTATAAATCGAAAACCTTAGCTTTCTCCCTCTAAACAACCTAGCCTCATACTTGCATAGAATTACATGCACTGTCGATTGACATGGTTGATCGATCAACTTCAATTGATGGCCCATCAATCGATCCAAAACAGACTTTGCTTGATTGACTGATGACGTCCAAAAATATCTAGAAAGTAAACTTGTATTTTCAGGATTTTCTTGATTAATCAAATTGTTGATTGATCTATGGTCCCTGTTTTTGAACAGATTGAAGGCACTCAATCAACAATGTCACCTCCTATTTTCAATTAGGCTGGCAACAAACTGAGCCTGGGCCAAGCAAAAACAAAATTTTGAAAAGCCCTGTCCTAAAGGGTGGCTTCGGTGGATCCCGGACTGTAGGGCCCACCATGATGTATGTACCATACATCCATGCTGTCCATCCATTTTGATAGGCTATTTTAAGGCATGATCCTAAAAATGAAGCAGATCCAAATCTCAGGTGGACCACACCATGGGAAAAGTGGTGATTGACTATTAAAAACATGTTGTGGGTCACAATAGCTTTGGATCAAACTGATATTTGTGTGGTCCCTTTATCCAGGTCTCTATGACCTTATCAACAGATTTGATGGCAAATAAACATTCCAGTGGCCGCCAATAAGTTTTTAATGGTGGGTATTCAATCACCAATTTTCCTGTGGTGGGGTATGCCTAAAATTTGTGTCTGCTTCATTTTCGGGTTCCTGCCCTAAAAGGAGCTGTCAAACGGATGGACGGCGTGGATGTAAAGGATGACGCAGGGGGATACGTGGTAGGTCGATCACCGTTTCCCTAACCGATAGTTCTCGAATCCACGAGAAGAAATAAAAGATAAAAAGAGGAAATAAATTCCAAATAATTGATTTATTGATAATTGAATGAATAAAATCGGAATTACAATGCATATAAATAGGAAACTAAACCCTAGGTAAAGTATCAAAATCCAACTCCAACTAAAACTCCTAGAAAACGCAACTTACTATAAATAGTAAACTTACTATTTATAGAAGTCGTTCAATCCTACTAGAACTCTTGGTTTTCGGCCAAAAATAGAAAGTTTTCAAACGGCCTCAACCACGCTGTTCTACGAAATATTCTAAGCCCTTTTCATGTTGGGCACTAACTCTAAAACCATACGGATGCAAAGTTATGATCGAATTAAAACTTACTATAAATAGTAAAAATGAAAATAAACTAGCCTAGTGACCGTCGATACGGTTGATTCTCGCGATTCCGGCTTGGGCAACCCGGCGTAGCGGGGTTGGTTGGCTAAAGTAGCTCGAGCTACCCCAAATTGATATATTATACGTCCCGTAACTCATTCCGGATTGTGAGATACGACCGATTCACGGTCTTGACGGTCCGGATCACTTTCGGCCCCGTCCGGTCTTCTTTTGCTCCATCTGGGCCATGAAATAGTCAGCGACCCGTCCTACATCAGTCTCCTCCACTTCGAAAGAACTCGACCCCGAGTTCTCGTCCAGCTTTGGTTCATGATATTCGTACAGATCTGCCACGTTGAAAGTTCTTGAAATCTCCATGTCATCTGGAAGATCAACAACGTAGGCATTGTCATTGATCTTGCGAATGATCGGTACCGGTCCAATCTTCTTGTGTTTCAACTTGTTGTAGGTCCCGGTAGGAAATCGCTCTTTACGTAGGTGGACCATCACCTGATCTCCTATTTCGAACACTTTGGCGCGCCGATGCTTGTCGGCCGCTTCTTTGTACTTCTCGTTCGAAGCCTGTAATTTGTTGCGCACGTCTGCATGTATGTCCATGATTCGGTCGGCCATATGTTCAGCTGTAATGCTCATGCCCGGAAGCTTGGGCAGGGGAACCAAATCAAGTGTGTGACGAGGAACGCACCCATAAACAATCTGGAACGGAGATTTTCCTGTCGATCGGTTTACCATGTTGTTGAACGCAAACTCTGCTTGAGCCAGGGCCATGTCCCACTGCTTCGGTTTGTCACCTGAAAGGCAACGGATGAGATTGCCCAATGTGCGGTTGACGACCTCAGTCTGTCCATCTGTTTGTGGATGATAAGCACTCCTGAAGTGAAGTCGTGTACCGAACCAATTCCACAAGGCTCGCCAAAAGTGGCTAACGAACTTTGTGTCCCGGTCTGAAGTGATCGTCTTAGGAATCTCATGTAGTCGCACAACCTCTCTGAAGAAAAGGTTCGCAACGTGTATCGCACCAAAGGTCCTCTTGCACGGAATGAAGTGTGCCATCTTGGAGAATCGGTCTACCACCACGAACACTGAGTCCATGCCGCATTGTGTTCGTGGGAGCCCTAATATAAAATCCATAGATAAATCCTCCCAAGGGGCATCTGGCACGGGTAATGGCGTGTAAAGACCTGTATTTTGAGATTGTCCCTTAGCGGTTTGACAAATATGACATCGTTGTACCGCCCTGCCCACATCACGAGCAAGTTGCGGCCAGTAATACCGCTCTTCCACCATCGCTCGAGTCTTATCTCGTCCTAGATGACCGCCGAGGCCACCGCCGTGCAGCTCGATAATAATTTTATCCCGTAACGAACTCTGCGAGATGCAAAGTCGATTTCCTTTGAAGAAGAAACCATCTTGAATTAGAAGGTCACTCGGGTGCCCTTCTTGGCACTTTTTCCATGCATCTGCAAAATCCTCGTCCTCGGCATAAAGTTCCTTGAGGCAGTCGAACCCGATCACCTCACTGCTCACTATAATAAGAAGGGATGCACGTCGGCTTAGTGCATCTGCCACCTTGTTCTGCTGCCCTGATTTGTGTTTCAGAACGAACGTGAATTTCTGTAAAAACGAAATCCATCTAGCATGCATACGATTCACGTTAGTCTGAGTATTGATAAATTTTAACGCCTGATGATCAGTGTACAGTATAAATTCCCTTTGAATAAGATAATGGCGCCAATGGCGCAGTGCTTGAACCACTGCATATAATTCAAGTTCATAGGTCGACCACTTCTGTCGTGCGTCGCTGAGTTTCTCACTGTAAAAGGCAACCGGCCTGCCCTCCTGAGAAAGGACTCCCCCAATGCCGACAATAGATGCGTCGCATTCTACCTCAAATAGCTTGTCGAAATTAGGGAGTACCAGAACCGGGGTAGTGGACAACCGATGTTTAATTTCTTCAAAGCTCTTCTTAGCCCCTTCGGTCCATTGAAACGGACCCTTCTTCATACAGTCGGTAATCGGCGCGACGATACTGCTGAAGTTCCGCACAAATCGACGATGGAAGGTCGCCAACCCATGAAAACTTCGTACCTCATGAATGTTTGTTGGAGTCGGCCAATCCCGAATAGCTCGTACCTTTTCTTCGTCCACTCGGATACCCGTGGACGACACGATGAACCCCAGAAACAATAATTGATCAGTTAAGAAGCTACACTTTTTCAGATTTAAGTATAGCTTGTTGTCGGCCAACACTTGTAGCACTTTTCTGATGTGGGTCATGTGCTCCGTTTCATCCTGACTGTATATTAGAATGTCGTCAAAGTAAACGACAACGAAACGGCCAATAAACGGCTTCAACACTTGGTTCGTTAAACGCATGAAGGTGCTTGGGGCGTTGGTCAAACCGAAGGGCATAACCAGCCACTCATATAGCCCTTCCTTGGTCTTGAAGGCCGTTTTCCACTCGTCACCTGGCCTAATACGGATTTGATGGTATCCACTCCGTAAGTCCAGTTTCGAGAACACCTTGGAACCCTCGAGCATGTCCAGCATGTCATCCAACCGCGGTATTGGAAATCGATATTTAACTGTTATTTTATTGATCGCGCGGCTATCGATGCACATACGCCATGTTCCGTCCTTCTTTGGGGTAAGGAGTGCCGGAACGGCACACGGGCTCATGCTCTCTTTAATAAGACCCTTACGGATCAGTTCCTCCACCTGTCCCTGTAGAATTTCGCACTCTTTCGGACTCATCTGATAGTGCGGTCGGTTGGGTAGACTGGACCCTGGGATAAGGTCGATGTGATGTTGTATGTCTCGCATGGGAGGCAACTCATCAGGTAATTCTGCAGGCCAAGTACTTCGAAATTCTTCTAGCAGTGGTATAAGGCGTTGAGGAATATTAGAGGATCCTGGCTCCTCGCCTGTTACCATAACAGCATAAATCTCGCCCGTTTCCTTTGATTCCTTAACAAACTCGCAAATGGTAAGGAGAGAGTTCCCCTCCACTTTAGAAGCTTCAGGGTGTTTGTCTGGTGTCATAGGGGCCAAAACAATTTTTCGACCATCCTTGGTGAACATGTATATGTTTTCCCGTCCACTGTGGGTCACATCTCGATCCGATTGCCATGGCCGCCCAAGTAACATGTGACAGGCTTCCATGTCAACCACATCACAGAGGACCTCGTCCTTATAGCTTTTACCAATGGAAAATGAAATAATGCATTGATGAGTTACCTTGGTTTCATTCACCTTCTTGATCCAGCCGATAGAGTAAGGGGTAGGGTGCTTTGTCATAGGCAGATGTAACTTATCCACCATAATTCTCGAGACAATATTTTCGCTACTCCCACTGTCTATGATCACGTCACAGACTTTGCCCTGCACAGTGCACTTTGTGCGAAAAATATTATGTCGTTGTGGGTGCACTTCCTTCCTGGGGGCGTAAAGTAGTCGTCTTACTACTAGCGATTCCCCATGATCTTCAGTTAGCCAATCGACATCTTCTGTGTCCCCCTCTTCGGCCTGTTCCAATTCAGGGTTATCTTCTGTTGGCTCACCTTCCACGCCGCCTTCATTCGTAGTTAAGTGTGCTGCAGGGCGTTGAGGGCAAGCGTTCGACCAGTGACCTGGTTGGCCACAACAGAGACAATGGTCTGGTCTTGGCCGACCATATGGATTGGGGATCCTGCTGGAACCCGCTGTAGTGGGAGCTGTACGTTGAGGTCTTGAGGAACCGCTTCCCCAGTCCCGGTTCGTGACCGTAGGAGGTTGAGGACGCCCTCCTATAGGCTCCTTGCCTTTGGCTAACGTTGTATCTTGAGTGGGTCCGGTGTTGGGATTTCGTGTTGCCGGATAGGGTCGAGCAGGGGGCCGTGACAACTGTGTTTCTGCTCGAGTGGCCAATTGGTTGGCCTCACTCAACGTCCAAACTGGATGCATCTGAACTCGATCCTGGATTGCAAATCGCAACCCACCAATGAATCGTGATACTTGTTATGCCTCTGATTCCGATAAATTATTCCGTATAGCCAATCGTTGGAATTCTTCAAGATATTCGGCTACGGTTCTATTTCCCTGACGACAATTTTGGTATTGTTGGAACAAAATTTGTTCATAGTCGTTAGGGAGGAATCGAGCTCTAAGAAGCTGTCTCATCCGAGGCCATGTTCGGATGGGTGTCTTATTCTGACGGGCGCGAGAAACCTGTAGGTTTTCCCACCATGCTGAAGCACCGGATTTAAACTTATATGCAACTAGTTTTACCTTCTTGTCGTCCGGCACGTCCATATAGTCGAAGTATCGCTCGACCTCTGCCATCCAGTCGAGGAACTCCTCTATTCGAAGTAGGCCATTAAAGCTGGGAAGATCAGCTTTGCCCCGATAATCTCGTTCTGCTCGTTCCACACGCTCATTCCCTAGCGCCGGTCGTTGTACGAACATGTCTTCGACCTCGTCATCGCTTGGTTCTGAATCGTCTGGCGTAACCCTACGGTTATCCACCTGGGGTGTTCTACGGACAACAGGATTGTCCCGTATAACAACTGTTGGTGGTTGTTGTTCGCCTTGGGCTCGAAGAGGAGCTAGCGATGCTGCAATCTGGTCGAGGGTCGCCTGTATACCTTGCAGGATCAACCGGTTCTCCCGTCGTGCTGCTTCGAATGCTGCCTCGAAGGCTGTTGCCGTTAGATAGTCCCTTGGAGCACCGTCCTTAGGATGAGAATCCAACCCTTCATTAGAGGCCATCGTCCTGAGGAAGAAACCTCGCTCTGATACCAATGACGCAGGGGGATACGTGGTAGGTCGATCACCGTTTCCCTAACCGATAGTTCTCGAATCCACGAGAAGAAATAAAAGATAAAAAGAGGAAATAAATTCCAAATAATTGATTTATTGATAATTGAATGAATAAAATCGGAATTACAATGCATATAAATAGGAAACTAAACCCTAGGTAAAGTATCAAAATCCAACTACAACTAAAACTCCTAGAAAACGCAACTTACTATAAATAGTAAACTTACTATTTGTAGAAGTCGTTCAATCCTACTAGAACTCTTGGTTTTCGGCCAAAAATAGAAAGTTATCAAACGGCCTCAACCACGTTGTTCTACGAAATATTCTAAGCCCTTTTCATGTTGGGCACTAACTCTAAAACACTACAGATGCAAAGTTATGATCGAATTAAAACTTACTATAAATAGTAAAAATGAAAATAAACTAGCCTAGTGACCGTCGATACGGTTGATTCTCGCGATTCCGGCTTGGGCAACCCGGCGTAGCGGGGTTGGTTGGCTAAAGTAGCTCGAGCTACCCCAAATTGATATATTATACGTCCCGTAACTCATTCCGGATTGTGAGATACGACCGATTCACGGTCTTGACGGTCCGGATCACTTTCGGCCCCGTCCGGTCTTCTTTTGCTCCATCTGGGCCATGAAATAGTCAGCGACCCGTCCTACATCAAAGGATCCACCGGCCTCGACCTCGAGGGATCCAGGGATCCACTCAAGCCACGCCTGGCCCATCTAATTCAAATATTTGTGAAGGAAAACACACATATCAGCTTGATCCCCTGTGGTGTGGTTCCCTTGAGCTTCGGATATTCTTGGATTTTGGGATCATGCCCTAAAATGAGCTTGTAAAACGGATGGACGGTCTGGATAAGACACATACATCACGATGGGACCCATAGAGTTGACACAGTACCCAATCGGCATCCATCTGGACCAATATTTGGTCCAGTCCACTCTTCCTAAGCCACCGTGAAAACATCATACTGGCCGGATGATCAAAACCATATTGTGGCATGAAAAAAAATGGACGGACAAGATCTTTTGGAGAATACAGGTCTCGTAGTAGATGCTTAAGACCACCCGATTTCTGTGATTTTTGCACATTAGCATGAGAAGGGTAGATTGAACCTAATGGATGGTCCAGATGGGCGATTTCGTTGCTAATGAGCCCAAATGAAAGGAAAGTTCTCCATACAACAAGCTCGCTGAATCATTTCTCATTTGTAAAATGAGATCAAGACTCTATGGTTTAGTTCACAAACGCTCATTTTTTTCCTAAAATTGATTTGCATTGACATGGACGGTTCAGATGTGGATGGGACATGGCATAAAAATCAAGCCATTGAGGTGATTCTAAGGTGTTGAGACTATGGCACGTATTGACTCAAAACTAAACCGACTAACCTGTCCAACCCACCGTCCCTAAATCAGATTAGGGCTGTAAATGGGTCAGTGGACCCGATGGGGTACCCGGACCCAACCCATTTAGACCCGATCCAGACCCGACCCATTCGTTAAATGGTACGGGTCTGGGTCCAAGAATAGACCCATTTGTTAAACGGGTTTGGGTCTGGTTTCCTTTATATTAGGCCCGACCCGGCCTGACCCAAACCCATTTAGTAAGTGGGCGGGTTTGGTCTATGTTCCAAGGGACCCGTCCAGCCCAGACCCGTCCAAACCCGGTTTTAAGCCTTGTAAAATGCTTGCATACTTGATCCAAACCCGGACCCATTAGACCCGGCTCATTTATAAACGGGTCTGGGTGGATCTCCCTCTACCAGACCCGAACCCATTTATAAATGGGTCTGATGGGCTGACTCGGACTCGACCCGGACCCACCCATTTAGTAAAAGGGTCTGGATTTAAAATTTGGACCCAGACCCGTTTAGTAAATGGGCGGGTCTGGTTTTGGCTAAACCCGCCCCGAACCCGACCATTTACAGCCCTAAATCAGATTGGTTGAACAATCCTAACCGTTGATGTGCAGTCACTTTCTCGTTGAGACAGGAACATTGGATGTTTTTCATTTTCAACCGTCCAATAAATGTCCACTAATCCGACAGCCATATGATCAAATAAGCGCAATTTTTGGTTCGTGACAAACCAAAACTTGAATCCCACGCATGGAACTTCTATACAATTCCAAAGTGCCTGCGTATCATCCTCACACACTGCCCAGAGTACGAAAATTTTTCTCAGCATATTCAGACTAGGATGCTGCTCACGTGCTAGGTTAGTATCTTCTCACGTGCAAGTTAGGATGACCGTACAGTGTTTGCTAAAATGCGCCAGCCCAGGACAAAACACCCTATTTACCTATGGAGCGGCTTAGGTACGGCCTCGCCTGACGCAACCCAGTGTGGTCCTGACCGTGGGGACCTCCTTGACTGTGGGGCCACTTTGATATACGATCCTTATATCCATGCCGTCCATCCATTTTAAAAGATTATTTCAGGGAAATATTCAAAAAATGAAGCAGATCCAAAACTTAGGTGGATAACACCACAAGAAACAGTGGTGATCGAAGACCCACCAAGAAAAGCTTCTTGGGGTCGACCGGAGTATTTATTCTCCATCCAACCTGTTGATGAGGTCACAAAGACCTGGACGAAGGGACCACACAAATATCAGCTTGATCCAAAACTTTTTTGTACCACAAGAAGTTTTTAATGCTCAATAACCACTGTTTACCGTGGTATGGTCCACCTGAGATTTTGATCTGCATTATTTTTATAGAATAATACCCTAAAATTGGCTTTCAAAACGGATGGATGGCGCGGATGTAAGGTATATAAATTTCGGTGGGCCCCACAGTCAGGGATCCGGGGGTCCACCGCCCCGGATAAAACACATACATCACCGTGGGCCCACAGATCCCCGCTACTGCGTAGTCTGACCGCATCCCGACAAAATCTGATTCTATTCCCAAGGTTTGTTTTGCTAGCAAGCTTCTCCTGTGGAAGCTCAATCAATCTGCTCGCCCCTTTGCCCCACCACGTGATGATCCAGACCGTTCATCTCGAATATCCTAGACGTGGTAGAATAGAAGTCGCAAGCTAATCGTACTCTTGCATTTAATGCAAACAAGCTCACTATTTGGTGTGGTCCACCTGAGCGTTGGATCTGTCTCATTATTAGTCTCATGCCTTAAAATGATAATAGAAAATGTATGGACGGCGTGGATAACCAGATACATCACGGTGGGCTCCTCCACAGATCAGCATGGACTCTTTGCGTACATACGGAGGAAGGACGCAATCGGCATCCGTAAGGGAGAAAGTACCGTGCCACGTTGGATAACCTAATTTCCATGACTGAGACACGCATGGGGATCGTAACCGTTCATGAGGTGGGGCCCACATCCAGGTAGGCCATCTCACCTGCATCAGATTCTAACGATTGGCAGCCTAAAATGGAAGAGGAAAAAAGGCCAACGGTATTACACTCAACACAATTCATCGAACGGAGAGTATCATACTCGGGGATCGCCGTTCACTCATCGCCGCATATTTAAGATGAGGCCCACCTCTTGAACGGCTAACGTGCTCCTACGGCAGGAGCACGATTCCAATCGGCTCCCCCGATCGCACTCCTCCAAGACACAATCAGAACAAAGTCGTGATTAGTGAAAGAAACGATCCGATCGAAAAAAAATCAGCAAAGCGCAAATAATCGGGAATTAATCGTACCTGGTCGCCATTGTTTCGGACAAGATAGTCCCTGTCGTCTGCGGACAGAAGCGACTTCAAGTCGTGGCAATCGCCGTTAGTCTCTGTCATAACGTCCGTCATCTCTCTCTCTCTCGATGAGCGAGACTCTGATTGAAGAGGTACAGAGAAAGTCGGCCTTCTATCAACGGAGTAGTGTTTCTTTCTTGGTAACGAAGAAATCGGCGTTGACGTCGAGTCATTTTCCAAATATAAATCAGAATTCAGTGGGCGGTTGCACGACAATCGTACTCGCGGCCAAACGTGTGTGAGATCAGGGCAGTTCATCATCAGACAGGACCCACTGTTTAGTTGCCTGAACAGTTTCTCAGCATTTGGTGGATGGATTAGAGGTTTGCTAATTCCACAAGCGTTTTGGATATCTACACGTTCACGCGCGGGTTGTGACACGTGCGTGAGATCTGAGCTTTCCGTGACGTCAGCTAAATTGCTTTTAGATCTTCTATCATAAAAATCAGGACATAATTTCATACCTCAGGCGGGCCACCGCACATCAAAACAGAATGAATGGCTAGAACAGAAGTTTTAGCCGTGTAAACGCCATCCTGACACCGCGCAAGTCCTAGTATTTTTTTCATGTGCTCGCGAGGCGAGAAAGGAATAGGTGCACCTTCAGTCTTGTATCCGGTTCATCTTTCTTTTCACGTCCTAATGAGCTCCCAAAAAAGGATGGACGGGGTGGATTTATCAAAAGACATCACTGTGGCCCCACCTTGGTTCTCAGCTGCGCAAGGCTTTCGCACGAACTTTCTGTGCAAGTCTTTCTAGGAAATCAGCGCGGATTTCCTGCGGAAGCCTTGCACAGTATTGGGAACCAAGGTGGGCCTACCTTGATTATTTGATAAATCCACCCTATTCATCCATTTTGGGAGCTCATTTTAGAACATTAAAACAAAAATAATCCGATCAAAAACTCAAGTGGGCCTCAATAAAGGAAAAGGTGGTTAGGTAAATTAGTATCGTTGAAACCTCTCCGGGTCCACAGTGATGTTTTTATGACATCCGTACCGTTCATAACGTCACTACTACTGGGATGAACTGCAAACACAAATATTATCTTGATTCCATACTCATGTGGCTCCACAAATATTTCAACTGTATACGTTTAATCCTCACGTTTTCGGCCCACTTGAGTCTTGGATCCGGTTCATTTTTGTTTTCATATCCTAAAATGAGTTCCCAAAACGGATGGACGGAATGGATTTATCAAAAAAAATCACTGTGAGCCCCACCTTAGTTCCCAGCGCAGAAACTTTATGCGCAAGGCTTTCAGGAAATCCGCGCCCGAGGCAGATATAGCATAAAGTTGGCAGAGAGGTAAGTAGTGCACCTCATTTATTATTCACTTGCAGCTAAGGGGCAGGTGTACGTAGTTGGGTGAAACCAACGCGGGTGATTCCCCTTCCAAACGTGGGGATTAAACATACACCATTGAAAACTTCTTAGGGGCATGAAAGTTTTACATCAGACTGATACGTTTTTGCCTTGAGCCAGGTGGTCTTCGTGACCTTATGAGCAGGTTGGATGGTAAATAAACAAGACAATAGGCCTTTAGTAAGGTTTCAACGGTAAATAAACAACACAATGGTGTGGTCCACTTGAGCCTTGGATATGCCTCAATTTTTGGTCCTGTAGGCTAAAATGATATGGGAAAATGGATAGACGGTGTAGATAAATTATAAATTACGGTGGGCTCCTTAGAGCCCCCGACTATCCTGAACTTGGCACAGTGGTAGTACCTAATCCGCTGATTTTAATACGTCCAGCGTGCCTCTCTCCGTTTCTCTTTCTCCTGAGGATCTCTCCCAAGCAGCGAAGATGCTGATTTTTTGGGAAGCCTTTAGTAGCAAGTTATTATCGGGATATGTAGGTGGGGTACACCGTGATGTTTGTGAGAAATCTACCTCTTCCGTCCTCTATGTCAGCTCATTTTAGGACTTGAGATAAAAAATGAGCTCGATTCAAGATTTAAGTGGGCCACACTAGAGGAAAAGATGGGTAGGAAAAATCTTACCATTGAAACATCCCAGGTCCACAGTGATGTTTGTATGCCATCCATACCGATCAGAATGTCATTCCTACTAGCGTGAACTGAAAACACAAATATTATGAGGGAAAAGTGAGGAAAGAAATGACAACCGTTGAAACCTTCCTGGCTCCACCTTGATGTTTACATGCCATCAAAACTGTTTATAGGGTCATCCCCACTGGGATGAACTGAAAAAACAACTTAGCCTAATATAGAACTTCTGTGGCCATGTGAATGTTTCAACGGTTGCGGTTCAATCCCCCTGTTTTCTCTCACTCGGCCTCCTTATTTTTCATTCCACCTCATTTTTTTAATCTAATGTATTAAAATGAGCTGCCAAAATGGATGAACTGAGTGGATTTCTCACAAACGTCACGGTGGGCCCCACATAGCTTCACTTGAGCCTACAAAGGAGGCAGATAAAAGCCTCAAGTGGACCACACCACAGGAGGCAGTGGGCATTGAAAGCCTACCGTTGAAAACTTCTTGAGGGCTACAGAAGTTTTGCATCAAGCTGATATCTCGACCAATCAAATCTCTCCATATCATGACCTCACTAAATCTGCTTTCATCTAAACGGTTGATAACATGGGATTCACAGCGGATGGCCTATGATCTGAAAATTTCTCTGATAGGGAGAAGATAAACCATTCAATAGGTAGTAAAAACACAGATGAAATAAGAACCGTTCTCATTTAACCTAGATGTTAAGAGTAGATTAAAATAAAATATCTTCTTATCATATAAACCTTCTCTATATTTGCTGAGGTGTCTTCGAATCTCTTACCTATTTTCAATTATTCCCGCGGCCGAAAGCTAAGTGGGGCCCACCCCGATGTTTGCAATGAATTCCGTACATCTGTTTGGCATATCATTTTATGACATGGGCCCAAAAATAACGCAAATAAAAAACTCAAGTGGACCGCACCATAGAGGATTTAACTTTCACCGTTGAAACTTTTGTGGACCGCACGATAGAGGATTGAGCTTTCACCGTTAAAAAACAGATGGATGGGTGGATTCCTCACAAAAATCATGGTGGCCCACCTAGTTCCCATTGCAGGCTCGTCCGTTTGACATGGTAACAAAGCCTAGTACGCAACTGCTGCCACATCACTGTCCATCAATTTGCCATTCTAATCTTGGCCGTTCGTTTAAACCTTCTCCCAACCACTGCGTCCAATCCTCTCGCACGATCTCTTCAGCCGGACGCGGATTAGCTGCGGCTTCAGTAGATATCTCACTACTGAAGTGACGTCACACAGTTATATGGGCCTCCATGATGGTTGTTTTTTTTTTTTTTTTTTATCGACACGGTCCATTCATTTGAAGAGATCATTTTAGGAGATGAGCCAAAGAATAAGGCAGATCTAAAGCTGCCCATGTCTATGTGAACTTATGATTTCCTATTATGACTTCCCTTTGTACATGTCTATGTCTGTGTAAACTTATGAACCGGTGGGTGTCACTGTTGGACCGGATTGCGTCCTGCCCCATTTGAATAGATTACCATCCACTTAGAGGCTTTGCAGGGCCCACCGTAACGTATCTGTTTATCCACACCGTCCATCCTTTTTTATGAGATCATTTTAAGGTATAAGCCCAAGAATGATGCAGATCCAACGCTCACGTGGACCACACCATAGATGATTCTCGCATTTAATGCTTTGTGCATTTAATGCAACCAAGCGTACAATTTGGTGTGGTCCATTTGAGTGTTGGATCTGAGTCATTCTTAGACTCATAGCTTTAAATGATTTGAGAATAGGGATGGACCGCATGGATAAACAGATACATCATGGTGGGCCCTACAGAGGAGGCGTGGAAAGACACAATCCTCAATGTCCCAACTATTTTCTACGGCGGGTACCACTTGAGAGCTTTGGATCTCCCTCATTATTTGACTCATGTCCTAAAATGATCTCTTCAAATCGATGGATAGTGTGGATACAACACATACATCATTGTGGGCCCACGGAACTTGGTGATGTCACTTGAGTAGCTTATCCGTGTACTCTTCAGCCAACTCCATCGAACAATAGAACAGATCTTTAGCTGCTTTTTATCGTCGTTGCCCAACTTCATTGTCGGCCGGCCGCACAAAAATTGTCTGCCACCAATTACAATAAACCTTACAACTGAGTTGTTCAAAAATCAAACCCTTCTCTTAACAACATTTCAAAAGATATGAATACAAACACACATTTGTCCTTCGTCCATGCCATCCATTCATTATTAAAGATCATTTTAGGTTATGGGCCCAAAAATGAGGCAGATTCGTAACTTAAGTGGACCACACTTAAGAAAACAGTGGAGATTGAACACTAACCATTTAAATGTTATTCCTGTGGTGTGGTCCACTTGATCTTTGGATCTGACTGATTTTTTGAAGGAATAACTTAGAATCATCTGGCCAATTGAATAGATGGCGTGGATAAAACACATACATCATGGTGGGACCCGCAAAGTCCACTACCTAAGAGTGGTTGCTGTGGCAGTCATACTGCATCCCTTCCTTTTGAAAATCGAGTGGTAAGTAATTAACCCTAAAAAGGGTAAATTACACCACAAATCCAACGAATTACGTGGCTTCAAACGGGCCCACCGGAATCTTTCCAATTCTATCAAATGAATGACCCTAATATATTATATTACAACGTCCATTTCCATGAGTTTTATCATGTTTACGTTTCTTACACCTCAGCCAAAGATATCTGGTCCACATTAAAAGTGAAGTATGTATTAAAAAGGGCGGAGGCTATATATATATATATATATATATATATATATATATATATATATATATATATATATATATATATGAATCCTGCTCTCCTATCCAAGGTGCTCACGAGTTTCAAGTACTCATCACACGTGATGTGAGCTCAAAATCTGAACCGTCGATGTGATACAGAACCTCAAAAAACCCTCAAGGCCCAGATTTTAATTTGATCCAAAACTTTGGTGGGCCATAGCATAGAAAGAGGGGCAAATAAAGGGAGAAAAATATTTCCTTTCACCATGGCTCACCAAAGTTTTGAATTAGGTTGAAATCTGGGCTTTTAGGGTTTTTTGACGTGCTGCATCATATGGACGGCTCAGATTTTGAGCTCACATCATGTGTAATGATTTCTTAAACCAGTGCTCATGAGAACCTGTGAGAGAGAGTATATATATATATATATATATATATATATATATATATATATATATATATATATATATATATATATTTTGTCTAATACTGAATTCCATGTTACAGGCTAGATTGACTTTTGAGACAACAACTACTATTATACCTTGATCTTCTTCTTAAGCCCGCATTTTGTAGTATATCTATTTCGCATGCCAAGGTATAACAGTAGTTGTTGTCTCAATCAATCTAGTCAATAACATGGAAGAAGTATTAGACACCAACGCCACTTGGCATGTCTGTAAGGATCAAGTAGGTTTTTCTCTTACAAATCGATAAAAGATTAAAAAAAGAAAAGTATAAATGAAAAATACTTGAGCCTTATCAAGAGTTAGGAAAAGAAAAGTGTTTTTAAAACTTACATCTGGAAAGATTATTGCCTTGAATGATGTCCTGCGTGTGCTAATATTAGGAGGAACTTGGTTCATGGCTCTTTCTTGACGCACTCCACCACAATGAGTACTCGAACCTACGACCTTATGCTGAAACTCTTGTGAGTCTACCACCGAGGCATGAATGAGGTCCCAACAAAGCTATAGTTAAACTTGTGTTTAATTCAAACAAATTTGTACCCACAAAAAATAAGATTTTTATAGGAAAGAATTGTTGTTATGATGGACTTTTATCTTGAATATAACTTATGATGAAGTAAATATGAAATATGTTAGTTATAGCTTATATGGTTTAGTCTCTTAATCTATGGCATTACATATTAGAATATGTGAACATGGCTTGGCTTCATTAAAAATAGGGCTCTCAATGGGTCGGATCCAGTTGGATCCGGCTCCAAGTTCGTATATCTGTAAATGGATTCGGATCCATCTCGGATCCAAAAGGTGATATCCATATCCGATCCATTTATAAATTGTTAGATCCATTTCCGATCCAAAATCCATATAACCATCGGATTTAAGTCGGATATAAGTCCAAATCCACCCCATTACAAATCTAAAAAATTATATAATATAATATATTTAATTTAGGAGAAAAATGATGCAAATCCTACTATTTAATGTGGTATAGTCGACCTAAGAGTGGCATGTCTCGATTTTGAGACATAGCCTAAAATAATCTGGAAAACGGATGGCCGGCATGAATATAACATATACAATAAGGTGACTATGAGTCAGATCATAATTAGATTCGGATTGAACTCGGATACGTTCCTGTGAATCCAAATCAGGTCCATTTAAGTAATCAGACCTATTTTCTAAATCCAATCCGTTCAACTAATCGGACCTACTTTAAGATCCAAGTCCGCATTATATGGATTTGGAGCGAATCGGATCTCGGATCTAACCCGCTCTATTGAGAGTCCTAATAAAAAAGAATGAAGAGATTACATCTCTTATTTAAATTCTTGAATGAAGAATTTAAATTCAAGAATTTAATAAATGTGAAGCATGTTTCGAATTTAAATTATAAAAAATTCTTTAAACTAATAAATAGAAAATTCAAAATTTTAGTTTTAACTCCTAGAGACTTTTAAGTAATTTTAAAATTTACTTTTCCAGAACTAGTAAAAGAGATTATATCACATATGTATTAACCATTCAAGATAAACTAAAGTATATCTACTTAAAAATAAAGATGAAGCTTTGGAATCCTTTATTAAATATAAAATTGAAGTTGAGAATCAATTAAATAAGAAAATTAAAAGACTTAAAACAGGCAAAAGAAGAGAATATGAATCCTTATAATTTAGAGAATATTATGAAAAAAAATGAAATTACACCTTATACCCCAATACAAAATAAAATAACAAAATAAAAGAATAGAATTTTAAAAGAAATGATGAATACTATGTTAAATAGTTTTGGATTATCTTCTAATACGTGGGGGAAAGGCAATTCGCCATACTTGTTATATTCAAAACAGAATATCTCATTAGATAATCGGAAAAATACTATAAGAACTATGAAAAAACAACACATCAAGTTATAAATATCATAAGGTGTAAGGTGCCTTGCTCAGGTAGAGTTGTCAGACACCAAAAAAAGAAAATTGAGTCATAAAACATCCGATTGTGTGTGTTTACATGATATGCACACACAATCATATACCCCAATACAAAATAGAATAACACAATAGTGCAGTAAATAGATACTAAAACATGCAGAATATAGCGAGTCAGGCGTGGCAAGGAACCAGACTGGGTTCAACCGAGTCTAATGTGACTCGCGAGTCACATTAGACGCGTAATGCGGCTCGCTCTTCTTAAAGCCATGGGTGAAATTACTAAGAGGTGAAAATACCACCCTTTTTTTTTTTTGATAAACATAAACACCCAAACGCCAAAAATGACTAAAACACCATTTTATTGGAAACTCTTACAACATGCAGTAGAAAAACCACACAAAGCCTGACGATATCATCCAATCATCCATACATACAATACAAATATAGTTCAACAAAAGACAGACAATAACTCAAGCTTTATGGCAAACCTCCCCATCACATATCCATCCATCCCCGGAAGGTTCGTCATGCTCAGCATCATCATCAAGGCCATTCTCATCATGGCCCATCACATCATCACCACCATCCTTCTTGTTCTCCAAGGTGCACTTGGGGTGGAGATCAAAGTCACATTCTTCACAGTAGTATGACCACTTCAACCCTTCATCCTCGCAGACGTCGCACATGTACACGTTACGACGAGTTAGCACAAGCTCGTGCTCTGCATGGAGCGGATGGGAGACCTTCTCTGGCAACCCCTTTGCCATCTCCTCAATCTGGGCCTCCATCGCCTTGAGATGCTCCTCTGTGAACGGATACGCCTGGGGGCCATGGACCGAAATAAGGTCCCTGGCTTCCTTGGTGATCGTCTTTCCAGTAGGCCCGATTGCGATGAGCGATGGGATTCCATATATCTTGAATGTGCGGTTCAAGGACTTCTTCCTCTCGTCCCCGAAAGGGAGTGCCAGCCACGGCATTTCTGAGAAGAAGTCGTCAAAGGAGGCTTGGTCAGCATCGCTTGAGATGAAGATCACTTCAAAGGCGCTGTCCTTGGCCTTGATCTCGTGGTAGGCCTTTATCAGCTTCGGTAAGAAAGCGCGGCAGGGCGGGCACCACTGTGCCGAGAAGTATAAGAGGATGTTTTTCCCAACAAGATTGGCCACTGGAACCTGGGCCACAATCAAACCATGTGATGAATCAATACAAAGGTCTGAGTTCTACTTATTTCATGCTATAAACATCTGATATTGGACACCAATAGCAAATACTCATTGTTGGCGAACCTTGCAGCTCCAACCTGGTTTGAATTTTAAGGGAATCAAGAACATGTATCAATGTGACATACTAATCTCGATTAGACGGTGACATTGTTCACCATTTTACATAGCTCATAAATTGGCATCCAACTCCAGGTCATGTACCTAGGCAGATTGAAGAAATCTGCAGCACATGTATCAATGTGACATACATGTGTGAGGCCATTCATCAGGTGGGGCGGAACACAAACATGTTCGGGGCCAAAAATCAGGCTGGTCCACTCATCTGGAGGGTGGTGGGCCACACACCTTGTAAGCAAAATGACCAACAGCATGTATTTTGCGAAATGAGTGTGATCAGGGGACCAACCTGACCTGTGGACTAAGGCATGTGTTTTGGGGTGCCCCACCTCATCGACAGTCCAGATCTTGTATATATGTGCCATGCCAGCACGTACACCGTGAACCACTTCTTTAGACTGCCTGAGTAAGAATACAGTATCAGCTTTCGAATCTTACCTCCACACCACCTTTGCCTATAACGAAATCTCGCTCTCCAGACACGAGAAGCGATTCCAACGTCTGCGATTCAAGCCTGGCCTTCTCCATCTCCGCAAGCTCGGCCAGCCTCTCCGGTGTAAACGGGTATGCCTGAATTCCATGCTCCTCGACAATCTCAGCGACATTGGAATTGAGTGTCTTTCCATCTGTTCCGATTATGACCAACGTTGGAAGCGTCTGGAGCTCAAAGTAGCGGATCAGCTTATCACGGCTCTTGTCCATGAATGGCAATGCAAGCCATGGTATGCTCTCAAAGCCTTCTCTGAAGGATTTCTCATCATCGTCAAGAGAGATCAGCACGACCTCAAAATTCTCTCCTCTCTCCTTCAGCTTCCCGTAGATTTCGATGAGAATCGGAGTGAATTCGCGGCATGATTTGAAAGAGCTCAACCAGAAATAGAGGCCCACCAATTTGCCTTCAAGAGCAGAGACTGGGACCTAATGTGAAACAAGGTTCTCTTAGATAAGATTCAAATGTATGGATTCTGATCATCCACTTTGACTACCAACATTGTGGTAGGCCAGAGATCCAGCATACATGGGCCCCACTCGCATATATTGACAATCCTAACCATCCAATAGCAACTGTGCATTGCAGTTGCAAGGGACAGTGGGGTGAACTCCATTGCAACTAAAGTGTGATTTTCTCACTTTGGCCATCCACCAACTTCCAACCAAAGAGGGTGGGGCCCATGTAGGGTGGAGGTCCTGCTGGAATGCAAACTGAAACATGTTGGCGGAGATGATGTTGTCATCACCAAAACCCTTCTAAAAGATGGGACCCACCCAAGGCCCCTAACACAACATGGACCCCAACTCAAAAACAGGTGGGCCCCATCATTTCAATTAATGAGACATTAGCTAATCCCACAGGGTGGCCCACATACACCCCCCTCCACAAGCACCACTACATGCTGCCATGTACCATGACCTCAGTGTTGAAATGAGGCTATCTTCACTCAGTCTGCCACTTGAGCTATGGACCTGGGTGTGCCCTGTATGCTAACTGACTACATGTGTAGAACACCCATGTCGCTTATCATATGGAATCGCCATGTAGATGATCTGTGCAAAAAATCTGTCCATTCAAAAATCAACTAGACCAGACATGAAAATAATGGTTGATCCAGATCATCCACACAGGGTGGATATCCCACCCAAGCGAATGCATGCAGAGGCCCTTGTGGGGCTAGCAAACCTCCAACAAAGAGAGGGAATCAACACATACCTTCTTTCCATCATTTGAAATCACAAAGTCGCGGGAGTGGGAAACCAGGATAGATCTCAACGACTGATTTCTCTTCTCGGCCTCTGCTTCCTCTTTCAGCTCTTCAATCCTCTCCTCTGTAAAGGGATATCCACCCACTCCGTACTCCCTGATGACCGAAACACCATTCTCAGTCACGACCTTCCCCTTTCCGTCAAGAATCACAAGGTGGGGGATCCCATTCACCTGGAATAACTCATTCAGCTGGTCGCGGGTGGCCGAATCTGAAAACGGGATGGCAAGCCATGGCATTTTGGAGAAATAGTCATTGAATGATTCCTCATCTTCGTCGCCTGAGATGAAGATGGCTTCAAAATCACCTTTCGCAGCAAGCTCCCCATATACCTCGGCGAAAGTCGGGGTGAATCGCCGGCATGGTCCGCACCATGAGGCTGAGAAATAGAGGCCGACAGTCTTCCCATCCAAATTAGCAATTTTCACCTGAAATTGCCCAAAATCAAAATGAGATATGTGCATGGTAGAAGTGGGAGTTCCACATTTGCAATTCATTGTGGGTGTTCCCCATACAGAACTGAGCTGAAGCGATTTGTCAGTTAACAAAATGGTATTGATTGATTGATTCCCAACCTTACAACACCAAAACGAGAGGAGAATTATCTAGTGCAAAACACCCTTAGCGTGAATACTACTTCAGAGCTTCCACATTGCAATTTGTTGTGGGTGTTTGCCAAACAGAACTCAAATGTTTTGTTAGTGAATACTAACAAAATGGTGTAGATGGGTTGATTCAAACCTTTTCAACGCCAGAAAGAGAGGAGCATGATCTAGTGAGAAACACCTATGGTGCATGTACTACTATAGATGCTTCCATATTGCAATTTATTGTGGGTGTTAGCTGAACAGAACTGTAACTCAAATGTTTTGTTAGTGAAAAGTAACAACATGGTATACATTGATTGATTCTCAACCTCACAACATCAAAATGAGTGGAGCATGAGCTAGTTGAAGACAACCATAGTGCAAGTGCTACTGTAGATGCTTCCGCAGTGCAATTTGTTGTGGGTGTTAGGGCCTGTTTGGTAAAACTTATTTTCAGCACTTATAGCTGAAATGAGCCATTTTCAGTGATTTTTTTGGATTCAGATCGTTTGGCAAATCTCAAAAATTAAGTGCTTAATTTAAATTTCACTGAAAATTTCGGATTTTTTTTCAGTTTCGCTCCTTTGACTTAAAACTTAAGGCTGAATGCGGTAAGTGATTTAGGTTTTTAATTTTTTTTTATGACAACTCTACCCTTCAAAGGGGAAAGTGGGTGGGTAAGTGCGTGGGCTACAAACCAGCAAAGTGGATGCGGATTAGCTATGACGTCACCAAGTTTTGTGGGCCCCACCATGATGTATGTGTTGTATCCACACCATCCATCCATTTGGAGAGATCATTTTAGGGCATGAACCAAAGAATGAGGTAGATTCAAAGCTCAAGTGGACCCCACCACAGGAAACAGTGGGACAATGACACCCACCATTGAAACCTTCCTAGGGCCCACCATGATGTTTTTTGAGATCCAACTTGTTCATAAGTTAACACAGACATGGAAGAAGGGAAAACCCAAATATCTGCTTGATCAAAAATGTTTTTGGCCAACAAGAAGTTTTTAATTGTAAAGTTGCCCTGACCGTATGCCCACCTTCATATATATATTTAATATCCACACAGTTACCCTCAAATAAAACCATGGAATCACTCTTCTAACAAAACACGCCTCTCTCTCTTGAAAGGCCAAACCTCGCAACCCGCTACCCTCACGAACTAAAAAATAGGCTGATCCAAGGCTAAGGTGGGCCCACCATGATGCATGTATTCTATATCCATGTTGTCCATCCGTTTTTACACATTATTTTAGGGCATTAACCAAAAAATGAATCAGATCCAATAACCAGATGGGCCATACCCTAGGAAATAGTGGTTGTTGAACATCCTACCATTAAAAACTTCGTAGGGCGCACATTAATGCTTCCATTGTGCTTATTCTCCATCCAATTTGTTGATAAGTTCATATTAGCCTGGATGAAGTGTAAAAATAAATATCAGCTTCGTCCAAAACTTTCTTGGCCCATTAATGGACAATTAGCATAGTTTCAATGGTGGTCACTGAATCCCCATTGTTTCCTCTGTATGGCCGCCTTGAGTTTTGGATCCACCTAATTTTTTGTTTCTTGTCCTAAAATGATCGGGAAAAATGGATGGACGGAGTGGATTTCTCACAAACATCACGGTGGGCCCCACCTAGTATCCCAAAGTAGGAACTCCTTTTGTAGGAAATCCGCATCCAGCTCATTCCAGGTTGTACGTGAGTAGCAAGATTCGCTACTGAAGTGACGCCCCCAAGTTCTATGAGCCCCACCATCATGTGTTGTATCCACACCATCCATCCATTTGGAGAGATCTCTTTAGGGTATGAGCCAAAGAATGAGGTAGATCCAAAGCTCAAGTAGACCCCACCACAAGAAACAGTGGGGATTGAACGCCTACAGTTGAAAACTTCTTGGGAGTCACAGAAATTTTTGATCAAGCTGATATTTGTGTTTTCTCTTCTTCCATGTCTCTATTAACTTACAAATAGGTTGGATCTCAAGAAAACGTCATGGTGGCCCTCAAAACGGTGGGCGTCACTCTCCCTACTATTTTATGTGGAACAGACACCCTGAGCTTTGGATCGGCCTCCTTTGGCCATGCCCTAAAATGATATCTAAAAATGGATGACAGTGTGGATACAGCACATACATCATGGTGGACCCACATAACTTGGTGACGTCACTTAATTCAATAGGGAATCTTGCTAATTGCGCAATTATTAGCTAATCCGTGTCCTTCTTGGTTGCAACACTACTTCAAATTCACATCCAGCTCTTAGGCCCCATTACGATACATGTTGTACATCCACACCATCCATAGATCTAAACCATACATGTACTTGGCTTTATTTAGTAGGGAATTTATTAAAATTTGATTAGTGGCATGATAATAATATGCTTCTTCTTGTTCTGTGCAAAAATTATAAATTGAAATAATATGGGCAAATATGACAAATTGCCAATTTTCAGACATTTGTAGTCCATGTTTACCAAACATGTTTTTATGAAAAAAAAAAGTACTTATTTTCAGATATCAGGATTTTTTTAGACAAATTACCAAACAGATTTTTCAATACTTGTAAGTACTTAAATTCAGCACTTTAAGTTTCCAGCACTTAAATTAAGTTTCAAATCTTATTTTTTAGTTTACCAAACGGCACCTTAGCCAAATAGAGCAGAACTCAATTGACTTGTTAGTGAATAGTAGCAACATGGTGTCAATCAATTGATTTTCCCAACCTCACAACAACAAAATGAGAGGAGAATGATCTACGAAACACCCATAGGGAAACCATTACTATAAATGCTTCCACATTGTATAGGGAAACCATTACTATAAATGCTTCCACATTGTAATTCGTTGTGGGTGTTAGTCGGACAAAACTGAACTCAATTGTTAGTGAAAACTAACAACAAGCTATATACATTGATTTATTCTCAACCTTACCTAACCAAAATGAGAGGAGCATAATTTAGTGCGAAACACCCATAGTGCAAGTACTACTTTAGATGCTTCCACATTGCAATTGTTGTGGGTGCTCGCCAAATAGAACTGAATTCAAATGACTTCATAGTGAATACTTATAATTTGGTCTCAATCAATTGATTTTTCCCAACCTCACAACACCAAAATGAGAGGAGAATGATCTGGTGTGAAACACCCATAGCACCTGGTGTGAAACACCCATAGCACCAATATTACTAGAGATCAGGAATTAACCATACCTGGTTACCGTAGTTCCAGATCACCTCCCTCTTAGCCTTCCTAGTGCTATTGATGTTAGGGGTTTCATTTTCTCCTCATTTTGGGGCCCATTGATCAATGATCCAATTTTTCAATTCAATAGGTCCCAAATGTAAATTGGAAATTGCCCGACAATCTCTTGGGGGAGTGGAGGACTGGGTAACAGCTTAGTGGGTGAGGCCTTGACCGTGGGGGCCTACCTTGATGTATGTGTTGTATATCCACACAGTCTAACAGTTTTCCTAACTCACTTTAGGGCATGGTTGCAAAAATGAAGCATATCCAAATCTCAAGTACACCTCACCACAGGAAACAATGGTCATTGAATGCCCACCATTAAAAAATTACTAGGGCCCACCATAATGTTTATTTTCCATCCAACTTGTCGATAAGGTCACATAGACCTAGATGGAGGGAAAACACAAATATTAGCTTCGTCCAAAACTTTTGTGGCCCCTAAGAAGTTGTTAATGGTGGGCATTAAATCCCTACTGTGTGGTAGACTTGAGATTTGGATTTGCTACATTTTTGGGACCATGCCCTAAAATTAGCTGGAAAAACTGATGGACAGCATAGATATAAAACACATACAACAAGGTGGACCCCACGGTCAGGGCCTCACCCACTAAGTTGTTGCCCGGGCCTCACCTAATCCACTCTCATCTCCTAGATGGTAGATCGTAATCATCTAACAAAGATTTTTTTCCCCCTTATGTTGAATGTGTAACTTTACTATATTATCTTTTTAGTAATCCATTTGCAGGCTGTGGATTGAAGGGTTAGGATTGTCCTCTATTTACGAGTTTTTCATTAATCATGCTTCTATGTTGCGGCCTATCATATTGACAGTCCATATCACAAATTAATTTGTCCTAGCTCAAGTTTCACATAGTTCCTCCTAGGTCTTGTTCGGATGCATGGAACTCTCCACTTACGAACTCTGAGGCCTTCCCATAACGAACATGAAGAAGGGGATTCGACTTGTAGATTTTCTAAGGGCTTGTTTGAAATGTGGAATTAGATGGTATGGAATTGTATTTGGTCAAACGTAAATTCCATTTGGCATTTGGAAAAGATGGGAAGGATTGGATTAATCTGATTATCATATAACGCAGGGGGGGACCTGGTGAGGTCGATCGTTGTCTTCCTCAAGGGATAACTACCTTGAATCCACAAGGCTCCCTAGACTCCTCAACAGGGATTCCTCGAATCCACGAGGGAAAATCTCAAATTCACGATACGTTTCCCAAATCCATGAGAAGAAAGAGACAAAAGTATGAAATTTTATTGATAATATGATAGATTACATTAAAACGAATTTAACAACCTTATAGAACTCTAAACAAACCCTAATTCGTATTTATTAAAAATAATAAGTTTTCCAAAATAGAAAATTACTAAAAAATAGTAAACTCCTAATTAAATAATACCACTAAGTAAAGTCTTTTTAAAACTCATTATTTAGCAAAAGTAGAAACTCCTAAATAAACAAAACTCTAAAAAGAAGGAAACACAATAAAAATCGAAATTACTAAAAATATTAGTTTTCCCTAAAATCCCGTTCTTCTGCTGTAACCGCACGTTTTCTTGCGAAATGGATGGACACAACCCACTTTAGTGGGGTGGTTCACTAGGAAACGAAATTTCACTAGGAATCCATATGCCGTGCGTCTTGTAACTCCTCCCAGATCAAAAGTAATGGTCGATTTACGGTCTACCTTCTTTTCATCCACCCATGCGAAGAATATACTTGATCCACATCCTATATCAGGGGTTTCTTGTTCTACATCATCATATCATCTAGTCCCGGAGGAGATAATGGTGTGATTTCCGGTGGATTTTGAAATCCACTACTTCTGTGGGCCCCACACTGATGCATGAGTTTTATCCATGCCGTCCATCCATATATAGATGACAGGCATTAGTTGTAAAACCTGGCGTCTTGATTACAATTCCATGGTCCGCCAAAACAGGTTTCACTTAATACAATGTTTTTCCTAGAGGAAGAATTTGATACCAAACGCGGGATTGGATGTTCAAAATACCATGGTATTTCCAAACATATAATCATTATGCAATAATGGTGTTAATTCTACCTAATGTAATTCAATACGTGAGATTAACACCATTATTGCACAATGATTGCATGGTTGGAAATACCATGGTATTTTGATCGTCCAATCCCATGTTGGGATCGAATTCTTCCTTTTGGGAAATTCATAGTATTCAGTGAAGCCTACATTTGGTGGACCATGAAATAGTAATCAAGGGACCAAATTTTAAAACTAATGTCGATAACCTGTACACGTATACAACTTGAATGTCATGTGTAAAGAGCATATATGGATGGACGGCGTGGATAAAACACATGCACCAATGTGGGGTCCAAAAATGTAGTGGATTTTTAAATCCACTAGATATCTTGCAGCATCTACTATTGGCACTAGATTATATGATACTACGATTGATCCAATCCTTCCCATCGTTTTCAAACCCTGAATGGAATTTGCATGGGACCAAATGCAATTCCATACCATCTACTTAATACCATGCACCAAACAGGGCCTAAGCGGATTTATTGGTTGAAAATATGATTCAAGAACATATGGATTTATCTCCGTTTGCGGCATCCACCGCCGCATGAGAAATTGGACCTGCCACAGATCGTGCCATCAATGGGTTACCTCCTATGATTATTCACCGGGGAAGGTGTTGGAGAACCTACTGTCACTAAGTTTCAATCCCCAAATCAGATTGATTGAACAATCCTAACATCGTATCATGGACACTTCTTCATTGATAGGAACATTGGATAGTTTTCATCTTCAACCGTCCAATAAAGGACGTGGCTTCAGTGGATCCCTCTATGTGGGGCCCACTGTGATGTATGTTGTTATATCCACGCCATCAATCCATTTTCCATATCATTTTAGGGTATTAGCCCAAAACAGCAGCAGATCCAAATCTTAGGTGGACCACACCACAGGAAACAGTGGTGATTGGCCATTAAAAACTTCTTAGGGGCCACAAAAGTTTTGGATCAAGCTGATATTTGTGTGGTCCTTTCATCAAGGTCTTTGTGACCTTATCAGTAGGTTTGATGGCAAATAAATATTCTGGTGGTCCCTAAGAAGTTTTTAATGATGGTCATTCAATCATAACTGTTTCCTGTGGTGTTGCCCACTTGAGTTTTGGATCTAAATGATACGGTGAAATGGACAGGTCGTGTGGATATAAGACATGCATCATGGTGGACCCATAGTCAGGATTCCACTGACCTTGAATCCATCAAAGCCACGTCCTCCAATAAATGTCTACCAATCCGATAGATGATCAAATAAGTGTAATTTTTTGTTCACAGTGAGCAAACCTATAAACCTAAGTAGGGAACTTAATTTGGAGAGTTTAATTTGTATTACTTGAATAACAAGCATGGAGTTTCTATGCAATTCCCAAGGGGAGCTTTTAGAGCTAGTGGTGATTTGACCTGGTATCAGAGCAGAAAGTGCAGCTCAAGCTTTTAGAGCAAGTGTTGATTTAACACAGATTAGGTGCGCATGGACCTCACGGAAGTGGATTGTGTGTACTGAGTGACTCTGTGGGGCCTACCATGATTTACGTATTCGATCCACTCCGTCCATCCATTTTAGCAGATAATTTAAGCGCTTGAACCCCAAAATAGATCATATGCAAAGCATGAGTGGAACACACCACAAGAAACAATGTGAATTGAACCGTACACCGTTGAAAATTTCTTAGGAGCCACATAAGTTTTGAATGAAGCTGATATTTTTATTTTCACTTTATCCATGTCTATGTGATCTTATGAATAGGATGACGAATAAACATCATTGTGGGGCCTAGGAAGGTTTCAACGGCATAAATCATTATTCCCACTGTTTCCTGTTTTATGGTCCACTTGAGCTTTGGATATGCTTCCATTTTGGGCTCAACCCCTAAAATGAGATTGAGAAGCAGATGGATGGCGTGGATAGACCACATACATTCACAGTGGGCCCAACAGAGTTTACTCCGTAAGATAAAAGTGTACTGAGTAAACTCAGTACGCAATCCAATTTCTGACCTCACACAAGACCGTGTGGCCCACCTTGATGCATGTATTCATCTTTTTAGCTCATGCTCTAAAATGATATGAAAAAAAAAATGGATGGACGGAATACATGCATCAAGGTGGGCCCCACGGCAAAGGTGGCACCGTCCTGGGTGAGGCCGGGGCGCACCAAATACGTTCCATTCCTAAGTGCCGGTGTATCATCCCTCACACTCTGACAGAATAGAAAAGTTTCTCTGTTCTTAAGAAATGGTAACATACTAGGATTGCTTTCCACGTGCAAGTTAGGATGATCTTACGATGGTTTGCTAAAAGGCGCCACCCCACGGGACAAAACACCCAAAACTTCCTGCGACGGGAACTGAATGGGGTCCACTGTGATGTTTGTCAGAAATCCACACCATCCATCCGTTTTTCGAGATCATGTTAGGATAGGGGACAAAAAAATGAGATAGATCCAAAACTCAAGTGGGCCACATGACAGGAAACAATGAGGATTGAACATCTACTGTTGAAACATTCGTGGGGCCACAGAAGTTTTGCATCAGGCTAATATATTTCGTTTTCAGTTCATCCAAGTAGGAATGACCTTATGAAGGGTATGGATGGCATATAAACATCACGGTGGACCCAGGGAGGTTTCAACGGTAGTCATTTCCCTGCCCATTGTTTCCTATCGTGCGGCCCACTTGAGTTTTGGATCTGCCTCTTTTTTTGTCCCATGCCCTAAGATGATCATGAAGAACGGACGGATGGATTTCTCACAAACATCAGGGTGGGCCCACCTAGCTTCCTGTGGGAGGAAATCTGCGTCCCTATCTACCTGAGGCATAAGGTGCGCCCGTTATGGGCGCGGATTTCCTGCGAAAGCCTTGCGCAGGAATTTCCTGCACTGGTAACCAAGGTGGGGCCCACAGTGATGTTTTTTGATGAATCCACCCCGTCCATCCGTTTTGGGAACTCATTTTAGAGCATAAAAACAAAAATGAACCGGATCCAAGACTCAAGTGGGCCTCACTAAAGGAAAAGGTGGGTAGGTAAATTACTACCGTTGAAACCTCCCTGGGGTCCACAGTGATGTTTATATGACATCCATACCGTTCATAACGTCACTACTACTGGGATGAACTGGAAAAACAAATAATATCCTGATTAGAAACTCATGTGGCTCCACAAATATTTCAACTGTGGACGTTCAAATCTCACGTTTTCGGCCCACTTGAGTCTTGGATCCGGTTTATTTTTGTTTTAATATTCTAAAATAAGCTCCCAAAACGGATGGACGGTGTGGATTTATCAAAAAAAATCACTGTGGGCCCACCTTGGTTCCTAGCGCAGGAAATTCCTGCGCAAGGCTTTCGCAGGAAATCCGCGCCCGCCCGTTATTAAAGTGCGCAGTGCGCGTACGACAGCATTCGGACAGGATCTGATTCTCTACGGCCGTGAAAGAACAACCTAGATCTCTCTCGAATTTAAAAGGAACAACCAGGCGAGCTTCTCCTGCGGAGACTCGCTCAATCTACTCGTATCTGCCCCACCACGTGATGATCCGGTCTGTTTATCTGGAATATCCTATATTACCGAAATGCCCTTCCCTTGCAAAAGTAAGTGGGCGTGAACTCAACGCGAGTTTTATACTCCTCTTATCAGCATCAGAGCATCGGGGCCCCACGAGCGGATTAGATGCGGCACCGGCTTCACCGAACACGGTGCGGCCCTCACCGCGGGGCCCACCTTGATGAATTTATTGCATATCCACGCCGTTCGTACGTTTTTCTAGATCATTTTAGGGCATGAGGCCAAAATTCAAGTAGATTACAAATCTTAGGTGGACCACAGCACAGGAAAAAGTTTCGGATCAAGTTGATATTTATTTTTTTCCGTCCATCCAAGACCGTTTAACGTTATCAACACGTTGGATGTAAAACAAAAATTACGGTTGGCCCTATAAAGTTCTTGATTGTGAGTGTTCAATCGCTACGTTTTCCTATGATGTGGCCCACCTGAGACTTTTTTCCATCTCATTTTTTGGATCATATCATAAAATTATCTGGAAAAACGGATGGAGGGCGTGGATACATAATACATACATCAGGGTGGGCCCCACGATCAGAACCGCACCGGATTGGGTGAGATCGTGGCGGACGCGGTTTTGGTGCTACACCGGCTGTCACTAGATGGTAACGGCCAGGTTCTCTGAGGGGCCACTGTATGGGTTTATCCACACCGTTCAGCCCAAAAAATAGGCAGATCCATGGCTCAAGTGGACCACACCACAAGAAGCGGCGGTGATAATAACACCCACCGTTGAAACCTTCCTAGGGCCCACCGTGATGGTTAATCGCCATCCAACCTGTTCATAAGTTCATCACATAGACCTTGATTTGGGAAAACACAAATATAAGCTAATCCAAAACTTCTGTGGCCCCATAAAGTTTTCAACGGTAGATGTTTAATCCCCATTGTGTGGTCCACTTGAGCATTGAAACTGCCTCGTTTTTTGCCTTGTACCCTAAAATGATATGAAAAAATGGATGGACGGTGTGGATAAAACTCATACATCAAGGTGACACTCAAGAGTCCCCTAGGTAGTGAGGGGCGGGAGTAATACCCAATCCGTGAGCCGCACCTAACCCGCTCTGTAAGGGAGTAAGTACCGTGCCCCGTAGGAGCACCGAATTTCCATGGCTGAAACACGCATGAGGGATCGGAACCGTTCATGAGGTGGACCCCACCTCCGGCAGGCCATCTTACTCGTACCAGATCCTAACGATTGGCAGTCTAAAACAGAAAAGGAAAAAAGGCGAACGGTTTACACTCAACACAATTCATGGAACGGAGAGTATCATACTCAGGGATCGCCGTTCACTCATCGCCGCACATTTTAAGTGAGACCCACCTCTTGAACGGCTAAAGTACTCCTACGGCAGGAGCACGATTCCAATCGGTGCCCCCGCGCGCACTCCTCCAAGCCGCGATCAGAAGAAAATCGCGATTGATGAAGAACTCAGACCGAATAAAAGAGTAGCAAAATGGAAAAGATCGGGAATTAATCGTACCTGGTCGCCGTTGTTTCGGACTAGATAGTCCCTGTCCTCGGCGGACAGAAGCGACTTCAAATCGTGGCAATCGCCGGTAACGTCTTCCTTAGCCATCGTTATAACTCCGTCTATCTCTCTCTGTCTCTGCTTTTGTCTCTCCTTCTCTGTATCCTCGGTATCGATGAGCGAGCCTTTTATAGAAGCGAATCGCCGTTAACTCCCGTCGTTGCTGAGGGAGCGGATTAGGTGTTACCCGGGTAACACCTTAGTGGGTGTTACCCTTACCATGTAGGGCCCATCTTGATGAATAATTTGTATATCCACACCGTCCATCCGTTTTTAAAAATTATTTTAGAATAATATGCCAAAAATTAAGCAGATAAAAATCTTATGTGGACCACACCATTGGAAACAGTGGTGAATGACCATTAAAAACTTTTTGTAGGACACAAAAGTTTTGGATCAAGACAATATCTATATTTTAACTCTATCAAAGTCTGTTTGACCTTATCAACCGGTTGGATGGAAAATAAACGTTATAGCGGGCCCTTGGAAGTTTTTAATTGTGGTCGTTTAATCATCACTATTTCCTGTGGCGTGGTCCACCTAAGATTTTTTTGTATTTAAATTTTGGTACAACATATTAAAATAGGTTATAAAAATGTATGGACGGTGTGGATATACGTACAATTATAAAGGTGGGCCCCGCAGCAATGGTAACACCCACTAAAAAAAGTAATCCGCGCCCTGCTGTTAGGGAGTGTTTCTTTCTTAGCAATGAAGAAACCCGAGTACTGACTCGACCTCGTGTTTATCTTCCAACGATTACAAAATGACTTTTGAGTCAGCGATCGGTTGATACACGCGGCCACACGTGTGTGAGATCAGGACAGTTCATCATCAGTGGGGCCCACTGTAGTCTGTAGAGGTTTCTGGACAATTTCTCAGCTTTTTGGTGGATGGATTAGAGGTTTGTTAATTCCACAAGCGTGTTGGATCTGTACACGTCCACGGGCCTGCGCATGTGTTGTTGTGACACACGTGCATGAGATCTGATCTTTCCATCTGGTGAGCTACATTGTTTAGATCTTCTGGCATAAAAATCAGGCCATTTCACAGATCAGATGGGCCACAGCATATCAAAACAAAATGTATGGCCGGAAAAGAATTTTTAACCTTCGATTTACTTTGTTTGTATGTTGTGGCTCACATGAAGAATTAAATTGTCTCGAGTTTTAGGCAAAGTTCAACGCATTATTTCCAACTTCACCGAAAGTTAATCTAATGCGCAAACGTGTACGGTTCTACAATGCACCATGGAAATGAGGGGAGCGGATTAGGTGTGAGCCCGGATCCACCGAGGTGGGTAGGATCCCTAACTGTGGGGCTCACAGTGATGTATGTGTCTTAAATCCACACCATTCCACCATTTTGAAATCTCATTTTAGGGTATGATTCCAAAAATGAAGTTGACTCAAATCTTAGGTGGACCACACCACAAAAACATTTATGATTGGATTCTACCGGAATATTTATTTGCCTGCGTAAATATCATCTTAATCCAAAGCTTTTGTCGCCCATATGAATTTTTAATGGTCAATTACCTCTGTTTCATGTACTACGGCCTATCTGTGATTTGGAACTGCTTCATTTGTTTGATCATGCTCTAAGGGCGTGTGTTGTTTAACTGGTAAATCCCTGGAAATCAGTAATACTTACGAGCAAGTAAGCCGCTCTTCTGACATCACAGTTTTGCTAAAATGAAGGAGCATAATATAAAATTTATTATGAACACAGTGATGTATCCGTCGCATTGCTAAAATGAAGGAGCATAATATAAAATTTATAGTGCCTGTTGTGGGAAGAATACGAGCTGACCTCTACTTTACCAGGGTGAGAATACGAGCTGACCTGAAGATCGGATCTAGTTCAGCTCGCACAGTTCATAACCGATCTGATCACAGACGGAATAGCTCTTATGGGTCGCCGGGTCTGACCAACCCGACCTAAGGAAGAGAAGCAGCCTTCAGAAACGACATCACCAGGTCGACCGACTTGCGACCTGATTCTGTTTCCGCAAACCACTAAGTTTGTGCGTGATAAGGGGAAGAGAATCCGGGAGATCTTTAACCAACTCGCCGAAAGATCCTCGAAGATCATGGGACAGCTCCGAAAATCCCAAAGATCCGGGAATCCCTCCCCTAAGATCATGGTTTCAAGAAGGAATACGACTCTGCAACCTAGGTCTATAAATAGACACGTCTTCTTCTTTATTGGGGTACGGAAAAACAAAGGCTAACAAAAATAGAGATTCAATCTTTCGAGATCTCACTAACTTAAGCATTGGAGGGCTAACGGCTGGACCCCAGCCACCCCCTTTAGTTTTCCTTTTGTTCTACAGGATCCAACCCTTTGTCAAGAAGGAGGTCAGCGGCATCCATCCATCAGTCTCAAAGCGTCTTCACCATCATCTGTTGACAAATTTACAGCATCAACAGATTGGCGCCGTCTGTGGGAATTTTCTTCTCAGAGTCCTTTAAGTAGGAAAGCCGTGTTCTCACCCAATCACTGAAGACGATTTCAACTTCATCTTTCCTTTCTTACTATGGTTGGGAAAAGAAAGTACAAAGGGAAAGCACCCACGATCGATGGACCTTCAGACGATCAGATATCGGAAAATGAAGGATCGTTTCTCGAAATTCCCGCTATCCAGCTCGGTGGGAACTCTCCTCTTTCTGCCCAACAGGGGAGACAACAAAGACCCCGTAACCGAGGGGTCAGGTTATCTCTTCTTGAAGAGCAGGTAGGGGGAGTAAACCAAAAACTAGGGGGAGTCGACGAACGATTGGGCTATGTAGACCAGCGACTGGACAAAATTAAAGCTCTGCTAACTGGCCTAGCTCACCCAACCGTGTTGAACGATAGAGACCGCGAGGGATCTCGGCATACCCATTCTCAGCCGCAACAAACCTTGCATTCCCACCAGGTCCGACCGTCGCAGCGTTCTCAACATCCCACTCCGATGGAAGAAAATGAGGTCGCTAGCCGAGCAACCGAGACTAGACCTCGACCAACGACAAGCTTGCCCGCCACCGACCTGCGACACAGGCTCGAGGAACGGAGAACAGCTCGTCTCGCACACGAACGGGCTGATCATGAAGCCAGCAACAGGATTGACGACAACTTGGGCCCACTGGAGGCCGAGCTGAAGGAACTGCGAGAACAAATGGGCGATCTCCAGAGAGCACAACGGGCTCGAGCCCCAATCGCCGTAGATGCACTGGTCGATTCATCTGAGTCACCATTCACCGACGAGATTCGTGAGGAACCCCTTCCCAAAGGGTTTAAAGTTCCCCAGTTGAAGCAGTACTCTGGAATTGGAGATCCAGCGGAACACTTAAAGAACTTCAAGGTCTGCATGGATCTCCTCGGGGCCAATGGGCATATCATGTGCAAGGCCTTTCCGTTGTCCTTAACAAGTTCGGCATGGACTTGGTTTCGCAACCTAAAACCCCGCATGATCAGTTCATTCTCTCAACTAAGCCGAGCTTTCGCTACTCAGTTCATTGGGAGCACTGACCCGAGGAAGCATTCAACTCATCTCGCTGCGATCAAGCAAAAGGAAGATGAGCCCCTGAAAGATTACTTCGCGCGCTTCAATTTCGAAGCTGTACAAATTGAAAACCTCTCGCAAGATGTACTGTTGCACACCATGATCGGAGGATTACGGGATCGAAGGTTTCTTTGGTCTGTCGGGGAAGAGCCACCTCAGTCCGTGGCAGAACTTTTAGATCGGGCAGCAAAACACATCAACGCCGAAGAACTGGTCAATGCTCATCGACCGATGACCAAAAATAAGGATCGGCCGGATAGCAGTAACTCGAAAAGACACAGGTCAGAACGAAAGTCCGAGCAAAGATCGCCAACCCGGAACAGATCCGCTCGCCGAACGAAATCACCTGCGCCACGGTTCGACAAGTACACTCCGCTCAACAAAACCATCGAGCAAGTGTGTTTAGCAGAGAAAGGAAAATACAATTTCGAACGACCTACAAAGATAAAAACCGACCCCAATAGGAGGTCGAAATCGAGGTACTGTTTGTACCACAAAGACCACGGTCATAACACCGTGGACTGCTTTGATTTGAAGCGACAGATAGAAGCCCTGATCCAGCAAGGCTTCTTGAAGGATTATATTGCTCAGCGTTCAGATGGGCGAAAAGATGAAGGACGGGTCACCGACTTGACAGAGGAACAAAGCAACAACCCTGTGGAAGAAATCCACATGATTTTCGGAGGGCCGACCACTGGAGACACCGGAAACTCTCGCAAAAACTACGTGCGGCAAGGAAGGACGTCCTTACCGAAGTCTTCTGTCAATATCACCGGTCGACCTACAAAGGTCGCGAAGGTAACCTCACAAACAATAACCTTCACCGAAGAAGACGCCCGAGGGGTCATACATCCACATGACGACTCCCTTGTCGTCGCGTTGATGGTCGCCAATAAAAAACTCCACAGGATGATGGTCGACACAGGCAGTTCGGCTGATATCCTATACGCGTCGGCATTTGAAAAAATGAAGATCGACCGATCTCGGCTCAGACCAGTCAAGACAGCATTGACTGGGTTCACGGGGGATAGCATCATGCCCGAAGGAGAGATAACTCTACCAGTCACCGCAGGAGAAGAACCAAACCAGAAAATAATAATGGTCGACTTCCTTGTTGTAAATGCCCCCTCTGCTTATAACGCCATTATCGGCCGTCCTATCCTGCGAGCTCTCAAAGCTGCCGTTTCCATCTATCACCTTGTGATGAAATTCGAAACCGACGAAGAAATCGGCGTGGTCAGGGGAGATCAGCAGGAAGCCCGTCGTTGCTATGAGCTTTCCCTACGAGGGAAGAATAAAAGTGCAGTATCAACCGTTTCTCATGCGACCTCTCTTAATCCGAGAGAGGAAGAGAAGGAGCGCGGGTCGCCCGCAGAAGAGCTGGTCGACATTACGTTGTCTGATACCGACCCGACCAGAACTATCAAGATCGGATCATGTTTAGAAGGCAAGGTGCGAGAGGACCTGATCACCTTCCTGAAGGAGTACGCGGACGTTTTTGCATGGTCCCATGAAGAGATGCCTGGAATTTGCCCAGAAGTGATAGTCCATCGGTTAAACGTTGACCCAACCAATAAACCAATCCGTCAGAAAAGGCGTTCTTTCAATACAGAAAGGTACATGATCATCGAAGAGGAAGTACAGAAACTGCGCAAGGCTGGATTCATCCAAGAAATATGCTACCCGGAATGGCTCGCAAACGTTGTCCTCGTCAAAAAGAACAACGGGAAATGGAGAGTCTGTGTAGACTACACTGACCTGAACAAGGCCTGTCCTAAAGACAGCTTCCCTCTGCCACGAATAGATCAGCTCGTCGACGCGACCGCCGGGCACGAGCTCCTCAGCTTCATGGACGCTTACTCTGGATATAATCAGATCCAAATGCACGCTCCCGACAGGCAAAAGACAGCATTCATTACGGATCGGGGGCTCTACTGTTATAAGTTTATGCCCTTCGGGCTAAAAAATGCCGGAGCGATTTATCAGCGACTAGTAAATAAGATGTTCGCAGACCAACTTGGCAGAACTATGGAAGTATACGTAGATGATATGCTCGTGAAGAGCAAACGATCAGAGAACCATGTCTGCGAACTCTGCACTGCGTTCAGAATATTACGAAAATATCAAATGAAGCTTAATCCCAGCAAATGTGCTTTCGGGGTAAGCTCGGGAAAATTCCTTGGCTTCATTGTAAACCAGCGAGGAATTGAAGCCAACCCTGAAAAATTCAGGCACTCCTCGACATGAGCTCGCCTCGCACAATAAAGGATATCCAGCGGCTCACAGGAAGAATTGCGGCACTCAACAGATTCGTCTCAAAGGCTACAGATCGATGCCTCCCCTTCTTCAAACAGCTACGTAAGTGCAAGGAGATGATTTGGACCTCAGACTGTGAGCAAGCTTTCTGCGAATTAAAAGCATACCTCGACTCTCCGCCACTGTTGTCTAAACCAGCCCATAAAGAAGAACTACTCCTGTACTTAGCTGTCTCTCCAGCGGCAGTCAACTCAGCATTAGTCCGAGACGACAAAGGAATCCAAAGGCCAGTTTACTACGTCAGCAAAGCCCTGCTCGATTCAGAAACCCGATACCCGACAATAGAGAAGCTAGCCTTAGCTCTAATCACCTCAGCCCGGAAATTGAGACCGTACTTCCAAGCGCACCCGATAGCTGTGCTGACTGATCAACCATTGCGGCAGGTATTACAGAACCCAGAAACCTTAGGCCGTCTCGTTAAATGGGCCGTCGAGCTCGGTGAATTCGACATCAAGTATCGGTCTCGAACTGCGATCAAAGGTCAGGCCATCGCCGATTTCATCGTCGAATTAACTGAACCTCTCGAAATGGAAGACGACAGCAAATCTAAGCCGCCACAAGAAAGTAACTACTGCGCTCCGACCTGGTTATTGCACGTTGATGGGTCTTCCAATTCACGAGGCTGCGGGGCCGGTCTCGTCCTGACAGCACCGGACGGGATCCAAATTCAATATGCTCTCCGATTCGGATTTCGAGCCTCAAACAACGAAGCTGAGTATGAAGCGCTTCTAGCTGGCCTCCGCCTCGCCTCTGAAGTAGGGGTCCGATCTATAAAAATACATAGTGACTCTCAGTTGGTGGTCGGACAGGTGACCGCAGAATACCAGGCGAAAAGGGGGAAAATGTCAGCTTACCTAATAAAAACTCAAGAGCTGCTGTCACGATTTGATCGGTATGAAATTGTTCAGGTCCCGAGAAGCAAAAATATGAACGCGGATTCTCTCGCGAAACTCGCCTCATCAGACGACGACGACCTCAGTAGGATGGTTCCCATCGAGTTCCTCCCTCAACGAAGTATATCGTCAAACGAGGCAGCGGAGGTTTTTCCAGCAACAGCTACCCCTGATTGGAGGGACCCTATCGTTCGGTTTTTACAGACGGGCGAACTGCCCAACGATCAGAAAGAAGCTCGGCGCATTCGCTATAGATCAGCTCGGTATACTATGATCGACGGGATCCTCTATAAGAGAGGATTTTCTTTTCCATGTTTGCGTTGTTTGGGAGCCGAGGAAGCTGATTACGTGTTGCGTGAAATCCATTTCGGTTGTTGCGGAAATCATTCTGGGGCTCGAGCGCTAGCACAGAAGGTGATCAGGCAAGGATATTATTGGCCTACCATCCAGCACGACGCCCGGAAAATTGTTAAGAGATGCGACAGGTGCCAACGATTTGCCCCAATTCCTCACTTGCCACCCGAGGAGCTCATTCCCATGTCTGGACCATGGCCATTTGCTCAATGGGGAGTCGATATCATTGGCCCTCTTCCGACGGGGAAGGGACAGGTGAAATACGCAATCGTTGCCGTCGATTACTTCACGAAGTGGGCAGAAGCAGAACCGTTGGCGACCATTACCGAGAAGAAAACAACAGATTTTATTTGGAAATCAATTGTGTGCCGATTCGGAATTCCGAATACAATAGTCACTGATAATGGGCGACAGTTTGACAACGAAAGGTTCCGAAATTTCTGTAAAGGTCTGGGTATCAAGAATGTGTATTCCTCTCCTCACCACCCGCAAGCCAACGGTCAGGTCGAGGCAGTTAACAAGATTATTAAAAATCATCTCAAAACAAAACTCGGGGAGAAGAAAGGTGCCTGGGCTGACGAACTTCCTGAAGTACTTTGGGCCTATCGGACCACAGCTCGGTCCACAACTGGGGAAACACCTTTTTCTTTAGCTTTTGGAGCAGAAGCTGTTGTCCCAGTAGAGGTCGGGATACCCACGAGCAGGACAAGCCAACATCGACCTGACAGAAACGAAGAACAGTTACGGATAAACTTGGACCTACTCGATGAAGTTCGCGAAGCATCCCAAATACGATTGGCAGCCTACCAGCAACGGATTAGGCGATACTATAATTCCCGGGTAAAGGAGCGGCGATTTCGAGCTGGCGACATGGTTCTCAAAAAGGTCAGTACTAAAGACAAAATCGCTGCCTTCAGCCCCAACTGGGAAGGGCCTTATAGGGTACTCGGCTCACGTCGTCCTGGTACTTATTGGCTCGAAGACATGCACAGCCGGCCCCTTTCCCACCCCTGGAATGCTGACCACCTGAAGATCTACTATCCATGAACGGGCGGGATCTCGTCTGAAATATATGTTCCGAGGTGATGGTTCAGTAAAAATTGTTTCAAAATTTCCTAAGTGTTGTGAACAACAGATCGGCCTAGCAGAGTTAACGTTCCGAGCTGAATTCTGCACTACTCCTTACGACTGTTCTAATATAAAGGCCGAGTTTATGACAATGAGCTCAGTCACTTCGAGACTTGTGTATGCATGAAAAAGAAAAAATGAAGTACACAACGTTTGAATAAAATGCCTCTGAGGGCTTGCATTGAAGTCAAAAGTTTCCTTTACATTATAAAAAAAAAAAAAACAATATACATTCAGCTTTCAGTAGCATTGGATGGCCCGGCTGCAGCCCCCTTTGAAGGTCCCTCCCTCGCGACTTCATCCTCATCTTCATCATTGTCGACTGGAGTCAGGTCGAGATCGGGGAAGTGCTTGAGAACGAGCCGCCTGCAATCCTGGAAGCCATGATTGTACAGCTCCTCAGAAATTGCATTCAGCCTCTCAAACTTGGCTTCTGCGTCCTTTGCGTCAGCCAGAGCCTTCATCTGGACCTCCTTCAAAAGCCGGGCCAGGTCCACCTTCTCCTCCTCAGCTGTCTTGAGAGCGGCCTCCAGCGACTCGACCTTGTTACCCTCAGACTGGGCTTTGGCTGAGGTCTCCCTCATCGCCTCCTCCAGAGACTGGACTTGTACTTGAGACACTTCCAGCTCGGATTGGGCCACCTTCAGCTCGGACTGAGCTGTCTGCAGTTCAGCCTGCGCTGTCTGCAACTCCGTCTGGGCCGTTGCCAACTCAGACAGCTTCTTCTTCAGCTCGGTCTTCATCGCCTCAGTCTTATTCTTCCAGGAAAAGGCGGCAACCAGAGCTTTTTGCATCTGGTGTGTCCGCTCAGCCATCTTCTGGCGGATCATAATCAGCAAGGCCGAGTCCTACAAAGACAAGCTACAACAGTTAGTAATATAATGGTGGAACGAATGAAGAAAAAGAAGAAAAGAAAGAGACAGTCAGCTTACCCTGAGACTGCTCTCGATGGCAACACCGACCATCTGATCAGGATCTGACGTCGCGAGAGAATTCAGATCCTGAGGGATGCTCTGGTTAACGTCCATATAGGCGTTAACTCCCTCTTTCCAGGTCGCAAAATGCTCCGTTACCGGAGGCATGTCGACCTGGTCCTCACGCTGCTCGGCCCCAGGAGCGGTTGCAGGGCGAGAAGCCCGGGGAGCCGTGGGAGGTCGTGACGACCCGACCTCAGCAGGGGTGCGGGCAGGCCCCACTGAAGTCGATGCTGTCGGAGTGCCAGAAGAACTGACACTTGTCGCTGGGCGACCCGCCGACGGCTCGGCTCGGGAATCAAAAGGTGTCCGGTACGTTGACAACCGGAACCCCGGAAGCAGGAGGCTGGGCAGCCGGAGTCTCACCCCCTGCGGGAGATGAACCCTGAGGCTGACCAGACCCACATACGAAGGATCGAGGCAACCTTTGTTGCCCCTGAGCCTCCGTGGCCATCCTCTTGCTCGGAGGTTCCACCGAGCTCTCCCCACGCTCAAGGAGCCGAGCAGGGATTCGGCGGGACTTAGAAACCGCCTTCGGAGCCATGCCTGTCCAAAACACGAGGCAAAGTGTCAGGACACAACACTTGGAAAATTGATAAAGTAAAACGCGAATATCTACATTACCGACCTGATTCGAGGACGGATTCCACAGTAATTAAGCTGCGGAAGTTCCTTTCGACAAGCGGATACTCCCGTGCAGCTCGGATCTGCCTCTCTTGGACTGCAGATAGAGCTACTCTAATGGCCACCGAGGCTGCAAAGACAAGGAAATATGTGTCAGAATAAGGGAAAGTAGGGTTAGGTGAGAAGCATTAGAAATTTGAAATTTTTTTCTAAGTATAGCTCGACCTGGCAGAGCAAAATCAGCTCGGACCCGATGCTCCAGAGGGCGAAGCTCGTCCGACGAAGCCTCCCAATCCCCCGACACAAAAAACTATTTCCTCTTCCAGATTCTCGTCGAGGATGGCAGGCCGGTCACTATCGAGCCCCCATGGCCCGGGTGGGAAGAGAGGTAATAAAGACCATGACCTCCCAAGGACTTAAGGCTGTACATGGAGAACAGCTCGTTCGAGGTCAGGTCATTATTCCCTACTCTCTGCCACAATATGTAGCATCCCACCATACACCTCCAGCCATTAGGTTGGAGCTGGCTCGGTGCGAGGCCTAGGGTGTTAAGGACCTCTCGCACAAAGGGGTGCAGGGGTAACCTGAGCCCGGCCTCTAGGTGCATCAGGGAGATAACGGTTTCTCCCCGGCGAGGTCGGCTCGGTCTATCAGTTCGGTTCGGAATCCTAAGACCAACAGATTCCGGAATCCCGTACGTCTTTCTCGCATTATCTAGGTCTCTCTGGGTAATCCGCGAGACCACCCCGTCCAGCTCGAAGGCATCTCTCTAAGCCGTCTCCCCAACTCCTGGCTCAGGAACCTCAGATTCCTCTTCATTCACAGGATCGGCTGTCCTGGAATGGGATTCTCTGGGATCGATATTCTGATGCTCTGGTGGAGGTGGGTCCGATTCGGAGTCTCCAAACCTCACCATCGGAATAGCATCAGAACAGGAGGTCTCCGACATTCTGAAAATTACAAAAAGGAAGAAGATCTTCTAAGAAGATGAGAAGAGCGTACCCTAAGTGACTGGTATGCCGGCCGGATGAGAGATGACAGAGAATGGAGAAGGAGAACCCGAAAAGAGAAAGAGGGAGGAAAGCAGGATGAGAGAAGAAAAGAATTTTTTCAGAAATCCGCTAACTCTCGAGTTTTATATCCGAAGGATTATTCGGCATTTAATGCGAGGATCCCGCGTGGCGGCTCTTGGTTGAAGCATACAAAAAGTAACGTGCCACCCCAGACACGTGGCATCACCCCGTTCGATAATATTCTGTTGGGCGCTAATACGCCGTACAAGCGAATGATGACGCCTCGATTTTTTGAACGACGCATTAAATACCGCTTTCCCGCACGTTGAGATGACGGCGCGGCAGCGCGACAGCTGTGAAACATTAAGGGAAGCCAGATCGACGTATCTTCTTTATCAAGCTACTCCCGAGACAGACGAGCTAGACTCGGGAGTGGGGGGACTTCTGTTGTGGGAAGAATACGAGCTGACCTCTACTCTACCAGGGTGAGAATACGAGCTGACCTGAAGATCGGATCCAGTTCAGCTCGCACAGTTCATAACCGATCTGATCACAGACGGAATAGCTCTTATGGGTCGCCGGGTCTGACCAACCCGACCTAAGGAAGAGAAGCAGCCTTCAGAAACGACATCACCAGGTCGACCGACTTGCGACCTGATTCTGTTTCCGCAAACCACTAAGTTTGTGCGTGATAAGGGGAAGAGAATCCGGGAGATCTTTAACCAACTCGCCGAAAGATCCTCGAAGATCATGGGACAGCTCCGAAAATCCCAAAGATCCGGGAATCCCTCCCCTAAGATCATGGCTTCAAGAAGGAATACGACTCTGCAACCTAGGTCTATAAATAGACACGTCTTCTTCTTTATTGGGGTACGGAAAAACAAAGGGTAACAAAAATAGAGATTCAATCTTTCGCGATCTCACTAACTTAAGCATTGGAGGGCTAACGGCTGGACCCCAGCCACCCCCTTTAGTTTTCCTTTTGTTCTACAGGATCCAACCCTTTGTCAAGAAGGAGGTCAGCGGCATCCATCCATCAGTCTCAAAGCGTCTTCACCATCATCTGTTGACAAATTTACAGCATCAACAGTGCCCACAGTGATGTATCTGTCGCATCCACTCCATTCATTTGTTTTATCCTCTAATTTTAGGCCATAAGCCCAAATATGAGGCGGATTCAATACATATGAGGATTACACGGAAGCTAAAATGGAAATTGAAAATCTACCGTTGAAAACTTCTCATGGGCTATAAAAGTTTTGGATCAAGCAGATATTTAGTTTTTTTTTTTTTTCATTCATGTCATTCTGAACTTTTGAACAAGTTCTATGACAGATACTCATCACTATAAGCCCCATGTAAAATTTTAGTTTTAACCGTGCACGGCAGTATTCTCTTGTTTCCCATGGTGTGTTTCACCTAAGTTTACAATTTACGTTATTTTTAGGTTTGTTCCCTTAAAGGAACAGATAAAACAGATGCACGGCCTGGATTGAATATAGACATCATTGTGGGACCCACAGATTTTGTCCCCCAACTACGTCCGTTACCATCTCCCAGGCAGGCGCATTTATTGGGTTGGTTACACTTATCTCCAAACGTACGGTAAAGTTATCATGGTACATTTGCGAGCATTTAATCACGCAAATGGATAAACAAACACGCCTAAAATGATCTTTCAATACGGATGGACTGCGTGGATGTAGTCACATACATATCTGAGATTTGGAACTGCTTCATTTTTTGATGATGCTCTAAAAATGAACTTTTAATATGGATGGACTGCATGGATGTAGTCACAGTGGCCTCACAGTCTGGGTCCCACCCACCTCGGTGGATCCGGGTCTCACACAATCTGTTTCAGGAAATGAGTTGAAATTCTGTTTGCAGCAAACATCTAAGTCTTTGTTTGCAGCTTCAGTGTGGTGAAGTTGAACTGAGCATGTGATGTTGTTGCAAACCTATGTGGTGAGGTGGACCAATCAAAAAGCTGCAAACAGACGAGAGGATCTAGATTCCTTGGAAATCGGATTGGTACTAGTAGCTGAGTAAACTCTTTTGAGCTCACCGATATGCACAATGCAAGCTACTAAACTCTTCTGAGCTCACCGATATGCACAATGCAAGCTACTAAACTCTTCTGAGCTCACCGATATGCACAATGCATATCGTTTATCCACGCCATCCATCTGATTTTAGGGATTGACCCCGAAATTGGAGCATATCCCAAGCTCAAGTGGACCACACCACAAGCAACAGTGGGAACAATGATTCCCACCGTTGAAACCTTCCTAAGACCCACAGTGACATTTATTTGTAATTTAACTTGTTCATAAGATCACACAACATGGATGAAGGGAAAACGCAAATATCAGCTTGATCCAAAACTTCTATGGGCCCTAAGAATTTTTCACCAGTAGACGTTCAATTCACATTATTTCCTGTGGTCCACTTGAGATTTGGATATGCTTCATTTTTGGGCTTAGACCTTAAAATTATCTGATAAGGTTGATGGATGGAGTGGATAAAACACAAAAAATCATGGTGAGCCCCACAAAGTTTGCTCGGTACGTAATTTGCTTAGTATACCATTAAGGGTAGGGCTGCACATCTGTCGGGTCAACCTAACCAACCCGCCCGATCCAGCCTGACAGAAACCCGATCCGCCCCGATCCGACAAACAAAAGGGTCCGGTCCCGGGTGAATGCGGCTGGACCGTTTTTAATCTAGGTACGGTCTAGGATATACGCCAAACTCGACCGACCCAACCCGTATATACCTTACTCGTTTCACCAGACTAGAACCGCCTCGAGTTCTGTTAGAGTATTCTAAAAAAAATATATGCCTAGGAAATTCTTGGGTCTACAATGATGTTTATATGTATCCATACATTCATTATATTGTCATTCCTATTGTGATGATATGAAAACACAAATATTAGCCTAATTCAAAAATTATATGGCTCACGTTCTATTATGGACGTTCAATCCTCACATTTTCAGCCCACTTGAGTGTTCAAATAGGGCTATTGTTCAGTGATCCAAACCATTGACGAGAAGGGCTTCACTGTGAATGGCCATATATAAAAAATACTTTGGACTAATTGGAATATTGCACAATAGAATATTTGGACTTTTATAGGTTAGCGTTCCATCCCAACTAATGGTGTACGTTATATCCCAATCCTAACCATGCCCGACCTGACCCTGTTCAGCATATAGGCTCAGGTAAGGTTAGTGTTGACCCTTTTGCAAGTAGGATAGGGTTAGGGTTGATTCAACCCAACCCGATCACAACCCAAATTGAAGTCCGAATATTTAAAATATGTGTCCAGAATTGGGCGCCCAACTGACCCTAATCGGACCCATGTGCAGGCCTAATCGAGTGCAAGTAGGCCATGATAAAATAATCCAAATGATAATGAATATCCTGTGGAAAGAAAGAACAAGTCTTATTTAATATTGGGCTGTTTGTTTTCTTAAATCCATGATAAATGCTGGGAAATGTGCAGTTACCATTTCCTAGAGTCAACCGAGGTGGACGCGGATTGCGTCCTACCCCGCCGTCTCCAGCTGGGAACGGGCAGAAGATTTGAGTTGCCAACGTGATGGATAGGTTTTATCCACACCGTCTATCCATCTCTCCGTGCCATTTTAAGAAAGTGGACCAAATTTTAGGTAAATCCAAGGCTCAAGCGGTCCACACCACAGGAAACAGTGGTGGCAGTGATTCTCACTGTTGAAACTTCCATAAGGTCTACTGTAATGTTTATTTTCCATCTAACCCATTCATAGACTTAAATAGACCTGGATGAAGGGAAAACACAAATATCAAATTGATCCAAAACTTCTATGCCCCCAAGAAGTTTTCGATGATGAGAATTTAATCCTCATTGTGTGGTTCACCTGTGTTTAGATCTGCCTCATTTTCGGTCCCATAACCCGAAATGATCCTAAGAAATGGATGGACGGTGTGGATAAAACTCATACATCACAGTGGCCACTTAAATCTTCTGCCCGTTCCCAGCTGGAGACAGTAGTCGAAGGTAGGACACAATCCCCGTACGACTGGGGTGTGATCAAGTTCCGGTTTGGCAGCCAACGGAGGATCCGGATTCTATTTCCTAATGTAATTCCAACACTACTTCCCATGACCCTGACTATGGGCTCACTGTGATGTATGAGACTACATCTACGCCGTCCATTCATATTGAAAGCTAATTTTAGGGAATGATTCAAAAAACAAAGCAGTTCCAAATCTCAGATAGATCATAGCACAGGAAACAATGGTGATTCGCCATTAAAAACCTCTTGTGGCCCACAAAAGCATTGGATCAGGATGATATTTGTGTGGTCTCTTCATCTGGGTGTTTGTTACCTTATCAATCGGTTGGATGGAAAATAAACATTCCGTTAGAATTAATGGAGTTTTTAATGGTGGGTATTTAAGCACGACTATTTCCTGTGGTGTGGTCCACCTAAGATTTGAGTCACTTTCATTTTTGAGATGATGCCCTAAAATGAGCTTTCAAAATGGTTGAATGGTGTGGATTTAAGGCACATACATCATTGTTAATGGGCCGGGCTCGGGCCTTAAAAATCGGAACTATGAACAAGGCGGCCTGACAGACCGGCCCGAAGTAGTTAAAAATCCGGGCTGATACCTATCCAAGGCCCGCCCCTTTGACAATCATACGTAAAATTGATGAGGGGTGTAAATTTTACATGGTCCACCGTGATGTATATGGCTTATCCACACCGTCAACATAGTATTAAAGCCCATCTACTATGGTTTAACATGATATTATAGCTTGATTTGGGCATTTGATCTTCGACAATTGTCACATTTGATCTTCCCCATCCATTAGCTTGCTATCCTAATCTTGGCCGTCTGTTTCTACCTTAGTCTCCCCACCACTGTGCTCAATAATTCTCACCATCTCTTCAGCCGAAATCCAATTGCTTTCACCATCGCTAGCTATCTTCATTGCCAGCAGAGGGTGTTACCATTACCGTGTAAGGCCCACCTTTTATGTATTTTTTGTATATCCATACCATTCATCTGTTTTTCCATCTTATTTCAATACGCGATACAAAACATTAAAAAGATCCAAATCTCAAGTGGAACACACCACTAGAAAATGTGATGAATAACTATTAAAAACTTTTTGTGGGCCACAAAAGTTTTGTATCAAGCTGATCGTTAGAGTGTCCCTTCATCCAAGTTTTATTGACATTATCAACGGGTTGGATGAAAACGTTACTAAAACCTTACGATCGTCCCTTTGGAATTTTTAATGGTAAGGCACTCAATCACATTGTTTCCTGTGGTGTGGTCCACATTAGTGTTGGATCTGCTTATTTTTGGGACCACATCCTAAAATAGACTGTAGAAGCAGATGGACGGCATGGATATACAACACATCATCAAGATTGGCCCCATGGTATAGGTAACACCCACTGAGCTTCCTTCTTTTTTTTTTTTTTTTTGGGAACACATTCTATATACATCACGCTAAGCTGGAACCCGGGTAACACCTACCTATCATCTGATTGTCATTCCGGCATTTGTGAGCAAAAGCTCATTGCCAAAAATCCGCATTATATACCGGTCGTGATCTTGTTGAAAAGGTTTGCTCAAAAAATATTTTATATATATATATATATATATATATATATATATATATATATATATATATATATATATATAAGTTGGAAAAAGTGTTTTTGTTTTTTCAACTTTCGTGTAGCCTCACACCGGCAGGGATGGAGAAAAAAATTGGTTTGTAAGAAGGGTAGGTAGGAGAAAGAACTACCAAAACTTCACATTGGAACACTGCGAACGAGATCGGTTTTGGACTTAGTGTGATGGCCTGGGCATGTGAGGCAATGTGACTGTAGATGTGCTAGTTGCGCGATTTAAAATATTAATGAACCTAGACCATAACTCCTAAGTCACCATTGCCTATAAAATGAGAGATGAGACAGTTCATTCCAACAATATAACAAACACAACTATCTCTCTCAATCAAAACAAGAAGCTCAAGTTCTCTTTTCAAATCAGTGGTTCAGAACCAAATAGTTCACGTGATCTTGACCAGTGCAATGGTCTAACCCAAGCATAGATTTTTCTTTTTCTTCATCAAATTTGAGATTGTTGTTTCATCTGCTAGATAAATGTTAGAAGAGTTCCATGGTAGTTTTTCATTTTTGCTGAACTCAGAATCACAAAAGGCTCATCATATCCTGAAAGCAATTTGCCTGTAACCTGTCAGCAGACTCGACTATCGAGTAGGACAAATAACGCTTTAAGGTACCTCAGCGTGTCCTTATTTTAAATTTTTTGTTTCCAAGTTTCTCCCTATTTTCTGGATTTTTATTTTTATAATTTGAGATTAATATAAAAATCTCGATAGATCTTGCTCACCGATGATAGTCTTCATTAAATCTAACTATTATAACCAGATCTACATAAGCTTTATTTGCTGTCATTGTCTTCATCATCTCTGCCACAGCACATGGTCCTCCATGTTGCTAAACCACTTGTTGGAATCGAATGCCTCAAATCTTCTGCAACAAGGGCCCGCGACCAGTCGGCAAGGGCCATCGACCGGCCGATAGTGAGCTCCGACCGGTCGACAGGTTTCCTAGTTGGATTATGTTTCTTGCGCGGTTTTGTGCAAAAAGTTTCTAATCTCAGTTTTCTCCTATTTAAGGAGTGTATTACGGGATTAGAGGTATCGTAGATGGGAAAGGGGATTGAGAGAGATTCTAGGTGAGAGAGAACTTAAGAAGAGGTTTTTTTTCTTAGGAAAGCTTGGATTTTTCTTAAGGGCTTATGATCTTGGGTTTTGGTTTCCATCTCTTGTAACTTCTGATCTTATAATGGACTAGTGTCGCTTTGTGCCGTGGTTTTTTACCTGTGAGGGGGTTTTTCCACGTTAAATTTGGATTGCCTTCTTATGTGTGTTTGATTATTGCTTGTGTGATTGCCATGGTGGTTTGCTTGTTTGATTCACTTCCGCTGTCGGTTTTCCCGACAGCACCGTCCTCTTTGACAGACCCATCGTCTTCATCCTCTACCATGCTACTGGATCTCATTATCTTCACTAACGTTGGTCACCATTGTGGCTACCACCTTTAACTACATCACCGGCCTGATCAACACCCACTTCATTCCTTGATCATCCTGCAACTTGCATGCGGCACCCCATTGTATTGTCGCTTACTTCTTTAGTCTAAACCTTCTCATTATTGAACCCATCAACCCCATGGCCATTAGATCACCGTTTCTGCCCTTACAATTGACTCAGGAGCCAAGTTTGTCTCTGTTTGCTCTCAACCTGTCTTCTCTGGCAATCCTCCTTCGGACCTCTTGTTTCATTAGATCAGACAATTTGTTGTTGGTTGCATAATAACCTTATCTGCTCTTTACCCATTAGATCTGGAGCTGCTTGCAACTCCATTGTTGGGCCCCTTCTCATGTGGAGGTGGGACCCACATGTGTAAGCTTCAGTAGCCTTTTATTGTTACATGTGTGTGGGGGGTATTTTATTCTTTAGGCCAAGCAAACTAAAAAGAGAGAAGAAAAGGAAAGGAAAATGAAGAGAAATTAGGTTTTGTAGAAGATGAAGAACGGAGCCTTCCACCACGAAAATCTTCGCATTCGAGTTCGTAAAGGTCCATCCACAATGCCGGCTTCTCGATTGTCTTTTCTAAGGGTTGTGTTGGATGTTTCTACAATTCTTAATTTATGAGAAATTACTTTCTTTCATTGTTGCTTGTAATCCACCTTTGGGTGAAGTAGTTTAAATTACTTTCTTCCATTATTTCTATTATAGTGGATTTGTAGCGGATTAAGTCCCATAGTTTTTCCCTTTATATCAGGGGGTTTTCCAAGTAAAATATCTTGGTGTTTCTTACATCCCACATGTTTGATGATTTGTCTGTTTGTGTTAAAAGTGATTTTCATAATTCGCATCTCTTATATTGTTAATCCCAACGACTTGTACAAGGAAGGGAAATGTGTATGGTTTCCAACATCCATAAGTGCACTCATTGCCGAGCAACTGGCGGTCATCTTCAATTATCAACACATTGCCACCATATCGGTTTCAAATTGTTGAACACTGCCACCACTATAGCCGACCTCTGTCCACCTCCAGTCGTTCATATGTTGCGTCTTGCAACCACTTATTGAATCTATTTGCTACTTTAGCCATGAAACCCTGATTTTGTTCGATCTCTGATATTTATCATTGATGCAATTCTCTTTTTTTATTTTGCGATAAGAAGAAGGCACTAGACTCATCTTCATAGCCTCAGGGGGCCATGATGAATCTTCTTGTACGAACACCTTTGATGATATATCTTCCTTGAAGCAGGGTTTTTGACAAGATATGTTTTTCGCATGTGGCAGGCATTTGAACCGGCCAACTAGCTTGTGTAAGACATTTGGATGTGACTTTTTTTGTACCGGCATATGGACCAAAACTTTTTGCGCCAAGCGTATGGTGGACTTATTTTCTTACCATCATGACATCTAGGGTTACTAAAACTTAAAAGTGTGTATATATGGGAAAAAGTAATTGGTGAAATCTTAGCCACCAAAAGTACAATTGAACCATTCACTTAGTTGTTGAAGTGTCAATGGTTTATACTTCGGAAGTCATCAAAAGTGCTTGCTTGCTTCCTTCCACTTGTCGTTTCATCGCCACATTATACTTGAATATTTTATTGCTTTTAAATAAGTTTTTATCATACCTCTAAAATTCAAGCTACACCTTTTAGAACACTTTGAGTTTGATAGGGAATGTAAAAGCAAATTAAATTATCTTCTATACTTGTTAAAAGGTGTACTTGTTGAAATCTCTTCAAAATCTCTACGAATCTCTGATCTTTCGTTTTTTTATATATTTCAGTTATTCTTGGAGAAATAAATAAGTTGCAGTTTCATAATACATTATTTAACATTTGAAAAGGCCAAATATCATGCATGTAGATAACTCAATATGGCCAATCCATGGTTGGCCCATCATCTCAATGGCATTGGATCAACTCGTTCACTTCGTTAGTCGTTGGGGTGACTCATGGCAACGAACCGGACTGGGTTCAACAGAGTCCGAGTTGACCGTGGTGAGTTGCATCAAACCCTTCTGAGCATTAAACCCATTGATGGAAATATGAAATTCAAGGGGTGAAAATATCATTTTTATCATAAAAATAAACATCTAAATATCGAAAATGACCAAAACACCATTTCATTGAAAGCTCTGCAGAAGGAAAAACACACAGAGCTTGAAGATATGATCCAATCATCCATACATAAAATACAAGTATAGTTCAACCACCACCTCAAGCTTTATAAACTTCATAGCAAACCTCCCCTTCACATATCCATCCATCCTTTGATGGTTCTTCATCCCCATCATCACCATTCTCACCATGGCCCACCACATCATCACCATCTTCCTTCTTGCTTTCCTCAAAGGCACACCTGGGGTGGAGATTAAAGTCACATTCTTCACAGTAGTATGACCACTTCAATCCCCTCTCCTTGCAGTCATCGCACATGTACACAGTACGACGGGTTAACAAGAGCTCATGCTCTGCATGTAGTGGGTGGGACACCTTCTTCGGCCACCCCTTTGCCATCTCCTCGATCTGGGCCTCCATCACTTTGAGATGCTTCTCTGTGAAAGGATATGCCTGCGGGCCGTGAACCTTAATAAGGTCCCTGGCTTCTTTGGTGATCGTCTTGCCAGTGGGCCCAATCGCAATCAGCGATGGAATTCCGGATACTTGGAATGTGGCCATCAAAGACGACCCCTGCTCGTCCCCAAAGGGAAGTGCCAGCCAAGGCATTTCCAAGAAGAAATCGTTGAAGGAGGCTTCGTCGCTATCGTTCGAGATGAAGATCACTTCAAAGGCGTCGTCCTTGGCCTTGATCTCATGGTAGGCCTTGATCAGCTTCTGTAAGAAAGAGCGGCATGGCGGGCACCACTGCGCCGAGAAGTATAAGAGGATGTGTTTCCCGACAAGGTCGGCCACTGGAACCTGGGACACAATCAAACAGTGTGATGAGTCAACACGAAGGTTTGAGCTCTCCTTAGTGTCAAATAACCACTTGCTCTAAAAGCTCGAATAGCTAGAGGATGACATATCAATGCATATTGAGCGACTTTGGCACTCCCCATGGAAACATACTGGGCAAGAGTGGAGGTACTCTGATACCACGTCAAATAACCACTTGCTCTAAAAGCTCAAGCCGCTAATGGATGGCATATCAATGTATATCAAGGGACTTTAACATCTAAGTATAGGACGCCAATAGTGAAGACTCATTATGGGTGAACCTTGCCTTGCGAACACAGTTAGAAGTTTAAGGGAAGCTAATCTTGATCAAATGGTGAACTGGTTCACAATTTTGCATAGCTCAGATGTTGATGTCTAGCTTTGACTCGGATTGCCTAGATACATGATATGAATTTGTGGGGCCCATTGTGACGTATGTGTTTTATCCATGCAGTCCATTCATTTTTTTTTTTCCAACTCATTTCAGGACATGAGCCTAAAAATGAGGCATATTCAAAGCTCAAGTGGACCACACCGCATGAAACAAAGGAGATTGAATGCCTAGTGTTGAAGACTTCTTGGGGCCAGCTGAAGTTTTGGACAATGTTGATATTTGTGTTTTCCCTTCATCTAGGTCTGTGTGACCTTTTGAACATATGGCTCATAAACATCATGGTGGGCCTTATAAAGTTTTCAATGATAGATTTTATTATCCTCACTCTTTCTTGCGTTGTGGTTCAATTGAATTTTAAATCTACTTAGTTATGAACTCAAGCCTAAAAAAATGAGCTGAAAAAATAGAGAAATAGTATGGAAAAAGCGCATACATCACAGTGGGCTCCACAGAGGCCATTTGTGTCTGTCTAGCTCTCCTTCTGATATCAAGAAAGATCAAAGAAGAGATCTGCAGCACATGTACCAATGTGACACATGTGTGAGGCCATTCATCAGGTGGGGCACAACATGAACATGCCCCAACCCCAAAAATCAAGCTGGTCTTCTCATCCGGAGTGTGGTGGACCACACACTATATATATGAGCAAAATGACTAACACCCAGTGCCAAATGAGTGTGATCAGTGCACCAGGGCATGTATTTTGGGGAGGCCCACCAGATCGCGCATACGTGCGACATAAACCATGCACGCCTATGATTCTTACCTTAACACCACTTTTGCCTATAACGAAATCTCGATCTCCAGACACAAGAAGCGATTCCAACGTCTGTGATTTGAACCAGGATTTCTCTATCTCTGCAAGCTCGGCCAGCTTCTCCACTGCAAATGGATATGCTTGAATTCCATGATTCTCGATGAGCTTAGCAACGTTGGAATGGAGCGTCTTTCCATCAGGATCGATAATTATAAGTGTAGGAAGGGTCTGGATATCAAAGTAGCGGATCAGCTTAGAAAGGCTCTTGTCCATGAATGGCAATGCAAGCCATGGCATTCTTTCAAAATCTTCTTTGAAGGATTGCTGTTCATTGTCAAGAGAGATAAGAACGATCTCGAAATTCTCTCCTCTCTCCTTCAGCTTCCCGTAGATTTCGACGAGCTTTGTAGTGAATTCACGGCATGGTTTCAAAGAGCTCAATGAGAAATAAAGGCCCACCATCTTGCCTTCAAGATCAGAGACTGGGACCTGATGCGAAATAAGGTTGGGTTAGATCCATTTGAAAATGCTAACATTTGTGGTGGGCCAGACATCTGGAGAAAATGGGCCCCACTCGGGTGTAGATTGGATGATCCTAACCATCCAATAGCAACTGTGATTTGCAGTTGCAAGGGACGGAAGGGTGCACGTTTTGCCATCGAACCAAATGAGTAGTTCCAACTTCCACCAAAGAGGGAAGCTACGTGGGGCTCATTGAGATGTTTGTGAGAAATCCACACCATCCATCAATTTCTACAGCTTATTTTCTATGAAATGGTTTTAAAAATTAGGTAAATCCAAAATAAGGTGGACCACACTACAGGAAAAAGTGGGGATGGAACGCCTACTGTCAAAATGATTATCGCACACACGCAAGTTTTGGATCAGAGAAATATTTGTGTTTACAGTTCATCCCAGTTAGAATGACCTTATGAACAGTTTGGATGGCACATGAACATCATGATGGGCCCGGGACGGTTTCAATGCTGAGTTTTCCATCCCCCATGTTTCTTGTGGTGTGGTCCACTTGAGTTTTGGATATGGCTCATTTTTTGGATCATGTCCCAACATGAGTTGGAGAAACCGATGGACGGGGTGGATTTCTCATGGACGTCTAAGTGGGTCCCACATAGCTTCCAATGGAAGAGTGGTGAGGCCATAGGCAACTCGTCCGTCCCAGCTCTCATCCTTTACTCTCGTCAGCTGTACATAGAGAAAAATCTTGCTACCCCCACGAGTTAGCTACGCTAGCTACAATGCGTGTAGAAATGATCCCACCATGTTGTATATGTTGTATCCACTCCGTCCATCCATTTGGCGAGATCATTTTAGGGTATGACACAAAAAATGAGGCGGATCGAAAGAACAAGTGGACCCAGCACAGAAAATAGTGGGGATTGAACGCCAACCATTAAAAACTTCTTGGGGTCCACTTGTGCTTTGGATATGTCTCATTTTTGGTGTCATACCCTAAAAGGATCTCATCAAATGGATGGACAGTATGGATACAAAACATATATCAAAGCAGGGTTATTTCTATACCCGGTGTAGCTAGCGTAGCTAACGCGGGGGTATAGCAATTTTTTTCTCCTGTACATTGGTGATCTTCATTCTCTGAGGAAGATTTTAATGTGCTCCTGCGTACCCGAAGTTCCTTCATTAGCCTAGAAAGCCAGGCATCTTCCATGGGCCCACTGTGATGTATGTGTTTCATCCAAGCCATTCATTCAATTTGAAAGATTATTTTAGGGCATTGGTTAAAAACGGAGTCAGATCTAGGAATCGAGTGGACCACACTATAGGAAAAAGTATGAATTGAATGGATACATATGAAAACCTTATGGGGATATAGAAATTTTAGATCAAGCTGATATTTATGTTTTTCCTTCATCCAGGTCTATCTGTCCCTATGAACAGGTTGGATGGAAAATAAACATCATGGGTGGGGCCTGGGAAGGTTTCAATGGTGGCATCATTTTCAAGGCTGCTACTTCCTATGGTTGGGGTTCAATGACCACTTTTTCCTATGGTGTGGTCCACCTTAGAATTGATTCGCCTCTTTTGTTTTCTTTTTTTTTTTTTTTGGCCAATATCCTAAAATGAGGTGGCTAAGTGGATGAATGGCATGGAGAAAACACATACATCACGATCGGGACCGCCCAAACATGTTGTGGACGAGGTGGGTCCCATCATTTCATTAATGAGAAGTTAGCTAATCTCACAGGGTGGCCCACATACACCCTTTCACAAGCGAGTCCGGATCCTCTGTTGAAACCCAGCAGAGAAATTCTGCTAGTCGTTTCTCTGATTGGTCCAGGTCTGCCTGACAGTGTCAGAGCAGCAGTCAAGATTGGCTAGACCAATCAGAGCAGCAGCAGAGGTTCTCTGCTCGGATTCCACGAAGGATCCGGATTCTTCACAGGCACGTCTACACGCTGCAAGTGTACCAACTGAGAACATGTGTAGAACACCCATGTAGCTTATCACATGGAAATCGTTGTCTACATTATCTGACCGAAAAATCAGAACCGTTCAACAAATAAGTATGCCAGACATGAAAATAATGGATGGTCCAGATCATCCACAGCACATATGTAGAGGCCCCTGTGAGGAAATCTACTTACCCTGTTTCCATCATTTGAATTCAAAAAGTCGCGGGAGCGGGAAACCAGGAAAGATCTCAACGTCTGATTTTTCTTCTCAGCCTCTTCTTCCTCTCTCAGCTCTTTCATCCTCTCCTCTGTAAACGGATACCCGTCCGCTCCATATTCCGTGATGACTGAAACTCCATTCTTCCTCAGGATCTTCCCCTCCCCATCGAGAATCACAAGGCGGGGGATCTTTTTCACCTGGAACAACTCGATCAGACGGTTGCGAGTGGCCGAATCCGAAAATGGGATGGCGGGCCATGGCATTTTGGAACAGTATTCATTGAAAGATTTCTCATCTTTGTCGCATGAAACAAAGACAGCTTCGAAATCGCCTTTTTCGGCGAGCTCCCAATATATTTCAATGGAATTCGGGAAGAACCGCTGGCACGAACCGCTCTGTAAGGCTGAGAAATAGAGGGCTACAATCTTCCCATTCAAATTGGCAACTTTTACCTGAAATTGCCCAAAATCAAAATGAGATTTACATTTGCAATTCGTTGTGGGTATTCCCAGACAGAACTGAACTCAAGTGATTTGTCAGTGAATACTAGCAAGTAACAGATATGCTATTGATTGATTGATTCCCAACCTTACAACACCAAAATGAGAGGAGAATGATCTAGAGCGAAACACCCATAGCACAAGTACTACTATAGATGCTTCCACGCAATTTGTTGTGGGTGTTCACCAAGCAGAATTGAACTCAAATGACTTGTTAATGAATACAAAAAACAGGGTGTCAATCAACTGATCGTCCCAACCTCACAACACCAAAATGAGAGGAGAACGATCTAGTGTGAAACACCCACAGGGAAACTACTAATATAGGTGCTTCCATATTGCAATTTGTTGCGGGTGTTTGCCAAACAGAACTGAACTCAGATGACAACATGGCATCAATCAATTGTTTTTTTGAACCATACAATGCCAAAATGAGAGGAGAATTATCTTGTGCAAAAGACCCATGGGGCAACTATATATGACTATAGATGCTTTAACATTGCAATTTCTTGTGGGTTTTTGCCAAACAGAACTAAATGTTATCGATCAATTTGTTAGTGAATACAAACAACATGGTATTGATTGATTGATTCCCAACCTTACAACACCAAAACGAGAGGAGAATGATCTAGTCCCAAACAGCCTTAGCATGAGTACTACTTCGAAGCTTCCACATCGCAATTTGTTGTGGGCGTTCACCAAAACAGAACTCAACTCAAATGTTTTGTTAGTGAAGACTAACAAAATGGTATAAATAGATTGATTCCCAACATCATAACACCAAAATGAGCTGAGCATGATCTAGTGAGAAGCACCTATACTGAAACTACTACTACAGACACTTCCACATTGCAATTCATTGTGGGTGTTAGCTAAACAGAACAGAACTCAAATGTATTGCTATTGAAAACTATCAACATGATATACATTGATTGACTCTCAACATTACAACAAAATTGGTGGACCATGATCCACTGAGAAACACCTATAGTGCAAGTACTCTTATAGATGCTTCCACATTGCAATTCGTTGTGGGTGTCAGCCAAACAAAACAGAACTCTAAATGTTTTGTTAGTGAAAACTAACAACATCATTGACTGATTCCCAACCTTACATCAAAATGAGTGGAACATGATCTAAGTGCAAGTACTACTATAGATGCTTACACATTGCTATTTGTTGTGGGTGTTAGCCGAACAGAACAGAACTCAAATGTTTCATTAAATTACCAACATGCCATGCATTGATTTATTCTCAACTATACAACACCAAAATGAGCGACCCATGCCAAACACCCACTGCACAAGTACTATTATAGATGCTTCCACAATGCAATTCGCTGTGGGTCTTCGCCAAACAGAACTGAACTCAAATAACTTGTTAGTGAATACTAACCATCAGACAATCTCCTAAAGAACCAACATCCAGCTCATATCAAACATGTCAATGTACAACCAATAAGTTAGCAGAAATCTCTCCTCTCCAATGTGTAAATTGGTACTGTAAATCTCTATATATTGTAATGCAATTTCTCAACGAATGTGTGATTCAGATACCATCTTCAACCTTGCATTCTTTAACTTACAACATGGTATCGATCAATCGATTTTCCGAACATAAGTACAAAACACCCATAGCGAAAGTATTACTAGAGATCAGGAATTAATCTAACCTGATCGCCATTGTTTTCGAACAAGATAGTCCCTATCCTTCAAAGGACAGAAGCGACGTTCAAGTCATGGAAATCGCCGTTAGTAGTCATTATAAACATCGGCCATCTCTCTCTCTCTCTCTCCTCGCCTCGCTCTCTCTCTCTCTCGCTCTCTTCTCATCTCTCTCTCTCTCTGCTCTCTCTCTCTCTCCCTCCTCTCTCTCTCTCTCCGCTCCTCTTCTCTCTCTGCTCTCTCTCCTCTCCTCTCTCTCTCTCTCTCTCTCTCTCTTCTTCCCTCCTCTCACTCCCTTCCCCCTCCTCTCTGCTCTCTCTCCTCCCTCCTCTTCTCGCTGCTTCATTTCTCTTTGTCTGTATCAGTGAGTCTCTCTGATTCTATCTCTCTCTTCTCTGTATCAGTGAGTTGAGCCTTTGATGGAAAAGACACAGAGAGTAAGCTTTTATAGAGGGAGAATATCTGTTATCTGTTGTTGCTAGAAAGTGGTGTTGTATTCTTAGCAATGAAGAAAGCGAGTCTGAGTCATCTGCCATAGAAGTTAGAATGGCTTTTGAGTCACTGGCCGGTTGCACGACAATCATACTCGTGGCCACACGTTTGCTGGGACCCACCGTTTAGGTTCCTCAACAAGGATGCGGATTGCCTGGGACACCAAACTGCAGGACGTTCCTGCAGGGGGCCCACCGTGATGTTTGTGAGGAATCCACACCGTCCATCCGTTTTGTGTGATCGTATTAGGATATGAGCCCAAAAATGAGGTGGACCCAAAACTTAAGTGGGCCACGCGAAAAGAAAAAATGGGGAGGGAAATGCCTAAAACCTTCTTGGGTTCACCTTAGCGTTTATGTGCCATCCAAACTGTTGATAAGGTCATTTCCAGTGGGATGAACTTAAAACATGCAAACATTAGCCTGATACAAAACTTCTTTGGGACAAAAATGTTTCAACACTGGTCGTTCAATCCCCACTCTTTCTTGTTGTATGGCCCACTTGAGTTTTGGATCACTTTTTTTTTCTTATGTCCTCATATGAGCTAAAAAAACGGATGGACAGGGTAGATTTCTCACAAACATCAAGGTGGCCCACGGGCATGAAGTTACTGTGGTCGAAAGCTAGGTGGGGCCCACCATGATGTTTGTGAGAAATCCACCCCGTCCATCCGTTTTTCCAACCCATGTTAGGACATGAGAAAAAAAATGAGGTGGATCCAAAACTCAAGTGGGCCACGCAACAGGAAAAAGTGGGGAGAAAATACCTACTGTTGAGACCTTCCCGGGATTTACTTCATGTTTATCTGCCATCCTAACCGTTTACCAGGTTATTCACACTCTGGGATGAACTGAAAACACAACAATATCAGCCTCACACAAATCTTCTCACGTGTGTTGGATCCGTACAAATAATTGAATAAGAGGTTTGTTAATTCCACACGCGTGTTGGATTTGTGGACCTTCACACGCAGGCGCATGTGTCACCGTGTGTGAAACGTGTATGAGATCTGATCCTTACGTCAGGAGAGCTGCGCTGTTCAGATATTCTAGTATACAAATCAGGCCATTTCACACCTTAGATGGGCCACCCCATGTGAAAGCAAAATCAATGGCTAGAAAAAGAAGTTTTAACCGTCCATTTACTTTGCATGTTGCGGCCCACGTGAAGAATTAAATTGTCTGATGGTTTAAAGGATCGAAGCATCTTTATCCAACTTTATGGAAAGCTCAGATCTAATGACGTGTTTTCCTTTTTCATGAATGTACGGCTCTACATAATTTAGATGTGGGGAGGCAACTTGGGCCATGATTAAGTGATCCAAACGGTTGATATTACGGGCATCACGTTGGATGGCCCATGAGCTGAAATTTTCTCCGACTGGAAAAATTCTAACCGTTCAATGGGTCATGAGAAAAAAACAGGAACGGTTCTCATTTAATCTGGAAAAGGCCAAGCATTATGCAGGTAGATTATTCCATCTGGGCAATCCACAGTGGGCCCATCATCTCAATGGGGCCCATGTTCGGGTAATCCAGAGCGTTGGTCTACTGCCGGGCCCACACCAACGGATGTGACATCCACTCCATCAATTATAAGTGCCAGCTCATTTTAGGCCGTCAGTCCTTCAATCACGCGGTCCCATTTCTCTCCCTCCCTTCTTATTGCCTGCATCACTGGACGGAGACTGACTCTACAAACGCACCCTATTTTGTAAGACAAGGATCCAATCTCTAATGAATGAGATCATTCCTGGAGGATCCAATGATCCAGAATCTTCCTTGGACAGATCCGATCATCAACGGTCAGATCTTTATCATCCAAAGGCATCCTCACAAGAAATAACACTTTTGGGAGGAATCTGAGGCAAGACAGCCTTACTGATAAATGAGACACGGTCCAATCTAAGTACAAGTATTCGGCAGCCATCCATCACACAATATGTAGGATGTGCCAATTGGGCAAATGAATAAGTTTGGGCCTTATGTAATAGATTTGATTAAAACAGTCTGTTTCTAGGCAACATAAAACAACGAATGGTTCAAAAAAATTTTTGGGAGATTTGGACATAAGGTACCCGATCCAATTTGTCCATCTCACTGTACATGTCCAAATCATCTTTAAAAAATTTCATCTCAATCTGATCTCTAGATCTTGAGATATAGCCTACCCAATGCAAGCCATCGCTTGGCCACCAGAGAGTCCATCTTGCCTGTCCATAACTTCGTGACCTGAGCTCTAATCTAGGTAAATGACCCTACGTTTTGAAGCTGACGCTAGACGCTACAATCTCATCAATTAAAATGTCCCAAGGAGGACTATCAAATTGTCCAAAAATGGGCCATAAGCCAGATGGTGTCATTAAGGATCGTGAGACACAAGCACCTAGATAGTTTGACTTCATTCGGCTAGATGTTAGCCATATGATGTCTATTTGAGTTGTACAACTACTTACATCTACGATATTAACAAGTTCTTTTAGATTAATAATTCAATTTGTCAATTAGATTGTAAAAAGTGGGCTAAAATGTGTAGGATAAGAATCCCTTGATGTTGGACGAGGATCGAGTACCTTCCTATTTCATATAGATCGGAAATGACTCAAGAAAAGGTGGCAAAAATTCAACATGTTTCGGTCGTCCAACGAACTTTTAGACAATTCTGGTCGGTTGCTCGAAACTTATCCAAAAAATCAAGTTAGTCCTTGGACATTTTTTTACAGTTTCGGTCACCTGACGGCTTGAGTTGGTCACACGATTGGGCTTGACAGACCTGCGCGAACTCGCGCATTTTCTCGAGATTTCTTTCCTTTTTCAAATAAGATTCTATGATTAGGTTTTAGGGTTTTGTTTTAGGCTATATAAGCCCTCTTAAATTCGTTGTTATCATTCTTCTTCATATTATTAATCAAAATTCGATTTTATTTTCGTGGATTCGAGAAAATGTCTGTGGATTCAGGTTTGCTTTGTGGATTCGAAGTAGTTGTCCTATGAGGAAGACGGTGATTGACCTCACCACGTCCCTCACTGCGTCAATTGGTATTAGAGCGATGTCTTTCCCTTGGATCGGTGTCTCTTAAAGAAAGTTTGGACGACAATCTCATGGACGGTGCTCCAGGGAAGTATTCATTAATGGCAGCGGCTTTCGAGTCGTTCCAGCGGAAGAATCATCAAGCCATGCAAGGGTTGCAAGCTGCGTTTGACCATGTAGTGGAGGTCGTAGAACTCTGTGTTTGTAGTAGAATATCATTTTTGGTATCTACTAGATTTTACGATCGGGTGAATCGGACAGATTGATCCTATAGGAAGACGATAGATCTTCCTAACTTCAATGGCCTGAGTCGCATTAACGAATGACTCTTTGAAGTCAAACGCTTCTTCGACTGTACACGGATTTCAGAGGAGAAGAAGGTTCAGTTTGTAACTTATAAGTTGAAAGGTGGCGCTTCAACGTGGTGAGAGCAACTTCAGCACGAGCGAACGTGATAGTTGAAGGCGCTAATACGTTCATGACGACGGATGAAGTGACGACTACTGACACGTTTCTTATACGATGATGGAGATCTGGTTGAGACAAATTCACAACAAATCCCCAAGCCCATCAACAGCGTGTATGTCATCCCTACAAAAATGAAAGGCTCACCCGAAACTTTTAAAATTGAGGGCCAGTCTTCTGTAACCATCTAGGATTTCGCCAAGAAATCTGATGATGGTTCGTTGGATCCAAACGAGTGCAATGAAGAATCGGAATAGGTGTCTGAATCAAAGCCTACATATGGTGGGTCTCAATAAAAACAGACATGTTTCATGTCGGAGGATGCAGAGTCGTCTTCTGTTGAGACGCTTCCTTTGCCTGTACAAGAAGAATTAGTTGAGGAGAACGAACGGGTGTTCAATCGGATCTCTACTAAAAATTTTGTCATACCACAAGTCGAATAGCCCATCTATTGAAATTTTCAAACCACTAGCGATTGAAGGCGATAAAATTGAGACATGAATGATCGAGGCCTTAGTCGAGCAAGCAGCGGATGTGAATCCCCTATATATTGTTGAAGATGTAGTTCCAGGGTTGCCAAAGTTCAAGATTATTGTGTTTGATCATGTGACGACATCAACAGTGCCTTCTCCAACATACAAGGAAGAAGCGAGTAAACGAAGGCATCCGAAGTTGAGTGTGCCTCGTAACCCAAGTTCAACACATAACTCGAGTACAAGTTATTTTGAAGTGGAGGGGTCTGATATAGGACAAGAACCTCTGAATGTTAGATGAGGATCGAGTACCTTCCTATCTCATATAGACCGAAAATGACTCAAGAAAAAATGACAGAAATTCAGCATATTTCGGTCGCCCAACGAACTTCCTAATGGTTCTGGTCGATCGCCTAAAACTGATCCAGAAAATCAAGTTGGTCTTTGGACGTTTTTGGACAGTTTTGGTCACCTGATGGATTACCTGACTACTCAGGTCAGTCACCCGACTAGGCCGATGGACCTGTGAAAACTTATGCGTTTTCTTAATAGTTTCTTTTCTTTTTCAAATAGAACTATATGACTAGGGTTTAGGGTTTTGTTTTAGGCTATATAAGCCCTCTTAAACTCATTGTTATTAATTCTTCTTCATATTATTAATCAAAATTTGATTTTGTTCTTATGGATTCGAGAAATTGCATATGCATTCGGGTTTGCTTCGTGAATTTGAAGTAGTTATCCTGGAGGAAGACAATAATTTACATCATTACGTCCCTCCCTGCGTCAAAATGGACCAAAAGTCATGTGTCTATGTGGACCCTCGCCGTTTTCCGCACTCTCACACGACGTTCTCGTCCCTTCCCCTTTCAGGAAAAGAAGGAGAGGAGGATGCGTGAGTGCGAAATCGCCGTTTGTGCCACTGGCTTGCCTCGTTCTCGAGGGCTTTGTTTGGTAGTCGTGCTTAGACTGAATGTGTTAAGTGAGTTTATATAAGACCAGAGTCGCCACTAGCCAGTTACTTCGAATCTACAGTCGGCTAGACCCCGTAGAAACGTTAGAGAAGGGGATCCGAAGATTCCTTCCTCTAAAATGACTCCTTTTGATCTGCGGTCAGAGATTCAAGGTAAGGGATCACGGTTACAGGGTGGGAAGAGGTTAAGCACCCCACACACTGCCCGTACCGAAGTACGGTCTCTACTTCACAGAATCGATCGAATACTTGAAAGTCTAGTTTAATCCTCGTATATTCTCATGGATGACATGATGCATGAATGCGGGTCTGAACAGTAAGAGTTTCTGATGGGCAGGTTCCAACAACGGGCAAGCCCAGAGCGTACGCTCGAACTGACAGGTGCTTAATGTAAGACGTATGCAGTGTGCTTGAATGATCAAGGTGTTTTATGGTGAAGCATGAATGCAGGTCTGAACAGTAAGAGTTTCTGATGGGCAGGTTCCAACAACGGGCAAGCCCAGAGCATACGCTCGAACTCACAGGTGCTTAATTTAAGACATATGCAGTGTGCTTGAAGAATCAAGGTGCTTGCAGTGAAGCAGGGGGGTTGGAAGAAAAGTAAATGTTGCACTTATGCTAGATGCAAATGAGATGATGCTGGAAAAGAGTAGCTGGATGGACGGAGGTGTCGCAAGGGTTGGCTTCGAGTGGCTGGATCAAGACTTGGATGGCTTGGGAGGCTTGGACCAGTGGTCAGGCTGGGCTGGACCAGGGCTAGGCTCTCCTCACTCGGGCTCTCCTTGGTGGAAAAATGGGCTAAGGGGTGGAGAAGGACTCGGACCTCACCCGGACTGGCTGGACTTGAAGGGATGCTGAAATGAGAAGGGGAGGGGGGTATTTATAGCAGCGAGGAGTGGCATTTTTCGTAATTATTTTTGGGCGGCCTGCTATGGGCCGCCCGTACGGCCGTTCCTCGATTTCCAGCGAGGTACGGTCGCACCCTCGGGGCTGCTATTTGACTCACTGGGTTGACTCAGTGAGTTGACTCAGCGGGTCGACTCGGTGATTTGACTCGACGGGTTGACTCGGTGTTTTGACTTGACGAGTTGACTCAGCGGGTTGACTCAGTGGGTTTGACTTTTTTTTTTTGGATTTTTTTACTGGCTTTTCTTATGGGGGGTTTTTCAGGGTGGTGTTTAGGACTGGGTTGACTGGGTTCAAGCTTGAACTGGGCTATGGAATGGGGCTTATAAGGGTGAGTTTGGCTGAGTTTGGACTTGGAATTTGGGGGTATGGTCCTCCATTCAACCAGCTATCTCTACCAACATTGTAGCCGAAGGTGGGGTGTCTACAGATGCCCCTCTTTGACAGAGGTTGCGTGCAACCGAACGCCAAAGCGAGTGGACACCCCACTTCTGACCCGGTCATTCATGGATCATGTTCTGAAATCTTTGCTTGCCTTCGCATCTGTGCCAGTTGATCGTTTGGAGATCAATCACTCGCACATACCGCGGGAGTTTGGAGAAAACGTTGCGATTGTCCCTGCAGTTTGCTGCAACCTGGGTACCCAATCGCAACCCTTCCATTCCCGATCGGTACTAACATCGGAAAGGTACAGCAGAGCCTCTGCGTCCGTAGTCTTACAAGGTTGCTGACCCTGAAATTGATTGCGATGTTCGATGTTCTCCCAGATCACTCCAGGAGTACTTGTTTCGCTTGACTGTCAAAGTGGTTAGACGCCCTGCGTCCGATAGTCTTACGGGATTCTACTACGCCGACTTGGACTCAGTCAAGGTACTTCAGGCATCCACGCCTAGGTATGTGCGGGTGGGCTTTTTCCACCCGATCTGCTGGTTTCGATGCTTGGTTTGCAATTCATTCTTTCCTTGATTGTGGTCTGGAATCTTTGTTATCCTTTGTATCTGAGTCAGTTGATTGTCTGGAAATTGATAACTCGCACATACCGCGAGAGTTTGAAGAAAACGTTGCGATTGTCCCTGCAGTTTGCTGCAACCTGGGTACCCAATCGCAACCCTTCCATTCCCGATCGGTACTAACATCGGAAAGGTACAGCAGAGCCTCTGCGTCCGTAGTCTTACGTGGTTGCTGACCCTGAGACTGTTTGTGATGTTTGATGTTTTCCCAGATCACTCCAGGAGTACTTGTTTCGCTTGACTGTCAAAGTGGTTAGACGCCCTGCGTCCGATAGTCTTACGGGATTCTACTACGCCGACTTGGACTCAGTCAAGGTACTCCAGGCATCCACGCCTAGGTATGTGCGGGTGAACTCTTTCTACCCAATCTGCTGATTTTGATACTTCGGTTCCAATTCATCGTTTCCACCTGTTCAAATGGTTTCTGTGACCGAGCCTTTTGGCTTTCATCTTTTCGTATCTTGGCATGTGGTACGACCGCACTGACACTGGAGTTCAGTTCAACCGTACTTTGAGTGCATTGGATCCGATGGTCTCCGGGGAAACCGCGAGATATCAGATCTTATTTGATTTTTGCGTCGGCTCCTACCCAGAGATATGGAAGATCTCCTGGTGTGTTGGAGGCAGAACGCTCTACTGGAAAAATATTTTTGGATTTTTGAAAAGGCACCCACTCTGGGGAGTGATACTCCGTGGGGTTTTTATTTGCAAATAGATATTTTTTTATCTTTTTGAAATGGGAAACGGGTCTGCACGTGCCTCCACTAGGGATGCCTGTGGGGTCTTTGGCTAACCGTCTTTTATTTTGAAAGCAGGTAGACATGATGATTGATGCGATGGATGCTGATGCATGGAGATGCATGATGAATACATGGCTTGGCTCATTCTCTTTCAGTTTGATGATTTTGCTTTTGCTGGAGATGCAGAGAATTTTGAGCTTATTGCTTCCAGGGTTATGCTTCCCTGGGTTTTTTTCTTTTTTTATATGGGTGTTTGGTCAGCGGGTTGGTCAAGATCCCGACCCGTGATCGATCAGGTCCATCGTCCCAAGATGCTGTTTCTTTGCGAATGAGAATGTACGAGGATGCTATCCGACTTCAAGATGTTCTTCTGGGCATACGTGTGATTGAGATGGTATTTGGTTGCCCGTTTTGGTCAAGATTCCAATTTGCGGGCGATTGGATCCGTCATCCCAAATTGTGAAGAGAGTGGACTTCAAGACTCCTGAAGTGTAGTGCTGGGGATACTGACAATTTTTGTGATTTTTGTAAGTATTTGGGTCCGAATCTTTTACCTGAGTAGTCAAGGTAGAGATCGGTTATTGAAAACCAAGGAAATATTTTTTGTGATTTTTGAAAATATTTGATTTGAAAGCAAGGGAAATATTTTTGTGACTTTTGATAATATTTTGATTTGAAAGCAAGGGAAATATTTTGTGATTTTCGAAGTATTTTCTTTGAAAGCAAGGGACATTTTTTTTATTTTTTAAAAAGGTGATTTTGCAATGTTTTGTATTTTTGTGATTTTTATGAAATGCAGGGAAAAGTATGAAATTTTCATCCACTTCCAGCTTCTACTGCTGGTAAGGTACCCGATCCATTTTACGTCAGCGAGCAAGATGAGTCTCACACAGTTAAGTGCCGTAGTTTTACATCTTCGGATGAGGAGATTTTGAGGGTTTTCAGTCAACACACCCACAAAGTTGCCTGTTCCTCATGTGCAATGCACATAGACCACGTATCGTCTTACAGACTCCTTCGGCCACAAAATGAGCCACATCCTCACATTTCCCTTAGTCAATCCAGTTTGGGGCCTTACGTTGCTCACAATTCCGTGAGGGTGCGCTCCACCTCCCAACAGCCTTAATCCCCTTCATGAGTTTTAGGAACAGGGAACATCCGTCAAATTCAACAGCGACTTCCAAATCAAGGTTGTCTATCACGGTGCGTTCAACACGAACAGGATTGCAGAGTTCTGCCCGCCTCAGCCCTTACCTGTTTAAAAGATTACAGACACCCGTACGATCAAGTGTCAGCCATGCCTGGAACAGGTTAGGAAAGAAAGCCCCCGAGAAGTTAATCCCAGTGTAGTTTTAGGTCTTCGGACCACTGGAGATGAATTTGTGCAGTTGAAATTTTTGGTGAATCTTTTTTTTTTTTTTTGGAAAAAGTTTCAGATTTCAACTCGAATGATCGAGATTGATGCTGGTTTTTGTGGAAAGCTTTAAAATATTTTTGGTATTTTTTTTTGAAATGATCCGGGTTATCGAACCTTGATCAAGGCTGATGCCGGTTTTTGATTGAAAGCGAGAAAGGTCCCCCGAGAAATTAATCCCAGTGTAGTTTAAGGTCTTCGGACCCAAACCTGTACATGCTGAAAATACATTCTTTTTTGTGATTTTTTGAAAATTATTCCAGGTCATAAAATCTCAATTTTGAACGGTCAAGATTGACACTGGTTTTTATTGGAAATCTCTCGGAATTTTGTTCCCGACGTAGTTTAAGGTCTTCGGACCAGAAACCGTACAAAAGGGGGCAAATACATTTTTTTTTTTTTTTGAAAAATGTCCGGTGTTAGCGGATCTTGATCAAGACCGATACCGGCTTTTATTGAAAATCCCTCGGGATATTGATCCCGACGTAGTTTAAGGTCTTCGGACCCAAAACTATGTACAGGACAGGGAAAACCTTTTTTTTTTGTTCTTCTTTTTTGTAAAATGTCCGGTGTCAGCGGATCTTGATTCGATCCAGACTGATGCCGATTTTTATTAAAAGTCTCTCGGGATCTTGATCCCGACGTAGTTTAAGGTCTTCGGACCCACAAACTTTAAAAGAGGGGCTGGTGATATTTTTTTTTAATTTTTCGAAATGATCCAGATCATCCGATGTTGGTCTTAAAGGCTGGGATCGATGCTGGTTTTTATTAAAATCCCTCGGGATGTTGATCCCGACGTAGTTTAAGGTCTTCGGACCCAGTTTTTAGGGTTGGGCATACTTACCTTGCTTTATTTGGCTTCTGCTGGGGCTGACTGTGATTTGAGTTGTCCGAATTGCTTGATTTGGCCCTGTGGGCCCACTTGATGATTAGATCTTGGATTTTGGCCCTTCTTTTGATGATCAGCCCTTTGATCTTGTTGTTTGATGGCTCATGTAGGTTCTTCAATGGTTTAGATCATGGTGATCTAGTCTTTGAATGACTTGGATTGCTTATGGCCCCCACTTGATCACCTTTCCTTCCCTTTGACTTGATCAACCATGTTCTGGCCGCATTACTTCATGATTGGACCGGTGGGGCACCTTCTATATGATCTTGATCAGCCTCAATCGAAATCTGGAGTGGACCGGAACCTTGAGCGGCCCATGGAGCGCCATCTGCTGACGTGGACTGTCAGCCTCACCTACCAAGAACCCTGGAGCCAATCCCACGGAGAGAGAGGAACTGCGTCCATACGGGCGGCCCAGAGCAGGCCGCCCAGGGATCGCCTCTTGAGCGGCCTGGGCTGGCTCGTGCTCGGACATTCCCTGGTCTCTGTTGCTGCTGTCCCCACCTGCTCTGTACGTTCAGGTTCGATTCCAACAATGAATCTTCTCTTTGTCTCATCTTTCCTCATCATCTTGTCCTCATCTTGCTTTGTCCCTTCTTGGGCCATGGATGGTGGAGATTTAGGGGCTGTGGGGGCTTCCCATGGTGGGTCCCACACTTCAGATTTTCAACTGAGCTTTGATAATGGGGAGATGCCGTTAATGGATGGGGTAGATGTGGCATTAAGAGGGGGCATTGATGAAGACTTAAGCTTGGTGGTTGGTGGAGCTTTGAATGGCTCCATTAATGGTGGGATGGCTGGAATTTTAGATTTGAATGGGGTATTGATTATGAGAGAAATGGATGGTATGGATGAGATGGGGAGATGGGACATAGGTGAGGCTATGCATCCCTTGAGTGTGGGCCACATGGATGATGTGATCGATGGTGGTGATGGGGCTATGATGGACATAGATGGGCTGATCTCATGTTGCCTTGTAGTACCTGTGAGGAGAGAAAACATTTTAGCAAAAGGATTGAAGCATTAAAGCAGGAAGAGAGATACTTACCTTCTGGGAGGAATGATCGATAGAAATGCACTCACGGAAGGTACCCCATTAGTTGACTGGACGTTTACTTTGAAAGCCCTATAAGATTTTTTTTTTTTGCATATATATGAATAAGGAAAAATGATATATTTTTTTTAAATATATGTACGCAAATCATGCACGAAATGGAAATTTGTGCCAAGTGCTTGTCTGTCTATGCGTGATCTGGATTTGTGCTTTTAGATGTAGGAATCAGAATATTTGACTCAGTCTGATGTCATACTCGATTTTCTTAATTATTCACCAAGGGTCCTGGTCCCCTTAAGATAGTGCGCAATGGTATCCTGCCCCTAGAATTTGGGCAGATCTTAAAAGAATTCTCGACTCATAACTCCCATCCTTACTTCCGTTGAATCTTCATGTCGCTTGGATCTCTCATGTACCTGCTTTTTTTTTTCTTTCTTTCTTTTTCTTTTCTTAGCCATTATTACCCGCAACGCCCTTTCGGGTTTTCGCTGCGTCCGGCTTGCCCGTCATTGTTGCCCGTGGCGCCCTTTCGGGTTTTCACCACGTCCCGGGTATTTGATCTTGCCTGCCCCTTGGTAGCTATGCTGTTTTTACCCTCAGTGCCCTTTCGGGTTTTCACCAAGTCCGCTGTGTGCCCACTCTTTTTACTCAGAGCGCCCTTTCGGGTTTTCACTCCGCCCTCTTTGTTTAAGCACACATCTTTTTTTTTTTTTTTTGAATAACTGCGGCGACTAAAGGTCAGGAATCCGTCGTTGCCGGCCGATGGTAACCTTTCGGCCCTTATCTTAAGTTACAATGGTAGAGCTGTCGGCCTTAGCTACAGACCATTCTGAGGTGGATGGATGGATAGATGTGTTTCTTTTGGGTCGATTTTTTTTTCTCTTTCTTTCTTTCTTCTTCTTCTTCTCTTTTTTTTTTTTTTGCGGGTTGTGTGCCCCCTTTTTTTTTTTAACCCCTATTTTTTTTGCTCCATTCTTTTTTTTTCTCTTCTCTTTTTTTTTTTGCTTTTAAACCCTTTATTTGGAACACTTATTGGTGGACGGGAAGGGATTCTCAGAGGTCTAAGCCTTGACCTCTTGACTTCAGCTCTACTAATGTAACTCTTGATAAGGTTGGATTGGCTTACCTGTGAGAGATTTTCACGTTGTCGGTGTTGATTGGCTCTGGAAGATCCTTACCCCTCAGGCTGGTGAGTCGAACGGTGCGTCCCAGAAGAAATTCACTGATTCTTGGGGCTTGCCCCTTGAGTCTGATAGATGCAGCAGTGCTTGTTGTAAACCCATATGACTTTTCGTTCTTCGGCTTCATTCTTCATCAGCACTCACGTTGATGGGATTTTGAGTTGAACTCGTAGGCCTGTCTTCTGATTTTAAGTTTCTTGAGAAAATCTTTCATCCTTGGATTTCGAAGGGCATCCCATTGCCAATGTTGATAGCATGTGGGAACCCTTAACAATTGATGATGTCATTCTTCATGAGAATTATCGTGCGAGATCAGATGTTACCTCCATCCACTTTGTGCTGTAATCGACTGCCACAAGTATATGCGTATGACCACTAGATGACGCCGACTCGATCTTTCTGTTGATGTAGATACCTAGTATAGGCAATAGCTGGAGTGTTATCAGGTTGTAGAGTTTTCGAAGCACACACATGGATCCGATGTGCATGCTGCTGACACTTGAAGTGCTTTCTGACATGTTGGCAACAATTTGTCTTCATTGAGCCACGAGATTTCTTCGATCATTCGTCAAGTCGCAAACTCCAGCATGGAATGCAAGCATAGTCTTGGCAGCATCTTCTTGATAGGCTTGATGAGTTTTTGATCGAGTCTAAACAAGTCTTCATAGGACGCGAGATTGGAAAGTCATGACTTCAAAAATTCGATGATTCTCTGCTTATTTTTCGGGGATAAGGATTCTCAACGCACACTTCCTTATGGGTCTCAGGAGATCCTAGGTTTATAATTTTGAAATTTTTTGAGATGACATTGGCTTTTTAGTTCGAACTTTTAAGGAAACCCTATTAGTTCAGGAGTCAGCTCATCATTTTCCTCATCATTGGCTCTATCCAGACCCTTGAGTTTGAAGTCCAACTCTAGATCGAAATCTTATGAGTTAACTTCATACTCAAGTGCTTTGACAGACAGACTTGACACTTTTATTGAAAAAGATTTTTTTTTTTTACTTTCAAAGATTTTCTGGTTTTTTGGAATTTTGTGAATATCTGGATTTTTTTTTTTGAACTTTTGGATTGTGAAAATTTGATTTTTTTTTTTTTGAAATTTTGAAATATTTGGTGTTTTTGGGTTTTTGAATCTTCTGATTTTTTTTTTTGAAATTTTTCGTAAAAAAACCCGAGCAAGACGGCGATGTGAACCAGGTGTCGCTTAATTCGGCTCAGGGAGCCGAGCGCTGTCGACTTTTATTGTGCCGTCATGGGGACTACAAACCTGTTACTGCCCTGCACTCCTTCCCCTCAGGAGGCAGGGCCAAAAGGATCAGTAGGCCAAACCTCATTGTTGCACCCAAACGTCATGGCAGATCTGAAATTGGGCTCCGAGTCGGTGTCGGATGCGATTTCTCCTGGTTCATCCCCGATGAATTGCAGCTCTTCAGGTTCATCCGGCTGAGGTGGGACCAGGACGTAGTCCAGTCGATCGGGGGAAATTTCTGCCCCTTGCTTGAGTCTTCTTTGGGCAACTCTATCAGACTCAATCTGTTCGCTTGATCATCGAAGGTGGAATTTAGCCCATCATCAGGGTAGATAATCCCTGCATTGATGAACTGGATTGGTGTGTAAATGCAGGGATTGCCTTCTTCTTGACGACCTCGTCTTCTTTTGATACTTCTATGCTTTGGTTTCTGAATCAGAGTAGGCTGATATCGTAGTCCTCTCCTATCCATATCTTCTTGAACTTCCGTGGTTCGGGTCGAGTCTTGATATTCGAGCTGATAGTAGAAGGTTTGACGCTCGGCAGGGAGGAAGACATAGTTCGATCCGATGGGGCATGCGCGAGGGAAGTAATTTGCATTGTGATGGTATGAGATCTCCCCATTAGAGTGTTTTACGTCCATGGCTGGGATGGTAGGCTCTCGGAGGTTGGATGCTTCTACCTTGGGAAATTGTCCGGGATCGGTAATGATGGTGATCGCCCTATCTCCAAAGATATGCTTGACCCTTCGGTGAAGATTTGAAGAGATGGCACCGATTCTGTGAAACCAGGCCCGATCAGAAAGGAGATGGAATGAAGCTGAGATGTCCAAGACCTGGAGAGTGATGGTTGATGTTTTTGGATCGATCAAAACCTGGACATCAATCTCCCCTTCGACCTCCTCGATAGTGGCCACATAATTGAAGCTGGGCCCTAATTCTGCTAGGGCATGTGGCATGCTGTCCGAGGAAGGGTCTTCTTCTTGGAGGACAATGACTGAAGTAGAAGCCGAATAGACAGGTGCGGTGGGCAAGTTGTGCCCCTGGTTGTTTGCTTGAGAAACGAGCAGGCTTTGCCCCTGGTAAGCTGGAGTGGGCAAACTGTGCCCCTGACTGACTATTGCTGAGACGGGCAGGTTGTGCCCCTGGTTTGCTGATGCTGCGTTAGGGAGATTGTCCCCTTGGTTGACTGAGATGGGCTGAATGTGCACATGGTTAGAAATGGGTGCGAAGATTGAATCGACTGAAGGTGCCCCTTGCATGATGATGGGCTCTGGGATCGAAATAGTTGAGGATGCCCCTTGCAGGATGAGAGGTTCGAACTCTGAACTAGAGTTGATGGCACGAATAAACTGGAGAGGAGGCTTTTCTTCGCTGGTGAAAGCTGGATAGGCAGGAGGTGCCCCTTGCATTGCGGAGACTGGATCGACTGGAGATGCCCCTTGCAGGATGAGGGGTTCTGAAACCTGACTGGTTAGGGGTGCCCCTTGCCAACCTTGATTAGGGAACTGTGAGTTCCATCTTGACTGTTGCTGTTGCTGCGGTTGTCCATGCTGAGGGAGGAATAGTGCACCTTCGGTAGAGACGACAAGATCATCCTCTTCCATTGGATGGGAGATGAGGACACTTCCGTTATCATTCTCGTATTCAGCAGTAGGCTCTTCTTCCACTATCGGTTGAATTGGAGAAGCCTGATGAGGCCACCAAGGGGAGATCATCCCAGCCCTTATTCCGGCTTCGACTTGTTCCCCGGCGCGGATGAGTTGGTTGAAGTTCGCATATGGATGTGAGACAAGGTATCCAGAGATACTTGGATTTGCCGAGTGGACGATCATGGAGATTTGCTCCTTGTCGTCGATGGGAGTCTTCATTCTAGCAGCCATGGCCCGCCACCGTCCAACGTAAGCTGACAATGTTTCATCGCTTCTTTGCCTGAGAGCTGCGAGGTCTGCTCTCCTGGGTGCCATGTTAAGATTGTATGCGAACCTGTTGACGAAAGCATGAAAGAGCTGCTCCCATGTCCTGATGCAATGATAGTCCAATGATGTGTACCAATCCAGGGCATCGTCTTTCAGAGATTTTTGAAACAAGCGGATGAGTGCTCCATCATTGCCCGCCACAGCATTAAGCTCTCCACAGAAAGCTCGTAAGTGGTCTACAGGACACCCTGTCCCATCATATCTTTTAAATTTTGGTACCTGGAAGCCTTGAGGTACCATTGCATCGGGAAATGGACAAAGGTCCCTGAACTTAGTGGATGGAAGATCCACCCCTTGCTGCTTCTGTAACTTTCTCTTCATCTCTCGCATCTGCTCTCAGAGTTGCTCTATTTCGGAGGGACCAGATGAAGGAGATCTTGTCCCTTGCCAGGATTGAGATGGCCCCCTTTCATAATAATTGGTGTCATTGATGCTCCTAAAATTCCTGCTTGAAGAAGGTTGGGCCTGGTAATTACTCCCATTGTAGGGACTTTGTTGGACTGGAGCTGAGAAGAGAGACTACGAAGAAATCCCAGTCGCAGGAGAATATTGAAATTGGTTGGAATTCCCATTGGGGAGAGATTGTTGGAATTGACTGGGATTCTGGGTTGTGAGATGTGACTAAAAATGGCTCTTGTTTGCAGGAGGATGCTGGAAGAAATGCCCTGAGGTCGAGAGTTGTCCTGATTGAGGACCTTCATTAGGAGGGTATCAAAAGTCCTGCGCCACCCCTGATAGTTGTGGTTGAGATGAACTGGAGGTTGGAAGAGATGCTTGTTGTGGTTGTTGAACTGGACCAGCTTGATTGCTGGCTGCTGAAGCCTGGGCTTGTGTGAATTGGAGAAGCATTTCCTGCATGGCCTTCATGCTTTGTTGTAGCTCTTGGATGCCAGGAATTGACATGGATTCACTCGAGTTTAACAGTGGAGAGGAAGCCTCAGGTATAGGGAATGGGAGAGCCATGTCGATTTTGTATTGGATGTGGCAGGGTGATTTAGTTTGGAGGAGTAATGGTGGGAAGTATGCACTACTTTTTTTTTTTGGGTTTTGGAATTTTCTATTTTTTTGGTTTTGGGTAGAATGCTATGCAGATGAGATTGTATGAGGACTAATGACTTTCCAGTATAGGAGGGATTCCGTTTTTCAAGTCAGATCACGACTAGTGGGACTAGTTTATCCCTAGTGGAGTCGTCATTCTGTGGACCCTCGTCGTTTTCCGCGCTCCCACACGACGTTCTCGTCCCTTCCCCTTTTAGGAAAAGAAGGAGAGGAGGATGCGTGAGTGCGAAATCGCCATTTGTGCCACTGGCTTGCCTCATTCTCGAGGGCTTTGTTTGGTAGTCGTGCTTAGACTGAATGTGTTAAGTGAGTTTATATAAGACCAGAGTCGCCACTAGCCAGTTACTTCGAATCTACAGTCGGCTAGACCCCGTAGAAACGTTAGAGAAGGGGATCCGAAGATTCCTTCCTCTAAAATGACTCCTTTTGATCTGCGGTCAGAGATTCAAGGTAAGGGATCACGGTTACAGGGTGGGAAGAGGTTAAGCACCCCACACACTGCCCGTACCGAAGTACGGTCTCTACTTCACAGAATCGATCGAATACTTGAAAGTCTAGTTTAATCCTCGTATATTCTCATGGATGACATGATGCATGAATGCGGGTCTGAACAGTAAGAGTTTCTGATGGGCAGGTTCCAACAACGGGCAAGCCCAGAGCGTACGCTCGAACTGACAGGTGCTTAATGTAAGACGTATGCAGTGTGCTTGAATGATCAAGGTGTTTTATGGTGAAGCATGAATGCAGGTCTGAACAGTAAGAGTTTCTGATGGGCAGGTTCCAACAACGGGCAAGCCCAGAGCATACGCTCGAACTCACAGGTGCTTAATTTAAGACATATGCAGTGTGCTTGAAGAATCAAGGTGCTTGCAGTGAAGCAGGGGGGTTGGAAGAAAAGTAAATGTTGCACTTATGCTAGATGCAAATGAGATGATGCTGGAAAAGAGTAGCTGGATGGACGGAGGTGTCGCAAGGGTTGGCTTCGAGTGGCTGGATCAAGACTTGGATGGCTTGGGAGGCTTGGACCAGTGGTCAGGCTGGGCTGGACCAGGGCTAGGCTCTCCTCACTCGGGCTCTCCTTGATGGAAAAATGGGCTAAGGGGTGGAGAAGGACTCGGACCTCACCCGGACTGGCTGGACTTGAAGGGATGTTGAAATGAGAAGGGGAGGGGGGTATTTATAGCAGCGAGGAGTGGCATTTTTCGTAATTATTTTTGGGCGGCCTGCTATGGGCCGCCCGTACGGCCGTTCCTCGATTTCCAGCGAGGTACGGTCGCACCCTCGGGGCTGCTGTTTGACTCACTGGGTCGACTCAGTGAGTTGACTCAGCGGGTCGACTCGGTGATTTGACTCGACGGGTTGACTCGGTGTTTTGACTCGACGAGTTGACTCAGCGGGTTGACTCAGTGGGTTGACTCAGCGGGTTGACTCAGTGGGTTTGACTTTTTTTTTGAGATTTTTTTACTGGCTTTTCTTATGGGGGGTTTTTCAGGGTGGTGTTTAGGACTGGGTTGACTGGGTTCAGGCTTGAACTGGGCTATGGAATGGGGCTTACAAGGGTGAGTTTGGCTGAGTTTGGACTTGGGATTTGGGGGTATGGTCCTCCATTCAACCAGCTATCTCTACCAACAGTGTAGCCGAAGGTGGGGTGTCTACAGTCTAGCAAGCAACACTTGATACTAAGGTGTCCAAACCAAGTAGGCCCCACACAATGCCAAAGGCCAAAAGGGCTAAGGGTGTGGGGTTCACCCCAAATCATCCCAAATTAAGGCCCCACATTCCTACACACTACGTCTTGAGTAGTCCACACAAATATTATATATATATATATATATATATATATATATATATATATATAGAGAGAGAGAGAGAGAGAGAGAGAGAGAGAGAGAGAGAGAGAGAGAGAGCATAACTTGCATAGGGGAAAGAGAGGGGATGTAGGAGACCATACGACTGTTCATACAGCAGGCCCCATCCAATCTACTTAATCTTCTCCTCTTGACCTAAAATAATATTCCATCAAGCCTCTTTTCTCATATCCAAACTGTGTCCTTGGATAGAATAGAATGGCCCATGGATCAATGATTTAGGTCTCACAAGATCATATCTTAAATTGATGAATGTGAGCTTACTAAAAAAGTCCACATAGGATTAAAGATGATGTGACCATCCCCATGTCAAGAAAATCACGTATAGCGGTCAATCTCATCGTACGAATAAGAACTTTAATAACAATAAAACAAGTCATCACCATCCATCTATAGCCCATCCAAGCAATCCAAGGGCACCAATAAGAAGGACAATAAACATAACATATCATGTGCAAAATTAACCATCACAAAAGGACCACAATAACATGATCAACCAAACCACTTAAAATTCAAATATAAAAAGAACACATTTAAATAGGCTAACTTTAATAAGCTGGATCTCCCAATCTAGGAATTTAATCAACACGAACCCAAAACTAGTGCAATCCTAGTTTAAAAAAACTATGATATGGTTGGTTCACATATCAAAATACGTCAACAAAATTTTTGGACAGATATAGAAATTAACGATTATTGTAGAACAGATTTACTCTGATATTACCTATTGGGTCATTAGTCTACACACATAGCGAAAATGTGTATGAAACAATTTTGATCAAGAGACTCATCTCAAGATGCTCCGATTGTATTAATATCAAATTTCTAAAAGCACAATAATATATGAATTGTTACAATCATACCTAGACACGATGTATATAAAGGTAATGTGGATCTGTCGAGGCCGATTTCCTGAGTCAAAGAGTTCCTAATCTCTCATAGACAAAGGAAGCTTAAGGAGAGAATATGTTAATCCTCTTATAGGCGCCGATGATGCATGTTGACCATCCACCCAAGTGAACCATAGAGAAAATTGCAGGAAGATATAAATGGAGTAGATTTTCTCTCTCACCTTTGTTACAATGTCTAGACGTCCAAGCTCTTTTTCATCTCTCGGAATTCACGTCTACAATAAGATCTATAAATAAGGAATTATGGTTTTAAGAGATGCGCTCAATATGGTGCTCATCAACCCTACAAACTTCGATGCACTCTATTGTGAAAAGAAGTACGTTAATCTACCTCTATCATATACATAAATATGATCTAATTCCTCCACTGCTAAGGCCAACCACCGATGATCTAGATCCTACAATGATTATGAAGTGAACTATCAAATCATTATCAGTATGATTAAAGCAATTTCAATGGTTAAAATAAAATTTCAATGGTTGAAAACTTTTAAAAGCCTACTAAAACCTTTTAAGTATTGGGTTGAGTGAAAAAAAATCACTTGATGACTTCTTGAACCAACTAGATATAACTTTAAATAGTCTCATGATAAAACTAATGGATTTCTTGTTGGCTCATGTAAGAATCAATGAACCCTGATAGATATACTCAGTATCACCCACTTTTAGTGATCTTTAAGAAACTTCGTAAAATGCACCAAAGCCTCCCAATCAAGATCTGAGACCCTCACATGTCCCCATGTCTTAAGGAATTATCAATTAATGTGGGTATTCAAGTCCTTAATTGCATTATCACAGTCTAAGCTAATGGACCACCAAACTATTAACTTTAAACTTCGATCTACCAATGCGAATATTTAAGAGTTCACATCAAGATCTCATATCCATGGCACACTCGCACTCCCGTATTGGGTAAGAGCAAAAAGATACGAAATTGGTTTCTATTGGTGGTGACCTTCCATCCTGACCCATGTCAGTCCCCTTATATAAGATGACTATACATATCTAAGATCGATATCTACAAATGTATCCTAAGCAAATGTGACAATGATTGTTCATATGAGGACTGAGATCTATAGAACACAACTCCCCTTAGTCCATGACCATTATGTCAAATCTCAAGCTTCCTATGTCCATAATGTTAGTGCACTTTTCTGTGGCATACTAGTGCACCTTATTTATCAATCACTTAGGTTAGTGAGTCTAGTGTCGGTTGAGCTTAATGAAGACGAAGACTGAAGACTCAAGTGGCCCTACTGCATCAAGGAAGAAGAAACTGATAAAAGTGATGCCTTGGTGTGCCTTAACCTTGACCAAAACCAAACACCAAACCTCTTAATGACCTTGACCACATTAGGTATACCTTAATCATCATAGATTGGCCCTAGGTGTCCCATAAGATCACCCAACAGAGGGCTAACAGGTTGCATGTGCTGCGTGATCCAAGACCAAACCGATCTGCACATTGCATGGCCTATCCGACCGGTCGTGACAGGTCAGCTGGACTGGACCGAACCGACCAGTCTTAACCGGTCGGACTGGCTCCCAGTCTTCATAGCAACATGCTGTGTACATAGGCCATTGGGACGACCGGTTATGACCGGTCGAGGACCCTTGGCTGATCGGTCACGATCGGTCGGCACTAGCCGTTTTTTGCCCGTTTTATATCCGTTGCACATCTTTTTATAAAATGGCTTGACTCGAATTTAGGGGTACAGTGGATGGACTCTCAATAAAGACAACCTTACTTGTCAGATGAGCTCCTTGTTCAACGCTGGTTCGGGTTGCTTGATCTCCGCTCTCCCGTGCTTCAATCAGCTTCCCTTGCTCCCCCGATTATGTTGCCATTGCATTGCCAATACCTTAGCTACACTTGATTAATCACGTTGCTTATGATGCCTTTGAGATGCCCAAGGTGATAAAAGGGTAGGTTTGAGAACTCTACAACTAATAGGAATGGATTGCCTAGAGTTTCTCTCATACAATGATCTCATCTTAGAGATTTGGATAAGAATATGCTTATCAAGGAAGATCCAAACTCTAGAGATTAAGAGGGGATGAAGGTCATCTTCTTTATGAACTTGGAATGCTCCAATCTTGTGTTAAAGCACAAGGAAGATGCATGCTTAGACTAGATTGTTTGTTTAAACCATATGCTAGTCTTGTGATTGGACCCACTTAAGCTTGTAAGCCAAAGTGTTCTTACTTATTTAGTTTAATGTGTTACATTGTGTAAGTAGGCGAAAAGAATTTCAAAATGTCCTAATTCCCCCCCCCAATAGGACTTAGCCATAATTCTAGTTGCTCTTTAAGATTCTGCACATATGAAGGTGTCGTGTTAGACTACCGACGTAATTTCACATAAGATGTATCTAGTACTCACATGACCCAATGAATATAACATAAGCGTAATACTAATTCTATTACTGGGCCCATCCCTTAGTAGGGCGAAAAGAAAGAAATTAACTTTTGCCCTAAAAGTCTTAAAAGATATGCACATAGAGTGTAAAGGGAAAAAGGAGAGAAGAGGAGAAAAGAAAGAGAGGGTTCCTTAGTACAAAGCTAGTGTTGAAGAAAACATTCTTGAAGTTTTTTCTTACTCTCTCCATGGATTTGATACTCATAGCCGCTCAGTGTCTCTTTGAGGTTGGTTTTTCTTCCATTGAAAAATGTTTCTTGTGGTGAAAATGTTGAGCTTCTTAAAGTTTTGAAGAGACGATTCGTATTGAATTTTTTCTCTTATAATTTCTCAAGTTTTAGGCAAAAGACCTAAGAAAAATGTTGTACTCTTAAATTTCAAGTTGGATTTATCTCAAATTTGCCCCATGATTTTTCCCTTCACCTTACGGACTTTCCACATAAATCTTGCATTGTGGCTTGATTGAATAGTATAAGCCAAATCATGGTAATATAAAAAAGTAATATGATGGATGGTTGGGATGCTACCAAATCATGTGGATGTGTGCCAAGAAGACCATACTCCCACAAATTTGAAAAATGAAAATTATATTAGACTTAAAATGTATTTTCAGACTTAAAATGTATTTTCAAGAAGAAAAAAAAAGGAAAGAAAAAATTACAGAAATCTCCTCACTACACAGCAAAATTGCAAGCAGCACCCAAAATTACAAAAAAGCCCCCAAGGTATCAGTCAACCCACCCATAATCCTTTTTACAAAGGACAAGGGCAGCCTTGGGCCTGGGTTTTCGTTTTAAAAGCCCAAAATTATCTCAAATGACTAGACTACCTTTCTCAGAAGGTTGTAAGCTGGGGAAAGACCTAGTTTCTCAACCAAGATACAAGGGCTTTTCGTCTTTTAACCAAGATAAACGTTCACATGCAACGTTGTACGTGAACTTTCATATACAGCTCTTTCTTTCTAGCCAATCTTCTACTTGTCGAACAATGGAGCCTTGCAAGAGGTGGGCTGCACCGTAAAGGTCGTGTGGGGTGAAAATTCCGATGGTCCACTCATCAGTTGTGTTGCACCGTCAAAATCAATGGGCAGCGTATGACCTAACTCAATGTGTGGGTGTGGCCCACCTAACAAGTGGATTGATCCAATTTTCACTTTTGGTGATCTTTATGGCCTGGCTCACCTTTTCCACGGCTGGGATGCTTTACACAAGTGACATTTTAGCAGGAAAAAAGCGTTGTACGTAAAAGCTCACGTACATGATACAATGTATGTGAACAATTTTTTTTCTCACCATTCATGCATGCAGTTGCACCGAAACACGTAGGGGCTGGCAACCGAAGTGAATGGGCTTGGGCCCGAATATTAGGCCGGTGGGCCGAGCCCAGGTTCGAATTTCACAATATAAATAAATGGGCCAGGCCCAGGACTAGGTTTTACAAAATATTTCCTATTCACGTCCGGTGTAAGCCTAGTCGGGTCGGGTCAGGGGCTGAATGTCGGACCCGATTAGTGATGCTAGCCCGACCATAGACAGACCCGATCCCATCACCACTCATGCACCGCTACGATATGTCGAATGCGAAGCTCTCACCGTTCCGCCGCAGCGATGGACGGTCGCCGAAGCTCTCCCTCGCCGCCGACCGTGACGAGAGCTGCCGCACGTGGGACGTGTGGGACATCTGCGACGTGGCGTCGGCATAGCCGTCCCTCAACGACGGAGCTGGGCCCACCCGCTCGTTGTTGCACCCGGCCTCGGCCGCAACCTCCTCGATCCGCCGGACGGCCTCCTTCATGTCGGGCCGCTGCTCTGGGTTGGGCTGGGCGCACTCAGCACCCACATGCAGTAGCCGTCGCATACTCGGGTCTTCGTTTTCGGGTCCGGATATTTCAGGGTCGAACAGCTCCGACTCCCGCTTCTCGGATATAGCCGTTACGACCCATTGCACGACGTCGGTCCCACCTTTTCCATGGTTGAGATATTGGGATGGGAATTTGCCGGTGAGGATCTCGAGGATGACGACGCCGAGACAGTACACGTCGGATTTGGGTGACACGTGGCGGTACTGGAGCGATTCAGGGGATTTGTAGGCGAACATGGCATTGGAGGCCTCGGTGGGGGCCACCAGCGGGAAGAAGCCGAAATCGGCGAGGACAGGCTCGAAATCGGGGCCGAGGAAAATATTGGAGGACTTGAGATTGCCGTGCGGGAGTTCCGAGTTGGAGAGCTCGACGTGGAGGTAGGCCATTCCTTGGGCGATTCCTCGGACGATCTTTAGGCGAGTGGGCCAGTCGAGGGCAGCGTGGGATGGTCCGCGATCACCTGACAGAAAGAAATGCATCAGGTACGGTAATGTCCACCTCTGTGGGCCCCATCTTTATGTTTTCCGGACATCCAATCCGTCCATTAGGTGGGCCATGAAGGTTTATGAGCAGAACCAAAAAATGTCAGCCCCCTCCATAACTCCACCACAGGAAATTGTGGAGAGGGGACGATGACTGTTAGTTTCCGTGTGGGGACCAAAATGTTGAAATATGTGCCATCCAATCCGTTTATTATGTGTGGTCCACATGTATGAAGGCACGGACCAAATATTCCTCTGTTCCAAAATTCAGGCCAGCCAAACCATGTGGTTTAGTGGTTTTATGCATGGTTTTACACCGGTCCGGATAGTGTGGCTCACCTGAGTTCTGGATCCGGATGATTATTTGGGGCGTCCTATTTTCTGGAGAGATGTCTGTTATGAACGGTTTGGATGTCCACAAACATCAGGGGGGCCACCCTCCAAGTCATATGTACGGTGGCGTCACGTAACCCGTAGAGATTATAAAGAGACATGACAAGATGTGGGGCCCATCCAAACAGTGCGGATGATGGTTGTATGCTATGATCCAAGCCGTCCCTTTTTGGTATGTAAAAATGGTGTGTCATACCCAAAATGATCCCCACCGTTTGATCAGCAGTCTGCAGATGGACGGCTAAAAGAAAACAAAAAAAAAAAAGAGCTATGGTCCAGATTTAACGAACCAAAGTCGTCCAACAGGATAGTGGGTAGCGTTCAAATGGTGCAGCTTTTGGGAAACGGCCTGTCCACAGATGGACCTTGGCTGATGAATGGTCTGGATCACCTTATGTGCGTGCCACATGTGAGCCATCCGTACAGCTCCCATGCATCGCGACAATGCATGCCTTGCATCACCGTTGGATGGAATTTGGATTCCCGTGCATAGTGGGACCCACCCAAAAGATCATAACCATAGATTACCATGATTTGGATTTAAGCTGGGCCATGCGTTGCAGAATTTTCCCATCAGATGCAAAATAGCAACACCAAAATAAGATGCCACGGCACGAGATTTATCATAGCCGCTGGCACCGGAATCGGCTACAACACCTGTTCAACGCAGCGGGTAAGACGCCCATGCTCTGTGGGGTTCACCATGTTGTACATGTGAATCCACTCCGTCCATCAGGTGAGAAATCTTATTTGGACCGTACGTACAAAATCTCAGACCAATAAAAACCTCCAGTGGGCCACATCTACGGGGACAATGTAAAATTCCTCGTAAAACCTCTTAAGTTGGCACGGTGTGGCCCCAAGTGATTTACATCTGATGAATGGGTTTGATGAAAGATACACACCATGGAGGCCCCAAACCAATGGTTGGCATCCCATCTCCATGGTTCCCCTTCGTGTGGCCCACTTGACTTGTAGATCTAGCTGATCTTTTGGCCACACGGCCTGCAATGGACGGTAGAACCGATGGACGGAGTCGCTTTTACATATACAAAATGGTGGGACCCACAGAGCTTGAGTGTTGTAGGCCCTGACTCTTTTGTGGGGCCCAATCCCAATTCGCCCCCATCCATGATCTTTGCAATTCACAAATGAAGCCAATGGTCCAGATTCACATGGGAACCCAATCGGCCGACGTTCAGGATCATCTGATGAGGGAGCTTTTGGGGATGAGGCCATCCTATGAAAGATCCAGACCATCGAAAGGTGGGCAGTGATGGCGAAATTACCATGTAGGAGATACAGCAAGCTCCCCTTAGGCACAAACTCATACACCAGCAGCTTCTCCTCCTTCCTGAAATGGAAAGCCAACGGCGGCAAGATGTTCTGGTGCCGGAGACCGCCGAGCCGCCGCATCTCCGCCTCGAATCTATCGCTTCCCACCCTATTCATCTCCCTCATCCTCTTCACCACAACCGCCACCCCACTCGCCATCACCGCCTTGTAAGCGGAACCTAGACCACCGGTCCCCAGCACCTCCGCGGCCGCCTTCATCAGATCCGGCAGCCCGAACACTCCCTTCTCCTCATTGACCATCATGAGGTCCGGCATGGCAGGACCCATCCCCTTCTTCCCATGGTGCGACTCCCGCCGCACCGATTCCTTGCTGCGGACCGACGACTCTCCGACACGGACCGACACCGTTCCATCCTCCCCGACGTCCCGCCCTAACATGTCGAAGTCATCTTCCTGACGCCGCGCCATCGCCACGATCGCCGCCCCCATCAGGACGATCAACAAGAACAGCCCGGCCACCAGCAGCCCGGGGCCACGCTTCGCCCCGCCGGGATCCGACGCAACGACTGCCGACGCCACAAGCATGTCAGGGCACTGTTTTCCCACCTGGGGCCCACAGAGGCCCACATTGCCCTTGAACGAGCTGCTGTCGAACTTCGAAAGACCGTCCGGGATGCTCCCCTCCAATGCATTGTTCGACACGTCGAAGGACGCCAACGTCGGCAGATTGATCGGCGGGATGCTCCCGGAGAAGTGATTGTTCTCGAGATGCAATTCAACGAGGAGCTTCAGCTTCGAGATCGACGTTGGGATGTGGCCAGTGAACTCGTTCCCGCCGAGCCAGACCTTCTTCAGCGACCCCATGTTCGAGAAGAATTCGGGCGGGATCTCGCCGGAGAACCGGTTATGCGTCAGGTATATGGCCTTAAGGGCGCCGAGACGGTTCAATTCCGGGATGGGGCCGGCGAACTTGTTCCCTATGAAACTGATGGTGCGGAGGCCCGTTAAGCTGGCGAGCGCGTCGACGTCTATGTTTCCCGAAAGTCCCATGCTGCCGAGACGGAGGCTGGCGACTCCGCCGTTGGAGCAGATGATGCCGACCCACGAACTCTTCTCCCATGAGCCCTTCGTGGTGGAGCAGGGCGGCGGCGAGTCGGGCGCCCATGAATCGAGCATGGTGGCATTCTCAAAGGATTTCTTCAGGGCGAGGAGGGCGTCGGATTCTGACAATGGCGACGAGAAGGAGGGGAGAGAGAGGAGGGAGAGGAAGAGAAATGGAAGGAGAAATGGCCGGAGATGAGGAACAGCGGCCATTGCTTCGACGGAAATCTGACACCTCCGGAAGACACGGGCCGCTGTTCGGAGAATTTTTACTTTTTATTTTTATTTTTTTGTTTTTTTGGTGAGACAGAGAGAGTGAGAGAGAGAAAGAGAGGTTTGATTCAATCAAATCTGAATGAAGGAGAGAGGGAGGGGGTGTGGGTTGACCAAGTCAACGAAGAAAACGGTTTTTACAGTTGATGACGTGGCAGAACTTGTGGGCCCATGTGAATCTTGGTTTTGGAAGCGGATTGCCCGTGACCCTGGGCACAATGATACACCTGTGCCGGGGCTGTTTTGGGGGCACACAGAGATGTCCCTGACAAATCCACTCCGTCCATCGTTTTTGAAAGACCATAATAAAATAGAAATCTGGCAAATCCAAAGCTAAGGTGGGCCATACCAATGAAACAGTGGGAACATAAAGAACATTGAAACGTTTCTAGAGCTGACCATGATGTTTATATCCCATCCAAACCATTAATAGGGTTATTGACACTAGGGGATCCAAGATCCGATTCGCTTCAAATTTATATAATGTGGATTTGGATTTTAAAATAGGTCTAACTAATTAAATAGACTGAGTTTGGATTCATATAAATAGATCCAAATTGAATCCGAATCCATCTATAAATTTTCAGACTTTCAACCGAATCCAATTAAATTCGATGCAGATCCAAATTATCACCTTATTGTATTTGTTGGAACCGAATCCAATTAAATTCGATGCAGATCCGAATTATCACCTTATTGTATTTGTTGGAACCGAATCCAATTAAATTCGATCCGAATCCGAATTATCACTTTATTGTATATGTTATATCTATGTCAGCCATCCATTTTCCATTTTCCATTCTCTGGGCTATTTTAGGCCACGTCTCAATTGAGACATATGTCAATCTTAGGTAGACCATAGTACGGTTTGCATCATTTTGCTACTAAATTAAATATATTATATTATCTATTTTTTAAATTTGTGATGGGGTGGATTCGGACCTAGATCCGACCTGACTCCAATGGTTATTTGGATTTTGGATAAAAAATGGATATGATTATTTACAAATGCATGAATATTGATATCTCATTTTGGATCCGGGTTCGATCCGAATCCATTTAAAGTTTTTTAGACTTGGAGCCAAATCTGACCCATTGAGAGCCCTAATAGACACTCAGACAAACTTCTGTCACCCCTGGCCCTGGAGTTTAATCTCATCCAAACTGTTCATAGGGTTATTACCACTCAGAGGTTTTAAGCGTGATTTTACATTGTTCCTGTGGTTTGGCCAACCTAAGTATTGGCTCGAGCTTATTTTTGTTATATACAGTGACAATAAGGTCTCATTGGTTGGACAGATTAGATGTTAGGCATAGAGGTGGACCCCATAATTTTTTTTTTTTATTTTTTTTATTTTTTTAATTTTGCATTGGCTCACACTTAGGGCTGCACATCTGCCCGGTTAACCTGCCCGACCCGGTAAAAACCCGATCTGTCCCGACCCGGTTGAGAAAACAGTCCAGTCCCGGGTAGGTGCGGTTGGACCGTTTTTAATTTAGGTACGGTTTAGGGTATATGCCAAACCCGCCCGACCCAACCCATATCCCGACCCGTATATACCTGCCCCGTTCCGCCCGACCCGAACCGCCCTGTTTATACTAGTTTATTGCTTTTATAAATATTCGTATGACATTATCAGTAGGTTGAATGGTCAATAAACATTAGGGTGGACTCTAGAATCTTTTAATAGAGGTAGTTTAATGACCATTGATTTTTGTGGTGTGGTCTACCTAAAGCTTTTATCTGCTTCCTTTTTGGGACCATGTCCTTATAATAATCTGGAAACATAGATGGATGGCATGGATTTACAATATATACATCGAGGTGAGCCTTATGGTCAGGGTCTCACCCACATGGCTGGTTCTGGGGTCTCACTGACTCTCACCCAACCTGCGCTCATCTCACACTCACATGGAGCGGATTAGGTGACATCCGAGATCCACCAAGGTGGGTGGCCCCTGACCGTGTGTCTTAAATCCACACCGTTTAACTATTTTGAAAGATCATTTTAGAATATGAAACAAAAAATGAAGCTAACTCAAATAGTAGGTGGACCACACCATAGAAACATAGTCCTAACCCGACCCGACCCGATTTAGCATATAGGGTAGGGTAGGGTAGGGTAGGGTTAGGGTTGACCCTTTTATAAGTAGGGTAGGGTTAGGGTTGGGTCAGCCCACCCCGGTCACGACCCGGACCGAAACCCGAACCTTTAAAATATATTTAGGTTAGGTCCAGGGTTGTTCCCAACCCGACCCGTGTGCAGGCCTACTCACACTGTGTTGCCGGAATATAGTGGTGGTGACTCATCTACGGTTACCGTACACGTGGCTTTCAAAATTATTGTGAATGGGGCATATCCAAAATTTCAAACTCACCTTACTGTGAATGGGGCATATCCAAAATTTCAAGCTCACCTTACTGTGAATGGGGCATATGCAAAATTTCAAGCTCAACCATCTATTTTTTTTCTCTTGAATGTTAACCACTCTCTATTACACTTTTGGCCATCCATTTTTTATCCATGAATTGGATGGTTAGGATTAGTCAATCATCCAGATTTTAGAGTTCAGATCCTGTGTCCCAAAATATGGATGGTCTGGATTTCCTTCTGTGTTCACCATCGGTAAAAGAGGATGAGTCACCACCATTTGTAACATGGAAGTAGACTACCACCGGAGCCTTGTACCTATTAGTTTCCAACGGTAACCTCGGTTTCGTTTACAGTGACATGGTTACTCGCGAGAGTAGCCATCAGAATACAACTGTCCGCGCGTGCTAATATAGCACATGAGTGACAAATCCACCGGTTCATTTGGCTGGTCCCACCATCTGTCTTCGATGGCCTAAACCTCAGTTTAATCAGATCTTTGGATGAGCGGTGCACGTTAAGGGCTCGTTTGGGATACTACCAAATAAGTTATTTTTTCTACCTACGGCAATAGATAAGTAATTTATTTTAAATAAGTTATTTTTTTTTAGTAATAAGTTACTTTTTTTTACTTAAAAATACATAACCACTTCAGGTAGCTTTTTTAGCTTTTTAACTTTTATGAGAGATTAAAGAGGGGAAAAGTATGTTGTTTACCAAGCATGCTTATTTTCCCAAGAAGTAGAAGCTAAGATAAGTTACTTATGATAAAAGTAACTTATCTTATGCAGCTTAGGATCCAAACAGGCCCTAAATGTGAACTACTGCTCAATTGCTTATAACCCTTCTTTTTTTTTTTCATTTACCTGTGGCCCACCTGCTGACCGGGAGACACAGTGGTGGAAAAGTAGTATGTGGATGGCTACTCGCGTTTCTTTTTATAACTCAGGGCTACTCGCATTTCACTCTAATCCGTCCAACTCCATTGCACACGTGTGCGGTCGGTTAATCTGCTCCATTCATTTGATGGCATTTGCCTCGTTGGGTGGTAATACAAATGGCACGGCTAGTATGAAATCCAAGATGTCCAATTTAGGAGCCTGCTTTTTGTGAAAGTAAGGTAAGAGAAAATCTGATATTCTCTCGATAGACTATATATATATATATATATATATATTTAGAGGGATAGAGGGAGGAATGCTCACCTTCGCACCCCCTCCTCACAAGAACTAGTGATGTGATCCCAAAATTTGAGCTGTCCAGGTGATACAGCCCCCAAAAAAAATTCAGATGATACAGCCCCCAAAAAAATTTCAGGGCCCAACTTTCAACCTTACCTAAAAGTCTGGTAGGCTATAGTAGAGAAAGATAGAAAAATCAAGGGAGGAAATTATTTTCTTTTTTTTATAGCCCATCAAAGTTACGAATCAAAACATTGGGCTCCTGAAGTTTTTTAAAGTTCTGCATCATGTGGACAGTTGAGATTCAGGCTGACATTCACTTGTTAGCATTCCTCTCTCTCCATATTATGTATGCCTTTTGACCCACAAGGTTGCAATTTTTCTTGCAAATGAGTAAATAAGTTTCTTCCCGTATATCAAAGATTGAAGGGTCACCAACTTGGCGCGCGGATTGCGTGCTACCCACACCAGGAGATATGGACGGTCCTGGCAGGAGCTCTGTGGGGCCCACCATGATGTATGTATTTTATCTATGCTATTCATCCATTTTGACATATCATTTTAAGCTATAAATCCAAAAAGGAGGCACATTGAAGTCTTGAGTAGACCACATCACAGGAAGCAATGGAGATGGAATGCCTACCGCTGAAAACCTTACGAGAGCTACAGATGTTTTGGATTAAGCTGATATTTATATTTCCGGTTCATCGAGTTCTGTTGACATTATGAACAGGTTGAATGGTAAATAAACATCGTTGGTGGGTTCCAAGAAGGTTTCAACGGTGGGTGTCATTGTCCACCACTGTTTCCTGTGGTGTGGTCCACTCAAGACCTCAATCTGCCTCTTTTTGGTCTCATGCCCTAAAATGATCTATTAGATGGTGTGGATAAAATACATTCATCATCGTAGGTCCCATGGAGCCCTGATAGGATCATCCATCTCTAACTAGGTCCTGGTGGCCGGTGGGGTAGTCCACGAGGCTCAAGTCTAACCCAAATGGCGGTTTCAGTCGCAATACTTTTCAAATTGGGGGGGTTTTCTGAAAGAATTAGTCAGTAAATGGAATTAAAATGTTTTTTTTTTTTTGGGTTTGGGGGGGGGGGGGGGGTCTGGATATTTACAATGTAATTAACCCTTAAACCTGCAAATAATCCATAATTATCGCTGGAAAATGTCCACATTTCCCCATATTTTACCTCAATCTTGACATTTTCATGGCATACTCTTTCTCCGTCCTAATATCCATTCAGTGGGAAGAGAATGCCTGCATTGCATACACCACAAGGAAACACAAGTACATCTCAGCCAAAATTCTAATATGCTGTCATCAGGGCCTTTGATCTGGTGCGCCACACAGTATGGATAGGCTATAAGCCAAAAACTGGTTAGACCACTCTGACTATCTGGTTGTGGGTTTTGCTGGTTGGATTTGGACCACTGATATCGCTCTTCCTTTCTAAGGCTACTGATCATATGATTATCGTGGTCTAATCACCTTCTCTTCTGGGATATGGACTATCCGTATAGTGGTCCACCAGGAAAACGGTCCTGATCACCAGGAATATTTAGGACGTGACGTGTGCTGTGAGGAGAGCTGCTAAATCAAGGATGAGATCGGACCATTCATTCATTTTCATACACCGTTTAGATGATCCAGGCCTTCGATTGAAGGAAATTTTCTCAAGAAGGAAGCCTGATGGTTGGATTTTTTTGTTTTCCATAACCACCCATTTTTTTAATCCTCAGAAACCCTTCAATCAGAGGCTAGGATCATCTGATGTTGTAACAATTGGGACCACTGCTTTGTTTATTTGCTCAACTTTTTTTCAGCCGTCCATTCTTTTTAACCATCGATGCAAGATTATATAGTCCATTGATGCAAGGTAATCCGATCACTGTTATTTTTTTTTTTTCAATATATGGCCCCTTAACATTGCAGCCTGCCATGTGGACAGTCCTGATTGTCCCGTGCAGGAGCATCTTAGCTGTTGCATTCACAGCAAGGAAAATGGACGGTTTCAGTAAAAGCTGAGCAATTAATGACCAGTGGTCGAGATTCAACGGACAACATTCCCAATTTTGAGACATGTTCAAGATGTACGGTGGAGATGATAGAGACAAGCTGATCACAGTCATACAAACAATCAAGTATGCAAAGGAGTAGGTACATACCGAGAAAATGTTGCAATGTCCCGGATCAGCAAGGTGGGCCGCCAGATTGTCTAGTGGGCCTTCTCCTGTGTAAATGGCTTGGAACCAAAAGCCCACAAAAGCAAGCATTGCCAGCCGTCCATTCTTTATCTCTTTGGTCCTCAACACCATCACCGGCTGGGGTGAACCTCGACCCCACATCATGGGGTCGAACCACAGCCCACCTGGGTAGCCCACATCGGGCTTTGGGTTCTTCCTGTTTGGGAACTTGGGCTCGATATCGACACTCCCGGGCCGGATGAGATCAGCCCATCTTCTACCCTCAACCCAGCCCATTAGTCCCATTTGGACTATGAAAAGAGTGGTGGGGTCCGCAAAATATTGGCGGGTCCCAGCATCATACCATGAGAAATCCTCGATGAAGCCGAGTTGCTCGAGCCATTCGGGGATGAGGATACCGGCCACTGCAAGCATGGCCCACCTACTGTGCATGAGCTCGGCCTGGGCGAACCATTGGAGGAGCTCTGGATCGGACCCTGAATGATTGAAACGGACGGTGGATCTGATAAGTGTCTTAAATAGGCAAAAAAGAAAAAAAAAAATATATGTAGATTTTTTTAATTTTATATAGTTGATTAAAGGGAGAGCACCATAAGTTATGTGCTCCTATTTCCAACGGGACATTTGGATGGTCCAATCAAGTGATCTGGACCGTCCATTAGGTTCAGCACACATTTAATGGGCCACTGTGCGAATTCCACAGCTATAGGATGATCCAATCCATTGATAAGTTGGCCTTTTTCTCTTTAGCAATCCAGAATATGATAGATCCATCTCCACTGCACACGTGGCAAGATGAATTGTCAATCGGGACCATTCATCGAGTCTCATATAGCATGGATGGAAAATGATTCAAAATAAACATCAGTTAGATGATATTATCTATCTGATCAATGGCCCTTAAGAGTAACGGTAGTAAACAAAAATAGAGAATCATTAGGATTCGGTGTGGAAAAATGAAGAAAATGACGAATAAAATTGTCTAAACATGTGGTTTTAAAAAGAACCCATCCAAGATAGGTATCGTATGGCTGGGATTGATGCATCACCCTATTACATGGAGGGCCTGGAGGTGGCTCTACGATATTTAGATTGTTTGGGCCCTACCACATGGGTCTTCGGAGAGTTTGATCATAAATCCACCACCACCAACAACACAAAAAATAATAATAATAATAATAATCACTTGTATGACTTTTTTATGCTGTATTTATAGCATGCATGTGTGAATTTTACAAAGCAATCACTAAAATTCTCCATTAAAAACCTAAGGTGTACAAAATCTGATGAGATGAATTTGAAACTATTACTCTGTCTAAATAAGACTTAAGAATATAATTCATGTTTCGACATTGGTATTAGAAATAATTATTGTTTTTTCCCTTTTCTTTTTTATTTTTTTGCTAAGGCTCAATGCCAATCAATAGCAGGGTTGGGTTATTGTCTGAGGTTGGAAAGCCTCATCTAGCCTAGGTCAAACCTAACTTTATATGCATGTACACATTGCATGTCTACTTATATATAATAGGTGTGTATTTTATAGGTTGCAGATATTAATTTGACCCAACTCAAATCTGACTTAACCCAACTTAAGTTGTGTTAGGCTTAAGCATTCAATACCTCAAGTTGAGTTGCATAGCTCAAGTTCAGTCTTTAGGAATAAGCTTTGAGCTGACTTCACCTAAGTTGGGGCAGCTTTGGGCCAACCCAACCTTAACCGCCTGAGTTGCATTGAGACTTCAAAATATCAAAGAAGAAAATTGCGATGGAAGGTATGAGTTTCAATTAATACTCACCTAATCCAAGTGGATCGAAGCCGAAATCTCCAGGAAGGCTACAAAATTACAAGGAAAATGTAGATAAATGAGATTGGATTAGCTTTTATAATTTCTCACCCTTCACTACAATACAATGATTAAAAACCTCACTTTAAAAAAAAAAAAAAAAATGATCATCTACTGGTGCCTGTATCACTATTTGTGGTACATAGTGTTTTTGGCTACAAGACAAAATATAATTATCTTAATGCATCCGTGGGCTAGAAAAGCCCTGTACTGCAAATCGCAGTGCAGTTGCCCAGAGGTAATTGGTTTTTTAGAGAAAAAAAAAAAGTTCAAGCTTGTAGGTTTGCTAATCCAATGGACGTGTATAAGGTGGCCCATATGCGCCCCACTAAATGGACGGATGTGTTAGAAGGGTGATGTCCAAGGCATCCATCAAGTAGGCCATGTTGTTTAGATGCCCTGGACCAAAAATCAGGTTCTCTGGTCATCAAGTGGGCTAAAATGCCTACAAATGGACAGCTGAAAAACTGGGGCAATATTTTCTTTTGGCACTCATAAACTGTGTTCACCTGATGAGGGGGCTGCATTATTTTCTGGGCCAGGGCATGTGTATGGTGGGACCCACCTGATGGAAAGCTTGGAACTCATTTCCGCTGTCCCACGTCCATACAGACCATGGCCTAGATGGGCACCTTGTACTAGTGTGTGGCATTAGCTAACAAGGTCTAATTCTAGCGATCATTGGTTGATTGCCAATATGGGGCCCACTCCTGCAGGTGGGGTACTCGACCAAGCATGGTGTAAGTGTAGTTTCTTCCTCGTGGCCCCACTCAGATTAGCATTCCTGATTCAAGAATTCGAACCCACCCATAAGGCAAAAAGATCACAAGAATATATATGTATATATACAGAGATTCTTCTAAAATGCCTTCCTTAGCAATGGTGGGACATAATCAAAGATGGGCAATTGAGAAATCTGTTATCTTCCATTACGAGAAAAATGACTTTCTTGGCAGTGGTGTGGAAAAACAAATTTATTTAATTTCCAACAAAGAAAATCCTACAAAGAAAAGCTTGACAAACAATAGAAAGTGAGTGATTTCACATGAAACAATAACTCCTTCCCTTTCATGAATCCAGATAGGCTCTAATCCATGCGTTATATGGTAAAATGTAAATTTCTGAGGAATTTTGTAGTAAAAATCACTCCAAAAAACTAAGCAAAAAAAAAAAAAAAAAAAAGAAGTAGAATGAATTTAAACATGTTTACCTGCCATCAAGCCACTCAGGAGGGGAACTTCCAGGAAACCATAGAGGTCTATCAGGGGGAAGGGGTTGGCACACACTAGACACACCTTTCGTTGCCTGGGTACGTGTTCTTGGTTGCGGCCCACTCGTGATAATCAACGGTGAGGATCTCCGGGCTATGTTCCTGTTTTGAGGCCAAATATTACTAAGTTATGGAATAAGAAAGAAAAGAAATATTTGATTATTCATCTAAGAATGTTGAATCCATTGTACAAAGTGCTTGAATGCCACTAAAAGATATTTTTAACTCATTTTTCTCTTGATCTTCGAAAGCATTCCAACAGCAAGAATCGAGTATGAGATTATGGCCCATTCGCCAATGGACCCAAGATTTCATTTGTATGTGTTTTTCTTATGGTGAGTCTTATGAGCGGTTCGGATTTTCTAAAACATCTCACACATATGTGAGAGGTGGGCAAGCAATGCCTAGCTAACCCATTTTCTCAAAAAAGGAGAGGAAGCAGATTTAATGAAAAATGAAAATTGTGTTGCATCCAAACACACCCTAATCTCACATATGGGACACCTACCCCAAATTTTGTTACATTCTCCACCCTTTTGGAGAGTAGCATAGAAATTTGCTTGTTTTCATAATGTCATTGGAGCAGCATGCCTACGTACATGTGCGTGAGATCCAGACCATTCATCAGGCGTGTCCTACCACTATAAAATCAGGCCTTTCGAGCTGCATGTGGAAAAAAAGGGGCAGTTATTGAAAACTGACTAGCATTCCATGATCCACCACTCTTCTAGCCCATCTGGCCAGCAGATCGTCGTGATGTTTAGGCCAATGCATGTGCATGAAGGGTCTTACCTGATGAACGCACTGGATCTCAAACTCATGAGCCGGTGAGTGAGATTCGCACAAGTGGACCTCCACATTTTGCTAGGTACTACAATAAAAATGGACAACAAAACCTAAAATGAGAGAGGATCTTGATTGATGGCACAGTGGTAGATGTTCTGCATTCTAAGATTGAAGTCATAGGTTGAGTGCTCATGTGAAGTGTATATGGGAGAGAGAGAGAGAGAGAGAGAGAGAGAGAGATATGGGCAGAGAGAGAAAGGAGAGAGAGACTTCAATCTAATATTACACATTGCTATACTTAAGGGCCTGTTTGGGAGCTACCGAAAATGATCTTCTAACCCATTTTTTTTCACTGGAGGGAGCTCACCAATGGCTGGATTTAAGCTTAAGATTGTGGCCCACTCAAATTTCCAATAAGCCGAAAATTTTAGTGAAATGGTCTTTCTATGATAAGAAAAATTTAGGTTTTCGAAAACATAACATATACCTAAGAATAAAGAATTTAAAGATTGATTCTCGACTCTAAGAATAAAAAGATTACACCAATCACAACTATCACGCATGTGTTAGAGCCAGTCAATCCAGAACCAGTCAATCCATTCCCTACAAAACTCAATTTTTTAAAGAGAAGCGAGACTTTTTAACTTTCACAACAAATACTAATCTCCACAGATTAATTGAGAAATGAAAAATGGGTGGCATCCAAACCCATCCTTAAGAATATGGTACGCACAATTGTGACAAATATCGAATAAATTTTGAAAATTTCCCAATATTATCGTAAAATTTTAATCAAAGGCAATTTTCAAAATCTCACCAATTTTCAACTTTTCGCATCTTTATCATGAATTATTGCAATTTAAACCCATAACTTATTTAATATTTAAAATCAATTATTATATGTCTATATTTTATTTAAAATCATTATTAATTTGTAATGAGTTTTTCGTAATAATTTATTTTCAGAGAAATTTTACCGATAATCACATGAAAATATAAAATTTGAAAATCTCTCAAGAAATTGCTTTATTCGAGAAATTGCATTTGTCACAATGCTATATGTGAAATTCTATTGTCTTCCTACCAAAACGGGATTTATTTCAATTGCAAACTTCGGAGATTGTGACTATGGAATCGCCAAACAGTGACATGAAATTCATCGTGAAATGGTATTATAAAGATCATGCAAAGCTATAGCAAAACTCTACTAACCTTGTTAGAGGAAGGATAGAAATAGCGGAAGAAGCAATAGCCAATGCCATGGACGGCAGTTGTTCGGCTAAACTTGGCGGGAGGTTGATAGTATTTGGAGGTTTTCTTATCTGGACACTGGATGGGAGGATGCGCAGGTTGGAATGGATAGCCAATGAACGGTTGCCACGTGTATGGATATGAAATGTGAGTTTTGGTGGGTCTACACGCGCATGTACATTCAGGGTGGTACGCGTGTAGGACATCTGACCCTTGCGTTCGGTGGGCTCGCCCTTGTGCTGAAGTCCCGGACTAGAATTCAAGGTGGATCGCTCATCAGGTGGGCCATGCATATGTGAAATTAGCTGATGGCAGACAGTCATTATACAAGCGCTGGATTCCTGATGAATGGAATGGCCTGATTCTGAGGCAGGTCTTCTACAATGTGGGGCCCACCTATTGTGCTGCTTTTATGCCGGAAAGATAGCAAATTGGAAGCACGTGTCGCCCCCGTGTTGATGCGTGTGTGCGCGACGCGAATTTTCTTTGCCCCAGCTAACACCTTACTGGGTGTTACCCTCACCGTGTGGGGGCCACTTTGATGAATTTTTTGTATATCCACGCCGTCCATCTTTTTTTTCAGATTATTTTAGGATTATGTACAATAAAATAATCTAATCCAAATTTCCAGTGGAATATAACACTGGAAAATGTGGTATATGACCATTAAAATCTTTTTGTAGGCTACAAAAGTTTTGGATCGAACTAATATTTTTATTTTACCTTCATCCAGATCTGTTTGACCTTATCAACGGGTTGGATGAAAAATAAACATTTAGGATCTTCTTAGGGTAGGCTGTAGGATGTTTTTAATGGTTGCGTTCAATTACCACTATTTCCTGTGTGGTGTAGGTCACCTGAAATTTGGATCTTCTTAATTTTTGGGACCACGTCCTAAATTTGGCTGAAAAAACGGATGGGCGGCGTGGATGTATAATACATCATCAAAGTGGGCCCCACAGTGAGGTAACTGCCGTTTAATCCCCACCCACGTGAGTTTTGGATCTGCCTGAATTTTACACTCCTGTCTTATTGTGGTCTTGCAAATAGAGGGACAGAGTGGATTTTTCACGGACATCTCTATGGGCCCCCACAGCCTCGGGTGCACTGGAAGGTCCCAAGCAATCCTCTTCCCTGATGTCCAAATCGGACTAATCGTACTGAGTAAACTCTGTTAGGCCCACTGTTAATGTATGTGGTTTATCCACGCCGTCCATCTGTTTTTACAGCTCATTTTAGGGGTTCATCCTAAAATTGAAGAATATCCAAAACTCAAGTGGACCATGCCACAAGAAACCTTTCTAGGGCCCACAGTAATGTTTATTTATCATCCAACCTGTTCATAAGATCACAAAGACATGGATGAAGGACAAACACAAATATCAGCTTGATCCAAAACTTCTGTAGCCCCCACAATTTTTTCAACCGTAGACGTTCAGTTCATATTATTCCTGTGGTGTGGTCCACTTGAGATTTTTATATGCTTCATTTATTATCTATAACTAAAATTATCTGCTAATATGGATGGACGGAGTGGATTAAATACATAAATTACGGTGGGCCCCACAGAGTTTACTCAGAGTTACTACGCAATTCGCTTCCCCTGGTATCCTGCTCTCGTTCTCTGGCTGTTGTTCTTCTCAAACCAACTGGTTTCACTTTCCCAAAAAAACGCCTCCAGAAAAAAGGAAAAGACCTCATTACCCTTCCCAAACCCTCTACAATGGCACTCTCGTCCCCAACTTCCCAATTCGCTCTTTTCTCCCTCTCCCGATTATTATAGAAATCGCCGATTCCTGTAGAAAGAAAAGAAAAACCCCCTTTCTTGTTCCCGCGTTTTCTCCTGCAACTCCTGCGGTCCGATCATGGTGGTCCGCCACCACCGTCCAGATCCCAGGCCGTGGATCCCGACCTTCCTCTCCTCCCACAGCACTCTCCTCACTGTGCTCTGGACCTCTGGATTCGCCCTGATATACATCTGGCAGACTGCCATCGTCGGTGGTGGCCGCAGTGGGCTGTTGGCCTTCTATCAGCGGGCCCCACCGAGGCCGTGCCCGCTGCTGCGGCCGGTTGCGTTCAACCTGACTGACTTTGGCGGAGTCGGTGATGGGGTGACGCTGAACACTGCGGCATTCGAGCGGGCCGTTGCCGCAATCACGAGGCTGGGGAGGAAGGGCGGCGGGCAGCTCAACGTGCAGGCAGGCATCTACCTCACGGCGCCGTTCAATCTGACTAGCCACATGACGCTGTTCCTTGCAGAGGATGCTGTTATACTAGGGATCGAGGTCAGTTTTTTCTTCGTCAATTCGGCTGTGTTTGGATGCACGATTAACTTAAATTGTGATTAAACAAATAGTTAGAAATGAATCGTCACAATAGCTTGAATTGCGATTCAACAAGTAGTATAGAAGTGAATTGTCACTGTTAAGTTTCCAATTAGACATTTGCTGCTCTCTAATGTGAGCATGTGTCTGTACTCATCATATGTGGGGAATAGTTGGATGATGCAACCAAATGTCCACACAAGCTGATTGATTTAAGATCTGACCAATCCAACTGTTTTATATTGTCTTGATTGGTGATCTGGTCCAAATCTACGGTCTGATTATCAATTGAATGGGATCAAAGGTTGACTTACACTGTGGGGCCCATGGGATCAATCCTGTGGTCATTTCATAAGGTTTTATTTATTTAATTAGTCTGTAAAGTGAGATTGAGTCATGATTTAGTTAATAATTTTTTTTTTTTTTGGTATTTCCGTCATCGTTTTGGTGCAACAAGCGTCCGAATGACTCGAAATGTGTCCTGTTTGATAGGCTGTTAAATTAGCCCATAAATGAGCCCAAGATCAGTAGGGTTAATGAATGTATAAAGGAGTGGGCGCCTTAATTGGCCAATTGTATTTTTTCTTTTTCTTTTTTCTTTTTCTTACCTTTCTTGTCTCGTCTCTTGTTTTTCTTTCTTCTTTTAGCCTTTTGGGCTTGCATAAATTCAGTATCTTCAAAAAAATAAACACATCACATTTCAAAATAGAATGGAATGGTGAAACAGTATTCATGTAGAAGGCTTAGATGATGACGACGACAATGATGACAACAACAATGACCTCATGTAGGACAAAAGGAAAGTATCAAAAGTCTTTTTTTCTGGGGTGTGTGCGTGCGCCCGTGTGCATGCCTAGCAAAGGGCATGGGAGAGGAGAAGTTCATCTATGGTTGCATGAAGCATGAAGCGAAGCATCCATGGATTTGGTGCCTGTGTAGGAAAGCGTCTGTTTCAAAATGGTAGCAAGTATAAACGCTAGAAAGCAGGAGTGATAGCCTGAATCCGAGACATGATTCGAAGTGGGAGCATTACCTAGTTAGAAGGAATGCGCAATTGATCCTTGAGTTCGCATGGCATGTGATGTTGGTGATAATGAACACACTTTAGAAAGAGATAGCCTGTTTGTAATTGTTGAGGCATGACCATACAAAAGGTGTTTGAGTATGCCCTGAATGGGTTTGGGTTGCCAACTGATTTGAAGCCTTTGAGCTAGAGTCAGGAATGTAAGGCATGCCCTTTGATGCAGGACAGCCCTAAATATGATGCATGCTCATGAACACAATTATTCAGCGGAAATAAAAGCAATAATAATAATGAAATCTAGCATCAATCATCATAAACTAAGAAAATCATAAAGGAAACATGCAATGGGACGGGCCATCATCACAACCATGGAGTATGGGATTCAAGTAGCGTATAGGTTGGATCCGGCGAGGGATGGAACCTCCCGATCTTGCATGGTCATACCCAATCGATCAATGGTGATCACTAGTCCGAAGAATCAAAAAGTTTCTCGGATTAGGGATTTGAGAATTTGGGGGTTTAGGGTTTAGATCGATTCTCAAGGTTTAGATCGTGGGGAATAAACAAAACAGAAGTTTAGAAGGATAATAATAGAAGATGAAATACCTGGAAGAAGTTGGAGGGGCACAAGAAGAATAGAGAAGAAGGAGATCAAGGAAGAAGAAGAAGCACCATGAGAGAGGGAAAGAGGAAGGAGGCAACCAAAGGTTTGCTCTTTTTCATAAATCAACAACTAATAAAAAAGGTTTAGGGCAACACCCTTATAAAATTCGAAATTAGCATAATTACCAAAATACCCCTACTAACAAAATTTTAAAAAAAAGACATTTGCATGAAAAAAACGTACCCACACTAACCCGAAACTCAAATAAGTAAAAAATGCATAAAATAAACTCAAATCTAAGATGTCCAATGCACTCCAATGATGGTGTGATGAAAGTGGGCCACAATGAACCAATGGTCCGATCACATCATCATCACGATCCAACGGTCCGATCATATCTCCTCCAAGCAACTAACACATGTCTTCCCAAGGTGGGGCCTGATGTCCGCATCATTCTCCTCGTCTGAAAAGAACTCGACTCCGACGAGTTAAAACTCTTGTGGCGCTCTAACAAATCCGGATCAACATTCTGCAACTCCACTTCAGGAAACCATGTAGATTCTGACGGTGGCTCGTTCTTCCATTTGACAATGTATCTTTGGAAACCTCCATCTCTCGTAAACACTATCTCCTCATCTAAGATTTCCTCAATTTCTTCTTTATGGATATTAGGTGGAGGAAGGGGTGAGAGGGGTTGTGAAATAAAGTCAGATAAAGGCCATAAGAGAGATGATGGATCAACGATGGGATGGTGGGAACGGACTAGATCTTCCACATTAAAAGTTGGGTTAATGCCCATTTCAGATGGAAGGTCGATCCGATACGCGTTGGACCCAATTTTCTACACAATCTTGAATGGTCCAGCACTACGTGCTTGTAATTTCTTAGCGGAACCTTGTGAGAACCGCTTAGGCCTTATCCTCACCATTACATGGTCTCCTTTCTGAAATTCTTGCAATCTACGATGAGAATCAGCTGAGATTTTAGAATCATCATTGCTCTTATTTATCTGCTGTCTAATATGTGTATGCAAATCATGAATATGGCGTGCGAATGCATTGGCTGACTCTGAAGACCTTTGGATGACAAACATGGGTGACACTAAAGGACACTCTGAAAAATCCACGAACTTGGAATAAACAATCCTATGGAAATAAACAATCCTATGACCTAGAACTTGGAAAACTGAAACAAAAGGACACTTCCCACGGGTGACACACAATTTCTCATTATAAGTATTATAAACAAGGATGATTTTCAGGTATCCCAACACTTGAGAACAAACACTAGTAGTACCAAGTCTTGAGCAGATCTTGGCATCAACCATTATGTCCAAAATGTCATCAAGGTACGGGATAAGGACTAAGGTCATCATATCCACCATGACGTAAATACGTCGCATGATAGCATGACACTTGACTGAAGCTTTGTGGACGGTCAGGATATGCCCACTTGTGTGCCACATGCCATTATTCTTGGAAGTGAAAATACCAGGCATGACACACAAAACAAAACTCCAACTCAAACTTTGCTTATTGAATTCTTCCCCAAGAAGTTTATCAAATTGACACTGCATTTCTATATTTTCTATGGGGTTCCCCTGGTATGGAGGAAAGCTTGACAAGACCAACTTAGGGACAAGATCAATTGTGTGTTGAATGTCCCATATGGGTGAAAATTTATCCCATAAATCATCTGGTGGGATATCACAAGTCATGTGGGTGTCTATCATCATATCCTCACTAGTCTCTTCTTCAATTTCATTTGTGTTCACCATGGTAAGAGACATAGATTGGGAGACTGTATCAATTACATCACACATGACAATCGGAAGTGGTGTGGTCTCAAACTCTTCGACCTTTTCATCACTAACACACACTTCGTCATCCTCAACGATGATGAGCGATGCCTTAATTTCTTCCATTTCCTCACTACTGACGTTAGGCATGTACTCTTCCACTTCATAAACATCATGTTTGGATTCTTCCAACTGGCCATTTACCAAGGTATTATCTCGCTTCCAAGGAAATATAATTGGTGTTAAACACTCAAATTGTTCATAAGCCGAGATTTCCTTAATGATGGGTTGGACCACTTTACAAGGAGGGGACCATATTGGTTCTGTGTTTGGACGGGAAGGTGGGGCAACTCTCTTCCGAGCCAAGGGTTTTTGACGATAAGAGATGGGAAGATATTTTTCTTTTAAACACTCTTTCATCTCATCCCATTGTGAGATCGGGGCTCTCCCAACTCTATCAATTCTTCGCTCTAAATCTGCCCAAAACGACTTGGCTTGGCCCTCCAATTTCAACTTGGCAAACCTCACTCGACGATCATTCGACATATCATACCAATCAAAAAAATAGTCCAAGTCTTCAAGCCAATCAAGGAATGTTTGTGGGTCCATGTGACCATTAAAGTAGGCCAAGTCATCGGAATTCGGCTTTCCATTGGGTCTCGATGGCCACACGACAACACTTAATGGCCTTGAAGATCTCAAACGCCTATACTCCATTCACTACGGGAAGACTACGGACTGGGTGACTCACAATACGAATGCAATGAATTTAAACTATAATGAACTGACACTAATTAATTCTAGATAACGCGACTCAAATCTGGAATTTTTCCAAATTAGGAAACTTTCTAAAATTGGAAAGTTTCTAAAATTGGAAACTGTCTAAATCTGAAAATTTTCCAAATTAGGAAACTTTCTAAAATTGGAAAGTTTCTAAATCTGAAAATTCTCCAAATTAGGAAACTTTCTAAAATTGGAAACTTTCTAAATCTGGACATTTCCTAAAACAAACCTAAAAATCAAAACCCTAATTTTTTTGATAACTCGATCTAGACAAAAACCATGCAAGCCTATTCTCTGATACCAAATTTGATGCAGGACAGCCCTAAATATGATGCATGCTCATGAACACAATTATTCAGCGGAAATAAAAGCAATAATAATAATGAAATCTAGCATCAATCATCATAAACTAAGAAAATCATAAAGGAAACATGCAATGGGACGGGCCATCATCACAACCATGGAGTATGGGATTCAAGTAGCGTATAGGTTGGATCCGGCGAGGGATGGAACCTCCCGATCTTGCATGGTCATACCCAATCGATCAATGGTGATCACTAGTCCGAAGAATCAAAAAGTTTCTCGGATTAGGGATTTGAGAATTTGGGGGTTTAGGGTTTAGATCGATTCTCAAGGTTTAGATCGTGGGGAATAAACAAAACAGAAGTTTAGAAGGATAATAATAGAAGATGAAATACCTGGAAGAAGTTGGAGGGGCACAAGAAGAATAGAGAAGAAGGAGATCAAGGAAGAAGAAGAAGCACCATGAGAGAGGGAAAGAGGAAGGAGGCAACCAAAGGTTTGCTCTTTTTCATAAATCAACAACTAATAAAAAAGGTTTAGGGCAACACCCTTATAAAATTCCGAATTAGCATAATTACCAAAATACCCCTACTAACAAAATTTTAAAAAAAAAGACATTTGCATGAAAAAAACGTACCCACACTAACCCGAAACTCAAATAAGTAAAAAATGCATAAAATAAACTCAAATCTAAGATGTCCAATGCACTCCAATGATGGTGTGATGAAAGTGGGCCACGATGAACCAATGGTCCGATCACATCATCATCACGATCCAACGGTCCGATCATATCTCCTCCAAGCAACTAACACATGTCTTCCCAAGGTGGGGCCTGATGTCCGCATCACCCTTACTGCTTGCCCAACTAGAGCCAGAGCCATCAAGCCTACACCATCAACGCTTCACCATTAAAGGCTTTTAGTCAACTATAGTGAGGAAGCCAAAGGCGAAGGCTCAAAATTCACAATTCCTTTTCTCTATTTTTTATGCTTGGCCGGCTTATGTGAAATCTGAAGATTCCCCGCTTATCAGATCTAACTTGGCTTTATTCTTCCTTTTCTCTATCTTTTATGCCTGGTTGCATATGCAACTTTTTTTTTTCGTCTCTCTATTTTATGGGATCAGGATATTGCGATGAGTCATGCTTGCCCTGCCCTTACTTAAGGGGGATGAGAATTTCACTTTCATAATTGCACTACTCCTTACACTCCTCAAGGAATGCATCAGAGGCCAATCTGACTATAGTGACTAATGCTTGCAAACCTTCGCCTTGCCTTCATTTGTTTTGTTTATTACCAAACCTAGCCTATCCTTCATCAATCACACTAAAGCAGAGCACCCAACTATGGCAAGGCCTCCTTAATGGTCAGGTTAGTCAATCCGGCCCAAGACATGTTCATTGACAAAACCATCATACCCATGGGACCTGATCTTGGGAGCCACTATTTTGAGGTGGGGCTTTTACATAGCCATCCTTGTCTTCAATCCTTGTCAAGTTTGGAATTGCTTGGATTATGCCCAGCTCGGTCTGAGTTTGCTGTTCTCCTGGCATGACTCAGGTAATGGAAGTGACTTTCAAGCTATATGGCAATTTGCACTCCTAGCTATTCTTTGGGAAATCTGAAAAGAAAGGAAGAATTGGACCTTCAGAAACTCTCCTGCTCCCTGCTCTAGAATCATTGGGTTAATTGTTCGGGATATTAAGGAATGGATTTCCTCCCTCGGCCTTGATGATAGCTTAATGATCTTTCATTTGCTGGACTAAGCGAGGCTCTCTCTCCTCGTTCGCTTCTTTTCTCTCGAGTTGTATAGCTCTAGTTTTGTTCGTTCTTTTGTCGCTGTGTTTCTTCAGCAGTTTCGAGTTGTATAGTTCCCTTTTGTTTTTTGTTTGGGTTTGTTTTGTTTCTTTTTTCTTTTTTCTTTTTCTTCTTTTTTTTTTTTTTTTTCCTTCTTTTGGGTTGCGTTTCATCATACCAAGTAAGCTTATAGCGACTTTTATAGGCTTCAGTTTTGGAGTATTCTTTGGAAATCCTAGGGGATCCTAGATTGCAATGCAAAGACTTCTCTTGGCAGGCAATGAATTCAAATTCCTATTTTTGCCCTTTTGGAGCACTGATGGGTAACACCAGCTCCTGATTTTGGATCTAGCTTTGATGTGGCAGCTCCCCATTTGTCTGAGATGGCACTGTGCAGTTGATTTGGCATGATTTGATTTGTCCAAGGGAGGTGGTTCCTAAGTTGTTTGAGCTTATAGCTTGTTGATCAACTTGGCTGATGATAGTGGATATGTGCCTTCAGAGCTAGAGGAGAGGATGCATGTGTACAAGTTGCCCAAGCATGAGAAAGATTGGTGCTATTCAAAGAGAAAGTGATAGAAGAAGGCAAGTTGGAATTTAGAAGTGAAGGTTAAGGGGCACTTGGATGGAGATAGCCGCTCCTATATAACAATGGGAAAAAAAAAAAGGGTCTCGGCACTTGCATCTTGGTGTTTTGGGTGCATTATAATAGCTATCCTCAAATATAAGAGAGGATATAATGGCACCCTCTATGCCAACCTTTCTACTTCCATTTCATGTAAGATTTTTGCACAAAGGAATTACATGATCCTCAGCTTGAGGATATATCTATAGGGTCCTTGTTCTCTGAGTTCGTATAAGGGGGGGCACACTGTTTGATGATCAAGATTTTTGACCTGATGCTGCCCATCCTGAATGGTACATGCTCCAAAATCCAAGTGGAACAATCTCAACCCCTTCGATTGGAACCTGCAAATTGCTGAGAAACAGGCGCTGTAACTGTTCATGTTCAACAGAAGTCCAAAGATTGAAGGGCTAGGGTCTGCCAATTCGGGATATCTTTTCTGGACATGGTCCATTCACAGTGGGCCAATCAGATCAATAGTTTGGATTAAGTTTTAAACTGATGATGGGCCCCACTTGTAAGGACTTAGTGCTTTTGGACCCTATAATTCCTCTTTTCTGATGGTTGCTTTTGCAATTAAAATGCAGACTTCAGTATGGAAAGATAGTGATTTGATTTATCCAAGTTTAAATGCATAACATGTAATAGTTCTTTTATTCCCAATTGAGTTTCTGTTGATGGTTTGATTGGATTGGAAATTTTTATAAAGTTATATGCATTGATCAGCCTGAGTTAGCCCATAGTTCCTTGGAACCTTACGTGATCTGGAATATATGTTCTTATAATGTTATACTAAACAGGATGAGAAGTACTGGCCACTGATGCCTCCATTGCCGTCATATGGATACGGAAGGGAGCGTCCTGGCCCTCGATATGGGAGTCTCATCCATGGTCAAAATCTAAATGATGTTGTTATAACAGGTTAGATGCATTTCCTTCGTTGTTTCTCCTTTCACCAACCCATCTCTCTGAAATTCAGGTTCTATAATAAGTGTTTTTTCCCCTTTATGAACAACATGCATTGCTCAGGAAGTGCCCGGAATGTGATTCAAAGCTCTGAAGTTGTCTCATTGTTTCCAACATAATTTACCCAATGCTTCTGAACATTGCAAAAGACACTGTTTGCAAATGGCTCTCATCTGCAAGTTCATATTGCTAGTGGTAGCTGATGAATGTATTCTTTTATTGATTGGCTGCAGATAGGATTCTGCATTCTGCATGCTGCTGATGAATGGTTTGGCCGACCTGATGAGTAGTCAGCATGATTTTTGGGCTAGATCATGTTCACAGTGGGCTTCATAACCTGATGTACGGCCCAGATCTGTAACACATGTGCCATATTGGCATGTTCACAGCAAAGAAAACCCTAAATCCTCTTTGCTTGAATCTCCTGGGCATCTTTCCCTGCTAGTGTTACCTTATGCGCAGGTCTTGCATGTGGATCTTCATAGGCTGTGTTGTCCCCATGACCCAAACGGAATGATTTCTTTAGAGAAATGATAAGGCAATTCACACAGAATAGAAGAGACGATTGCTGTGATTCACAGCACACATGTCAGCATGGCATGCCTGTGTGTAACCAGCTCATTCATCAGAAGAGGCTACCATGAACATGCTGTGGCCCTAATGTAAGGCTGATCCACCCATCAGGTGGGACGCTTGTATGAAAAAGTGGATGGTTTGATTGTTTGATGACCAATGGTGTAAACTTCTAAATGTGAATGTGTGGCCCTTATTTTTCGGCTGGGGCATGATCGTGGTGGCTCCCACCTGATGAGTGGCGTCGGTACACTTTCCACTAATCGTATCTTCAACCTCTCCTCATGCAGATCTTTCTACTTTTTCTTTTTCTTTTTCTCATTTTTTTGTTTTTTGAGCAATTGCTGGGTAACCATGTTTACCAACATATCTTACTTTGTCTTGACTGACACAGGATACAATGGTACTATAGATGGACAAGGTCAAGCATGGTGGAGAAAGCACCGACAAAAAGTTCTAAAACACACTAGGGGCCCACTTGTACAGATCATGTGGTCAAGCAATATCCACATCTCCAACATAACTTTGCGCAATTCTCCTTTTTGGACGCTCCATCCCTTTGACTGCAAGAACATAACAGTCTCACACGTTACCATCTTGGCCCCGCTGAATGGTGCTCCAAACACTGATGGAATAGATCCTGGTAACCATGCATGCCTGTCTTTGTTACCTTTTCCTTTTGCTGTTTTGAATTGATTCATGTTTCAAGAATTTAAATCCAAAGTTGGTCTTTTGCTTTTTTGTTTCACTCCTCTCAAGTCGAAGAAAAACTCCCAATATTTGTGGGAGATGAGCTGAATTTATCATGAACTCAATTGCTTGGTTTTATGTTGGGCATGTCTCGTCCCTTCTGTAACAGTACATCTTCTTGGTGCTCTTATTAACAAAATTGTCATTTATCAGTAGACAATAGCGGTTGATTGAGTATCAGTTTATAGAGTCATCAATGAGTTTTTAAACATTGCTTCAGTTGGAAACTGTTTATCAATAGGTAAATGATGCGGACACAAGCGCATTCAAGGTGTACCAACGAAGAAAGCGCCAACCACAAGTACCATCCTTGTGAATAGGCGACTATTGAGGAGCTGAAGACCCTCCACATGTGATCAGACACATAGAAGACCCCATTCAGGGAAGACACATGTGAAGGAAGAAAGGAGAACGAAGATTGAAGGACTGAGGACTTCGGGCGCCCGACCATTGCCTTCGGGCGCCCGAACTTTGCTTGCCGAGCGCCCGAACCTCTCTGGAGGTTTTCGGACGACTTCAGGCGGGAGCTCGGACGCCCGACCGAGCACCCGAACTTTCCCTCACTTTTGTTATTTGCGCCTTTTTGCTTAGTTTTAGGGTATTTTAGTACTTTTACGTCTTTATTTGCTTATTTAAGTGGGCTAAAGCCCTAAACTCGAGTTAGTTGATTAATTAATGAAAAGCAAACCCTTTGGTTGCCTCCTTTCCCTCTTCTCTCTCATGGTGATGCTTCTTCCTTTTCTTTGATCTCTTTCTTCTACTTGCTTCTTGTGCCCCTCCTATCCTTCTTCCAGGTAATTCTATCTTTCCTAATCTATTTGTTTCGCTAACCACAATCCTCAAAATCTGATTTTGATCCTAAACCCTAAGTTTTCAGATTTTGCAAATCCCTAATCCAAAATCCTTTGATTTCCTGGATTAGAGATTCCTCTTAATTGATTAGGTTATAGCCATGCAAGATCGGGAGGTTCCATCCCTCGCTGGATCCAACCATAGTGATATTTGAATCTCATACTTCATGGTTGTGATGAATGGCCCGTTCCATTGCATGTTCCTTGTGATCTTCTTAGTTCATGATGATTACTGCTAGATTGTATATTGTTAGTCTTTAATTTCTACTGATTTAATTCTGTTCATGAGCATGAATCATATTTAAGGCGTCCTGCATCAAATTTGGTATCAAAGATTAGGCTTGCATGGATTTTGTTTAGATCGAGTTATCAAATTAGGGTTTTGATTTTTAGGTTTAATTTAGGAAAGTTCCAGATTTAGAAAGTTTTCAATTTTAGAAAGTTTCCTAATTTGGAAAATTTCCATATTTGAGTCGTTTTCTGTTTTAATCTGATTGTGTCAGTTCATATTAGTTTTGCATTCATCGCATTCATCTTGTGAGTCAAAACACCTTCTAGTCTAGTTGGGTAGAGTTTTGGTTCAAGTCTTAATTGTATGCCCGCGAGAAGAGGTAGAGGTTTCGGACTTCAACCTACCATGAATAACGAGCAGTTATTTGAGCAGCTTGCTCAATTGATACAAAAGATAACCGCCCTAGAAGCAGGTCAAAAGCGTGAATTTACCCGCCTTGAGAACCAAATCACCACTACCATGACTAAGGTCGAGCAACTAGAGGCGTCCCAAAAGGAAAACCCCGCTGTAGGGGATGATGCGCAGTCCCAAGTGGGAGGAATCATTGAAGAACGCGCTGCCACACATGGAGGTAGTGAGGATAGAGATCGTGGTAACGGTCATGGTGTCGTGCGAGAAACATGAACTACATGTGATCATCAAGACCGCTATGATCTAGATGAGCGTGCGATGAAGAGTGTGAGAGTTGAGGCCCCGAGTTTTAATGGGCGCTTGGAGCCTTGGACCCCAATGCATTCCTTGACTGGATTGCTGACATGGACCACTACTTTGAGTGGTATGGCATGTCAGAAAACCGTCAAATGCGGTTTACTAATATGAAGCTTGTGAGCCAAGGCAAGCTCTTTTGGACCAACACCGAGCGTAAGATAGAACGAGTTGGTAGAGCCCCTATCACACATTGGTATGAGATGAAAGAGAAGTTGAAGGAGAAGTACATTCCTCTCTCATACCGTCAGAAGCTCCTTGACCAATGGCAATCCTTACACCAAGGGTCAATGTCTGCCACTGACCACATCGCTAAATTTGAAGAATATGTGATACGATGTGATATCCAAGAAGACCCTCTAGTAACGCTCTCGCGTTTCAAGACCGGCCTTCGTGCGGATCTTTAGCGCGAGCTTATGACTCGGTCCTTAACGAACTTGGATGAAGCATATCAAGTCGTGCAAGAGTTAGAGCAATATCTGAAGGCTCCTGTCGTTCGTCGTTTTGAGTCCCGAGACTCCAGTGCTAGATCTAGTTCCTAGGGGACTAGACCTAATATTGGTAGTCAATCTAGAGCACAGGCGACTATTCGCCTAAGCCTAGGGAGGACAAGGGCAAAAGGGTTCTTGGTGCCGGTCCTAGTAACATGAGCCAAATAAGGTGCTATGAGTGTGGCAACCTTGGCCACATGTCTAATCAGTGTCCTACGAAGAACCGTGGAAAAGCCTTAGTCATAGGCGAGTCCCACAAGGGTGGAGATGATCAGGGTGATTATGAAGTTGAAGAGTATCACCCTGAAGGAAGACTTACTGATGAGGAAGAATTAGATGGAGAAGCAACGCTTGCAGTAGTCAGGCGTGTGCTAGCTCAGTCTAGAAGTAGTGCTGACTGGCGTCGAAGCACTATCTTCTACACTGTTGCCAAGTGTGGTGAAAAGAATTGTAAGGTGATAGTGGACAGTGGAAGTTGTCAGAATGTGATTTCCACTAACACCTTAGATCGCTTGAAACTGAAACCCACACCTCATCCAGAGCCATATAAAGTTTCTTGGGTTGACAAGACATCCCTACCTGTCACCCATCAATGTCTAGTCCCCATCGAGTTTGGGTCATACAAAGAGTCCCTATGGTGTGACGTTTTACCTATGGATGTGGGACATGTTATCCTAGGTAGACTGTGGCTATTCGATAATGATGTCACGATCTTTAGTCGTTCGAATGCGTGTACCTTCATGCATAACGGTAAAAAGATCAAACTTAACCCCATGCCACCTGAAAACACACTAGGGAAGAAGAAGGATGAGAAGGCAAGTGAGCCTAGAGGAGTGCGAAAATCCAAGCCTAAGTCTCTACATATAATCAGCGCAAGAGAGTTTGAAAAAGAGGCTAAGGAGGATTCTATAGTGTATGCCCTTGTGGCTAGAGAGATTATACCAGAGGTTCCATCAGAGTTGCCCCGTGAGGTGACTTCGGTCATGAAGGAATACAGTGATGTATTTCCTGAAGACTTACCTAATGAGTTGCCACCTATTAGGGACATACAGCATGCCATTGATCTTGTCCCAGGGTCTACTCTATCGAACCTTCCTCACTACAGGATGAACCCTGCAGAGCATGCAGAGTTGAAGAAGCAAGTTGATGAGCTTCTACAAAAGGGTTTCATCCAAGAGAGTATAAGCCCGTGTGTCGTGCCAGCATTGTTGACGCCAAAAAAAGACGGCACGTAGCGCATGTGTGTGGATAGTCGTGCCATAAACAAAATTACTGTCAAGTATAGGTTCCCTATACCTAGGCTTGATGATATGCTTGACATGATGGCCAGGTCCACTATATTCTCTAAGATAGACCTCAAGAGTGGATATCACCAAATCCGTATACGCCCAGGAGATGAGTGGAAGACTATGTTTAAAACGAAAGATGGGCTATATGAGTGGTTGGTCATGCCCTTCGGCTTGACTAAAGCACCCAGTACTTTTATACGGGTGATGACACAAGCTTTGAGGCCGTTCATGGAAAAATTCCTAGTGGTGTACTTTAACGATATTCTTATTTATAGTACCACTAAGGAATCACACCTTGAACATTTCAAGAAGGTCTGTAGCGTCCTTAGGAAGGAAAAGTTGTACGCTAATCTTAAAAAATGTACATTCATGTCTAGCCAAGTTGTGTTCTTAGGATTTATAGTGTCATCTGAAGGGATGCGCGCAGACCCTGAAAAAGTCAGGGCCATAGTTGAGTGGCCAGAACCGAGGAACATTCATGAGGTGCGAAGCTTTCACGACCTAGCAACTTTTTATCGTCGATTCATTAGGGGTTTTAGCACGATCATGGCTCCCATTACCGAGTGCATGAAAAAGGAGGAGTTCGTGTGGTCTAAAGCCGCAGCCAAGGCTTTCAAAGAAATTAAGGGCAAGATGGTGGGAGCTCCTGTCATGCGTCTACCTGACTTTTCTAAAGTCTTTGAAGTAGCGTGTGATGCGTCTGGTGTCAGTATAGGTGGAGTGTTAAGTCAAGAAGGACACCTAGTGGCCTATTTCAGTGAGAAACTGAATGAGGCAAAACAAAAATACTCCACTTACGACAAGGAATTTTATGCGGTAGTGCAATCCCTGAGACATTGGCGACACTATCTCCTACCGCAAGAATTCGTTTTGTTTTCTGACCATGAGGCTTTGAGATATTTGCATTCTCAGAAGAAACTCAACCCAAGGCATGCCAAGTGGGTAGCGTTTCTTCAGGAATATTCGTTTGTTTTGAAACACAAGGCTGGGGTTGAAAACAAACCAGCGGATGCCCTTAGTAGAAGAATGGCATTGCTCAACTCCTTAAGTGTAGAGGTAGTCGGATTTGAGCAACTGAAAGATGAATACCCCATATGTCCTGATTTTGGGGGTACTTATGCGTCGCTCTCTAGTGACCAGCGTATTATGGGTGAATATGTTCTTAAAGATGGCTTCCTTTTCAAGGGAGACCGACTTTTTATTCCCCGTATGTCCCTTAGTGAATTCCTCATCTGGGAGCTTCATTCAGGAGGGATAGCTGGCCATTTTGGATCGCGATAAGACCATTGCCCTTGTGGAAGATCGTTTCTATTGGCCAAGTCTCAAGCGAGATGTAGCCAAAGTTTTAGGACAGTGTCGTACATGTCAGCTAGCAAAACAGAAAAAGCAAAATACCGGGTTATATACGCCATTGCCAGTGCCACATGCTCCGTGGCAGGACATTAGTATGGACTTCGTGCTTGGGCTTCCCAAGACAATCAAAAAGCACGATTCCGTTTTTGTCGTTGTGGACCGTTTTTCTAAAATAGGCGTATTTCCTCCCATGTTCGAAAACGTCGGATGCGTCTCATGTTGCTCGTATCTTTTTTGATGGTGTGGTGTGTCTCCATGGGTTACCTAAAACCATAGTGTCTGATCATGATGTTCGATTTACTAGCTATTTTTGGAAGACACTGTGGCACATTATAGGAACTCGTTTGCAATTCTCTACTGCTTACCACCCACAAACAGATGATCGAACTGAAGTGGTAAACCGTAGTCTTGGAAATCTTCTACGTTGTCTAGTGGGTGAACATATTAAGACTTGGGACCTAATTTTACCAACTGTTGAACTTGCTTATAATGGGTCAGTTAATAAATCTACAGGTTTGAGTCCTTTTGAAATTGTAAGGTGATTATAAACCTAGAATGCCTATAGATCCCTTACCTATGTTTGTTACCCAAAGGTCTTCTGAATCAGCCGATGCATTTGCACGCTATATTCATGATTTGCATACACATATTAGACAGCGGTTAAATAAGAGCAATGATGATTATAAAATTTCAGCTGATTCTCATCGTAGAGCGCAAGAATTTCAGGAAGGAGATTATGTAATGGTGCGAATAAGGCCAGAGCGATTTCTCGCAAGAATCCGCTAAAAAGTTACAAGCGCGTAGTGCTGGGCCATTAAAGATATTACAAAAGGTTGGGTCCAACGCGTATTGAATTGACCTTCCATCCTGAAATGAGCATTAATCCAACTTTTAATGTGGAAGATCTAGTCCGCTCCCATACCCCCACTGTTGATCCATCAGTCCCTTTCATGGCCTTTTTCTGAATTTGCTACACAACCCCTTCCACCCCTTCCTTCACCCATTACCCATAAAGAAGAAATTGAGGAGATCTTGGATGATGAGATAGTATCTACGAGAGATGGAGGTTTCCAAAGGTACCTTGTCAAATGGAAGAATAAGCCTATCGTCTGAATCTACATGGCTGTCAAGCGAAACATTGCAGAGTATTGATCCAGATATACTAGAGCGCTACAAAAGTTTCAATTCGTCGGAGTCGAGTTTTTCTCACCCGAGGGGAATTGATGCGGACACAAGTGCATTCAAGGTGTACCAACGAAGAAAGCGCCAACCACAAGTACCGTCCTTGTGGATAGGCGACTATTGAGGAGCTGAAGACCCTCCATATGTGATCAGACACATAGAAGACCCCATTCAGGGAAGACACATGTGAAGGAAGAAAGGAAAACGAATATTGAAGAACTGAGGACTTCGGGCCGATCGGGCGCCCGAACTTTGCCTGCCGAGCGCCCCAACCTCTCTAGAGGTTTTCGGACGACTTCGGGCGGGAGCTCGGGCGCCCGACCGAGCGCCCGAACTTTCCCTCACTTTTGTTATTTGCGCCTTTTTGCTTAGTTTTAGGGGTATTTTAGTACTTTTACGTCTTTATTTACTTCTTTAAGTGGGCTAAAGCCCTAAACTCGAGTTAGTTGATTAATTAATGAAAAGCAAACCCTTTGGTTGCCTCCTTTCCCTCTTCTCTCTCATGGTGATGCTTCTTCCTTTTCTTTGATCTCTTTCTTCTACTTGCTTCTTGTGCCCCTCCTATCCTTCTTCCAGGTAATTCTATCTTTCCTAATTTATTTGTTTCGCTAACCACAATCCCCAAAATTTGATTTTGATCCTAAACCCTAAAATTTCAGATTTTGCAAATCTTTAATCCAAAATCCTTTGATTTCCTGGATTAGAGATTCCTCTTAATTGATTAGGTTATAGCCATGCAAGATCGGAAGGTTTCATCTCCTCACCGGATCCAACCATAGTGATATTTGTATCTCATACTTCATGGTTGTGATGAATGGCCCGTTCCATTGCATGTTCCTTGTGATCTTCTTAGTTCAATGATTATTACTGCTAGATTTTATATTGTTATTGTCTTTAATTTCCGCTGATTTAATTGTGTTCATGAGCACGCATCATATTTAGGGCGTCCTGCATCAGTAAAGGTCCACTGTTTTAGACCACGTATCTGAGTATAACCAGAATGCCTGTATGCCATTCAAACCATTCATCTGCTAGGCCATATCTCGAAATTCACAACAGTCTGATGATGCTAGCCAATGATTAGTGGACATGTGCCCATTGAATGTTTACTGGCTGTTGGATTTTTGCTAACCATCTGTTCGTTATTCTTGAAATTCCTTCAGTCAACAGCTACGATGGTCTGACTGTGAATGGGGAGTACATCCCATCCATGGTAGGGGCCCTCAGATGAATAGTCAGATCTTGTGCATGCGTGAGATGTATATAACTTATTTGGATATGGGTCTGGTACCAGATCCTTTCTGATCATTAGAAGCCACGTATACAGAGATGGATTTTTTTCCAAGACAATCATATTCAACATACGCAATGGGTTGCATTCATGATTCTAGGAGGATGTGTGGCATGATACTAGTGCGTCTTTCAAGTCGACACTCAACTTTCCCAGGGAGCATTGGTGACAGAGTTTATGGTTTCACAATGCTACAAGTTGACTGGAGATCATAAGGCATGGACACCAGTTATCTAGATAGGAACCTAGATGATGGTGAAATTGAGGTCAGGAATTTCCCAGCCTAATGGAACGTCTAAACAGATGGAATCCAGTTGTTAGCGGATATTAATACTACTTGGAGGTGAAATGGTGAAGTAGTGTGGGACTTCTTCAGTAAAATCATTATATTCTATGGTTCTGGAAAGGGTGAGCAAATTGAACAGGTGCAGATGGCTCAGATCTGGAATTATCCAAGCCCAACCTAGGTGATTGTCTTTGCCTGGTCCAGTCAATCACCTGGTGAGTAGGACGATGCCATGATGAATGTTTGTATCAATGTTTTTGTAGTGAGGTATCGATCAATCCATTGTTACCAAAATACCAACTGCCCTTTTTTTGTTCTGAATCACGCAACCCAGATTATGGGTCATTTGCAGTTCGGACCACTATTTTTAGCAACCTGAAATTGTGGTTCTATACTCTTACTGTCCATTTGGTTGCAGTGCAAATTTATATTTGCAATGTAGAGATTTATGTTTTTATTTATTTAATAGCATGCACAATACAACACAATGCGTTATAATGATAACGTTTCTTATTTTGTATATGAATTTTAATATTTTATTAATTCAAACATAAAACTGTATCGATACACACATATGCATTGGGCTCTCTCTCTCTCTCTCTCTCTCTCTCTCTCTCATCATTGGTCTACAAATTGGAAAGTGTATTAATTCATGTGTATCATCACTTGCTTACCCTCCTGTTTCCTTGTATTTTACTATTTTCACCGTCCATGCAGATTCATGTGAGAACATGGTGATAGAGGACTGTTATATAAGTGTTGGGGATGATGGAATTGCGATAAAGAGTGGTTGGGATCAGTATGGAATTGCTTATGGCCGGCCATCTTCTAACATTCACATTCGGAATCTTGTTGTTCAATCTACGGTGAGGTGAGAGATCTTGCAGATCATATTCATGGCACTTGCATGTACGCACCCACTATGAACACAGATGACATGCACACATGGAGGATAACGGGGCAGGCATGTTCATGCATGCATCATGTGAGGGCATCTCTAACATCTATAGATTGTATTATGGGTTCTATCCAAGCTTAAATATTCTCTCGATGAACGGATGGTATTGGGGTAGAACAGGGCACTGAGATCCATGACCCACAGCTCTCCCTGGGTCAGTTAACATTGTATCCACTCTCGAGTTCCTAAGGACAACCAGAGGATTCCCTTTCGTTTAACTCATGTCATGTACATTTATGATACTCCTACATATTAACTATCACACAATTACATGACCATCTAGTACCCATGGTCATCATGATCTACTATTAAGATCATCAATATCACTGGAAACCATCCATGTCATCAATGGATAAGGTTCACATTGGTTTTTAGGGCACAACTCTAACATGTATCACTGGTCCATGTGCCTCACATCTGCAAAATTAGGAGCCTCAGCAAGCTGTTCATTTGTTGAGGCATAGGAACTCATAAATCATTCACCTCATGAACGGGTGGAGTGTTGCCTTAATATCTGAATCCCTTGGTTACACCATGCAGTGCTGGTTTATCGATAGGCAGCGAGATGTCTGGCGGTGTTTTGAACGTCACAGTGGAGAACCTTCTCGTGTGGGACTCAAAACGTGCAGTGCGGATCAAAACTAGCCCTGGTAGAGGAGGCTACGTCCGGCATATCTCCTTCCGGAACCTGACTTTCAGCAATACCCGTGTGGGGATCATAATCAAGACTGACTACAACGAACACCCCGATGAGGGATATGACCCCAAGATTCTTCCGATCCTCGAGGACATAAGCTTCGATGGGGTCCATGGCAGTGGGGTCCGCGTGCCGGTCCGTATCCATGGCAGTGAGGAGATCCCTGTGAAGAACATCAGCTTCCGTGGCATGTTTGTTGGGATATCATACAAGAAGAAGCACATATTCCAGTGCTCTCACGTTTACGGGCGGGTGGTTGGGGAAATTTTCCCAGCACCGTGTGACAATCTTGACCGCTACGACGAGCAAGGACAGCTTGTCAAGCAAGGGACGTCGACAAACACGACTGACATCGATGATGATGATGCTTGAGAATCCCTATCCTCCGAAATTGTATTTTTCACGGCTTATGTTCTGCAGCAATGACATCCAGTTGTGTCTATATCAGAGGGTTTCAGGAGGTATGGTGCCTCCCAATTTGAATTCCAGTGCGTCCGCTCACTCTTTTTTGTACAAAGAAATTTTATTCAATTGATTATATCTCATGCAATGGTAGAATACACATAAAATCGTATTTTGGTTTTCTTCCATCATTTTCATCTTCCTTCTGTTTCCAGAAAGAGTGATGATCCAAAATAGAAGCCCTTTCATTTGCATTGTAGATCGAAGCCTCAGCATACGTACTACCAAAACGGCAAACTTGGGCAGGCCTATGGAAGGGCTCTTGTTTTCTTCTTTCTGACCATGTATCATTTCCCTTTCTAGAAAGAGGTATTACAGATTAGGAAGTATGGGATCTGTGATCTGTGGTGGCATGGTATCCGTCAGTTTTTTCTTGATTCTGACAAGTGGGGCACATTGTTCGGTGGTCTAGACCGCTATCTGCTGCGTCCCACATGGATGGTCTATGCTGTCAAAATCTTCCCAACAGGACAATCGCTGCAGATTGTGAGCTACAAATAAATTGTCAAGAAAAATGCAGCAATGGTCCACATTCAACTGGAAAAGGTCCCAAGATTGATTGCTAGAATCTTCCATCTGGGATACTTTTGGGGAATGGTCCATCAATGATGGGAAACAGCAGAAAATGATCTGGATTACCAAACCATGGGCCGCACTTCTCAGAACTGTAGACCCATGCATCTTCATTTTTAACGATCTTCGACTGAGAGTCGGCATTATGTTTGAGCTTTTAGTCTGTACAAGTCGGCCCATGGTTCAGTGATCCAAGCCACATATTCGACAGGTCCTGCCATGGATGATTCATGCACCAGAAACCACAGATTGGATGGGCGCTTCGGATAATATTTGATTGAATGTGAACTATTGCTGTATTTTCTTTTTTAACCCTCTATTTTCTGGCCACCTATTAAAGGGCTAAGATTTTTCCACTTGGGATATTTTTAGTGCATGGGCCATCTACAGTGGGGGCCATAATATCAGTTGCTTGGATCACTAAGCCATGGACCTCACCTGTACATGCATTACTTAGCAATTTGCCGTTTGGATGCAGAGGAGAAAATTGGATTGCGATATTTTTTAATGATGTTTCCAACTATTCACGAGGTAGACAGGAAATTGAAGTGAAGCTTCTTCATGCACAAATTGAAATTAACACAATCGCAATTTGGAGCCTGGATTGTTTGGCTGCTTAGGAAGTGACTTTTGGTTATTTCCAGTTTATGAGCTACAAATTGCAATTGAACTCATTAGTACATCCAAACATACCCTTAGGAAGGCTGGTGACAGAGCTGAATGGATAGAGTATTATATCGGGATGTTGAGCCATAGTTATCAAGTCGGTACCAGGGTGGCAATGGGTCCGGTGGGCTGCCCACCTTGATGAGCCTGACCCTGGTTTTGGACCTATTAGCTTGGCCCATGGGTCTAACATGTATGGCCTGATCACTGGATAGGTTCGGAACACTCAAATGGGCCACTTGATCAATGGGTCCTATTAGCTTGGCCCATGGGTCCTGCTTTAGCATCTATTTCTTTGTGTGTCTGTGGCCCACTTGAGCAATGGATAGGAAAACTCAAATGGGAAATGATTTTATCAATTTAGGGCGGGTTTGGGCCCAACCATTTTTTCTAGGCTTGGGCCACGGTTCTTATGTGTTCCCCTAGTTACATTGAGGGAAAATGATATCTGGACTGTTCATCCATACTACCCTATCATGGATAGGCGATATGCTAGAAATCACGCCATTCAGATGATCCAAGCCATATAGCCTGTTGATCATCTACCGGACTTTTTCCATGGCCAGCCGTTTGTAATAGTCAGTGGTCCCCCAATCAGTGGCTAGGATTACCAGGCTATTGTGACTTTTGAGGCAAGACCCATCTATTTGGATGCATTGGAAGCTCTTTATATCCATGCCGTCCATCCATTTTACCAGATCATTTTAAGGTGACCCATTTGAGTGTTCCTAGCCTATCCAAAAATGAGGTAGATCCAAGGCTCAACTGGACCACACAGTGGGGATTGAACGCCTGCCGTCTTTGGAGCCACAGGAGTTTTGATAAAGCTGCAATCTGTGTTTTCCCTTCATTCAGCTCTATGTGACGTTATGAACAGGTTGGATGGTAAATAAACATAGCGGTGGGCCCTTGGAAGGTTTTAACAGACGGGTGGGCGTCATTATCACCACTGTGGTGTGGTCCACTTGAGCCTTGGATCTGCCTCCTTTTTGGCCTCGTTCGTTACAATGATATGGAAAAATGGATGGATGGTGTGGATATGTCACGTGGGCCCCACGGAGCCCCTATGTTTTTTTAACTCGTGCCTGACGGAGAACGCGATAAATTCAGCATGAGCCTAGGGCGGGAATGATCCGCTAGCGGGTAAGTCTGCCCATTAATAGGGGTGTCGATGGGCCGGACCTCGGGCCTAAAAATTCACAAGTTTGATTAGGGTGGGCCCGAAATAGTTCAAAATCCGAGCCGAGACCTACCCAGGCCCTGGCCCGTTGATAGCCCTACCCATTAGTAGCCCTATGTAGAGTTGTACATGAGTCGAACTGAATCAAGCTGGGCCCAGCTCGGCTTGGCCTACCTGGGCTAGAGCTCGGCTCAATTTGGTCCTCGAGCCTGGTTGGCCAGCTAGGCTTGGTTTGGTTGAGCTTTTGAGTCGAGTTCGAGCCAATTCGAGCCGAGAGAGAGAGAGAGAGAGAGAGAGAGATCCGGTGAGGGTCTGTCAAGCAGCAACACAGCTGATTGGGTGTTGGGCATGAGCGGGCTGCAGGCAAAACTCAAAAGAGGGGAAGTGAGCTCAAATGAAATTAGGGTTGGGGGGCGCTCGAAATATATTATATATATTTTTTATAAATTATATAAGCGCTCGAAATATAATATATATATTTTTTTATAAATTATATAAAATTTATATAATTTAAAATCAAATTGAGCCGATTTGAGTCTGGTTCAAACCAAATTGAGCTTAATTTTAAACCAAGCCGAATCGAGCTAGGCTCGAATTTTTCAACGAGCGCAAAAATTTGGCCTCGGTTTGGTTTGATCCTACCTTTTAAATCAAGCCAAACTAAGCTTTTTCGAGCCGAGCTGAGTTGAGCGAATTTTTCAAGCCAGCTCGGTTCATGTACAACTCTAGCCCTATGTCCATGGATTTGCTAGCTTCTTACGTTGATTACCTATGCAACCATCCTGTAATGCTCCAACGCTACTCAATAAATGCCTAGTGTTTGAAATTAAGTAGGATGTAAGAGAAATTAAACATTGCATAGAGAAATGGAAATATGTAAAGAGAACATTAAATTAGTGAAATCCAAATGGTGGATGCCAACGATCACATCGGGGGAAAAAAAAAAAAAAGTAAAATATGTGGACGAGAATCCTTATTCATTTCATTATTGCACACATGGTTGTTGTTTGGTCAATGCAATCAAACGTAAGGCCACAGGTGCGGACAAGGGCCTATATTCAAATTTCATGTGTGCAGCCTACTAGAGTCTACTCGACTCAAAGTTTGACTGAACTGTTGGTGCTCCCCACATTGAAACGGACAGGAAGAGAATCCTGCAATGCTCCAACGCTACTCAATAAATGCCTTGTGTTTGAAATTAAGTAGGATGTAAGAGAAGTTAAACATTGCATAGAGAAATGGAAAATATGTAAAGAGAACATTAAATTAGTGAAATCCAAATGGTGGATGCCAACGATCACATCGGGAAAAAAAAAAAAAAAGTAAAATATGTGGAAGAGAATCCTTATTCATTTCATTATTGCACACATGGTTGTTGTTTGGTCAATGTAATCAAACGTAAGGCCGCAGGTGCGGACAAGGGCCTATATTCAGATTTCATGTGTGCAGCCTACTAGAGTCTACTTGACTCAAAGTTTGACTGAACTGTTGGTGCTCCCCACATTGAAACGGGACAGATTGGAGACTGAACATAGAGTCCTCTCAACCACCAATTTGTGCTTCAGTTTAAGCAATTTGTGAAAGGGTAGGGGTTAGCCCTTCAAAATGGATTCTTTTTGCCTTGTGACAATAGACATGACTCTACGGACTTAAAGGCTTGTTCTTTTAGCATGATTCGCTACCGAAGTTAACAATTAAAAATAATGGAGAAGACGAATATAAGTTGAAAGTGTTATTTTATTAATGATTTTTACAATAATGGCACTCACAATCGGCTTGAGGGATAACAATCCATTCATTACCCAATTGAGACCAAGCTTCATAGCGAGACAGTCATGATGTATAGGATGGTTGTTTGTTCGTTGCTTGATTGGAAATCGAACCTCATGGCGAGACGACCGATGGAGGGTGGATCTTCGACAATCTGTTCATTGCTAGTCGAAATCGAGCTTCGTGGCGAGACAGTTAGTGAGGTGACAACCTGTTCGTAGTAGGAAGCCAAGCACGTGGTGAGATGGTCATGAATTGACTATCCATTTGTCATTTGGTGTTGGGCAGACTTCGTGGTGAGATAGCCGACAAAATCACTAAGCACATAGTAGAAAAGCCCCCAGCCTTCCATTTGAAATTGAGCAATCTTCTTTGCAATGCAGTGGGATGTCGTGGATGAAGAGTGGAAGAATAAATTGCTAATTAACAACTAGGGGGCCTTATGCTGTGAGCAACGATAGGGCTAAAAATAAACCACATATATATATATATATATATATATATATATATATATATATATATATATATATATATATATATATATATATATATCATATATGGACGGATAAATAAAAGTTGTTTGGTTATATTAGTGTGATGCTTGGAGCTCCTTGCAGAGTGTTGTTTATATAGCATTTTAGGGAGGTGATGGCCTTGTGTAATGTTTAGCATTATGAAAGATTTAGAAAATCGATTATGAAAATCTTATTGATTCTTCCACATCAGCGTGGCCTATTGCGCACAACCACGTGTACAAAAGATATATTGGTATGCGTTGACTGAAGTCCTCACAACTATAGACTCCCACATTAGAAAGTTGTTATAATCCTTATGTCACTTTGCTTTGGCATCCATAGAGAGTTGCTTTTCGCAGGGTTTTAGCATTTAATACTAGATAGAGATCTCATTGAATGAAATTTTAGTATTTAATAGTGAAAGAGATTTACTTTAATGAAACTTTTGCTTTTTGTAAAAAATATTTTTTTATTGAACTCTAGCATTTAGTGCTCTCTCATGTGCACATCTCTAATTCCTCCTCTTGAAGTCATCTACACCATATATGGCATGACCGTCTGTGACGTCTTTTGGATCATTTGATCTGGGCGCACTAGATTAGGTGTAAACAATGATGAAGGGCACAAATAGGATTTCAGTCATCATTTAGTGTGTAGTGCCAATACATGGTAGCATCTCATTAACCCGCATAAGTGTGCAAAAAACGGATATAAATAGTTGTAGACTCATATTAGGTGGGTCACACATGATCATCGATTTTTTAATTTGACCGTTGAATTATTCAGATTGAGCAATCAGTTGGGCTCCACTACAGTTGTAATCGATACAAATAGGTTAGGGGAAGAACACTTGAACCATGGACCTTATACACAGTTATTCAGGTGGATATGGAAACCTATGGTGTAGGAAACTTCAAAGGGAAGAAGTGTGATAGATAAGCTTCTCCAGCTCTATTTTTTCTACAAATACATGTCTTGATCCATTCACTATCACAGATAGAAAAATTTTATCTATTGAGAACTTTTCATAAGAGGTTGTTTGTATGGGAGTAAATGGAGATAAATAGGGGGAATTAGAAGAAAATAGAGGTAAATGGCATTTAAGGTGTGTTTGGATGGGAGTAAATGCATGGAAATGAAATGAAATTGGCGTGAATTGACCTATAAATGAAATCCTCTCTATGAGAGACAGGATAGAGAGAGGATTTGAAAGTAAATGGGGTGTTTTCAGCTCCCTTGCAAAATCGCACAAGTAAGCAGAAGTGTCACTACACACGTCCACCATACACATGGCATGCTGGTGATACTTCGAAACAACTTAATTATCGGCTACATCACTAAAATCACAGCTAATAAATTATTCAAATCGTCTAAAATCACACTAATAAAATGGATGGTTAAAAAATATTCGCAAGTTACTTGTTTGTAACCCACTTGAGGTTCAAATATTTTCTCATTTTGGCTAAAGTATATATTCCAATGAGCTTATTAGAATCATTTTGTTAAATATCGCATATGTACACTTATTTAGGGATATTAAAGCAGATTTGGGATATCACATATGTTCTTATGAATATATTGAAAAATTCCAAGTGCATTCCAACTTTTCCTGGTCACTCCCATCCAAATAGAAAATATGGATTTCAGATGCATTTCACTTACTCCCATCCAAACACAACTAAGTAAGCCATTTACTTCAAATTCATTTACCTTCAAATTCATTTCTCGTTAACATACAATTATAAGCTCCCACATGAATCATAAGGATGTAAAGTGCGAAAGATTGAGAATTTGTTCTCCGCAACATCGCAGCATTGGAAATGACTTCTCACATAAATATGCGTTTAAGATTACAGTTTGGAATCTCCATTATTAATGTATAAGCAATTTGTCTATTTTACTATTCAGATTACAATGGTTTCTCAAAATATTAAGAAAGTAACCCCCTCTCTTTACAATGGAACTTGCAATAGAGTGTTTTAGAAAATCGCAAAGGATTCCACCAATCGAAACAACTATGATGTGACTGTGGGGTGTGTGTAAAAAAAAAAAATAGACATGTTTGGATACGAAGAATTCAAGGAGCATGATGATTACTTTTTTCAATATCTTACACCACATTTTATTTCTAAGTGTTGTTTATTAAGGCTGTGAAAACACAAGTTAATTAAACAATATTAATACAACTAATGATTATTTTGCACAAAGTTCACACTTTTACATGCGATGAAAATAGAAGAAACATTAAATCAATAAAAAATGCTTTCTTTTGCATAAAATCTCTCTTACCCAAACATGACTCTAATTATATAGATAGAAATAATTAACTACTAAGTAGTGAATATTTCCTTTGTGAGTGTAAAAAAAAAGGGGTTATGTGAATAATCAATGTATTTAGGATGCAAATTAGGTACCACCTGGCTTGAATTGAACTCCCTCTGCCCTAACGTGGCAGGATTTGATTGGATGTGTTTGAAAGTTATTTATTCAAGAGCGTGTTCATAGCTGGGCTTTATATTTGAAAGCAACTTGTAATAATATTTGAAAGCAACTTGTAATAATCTTCGGGTGACTAACAATGTAGGTGTGTAATAACTAGGGCTGGTCATGAGCGAGTCAGCTCGAGAAACTCGATCGACTTGACTCGAAAAAGCTTGCCTCGGCTCGACTCGACTCAGTAGAACAAGTCAAGCCAAGCTTTATTTAGGAGCTCGAGTCAGAAATCGAGTCAAGTTCAACCATTGGGTCACTCGACTCGACTCGACTCAATTCAAGCTCGACTCGGCTTGAGCACGACTCGACTCGTTTCGTATAGATATTTGTTATATAAAAATAAAAATAAAAATAAAAATAGAAACCTATTCTTATTTCTTGGTTCTTTCTCCCACCTCCCCCCCACACACAACCCTCACACGTTGAGGGGGTCTCTTAATCCTACTATTTTGTTCAGGTAAGAACATTCCTTATTGAGCATATCTGATGGATTGAGTAATTTCAAGTACAAAACATGGTGAGCACACAGTGGTTGTGTTTTACACGCTACACAAACATAGGTGCTACGATGAGACCACACACTATACATATCTACAAAATAGGGGCTATGGTAAGATCAAACACCATATGAGGCTATTAATTGCAATTTTACGAGGGAGGTGGTGCATCTTAGCCATGAATCAGCTAAGCCTCATCATGAAGATGGTCCACACAATAATCAGGGTAGTCCATTCATGTGGTGAGCTATGCATGTACTGTGTTAATTATGGTTCAGAAAATATTACTAGTGGTCTGCATTCAATGCATGTGTGACCTAGCCAAAGAAAAAACTGATCAGAGCTAGGTCATTTTAATGGTGGGGTCCCACCTATAGTAATACTATTCTCCCTTAATATATGTATGACTTCTTGAACTTAATGTTGTGGACTTTTAATTTATATTTTGTAGTAAAAAATATAATAAATTAAGGTGGGAGCAAGCTTGACTTGACTCGAGTTAAGCTCACCTTGACTTGATCCACTAGCTTGCCTTGAAAGTTTTAGGGAACAAAGCAAGCTCCAATGGTAAGCTCGAGGGTGAGCTCGGGCTTGAGCTCAAACTCATGGAGAGCACAGACGAGTCAAGCCAAGCTTGGCCCACCTCAACTCGACCCGAGGCTCGAAGTACAGCCCTAATAATAAGGGTGTGATGTGTGTACTATTTAAAAAAATAAATAAACTTGTCACAATTAAATCCTACCATGCGATGAAATTGGTTTTTTTTTTAAATGCACGCCAGCCTGATTTTGGAAAAGAATGTTTCAATGAGATGGATGGAGGACGTCATTTCAGTGGTCCTGTGACTTATCATCATTTCACTCTCTGGCTGACATTTACATGGGGATTACTGCAATAGCCCTGCAATGTGACTATCTTTACTAAAAGTCCAATTTCTCATCTTATTCATCTCTTTTAGCCATTTGATGAGAAATTAAAAATTTTACAGTCGAGAATGCCCCTCTGACCACATGTGCTCTGCCTAGAGGGAATCGGTCGGAGGGGCATTTTCGGCCATAAATTTTCAATTTCTCATCAAAAGGCCAAAAAAGATGAACCAGATGAGAAATTGAACTTTTAGTAAAACTAGCCATACCTCAGGACTATTTCAGTAAATATCCCATCAAATCCACCCTTTGTCAGACGCGGAATAGGTGGTGTTGCCAACATCACCCTTGTATTGGTCACTGTGGGGCCCACTTTGATTTATGTGTTCTACATCCACATTGTCCATCCTTTTTGCTAGCTCATTTTAGGGCATTAAGCAAAAAAAAAGAAGTAAATCCGAAGCTCAAGTGGACCACACATGTTTAAATGGCCTGTTGACCATTTTCCTAACCCTCCATCTGGCCCACTCGATGAGCAGACCGGCCCAAGTGATATGAAAAGTGGACCCCACCAGATGCACCCAGCTATCCCGTGAGGCACGTGGGCTAGGAGTAGAATTCTCCAGCTCAGCCACGTGTTTTTAACTGCTCGAAATGACTCCTTGCCTACAACACAGTGGTACAAAAGTAATTATTGCAGCAATCGCATTCCATTTCAGTACTGATACCACCTGGGAGATGTGGGGCCCACTTTTATATTCGCAGAATCGAATCTATCCGTAGGATGCATCACCTCAGAAAGCCCCAAGAGCCCAAAAATCAGTTCGATCCAAAGCCCATAAGGGACCCAGCACAGGAAATATTTACAAGGAACGGGTACCGTTGGTTAGTGTGGGGAGCCCACCGTGCTGTGTATATATTATCAAGGCCGTTCAGGCCCTTCATGAGGTCCAGATGAAGGGCCAGGAAAAAAAATCAGGATTCTTCTTGACTCACGTGGGCTGCTGTGAAATTCAAGGGTGGGCATTCCATTTCAGACAATTCCCTTTTCCTGCAGCCCACATTAGTTTTCCGTCGGGCCGCGTTTTGGGTCCCTGGAGTTTTATTAGATGACGAATCTGATAGACGGATTGGATGGTGTTAGCACATCACTTGGGCCCACATCTTCTCGTATGGTCGTATGGACTCGGATTCGGTAGTACCCACGTCGATGCTGGGAGAGCAATGTGGGCCCACCATCACCTTTTTTAATGGTGGGCATTTAATCACCACAGGTTCACCGAGGTGGGTGGATCCCTAATTATGAATTAGGGACCCACCGTAATGATTATATCTACACCGTCCATCCATTTTTTTCAGCTCATTTTAGGGCATTGTCTCAAAAGTGAAGCAAATTAAATTTCAGGTGGACCCCACCACAGGAAACAGTGGTGATTGAATACCCGTCATTAAAAATTCCGGGCATCCACCGGAATGTTTATTTGCCATCCAATCCGTTGATAAGGTCATAAAGACCTTGATGAAGGAACCACACAAATATCAGCTTGATCCAAAACTTTTATGGCCCACAAAAAAACTTTTTAATGGTCAATCACCACCGTTTCCTGTGGTGTGGCCCACCTGAAATTTGGATCTGCTTTGTTTTCACGATCAAGCCCTAAAATGATCCGTAAAAATGGATGGACAACGTGGATATAAGGCACATATATCAATGCGGGCCCCACAGTCAGCAATCCACCCACCTCAGTGGATCCCCAAGCCGTCTCTAATAAATGGATGAACGAGGCAGATGTGGGGCCAACAGCCTTTTTCAGCACCGACCACACCGTACGGACCTCTGAACTGGAGGGGTCACCACCGAATCTGAGTACTGTGATACAGGTACTGCTGGCTGGTGAGCGTCCCTGTATCCGGACGCTGATGGATGCAGATAGTGTCCAGCCCACGCCCAGGCCATAATCCGTCCAGAGGCTCTGTGGGGTCCACTATAATGTATGGGTTTCATCCACGCTGTCCATCCATTTTTTCCAAATCATTTTAGGGTTTGAGCCCAAATTTAGGCAGATCCAAAGCTCATGTGAACCACACTACGGGAAGCAGCGGTGATAATGATATCCACCGTTAAAATCTTCGTGGGGGGCCACCATCGTGTCTAATTGCCATCCAACCTGTTGATGAGGTCGTATAGACATGGATTTCGAGATTTTTTTAACGGTGGGCGTTCAATCCTCACTCTGTGGCCCACTTGAGTCTTGGATCTGCCTCATTTCTGAGTTCATGCCCTAAAATGTTAGGGTAAAATGGATGGATAGGATGGATAAAACCCATACATCATGGTAGGCCCCACAAATCTCTGCCTTGACATATTATCGTACAGGTGGGGGCAGGAGGCAATCCGCTTCCGACGTGTACTGCCTCGTGTCTCTTCCTAGACGGACTCGGTCCCAGCAGGGTATTTGTGGGGCCCACCTTGATGCATGGTTTTATCAACACCGTCCATTCATTTTGACAGATCATTTTAGGGTAGAAGGTAAAAAAAGAGGCAGATCTAAGGGTTAAGTGGACCACACCACAAGAAGCACTAGTGATCATGATTGCCAATGTTGAAACCTTCCTAGGGCCCACTTTGATGTTAACTTGCCATCCAAGCTGTTCATAAAGTCACATGGACTAGGATAAAGAGAAAACACAAATATCAGCTTGATCAAAACTTACACGGCTTTTAATCCCCATTGTGTGGTCCACTTGATTCTTGGATCATCCTCCTTTTTAACCTCATAGACTGAAATAGTCCGTCAAAATGAATGGACGGTGTGGATAAAACAAATACATCACGGTAGGCTTTATAGAGCCCTTAATTTCAACTAAATTCAGAGATGCCTGTCCCCGGCGGACACCAATCTCACTGGCAAAAAAAAAAAAAAAAAAAAAGGGTGGGACCCACCGTGACGTGCGTGTGAAATCTACCGTCCATTGTTCCTGTTTCCATCACGTGATCGCCAAAATTACGGTGATCAAAAACTCAGGTGGGCCACACCACACGAAACAGCAGGGATGAGGAGGCCCACCCATCGTTGAAACCCTCCTGGGCCTCACCTTGATGTCTATATGCCATCCAAACCGTTCACAAGGTGGTTCCCACCACGAAGAAGGGGAAAAAAAAAAAAAAAAAAAAAAGAAGAAGAAATATCAACCTGATCCAAAACGTCTATGGGCTTCAATAAGGTTTCAATTGTGGGCGTTCAATCTCCACTCTTTCTTGTAATGTGGCCCACTTGAGTCCCTGATCTGCCTCATCCTGAGGATCTCACCCAAACATGAGGTGGTGAAATTGACGGACGTCATTGATTTCCCACACGGTGGGCCCAAAGTGGCATCCTATCTGAAGCAAACACGTGGTCCATTCCCGGATTCCAGACCCTTGGTTAAGGGTACTTCCTTGAGATGTCCATAGCTGAAGTTAATAGGGTGGGTGGGAACCCTTCGATTGGGCACTTCCCATGCTCCTACTGGGCTAACCATAGGCTCGAAGTAGTAAGGTTTAATTCGACACCATGCCATCAGAGGTGGGGCCCACTCAGGTACATATTAATAATAAGGCCCTCACCACGCTGTCAGATATGGGTCCAGCCTTTTTAAATGTTTAGTGGGCGAGTACATTGCTAGGAGGTGCATCTCCGACTGCATAAGCTCCGTCAATCAAATCCGACGACCTTGTGTCACTAAATAATTATTTAGTGAAGGCCTCACTAAATAATTGCCTCTAACTTCCAAACATGCTTTGTGTGGTACTCATCAATCATCTAATCAAATTTTACATAATTATGTCCATTTTACATAATGCTGATGGTGTCTAACTCGGATCTTTAAACGTTGGACCATATCTGTGAGGGGGCACACTGTGATGTAGGTGTTTATCCATGCCATTCATCCCTTATCGAAGATATGCTAAGGCATGGGCCCAAAATTGAGGCAGATCCAACGCTTATAATGGATCACACCAGAGATGACTCTTTCATTTAATGCTTTGTGCATTCATTGCGCAGTTTTACAATCGTGTGGTCCACTACAGCGTTGGATCTGCCTCAATTTTGGGCCCATGCCTTAACATGATTTTAGATAAGGGCCAGACGGTTGATAAACAAATACATCACGATGGGCCCCTACAGAGATCTGGTCGGACACAATGGGCCGTCCCTTTTTACAAGGGTTTCTGGGCCCACCATGATGTATGGTTTTTATTCACATTATCCATTCATTTTGACATATCACTCAAAGGCATATGCCCAAACATGAGATAGATCAAAGGCGGTGATAAGTGATAGTGACGCCCACCATCCAAACCTTGTTAGGGCCCATGGCCAAAATTTATTTCCTATTCAACCTATTCATAATATCACATAGGCCTGGATAGATAGTGAATACAAATAACATGGTTGATCAGCACTCAAGAAGTTTTTAATGGTGGGTGTTCAATCTTCATTGTATGGTCCGCTTGGGGAGCGGATGAGGTGAGACCCTGGCCTCACACAAGATGATGTGGCCCTTATTGTGGGGTTACTATGGGGCCCACCTTGATGTATGTATCATGTATCCACTTGCGTCCATCTGATTTTTCATATCATTTTAGGGCATTATCCGAAAAATTAAGCATATCCAATTATCATCAGGTGGACCATACCATAAAAAACAGTAGTGATTGACTGTCCTATTATTAAAAATTCATTAAGGTGCATCTTAATGTTTCGGTAGTGTTTATTTACCATCCAATCAGTTGACATGGTCACATAAGCTTGGATGAAGGGAAAAAACAAAGTCCACCTCATAATTATGTTTTCCCCTCATCCATCCAGGTCTATATAAGCTTATGAAGAGGTTGGATGGCAAATGAACATTGCAGTTGGCCCTACGAAGGTTTCAATGGTGGATGTCATTAGCACCACTCTTCCATGGTTTGGTCTACTTGAGCCTTAGATCTGCCTCATTTTCGGGCTCATAGCCTTAAACACCCACCACTGCTTCCAGTGGTGTGGTCTACTTGAGCCTTGATCTGCCTTATTTTTGGGCTCATAACCTTAAATGATATGGCAAAATAGATAGATGTTGTGGATGAAAATCCATACATCATGGTGGCCCCTCAGATCTAAGGTAGCAAGTGATGTGGGTGGTACCCTGACGGTGGAGCCCACCTTGATGTATGTGTTGTGCCGGCCATCCATTTTGCCAACTCATTTTATAGCATGATCCTAAAAATGAAGCATATATAGATCTCAGTGGGACCAACCACAACCCCCACTAATAAAAACTTCCTAGGGTCCGTTATTTGTCATCCAACCTATTCACAAGGCCACCCTGATCTGCATGAAGGGACGGCACAAATATCTGCTTGTTCAAATAAAGCTAGGTGGGGCATTATATATATATATATATATATATATATATATATATATATATATATATATATATATATATATATATATATATATATATATATTTGCCCCGTCAATTCATTTTGTAAGCTAATTTTAAGACACGCAACAAAAAATAGGCAGATCTAAAACTCAAGTGGGCCGGACATGGGAAAACTGGGGAAAAAAATGCTTACAATTGAAACTTTCCTTAGCTCCGTCTTGATGTTTATATGCCATCTAAACCTTATAAGGTCATTTCCACATTGATGAACTGAAAATACAAAAACCTTGATATTTTAAGGTTAGTCGTTCAATCACCATCGTTTCCTCTCGTGTGTCCTAAAAAGAGCTCGCAAAACAGGTAGATGGGTGAATTTCTCACAAACATCACGGTGGACCCCACCTAGCTTCCCAACACAGGAACTTCCTGCGAAAGCCCATTACATATAACGTGCAAACGTGGATGGGCATTGGGTGAATCCTACCGTCAATCTAGTGGGCCCGACTGCGGATAGTCCATTGGGCAAAAAATCACACCGAGTAGACGGTCCAAGGTGGACAATTTTATTGAAGCAGATCTCCTCTTTTGGGCCATCCAGGGTGGATTTAGATGGCTCAAAATCCCACGAACGGATAGTTGTTGGCATTTTTTTTTTTTTTTTTTGCCAACAACTACAAGGGGAGCCCACAATTTGGATGGCTTAGATTGAAGTATATATGTGCGACATGTACGGTGGTCATTTGCATGTGCAGGGGTTGATTGTTCCATACTCTGTCTGCGCACCATAAGAAGTTTTCAACGGTGGGCATTCAATCACCGATGTTTTATGTGATGCAGTCCACCTGAGATTTGGATCCTTCATTTATTAGCTCATGCACTAAAATAAACTGGAAAAACGGATGAACGGGCTGGATATACAATACATCTATCAAGGCGAGCAGCACTCAATTTGGCACTTAATTGCGAGATCTGGATCGTTCATCTAAAGTGGGCCAGTCTTTTTTCCGTAGCCAGGCAATCAGCCTCAGAGGTAGATTCACAAGACTTAGGTCATGGGTTCTGAGTTCCCATAGTGGTGTGTGTGGGTGTGAGTGAGTGGGTGTAATAAATAAATTTTAAAAAAAAAAAAGGACTGATTCGGTAGTGAAGCGGGTCTGAACTGATCGGTGCTCTGTTGTCCCCACCACATTGGGTGTATTTTATCCATGCTATCCATCGATTTTTCCAGCTCATTTTAAGGAGTCAGCCAAAAAATGAGGCAGATCAAAATCTCAGGTGGGCCACGCAACAGAAAATAGTGGTGATTGAACACCCACCATTAAAAAGGTCATATGGCCCACTGAAATGTTTATTTGCCATCCAACTTGTTGATTAGGTCACGGAGGCCTAGATGAAGGGAAAACACAAAATTTTATGTCCCCTATGGAGTTTTTTACAATGGGCGTCCAATCACCACTATTTCCTGTGGTGTGGTCTACCTGACATTTGGATCTACCTTAATTTTGGGCTCATGATCTAAAATGAGCCGGTAAAATGGATGGACCGCATGGATAAACACAGATGCATTATGGTGGGACCCACAGCACTGATTTAGTACCGAGGGTCACTACTGAATCCCAGTCCACAATCAGGTCCTTATCTTCAGGCCTCCATGTGCATGAAAATATAGACAAATGGATTGAAAATAGTCCACATTTAGTGTACATGCACGACCCACCTAAAAAACAACTGGTTTCAGGTCATGGGAAATACAGTAGGGACCCAACAAATGAATGGCCTAAATATTGCACGTCTGGCAGTTGTGGACATTGATCTCATAAATGTGTGGTTATTCATTACGAGAGTATTGACTTAGATCAATATGGAAAGTCCTCACCATGCAAGAGTGTGAGTGCATCATGGATGTGGGATCCTGGTAAAGATCTTGAGATTCTCACATTGGTGGATTAAGGTTTAAGTCAATAGTTTGGAGGCTTATCAGTCTAGGCTATTATCACATGATCATAGACTTAAGTATGCACATTAATTGATTAATTCTTAGATTTAATGACACTTGAGGGTCTTGAATCTTGATTAGACAACTTTGGATCACTTTACGAGGCCGACTTAATTCACCAGTTTTATCATAAAACTTGTTTACAGAGAGATCTGGTTAAATCAGGAAGTCATCGAGTGGTTTTTTTATTGGGCCCAACACTTAAAATGTTTTAATCAACTTTTCAAATATTATCAATCGTCAATATTTTGTTTTAACTTTTAAAATTGTTTGATACCAATTAATGATGATCTAATAGCCCTAACATGATGATCCACTTCATGATCAACATAGGAACTAGATTATAAGTGAATGATCTTGACGGTGAAGGGATTAGGTCATTAGAATGTGCATGACAAAGGCAAATTGACGAGCTTTTGGCATCCTCCCTCGGATCAATAAAGGAGAAAACACCAGAGGATAGGGAGCTTGGACATCGATGTTGGAAATCCGATCAGCGGAATCACTGAAGAAGATTAAACAATCTACAATCAGCCACACAAGCACACGAATTTTACGTGAAAAACCCTTGCGGGAAAAAAAACACGACACAAAGCGACACCTTCCACTATAAATTCAGATGATTAAAGAGCTAGAACTACCCGAGTAGATCCCAAAGATGAACAACGCACTCAAAACCTCTCACCCAAAACCCTAATCTCGTATTAGGACTCCTTAGTATTGCTTAACATCCACCCTAACACGATTAGGAAACATATATATAAGAGGAAACTCGGAATTAGAAACTTGTAGCGCGAAACCGTGCAACACAATCAAATCCCGCACATGTGCAGACCGGTCGGACGACCGGTCGTGAACTATCCAGAGAGTTAGCATGCCCGCTGCCTCAACTCAGACCTGTCTGACGACCGGTCTGAGCACCCTGCGATTGGTCTGAGCACCAGTCTCAAAAGGGTGAAAAACGTCTAGAGAGTTTGGGCTTCAAACTGCACCACTCTGTCCATTGGCTGATCGGTCAGTGGACTCTGTCTTTTCATATTTGAGGCCTTCACAACAAACTGCACCAAGGCATCAAAAACCATCAAACTACCTTCTCTACTCTTCAAATAAGCTCTTCATCAATCATAGTCGTCATTTCTCATGCAACACTATGTCTTCATCAAACCTTGGCCAATCCCAGAGAAGTTACACAGAACTTGAACTTCTCTGTAGGGATCACCTTGGTCAGAATATCCGTCGAATTCACGCTAGTGTGAATCTTATCCAGAGTCACATCTCCTTCCTCAAGCACCTGTCGAATAAAATAGTAATGCACATTAATGTGCTTAGTACGTGAGTAATAAACAAAATTTTTAGCCAAATTTATGGCACTTAAGCTATCACAATTAACCGACACGGCTTCCTACTGAAACCCCAATCGATTTATCATCCCTTTCAACCAAACAGCTTCTATGAAAGCTTCTGTCACTGCCATATACTCAGCTTTAGTAGTGGAAAGAGCCGTCACAGATTGAAGCTTAGACATCCAACTAATCGCTTCACCCGCTAATATAAACAAGTACCCTGAAATCAATCTCCTACTGTCCACACTACCTACGTAGTCAGAATCGATGTAATCAACCAACTTGTCCTTGGACTTTTCAAACATCAAGACGTAATCCTGCGTACCCCGAATATATCGAAGTAGCCATTTCACAGCTTTCTAATGTTGTTTGCCCGAGTTAGACATGAATCGGCTAACAACACCTATAGCCTGTGAAATATCTGGTCTTGTACAGACCATAGCATACATTAAAATGCTCACAAGCACTTGAATAGGGTACATAAGACATAACATGCTTTTCTTCATCCGTTTTAGGACAATGTTCGAAAGAAAGTTTGAAGTGAGCCGCGTGGGGAACGCTAACTGATTTGGACTTGTCCATCTCGTCCTTTTTCAATACCTTCTTAAAGTATTCTTCCTGAGATAACTACAACCTGTTTCTCTTCTTGTCTCAATGAATATCTATTCCAAGAACCCTCTTTGCAGCCCCAAGATCCTTCATCTCGAATGTCCCTGAAAGCTGAGTCTTCAACACATCGATGTCAGACATGCTATGACTAGCAATAAGTATGTCATCGACGTACATCACCAGTATGAGAAACTTTTCATCATTCAGTGTATTGAAATAGGCACAATGATTATACTCGCTCATGGTAAAGCCCTAACTTATCGTGAAGGAATCAAATTTCTTGTACCACTGCCTAGGCAACTGTTTGAGACCGTACAACGATCTACTCAACCTGCAAACCTTGTTCTCTGCCCCTTGCACTGTATAACCTTCTGGTTGCACCATGTATATCTGCTCTTCCAATTCCACATGCAGGAAAGTAGTTTGAACATCCATCTGTTCCAGCTCAAGGTCGTATTGGGCAACCAACGCCAATACGAACCTGATAAATACTTGCTTCACAGCCGGTACAAAAATCTCACTGAAGTCCACGCCTTCAAGCTGAGCATAACCTTTCGCTACTAACCTTACTTTGTATCTATCTTGTTTCTTCTGAAAAATCCACTTATACCCTATCGATTTTCGGCCCACTAGAAGTTTCACAAGCTCCCAAGTCTCATTCTTATACAAGGAGTCCATCTCATCTTGTATTGTCGTCTTCCACTTCTCAGCATTTACATCCTATAGTGCTTCCTCAAAGTTAAACGGATCCTCCTCATCTGTAATGAGAGCGAATGCAACGTTCGAGTCATCCCTATACCTTACTGGTAACCTGCGATCTCTGGGTGGATTTATTCGCACAGATGGCTACTCCACCTGATCTTGTACCTCTGTCTGCGCCTCAGTATCGGCCCGTGTCTCATCTCCGTCCTCATGAGTATCAACATGTTCTGATGTTTCTGGTTCCTTTGTAACATCCTTACGGAATAAAGAACCCTCATCAAACTTAACATCACGGCTCAGGGTGATCTTCCGTGTGACAGGGTCATATATTCAATATCCCTTTACACCATCACCATAACCCGCAAAGATTCCTTTTCTGGCCCTATGGTCCAGCTTATCTCTCTCAACTGATGGTACATGAGAGTAAGCCTCACAACCAAATACCCGCAGACTTGAGTAGCCTAGCGTACGACCACTCCACACTTCCTTAGGGATTTTACATTCAATTGCCATAGACGGTGACCGGTTTATCAAGTAACAAACCGTGTTAACGACCTCAGTCCATACCTCTTTGCCCAACCCAGCATTACTAATCATGGATCGGGCTCTCTCCAAGAGAGTCTGATTCATCTGCTCTGCCATACCATTCTGCTCTGGCGTGTGGCGCATTGTGTTGTGCCTCACAATCCCCTCCTCCTTAAAATACATTTTAAATTCCCTGGAAGTGAACTCACATCCATTATCGATTCTCGAAATTTTCAATTTCTGCCCTGACTGATTCTCTACCATCGCCTTCCAATACTTGAAGGTTAAGAAGACATCGGATTTATTTTTCAGAAAATAAACACAAACATTTCTGCTATAGTCATCAACAAACGACACGAACCACAATGACCCCCCAACAGAAATAACGGGCAATGGCCCCCATACATCAGAATGGACATAATCAAGCACCCTTTTACATACATGTTTTTCCCTTTAAATGACAATCTAAACTGTTTCTCATACATGCAATGTTCACATATACTAAAGTCAACAGATTTAAAGGAAGGAATCAAAGATCGTTCAGAAAGTACCTTCATGCCCCGCTCGCTCATGTGGCCTAAGCGTACATACCACATACGTGCAGATGTGGAATCCACTACAGTCGCTACAGCTCCACCTACTGAAGTGCTCTCAATCATCTTGTAAATGTTATCATGCCTCTGTCCCTTCATAATTACAATGGCCCCCTTTAAAACTTTGTAGAACCGGTCAAAACCGGTGAACTTGCACCCCAATGCTTCGAGTGCACCAAAAGATATCAGATTCTTTCTCAACCTAGGAACATGCCTCACTTCCTTCAAGGTTCGTTCTATTGCGCACAACTATTTGTATAAGAGATATATCTCGTGTGCGTCAACTGAAGTCCTCACATCTCTGAACTCCCACATCAGAAAGTTGTTATGATCCTTACATTACTTGGCTTTGGCATCCGTAGATAATTGCTTTTGGCAAGGCTCTAACATTTAGATAGACATCTCCTTTGATGGAATTTTAGCATTTAATGCTGAGAGAGAGAGAGAGAGAGAGAGAGAGAGAGAGAGATTTACTTTAATGAAACTATTGCTTCTTGTAAAGAAATCTTTTATAGAACTCTAGTATTTAATACTCTCTCATGTGCACGTCTCTAATTACTCATCTTGAAGTCATCTACACCACATATGACATGGCTATCATGTGGCGTTTTCTGGATCCTTTGATCTGGGTGCTCCAAATCAGGTGTAAACAATGATGAAGGGCGCAAGTAGGATTTCACTCATCATTTAACTTGTGGTGCCAATACGTGGTAGTATCTCATTGGCCTGTGTAAGTGTGACAAAAATAGGTATAAACAGTTGTAAGACTCCTATTAGGTGGGCCACACATATTATCAATTTTTTAATCTGACCATTGGATTATTCAGATTGAGCGATCCATTGAACCCCACTATAGTCATGATCAATACAAGTAGGTTAGGGGTAGAATGCTTGAGCCGTGGACCTTATACACGGTTATTCATATGGACATGGAAACCGATGGTGTGGAGACTTCAAATTGGAGAAGTTTGATGGGTAAGCTTCTCCAACCTTATTTTTTCTATAAATACATGTCTTAATCCCTTCACCCTCACAGATAAAAAAAACTCCTATCCATTGAGAAGTTTTCATAAGGGGCTATTTGTATGGGAGTAAATGGAGATAAATGGGGGGAATTAGGAGTAAATAGAGGTAAATAACATCTAAGGTGTGTTTGGATTGGAGTAAATGCATGGAAATGAAATAAAATGAGAGTAAATAGGCCTATAAATGAAATCTTGTCCATGAGAGATGGGATTTGAAAGTAAATGAGGTGAAATGCCTTTTTCACCTCCCTCAAAGAGTCGCACAAGTAAGCAAAAGTGCCACTACACACGTCCACCATACACATGGCACGCTGATGATACTTTGAAACAACCCAATTATCGGCTACATTACTAAAATCACACTAATAGAATGATTCAAATCGTCCGAAGGTTGGCCATCTAGATGGATTGTTAAAAAATGTTCGTAAGTTGCTTGTTTGTGATTTATGTTTGTGACCCACCCGAGGTTCGAAATTTCCTTATTTTTAACTAAAGTATATATTTTAATGGGCTTATTAGAATCATTTTGTTAAATATCACATATGTACACTTATTTGGGATGTTAAAGTCGATTTGGGATATCACATATAATCCTATGAATATATTGAAAAAATCTAAGTGCATTCTAATTCCTCCCATTTACTCACATCCAAATAGAATATCTAAAAGATGTATTTCATTTACTCCCATCAAACACAACTAAGTTAGCCATTTACTTCAAATTCATTTACCTTCAGTTCATTTCTCATTAACCTCCAATTATAAGCTCCCACATGAGTCCTAAGGATGTAAGGTGCGGAAGATCGAGAATTCATTCTCCGCAACATCGCAACATTAGAAATGTCTTCTCACACAAAAATGCATTTAAGATTATAATTTAGAATTTTCATTATTAATGCATAAACGATTCGTTTATTCTACTATTCAGATTACATTGGTTTCTTGAATTATTAAGAAAGCAACCCCTTCTTTATAATGGAACTCACAACATGGTGTTTTAGAAAATCGCAAAGGATTCCACCAATCCAAACTACGGCATGAGCGCAGGGGTGTGCGTGAGTTGAGGGGGGGAGGGTCGTAGAAAAAGAAATGACATTTTTGGATTTGAAGAATACAAGGTGCATGATAATTACTTTTTTCAATATCTTACACCACATTTTATTTGTAAGTGTTGTTTATTTAGTATGTGAAAACCCAAGTTAATTAAATAATAGTCATCTCATCTTCTACGCCATGGAAAAATTAATATTTATACAACTAATAATTATTTTACATAGACCACACTTTTACATGCGATGAAAATAGAATAAACATTAAATCGAGAAAAAATATTTTCTTTTACAGAAAATCTCAACTACCCAAACATGACTTTAATTACATAGAAATAATTAACTACTAGTGAATATTTCCATTGTGAGTGTAAAGAAAATGGGTACGTGAATAATGGATGCACGTAGGATGCAGATTAGGTACTGTCCAACAATTGTACGGATGACTAACAGTGTAGGGTGTGTAATAACAGTGGGATGTGTGTACTAACCCAACAGAAGAAAAAAAAAAAAAATTGTCACAATTAAATCCCACCGTACAATAAAAATGATTTTTTGAAATGCACACCGGCCTATTTTTGGAAAAGAATGTTTTAATGAGATGGATGGAGGACGTCATTTCTGTGGTCCTGTGACTAATAATCATTTCACTCCCTGCTGACATTTACATGGGGATTTTACTGCAATAACCTTGAGATGTGGCTATTTTTACTAAAAGTCTAATTTCTCATTTGATTCATCTCTTTTAGCCTTTTTTCTCATAAATTGAAAATTTTACAATAGAGAATACCCCTCTGAACACCACGTGCTCAAGCCTCCAGGAGAATCGGAGGGGCATTTTCGGCAGTAAAATTTCAATTTCTCATCAAAAGGTCAAAAAAGATGAACCAGAAAAGAAATTGAACTTTTAGTAAAACTAGCCACATATAAGCGCTATTGCAGTAAAAATCCCATTTACATGCGGTGGCCATCCACCCTTTGTCAGACGCGGAATGAGCGGTGTTGCCAACATCACCCTTATATTGGGCACTGTGGGGCCCACCTTGATCTATGTGTTCTATATCCACACTGTCCATCCTTTTTGCTAGCTCACTTTAGGGCATGAAACAAAAAATGAAGTAGATCGGAAGCTCAAGTGGACCACACCATAGGAAATAGTGGGGACAATGATATCCACAGTTGAAACCTTCCTAGGGCCCACCATAACGTTTATTTTCCATCCAAGCGGTTGATAAGGTCAAAAAGTTCTGGATTATGAGAAAACACAAATATCAACTTGATCCAAAAGTTTCGTGGCTCTAAGAAACTTTTAATGGCGTGTGTTCAATTACCACTGTTTCCTGTGTTGTGGTTCACTTGAGCTTTGTATCTACTTCTTTTTTTGCGTTCATGCTTTAAAATGATCTAAAAAAACGGATGGAAGGCCTGGATATAAAACAAATACATTAATATGGGCCCTACAGTACCAGCACATCACAACACCTGGTGGTGGTGGCAACACACCTGATCCTCTGACGCCCTCGGTCACGCGGGAGCGGATTAGGTGCGGCCCTGGCCGCACCGAAGACGGTGCATTTCTTACCGTGGGGTCCCACCATGACGTGTGTATTCTATATCCATGCCGTCCATCTGTTTTTCCAGATCGATTTAAGGAATGTGCCCAAAAACGAAGAAAATCCAAATCTCAGGTGGACTATACTATAGAAAACAGTTTTGATTGAAAGCCCTACCATTAAAAACTTCCTTGGGCCCACCTTAATGTTTTGGTAATGTTTATTTACCATCCAAGCTGTTGATAAGGTCACAAAAATCCTGATGAAGAAAAAAAAAAAAACAAATATCAGCTTGATCCAAAACTTTTGTAGCTCATTAATGGTCAATCACCACCGTTTCCTATGGTAAGTTCCACCTGATAATCGAACTACTTCATTCTTAGGATCAGGCACTAAAATGATCTGGAAATGAAGATGGACGGCATGGATATAGAATTAATAAATCAAGGTGGGCCCCATGGTAAGGGCAGCACTTAATCCGCTCCCCTGTGACGCAACCTAGGCCGCAGCCATTATAAGTACCAAGCTACTCGCGCGATTGGCCATTTGGACGGCTAGTTTCCACTCAAGCGTGAATGTGGTAAGTGTTATAAAGATCCAGGCCGTTCATCAGGAAAGCCCCATCCTTTATGTGTTAAGTCAAAACCAACCAGCCATCAGGTGGGGCACACATGTTTAAGTGGCCTGTTGAACATTTTCCTAACCATCCATCTGGCCCACTCGATGAGCAGACCGGCCCAAACTTCTGTCCAAGTGACATGAAAAGTGGACCCCACATGATCCACCCAGCTGTCCCGTGAGGCACGTGGGCGAGGAGTAGAATTCTCCAGCTCAGCCACGTGCTTTTAACGGCTCGAAATGACTCTTGCCCACAACAGTGGTACGAAAGTAATTATTGCTGCAACCGCATTCCTTTTCAGTACTGATACCACCCGAGAGGATGTGGGGTGTTGATGCTGAAAATTAGATGAGGTGACCAATCACTTATTAGCAGGTGTGGTGAGGTTACCTTTAACTAGTTAGCAAATAAAATGACGTGACCTTCGTACATAAGGTGGTTCAACCTCCAACTTATACCGATGGATATAATTGATCTTTTGTTGGAGTGCAGTTTGGATTTTGATAGAAGGTTTTTTTAAATCTCATAGAACACAGAGAAAAGGTAAGAGGAATGATTAGGGTCAAGTCGTTAGTCTTCTAATGCCTAAGTTAGCTTAATCTTGAAAAATTAAAAAAAAAAATTTCGATTAGGTTTTTTTTATCATATATTGATAATGAAGAGGACGTGTCCATTTATAGACTTAAGTTGCAGAGTTATATCTCCTTTCGAGGCAGCTATTTTCAGAAGTGAATTCTCGAATCAAACGTGAATCTTAGACCATTTCATAATTATGGGAGATGTTTCTGAATTCATCGACGATCTTCCAGATTTCTCGCCTATTTTCCTGGCCTGAAAAGCCTAAGATCTCGCTTCTGGCTGAAAACCTAAGATCCCGGAAACGTGTCCGGTTTTCGGACTCGTCCCTGATCTGTCGCGCTCCTTTATGGTGGTCATTGGCCTGCTCGGCCTAAGGACAGAGCTCGTCGGAAGCGCTCATCATTAACCGAGCTCATCATTAGCTGAGCTCATTGGCTGATGGAGCTTGTCACCTGTGCTCGTCACTTCGTAGGTCATCTTGTGTGAGTGACCTCAGGTCGTCCTAAAGGTCTCAGGGTGGCTTGTCGAAACCTCAGTTCTTGTCATCGGCCTACTCTTAAGTCGACCTCTGCTCTTGTCCTCAGCCTAATCTCAGGTCGACCTCTGCTCTTGTCCTCGGCCTAATCTCAAGTCAGATTTAATGACCTATATCTAGACCCTCTGGACTATAGGCTTTCCTCATGACCTGAGTTGAGCTTGGATTTACCCACAACATGGGGGCACACTTTTATATTTGCATAATCGAATCTATCATAGGATGCATCACCCCAGAAAACCTCAAGAGCCCAAAAATCAGTTGGCTCCATAACCTAGAAGGGACCCAGTATAGGAAATATTGACAAGGAACGGGTACCGTTGGTTAATGTGGGGAGCCCACCGTGCTGTGTACATATTATCAAGGCCGTTCAGGCCCTTCATACGGTCCAGATGAAGGGCCAGGAAAAAAATCAGGATTGTTCTAGACACATGTGGGCTGCAGTAAAATTCAAGGGTGGGCATTCCATTAGTTTTCGGTCGGGCTGCGTTTTGGGTTCTAGCCCATATTTAGGCAGATCCAAAGCTCATGTGGACCACACTACAAGAAGCAGCGGTGATAATGATAGCCACCGTTAAAATCTTCCTAGGGCCCACCATCATGTCTAATTGCCATCCAACCTGTTGATAAGGTCGTATAGACTTGGATGAGGTTAAATACAAATATCAGTTTGATCCAAAACTTAAAACTCTTGAGAATTTTTTAACGGTGGGCGTTCAATCCTCACTCTGTGGCCCACTTGAGTTTTGGATCTGCTTCATTTTTGAGTTCATACCCTAATATGTTAGGGTAAAATGGATGGATAGGATGGATAAAACCCATACATCTTGGTAGGCCCCACAAATCTCTGCCCTAGCAGATTATATTCCAGGTGGGTGCAGGAGGCAATCCGCTTCCGACGCGTACGTGTCCCTTCCTAGACGTACTCGGTCTCGGCAGGGTATTTTTGGAGCCCACCTTGATGTTCGGGTTCTATCCACACCGTCCATTCATTTTGACAGATCATTTTAGGGTAGAAGGTAAAAAAAGAGGCAGATCTAAGGCTCAAGTGGACCACAACACAAGAAGCACTAGTGATCATGATGCCCACTGTTGAAAGCTTCCTAGGGCCCACTGTGATGTTTACTTGCCATCTAAGCTGTTCATAAAGTCACATGGACTAGGATAAAGAGAAAACACAAATATCAGCTTGATCAAAACTTACATGGCTTTTAATAGTAGGTGATCAATCCCCATTGTGTGGTCCACTTGATCATTGGATATGCCTCATTTTTAACCTCATAAACTTAAATGATTACCAAAAATGAATGGACGGTGTGGATAAAACAGATACATCACGGTAGGCTCCATAGAGCCCTTGGCAGTACCCAATCCGTCCTGCCCGGGCAGAGAGACTATCTGCGTCCTATGGCCCCATAATTTCAACTAAATTCAGAGATGCCAGTACCCGGCGAGGAAAAAAAAAAAGAAGTGGGACCCACCGTGACGTGCGTGTGAAATCTACCGTCCATTGTTCCTGTTTACATCATGTGATCGCCAAAATTAGGGTGATCGAAAACTCAAGTGGGCCACACCACACGAAACAGCAGATTTGGGGACGCCCACCCATCGTTGAAACCCTCCTGGGCCATACCTTGATGTGTATATGCCATCCAAACCGTTCATAAGGTGGTTCCCACCACGAAGAAGGGAAAAGGAAATATGAACCTGATGGATAACATCTGTGGACTTCAATAAGGTTTCAATCGTGGGCGTTCAATCTCCACTGTTTCTTGTAATGTGGCCCACTTGAGACCCTGATCTGCCTCATCCTGAGGATCTCACCCAAACATGAGGTGGCGAAATTGATGGACGTCGTTGATTTCCCACGGGGAAATCACGGTGGGCCCAAAGTAGCATCCTATCCGAAGCAAACACGGTCCATATCCGGATTCCAGACCGTTGGTACACCCAGGTCCATAGCTCAAGTGGCATACTGAGTGAAGATAGCCTTGTTTCAACAATGAGGTCCATTAGGAGACGGATGCCTACGTCGCGCGTCGTCATTGGCCAGCATAGCGGGTCCAACACCTCAGGTGTAGTACCTAATCCGAGCCCTTAAAATGTCCATAGCTGAAGTTAATAGGGTGGTTGGGAACCCTCCGATTGGGTACTGCCCATGCTCCTACTGGGCTAACCATAGACTCGAAGTAGTGAGGTTTAATTCGACAGCATGCCATCAGAGGTGGGGCCCACTCAGGTACATATTGATAATAAGGCCCTCACCATGCTGTCAGATATGGGCCCAGCCTTTTTTAATGTTTTGTGGCCGGGTACATTGCCAGTAGGTGCATCGCCGACAGCATAAGTCCGTCAATCAAATCCTACTACCGTGGTGAAGGCCTTGCTAACTAATTTCGTCTAACTTTCAAACATCCTTTGTGTGGACCCATTTCTTAAATTAGTCTACGGTCCAATCAAACCCTACGTCATTATGTCCATTTTACATAATGCTGATGGTGTTGACTCGGATTTGTGAGGTGGGCCCACTGTGATGTATCTGTTTAACCATGCCATCCGCCCCTTATCTAAGATCATGTTAAGGCATGGGCCCAAAGTTGAGGCAGATCCAACGCTATAATGGACCACACCAGAGATGACTCTTTCATTTAATGCTTTGTGCATTCATTGTGCAGTTTTGCAATCGTGTGGTCCACTACAGCATTGGATCTGCCTCAATTTTGGGCCCATGCCTTAACATGATTTTAGACAAGGGACGGACGATGTTGATAAACAGATACATCACGGTGGGCCCCCACTGGGTGTCCCTCTTTACTGGGGTTTCTGGGGGCCCACCATGATGTATGGTTTTTATTCACATTATCCATTCATTTTGACATATCACCCAAAGGTATATGCCCAAACATGAGATATATCAAAGGCGGTGATAATAGAGTACGCCGAAAGAAGCATAAGTGATAGTGACGCCTACCGTCCAAACCTTCTTAGGGCCATGGCCAAAATTTATTTGCCATTCAACCTATTCATAAGATCACATAGGCCTGGATAGATGGTGAATACAAATAACACCGTTGATCTAACCCTCTTAAGCACTCAAGAAGTTTTTAATGGTGGGTGTTCAATCTTCATTGTGTGGTCCACTTGGGGAACGGATGAGGTGAGACCCTGGCCTCACACAAGATGGTGTGGCCCTTATTGTGGGGTTACTATACGGCCCACCTTGATTTATGTATTATGTATCCACTCTGTTCATCTGTTTTTTCATATAATTTTAGGGCATTATCCCAAAAATTAAGCAGATCCAATTATCAGGTGGATCATACCATAAAAAAAACAGTAGTGGTTGACTGTCCGATTATTAAAAATTTATTAGGGCGCATCTTAATGTTTCAGTAGTGTTTATTTACCATCCAATCAGTTAATAAGGTCACGTAAGCCTGGATGAAGGGAAAAAACAAATATTGGCTTGCTCCAAAACTTTTGTAGCCCATTAATGCCCGACCGGCATTTTTTTCTATGGTATGGTTCACCTGATAATTGTGTTTTCCCTTCATCCATCCAGGTCTATATAAGCTTCTGAAGAGGTTGGATGGCAAATGAACATTATAGTTGGCCTTACGAAGGTTTCAATGGTAGATGTCATTAGCACCACTCTTCCATGGTGTGGTCTACTTGAGCCTTAGATCTACCTCATTTTAGGGCTCATAGCCTTAAACACCCACCACTGCTTCGGGTGGTGTGGTCTACTTGAGCCTTAAATCTGCCTTATTTTGGGCTCATAACCTTAAATGATATGGCGAAATGGATAGATGTTGTGGATGAAAATCTATACATCATGGCGGCCCCTCAGATCTAAGGTAGCAAGTGATGTGGGTGGTACCCTGACTGTGGAGCCCACCTTAATGTATGTGTTGTATGCCGTCTATCTATTTTGCCAACTCATTTTATGGCATGATCCTAAAAATGAAGCAGATACAGATCTCAGTGGACCAACCACAACACCTACCAGTAAAAACTTAACGTTTAATTGTCATCCAACCTATTGATAAGGTTACCCTGATCTACATGAAGGGAAAGCACAAATATCAGCCTGTTCAAATATCAATCAAGATTTCGTGCACTTGTGACAAGTATCTTGCTCGCAAATGCTTTTTATAGAAAATTCTTGCACTAGAAAGCTAAGTGGGGCGCTGTAATGGTTTTTTTTTTTCTTTTTTTTTTCTTTTTTATAGAAATTTACCCTGTTCGTTAATTTTGTGAGCTAATTTTAAGACATGCAACGAAAAAATAGGCAGATCTAAAACTCAAGTGGGCCAGACATGGAGAAAACTTACAATTGAAACTTTCCTCATTTCCATCTTGATGTTTCTATGCCATCTAAACAGTTTATTAGGTCATTTCCACTGGGATGAACTGAAAATACAAAAACCTTAACTTGATATAAAACATTTGTGGCCATATGAATGTTTCAACATTGGTCGTTCAATCACCATTGTTTCCTCTCGTGTGTCCTAAAATGAGCTCACAAAACCGATAGATGGGTTAATTTCTCACAAACATCACGGTGGACCCCACCTAACTTCCCAACATAGGAACTTCCTGCGAAAGTCCATTACATATAACGTGCAAACGTGGATGCGCATTGGGTGAATCCTACCGTCAATCTAGTGGGCCCGACTGCGGATGATCCATTGGGCAAAAAATCACACCGAGTAGACGGTCCAAGGTGGACAATTTTATTGAAGCAGATCTCCTCTTTTGGGCCATCCATGGATTTAGATGGCTGAAAATCCCACGAACGGATAGTTGTTGGCAATTTTTTTTTTTTTTTTTTTTTGGGCCAACAACTACAAGGGGAGCCCACAATTTGGATGGCTTAGATTGAAGTATATATGTGCGACATGTACGGTGGTCATTTGCATGTGCAGGGGTTGATTGTTCCATACTCGATCTGTCTGCGCACCATAAGAAGTTTTCAACGGTGGGCATTCAATCACCGATGTTTTCTGTAATGTGGTCCACCTGAGATTTGGATCCTTCATTTTTTATCTCATGCACTAAAATAAACTGGAAAAACGGATGAACGGGCTGGATATACAATACATATATCAAGGCGTGCAGCACTCAATGTGGCACTTAATTGAGAGATCTGGATCGTTCATCTAAAGTGGGCCAGTCTTTTTTCCGTAGCCAGGCAATCAGCCTCAGAGGTAGATTCACAAAACTTAGGTCATGGGTTCTGAGTACCCATAGTGGTGTGTGTGGGTGTGAGTGAGTGGGTGTGAAAAAAATTAAAAAAAAAAAAAAAAAAAAAAAGGACTGATTCGGTAGTGAAGCGGGTCTGAACTGATCGGTGCTCTGTGGGCCCCACCATATTGCGTGTATTTTATCCATGCCATCCATCGATTTTTCCAGCTCATTTTAAGGAGTCAGCCAAAAAATGAGGCAGATCGAAATCTCAGGTGGGCCACGCAACAGAAAATAGTGTTGATTGAACACCCACCATTAAAAACGTCATAGGGCCCACTGAAATGTTTATTTGCCATCCAACTTGTTGATTAGGTCACGCACACCTAGATGAAGGGAAAACACAAATTTTTGTGTCCCCTATGAAGTTTTTTACAATGGGCGTCCAATCACTACTATTTCCTGTGTTGTGGACGACCTGACATTTGGATCTACCTTAATTTTGGGCTCATGAGCTAAAATGAGCCGGTAAAATGGATGGACGGCATGGATAAACACAGATGCATTATGGTGGGACCCACAGCACTGATTTAGTACCGAGGGTCACTACTGAATCCCAGTCCACAATCAGGTCCTTATCTTCAGGCCTCCATATGCATGAAAATATAGACAAAAGGATTGAAAATAGTCCACATTTAGTGTACATGCACGACCCACCTAACAAACAACTGGTTTCAGGTCATGGGACATACAGTAGGACCCAACAAATGAATGGCCTAAATATTGCACGTCTGGCAGTTGTGGACATTAATCTCATAAATGTGTGGTTATTCTATATGAGAGTATTGACTTAGATCAAGATGGAAAGTCTCCACCATTCAAGAGTTTGAGTGCATCATGGATATGGGATCCTAGTAAAGATCTTGAGATTCTCACATGGGTTGATCAAGATTTAAGTCAATAGTTTGGAGGCTCATTAGTTTAGGCTATGATCACATGATCATAGACTTAAGTATGCACATTAATTGATTAATTCTCAGATTTGAGGACACATGAGGGTCTTGAATCTTAACTAGACAACTTTAGATCACTTTACGAGGCCGACTAGTTGGTATTGAAAATGGTTGATACTGATTACATCTGTCAGGATTTATTGATTCTTGCATGGGCTGACAAGTAATTCACCAATTTTATCATAAGACTTGTTTACAGGGAGATTTGGTTAAATCAGGAAGTCATCAAGTGGTTTTTTCGATGGGCCCGACACTTCAAATGTTTTAATCGACTTTTCAAATATAATCAATCGTCGATATTTTGTTTTAACTTTTAAAATTGTTTGATAACACTTAATGATGATCTAATAGCCTTAATATGATGATCCACTTCATGATCAACATAGGATCTAGATTATAGGTGAATGATCTTGATGGTGAAGGGATTAGGTCATTAGAATGTGCATGACAGAGGTAAATTGACGAGCTTTTGGCATCCTCCCTCGAATCGATAGAGGAGAAAACACCAGAGGATAGGGAGCTTGGACGTTGATACCTATCTAAAAGAGAAAGCAAAGTATGTGTGCATGCATGAAAGAGATCTACTCTATTTCTACCTTACACTTTTTTTTTAAGGTTAGTACACCCACCCACCCTGCACACAGCAATGCTAGCCACCCCCATTGGGAATCAATACCAAAACCTCAAGTGTTGAAATGAGGTTATCTTCACTGAGTCTCCCACTTGAGCTACGGATCTAGGTGTTCCACCTTTACAGTTACATCATGCTTCTCTTTGTGGTCTACTTGAGTAGACAGTTAGCACACGTCCTCAACCCCTACAAGAGGATAGGCAAGTTCTCTCCTTGGGCTTCTTTCATCTACGATAAACTAGATAGGGACTTATGTTGTGTTTGTGTTTAAAAGAAAGAAAGAAAGAATTTTAAATATTTTGGTTTCCCTACAAATTTTGAAATTTGACTTGCTTTTGTTATATGGGTTTAGTCCCACATTGAATTTACTGAAGAAATATTTTATGTGTATAAGATATGATTTTTGCCTTGGGACTTGAGCCCTATTCAAGAGACATGAATTTTCGTATCTGTGTGCACGCCACATCCTACGGATGCAAGTGTATGAGTACTCACAGGACTTTATTTTGTATGAGAATGTACTCACACCTATGATTTTTCATTTTAAATCATAAAGATGCTTGGTCGATTAGTGGCATTTGTTGGGTCTAACCAAACCTTTTCAAAATGGTGCTTAAGTCACCATTTCAAAGTCTATATAAAGACTTTCATCATTTGTTTTACAACATAACAAAATCAATTTCTTTCCTCTTCAAAACTCTCTCTGGTTCAACTTGGTACTTTCGGCAAATGGTTCGAGCTTGCGTATAATGAGTATACCGTTGGAATCAGGTCATGGTCGTTATATCCTGGAGGTCGATTGCTCTAAAAACCTATTACACTTGGGACATTGTCTAAAGGGAACAAATTCAATTTCAAAGTCGAGTGACTCACATCATGCCTCCACTCAACTCAACTTGATAAGTCTTGCACTTCGATTCTCTTATTTTTTTTTCTTTTTTCTTTTTTTTATCTTTTGTTTTAATAATCTATTTGATTTCAACTATATAATCCAATGACTCATTGATTTAGGAGATCAGCATCGAACTGATTTACACATCGTGTCCAGATATAATCATCAACATTCATATGTTATTATGGATAGAGAAACTTTATACTTAAGGATATCCAGGGATACGGTGCTTCATTAAAATTGCTTTATACCTAATTAGTCGTGGGTATACATCATGACCCGAATGATCAGATATGATGCTTGTATACAACATGTGTAGAGTATCCAATACATAAATAAAAATAAAAATCACGTGGTTAATATCATCCAACATGAAATCAGACCGATCCACTCGTCAATCCGGACTGTAGATATTCTACATGTGCGACATGCGGACGGGAGAAATGGCAGCATCACAACTTACAGCCGCTTTCCCTGACCGTTTCTGGCTTCACATTGGCGGCGGCGGCGGCTGCGGATTAGGTGCGGCACCGGCCTCCCTCAAGATGGTGTGGCACTTACTGTGGGACCCACCTTGATGTATTTATTCTATATCTACTCCATCCATCCATTTTTCCGGATCATTTTAAATTACAAGCCCAAAAACGAAGAACCAATTCTCAGGTGGACCATATTACAGGCAATAGTGGGGATTGAACGTACTAACATTAAAAACTTGGGAAAAAATACATGAAGATGGTCCATACAGTAAGGGATGCACCTACTCTGTATCCACGCCGTCCATTCTTTTTTTCAGATCTTTTCAGTGCAAGATCAAAAAATGAATTAGATCCAATGATCAGATGGTCCATTGGAAACAGGAAACAGCGGTGATTAACTATCGCGTTCAATCACCACTGTTTCCTAGAATATGGTCCACCTGGGATTTGAATATTCTTCATTTTTTTTATCATATCCTAAAATGATCTGGAAAAATGGATGAACGGCACAGATACAGAATAGATACATCAAGGTGGGCCATGTGGCCGGGGTCAGGCCTAATTGCTCCGATGGCGTAGTTTAGCACAGCACCTATGTTGATACTGTGTCGCGTTGTGCTTCATCTACACCGTCAATTCATTTTTTTCATATAATTGTAGGGTATGATATTAAAACTGAAGCAGATCCAAATCTTAGATGGACCAAACCATAGAAAATAATGGTGATTGAACATTCACTATTAAAAACTTCTTGGGCACTATAAAAGTTTGGATCAAGCTGACATTTGCGTTTTTCTCTCACTCAGGTCTGCGTGATATGATCAGTAGGTTGGATGTTAAATAAACATCGCAATGGGCCATAGGAAGTTCTTTAATGGTGGGCATTCAACTACCACTTCTTCCTATGGTGTGGTCTACTTGAGATTTGGATCTGTCCCTTTTTTATGCTCATGCCTTAAAATAAGATGGAAAAATGGATGGACGGCGTGGATATGATACACACATCACGGTGGATCCATAGAGCCTGTTGGTGTTGTTGGACACGGGTTAGCTAGGGACAGCTTCAGTAGCTAATCAGCTATGTCGTTGCTGAAGTGGCATTACCTACTTCTGTGGGGCCCACCATGATTTATATATTGTATCCACACCGTTTATCCATTTAGAGAGATCATTTTAGGGCATTATCCAAAGATTGAGGTAGATCCAAAGCTCAAGTGGACCCTACTATAGAAAACAGTGGGAACAATGATGCCTACCGTTGAAACTTTCCCAAGACCGACCGTGACGTTTATTTGTGATCTAATTTGTTCACAAGTTCACACAGACATGGATGCAACAAAAAACTCAAATATCATCTTGATCTAAAATTACTGTAGCCCTAAGAAGTTTTTAATGGTAAGCTTTCAATACCCTTTCTGTGGTAGAGTCCACTTGAGCGCTTTTTGGATCATGACCTAAAATGATCTATCCAAATGGGTGGATGGTGTAAAAATGATCTATCCAAATGGGTGGATGGTGTAGATACAATACATACATCATGGTGGGCCCCACATAATATGGCAACGACGCTTCAGGAGAGAGAGAGAGCTACTGATGCCGTCAGTAGCTAATCCCAGTGTTAATAACCTTATGAACAGTTTGGATGGCATATGAGCATCGTGTCCGGCTCCAGGATCATTTAAACGGTGAACCTCTCTGTTCTCACTTTCCCACATGACTGCTTTTTTCTGCTTTTTTCTGACTAATTTTTATAGTCCCGTCCTAGTGTAAGGTTGAGAAATTATTGTAATGAATTTAGTGGATTTCTCATGGGAATCTCTGTGATGGCCCCCACATAGCTTCGGGATAAAGGTACTTCAAGTGGGGCCATCGGCATTCCCCACTGTGTTCTCTAGTAGGGATAATAGTTGAAAAGGCCCTAAAGTTTTGTTATTGGCCCATCCATACCGAACCTATTATTTACATGGCCCGCTAGGCATTGTAGCAATTTTTGTTGGATCAAAATGCCCCTCTGCCACACCTTCTTTTGTATAATAGTAACTTTTTGTGAAAGTCGAGAGAGCCTTTTGAAAATTGGGTGTCGCCTCCACAAAATCGATTGCTGGGGCTACTTCTCGGCCGATCTGATCCATTAACTTTAATCGGACATCCGTGAACACAAAAGATGGTCTTTTCAAAAAAAAAAAAATTAAGCTTTTCGTGGCTCACACCTACGTTAATATTATGATTTAATTTCGAATTACTTCCTCCTGTGTGGTCCATCCCTGATGATTTTTGCCAGCAAATTTAGACAGATGGTATGAAATTAAAACCACTTTCATGTAGACGGCTTGGAACTGCTCCATGACTATTTAATGAACCCCACATAAGATGTGGGATGGGTTCAATAAAAGGATCCCTTTGTGCGGGAAAGGCCATTTGACATTTTATTTATTTTCTTCTTCTTTTTTTCGGGAGGGAACCATTTAGCCGTTAGGACCCTTGCCACTTCCGTGGGATCTACTCCGACAAGCTTCCGACGTGTATCCAGCGTCATTCCCTCCATTCCAGCGAGCTTCTGAGTGTTTTTTCGGAGTTGGACTATCATAACTCCATGCAAGTTGTAGATCCCACAAAAACGGAGTCCAATCTTAGGCAATTAAATTGTGTCCAAATGAGGTGATTCCAAATTCATCTGAAAGTTCATCAAATTATATTTCAAACAAGTACAAGATCACCCAAATCGGACATACAATGAGGGAGTTACGATCGTTTTTGTCAGATCTGTGAATGACGGAGTATTGACAAATGATAGTGAATTTGGGACAATTTTGGGCAATCAAGTAGTGTCCAAATTAGGTGATTCTAAATCCATCTGAAAGTTCATCAAATCAGTAATCTAAAAAATATAAGATCACCCAAATCGAACATTTAACGAGGGAGCTATAACCGTTTTCGTCGGATATGTGAATGACGGAGTATCGACGAACGATAGTGAATTTGGGCCCACTTTTAGGAAATCAAGTGGTGTCCAAATGAGGTGATTCTAAATTCATCTGAAATTTTATCAAATTAGCTTTCCAACAAGTACAAGATCGCCCAAATCGAACATGTAATGAGGGAGTTATGACTGTTTTCATTGGATCTGCGAACGACGGATTATCAACGAACAACGATGACTTTAGGGACACTTTTGGGCAATCAAGTTGGGTAAAAATGAGGTGATTCTAACGCCATCTAAAAGTTCATCAAATTACCTTTCCAACAAGTATAAAATCATCGAAATCAAACATGCAACAAGGGAGTTATAAATGTTTTCATCAAACCTGCGAAGGATGGAGTATCGATGGACGACAATGACTTTGGACCCACTTTTGGGCAATCAAGTGGTGTTTAAAAGAGGTGATTCATACGTCATATGAAAGTTCATCAAATTAGCTTTCCAACAAGTACAAGATTACCTAAATTGAACATGTAACGAGGGAGTTATGACCATTTTCACCGACAGACATTGACCATTGCGGATACTCATTGTCCATCACTCATATCGCACTGTCCATCACCAATACTGCACTGCCAATCGCCGATACTTACTGTCAATCGCCGATATTGCACTATTAATCACCGATAATGCATAATCAATCAACGATATTCACTGTTAATCACCGATACTACACTGTCAATCATTGATACTGCACTGTCAACGATTAATAGTGCAATATCGGCGATTGGCGGTGCAGTATCGGCGATTGGCAGTACAGTATCGGCGATTGACAATGAGCATCGGCGATTGACAGTGCAGTATCTACGATGAACAATGAGTATCGACGATGGATAGTGAGTATCATCAATGTTCAATGTTTGTCAGTGAAAACGGTCATAACTCCCTCGTTATATATCCAATTTGAGTGATTTTATACTTGTTGGAAAGCCAATTTGATAAGTTTCAGATGACTTTTAAATTATCTCATTCGGACACCACTTGATTGCCCAAAAGTGGGCTTAAAGTCACTGTCGTTTGTCGATACTCTAGCCTTCAAAGATTCGATGAAAACAATCATAACTTCCTCATTAAATGTCTGATTTGGATGATCTTGTACTTTTTAGAAAAGGTAATTTGATGAACTTCCAGATGACTTTGGAATCACCTCATTTGTACCCCACTTGATTTTTCAAAAGTAGACCCAAAGTCATCGTTGTTTGTCGACACTCCGTCGTTCGTAGATCCGATGAAAACAGTAATAATTCTCTCGTTATATGTCTAATTTGGGTGATCTTGTACTCGTTGGAAAGGTAATTTAATAAACTTTCATATGGATTTTGAATCACCTCATTTGGATACCATTTGATTGCCTAAAAGTAGATCCCATTTTCGTGGAATCTATAACCTGCATGGGGTTATGACAGTTCACTCCAAAAAAAAAAAAAAAAACACTCAGAAACTCGCTGGAATGGATAGAATGATGCTGAATGCAAGTCGAAAGCTCGTCAGAGTGGGTCCCATAGAAGTGGCAACGGTCCTAATGGCCAAATGGTCCCCTCCTAAAAAACGGAAGAAGAAAATAAGGAAAACGTCAAATGACATTTCCTGCGCAAGGGACCCATCTATATATTGAACCCTTCCCACGTCTTATGCGGGGTCCACTGAATAATCTTGGAGTAAATCTAAGTCATCCACATGAAAGGGGTTTTAATTTCATGCCATATGTCCAAGTTTGAAGGCAAAACTCATCGCAGATGGACCACATCGGAGGAAACAGTTCAGAATTAACTCATAGCATTAACTTAGGTGTGGGCCACAAAAAGCTCCAATTTTTTTTTTTAAATGACTCTTATATGGGTTAACGGATGTCCAATTAAAGTGGATCAGATCAGCCAAGGGATGGCCCCAATAGTCGATTTTGTGGGCTCACACCCAATCTTCAAAAGGCCTTTTTAATTTCTTCAAAAAGTTGTTGCCATGTAAAAGAAGGTATGTCAAGGTGTGGAAGATAGGCATTTTAATCCAGCGAATATCCAAACAAGGCCTAACGGACTACATAAATAATAGATTCTGTACGTATAGGCCAATAACAAAAATGACATCATAATTCGCGGCTTTTTCAACTATTATCCCAATATGGGAGTAGATTAGGTGGGCCCCTACCTCACCCAAGATGCTGCGATCTTAATTTTGGGCCCACCGTGATGCATGTATTCTATATCCACACCATCAATCTGTTTCTTCAAATAATTTTAAGAAATGGACCCAATAACTCAGATCCAAATTCATGTGGACCATACTGTAGGAAAAAGTACCATTAAAAACCCTATTTTGACCCACAAAAGTGTTGGGTCAAGCTGATATTTATTTTTTTCCCTTCACCCTTCACCGATGTTTATGTAACATTATCAAGAGGTGGGATGGCAAATAAATATTACAAAAATCTTATTATGGGCCCAAGGGAAGTTTTAATGGTAGAGTATTCAATCACCACTTTTTCCTATAGTATGGCCCACCTGGGATTTGGATCTACTGAATTTTTAATTTCATAACTTAAAATGACCTGTAAAAACGGATGGACGGTGTGGATATACAATACATACATCAAGGTGGGGCCCACAATAAGGGCCGCACCGTCTTGGGTTAGGCCCGGCCGCACCTTAATCCACTTCCGAACGGCAGTGGCTCTCAAGTAATTTGTAATCAGAACGGGGGGCAACTTTGTCTTCGAGTGAGTCAAGGTGCACGTGGTGGGGCCCACCCGCTGGAGAAAAGCGAACGAGCCCATCAACGTCAGGAATTTCACAATTGAAAAAAAAAAAAAAAAAAACAACAGCGGAGACTTCTAAGCCAAGGAATTCAATTCCAACATTCAAAAAACGCCACCATCACATAACAAGGAGATGACCGACTCAGCTACAAAGACACGAGGAAAATGTTGGGACTGCTTCGAATAAAGACTCGCCACGTGGCACTGATGGACTGAAAACGAGTGGTCGATGGTGGCCCTGTAGGAACGCGCTTTGGGCGTGGACTTCGCCTCGGTTTCCTCCCTGTCGGCATAACTGCCACGTGTCCGTTCTAGTTACTTCCCAACCAGTGTTCCCTCCAACGCTTGCTTATCGATTGCCGGTGCGACAATGGTCTCGGTGGGACCCCATGAGATGTCCTTGTAAAATCCACTCCGTCCATTAGTTGTGAAATATCATCCTACGACGCAGGCCCAAAAATCAGGAAGATCAAACTTTGAAATTATCCACATCGTATTAAAAAGTGGTGACGGTCGGTTACCATTGAAACCCTTTCGGGGCCCACCTAAGTTTCGGATCAAGCTGAAATTTGTGCTTTTCATTTCAAACTGGTGGTAGTCACCTCATGAACGGATTGGATTTCATACAAGCATCACCGTAGGCCCAGAAAAATGTCAATGGTGGTCGTCCCATCATACTCTTTCTTGTGCCGTGGCCCATTTTAGTTTTAGATCTGCCTGATCTTTAAAACTAGATCCTAAATGAAGCCAGATCAACTACGTGGACGGAGTGGATATCTCGCAGACATTAAGGTGGGCCCACATAGATAGGTAGGTTTTCCAGGCGAACTGGAATACGGCTGGATCAATCTCTCCATAGGACACGTGGAAGGGTGATATACTGATCGGGTCCACCCATATACTAGAATCAGAATGGATGGCTTAAGATTCAAAAAATTGAACCCATGAGATGATCCTATCCATTGTTTTTTCTACAGTTTATCCCACTGCATATCAAACCGTTAATTTTTTTTTTTTCAGACTGTCACTTTAATGGTCACTCATCGGATGGACAGGATTATCTAATGGGCGTAATTTTGGATACGTAAATCATCTGAAGTAGGGACCTACGTATGGGTGGACCGGACACGGATTGCCTTACCGCTCTGTGGTGGCAAGAGTCTGTGGACCGGACGCGGATATGTGCTTTATCCACGCCGTCCATCCTTTTTTGCAGCTTATTTATGGCCATGTGTACTAAATTGAAGAATATACAAAGCTCAAGTGGACCATACCACAGGAAACGGTGGGGATAATGAAGGCCACCGTTGAAACCTTCCTTAGAAGTTTTTTACGGTAGATGTTCAAATACAACTGTTTCTTGTGGTGTGGTCCACTTGAGCTTTAGATATACTTCAATTTTGGGCTGATAGCCTAAATTATTCATAAAAATAGATGGACAGCGTGGATAAAACATATACGTCACGGTGACCCCACAGAGCTCTACCGTATTCTTGTTCTTCTGATTCGTCCGTATCTTCCCCATTTGAAAACTGAGTTGGCTCACGAGTCAGGCTCCTGGAGACGCATCTCCGCCAGGAGAATGATGGGGAGTTGATTAGGTGCTGCCCTGGCCTGCCCAACACTGTGCGGCCCTGACGGTGGGGCCTACCTTGATGTATGTATTGTATATTCTACTGTCCATCTGTTTTTTCAGCTTATTTTAGGATATGGCCCAAAAATAAAGCAGATCTAAATCTCAGATGACCCCAAGACAGGTAATAGTGGTGATTGACCGTTAAAACTACTTGTGGGCCACCAGAGTTTTGGACCAACCTAATAATTTTTTTTTACCTTCATCTAGATATTTGTGACCTTATCAACGGGTTGGATAGTAAATAAATATTACAATGGGCATTACGGTGGGCCCTAGGAATTTTTTAATGGTTTGTGTTCAATCACCACTTTTTCCTATGGTAAGGTCCACCTGAGAATTGGATCTGATTCAGTTTTTGAATCATTCCATAAAATGAGCTGGAAAAATGGATGGACGGCGTGGATTTACACTACATGCACCAAAGTAGGCCTCGCAGACAGGGCCGTACCGTGTTGGGTGCGGCTTCGAGAATAATAAAAAGTGGCTAAAGAGAATCCTAGCCAACCAAATGATTCCACGTGCCATCTCGACACGTGGCTGAAATCTGAGCCGGTGATAAAGTGGGTCCATACATTCACGCATATGACGGCGTTACTTTTTGTGTGGGCCTCGCGAGACCCGTGTCATCCGGCACACGTGTGCAGAGTTAATAGACGTGCGGTGAGGCCCTGGTCCATCTTACTCGGCCGAGGACGCTTTGAATTCTTTAGTTGGGCGTTTGAGCGTGTGGGGCCCACGGGTTCTTTCCACGATCTTCTGCCGACGTCTAACGGAGTTATACCATAAGAATGGGAAGCTGCCGACGTTACGGATGTGCCGTTAGTTTCGTATGTGGGACTGGAAAAATTCGATTCGGGAGTGAGAATTTATAGAGAGTTTATATTCTTTCACGGCTCCCTTGTTTCGTTGATCCAGACCGTTGATATGATGTCCCACCTGAGATGGAGGGTCACTCAGAAATATTCATTACCAGGAGATAATAGCCCTAGTAGATTTTAATTGTATACGTCTAGGGCACTGATTCACGGGTTTAGGTATCTCTTGTTTACGATACTTGTTGAGAGTCTCTCATTCATTGCGGGGCCATTAGATCAATGGTCTTGATATCCGAACCATGGGCCCCATTCTACTGAATGTTGCATCAGGACAGTTCATATTTTGATGCATCAGGACATTGTAATTCCACTTTCAAAAGTGTAATTGTTTTGGAGTCAACCGTCGGATTGTACAAGTGGGCATATGGTTAAGTGATCTAAACCGTTGGTATAATAGGCTTTAGAATGTAATATAATCTTGTATATTGTAGAATAATAGGAATATCTATGCACTAATAATAAAGGTTTTATTATGTAATTATAAACATACACTTGCTGAGAAGATAGAGCTCTCAATGGATTGAGAAAGAGAGTGAAAGAAGCTTACCCATGTTAATACATGCTGTGAGTTTTTACATCTAGCTTAATAACCGGATATAAAAACTACAGTTCAAGCATACCGTCAATAATCCAACAGTCTGATCCAAACTAATAATACTGCATGGCCCACTTAGTAGAGTCTTACATAGATAGCTAATGTACTGGAAACAACAACCAAAAGATCCTAGCCATGGAATATTTGGCCATTTTTAGATGCAAAAATTTGTTATATTTTCTGTGTGTAGTCCACCTAAGATAGATCTGCCTGTTTCTTTGGCTCGCGCCCTAAAATGGGCTGACAAAATGCATGGATCACCATACATGCATGAAGAATTTCACTCTTGAAAAAACTGAGAGGGATGAGTCACAAGCCTGCACTCAGCACAATGGTCCAAATTGTGGGACCCACAGGATGGAGCGTAGTCCAAAATCAAAACCATTGGATGTCCTGGGGTCCATAAAGGGGGGCGCGGATCTGCTAGTCCCACTAGACTAGCATAAGGGGTGGTTTCAAATCTCCGTGGGCCCCACCATGATGTATGTGTTTTATCCACGCAGTCCATCCATTTTTCATCTTATTTTAAGGCACAATCCAAAAATGAGACAGATCAAATCTCAGGTGGACCACACCACACGAAAACAGTGGGGATTGAACGTCCACCATTAAAATCTTCCTAGGGACCACTGTAATGTTTATTTTCCATCCAACCTCTTGATAAGGACCGCATAGACCTAGATGAAGGGAAAAAATGAATATTGGCTTGATACCAAACTTCTGTGGCGCCAAAAAAGTTTTCAACAGTAAGCGTCAATCCCCATTGTTTCCCTGTGGTGTGGTCCACTTGAGATTTGGATCAATCTTCTTTTTGGGCTAGTGCCTTAAAATAAGATGGACAAATGGATGGACAGTATGGATAAAACACATACATCATGGTGGAGCCCACAGAGATATGAAACCACCCCTTATGCTAGTCCGAGTGGGACTAGCTGATCCGCGCCCCATGAACGGACTCTCAGAAAGATCGATCAACCAAATTAAAGGAACAAAGGGCTTTTGATTGTGGGTTTAGACTGTCAGATCAATCTGGTTTTCGATCTCTGTCCGTTCACAGGTGGATGAAAAATCTGGACGGTTTGGATTCACTGCATGTGTATATTCCGACAGTATGGTACATTTCATCGGACCAACCATTTCACCGATGACTGACGGCCACTTACGGACCTCCAACGGAAATGGTTATTCTTCACCGGCTCTGCCAGGTGTCTTTTCCACCACGTGCCAACGTGAGACACGTGTCCATGAATCGAGATGCAAGTGAGCGGTCCTGCAGCAGGAAGGTTTCATAATTAGGTGGGCCTCCCAGGTCCGAAAACCGTACGGTTCAGAAATTGAAAACCAGCGGTTTACATTGAATGCCCATGTGTCTCTCTCATAATGAACAGACCGATCTGATTTAACGGCTGTGCATATAAAACGAGAGAACCCTCTTAATGAACGTCCTGGATCTAGCATACATGTACTACGTTGTCTGGGCTTGAGCATTGTGTCCAGCGCTTGAAGATGGCGCGTGTAGAATTACAATTAGAGTGCTTTTATATAAAGAGGGAAACTTTGATACTCAGGCAGAGTGTGACGGATGATACGCGGGTACTTTCAAGTTACTTAGAAATTTCGAATATAAGTTATTCAAATTAAACGGTCCAAATGATGGGTACCAATATAGTTGTATCATGAACCAATAACTAAGACTATTCGGTTATCTGACTGTCGGATTGGTGAACATTAAAGGAACGGCTGAAAATGAAAATAATTCAAATGGTACTATTTCAACAGCTATGTGTCCATGAATCAGAGGTTAGAACTATTTCAACCAATCTGATCTTTGGGTTGTTACTTATCGACGGTGATTTACACAATCTAGACGATTTAAATCGGGTTAATGGATGCCACGTGTACAACTTATGAACGCCTGCGTATCAAGCTGACGCAGGTGGAATATCAATTATCAAATCTCTTCTTTTCAAAATGATGCATCATAAGATCCTGGACCCGACGCAATGCATTATTTAGTAGGTATTTTTTTTCAGTTGGAATAGCTATGGTCTAGGGTTCAGTGATCTGGACCGTTGATATTTTGGGGGACACCTCGGATGGACTAGATTCAAAATCTCCTGTAATAGAACAATCTCAGCGGTTAGATTCTTGGCCTATAAATAAACGGTTAGATGGAGAAATATGACAACTGTCCACATTCAAACAAATAAAGGACCCATTTTAGTGGCTTGGATCGTCCAATATGGGCGGATTTTGGCGAATGGTCAATCATCAAGGTGGGTGTAATGACCAACCGTCTGGATTACTGCCACAGGCCCCACTGGAAATCGAATATCCCGTGAGGAGTTCGTTTTGAACCGTCGTTGGGCTCACACGCTGAGATAGCCCGATGATTTGAACCGTCCAGATTTTCTTCAATACCATAAATACGCCGTTTTCTATAATCACCCTTCAATGATGATTCTAATGTTTGGATTTTATATCTGAACATAAGAACCGTTGAAAATTCTTTTCATTAACCTAAATTCATTTACAGATAGTGATTGTCGTGATCATCCGTTGATAGTAATTTTCTTATAGTTGTCTCGTTAGCATATATTCATTAACATGGACGGTTCCGATCGATCGAAAAATGAGCATGTGGGCCCCCAGTTGGCTGCGACACACGCTGGTTCTTACACGCGACAAACGTAAAACGAACGCTCGTGGGAAAAGCTCGGACGGAACGTGCTGGACTGAGAAGGAGAATGGTGGCAAACGTGCCAACGCCGGCACGTGTGTGCAAGATCCCGGCCACTCATTCGGTGGGTCCCAAAATGAAATTTCATCTAACCATACCACCCTATTCACTGTTCCCCGTCTGATTGCATGGCCCAGATCTCTTACACGTGTTCCAATCGGTACGTGTGACGCGACTCATCGATCCAATCTCCTCACGCGAATCGCTTTATCATTTAAGTCAATAAAACATCCCTCCTTCCCCTTCAAAACATAAAGATCACGTGGGTAAAATACGAGACAGACAGTTATAGAAAAGAGAGTCGCTGCTTTGACAGTCTGGCAGAGTGTGATGGATGATACACGCGCACGTGGGAAATCACACAGGAAATTCATGTCTGTCAAAAAAATCAGTACAATTAAACTGTAAAAAATGTGGGTCCCACTTTGAATGTGTCATAGCCAAAAGTTACTCTTATTTGATCGTCTGGATATCAGATTAGTGAAAAGATTTTCAACGGTTGAAAATAAAAAAATCAATGGTCCTATTTCAACCAACATGTGTCCATGAATCGGATGTTGAAATTGCCTAACCAACCTTATTTTGAGAATATTAGTTAGATAGGGAGATTCCGACAATATAGTCGGCTTAGCTTTACTACATGAATGCCACGTGTACAATTTCGTAGCGCCTACGTATCAAGTGCTATACTCTGCCACAGTATCAAATATCTTCCCTGTTTAAAAAGAGAAAACAGACTCCCCAATCTGCACACCGCAAAAAACACATTCCGATAACAAAAGAAAGGAAGGAAGGAAGAAAAAAGATATATCGGTTTATGCCGGAAATGATGTCGAACTCGCCGGGTGTGTCAGATTCTGGGCGGACCTCCGGCAGGAGAGCGCCGGAGAAGTCGAACTTCTCCCACACGTGCAGCCTCTTGAGCCAGTATCTGAAGGAGAAGGGCAGTTTTGGAGATCTCAACCTGGGAATGACTTGCAATCTCGAACCCAAAGGTACGGCCAGGATTGCTTCTTCTTCTTCTTTTTGCCTAGATTTGTGAATTTCCTACGGCCATCTAGACCGTTGATCTGATGGGCTCGCCATGGATCGAATATGGCTTAAAAAAATCCTCGTAGTTTGGGAGATCCTAGCCGTAAAATCGTTCGCCTGATGTGTTGAAGTGGAATGTTTTTGCTTTTTGTAAATTTTAACGGTCTATTTTGAAGACAGTAGATCGAACGGTTAGAATTAGTTTCACAGGGATACTTTTGGGGCATCATCCATCCATTGTACAGCCCGTCCGATAAACGGCCTGGATTAGCGGACCATGACCGCAGTCCACCATTTTTCAAATTTTTTTCTCCTTTTCCGATCTACGCTACACCATCTCTCGGTGTATGCGCTTTCGGAGAAATTCAAAACTTGTTGGAAGCTAATATACTGAAAGACCGATATATTCGCGGGGATCTTTACCTGTTCTTGTGTTGACACGTGGCAGATAATTGCGGAGAAAAATGAGCGGTCCTGATTTCCTTCTTTGTTGTGATGCCTTTTCAGGGCAGCCCGAAACGTTCCGTCCGACAACGACAATGAACTTGTTGCCGCGGATGGAAATACCGGGAGACGTTACGGAGAGAAAGGAGCTCGTATCGGACCGAAACGTTACATCCATGAGCTTTCTTCCCCAACGTGCCAGTGTCGGTCCCTCTGCTGAGTCGAGGTACGAAACCAAAGCCCTTGATTTTTTGGATATCCCTTCATCCTGGTTAGGCACATGTTTTGTACGGGTTAGATTTTATATACTTGCCACAGTGGGCCCATCACACAATTTTTCTGATTTGTGGCCCACTGGAGTTATGGATTGGGCTGATTTTTTCATGTTGGAGCCAAATATCGTTGGGTGAACCTGATGAATGGAGTGGATCTTATGAAGACATAACTGTGGGCCCCACGCAACTAACCAGAAATATTTACTTGGCGAGTCGCACAGTGATCGACTCAGTACGACTCGCCCGGGTCGACTCAGTGAGTACGATTTGACGGTGGCCAAGTCACCTCCTAATATTGCATACGATACGTATCGGTTTTCGGACAATTTTTCGATTAGATGGGCCGAGCTATCTGGGCCGAAGGATTTGTGGGCCTGGCCATTGCCCATACATGATTTATAATCGTAAATGCATGAGGGGGTACCACTCCAGCCCAATGGGCCTAGGTTTCACATCAGAGGCCATTACCACCATGCAAGTTTTTCATGGAGGAAAGGGCATTCCTGTCATTTTCACAGTTTGAGATCTGCACCGCTATTTTTTATGTGGGCCATTGGTCACCTTGCAACGGTCCCAATGTATGCTTATCAGCTTGCAGTCCCATCTGATCCATGTACCGATGGGCCCCACCAAGACGATCAGGCTGTCTGCACCATCGAAATCGGTGGACGACAGCTGGCATTGCCCGTTAACAAGTGGATGGACATGAAGCGATTTCGATGGCCGGGCCCACCGTTTCCACAGCTGGGATGCTCTGCACAAGCGAACCATTGCCGGGAAAGATGCAGGGGCTGTACGTGATCAACTGAACCTTGCATGTCAACGTGGTGAAATGACAAAAATACCCTTGGATGAGCACTGCATGGGTATTCTAGTCAAATTCGGAATGTCCATTGTTTTCATGCACGTAGAAAAAAAGGGTATTTTTCATTACTGGATTTTGGAGCTGCTACTGATATTGGATGCTGTAATCAGGCCTGCAGCCGAGCCCGATACTGCCCAAATGACGATATTCTATGCCGGGAGAGTGCTTGTCTTTGACGATTTCCCGGCCGACAAGGCGAAGGAGTTGATGCTGCTAGCAAGCAAGGCGATTGTGCCGGGTTCCGGCACTGCTGCCGCCATCGCTGCCCGCAACGAGCTAGCTAGCAAGGCGCCAGGTTCCGGCCCTGCTGCCGCTATCGCTGCCCTCAACGAGCTAGCTAGCAAGGCGATCGTGCCGAGTTCTGGCACTGCTGCCGCCATCCCCCACAACGAGCGTGGAAATAGCCCGCAACGGAACTCTAATGCCCCTTCAAGTTCCGGCAGCAACCCACCGCCGCCAGAGTGCCTTCAACGGCCTCTGCAAGACGCTTCTGGTAAATTCAAAACAAAAAATCATGTAATTTCTTTGATTATTATTATTATTATTATTATTCTTTTGAGTGCGTTTGGTTGCACTATATATTATGAAATTCCATGATATTTATGATTAATCAGTCTAATTTGGTGCAAAAGTTCATCATCCTTCGTGGTATTTGGTGCAACCAAACGCGCACCCTTCAAAAAACCAAAAACCTTTCAGAGCTTGGAGACTGACATTTTTTTTTTCTTCACAGATCTGCCCATTGCTAGAAAGGTTTCACTCCACCGGTTCTTGGAAAAGAGAAAGGGCAGGTGTGTAATTTTTCCATATTCAGTTATTTCTTTATAGAGAAATGCTCCACTTTATAGCGCTTCTTTCTCAATTTCTCAATCAAAAAATCCAAAATAAAATAAAATAATTAAAATTATTTTGCAATATATTTTATATGAAATTTGTAGTATATCCCTATTCTATATTGGCATTTTTATCATTTTGTAAATACATGTCATGATAGTATATTCTATATGGGTATTTTTGTCATTTTGTATGTAAGTACATGTCATGAAATTGTAAGATGTAGTGCACTGAGATGCATAGTCCTTACAAGTGGACCTGTGGTTCTGTAATCTGGACTGTTGAAATGATTGCCTACCATGATGGACGGCTCCCTGAAAATTACCTTGGGGGAGGATCTCTGAATTCCAGATTTGACCACTAGGATCTGTCAGCGGCATCGTCCACCACTGCGGGCCCAATCATATCAATGGTGTGGATCACCGAAACATGGGACTATTTGGAAGGTCTGGCATCTCAGGAATCAGGACACTAGTCTGCCGGCTAGATCATCCAAGACTTTGCAACTGGCTGCATGCTGACTTAGTATGCAACCCCATCTTTTCCATCCACGTGTCACTTCTAGAGGTCATCTGAACCAAGCAGGCGGTGGGCTCCGCACTGAAGTTCAGCTGGCAAAAAAATCAGACAGGCCCACTCATCAAGTTGGTTTTACCATCGAAGTAATCCAACCATCGACGGTCTGAATGTGTCCCACCTAATGAGCGGACGGTCTTGATTTTCCAGACAAATGGGCTGATTTTCCAGACAGACACGGTGTCAAATGCCCTGTATCTATGACGTGGATAAGAAAATCTGGCTGCATACGGAGTTAGCATACAGCCGGCTGTAGGTGATCAGCTCTCTTTTTCTGAAATGAGATAGTTTTGCCCCCACGCAGAGATGGTCCGAAGATCTGAACCGTACAGTTTCAGGAAGCTACACTATGCTGACCACAGTAAGAAATGCATCCTAACGGATTATCATGACCGTCTATATGTAAAGCTGAATGTGAACCATCGAATAGGGAAAAAAAAAAAATCAACGGACCACATCTAACTCCACGAATCAATGGTCAGAATCATCCTTTCAACCTGTTTCTTGGGTCAGCAGGGCCCAGAGGATGGACGGTTCCGATCACTGGACCACCTCTGCATTCTAGCCCCTTAATTTATACATTTTATTCCCAAAATGCCCCCGCGCATTAGAAACAACACCCTAACCTTTCTTTTTTATATTTTAATAATTTTTCAGGATTAATTCAAAAGCTCCATATCAAGTGGACGCGGGGAACACAGCTCCAGCCAAGCCGGAGGATAGCAAGTCGTGGCTCGGCTTGGGTTCAAAATCGGACTGAACTAGGATAGCATGTTCCGGAATAGCATCTTACTCCGGAACTTGTAGAAGCCGGTCGGAAGAACGGCGGGCGGCCCCCTTTTGGTGCACGTCTGGAGCATGATGATATTCTATTCTTTTCAATATAAAATTAGTACTAATATTCCTCATGTTTTTAATATGAAATTGCTGACAGAAGGTGGTGGGCCACACCACCCATCACACCTTTATAGAAAGTTAAAATACCATTCAAGTATTTTTATGATGGGAGTAGATTTTTTGAATTTTTTGGAGGGTTGTGGGATGCCGTTTGGATGATTTGATTTTTGAATTTTAAATTCCTCAATTGCACGTTTTATGTGCACTGATGTAAGTGCTTGGGCCCACGTTTACGCATTAGCCTGATTTGATGGGATGATTATTGGCGACCGCGGGGCCCACAGTGATGTATGTGCCTTATATCTGCTCTGTCCACCCGTTTTGAAAACTCATTTTAGAGCATGGTCCCAAAAATGAAAGAGATCCAAATCTCAGGTGGACCATGCTACAGGAAAGAGTGGCAATCGATCATTAAAAACCTCTCGTGGGCCATAAAAGTTTTGGATCGAGATGATATTTGTGTGGTCTCTTCAACCAGGTCTTTATGACCTTATCAACTGGTTGGATGGAAAATAAACATTCCGATGGGCCCCATGAAGTTTTTAATGGTAGAGATTCAATCACTAATGTTTCCTATGGTATGATCCACCTAAGATTTGGATATGTTCAGATAGGAGGGCCTGTAGTGGAAGTAAAACCGAACACAAACAGCAAATTAAATCAAACAAGCCACACAATGCAATCACAATGCATGCAATCACCCACACATAGACAATCCTAATTGAACGTGGAAAAAACCACGGCACAAAGCGACACCAATCCACTATAATATTAGAAGTTAGAAGAGATAGAACCCAAATAAAAAAACCCAAGCCCACAAGAGAAATCCCAAGCTTACCCAAGAAGAAAATCCTATTATTCAAGCTTTTTCTTTCACCTAGAAGCTCCCTTAATCCCCTTTGCAACCCTTAGAAACCTCTAATCACGTACTACCCCTTAAATAGGCAAGAAAAATGGATTTAGAAACCTCTTGCGCACAAGAAACCGTGTTACACAAGGAAACTGCCGACCAGTCGGACACTCCTACCGGCTGGTCGGTCGACCAATCGAATGGCCTAAAAATAGCATAGCATCTTTGCTATCTTGGTCCTCTGAGACCAACCGGTCGGTGGCCCTGTGCAACTGATTTGAGGTGTCCGTTTTTCAACAAACTCCACCACGACTCGAATCATTATGCACCACCTTGCCATGCACAACTTTCACCTCTTATTTGATCATTATAGTCTCGTCGCTTCTCATGCCACATCGACTTTATCATTGCATCTTCACACGCCTTGTTGCTTTTCCCATGTGGCCCATTTTCTCTTACCACACATGAGCAACCGTTGATCTCGCTGCTGATCCCGCAGCTCCACCATGACTTGTGCTCTCGATCACTTTGTAAAGATTATCGCACTTCTGTGCCTTGATCATCACGCGTGCTCCCTTCACCACTTTACAATACCGATTGCAGCCGATGAACGTGCACCCTTTCACCTCGAGTGCACCAAGAGATATCACATTCATATTTATCTCAGTGACATGCTTCATACTTTCAAGGATTCGTTCGACTCCATCGAACATCCTAATCTGCACCGAATCAATCCCCACCACATTGCGAGCGTAGCCATCGCCCACAAACACCTAATCTGCCATGATACTCCTCGTATGATATGAATGAGCTTCGATCAGGACATACATGACATGATGCCCCTGAATCCAAGAGTCACTCTCCACCAAGAGGCTCTATGCCAGATACAGTCAATACATCACAACCGTTACCACTATCCTCTACGTTATTAGTTCCTTCCCTAGAAGAATCTTCATATTTCTCCTACCTTTTTCGGGATTCGAACAATCCTTCTCTACATATCCTTATTCACCACAATTTCAGCATCTAACCTTGTGTCTCCACTTGCCTTTTGATTTAGATCTCGATGAAGGAGATCCTCCACCCCGCTTAGAATTCCTCCCCCTCATAACCAGTGCCTCATCAGTAGAGGGACCTACGCCGTCGCTTTTCTTTCTCATCGCCTTCGCCTGAAGGGTTGAGATAATTGTTTCTACGCCAATAGTCTCCCTATCTGCGCACAAAGAATCCTTGAGCGACTCATATGATTTTGAAGAGAATTCAACAAGATAAACGCTTGATCCTCATCCTTCATCGGCTCATCTACATCCATCAACTTGCAAATAAGCATATTGAAATTGCTGATGTGGCTCTTGACATCGGCACTCTCCGTCATCCTCAAATTGTACAATTGAAACTTCAAGTGTATGCGATTTTTCAGAGATTTCTTCGCGTAAATATTCCCCAATTTCGCACATGTTGCAGCCATAGTCTTCTCTTTCATGACGTTATACAGGACCTTATCTATTAGGCACAACTGAATTGAGACATTAGCCTTTTCATCAATCTTCTCTCACCCTCCTTCTTTTATAGCTTCTGGTCTCTCTCCAAGGAGCGCATCTTACAATTCTTGTTGAACTAGAAGGCCTTTCATCTTCACCTTCTAAAGTTCAAAATTGTTTTTCCCCAAATACTTCTCTATGTCTAACCTCATGCCTGATGCCACGCTCTTGTCTCATATTTGAATTTCTGCTACATCCCAACCTATCTCTGATACCAGTTGTTGGGATAGGAGGGTCGACAGCGGAAACAAAACCGAACACAAACAGCAAATTGAATCAAACAAGCCACACAATGCAACCACCCACACATAGACAATCCGAATTTAACGTAGAAAAAACCCCTCACGGGTAAAAAACCACGGCATAAAGCAACACCAATCCCACTATAATATCAGAATCTACAAGAGATGGAACCCAAGACCAAAAACTCAAGCCCGCAAGAGAAATCCCAAGCTTACCCAAGAAGAAAACCCTCTTCTTCAAGCTCTTTCTCTCACCTAGAAGCTCCCTCAATCCCCTTTGCAACCCTTAGAAACTTCTAATCCCGTATTACCCCTTAAATAGATAAGAAAAACGGATTTAGAAATCTCTTGCGCACAAACCACGTAAGAAACCGTGTTACACAAGGAAATTGCCGACCAGTCGGACACCCCTACCGGCTGTCGGCTGACTGGTCAGATGGCCTAAAAATAGCATAGCAGCTTTGCTGCCTTTGTCCTCTATGACGGATCGGTCGATGGCCTTGTGCAACTGATTTGAGGCGTCCGTTTTCCAATAGGATATGCTTCATTTTTTTTAATCAAGCCCTAAAATGAGCTGTCGAAATATAAGGACGGTGTGGATGTAAGGCACATACATCACAGTGGGCCCCACAGTTAGAGATCCATCCGAACCGCGCCCTAGTTGGTCAGTCCGAACCCTCTGATGGTGGGCATTTCTTGGATGCCACATGGTCAAAATATGATTGAATGCCCACCGTTGAAAACTTTATAAGGCCCATAGTAATGTTTAATTGTCATCCAACCTTTTGACAAGGTCTATGAGACCTGGATGAAGGGAAAAACACAAATATCAGCTTGATCCAAAAACTTTTGTGGCCCACAAGAATTTTTAACGGTTAATTACGATTGTTTCTTACGGTGGGATTCACCTGAGATTTGGATATGTTGCATTTTTATCACATGCCCTAAAATGAGTTGGAAAAACGAATGGACGACGTGGATATACAACACATACATCGAGGTGGGGCCCTTAGTCAGGTACTCGCACACTAATCGTGACTCACCTAATCCGCGCCCATGGACCGTAGACCAGTTTGTCAGCAGACCATGACTTTTCACTATCCATCGGATGTGGAAAGCTTCTCCCAGCAAACAAAATAGACGGGAGATTTATTGTTCATTGCAGTGAATCCACCTTGGTTCATTACATCCTGCTACTGTATGTGTGGATGTGTGATCAGTGAATCCCGACCGTCTATCTACTGCATCCAGCCATAGAAAGTCCATGGCTAAAAATACATCTTAATGAATGGTTAGATTTCCAGATTGGGAGGCTTTTCCATTTTGAAAGTGGGCCCATGGTGGTAATGGTTCTACACAAGCGATATAATTCCATAGTGTCCACTCTGTTGTGGCCTACCATAATATGTGTTGGAAGAGCCTTCAAACTGGGTCCTGGACTATGCACCGATCGGTCATGATCAGTTGGACAGTGGAAGCCGACCAGTCATGACTGGTCGGCTAGTGTTGAGGCAAACATGAGTTGTTGCTATTTTTCTCCCTGATTGTTTTTTTAGGTTGGTCCAATCGGTCATGATCGATCGGCCGTGTTACGCAGTATCTTATGCAGAGACGCGTTTTCTTATGCTATTACACGGATTTACGTAAGATGTTTCTATTTTCGAGATTCCTGATATATATATATATATATATATATATATATATATATATATATATATATATATATATATAATCCGAACTTAGATAGTATCCTAAGGTGTCCAATGTTTCCTATGTGGGTTAGGAAGAAGGATGAATGTTTGGAGAGGGAGAGAACTTGGGTTTTACCTGTTGAGGGGGTTTTCCACGTAAAATCGGATTGTCTCTTGTGGTTGAATGCTTATGTGGTGTGATTGCATTGTGTTTCTCCTCTAATCGTATATTTTGCTGTGGTGTTGTCTAGCTTTCGCTCCCGCTACCAGCGTTCCTATTCTCAACGAGTAGTATTAGAGCTAAAGTTGGGATGGAGTAGAATTTGGATCTGAGACGAGAAGATAGGATCAAACATAAGGTTCGATGTAGAGAAGTTCTCAGGTAAAAATAACTTTGAACTGTGGAAGGTAAAGATAGAATCACTCCTAGTTCGGCAAGGGCTTGATGACGCTCTTGGAAAGAGACCTGAGGCTATGAAAGAAGATGAGTAGACGAAGCCCAACAAGAAGGCTAAAACCTCGATCCTGTTATGTCTTATAGATGATGTCCTCTATCACGTCACGAAGGGAAAGACTGCGGTTGATATAATGGCAAAGTTAGAGAAGGTTTATGCTAAGAAGTCTCTAGAGAATCGCATGTATCTGTTAATGCAGTTGTTCACTTTGAAGATGATTGAGGGGATGGATGTGGAGGACCACTTAAGCACGTTCAATTGGCTAGTTTGCAGGTTGGTGGAGATAGATGAACCAATAAAGGATGAATATCAAGCATGCATCCTATTGAATTCTCTTCTAGATTCATATGAGTCATTTAGGGAGTCTGTGTAAGCATGGAGGGAGACCATAAACGTCGAGACCGTCATCTTAACCCTCCAGTCGAAGGCGATGAGAAAGAAAAGTGGTAACGTGGGTTCTCGTTTTTCCTCAAAGATACTGATTATGAGGGGAAGAAATTATGTGTATGGTGGAGGATAGTCGAAATCGGAATTTAAAGCCAAGAGTAAAGGGAAAGCTAAAGTGAAGTCCTGGAGTTCTGGTCAGGAAGGCCACATGAGAGGGGATTGTCAGAATCCTAAGTCGAAGTGAGAGAGGTATGAAAATTCTTCTGGAAAGGGAGTCAATACCGTAGAGGACGGTAACGATCTTTGTGAAGTGATGACTGTATCCGGTAAGGGATCTCACGGTAGAGAGTTGGATCCTGGATTCAGGGGCTTCATGTCACGTTTGTCCTGACCGGAGTTCATTTACAACATATAGGGAATATGGTGGTAAATCGGTGTTTTCGGGCGATGGCTACGCTCATAAAGTGGTGCGTATTGGTACAGTGCACATCAGGATGTTCAATGAGATCGAACGAGTCCTGAAAGATGTGAAGTATGTTCCCAAGATGAAGATGAATGTGAATTCTCTTGGTGCACTCGAGGCGAAAGGGTGCATGTTCATTGGCCGCAATCGTTGTTGTGAAGTGATGAAGGGGGCACTCGTGTGTATGAAGGCATGAAGGTGTGTCCATCTTTACAAGTTGATCAAGAGCACAATTTCCAGTGGAGCTGCGGGATCGGTAGTGAAATCCACGGTTGCTCGTATGTGGCAAGTGCCTAAGGGCCACATGAGAAGAGCGAAAAATGGCGTAAAAGTGTAATATTAGGGTTGATGGAGGCACCAGAAGCGGTGGAGTTATGATGAAGATGAGATGACGAAGATAGCAAGAATGTTTTGACTCAACGTTTGAAGCCTCGGTGGAGTTTATTGGAAGTGCCTTCAAACTGAGTATCTCGACTGTGCACCGATCGGTCATGACTGGTCGAACAGTGGGGGCCGGCCAGTATTGAGGCAGATGTGAGTTGTTACTGTTTTTCTCCCTGGATTGTTTTTTGGGTCGGTCGTGTTACGCGGTATCTTACGCCGAGATGCATTTTCTTACACTATTAGGCGAATTTGCGTAAGATGTTTCTATTTTCAGGATTGCTGCTATATATATGGTATGAATCCGGACTTGGATGATATCTTAAAGTGTCCAAGTTTTTCTAAGTGGGTTAGGAAGAGGGGAGAGTGTTTTGAGAGGGAGAAAGCTTGGGTTTTCTTTGTAATCTTCTAGAATTATAGTAGATCACTTTGTGCCAAGGTTTTTTACTCATTGAGTGGTTTTTCCACATAAAATCAAATTGTTTCTTGTGGTTGAATGCTTATGTGGTGTTACTTTATTTTGTTTCTTATTTGATGGTAAAATTTACTTTGGTGTTATGGGGCTTTCACTGAAGCCAACAGCGTCCCTATTCTCAACAACATGTGCCTTGAATTCAGATGTGCAGGTGATTTTATGCATGATTTTATGCTGATCATGATGGTGTGGCATACCTAAGTTTCGGACCTAGCTGATTCTTGGGGTGACCCACCTTTTGGATAGGTCACGTCCAATGCACGATTTGGATATCTGACACATGCACGTTAGACCGCAGGTCCTCTCGTATATACAGAAAAGCCGACATTCTGGATTCCATCTCAAAAATAAATGGTGGGCCACGTCAAGGAAAACGTGCTGCAATTGGTTGGCGAATCTCATTATCTTATCTTGTGGGGCCCAGGGCCCCTTGTAATAATTGTGTAAGGGGCGATGTATACTATGTAGTCAACGGCCCACGTTCAATTAGAAAGAATAAGGGACTATGACGTGGCATACTCAACTTTTTTTTTTGTGGGTTCGCCATTTATGATGTGGCCCACCTGTTGGAGAGTTCGGATCACCTAACCATGCTGCTACTTTACTTGCAGCCAGCTACAATCAAAGACAATTTTATAATGAGAATAACTTTGATACTCTGCAGCGTATGATGGATGATACGCAGGTACTTGTAAATTTCCTCAACTTTGTACACATATCATAAAATTACTTCAAATCAAACCGTCCAAATCATGCGTATCTGTTTAGATGTATCATGAGTCGTATATTAATATTACCCTCATTTTAATTAAATGACCATCAGATGTTAATGAAAGCTATCCAATGGTCTTATTTCAACAAACAAGTGTCCATTAACTAGAGCTCAGGATTTTATTGAGTTAACATGTGCCACGTATACCATTTCTATATGTACCTGTGTATCAAGCATCATACTCAACCAGAGTATCAAATGACCCTTTTATAATTGCCCGTGTGAACACGACTCCTAATATCGAAAATCCCAATGCGCACGTATTGGAGAGATGTCCACGTACATTCTCCCCACGTATAAAAGTAGAACACCCAAGCTTTGAAAGAAGGTGGGCCCCATTGTAAAGACACCATGGTGAGAAATCAGGATGAATCGTTTATCAGGCAGGCTACACCGTTGAAATCAATGGACAGCCGATGGAATATATGATGTGACCCATCTAATATGTGGATTGATTCCATTTTAATCTATGGTCATCTTTATTGAGTGGGTCATCGTTTGAACGGATTAGATGTTCTATAAAAGTCGTATGTTAGTGTGAAAAGAAAACGTTGTATGTGAAGTGTACATACAAGGTTGTATGTTAACATTTCTTATGGTACGTGACTTTTTAATTCTTCCACCTCACTCATGCCGGCCATTGAAATTAGACCTGAAGATAATCTAATCTTTGATAAAACGCACGCGGGTTTGAAAAGAGAGCGAGAGAGCGAGAGGCCGTACTTTGATACTCTGACACAGTGTGACGTATGATGCTCAGGCACGGGCGTGAATTGGGTGTACCACCCTATAAGGACCTAGCTATAGAGTGGGGCCCACCATGATGTATGTTTTTATGAATGCTGTCCATCTAAGGACGCATTTCAAAGGCTTGACTTGCCCACACCATACGAAACAATAAGATTTGAATGACCTTTCAGGTCATAAAAGTTTTGGATCAAGCTGATATTTATTTGTTTTATCTTTCATTTGAGATTGTATGGCCTTACGAACAGGTTAGAAGGGAAATAAACAAAACGGCATGCCACAGGAAGGTTTCAACCCTGTGATCATCGTTGTCACCATTACTTTCTGTTGTGTGGTCGACTCAAACCTTCAATCAGCCTCCTTTTTTAGCTCAAGCCCTTAAACAATAGGTCAAAATAGATGGACAGCATGGATAAAATAAATACATTATGGTGGACCCAATGGTGCCCCTACCAAGACCTGTTAGCTCTAGCCAGGTCCTGGTGGGGGTGGTGCCCTATCCACGACCTCACCCAAGATAGCGAGGCCTTACCATCGGTGCCACCTTGATGCATGTATCCTATGTCCATGTTGTCCATCCATTTTGATTTATCATTTTAAGAGATTGAATGTCCCACTATATTTAAAACTTTTTTAGGTCCATTGCAATGTTTATTTGCCAATCAACCTGGTGCTAAGATCACACAAAGGTAAATGAAGGAAAAAAAAAAACGAATATCAACTTGATCCAAAACTTTTGTAGCCTGTTATGAGTCATTAACAGTCAATTACCACTTCTTTCGTATTTTTTAGTTATGCCATGAAATAATCTACCAAAATGGACAAGCAATGTGGATGTAGAATGTATGCATTGGGCAGCGAAAGATTAAAATGCGGCATGCAAAAGATTAAGCAAGGTAATAGATTATACGGGTCGTCGTAACAAAAGAAAAATTACCCTTCTACTCTCCATTATTGAAATAATTAGGTTGGGCCTGCTTGTTCCATCCGTTATGACAATAAGGTAAATGCATTGTGTCATAATTACTAAAATATATTTGTGTTTAACTAATGAATTTTATGTTTAGTTTCATTGTGATAAAATTATAATGATGATACTTTTATTTTCTACTATTAAAATAATTAGTTACTTTAGCTGTTTTGCTACAACATTTCCATTTGACCACTAATACGTATTATTTTATTAGTGGGGGGCTACCTTAATATCAAATAATTATCAAAATATATTGGTATTATTATTTTTATGGTAATATTATAAAAATTACAAGTGTGATAATTATTTATTTATCTATGTCACCGTATGCGTTTGAAGTGACAATGGTAAAAATTTACTCTGGTGACACTTTTTCTAGGTAATTGGTGAAATGAACATGCCCGAGGATCATAGCTTTTACATGGTAGCAATTCAACGGTTTAGATCAACGGTAAAAAAGAAGAAGAGATGTACACGTGGAGATGCACGGTCCCTCCACACGCATCTTCAATGCAACACACGTGCCTTCCATGCAATGACGGGAGATATCAAGGTGGTCCAATATTCAAGATGAACCATATGCCAAAATCAAGCTGGTCAGCTCATCAAGTGGGCCGTCGAAGGAAAACCTGATCAACGGTGCACATTCGACTAGAGCGTGTGGCGTACGTGCATGGTGAGTAGAGATGCACCTAATGCTTATCTGTTGCAGTGATCTTTAAGGTGTGGCCCACCAAATGCACTGATGAGATAGCTCGCATGCTTTCTAAGTTGGCACGTGTAATGCATGTGGGACAACGACAAGATGGGGCGGGAAGAGTATGGAATTATATAAAAAGAATCGAGTGCGCGGTAGGTATTGACTCGGTTGTAATAATGAAAGCATGAAAGCTACTCGTTCACATTGTTCACGCCTTCCTTTGTAAGGAAGGAAAAACCTTTGATACTCTGGCGGAGTGTGAGAGATAATACGCAGGCACTTAGAAATTGAATATTAGACAAAGAATATAGTTAAATCCAACCGTCCAGATTATGGGGATTAAATTAGATGTGTCATGAATAAATAATTACACTAATTCAATCTTCTAAATATCTGAATGGTGGACATTTATTGGACGGTTGAAAAAGAATATTATAGGTCTCCGTATCAGAGGCTGGGCTGATTCGGTAGTGACCCACGTTCTAGCTGGAAAAGATCTGTGGGGTCCATCATAATGTATATGTTTTATCCACGCCGTCCATCCATTTTAACAGATCGTTTTAGGACGTCAGCTAGAAAATGAGGCAGATCCAAAGATCAAGTAGAGGACAAAGTGGGGATTGAATGTCCACCGTTAAAAACTTTTTGAAGGCTGCAGAAGTTTTGGACTAAGGTTATATTCGTGTTTTTCCTTCATCCAGGTTTTTTGACTTTATAAACAGTTTTGATTGCAAATAAGGATCGCTGTGGACCCTGAGAAGGTTTCAACGGTGAGAGTCATTATCCCCACTGTTTCATGTGGTGTGGTCCACTTGCGATTCATATCTTCCTCATTTTTTGGCTCACGCACTAAAATTGTCTAAAACAATGGATGGAAGGTGTGGATAAAATATATACATCATGGTGGGGACCAAATAGATGTTCCAAGAGTGCCTGCGTATCAAACGGTGTACTCTGCTGGAGTATCAAATAACTCCCTTGACTGGAAAGAGAGGGCAGGAGAAGGGAGAAAAAGCCTACTAAATGCAGCCAACTCCACAGACCCACTTGCTGTCGGTCATGTGGGTGGGTCCCAGTTTGTTCACCAAATGGGTTGAATCAATGGTCATGGACGAGGCCGTACTACTCACGGATTGCACGTTCCTCACTGTTAGTAGGGAACTGATGTGAAGGGGAATGCCCATGTGCCCTCTGATTGCGGGTGCACCGTTTTCAAATGTGCATGTGGTCCACCAAGGCTGTGGGGCCCCTACATCAGCCGTAGAAATAATGATCCATGGCCCACTACTCGATGGACGGTTGCCTGCTTTCTCACCGACTTCCAATTCGACGTGCTTGTGTTTTTTTAGACGTGGGCTGCCTGTGCCCAGGGCACAGAGATATTCCTGTGAAGGCTGTTGTCGGAAGTTGTGTGGGGCCCACAGAGATGCCTGTGACAAATCCACTCCGTCCATCAGTTCTTCAAGACCACAATGGAAAGGTGGTTAAAAGCAGGAAGATCCAAAACTCAGGTGGGCCACACCAAACGAGACAGTGGGAACGGAAAACGTTCACCGTTGAAACCTTCCTGGAGCTGACCATGATGTTTATATGTCATCCAAACCGTTCATAGGGTTAGTAACACTCAGAGAAACTGTAGGCACAAATATCATCATGATCCAAAACTTCTGTGGCCCCCACAAGTTTCCAATGGTGGGCTCTCAATCCCCGCTGTTTCCTCTGGTATGGCCCACATGCGTTTTTTTTTTATTCTGTCCTATTCTGGTCTTAAAAAACTGATGGACGGAGTGGATTTGTCACAGTAATATCTGTGGGCCCACACAGCTTCTAACAGCACGGGGCACAGGCAATCCGCTTCTGTTCTTGTAGGGTTCCTGAATGATGGTCTAGGACACACAAGTTCCTGCACTAGTCTTTTTGTAGGGAGCCCTCTGTGAGGCCCACCGTGAAGTGAATATTACATCCACTCCCTTCATCATTTGCGCCAGCTGGTGTTAGGATCTGAGCCCTAAAATAAGACTGATCAAATATTTAAGTGGGTCACACTACCCCAAAAAGTAGGTTAGGGATGCCTACGGCTGGGACTCATGTTATGGTCGGTTTAGATAATATATAAACCCAAGCTGCAGGCCCAGTAATGTTTGAACGGTGAGCACTACCATCTCCACCGTTTCCTTTGATGTGGCCCACTTCAGTTTTGAATGAACCTGATATTTATTTTATTTTTCACTTTCTAACATGGGCTAGGCCGGCTGGCACAGTTGAAATTCGTGATGAAGAACCAGAATCTGCGGGACCCTAAATGGGCCACAGAGGTAAGAGCCATGGCCCACCTCACAATGAACGGACAATTTGCTTTCTGGCCAACATCCAATTCAATGTGGTTTCATGGGAGGCGGGTCATTCTTGTGAAGACCCCTGATGGGTGCAACCGGGCCTCACCCAAGATGGTGCATCCCTTACTGTGGAGCCCACTTGATGTATGCATTCTATAGCCACGACGTCCATCTGTTTTAGGGTATGAGCCCAATAATGAAGCAGATCCAAATCTCAGGTAGGATATAGTGGTCATTGAATGTCCCACCATTAAAAACTTCTTAGGGCCCACTGTAATGTTTATTTGCCATCTAACCTGTTGATAAGGTCACAAACACCTGCATTAAGGGTAAAAAAAATAACAACTTGATCCAAAGCTTTTGCAGGCCCACAAAAAGTTTTGAATGGTAAACTACCACTATTTCTTATGATATGGTCAGTGTGAGATTTGGATCTGCTTCATTCTTGGGCTCATGCACAATAATGATTCAAAAAAATTGTATGGACAATGTCCATATAGAGTACACATATCAAAGTGGGCCCATGGTGAGGGCTGCACCATCTCGACACGGATTGGCTAGTGATGCTATGAGTAGTACCCACTGGTGCTCTGTGGGCCACACTGTGATGTATGTGTTTCATCCATACCGTCCATATATTTTTCTAGATCATTTTATGGTACGATCTCAAAAAGGAGGTAGAAACAGTGTTCAGTTGAATGCCCACAATTAAAAACTTCGAAGGACCACAAAATTTTGGATCAAACTGATATTTGCTTTTTCACCTCGGTTCAGGTTTATATGACCTAATCAACGGGTTGAATGTCAAATAAACATTACAATGAGCCATGGGAGATTTTTTTTTTTTCTATAGTGGACATTCAATCACTATTGTTTTCCTGTGTTACAGTACACTTGAGATTTAGATTTGCCTCATTTTTTGGATCAAGGACTAGTCCGGATACCACTAATTAAGTCACTTTTTTCTACTTACAGCAGTATATAAGTAACTAATTTGAAATAAGTAAGTTCAGTTTATAATCAGTTATAAGTAACTTTTTACTTAAAATTATTTAATCACTTCAGTTTAATAAGTAGAAACCAAGATAAGTTCCTTGAGGCATAAGTAGAGCTTATTAAGCAGAAACTAAGATAAGTTACTTGGGGCATATGAAGCTTATCATAAGCAATTTGGGATCCAAACACCCCAGAAATGATACAGAAAAATGGATGGACCGTGTCATCAGTAAAATACAAACATCATGGTAGGGCCCCACAGTCTACTGATCCTGGCTACTAGTGACTAGGGCTGAAAGCCGGGCGGGTTCAACCCGGCAGACCCGTGACCGACCCGACATTGGGTGAGGCTGGACCCGCACCTAATCAGCTCTGTTAGCTATTGCAATATCTGTATCCAACCCACGTGCTACTTGTAGCTGAGGAATCAGTCATCAGATAAAAAATTTTGAATGGGCCAAAATATCCAAATATCCGAATCTATTATTCTTGGATGTGTCGGGCAATGTCTATTAAATGATAAGGTAAACAGATATCCATGGCCCACCATTCATTGCACTATGTCTCCAAGCTTTCAATTTATATGAGTGCCGATATGGAATTCTAATATTCAGTGTGGTGATCTAGACCGTTGATATAATGGGCCTTGCTGTAATTTCAGTATGTGCCAAACACTCTCTGGGGTAGCTGATTCTATCCATCCGATCTATCACTATTAGTATTTAATATTTTAGTTAAGAATATTAAATAGCAGATAAATTACAAAAATGCATTTAGATAATCGGGTAAGCGGATATGGATATGATAATATCTGATGTGATTACTTACAAGTCGGTAATTGGGTAAATTTTTTGATAAAAGAATCCAATCTTCTAAAGTTGGATTTGGTAAATATAAAATATCCATTTTGGAGGACTGTGGGGCCCACCTTGATGTGTGTATTGTACATCCACGCCGTCCATCTGTTTTGCCAGCTCATTTTAGGGCTTGGTCCAGAAAGATGAAGTAGAAGCGAATCTCAGGTGGACCACGCCACAGAAAAAAAAGTGGTAATTGAATGCCTACCATTAAAACTTCCTAGGGCCCACTGTAATTTCCGATTTAATGTTATTTGCCATCCAACCTGTTGATGAGATCACACAGACCTGGATGAAGGGAAATATACAAATATCAGCTTGATTCAAAACTCTTGTGGCCTGAAAAATGTTTTTAATGGTAAATCACCAGTGTTTCCTGTGCTATGGTCCACTTAAGACTTGGATATAAAATGAGCTGGAAAAATGGATGGACGGTGTGGATATATATATATATATATATATATATATATATATATATATATATATTACACCTGGTGGACAGGAAAACTGTTGGAGAACTGATCACTTACATCATACAGCCCCATCTTTCCTACCAGGAGTAATTTGTCTAGGCCTGGTGGGCCCATTATGAAAACGGCCCATCTTGAAAAAACCAGGCCCATCCACTCATCAGGTGGTCCATTCATGTACAGTCGTACAAGAGTGGCCCACTTGACAAGGATCAGCCTCATTTCTGGGACAGGTGATCATGTGGTGTGACCCACCTTTTGCACCGTCAGATAATTTGGGCCACACCCTATTTTTCCCACTTGGACTTGAGCAGCCCTCCTCGTAAATGAAATTCTTTAATCATGATTTGGAGCTCTGTTTTAGCATAAAATCTGATTTTTAAGAATTCAGGCTAGAGGGGGGGTGGCAATGTGGCCAAGAGGCTTGGCCCCACCCTGGTGGCCCTACATGAGGTGACGCATCCGGTGGTTGGGGTAGATTTTACATTAACATCACGGTGGGGCCTACTAAAGCAGCGGACCCATTTGCTCGCCCACATAACCGGACGTCAAAGAAATGTAACTGGATATTTGGGAAACATGGTAGTGCAAACATCAGGTGGTTGGGGGTGTTTGGCGCGTGGAATTAGCCAGTATTAGATGGTAGTGCAAATCCCACTGGCCATCATTGAGACATGTGAGGGATTTGAGTGGATATTTGGGAAACATGCTTGATTTCAAGCCATGTTTGGAGAGCACGTAAGGCAGGATCAATCCATGTGAATTTCTGTTTGTAGTGTTTGGTGCTTTGGCAGACTACATTACAAATGAGATGGACTACATCCTAAGTTTGTTTGGATGTATGTCACTGTAGATTTGGAAAGATAACAAACCCTATGTATGTTTGGCACAATACATTTGCTGGAACGGATACAATTTCAAAGCCTTCTCTCTCCACCATGCCATTGGTGGAGACCCATGCTCGTCCACACGCTCCATGAATCAGCAGGGGCCCACTAAAATGGCACCCATCATGGATGGAGTTTATCCACACCATACATCCATTTTGCCCGTACCAATTTACCTAGTAGGACCACTATATCAACTGTGATCCTCATAATGTTTATAGGACCACACTTCCGTATTTCAAAGGTGGAGATTTGATGCACACGATCGAAATATGCAATCTCAAACAAATATGGTTGTTGGTAGCTGCAGAGACCCATCAGATTAAAATAAAGAAAAATATAAGAATTCAATACAAAGTCAATGTGATGGACCATAATACATTTTGGATCCGTCGGTGATTATGGCCAAACAAATGTAATAAATATTGGTTGTGGCAGCAGCAACCGACCGTCTAATAGAAAACATATATACTAAAAAAGTAAAATATTATACATGATATGGTTGTCTCATATTTACTGGTCATAAATAGACAACAAATGTATATAGCATTCCTAAAAAAACCCATTGTCCACCAAAGGGAATCAAACATCACCCATATGGGAATGCTTTTCAACTTCTCAATACTCCTGTAATACAACTACAAATGAACCGATTAATGAAATGGAATTGAATGTATAATTGCACTATTTAGCATATAGAGAGAGTAATGATTAACCAATATTCGGTAGCTAGAATCTAAATACCTTCGAAATGCCAGTGTTTAGATGGATGGCTGTGTCCACTAGAACTATTTTGGATTCTCCACATGTACCTAATGACCCATGGTATTCAATTGTAAGAGGGCCTGAATTCCAAGCAGACGTACGCATGAATATAAATCATCTGCTAAAGAAACCTCCTTAGGCAGTTAAAAAGAAGATACAAACAAATTAGATATTGAACAGAATTCAATCCATTTTTTGAATGGGTGTGTTGCGACATACAAGTAGAGGTCTTTTGCTGAAGGGAACCGATCCTTTGGCAGAAACAGATGAGGAGAGAAACAAATTCTACAACAGAATAATAGGCACCCATCTGTTCAACCGATGTAATTAATATTAATCACAAGCAATCAAATAGAATAAGTAGGGTCATTTCATTTGAAAAGATAAAGGCTATAAGGGATTTTCCACTAAAATATATGTACCTCAATTTTTTCCATTCTTGCTAGTCCTTCTACCCAATCATCAACCACCTTGAACACTATCATTACAGATAACTGTTTACAAGTACTAAAAATATTCATCTTGAAAAAAAAGCAACATTTGAATGAAGTAAAACCCACCAATAGCAGATGAATGGTATAGCTATGTTCAAGTGGACTTACCTGTTAACCCCAATTAGGTGTCATTCAGAAGGGGTGAAGAGAAGTGTAAAAACATAACAGAAGATAATAAATGTAACAACAACACATAAACATATCAGAGTATTATCCTAACATTACCACGGTTTATCTAGAGCTTAATGACAATATACAAAGCAATAAACAGAATAAGAATCCCAACAATCACAAATGAAACTCTATCCCCAATTGACATGGGACTAACATCCGTCAACGTACTCCTAGAAATTATGGTTGTAGTCTCATGTCGGGTCAAATCTTCTGATGAATTCAATGTTCTCGTCAATGATTGATGGGCCGCCATATCCATGTTCTGGAGTGGTCGTATGTGGCTGGAAAAAATCCATGAATGCTTGCGCATCTTGCCAGCTATTGAAAGATTCATATCGGTTGTCACTAAATCTAATAACTTGCATTTTTGCCTCCCGCTAAGTGCGGTATATTCCTGGTCGTCGCCCGACAGCAACAGCATAATATTTTTCCGTACCCATATCTGTTTATATGTCGATAAAACTAATAGTGTAAAAAGGTGATTGACAGGAATGAGAGTGAGCAAAAAATATAATTATACATGAGGCGATCAGTGATCAACATGCGTGTACCATCCTGAATTTCGAGCAATAATAAAAACATTAATATCAGTTAGCATAACAGAAAGCATCTCCAATAGAATTTCTACTAGCACACAAAAAACAATTAAAAAGAAGTTCAATGACATAAGTAAAACCAAACAGTCGACAAACAAAAAGTAAAAAAGTGCAAAGTTATAACATGTCAATCCTACGCAATAATATCTACAAAACCATAATATAAGTAAACATCAAGTAGAGTCACCCGCTCCCGACTTCAACTCGGCTAGCTTATCTTTTAGCCACTCAACGTGTCGGTCTGCTCGAAGACTAACAAAAAAGAAAGCAAGCCTCTTGTCACTGCTGAGAAGTTCCCCAACCCTGATGAACTCTTTGCTGCTCTACCCACGTACCTCTTCTAGGATATCCAATAGTTTGCTTGTTCGATTCACTTTCTTTCCTAGTCCGAAATTCTGCATAGCATTTGCTACAGTTTGTAGTGACACCCCTAGTACGTTATAAGGACGAGCTGGTCATTTCCTTTTGCCTAAACTATTTTTAGAACGATTACTTTTGGAATCAGATATATGTATCGGAGTGTTGTTGAATGAGCGACTGCCCCGATGCTGACTTTCGGTAGAGAATCGATGATTTGGTGTGGACTGTCTTAAATTTTCATCAGACAAATCAACGTAATCTTCAAAATCCTTTTCTGATTCTTCCCAAGATTCTTTCAAATTTCGTTGAATGGGCCAGGATGATGTGGACGACATGTTCCGACTCCCGATAGTGTAACCCCCCGTAGCTTGATCATTCCCAACGATGACTGACAAATCATCCATTCTCTCAATTCTCTTACCATGAAGTCTAATTGCTTGGGGATGGGACTAAAAGAAAGAATTCATGCCAGTAATTAATAAGTAATGAATGTTACAACGCAAACTAGCTTTTTGAAAAACAATAGCGTTTTTTATGTTTTCCCACTATTTAAGGCAAATGTAAGATGTTCTTAGCCATAGATAACCTTCCTAAACCTCATCGGGGGCCGTTACCACCATTCGATCGTTGTCCCATCCGAAGCTGCTCACAGTGAGCATGTCTTTGACATCGCTATACTCCCTTTTATGATATCTCAAACGGTTTCTTGCATTGTCCAAAGTCAGTACCATTTTTGTTCATTTTGTCACCTCATCAGCAGCTGCTTGGTAACCATCTTTTTTAAATCTGTTATCAGCTTTTCAACCTTATACAACTTATTCAAGCAATCTGTCCAACACTAATTGATTCATTTCTCGAGTCCATTTCATTTTCGATACTTGAGTTGGTGGCTCTACAAGGGCTCCTAATGGAGGGAGGTCATGAGGTGAGGCACGCGTTGGAAGATTCAAAGTTTTTTCAGGTGATTGTGTAAGCGTCCACATTTTCTCAATCCAACCTATGAATACAAATAGTAGTTAGGGCAAAAGATACATATGAAAACTTAACCATTAACTTGTAATATAGAAAATTTCATTTAAACTTTCTTATCCAAAAAAACACAACATTAACCCAACTACTGTTACAAAAAAAAGTAAAACAAAGCAGAATCAACCAGCCTATTTTCAATATACGAATACAAAGAGATTGCCTAGATGCTCCTACTATTGTTCTAGGCATTTGTCCACATGTGTTCTGCACTCTCCTTGCACACCCTCGTTCATGCATCTTTCTCTTGTTGATTAACTCGTAAGAACCGCTACATCTCGTCGTTTGCAGAGACCTCATACTACGTCGGGTTACTCTCCCTCTCCCCCATTGGTATATCAGCCGCACGAAGATCTTCGTCCGAATCATGTTCCATTTGTAGGAAATTATGCAGCATAGAGCAAGCCACTACAATCTTTACTTATGTTTCGAAAGGGTACTGCACTGCCGCCTTTAAAATTGAAAATCGGCATTTCAATAATCTGAAGCAACACTCTATTGCATTTCGCAACTGCGCATGTCGGTAGTTGAAAAGCTTTTTCATGTTTGAGGTAGCTTTCCCAATTCAATATTTTTGTAAGTGGTATGAAACACCATAATATGGAGCCATGAAACCAGGTGAATGTGAGTATCCAACATCAACAACATAGTACTTTCTTATATATGTTAAGTAGTGAATCTTTAGTGTTTGAGTTCAAATCTCTTTTTAGAAAAAAGTCTATAATAACTTAAGCAAGTAACGATGATTATCATATTGGACAGTCAGAGGATCATCATTTCGTGCCAATGCGTTATGTAGGAACCTTGCATCAAAAGTAGACCCTCCCTAACCGGCTAAAATATATATAATTTTTATTTCAAATGAACACGTTGTAAGAACATTTTGAGACAAGAACCCTTTTCTGTTGCAAAATGCAGTATAATTAGTTGATTGTATGTATGCAGGAATGTGGGTCCGTCAATTGCCCCAATGCAGTCCTATAAACTCATTGTTGAATTCGTTATTATTAGCGAATGCAATAGAAGTATATCAAAATCCATATATTGAATGAATCGTTCTGACTAAAATGATATCTGGAAGTATGTTGTCCAATACGGATTTTTTGAATCTCAACAGGAATTTCTAGACTGGCTTGTGTAACATGGTGTGGGTAGAGAGAGACAATTGTTGGGCTGATTCCACCTCAAAATGACTAAGCATTATTAAGGAGGCTCTTCCTAATGTATTGCCCAGCAATCTTCCTAGCCTCTAGCCGATGTGGGACAAACCCAACAATCCCCCCTTCATAGCCGACAGGGGCTCTCGAGCGCTGCCCTCCTGGGGCTGTCGGGCACTGCCCCCCTCGCTCGTAGGCTCTGACTGTGGGCAGATAGGGGCTCCCGAGCCCTGCCCCCCCCCCCCCCCCCCCCCCCCCCCCCCCGGGCTAACGGGCTTAGGCGTGGGCACTACCACATACTGGCTTGGCCGGGCTAGCTCTGATACCACTTGTTGGGCCGGTTCCACCTCAAAATGGCTAGTCATTATTAAGGGGCATCTTCCCAATATATAGCCCAGCAATCTCCCCAGCCTCTAGCCAATGTGGGACAAACCCAACAACAATTGTGTCTAGGATTCGATTGAAATGACGGCTAACAGTTTCACCTGACCGAATGAATCGATGTCCTACTACCCGATTATGCACATTATGTCTCATGGTATGTAAAAAAATAACGAGTTGTTCTTCGAGAGTAACGTTCTGACTATCGCGCAAATTTGTAATCTCTCTAATCACATTACAAAGATTGAAGAATGCATGTCGAGTCATCCTCAACTGGGTCACACAATCCATATCACTGGTACACATGATCGAGTTGATGAACCTCGCATGTTCATTATCTCCTTGACGTGACGGTTGTCTGAACAAATAAGTCCTACAATAATCCCCTACTGCAGCTACACAAGCTACCGCTACGAAAGCAACGATTCGCTGCTCCGTTTCTTCATCGTCCGAGTTATCCATGCCCTATGTATTTTCAATAATCTGGGGAGAAAAGAAAATGAAAATCCAACGCCTTGTGTGAAACCCCTATTACCCTCTTATAGTTAGACACACGTAAGTAATGAACTTCTATAGAAGTGACATGGCAATAACTTTACATCTAATGAACAATAGCATATGGCAGGACGAGTTACATCGCCAAGCAATGTACCGGTGCACAATGTTCAACAGTTGTAAACCAGATATTACATGAAGAATTCAATAATCAAGCCAGGGAAGCTCGTTGAAGAGTAATTCGTGAAAGTTCAAAGTAGCTTCTATTAGTTTTCTTTATAAATTGTTTTTACATTCAAATAGAGCACTAATTTGAAGGAATCATAATTACAAAAAACCCATTTAGTAAATGGATTGCTTATAAAAAAGTAATGTGTCAAAAACAAATATACCTGAAATCACCTGAATCCTCAAGTATAGGTCCAACTGCAAAAGATTCGAAAGAGCTACACGTTTCTGTAATTATGTGAAAGCATTCTTGAATGGAAGTTTATGTCTCTCTTGCTGATTGAACTGCAATCGCAAAGTTTTTTACTTATTATGTCACATCAATTCCAAGACACATCTCTTGTAAGCTATGTGGGGCCCACAGAAGTGGTAGTGCAAATCCAAGACACATCTCTTGCTGGATTGGTTTGGAAGGCTGAAACCTTATGTCACAACAACAATGCAAAATCGTTATTGATAGATTTTGTTATGACTTGATTATGAACAAAGGCCATGACATTGCAATGTGGCCCATTAATGTTAAGTTGGTAGTGAGATACGTTGATGTGGTTATTACAGCACCATCTATCAAGTGCCATGAAGGTATCTCATCGACTATTTAGACATATCAGCCAAATGGCCAGTGTATGAGATGGCCAGAAGTGCTCGTCGACTACTTAGACATGTGGTTATTACTGAACCATCTATCAAATGCCAGAGGTGCTCGTCAACTACTTAGACACTGTTGGGTCCACCATGATTTATGTATTTCATCCACAACATTCATCCATTTGAACATATAATCGTATGGCTTGAGTCTAAAAACGAAGCATATAAACTGTGCAAATGGACCACACCAAATGAAGCAATGTGAATTGAACCTGTATCGTTGAAATAATCTGTGGGTCCGTGGAGGTTTTGGAAACAGTGGTCATATTTGTTTTTCCCCTTCATCAATGTATGTATGACAACTATGAACAAATTTGTTGACAAATAAACATCACCGAGGGCCCTAGAAAGGTTTCGAGGGTGGAAATCATTATACACATTGTTTCTTATGGTATGGTCCACCCTGAGTTTTGCAAATCAATGGGCGCGATTTGAGTGGATCCCCGGATCCACTGAGGTCAGTGGATCCCCAACTGTGGGGCCACTGTGATGTATGTACATTACATCTACACCATCCATGCATTTTGAAAGCTCATTTTAGGGCATTATCCAAAAAATAAAGCAGATTCAAATCTTAACTGGACCATACCACATGAAATAGCAATGATTCAATCCACACCATTAAAATGAATGGACGGCATGGATGTATTATGCATGCATCACATAGCGGACGGCACAGTCAGGGATCCACCCACCTTGGTGGATCCAGGGATCCAGCGAAGCCACGCACTAAATCAATAGACCCGGGCCATGTGGAAAAGTGGATGGACGGTGTAGATAAACTACATACATTTGCAGTTAGCCCAACAGAGTTTGTCGCAATCCGATATCGTGCAACAAAAGGCCATGTGGGCCCTGTTGAGATATCTTCCTAAAAACTCCATCAGTCGGTTGTTTGACTAAGGGTATGATGAGGTTGCAAACAGGGATTTACTGTTTGCAACCAACAGAGGATCCCAATCGGGACTCTTGCAGGAGATGAGAAAAATCTGGCATTTACTTGAAAGAACATACCTAGATTAGTCGACTATGCACTCAACTCATTTGCTTGATAAACCATAAGCACTATCCAAAGATGTGTGCAGGACGTCCTCGATTTTCAACTAACACTATGCTTAAAAAATCGACAGATATCAGAAAACAAATAATAAATGGTAGCTAAAAGAGAAGGGCTTTGTTGTGCATAATATCTCTTGAAGTAGGACTTACCAGTATGAGATTTCAATAGAAGGTTTTGCTCGCTCCATGAGAATCATCTCCATTGATCTAGTTTTATAACCGCATCTGTCTCTATCGCTGGCTGTAGGATTGGGGAGATGGAGATCCAGACCATGAAACCGGTCGTTCCATGTAAGAGCCTCTCTGTACAACTATAGCGGTAGAGGCGCAAGAGAGGATTTGATTGCCTACTCCTCTGGATAGGATAGAGGGGCTGGATATCCTAAGGAAAGAAGGGAAATCCCACTGGTTTGAAAGTGTGAACGCGACTTGTTAGGTTACCCATACAACACCCCACCCCAAAATCTGGCCGTGGATTGCATTGGAAAGCCTTTCACAGGTATCTTCAAGCACTCGTAATCTAGGTGGGGCTCACCATGATGTTTGTGAGATATCTACTCGGTCCAACCGTTTTCTAAAATTATTTTAGGCATGGCAACAAAAAATGAACGAGATCCAAGCCTCAAGTGGGGCGCGCTAAAGAAAAAGGTGGGTTAGGAAATTCCTACCGTTGAAACCTCTATGGGGTCCACGGTGATGTTTATATGCCATCCATATTGTTCATAATGTCATTCCTACTGAGACGAATTGAAAACATAAATATTATCCAACTGTTCAACTTCTGTGGCCCCATGAATTTTTCAACTATGGAAGTTCAATCGTCACGTTTTCGGCCCACTAGACAATCCGATCCCATTCCTTTTTGTCACAACACCCAAAATGATTTAAAAAAACCATGGACGGCATAGATCTCTCATAAACATCATGGTGGGCCCCACCTACATTTCGCCTGCAGTCGATGAATGCAAAAGGCTTTTGCAGCCAATCCGCATCCGAAATATCTTTACAACGCTTCAGCAAGATCAATCGTTTGTGATTTTATTTCAACGCAGTAGGCCATCCACTCCATCCATGATAACCATCCGTTGATTTCAATGTGTCACATAAGTGATAGATGAAGATGGAATTTCTGTTTTTCCCTTGTCAATAAACTCAAGTCATTATGAACAGATTGGATAACGGCTAAACATCAATCTGGGCCCACCAGAAGGTCATCAACAGTGGAGAGCATTCTCCCCATTATTTGAAGCGGTGTGGTCCACTTTAACTTTTCCAGCTACTTCATTTTTTGTCTGAAGGGTTGAAATGAGCAAACATACTAGATGGACGGCTAGGATAAAACACTGTTACGCTAGTGGGTCCCACAGAGATTTAAATAGAAAATGGGTAGTGTACAATATTTCCATTGACCCGTGCATACGCGACCATTGTTTATGCATCCAATGCCTATCCCACAGAAAGATTGTCCATATCCCATTTGGATTTTGTCTTATCCCGAGTGGGACTGCAAAGAACAAGCACATCTCCTAACATCGCAGTGCCAGACCCTTACCAAACACGGTTTTGTTTGGTTATCCCACCAAAACCTCATTTCTCCAATTTAATTCCCCGTGCCAAACGCTCCCAAAAAAGGTAGTTGAATGATACTTATATTAACTGATGAGGTAGCTTTTTGAAAAAAAAAAAAAGTATTTAAATTTAAATTTCATTTTAATTAGGTAGTTTTTTGTAAAATTTTTGACATTGGATCCTAAACTTGGATTGAGGGTTAAGCCCTAGCTTGAAATCTAGGTTTGTGTCTAGGCCCACTTGAGGCAAAGCCGATGATGAGTGCGCCGAACCTACCCTTTGACCCAATCCAATCATCAGGTGGACAGAAGCGAATTATATCTGACCTTGGATGACCTTTAAGCATCCCACCATGTTTGTGTGTGTGTAAAAAATGCTAAGGTATGACCATCCATTTTCTAAGATAATGCTACGGTATGACAAAAAAATAAGGCAAATCCAACTCTTTAAGCAACCACACCAAAGATGACTCTTACATTTAATGCAACCCAAGCTTACTATTTTGTGTGGTCTACTAAAGCATTGGATTTGCTTCATTTTTTAGCCCATACTCTAACACGATCTTAAAAAAGGGATGGACAGCGTGGGCAAACAGAAACATCATAGTAGACCCCATATAGATATAGTCGGACGCTTAAAAGTTCAACCAAGGGTTGAATACCCAGGTGGACTAACATTACACAAAAAAAAATGGACCATTTAAAGATGTTGGTTGAACGCAATCCACTACACGAAAAGAACGGACCATTTAAAGACACGTGTAATCTCATTAAATGTATATATCACATTTATCAGATCTAGAAAAAGCATTCTTTAATTACACAGTTGAACATTAAAACTTGTTAAATATAGATTTTTAAGACTTGAAGAGACAACTCTTATAATTTGACCATTCAACTTTCTAAACGTTTTGAATACTACGCTTCAAACTAGATAATAAAATTATAGTAAGATCACGTGGCTTTTCATGTTCTTAGTGTTGGGATACGGGTGATCGGCCCCACAGCGGAAGCGAGCGCGGAGCAATCAAACGAGGTGCAAACACAATGCAATCAACCAAACAAATTGATACACACAAGAAGTAATCCGAATTTAACGTAGAAAAACCCCTCACAGGTAAAAAAAACCACGGCGCAAAGCAACACCAATCCAATATAAATCAGAAGTTACAAAAGCATGAAGAAACTTACACCAAATTCAAGCCCACAAGAGAAAACTCAAGCTCTCCAAGAAGAAAACCAACATAGCCATTCCTCTAAAGCTCTTTCTCTCACTCTAGAACTCCCTCTCTCTCTCAACCCTTGCACATATAAGATACCTAATTCACGTATTACACTTCTTTAAATAGAAAGAAATCCGAATTAGAAACATCTTACAAAAAAAACCGCGCAAGATCGAGCAAAAATTGTATCACCGACTTTGTAGTCCACGCATGGTCGGGCGCCCGACAGATCTAAAATATGTCAAGAGAGTTCCAGTAAGAATCCAACCAATTTTGGGCGCCCAGCCATCCACCGGACGCACTACCAACAGTGGTCGGGCCCCATACAGGCCAAAAAATAGAATGGTGATTTCAGCTTCGAGAGGCCATATTGGGTGTTCTCGAGCGCCCGACACCACCTGGTGTCCAAGATTGAAGGCAAAATCCCAACACTTGGGATTTTAATTGAGTTTTTCATTCCATGTTTTGAATGGAAGTGGATTGTATTTTGCCTCGCTCGGACGATACTCCGTCCTGGCAGGAGCTTTGTGCGGCCCACCATTATGTGTGAGTTTTATCTACACCATCAATATATATTTCTAAATCATTTTAAGGTATGATCTCAAAAAATAAGTAAGATCCAAAACTTAAGTGGATCACAGCACAGGAAGCATCGGTGATAATGACACCCACAACTGAGATCTTCCTAAGGGCCACTGTGATGCTTATTTGCCATCCAACCCATTCATATGTCATACAGACTTGGATGAAGGAAAAACATGAACATCGATTTGATCCAGAACTTTTGCAGCTCCTAAGAAGTTTTAATCCTGGGCATTCAATCCCTACTGTGTGGTCCACTTGAGCCACGAATATGCTTCATTTTTGGGTTTATACCTTAAATAATGTAGAAAAATAGATGAACATAGATAAAACTCATACATCATGGCAGGCCCCACCCAGCCTTGCCTCTGGGCGAGGCAGGAAGCAATCCACTTTGATGTATGACCACTAAAAACAGGTGGGGGCAAGAGGAAGGACACCTTGATGCATTTGTTGTATATCCACACTATCCATCTGTTTTTTCATCTCATTTTAGGACGCAATCCCAAACTTTAAGAAGATCCAGATCTTAGGTGGACCACTGATGAATGATCATTAAAAACTTTTCGTGGGCCACAAAAGTTTTAGATCAAGCTGATCTTTGTATTTTCCTTTCATCCAGTTCTTCTTCACGTTATCAACAGGTTGGATGAAAACCAAACATTACAAAATCTTTACGATGGGCCCTTTGGAATTTTTAATGGTGAGGCACTCAATCACCAATGTTTCCTATTGTGTGGTCCACCTGAGATTTGAATCTGCTTAATTTTTGGGCCCTGCCCTAAAATGGCCTGTAAGAAACTGATGGACGGTGTGGATATACAACACATCATCAAGGTGGGCCCCTGGGTAAGGGTAACACCTAATCCACTCCCCTCTCACATGCAACTTGTATCTTTAAAACAGACATGTTAGGATTGTATATAATGGGGGTCCACTTGATTATTGGACTGGGCCAATTGGCTGAGCCTCGGTCCCAGTCCCTTGGTTTGGATATGGACAAGCCTAGGCCCGGACATCTCAGCCCATTTGAAAGCCTGCGCGTCTTACTCTTTTGGGCCCATGGATTTATGATTCACACAGTTGATGTGGTGGGCCCACTGTCGGTGTAGTATACCTCAAAATTTTCTAGATTGGATTATCATGTCCATCCAATCTATAACAGTCATTTGGACCATTTCCATCCCTTTTCTTTAACTGTTCATTTTTAAATCATTGTTTAGAATCATTTAATATGGGACACCATCCATCCATTGTGGGCCTCATCTGTACAAACCGATCCATCATGACAACATCACCTTTACGTGCTTAGAAGCCCATAAATAGTTTTGAGTCTCACCACTCGGATCAAGTCGGCTCAGTCCTTGCAACTAGTCAAATTACAGTTTGACTCGGCCAAGTCACCCATATTTCTGACGTTGACTCGTGATGCTGCATTGTACTGCACTCAATTGAGTGATATGAGTGAACGTGGATTGAGTACAACTTTTACCAACACCGACCTCCCTCATGACCTGATGGATGAAATTTGATTAGATTACAAGCAATTGTAAAGATGGGGCCCATACAAAAGTTGTTTAATCAAGCAAGTAAATAATTGGACTTCATTTCTAACAATAGCTTGCAATCCAATCAAGTCCCATTATGTCATGTTAGGAGGAAGGTTGGTGCCGATAAAAGCAGTACTCAATCCACGTATGGTCCGACACAGCGAGTTTTGAGTCTGATTAATTCCTTTTGAGCAATGTAGTTAGAGCTGTTGGTGGGCCAAGGTTAGCTCAGGCCCAAATCAAGGCAGCGTAAGAGGCGTGGAGGTATGCTTAGGTGGGCCTCCCTTGTAAAATCAAATTGCCAAATCTGGTCCGGGCCGGGCCGGGCCCACTTGTTTGTTGCATGAAAGATACCCCCAGGTCCACGGTAGGTGACAAATGATTCAGTACAACAGTGTTCACTGAACCTCCTGCTCGCATTACCTTCAACCGTACACGTGGCAGGGGAATATAGATTGGGGCTGTCCATCTACTAGGCCTTATCGTAGGTGGCCCACTTTTTGTAAACTAGCTTATGGTAGGTAAAGGACAGAAATGTTCATCTATGATACGGACCAGTAGGTGGACGGTCCTAATCCACCAGGTCCCTTGTCACCTAACAATACATGATTATCCTTCTTGGGCCATGAGTTTTGAAAAGGGTCCCACGATCTAGTGATCCATGCCATCAATATGATGGGGCTCCCTACTGATGGACCATGCAGAAAAATCATCCTCATAGGAAGATCTTAGCCATCCAATTTCTAGGCTTTTTAGTGATGAATGTGAACCGTTCGTGTATTGTTTTTCAGGAGCTTTGATAAGCGCACACGTGTCTGAAATAAAGCTCGCGTACACACCACACGTGCCAGCATGGCACATATGTGCTAGATCCAATCCGTCCATCAGGTAGGTCCGACTTTGTACATGTTTTCCCAATAATAGAATTCGACAACTCAGCATGTGGGCCTTAATATTGGAAAAGGTTAGATGGGTTACAAAAGCTTCAGCTAAGCTTATCAGAACCGTACATTTGTTTTGCAAGCTGTAGCCTACCTGACTAGTGGATGGACTTGGTTCTTGGTCTAGGGCATCAGCATGGTGGTGCCATTCCGATGGATGGATTAGATCTCAGACCTATGGGTCCCACGGTAGAACACATGTGGCATGTATATAAGCTTTATATTATGTAGGGCTGAAAGTTCGGCGGGTTCAACCCGACCGACCCAGTATCGGGTTGGGCTTCGGCAGGAAGTATTGAACCGATCTCAAGCTTGGGCTATGAAAATGCCAACCCAATGAAGTTTGGGTCAGGCTTGGGTTGAGGTCTCGAGTTGCCTGATGCAACCCGAACTCAAACCCGATCTATATACAAGTTACCTATAATTTTATTATAATTTAGTTAAGTAAATTTATTAGTTTATATTTCTTTAGTAAATAAGCTTATAATGTTTGAATTTTGATATGCTTGAATGTTAAAGGAATAGTTGTCCTGTATTTTAACTTATTGAATTTTGATATGCTTGAATGTTAGAGGAGTAATTATCCTATATTTTAACTTATTGAATTTTGATATGCTTGAATGTTAAAGGAGTAGTTATCCTATATTTTAACTTATTTGTTTAGAAAATAGTGAAATTCTTTACAAAAATAACTACATATATAATTAATAAAATTATAGGTACAAAAAAGAAGGCGTGTATTAAAACATAATAGACTAATGTAATAACCAAAATATTAGTATGTATCAATCCGACCGAGCCCTCTTGGGTTGGGCTTGGGTTGAGAATTTCCAACCCTACCGAATCCGTCAGACTTTCAGCCCTAATATTAGGGCTCAGGGGTGTCAATGGGCCAGACTCGGGCCTAAAAAATCAGAATTTTAAATAAGGTTGACCCGATGGCCCAGCCCGAAATACTTCAAAATCCGGGCCGTGACCTACCCCAGGCCCGGCCCATTGATAGCCCTTCCTGGTATTGTCCCGCCAGAAGACGTCTACCAATGTGGCCAACTAGATTGACGGTCTGGATCACTCAAGATGGCCCCACTTGTACAAGCTCAAGTACCAGAGGCTGGTTAGTTTCTCCCGGGGGATTTCGCCCTTGGAAGATAGGCAATGGCCCGGGTGGCCCACCGGACCTGATGAGCCCGACTCTGCTTTTGGGGCGGGCTTGGACATACTAGCTGGGCCTGTGGGCTTGCTCTGGCCCGAATGCATGGCCCGACTTTATATGCATGTGTGTTACACCTCACAAGTATGCCATCAAATGCTTGGCGGGGCATTCCATTCATACTCAATGTAGACCGTTGATTTCATCCATCCCTCTAGAATGTCTATTTCTTTGTGCATGTATGGCCCACTTGATCAATAGATGTATTGGAAATATTCAGCTCGGAAATAGGGATTTCTTCATTTTTTGGGCCTGCCCGGGTAGGGACTAGGGCTAACCATTTTCAGGTTAGGCTTGAGCATGCTCCAGGCCCGGCTCAGCCCATTGCCACCCCTAGCTGGAATTATTAATCTAGCAGGATGGATGGACCACATCAAAGCTGGCCCCATGTGGGCTCTGCCCAATGGACTGCATCAAAGGTGGGCCCACATGATTAATGAGCCCACATCAAAGGTGAGCCCAGTATGATGGGTGCTCCACATCAGAAGGTGGGCTCCACGCGATGGACGACCCACATCCATGAAGTGGGGTCCACCTCTGGTTGATGGTTTCATATAGAGGGTCTGAAAAAAAGAAGAAAAAAGAGTGGAGATATGATGTTGCAATATTTTAATAATACATTATGTTGGATGATTTTATAAAATCATTTCTGTCAGCACTGGCATTCAAACAACAGCATGAAAAATAAAAAGATAAAATAAACAACATCATTAACACCATTTGCATATAAAATTAAATTCTTAGAATCAAGTTATCAAATTTTGGTTTTCATGGAGCTCTGCTTCAATTTTTTCTTTCCCTCAATGTCCACCAAACAAGCCCTAAATGTTTGGTCAATTAATTAATAATACTTAGGGCAAGTGGAACATTAAGCACCCTCTGACAAGATTTTGATGGGCAATGCTAAAACCAACTCGTTGAGATAAATGATGATCCATAGGATGCGGATTGTGGAGGGCCCACTGTGATGTATCTGTCTATCCACTTCGTCCATCTCTTTTCTAAGATCATTTTAAGGCATGAGCCTAAGAATGAGGCAGAGCCAATGCTCAAGTGGACCGCACCAAAGATGAATCTCGCATTTAATGCAACTTACATTTAATACTTTGTGCATTCAATGCAGACAAGCTTACTATTTGGTGTGGTCCACTTGAGTGTTAGTTCTATCTCATTCTTCGGATCATGTCTTAAAATGATCTTATAAAAGAGATGGATGGAGTGGATAAATAGATACATCATGGTGGGCCCTCCACAGATCTTCGCGGATGTATATGAAAGAAATGCTCACACACAATTAGTTATACGTCCAACTAGTTAGCGTGTGGGGGCACCAAGGTCTTTGCAAGGTGTCTTATTCAGCAAAGAGTAAGATACACAAAAAATAAAGATGAACCACATATGAAAATGGGATGCTCTACATGTATGTGAAGTTTTTAGGTCTTGTTTCATGGTCTTCTATAGTGTACCTTACCTAATAGTTGGATCAACCTTATTTTTGGGACATCTCAATTTCATGATGGGATAATCTTAATGTATGGGCAAGACGTCATACAAACAACATAGTGGGCCCACACGCCCCAACTAGTTGCATGTGAGAATAACACACACATTCTCTCTCTCTCTCTACATGTGTATTATCGAGGTACAGCTTGAATGTTAATGGGTTAAGTCCAGTGCCAATTGCTCGTCCAGTTATTAAACGGGTAGTCTAGGAAATCGCTTGATCTGACCGGACATATCCACAGTCCTAAATGCTGCCTTAATTAGCGTGAATCTTATTTAGTTCTAGTGTTGTCTTCGACAAATCTCATTATTGGGAACTTGCAGTTCAAACATCTTTTAAGACATTTAGATTATGAGTTTTTTCTCAGGATATTATTAAGGGTCTTGTTAAAAAATAAATTTATAAATATTTATTATAATCAATATATAATTTTAAATTTTGATATAATATTTATATAGTGAATTAGTTAAAATTCCAAACAAATTATGCATTGATATTGGGATAATTTCACCAAAATTTTAGAACTACTACAAAAATCTTGTGATATTAAAGTATTGTTTAATTGATTTTCTTGACAATATCACAAGATTATCAAAATATCAACTACATTCGTGTCATGGGTGGTGTAGCTACTGATATCAATGCAGTTATTTTGTCTCTCCTAGAAGTTGGTTAGCTACCTCTCATTTTGTTCTAGGATTCTTCCTATTCGTGGCCATCTGTGGCATATGATAAGGTCCCGTGCAGCTGCAGTAGGATTTGAAAAAGAATTTGATTGTGATTTTGAACCTGTTCTTTGCATGACCCCTCTTAACTGAGATAGGAGATCAAATTCATGAAGTAGGAATCAATAGGCTTGGCCATAAGCATTTGGCTAGCTGATATTTTTTCATGCTCGAACACACCTGTTCTTCATTTTTCTTGATTCTTCATACACCCACACACACCACAATGGGCACTTGAACCTATGACCTCAATGTTGAAGCTTACATAGTCTACCACTGAGCCATGAGTAGGGACCCATGGACACACCTTTTAAGTTAATAGAATGGGATTGGGCTTAATTAGAAATCCTTAGTAATTTTGGCTGAACTCGAGCTACCTTTGCCTGAGCTCATGTATCTCTAATACACTGTTTTAAGTTATGAGTTGTGAGATGGAAGTAAAACCATAGCTTCGTCCCTCAAAAGAAAAGTTTAGCCATTTATATACACGTAAATGATACGAGGAACATGATAGACTTGGATTAGAATTGCAAATTCTTTTTATTTAACTTGAATTAGAACAACTTAAGATTATTTTTCTTTAATTTTAATGTTTTCAACTTATTTTTACACATTTGACATGCGCAAGTGATTGTGAGTTTATTAGTTGGGTATATGTGATGTTTTAGATTATTATTATTATTATTTTTTATGGTGAGGCTCGTTATGGGCCAGAGAATTGTGTTGGGACGGGGAAATCAGATTGCACACTAGTAAGGCATACTGAGTAAACTTTGTTGGGCCCACCATGAATGTATCTGGGCTTATCTACGCTGTCCATCCATTATTTCAGTTCATTTTAGAGGTTGAGTCCAAAATTGAAGCATGTCCAAAGCTCTAAGTGAACCCCACAAATGGAAACATGGGGATAATGAGAGAGCGGATTAGGTGAGACGATTGGCTGAGGTGGGTGGGACCCAAACTCATGGGGCTCCCAGTGATGTATATATATATGTGTGTTAAATCCACACTGTCCAATCATTTCGAAAGATTATTTTAGGGCATGATCCCAGAAATGAATCTAACTCAAATCTTAGGTGGACCATACCATAGTTGTGAATGAATCCCCACCATTAAAAATGTAATGGATTCCACCGGAATGTTTATTTACCATCTAACCTGTTGATAAGGCTAGAAACACCTAGATGAAGATAACACACAAATAACATCTTGATCCAAAGTTTTGTGGCCCACAAGAAGTTCTTAATGGTCAATCACCACTGTTTCCTGTACTATGGTCCATCTGGGATTTGGAATTGCTTCATTTTTTGTATATGTGAACCCATAGTCAGGGTCCCACCCACCTCGGTGGATCTGGGGTCTAAATAATCTGCTTCGAGATAATGATGTCCACCGTGTGGAGACCTTTCTAGCACCCACAGTTAGGGTTGTAAATGGTCGGGTTCGGGGCGGGTTTAGCCAAAACCAGACCCGCCCATTTACTAAACGGGTTTGGGTCCAAATTTTAGACCCAGACCCTTTTACTAAATGGGCGGGTCCGAGTCGGGTCCGAGTCAGCCCATCAAACTCATTTATAAATGGGTCCGGGTCTGGTAGAGGGAGATCCACCCAGACCCATTTATAAATGGGCCGGGTCTAATGGGTCCGGGTCTGGATCAAGTATACAAGCATTTTATAAGGCTTAAAACCGGGTCTGGACGGGTCTGGGCTGGACGGGTCCCTTGTAACATAGACCAAACCCGCCCACTTACTAAATGGGTTTGGGTCGGGTCGGGTCGGGTCGGGTCGGGCCTAAAATAAAGGAAACCAGACCCAAACCCGTTTAACAAATGGGTCTATTCTTGGACCTAGACCCGTACCATTTAACAAATTGGTCGGGTCTGGGTCGGGTCTAAATGGGTTGGGTCCGGGTACCCCATCGGGTCCACTGACCCATTTACAGCCCTACCCACAGTGATGTTTATTTATCATACAACCTATTCATAAGGTCACATAGACTTGGATGAAGGTTAAAAACAAATATCAGCTTGATCCAAAACTTTTGTAGCCCCCATTAAGATTTCAACAGTTGGTGTTCAATTCACACTATCTCCTGTAGTGTGGTCCACTTGAGCTTTGGATATGCTTCGATTTTGGTCTAATACCCTAAAATAAGCTGGTAAAACGGATGTAACAGGTGGATAAGACACGTAACTCATGGTGGCCCTACAGAGTTTACCGAGTACGCAATCGAAGCATGAGGCCCAATGGCTTGGGCCTAACTTTCAGCAATATGGGCTTGCGTGGGCCCAGTCTAAGCCAGGCCCGTGATATATTTATTTCTCTCCTCGACCTTCCCTCCATTTTCCCAATTCAAACACTCCAAAAACCCATCCAGGGATCCAGACCTGTAAAAACAAAGAAATCCCTAGAATTCTAGGGCACAAAACCCCAACCCAACATTACCACAATGCCTTCGAAATCTAGGGCAACCCCATTGGATTCCGTAACCCTAGCGATGTCCGGCGATTCTTCTGACGACGATTTTCAGAACCCTACCCAAGTCATCTCCCTCACTCAAAACCTCATCTTCTCTTCCTTCCAAAACCGCACCTCACAGCCTCTCAAACCATCCAACTCCGCGGCACCGCTGAAGAAACCGAAGTCCGCGCCCACCAGCAGGAAGGAGAATTCCAAAATTCCGAAAAACCCAAAAGGCCCAGTGCTCGATGTTGGCATTTCCAGCGAATGCAGTGCGGATCGCCGGAAACCCGACGATTATCCGAGCTTACGACCTCTAAGACCTTTCAATGCCGCAGGAGCACTGAAGAAATCAAAGCCAGCAGCGTCCGTTGGGAAAGAGAATTGTGGAGTTACGGAAACCCAGAAAGACCTAGCTGTCGGTTTTGAAATCTCTACTGAACCCAGCAAGGAAACAGGGAACGGATTGAGAGCTGGGCATTTTTCGAATCCGATCGAAACAGGAGTGTTGGAATCGAGCATGGGTTGCAGTTCTGCAGTTGGGAATGGGGGATTGTTGAAGAAACCAAAGCTGGGGGAGGTAGGCAGGACGGAGGATTGTGAAATTATGAAAAACCCTGACGTTGATTTTGGAGTTTCTATAGGAGGCAATGGCGAAAATGGGTTTAAGTGGAAAAGCGGCTATTATTCAAATTCGATTGAATCAAGGTTGTTGCAACCTACGGTTGAAAATGAAGGATTGGGAGGGGACAGTTTTGGAGATTTTGAGCCAGGTACACAGTTGAATGAGCTGATGAACCTTTGCTCGGATATGGGTGAGGAAGAAAATCCGAATGGGGGTGTTTTAACAGAAGGAGATATTGCTATCAATAATTTCACGATGAGTAGCAGTGTTGTTGAGTGTCCATTGTGTGGGGCCGATATTTCGGATTTGAGTGAGGAATCACGTCAGCTTCACACCAATGATTGTCTCGATAGAGATGAGATTTCAAAGGTAATTCACCCTCTCTCTCTCTCATATATTAGTTTAGGGTGCATTTGGTTGCATCAAATCTACAAATATCATGATATTTTTGGTGCATCATGAAATTTCATGATATTGGGTTCAACCAAACACAACCTCATGCAAATATAACGGCCAATGGGTGTGTTCCGTTATCTAATGGAAGTGACTGTTACAAAGCTCTCTCCCTCTCTCATATAATTTAGTTTAGTGTGCATCTGGTTGCACCAAATATCATGATATTTGGTCAACTAAACACACCCTTGCTGGAATTTAATGGCCAACGGGTCTGTTCCATTATCTAATGGAAGTGGCCATTACAAAGGATGTCCAAAAAAGATGTTAAAAAAAGACAAATCCACAATGCCATTATTTCAGCTTTGATAATGATATAATGGATGATATGGTGTTTTCCATTCTATGATGGCTGTTATCTGAGAAAAAATGGGTGTTCTTAGGAAAAAGGCCGACATCTATATCCCCCATAGTAAATTTACGATGAAACAATGAGTCTGTTATTGTTATGTTAGCCATTGTTAGGTTGTCGGGTTGAAAGGTTGCAGAGTACTGTTCTGTTTTTCATTTTGTAATTCGTACTGGTGGTGCCCATGGTTCAGTTATCCAAACAGTTAAGGTTACAGGTCCAACAAGGATGGCCAATGAACCGAAAAAATCCCTCATATGGGAAGTATCCTAACCTTCAGTAGGTGGTCAACAAATAGACAGTTAAGAGAAGAAAAACAGCAATTGTTCACATGCAAACAAGAAAAAAGGCCAAATATTATACAGCAAGGATCTCCCCATCTGGGGATTCTTTTATGCAAGCCATGCTCCGTGAAGGCCATCATGTTAATGGTCTGGATCATTGAACCATGTGGCCCAGTTATACAAATTGCGAACCAAATGGTACTATACAACCTTTCGGCCTATGACATCTTTAAATCCATTGTTGAAGTTTTATGGGGAAGCAATTGATACAAGAAATAAGAAAGAAAAATGTTCCTGAAATCGCGTCCTTAATTTTCCATCTTCTTCGTCATTGGTCCAACTCCAAAGGAGAATCATTCTGTTTGTTTACATTCCAAAGACAAAGTCAGTGAAAAATGGTAATGCAGATGAGAGTATGAGCAATGATATACTAAAACTGTTGCTTTCAAAAACCCTTCTTATAAAGAAACTAAAAGTGGAAACAGGTGTTGCCCAGATATGAGATTTGTATTAGTTGTTTCCTTGATTTTCCTGTATCCACTTGTGTGCATCTTCCAAAATTATACAGCTAGGATCTTCAACCTGGGAATTTTTGCTGCATCGGTCATTCAGGATGGGCCCCATCATGATGACAATTTGGATCCCTGAACATGCTGTGCAAACTCTACACCAGAGCATGCATGGTACTTCCATGAGAAAAAATAGAAAAGGCTTTTGACTTTGACACCATGTTATGGGAGTGAAGGAGAAAAGACTGAGATATTTAATGTCTAGAACCTTTTTTTTTTTTTGCTAGAACTTTTTTTCACAAGTAAATGGTGGCTAATATGCACAATTCCATTATTAGATAAATTCATTGTGATGTCAGCAATTTTTATTTTTTTTTAAGGGTAACTCGATTTTTTTTTTAAAAGAAGCAAAAATGGAGAACAAGGATGATGGGAGATCATCTGGCTAATACAAAGAAGAAAAAAACCCCAACTTCCCGAAAAAGCTCCGATGGACTGTCCTTATAGATGGTGGAGGCTCTACCCATTCCACGGCTAGCCACCTAGCTTTGAAGAACACCTGCTCCGGAGTAGCTGACTTGTTGTTGAAGGTCCTTCTATTACATTCTAGCCAAGTAGCCTAAAGTATAGCTAATAGAGAAAGGCACCGAATCAACTTTTTCTTCCTCGCCGACCACACAAAATGCCACTTAGCTAGAAAGTCCCCAAAATTTTGAGGCATTACCCAATTAGTATCCAACGACAAGAGAAAATTCTCCCTAATTACCCTGGTAAAAACTCACATGAATGTAGAGGTGGCCCATTGACGTGCAAGCATAGGATGCAACCATTAGGGATGGCTATATGCCTCTTCCGTGCAATGTCAATGGTGGAGAACCGAGTTGAAGGATTTGACCGAGAATCCCCACTCATCAAAATAGTTTTTTAAGGGCACGTTGCTGGAAAAGCAAATACGACCCAGTCCAGCTTGAATTGCAATAGAAATCATTAGTAGTTTCTAGTTTGACTTGAAACTAATGTGTATGAATTTTGTTGATTCTGATGTGGAATGATGGCTGCCAAACATCCTGTAAAACCTCAAATCCAATGCTGTGGATTTGATTATCACAATCCATGGTGCACCCAGATACCGTGTCAACCATACCAGTCATATGTTTGATAAGATAAAAGGTTAAGAATGTAGGCTGCTATTAAATGGCCCCAGCCATAGAATGTTGCCTATTGGTGTTATGTTCCTTTAGAATTTAGAGCACTCTGCCGGCAAACTTTCAACATCTTGAATCTTGATACATACAATTCTACAAGATTGGACCATAGTGCGGCATCATGGGCATGATTCGTGTTTTTTCAGAACCTTGTGAGTCATGGATTCTTCAGGTCCTAAAATGACTGGTCTTCTACTTGTATTGCAATTCTGCCTTCAATACCTGTCCTTCTTCGTGCCACTTCTAGTATTTAAAGGGCCAGAACAAGCAAAAGAACCTGAGCTGAGTGCTCTTATAATCAAGGTATTATGTAACGTTATTGGCTGACTATATCTGCCAATGCAGCACTGTAACAACTGTTTTTTCTTTGGTAATAAAAACTAAAAAATTATTGGTAAAATTCTAGAAAATGGGAGGATCCCAAATATGTATGTCCTTTTTGGTTTTAGACAAATATTTCATGCGGTAATGTGCCATTCCTTGGTAAGAATGCTGTTTGTCGGGAAGTTTCAACTTAACCTGTTGAAAGTCAACCACATAGGCCTTAATCGAACACAAATCAAACATGATTTAGTGGCTTAGGGCCCCTTACATATGAATACAACAAAAAAAGATGGAAACAAGGTGGTGGTTTACCCCTTTTTCTGATATTTTCCAAAACGGTCCACTCTGATTCCATTCATCGAATCCCACTCAGATTGTGTTTTGATCCTCAAAATATGCCTATATCTAGTTTAAAATTAGTTTCTAAGCTTTCTTCATGTTTAAAATGAATAAAGAAGTGAAAAAACAAGAGGAAAGTTGAAAATAAGAACCATAATGGCCTCTCTATGGCCGTCGGTTAACAACAGCCATGTTGGCTCCATAATGGAGCCCATACGGGGTGTATCAGCTGATATGGGCTGATACAACCCATTTTTTCATAATGGACCGATTCACTCCTGTATCATGTAATAGGGGTGACCATTTCCTTTACATAATGGCCGATACAGACATAATGTAACCGTTTTTTAATACCATGCTTATAATCCCTCACAAGATTGATTTGCCTTTTGTCAATGTTAAAGCAAAGTTAGCAACCAAAGAACAGAATGCAAACGTTCATGGTATCACAAATTGTGACTGTCTTTTTTCTCATTCAATGCCAAACATAGCCTGGCCAGCAGTTTTCTCTCTCTCATGGGTATTTAAACAGGGCCCATGTAATTGTGTTGGATGCTGATAGATTCCAGAAAGGGTATGAGTCCCTTGACACTTTCAGGCTAATTTCATATTTCCAGTGCAGGGCAATGAGCACTCATATACATATTGCCCACTATAAATTCCCATCCTTTTGGTAAGGCTTTCTTAATTCCAGGAAAATTTTGTAGGAAACATGTACATCCCCCCCAAGAAACCCATATAAAGTTGCTTTCTTATTCCCAATCATACATCATTCCATGTTCTTGTACCATAGTTTTGCTTTTTCTATGATTGCAAGTCACAGTTCTTTTGCATCGTAGTAAAATGAAGAGTGCGAGGCAGATACAATTTGGCTTGTAGTTCTTCCAGTTTGATTATATTATTCTCTCTTTTCAGCATCTATATCTCTACTATATATTTACACAAGTAGCTATGGACATTTTTGCCCACGCAATTAGTTCTCGGATGAGATTAAGCTTGGCCTTAATTAAAGGATATGGGAGGGCTTTCACAAAAAGAAATTGTATTTAGGGAATTTAGAAATGCATGATGCATTGACTGTGTGTTCAACTCTTCTCATCTCCTTTTTACATAAAGAAAAACCTCAATACTTTGTCAGAGTAAGATGGTATTTATAGGCGCTAAGGGCCTGTTTGGATTGCAATTACCTTGGTGATTTAATGTAAAAAACACCATGATTACAGATTACAATACCTGTCCTTCGAAAACATCTGCATTTGATGATCAAATTTGAATAACAGTGTAAAACACAGGTCGACATCCCTGGTACCTGGATTTCGATGCTTGGATTGCCGTGATTAGTCCCCATTCTGATGCAGGACAACCCTAAATATGATGCATGCTCATGAACACAATTATTCAGTGGAAATAAAAGCAATAATAATAATGAAATCTAGCATCAATCATCATAAACTAAGAAAATCATAAAGGAAACATGCAATGGGACGGGCCATCATCACAACCATGGAGTATGGGATTCAAGCAGCGTATAGGTTGGATCCGGCGAGGGATGGAACCTCCCGATCTTGCATGGTCATACCCAATCGATCAATGATGATCACTAGTCCGAAGAATCAGAAAGTTTCTCGGATTAGGGATTTGAGAATTTGGGGATCTAGGGTTTAGATCGATTCTCAAGGTTTAGATCGTGGGGAATAAACAAAACAGAAGTTTAGAAGGATAATAATAGAAGATGAAATACCTGGAAGAAGTTGGAGGGGCACAAGAAGAATAGAGAAGAAGGAGATCTAGGAAGAAGAAGAAGCACCATGAGAGAGGGAAAGAGGAAGGAGGCAACCAAAGGTTTGCTCTTTTTCATAAATCAGCAACTAATCAAAAAGGTTTAGGGCAACACCCTTATAAAATTCGGAATTAGCATAATTACCAAAATACCCCTACTAACAAAATTTTAAAAAAAAGACATTTGCATGAAAAAAACGTACCCACACTAACCCGAAACTCAAATAAGTAAAAAATGCATAAAATAAACTCAAATCTAAGATGTCCAATGCACTCCAATGATGGTGTGATGAAAGTGGGCTACGATGAACCAATGGTCCGATCACATCATCATCACGATCCAACGGTCAGATCATATCTCCTCCAAGCAACTAACACATGTCTTCCCAAGGTGGGGCCTGATGTCCGCATCACATTCATTCACCAAAAATCGTTATGGTGCTCTACTGTGCTAAATATCTGTAGATGTTTTCAGCCGTTTGTGTATCACATGGCTTAGTTCGATTTACTACACTGATCACAGGGTCCCCATACAATGGAGAGCGTACAATCGCACAATTCAAAGGCGCGCTGCCGCTACATACAATCAGTTGGATGTAGCAACATTTTACGGGGTTAAAAATCATCCACCCAAGAAGATGGACTGCACACACATTCCTTCCAAATGGACAATAATGCCATGGCAATGTGCAATGATTACAAATTCCTTTAATTATCTCCTGAATGCATTTGCACTTGACCGCCGATTCCCATGTTCGGTTTGGCAGTGGTAACATTGCAGTGAGGACACATTTCCTTCACATTATCTGGGTAATTGGTGAAAAAAAATTAATCCCCAAGGAGAAATCAAACGCCTGAAGAGGAACGGACAACTTTTAAGTTACCCCACACGTAAGTTCTCTGAGCTAATATATGCCTGTGTACAATTTCCAAGTGCCCAAGTATCAGCGCTCAACCTTAGCTCTCCCCTGTCATGGAAAACCGCTACCTATCTCTTCATGTGTATTGCATGTGCGAGACCCATTAGTATATGTATATGTGAGTGTGCATGTACGCACAATATATGTATATGTATATGTGTGTGTGTATAAATGTATATGTATGTGTAGATGAAAAGATTCAGCATCTCAAAATATGCCTACAGTTAATGGGCAAATCACAAGTATGTGTGAATGGTGATAAATATGGTTCCCCTTTCATAACTATCAGCTATCTTGATGAAACTCACTAACCCAAAATAGTGAGATTTGGTGTTTGATAGTGATTATTGATCGATGCATTTTCTTGCAGATAATTATTCCAAGTGATAGCATGGACCCGGATTCGCCACAACAACAAGTTGTTGATGTCTCCCCTGTTCTTGAATGGCTGCGTAATTTGGGTTTATCCAAATACGAGGATGCTTTTGTTAAAGAAGAGATTGATTGGGACACCCTACAATGGCTGTCAGAAGAGGTATGCTTTCTTAATTGTCACATTCCATGGTCTGATGATTGCACCTGCAAGGATGAACGCCATGTGTAAAAGAAGATCTATAGGTTATTTTTGTATTATACAATTTTCTACTCACATGAGTAGCTGGTCTCTTGAATTAGATGAATCCTACTATGATGCGTGTGTTTTGTGGGGTCCCATGAAGCGTGCACCAAAACACCTTTGTTCTATGGTGGTACTTTTATACTGCTACAGGACCCTTAATTTGGTGGGCCCCATCACCAGACAATAGAACTGAGGTACCAGTCCATTTACTGTCATAAAATAGGGATGGTTAACTTGAAAAATGATCATTTGTCTGCACCAGTGGGCAAAAGTTACCATTTTAGGATTCTCATGTTGGTCAGATGACTATGAATTTTGGTCTATTGTCCATCTGCATGGCATCCCACCAGATCAATGGTTTTGATAGAAATGCATGTTTGCTGATCTTATGCGGGGATGGAATTTTGTGAAACTTCTATGAATCAGACACTGCAATAGCATTTCTTTCTGAATCACCCATTTGCTGTAAGCCTGTAATTTATCATGTTCTGAAACTAATCCCACTTGATCATTTACAAAATGCTGCAGGACCTACTCAGTATAGGCATTACCGCACTTGGTCCGAGGAAGAAGATCGTGCATGCACTTAAAGAACTTAAAAGAAACATTCATGGGCATGAATCAAACACAGATGATACTTCTAGGACTACAACCAATGAGAACAAGAGGCTCTTTGTACCTGGAAATAAGTTGATTACTCAGTTTTTTCAAGGCCCGTCTGCTGTTGATAGAAATAGAAACAGCGGGCCACCCAAATCACAGCACAGGGTAGAAAGAAGTAATAATGATTCTGGCCATAAGAGGGCTACGGCTAGACGTCGTGTCAATAGCGGAAGGCTCAGAGACATACCTCCATGGTGTTGCATACCAGGAACACCATTTCGAGTGGTATCATGTTCTTTCATTTGAATAACCATTCTTTTACATGTGCTGATATACTCCAGTTTTATGTTTTAAGATGGAGTCAATTTTCTTGCTAAGTATATGCTTGATTTGAATTTGTAGGATGCTTTCCGCTACTTAAGAGGAGATTGCTCCCATTGGTTTCTTACCCACTTCCATCTTGACCGTAAGTTCAATTATACCTTGTCTTTATTCTAGTTCAAGGTCCCTGTGTTGTTGAGGAACTATATGATCATTGGTCCGAGGATTTGTATGCTATCCCTGGGCCGTGGGGCCATGGTACAATGATTCAGATTGTTGGTCTAAGTGGCCCCTCTGTGGATGGACTGTGCCCAAGGATTGAATACTTGTCTGAGTCGACTCGGACTTGGTCGAGTTCAATCCGGTCTGGCATCACAAGTCAACACTGAAAGTATGGGTGACTCGGCACAACTCAGCTGATTCATCCCTTGACTCCGCCAAGTTGTGACTCGACTCAGGACCGAGTGAGTCGGTCTGAGTTGGCTGGTTTTAAAACCATGACTATGGCTCAAAAATCTTCTAAAGGGGACAATCCTAATTCTTCTATCTGCGTCCGGTCAAATATATAGGTAAGGAAAAAAATACAGTGATGGCTCACATGCTACTGAAAAGGACCAAAGATTGGATGGTTGGGATATTCTGGTCTAGGAGATTTTCAGGGCTTGTTCTTGCACAATGGGCATCCTAAACATCAGTAGACCATGCCCCAAAATCTCCTAGATTGGAAGATCCTATCCGCAGTCTCTGCATCAACCATTGCTGTATATTTTTCTTAACTATCCATTTGTAGCCCACTGGTCAAAGTGTTGGGGCAGGGGCATTTTGGGGCATCCAATCAATTTTGTGGGCATTAGATCAACAGTCTGGATCGCATTGGCATGGGTCCCACTACTAGAACTCAAGGTTGCGTGCATCCAAGGGTAACTGACAAGTGGGCATCGTACTGAATTCACTCCATGATTCTTAGACTTGATGGATGATTCATTATGCAGATTATCAGGGTCTTACGAGGGGATTCTGCCACGGGAAAATCTACTGCTCCTTAGTTACAGCACGTCTTGTAAATATGAAGATAGGGGTTCCATGGGATAGGATGCAAGTCCTACCCCTCAATGAGAAAATTAACATTGCAGGCGTTAATGTTACATGTTTGGATGCGAACCACTGCCCTGGTTCAGTAATTATTCTTTTTGAACCATCCAACAACAAGGTGATGTGCTGTAAGATATTCCTGTATGACCTCTTGTTGTGGCATACATGCCAATGCAACGAACGCGTACGAGATCTGTGCCATCCACTACGTGCAGCTACCCTGAACATGCCCTGGCCGAAAAGGCCAGTCCACACATCAGGTGGGCCACACATGTTATGAGAAAAAATGAGCAGGCAGAAAACAAATGTCCAATGGTCTATATTCATAGTGCACATGCACCCCACCCGATGAGTGGACCAACCTGCTTTTGTTTTTTGTCAGTTCATGTTCACGCCCATAGAATTCATGAGATTCATGTGAGTGGAGAGCTCGAGAAGGATGTTACCCAGAGATTTGACCTAGGATGTGCCTCTGGAGTTTTATGTGATCCATCTCTACCACTCAAACTGAAAGGGAAATTTTATAGAAAGCTATAAGACTAGCCATGCTTTTATGGGATAGAATGTTGGGCTGGGATAGAATGTTGGGCAGTTAAGGAGCAACATATTCATAGGACAATTGTAGCTGAAATGAGGATGTTGTGATGGATGAGTGACAAGATAATGAAGGATAGAATTAACAATAAATGCACCCGAGGGAACATAAGATCCATATAGGTAATAAGATGAGGGAAAGTAGACTTAGATGGTTTTGGTCACGTGCAATGGAGACTAAGATCTGCCGGTTAGGAGTGAGTTGGTTCAAGTTCAAGGCTCTAAAAGGGCAAGGGAAGGTCCAAAAGGTTGTGGGTGGAGGTGGTAAGAAAAGAGTTGATGACCTATGGTCTAACTGAAGTTATGGCCTTTGGTAGAGTGGATTGGCAAAACAGGATTCATGTAGCCGACCCCATTTAGTTGGGATAATGCTTAAATGATGACGATGTTCACGGTGTGCCTCACCTAATGAATGGTCTAGATCTTGTACTATTTGTCACTTTTGATGCGTTTCCTATGGATTTATTCTTCAATCTAGATTTGCTTGAAAACGTTTGTATTCCTCCATAAAAAAAATATACATATATCAAATATTCTTCTTGATTTAATTTCTTGAATTGGCTTTTACTCATTTTGTGCCCTCAGGCAGTCTTACACACTGGGGATTTCCGATTTAGTGAGGAAATGGCAAGCATGCCTGTTTTTCAATCATGTTCCATCCACACTCTCATCCTCGATACGACTTACTGCAACCCCCAGGTATCTGATAAGTGATGTTATTTTAGACCCTTTTTGGAGGCATTACAAAATTAAATTGCAATTCCTGGTTTATTAAAGTGAAAACGACCAAATTGGTTGCATGGTTGCCATTTGGATGCAAGCAAGGTTGTGTTTCGGATAGACTGTGTAGGTCATGCTGTCTTGGATACATTGTCTAGGTTATACTGTCTTAGACTAGCTATTATGTTGGCTTTTTGTCAAACATGGAACAGAGTCGAAATGGACTGTGGCAAATGTGCATAAATTAAAATGGATGGTGACACATGTGGCACATATAGTGCTTGAAGATTGATGGCGGCACGGGGGGCATATGTGGGATGCTTCAATATGAATGGTTGGACGCTGTGGTACCTTTTGACACATGCGACACATGGGTACGAAACATTTGTGTTCTTGTGTGCACTAAACTAGGGATAAGCTTTTCTCATCTTTATTCCACATTTTCAAGAGACATGCTAATTGCTCTTCTTGCTTGAGTCCACATTTTGGGGACAGACTATCCTTATTTTTATCGGTTCCCTTGCAGAAATGGGTAAACAAAACATCGACAGCTTGTCTGCCTTGGCCAGCCTGTGAAGGACACAACTTCGCTTGCATCCAAACGGCCCCTTAGTATTTGTAAACCATGCTCCAAATTGCAATTACAATACATCGAAGTTGGTTTTGTAGGGAACTAGGCACTGTCTTGAGGAAATGTCATTACAATTTGGTGCCACTTGATTTAACTAAATATGTATAATTAATTTGATTTGCATCCAAAAGCGCCCTAAATGAGCACCCTGGTTTGCCATGTGAGGTGTGATTGTGCATCCAAACTCGACCTAAATGAGCACCTTGGTTTGGCATGTGAGTTGTGATTGTGCATCCAAACTCGACCTAAATGAGCACCCTGGTTTGGCATGAGAGCAGTTGAAGTGTCAGATGTTTGATCTTAGTTCATGATTCTGTGCAGTATGACTTCCCGAAGCAGGAGGCAGTGATACAATTTGTTGTCGATGCCATTCAAGCAGAAGCTTTCAACCCAAAAACTCTATTTCTGATTGGTAGCTATACAATTGGTAATGCTCTCTCTCTCTCTCTCTCTCTCTCTCTCTCTCTCTCTCTCTCTATATATATATATATATATATATATATATATATATATATATATATATATATATATATATATCACACACACTTGCTGGTTGCTGATTTCATGTTCTGTGCTGCGGTGCTTGTTATTCTAAGACAGGCAAAGAGAGACTGTTTTTGGAAGTTGCTCGGTGCCTGCGAAAGAAGATATACGTTGGCGCAGCAAAATTACGGCTGCTCCAATGCCTTGACCTTCCCGAGGAAGACATGCAGTGGTTTACATTGAATGAATGCGAGAGCCACATTCACGTTGTGCCCATGTGGACAATCGCCAGCTTCAAACGGATGAAACATATATCAGATCAATACTCTGTGAGGCCCAATGTACAGCTCTGCTGAGCTCTACTAAGCACCCATAAGCACCTCTACACATGGGTGGCCACCTTGCCATGCATCAGGTGGGCGTGGGCACCACCTGTAGGAAAATATGCAATGTCTAAAAATAATTTTCGGCCAGGTCATCTGTGTGGTGGGGCCTTGCTAGTGGCACTGGAATCCTCTGCAACACCCGCTTGAGCTCTGTGGGCTGACTATGTTTTGTGTATGTCGTCCATCAGGTTTATTTCTCAATGTTAGGCCTTGGGGCCAAAAATCAGCCCTATCCACAACCCAGGTGGGCCATGCCACCAATTGAGAGGAAACAACGAACATAGGTTAGTTTGTGGAGCCTACCATGGTTCATATATTCTATCCAATCCATTTATCAGGTGTGCCTCATCAGGATGAACATACTCTCCAAAAATCAGCCTGATCCAAAGCTAAGGTGGCAACATTGCTTCAACTTAGACATTTTAGGAGTGATTTACATTGCTCCCCTGGGTGTGGCCCACCTGAGTTTTGGACAGAGCTTATTTTTGGGATGTATGGTTAACAATAGAAGGCACGCCTGTTGGACGGAGTGGATGTCACAGGCACGATACAGTGGCCCCACAGACTCATTTGTTTCACTTGCTGCATCCAACAGGTGTTTTAGAGGGTTCCAGTCCTCGTTAGTGCATTATACACATGCAAAATTGGTGTGTGGCTACATGTAGAGGTGTTCTAGAAGAGAGGTTTATGGGTGCTTAGCAAAACTCATTAGGACAAATGACTATTTCTTAATTTCCTTTGTGCTTCGAAGATCTCACACTCCATCTCCATTTGTTTATCTGATGCATTCTCATCTCATTAGGGTCGCTTCAATCTGATCATTGCATTCTCTCCTACTGGGTGGACGTTCGGCAAGGGGAAGAAGAAGTCTCCAGGGAGAAGATGGCAGCAGGGTACTGTCATCAGGTGATGTTTGTACAAGTTTTCATCTTTCTTTATGCACACAGGACCTTCCTATATCACTACCATCTTGGTCAAAGGCTTCTATTCAGTTTCTTTTTTTTTTCTTTTTTTTTGGTTTTAAAGAAGAAGAAGAAGCCGAATCTGGGATTTCCTCAAAGTGGTTTTAAAAGATGTCCATGACACATATTTTTTAGACTCAGCTCGTTCGGTCTTGACGTGAGTTGTAAAACCATGCCTTGAGGAGACTCCAAAGTGAGTCGTGGGTGAGATTGATTAGAACGTGTTGTTAACAGACGGATGTTTTCAACATTTTGGAAAGGATGGGTATATAATGCACATGTACACACATGATACATTGTATACATGCTTGCGCATATGTCCATGCCTGGGTTTTCAGTTTGTACAAGTGGGGCTCCTGGTTTGGTTATCTAAAATGATGATATGAGGTCCCCACCTTGGATGCACCATGCACCAACTATCTTCCAGATTGATAGATCATAGCCATTGAATCTTTGGCCTTTCTTCGGTTGAATATGGACCTCAAATTGGTCTCCCACTTGTTAGATGAGCTGGTAGAGAGTGCAGTGTGTGTGTGAGTGATCCAGGGTTCAACCCATGGTAGTGTTACCTTTTTAAAAAAAATATATGGAACTCAAAAGTGCCTATCTGGAAGCTTTTGGTGCATGGCCACCTACTGTGGGGCCCCACATGCTAACGGGTTGGGTAATTGAGCCATGAGCACCACTTGTAGAAATTAAGAATCCCAATCCACGACATTTACAGTGGAAGACCAGATAGTTACCTGAGCATTGTGCTGCAGCATGATACATCATATGAAAAATACTAAAAACTGATTTACTCAAGGAGAAACTGAGGAGGTGCATGACAGCACATGCATGCAAGATCCAGACCATGTAACAGGTGGGGTTCTTTGTGAGCATGCCCCGTCCCAAAAGCTAGGCTGGCTATCAAGTGGGCCATGTTTGGTTGTTGAGTATAGGCTGTGTTGCCTCCCTGATGAGGGGTTGCAGGTTCATGGGCCAGGGATGCGTCTGGCTCAGGCTACAGGCGGTTGAAACATTCTGGACTTTTGAGTTTTCTACTGGGTATAGAATTTCCGAAAATCATGAAATAATACTTGTATGGATACGAGATTTTTCTTCTTCTTTCTTTCTATGTTTTCTTTCCATAATAACATGAGATAGCTATTTAAGTATTTCGAAATTCAAATGAGCAGAAATTCCAAAATCAGAAACTATTAAAATTTTAAGTATTTTTACCACAGAATTCCTTAGAAATCAGGGCTTACCAAATAATGCACTGAGGAATCAAAATTCCCACACAGTGCTTCTCAAGGGGAGAAATCATCCAAATGTCCTTGTTTGTATTTTTTTTTCTTTAAAAAGAGATGAAGTCGAGAATTGTGGAGCCCGCATGTTATGAGAATGGCATCCAACCCATCTAACACATGCAACCCACAATGATGATCACACGAGAAATTTGGCTGATCGAATCATTAAATAATAGATAGGCTACACAAATTTGGATCTTTTGGGTGGAGTGTATTGTTTCGAATGGTTTGGCCAACTTTATGATTGGATACCCCAGATTTTTGGTTTGTCTGATCATAATGGTAGGATACATTTGTTGAATTGGTTCGCTTGGAAATTTTGAATCATCTAGGCATTATTTGTTAAGATCTGACATCTCAGGAAATTTGCATAAAAATCCCAAACTTCCAAAGGATTTACATATTTTTCCTCTCTGCCCAATCTGAATTGATGCTGAGTGTTTTGGAGCATGTGATTTCAGGTACGAGGTCCCATACAGCGAGCATTGCAGCTTTACAGAATTGAGAGAGTTCGTTCAGTTTCTATCGCCTGAGAACATAATCCCAAGCGTAAACAACGATGGCCCAGAGACTGCTGATGCCATGATCGCTCTCCTTATGTCCGAATCTTAATATCCAACAAGAAATCTTTTGCAGGGAGGGACGTATATGAAAGGTTCAGATCATTTGATCAGTCATTTGTACAAGATAGAGAAGCATTGTGGCCTCACCATTGAAAGGTGAAATCATTCTGTTACAACTTGTATCATGAATGTATGTTGTTTGGATTATATAACTGTTGATCGAACCCATACCTGGGCTTGACTCGCCAATTGGCCGGATCCAGTCTGACTCAGGCTGGGTTGGGCTGTTTGACTTGAGCCACAGCTTGGTTTGAAGAATTCTTTGAGTGGAAATGAAACGACGCTGTATAACTTGACTCGGTGTGACTGAGTAATATGGCAAGAAAAAAGGTTTATTCTCAATTTTGACTCACCGAGTCGACCCAAGTGAAGATTGATTTGAGTTTGGTTTTTGGGTTTTCAAATTATTCAAAGATGGAATACTGTTTTTCCTTTTGATTATCTGTGTATTGGGTTGATGTAAACCTGTGGGACCCTTTGCCGAGTCATCTTTTGGTTGAGTCATTTGCCGGGTTGAATGGTTATTGCCTAAATGGAAATGGGGTACAAATGGGATAACGCGATGTTTCAGGAATACTCTAGAGCATGATGCTATGGCCTGACTAGCTGTGTGATTCATGCTCGTTTGGTTGAATCTCCCAATTTCCAAAGACTCAGAATGGAGAATCCACTGAGCTGAGTCAACTCAGGTTATAGTCACTTGTCTGGTCACTGAGTTAATGAGAAATGGATTTAAAACCACAAGGTATGACCCACCCATCTGATAGCTTCTAACCTGTTAAGTGCACGTGACATCCAACCCTTGCAGCAGGTTGGCCCCACCAGAGAAGCACCTAGTGCAGAAATTAGCCCTATCCACTCAAGAGGTGGTTGAAGTTATCTCCTGGGTGGACCATAAGACCTGGGTTTACAGTACTGATTGCTCAAGTGGTGATCAAAACAGTGATCCGAGGGCCCCATCCAGATTTACCACGAGCCCAGGATGTAGAATTGCCTGCGCCCCCCTTTGAAGCTATGCGTGGTCCACAGAGATGCCCATGACAAATCCACTACATCCATCAGTTTCTCGAGACCACAATAGGACAGAATTCCAAAAATCAGGCAGATTCAAAACAAAGGTGAGCTATACCACATGAAACAGCAGGGATTGAACATCCACGATTGAAAACTGTGGGGGACCCACAGAAGCTTTGTATCTGGATGTTATTTGTCGGTACAGTTTATCTGAGTGGTATTAACCCTATGAACGGCTTGGATGGCATGTAAACATCATGGTTGACTACGGGGGGAGCGAATTAGGTGTTACCCCGGGAACAGCTTAGTGGGTGTTACCCCTACCATGTGGCTCACATGGATAGTATTTTGTATATCCATGCTGTCCATCTGTTTCTCCAGCCCATTTTACAATGGTGTTCCAAAAATTATGCAAATCCAAATCTGGAGTAGACCATACCACTGGAAACAGTGTTGATTGAGAGCCCACCATTAAAAATTCCAAAGAGCCCATCGTAAGGTTTTGGTAATGTTGATTTGCAATCCAAGCTCTTCATAATGTCATGAAGATCTGGATGAAGAAAATTTTTTTAATATCAGCTTGATCTAAAACTTTTATGGCCCGCAAAATGCTTTTAATGATTATTCGTCACTCTTTCTATTGGTATGGTCCACCTGAGATTTGGATCTTCTTATAATTTTGGATCTTGTACTAGAATTAGGCGTAACAACAGATGGATGGCATGGATATACAAAAACTACGCCAAGGTAGGCCCCACACGGTAGGGGTAACACCCACTAAGGTGTTACCAGGGTAACACCTAATTCGCTCCCGACTACAGGAAGGTTTCGATGGTGGATGTTTCTGTTTTTATTATTTTCGTGTGGTGTGGCCCACCTGAGTTTTGGATCAGCCTGAAATTTTTTGTTTTTTTATCCTATTGTGGTCTTGTGAAACTTGTGGACGGAGTGGATTTGTCACAGGCATCTCAGTGGCCCCACATAGCGCTTCTGCCCACAGGAACTTCCTGTGGCCGGGGGCACAGGCAATTCGCGTCAAGGAGCCCATGGTAAGAGATCTTAGCGGTCTGATGTGGGCTGTTTTTCAGTTCAACATAAGTTGGTGGTCCATTCAATTGAAGGGTTAGGATTTCTCAATCTGGAATTACTTGATATCATGGTCCTTTGGCAGGATCCCATCGGATGGTCTAGATCGAGAAAATAATGGCTCTATTACTGATGATGGGCCACTGATCCTTAAACATTCTGATCTGAGTTGTTGAAGTTGAATCGATCGATCTTTCCTTTAGAACCTCTTAGTTGCTGGACACTGATTGGACGGCTACAGCCATTTTCATCTTCCGGGTCATGTTCCATCAACACTACGCATTTATATGTGGACCACATGACGTTGGATCTGAGACACCAGTCAATACCACGTGGTGCGCTGTACAGACACTGACAATGCACGAATCATATAATGGTCAGTTATTTGATGCTCTGAGCGAGTGTGTTAGATCATACACATACACATCCAAATTGTGGGACCAACTATAGATGGTGTGGTCCGCTTGAGCTTTACATCAACCCCATTGCCCTAAAATGATATGAAAAATGAACGGACGGCGCGGATATAACACATCCTAAGGTGGGGCCACAAAATTTTAGCTTGGAAACGGGCGCCAATTAGGTGTTACCCCCGGAACAGCTTAGTGGGTGTTACCCCAACGTATGCCCCACATGGATGATATTTTGTATATCCGCTCCGTCCATCCGTTTCTACAGCCTATTTTAGGGTGAGGTTCCAAACATTATGCAGATCCAAATCTCAAGTGGACCATGCCACTAGAAACAGTGTGATTGAGTGCCACACCATTAAAAATTCCAAAGAGCTCATTATAAGGTTTTGGTAACGTTTATTTGTAATCCAAGCTCTTGATAATGTCAATAAGGTCTTGATGAAGGAAAAATATAAATATAAGATTGATCCAAAACTTTTGTGGCCCACAAAATGTTTTTAATGGTTATTCATCGGTGTTTCTAGTGGTATAGTCCACCTGAGATTTGGATATTCTTAGGGTTTTGGATCACATCCTAAATTGATATGGAAACACAGATGGACAGATAGCGTAGACATATAAAAAAATACATCAAGATAGGCCCACACAGTTAGGATAACACCTACTAAGTTGTTCCCAGGGTAACACCTAATCACATGTTATGGTTAAATTTCATCTTATTTTTAGGTGGAATTACACCTCTTTTCCAAACATGCGTGAAAAGAAATAATTACATTTTAACGTATAATTTATGCCCAATCAAGCAAGCTCTAAACTTTTTGTATTTGTATATGAGTAAAACAATATTATGTAGTCAAATTATGAGTAATCTTTTAATATTTGAATATAATGGAAGTTAACCTTGGGTGGGTGGGTGGGTGGGTGGAGAGAGAGAGGGAGAGAGGGAGAGGAATGCTCACCTGCAAACCATCTCTCGCGAACTGTGAGATCGTGAGAACTTTTTGAGGACTCATCACATGTGATGTGTCCCCAAAATTTGAGCAGTCCACACGATACAGCAACTCAAAATTCCTCAGGCTCAACTTTCAACCTGGTTCACAAATTTGGTGGGCCATGGCAAGAGGAAATAGTTTTCTCCCTTGATTTCTCTCTCTCTCTCTCTCTCTCTCTCTCTCTCTCTCTCTTATGGCCCACCAAAGTTTCTAGATCAGGTTGAAAGTTGGGCTCCAAGAGTTTTTTGAGGTGCAGCATCATGTCGACGGCTCCAATTTTGGAAACACATCCATGTGTGATGAGTCCTCAAAAAGTTCTTATGTGTTCCCACGAGAGATGCTTTATAGGTGAGCATTCCTCTCTCTCCCTCTCTCTCTCTCTCTCTCTCTCTATATATATATATATATATATATATATATAAAAGAAGAGAGGTTATTTGGCATGAAGTTATTTGGTGTATAATAAAAGGAGAGGGTGTTACAATATCAACCTCGTGTAATTATTTTCATAAATGTATTGTAAAATGACCGATCTAATGTAGCATTCACAATTTAAATGGTTATTGAGCCCAAAAACAGTGTCAAAGCTATGTGGGTCCCACCATGATGTATGTGTTTTATCTACATTGTTCATCTATTTTTCCAGCTCACTTTAAGGCAAGAGCCAAAAAATGAAGCAACTACAAAGCTTAAGTATACCAAACCATAAGAAACAATCGAGAAAACAATGCCTACCTTTGAAACCTTTTAGGGAGCATCATGAAGTTTATTTGCTATCTAACTTGTTCATAAGGTCACACAGACCTGTCCAAGAGTTAAACCGTGAGTGTTTAATTCCCACAGTTTCTGTGGTGTGGTCCACTTAATCTTTGAATCCGCTTAGTTTTTGGCTCATGAACTAAAATGAGTGGGAAAAGTGGATAGACCACCTAGATAAAAGGCCACAGAGATTTGACACCAGCTAGCTAGCTGGTGTTGGGGTCATCAGCCAAACCGCTTCCGCCTGATTGTGGGTGAAATACACCAGTTGAATTTGGACCCTCACTAATTTACTTACAGCCGTTCATTTGTTAGCTACCAATTGGATCGTCAACATTGATTGAGCAGTGTGATTACAAGATATGCTCCATACACAATGTGGCCAACAGTTTCCGTGGTCCGGATATCTTACACGTGCGATGATTGTAAGTACATTTCACAAAAGGTTCCCACGTGTTTGTGGATTGTGGGACCCTGCCTATCCACAAGCAAGCAAAAAACGGGAGATCCATCACAGCTTTCCATCAGGTGGGACACACTGATGAAGACTAGATCTTGGTATAAAAAACCATGTAGTTTCACTCCTCGGGTGGTCTCAATGCACTAAAGCTAGAGTTGATCATGAATCAAGATAGCTTGGTTAGCTTGCTCGATTCAACTTGTTTTAGCTTGATTCGGCTTGATTTGGAGGGTGGGTTTGAATAGAGCCAAGTGGATTTCTTAGTTAGTTTCATAGTTCGAGCCACACATGAGCATACCCAAGCTCAGCTTAATTTGACTCAAAGCTCGGCTCATTCGCAGCTTGATTCGGCAAATTCTTCTCATTTTGAACGAGCGACCCCTTCCCTTCCCTTCCCTTCCTTCCCAAAACCCTAACCCCTTCTATCTGGCCACCGTTGCCCGGCCAGCCACCCACCGGCCGCCTCTCTCTCTCTCTCTCTCTCTCTCTCTCCCCACAGTTTGTCCGACGACACCTGTCGTCGGCTCGTCTCTCTATTTCTCTCTCACTCTCACTCTCTCTAGTCTAGTCTAATTATCCACGGCCCACCCTCGTGTAAATTGTTTTTGAACACATGTTAAATTGTCTCCACGCTTGTCTCTCAACACAAAAGGCTCAAGATTAAACTTGGCTCGACAGCCGAGCCAGCTCGAACAAAAGCCCGTGCTCAGCTCCGTCTGAAAACAAATGGACGGCCAAAAAACTCCTAACGTCCATCGGTTTAGTACGGCTTGGCCCACTGAGGAGTAACAAGTCCACCGACAAAAGCGAGTGGATAAGCAGATAGTGGATTCGGTAAGGCCGAGCAAGCACCAACTTCGGTGAGACCGTAACCATGGGGCCCACTTTGATGTATTAGTTGTGATCCACGCCGTCCATCCGTTTTTCCAAATCAATTTAGATGATGAGCCCAAAAATAAAGCTAAATCTCTGGTGGACCACACCACAAGAAACAGTGGTGATTGAAGGCCTACCATTAAAAACTTCTTGCCAGCCAAAAAGGTTTTGCATAAAGATTATATTTGTTTTTCCTTTAATCCAAGTCCGTTCGAGCTTACCAACAGTTTGGATGGAAAGTAAACATTACGGTGGGCCCTAGGAATTTTTTAACGGTGGGTGTTCAATCACCACTGCTTCCTGTAGCGTGGTCCACCTGAGATATGGATCTGATTCGATTTTGGGCTAACGCCATGAAATGATACTGTGAAAACGGATGAACGGTGTGGATACATAGAAGATACATCAATATGGGTCCCAAGGCTACGGCCTCACCGAAGTCGGTGTTTCCCGGGCCTAACCGAATCCGCTCTCGAGTAAGCAGTTCACAGAGAAATTTTTTACTACTCTGCGGACTGTGATGGATAATACACTGGTGCTCCAAAATGGGAGCGGATTGCCTGCGAAAGCCTTCCGCAGGCATCTCCTGCGCTCGGAATCTAGGTGGGGCCCACCATAATGTTTGTGAGGAATCTACGTTGTCCAACCATTTTGTGAGATCATTTTAAGTGTTGCAACCAAAATTGAACGGGGATCCAAGACTTAAGTGGGCCAAAAAAGTGACGGTTGAATTTCCATAGTTGAAATATTCATGGGGCCATGGAAGTTTCGAATCAAGATAATATTTGTGTTTTAAGTTCATCTCAGTGGGAATGACATTATAAATGGTATGGATGACATATACACATCATTGTGGACCATAAAGGTTTCAACCAAATGAATTTTCCTACCCACCGTTTTTTCTTTAGTGTGGCCACTTGAGTCTTGGATCCGTTTATTTATTTTCGAATGCAATGCTTAAGACGATCTCACGTAGATTTCTTACAAACATCATGGTAGGCTTGACCTATATTTCGAGTGCAAGAGATGCCTTGAAAGGCTTTTGCCCAAGATGGGATTTCACAAATTTCATCTTGATCCAAAGCTTTCGTGGCCCACAAGAAGTTTTTAATAGTCAATCAACACTATTTCTTGTACCATAGTCCATCTGGAATTTGAATTGCTTCGTGTTTTGTCTCATGCCCTAAAATGAGCTTTCAATTGGGATGGACAGAATGGATTTAGTCACATACATCATAATAGGCCCCGCAGTCAGGGTCCCACCCACCTCGGTGGATCCGGGGTCTCACCTAATCCGCTCCGCTCAAAGTAAACCGTACAGAGTGGTTCTCACTTTATATGATTTACAAAAAGAATAATCATACTGAGAAGACGTCTGAAATTTTTGATTAATGAGTTCATATATGATGGACGGTAACCATGAAAATGATAAACTCTGTATATTAATTTGGACTAATTAACTTGCGTTGTATTTATTCGAATTTCGAAATGCACAAATGCAAGCGCCTGCGCATCATCCATCGGACTCTGCCAAGTATCAAATAACTTCTTTCTCGATTATAAAAGAGAAAAAAATTATACTCTGGCGGAATGCGACGGATGATACGCAGGAACTTAGAATATGCATATGCGTCAAGTAAATAATTAAAATTAAAAGGTTAAAATTGTATGTACCAGATTACATGTTTCATGAATAAAAAATTCTCCTTATTTGATTATCCGACAATTTAGTCTTTTTTAAATTAGTTAACATAGGTAGTGTGTACCATTTCAAAGAGCCTGTGTATCAAGCATCATGGTCAGCCAGAGTATCACATAGCTCAATCGTATAAGACTCTTGAGAAAAATTTCGATACACTGCGGAATGTGATGAATGATACACAGGCACTTAGAAATTACTTAGAAAATGCATACGTGATAAACAATTAATTCGAGTTAAACTGTTAAAATCAAGGGTCTCAGTTTAAATGTATCATGAGACAAAATTTTAAATTATTTAAGTATCTAACTATCAGATTGTTGGACATTTATTAGACGGTTAGGAATGAAAATATCCAGTTGTCCCATTTCAATAAAAAAGTCCAGGAACCAGAGCTTAATCTCATTAATCCAATCTTATTTTAGGTTTGTATATTAAATACGGCAGATTCCATAGTTTAGTCGGTCTTGATTTAGTCAATGTATTCTACGGCTACCAGAGACATGTCTGCCCGAGTATCAAGATACATGTGCATCCAGAGTATCAAATATCTCTTCTAAGACTCTCTCTCTCTCTCTCTCTCTCTCTCTCTCTCTCTCTCTATAAAGTCCCTACGTCGAGGGTTTTCATTTCTCCTTTTCTCATCTCCTCTTCCCCAAAACCCATCGCTCTCCCTCTATCGCTGCTCTGATCTTGAAGAAGAAGGAGAGCAGATCTTGGGAAAATGCAGCAGCAGCAGCAGCAGAGGCTAAAACAGCAGGCCTTGATGCAGCAAGCTCTCCTGCAGCAGCAGCAGCAGCAGCAATCCCTCTACCATCCCGGCCTCTTGGCTCCCCCTCAGGTATTCCCATCGTTCCTCTCAAATTCCATTCGATTGCGTTCCATCCTTGTTCAGATTTCGATTCTCCATCATCTGCTCCGTGTTCGATTCGCTCGATTGCTAGGGTTTGGCGGGGTTTGAAAGCCTTTAGATCTCGATTTCACGGGTTGGGATTTCGAACCAGTATTTGGAATTTCGTGTGAATCTGTTGCTGAAAATGGACATTTTAAAGTGGGTTTTTGTTGTTTTATGAAGATTGAGAAAATCGAAAATAATTTTTCTGGGCTGTTTTTTCACGAATGACGGGAAATCTTCCATGCGCTGTTGTTATGAGGTCTTATTAAGTGATTGGAATGAGAAGAAATGGCAAAAAAACGATTGAATGCCTTTCATATCCGCCGACATTGGTGGTTGCTGTGGAAATGATGAAAAGATGAAAAATGGAAAAGAATGACTGTAATGCCTCTGTATCAGCGGGGATGACCAACATGAGGTTTTCTGTTATGTAGTAACTGTTACCTTAGAAAATAGCTGTTTTGTTTCCATTTTCTTTGAGAAATTGGTGCCAACGTACGTGAGCACACACACATGTGCCAGCAGGTGTTTGTGTGCATAAGTCACATATACATGTTTATATATCCGTGTGTGTATGCATGTTGGCCAAGCCCACAAGAGTGCAAAAGGGAGACCGCTTCATGCTACACCATGTGCTTAGGTGGCAGACTTGTTTGATATCCAGTCCGTCTGGGTGGGTGCCAAGTCCCAGCTTGTAGTTCAACCCAGATTGTAGTTCAACCATCTGAAAAATCAGGTCAGCCCAACCATCAAACAGGCCATAGAAGCAAAAGGATAGCTAAGAAAAATCAGGTCATTCATAGTTTTGTAAATGATAGCCCGACTGATCTGACAGGCTTCATTTTTGGTCAAGGGCACCTCCATGGTGGGACCATCTGAGGGACGGCCTGGATGTTGTGCACGTATGCCGCTTTGGCACATGTGGTGGCATGTAGATAGGCTCCATTGTACACAAGTGTGGTCTCAGCAATGCTCATGCAGTACATACATACATGCATATGCACACATACATGCATACATGCGCATGCATAAATACATAGGTTGTAATGTTTCAAAAGGCAGTATAAGATTTTTTTTCTTCAAAGGTTTGAACTATATGTCCCACTTTGGTCTAATAATGCAAAAACTTTAGAGCAGTTGCTGTTATCATGAGCCATGGTTTATAGCAATAAAAATATGCTGTATCATGAATTGTTTTTTTGGATTTTTTTGAAGCCATGTTACTCTAAATCAAATTTTGATTTTATGTAGAAGTTTGAATACTTGTTCATTAAATTCTTTTCCAACTGTTGTTAATTATTGAGGGAACATTTTCGGAGTTGCTAAGTCTGAGAGCCTTAGAAATTGGTGTTCATTTTGGATGAGTTTAAAGACATTGCATGTAGGATAAGCATTTTGTTTTCCTTCCCACTCTCATCCTTGGGAAAGTGGGTGTCCAATGAAGCTCGATTTGTATTAGGGAATTCATTCTGTTTTTAGCTATCCTCTAGTTTAATGGAAGTTTCTTTATCCATAAAAAGAAATGCATGTTTGCTCGTTCTGGTTTCTATTCATTCAGCAAGAGTCATGGACATCTCAAGAGTGGAGAAAAATCTTGTGTTTTGGGAATTTATACTCTTAATAGACTTTCCAAAATTCTTGAAATGAGGTTCTTTGTGTTGTATCAGAAAGAAAAATCTTTTTCAAAGCCACACGGGTACTGTTTCATGATTCTTGGAAATTCTTTTAACAGTAGAAATCTCAAAACTCGTGAATCTCTTGCAGCCCAAGACCAATGTAGCTTAAAAACCGCCAGGAACTGAAAAATGAACTTGATCAAAATTTAGTTTGTTCTATGGTTGGTGGACAATCCCATTTTTTCAGTTGCCAAATGAGCCCTTGTGGTGCATGTTAGGGAAACCCACTTTTTTACTTGTAACTTTGAAGACTGGAATGGAGATGACATTCCCCCCCCTTTTTCATGATATTTATATCTTTGTCATCATCATCTCTTAGCTTTTATCTTAACAATTTGGGTGGGCTTTTAAATGTGAGATTGGAAGAAATTCTGCAATTGTTTGCTCACCAGTCATCAATCTTCCTCTCTTACCCAGGCTCTTGGAATTGGTTTTATATCTCAGCTAATAGCATCTTCCACATCTGAAAGTACAGATAGGCTCTATGAGCCACAACAATAGTTAACTGACCAACCCATGGATACAAAACTGCTTCTTCAAGATCTGCCTTATGGCACACACAATGAAGAGAGCAAGAGGCAAACAAATCATTTGCAGATGAATTCTCTCGCACCAGGTAGTGAATATGGCGACCCAAGTTGGCATCGACTATATACATGGTCCACCATCAGTCCATGCTCAAGTAGTTGGCCGCCGGGAATAACAGGGAGCCAACTGGTTTATTTTCAATGCATGCTATGATTGCTAGGCATTTGGGTAGAGTTCATATTTGGCAATGCCCATGAAACTAGGGCCCTTGGGCAAAAAAATCAGGCCTTATTGAATGTTTCGAATCATCTGTTCAATGGCCCTTCTCTATATACTTATCCATTTCCCGAGCCATAGAGTAAATGGTGATGCAATCGAGTTACGTGAGGGGGTCAAGAAAGCGCAAGCAGGTCCCATCTTGACATGTGTGTGACAAATTTAAAAAGATAGCAATTTTGAGCAAAGTGTATTGTGCGTATGATTTATTTAGCAGTTCATATGGCTGTGGATACTACCCCATAGTCCATACACATGACATGTAGGAATCTATTAATATTGTTCCTTATTTTGAGTAGTTTATTATTGTATAGGAGTCTCAACAGTTGTCTGTGTTTGATTTTGGAAGGCCCAAACCTGCATAACTGCTGGAAATGAATGACCCATGCGTGAGGAGGTTATATCTATGGAATTTGAAGTGAATTACATTTCATATATATATATATATATTTTAAATTTATCCCTTACAGGGTGATTGAAGGGGGTTCTTTATCACAGCAGCAGATTAAGGGGGGCTTTATTTGGCTTTTGTGTTTGATTCTTGTCTGGGAGATTGCTGAATTTTTGAGAATTATTCACACTTAGATTTTACTTTGTTTTCTGTGTAATACTCTGGTTCTGGTACATATTCAATTTTTGTCAAATAGTTTCCGTCAGACTCCTAGGTTGCATTAAATGATTGGCTGGGAAATATTTGGAACATGTCTATGATGATGATAGTGGTAGGGTGGTGATGATGATGAGATTGAATGATTGGATCTTCTGGGTGAATGAATGAGATTGATGATTGGACCCATTTCTTGTAAAGATTCTAGCCATTTATTTTGGACGCATTGATTGGATTGGTTCAGATCATCAGATTAATGTGGTTTTTCTAGTTGGTATTTGAAGATTTGGTTGGACCAATGTGATTCATCAGGATTACAAGCAGTCCCAAGCTTGCCCCCTTTGAATGAATGATTTGCTATTGATGATTGGACCTATCGTTTGTAATGGCCACCCATTTCTGCACACTATTGATTAGATGATTTTGAACTCTGCCAGTGGGAGTTCTGTGCTCTCATATCGATGGTCGCAAGCCGCCATTCATTTACTTGGTCAGGTTGGCAGCCGGCATCAAACTTTTGCCACTATTTGGGTCACTGTATCAGTATGTTTTCTTCAACATGGCATCTGAGGAATTGGTTGGGAAGAAATGGTTAGTCTAGATCAATAATATGGACTGCCCAATTTCCAAACAAAAATACATGTATTGAAGGTTCCCATGCACTCAAATGTGGCGGGGCATTCTCTCTTATCAAGAAAGAAGGGAGAGTGGATATTTACTTCTTAATGCACGAGTAGAATTACTATCTGGCAAACCCAGATCTGGTTTGTGATTTGCATATTGGCATTGACACTGATGGAATCGATGTAGCTAAAGGTGCCAGGCCAACAAGGCATGGACGCACAAGGGCGGACAAAAATAAACCAACCCACGTGTTCTTTTTAATGATAGCAAAAAAGCCACATTTCATGCATCGGCTAATTGTCCAATAAAAAGTGTGATTAATACATTAAGAACCATATGATACATAATCAATTGACCACTTAGATTAAATGTTCAAATGAATGAAAACACAATTTGTAATCCAAGAAGGCCAGATGAATTATTTCCTTTGCCCTGAGGGTGATTGCATTTACCTGGCTTGTGGGAAGGGATAAAGTCCTATCCATAAATCATCTAGAGAACATAAATACGGTCATCCCTAAGGTCCATATCTTGTCTTTAGAATGACGAGTCTGCTGTTTCATGCATTGTAAATGGTTTGGTTATGATGGATGTGGTTCTTTGGATAATTTGGGTCTCTGAGTGGTTGATGTGAGTTTGAATTCGAGACATCCTCAGGTATGGTACAGGGCTCGGATGGGAGAAAGAAAAGGTCACTTTGGCACCTTGCCCTTCTGGCGGATTATGTTCAATATGGAAGGAACTCAACAATAGTACATTCTGTAGCAGAGTAGGAATGCAGGAAGTTTCTTCCGAAAGGCCAGGGACAGTTTTTAGCTGGTGTGATGGGGCTCAAAATCTTTTAGGTTCAAAGTAGAGAGCAAATAGATGATTGTTTGGGGGTGGTCTAGGCCGTGTATTTAATGATGATTCCTCCTCTTCTCAGTAGGTGGTATTGGCATCTTGGGCCCTTATTGTATTGGTTTCTCACCATGACCTTAGAGTAGCGAATGCTTGTATAGTATGGTTTTACCATAGCATGTTGTAGTATTTTTCTTTTGGTGTGCCCCAAATGCAATCTCCTGTTTCTTATTGGGACTCCTATAGTTTTGCATTATCTTAAACTCCGATGCATTCAAATGAAGTTTGTGCATATAAAGGAATGATGCAAGTAAACCATTCAGACATAAATAAATAAATAAATGGATTGATGCAAATGATCTTACTGTTAAGGATTTTGTAACTGTTAATACCTCCATTGGATTTGGCATGCTATAAAAAACTATAGCAGTTGGTTTCTGGTACCAAAATTATAAGTAACACACTAGCTGGTTCCAAGTCTGGGAAAAGGATGGTTGTCGCCAAACTTCTTCCAAGCAATCATGCAAGTGACAAATAGCTTGAACAAGGCTATGATGATGATGATGATCCATTCCCAACAATTTGGGAAATGCAGAATTATATCCATGTTATCTATATTTGGGTGTCATAAATTACTTCAGCGTACAGTTTATGTTATCTAGTTCCAGATAATCAATGCACAGATCTAGAGTACCATTTGATTTTGTAGTTTAATGTATGAATTCCGCAGAATGTGGATTGGTTTGAAGTTTGCATTTGAGTGTGCAAGTACTAGCTTGCCTGAAGTATGAGGGAGAGCAAGTGTTTTTAATTGACCCATACGCGATAGTTTATTAGTTCTGGTTGATTGGTGCTTGAACTCATCCCAATTGGGATGCGTGTTTGGGAACTAATGTTTGTAGCTGTGGACACTGGAGACGTGTTAAAATCCTTTTCTAGACTTCATGTGTGGTATGCTGATATCATTCCCCATTTCACTTATATGGTTTTAGCACATGCCACATTAGATAGGGTTGGGTATATATCCAGATTCGAGTTTGGAGGAACTATCTTGCTTGAAATAGTAGGGAGTGGTTTTTTTTTTTCTTTCGTTTCTTTTTTACTTGGAGAGTGCATTTGCTTTTCTTTCTGAGGAATTTTGGGTGTTTATATTTTTTTTCTTGGTAGTTTGTAGGTTAAGTTATGCATGCCTTTTAGATCTGGTCATTTTTCAACCAGTCTAGATTTTTTTTTCTTAGGGAGCTATTTTCTTTCTTTTTTTTTTTTTTTTTCCTGTTTTTTCACATTTGTATTTTGCAGATAGAGCCAATCCCAAGCGGAAATCTGCCTCCTGGGTTTGATTCGAGTACATGCCGCAGTGTGTGAGTGTCGTTGGGACATTTTCTTTTTCTTATTTTTGTTTTATTTTAAGTTTATGCTTTTATCCTTAGATATTATGCTCTCAGGGGTGTAACTATCTCCCTTAATATGTGGGAAGCCTTTCGTTGCCATAATGGTTGACCTTTCGAATGGTTTTACTTTGTACATTTTCTAAACCATTCTTTTTACATTTGTTATCCTGATTTATACCTCAATTTTAACCTTTTTTATCAGAATTATTTGTGAAATGCGTGTTTTGTATGACTATTGTTATTTTTTATTTTTCTAGAAATAATGCTCCTGGTTTTTATTTCATGACATTTGCTTTTGAGGAAATGCAGGTATGTGGGTAACATCCATGTGCAAGTAACTGAAGCACTTCTTCAAGAGGTCTTCCAGAGTACTGGCCCCCTTGAAGGATGCAAACTCATTAGGAAAGAGAAGGTCAGTTTTTTTTTTTGTTATTATTATTATTTTCAAGGCATTTATTCACTCATAGTATTCGATGCCAAGTACTTCATATATCCATGAGCACTTCTCAATGGCTTTTGTTCAATTTGTCATGTTGGTGTCTTTTACTAATTTAGTCCATCATTGTTGCCTGGTTCTGTGCAGTCGTCCTTTGGCTTTGTTGACTACTATGATCGCAGATCAGCTGCGCTAGCTATTTTGACTCTTAATGGGAGGCATTTGTAAGCTCAATCCTTTTGGTTGTTAATTACTTAGTGTTTTCATTCCTGTATGTCATGCTCTTTATAATCCCTGAAAAAAAAAAGAAAAATAAGTATACTCCTTATAAATTTCAGGTTTGGCCAGCCTATTAAAGTTAATTGGGCATATGCAAGTGGCCAGAGGGAGGACACATCAGGTTATAATTTACATAGTTTTTCATTATCTTCTTAAACTTTGAAAAACTTCTTAAACTTTTCTTTGAATTGTAGATGTGGATGGAAATTCTCCAGAAAAAAGAAAAAAGTATCACATGTTGGACAGTGGTCGGGTCTGTTACGTCATTTAATTTTTTTAATTGTCTGCAGGTCATTTCAATATTTTTGTCGGCGATCTTAGCCCTGAGGTTACAGATGCAACCTTGTTTGCATGCTTCTCTGTATATCCCAGTTGTTCGTAAGCTCCAACCAGCTGACCCTCATTTTCCTCAATCACCTTGAATTTGTTGCAATGCATATCTAATTAAATTCGATAAAAGGCATCTTCAAGTAGTTAGACTTTAAGCCACCATAAGCTTCCTAATTCTAAATATTCATACCTGCTTCTACGATTGTGATAGAAGCCTTGTTCATTGATCGATTGGTACTGAACTTCTGAAACTACATTAAACTATTTTGTATGTTGCAGAGATGCAAGAGTTATGTGGGATCAGAAAACTGGGCGTTCGAGGGGTTTTGGATTTGTTTCTTTCCGTAGTCAACAGGTGAAATGCTTACATTTCTGACAGTTCAAGTTTTCCTTTATATGACTTAACTTTTTCTCATCATTCATCATTTATGTTTTGCCTGGCAGGATGCCCAGAGTGCTATAAATGACTTAACTGGTGAGTAAAACTACATTATGCCTTGATATAGTTCAGTCATGATGCTTCACCTTCCTTTTCTTTTTATTTTGACTTCATTTTATCAGCACCACATGGTTAGTTTATCAGGGAGGGAGGAGGGTTTGCTCTAGTTCCTTGGACCATTGATTGTTATTATTATGGTTCTGCTTTGATTTATCCATGTAGGGAAATGGCTTGGGAGTAGGCAAATCCGTTGCAACTGGGCAACAAAAGGTGCTGGTCCCAATGACGAGAAACAAGGCTCAGATACCAAAAGTGTCGTGGAACTAACAAATGGAACATCAGGTGTGTGTATATGCAAGATTTTTCTTTAATGGTGTTGACGGTAAACTATCGATAGTACAAATCTTTGCGATATGAGAAATCAGTCTCAAGTAATCCCTACTACCTATGCTTTTTCTCAAACTGAGATGCATCAAAATTCAAATTATCCTACACAGTAAATGATGGTTTAGTTAGTATGTTCTTTGATTATTTTGTTTCTTCTTCTTCTTCTTCTTCTTCTTCTTCTTCACAAAATTAGAAAAAAAGGAGTGTTGGTTTCCAATTTCCATTTTGCTGAAAACTACAAAAGAGAGAGCCCTGAATATCCACCGGCTTCAGTATTCCTTCCTTGAGACTCTCTCAGTTGGACTGAATCCCTTGGTACATTTGGGGTGTGAGCTTCACAGTACTTACTAAAACCTTGCAAGCAAGTATGCATAATGTTTCCCTCATACTAAATCCCTTGATACTTTTGGGATATGAGCTTCTCAGTACTTTTTGAATCCTTGTAAGCAAGTGTGCATAATGTTTTCTCCCTTTCAAAGAAAAGAAAGGAAAAAGAAAACAAAAAGTATGCATAATGTTTTCTATTTTGTGAATTTGGATTATTTAATTGGGTTGTGAATCAGTGAGAGGCCCCTCACGTAAGGGGGGCAGAAATGTGCCAGAGATCTCGGCATATGGTACACATGTCACATCTGGGTCATTCATCAGGTAGTATGCAGTGAACATGCTATATATATGAAAATCAGGATAGTACACTCATGTATGCTGAATATGGACTGTTGGAGTTTTGTTTGTCTACCCATTTTTTTCATACAAGTTTGACCTGCCTGATTGGAGGCCCAATATTTTTTTGGTCCATGGCATGGTCATAGCGTACCCTACCTGATGAATGGCCAGATCTCCGACATGTGAGCTGCACATCCACATCTTGACACATCTTTCGTCCCCTCATGTGAGGAACCCCTCACTGAATCACGGCTCTATTTAATTTTCACTCTTGGTGGATTTCTTCTATTGTTTGACATCCTGTAATAATCAATTAACTTAATTTTCTTTCTTTTTTTATGCAGAGGATGGTCAAGAGACGACAAATGATGATGCCCCAGAGAATAACCCACAATATACCACTGTTTATGTGGGCAACCTTGCTCCTGAGGCAAGCAACCACTTGTCTTCCCCCACAGCCCCTTTTGTTATACACCTGTTCTATTTGTTGTTATGTCCTTGCTAGCAACTTTTAAACCAGTAGCTGCAGGTGTTTATCAAAGGAATAGTTGTTTTCTCGGGTAGCTAAGTCCAGTTTTCATTAAAAATGGTGTAGAAATGGCCCATACAAAATATGCTTTCCGAAGTAAAATGAACCACTTACCTGCGTTTTCATGTAATTGTTTGAAGAGAGAACAATGAGGATATTAAGAGTAGGAGAAAAAAAAGATGAGGAGAGGTCGCTGAAGAGTGAAGGGAAAAGTATCCATTTCTTTTTAAATTTCTAAAGCATTGTAATTTTACCTAAGGATGCTTTTGGTTGCACCAAATATCACGAAAAATACCTAAGGGTGCATTTGGTTGATATTTGGTGCAACCAAATACACCCGAAGTTAATAAAAAATGGAAAATTGTTCTAGAAGTAAGTGTGTATAGTGTTGTAAATGTTTCAGCATTGTAAGTGTTGTTCTTTTGCTGTGTTTTTCTTTGCGAAAACATTGGACTATAGATGCCCCTTTTGCTGTGGCCATTAGCCCCTCACATTCCTCGACTATGAATTTTGTTAGAATGTGATTGTCATCTTTTATCCCTCCAGCTGTGGGCCTGTGGCCAACCTCCAGCTGAAGTTGAGCTTTATTTGAATTTTGTTAGAATGTGATTGCCATCTTTTATCCCTCCAGCTGTGGCCAATCTCCAGCTGAAGTAAAGCTTTATTTTCTATAACTTGAATTGGCATGTGTTTACAGTTGGATAGATAATACTTTTAATGGTACTCAAATGTTTCTGGTTTTTAATGAATATCTTTCTGCTCTTCATGTGCAAGTTTCTTCACTTTTTTTTCTCACGAGCAAGTCATTTTCAGGTTACCCAGCTCGATCTCCACCGTCAATTCCATGCACTAGGTGCTGGAGTAATTGAGGAGGTTCGTGTACAGAGAGACAAAGGCTTTGGTTTTGTAAGATACAGTACCCATGCAGAAGCAGCTCTTGCCATTCAGATGGGCAATGCCCGAATTCTTTGCGGAAAACCTATTAAAGTAAGCTCTTCTTTAACGCCTTTAATGTTGCATGGTCACATTGCCGTGCTGCTTCTGTATATAGCAATATGTTTTTTGACATGCAGGGTTAATCTCAGTCCTAAAAAATTTAGTTATACGCCTTACTGATGAAAAAGAAAATCTTCATTATGATTAGTCCTCTTAATAACATTTTTACCTTTAAAAAAATTCATTGTTTTTATCTTTGGTCCCTGTCGATGCACCCTGAATTGCAATTGTTTTGGTGCTATGGGCAAAAACAGCATGGGGGATGCGGAACCCTTACCAGGAGGGTTTCTAGTTGGTGGTTGGCCCAAACACGAGGGTAAAAAAGCCGGTTCATCCTTCATTGATCTCAATCCGTGGTTATCTCACTTGTGATTTGGACAGAAATAATCTGTCAAGTGGCACGCTCAAATTCACATTTGAGAGTTCTGCCAGTGACTGTGGCCCTTGTAATTGAGACTTATCAGTTCACCTTATGAAAGATCTCTATCTTTTAACCCATTTATTTGGTGAAGAAATTATGAGCTTGGTTTAGGGCCCATTTTGATGCATCCTCAAAAGGATGTTTGATGCCTAAGCACTGTTTTGAGCCAAACCCAAGGTATTCTATAACGGTAATGGTGGCTGTATTGCCCAACGCTATTACCGTTATGGTTACGGGCCTTTTTTTTTTTCCTCTTTCCATAATGGCTGTTATGGTCTTGTAATATGTAACGGTTACCGCTGTTGCTGTTATGTAACAAGCCATTATGGCTATTATGTAACTGTTTTTTAAAACCTTGGCCAAATCCCTTTTGGCATTGTGCGTTTGGATGCAATCTCTCAAATCCCATTTGATTCTCTGCTCAGAAAAAACTAATTGGATTGGTTTTGGAAAATCGTCTGTTGACAAAGTTGAACTGGACTTGCTTTTACTGAAAACCCTTTTTCAGCATTTGCATTCAAATGGCCCCTTGATAAATTTAAAGGGTAGACAGCGTTTTAGCTAATAGCCTCAACACTCTGTTCCTTGTCTGTCCTGCTAAATCATGGAGCTTGGACTCAACAGAACCAATTGTACGTGCCAGAAGCTAAAGCCTGTTTGGTAGACGCTTAAAAATGAATTGATCTTATTTTAGTTAACAGTAATTATGTATTAGAGATCTTGATCTCTAATGCATAATGAGTTCATGTTAACAGTAATTATTTACTAGAGATCAAGATCTTTAATATATAATTATTGTCAGCTGAAATGAGATGAACTCAATGTGTTCTGTATCCGTTACAATACACCTGTAAAGGCTGATACATATAGGCAATGGCTATGACCGTTCCACAATATGGGGGTGAAACGGGGTAGTTGGTTTTTTGGGACTGTATCGGCCGTTACGATGTCCGTAAAGGCCGTTACGGGGCATAACTACCATTACCCCCGTAATGGTAAAAAAATGGTCACTTTTTTTTTCCTATTTAAACCCATTTTTTCTATTTTTTCACTTTTCTCATTCCAAATCTCTCCTAGATCATTTTACAACAGATTTCGACCACTCTTACTGATAGCTTTTAAGAGTAAAACTGTAGATTGAAGTGATTTGAACGAATAGAAGCTCCAAGGGCCTTTTTTAAAAAAAATTAAAAAAGTAATATTTATACATTTTTTCTGATTTCTAGTTCCAATGCTTGATTGTGATGTGTAAACATTAGAGACATATGATCATGTTCACAAATTCACCAGACAACCTGATACAACACTCACACCAAAGAGTGGACTGTTACGCTACCATAAACATGTTCAAAACAAAAAATGAATACATATTTGGAATATTTACATTATTCTGGATTTTCTAAATATGTTTTTCAGAATTTTTCGGGCAAAAGAAAAATTTCAACCGTTACAGGGGTCGTAACGGTCGTTACAACCCCTGTATCGGCTGTTACGGCCGATACCCGTATCGGTAATGGTGGTGACTGTTATGGCCACCGTTACTGATATGGAATACCTTGGATGAACTCAATTTTAGGCATCTACCCAACAGTGCCTAAAGCTTTCTAATTTGGTTTCCATGCCGAGATTCTTCTCATTCTTTTATTAGTTTTTACATGCCAGAAACTAAGGCCCTGTTTGGTAGATGCTAAAAAATGAGTTGATCTCATTTTAGTCTACAGTAATTATGTATTAGATCTAAAACATAATGAGTTAATTACCTTTCAAAAAAAAAAAAAACGAGTTCATGTTAACAGTAACTATTTACTAGATTTTTTACTTAATTTTGCATATCATTACTAGTTTTTGTTTTTTAATTGATATCTCTAATACATAATTGCTGTCAATTAAAAATGAGATGAACTCATTTTTAGGCACCAACCAAACAGGGCCTAAAGCTTTCTAATTTGGTTTCCATTCTGAATTCTTCTCATTCTCTATTACTATTGTGAGCTAGGATATTTGGAGGTTAATACCTCGTCGACATCGATTTCTGCTGACGAAATTGTGCTTTCAACCGTATCTCTCACAGTTATTTTTGCACCTGTAGTTTCGGTTTATCTTTCAGATTTTCAGTTCATATGAGTATGGTTCATGGCCGAGTGAGCAGGCTGTTGATCTAGTGGGTCGTGCTCTAGAGTTTGGATGGACAATGACCTAGAAACATTAAAGATTGGAAGATCCTAGCCATCCAATCTCTAGCCTTTTCCCAGTTGAATGTGGACAGGTGCTACATTCCTTTTTTATTTTTTAACCTTCTGTGGACCACGGACCAATGACCAATATGGTTGGATTATCCCATCGAGTAGAGTTTTGGGGTCCATCAGATCAATAGTTTGGTCAGTCAACCATGCCCCCCCCCACTTGTACAATTTGAGGTATGGGTTGGAAAATTGTATAAATTAATCTAGAATCTAAAGCTTGGATATTTTGACTTGGTTGGACTAACCGTTGCATGCATGCTTGCAGTGCTCTTGGGGTAGCAAGCCCACCCCTCCAGGAACCAGCTCAGCCCCCCTTCCCCCACCGACCGCCGCACCTTTCCCCGGACTCTCTGCAAATGATCTCTTAGCCTACGAGCGCCAGCTTGCTCTGACCAAGATGGGTTCGGGCCAGGCAGCGCTGATGCATGCCCAAGGTCAACATGCTCTCAAACAGGCAGCAATGGGAATGGGCGCTGGAGCGAGCCAGGCGATCTACGACGGCGGGTTCCAGAATGTCGCTGCGGCCCAGCAGCTCATGTATTACCAGTAATGAGATAAGTTCGATTACTATTCTCATGGTTGCGTAAAAAAAAAAAAAAGAAAAAAAAAAGACAGTACATCACCTACCCTTAAATAGCGTTGAAATGTCTTTCTTCTATGTTCTGTGAGTTTGTAACACCTGCTTGCTGTGCTTGCTATAATTTGCAACGGTTGTACGGATATATCATATGCTTGCTATGAAGCATTTGTAGGAACGAGAGATTGTAGGAGAATTTGGCTATTTTGTTTTTTTTTTTCTTTTTCTTTTTTCTTTTCCTTCTTTTTCTTTTTCTTTATCAAATACTTGGATAATTATCCACATGAAAATCTAAATCCATTTTATATGGGCTCGTTTGGACATTTATTTCCAGAAAACCAGGTGAATTCAGGTACACGGTGGTTCGTTTTTTCGTTTTTCGTTTTCTGTCTTCTCTCCAAAGGTTAATAAAAGGAAAAAAAAACAATTTCTAGTTTCAGAACTGCTTCAGTGCTCCCTGAGTACTGTAAGTTATAGTGCTTCTGGTTGTATTGGGATACTTAGGCAGTGACCGTTCATTAGGTCAATGCACATCTCATTGGCTACCATTAAAACATCATCATCATCATCGACTACATGAATCCTGTTCCAGCATTCAACTCTATCAAGGGTAAAACCTTTAGTTAGATCATAGGTCATCTAGTCTTTTCTTACTACCTCCGTCCCTTCCCCTTTCAGAGCTTTCAAACTTCATTTTCTTACCACTCATCCATCTCAACATCCTCATTTCAGCTACACCTCTTCTCCCTTCCCTTCCTCTCCCCGACACCCACCATTTCAGCTTACACTCATCCTGTGCTATGAACACGTTGTTCCTTACCTGAGAAATATCAACCATTTGATCAATGGCCCTAGATATTGATGGTCTAGATCAGTTGCATAAAAATAGGTCTAAGCAAGAATTCTTGTTAGGGACCATCATGGATTGCTCAGAGGAACCACCATTTTCGGGTAATTGTAACCATCCCATCCATGGCTTAGGAGAAGGATGGGTATAGAAAACAAGGCCAATTCCAGTAGTCATCCGATCATGTTATTTTTGCATTGTAGCCCATGAAATGTGTTCCGAACTTTAATGGATGGTTCAGATTAATCAGTTGAGGACTGTCCGAGTGAACTGATGCAACTGGGATCACTTTAACTAACCATGCTCTGCGACTCTGAGCAATGGAATGAGAGTATCTTTTCTTAGTTTTGTATATGCGGTTTGATACTTATCACGCCATGTGCTAATGTGACGCACAGGCATGAGATCCAAGCGTTCCATCACATTGGGTCTTACTGTCGATGCTCCTGGCTGAAAACGTCAGACTGGATCCATCTTCTCCTAAACAGCCTTTTTTGTTTTTGGTGTAGAATCGTGGACAAGCCCTCAGGATAGGTCTATCTATGCATGGGGCCACCTGGTTGATGGCTTGGATAGTGTACCCACGTGTCCACACGTGGGATTAAGCAAACCTCATTAAACACGTTGACATGGTAGTGTGGTCTATGGATCTTTTACGAAGGATCGGTATTATTTCGGAGCTGATATTTTGGATGGGCCCTGCATCCCATGGACCAGGATTAATTTATGTGTGGTTCAGAAAAGAAAGTTTCAAAAGGCTTAGGAGAGATGATGTAAAAGTCATAATTTTTGCAAGTGAGGCTCTGGTAAGGACGATCTCAATCGTTGATGTGATGGGCCTCTCTGTGAATTGACCAAGTATCTGAAATCCCATGGCTGCGAGATGGATGACCTTTTTTTTTTTTTTTGGTTAACTCTTTGAAGCCACACTTTCGCTAGTGAGGGAACCCGTGATTTTGATTGCATAAGATCCGCCCCGCCCATCCGGTGCCCCATCCGGTGTCTGGCTCTGATCCAACACTCAGGTGGGCCACCCCTTAGGGAACAGTATATAATTTTAGCTAGAATCCGGATAACTCTAAATTAACCTTGAGGACAAGGCACATCAGATGAATGGTTTAGATGGAATATAAACACCACGGTGGGAGCCTACCGGAGATCGTAATGATTTTTTCCTGGACAGATTGGATCTTGTGAAATTTTCCCACCCACGCAGTCCTTGTTCCTCTTATCGAATGGTCAGGATCCTTTCAATCTGGGGCATATTTGGTGTGTGGGTTGTACGCAGTGTTTGTGAAATCAACCATCAGTTCATATGTACAATAAACTCGGGCAAAAATCAAACAAATTAGGTGTTACATTGAGTTGCATGGTGTAATCCCAGACTCAAAAGGGATTCGACAATAAGACCTTCCGCAATGATGCTATGTCAAATAACCATTTGATCTAAAAGCTGGAGTGGTTAGATGATGGCGTATCAGTGCATATCAAGGGACTTTTAACTCTAATCAACTCCTAGGCAGATTTGGATTTGAATTCGCCTGAATATGAGGCTGTCCAGACTAGTTGATCAATTCTCTCACGAAAAGATAAATCTATTTCTCTTAGGTAATCAATGTTCACAATAGGAATTAGCCCCACAAGAGTAGGCCAATCCCAACCATCCCCCTCTGAACGCTTGTCTTCTGGGATGAGAACCCCCTCTATACTGTCATGTTTGCCTAAGCTGGCCGAGTTATTAAGCCACATATTTATTAACTCCCTACCTACTATCTGTCTTGAATGGTGAAGTATGATGGGAATGCATTTTTCAGGCTGCTCTACATCTGGGACCTGACCCTCGCTGACTGAAAACCTTGAAGAAATTTGTATCAATATTTGGCCAACACATATTTAACAAAGAGAACCTCCTCTAAACAAATTAAAACAAATTTTTTATCCTTAGATTAAGTATCATTTCCTTTAATTGGTGAAACCCTAGCCCAACTTTTGTTATGGGAATGCGTACCTTGTCTCATCTCACCCAATGCCTTTTAGCTTTTCCCTCTTTATATTTTTATTTTATTTTATGGAAGTGGCTTTTACTTGAATGAGAATGAAGTAGTGTTAGATGTCAAATGGGTCTCCTAAATGCAAAATATTCATTGGAGTTTTTCTTCCTGCTTGTATATTGGCCTGGTTGTGGCTACCAAAGTGGTGGGTTGGAACATTTGAAGTTTGACTCCTATCTCTTCCTTTGAAGCAACCCATAAGTCACTTGCGTGCCACTTAAGACTAGTTTGTGTTGGGCGCGGAAGCAACCTTAGACGTGAATCACACAAGCAATAGGGAATGAACAAATACGATATACATAGAGAACACAACGATTTTACGTGGAAAAACCCTTGCAAGAAAAACCATGGCACAAAGCGACAAATAATCCACTATGAAAAAAAAGTACAAGAGATTGAACAACTTACATATTAGAAAACCCTAGTTTCTCCCTTTAAAACCTTGACCTTCAAACTCTCTCATTTTTTACCCTAACCCGTATTAACACACACACACACACACACACACACACACATGTTATAATCCCCATACAGAATTTAAAACTAAAATCGTACGCTTACACAAAATTACGCGCATCGTCGATTGATTCCATCGATTGATCGACTCCACTCGATGATCCCTCAATCTATTGACACTCCATGTTCGATCGGATCGAACACTGCCTAAAAGTGTACATAAATTTTTTGACTAAATTTAGAATATCTTCGATCGATCGATACCTCACCTTTGATCAATCGAAACTGTCCAAAACTATCTAGAGAGTTAACTAGCATATTCGGGATATTCTCAATCAATCGATTATACTGTCAATCCGATCGATGGTCCCTGTTTTGTACAGATTGAAGGCACTCAATCAATAATCTCCACTGTGGCTTCAATATTTCATTTTCATTGTTACAAGCTTGCTTTCACTATCTCTAATTTCTTCATAGTAGCATCACCACCATCGCTTCTTGTGTACACTCCGTCTTCATCGCATCTTCTTTGCGAAGCCTAGAGAAGTCGAGTAAAATCTGAACTTCTCTGTAGGAACTACTTTTGTAAGCATGTCAGTCGGATTCTCACTAGTGTGAATGTTCTCAAGAGTCACACCACCTTTCTCTAACATTTGTTAGATAAAATGGTGACGAACATCAATATGCTTGGTCTAGGAATTAAATACCGAGTTGTTTGCCAAATTGATCGTGCTTTCGTTGTCACAATGTATGACAACGACTTCCTGTTGAAGCCTCGACTCATTCATCATTCCTTTAAACCAAATCATCTCCTTGAATGCTTCCGTCATTACCATATGCTCAACTTCAGTTGGGGAAAGAGCCACCACATACTGAAGTTTTGACATCCAATTAATCGCTCCACTCGCTAACACAAACGAGTAATTAAAAGTCGATATTCTATTGTCCACATTCCCAGCATAATCTGCATCCACATAGCTTACTAGTCTCTCTGTATTTTTTGAAGCACAAGACGTAGTTGGTCATAGCTTGTAGATACCGAAGTAACCATTTCATAGTCTCCCAATGTTGCTTGCCGGGGTTTGACATGTATCTGCTCACAACACTCACTGCTTGTGAAATATCAGGTCTAGTATAGACCATGACGTACATAAGACTGCTATCCGTGCACGAATAGGGCACATGAGACATATACTACTTTTCTTCATCTGACGTAGGATATTGCTCTGAAGAAAGCCGAAAATGAGTAGCAAGGGTGATAACTAATTTAACATTTTCAAGTTCAAACTTGACCAAGACCTCAAGATATCCCTTCTGAAACAACTACAACTTGCTAATTTCCTTGTCTCTATGTATATCAATGCCGAGAATCCTCTTTGCAGCCTATAAATCTTCATCTCGAATGTCTTAAATAACTAGGGTTGAAAGTCGGGCGGGTTCAACCCGATCGACCCATGACCGACCCGACATTGGGTTGGGCTTGGGCATGAATTATCAAACCCGATCTCGAGCTTGGGCTATGAAAACTCCAACCCGATGAAGTTTGGGTCGGGCTTGGGTTAAGGTCTTGGGTTGCCCGACCCAACCCGAACCCGATGTATATACAAGTTGCAATTTTATTATACTTTAGTTAAGTAAACTTATTAGTTTATATTTCTTTAGTAAGTAAACTTATATTGTTTGAAATTTGATGTGTTTAAATGTTAAAGCGATAGTTATCCTATATTTTAGCTTATTTGTTTAGAAAAATTGAAGTTCTTTACAATAAATAACTACATATATAATTAATAAAGCCATAGGTATAAAAATTAAGATGTTTATTGAAACATAATAGACTAATTTAATAACGAAAATATTAGCATGTATCAACCCGACCGAGCCCGCTTGGGTTGGGCTTGGGTTGGGTTGGGTTGGGTTGGGTTAGGGTTGAATTATAGGAACCTTGGGTTGAGTTAGGGTTGAGCACCAACCTGACCCAACCCGCCCGACTTTCAGCCCTATAAATAACCGAGCCTTCAATATATCGATCTCAAACATGTTATGGCTGGCGATAAGCATGTTGTGAACATATAACACTAGGATAATAAATTTTCCATCACTCAGTGATCTGAAATAAAAACAATGATCGAACTCACTTCTGGCAAATTGCTGGTTCATTATGAAAGAATCAAACTTTTTATACCACTGCCTATGTGACTATTCTAGGCCGTACAATGACCTCTTTAACTTGTAAACCTTATTCTCTGCTCCCTGCATCTCAAACTCTTCAGGTTGCTTCATGTAAATCTGCTATTCTAACTGATGTAGAAAAGCTGTCTTTATATCCAACTGTTCCAATTCTAGATTGTATTGTGCGACCAACGCTAATATGAATATTGTAAATACTTGATAACAAGTGCAAATATCTCACCAATGTCAACACCTTATTTCTGAGTATAGCCCTTCACAACTAATCTTGCCTTGTACCTATCTAGTTTCTTTATGTAAATCCATTTACACCTGATCACTTTCCTTCCAACGGGAAGCTTCACCATCTCTTGCGTTTCGTTCTTGTACAGAGAGTCCATCTCATCATTTATCGCTGCCATCTAGTTCTCAGCATTTATGTCATCTAATACTTCTTAAAAGGTAGACAGATCACCCTCATCCGTAATGAGGGTAAACATAACATTAGAGTCATCTTTATATCTCAACGGTAGCTTGCGATCCCTGGGCATTGATTTCTTCTCAAGGGCAGCTGCTTCACCTCTTCCTGTACATCTATTTATGGCTTAACTTCTTGAAATGTCTCACCTTTTTCTATTTCAACATCAATTACATATTTTACTACTTCCTTGTGCTCATCCTTATGGAATAAGGAACTCTCATTAAATTTGACGTCTCAGCTCAGTGTGATTTTATGTGAAGCCCGGTCATATAACTTATAACCCTTCACACCATCACCATAACCTATAAAAGTGTACTTTTTCACCCTTTGATTTAGCTTATCTCTCTTAACTAATGGTACATGAAAGTAAGCGTCACAATCAAATACACGTAGCCATGAGTAATCAACTTCATGACCACTCCACACTTCCTCTAAAATTTTACAATCTATCGGTGTAGACATGGATTTTGCTACAGATGCTGTAGCTCCACCCGATATGGTATTTCCGATTAGCTTGTAAAGGTTTTCACTCCGATGTGCCTTCATAACAATGAGTGCCTCTTTTGAAACCTTCAGGACATGATCAAACCAGGTGAACTTATACCCAAGTGCCTCGAGAGCTCTTAGAGATATCAGATTCTTCTTTAGATCCAAAATGTGCCTCACATCTGTTGGAATACGCTTTATCCAATCAAACATTCTGATGCACACTGAACCAATACCAACCATCTAACATGAATGATCATTACCCATAGAACCACGCTACCATCATACTCGCTGTATGTGGTGAACTAGCTCTGATGAGGACACATGTGGTATAATGCCTTCGAATCCAAAATCCACTCATTATAAAGATACTCGAATTTAAATATAGTCGATACATAACAACAACCTGCCTCCTCGCTGGATTCCGCTGAATTGGCCTCTCTCGATGAATCATTTGACTTCTCTCCCTTCTGGATTTTTGGATTCGTACAGTCTCTCTTCATATACCCTGTCATCTCACAATTTTAATACTTGAACTTTCCTTTGCCCTTGACTTCGATCCGATTATGACTTGCCATTCTCTTACTTAGACTGCCTTCCCCGAGCCACCAGTGCATCCGTAGATGTACCTTTGCCTTCGTTCTTCTTTCTCAGATGCTTTGACTGAAGGGTTAAGATAAGGTATTGATGTCTAAGTGTAGACACCCCACCTTCGGCTACACTGTTGGTAGAGATAGCTGGATGAATGGAGGACCATACCCCCAAATCTCAAGTCCAAACTCAGCCAAACTCACCCTTGTAAGCCCCAATCCATAGCCCAACTCAAGCCTAAACCCAATCAACCCACTCCTAAACATCAGCCTGAAAAACCCCCCATAAGAAAAACCAGTCAAAAAAATCCTAAAAGAAGTCAAACTCACTGAGTCAACCCACTGAGTCAACCCACTGAGTTAACCCACTGAGTCAACCCGCTGAGTCAACTCGTCGAGTCAAAACATCGAGTCAACCCGCCGAGTCAAACCATCGAGTCGACCCGCTGAGTCAACTCACTGAGTCGACCCACCGAGCCAAACAGCAGCCCCGAGGGAACGACCGTACCTCGTTGAAAATCGAGGAGTGACCGTACGGGTGGCCCACAGCGGGCCGCCCAAAAATAATTACGGGCTCTGCCACTGCCCGCTGCTATAAATACCCCCTCCCCTTCTCATTTCAATAATAACAATCCGCCTAGTCCAGCGACCGCCCGTCTAAGTTCTTCTCCACCCTTTAGCCCATTCCTCCACCAGGGAGAGCCCGAGTGAGGAGAGCCTAGCCCTGGTCCAGCCCAGCCTGACCACTGGCCCCAGTCTCCCAAGCCATCCAAGTCTTGATCCAGCCACTCGAAGCCAACCCTTGCGACACCTCCGTCCATCCAGCTACCCTTTTCCAGCATCATCTCATTTGCATCTAGCATAAGTGCAACATCTACTTTTCTTCCAACCCCCTTGCTTCACTGCAAGCACCTTGATTATTTAAGCACACTGCATACGTCTTATATTAATGTGGACCCTCGTCGATTTTTCCGCGCTCCCACACGACGTTCTTCTCCCTTCCCCTTTCCTTTCGGAAAAGAAGGAGCTGAGGATGCGTGAGTGCGAAATCGCCGTTTGTGCCACTGGCTTGCCTCGTTCTCGAGGGCTTCGTTTGGTTGTCGTATTGAGCTGGATGTGTTTAAGTGAATTTATATAAGACCAGAGTCGCCACTAGCCAGTTACTTCGAATCTACAGTCGGCTAGACCCCGTAGAAACGTTAGAGAAGGGAATCCGAAGATTCCGTCCTCTAAAATGACTCCTGTTGATCTGCGGCCAGAGATTCAAGGTAAGGGATCACGGTTACAGGGTGGGAAGAGGTTAAGCACCCCACACACTGCCCGTACCGAAGTACGGTCTCTACTTCACAGAATCGATCGAATACTTGAAAGTCTAATTTAATCCTCGTATATTCTCATGAATGACATGATGCATGAATGCGGGTCTGAACAGTAAGAGTTTCTGATGGGCAGGTTCCAACAACGGGCAAGCCCAGAGCATACGCTCGAACTGACATGTGCTTAATATAAAGACATATGCATGTGTGCTTGAGTAATCAAGGTGCTTGTAGTGAAGCAGGGGGGTTGGAAGGAAAGTAAATGTTGCACTTATGCTAGATGCAAATGAGATGATGCTGGAAACTGAGTAGCTGGGTGGACGGAGGTGTCGCAAGGGTTAGCTTCAAGTGGTTGGATCAAGACTTGGATGGCTTGGGAGGCTTGGACCAGTGGTCAGGCTGGGCTGGACCAGGGCTAGGCTCTCCTTACTCGGGCTCTCCTTGGTGGAAAAATGGGCTAAGGGGTGGATGAGGACTCGGACCGCACCCGGACTGGCTGGACTTGAAGGGCTTCGAATGGATTGTTGAAATGAGAAGGGGAGGGGGGTATTTATAGCAGCAGAGAGTGGCAGCTCTCGTAATTTTGTCCGGGCGGCCTGCCATGGGCCGCCCGTACGGCCGCTCCTCGGTTTCCAGCGAGTACGGCCGTTCCCTCGGGGCTGCTGTTGGACTCGCTGGTCGACTCGGTGGTTTGACTCGACGGGTTGACTCGACGGGTTGACTCGGTGTTTTGACTCGACGGGTTAACTCAGCGGGTTGACTCAGCGGGTTGACTCAGTGAGTTTGACTTTTTTGAGATTTTTTGACTGGCCTTTTTTATGGAGGGTTTTTCAGGGTGGTTTTTAGGACTGGGTTGACTGGGTTCAGGCTTGAACTGGGCTATGGAATGGGGCTTACAAGGGTGAGTTTGGCTGAGTTTGGACTTGGGATTTGGGGGTATGGTCCTCCGTTCAACCAGCTATCTCTATCAACAGTGTAGCCGAAGGTGGGGTGTCTACAGATGCCCCTCTTTGGTAGAGGTTGCATGCAACCGAATGCCAAAGCGAGTGGACACCCCACTTCTGACCCGGTCATTCATAGATCATGTTCTGAAATCTTTGCTTGCCTTTGCATCTGTGCCAGTTGATCGTTTGGAGATCGCTCACTCGCACATACCGCGGGAGTTTGGAGAAAACGTTGCGATTGTCCCTGCAGTTTGCTGCAACCTGGGTACCCAATCGCAACCCTTCCATTCTCGATCGGTACTAACATCGGAAAGGTACAGCAGAGCCTCTGCGTCCGTTAGTCTTACGAGGTTACTGACCCTGTGATTGATTGTATGTTTGATGTTTTCCCAGATCACTCCAGGAGTACTTGTTTCGCTTGACTGTCAAAGTGGTTAGACGCCCTACGTCAGATAGTCTTACGGGATTCTACTACGCCGACTTGGACTCAGTCAAGGTACTTCAGGCATCCACGCCTAGGTATGTGCGGGTGGGCTTTTCCACCTGATCTGCTGGTTTTGATGCTTGGTTTGCAATTCATTCTTTCCTTGATTGTGGTCTGGAATCTTTGTTATCCTTTGTATCTGAGTCAGTTGATTGTCTGGAAATTGATAACTCGCACATACCGCGGGAGTTTGGAGAAAACGTTGCGATTGTCCCTGCAGTTTGCTGCAACCTGGGTACCCAATCGCAACCCTTCCATTCCCGATCGGTACTAACATCGGAAAGGTACAGCAGAGCCTCTGCGTCCGTTAGTCTTACGAGGTTACTGACCCTGTGATTGATTGTATGTTTGATGTTTTCCCAGATCACTTCAGGAGTACTTGTTTCGCTTGACTGTCAAAGTGGTTAGACGCCCTGCGTCCGATAGTCTTACGGGATTCTACTACGCCGACTTGGACTCAGTCAAGGTACTTCAGGCATCCACGCCTAGGTATGTGCGGGTGAACTCCTTCCACCCAATCTGCTGATTTTGATACTTGGGTTCCAATTCATCGTTTCCACCTGTTCAAATGGTTTCTGTGACCGAGCCTTTTGGCTTTCATCTTTTTTGTATCTTGGCATGTGGTACGACCGCACTGACACTGGAGTTCAGTTCGACCGCACTTTGAGTGCATTGGATCCGATGATCTCCGGGGAAACCGCAAGACATTGGATCTTATTTGATTTTTGCGTTGGCTCCTACCCAGAGATATGGAAGATCTCCTGGTGTGTTGGAGGCAGAACGCTCTACTGAGAAAATATTTTTGGGTTTTGAAAAGATACCCACTCTGGGGAGTGATACTCCGTGGGTTTTTTATTTGCAAATAGAAATATTTTTTGTCTTTTTGAAATGAAAATCTGGTTTGCATGTGCCTCCACTAGGGATGCCTGTGGGGTCTTTAGCTAACCGACTTTTATTTTGAAAGCAGGTAAACATGATGATTGGTGTGATGGATGCTGATGCATGGAGATGCATGATAAATGCATGGTTTGGCTCATTCTCTTTTCGTTTGATGATTTTGCTTTTGCTGGAGATGCAGAGAATTTTGAGCTTATTGCTTGCAGGGTTGTATTCCCTTGGGGATTTTCTTTTTGATACGGAGGTTTGGACAGCGGGTTGGTCAAGATCCCGACCCGTGGTCGATCAGGTCCATCGTCCCAAGATGCTGTTTCTTTGCTAATGAGAATGTACGAGGATATCATTCAACTTCAAGATGTTCTTCTGGGCATACATGTGATTGAGATGATGTTTGGTTGCCCGTTTTGGTCAAGATTCCAATTTGCGGGCGATTGGATCCGTCATCCCATACTGTGAAGTGAGCGGAGTTCAAGACTCCTGAATTGTAGTGCTGGGGATGCTAATTTTTGTGATTTTTTGTAAATATGTGGATCCGAATCTTTACCTGAGCGGTCAGGGTAGAGATCAGTTTATTGAAAACACAGGAAATATTTTGTGATTTTCGAAATATTTTGATTGAAAGCAAGGGAAATATTTTTGTGATTTTTGAAAATATTTTGTTGAAAGCAAGGGAAATATTTTTTGTGATTTTTTGACAATATCTTGATTGAAAGCAAGAGAGATATTTTTTGTGATTTTTGAAAATATTTTGTTGAAAGCAAGGGAAATATTTTTTGTGATTTTTTGACAATATCTTGATTGAAAGCAAGAGAGATATTTTTTGTGATTTTTTGACAATATTTTGTTGAAAGCAAGGGAAATATTTTTTATGATTTTTGAAAAGGTGATTTTGCAATGTTTTTGTATTTTTGTGATTTTTATGAAATGCAGGGAAAAGTATGAAATTTTCATCCATTTCCAGCTTCTACTGCTGGTAAGGCACCCGATCCATTTTACGTCAGCGAGTAAGACGAGTCTCACACAATTAAGTGCCGTAGTTTTACATCTTCGGATGAGGAGATTTTGAGGGTTTTCAGTCAACACACCCACAAAGTTGCCTGTTCCTCATGTGCAATGCACATAGACCACGTATCGTCCGACGGACTCCTTCGGCCACAAAATGAGCCACATCCTCACATTTCCCTTAGTCAATCCAGTTTGGGGTCTTACGTTGCTCACAATTCCGTGAGGGTGAGCTCCACCTCCCAACAGCCTTAATCCCCTTCATGAGTTCTAGGAACAGGGAACATCCGTCAGATTCAACAGCGACTTCCAAATCAAGGTTGTCTATCACGGTGCGTTCAACACGAACAGGATTGCGGAGTTCTGCCCGCCTCAGTCCTTACCTGTTTAAAAGATTCTAGACACCCGTACGATCAAGTGTCAGCCATGTCTGGAACAGGTTAGGAAAGAAAGCCCCCGAGAAGTTAATCCCAGTGTAGTTTTAGGTCTTCGGACCGCTGGGGATGAATTTGTGCAGTTTGAAATTTTTGGTGAATCATTTTTTTTTTGTTTTATATTGTATCTATATTTTTTTTGTTTTGAAAAGGTTCCAGACTTCAACTCGGGTAATCGAGATTGACATTGGTTTTTATGGAAAGCTTTAAAATATTTTTAGTATTTTCGAAATGATCCGGGTTATCAGACCTTGATTTCAACGGTCGAGGCCGATGCCGGTTTTTAGTTGAAAGCGAGAAAGGTCCCCCGAGAAATTAATCCCAGTGTAGTTTAAGGTCTTCGGACCATGAAACTGTACAAAGAAGGGCAAACATGTTTTTTTTTTTATTTTTTTTTTGTTTTTGGAAAAATGTCCGGTGTCAGCGGATGGACAATCCAGACTGATGCCGGTTTTTATTGAAAATCTCTCGGGATGTCGATCCCAACGTAGTTTAAGGTCTTCGGACCAAAACTTTAAAAGCAGGGCTGGTAATATATTTTTATGATTTTTGAAAATGTCCGGAGTCATTGATCTTGATGTGAGCAAACAAGACCGACGCCGGCTTTTATTGAAAATCTCTCGGGATGTTGATCCCGACGTAGTTTAAGATCTTCGGACCCAAAACTATGTACAAATAAGTGTTGGAAATGCATAAATATATTTTTTGTGGTTTTCGAAAGTATCCGGTGTCGTCGGATCTTGATTCGAGCAATCAAGACCAATACCGGCTTTTATTGAAAATCTCTCGGGATGTGAATCCCGACGTAGTTTAAGGTCTTCGGACCCAAAATTTGTACATAAGAGCAACAATCCAGGTTGGAGACTGCGGGAATTCTCTTTGGAATGGTTCAGATCATCAGGTCATACCTTTGAATGGTTGAGATCATTGTTTGACCAAGTCAAATTTTCCTTTCTTTTTCTTGGAAATTCCATGGAACTTTTCCACATCATCAACCCAATTTCTCACCCATTTCTCATGAGATGAGATTTTGGTAAGATTTCTTCCTTTTCTCACCCTTCTCTTCCATCACTTCATTCTTACATGAAGGTACAACATTCACTTGCAACCACCCTTCCCAAGGAGGAGTTCTTCCCAAGGAGAGGAGGTGAGAAGTCACCTCACTTAGGTGGAGGCTAGGACGGCCTCCCATGGGCCGCCCGCCCGGTCTGTGCCTCCTGGTCTCTTCAGGGGGCTGGGTAAAAGGGTGCCCTCCCCTTTTCTATATAACATGGGGCACCCTCCCCCCCTCAAACGTGCAATCTCTCTCTTCTTTCTCTCATACTCTTTCTTTCTTCAAGTTTCCTTTCTCTTCTTTGGTGGTCCTTTGCTCTTCTCAAGTGGTGGGCCTTAGAGAGGTCTTGGGACAGCAAGGTGGTTCTTCTTTGGTGAGTGGTAAAGGTATGGACCACTTCCTTTCTCTTTCTTGTCCTTTTCCATCTTCATTGTCTCTTCTCATGGTCCTTTTTCTTTTCTTCATGTAGCTATTTCAAGAGGTGTGAAGGTGGGCCCAAGTATTCTTGACCTTTTTCTAGATCTCAAGTCTCTTTCAAAGGTGGTGCATGGAGAAGGACATTGCAAGCTCTCCACTTCATCATTTTTTCCTTTTTCACACTCCCTCCATGTGCATGTAAAGGGTGATTTTGCCATGTCACTAAGTGTTCATGGCAAAATACTCTATCTTTTTCATGGGAGTTGGGCCTCTTTTTATGTGTATCAAATGGGCTCAAAGTGAAGTCATGGCCCTTGGTGTATTTGATGGGCCCAATGCTTCATTTTGGGCTCCCTCATGCTTTCTTGCCCTTGTCATTTTTCCTTAATGCTCTTCCTTTCTTTTCCATCTTTTTTTCAAGGTTTGGGCCCATGGTCATGGTAGGGCCCATCTCGAGTTTTGGGCTCATGGGGCCCATCTTTCTTCACATGTGTATGGACCAAGGAGGCTAGCCCAATCTTCATTTTGGATCTCAAGTGGGCTAGCTTTCCTAGTTGGGCCTTTATGGACAAGTGGACCAATTCTTCCATCATTTCTTTGATTATGATGTACATCTTTGCACAAAGTGTGGTGGGCTCCTTGGAGTTTTTTATGTGTATGGGCTTTTGGGCCTTCATTGGAGCTTGGATTTCTTTGGACCATGTGTGCACCACTACACTTTGTCCATGTAGGCTTTTTTTTTTCATGCTTTTTCCTTTGATGGATGGAGGACTTGAGTTACTTGACCATCTACAAGTCCCATGAGTGAGTTGTTCCCACAATCTCACTAAGTTCAAATGGTTTTCTTTGTGGTAGGAATGTGATTCTCAAGAGTTTCCCTTTAATGTTATCAACCTCAAATGGATGATCCTCAAGTGAGCTATCCATACAACCATAGCTCCTTGAACTTTTCTATGGGGGCTTCGTGGATCACCCATCATCATTCAAATATGAGTGATTTCTTCTTCCATTTGTGAGAAGGAATGGTACCCATAAGTTGCCCATTTTTTTTTTGTCCCCATGCTTTGGGACATTTTGGATTTTGATCTTCAAGTGGGCTATGTGTACCATTCTTATCCATTTTCATGATGGTTGGGTGACTCATCAAGCCATGCTCTTTTGTGCTCAAATGGTCTCCCTTTTTGGTGAACAAGTTGGTGCACATGAGTTGCCCAAACTTGCCTTTTCATGGGCATTTTCAACTTTGATTCTTCATGTGGGCTATGTGCATCAACTTTCTACCCTTAGCTTCTTTGATTTATATGTTTGTGGGTAGACCTCCTTGTTGTATTTTCATGGTCCAAACTTTCATCAAGATGAGGCACATAAGGTTGCCCATGGTTAACCCATGAATGGGTCCTCATGTTCTTCAAGTGGGCTATGTGCTCTCTCCAATCCATTGAGATGAGGCATTTGGGTTGCTCTTGGGGGCCCGTTTCCTTTCTATTCCCCACTTGTCCATGCATATGTGTAAAAAGATGGAAACCTTTTAAGTGAGAAACATGGCCTTGGCATGAAAGTGGATCAATCCTTGGCCACATATAGACATTGAAGAGGGGCTCCATATGATGTAGGGTTCTCACCCTTTGTTGTCCCCATGGCACTTGAGTGTATTTCTTGTCCAAAATGTGTCCTTAGGTGATGGACTTTCTTGCCTAAGGCATGCCATGCCACCTTCTTTAAGGTGGGCCTTACTTTTTCCAATGGGCCCAACACATATCCTAAGTGACACATGGAGTTGGACTTTAGATTTTGCATTTAAATGTGAGTCCAATCCCATGGGTTTCTTGGATGAGAATTTGGATTTTAACTGGTAAAGGATAGGGACTTACCTTGCCAGGCTTGTAGGATTCCATGGCGGATGGCACCAGAGGTCACCGAGTGGTTGACGAGGATGATCCTGCTTTCATTGTCCGCCGAGGGGACCACATGTGTTCCCTAGCTATGGAGCATCAACCTCTTCCTGCTATCAAGGGTCGAGGTACCAGGGATCGTTGGGACAATTGGATGAAAGAGCCACAGCCCTTGCTTGAGCGAGTACTAGATGGTACTCCTTTTGCTGGCCTCCTCACCCTACGCTTCCATAATAACGACGCCAACCGCATGATGCTTACGGCCCTTTGTGAGAGGTGGCGGGATGAGACCCACACCTTTCAGCTCCCTTGTGGGGAGTGGGGAATAACCCCCTTGGATATTTACATGCAGATAGGTTTCCCGTTTCATAGGGCAATTGTCCCTCAAGTTAGCTCTCTAGCTCCCCTCTCTTCCACTGATTGGCTGGGGCTTGTCGGTGACGTCCCTCCTGAGGGTGAATTCCAAGGCCTACAAGTGAAGATGCGATGGTTTTACAACAATTTTGCCTCCGTCATCCCCACCACCGAACGAGAGGCCCTCCACAAGGCGCGAGCCATGATCACTTATGCTTTTGGATCCTTTCTTTTTTGCCATGCGAATGAGAGAGTTGATCCTAAATTTCTTCGTTTAGTCGAGGACCTTCATCACCCCTATAACTGGAATGGGGCCATCCTGACCCGTCTCTTTCAAGGTCTGGACAAGACCTGTCGGCATAGCCGGTCCTTCACAGGCTTCTGGCCTGTCGTTGAGGTACCTCTTCTTTCATCTTCCTTGGAGCCATTTGCCTCCTCTCTCTCTCTGATCATTAAATGTACTTTTATCCAGACATGCTTTTATGACCATTTTCCGCATCTTGCGCCGAGGATGCGAGATGACATTGAACCCTTCCAGTATCGCCACATGTACTGGCATCAACAGAATCATCAGCGGAACTCCCGAGTTCCCGGGGACAATTGGCGTGCTGATTTAGACGGGCTGACCGTTGAGGACGTAAGTATCTTGCTTGTCTTTGTCCTTCGTGTCGTACTGTAATTGACCGTGGTAACCTCATTTGTTGCAGTTTGCCCGGATGCCGTACACTAGTTTCCCTCTCTACTACACACCCCAGCGCGTGGAGGCATACGATGCTTCATGTCTCCGTATTATGCTTTCTGACGCTGAGTCTTTTCAATGGTACTTGGGAGAGAGATTGCTTCGGCAAGTCACTGGGGTGGCTCGGGTCCCCTGTTCTGCACCTCCTCTAGCTGCTCGGATGCCAGCTGATGAGAGAGTTGAGGCTCTGGTGGGCCAGCCTGGCTTCCGTTTCACGATCCCGGATCGTGATTATGACGAGTGGTATCTGCTGTTTGGCCAGGGGCCTTTGCTTCCTTCGCTTTATGTTCCAGGTGGTCGTCGCAGGTATGCTGGAGGTTCAGTGACTGCTCCTTTGATGGATCTTTATCGTCGGGAGCGGGACGCGAGGAGGGGCGATGATGATTATGTTGGTGACTTGTAGCTGGCTCTGCTTTATATGGCCTTGTACTTTTGTTTTTATCCCCTTTTGTATCAAGCTCTTTTGGATGAATATACAGGCTTTGATTTCTCTCAAATTCCTTGGTGATGTCTGGATGCTTTGACTCTTGACTCATTCCTTCATGATTTGAGACTGCTTAGCTGCATGGGTGATGACTTGAATGGTTCAGATTGCTTGATTAGGCCTTGTGGGCCCACTTGATGTTTAGATCTTAGATTCTGGCCCTCCTTTTGATGATTGGACTTTCGATCTTGATACTTCATAACTTGTGTAAGCTTTCCAATGGTTTGGATCTTGACGATTTTGGCCCTTGAATGGTTCAGATTGATGGATTTGGCCCTGTGGGCCCACTTGAGGCCTTGGCTTTACTTTGGGGCAACTCTTCTGATGACTGGTGAGGCTAAGAAGGTTGCTCATGGTGTGGATGATGGCTTGAACGTCTCAGATCGCTTGATTTGACTTTGTGGGCCCACTTGATGATTAGATCTTGGATTCTGGCCCTTCTCGTGATGATCAAACCTTTGATCCTGTTGTTTGATGGCTCATGTAGGTTCTTCAATGGTTTAGATCATGATGATCTAGTCTTTGAATGGCTTGGATTGCTTATGGCCCCCACTTGATCACTTTCCCCCTTCTTTGGCTTGATCAGCCATGTTCCGGCCACATTGCTTCGTGATTGGACCAGTGGGGCACCTTTTGTATGATCTTGATCATCTTCAGTTGAAATTTGGAGTGGACCGGAGCCTTGGGCGGCCCACGGAGCGCCATCTGCTGACGTGGACTGTCAGCCTCACCTACCAAAAGCCCCGGAGCCAATCCCGCGGAGAGAGGGGATCTGCGTCCGTACGGGCGGCCCAGGGCAGGCTGCCCAGAGCTCGCCTCTTGAGCGGCCTGGGCTGGCTCTGGTTCGGACATCCTCTGCTGTCTGTTGCTGCTGTCCCCACATTCCCTGTACTGGACCGTTCGATTCCAGCCATGAATCTTCTTGTCCCCTTGTCTTTTCTCTTCATCTTGTCTTCTTCTCATTTTGTCCTTTCTTGGGCAGCTTTGGATGATGACTTGTGGGCCATAGTGGGAGAGGTCGGTGGGTCCCACACTCCAGCACTTGGTGAGGGCTTTAATGATGGAGGGATTCCTCTAATGGAGGGTGTAGATGGTGCATTGAATGGAAGCATTGATGAGGGGCTTGGGATGGTGGTTGGTGGAGCTTTGAATAGCTCAATTAATGGTGGGATGGCTGGATTTTCAGATTTGAATGGGCCCCTCATTATGGGAGGAATGGATGGTATGGATGAGATGATGGGATGGGACATAGGTGAGGCTATGCATCCCTTGAGTGTGGGTCCCATGGATGACGTGATGGACGGTGATGATGGGACTATGAGGGACATAGATGGGCTGATCTCATGTCTGGATGGTATGGATAGCTCAGATGGTACCTTTGACGGTTTGGATGCTCTAGATGAGGGCCGAGATGTGCGGCACACTTGTTTGGGTGGACTTGATGTGATCATTGATGATGTCCCCTTGATGATGGACGGTGTAGATGCCTCGATGATCCCTTTGATCGGCTAGGATGATGACTGGATTCATGATTTTCTGTTGGAGGGGGCCGCAGGTCCAGATCTGACCGTTGATTCTTTGATCGGGGTTGCCGGGACCCCTTTGGATGGTTCAGATGTATTCTTTGACGGTCAGATTGGTCAGGATGCCACGATGTGCGATGTGATCTTCACTGATGGCTCTTTTGGTTGGGAGCATTGTTCTTCTTTTGGTCATCGGCCCTTTGTGCATTCTGTTCATGAGGTGGGCGAGTCTTCTCATGCGGCTGAGATTATGACAGTTTCGGATGGCGATGCGACTATATCAGACATAGCCGTTACTGAGGGCAGGTCAGGGGCTGTCGAGTCTGCAGAGGTTCCAGCATTTCCTTCTCCTTCGCCCGTTGACCTTCCGATCCTTGATGAGCTGTCCTCGATTTCTGGGCCTTTTGTTCTGGAGGGGGTGCCAGTGAGGACTTGTCAGCTGCTTCCTCGTCCTTCTTGCTCGCCACGACTACTTGCTTGGCTCGACAGGTTGTCAGTTTATGAGATTCGAGATTTGGAGTCTTATGGCTTTGGCAGTCTGATTCATCTGGCCAGAGTTGATATTGATTGGAGGATGCTTGGAGCTGCCTTGATTGACTGGGTCCCCTCGTTGAACTTGTTTGCGTTCAACGATATGGAGATGGGGCCTTCTTTGGAGGAGCTTGCACGCTTGACAGGCTTACCCTTGGATTATACTCAGTACTTCTCGCCGAAGACATCGCCGAAGACTGCTACACCGCAGAACTGGTTCGGGATCCCCTATCTTGTTCGGCCTGCAGCTGGTGGCCAGGATGCTGTTGTGTTTTCCTTGGACTTACTGTATGATCTTTTTTCGGGTCCTCGGAGTGTGGCTGGTTCCACCTTTGCTCGGAACGCACTGATGTTCTGTTTGATTGCTGAGGTGCTATTCTCGGGATGGCGCAGGTCCCAGACTCCTTTGCTTTTTGAGGTGATGAGCCGAGCTGTCCGTTGGCAGGGGATCATTTCTCTCATCTTGGCCGAGCTATTTGATGGGCTGACCGACTGTGCCCTGGGCCGTACTCGTGTCCTTCGCGGCTGTTGTGCTTTCCTTCAGGTATCTTTTCTGCACCTTTTTTCTTCTTGCTTTGCTACGAATTGTTTTTCTCTAGCTGAACTTCTTTTGCTTTCTGTGATCAGGTATGGCTATGGGAGCGTCTTTCTCTGACCGTTCCTGTACCTCTTCCTGGCATCCCGGGCTCTGACATCATGCGTTATATTATGGAGTTCCTTCCGCCTTCAGCTAGGATGAGCGAGCCCTTGTATCGCAGGATGTTCGCTGAACTTCGTGACTGGAACGTTCGTTGGGAGTCATCTTGGCTTTCACTTCCTCCAGTGCTTTGCGATGCACACCGCCTTCCTCTGATGTTGGTAGGCTTTCGATCTTACTTCTCTTACCATCCCATTCGGTTCCTGCGGCAGTTTGGGTATGAGCAGGATGTTCCTCTTTTCGCTTTTACGGGTATCGGGCGTCGGGCACTTCCACCTAGATCCTCTGACTTCAGGACCCGGATTGATTGTTCTTGGGCGAGTTACTTGACTGCTGATTTACTGGGTTTTGAGCTGAGGACTTTTCCGATGGCGACCGCCCCATATCAGTACTGGGTTGCTGAGCAGTCTTTGTATCGACGTATCCCTTGTTGGCACCGGACTGTTGATGAGGATGAGCAGGATATCCTCGGAGATGCTGGCTCTTCATCTGGTTCATATGAACCTTTTGAGGAGCGCCCTTTTGTCGATCTTGGCTTCCTTTTGGCCACTCATGGCCATCTGCTGTCTGAGATCTCTGCACTTCGGTATCATTGTGAGATGATGTCGAGGAGATTGGCTGCCGATCGGAGGTTGTCTGATGAGGAGACAGCGATCCGTACCGTTGAGCGCGATGAGGTGCATTACCTGCGTATGGAGGTGAGCAGGTCGAGACTATCTTTTTATGAGTCAGAGGACTCACCTGATGTGGCCGAGGAGGAGGGTAGAGATTGATTGTGTTGGCCACCTGCACATTCTTTTTTGCATATATGATTGATGATGATGAAATTTTTTTGTATTTTTTGAAAAAGATGGTATGATATGTGTAAAAGAAATATGATGCATCTAATTAAAAAGAGAAAACTGTTTGAAAATCTACTGTGCCATGAGTTGTCTTGTGAGTGTTTCTGGACTTTGTGTCGGGATATAGGAATCAGAACTGGGGCTCGGCCAATGCTTTGACCGATGTCTCGAGATTTGACTTGCTTGATCCTTTGGTTCCCTAGAGATGTAGGCAATGGAAACTCTTGCTTCCTGAGATTGTCAGAGTTTGTAGAGTTCTTCGCTCCTGACTATACTTCCTCTTGTTCTTGCACTTTCACTGCTTGAACCGATCTGGACTGTCTGATTTCTTGGTACCTGCACTTTTATTTTTTTTTTCTTTTTTTTCATTTGAGCCATTTTTGCCTGCAGTGCTCTTTCGAGTTTTCACCACAGCCGGCTTTTTCCCGTCATTTTTGCCCGTGGCGCCCTTTCAGGTTTTCACCACGTCCCGGGTATTTGGTCTTGCCTGCCCCTTGGCAGCTGTGCTGTTTTTACCCTTGGCGCCCTTTCAGGTTTTCACCAAGTCCGCTGTATGCCCACTGTTTTTACTCGGAGCGCCCTTTCGGGTTTTCACTCCGCCCTCTTTGTTTAGGCACACACTTTCTTTTTCTTTTTTTTTTCTTTTTTTTTTGCATCCTTGGATAACTGCGGCGGCTAGAGGTCGGGAATCCGTCGTTGCCGGCCGATGGTAGTCTTTCAGCCCTTATCCTGAGCTACGATAATAGAGCTGTCGGTCTTTGCTAAAGACCCCTCTGAGATGGATGGATGACTGTGTTTTTTTCTTGGGTTGATTTTTTCTTGAGTGCCTTTCTTTGGCTTCCCTTTTTCTTTCTCGTTTTTTTTTCTTTTTTTTTTGTATTCTTTTTTCTTCTTTTTTTGTCTTTTCTTTTTTAATCCTTTTTTTTTTGAAACACTTGTTGGTGGATGGGAACGATTTCTCAGAGGTCTTAGCTTCGACCTCTTGACTTCAGCTCTATTAAAGTAACTCTTGATAAGGTCAGAATGACTTACCCGTGAAAGATCTTCACGTTGTCGGCGTTGGTTGGCTCAGGAAGATCCACCCCTCTCATGCTGGTGAGTCTGAGGGCGCCTCCAGGAAGTACTTCTCTGATGATCAGCGGCCCGTCCCACGAGGGTTTGAACTTTCCTCTGGGATCCGGAAGGTGCGACGGTAGAATCTTCTTCATGACCATGTCGCCTACCTTGAAACTTCTTTTCCAGACTCTCTTGTTGTAAGCCCGAGCGATCCTTTTCTGATAGCATTGTGAATGACTTAGTGCACGCATGCGCTTTTCATCTGCTAGTTGCAACTGATCGAATCTGGCCCGTTGCCATTCTCCTTCTTCAATTCCGCTTTCTAGTAACACCCGTAGTGATGGTATTTCCACCTCGACTGGTAGGACTGCTTCCATTCCGTAAGTAAGCTCGAAAGGAGTAACGCCCGTAGCAGACCGTACAGACGTTCGATAGGCCCAAAGTGCATATGGGAGCATATCTGACCAATCTCGATAGGTCACGACCATCTTCTCGAGTATCCTGACGATTGTCTTGTTTGCGGCTTCTACCCCACCATTCATCTGAGGACAGTAGGGGCTTGATCGATGACGCTGGATCTTGAATTTGCTGAGGAAGTCATCCATCTTCTTGTTGACGAACGGGGTCCCATTATCTGTGATGATGGCATTAGGGATTCCATACCGGCATATGATGTTGTTCTTCATGAATTTGATCACTTGAGATGCTGCAATCGTGGTGTAGGAGGCTGCCTCTACCCACTTGGTGAAGTAGTCGACTGCCACAAGTATGTACTTGTGACCATTTGATGCTTTGGGACTGATCTTGCCGATGATGTCGAGTCCCCACATGGAGAAGGGCCAGGGGATGGTCAGGTTGTATAACTCTGATGATGGGGCATGGATTTGATTTGCATGCTCCTGACACTTGAAACATTTTCTGACGTGCTGGCAGCAGTCTGTCTCCATGGTGAGCCAATAGTAGCCGAGTCGTAGAATCTTTTTTGCCATCATGTGCCCATTCATGTGTGGGCCACAGATTCCTTCGTGTATTTCTTCCATGATCTTTGCAGCTTCTGTTTCATCGACGCATCGAAGGAGGATGTGATTATAGGATCGCTTGTAGAGAACTTCGCCACTGATGGTGAACTGGCCGGCCAAACGTTGGATGGTTCGGCGATCTGTTGTTGTTGCTGATTCTGGATACTCCTGGGTTTCGAGGTATTGCTTGATGTCGGCATACCAGGGTTTGTCAGGGACAGCTTCAGCTTCTTCTATTTGCAGGCAAAAGGCAGGTTCATCTTGAATTTCAACTGTGAGCTCCCATTCTAAAGCTCCTTTTGGGATCTCGAGCATTGATGCGACCGTGGCGAGAGCATCTGCGAACTGGTTCTTGGCTCTGGGCATGTATGAGAAGGTGATTTCCTTGAATTCTTCGATCAGATTGTCAAGATACACATGATATGGTATCAACTTCTCATCTTTGGTCTTCCATTCGCCATTGGTCTGATTGATGATACGCTGTGAGTCTCCAAACACTCGTAGCTTCTTGACGCCCAAGATTATGGCTTCCCTTAAGCCAGCGATGCATGCTTCATACTCTGCCATGTTGTTGGTGCACTCGAATGCGATGCGCCTCGAGATAGGAATAGGGACATCATCTGGAGAGTAGAGGATTGCTCCAATACCACTCCCTTTAGAATTTGCTGCGCCGTCGAAGAATAACGTCCATTCATCTTTTTTCTTCTTTTCTTCCTCTTCAATGAGTAAGAGATCTTCATCAGGGAAGAATGTCTTGAGCGGCTGATAGTCCAGGAGAGAGTGAGCCGCAAGATGATCGGCGAGGGCCTGTCCCTTGATTGCCTTTTGAGTGACATAGGTGATGTCAAACTCAGACAAGAGTAGCTGCCATTTAGCTATCCTTCCAGTGAGTGCCGGCTTCTCGAACAGGTACTTGAGCGGATCCATGTGAGCGAGGAGGAGAATAGGGAATGCAATCATGTATTGACGGAGTCGCTGAGTTGCCCAGGCTAGGGCGAGGCAAGTCTTCTCGATCGGGGAATACCTGGTCTCGTAGTCGGTGAACTTCCGGCTCAAATAGTATATTGCTTGTTCCTTCTTCCCGGTCTCGTCGTGTTGGCCGAGGACACAGCCAATGGCTTCTGCTGCTACCGAGATGTATAACAATAGTGGTCGTCCGGGAGCGGGCGGCACTAGGACTGGAGGATTCATGAGATATCTCTTGATGCGATCGAAGGCGACTTGGCAATCATCATTCCATTCTTTTGGAACGTTTTTTCGGAGGAGCTTGAATATGGGTTCACAGATAGGTGTGAGCTGTGCGATGAAGCGACTGATGTATTGAATTCTGCCGAGGAAGCCACGAATTTCTTTCTCTATTCTAGGAGGGGGCATCTCGATGATTGCTCTGGTTTTGGTCTCGTCGACCCTGATACCATCCTCGCTCACCATAAAGCCGAGGAGCTTACCTCCCATTGCACCGAAGACACATTTCTGAGGGTTGAGGCGGAGCTTGTACTTTTCTAATCTGTTGAATAACTTCTTCAGATCTTCAAAGTGTCCTTCAATTGTGCGAGATTTGACGATCATGTCGTCCACATATACTTCAAGTTCTTTGTTCATCATGTCGTGGAATAATGCTGTCATTGCTCGCTGAAATGTTGCTCCTGCGTTCTTCAGACCGAACGGCATTACCCTGTAACAGAAGGTTCCCCAGGGAGTGATAAATGCTGTCTTCTCACGATCTTCGACGGCCATCTTAATCTGATTGTAACCTGAGAACCCGTCCATGAATGAGAAGATTTTGTATCCAGCGGTGTTGTCTACCAGAGTGTCGATATGTGGCAAAGGGAAGTCATCTTTAGGACTGGCTTTGTTGAGATCTCGGAAGTTGATGCACATTCGGACCTTGCCGTCCTTCTTTGGTACTGGCACGATGTTGGCGAGCCATTCAGGGTAATTGGAGACTACCAAGAATCCCGCGTTGTATTGTTTGATGACTTCATCTCGGACTTTCAGGGCCCACTCTGGCTTCATTCTTCGAAGTTTCTGCTTCACTGGCTTCATATCTGCCTTGGTTGGCAGATGGTGTACAACGAGCTCTTCATCAAGCCCCGGCATGTCTTCATATGAGAACGCGAAGTTGGACAATCTTGGAGCTAGGAACTCTATCATTTTCTGCTTCATCTCAGGTGGCAACGATTTTCCAATGCGTACTTCCCTAGGGATCTCAGGTGTCCCCAAGTTTACTATCTCGAAATCATCGGCTACAACATTGGCTTTAGATTCGAACTTTTTGAGGAGATCCTCAAGTTTGGGAGCAGGATCATCATCTTCCTCATCCCGAGCTTCGTCCAGACCCATGAGCTCGAAGTCTAATTCGATGTCGAAATCATATGATTCGACTTCAAACTCATGCGATTCTTTAGACGAACTTGGCACACTATTGAATGCAGGGAAAGAAATATTTTTTGGTTTTTGAGATTTTTCTAAAATTGAAATGATAGATGTTTTTGGTTTTTGAAAGTTTTTGATTTTTTTGGATTTTTGAAATTCACGGGACTTTGAACAAGCGGGCATTGCAGACCATGATTGAGCCCAACTTGTTCTAAAGTTCCGGTCGCTGCTTAAACAGGCATTTTTTTGGAAGCCAGAGCCCTCAGATGGCTCTTTGGCTGATTCAAAAGTTAGGGGAACAGATGACCATTCAGGACCCCACACTTCCTCCCCTAAAGAGGTGGGGGTTGATGATTTGGGCGAAGAATCATGGTCTGGCCCAATGACCATGACTTCTTGCTGGTCGGGTTCGAGATCTGAGTCGTACTCAGTCCCTCCCGGATCACTTACCTCGCATTGCAGTTCGTCTGGTTTCACAGTGAGACACAAGTTTGGAACCTGGACATCAGACCAATCTAGGGCTGGCCACTTCCCTTTCTTGGTCCAATGGATGGGCTGCTTCTGCCCCTGGCTGATGATTGATGATGTTGACTTTGCAGAGATGGGCAAGTCGTGCCCCTTGCTAATTGGTGCTGAGATGGGCGAGTTGTGCCCCTTGCTGATTGAAGTGGGCAGGTTGTGCCCCTGGTTGAGAGAAGTGGGCAAGTTGTGCCCCTTGTTGGGAGCAGGTGTCAGAGTAACCTGGTCCTGAAGCTGCTGTATTTGACTTCCTTTTTCGTCTTCATCCTTTTCTTCTTCTTCTGGAGGCTTAGATAGTTCGAGAATCTGATCCCATCGAATGGGAGGCCATGTGGCCCAAACTAGGCTCATCGGGGGGCCTTTGTGTAGTGCAGTCGGTTGATTCCCTCCTGGATCTTTGTAAGGTTCTCCTGGCTTGACGAACTGGATGGGTGAACACCGAAATTTCTTCCTTCTTTTGTCCATGAAGGTTGCCTTGTATCCGAGTCCCCATTTGCGTTGGTTATATACCAACGGCACCTTTCTGGATTTGAAGTGATTCTTCATTCGGTATTTGAGGCTCAGACGCTCTGCCGGTGAAAAGACACGATCCACCCTTATCGGTTCTGGATTAGCGATAGAGTTCACGGTCTCGAATTCGAAACTGTGAAACGGGATGTCCTCTTCAGAGTGCTGGATATCGATGACCGGGATGTCTGGTTCAGTGGCAGCAGCATTGGAAGGAATGATGAGCTCCTTCTCTGCATGGATAGAGATCACTTGATTTCCACAGATATACTTCACTCGTTGATGCAGGGTTGATGGCACAGCTCCAACCTTGTGCAGCCACGGTCGTCCGAGCAACATGTTGAAAGAGGCTGATATATCCAGAACTTGGAATGTGATGGTGGAGACTTTCGGACCTATCTGTACCTCTATGTCGACCTCCCCTTCCACTGATCGGCAGGTGTTGTCGAATGCTCTGACGCATATGGTGCTGGGTCGGAATGAAGAAGGACTGATTCCCAGACGTTCTGCAGTCTTGAGTGGGCAGACATTTAAGCTTGAGCCATTATCGATAAGGACCAGCGGAACACAGAGGTCTTTGTATCGTAAGGCTATGTTGAGGGATCGCCCATGATCACGTCCCTCTGGTGGCAACTCATTATCTGTGAAGGTGATGGCGCGCGGAGCCAGGAGTTGTCCAATCATCAAAGCTATCATTTCTGGTGCCGTATCGGAGGAGACATGAGCATCTGTTAGAACTAGAGAATGAACATTCCCCGAAATGTGGTGTTTTGCTGATCTGCGGTTCTGAATATAGAAACATTCGTAAACAATCACAGGCATTCACGAAATACACAAAAGAAGAGATATCGCAAGGCGAATTTTATTCCAGAGATTCTGAGATCTTGTACATTCCAGGCCGTGATCTAGCACGAGCCCTTAATTACATCGAATGATCAATGACCCTTGATTAAAAGGCAAAAGACTAGTCAGCGGGGACTATGGTCTCAGAGTTCATTGGTCACGGAGACCTGTGTTTTGGTGGTCGCGGAGACCTGTATTTGTATGGTCGCGGAGACCTGTGTTTGTATGGTCGCGGAGACCTGTATTTGTATGGTCGCGGAGACCTGTATTTGTTATAGACTGATCCACCTTTGTACGAGTCGGATGTCTATGTCCCATGTTTTGACCGGAGATCCGGGCTGAGACTGTCAGGGTTTATGGCTGAGATGGACGACTCTGGGCCCGCGCCTGTCAATGTAGGGACAGGTGACCTCGGGAAGTCCATTCTACAGTTGTGTGTACCTGCGCAGCTCAACCAGCGGATGCTGTTTGGATGGGTAGGGCATCGACTGTTCTTGGAATATCAGTTTTTTTTAACAGATTGTGTGTGATAGTTCAGAACTCTCCTGGTGTGGTTTATCGTGTTAACCATAGTCCCCTTTGCTTAGTCCAGACCTGGATTCGGGTCATATTATGATAGTACACGTAATGATGATGCATCAGTATGATTCTGGGCACCGGCGGCCTCTTTTCGGGAGAATTGTTCCATTCAGCTCGTTGGGTCGGATCGGACTCCGAAGGCTTGCGTTCTGCTCATTGGGTAGCCCGGATGGGTCGTTTGACTGCTCCATCGCGTCCGGAACGCTCGAAATACCCAAAATAGGCTCAAACAGGGCTTAAAATGTTATGAAATGAGGATTTAAAGGTGCTGGAATGAATGCGCAAAGTGCTGATTTTTGCGATCCGCTGGCCTGATTTTATTGATGCGCTGGGGCCAGTGCGTCCATAAATGATTTTCATGATGCGCCGGGTAATTTTATGACGCGCTGGGGCCAGTGCGTCCTTAAAATCTAATTTTTCGATCCGCTGGGCTATTTTGCGACGCGCTGGGGCCAGTGCGTCCTTAAATTGTAATTTCCTGATGCGCTGGGTAATTTTATGACGCGCTGGGGCCAGTGCGTCCATAAAATAGCTTTCACTCTAAAACTTGTATTTTTCTGATCCGCTGGGCTATTTTGCGACGCGCTGGGGCCGGTGCGTCCTTAAAATGCCACGATTGATGGTTCATGTAATCCGCCGAGGATTTCCCTGATGCGCTGGGTCACTTTTATGATGCGCTGGGACCGGCGCATCGAAAAAAGATGACTTAGCCATTCCTCCAGACCTGGTATGATCGGAGGTGCGATTTTCGGCGAGGGGATCCGGCGGTCGGAGAAGGATTCCGGCGATCGGCAAAGGTTTTCCGGCGACGAGGTCCTCTCTCTCTCTTGCTGAATGATGCAAATGAGGTGGTGGGCGGGGTATTTATAGGTATCGTCGTCCAATAAGCGGTCGACACGTGTAGCGCGTCGAGAAAATGAGTCGGCGCGTCGATAAATGCGCTCGACGCGTCGCGAAATGATCGGAGTCCAGAAGTTGGTTTGCAGGACGCGTCAGCTGCCAGCGCATCCTGAAATCAACTGATTTTTTGGATGCGCTGGGTGAATTTTTGGATGCGCTGGGCGCAGTGCGCCCTTAAATTCATTTTTTGGATGCGCTGGAGGCAGTGCGCCCTTACATTCATTTTTTGGATGCGCTGGACGCAGTGCGCCCTTAAATTCATTTTTTGGATGCGCTGGACGCAGTGCGCCCTTAAATTCATTTTTTGGATGCGCTGGGTGCAGTGCGCCCTTAAATTCATTTTTTGGATGCGCTGGAGGCAGTGCGCCCTTAAATTTATTTTTTGGATGCGCTGGACGTATTCGTGTCCTACAAACTTGGGTTTTACAAATTGGGGGATTTGCGGGGTCCGCCTCGCGATGAATGCCGATGCACTGCTCCTATTTCTTCATAATTGAGGTATCCCCCTAATTTTGGACAGTTTTGGTCATGATGACCGGCGGGGTCCACCACTAGCCCAATTTCTCATTTTTTTGGTTAAGTCTGATATGTGTTGCGATTTTTGCCGAGATTTCTGATGCACTGCCCCTAAATCCAGTGATGGGGCAGATTGTACACTTGTGATCCCTGTTTTAAGGATCCTGACTTTTGGGACCCCAACAGATGCCCCTCCGATGCGATGGGATGGACATCGATTGTCCATTGCATCGCGTCGGATTTTTGGGTCCCACTATAAATAAAAGGGTCTGGGTCATTTTCGTCATTTCACTCATTTCAGCGACCAGAGCTCTCTGCCAGCGCGTACAGAAAATCGGCAGCGTGTCGATTAATTATCGCCAGCGTGTCGATTAATTGCCTCGCGGGTGCAAAAAAATCTGGTTAGTGACTTTTTCGACGCGCTACCCTCAGTGCGTCCTGAAATGGGGACTTAGTGGTTTTCCAAATACTTGAACGCGCCATAGTCTCACGCGCAGATTAAGTGAGGTGCTGGGTCCAGCGCGTTGTATAATTACGGACTTTCTCATATATTGAACGCGCCAGAACCAGCGCGTAACCGCGTGTGTTTGAAGAAACCCATTTGATGGACGCACTAGGGGGGGCGCGCATGAAAATTTGAACTTAGTGAAATTTGACCTATTTATATGATGCGCTAGGGCCAATGCGTATGTCTTTGGGGAATTTCGGATGCGCTAGGGCCGGCGTGTCCAAAAATGGTCTTTGACCAAATTGGTCGTTTTCTCGATGCGCCGGGCCTAGTTTGTTAATTTTTTGGACTTTGTGAATTTTGTCCAATTTCCAGCTCGTCGAGCCCAACGCGTACCCACTCCTTGACTCATGGTTTTGTTCAATTCCTTAGTGTTCTAACTAAGCATGCTCACTATTAACCGCCATGCCCATGTCCCTGGTCCAACGAATCATTTTCTTTGCAACAGGGGCTGTAATTTCGAGGCGCACGAGGTCCACCTTCCCCTTTTGAGCTTTTACACATGTATGGTTATGGTTTTTAGGAAAATGCTGGCCCCCATACGCCTAAAATTCCTAAATCGTGTTGGACTAGGCGTGATATCCCTTTTAACTTAAGTTATAGAGTTTTGTGCATACCTGAGCGTATTTTCTTCTGGTACTTGTACTCTGTCTAATGTTTTGTCGTATTTGCGCAGGTCTTCATGGCTGGTGGCGCTTCCGACGCTGGTCCTTCTGGTTCTAAACATAAGAGACATTCGACCAAGAAGGTGACACGGCCATCTGATCAGAACCCGCAGTGGTTCCATTCTCCGAAAAAGTTCAACTTCTACGAGCGCATTTTAACACTTCCGAAGAACGTGCAACGGAAGATACTTTTGCAACAAAGCCCTTCCGACCCCTCCTGATGAGGGCACTCAAGAAGAATGGGATGCGTGGTACGCTCCCCTGCGAGGTTTCCGAACTGACGAAGTTGTTGGGTCCGAGGAGGGTGAGGCTAGCCCGATCGCACCCACCCCATCTGCCAAACGGGGTCGCCCGAAGACGACTGGAAAAAGTGCCAAGCAAGTCCATATGAAGAATCAGGCCAAGTCGAAGTCTGGTAAAATGAGGGTCGTCTGGTCGTCTGTTAAGTTAGCGGTATCGTCGCTTATGATCCGCAATCCGTATACGAAGCAGTACATCCAATTTCCCAAGAGCTTTCAGCGGTATCGCTCTCTCCCAAGCATCGAGCCTTCCGATGTATGCCGTGCCAACTCTTTCTATAGCGTCGACTCCTGGACGCCCATTTCAGAGACATTCCTCAACTGCGCAGTATCCAAGAACGGTACACTGCAGTCTATCCTTGGGGAGAAGGACATGATATTTTTGGAACCAAACCACGATCCTCACCTGCCATTTCCAACACACTACTACGAGACCTTGCGCCAAAGGTTTCGTCCTCTATCCGATGGAGAAATTTGGCCGACCGGGGGTTTCAGGACCCGAGGTCATTTAAGCCCTCACCCTGGTTATAAAGCTTGGGCCAATCGAATAATCGAGCAGCATGAAGAGACCTTGAAGCAAGTAGGTCTCCTTCGGGCCATTCAAGTGACGTCGAGCTACTTCTATCGAGAACCTTGCATCTATAAGGGGTTCTTGAATCACTGGAGCTCTATTACAAACTCTTTCCACCTGCCGTATGGAGAAATGAGTATATCGCTTTGGGACTTGTACCGGATAGCCGGTCTTCCCATCCGTGGCAGAATTTATGATGAATGGACGCCTAGTGACGAGGAGCTATCCAAGAAGAAGAAGGGCGTTGATGAGGGTTTCTATTCTGAAGCCTGCTACGAATTGTTTGCGGAGCTGCCGCAATTCCTAGGTTCCAGAGACAAAGTACCTTTTGAGGACTGGCTGGTTTACTTCAGTCATGGTCTGAAGTGAGTTTCTTTACTTGACTCGTACTCTTCACGTCCTGCTTCATCCTCTTCTTCCACTGATGGTTTTCTTCCTGTCTCAGCTTAAATTACGGACCGTATGATGAAGGTCGCAGGGACAAGTTGATTCTGGAGGCCAAGATGAAAAAGAAGTTCCCGCAGCCGAATAAGTTCTCTCCCACTTGCGAACTCGCTGGGTTCTTAGCCTACTGGCTGTGCTGTGTGGCCCTCCCGAGCTCTAAGCAGGCAGATAGTGTGAGGGTCTCCTGCTTCGCCGTGGCAGGGAGTCTGGCTAATGGCCATCGTTATGCATTGGCCCCGGTAGTATTGTGCTCCATATATCGGGCTTTTGGTGGTGTCATTAGCAATAAGGGCTCGGCTTCCTTCGGATTAAATTCTTCTTACTGCGGGTTGCATTCCTTCTCGGGATGGCTCGGGGTCTATTTCCCGTGGGTCTACGGTATGGAGCTTAAGGACTTCATCTGGAGAGGATCGGTTCTGTTGCATACTTTTCAGAACCGGAAGATGAACAGCGAAAACTTGGTGACTATCAAGGCAAAGATAGCTCGTCATGATGACGTCGACTTCTTCCTTTTCTCTGCGTCCAACAGTGAGGATCCAGAATTGCTCGATAATGATGAGAGTCTTAGTTCCTATCAGTGCTCATTCTTGGTGTCCGTCCGCCCGAGTTTACTGCCTTTGAGGGAGGGGGCTGAGTTCTGGAGAGAGCCGTACTACCCGAACCGATTCGCTCACCAATTCGGTTATGACCAGGGGGTACCAGAGACTCTTGAACCGGTGATGCGAGAGCAGCGAGCCTATGGCACATGACCGATTCACTGGAAGTGGATATGGTGTCAACTCTTGCTAACCGGGTCAGGCTGTTCCTTCATCGTCCCGGGTACAGAGTATACTCTCGGCGCTACATATGGGTGGATGAGGTGGTGGGCTCACCAATATACCTTAGTTTGGAACAATCGTCACGTGGCTGACCCAGTTTTCGTTTCTCCTCCTATCATCGACCCTGCTCCTGCTGACGGCCTGGGCTATGTATCAGAGCCATCACATCAACTGGCCACTCCTGGTGTGAAGAAATTCCTGACTTCTCTGAACGTGGTAATTGATCATGAAAAGCCTGAGCATACACTAGAAGGATGAGTTGCTTATGGGCAGAGGATCACGCTGCGAGAAGATCAAAGTTTTCCACTTGTGGGTCCCATGACGGAGGGCCAGAGAGAGGGTTACGATATCGGTGATGATGATGAAGGCGGCGATGATGACGGTGACGATGGGGGTGATGATGTTGGCGGTGCTGGTGACCATGACGAAGATGTTGGGGGTGGCGATGATGGAGAAGGTGGCGGCGATGTTGAGGGTGGCGATGGCGGGGGTGGAGTTGCAGCAGGGACCCCATCGACTGGAGGTCGGGGAGGTCATAGTCAGAGCCCGGTTGGTCGGACGAGTCTATCCAGACGCTCTGCTCCCGGGGATAGTGATTCTGAACCGTCCCCTGAGCATTCTGGGCCTCGAGTGAAGACTGCCCCTCGTGTTCCTATCGCCGACGGAGAGAAGAAAATAAAGGACATGTGAAAGCTATACCGGGTAGAGAAAGCATGGAGTTGTCTCTCCAAACTTGCCGACGACATTCCGATCGATGATACCAGTGGACCGAGGGAGGAAGAGGAGATGAGCTCACAGGTAGACCTCAGTGGGAATCTCCCCACGGAAGAGGGTGGAGATAATGAGCCGATATACTATAGATCTGTTCCCAAAGCAGACACAGAACCCATCCCTTATGGTCCTTGACAGTGGGCTACAAGCTGAAGATCCTCCTCTTACCGACCCTATCAGTGTTGTGGCTGTAATCAACCCTAGCCCTACCCCTGAGGCAGGCCCTGCTACTATTGCGGAAGAGGCAGCACCTCCTGCTCAAGAAACCATGCCCTCTGACGCTGTTAGTGCATCGGAGCCTGTCATGGAAGTAACTCCTGTTGTCGAATCGATTCCAGCCACCACTGCCCCTGAGATCATCGTACCTTCTTCTCCTGAATTGCCCGAACCAGCAACGGAGACTGTGACTGAATGTGTCCCAGCATCATCAACACCCATTGCTTCGACTGGTGCACCGGTCGATGAAGTTCCTGCTGGTATACTACTTTCCTTTATCACTTTGCTTGCTTCTCTTCTTTCTCTAGTGTGCTAATGTTTACCGTTTCTTTTACCAGCCACTGCCCCTGCCAGCGTCCCGGTTCCTGTAGTCTTGCCCGAGGCATTCCTCTCATCTCTCCGAGGCTTATCAAGGACTAAGGCGAATCTTCTCAAGAGCTTATTGTCCGACATCGTCGATTCGCTTAGGAACGGAGATGAAGGGTCTATCTTGGACGAAGCACTACAGGCGCTGGAGCTTACCGCCGCGTGGCTCAGGATTGACATTTCTTCGATAGTCAGCCATGTGTCGCAATTCAAAGATGGGATGGCTCAAGTGAACGAGGCGAGGCATCTCAAGGTTGACCCTTCCGTCGAAGAAAACGCGGTCACTTGCGGTCCCTTCTTCCGGAACTTGAGTTACACGAGGCGAATGTGGCCGCAGTACAGAAGGATTGGCAGGCTGTAGATACTGAGCACCAAGAGGCCACCAGGCGTCTCGCGGAAATCGAAAATGAAATGGCCCGCTTACGAGCTGAACATTCTGTCATCCATCTTAAACTTTCGAAGTTCGGCGGTCAGAAGGCACGCCTATAGTCTTCTATCGACCAGCGTGAGGCGAAGTGTAACGCCGTGAGGGCACAAGTTACGGAGCTGAAGCGGTCTCTCCAAGACATTCCCAACCCTGCGCAAGTCTTAGCCGAGGATGAAACAGTATAGAAGGTGATTGAAGAATCTGGAATCAACTTGTTAGATAAATGTTTGAAAACTTTAGACGTCTGAACTGTAACAATCTCTGTTCGTAACTCAAAATATGTTGTAATGGATATTATAATGATATGTATACTAGTCATGTGATTTTTGTTATGTTAGTCATAAACAAAGTGCTAAGTGAATCAAGAGATATGATAAATGGATTGAAAGAGGATAAGTACTTGGCAAGACTACTTTCCTTTTAACTTTCCTGATCTTCGTTTGCGTGTCATTACTTTGGTGAATATATAAGCTTGTTGTGCTTCATGTTTATCTTTAAGAATCCAGGAACGTATCGTTAAGTCTGGCATAACTTGACGACATAAGATTAAGTCTATACTCACGGCATGGAGATATATATCGGGACTTGATGAAGAAATCTCCTTGCTCTAGGAATTCATATCGAAGGCCAGCTAATCATAATCTTCAATTGCATGCTCTTATTGTAAAACAATTCATAAGAGAAAGTCGAAGATATTCTGATGCGAAATAAGATATAATAGAATGCCCGAACCATCTTTGTATGAAACCATATACCAAGCATACAAGGGAATAGCAGCATATACCAAGATTTGAATTTATAAAGATACTTTGATGAACACTTCTCTACTTTAGGAATCCGTATTGAAGGTCGGTTGATCATAATCTTCATTTGCATCCTCTCGTTGTGAAATCATTCATAAGGGAGAGCTGAAGACGTTTTGGCGCAAAATGATACACAGCAGAATGCCCTAACCATCTTCATATGAATTTATAAAGATACTTTGATGAACACTTCTCTGCTTTAGGAATCCGTATTGAAGGTCGGTTGATCATAATCTTCAATTGCATCCTCTCGTTGTGAAATCATTCATAAGGGAGAGCTGAAGACGTTTTGGCGCAAAATGATACACAGCAGAATGCCCTAACCATCTTCATATGAATTTATAAAGATACTTTGATGAACACTTCTCTGCTTTAGGAATCCGTATTGAAGGTCGGTTGATCATAATCTTCAATTGCATCCTCTCGTTGTGAAATCATTCATAAGGGAGAGCTGAAGACGTTTTGGCGCAAAATGATACACAGCAGAATGCCCTAACCATCTTCATATGAATTTATAAAGATACTTTGATGAACACTTCTCTGCTTTAGGAATCCGTATTGAAGGTCGGTTGATCATAATCTTCAATTGCATCCTCTCGTTGTGAAATCATTCATAAGGGAGAGCTGAAGATGTTTTGGCGCAAAATGATACACAGCAGAATGCCCTAACCATCTTCATATGAAGTTATATATATACAAATAAGAGATCATTAACTTTGAATTGCCCCATATAGAGTAAAAGAAGGCCATGACAATAGTAAGAAAACCCCTGATGGAGTAATGATATGAAAGTGTTGTATCTTATATAGGTCTTCTATATAATGAGCTTCTCTAGTCCGACTAAACCAATTTAAAATTCTGAAGATATGATTGCGGTCGATGATTATGATCTTCAGTTTTGGATTTAGAACTGTATTGGTTCAGTTTAGACCCGTAGCCTGGGGTATCTTAGAATTGTATTGGCTGGTTTATACCCGAAGCCTGGGGTATTTTTAGAATTGTATTGGTTCAGTTTATCCTCGTAACCCGGAGGCTGTATGGTTCAGTTTATCCTCGTATCCTGGAGGCTGTGTGGTTCAGTTTATCCTCGTATCCTGGAGGCTGTAGCAATTGTGGTACTTATGAAAACCCTTTGGAGTTTGTCTTTTCATTTCCCTTCTGATTACGGTACCTGTTGTCAAGAAAAGCTACACTGACATTTCATATTTTATACACGCAATGGTACAACGTAATTGGATGCATAAATGTATAGAAAATGTAGTGCATGAATAAAATGGGTGCATGCATGAACCCGTGTACACCCCTGCCTCCCTTCTAGCTTTCTGCAACTGTTTGTAAGCCTTCATGATTTTTCGAGTTCGGGAGACAAAGTTCCGGGGTAGGTGTTTTCTTGAGTTGTGTCTGCTGAAGCCATTTCGGGCGGACTCTTCTTGAGTTCTTCGATTCTCAAGTTTATGATGCCTTGGTTTATCATCCTCTGAATCTTTCCTTTTAGGGTGAAACAGTTTTCAGTTCTGTGTCCCACAATTTGATGGTACTTACAATAGTTAGGGTCTCCTACACATCCTATTTCATTTGGTCGAATGGGCTCTGGTAATTGCAGCTCTCCTTCTTTGATTAACTGTTCCATAATTGGGACCAAGTCATCCGCATCAAATGTGTGTGATCTGTTTGCCCCATTTCTTTCAATAATCGTTGCCTGTCGCTGGTCCTTAAATCCCTTGTCCTTGTCTTGAGCTTTTGATATCTTAGTTTCTATCCTGCATCCTAACCCTGGTTGCTTTCGACCCTTAAGGTTCTTTCTCTTATCAACGTTGGTCATCTCTCCCATTTCACATCTTGGTCTTTTTCCTTTGACTGTTTGAGATAACCTTTCCCTCGTCATCTGTGATGGTAGTGCGGTAGTATGCTCGAATGAGACATTTCTGGGCCGAACCTGTGACTCTACAACCATAGGTCTCTCAGCTGCCCCTTGCGATTCCTCCATCGATTGTTTAGTTAGCACAATGGTGCTTTGAACTGCCCCTTGCGCAACTAGTGCTGTCAGAATCTCCTTGATTTCTCTCATTTCCCTCGTCATGTCTTCTTGGGCTTGAGCTAGCTTATTAATCTGTTCTTGAATAGTTGATGATTCATCTTTCTGGTCACTTCGCTCTTCTTCCTCGACGACCTGGACCATTGCGATTTGTGCTAGTTGTGGTTTCTGCTCTACCATGACAACCTTTGTGATGGATGCCCCTGTTATTTCTTCGTCTGCCTTACGAGTTGTAATCTTAGGCTTCTTCTTGACAGCGCTAGGAATTCATCGGTTATAAAGATGAAACTTTGAGCTCTCTTTGTTGTCGTAGTCCTACCAGTTTTATTGACTCTGTTAGTCTGAATATACTGCTACTGTTTCTTGATCACATGGTGTGGCTCAACGACATTCTTCTTTTTGCATGAGGTCCTTATTACTGCTTTCTTTAATCCTTTCTTTTGCTCGCACTTGTGAACCAGCTGCCAGTCTGATTCAAGAACAACTGTCGCGGTTACAGCGAAGTGGGGGAAGCTAAATCTCCCTGTAGTGAGGAAGACGCATGAGTTGTGCCATCTCTCCTGTCTTTGTTAGTATCTTGCTAATTCTGTTGTGTCATAAAACTATTAGAACAGTTCATAAATGCGGTCGGGAGTATGAGCCCATCGATCGCGGTGCATAAATCAACAAAATAGGCAAGAGGGAGACAAATACGTGTAGTTGTGGAATTAGTGGGTTTTGAAAACCTTTAAATGTCTATTACCTTAAAGATGAAGGGAAGAACGTTCCCGTTGAGAGTCGCCAGTTTGACGCCCGAAGGGCGCCGAAACATTACGCCTCGCGGTAGCTTTCTTATGCGTAGACTCGTGTTTGTAAGTAATTGATCTTAGAGTATTCCTATATTCAGATATAACCAGAGATCCTGGTATAGTTCGGTCCCCAGCAGAGTCGCCAGTTTGTTAGAACTAGAGAATGAACATTCCCCGAAATGTGGTGTTTTGCTGATCTGCGGTTCTGAATATAGAAACATTCGTAAACAATCACAGGCATTCACGAAATACACAAAAGAAGAGATATCGCAAGGCGAATTTTATTCCAGAGATTCTGAGATCTTGTACATTCCAGGCCGTGATCTAGCACGAGCCCTTAATTACATCGAATGATCAATGACCCTTGATTAAAAGGCAAAAGACTAGTCAGCGGGGACTATGGTCTCAGAGTTCATTGGTCACGGAGACCTGTGTTTTGGTGGTCGCGGAGACCTGTATTTGTATGGTCGCGGAGACCTGTGTTTGTATGGTCGCGGAGACCTGTGTTTGTATGGTCGCGGAGACCTGTATTTGTATGGTCGCGGAGACCTGTATTTGTTATAGACTGATCCACCTTTGTACGAGTCGGATGTCTATGTCCCATGTTTTGACCGGAGATCCGGGCTGAGACTGTCAGGGTTTATGGCTGAGATGGACGACTCTGGGCCCGCGCCTGTCAATGTAGGGACAGGTGACCTCGGGAAGTCCATTCTACAGTTGTGTGTACCTGCGCAGCTCAACCAGCGGATGCTGTTTGGATGGGTAGGGCATCGACTGTTCTTGGAATATCAGTTTTTTTTAACAGATTGTGTGTGATAGTTCAGAACTCTCCTGGTGTGGTTTATCGTGTTAACCATAGTCCCCTTTGCTTAGTCCAGACCTGGATTCGGGTCATATTATGATAGTACACGTAATGATGATGCATCAGTATGATTCTGGGCACCGGCGGCCTCTTTTCGGGAGAATTGTTCCATTCAGCTCGTTGGGTCGGATCGGACTCCGAAGGCTTGCGTTCTGCTCATTGGGTAGCCCGGATGGGTCGTTTGACTGCTCCATCGCGTCCGGAACGCTCGAAATACCCAAAATAGGCTCAAACAGGGCTTAAAATGTTATGAAATGAGGATTTAAAGGTGCTGGAATGAATGCGCAAAGTGCTGATTTTTGCGATCCGCTGGCCTGATTTTATTGATGCGCTGGGGCCAGTGCGTCCATAAATGATTTTCATGATGCGCCGGGTAATTTTATGACGCGCTGGGGCCAGTGCGTCCTTAAAATCTAATTTTTCGATCCGCTGGGCTATTTTGCGACGCGCTGGGGCCAGTGCGTCCTTAAATTGTAATTTCCTGATGCGCTGGGTAATTTTATGACGCGCTGGGGCCAGTGCGTCCATAAAATAGCTTTCACTCTAAAACTTGTATTTTTCTGATCCGCTGGGCTATTTTGCGACGCGCTGGGGCCGGTGCGTCCTTAAAATGCCACGATTGATGGTTCATGTAATCCGCCGAGGATTTCCCTGATGCGCTGGGTCACTTTTATGATGCGCTGGGACCGGCGCATCGAAAAAAGATGACTTAGCCATTCCTCCAGACCTGGTATGATCGGAGGTGCGATTTTCGGCGAGGGGATCCGGCGGTCGGAGAAGGATTCCGGCGATCGGCAAAGGTTTTCCGGCGACGAGGTCCTCTCTCTCTCTTGCTGAATGATGCAAATGAGGTGGTGGGCGGGGTATTTATAGGTATCGTCGTCCAATAAGCGGTCGACACGTGTAGCGCGTCGAGAAAATGAGTCGGCGCGTCGATAAATGCGCTCGACGCGTCGCGAAATGATCGGAGTCCAGAAGTTGGTTTGCAGGACGCGTCAGCTGCCAGCGCATCCTGAAATCAACTGATTTTTTGGATGCGCTGGGTGAATTTTTGGATGCGCTGGGCGCAGTGCGCCCTTAAATTCATTTTTTGGATGCGCTGGAGGCAGTGCGCCCTTACATTCATTTTTTGGATGCGCTGGACGCAGTGCGCCCTTAAATTCATTTTTTGGATGCGCTGGACGCAGTGCGCCCTTAAATTCATTTTTTGGATGCGCTGGGTGCAGTGCGCCCTTAAATTCATTTTTTGGATGCGCTGGAGGCAGTGCGCCCTTAAATTTATTTTTTGGATGCGCTGGACGTATTCGTGTCCTACAAACTTGGGTTTTACAAATTGGGGGATTTGCGGGGTCCGCCTCGCGATGAATGCCGATGCACTGCTCCTATTTCTTCATAATTGAGGTATCCCCCTAATTTTGGACAGTTTTGGTCATGATGACCGGCGGGGTCCACCACTAGCCCAATTTCTCATTTTTTTGGTTAAGTCTGATATGTGTTGCGATTTTTGCCGAGATTTCTGATGCACTGCCCCTAAATCCAGTGATGGGGCAGATTGTACACTTGTGATCCCTGTTTTAAGGATCCTGACTTTTGGGACCCCAACAGCATCGTTCAAGGTTTTGGCAAACATTTCTCGGTGTATGCGAGATGTGCATAGTAGCTCCCATATTGAGATTTGTGCAGGGATTGACTTGAGCTGAGTCGCCACCTCGTATGCGGCTTCATTTTTGTTGCCGAGGCCTGAGAGAGCGCCTTTGGTATCTCCTCTGTTCTGATTATCTCTTCGGATGCAACGCCCATTGGGATTCATGTTCCCCACTTCCTCACATTCTGGATAGTGCCATGGAACCTCTTTGTAGTTTTCCTCCCTTTTGCCTTCTAGGACCACCGGTTCTTGCAACGGTGCTGTTGTGGGTACCAGATCTTCCTCGTATGGAGCTTTTGCCTTGAGGACTACATTGTTACCTGTGCTGAAGGGGTAATATCGAGGCTTATCTTCATAGACCACATAAGGTCGTGGTCCTGGCTTGATTGTTCCTGGGGCGGGAGGCTCCCATGGAATGAATACTGGTCCTCTTGATATGGCAGGAGGTTTCTCTGTTCGCCCCAGCTGCCGTAGCGTGATTGATACGCCTCCGGGACTTGCCCCTTGCAATATGACTGGCTCAACTGGAAGAGCTCCTTCTAGGACAACGGGCTCTTGCTGCTGATGAGTATAATCCTTCCATTGCGGATTGGATTGTTCTGGAGTTGCCCCTTGCAAGATGACAGGTTCGTATGTGGGCTCAATGTATGATTTTGCTCCTTCCAGGATGACTGGTTCCCAGCTTGAATGGTTGTAAGGTGCCCCTTGAACAACTGGTATATCATATGGAGGTGCTCCTTCGAGCACTACTGGCTCGAGGACTGGAGGAGGAAAGGGACTTGCCCCTTGCATGATCGGAGGAGGATTTGTCGGCCCATAGGTGTAAGCATGAATGGATTGGATGGGGGAGAAGAAGCGATCAAGATGATCCCCTTCTTCTATACTATTGACTGCAGGGCCACGAGACGAACTGGGGTCTGTCGGATGTTGAGGCAGAGGATTCTGAAGGATGTTGGTGGAAGCTGCTGGAGAAGTTCTAGGGACCGAGATGACTATCTTGCGGTCATCAATCAGGTCTTGTATGGCGTTCTTCAAAGTATAGCATCGATCAGTGGCGTGGCCACGTCCTTGATGGTAGGCACAGTACTCATTTTCTCGGTAGTTTGGAGGCAGAGGATGAGGCGAAGGCCTAGGTGTCATCAGAGTGAGTAACTGCTTTTGTACCAGCGTAGTCATGATTTGACTAAGTGGTTGACTGAGTGGAGTGAACTTCCTGAACTCCCTGTAATTCTGCCTGTTCTGGTATGAGTATTGGCCGTTTCCTCTGAACTGCTGCTGTTGTCGATGTGGCTGTGGCTGAGGATTCGGTTGTGGCTGATATCGCTGAGGCTGATGCTGAACTTGATTCTGCTGATACTGTTGACGTCCCTGTGGGGGAGCATGTTGATTTCCTTGAGCAGCGGTGTTGATGTTGTTTACCTCTGTTGGGCGGGGAGGAGAACCACTGCGGTTTCCATTACCGTGCCCGATAGGTCTTCCTTCCACTCTGTTCCTCTTGACTGGAGTGGCTTGATGAGGCCATGGGGAGATCGTCCCGGCACGGATTCCTGCTTCGACTTGCTCTCCAGCACGGATTAGCTGCGAGAAGTTCGCATATGGATGCGAGATGAGATACCCGGATATGCCTGGATATGTTGAATGAACAATCATGGAGATTTGTTCTTCATCGTCGATGGGTGTCCGCATTCTGGCTGCCATAGCTCGCCAACGTCCCACATAAGCTAATAGTGTTTCATCACTCCTTTGCCTGAGTGCTGCGAGGTCGGCTCTTCTGGGTGCCATGTTGAGATTGTATGCGAATCTGTCGACGAAAGCCTGGGAAAGCTGCTCCCATGTTCTGATGCGGTGGCAGTCCAATGAAGTGTACCAATCTAGGGCATCGCCCTTCAGAGATTTTTGAAACAAACGAATAAGGGCCCCTTCATTTCCTACGATTGCACTCAGCTCCCCGCAGAAAGCCTTGAGATGTGCTGTGGGACAACCGCTGCCATCGTATCTCTTGAATTTTGGTACCTCAAAGTTTTGAGGTACTTGAGCATCTGGGAAATGACACAAGTCTCTGAACTTGGTCGAAGGTAAGTCGATCCCTTGCTGTCGCTGAAGCTGATTTTGCAAGATCTGGAACTGCTCCCGCAACTCGTCCAGTCCTGAGTGATCTGTTCGTGCGACTGGTGCCTCCTGGAGTAAGGCACGTTTTTCTTCGGCATAGTGGTCGATGTCTTCGACCCTATGGGCTTGCTGAAAAGCAACCGCGGGTTGCTGAAATTGATTTGATGACTGAACTGGATTCTGATGAACTTGTGCTTGAAATGATGGTAACTGAACTGGAGACTGTACTGAAGGTTGAACTGGAACTTGCTGGAAATTGACTGGATTTTGCTGAATTGAAGATTGCTGAAAATTAACTGGATTTTGCTGAATTGAAGATTGCTGGAAATTAACTGAAATCCCATCGGCGGGGATGTGCTGGAATTGATAAGTGCTCCTGTTTGCAGGAGGCTGAGATGTTGGGAAGTGACCCCCTTGTTGGGTATTCGCCACTGTCCGCTGATTGATGTGGGCTTGACACTGACCCCCATTGTGGGCATTCGCCAGTGCTGTCCCTGTTGCTGAAAATTGAATTGAAATCCCATCGGCGGGGATGTGCTGGAATTGAAAAGGTGTCCCATCGGCGGGGACATGCTGAGATCTACTGAGATTATTGTTTGCAAGATTGACTGGAAGCTGACTGGAAGTCCCTGCGACTGGGATGCTCTGAGATGGTCCCGTTGTTGCAGGAAGGTATTGAGAAGGATGCCCCATAGCAAAGGGCTGAGGAGGCTGCTGTCGGTAGTCTTGGGCAGACTCCGATGGTTGTGCTTGATTTGAACTGGAGGCCGGAGGGATCCGGCATAGTTGTTGAGATTGCTGAACTGGGCCAACCTGATTGTTGGCTGTTGCGGTGGTTTGTGCTTGCACGAATTGCAAGAGCATTTCTTGCATTGCTCTCATTCCTTGTGCCAATTCTTGTATGATTGGCGTATTGTCAACGGGCTGTTGCGCTGGAGGTTGCGCTTCGGTCATTTCGAGAGCAGGGAAGTGATGAGTTTCTTCTTCGTGGTCGGACATGTCTTGCTGAGCCCGAGTGCGGATTATGCTGCAGAAGGGAAGTTGTCTCCGCGTACGTTGAGCCCGAGGAGGCGCAATGGTGAGGACTGTACTCTACTCTTTTTGGGTTTTGGGATTTTCTATTTTTTTTTGTTTTGGAATTTTCTATATTTTTTTGTTTGGGTTTGGGTAGAATGCTATGCAGATGAGATTATATGAGGATTAGTGACTTTCAAGTATATGAAGGATTCTGTTTTTCAAGTCGGATCACGACTAGTGGGACTAGCTTTTCCCCAGTGGAGTCGCCATTCTGTGGACCCTCGCCGATTTTTCCACGCTCCCACACGACGTTCTTCTCCCTTCCCCTTTCCTTTCGGAAAAGAAGGAGCTGAGGATGCGTGAGTGCGAAATCGCCGTTTGTGCCACTGGCTTGCCTCGTTCTCGAGGGCTTCGTTTGGTTGTCGTATTGAGCTGGATGTGTTTAAGTGAATTTATATAAGACCAGAGTCGCCACTAGCCAGTTACTTCGAATCTACAGTCGGCTAGACCCCGTAGAAACGTTAGAGAAGGGAATCCGAAGATTCCTTCCTCTAAAATGACTCCTGTTGATCTGCGGCCAGAGATTCAAGGTAAGGGATCACGGTTACAGGGTGGGAAGAGGTTAAGCACCCCACACACTGCCCGTACCGAAGTACGGTCTCTACTTCACAGAATCGATCGAATACTTGAAAGTCTAATTTAATCCTCGTATATTCTCATGAATGACATGATGCATGAATGCGGGTCTGAACAGTAAGAGTTTCTGATGGGCAGGTTCCAACAACGGGCAAGCCCAGAGCATACGCTCGAACTGACAGGTGCTTAATATAAAGACATATGCATGTGTGCTTGAGTAATCAAGGTGCTTGTAGTGAAGCAGGGGGGTTGGAAGGAAAGTAAATGTTGCACTTATGCTAGATGCAAATGAGATGATGCTGGAAAATGAGTAGCTGGGTGGACGGAGGTGTCGCAAGGGTTGGCTTCGAGTGGTTGGATCAAGACTTGGATGGCTTGGGAGGCTTGGACCAGTGGTCAGGCTGGGCTGGACCAGGGCTAGGCTCTCCTTACTCGGGCTCTCCTTGGTGGAAAAATGGGCTAAGGGGTGGATGAGGACTCAGACCGCACCCGGACTGGCTGGACTTGAAGGGCTTCGAATGGATTGTTGAAATGAGAAGGGGAGGGGGGTATTTATAGCAGCAGAGAGTGGCAGCTCTCGTAATTTTGTCCGGGCGGCCTGCCATGGGCCGCCCGTACGGCCGCTCCTCGGTTTCCAGCGAGTACGGCCGTTCCCTCGGGGCTGCTGTTGGACTCGCTGGTCAACTCAGTGAGTTGACTCAGCGGGTCGACTCGGTGGTTTGACTCGACGGGTTGACTCGACGGGTTGACTCGGTGTTTTGACTCAGCGGGTTGACTCAGCGGGTTGACTCAGTGAGTTTGACTTTTTTGAGATTTTTTGACTGGCCTTTTTTATGGGGGGTTTTTCAGGGTGGTTTTTAGGACTGGGTTGACTGGGTTCAGGCTTGAACTGGGCTATGGAATGGGGCTTACAAGGGTGAGTTTGGCTGAGTTTGGACTTGGGATTTGGGGGTATGGTCCTCCGTTCAACCAGCTATCTCTATCAACAGTGTAGCCGAAGGTGGGGTGTCTACAATTAAGCACCTGTCAGTTCGAGCGTATGCTCTGGGCTTGCCCATTGTTGGAACCTGCCCATCAGAAACTCTTACTGTTCAGACCTGCATTCATGCTTCACTATAAAGCACCTTGATTATTCAGGCACACTGCATACGTCTTATATTAAGCACCTGTCAGTTCGAGCGTATGCTCTGGGCTTGCCCGTTGTTGGAACCTGCCCATCAGAAACTCTTACTGTTCAGACCCGCATTCATGCATCATGTCATCTATGAGAACGTACGAGGATTAAAACAAACTTTCAAGTATTAGTTCGATTTTATGAAGTAGAGACCGTACTTCGGTACGGGCAGTGTGTGGGGTGCTTAACCTCTTCCCACCCTGTAACCGTGATTCCTTACCTCGAATCTCTGGCCGTAGATCAAAAGGAGTCATTTTAGAGGAAGGAATCTTCGGATCCCCTTCTCTAACGTTTCTACGGGGTCTAGCCGACTGTAGATTCGAAGTAATTAGCTAGTGGCGACTCTAGTCTTATATAAACTCATTTAAACACATCCAGCTTAAACACGACAACCAAACAAAGCCCTCGAGAACGAGGCAAGCCAGTGGTACAAACGGCGATTCGCACTCACGCATCCTCCTCTCCTTCTTTTCCCGAAAGGGGTAGGGACGAGAACGTCGTGTGGGAGCGCGGAAACGGCGAGGGTCCACAGAATGTCGACTCTGCTGGGGATGAGCTAGTCCCACTAGTCGTGATCCGACTTGAAAAACAGAATCCTTCCCGTACTTGAAAGTCACTAATCCTCATACAATCTCATCTGCATAGCATTCTACCCAAAAAAAAAAAAAAGAAAATCCCAAAACTAGAAAAAAATAGAAAATTCCAAAAACAAAAAAAATAGAAAATCCCAAAACCCAAAAAGAATATAGTCCTCACCATTGCGCCTCCTCGAGCTCAACGTGTTCGGAAACAACTTCCCTTCCGCAGCATAATCCGCACTCGGGCTCAGCAAACCATGTCCGACCACGAAGAAGAAACTCATCTCTTTCCTGCTCTTGAGATGACCGAAGCGTAACCTCTAGCGCAACAGCCCATTGATAATACGCCAATCATACAAGAATTGGAACAAGGAATGAGAGAAATGCAAGAAATGCTCTTATAATTCATGCAAGCACAAGCTACCGCAGCAGCCAACAATCAGGTTGGCCCAGTTCAGCCGTCTCAGCAGCCATGCCGGGTCCCCCCTGCCTCCAGTTCAAATCAAGCACAACCATCGGAGTCTGCCCAAGACTACCGACAGCAGCCATCCCAGCCCTTCGCTATGGGGCATCCTCCTCAGTACCTTCTTGCAACGACAGGGCCATCTCAGAGCGTTCCCATCGCAGGGACTTCCAGTCAGCTTCCAGTCAATCTTGCAAACAACAGTAGATCTCAGCATGTCCTCGCCGATGGGAAGCCTTTTCAATTTCAGCACATCCCCGCCGATGGGATTTCAATTCAGTTTCCAGCAACAGGGACAGCACTGGCGAATGCCCACAATGGGGGTCAGTGTCAAGCCCACATCAATCAGCGGACAGTGGCGAATACCTAACAAGGGGGTCACTTCCCAGTATCTTAGCCTCCTACAAACAGGAGCACTTTTCAATTCCAGCACATCCCTGCCAATGGGATTCCAGTTAATTTTCAGCAATCTTCAATTCAGCAAAATCCAGTTAATTTTCAGCAATCTTCAATTCAGCAAACTCCAGTTAATTTCCAGCAAGTTCCAGTTCAACCTTCAGTACAGTCTCCAATTCAATTACAATCCTCTCAAGCACAAGTTCATCAGAATCCAGTTCAATCATCAAATCAACTTCAGCAACCCGCGGTTGCTTTTCAGCAAGCACACAGGGTCGAAGACATCGACCACTATGCCGAAGAAGAACGTGCCTTACTCCAAGAGGTACCAGTCACTCGAACGGATCACTCAGGACTGGACGAGTTGTGGGAGCAGTTCCAGATCTTGCAAAATCAGCTTCAGCGACAGCAAGGAATCGACTTACCTTCGACCAAGTTCAGAGACTTGTGTCCTTTCCCAGACGCTCAAGTACCTCAAAACTTTGAGGTACCAAAATTCAAAAGATACGATGGCAGCGGTTGTCCCACAACGCATCTCAAGGCCTTCTGTGGAGAGCTGAGTGCAATCTCAGGAAATGAAGGGGCCCTCATTCGTTTATTCCAAAAATCTCTGAAGGGCGATGCCCTAGATTGGTACACCTCATTGGACTGCCACAGCATCAGGACATGGGAACAGCTTTCCCAAGCTTTCGTCGACAGATTCGCATACAACCTCAACATGGCACCCAGAAGAGCTGACCTCGCAGCACTCAGGCAAAGGAGTGATGAAACACTATCAGCTTATGTGGGACGTTGGCGAGCTATGGCAGCCAGAATGCGGACACTTATCGACGACGAAGAACAAATCTCCATGATTGTTCATTCAACATATCCGGGCATATCTGGATATCTCATCTCGCATCCATATGCGAACTTCTAGCAGCTGATCCGTGCTGGAGAGCAAGTTGAAGCAGGGATCCGTGCCAGGACAATCTCCCCATGGCCTCATCAAGCCACTCCAGTCAAGAGGAACAAGTGAAAGGAAGACCCATCGGATATGGGAATGGAAACCGCAGCTGTTCTCCTCCCCGCATGACAGAGGTAAACAACATCAACACCACTGCTCAGGGTAATCAATATGCTCCCCCACAGGGACATCAACAGCATCAGCAGAATCAAGTTCAGCATCAACCTCAGAGGTATCAACCACGACCGAATCCTCAACCACAGCCACAACAACCTCGACAACGGCAGCAGTTCAGAGGAAATGGTCAATACTCATACCAGAACAGGCATAATTACAGGGAACTCAGGAAGTTCACTCCACTCACTCAACCACTTAGTCAAGTCATGACTATGCTGGTACAAAAGCAGTTACTCACTCTAATGACACCCAGGCCTCTTCCTCATCCTCTGCCTCCAAACTACCGAGAAAATGAGTATTGCGCCTACCATCAAGGACGTGGCCATACTACTGATCGATGCTTTACTTTAAAGAATGCCATACAAGATCTGATTGATGACTGCAAGATCGTCATCTCGGTCCCTGGAACTCCTGCAGCAGCTTCCACCAACATTCTTCAGAATCCTCTGCCTCAACATCAGACGGACCCCAGTTCGTCTCGAGGCCCCACTGTCAACAGCATAGAAGAAGAAGAATGCCTCGATTGCTTCTTCTCCCCCATCCAATCCATTCATGCCTACACTTATGGGCCGACAAATCCTCCTCCAATCTTGCAAGGGGCAAGTACCTTTCTTCCTTCAGTCTCCGAGCCAGTAGTACTCGAAGGAACACTTCCATATGATGTGCCAGTTGTGCAAGGGGCATCTTACAGCCCTTCATGCTGGGAGCCAGTCATTCTAGAAGGTGCACAATCATACATCGAGCCCACATACGAACCTGTCATCTTACAAGGGGCAACTCCAGTTCAAGAACAATCCAATCCGCAATGGAGAAACTATACTCATCAGCAGCAAGAACCCATTGTATTGGAAGGAGCTCCTCCAGTTGAGCCAGTCATATTGCAAGGGGCAAACCCTGGAGGTGTGTCAATCACACTACGACAAGTGGGACGAACAGAGAGACCCCCTGCCATATCAAGAGGACCAGTATTCATTCCATGGGAGCCTCCTGCTCTAGGAACGGTCAAGCCAGGACCACGACCTTATGTGATCTATGAAGACAAACCTCGATATTACTCCTTCAGCACAGGCAACAATGTAGTCCTCAAGGCAAAAGCTCCATACGAGGAAGATCTGATACCCACACCAGCACCATTGCAAGAACCGGTGGTCTTAGAAGGCAAAAGGGAGGAAAATTATAAAGAGGTCTCATGGCACTATCCAGAATGTGCGGAAGTGGGGAACATGAATCCCAACGGGCGTTGCATCTGAAGAGATAATCAAAACAGAGGAGATCCCAGAGGCGCTCTCTCAGGCCTCGGCAACAAAAATGAAGCCGCATACGATGTGGCGACTCAGCTCAAGTCAATCCCTGCTCAAATCTCAGTATGGGAGTTACTCTGCACATCTTGCATACACCGAGAAATGTTTGCCAAAACCTTGAACAATGCTCACGTCTCCTCCGATACGGCACCAAAGATGATAGCATTGATGATTGGACAACTCCTGGTTCCACGCGCCATCACCTTCACCGATAATGAGCTGCCACCAGAAGGACGCGATCATGGGCGATCCCCTCAACATAGCCTTACGATACAAAGACCTCTATGTCCCGCTGGTCCTTATCAATAATGGCTCAAGCTTAAATGTCTGCCCACTCAAGACTGCGAAACGTTTGGGAATCAATCCCTCTTCATTTCGACCCAGCACCATATGTGTCAGAGCATTCAACAACACCCGCCGATCAGTGGAAGGGGAGGTCGACATAGAGGTACAGATAGGTCCGGAAGTCTCCACCATCACATTCCAAATTCTGGATATATCAGCCTCTTTCAACATGCTGCTCGGACGGCCTTGGCTGCACAAGCTTGGAGCTATGCCGTCAACCCTGCATCAACGAGTGAAATACATCTGTGGAAATCAAGTGATCTCTATCCATGCAGAGAAGGAGCTCATCATTCCTTCCAATGCTGCTACCACTGAACCAGACATCCCGGTCATCGATATCCAGCACTCTGAAGAAGACATCCCGTTTCACAGTTTCGAATTCGAGACTGTGAACTCTATCGCCAATCCAGAACCGATAAGGGTGGACCGTGTCTTTTCACCGACAGAGCGTCTGAGCCTCAAATACCGAATGAAGAATCACTTCAAGTCCAGAAAGGTACCGCTTATATATATAACCAACCCAAATGGAGACTCGGATACAAGGCAATCTTCATGGGCAAAAGAAAGAAGAAATTTCGGTACTCACCCATCCAATTCGTCAAGCCAGGAGAACCTTGCAAAGATCCAGGAGGGAATAAACCGACTGTACTACACAAAGGCCTCCCGATGAGCCTAGTTTGGGCCACGTGGCCCCCCATTCGATGGGATCAGATTCTCGAACCATCTAAGCCTCTAGAAGAAGAAGGAAATGATGAAGAAGAAGAAGGAAGTCAAATACAGCAGCTTCAGGACCAGGTTATTCTAACACTTGCTCCCAACCAGGGGCACAACCTGCCCACTTCAGCATCAATCAACCAGGGGCACAACTTGCCCACTTCAATTCCAGCCAGTCAGGGGCACAACTTGCCCATCTCAGCATCAATCAGCAAGGGGCACGACTCGCCCATATCAACATCATCAATCATCAGCCAGGTGCAGAAGCAACCCATCCATTGGACCAAGAAAGGAAAATGGCCAGCCCTGGATTGGTCCGATGTCCAGATTCCGAACTTGTGTCTAACCGTAGAACCAGACGAACCGCAATGCGAGGTAAGTGATCCGGGAGGGACTGAGTACGACTCAGATCTTGAACCCGACCAGCGAGAAATCATGGTCATTGGGCCAGACTGTGATTCTTCACCCGAATCATCAACCCCCACCTCTTCAGGGGAAGAAGTGTGGGGTCCTGAATGGTCATCCGTTCCCCTAACTTTTGAATCAGCCAAAGAGCCATCCGAGGGCTCTGGCTTCCAAAAAAAAATGCCTGTTTAAGCAGCGACCAGAACTTTGGGACAAGCTGGGCTCAATCATGGTTTGCAATGCCCACTTGTTCAAAGTCCCATGAATTTCAAAAATTCAAAAAAATAAAAAACTTTCAAAAGCAAAAAACATCTAGCATTTCCATTTCAGAAAAATCTCAAAAACCAAAAAACATTTCTTTTCCTGCATTCAGTAGTGTGCCAAGTTCGTCTAAAGAGTCATATGAGTTTGAAGTCGAATCATATGATTTTGACATCGAATTAGACTTCGAGCTCATGGGTCTGGACGAAGCTCGGGACGAGGAAGATGATGATCCAGCTCCCGAACTAGAGGATCTCCTCAAGAAGTTCGAATCCAAAGCCAATGTTGTAGCCGATGATTTCGAGATAGTAAACTTGGGGACGCCTGAGATCCCTAGGGAAGTACGAATCGGAAAATCGTTGCCACCTAAGATGAAATAGAAAATGATAGAGTTCCTAGCTCCAAGATTGTCCAACTTTGCGTTCTCATATGAAGACATGCCGGGGCTCGATGAAGAGCTCGTTGTACACCATCTGCCAACCAAGGCAGATATGAAGCCAGAATGGGCTCTGAAAGTCCGAGATGAAGTCATCAAACAGTACAATGCGGGATTCTTGGTAGTCTCCAACTACCCTGAATGGCTCGCCAACATCGTACCAGTACCAAAGAAGGATGGCAAGGTTCGAATGTGCATCGACTTTCGAGATCTCAACAAAGCCAGTCCTAAAGACGACTTCCCTTTGCCACATATCGACACTCTGGTCGACAACACTGCTGGATACAAGGTCTTCTCATTCATGGACGGGTTCTCAGGTTACAATCAGATCAAGATGGCCATCGAAGATCGTGAGAAGACATCGTTTATCACTCCCTGGGGAACCTTCTGTTACAGGGTAATGCCGTTCGGTCTGAAGAACGCAGGAGCAACATATCAGCGAGCAATGACAGCATTATTTCATGACATGATGAACAAAGAGCTTGAAGTATATGTGGACGACATGATCGTTAAATCTCGCACAATTGAAGGACACTTTGAAGATCTGAAGAAGTTATTCAATATATTAGAAAAGTATAAGCTCCGCCTCAACCCTTAGAAATGTGTCTTTAGTGCAATGGGAGGAAAGCTCCTCGGCTTTATGATGAGCGAGGATGGCATCAGCGTCGACGAGACCAAAACCAGAGCAATCATCGAGATGCCCCCTCCTAGAACAGAGAAAAAAATTCATGGCTTCCTCGGCAGAATTCAATACATCAGTCGCTTCATCGCATAGCTCACACATATTTGTGAGCCCATTTTCAAGCTCCTCAGAAAGAACGTTCCAAAAGAATGAAATGATGATTGCCAAGTCACCTTCGATCGCATCAAGAAATATCTTATGAATCCTCCAGTCCTAGTGCCGCCCACTCCTGGACGGCCATTATTGTTATACATCTCGGTAGCAGCAGAAGCCATTGGCTGTGTCCTCGGCCAGCACGACGAGACCGGGAAGAAGGAACAAGCAATATACTATTTGAGCTGAAAGTTCACTGACTACGAGACCAGGTATTCCCCGATCGAGAAGACTTGCCTCGCCCTAGTCTGGGCGACTCAGCGACTTCGTCAATACATGATTGCATTCCCTATTCTCCTCCTCGCTCACATGGATCCGCTCAAGTACCTGTTTGAGAAACCGGTATTCACTGGAAGGATAGCTAAATGGCAGCTACTTCTGTCTGAGTTCGACATCACCTATGTCACTCAGAAGGCAATCAAGGGACAGGCCCTCGCCGATCATCTTGCCGCCCACTCACTCCTGGATTATCAACCGCTCAAGACATTCTTCCCTGATGAAGATCTCTTGCTCATTGAAGAGGAAGAAAAGAAGAAAAAAGATGAGTGGACGTTATTCTTCGACGGTGCAGCAAATTCTAAAGGGAGTGGTATTGGAGCGATCCTCTACTTTCCAGATGATGTCCCTATTCCTATCTCAAGGCGCATAGCATTCGAATGCACCAACAACATGGCAGAGTACGAGGCATGCATCGCTGGCTTAAGGGAAGCCATAATCTTGGGCGTCAAGAAGCTACGAGTATTGGGAGACTCACAGCTTATCATCAATCAGACCAATGGCGAATGGAAAACCAAAGACGAGAAGCTGATACCATATCATGTGTATCTTAAAAATCTGATCGAAGAATTCAAAAAAGTCACCTTCTCATACATGCCCAGAGTCAAGAACCAGTTTGCAGATGCTCTCGCCACACTTGCATCAATGCTCGAGATACCAAAAGGAGCTTCAGAATGGGAGCTCACAGTCGAAATTCAAGATGAACCTGCTTTCTGCCTGCAAATAGAAGAAGCCGAAGCTGTCCCTGACAAACCCTGGTATGCCGACATCAAGCAATATCTCGAAAGCCAGGAGTATCCAGAGTCAGCAACAGCAACAGATCGCCGAACCATTCAGCGTTTGGCCGGCCAGTTCACCATCAGTGGCGAAGTTCTTTACAAGCGATCCTATAATCACATCCTCCTTCGATGCGTCGATGAAACAGAAGCTGCAAAGATCATGGAAGAAATACACGAAGGAATCTGTGGCCCACACATGAACGGGCACATGATGGCGAAGAAGATTCTACGACTCGGCTACTATTGGCTCACCATGGAGACAGACTGTTGCCAGCATGTCAGAAAATGCTTCAAGTGTCAGAAGCATGCGAATCAAATCCATGCCCCCTAATCAGAATTATATAACCTGACCACCCCCTGGCCCTTCTCCATGTGGGGACTCGACATCATCGGCAAGATCAGTCCCAAAGCATCAAACGGTCATGAGTACATACTTGTGGCAGTCGACTACTTCACCAAGTGAGTAGAGGCAGCCTCCTACACCACGATTGCAGCATCTCAGGTGATCAAATTCATGAAGAACAACATCATATGCCAGTATGGAATCCCTAATGCTATCATCATAGATAATGGGACCCCGTTCGTCAATAAGAAGATGGATGACTTCCTCAGCAAATTCAAGATCCAACGTCATCGATCAAGCCCCTACCGTCCCCAGATGAATGGTGGGGTAGAAGCCGCAAACAAGACAATCGTCAGGATACTTGAGAAGATGGTCGTGACCTATCGAGATTGGTCAGATATGCTCCCATATGCACTTTAGGCCTATCGAACGTCTGTACGGTCTACTATGGGCGTTACTCCTTTCGAACTTACCTACGGAATGGAAGCAGTTCTACCAGTCGAGGTAGAAATACTATCACTACGAGTGTTACTCGAAAGCGGAATTGAAGAAGGAGAATGGCAACGGGCCAGATTCGATCAGTTGCAGCTAGCAGATGAAAAGCTCATGCGTGCGCTAAGTCATTCTCAGTGTTATCAGAAAAGGATCGCTCGGGCTTACAACAAAAGAGTCCGAAAAAGAAGTTTCAAGGTAGGCGACATGGTCATCAAGAAGATTCTACCGTTGCACCTTCCGGATCCCAGGGGAAAGTTCAAACCCTCGTGGGATGGGCCGCTGATCATCAGAGAAGTACTTCCCGGAGGCGCCCTCAGACTCACCAGCATGAGAGGGGTGGATCTTCCTGAGCTAACCAACGCCGACAACGTGAAGATCTTTCACGGGTAAGTTATTCTGACCTTATCAAGAGTTACTTTAATAGAGCTGAAGTCAAGAGGTTAAAGTTAAGACCTCTGAGAAATCATTCCGTCCACCAACAAGTGTTTCAAATAAGGGGATTCAAAAAGAGAAAAATACAAAAAAAGAAGAGAAAAAAAGAATACAAAAGAAAAAAAGAGAAAAAGAAAAAGGGAAGCCAAAGCAAGGTACCCAAGAAAAAAAATCAACCCAAGAAGAAACACAGTCATCCATCCATTCATCTCAGAAGGGTCTTTAGCTAAGACCAACAGCTCTATCATCGTAACTTAGGATAAGGGCTGAAAGACTGCCGTCGGCTGGCAATGACGGATTCCCGACCTCTAGCCGCCACAGTATCTAAAGATTCAGAGAAAGAAAAAAGAGAAAAAGAAAATGTGTGCCTAAACAAAGAGGGCGGAGTAAAAACCCGAAAGGGCGCTCTGAGTAAAAACAGTGGGCATACAGCGGACTTGGTGAAAACCCGAAAGGGCGCCGAGGGTAAAAACAACATAGCTGCCAAGGGGCAGGCAAGATCAAACACCCGGGACGTGGTGAAAATCCGAAAGGGTGCCACGGGCAAAAATGACGGGAAAAAGGCCGGTTGTGGTGAAAAAGAGCGCTACAGGCAAAAATGGCTCAAATGAAATAAAAAAAGGAAAAAAAAAGTGTAGGTACCAAGAAATCAGAAGTTCAGATCGGTTCAAGCAATCACAGTTCAAGAACAAGAAGAAGTGCAGTCAGGAGCGAAGAGCTCTGCAAATTCTGACAATCTTAAGAGGCAATAGTTTCTGTTACCTACACCTCTAGGGAACCAAAGGAGCACACAAGTCAAATCTCGAGACATCGGTCAAAGCATTGGCCGAGCCCCAGCTCTGATTCCTATATCCCGACACAAAATCCAGACACACACTCACAAGACAACTCATGGCACAATAGATTTTCAAACAGTTTTCTCTTTTCAATTAAATGCATCATGTTTCTTTTACATATATCATGTCACCTTTTTAAAAAAAAAATAAAAATAAAAAACGCATAATCATCAATCATATATGCAAAAAAGGAATGTGCAGGTGGCCAACATAATCAATCTCTACCCTCCTCCTCGGCCACATCAGGTAAGTCCTCTAACTCATAATGAAGTAGTCTCGCTCTCAACCTGCTCACCTCCATACGCAGGTAATGCGCCTCATCGCGCTCAAGGGAACGGATCGCTGTCTCCTCATCAGACAATCTCTGATCAGCAGCCAATCTCCTCGACATCATCTCACAATGATACCGAAGTGCGGAGATCTCAGACAGCAAATGGCCATGAGTGGCCAAAAGGAAGCCAGGATCAATGAACGGGCGCTCCTCAAAGGGTTCATATGAACCGGATGAAGAGCCGGCATCTCCAAGGATATCCTGCTCATCCTCATCCGCAGTCTGATGCCAGCAAGGGATGCGTCGATACAGAGACTGCTCAGCAACCCAGTACTGATATGGGGCGGTCGCCATCGGAAAAGTCCGCAGCTCAAAACCCAGCAAATCAGTAGTCAAGTAACTCGCCCAAGAACCATCAACCTGGGTCCTAAAGTCAGAGGATCTAGATGGAAGTGCTCGACGCCCGATACCCGTGAAAGCGAAAAGAGGAACATCCTGCTCGTATCCAAACTGCCCAGGAACCGAATGGGATGGTAAGAAAAGTAAGATCGAAAGCCTACCAACATCAGAGGAAGGCGGTGTGCATCGCAAAGCACTGGAGGAAGTGAAAGCCAAGATGACTCCCAACGAACATTCCAGTCATGAAGTTCAGCAAACATCCTGCGATACAAGGGCTCGCTCATCCTAGCTGTATGAGGAAGAAACTCCATGATATAACGCATAATGTCAGAGCTAGGAATGCCAGGAAGGGGTACAGGAACGGTCAAAGAAAGACGCTCCCATAGCCAGACCTGATCACAAAAAGGAAAAGAAGTTCAGCTAGAGCCAAGCAATTCCTAACAAAGCAAGAAGAAAAACGTGTAGAAAAGATACCTGAAGAAAGGCACAACAGCAGCGAAGGACACGAGTGCGGCCCAGGGCGCAGTTGGTCAGCCCATTAAACAGCTCGGCCAAGATGAGAGAAATGATCCCCTGCCGCCGGATAGCTCGGCTCATCACCTCAAAAAGTAGAGGAGTCTGGGACCTGCGCCATCCCGAGAACAGCACCTCAGCTATCAAGCAGAACATCAGTGCGTTCCGAGCAAAGGTAGAATCGGCCACACTCTGAAGACCCGAAAAAAGGTCATACAGTAAATCCAAGGAGAACACTACAGCATCTTGGCCGGCGGCTGCAGGCCGAACAAGATAGGGGATCCTGAACCAGTTCTGCGGTGTAACAGTCTTCAGCAACGTCTTCGGCGAGAAATACTGAGTATAATCCTAGGGTAGGCCTGTCAAGCGGGCAAGCTCCTCCAAAGAGGGTCCCATCTCCATATCGTTGAACGCGAACAAGTTCAACGAAGGGACCCAGTCAATCAAGGCAGCTCCGAGCATCCTCCAATCAATGTCAACTCTAGCCATATGGATCAGACTGCCGAAGCCATAGGACTCCAAATCCCGAATCTCATAAGCTGACAAACTATCAAGCCAAGCAAACAGCCGTGGCGAGCAAGAAGGACGAGGAAGCAGCTGACAAGTCCTCACTGGCACCCCCTCCAGAACAAAAGGTCCGAAAATCAATGATGACTCATCGAGGATCGGAAGGTCGACAGGCGAAGGAGAAGGAAAAGCTGGAACCTCTGCAGACTCGACAGCCCCTGACCTACCCTCAGTAACGACTATGTCTGATATAGTCGTATCACCGTCCGAAACTGTCATAACCTCAGCCGCATGGGAAGACTCGCCCACCTCATGAACAGAGTGCGCAAAAGACCGATGATCAAGAGGAGGACGATACTCTCCAGGGCTACCAGCAAAGATCACACCACACATCGTGGCATCCTGGCCAATCTGACCATCAAAGAATGCATCTGAACCATCAAGAAGGGTCCCAGCAACCCTGATCGAAGAATCAACGGTCAGATCTGGACCTGCGGCCCTCTCAAACAGGAAATCATGAATCCAGTCATCATCCTGGCCGATCAAAGGGATCATCGAGGCATCCACACCGTCCATCATCAGGGGGATGTCATCAATGATCACATCAAGTCCACCCAAACAAGTGTGCCGCACATCCTGGCCCTCATCAAGAGCATTTAAACCGTCAAAGGTATCATCTGAACCATCCATCCCATCCAGACAGGAGATCAGCCCATCCATGTCCATCATGGTCCCATCACCTCCATCAATCACATCATCCATGTGGCCCACGCTCAAGAGATGCATAGCCTCACCTATGTCCCATCTCATCATCCCATCCATACCATCCATTCCTCCCATAATGAAGGCCCCATTCAAATCAGAAATTTTAGCATGGCTGCCATTAATGGGGCCATTCAAAGCTCCACCAACCACCATCCCTAATCCCTCATCAATGCCCCCATTCAATGCACCATCTTCACCGTCCATTAAAGGAATCCCTCCATCATTAAAGCCTTCACCAAGTGCTGGAGTGTGGGACCCACCAACCTCTCCCACATGGCCCCTAAATCACCATCCAAGGCAGCCGAAGAAAGGACAAAATAGGAAGAAGACAAAATGAAGAGAAAAGACAAGGAGAAGAAAGGATTCATGGTTGAAATCGAACTCGCCAGTACAAAGCAAGTGGGGACAGGAGCAGTGGACAGAAGGGAATGTCCGAACCAGAGCCAGCCCAGGCCGCACAAGAGGCGAGCCTTGGGCGGCCCGCTCTGGGCCGCCCGTACCGACGCGTTCCCTCTCTCTCCGCGGGATTGGCTCCATGGTTCTTGGTAAGTGAGGCTGACAGTCCACATCAGCAGATGACACCCTGAGGGCCACCCAAGGCTCTAATCCCTTCCAGATTTCGATTAAGGTTGATCAAGATCATCTAGAAGGTACCCCATCGGTCCAATCATGAAGCACTGCGGCCAGAATGTGTCTGATCAAGTCAAAGAGAGGAAAAGATGATCAAGTGGGGGCCACAAGAAATCCAAGTCATTCAGAGAATAGATCATCATGATCTAAACCATGGAAGAACCTACATGAGCAATCAAATAGGAAGATCAAAGGTCCGATCATCAAGAGAGATGGCTAGAATCCAAGATCTGATCATCAAGTGGACCCACAAGGCCAAGTCAAGCGATCCGAGACGTTCAAGTCATCATCCACACCATGAGAAGCTTTCTTAGCCTCACAAATCATCAAAAAGAGGTGCTCCAAAGTAAAGCTGAGGTCTCAAGTGGGCCCACAGGGCCGAAGCTATTAATCTGAGCCATTCAAAGACTAGATCAGCATGATCTAAACCATGAAAAAGCTTACACAAGTCATAAAGCAGCAAGATCAAAGGCTTGATCATCAAGAAAGAAGGCCAGAATCCAAGATCTAATCATCAAGTGGACCCACAGGACCAAATCAAGCAATCTGAATCGTCCAGGTCATCATCCATGCAGTCAAGAAGTCTCATCTTCCACAAATCATTAAGGAATGAGTCAAAGGCCAAAACATCCAGACATCAAGGAATTTGAGACAAATCAAAGATCGTATATTCATTCAGAAGATTTTACAAAAGAAGGTAAAAACCAAAAGAAGAATGTTATCCATCAAGTAAAGCTGAATACAAAAGCAGGCTACAAGTCGCCAACACAGTCGTCATCGTCCCTCCTCTCGTCCCGCCATCTCTCGCAAAGGGCCGCGAGCATCATGTGGTTGGCACTGTTGTTATGAAAATGTAATGTGAGGAGGCCAGCAAAAGGAGTACCAGCCAATACTCGTTCAAGCAAAGGCTGTGGATCCTTCACCCAGTTGTCCCAATGATCCCTGGTACCTCGACCCTTGATAGCGGGAAGAGGTTGGTGCTCCATAGACAAGGAACACATGTGGTCCCCTCGGCGGATGATGAAGGCAGGATCATCCTCATCAATCACTCGGCGGCCTCTGGTACCATCCGCCATTGAATCCTACAAGCTTGGCAAGGTAAGTCCCTATCCTTTACCCGTTAAAATCCAAATTACCATCCAGGAAATCTATGGGATTGGACTCACATTTAAATGCAAGATCTAAAGTCCAACTCCATGTGTCACCTAGGATATGTGTTGGGCCCATTGGAAAAAGTAAGGCCCACCTTAAAGAAGGTTGCATGGCATGCCTTAGGCAAGAAAAAGTCCATCATCCAAGGACACATTTTGGACAACAAATGCACTCAAGTGCCATGAGATCAACGAAGGAAAAGAATCCTACTTCACATGAGAAGATCCTCTTCAAAGTCCACATGTGACCAAGGATTGGTCCACTTTTATGCCAAGGCCATGATTCTCACTTAAGATGTTTCCATCTTTTTACACATGTACATGGACAAGTGGAGAATAGGAGGGAAATGGGCCCCCAAGAGCAACCCAAATGCCTCACCTCAATGGATTGAAGGGAGCATATAGCCCACTTGAAGAACATGAGGAGCCATTTATGGGTTAACCATGGGCACCCCTATGTGCACCATCTTGATGAAAGTTTTGACCATGAGAGTACAACATGGCGGTCTACCCATAAATATATGAGTTAAAGGAGCCAAGGGTAAAAAATTGATGCACATAGCCCACATAAAGAACTAAAGGTGGAAATGTCCAAGCAAGGACAAATTTGGGCAACTTATGTGCACCAATTTCTTTATAAGAAAGGGAGACCATTTGAGCGCAAGAGGGCATGGCTTGATGGGTCACCCAACCATCATGAAAATGGATAAGAATGGTATGCATAACCCACTTGAAGATCAAAATCCAAAATGTCCCAAAGCATGGGACAAAATTGGGCAACTCATGGGTATCATTCTTTTTCACAAATTGAAGGAAAAATCACTCATATTTGAGAATGATGGTGGATGACCCACCAAGCCCCCAAAGAAAAGTTCAAGGAGCTATGGTTACATGGATAGCTTACTTGAAGGGGGATCATCCATTTGAGATTGATAACATCTAAGGAAACTCTTGAGGACCACTTTCCTCCCACAAGGAAAAACCATTTGAACTTAGTGAGATTGTTGGAACAACTCACTCATGGGACTTGTAGATGATCAAGTAACTCAAGACCTCCATCCATCAAAAGAAAAAGCATGAAAGGAAAAAAGCCTACATGGGCAAAGTGTAGTGGTGTACACATGGTCTAAAGAAATTCAAGCTCCAATGGAGGCCCAAAAGCCCATCCACATGGAAAAACTCCAAGGAACCCACCACACTTTGTACAAGGATATACATCATAATCAAGAGATGGTGGAAGATTTGGGTTACTTGTCCATAAAGGCCCAACTAAGAAATCTAGCCCATTTGAGATCCAAGTGAAGAATGGGCTAGTCACCTTGGTCCATACATATGTGAAGAAAGATGGGGTCACCCAAAGTGAGCCCCATGAGCCCAAACTTAAGATGGGCCCTACCATGCCCATGGGCCCAAATCTTGGAAAGAAGATGGAAAAGAAAAAGAAAGCTCCAAAGGAAATGACAAGAAAGAGAAAGTAAGAGGGAGCCCAAAATGAAGAATTGGGCCCATCAAATACACCAAGGGCCATGACTTCACTTTGAGCTCATTTGATACATATGAAAAGAGGCCTAACTCCCATGGAAAAGATAGTATATTTTGCCATGCACACTTGATGACATGGCAAAATCACCCTTTACATACACATGAAGGGAGTGTGAAAAGAAGAAAAGGAAAAATGAAATGGAAAGCTTGCAATGTCCTTCTCCATGCACCACCTTTGAAATAGATTGGAGATCTAGAAAAAGGTCAAGAACACTTGGTCCCACCTTCACTCCTTTTGAAATAGCTACATGGAAAAAGAAAAGAACCATGAGAAGAGACAATGAAGAAGGAAAAGGACAAGAAAGAGAAAGGGAGTGGTCCATACCTTTACCACTCACCAAAAAAGGACCACCTTGCTGTCCCAAAACTTCTCTAAGGCCCACCACTTGAGAGAAGCAAAGAACCACCAAGAGGAGAGAGAAAACTTTGAGAAAGAGAGAGAAGAGGGAGATTGCACGTTGGAAGGGGCAAATGTGCCCCATGTTATATAGAAAAGAGGGGTGCACCCCTTTACCCGACCCATTGAAGAAACCAGGGGTCAGAGGCAGTCCGGGCGGCGCCCAGGGGGCCGTACTACCCTCCACCTAGGTGAAACGACCTCTCATCTCCCCTCCTTCGGAAGAACTCCTCCTTGGGAAAGGTGGTTGCAAGTAAATCTTGTACCTCCTTGTAAGAGTGAATTGATGGAAGAGAATGGTGAGAAAAAGTAAGAAATCTCACCAAAATCTCATTTTGTGAGAAGTTGATGAGAAATTGGCTTGATGATGTGGAAAAGTTCCATGGAATTTTCAAGGAAAAGAAAGAAAAATATGACTTGGTCAAACAGTGATCTCAACCATCCAAAGGCATGATCAAATGATCCAAACCATTCCAAGAAGAATCCCAAGAATCTCCGCCCTTGATTACTGTTTACATGTACATAGTTTTCGGTCCGAAGACCTTAAACTACGTCGGGATCAAGATCCCAAGGGACTTTCAATAAAAACCGGCATCAGTCTGGATTGAATCAAGATCCGCTGACACCGGACATTTTCCAAAAAAAAAATAAAAAATATGTTTTCCCTGTTTTGTACAAAAATTTGGTCCGAAGACCTTAAACTACGTCGGGATCAACATCCCAAGAGATTTTTAATAAAAACCAGCATTGATCACAGCCGTTCAGGCTAAGATCTGATGACCTGGATCATTTCAAAAAAAAAGAATCACAAAAAAAAAAAATGTATGTTCAGCTTGTACAAAAATGTGGTCCGAAGACCTTCAATTACGTCGGGATCAATATCCCGAGAGATTTTCAATAAAAACTGGCATCGGTCTTCATTAAGGCCTGATGACTCCGGACATTTTCTAAAAAACAAAAATGTGTTTGCCCTGTTTTATATAGTTTTGGGTCCGAAGACCTTAAACTACGTTGGGATCAAGATCCCGAGGGACTTTCAATAAAAACCGGCATCGGTCTTCATCAAGATCTGATGACTCCGGACATTTCCTAAAAAACAAAAAAAAAATGTGTGATTTCCAGCATTGCTTGTACATGTTTTTGGTCCGAAGACCTTAAACTACGTTGGGATCAATATCCCGAGGGATTTTAATAAAAACCGGCATCGATCGCAGCCGTTTAGGCCAAGATCTGATGACCTGGATCATTTCGAAAAAATCACAAAAAAAGAATTTATTTTCAACATGTACAAAGTTTTGGTCCGAAGACCTTAAACTACACTGGGATTAATTTCTCAGGGGACCATTTCCTGCTTTCAACCAAAAATCGGCATTGGCCCCAACCGCTGTGAGCAAGGTTCGATAATCCGGATCATTTTCAAAAATACCAAAAAGATTTCAAGCTTTCCATAAAAACCAGCATCAACCTCGATTACCCGAGTTGAAATCTGGAACTTTTTCAAAAAATTAAAAAAAATAATAATAATAAAAATTTCACCATCAATTTCAACTGCACAAATTTATCTCCAGCGGTCCGAAGACCTAAAACTACACTAGGATTAACTTCTCGGGTGCTTTCTTTCCTAACCTGTTTCGGACATGGCTGACACTTGATCATACGGGTGTCCGAAATCTTTTAAACAGGTGGGGGCTGAGGCGGGCAGAACTCCGCAATCCTGTTCGTGTTGAACGCACCGTGATAGACAACCTTGATTTGGAAGTCGCTGTTGAATCTGACGGATGTTCCCTGTTCCTAAAACTCATAAAGGGGATTAAGGCTGTTGGGAGGTGAGCGCACCCTCACGGAATTGTGAGCAATGTAAGGCCCCAAACTGGATTGACTAAGGGAAATGTGAGGATGTGGCTCATTTTGTGGCCGAAGGAGTCCGTCGGACGATACATGGTTTATGTGCATTGCACATGAGGAATAGGCAACTTTGTGAGTGTGTTGACTAAAAACCCTCAAAATTCCCTCATCCGAAGATGTAAAACTACGGCACTTAACTGTGTGAGACTCGTCTTGCTCGCTGACGTAAAATGGATCGGGTGCCTTATCAGCAGTAGAAGCTGGAAATGGATGAAAATTTCATACTTTTCCCTGCATTTCAGAAAAATCACAAAATACAAAAACATTGCAAAATCTCCTCTTCAAAAATCACAAAAATATTTCTCTTACTTTCAAACAAAATGTTATAAAAAATCACAAAAATATTTCTCTTGCTTTCAAAGAAAATACTTCGAAAATCACAAAAAAAAATGTTTCCCTTGCTTGCAAGCTAAAAATTTTCAAAAACACAAAAATATTTCCTCGCTTTCAATAACCGATCTCTGTCCTGATCACTCAGATAAAGATTCGGATCACATATTCACAAAAATCATAAAAATTGGCACTATCCCCAGCACTACACTTCAGGAGTCTTGAACTCCACTCTCTTCACAATTTGGGATGACGGATCCAATCGCCTGCAAACTGGAATCTTGACCAAAACTGACGACTAAGCACCGTCTCAATAGCATTTATGTCGAGAAGAACATCTTGAAGTCAGATAACATCCTCGTACATTCTCATTAAGCAAAGAAACAAGCATCTTGGGACGATGGACCTGATCGACCACGAGTCGGGATCTTGACCAACCCGCTGACCAAACATCCGCATTAAAAAGAAAAACCCCTGAGAAGCGCAACCCTGGAAGCAATAAGCTCCAAGTTCTCTGTATCTCCAGCAAAAGAAAAATCATCAAACTGAAAGAGAATGAGCCAAGCCATGCATTCATCATGCATCTCCATGCATCAGCATCCATCGCATCAATCATTATGTTTACCTGCTTTCAAAATAAAAGTCGGTTAGCCAAAGACCCCACAGGCATCCCTAGTGGAGGTGCATGTAAACAGGATTCCCATTTCAAAAGGATAAAAAATATATCTCCATTTGCAAATAAAAACCCCACGGAGTATCACTCCCCAGAGTGGGTATCTTTTCAAAAATCTAAAAAATATTTTCCTAGTAGAGCGTTCTGCCTCCAAAACACCAGGAGATCTTCCATATCTCTGGGTAGGAGCTGACGCAAAAATCAAATAAGATCCGATGTCTCGCGGTTTCCCCGGAGATCATCGGATCCAATGCACTCAAAGTACGGTCGAACTGAACTCCAGTGTCAGTGCGGTCGTACCACATGCCAAGATACAAAAGATGAAAACTAAAAGGCTCGGTCAAAGAAGCCACTTGAACAGGTGGAAACGATGAATTGTAACCCAAGTATCAAAATCAGCAGATTGGGTGGAAAGAGTTCACCCGCACATACCTAGGCGTGGATGCCTGAAGTACCTTGACTGAGTCCAAGTCGGCGTAGTAGAATCCCGTAAGACTATCTGACGCAGGGCGTCTAACCACTTTGACAGTCAAGCGAAACAAGTACTCCTGGAGTGATTTGGGAAAACATCAAACATCACACAATCAGTCTCAGGGTCAGTATCCTCGTAAGACTAGCGACGCAGAGGCTCTGCTGTACCTTTCCGATGTTAGTACCGATCGGGAATGGAAGGGTTGCGATTGGGTACCCAGGTTGCAGCAAACTACAGGGACAATCGCAACGTTTTCTCCAAACTCCTGCGGTATGTGCGAGTTATCAATCTCCAGACAATCATCTGATTCAGATACAAAGGACAACAAAGATTCAGACCACAATCAAGGAAAGAATGAATTGCAAACTAAGCATCGAAATCAGCAGATCGGGTGGAAAGAGTCCACCCGCCCATACCTAGGCGTGGATGCCTGAAGTACCTTGACTGAGTCCAAGTCGGCGTAGTTCTTAGGGCATTCTGATAGACTGCGTCCCGCAGATTGGTGAAACTGTCAGTTCGCTTTGTTCATGAGGATCTCACTAGACCCTTTTGTAGTTTGGAGTGTGTTAGTCAGAGTCACAGTCGTAGGAGCATTCTGATCGCTGCGTCTTCGAGACAACATGGAAAGGCTACAATCATGGCTAGCCCTTACCTTCCCAACGCTAACCCATGGGTCCAACGTCGTTTGATGTCCCTGTTAGCGTTGCAAAAGAGGTTTGAGGACGCCATACACGCTCAATAGTTAGAGGTCTGTTAGTAGACTAAGTCTATGTTTCCTGTTGTTTCTAAGGTCTGGTGTTAGTTCCTTTCTTACTTAACGTTTGATTCGTAGCTTTAGTCGTCTAGCCCACCTTTCTCAGGTGGGCGGGTATGGATCCGCACCTACGGACTTCATGGAACTGACTCAGGTTCAGCCGCATCATCTTAGGGCATTCTGATAGACTGCGTCCCGCAGATTGGTGAAAGACAGTCAAGCGAAACAAGTACTCCTAGAGTGATCTGGGAAAACATCAAACCTCACACAATCAGTCTCAGTGTCAGCATCCTCGTAAGACTAGCGACGCAGAAGCTCTGTTGTACCTTTCCGATGTTAGTACCGATCGGGAATGGAAGGGTTGCGATTGGGTACCCAGGTTGCAGCGCATGCAGGGACAATCCCAACGTTTTCTCCAAACTCCCGCGGTATGTGCGAGTGATCGGTTTCCAAACGATCAACTGGCACAGATGCAAAGGCAAGCAAAGATTTCAGACCATGATCTATGAATGACCGGGTCAGAAGTGGGGTGTCCACTCGCTTTGGCATTCGGTTGAACGCAACCTCTGCCAAAGAGGGGCATCTGTAGACACCCCACCTTCGGCTACACTGTTGGTAGAGATATCTGGATGAATGGAGGACCATACCCCCAAATCTCAAGTCCAAACTCAGCCAAACTCACCCTTGTAAGCCCCAATCCATAGCCCAACTCAAGCCTGAACCCAGTCAACCCACTCCTAAACATCAGCCTGAAAAATCCCCATAAGAAAAGCCAGTCAAAAAAATCCTAAAAAATGTCAAACTCACTGAGTCAACCCACTGAGTTAACCTACTGAGTCAACCCGCTGAGTCAACTCGTCGAGTCAAAACACCGAGTCAACCCGCCGAGTCAAACCACCGAGTCGACCCACTGAGTCAACTCACTGAGTCGACCCATTGAGCCAAACAGCAGCCCCGAGGGAACGACCGTACCTCGCTGGAAATCGAGGAGTGACCGTACGAGCGGCCCACAGCGGGCCGCCCAAAAATAATTACGGGCTCTGCCACTGCCCGCTGCTATAAATACCCCCTCCCCTTCTCATTTCAACAACAACAATCCGCCCAGTCCAGCGACCGTCCGTCTGAGTTCTTCTCCACCCTTTAGCCCATTCCTCCACCAGGGAGAGCCCGAGTGAGGAGAGCCTAGCCCTGGTCCAGCCCAGCCTGACCACTGGCCCCAGTCTCCCAAGCCATCCAAGTCTTGATCCAACCACTCGAAGCCAACCCTTGCGACACCTCCGTCCATCCAGCTACCCTTTTCCAGCATCATCTCATTTGCATCTAGCATAAGTGCAACATCTACTTTTCTTCCAACCCCCCTGCTTCACTGCAAGCACCTTGATTATTCAAGCACCCTGCATACGTCTTATATTAATCACCTGTCAGTTCGAGCGTATGCTCTGGGCTTGCCCGTTGTTGGAACCTGCCCATCAGAAACTCTTACTGTTCAGACCCGCATTCATGCATCATGTCATCTATGAGAACGTACGAGGATTAAAACAAACTTTCAAGTATTAGTTCGATTTTATGAAGTAGAGACCGTACTTCGGTACGGGCAGTGTGTGGGGTGCTTAACCTCTTCCCACCCTGTAACCGTGATTCCTTACCTCGAATCTCTGGCCGTAGATCAAAAGGAGTCATTTTAGAGGAAGGAATCTTCGGATCCCCTTCTCTAACGTTTCTACGGGGTCTAGCCGACTGTAGATTCGAAGTAATTAGCTAGTGGCGACTCTAGTCTTATATAAACTCATTTAAACACATCCAGCTTAAACACGACAACCAAACAAAGCCCTCGAGAACGAGGCAAGCCAGTGGTACAAACGGCGATTCGCACTCACGCATCCTCCTCTCCTTCTTTTCCCGAAAGGGGTAGGGACGAGAACGTCGTGTGGGAGAGCGGAAACGGCGAGGGTCCACACTAAGATATCCCTACCATGACATAAAGTATCCATTAGATACTCGTACAACTCTAGAAGTGACGTCAACAAAATTAAGGCTTTGTCTTCTTCTTCGATCTTCACCTTCACACTTGTTAGTTTGCAAATCAATTGATTGAACGTGTTAATGTGGTTATAGAGATCTGACCCTTTCGCAATCTTCAGATTATAGAACTTCCTCTTTAGATACAGATGATTGGAGAACGATTTCGTCATGTATATCGTCTCCAACTTTGTCCATAAGGCCGCGTTAATCGTCTCATGAATGACATTATATACGACTTCATTGCCTAAGCTACAATTGAATTAGCACAATTGCCCTCTGATCAAGTTCATCACAATCCTCTCCTTTCATTGATTCAGGACGTTTCGCTTTCCTAAGGAGTACTTGTTGTAGTCTTTGCTGAATTAGAAGAGATTTCATCTTCACCTTCCATAATTCAAAATTATTTTTACCCGTGAACTTCTGTCTCGAACTTCACATTCGATCCCTTCAATGCCATATTTCAGATTCGATCTGATACACCAACGTATGCTCTGATACCAATTGTTGGGTGTGAAAGTAACCTCATACGTGAATCACACAAGCAATAGGGAAGGAAAAAATATGAGCATGCACAAAGAACACAACAATTTTACGTAGAAAAATCCTTGTGGAAAAAAAAATGGCATAAAGAGACAAATAATCTACTATGAACAGAAAGTACAAGAGATGGAACAACTTACAGATTAGAAAACCTTAGTTTTCTCCCTTCAAAACCTTAGCTTTCAAACTCTCTTTCATTCTCTACCCTAATCTCGTATTAATAAGGATATATAAACCCCATACAAAATTAAAAACTAAAATCATGCACTTACGCAGAATTGTGTGCACCGTCGATTAATTCTACCGATCGATCGACTCCAATCGATGATCGCTCAATTGATCGATACTCCATGTTCAAACATGCTTATAAGTATTTAGAGAGTTTTTGACTAAATTCAGAATATCTTCAATCAATCGATACTTGACTTTCGATCAATTGAAACTGTCTACGACTGTCCAGAGAGTTAACTAGCATATTCATGGTATTCTCGATCGATCGACGGTCCCTATTTTGTGCAGATTGAAGGCACTCAATCAATAATTTAGTAGTTACAAACGGTTCCTATTTGTTGTAATTTTAAGAGTGTGGCATCAAATCTTTGTATTCGGTTGGTCCGAAAAGGACACATAAGTCCTTTATGAAATTGGTCCGTGGTAGACCTAATTAAGCAGATCTTTGTAACCAAACTTTGAAAAATCGATATGCGTGTACTTTGTTTAGATGGGTACGCATTATCTTGGTCTAATCTCTTGCATCCTTGATCACTGATGATGTCAACTGCTCATATTAGAGGCTCATGGTGAATAAAGTCTCTTTAATTGCCTTATTCAATTTCATCTTTTGAGCTCGTGTGGTGAGTTTGGGGATCCTTAGATTTACGATATATATGATGCCAAATGATATTATCAAAGCAAGGACGAATGCTGGATCCTTTTCAAGGGGGATTTACCTCTTAGTGCATAAGATACTTAATGGTTTAAGGGAATAAATCTCTCATTTATTTTTTATAACAACTAATATATAAGAAAATTTAGGATTTATTCAATATTTAAAAATCCTTAACATAGGATTCATATAAGGTTTGGATATTCTAAAGATAACAATGAATAAAGAATATCACCTAATCAAATCTAATCTAATCTAATTGATCCCCATTCAATGGAGATTTTATTTTATTTTTAGATCATACTGCAACCTTACCCTTATCGCTCTCCAACTTGTGATTTTTTCGAAGGGTTTCATAAGTTATTCTATGTTAATAATCTACATGTTTACTATAATATGTCTTGACTGACAACAACAAGATACATGGGAAGCTTAACCATTAGATTGAGGTCTTTTCAATTACCTTAATCCTTGGATTAGGGTCATTTTCAATGACCTAAACCATTCATATGATGGATCTCCCCAGTGGACAATGCACTCCCAACTACAAATGGTTCACCCTTTCAATTATTCTAAAACTAAGAAAATATTTTATTTTCAATGAAAAAAAGTAAAATATCAAAGGGCCATAATATTTAAATAAAGAGTTGTGATCTTTTCACTATCACTGTTAAAGATCAGGCCCATCACATAAATGGTGTTGATCATTGAAAGTGTTTATATTTATTTTGGTGTATCCATATGGACCAATGAGATGCCGTACGTGTCGGCACTACATGCTTAATGATGTACGAAATTGCCCCACCTCATTCGGTGGCACGTCACTTGCCTAAAGAAGAATGGCATTGAGTCGTACATACATCTATAGATAAGATGCAATGATGAATGACATGTAGCCCTAATATGTGTGGCACATGTGATTGAGCAGCGTGTCAACAAGGCTATAAAAGATCCGCTAAGCTAGGAATCTTATCACGAATTCAAATATAATCAACAATGTCTTTTCACACATTACTTCCAAAATAGGAGATCCTCCTAGAGATAATCACTACTCTTGTGGCGATTATGAAGGTTCGAGAAGCATATTCTTCTCAGAACGGCTGAGAATCAAGGACATCGTGATGGATCTGGGTCTAGTGAGACTAATCTTGTAAGATCCACGGATCTTTTTGGTCACGCTGGCAAGAAATTTAAAAATGATTTTTAATTTGTGAAGATCTCTGTGGCTAGGTTGGGACGATCAGAGAATAACTGAGCGCCGTTGTCTACAAGGGTTTTACCACTTCCGAAAGCTATAAAAGGAGCATGTAAAGAAGAGCTCTAGACCCACGATAACCACAATCAATTTACGTAGCGCAATGCTGCCTTTATCTTAGTTTTTAGTTCCTTCACTTTTGTCCAGTCACGCTGCAGAATGTTTGGAGTTTAGGTGATCTTTAGATCGCTACTGTCCAACATCATCGCTGCAGTATGCTTAGGAGTAGTATAAATATCTGTGACCTACCGTTGTTAGGATCCCTGATCAACTGAGTCCTGGGGAGATCACACCTCAATCACATCTTACTGACCACTCGTCTTGATTGTTTGTCCACACAGGCAATCACGTGTATTCATTTTTCATTTATTTCTCTATTTATTTTGTTTATTTGCTGATTGTACCGAGCTCCATATGCACATTATAAAATCAACAATCTTAACCTTTAGTTTTAAATCTTTCCATCATTATTCTATTGAGAAATACAAACTTCACTGTCACTGGTGAAATAAAATTTCTTGACACAAGGCTAAAAAGAATCCATTCACCCATACCCTTTTAAAATTGCCTGATTGCTGAAACCGTCGGTACTTAGGAAGGCAGCTGATTCCTTGAATTCGGTCTTAATCAGTCTATTTCAACGTGGAGGCACCATCGTTAAATCGAACTTGAGTCGAATACAACTCTGGCACACTTGCACTATCCTAATTTCACACGTTAACAAAATACAGGCCTTCATTAACACGTGTGGCCTTGCGTTTGATTAAATTGCTCAAATAGAAAGATGACCCACATCCAAAGGTTAAAGTCCCGTAGTATCATATATCAACATTTTGAATTGTGCATTGGCAAATGTGAATAATCTAACTTATAATCCAAAAAAGAATTTCATATGAAAAACTGTTTAAATGAGTATTACTTCTAATACTCATCAAACTTGTTTCACAATAGGTGGAGTAGGAAAGCAAAATCAGTCCAAAAATGGCAAATGAGCTTGTTAAAGTCCCTTGATATACATTGATATGTCATCCTCTAATAACTCGAGCTTTTAGATCAAGTGGCGATTTCACATGGTATCAGAGCGAGGTTATGTGTTTGAATCCCAAGAGTAGTAAATATACTTCTGTAATACATTCTCCCATGGGGGGCCATTGTTTATGGTATGAGTGAGTCTCCCTCCACCCTTTCCTAGTATGTTCCACCCCTGCACGTGTGGAGGAGTGTTAAAGTCCCTTGATATACATTGATATGCCATCCTCTAACGGCTTGAGCTTTTAGAGAAAGTGATGATTTGACAGAGCTAATTTCTTCTAGAGAGGAAACCACAAAATATGATGTTCAAAACACTAGGTTCGAAGGTTTTCATAAAACGAAAGAAAAAAAGAGTGAGTGGAAGTGACTTGAATATAGTCCATAAGTCTAAGGGCTTGTTTGGATTTGAGCAAATTTGTGTTCGCAACCATCAATCCATGGCATGCTGTTAAGGCTAGCCATGGACATGTTATTGTTGACTAGTTGTTCCATCCTTAGCTTGTCAAACACCCTGAAACATGGACATGCTAGATTGTGGAACATGTGGAGAGTTTAAATCTTAATGGGTGAAATATTTACATATGCATGTGCACATTTGACACGTGCCACACTTTTTGTGCCTAAAGATTGATGGTGATACATGCACACGTGAAATGCTTGAACTTGGACAATCGCTCATGTGGCATATTGGAACATATCATGCTTGTACACAAACAACTACGATCCTCATGCGCATCAAAACCATAAATTGTATACCAGAGATACCCTAGGGTATATAGCTCATATGTTCATGACTACTTGTTTAAAAGTGCATTGGTTCCGTGCATAAGAGGTTGATAAACCATAAATATGTTCAACAACAGGCCTTAGGTTCAAATGCTAAGGAGACACACTAACCCCACCGGTGGGTGGGTGCATCGTGTGACTAACTGTGTGGGTGCGTTGCGCGGCTAACAGGGTGGGTGCGTTGGATGACTAACAAAAAAAAAAAAAAAACCATAAATATGTGTAGTTGCTCTGCTTGCTTGTCAAGATGCAACTTTGCCAAATCTAAACATCCCCGGAGAAATAGCGAGAATTCTTCACCCCAGGAAGATTTAGAGATTTGTAACAATGAGAATTAAGTAACATCCGAATGCATGCTAGTAAATTAATTTTCATGCAATGTGCATGCGTGCATGTGTGTGTGTGTGTGTGTGTGTGTGTGAGAGAGAGAGAGAGAGAGAGAGAGAGAGAGAGAGAGAGAGAGACTGAAGCATGCGTTGATGGGCCCACCTAAAATTGGGCCCACCTAAAATGGCCTCCTTTGATGACCAATCTCCACACATGATTAGCTTAATTTTACCACTTAAAAGAGAGGATAATTTCCATCTCCATCTCATTTGATTTAGTTCTATAATTTTCATTATAGTTTAAGCTTTGAGCTCATACACAAAATAAAAATTAAGTAACATCCGAATGCATGCTAGTAGATTGATTTTCATGCAATGTGTGTGTGTGTGTGTGTGTGTGTGTGAGAGAGAGAGAGAGAGAGAGAGAGAGAGAGAGAGAGAGAGAGAGAGTTGAAGCATGCGTTGATGGCTCAACCTAAAATGGCCTCCTTTGATCACCAATCTGCACACATGATTAGCTTAATTTTACCACTTAAAAGAGAGGATAATTTCCATTTCCACCTCATTTGATTTAATTCTATAATTTTCATTACAGTTTAAGCTTTGAGCTCATAAACAAAATTTTCCCTACGTTAAGTTCTCATATGTATATTGTTATTTCCGCGCATTTTCCATGCCCGCGTGCCATTATCATCATCCAGATCATCTCCATCTGCTTCAAGTGGCACTAAGTTGCAACAATGCCCGGAGAGAAGAGTCGGCTTCGAGAGTAGAGCAATGGTGAAATGTCTGAAGATTTTGATGCCTCTGATCCACATTTCTCCTTATATTCATCGCTCGCAATCTGTTGGTACCGACACTCCACGCTACAAAATGCTTTCTCCCCTCTGCATATCATAAAAGATTATATTAAAATTCACATAAACTTACTTATATTTTTCCAAAAAAATCTAAGTACTAATAGAAAATTTCGCCTTTTCCAATTTTTTTTTCCCTTGGGCGCGTTTGGATAACCTTGAAATTGTAATTATATTCCTTTCAAGTTAAAATAATTGCCATTTGGAACCAAACACGTCGATATCACTGCCAGGGAAGGTAATTGCAATTTGGTCAGTTTTCCTTTGTTGTACTATGTATAGCAATTCAGATTGATAGTGCAGTACCCAAACACACCCCAATTCAATTTTGAAATCTCTTGAAAATTCCCACAAAGAGAAAATTATAAAGTTGCTGTTTAATGTGGGAGTATATCAGCTACAAGATGATTACAGACCTCTCTCTATTTAACGACTGAGATCAGCTGGTTCTTAAGGTTTATGGGGTTCATTTATGAAAGATGATAATGCTCCTTGGACATAAGAAAATCCCATTTTTCTTACAACCATCCATTTTTGCAAGCCATGCATGGTTAGGATCGTTTAGATAGAAGTGATGAACCATAAGCAATCCATGATGGGTCAATTTAAACAATATTAGCCATCCACTTTCCATTTTATAAGCTATTGATCGGATGGTCGGAATCGTCCAATCCGCATGATTTTTGCGTAATAGCTCATGAAACCTGTGCTGCAGCTAATGGATGGCCTAGATTGATTGATTGGGATGTCCAAGTGTCCATGTATTTCAAAGTTTATAGGAATTGTCATGCATGCTTATTTTCTTTGAGATGGAGCAAAGCAAAGTACATAAAAACACTTCTATTTTCCAACCTGTTTGGATGCATGTATTGAAAATTAAATGGTCCCAAGATCAAAAGGACACCAAAATCTGATAATTTAGCCAGCCTTTTCCAAAAAAAATTACAAAAGAAATCAAAACCATCCATACCAAAATATAAGATTTCAAATGAACACTTAGTACAAAAAATAAAAATAAAAATGATAATTTTTGTGAAAATAACATATCTAAATCAAGAAAGAGGGCTTCACAATGAAAATTTGCATATTTCACAAAGATAGGAAGACACCCAAGAAAAAAAAGAGACTAAAATACCTAAAAAATTTCAAGTATTTTTCTATTATTGTCCAAAGATAAATAACCATAATTCATTAAATAAAAGGGCAAATTGCTACTGAATTCTCCTATTTCTAGTTAAAAAAAGGGTAATTATAAAAATGGTAAAATAAAATGAAAAATGAGATAGAACTATACCTATACATGTATATATCTTTTCCATGTAGCATCTTCCTACACAAGTAGCAGGATTTGAGGAAATCGGCGGTCCGGAACGGTGGAATTTCATCCATCGATCTCGGCGGGGATGCGCAGAACACACCCACATTCCTCGATCTCTCATCAAATTCACCACCTCCATCACAGTAGACTCGGGTCCGAGTGGCATTATCGGGTCCATGAGATGTCACACAAGTATAGCTCTCCGAGCAGCTAATTCCATTGGAATCCTTTGATCCACCGTCGGGTTTTGATGAACCAATCGGGATTGGATCTGATCGGCTCAAATTCAAGCTACCCACGATGAATTTCTGCCGAGTTTCGCATTCGCCGCCGGTAGACGCCTTCTCCATGGCGACGACAATTCCCAACCCGATCGCACCCGAATCATGATTCTTCCACCCCTTTGGAGATCGAATTCTGAATTCAAGTGGCTTTGTTGGGCTCAGGAAGGCGTCGGGGAAGGCGGCTCGATCGCCGGGGATTATTGGGTCGGGTATCCGTTTAACGGACGGTCGAGATCGCTTGCCAAGCATTGGTGAGAATTTGGATTTGGAGAAGTGGAATTTGATGAAATCGTGATTTGGGTTCTCTTCAATTCCTTAAAAAATCGTCAGTTTGTGAAGGAATTTAAAGTTGGAAGCTCCTCCAATCAGATTTGAATTATTGCAGAATGATTGCCCGAGTTTTTAAATAGATAGGGTGAGATTAGACAAAGGAAGAAGGAAATTCATTTATACTCTGGCTATGCATGGAGCTCGATACACATGCATCTATGAATTGTACATTAGAGATACAGTAACTAAAAAAAATAAACTGACTAAATTGTGGGAATGTTTGTGGATAAATTACTGTTCCAAAATCAGATTGGTCAAGTAATCTCATCCTGTGATTCATGGACACGTTTCTGATGAATTAAGACCGTTGGATGTTTTTAATTTCAACCGTCAATTAGATGTCTACTAATATGATACTCAGATATTCAAATAAGCGTAATTTTGGGTTCATGGTGCATCTAAACTGGAATCCACAATTTTGACAGTTTATTTTATTTTTTTCCCTTTATTTTACACATGAAATTTCTAAGTAATTTATAAGTGCATGCGTATCATCCATCCCATTCTGCCAGAGTATAAAGGTTTTCTCAGACTGCTCCAAATAAAAGAAGAGTATGAATATCCACAAACATGCATGCAAAAAATAAACACGTGAAAAATAATTAACTCAATCCAAACCGTTCAAGAAGTAGATCAGACGGCATTTGAATTAATTTGTTAAAATTTAGAAAAAAATTACTTTAAGTGTCCAAATTTTAAGAATTTATTGTATGGATAATTTCAAATTTACTAAATCAATGTAAATTAATCATATGTTTATTCATCTAACGATCTAATTTTGACTAAATGATGCGTATAAAGTGGGTCCAAAAATCTGGACCGTTTATTTTGTCAATATCTATTTGAGGTTGCAGAAGCTCTGTGCACGCGTATGGGTTGTCTCACTTTTCCAGAGTATCAGAGGTCTTGTCCATAAAAATTAGGTGCTATACTGTATTCCTCAAGATTATGTTAATACATACAATTGCAGATCCCACATGTATACTTTTCATTGATAGATATCAATCCAAACCGTCAAAATCATGAGAATTCTACATATAAATACCAAAAAAAATTCACATGGATTGAAAGAAACTAACTTGTCCATCAGTGGAAATTAATTGCATTTTGATCTAATGCCCATTAATCACTGTTTTATTACCATTTATCAGTCCTAGTTTTGTAATAAAGTATATTTAAAGTAAGAAAAATAAATTTAACGGTCTGGATTGAGTTGTATATAAGTAAAAATATGATTAAGAGAATGAATGCGTATTGTATTCCATAGTCTGTCAGAGTACAATATAATAATCTCCAGTAAAACAATGGGCTGGTTAGATTCTGACGTCAGGCTGCAATGATTGGAACGAAAAGCCGGAATCTGACACACTTCCCGGTTCTTTAACGGCATGGGGAGTTCAGGCGCCGTGATCTGACGATAGGTAAAGATTCCCGGCGACAGGAATGGGACCATATTCATTACACGTGTCGAAAGCGATGTGGTACCGCAACACGGAAAGCTATGTTTTATAATGACAAATTTACCCTTCTCTTGGATTTTCAGATGAGTTTGGAGTAAGTATGGTGGAGCGGGTAGAACTGGAAAATGGTAGGGAGTCGCATCTTAACCGTTCATGTGGCAAGATGCCTTACCAATCTATGCCGTCGATTTAGTTTCCCTTGCGTGGATTGAAGATGATCTAAGATATTATGTGGATTGCATGATTCCAACCGTCTAATCAGTGGTTTTCAAAGCAAAGGTGAAAAACGAAATGTTAGCGGTCAGGAGTTTGTTGAGAGGAATTGAATCAAATCAATTGCTGGGATTTTCTGATTAGTGAGAATTTGAAAACTGGGCCATCCATTATAAATAAGAATTGATGGACGGTATCGATAATACTTGAACATAGCACAGCCGTGGCAGGGATATGCTTATCGTGCATGAGGTGGACCCACTTCATAGACGGCCAGGAGCACTTGCCATTGAAACGGCAAATAGTCGATTGGACGGTCTAGATCAATGGGCATGCCATCCGCAATGTGCACGTGCAATGATTAGATATATGTATAGATGGGGCATAAATTGCATGGTGGGGCCCACCACGATGTATGTATTTTATCCACGCCGTCCATCCATTTTGGTAGCTCATTTCAGGACATGAGCCCAAAAAAGAAGCATATCAAAAGCTCAAGTGCACCACATTACAGTGGTGATTGAACTCCACCGTTAAAATCTTCCTGGGGGGCCACACAAGTTTTCGATCAAGCTGTTATTTGAGTTTTCCCTTCATCAAGGTCCGTGTGATCTTATCAACGGGTTGGATGGCAAATAAACATAATGGTGGGGCCCTAGGAAGGTTTCGACGGTGGGTGTAATTATCCACACTGTTTCCTTATGGTGTGGTCCACTTGCGCTTCGGATCTACTTCATTGTTGGCCTCATAACTTCAAATGAGCTGGCAAATAGGGTGGACGGCTTGGATATAAAACAAGCACATCAAGGTGGGCCCCACAGAGCCAAACAGCACCTAGTTTGGTGGTGTTTGGGTCACCGTCCAATCCGCTTTCAAGAGGGCCCACCTAAGCATGACCACTAAACTAGTGGGCCCCACCTTAGAGGGGAAGTTGTAGCCACCCAACGGCCTTCTTTCCATTGAATGTGGGCTGTTGCTGCATTTTGTTTCCTACCTTTAGGGTATTTTTACAATAAGGAAGATTTCAAGACCCATGTGGGCCATCAGATCAACGGTCTTGATCACAAAACTGAAGGTTCACGGCACAAACTGCGGCGGCAAGAAATAGTGAGGGTACTTCTGTCATTTAGGGAAAGTTAAGAGGGCAATTTCGTCACACCGGGAACGAAAGTCAAAACTTACAAGGACCGTCAATTGCATGTCCACGGCCCACCACTGAACATGCTCACATGGGATCGCAACGTGTCGATTTCTTATTGGGTAAGCTCTCCCAAGCCACGTGACCCAAACAGATGTCGATTTATTTCCGCTACGCGACGCTAGAAGACGTCACGACACGTCAAGAATTGACGCCTTTCGCTGTCGCTTTTTCTTTTTTTTTTTTTTCTTTGCCTGAAAAGGATTCCCTTTTTTCGAACGGACTTGTAAAACCATTTCAATACAATTAAGGCTTTGCTCGCCCCAAACGCATCCCTTCCTAACCCGCACCTTCACACGCACCCCATTCTACCCGCACATTTAAACGCATCACACATGCCATCCTAGCATCTGATTCGAAAATCTGATCCGTTAATAAGTATGGAACCACATATTTTATGGATATGTACGGTTATGATGATTTTATTATCTTTATGATGTCAATAATAGTATGTATAACTTGGACCGTTGGAAATTTTGTATAAACCGTCCAATGGTTTTGTATAATTTTTGACGAATAGATGAGTCGACCATCCTGATTTTTTTTATTGGTCATCATTTTTGTGTGGTCCACTTTAATCTTTTTTTCAGATGTGAAAAAAAAATCTAAATAGTGACAAGTGTGCTGCGTTGTAAAAGTACACGTAGGAGTGGTGCGTTTGGGCTATTTAATGTGGTAATTAAATATCATGCATTGCCCACCTTTTGCCCGCTTCTGGTTTTGGAATCCGCTAAATTCCAATCTCTTTAAATGGGAAAAAATCTTAGCCACCCACGTGTCCACTAAGGAAGCGTGGTCCACATTCCGGCTCGTAGAGAATAATGTTTGGTCCTCGACCCAATGATATCTGGAGGAATGATCGCATGGTAATTACCATACGTCCATGATGTGTTGGGCCCACGTTTATGTAGAATCCAAACCGTGCATCTGGTGAGATTTGCATTGATCACCGTACATCCCAAGAGAAATCCGGAGGTGGGGTACATTACAAACGGTCAAGATGATTATTGGAATTCTCCACTTGTTCCAACTGCCAACGGTCAGAGAGCTAGGATTGTCCTGAAATTTCTGAATAGTAGTTGGTAATGAATGGATCCTATAATAGAAGGTGGGCTATGTACATTGGAAATCCGACGGTCTGGATCGCAAAGAATGGCCACACGTGCAGAGCTACTGAACGGTGATTGTCATCGCTGATACACATGCGTTTCAAATTCTGAAAAATGGGGGTCCATCGATCGATAATCTAGACCATTGGTCTAGTGCATCTCACTGAGGATGGACCATTCCCCAACAATATCACAGATTGCATGAACCCAGCGACCAATCTTATGACTTTTCATGGACCGCTGTCATATTTCTCTTCTTAATCGTCCATCCGTGGGCCAGAAATTAAAAAGTTGAAAATTGTTCTAGCAAGGAGATATTTGGCAAATAATCCATCCACACCGAGATGCAACAGACCAACGGCCTGGATTACCAAAAAATGGGGGCCCCACTTGTAGGAATTAAGAAAAAAGTTATGCCAATCACCTAGCATATAAACCTACTTCCTCTGAAAAGGGTGGCTGATTTTTAAATAAATATTCTTTTTTTTTTTTTTTTTTTTTTCTTTTTTTTTATGTAAGAAGCCAATATTGCATTGTTTTTATAAAATAAAAATATTAATTAAATAGATTAATAGAGTTTTAATCTTGAAGAAATTTCTAAGGACAGTGATGTTAGAAGCAATATCTTATTTGGACAATGACTCCTCTCCTTATCTCTCTAATATCAAATTATTTTTAATTAAAAATTTTATTGGTATTTAATCTTGATAAAATTCATGATGAAAGTGATCATGTTTGGATGGTTTTTCTATGTCGTATTTTAAAATCTTCATTAGTGCAGAATCTTGATTTTACCAAAACAATGCCTCCACCAAGTGAAGTGCTCAAAAATTACTTTTTTTTTGCAACAAGAAAGCCCTCATCCATTGTTTTATAAAAACTAGCTAAGTCTATCATTGTGCGGCCCATGGTTTTTGTACAATAATTATACCCAGGCATATGATCAAACTAACAAAAAAAAAAAAAATAGGCAACAGGTGGGCCACATGTGAATTATGACAGTTTGGGTATGGCCTAATTTATGATTGGAATGACTATTTTTTATTTTGCTAGCTTGATAATCATGCTGGGGCACACCTCTTGGATGGTTTCAATGTCGTTGAAGTAGATTCACTGACTTTGTAGATGAAATAAGGCTGATCTCAGCCATTGATTTTGATGAACATGAATATTTTTCAATAAATGTGATATGTTTTAATTAATATATTATGTTAACTTAAATTTATATTAATTATGGGTTACGTGAGAAATGGTTTCTTTATAGTTCTTGGGAACTTAGATTGAACACAATGAGCATTATTGTGGAAAGTTGTGATCAATGGATCTCATAATCCTTATGTGCTATAACTGTTATATATACAATAGACATATCCGTGGACATCATTTTATGGGATAAACGATCATGCTCTGTGAGAGGGCCGACTTAGATAATGATGGGCAATTTTGATGATTGAGAGTTGACTTCATATTGATTATACCCCCACCCTTAACCTACATAAGATTGTAAGGGTGTGTTTGTTTTTTAATAATATATGTAAATAAAGATAAATAACTAATACTTAGCTTCAAAGTGTGTTTATTTAAGAGGAAAATACATTCGTACGACCTAGAAAACAACACCATGAAGCATGCAATCCAACAATCAAAATTCATGGGTCCCATAGTGATGTATATATGTGATCTATGCCGTCCATCCATTTTATCATCTCTTTATAGGGCATGCAAAAAAATGAGATAGATTAGAAGCTCAAGTGAACCACACCACAAGAAACAAGGGGGTTAATGACGTCCACCATTACCACCATTTCCTATGGTGTGGTCCACTTGAGCTTAAAATCTGCTTTAGTGAAGCTAGGAGAAATCTTCATATAGACTTGCTCTTCTAAATCACCGTATAGGAAAAAGCATTGTGGACATTAGTTGAGAGATGGACAAGTTTTGAATGAAGGCTATACCAAGAAGGCAATATATGGTTATCAATTTTCCATGGGCAAAAGTTTCATGATAATCCAATCTTTTTGTTTATGCATAACGCTTTACAACAAATCATGCCTTATAGCGCCCAATTGACCCATCAAGTTTATGTTTGATCTTGTAAATCCATTTAGAGCTGATGAGCTTTTTTCCATGCAATAATGGAGTTAGAAACCAAATCTTGTTATCTTTAAGAGCATGCATCTCAATAGCCATCATATCTCGGCATTGAGGTGACTTCACAATTGTGGTTAAGGGGGTAGGGGTGATGTGAGAATTAATAACAATAATCAATGCATCATTATTAGTGGAATACTAATTACAAGGATTAATTGAAATTTCAGCAATACAAATTTAAATTTTAAATTAACCAAGAGATCCTGTTAATTATAGAAAACCCAACAAGTTGACATCAAATCATTGCGGAAAAATTGTCTTTAGATGCAATCGCATTAGATAACATCTCCACTATTTTGTGGAGTTTGATCTTAAAAATTTGATTTATCACAATCAAGGATTTCGAAAGGATTCTTAATTTGTGTTGACTTTCCACTGCATTTGAACTTGAAAATCCAACAGATATCACACCATCGACATTAGCCCCAACATGGTCAATTCCACAACCGGTCATGAAACAATAAAAGTATTTAAGTCATTTTATTCTAAAAAACCAACAAAGTTTCGGTTAATATTGTTTGGTAAAATGAAAGTTTTACGAATTCTACAGTCCAATGATCTTTGGGGGAATGGACTCACCTTTTTTTCGTTTTCAAAATTGGCGTAGTTTAGAATTATGGGCCTATGTGATGTGTGATGTGCATATGACAACCACCCTATCCAAAAAGGTAAACGCCAACTATGTTGATCAAATGACACATAAATCACTACCATCCACTTGCTAGATGAGCCACACCGACATGTCAAGCAATTAGGGTATGCACACCGTGAAAAAACAACAACCTGATGGGGCGAAGTGATGAATTATTCACATAGAGTGCATAAAATAAAAGGCTCCATGCGATAGCCATTTTGTCCGTTTTCTTCTTATATATTTCTTGATTGTTGAACCATGTAAATCTTTTTCGTAAGATTAGCCATGCAATGCACTCACCCCACTAGTGAGGTTAGCCTGTCTCCTTGTCATCTCACCTTAGCCTTTGGTTTGACTCTTTTTCTTTTATAGTTTTACTTTGGTTATATCAGTTGTACATGCATGGATTTTTTTTTTTCCCCATAACGATTGGACATAATCCCATTAATCAAGCTGATCCACAAATAAGGTGGGACACACAAAAGGATGGAGACCCAAACAATCCACACATGCGTGGAGTCCACTGAATTTTTGGGCATGGTAGGGGTTTTGCCCCTAATGGTAGTTGCATGGACTTTATGAAAGGGATGGATGGCATGTAAACATCATGGTGGGACTCATAAAGGTTGCAATGGTGGACGTCCTTGTTCCCATTCTTCTCTGTATCGTGGCCCACTTGAGTTTTGAATCCACCTGAGTTTTGAGTTCACGGCTCAACTGATAGATGGAGTGGATGTTAGACACACATCATGGTGGCCCCACATCACTTTTGGCTGTGTAAGTGAATGGCGAGTTGCTCGAATTCTATAAAATAAGAAAAAAACAATGAAGCCAGCTACTGATCTGAACGGTCCATTGTCCATCGAGCAATATTAGTCGCATAGCCTCATGTGGGGCCCACTCAATTGTGCTGCTGAAAGTGACACACCCTTGGAGCCATACGTTACATTGACCGTTGCTGTCATATCGGCCAGGTAAGTTGATAGATACATCCACCTTGGTTTCTTTTATATAAAATATTTTTAACAAATAGTAAAAATCCAAAACAAAAAAAAAATCTGAAAATAATGAAATATATGATGCTCCTTTTGCATTTTCCAGATTTTGAAGACCCAGGAACGATACATGCTGGACATCCCCGCTTGCAAAAGGTGGGCCCCATCATGAAGATCAAGCCATCGCACTCACCAGGTGGGCCACACATGTATGTGAGTCATATGATCGTCATCCATTGACTAAAATACTGTGGCCCACTGGATGAGTGTACTGATTTGATTGTTAGCTAGGGAAGGTGATCTTCATGATGAGCCCACCTTTCGCACCAATCATATGTCCTACACGTGCCACATTGACGTGCATGGTTAAAGGACTCAGTGGCCCAATCTGACTCGTTGGCCTTGAATAGAGCCGTGACTAGCACGAATTGGGGCTGAATTGGCCCGATTCAGGTAACTGGTGGGTTGTCATATCAAACCGGATTGGGTCTGGCCGAGTCCAAGTCAACTCGGATGAGTCACAATAAACTAGTCAAGTCTTAAAACAATAGTTGTATATACTCAAGGGCTCATTTGAAAGCTTGTAAATGGGAATAAATGAATTCGGAGTAAATGACTTCTTCATTATGTTTGGATTTTAGTAAATGAAATGCATTTGAAATCTGAATATTTTGTTTGAATGAAAGTAAATGAAAGGAATTGAAATGTATTAGAATTTTTTAATATATTCATGGGAACATATATGATATCCTGAATTTGCTTTAACATCCTAAATTAGCGTACATGTGTGCTATTTAACAAAATGATTGTAATAAGGTCATTTAAATATATACTTTTGTCAAAAACGAAAAAAATTTCAACCTTCGGTGAGCCACAAATGTAAGGATTACAAATAAGCAACTTGCCAATGCTTCTAAACCTCAATTTAGATGGCCAACCTTTGAATGGTTGGGTGATCATTCTATTGGTGTGATTTTAGTGATGTAGCTAAAAATTAGATTATTTTGGAGTATCACTGGCATGCCATGTGTGTAGTGACACCTTTGTTTACTAGTGGGACGCTCCAAGAGAGTTCGAAAGGCATTTCACCTCGTTAACTTCTTAATCCTCTATGAGAGGGCACCCAATAATGCCTTATGTATGGCACAGTGGCACCTTTGTTTACTCATGAGACTCTCAGGAGATTTTAAAAAGGCATTTCGTCCCTTTTACTTCTTAATCATCTATGGGAGGGAAGCGGATCGCGTCCCCCTGATAGGGCCTCTGTGGAGTCCGCCATGATGTATGGGTTTTATCCACGCCATCTATCAATTTTTTCTGATCATTTTAGTTTATTCATCCCAAAAACATCATAGATCCAAAGCTCAAGTGGACCACACCACAGTAAACAGTAGTGATAAGGACACCCACTATCCAAAACTTTCGCAGCTCCTAAGAAGTCTCGGATCTACCTTATTTTTTTTTGCTCATATCATAAAATAATCTATCAAAATAGATGGTCAACATGGATAGAACCCATACATTAATCAAAACAACATTTCGATGATATTAACCAATCCAAGCAGGATGAATCGAAAATCAAACGTGGCCATTTCAACTATCCGAGTCACTAACTTGAGACCAATGAGTCAGTCTGAGTCACTGAGTCTTAAAAGTAGATAGCCAAAATAACATTTCGATGATATTTACCAATCTAAGCTGGATGAATGGACTTGAATTAAAATAAATTCATTGATTATTATAGGTGTCGCTATTGTCTAGCTGAATTTTAATTTTTTTAAAGGTACCTGAATTTTTAACTATTAATTTGGGATCCCTTGCTTTGATTTTGTAAACATAGATTCATCGGACGATTAGATTAATGGATTTTGATGATCCGTTGAAATCCGGAAAGATGTTGACGTCATGTTAATTAATTTTATTAAGTGTATAATTTTATTTTTAATGTGATTGTGACGTGTGAGTGTGACGCCTCAGCAAGAAGATGGTCATCTAGTGGTCCCCACCAAGGTTTTTAAGACTCGACTGAGTGAAGTGCAACTCATCCGAGTCAGCTACGACTCAATCGGATCTGACCCAGTTCGACTTCTCGAGTCAAAATTAAAAGAATAGTGTTAGGACTAGTGGGCCCCGCCATTCTCCCATGACTTACTACAGGTGTCCCTCCCACGTACGGTGCAGCCCAACTTGATGTATGTATTTTGTATCCATGTCGTCCATCCGATTTTTCAGGATCATTTTAGGTCAAGAGCCCAAAAATGAAGAAGACCCAAATTTCAGGCGGACCATGCTATAAGAAACATTGATGATTAAACGCCCTACCAGTTAAAACTTACTGGGACCACCGTAAAGTTTTCGTGAGGTTTATTTGTCATCCAAGCTCTTGATAACGTTAACATAAATGAAGGGAAATTAAAAAAAAATGTCAGCTTGATCAAAACTTTTCTGGCCCATCGATGATCGATCATCACTATTCCCTATGGTGTGGTCCACCTGAGAATTGTATCTGCTTTATTTTTAGGCTCTTGCCCTAAAATGATAAGACAACATGGATGGACCGCATGGAACTCACCTGATCCACTCCCTCCCACGTAGGGATGTCAATTGGCCGGGTGAGTCTAAGACTGGCCTGACACTAATGACCCAAGGCTTGAGGATGGGCCAGGCCTGGCATGACTCTAGCACTGCAAGCTGAGCTGAGCCAGACAACCCAGCCCCACCAAACCACCTAGCTTGAAAATCCATAAAATCTGTATATCCCACTCGAACGCTCTTAATCGATTTTATCAAGTGGGGCATACATTAAAAAAAAAAGAAAGAAGAAGACATCTTAGAGTAATAAAACCACTGGACTACCTCAGAAGGATGGGTTGCCCAACCGAAGATTGGAATGATATATTAATAAATGTACACACAAAGTGAGGTGGGGCTAAAATGACTACAGCCCATGCGTGACCTATGAATTGATGGGGTCATGTGGGTGGCCTGCCTGTGGGTCTTTTTTTTCTGTTTTTTTGTTTTTTTGTTGTGCTTTGCTTGCCTTATTCTTTGTGCTTTATAAAACAAAAATATGGAGAGCTTACAATAATTGTCTTAAAGATGGGTCCCAACAAGTCTGCCCTTAACATGAACGGCTTCAATTAGGTGGACTTATGATCCTAACCATGATTTGCCTTGCCTAAACACAAGTTGCAGAAAGGGACAAGAAAACCAGAAAAGATCAAATATAGACTGCACTACGACTGCAGCCCTCTGCTTGTGGCGGTTGCTCACATGACGTACCTTTATTTTCTTATATAAAAGATTAGTGGGGGTATTTTTTTTTAACAACTTTTTAACGTAGGACAAAACTAAATAAATTAAAGTTAGTGGGTTAACAAAGTCAAAAACTATTTTTTCTAAAATTTTCAAATCTTTCTTTTTAACCTTTTTAATTTAAAAGGGATTAGGTGTGGCTCTTACTGTGGGGCCCACCTTGATATATGTATTCTATATTTATATCTGTGTTGTCCATCCATTCTACCATATCATTTCAGGGCATCAGCCAACAGAATCGAAGCAGATCTAATTTTCAGGAAGACCATATATACCATAGGAAACAGTGGTGATTGACCATTAATGAGCCACAAAAGTTTCAGATTAAGTGGATGGTTATTTTTTCCCTTCATCTAAGTTTGTGTGACCTTATCAACCGGTTACAAAGTAAATAAACATTCCTGTGAACCCTAGGAAGTTTTTAATGGTAGATCCTTCAATCACCACTCTTTCCTATGGTGTGGTCCACCTGAGATTTGGATCAACTTCATTTTTTAGCTCATTCCCTGTAAAGACCAAGAAAAAATGGATAGATGGCATGGATACGCAATACACACATCAAGGTGGGCCAAGCTGACAGATCCAAGTCTAGCCAAGTCAGGAGGGTTACCCTTTTTCCAAGACCATTGCCATCCTTAGTTCGGCGCAAAACAAAAGCTTTATGGGGCCCACCGTGAACTTTCTCCCTTAGTTATGACACCTCATTTTAGGACTTGAGCCCCAAACCCCGGTTGAGACACTTGGTCCACACCACTTGAGAAATATGGTGTGGTAATGAGGACGCCGGGGCCCACCATGATGTTTATGTGCCATCCAATCCGTTAATAAAGCGAGTCTGATTGAGATGGAGGGGAAAAAAAAAAGAGCTTCCTCCAAAACATCAAGTTGGAGAGAAGGATTTGATGGGGTGCGTTTTCATTATCCTTGCTCAACTTGGCACCCAAAAGTAGACCGACCTGAAACTCATGTGGGCCACATCAAGTAAAATAATCTGTGTGGCCCACCTGAGTTTTGTAATGCATGGATAGGATGGCATATACAAAACAAGGTGAGCCCCACAAATAATCTGCAAGGTTTTTAATGGTGGACGTCCCATCTCAATTGCTCCTGTGGGGTGGCCCACCTGAGCTTTGGGTTGGCCTATTTTTGGGTGACAAGGAGAACATGAGAGAGCCGATATGATGGACGGATTGGATGTCATGCACATATCATGGTCTGCCCACACACGGCATTACTGTAGTTGATTAGGCTTCCGTTGTCTTTTATTATTATTATTATTTTTTTATGACTGCCCTAATGTTTCGAATGGTTGGAATTTCGCCACGTGGCCCATCCCTATTGGGCTTGTGGCACCAATTGATTCGGAGCCCCTAATACCAAATCTGCGCACTCCCGGTACTGGAACAGCTCTGTGGGATCCATCATGATGTGCATGTTTTATCCACGCCGTCCATCCATTTTGCAAGATCATTTAAGGGCAGGAGCACAAAAATGAGACAGATCCAAAGTTTAAGTGGACCACACCACAGGAACTAGTGGGGATTGAATGCCTACTGTTGAAAACCTTTTTGGGCCAAACGAAGTTTGGGATCAATCCGATGTGTATTTTCCCTTCATACAGGTTTAGAGTTGGACACTAACTGAGTTTGATCGTTCAGATTAACTTGAATTGATTCAATAAAATTCTGTTCCAAAACCTGGTATGTTTGAAAAAAAGTTCAAGTCGGTTTCAATTACAGCTGTTCCACCCGACTTGAACTTGAGTATTGACCGACTCGACTCGACTCATTTGTTCAACTCGGTTACACACGTGTATATATATATAGGCCTGCTTTTAAGTGCGCCATTTTAGCTGCGCACTTGTGTGCACCTTTGCACACGTGTTAGGGGCACAAAATTTGAATGAACCATATGATGCAGCACCCTTGGAAACCCTACTGGGCCAACTTTCGGCCTGATCCAAAACTAAAGTGGGCCATAGCAAAGATAGAGGCAAATTAAGGGAGGAAACTGTTTCTGCTTGCCATGGTCCACCAGAGTTTTTTTATCAAGCTGAAAATTGGACCCCAAGGGTTTCAAAAAGTACCGCGTCATATAGATTGTTCAGATTTTGTGTCCTTGACACGTGTGCTCAGGTTGGCATGCAGGTGAGCATATATATAGAGGGAGAGAGAGAGAGAGAATGAGTTGGATGACAAATAAACATGAATGTGGGCCTTACGAAGGTTTCAATGGTGGAAATCATTCTCCTCACTGTTGCTTGTAGTGTGATCCACTTGAGTTTTGTATTTGCCTCATTTTTTGTTTAATGTCTGAAAATGAGTTGTACAAACGGATGGCCATGATGGATAAAACAAATACATCATGGTGGGACTTGCGGCACTTTGACACCAGCTTGCTGGCTGATGTTCGCGTCACCAGCCAACTTGTGTCCGTGGATTGGCTACTACCTATCTACCCTCACCAGGACCTATCTAAATATAAATGATCCTGTCAGTGCTCTGTAGGGCCCATAGTGATATATTTTCTTATTCAAGCCATTCATCCATTTTTTAAAGATAATTTATGGCATCATCTTAAAATTGAAGTGGATCAAAGGCTCGAGTAGACTAGACCACAGAAACACTGGGGATATTAACTTTTTATATTATGGTTTTTTATTTAGTTAAAAACTTTAAACCTTGCAATTTTTCATTTGTGGTATGTAAATTGTGAACAAATCGATATTCACTACTCACTAGTAGAAAAATTATTTTCAAGCAAAAAGGTAAAATTATTCGAGCTTAAAAAATGGTCCAAAATCCATTAGTTGGGCTCGAGCAAACCGAGTTTGAACAGAGCCACCTTGTTCAAACATTCGAACACACCCACTCAAGCAACCGACCGATTTGATCTAGTCCATGTTTGGCTTGATCGAATCGTTGCCCACCTCAATCTCGGTTTACGTGACTTTATGGACAGGTTGGATGACAAATAAACATAGCGGTGGGCCATAGAAAGGTTCCAACGACTTGTGGTGTGGTCCACTTGGGCTTCGGATCTGCTTCGTTTTTGGGTTCATCCCCTAAAATGAGCTGGAGAAATGGATGGACGGCGTGGATAAAACACATACGTCATGGTGGGTCTGACAGAGCTTTTCCAGTACCGAGGTCGGTCCTGAAGGGGTACAAGAATGATCATCTGCTATCTTAATTTTTAAACACCGGAAAGGATCATGTGTGAATCGAAAGCACCCATCTGGTGGGCCCAATCATGATGGCCCACTTTCATACAATGATCACAAAACACAATCTTAGCTCTTGGTTCTCTTCTTTTCAAAACACTTAATATTGACCGTTGATCAGCTTTGTTTTTATTTGGACGATTGGACTATCCGATTTATGGGCATCTCTATATGTTTGCCATTCACAGTAGGGTCACAAGATGGAAGGCCCTGATCGATACAATGAAGTTTTATGTGAATTTTAATACAACATGAACCGTCCAAATATTGGAGATTACTTTAGATAGATTATCACCCTATTTTCAGTTTGTTTAAACAGTTCTTACCTGAGATTTATGGATTCTTGCTTAGTAAACAAGGACCATTGAGTAAATATATAAATAAATTAGGACAGTTAATTAATTAAATAATTTTTTTATTGAATTTATTCATCTAAATTGGGACTCAAAATTTAGACGGTTTAATTTCAATCAAATTGGTGTCATGTGCAATTTACCGGTGCCTGTGTATCAACCATCATACTCTTCCAGAGTAACAGCGTCTTTCTTTCTTACCTACCATGATTCTATCTTATCGATATTTTTAAAGGCTGTCAGTCACTGACCAGGTTGGCCAGTTGGGTGTTCACACCTGGCCCACCTCCGACCGGGCTTGGGCTGAGGATCAGGCCTAAGGGCTAGGATCAGGCCTCAAATTCAAGCCCATTTCTCAATCAGGCTAGGTTTGTACCATTTAGCCAGTACATATACATTAGCCCAAGCTCCAGCCACGATAAACATTTTGGGTCAAGCTCGGGCTAACTAATTTGGCTCATCACAGGCCCGGGTTAAGTTTGGGCCTATGTTAAATCAATCACAGTCGTCCATCTAGTGGGTTCTATCATGGACAGCTCGTGAATGTTTTAGATAAATGATCGGACAGTTTTGTAGAATGATCGATTATCATCGAGTCCTCCATATGCAGGGACCGACATAGATGGCTTATCTAAAAATCACTAGCGGTCGATTTGATGAACGGTAGAGATGGTAATAAAATAGGACTATCTAAAACTTAAGCCATCCGTTCTCGTTCTCGTCGGTGAACGGATCGGATTGATACATCACTCAGCTAATATGATTTTGAACATTTTTGCACTTGCAATTAATCTTCACGGCATTAGTTAAGAGAGGGTCCATAAAAAGTATACGTGCTTGCCAAGGAACGGTTCAGATTTTACTACATGAGGGACAGGTTGGATTGAACCTCCTTCCTAGGCTTTTTTGAGGATAGCATGTGTGGAGTCCATTCCATAATGTTTTTTTAAAATATAAAATCCAGTCCATCCATTAGATGACAACCATTATTTGAACTGTACAGGAGATAATCCTGATTAAAAACTCACATGGACGGTGGGCCACACCAACATGAACAAGACAGACTTGCTACATTGGATCTCTGACTATAGGGCCCACCTTGATGTATGTGCCTTACATCCACGCCGTCCATCCATTTTGATAGACACTTTTTGATACGAACCCAAGAATGAAGCAAATCCAAATCTTAGGTGGACTACACCCCAGGAAACAGTGGTGATTGACTATTAAAAACTTTTTGTGGGCCACAAAAGTTTTGGATCGAGATGATATTTGTGTGGTCCCTTCATCCTGGTCCGTGTGACCTTATCAACAGATTGGATGGCAAATAAACACTCCGGTGGCGTCCAAGAAGTTTTAACGGTGGGTATTCAATCACCACTGTTTCTTATGGTGTGGTCCACCTAAGATTTGGATCTTCTTATTTTTTAGATCATGCCTTATAATGAGCTTTCAAATCGGATGGACAGCGTGGATGTAACATACATCACAGTGGGCCACACCAAAGCCATACCTCTCTTTATCACGGTGAGTTAGATCTGATTAACGGGTTTGATGAGAAATACACCAGGCCCAACTCACAAACCCATGGTCGGCATCCAATTCCCAACGTTCCATGTGGTGTGGCGTATCTGAGTTGTGAATTTACCTTATCTTTTGACCTAAATGTCTAAAATCGGGTATAAAACCTGACGGAGCAGTTGTTACATTTTGAGTATGATGGTCCCAACACATGAATGTTTTCAGCGGAGCAGGTGTTGTATTGTAAGGTCTCCCTCAAACTGGGCTTTCAGGACATAAAGGGCCCAACTTTTAATGGGTCTGGCTGGCCTGTTGGGCTTTAGGGCTTGCGCACCTTATGCGGAGAATTAGACCAGATGGTTGAGCTCATCTTAAAATTCATGCTTAAGCTCATTTCTCAATCAGGTTAGGTTTGGATTGTGTACTGTTGGGTTCCTAGCATGTAAATATAATTGACATAATGAAATATGGTACAATACAATTTGATTATGGAACCCATCTCAAGAATCTCCATTTAAAATAACATCAAATTTCTATCATATAACAACATATATAAACGATGGAGATCATTTCTGCACTCGATGTGCACGAAGGATATGTCTATGATGGATCTATCTCAATACAGGAGATTCAAGATAACCCAATGTCTAATCTTCTATTGTGGATCATATAAAAAAAGAGGAGTTAAGGTCTGTTAATCTGCATCATTGATGTATATACTTATGATTTAATCTTTCCACTACTATAGCGTATTCATTAATGATCGTATCCCATGCAAATCAAAAGTGTACCATTAGGTTATTATCAAATATGCTAAAAACCATTTTAATTGTTAAAACAAAACTTCAACGATTAAGAACTTTTGAAAAAGTTATTAAAAACATTCAAAGTATGGGTTGGTAAAAAAACCACTTAATGCATTTCTGATCTATTTAGATCAAAGCTATAAACATGTTCCTAGACAAACCAGTGAATCTTTTGTCGGCCCGTGTAAGAATCAATGACTCTTAATGGAAGTACCCAACTATATCCATTTTATTGGCCTTTGCATTACCTCGTATAAAAATTCAAAGCTAACCAATCAAGATCGTAACCCTTAGTCATCCTTAGGTTTAAGGATCAAACCAGCTTTCATTCATTATCAAGTTATAATCTCACGACTATAATCCAAGCTAATGGGCCTCTAGACTATTGACTTGATTTCAATCCACCAATGTAATTGATCAAATGTCTGAAACCGAATCATTTGTTTATAACACACTCATACTCTTGTGCAGTATAAGGACAAGGCATAAATTAATACCAAGTTGGCTCCAAATGATGGAGATTGTCCATTCTAACCCAAGTTATTTTCTTCACACAAGACAATTATATATCTCATAAATTGATATGGAAAGGTGTGTCACATTTATTTCTGATGGTCATAGTCTAACAAATTACCGAGATCTATGAACTATAGCTTTTCCAAATTAATGACTGTTATATTCAATTTCAAGTTTCCAAAGACCACAAGAGAAATCACTCAACAAACTCAATGATTATAAGTTAAGAGCAACACTAAAACTATTTAAGACAGATACCAATGATCACCAGGCTAGTGAATAAAGGCACAAATGGTTTTCTAGGGCACCAAAATCCAATATGTATAACAACCCATCAACTCAGCTTGAGTTCGATCTAGTCCGTTGGGCTTACAAAGACAATTTATAACATACACAAAATGTAAAAGTTCTCTTTTACTCTTAACCCATGCCCCCATCCCTCTCTCTACCGTCCAGTAAGACCAACCCTAGGGCTCTAGGCCCAAAAAAAACATGTTCATGTGCGTAGGCAGAGCTTGGGCTTACGTGAGGAGCACTTACTCTCCTAATTGGACGGGATTTTCCAATCTCCCACAATAATGTATGAGTAAAATCCACTCCGTCCACCAGTTTCGCCAGCTCACATTACAATGGGATCCCAAAAGAATCAGATTGAAGATCTCAGGAGCCAAACCACAAGCAACGGTGAGGACTGAACGTCCACCATTGGAACCTTATTGGCCCAATAAGAAGTTTTAAAGTTTTGGATCGTGCTGATATTTTTTTTTCTTCTGGTGACCACCTGTGAACGTGTTGGATGGCACACAAACATCACGGTGAGCCCCAGTAAGATTTAAATGGTGTTGTTTCCATTCCCACTTTTTCATTTGGTGTGGCCCACTTGGTTTTTGGAACTGCCTCATATTGGGACTCTCATCCTAAAATGATCTGATGAAACAGATGGATGGAGTGGATTTAACACGTACATCTCAGTGGGCCCCATAGAGTGCAAGAACTCCTCAAACACGTGACGAAGGAAACTCCGTCCGAAGCTCCAGGACTCCGATTCCCTAGTGTAGCACGGTGCTGTGTGCAATGATGGAAAAGCTCTGTCGGCCCCACCACGATGGATGTGCTTTATCCACGCCGTCCATCCCTTTTTTCAGCTTTTTTTACGAAATAATCCGAAAAAACGGGACAGATCCAAATCTCAGGTGGACTCCACCATAGTAAAAAGTGATGATTGAACGCCCACCATTAAAAACTTCTTTGAGGATTCAAAAGTTTTGGATCAATCTGATATTTGTGTTTTCACTTTTTCCACATTTTTGTGACCTCATGAACAGGTTGGATAGAAAATAAACATTACAGTAAGCCCTATGAAGTTTTAATGGTAAGCGTTCAATCATCACTGTTTCCTGTGGTGTGGCCTACCTCATTTTTAGATCTGCCTCATTTTTTGGGTCATACTCTAAAATGATGAGGGAAAATGGATGGACGGCGTGGATTAAACAAATACCTCATTTTGGGCCACATAACTTTTCCAGTAGCATACGGTAGTACTCCGCCGGTGGTGTGTGCTACACACTACGCAATCGAAGTACCCGCACGGAGTTTGCTGGCGTACATCCGTAAACAATACGATACGTCAAAGACTTATGATACGATACGTCACCATGGGAGATGACGTATGCAATAGGATAAACTCAACCAAGCGGATTGCCTGTGACCCTAGGCATAGAGATATTCCTGTGCCCGGGGCTGTGTGGGGCCCAGAGATATGTCTGTGACAAATCCACTCCGTCTATCTGTTTTGCAACAACACAATAGGATAGAAATTTAAAACTAGGAAGATACAAAACTCATGTGGGCCATACCACACGAAACAGTACGGATTGAACGCCTGGGGTGAAAGAAGTTTTGTATCAGTACAATATTTGTGTCTGCTGTTTATCTAGGTGCTAATAACTCTATGAACGGTTTGGATGGCATATAAAACTCATGGTCAGCTCCAGGAAGATTTCAACAGTGGAAATTTCTGTTTCCACTGTTCCGTTTTGTGTGGCCCACCTAAGTTTGTATCTGACTGATTTTTATAATCTTGTCCTATTGTGGTCTTTCAAAACATATGGACGGAGTGGATTTGTCAAGAAATATCTGTGGACCCCACCGTCTCGGGCAAGGGTATGTCTCTGGGTGATCCACTCCATTACCGATCTACTAGCTGGAAAAGCTCTGTGGGCCTCACCGTGATGTATGTGTTTCATCCACGCCGTCCATCAACCTTTCTAGATCAGTTTAGGACATGATAAAAAAAAATAGGGGCAGATCTAAATCTCAGGTAGACCACACCAAAGGAAACAGTGGTAATTTAACGCCCACCATTAAAAACGCTCTAGACCGTGCTGTAATGTTTATTTTCCATCCAACCTATTGATTAAGTCACACACACCTGGATAAGGGGAAAACAAAAATATCAGCTTAATCCAAAACTTCTGTGGTTCCCAAGATGTTTTTAATGGTGGATGTTCATTCGCCACTGCTTCATGTGGTGTGGTCCATCTGATATTTTCATCTGCTTTACTTTTGGGACCACCTCATAAAATGAACCGGAAAAATGGCTGGACGGAGTGGATATAATAAATTCATCAAGGTGGGCCCCACTAACAAATCCAGTGGTAACACCTTATCCGCTCCCGATTTGAAGTACGCCTTTTTGACCGGATACGAACCAGTCTAACTCGGCCCACAAAACAACAAACCTCTGTGGGCCATGATGTTGTATACGTAACATCCAATCCGTCCATCATGTTCTATCCTCAATTATAAATTATGGGAATAAAAATCATCCAGATACACAGCTCAAGTAGGCCTAACCACAGGGAATAATAGGGATGTGATGCGTTTGTGTGTAAGTCCACCATAATGTTTATATGCTTTCAGAGCTGTACATCTGTATTATAAAATATTGTCCACATGACAAATGGACCAACCTTTTAATTAAATTTGGGCATCAATAATATAGTGGGGCCATTTTGATGGATGGACTGGATTAACGACCTATTGTGCATGCTGGCATGGGTGATACATGAACTACAATTCAAATGCATGTAGTACTGCGAAGGCAACCAAAGCTATTTGAAATGAGATAGAATCGGATTTTGATTTGGGTTTAGATTTGGATTGCATGTGATTAATTAAATTAAAATAATAATAAAAATGTACACTTGTAAGTGTACGGTGCACATAATACGTAGCAAACATACTTGTCAAATCAAACGGTTGAAATCACTGGCCCACATTAAATACGTTACAACACAAAATCACATTAAAAGGAAGATTCTAAAGAGCTAACATGATGACATATAATGTATTATACAATTCGAATTTAACGAATTGATTATCATCAATTAAAAATCTTGATCGTTCAACCTAATTCTATAGTGGGTCCCTATATTTTGAATGGATTGGATTTTACTAATGGTAAAAAGGATAAGTACTTGTGTAATAGATACACTATACTCAAATTTAAAAATAACAAATTTTCAAATTTTAAAATCAAACTCTTTTCTATATCTACCTATCACTTCTAACACAAACATCTCTATAAATACTATCATTTACATACATTTCTCATTCTCGATTTTCTTTTTATACTCTATTTCTCGACTAATTCTTAGTTAATTGAGATGGGTAGTTTTATTATCTCTCTTATTTTAATATTTTGTTTTCTATCTTTGGTATCATCACTTACTGTTAATCATGATGGACGAGCGGTGACGATTGAAGGACAGAGACGGATTTTGATAGCCGGTGCAATACATTATCCTCGCAGCACGGCAGAGGTTTAATTTTCTATAAAGAAAATTTATTTTATCTTGTCATTTTTTATTTCATACATTTTTTACATACTTCTGTTTTTTCTATCATATTTTATTTATGGATTGTTTTTTTCTTCCATGAAATTGAATTTTATGAATAATTATAACAGACCCATGTTCAATTCTTATCACATGTCAAAGGTGGGGTCTACCACATGATCACATGAGATTTTTTTTATATCAAACTATTAAAATTTACCAATTGGTGCATGTCTGGACCACCATGGTGATGAGCGTTGTGTATGTTGGACAAAATCTAATTTTTATCCTTTATCAACTGTGTGTCATGGGACAAAAATCACATTGATCTGATGATCTTAGGGACAATGCAATGCGCACGCATATATCTTGGTGGAGTTAAAAAAAAAACAAAAAAAAAACAAAGGAGCTTTTAAACTCTTTCCTAAAATCCGCCTAAGGTTCGGAGATATATAAAAAAAACCTGCCTGTTTTGACTTAAAAAGACAATTTTGCCCCTTTTAATCTTGCCTGCCCGTGCAACCCCATTGTGGGACAATGCAGTGGGCCCCACAATGATGCATGTGTTTAATCCACATCGTCCATTCTTCATGGATCATGATGTCAAGGGATGATACAAAAAAAGAGAAGGATTGAAATCTCATGTGGACCCCACAAGAGATAACAGCGACAATTAAAAGCAACCATTAAAAATTAATAGGTCTATTTACTGTGGTGTGATCCACCTGACATTTGTACATACCTCGTGTTTGAGACCATAACTTAAAATGACCTTACAAAATGGATGAATGGTGTGGATGTAACACATATGTCATGGTTGGCCCATAATTGTTAAACTTCCCATGTAGAACGTGAGTTTAGGAAGCGGATTACGAGGAGAAGACCATGCGAGCGGATTGCCTGCGAAAGCATCTCCTGCGGTCGGAATCTAGTTGGGGCCACCGTGATGTTTGTGAGAAATTTACGCCGTCCAACCGTTTTGTGAGATCATTTTAGGCGTTGCGGAAAAAAAAAAACGGGATCCAAGATGTGGGCCGAAAATGTGACTATTGATCTTCCACAGTTGAAATATTTGTGGGGCACAGAATAGGAATGACATTATGAACAGTATGGATGACACATAAACATCACTTTGGACCTCATAGAGATTTCAACGTAGGAATTTTTCTACCCACCTTTTGCTTTAGTGCGGCCTACTCAAGTCTTGGATTCTGTTCATTTTTTGTTGCAACATGTAAAATGATCTCAAAAAATGATTGGATGGCATAGATTTCTCACAAACATCACGGTGGGCCAACCTAAATTCTGAGCGCCTCCGAAAGGCTTTTGCAAGCAATCCGCGTCCCCATGCAATGGAGAGCAGATTAGCTGTTACAAGGGTAACATCTCAGTGGGTGTTCCCTAACCACGTGGGGGCCATCTTAATGCATTTTTTGTATATCCATGCAGTCATTCTATTTTTTCATATCATTTTTGGACACGATCCCAAACCCTAAGAAGATCCAAATCATATGTAGACCATACCACTAGAAACAATGATGAATGACGATCACAAAATTTTTGTGGGCCACAAAAGTTTTGGATCAAGCTGATGTTTATATGTTCCCTTCATCCACACATTTTGTCATCAGCAGCTTCGATTGAAAATAAACATTATCAAAACCTTACGATGGGCTCTTTGGAATTTTTAATGTTGGGGGCACTCAACCACACTGTTTCCAGTGGTATGGTACACTTGAGATTTTGATTTATTTAATTTTTGAAAAATTACATCCTAAAATGGCTTAGAAATGGATGGACGGCGTGAATATAAAAATATTATCCATGTGTGCCACATGGCAGGTGTCCATACCGCAGATTTTTTCTTCAAGGGCAGCATTGCCATTTTAAAATTTTGATCGTATTTTGAAATCTTAAGCAGATTTTAGGAAAGAGTTTAAAAATAAGTTTTTTTTTTTTTTTTTTTTTTTTTTTTGAATTCAACCAAAATGTAGGCATCCATATGGCATTGTCCCTCTTAAATATCATATAATCTTATTATTAGTTGAATGGACCAAATTGCTTGGATTTTGCACCACAGGAAATAGCAGAGACTACAAAAGTTTTAAATCGCTTCTTCCTAGTGTGAATCACCTTATATTTTTTGTAGGAGTATTTTGGTAATGTGAATCATCTTATATTTTTTGTGAGAGTATTTTGGTAATGTGAAAATTCTAAAAAATAAGTTATATATATTAGCTTATTGCCTAATATTCAGTATCTATTTATACATAGGCATTCACAGTTGGCACTGTATTATTATGATACACAGGCATTCACAGATTTGTTGCAACTCAAATAAAGTTAGTGAACCCATTTTGAGATATGTCATTTCTTTCTTTTCATCTCTCTCTCTCCGAGCAACAAACACAAAGACATGTCTGTCTGTTCATCATATGGGCCATACATACAAACACATGCATGCATTGCTCACCTGATTTGAGGGGTGGCCCGATTTTCGACATCTGGCTCATGTAAGGGGAGCACCTTATGAACGTTCCATATCCAAGCACTCGTGTTTGTGTTTTGTTCTTCATCTTTGTATGATTGCTATAATATAATTCTTTGTTCATTCACGTATCATTTATGAGTAAAATCAATATCATCTATTAAATTAATTAATTTTACTAGAATTGTTTAGTTTGAATTATATTTTTTTAATTATATTTTTTTATGTTGTTAGATGTGGCCAGATCTGATCCAGAAAGCTAAAGATGGTGGAATCGATACCATTGAAACATATGTTTTTTGGAATTTTCATGAACCAAAGCGTCGTGAGGTTTTGTTTTTCTAAGAAAATCTTTGAATAATTCGTTAAGATTTATTAGTTAATTCAATGAATCAATTAATTAATCATTAAATGCTAATATTTTTCTTTTTCACTTGTAGTATGACTTCAATGGAGATCATGATATTATCAGATTTCTGAAGACAATTCAAGATGCAGGATTGTATGCCATTCTTCGGATAGGACCCTATGCATGTGCTGAATGGAATTATGGGTAATTTTTATAACTTAAGGAATTAATTAATAAATATTTATAATAGTTAATTTATATTTTTATTTATTTTTAATTAACTTTTTTTTTCAGTGGATTACCTGTTTGGCTGCACAATATGCCTGGGATAGAGTTGAGAACTGATAATGAAATATTCAAGGTTTTTATTTTTTCTTTATTTTTTTCTATTATATTCACATTTTTTAATGTTCATTTCACAGTTTTATTTATTTATTAATTTTATAATTTTTAGAATGAGATGCAAAATTTCACTACTTTAATTGTGGATAAAGTCAAGCAAGCAAAGCTCTTAGCCTCACAAGGTGGCCCTATCATTCTCACTCAGGTATTTGTTTAATTTATACATTAATAATTTTTCTTTTATTTTTGTTACAATTATCATTGGAAATACATATTTATACGGTACCATTTCTACGAATTAATAGTACTAATGTGGCAATTTTTTTTATTATTATTATTGATAACAGATTGAAAACGAATATGGTAATGTTATGTGGGCATATGGACAAAAAGGTTCAAACTACCTTAATTGGTGTGTAAATTTGGCCAAGTCTTTTAATGTCGACGTTCCTTGGATCATGTGTCAACAAGGGAATGCGCCACCACCAATGGTAATTAGTTAATATTTTAATAATAATTAAAAAAAATGTTTATATATATGTTCACGTGCTTTTATATATACATATGTTTTTTCAATTTTTATAATTTATTAAAAGATCTTCTGTTCATGTATTCAAACAGATTAATACATGCAATGGATATTACTGTGATGCTTTTACCCCAAATGACCCTAATAGTCCAAAGATTTGGACTGAAAATTGGATTGGCTGGTATGATCTCTCTCTCTCTCTCTCTCTCTCTCTCTCTCTCTTCATTTCCTTTTACCATAATTTTGAGTAGAGATATAGTCCATGCTTGAAAATGAGATAAAGAGTTATTCTTAGGTTTAAATCATGGGGTGAGAGAGATCCACATAGACGAGCTGAAGATGTGGCGTTTTCAGTTGCTCGTTTCTACCAAAGAGGTGGTACTATCCAAAATTATTATATGGTACGTATTGTTAATATATATATGGTACATAGGGTCTTGAGTAACCTTACTCGGGTACCCAGATTTTCGGAGTTTGAATTGTAAGATTTTTATTTTTTTTATTGTTGTTTTTGGAACTCATTAGTATAGCACATAATTTACTGATATTACACATAATTTCAGTATCATGGAGGGACCAATTTTGGCCGCACAACAGGCGGTCCATACATCGCAACATCTTACGATTATGACGGTTTCCTTGATGAATATGGTAATTGCATTCTATCAATATTATCTTAAATTATAATTTAATTTTACATATATCTACAATTTAGATTTATGTCCTAAAATCAATTGATCCTATTGCTCATTTGATTACACTCGAGTGTCTTCATTAAATTCATACATTTGATTTTTCTCAGGTAATTTGAATCAACCCAAGTGGGGCCATCTCAAGCATCTTCATTCCATTATCAAATCAGTGGAGACAGTTCTCACTTATGGTAATGTAGAAAACATGGACTTTGGAAATGGAGTTGAGGTGAGTCCACGCTGTATTTTTTCATTATTCTATTGAAAATTACTGATTCTTCAGCTTGGAAAACTAATGTTTTTCCTGTTGCAATTATAGGCCACTATCTATGCTACAAATGATAGCTCAAGTTGCTTCTTAAGCAATCATAATGAATCAATGGATGCGATAATCACCTTTCAAGAAAAAAAGTACTTCTTGCCTACATGGTCTGTTAGCATTCTTCCTGATTGTGAACAAGTCGTCTACAACACTGCAATTGTAAGCTTTAATGTGCTAATTTCTCATGGAATTCACTATTTTCTTACAAGTGCATTGATTTTATTTTCTCATTTTAAATACTTCATTTATAATTATTTTATTTTTATTGTAGGTCAACGCTCAAACATCTGTGATCGTTAAGAAGCCAAATAAGGCCGAAAATGAGCCTGAGCAGCTAAACTGGGTATGGCTTCCTGAGCAGATAAATGATTCTCTCAGCGGCAAAGGTTCGTTTACTGCAAATAGCCTTCTTGATCAAAAAGTGGCGACATCCGACGCAAGTGATTATTTGTGGTACATGACCAGGTAAATTTTCACTCATTTATTTGTTCATTTCTAATTTTAACAATTGGGATCATCAACTTAAAATGTATTGTTAACAACTAAAATTGCTTGAATATTTTACAGTGTCGATATCAGCGAGAACGATCCGTTCTGTAACAAACAAGTTACACTACGTGTGAACACAATGGGTCATGGTCTTTACATCTATGTCAATGGAGAGCTAGTAGGTAAATAATTCATCATCAAAGTTGTTTAATAATTTGAAGGTAACGATGCATGCATCAATTTTTATATTTTGTACAAAGACCTTAATCTTTTGAATTCAATATGTTCAGGATCAAAATATGCTACGGGTGGACAATACAAATTTGTGTTTGAAGTACCAATCAATCTGAAACCCAAAATTAATTACATTACCCTACTCAGTGTTACCGTTGGATTAAAGGTTCATAATATCTATTTCCTCATTTCTTATAGTAAATTATTAGCTTCAATCTAGATTTTGAGCTATTTAACTTGTCCTAGTATTGATGGGGTTTTTTTTTTTATGTGTAGAATTACGGTTCGCACTTTGATTTAGAACCTGTTGGGATTGTGGGCGGACCTGTTCAGCTAATCGGGACCGGAAACGTTACAAAGGACTTGTCACACAACTTGTGGACATATAAGGTGAAATAATTACAAAAAAAACTTATTATTTTTCTACTAAGTTTTCTCTTTTAATTTTCAAGGTGATTGTATATTTTCACCCAATTGTTGAATAATTACTATTGGAATAAATAGGTCGGATTGAATGGCGAGGATACGCAGATCTACAATGATTTCTCACAGCAACTTGAATGGCAGTCAGATGATATGCCTATTAAGAGGCCCATGACTTGGTACAAGGTATTCTCATGTTTTCTTACCATCAATAATAGGCCAATCATATAGAGGGCCCAATCTAATTATGTAATGGGTTTATTACAAAAGCCCATGTTGTTAGTTTAATCAACACATATATACTTTGTTAAGCTTTACATATAATTTTTTTGTTGTAGACAACATTCAAGGCTCCTTTGGGATTAGAACCTGTAGTTGTGGACTTGCAAGGCTTGGGAAAGGGCCAAGCATGGGTTAATGGTCACCACATTGGGCGGTACTGGCCCACCTTTTTCGCACCATCATTCGGTTGTGAGGAATGTGATTACCGTGGAGCATACGGTCCAAGCAGATGCGAGACTAACTGCGGCGAGCCCACTCAGAGATGGTAAAGCTTATACATTTATCACATCATATATTTTTAATTAATGCATTAGGGGCTTAGCATTTTCGTGTGTGAATCTTATTGCTCTTATTACACTGGAGTCCATAACGCAAGTGGTAAATTGAGTGAAGATTGTCTCATTTCAATACTGAGGTCTTGGCATCGATTCCCAAAGTGGGGGTGGCTAACATTGCGATGTGACTAACAAGGGGTTGAGTGTACTAACAATAGGGTGTGTGAACTAACAAAAAAAAAAACAATTCTCTACTGATATTTCGATACAAAATTGAATTGATTATGAATTGAACTTGGATGCAGGTACCATGTCCCCCGATCATACCTAGGAACGGACAATAACACCTTAATCTTGTTGGAGGAAGCAGGCGGCAACCCGACATTGGTTAATTTCCAAACTGTCACCGTTGGGACGGTTTGCGCAAATGTTAATGAGGGGAACACATTAGAATTATCGTGCCAAGGTGGTGGGGCAATCTCTGAAGTCCAATTTGCTAGCTTTGGGGACCCCTATGGCACATGCGAGTCCTTTGAGAAAGGCACTTGTGAAGCTGATGATGCTTTTTTGGTGGTACAAAAGGTGATTTTGGTTCACTTGCATTATCCCCTCTTCTTTAAAATTTCTCAATATTTTCAAATTGTAATTGAGATTGCCACTAGGCTTCTAATGGTAGTGACAAATTTTTTTTTTAATTTTTAAAAAAATTTCGCAGGCATGCGTGGGACGAACAAGTTGCTCGGTGAATGTTTCAGAGAGCGTGTTGGGATCGAGCAAGTGTGATAGCAGTATCAGCAAGAGGCTCGTGGTGCAGGCTCTGTGCTAGTGAAATGATTTTTGTCTACTCAATACTAGAATATATTTTAGGTATTATTTTAGGATTTTATTTAGTTTAATCGTTATGAGGAATTTTATTTAGTTTCATACTTTCTCTTTTTTTTAATACATTAATAAAATTCAGGTTGAGTTTATCTCTTTTGGTAATTGGGTCCTTGATTTTAAGACTAGTAGTTTGGAAATAGTTCGTTTGGTAATGAGTTGGTTGGGCCATCAGATGGGTCCAACCATGAAGATGACTCATGCACTGGCCATCACGTGGGTCCACCCATGAAGATGCATGATCTCACTGAAACCTATGCCTAAAGAGTTGATAGGTAAGCCCAACCTAACCTGAGATGGGATGGGATGGGATGTACATATATTGTATATGAGAAATGGTATGTGAGGTTGAGCTGTGTGGGCCCTCCATGATCTATATCAGACATCCACCCCATCAATCAGATGCATCCATTCATGGAGGGCTACAAGCCTAAAAATCATGCAAATCCATGACTTGGGTGGGCCACACCACAGATAACAGTTGAGAGTGGATACCCACCTATTGAAACCTTTATGATCGTTTATAGGGCTCATTGAGATGTGATTCAGACATCTAGCTCATCCATTGTGTGTCCCACTAGAATGTTTTGTGCATGATTTCACACAGTTTCAGATGATGTAACCCACTTTAAGTTCCGGATACAGATGATTGATGGGTAAGATGTTCAACATAGATTGCAGTGGGGCCCACACCATATGGAAAGTTCCCATGATATTGCCACATTAGTGATATTTTAGACAAACCATCCATGACAGATCATTGATCATTCTCCAAAACTGACAGATCATTTATCTAAAACATTCATGAGCCGTCCATGACAAAACCCACTAGATGGACGGCCTTGATTGAATATTCCAGCCCAAGCTTGGGCTGAAATGTTTCTATGTATGGCAGTCCTAGCTCGAGGGTTGATCCAATTGGAAGGCGTGGCCCATCATGAAGATCATGTTCGTAGTAAACTCAATTAGTGGGCCACAGCATTGGAATCAACGGTCAGTGATCATATGACTCAATATACATGTGTGGCCCACGTGGTGAGTGGAATGGATTGATCTTCATGATAGGGGCCCACCTTTTGCATGTGTACGTAGCGAGGTTAGAGGGACGAGATGAGCTGTTCATGCACTGTGCTCTATCTCTGAAACGGATGGACGGCCTGGATATAAGACACATATATCAGAGTGGCTGATTTCTGGACCCTTGGCCATGGGGGATGACGTATGCAATAGGATAAACGCTACCAAGCGGATTGCCTGTGACCCCGGGCACAGAGATATTGCTGTGCTCGGGGCTGTGTTTGGACCCAGAGATATGTCTGTGAAAAATCCACTCCGTCTATCTGTTTTGCACCAACACAATAAGATAGAAATTTAGATAGAAATTTAGAACTAGGAAGATACAAAACTCATGTGGGCCACTCCACACGAAACAGTACGGATTGAACGCCTGGGGTTAAAGAAGTTTTGTATCAGTACAATATTTGTGTCTGTCGTTTAGCTAGGAGCTAATAACTCTATGAACGGTTTGGATGGCATATAAGATTCATGGTCAGCTCCAGGAAGATTTTAACGGTGGAAATTTCTGTTTCCACTGTTTCATTTTGTGTGGCCCACCTGAGTTTGTATCTGACTGATTTTTATAATCATGTCCTATTGTGGTCTTTCAAAACAGATGGACGGAATGGATTTGTCAAGACATATCTGTGAACCCCACAGTCTCGGGCAAGGGTATGTCTCTCGGTGATCCACTCCACTACCGATCTAGTATCTGGATAAGCTCTGTGGGCCTCACCATGATGGATGTGTTTCATCCACGCCGTCCATCAACTTTTCTAGATCAGTTTAGGACATGATATAAAAAAAAGGGGGCAGATCTAAATCTCAGGCAGACAACACCAAAGGAAACTGTGGTAATGTAACGCCCGCCATTAAAAACTTTCTAGACCGTGCTGTAATGTTTATTTTCCATCCAACCTATTGACTAAGTCACACACACCTGGATAAGGGAAAAAACAAATATCAGCTTAATCCAAAACTTCTGTGGTCCCCAAGATATTTTTAATGGTGGACGTTCATTCACCACTGCTTCATGTGGTGTGATCCATCTGATATTTTTATCTACTTTAATTTTGGGACCACCTCATAAAATGATCTGTAAAAATGGGTGGACGGAGTGGATATAATAAATTCATCAAGGTGGGCCCCACGATCAGGATAACACCAAGTAACGTGTTGCCCGGGTAACTCCTCATCCGCTCCCGATTTGAAGTCCGCCTGTTTCACCGAATGCGCACCGGTCTAACTCGGCCCACAAAACACCAAAGCTATGTGGGGCCATCATGTTGTATACATAACATCCCATCCGTCCATCAGGTTCTATCCTCGATTATAGATTATGGGAATAAAAATCATCCAGATACACAGATCAGGTGGGCCTAGCCAAGGGGAAGAATAGGGATGTGATGACAACCATAGGTTTGTGTGTAAGTCCACCAGTTTATATTCCATCAAACCTGTTAATTATGTATATCTTACCAGTATGAAAAATGAATATACAAAAATCATCATAAATAAAAATCAGGTGAGCCACACATTGTCGATATTAGATGTTTTAATAGCAATTTTACATTATTTTTTTTCCCGTTGGTGTGGCTCATGGAGGTTTTATATTTAGCAGATATTTTGCATGTATGGTTAAAATAAATATTCTCACGTGATGGACGGAATGGATTTGGATATAAAACATGAAGAGCCATACACGTTTTAGGCACTCTAGAACCGGTGTTGCTGAAGATTTCAGTTTATCCTGTTATCTGATCCTACGAGCTTTGCTAGGTGAACGCACGTGTGCAATTAATCTTAATTACCCACCGCATATGTGCCAGCATGGCACATAGGTGTGAGATTCAATCCATCCATCAGGTTAGTCCATTTCCACTCAATATGTGGGACCCAATATTGGAAACAGACTAATGGGTGGAAACCGATTGCGTCCTACCGCGCCTTGCTCTAGCCACGAACGGGCAGATCCGTGTGGGAGCCACCATGATGTATCTGTTTATCTCCGTTGTCCATCACTTTTCTTCGATCATTCTAAGAGATGAGCCAAAAAATGAGGCAGATCTAACGCACAAGTAGACCCCACCACAGATGATTCTTGCATTTAATGCTTTCAGAGCCGTACATCTATATTACAAAATATTGCCCACATGACAAATGAACCAACCTTTTTATTAAATTTGTGCATCAATAATATAGTGGGGCCATTTTGATGGATGGACTGAATTAAGGACCTATTGTGCCTGCTGGAATATATGTGGGTTATACCTAAACTACCAAGGCAACCAAAGCTATTTGAAATGAGATAGAATCCCATTTGGATTTGGATTTGGATTTGGATTACATGTGATTAACTAAATTAAAATAATAATAAAAATGTACACTTGTAAGTGTACGATGCACACAACACGTAGCAAACATACCTGTCAAATCGAACGGTTGATATCACTGGCCCACATTAAATATGCTTCAACACAAAATCATATCGAAAGGAAGATTCTAAAGAACTCATTTATTGGCATATAATGTAATATACAATTCGAATTTAACAAATCAATGAGCATCAATAAGAGATCTTGATCGTTCAACCTAATTCTATAGTGGGTCCTTATATTTTGAATGGATTAGATTTTTACTAATGGTAAAACGGATAAGTGCATGTGTAATAGATACACTATACTCAGATAATGTAAGGATTTAAAAATAAAAAATTTTAAAATTTTAAAATCAAACTCTTTTCTATATCCATCTATCACTTCGCACACACATAATTTTATAAATACTATCATTTACATATATTCCTCATTTGAGATTTTTTTTTATACTTTATTTCTCGATTAATTCCTAGTTAATCGAGATGGGTAGTTTTATTCTCTCTCTTATTTTAGTATTTGGTTTTCTATATTTGGTATCATCACGTACTGTTAATTACGATGGACGAGCAGTGATGATTGAAGGACAAAGATGGATTTTGATAGCCAGTGCAATACATTATCCTCGCAGCACAGCAAAGGTTTAGATTTTTTATATAAAAAAATTATTTTATTGTCATTTTTTTAATCATATTTTATTTTATCTATTATTTTTTCTTTGAAAAATTAAATTTTATGAATAATTATTCAAACCAATGTTCAATTCTTATTTACATGCAAAGGTAGGACACATTAGAGCATGATCACATGGGATTTTTTTTATTTTATGAAACTAGTAAAATTTACAAATTGGCGCATGTGTGGACCATCATGATGTATGTGGGCGTACGTATGAAAGTTGTGTGAGATGTGTGCATGATATGATGGACAAAATCCAATTCTTAGTCCTTTATCAACAGTCCATCATAGGCTAAGACTCACACTGATCATATATATGATCTTACCACCAGTTGAATGGATCGAATTGCTTGAATTTTGCACCACATGAAATAGTGGGGATCACAAAAGTTTTAAATAGCTTCTTCCTGGTGAGAATCTCCTTATATTTTCGACATCTGGCTCATGTAAGGGGAGCACCTTATGAACGTTTCATATACAAGCATGTGTGTTTGTGTTTTGTTCTTCATATTTGTATGATTGCTGTAATATATTTCTTTGTTTCTTCATGTATCATTTGTGTGTAAAATCAATATCATCTATTAAATTAATTAATTTTATTAGAATTGTTTAGTTTGAATTATATTTTTTTATGTTGTCAGATGTGTCCAGATCTGTAACGCCCTGGAAATTTCAATCCTCGAGCCTTGAAAGTACACGAGTGCCTTTAGAATTTTTTCTATTTTAATTCTCAAATGAGAATGCATACGCTTGATTTAGAACCAACAATCTAGAAGATTTGTACATGAAACCCTAGTTTGGACGATCCGATTTGATCGAAACCTCGTAAGACATTTAGCCACATCAATCTAACCGTACACTCTTTGTTAGATATCATGGATAACTACGGATTCCTTTTTAATTGTCTAATCCTACATCCAATCCGTTGATTAATGAATCTCAATCTATGATTTACTAAAATCACAATGGATTAACCTATATAACCGACTTACAATGCAGATCCACCTTAGACTACCCTAATCAATGAATCGAATCTCGATTATCTTAAGTTTAGAAATCAATTTGACAAAATAGCCCTTTTGACATATAAAACCATACGAATGAGATTAACCACCCTTAACCTGCAAATAAATGCACCCCGTATATCACATCATATACCTAGCTATGCCCACTATGACCTAGTGAAAGGATTCGCTAAACTCTGTTCTCTAAATCATCCAATTGGTGTCCCGAAAACTTAGAACAGCTATACACCGTTCATTAGTGGGCCGTTGATCACGAATCTACACGAAATTGATCGTCTTACTGGACTTGACCTTTTCCTTATATCAGATACCCGACACCCTATCCCGAACTGCAGAACTTGGATAAAGACCAGAGAGGGTGAGTTGTGTGACTCACCTCAACCTTGGACCATCTGGAACTATAAATACTAAGCCCCATTTGAGAATTTCATTTGAGATGAAATTAGGAATTCTGGGTAGCTAGGAATTGAGGATTTCTCCCGGATTCGTCGCATGCGTCGCCGAATTCTTCAATCGATCGATGCCAGCTATCAATCATAGGTAATATACCGTCCTAAGTGTTGAATTTGATATTAAAATTGATTCTTTCTTGATCCAATCCATCTCTTTTCAAATCTATGTAGGATTTCCAGTTGTTCTTTCGAATCCTTCGTTCTAGACATTGTTAGTGTGTAAATTCTCCAACACAGGTGAGGACTATTCTTCTAAGTTGGCTATTATCAGCCCACGAGGGTTCCAAATAGTGAAAATTAGGTTTTTCTTGAATTCCATTCAAAGTTAAGTGCCGAATGATTTATGTTTATCATTGATGTTCTGTATGTGTTGATTAATTACATGCTTACTTCGATGTGTGGATTGATTGCCCATTTAAATCGATTTTATGAAAATATGAGATTTGATGTGTTGTGCATATCAAGTGTTTGATGAAATTCCTGAGTGAACAGAAGTTCACATATGCTTGAGTAAGTGGATTACCATCCACCCAGGCTAGTGCCTGATTGTGAATTTGATGAGTTGGCCTGCAATAGCACGCCAAGTGTTTGATTTTATGCCCATATATGAAATGAAGTATATCGCATATCAACTGTTTGGTTTTATACCTGATTGAGACAATGAATGCTATGATGTCCTATTCCTCTCACAACATGCTTAGTATATTATTTAATTGACATGATTGGGATTAATCTCTGAAAATCACAATTTATGGACTGCCTACTTGGGTTTGGCCGTCATGGACTTGTTTGGTCGACTTGGGAGTAACATGATCGACCGACCCTAGCTACGCCAGTTTGATTAATGTTTCACTCGGCCTACCAAATTAGTCAATTTCAGGGTTAATCATATTTGTTTGATCATTATTACATATTCTGTAGAATCTTGAATACCACAATTACTATTGTTATGCAGTCACTTATAACTGTACATATCAAGTCTCATGAGCCAGACATGGAATATGGGTAACTGTGTTTGTGCTGTCTTAGGCTGGTGTGGGTGATGAGCCCTCCAATAGCCTTGAGCATTGAATCCTACATACTGAAGCTCATGGGCCAAGCATGGTATATGGGTAACTGTGCTTGTGCTGTCTTTGACCGGTATTGATCCTGATGGTCTTATCGTGAGTCTTGAGCACCGATGTTAGGTGACGAGCCTACCATCATTGATCTTGGGTGACGACCCATTACCATGCATATGACATTCTAGGGCATTGAGACCCTTACCATTTGATTCATTATTCAGTTATGTTGGGTGACGGACCTAAATTGGGATTCCAGGAGCCGGGCATAGGACGCCCTGGCCTGGCGGTGGGCCCCGGCCTGGTAGAGGGTACCCCGACCTGGCATTGTCCAGTGTTCGGTAAGGCCACTGTCCAGTGTCCGGTTTTCCTCGCTGTCCAGTGTTCGGCTGCGTTCCTGTCGGTCGTGTTCCTGTTTAATAGACTTTTGATAAGATTGAGGTATTCTGGCTTCGCCAATACTGCTGATTGAATACGGAATTAAATAAATACTTGGTAAACATGCATGCATCACATTTTCACTTGCATTGGTCCGATGCTGCTGCTGGGTGGTAACCCCACCGTTTATTTCTCCGGAACATAACATTTGCATATCATAGTTGCATGCATTATTCAACTAGAATAGGAACTTGATTGTGAAGTTATGTTATCTACTGATGCTGGGGTGGTAGGTGTGAGAACCCCACCATTTGTTATGCTCCACTATTTGTACTTGATTGTATTGATAACATGTTTAACTTAGGGAATGGTAACACTGAGTATGATTACTCACTCCCACCTGGGGGGGTGTTTTAAAACACCAACCAGTTATTTTGATGCAGGAGTTGCTGCCACTTGATGCATGAGATGCAGGACCTGTTGGCTTACCTATGTCGTGCATTTCAATTTCTGCCTTGAATTGGATGTCTTGGGTCAATATTCTTAAAGATTTCATTGTATATGTATATATTGAGCCCCAGCTGAGTGGACTCCTTGATTGTGTGGATAATTGTATGTATTTACACTTTAAATTCAAACTGAATTATACACTGTTTAGCTTAAATCTCTATTTATGAGTTGATGCCATCGATTTGTGCCATTAAACTATACTTCCGCAAAATACAGTCCGCCCGGAAGAGTCGGGAGCCGCGGACTGCCCGACACTTGATTTTCGGGGCGTGACAAGATCTGATCTAGAAAGCTAAGGCTGGTGGAATCGATATAATTGAAACATATGTTTTTTAGAATTTTCATGAACCAAGGCGTCGTGAGATTTCATTTTTCTAAGAGAATCTTTGAATAATTCATTAAGATTTATATATTAATTTAATGAATTAATTGATTAATCATTAAATGCTAATATTTTTCTTTTTCATTTGTAGTATGATTTCACTGGAGATCATGATATAATATTTTTCTTTTTCATTCTTCAAATAGGACCCTATGCATGTGCTGAGTGGAATTATGGGTAATTTTTATAACTTAAGGAATTAATTAATAAATATTTGTAATATTTAATTTGTATTTTAAATTATTTTTAATTAACTTTTTTTTCCAGTGGATTACCTGTTTGGCTGCACAATATGCCTTGGATAGAGTTGAGAACTGATAATGAAATATTCAAGGTTTTTATTTTTTCTATTATATTAACATGTTTTTAATCTTTGATTGAATGTTTTATTTATTTATCTATTTTATAATTTTTAGAATGAGATGCAAAATTTCACTACTTTAATTGTGGATAAAGTCAAGCAAGCAAAGCTCTTAGCCTCACAAGGTGGCCCTCTCATTCTCACTCAGGTATTTGTTTAATTTATACATTAATAATTTTCTTTTATTTTTGTTACAATTATCATAAGAAATACATATTTATATTCTACCATTTATATGAATTAATAATACTAATGTGGTGATTTTTTTTATTATTATTGATAACATATTGAAAATGAATATGGTAATGTTATGTGGGCATATGAACCAAAAGCTTCAAACTACCTTAATTTGTATGTCAATTTGGCCAAGTCTCTTAATGTCGACGTTCCATGGATCATGTGTCAATAAGGGAATGCGCCACCACCAATGGTAATTAGTTAATATTTTAATAATAATTAAAAAACATGTTTATATGTGTGTGTGTGTGTGTGTGTGTGTGTGTGTGTGTGTGTGTGTGCGCGCGCGCTTTTTATATATGCATATGTTTTTTCAATTTTTATAATTTATTAAAAGATATTTTGTTTATGTATTCAAACAGATTAATACATGCAATGTATATTACTGTGATGCTTTTACCCCAAACGACCCTAATAGTCCAAAGATTTGGACTGAAAATTGGATTGGCTGTTATGATCTCTCTCTTCTCTCTTCCCTCTTCTCTCCATTTCCTTTTACCATATTTTTAAGTAGAGATATGGTTCATACTTGAAAATGAGATAAAGAGTTATTCTTAGGTTTAAATCATGGGGTGAGAGAGATCCACATAGATGAACTGAAGATGTGGCGTTTTCAGTTGCTTGTTTCTACCAAAGAGGTGGTACTATCCAAAATTATTATATGGTACCTATTGTTATTATATATATATGGTACATAGGGTTTTGAATAACCCTACTCAGGTACCTAGATTTCGGAGCATGAATCGTAAGATTTTTTTTTATTGTTTTTGAAACTTATTAGCGTAACACATAATTTATTGATATTACACAATTTCAGTATCATGGAAGGACCAATTTTGGCCGGACAACAGGTGGTCCATACATTGCAACATCTTATAATTACGACGGTTTCCTTGATAAATATGGTAATTGCATTCTATCAATATTATCTTAAATTATAATTTAATTTTATATATATCTACCATTTAGATTTATGTCCTAAAATCAATTGATCCCACTACTCATTTGATTACACTCGAGTGTCTTCATTAAATTCATTCATTTGATTTTTCTCAGGTAATTTGAATCAACCCAAGTAGGGTCATCTCAAGGATCTTCATTCTATTATCAAATCAATCGAGACAGTTCTCACTTACTAGAATACATGCACTTCAATAATGAAGTTGAGGTGAGTCCACAATGTATTTTTTCATTATTTTAGTGAAAATTACTAATTCTTCAGCTTGGAAAACTAATGTTTTACCTGTTGCATTTATAAGTCATTATCTATGCTACAAATACTAGCTCAAGTTGCTTCTTGAGCAATCATAATGAATCAAGTGATGCGACAATCACCTTTCAAGAAAAAAAGTACTTATTGCCTGCTTAGTCTGTTAACATTCTTCCTGATTGTGAACAAGTCGTCTACAACACTGCAATTGTAAGCTTTAATGTACTAATTTCTCATGGAATTCACTTAAATGCCTATTTTCTTATAAGTGCATTGAAGGTGGGCCCCATGAATGCACACCAGTCTTACTCTGCCCACAAAACACCAAACCTCTGTGGGGCCATCATGTTGTATACATAACATCCAATACGTCCATCAGGTTCTATCCTCGATTATAGATTATGGAATAAAAATCATGCACATACACAGCTCAGGTGGGTCTAGCCAAGGGGAAGAATAGGGATGTGATGCCAACCATATGTTTGTGTGTAAGTCCACCATAATGTTTATATTCGATAAAACCTGTTAATTATGTATATCTTACCAGTATGAAATGAATATACAAAAATCATCAGAAATAAAAATCAGGTGGGCCACACATTGCGATATTAAATATTTTAATAGCAATTTTATATATTTTTTTTTCTGTTGGCGTGGCCCATGAAGGTTTTATATTTGGCTGATATTTTGTATGTATGGTTAAAATAAATACTCTCACGTGATGGACGGAGTGGATTTGGATATAAAATATGAAGAGCCACACACATTTTAGGCACTCTAGAACAGGTGCTGTTGAAGATTTCAGTTTATCCTGTTATCTAATCCTACTAGCTTTGCTAGGTGAACGCGCGTGTGCAATTAATCTTAATTACCCACCGCACATGTGCCATGCTAGCACATAGGTGTGAGATCCAATCCATCCATCAGGTTAGTCCGTTTCCACTCAACATGTGGCACCCAATATTGGAGACAGACTAATGGGTGGAAGCCGATTACGTCTTAGCCCGCCCTGCTCTAGCCACGAACGGGCAGATCTGTGTAGGGGCCACCATGATGTATCTCCGCTGTCCATCACTTTTCTCCAATCATTTTAAGGGATGAGTCTAAAAATGAGGCAGATCCAACGCACAAGTGGACCCCACCGCAGATGATTCTTGCATTTAATGCTTTCAGAGCCGTACATCTGTATTACAAAATATTGCCCACATGACAAATTGACCAACCTTTTTATTAAATCTGGACATCAATAATATAGTGGGGCCATTTTGATGGATGGACTGGGTTAAGGACCTATTGTGCCTGCTGGCATATATGTGGGTTATACCTGAACTACAATTCAAATGCATGTAGGATTGCCAAGGCAACCAAAGCTATTTGAAATGAGATAGAATCGGATTTGGATTTGGATAAAAATATACACTTGTAAGTGTATGATGCACACAACACGTAGCAAACATACATGTTAAATCGAATGGTTGATATCACTTGCCCACATTCTAAAGAGCTCATATATTGGCATATAATGTAATATACAATTCGAATATAACAAATCATTGAGCATCAATAAGAGATCTTCATCGTTCAAACTAATTCTATAGTGGGTCCCTATATTTTGAATGTATTTGATTTTACTAATGGTAAAACGGATAAGTGCATGTGTAATAGATACGCTATACTCAGATAATGTTCGGATTTAAAAATAATAATAAATTTTAAATTTTTTAAATCAAAGTCTTTTCTATATCCATTTATCACTTCGTACACAAAAATTCCTATAAATATTATCATTTACATACATTCCTCATTTAAGATTTTCTTTTTATAGTTTATTCTTCGATTAATTCTTAGTTAATCGAGATGGGTAGTCTTATTCTCTCTTATTTTAGTATTTGATTTTCTATCTTTGGTATCATCATTTATTGTGCAATACATTATCCTTGCAGCACTGTAACGCCCTGAAAATTTCAATCCTCGAGCCTTGAAAGTACTCGAGTGCCTCTAGAAAATTTTCTATTTTAATTCTCAAATGAGAATGCATACGTCTGATTTAGAACCAATAATCTAGAAGATTTGTACATAAAACCCTAGTTTGGACGATCCGATTTGATCGAAACCTTGTAAGACATTTAGACACATCAATCTAACCGTACATTCTTTGTTAGATATCATGGATAGCTACAGATTCATTTTTAATTGTTTAATCCTACATTCGATCCATTGATTAATGAATCTCAATTTATGAATTACTGAAATCACAATGGATTAACCTATATAACCAACTTACAATGCAGATCCACCTTAGACTACCCTAATCAATGAATCAAATCTATCTTGAGTTTAGAAATCAATTTGACAAAATAGCCCTTTTGACATGTAAAACCATACGAATGAGATTAACCGCCCTTAACCTGCAAATAAATGCACCCCGTATATCACATCATGTACCTAGCTATGCCTGTTATGATCCAATAAAAGGATTCATCAAACTCTGTTCTCTAAATCATTTAAATGGTATCCTAAAAACTTAGAACGGCTATAGACCCTTTGTTAGTGGGCCGTTGATCACGAATCTAAATGGAATCAATCGTCTTATTGGATTTGACCTTTCCCCTACACCAAATGTCCAACACTCTATCCTGAACCGCACAACATAGATTATGACTAGAGAGGGTGAGTTGTGCGACTCACCTCAACCTTGGACCATCTGGAACTATAAATACCAAGCCCATTTGAGAATTCTATTTGAGATGAAATTTGGAGGATTTCTAGGGTTTTGCTTAGGGATTTGCTTGGAGCTTCCGATCCAGCTGTCGTCGCTCCCAAGTGATCGATGTCGGCCGTCCATCATAGGTAATATACCATCCTAAGTGTTGAATTTGATATTGAAATTGATTCTTTCTTGCTCCAATCCATCTCTTTTCGAATCTATGTAGGATTTCCAGTTGTTCTTTCGAATCCTTCGTTCTAGACGTTGTTAGCGTGTAAATTCTCCAACACAGGTGAGGACTATTTTCCTAAGTTGGCTATTATCAGCCCATGAGGGTTCCAAATAGTGAAAATTGGGTTTTTCTTGAATTTCATTCAAAGTTGAGTGCCGAATGATTTATGTTTATGATTGATGTTCTGTATGTGTTGATTAATTACATGCTTACTTCGATGTGTGGATTGATTGCCCATTTGAATCGATTTTATGAAAATATGAGATTTGATGTGTTGTGCATATCATGTGTTTGATGAAATTCCTGAGTGAACAGAAGTTCACATATGCTTAAGTAAGTGGATTACCATCCACCCAGGCTAGTGCTTGATTGTGAATTTGATAAGTTGGCCTGCAATAGCACGCCTAGTGTTTGATTTTACGCCCATATATGAAATGAAGTATATCGTATATCAACTGTTTGGTTTTATGCCTGATTGAAATAATGGATGCAATGATGTTCTATTCCTCTCACAACATGCTTAGTATATTATTTAACTGACATGATTGGGATTAATCTCTGAAAATCGCAATTTATGGACTGCCTAGTTGGGTTTGGTCGTCACGGACTTGTTTGGTCGACTTGGGAGTAACATGATCGACCGACCCTAGCTACGCCGGTTTGGTTGATGTTTCGCTTGGCCTGCCAAATCAGTTAATTTCAGGGTTAATCATATTTGTTTGATCATTGTTACATATTCTGTAGAATCTCTAATACCACAATTACCATTGTTGTGTAGTCACTTATAACTGTACGTATCAAGTCTTATGAGCTAGACATGGAATATGGGTAGTTGTGTTTGTGCTGTCTTTGGCTGGTATGGGTGATGAGCCCTCCAATAGCCTTGAGCATTGAATCCTACATACTGAAGCTCATGGGCCAGGCATGGTATATGGGTAACTGTGCTTGTGTTGTCTTTGACCGGTATTGATCATGATGGTCTTATCGAGAGTCTTGAGCACCGATGCTAAGTGACGAGCCTACCATCATTGATCTTGGGTGACGACCCATTATCATGCATATGACATTCTAGGGCATCGAGACCCTTACCGATTTATTCATTATTCAGTTATGTTGGGTGACGGACCCAAATTGGGATTCCAGGAGCCAGGCATAGGACGCCCTGGACTGGCGGTGGGCCCCGGCCTGGTAGAGGGTACCCCGACCTAGCATTGTCCAGTGTTCGGTAAGGCCACTGTTCAGTGTCCGGCTTTCCTCGCTGTCCAGTGTTCGGTCGCGTTTCTATCGGTTGTGTTCCTGTTTAATAGACTCTTGATAAAATTGAGGTATTCTGGCTTCGCCAATACTGCTGATTGAATACGGAATTAAATAAATACTTGGTAAACATGCATGCATCACATTTTCAAGTGTATTGGTCTGATGTTGCTGCTGGGTGGTAACCCCACCGTTTATTTTTTCGGAACATAACATTTACATATCATGACTGCATGCATTATTCAACTAGAATAAGAACTTGATTGTGAGGTTATGCTATCTATTGGTGCTGGGGTGATAGGTGTGAGAGCCCCACCATTTGTTATGTTTCACTACTTGTACTTGATTGTGTTGATAATATGTTTAACTTAGGGAATGGTAACTCTGAGTATTATTACTCACTCCCACCTGGGGGGGAATTTTAAAACACCAACCAGTTATTTTGATACAAGAGTTGCTGCCACTTGATACTTGAGATGCAGGACCTGTTGGCTTACTTATGTCATGCGTTTCATTTTCTGCTTGGAATTGGACGTCTTGGGTCGATATTCTTAAAGGCTTCATTGTACATGTATAAAATTGAGCCTCAGCTGAGTGGACTCATTGATTGTGTGGATAATTGTATATATTTATACTTTGAATTTAAACTGAATTATACATTGTTTAGCTTAAATCCCTATTTATGAATTGATGCCATCGATTTGTGCCATTAAACTATACTTCCGCAAAATACAGTCACCTCAGAAGAGTCGGGAGCCACGGATTGTCCAACACTTGATTTTCGGGGTGTGACAAGCACTGTAGAGGTTTAGATTTTTTATATCAAAAAAATTATTTTACTGTCATTTTTTTATCATATTTTATTTTATCTATTATTTTTTTCTTTGAAAAATTTGAATTTTATGAATAATTATTCAAACCAATGTTTAATTTTTATTCACATGTCAAAGGTAGGACCCATTAGATCATTATCACATGGGATTTTTTTTATTTTATAAACTAGCAAAATTTACAAATTGGTGTATGTGTGGACCATCATGGTGTATGTGGGCATATGTATTAAAGTTGTGTGAGATGTGTGCATAGTATGATGGACAACATTCAATTCTTAGTCCTTCATCAACAGTCCATCATCGGCAGAAACTCACACTGATCATATATATGATCTTACCACTAGTTGAGTAGACCGAATTGCTTGAATTTTGCACCACAAGAAATAGTGTGGACCACAAAAGTTTTAAATAGCTTCTTCCTAGTGTGAATCACCTTATATTTTTTGTGAGAGTATTTTGGTAATATGAAAGTTTTAAAAAATAAGCTATATTTGTTTATATACAGGATTAACCTAATATTCAGTATCTATTTATACTCTGGTACCGTATTATTATGATACACAGGCACTCACAGATTTTTTGCAACTTAAATTAAGTTAGTGAATCCATTTTGAGATATGTCGTTTATTTCTTTTCATCTCTCTCGGTCTACAAACACAAAAACATGTCTATATGTTCATCAGGTGGACCATACATACAAACACATGCATGCATTGCTCACTTGATTTGAGGGCTAGCTCGATTTTCGACATCTAGCTCATGTAAGGGGAGCACCTTATGAACGTTCTATATCCAAGCACGTCTTTGTGTTTTGTTCTTCATCTTTATATGATGGTTGTTATATAATTCTTTGTTCATACGCGTATCTTTTCTATGTAAAATAAATATCATCTATTAAATTAATTAATTTTATTAGAATTGTTTAGTTTGAATTATATTTTTTTATGTTGCCAGATGTGTCCAAATTTGCTCCAGAAAGCTAAAGATAGTGGAATTGATACAATTGAAACATATGTTTTTTGAAATTTTCATGAACCAAGGCATCATGAGGTTTCATTTTTCTAAGAGAATCTTTGAATAATTCGTTAAGATTTATATATTAATTTAATGAATTAATTGATTAATCATTAAATGTTAATATTTTTCTTTTTCATTTGTAGTATGATTTCACTGGAGAACATGATGTCATCAAATTTCTTAAGACAATTCAGGATGCAGGATTGTACGCCATTCTTCGGATAGGACCCTATGCATGTGCTGAATGGAATAATGGGTAATTTTTATAACTTAAGGAATTAATTAATAAATATTTATAATATTTAATTTGTATTTTAAATTAACTTCTTTTTCTTCAGTGGATCACCTGTTTGGCTGCACAATATGCTTAGGATAGATTTGAGAACTGACAATCAAATACTCAAGGTTTTTATTTTTTCTTTATTTTTCAATTATATTCACATTTTTTTAATATTTGATTGAAGGTTTTATTTATTTATTTATTTTATAATTTTTAAAATGAGATGCACAATTTCACTTCTCTAATTGTGGATAAAGTCAAGCAAGCAAAGCTCTTAGCCTCACAAGGTGGTCCTATCATTTTTACTCAGGTATTTGTTTAATTTATACATTAATAATTTTCTTTTATTTTTGTTACAATTATCATAAGAAATACATATTTATATGGTACCATTTATATGAATTAATAGTACTAATGTGGTGATTTTTCTTTATTATTGATAACTGATTGAAAACGAATATGGTAATGTTATGTGGGCATAAGGACCAAAAGCTTCAAACTACCTTAATTGGTGTGTAAATTTGGCCAAGTCTCTTAATGTCAACGTTCCTTGGATCATGTGCAATAAAGGAATTCGCCACCTCCAATGGTAATTAGTTAATATTTTAATAATAATTAAAAATTTATATATATATATGTACTTTTTATATATACATATGTTTTTTCAATTTTTATAATTTATTAAAAGATCTTTTATTCATGTATTCAAATAGATAAATACATGCAATGGATATTACTGTGATGTTTTTACCCCAAACGACCCTAATAGTCCAAAAATTTGGACTGAAAATTAGATTGGCTGGTATGATCTCTCTCTCTCTCTCTCTCTCTCTCTCTCTCTCTCTCTCCATTTCCTTTTATCATAATTTTGACTAGAGATATGGTCTATGCTTGAAAATGAAATAAAGAGTTATTCTTAGGTTTAAATCATAGGGTGAGAGAGATCCACATAGACGAGCTGAGGATGTAGCGTTTTCAGTTACTCGTTTTTACCAAAGAGGTGGTACTATCCAAAATTATTATATGGTACATATTGTTATTATATATATGGTACATAGGGTTTTGAATAACCCTACTTGGGTACCCAAATTTCGGAGCATGAATTGTAAGATTTTTTTTATTATTTTTTAAACTTATTAGCGTAACACATAATTTATTGATATTACACAATTTTAGTATCATGAAGGGGCCAATTTTGGCCAGACAACTGTTGGGTGCGTTTCACACAAGCCTGAGGATCTCGCCCCCCAAGGCACTAGAATTATGGACTAAGATAATGCAATAATCAAGAGTAAACAAACAACCACACGACACAAGAAGTTTTTACGTGGAAAACCCTCGAAAAAGTTAAAAACCACTGTACCTAGTCCAGATCAACAATCCACTATCTCAGAGAACTGTTACAACCGATCACAAGCACATACCACTTGGATCAAACCTTCTTCACGCACACAGGGATGGATAACAATGAAAGGACAAGAAAACTGAGAGATCTCATCCGAGTACGAGGACATTGAAGAGCCGAGACGTCGTTACGCCAGGAATCACCTTCTCGAGCAATGCCTCCTCTACCAACAAGCTTCCTCTCCCTCTTTCTCTTCCTCTCTCTCTCTCTCTCTCTCTCTCTCTCTCTCTCTCTCTCTCACCTAGGACGTGTAGAACAACTTGTGGAAATCACAAATCTCGAATTAAAGCTCCATATTTATTGATTTGCAAGAGTCCTAGCCCGATTTGGAAACTGCAGTAGCAGTCTGCGCACACCTTCGACCGGTCGGCTAAAACCAAAATTAGTCCAGAGAGAAAACTCTACGTTGAAACACACAGCTCAACCTGTCTGCCGACCAGTCGGCCTTCACAAATTTCGTCCAGCGAAAAAGTGGTTTCCAGCCACTTTGTCCAGCTGGTCGACTAGGGGCACCGACCGGTCGGACATGAATGTGGACTCTCTCTCTCCTCTGTCTGATGAGGAGGAAAACGCCAACAACAACAGATGGTACATACATCGCAACATCTTATGATTACGATGGTTTCCTTGATGAATATAGTAATTGCATTCTATCAATATTATCTTAAATTATAATTTAATTTTACATATATCTACCATTTAGATTCATATCTTAAAATCAATTGATCACACTGCTCATTTTATTGCAGTCAAGTGTCTTCATTAAATTCATACATTTGATTTTTCTCAGGTAATTTGAATCAACCCAAGTGGGGCCATCTCAAACATCTTCATTCCATTATCAAATCAATCGAGACAGTTCTCACTTATGGTAATGTAGAAAACATGGACTTCGGTAATGGAGTTAAGGTGAGTCAACATTGTATTTTTCCATTATTCTATTGAAAATTACTAATTCTTTAGCTTGGAAAACTAATGTTTTGCCTGTTGCATTTATAGGCCACGATCTATGCTATAAATGATAGCTCAAGTTGCTTCTTGAGTAATCATAATGAATCAAGGGATGCGACAATCACCTTTCAAGAAAAAAAAAATACTTCTTACCTGCTTGGTCTGTTAGCATTCTTCTTGATTGTGAATAAGTCGTCTACAACACTGCAATTGTAAACTTTAATGTACTAATTTCTCATGGAATTTACTTAAATGAGTATTTTCTTATAAGCGCATTGAAGCCCTCTCAGTGTCAAAATTGAAGACATCCCCAACACATATCTCGCCATTGAGGTGACTTCACAGTTGTGGTAAAGAAGTAGGGGTGGAATGAAAATTAATAGCAATAACCAATACACCATTATTGATGGAATACTAATTACAAGGATTAACTAGAATTCTAGCAATACAAATTCAAAATTTGAATTGACAAATGGTTAATTACAGAGAATTCAATAAGTCAACAGCAAAGTAAATCATCGTGGAAAAATTGTCTTGCAATGCAATCGCATTAGGTAAGATCTCCACTCTTTTATGTGGTGTTTGATCTTAAAAATTTGATGTTATCGATTTCGAAAGGATTCTTCATTTATGCTGATTTTTTACAACATTTGAACCTGAAAATCAAACAGATATCATACCCACAACATTAGGCCCATGATGGTCAATTGCACAACCAATCATGAAACAATAAGAATATTTAAGTCATTTTATTCTAAAAAACCAATGAAGTTTTGATTAATATTGTTTGGTAAAATGAAATTTTTACGAATTCTACGGTTAACAAACCTGAGACCTGCTGTTGAAATGCCTAGGCGCCTTTCAGTTGGGCTAACATTTCACCTTGGCTTTTGGTTTGGCTCTTTTTCTTTTATAAGTTTACTTTGCTTACATCAGTTGTGTATGCAAGTGTTTTTTTCATAACGATAGGACATAATCCCATTAATCAAGCCTATCCACAAATAACGTGGGACACAAAAGGATGGAGACCCAAACAATAAACATACGTGGGGTCCACTGAATTTTTGGGGCATGGTAGGGGTTTTGCCCCTAATGGTAGTTGCATGGACTTTACAAAAGGGTTGAATGGCATGTAAACATCATGGTGGGCCTCATAAAGGTTGCAATGGTGGATGTCCTTGTTCCCACTCTTCTCTGTATCGTGGCCCACTTGAGTTTTGAATCGACCTGAGTTTTGGGTTCACGGCTCAACTGATAGATGGAGTGGATGTGAGACACACATCATGGTGGCCCCATAGAACTTTTGGCTGTGTAAGTGAATGGCGAGTTGCTCGAATTCTATAAAATAAGAAAAAAAAAACAAAAACAAAAAAAACAATGAAGCCAGCTACTGATCTGAACGGTCCATTGTCCATCGAGCAATATTAGTGGCATAGCCTCATGTGGGGCCCACTCAATTGTGCTGCTGAAAGTGACACACCCTTGGAGCCATACGTTACATTGACCGTTGCTATCATATCAGCCAGGTAAGTTGATAGATACATCCATCTTGGTTTCTTTTATAAAATATTAAAAACAAAAAAAAACAAAAAAAAAAAATCTGAAAATAATAAAGTAATAAAAAAATCTGAAAATAATGAAAATATAGGATTCTCCGTTTACATTTCCAGATTTTGAAGACCCAGGAACGATACATGCTGGACATCCCCGCTTGCAAAAGGTGGACCCCATCATGAAGATCAAGCCATCCCACTTACCAGGTGGGCCACACATGTATGTGAGTCATATGACCGTCGTCCATTGACTAAAATCTGACTCGTTCGGCCTTAAATAGAGTCCTGACTAGCCTGAGTTGGGGCTGAATCGGCTCTATTCAGGTAACTGGGGGGTTGTGGTATCAAACTGGATTGGGTCTGGTCGAGTCTGAGTCAACTCGGATGAGTCACAAGAAACTAGTCCGAGTCTTAAAACCATAGATGTATATACTTAAGATTTGAGAGCTTGTAAATGGAGGTAAATGTAAATGAATTGGGAGTAAATAGCTTACCCAGTTGTGCTTGGATTGGAGTAAATGAAATGCATTTGAAATCTAAATATTTTGTTTGAATGTAAGTAAATGAGAGGAATTGGAATATATTAGAAAATTTCAATAGATTCATGGGAACATATATGATATCTCTAATTAGCTTTAATATCTTAAATTAGTGTATATATGTAATATTAAACAAAATAATTGTAATAAGTTCATTTAAATATATACTTTTGACAAAAATGATGAAATTTTGAGCCTTGGCTGAGCCACAAATGTAAAGATTACAAACACACAACTTACCAAGGTTTTTAAATCATTCATTTAGATGGCCAACCTTTAGATGCTTTGGATTATTATATTGGTGTGATTTTAGTGATGCCAACTTGCTAGGTGTATGGCAGGCATGTCAGTAGTGGCACTTTCATATACTTGTGGTACTCTCCAGGGGAGCTCAAAAACCCTTTCACCCCATTTACTTCTTAATCCTCTATGAGAGGGAAGCGGATTGCGTCCTGCCCCGCTTTGGCCATAATCCACCTAGGCAGGAACTTTGTACGTCCACCATGATCTATTGGTTCTATCCATGCTGTCTTTAAAAAATTTCAGATCATTTTAGGTTGTAGTCCAAAAAATGTCATAGATCCAAAACTCGAGTGGACTACACCACAATAAGCAGCAAAGCAACGGTGATAATGACACTTACTGTTGAAACCTTCCTAGGAGCCACCATGATGTTTATTTGCCACCCAGCCTGTTCATAAGATCCAAAACTACTGCAGCTCCCAAAAAGTTTTTAATAGTGAGCAACTGCCACCGTGTGGTCCACTTGAGTTTTGGGTCTGTCTTATTTTTGGGCTCATATCCCAAAATGATCTATCAAAATGGATGGACAGCGTGGATGAAACCCATACATTATGGTGGGCACTATGGTCTATGGATCCCTGTGGGCAGGATGCAATCTACTTCCCTATGAGAGAGGTTTTCATTTACTTTCATTTACTCCCGTCCAAACGGCCCCTCATAAAATTGTAGAAGCATTGATTGATTTGTACAACGGAAATTAGTAACTAAATTTCATGTCATTACCCAAACAAAGTTTTTGGACTCGGACAAGAGTGCATGAGACTCATCCTGTTCAACTCGAATCAGTCCAATCCAATCCAGTTTGACGCCATGAGTCAAAATAAAAAAATACGACATTGCCAAGTCTACCTTGACTATTCGACGCACTTATGTGGGACAAATGAGTTGATCTGAGTCACCAAGTCGTAAAACTAGATTGTCAAGATGATAATTTCCAAGCTGGATGAATAAAAAATGGGACATGGCCAAGTCAACCTTAGCTATCTGAGTCACTAACTTGGGACAATGAGCCGGTCTGAGTCACTGAGTCTTAAACCTAGATAATCAAAACAACATTTTGTTAATATTAACCAATCCGAGCTGGATGAATTGAAAATCAGACATGGCCATGTCAACTCTCCGAGGCACTAACTTGGGACCAATGAGTCTGTCTGAGTCACTGAGTCTTAAAATTAGATAGTCAAAACGACATTTCGATGATATTTACCAATCTAAGCTGGATGAATGAATTTGAATTAAAATAAATTCAATGATTATTATAGGTGTCGCTATTGTCTAGCTGAATTTTAATTTTTTTAAAAGGCATCTGAATTTTTAAATATTAATTTGGGATTACCTTGCTTTGATTTTATAAACATAGATTCATCCAACGATTAGATTAATGGATTTTGATGATCCGATGAAATCCGGAAATATATTAACGTCAAGTTGATTAAATTTAATAAGTGTATAATTTTATTTTTAATGTGATTGTGATGTGTGACTGTGACGGCTCAGCAAGAAGACGGTCATCCCCACCAAGATTTTTAAGATTCGACCGAGGGCAGTCCAACTCATCTGAGTCAGTGACGACTCAATCCGATTTGACCCAATTCGACGTGGCGAGTCAAAATTAAAAGAACAGTGCCAGGACTAATGGGGCTCGCCATTCTCCCATGACTTCCAACATGTTTCGCTCCCAGGTAGAGAGTGGATTAGGTGCAGTCCCTGCCTCACCCAAGATGGTGCAGCCCGACTTGATGTATGTATTTTGCATCCATGCCGTTCATCCAATTTTTCAGATCATTTTAGGGCAAGAGCCCAAAAATGAAGAAGACCCAAATCTCAGGCAACCATATACTATAGGAAATAGTGCGTTACTTTTTGTGCCACGTGTCCAGAGTAGTGCGTTACTTTTTGTACGCTTTAACCAAGAGCCGCCACGCGGAATCATTTCATTAAATGCGAGAGAATCCTTTGGTTATAAAACTCGAGACTTAGCGAATATCGGAAAGATCTCTTTCTTTTCTGAGTTTTCTTTCTTTCCTTCCCAGACTCTTCTCCTCCCTTCTCTGATTCTCCTCATCCGGCCGGTATATCAGCGTCTAGGGTACGCTCTTCTTAACTTCAGAAGATCTTATTTTCTTCATAATATCTTCCAAATGTCAGAGTCTTCTTGTTCTGATGCAATACTTATGGTGAGGTTTGGGGATTCCGAGTCGGACCCACCTCTGACAGAGCCTCAGGAGATAGGACCCAGGGAATCCCATTCCAGGACAGCTGATCCTGTGACTGATTAGGGACTTGATGTTCCTGAGTCGGAAGAGGGAAATGAAACGGCTTAGAAAGAATTTTTCGAGCTGGATAGCGTAGTCTCGCAGATTACCCAGGAAGAACTGGATGCTGCGAGGAGAACGTTTGAGATTCCTGAATCCATAGGACTTAGGGTTCCGGACCGAGCTGATAGACCGAGCCGACCTTGCCGGGGGAAGATCGTCATCTAACTGATGCATTTAGAGGCCGGACTAAGGTTGCCTCTGCACCCCTTCGTGCGAGAGGTTCTCAATACTTTAGGTCTTTCACCGAGCCAACTGCAACCCAATGGCTGGTGGTGTATGGTGGGATGCTACATCTTGTGGCAAAGAGTAGGGAATAAAAAACTGACCTCGAACGAGCTCTTTTCTCTGTATAGTCTTAAGTCTCTGGGAGGTCAGGGACTTTATTACTTCTCTTCTCACCTGGATCAGGGCGGCTCGATAGCGACCGGCCGCCATCTTCCACCAGAACTTGGAAGAGGAAATGGTTCTTTGCATCGGGGGACTGGGAGGCTTCACCGGATGAGCTTCGCCCTCTGGAGCACAGGGTTCGAGCTGACTTTGTTCTGCCAGGTCGAGCTGCACCCAGACCTTCTTGAGTCTCTAATGCCTTTTACCTCTGCTTTTCAGTTTCAATTCTGACGTGCACCTCTTTATCTGTGCAGCTTCAGTAGCCATTAGGGTAGCCCTGTCAGCAGTGCAAGAGAGGCAGATTCGAGCTGCCCGAGCTTGTTCTCTCGAAGAGAGGAATTTTCGCAATCTAATCACTGTAGATTCTGTTTTCCAGTCAGGTCAGCTCGTGAGTAGGATAATTTTGTTGTACATACTTTATACGTCGCTGCTCCGTACATCTTTCGACCTGACATGTTTTTCTGTATTTTGGACAGGTATGGCACCGAAGGCGGATTCTAAGGCCCGCAAGATTCCCGCCAGGCTTCTTGATCGCGGAGAGAGCTCGGCAGAACCCCCGAGTAAAAGGGTGGCCACGGAGACTCAGAGGCAACAAAGGTTGCCTCAGTCGTTCGTGTGCGGGTCTGGGCAGCCTCTGGGCACATCCCCGGCAAGGGCTGAGCCTCTGACTGCCCAATCTCCCACTTCTAAGGTTCCGGTTGTTAATGTGCCGGATACCTCGGATTCCCGGGTCGAACCGTCTGCGGGCCGACCCGCAACTCGTGGCAGTTCGTCTGGCACTCCCACCGCATCTACTGAAGCAGGGCCTGCTCGCACCCCTGCTGAGGTCGGATCGTCGCGTCCCCCTCAAGCTCCCCGGGCTGCTCATACTACGGCTGCCCGTGGTGCTGAGCCGCGAGAAGACCAGGTCGACATGCCTCCAATCACGGAGCAGTTCGCGACCTGGAAGGAGGGTGTTAACGCATATATGGACGTTAACCACAACATTCCTCAGTATCTGAGCTCGCTCGCTACGACAGATCCTGATCAAATGGTCGGAGTAGCGATTGAGAGCAGTCTCAGGGTGAGCTGACTGCCCCCCCCCCCCCCCCCCCCCCCTTTTTTTTTTTTGCCCTTTGCTGTCGCACTACTAACCGTAGTAACGTGCTTTTGCAGGACTCGGCCTTATTAATAATGATCCGTCAGAAGATGGCCGAGCGAACTCACCAGATGCAGAAGGCTCTGGTCGCGACATCCTCTTGGAAGAATAAGACCGAAGCTATGAAGGCTGAGCTGAAGAGAAAGCTATCTGAGCTGGCAACGGCCCAGACGGAATTGCAGACAGCCCAGTCTAAGCTGAAGGTGGCACAGTCCGAGTTGGAGGTGTCCCATGCGCAAGTTCAGTCTCTCGAGGAGGCGCTGAAAGAAACTTCGGCCAAGGCTCAATCGGACGAAAATAAGGTCGAATCGCTCGAGGCTGCTCTCAAGACGGCTGAGGAGGACAAAGTGGACTTGGCCAGACTCTTGAAGGAGGTCCAGCTGAAGTCTTTGGCTGATGCCAAAGGTGCAGAAGCTAAGTTTAAGAAGCTGAACGCACTCTCTGAGGAGCTGTACAATCATGGCTTCCGGGACTGCAGGCGGCTTGTCCTCAAACATTTTTCCGATCTTGACCTTACTCCCGTTGACGACGATGAAGACGAGGATGAGGTCGCGGGGGAAGGACCTTCCAAGGGGTCTGCAGCTCAGTCTGGGGCCGGTCCATCTAATGCCACTGAAGGGTGAAACGTCTTGTGTTTTTTTTTTTTTTTTTTGTACAAAAATCTTTCTTTAATACAAGCCCTTCAGAGGCACCTTTGGCAATATGTGTGTAGCATTCATTTTATTTTATGCATGAATAAATCTGAAAAATCCTTCAGCAACCTTCGTAACCAGATCAGCTCGGTAACAGAAATCCGATCATTATATGGTAATAGGCGACTAGACCTTGATAGTATGATAGTCAGCTCGGAGAGTGAATGCTGCTAAGCAGATCTGTTGTTATAAGTCAGATTGTCACTGTATACTCGGAATAATTAGGTCGCTTCGGTTATGAGTGAGTTAAGTGTCGACACAACGCCTTTGAAGCAATTTGAAGTAATTTTATAGAATCATCGTCTCGGAATACATGCTTTATAGAAGGCCGTGCTCTTTCATGGATAGTAGATTTTCAGATGATCAGCGTTCCACGGATGGGAAAGGGGTCTACCCTCCATGCTTTCGAGCCAATAAGTACCGGGACGACGTGAGCTGAGCACTCTATACGGCCCTTCCCAGTTAGGGCTGAAGACGCCGATTTTTTCTCTGACCTTTTTGAGGACTAGGTCGCCAGCTCGGAATCGCCGTTCTTTTACTCGGGAGTTATAGTACCGCTTAACTCATTGCTGATATGCTGCCAGTCGTATTTGGGATGCCTCTCGTACTTCGTCGAGCAGGTCCAGGTTCGTCCGCAGCTGCTCTTCATTTTGATCAAATCGGTATTGGCTCGTCCTGCTTGTGGGCATTCCGACTTCTACTGGCACGACGGTTTCGGCCCCAAAAGCCAAAGAGAAAGGCGTTTCTCCGGTTGTGGACCGAGTTGTGGTTCAGTAGGCCGAGAGTACTCCAGGCAGTTCGTCTGCCCAAGTGCCCTTTTTTCTCCGAGCTTCGTTTTGAGATGGTTCTTGATGATCTTGTTTATTGCCTCGACCTGGCCATTGGCTTGCGGGTGATGAGGAGAAGAATACACGTTTTTAATGCCCAAACCTTTACAGAAGTTGCGAAATCTTTCGTTGTCGAACTGTCGTCCATTGTCTGTGATTATTATATTAGGGATCCCAAATCGACACACGATCGCTTTCCAAATGAAATCTGTCGTTTTCTTTTCTGTAATGGTGGCTAATGGTTCCGCTTCCGCCCACTTTGTGAAGTAGTCGACAGCGACGATTGCGTATTTAACCTGCCCTTTCCCCGTCGGAAGAGGGCCAATGATATCGACTCCCCATTAAGCGAACGGCCATGGTCCGGACATGGGAGTGAGCTCTTCGGGTGGCACGTGAGGAATGGGAGTGAATCGTTGGCATCTATCACACTTTCTAACAATCTCCCGGGCATCTTGCTGAATGGTGGGCCAATAATACCCATGTCGGATTACTTTCTGTGCAAGTGCTCGAGCACCAGAATGATTCCCGCAGCAACCAAAATGGATTTCACGTAACATGTAGTCAGCTTCTTCAGGTCCCAAACAGCGTAGACACGGGAGGGAGAACCCCCTTTTTTAGAGGACCCCATCGATCAAAGTATATCGAGCTGATCTATAGCGGATGCGCTGAGCTTCTTTTTGATCGGCGGGTAATTCGCCTGACTGTAAAAATCGGATGATAGGATCTCTCCAATCTGGAATTGCCGATACTGGAAAAACCCCTACAGATTCGTTTGACGATATACTTCGTTGAGGGAGGAACTCGATGGGTACCATCCTACCGAGCTCGTCGTCTGTTGATGATGCGAGCTTCGCGAGAGAATCCGCATTCATATTTTCGCCCCTCGGGATCTGAATAATTTTGTACTGATCAAAGCACGACAATAGCTCTTGAGTTCGCTTCAGGTATGCAGCCATTCTCCCTCCTTTTGCTTGATATTCCGCAGTCACTTGACCGACCACAAGTTGCGAGTCGCTGTGTATCCTTATGGATCGGATTCCTATTTCAGAGGCGAGATGGAGACCGGCTAAAAGGGCTTCATATTCAGCTTCATTGTTTGAAGCACGGAATCCAAACCGGAGAGCATATTGAATTTGGACTCCGTCTGGTGAGGTCAAGACGAGACTAGCTCCGATGCCTTGTGAATTGGAAGATCCATCAACGTGTAATAACCAAGCCGGTGTGTCACGGTTATTCTCTGGAGGTTGGTCGGATTTGTTGTTGTCCTGAATTTCGTGGGGCTCGGTTAACTCGACGATGAAGTCAGCCACGGCTTGACCTTTGATCACAGCTCGAGGTCGATATTGTATGTCGAATTCACCGAGCTCAACGGCCCATTTGACGAGACAACCTGAGGTTTTCGGATTTTGCAGTACCTACCGCAGCGGTTGATCGGTCAGCACAGCTATCAGGTGTGCTTGAAAGTATGGCCTCAACTTCCGGGCTGAGGTGATTAATGTCAAAGCCAGCTTCTCTATTTTCGGATATCGTGTTTCCGAGTCGACTAGAGCTTTGCTGACGTAGTAAACGGACCTTTGTATTCCTTTGTCATCCCGGACTAGTGCTGAGCTGACCGCTGCTGGCGAAACTGCTAAGTACAAGAGTAGTTCTTCTTTATGCGCCGGTTTGGACAGCAGCGGTGAAGAGCCGAGGTAGGCTTTTAGCTCGATAAAAGCTTGCTCGCATTCCGAAGTCCAAGTCATCTCCTTGCATTTGCGCAGCTGCTTGAAGAAGGGAAGGCATCGGTCTGTAGCTTTTGAGAAGAACCTGTTGAGTGCCGCAATCCTTCCTATGAGCCGTTGGATGTCCTTCACTGTGCGAGGTTTGCTCATGTTGAAAAGGGCCTGAATTTTTTCGGGGTTGGCCTCAATTCCTCGCTGGTTTACCATGAAGCCGAGGAATTTTCCCGAGCTTACTTCGAAAGCGCATTTGCTAGGGTTGAGCTTCATTCGATACTTCCGTAATATCTTGAATGCAGTGCAGAGGTCGTAGACATGGTCCTCCGACCTCTTACTTTTGACGAGCATATCGTCCACGTATACTTCCATAGTCCTACCAAGTTGATCTGCGAACATCTTGTTTACCAGTCGTTGGTAGGTCGCTCCGGCGTTCTTGAGCCCGAAAGGCATGACTTTATAGCAGTATAGGCCCCGATCTGTAATGAACGCAGTCTTTTGCCTGTCGGGAGCGTACATCTGGATCTGATTATATCCAGAGTAAGCGTCCATGAAGCTGAGGAACTCGTGCCCAGCAGTTGCGTCAACGAGCTGATCTATCCGTGGTAGAGGGAAACTGTCTTTAGGACAGGCTTTGTTCAGGTCGGTGTAGTCCACATAGACCCTCCATTTCCCATTGTTCTTCTTGACGAGGACGATGTTCGCCAACCATTCTGGATAATGTATTTCTTGGACAAATCCCGCCTTGCGTAGTTTCTGCACTTCTTCTTCGATTATCGTGTATCTTTCCGTGTCGAAAGTACGCCTTTTTTGACGGACCGGTCTGGTGGTTGGGTCGACGTTTAACCGGTGGACCATTACCTCGGGGCAGATTCCGGGCATCTCTTCATAGGACCATGCAAAAACATCCACATGCTCCTTCAAAAAGGTGGTCAGGCTCTCTCGTACCTTGTCCTTCAAACATGATCCGATCTTGATGATCCTGGTCGGATCGGTCTTTGACAAGGGAATGTCGATCAATTCTTCGGCGGGCGACCCGCGCTCTTTCTCTTCTTCTCTTGGTTCCAAGGAGGACGTGTAAGAGACGGTTGATACGATGCTTTTACTTTTCCCTCGTAGGGAAAGCTCGTAGCAACGACGGGCCTCCTGCTGATCTCCTCTGACCACACCGATTCCTTCGTCGGTTTTCGAACTTCATTGCTAGGTGATAAATGGAAACGGCAGCTTTGAGAGCTCGCATGATAGGGCGGCTAATGATGGCATTATAGGTAGAGGGGGTATTTACGACAAGGAAATCAACCATAATTATTTTCTGGTTAGGTTCTTCCCCTGCGGTAACTGGCAGAGTTATCTCTCCTTCAGGCATGATGTTGTCTCCTGTAAACCCGGTTAATGCTATTTTGACCGGTCTCAGCCTGGATCGTTCGATCTTCATTCTCTCAAAAGATGAAGCGTACAGGATATCGGCTGAACTTCCCGTGTCAACCATCATCCTGTGGAGTCTCTTGTTGGCGACCACCATCGAAATGACGAGGGAGTCGTCATGTGGATGTACACGTTATTGCTTACGAGGTCACCTTTGCGACCTTTGCAGGTCGGCTGGTGATGTTCACAGAGGGCCCCGGTTGGGATGTTCTTCCTTGCCGTACATAATTTTTGCGGGAGTTCCCAGAATCTCCAGTGGTCGGCCACCTGAAGATCATGTGGATTTCTTCCACAAGATCATTACTCTGTTCCTCGGTCAGGTCTGCGGCTCGACCTTCATCCCTCCGGCCGTCTGAACGCTGAGCGATGTAGTCTTTCAAAAATCCTTGCTGGATGAGGGCCTCTATCTGTCCCTTTAAGTCAAAGCAATCAACGGTGTTGTGACCGTGGTCTTTATGGTATAAACAGTACCTTGATTTCGACCTTCTGTTAGGGTCGGTCTTTATCTTCGCAGGTCGTTCGAAGGCATGCTTGCTTTTTTCTGCCAAGTACACCTGCTCGATGGTTTTGTTGAGCTGTGTGTACTTTTCGAAACGTGGTGTTGGGAATTTTGCTCCTCGAGTAGATCTGTTCCGAGCTGGAGACCTTCGTTCTGATATGTGTCTTTTTGAGCTGCCGCTATCTTGGCGATCCTTATTCTTGGCCGATGGTCGATGAGCGTTGACCAATTCCTCGGCGTTGATATGCTTGGCTGCCCGATCTAAGAATTCGGCCACGGATTGAGGCGGCTCTTCCCCGACAGACCAAAGGAAACGTCGATCACGTAGTCCCCCGATCATAGTGTGTAACAGCACGTCTTGTGATAGATTTTCGATTTGTGCAGCTTCAGAGTTAAAACGCGCGAGGTAGTCCTTTAACGACTCCTCTTCTTTCTGTTTGATTGCGGCAAGGTAAGTTGAATGCTTCCTCGGATCGGTGCTTCCGATGAACTGAGTAGCGAAAGCCCTGCTCAGTTGGGAGAACGAGCTGATTGTCCTTAGTTTCAAATTGCGAAACCAAGTCCATGCTAAACTTGTCAAGGACAACGGAAAAGCCTTACACATAATATATCCGTTGACTCCGAGGAGGTCCATTCGGACTTTGAAATTTTCTAAGTGCTCTGCCGGATCTCCTATCCCTGAGTATTGCTTTAGCTGAGGAACTTTAAACCCTTTGGGAAGGGGTTCTTCGCGAATTTCGTCGGTGAACGGTGATTCAGATGAGTCGACCAATGCGTCCACTGCGATTGGTGCTCGGGCCCGCTGCGCTCTCTGAATATCGCCCATTTGTTCCCGGAGTTCTTTCAACTCGGCCTCCAATGGGCTTAAGTTGTCGTCCACCCGGTCGCTGGCCTCACGATCAGCTCGTTCATGCTCGAGACGAGCTGTCCTCCGTTCCTCGAGCCTATGCAGTAGATCGCTGGCAGGCAAGTTTGTTACTGGCCGAGATCTGGCCCCGGTTGATTAGCTGGCGGCATCGTTTTCTTCAACCGGAATGGGGTGTTGAGAACATTGTGACGGCCGAGTCTGGTGAGAGTGCTGGGATTGTTGAGGCTGAGAGCGAGTATGCTGAGGCGCTTCACGGTCTCCGCTATTTACGACTGTTGGATGGACCAGACCAGTTAACAGAGCTTTAATCTCGTCCAGTCTCTGGTCTACGTAGCCGAATCGTTCGTCAACGCCCCCCAGCTTTTGGGTGACCCCTCCCACCTGCTCTTCGAGAAGGGACAACCTGATTCCCCGATTACGAGGTCTCTGTTGTCCCCTCTGCTGAGCAAAATTAGGAGAATTCCCGCCGAGCTGGATGGCTGGGGTGTTGGGAAACGATCCTTCATTCTCAGAGATTTGATCGTCTGAAGGTCCAGCGATCGCGGGTGCTTTCCTTTTATACTTTCTCTTTCCGACCATGATGAAAAGGAGGGAAGATGTCGAGATCGTCTTAAGCGATTGGTTGTGAACACGGACTTCCTGGTTAAAGGAAGAAGGCGTGATTCCCACAGATGGCGCCAATCTGTTGATGCTGAAAATTAGTCAACAGACGAGATGAGGATCATTTGATCTTGACGGTTGGATGACGTTGATCAGCTCCTTGAGAGAAGCCTAGATCTGGACTGAAGGTTTCTTGGATCCTGTAAAGCACAAAGGAAAGCTAAGGGGGTGGCTGGGGTCCAGCCGTTAGCCCTCCGATGCCTAAGTTAGTTGGATCTTGAAAGATTAAATATCTCTTTTTTTATCAGTTTTTGTGTCGTACCTTGATAATGAAGAGAACGCATCAATTTATAGACTTAGGTTGTGGGATTACGTTCCCTTTCTGCAGCCGTGATGCTCGTAGAGGAAATCTTGGATCTCTGAGATTTCCTGAGCTGTCCCGTGATCTTCGGAGATATTTGGCGAGTTGGTTAGAGATTTCCCGGATTCTTTTCCTCTTATTATGCGCAAACTTAAGAGAATTGCGGTAACGGAACCAGCTCGTTACAATGAAAGAGGTCAGCCTTATGAGGTCGTTCAGAGGGATCGCCTCTTCTCTCTGGGCTAGGTCGGTCAGACTTGACGACCTGTTTTCGGGTCGTTCTGTCTATCCTCAGGTCGGATTCGAGTTGAGCAGGCTGATCCAGATCTATCCTGAGGTCAGCTCGTATTCTTCTCACAACAGATTCTATATCTGTATTGTCCATCCATTCCACCCGATCATTTTAGGGCATCAGCCAAAAAAATACAAAGCATATCTAATTCTTAGGAAGGCCATATATAGCATAGGAAACGGTAGTGATTGACTATTAATGAGCCACAAAAGTTTTGGATTAAGCCCATAGTTATTTTTTCCCTTCATCTAAGTTTGTGTGACCTTATCAACATGTTAGATAGCAAATAAACATTCCTGTGAGCCCTAGGAAGTTTTTAATGGTAGATCCTTCACTCACCACTCTTTACTATGGTGTGGTCCACCTGAGCCTTGGATCAACTTCATTTTTTAGCTCATTCCCTATAAAGACCAAGCAAAAATGGATAGATGGCATGGATATACAATACACACATCAAGGTGGGCCAAGCTGACAGATCCAAGTCTAGCCAAGTCAGGAGGGTTACCTTTTTCCTAGACCATTGCCATCCTTAGTTCGCTTCATTTCAAGGGTGCAAAACAAAAGCTTTATGGGGCCCACCGTGAACTTTTTCCCTTAGTTATGACACCTCATTTTTTGATTTGAGCCCCAAACCCCGGTTGATACAAAACTCAACTGGTCCACACCACTTGAGAAACATGGTGTGGTAATGAGGACGCCGGGGCCCACCATGATGTTTATGTGCCATCCAATCCGTAAATAAAGTGAGTCTGATTGAGATGGAGGGGAAAAAAAATAAAGAGCTTAATCCCCTTTTCATTATCCTTGTTCTACTTGGCACCCAAAAGTAGACCGACCTGTGGGCACATCAAGTAAAATAATCTTTGTGGCCCACCTGAGTTTGTAATGAATGGATAGGATGGCATATACAAAACAAGGTGAGACCCACAAATAATCTGCAAGGTTTTTCATGGTGGGCGTCCCCATCTCAATTGCTCCTGTGGGGTGGCCCACCTGAGCTTTGGGTTGGCATATTTTTGGGTGAAAAGGGGGACATGAGAGAGCCGATATGATGGACGGATTGGATGTCATGCACATATCATAGTCTGCCGACACACGGCATTACTGTAGTTGATTAGGCTTCCGTTGTCTCTTTTTTTTTTAATGACTGTCCTAATGTTTTGAATGGTTGGAATTTCGCCACGTGGCTCATCCCTGTTGGGCTCGTGACACCAATTGATTCGGAGCCCATAACACCAAATCCTCGCACTCCCGGTACTGGAACAGTTCTGTGCATGATGTGTTTGTTTTATCCACGCCGTCCATCCATTTTGCAAGGTCCTTTACGGGCAGGAGCCCAAAAATGAGGCAGATCCAAATTTCAAGTGGACCACACCACAGGAACCAGTGGGGATTGAATGCCTACTGTTGAAAACCTTTTTGGGGGCCAAAAGAAGTTTGGGATCGATCTGATATGTGTTTTTGTTTCGTCCAGGTTTAGAGCTGGACACAAACTGAGTTTGATCGTTCAGATTGATTAAGATTGCCTCAGTAAAACTCTGTTAAAAAAATTTTAAGTCAGTTTCCATCACAACCCTGATCGACTCGACTGGAACTCAAACTCAATTAACTCACTTGTTCAACTCGGTTACACAAACACACACACACACACATATATATATATAGAGAGAGAGAGAGAGAGAGAGAGAGATTGAATAGGTTGGATGACAAATAAACATGACTGTGGGCCCTAGGAAGGTTTCAATGGTGGACAGCATTCTCTTCACTGTTTCTTGTGGTGTGGTCCACTTAAGTTTTATATCTGCCTCATTTTTTATTTAATGTCTCAAAATGAGTTGTACAAATGGATGGATAAGATGGATAAAACAAATACATAATGGTGGGATCCACATAGCTTTGACACCAGCTTGCTCGCTGGTGTTTGCGTCACTAGCCAAACGTTCCCCGGATTGGCTACTACCAATCTACCCTCACCAGGACATATCTAGATAGAGATGACCATATTAATGCTCTGTGGGGCCCACAGTGATATATTTTCTTATCTAAACCGTTCGTCGATTTTTTAAAGATCATTTATGTCATTATCCAAAAAATGAGGTGGATCAAAGGCTTGAGTGGACCACACCACAGGAAACAGTAGGGATATTAATTTTTTTATATTATGATTTTTTATTTAATTAAAAACTTTAAACCTTATAATTTTTCATCTATGATATTTAATTTATGAATAAATCGATATTCATTATTCAATAGTAGAAAAATCATTTTCAAGTGAAAAAAGTAAAATTGTCAAACACGTAAAAATTGTCTAACATCCATAGTTGGGCCCATGCAAACTGAGTTTAAACAGAGCCATTCCGAATATTTGTTCGAACATTATTCGAACACACCCACTCAAGCAGCTGAGTGATTTGATCCAGTCCATGTTCGACTCAGATCCGATAGTTGCCCACCTCTATCCAGGTTTATGTGACTTTATGAACAGGTTGGATGAAAAGTAAACATAGCAGTGGGCCATAGAAAGGGTTCAACGACTTGTGGTGTGGTCCACTTGGGCTTTGGATCTACTTGGTTTTTGGTTTCATCCCCTAAAATGAGCTGGAGAAATGGATGGACGGCGTGGATAAAACACATACGTCATGGTGGGCCCGACAGAGCTTTTATAGTACCGAGGTCGTACCTGAAGGGTTACAAGAATGATCATCTTAGATCTTAATTTTTAAACACCGGAAACGATCATGTGTGAATCGAAAGCACCCAATCATGGATGGTCCACTTTCATAAAATGCTCACAAAACACAATCTTAGCTCTTGGTTATATTCTTTTCAAAATACTTAATATTGACCGTTGATCAGCTTTGTTTTTATTTGGACAATTGGACTATCCGATTTATGGGCATCTCTATATGTTTGCCATTCACAGTAGGGTCACAAGATGGAAGGCCCTGATCGATGCAATGAAGTTTTATGTGAATGTCAATACAACATGAACCGTGATGAAGGAAACTCCATCCGAAGCTCCAGGACTCGGATTGCCTAGTGTAGCACGGTGCTGTGTGCGATAATGGAAAAGCTCTGTCGGCCCCACCGTGATGGATGGGCTTTATCCACGCCGTCCATCCCCTTTTTTCAGATCATTTTAGAAAATAATCCAAAAAAACGGTACAGATCCAAATCTCAGGTGGACTCCACCATAGTAAAAAGTGGTGATTGAACGCCCACCATTAAAAACTTCTTTGAGGATTCAAAAGTTTTGGATGAATCTGATGTTTGTGTTTTCCCTTTTACCATGTATTTGTGGCTTAATCAACAGGTTGGATAGAAAATAAACATTACAGTGGGCCTTATCAAGTTTTAATGGTAAGCGTTCAATCATCACTGTTTCCTGTGGTGTGGTCCACCTAGTTTTTGGATCTTCCTCATTTTTGGTATCATTCACTAAAATGATGAGGAAAAATGGATGGACGGCGTGGATGAAACAAATACATCATTTTGGGCCACATAGCTTTTCCAGTAGCACACGGTAGTACTCCGCTGGTGTTGTGTGCCACACACTACGCAATCGAAGTACCTCACGGAGTTTGCTGGCGTACATCCGTAAACAATACGATACGTCAAAGACATATGATACGATACGTCACAATGGGAGATGACGTATGCAATAGGATAAACTCTACCATGCGGATTGCGTGTGACCCTAGGCATAGAGATATTCCTGTGCCCGGGGCTGTGTGGGGCCCAGAGACAAGTCTGTGACAAATCCACTCCGTCTATCCGTTTTGCAAGAACACAATAGGATAGAAATTTAAAATTAGAAAATACAAAACTCAGGTGGGCCATACCACGCGAAACAGTACGGATTGATCGCCTGGGTTGAAAGAAGTTTTGTATCAGTACAATATTTGTGTCTGCCGTTTATCTGGGTGCTAATAACTCTATGGACGGTTTGGATGACATATAAAACTCATGGTCAGCTCCAGGAAGATTTCAACGGTGGAAATTTCCATTACCACTGTTTCGTTTTGTGTGGCCCACCTTATTTTTTTATCTGACTGATTTTTATAATATTGTTCTATTGTGGTATTTTAAAACAGATGGACGGAATGGATTTCTCAAGAAATATCTGTGTACCCCACAGTCTCGGGCAAGGGTATGTCTCTGGGTGATCCACTCCACTACCGATCTAATAGCTGGAAAAACTCTGTGGGTCTCACCATGATGTATGCGTTTCATCCATGGCGTCCATCCACTTTTCTAGATCCTTTTAGGACATGATAAAAAAAATAGGGGCAGATCTAAATCTCAGGTAGACCACACCAAAGTAAACAGTGGTAATTTAACGCCCACCATTAAAAACTTTCTGGACCGTGCTGTAATGTTTATTTTCCATCCAACCTATTGATTAAGTCACACACCTAGATAAGGGGAAAACACAAATATCAGCATAATCCAAAACTTTTGTGGTCCCCAAGATGTTTTTAATGGTGGACGTTCATTCAACACTGCTTCATGTGGTGTGGTCCATCTGATACTTTTATCTACTTTGCTTTTGGGACCACCTCATTAAATGATCTGTAAAAATGGGTGGACGGAGTGGATATAATAAATTCATCAAGGTGGGCCCCACTAATAAATCCATCTTATCCGCTCCCGATTTGAAGTCCGCCTGTTTGACCGGATACGAACTCGGTCTTACTCGGCCACAAAACACCAAACCTCTGTGGGGCCATCATGTTGTATACGTAACAACCAATCCGTCCATCAGGTTCTATCCTCAATTATAGATTATGGGAAAAAAAAATCATCCAGATACACAGCTCAGGTAGGCCTAACCAGGGGGAAGAATAGAGATGTGATGCTAACCATAGGTTTGTGTGTAAGTCTACCATGATGTTTATATTCAATCAAATCGGTTAATTATGTGTATCTTACCAGTACGAAATAAATATACAAAAATCAACAGAAATAAAAATCCGGTGAGCCACAAATTGCGATATTAGATGTTTTAGTAGCAATTATATATATATTTTTTCTTTGTTGGTATGGCCCAAGGAGGTTTTATATCTGGCTGATATTTTGTATATAGGGTTAAAATAAAGATTCTCACTTGATGGACGGAGTGGATTTGGATATAAAACATGAAGAGCCACACACGTTTTCAACACTCTAGAACAGGTGCTGCTGTTGAAGATTTCAGTTTATCCCGTTATCTGATCCTACGAGCTTTGCTAGGTATACGCGCGTGTGCAATTAATCTTAATTACCCACCACACATGTGCCAGCATGATACATAGGTGCGAGATCCAATCCATCAGGTTAGTCCGACCTTCTAAATGTTCTCCAAGAAGTAAATAAGTTCCTCTCAATACGTGGGACCAATATTGGAGAGAGACTAATGGGCGGAAGCCGATTCCGTCCTACCCTGCCCGTCTCTATCCACGAATGGGCAGGTCTATGTAAGGGCTACCATGCTGTATCTGTTTATCCACGCTGTCCATCCCTTTTCTCTTATTATTTGAAGGGATGAGCCAAAAAATGAGGCAGATCCAACGCACAAGTGGACCACATCAAAGATGTCTCTTGCATTTAATGCTTTCAAAGCCGTACACTTGTATTATAAATATTACCCACATGACAAATGGACCAACCTTTTTATTAAATTTGGGCAACAATAATATAGTGGGGCCATTTTGATGGATGGAATAGATTAAGGACCTATTGTGCATGCTGGCATATATGTGGGTGCTATGTGAACTACAATTCAAATGCATGTAGGACTGCCGATGAAAGCTATTTGAAACGAGATAGAATCGGATTTGAATATGGATTTGGATTTGGATTTGAAGGGCATGTGATTAACTAAATTAAAATAATAATAAAAATGTACACTTGTAAGCGTAAGATGCACATAATGCGTAGCAAACATACTTGTCAAATTAAATGGTTGAAATCACTGGCCCACATTAAATACGTTACAACACAAAATCACGTCAAAAGGAAGATTCTAAAGAGCTGACATAATGACATATAATGTAATATACAATTCCAATTTAACGAATCGATTACCATCAATATGAGATCTTGATCGTCCAACCTAATTCTATGGTGGATCCAACCTAATTCTATAGTGGGTCCCTATATTTTGAATAGATTGAATTTTACTAATGGTAAAATGGATAAGTGCATGTATAATAGATACACTATACTCAAATTTGAAAATAACAAATTTTCAAATTTTAAAATTGAACTCTTTTCTATATCCATCTATCACTTCCCACACAAACATCTCTATAAATACTATCATTTACATACATTCTTCAATCTCAATTTTCTTTTTATACTTTATTTCTTGATTAATTCCTAGTTAATCGAGATGGGTAGTTTTATTCTCTCTCTTATTTTAATATTTGGTTTTCTATCTTTGGTATCATCACTTACTGTTAATCATGATGGACGAGCGGTGACGATTGAAGGACAGAGACGGATTTTGATAGCCGGTGCAATACATTACCCTCGCAGCACTGCAGAGGTTTATTTTTCTATAAAAAAATTTTATTTTATCTTGTCATTTTTTACTTCATACATTTTTTACATGCTTCTGTTTTTTCTATCATATTTTATTTTATGTATTGTTTTTTTTCTTGGATGAAATTGAATTTTATGAATAATTAGAACAAACCCATGTTCAATTCTTATTCACATGTCAAAGGTGGGGTCCACCACATTATCACATGAGTTTTTTTTTATATCAAACTATTAAAATTTACCAATTGGTGCATGTGTGGACCACCATGGTGATGAATGTTGTGTATGTTGGACAAAATTCAATTTTGGCCAAAATTCACATTGATCTGATGATCTTAAATAGGGACAATGCAATGAGCACCCCTATAGTTTGGTTGAATTTAAAAGAGGGCGTGCTTTTAAACTCATTCCTAAAATCCGCCTAAGGTTGGGAGATATGGTAAAAAAAAACTGTCCTGTTTTGGCTTGGACTCACGTCCGTTAGAGAATTTCATCCATTATTCTTTAAAAAGACAATTTTCCCCCTTTTAATCTACCCCATTGCTGGACAATGCCGTGGCCCCACAATGATGCATGTGTTTTGTTTAATCCACGTCGTCCATTCTTCCCACAAGAGATAACAGCGACAATTAAAAGCAACCATTAAAATTTAATAGGTCTATTTACTGTGGTGTGATCCACCTGACATTTGTATATACCTCATAGTTGAGACCATAACTTAAAATGACCTTACAAAATGGATGGATGGTGTGGATGTAACACATATGTCATGGTGAGGCCATAATTGTTAAACTTCCAACGTAGAAGGTGAGTTTAGGAAGCGGATTTACGAGGAGAAGCCCATGCGAGCGGATTGCCTAGGAAAGCATCTCCTCCGCTCGGAATCTAGGTGGGGCCCACCGTGATGTTCGTAAGAAATCTACGCCGTCCAACCGTTTTGTGAGATCATTTTAGGTGTGCGTTTCAAAAAAAAAATGAACGGGATCCAAGACTTAAGTGGGCCGAAAACGTGACTATTGATCTTCCACCGTTGAAATATTCGTGGGGCCACAGAAGTTTCGATTCAGGATAATATCTGTGTTTTCCGTTCATCTCAGTAGGAATGACATTATGAACGGTATGGATGACATATAAACATCACTGTGGACCTCATAGAGATTTCAACGTACGAAATTTCCTACCCACCTTTTGCTTTAGTGCGGCCCACTTGAGTCTTGGATCCCGTTCATTTTTTGTCGCAACATGTAAAATGGTCTCAAAAAACGATTGGATGGCGTAGATTTCTCACAAACATCACGGTGGCCAACCTAGATTCTGAGCGCCTGCCAAAGGCTTTTGCAAGCAATCCGCGTCCATCGCAAATCCGCGTCCCCATGCGATGGAGAGCAGATTAGCTGTTACAAGGAAACATCTAAGTGGGTGTTACCCTAACCATGTGGGGACCATCTTAATGTATTTTTTGTATATCCACGCCGTCCATCTATTTTTCCATATCATTTTCGGACGTGATCCCAAACCCTAAAAAGATCCAAATTTTAGGTAGACCATACCACTAGAAACCATGATGAATGACCATCACAAACTTTTTGTGGGCCACAAAAGTTTTAGATCAAGCTGATGTTTATTTGTTTCCTTCATCCACACATTATGTCATCAACAGCTTCGATTGAAAATAAACATTACTAAAACTACATTGGTATGGTCCACTTGAAATTTAGATTTACTATATTTTTTAAAAAATACGTCCAAAAATGAGTTGGAGAAATGGATTTACTGCGTGAATATAAAAATATAATCCATGTGTGCCACACGCTAAGGATAACACCCACTACGTTGTTCTCGGGGGTAACACCTAATTCGCTCCCCATGCGGATTAGGTAATTCCTCCGCCGGTCACAAGCTGGGGACAGGCTAGGGCTATTAGTGCCACCGTGATACGTAGATTTAATCCACACTGTCCAATCATTTTTTCATATCATTTTAGGACGTGGGCCCAAAAATATGGTAGATCCAAGCTCAAGTGGACCACGAAAAGGGGATTAGATATTGACCATTGAAAACTTCTTGGGTGCCACAAGAAGTTTTGGTTCAACCTGATATTTTTGTCTTCTACTCATCCAGGTCTCTATGATCTTATGACAATGGCACCCACCATTGAAATATCGCCGGAAAACAATAGGGACAAAATATTTCAAGGTTTTTTTTTTCAAGGGTAGTATTGCCATTTTAAGAATATAACATTAAATACAAAATGGTGTGAAATGTAAAGTGTTGTTTTGACCCTATTTTGAAACCACAGGCAGATTTTAGTAAAGAGTTTAAAAGTAAGCTTCTTTTTTTTCAATTCATATGATCTTACCATCAGTTGAGTGGACCAAATTGCTTGGATTTTGCACCACAGGAAATAGTGGGGACCACAAAAATTTTAAATAGCTTCTTCCTAGTGTGAATCTCCTTATATTTTTTGTGAGAGCATTTTAGTAATGTGAAAGTTATAAAAAATAAGCTATATATATTTGCTTATATACAGGATTAACCTATTATTCAGTATCTATTTATAATTTGGCACCGTATTATTATGATACACAGGCACTCACAGATTTGTTGCAACTCAAATAAAGTTAGTGAACTCATTTTGAGATATGTCATTTCTTTCTTTTCATTTCTCTCTTCGAGCTACAAACACAAAGACATGTCTATCTGTTCATCAGGTGGGCCATACATACAAACACATGCATGCATTACTCACCTGATTTGAGGGGTGGCCCGATTTTCGACATCTAGCTCATGTAAGGAGAGCACCTTATGAACGTTCCATATCCAAGCATGTGTGTTTGTGTTTTGTTCTTCACCTTTGTATGATGGTTGTAATATAATTCTTTGTTCCTTCACGTATCATTTGTGTGTAAAATCAATATCATCTATTAAATTAATTAATTTTACTAGAATTGTTTAGTTTGAATTATATTTTTTTAATTATATTTTTTTATGTTGTTAGATGTGGCCAGATCTGATCCAGAAAGCTAAAGATGGTGGAATTGATACAATTGAAACATATGTTTTTTGGAATTTTCATGAACCAAGGCGTCGTGAGGTTTTGTTTTTCTAAGAAAATCATTAAATAATTCGTTAAGATTTATTTATTAATTCAATGAATCAATTAATTAATCATTAAATGCTAATATTTTTCTTTTTCACTTGTAGTATGACTTTAATGGAGATCATGATATCATCAGATTTCTGAAGACAATTCAGGATGCAGGATTGTATGCCATTCTTCGGATAGGACCCTATGCATGTGCTGAATGGAATTATGGGTAATTTTTATAACTTAAGGAATTAATTAATAAATATTTATAATAGTTAATTTATATTTTTATTTATTTTTAATTAACTTTTTTTTTCAGTGGATTACCTGTTTGGCTGCACAATATGCCTGGGATAGAGTTGAGAACTGATAATGAAATATTCAAGGTTTTTATTTTTTCTTTATTTTTCTATTATATTCACATTTTTTAATGTTTGTTTCATAGTTTTATTTATTTATTAATTTTATAATTTTTAGAATGAGATGGAAAATTTCACTACTTTAATTGTGGATAAAGTCAAGCAAGCAAAGCTCTTAGCCTCACAAGGTGGCCCTATCATTCTCACTCAGGTAATTGTTTAATTTACACATTAATATTTTTTCTTTTGTTTTTGTTACAATTATCATTAGAAATACATATTTACATAGTACCATTTATATGAATTAATAGTACTAATGTGGTGATTTTTTATTATTATTATTAACAACAGATTGAAAACGAATATGGGAATGTTATGTGGGCATATGGACAAAAAGGTTCAAACTATCTTAATTGGTGTGTAAATTTGGCCAAGTCTTTTAATGTCGACGTTCCTTGGATCATGTGTCAACAAGGGAATGCGCCACCACCAATGGTAATTAGTTAATATTTTAATAATAATTAAGAAAATATTTATATATATATATATATATATATATATATATATATATTTTCAATTTTTATAATTTATTAAAAGATCTTTTGTTCATGTATTCAAACAGATTAATACCTGCAATGGATATTACTGTGATGCTTTTACCCCAAACAACCCTAATAGTCCAAAGATTTGGACTGAAAATTGGATTGGCTGGTATAATCTCTCTCTCTCTCTCTCTCTCTCTCTCTCTCTCTCCATTTCCTTTTACCATAATTTTGAGTAGAGATATAGTCCATTCTTGAAAATGACATAAAGAGTTATTCTTAGGTTTAAATCATGGGGTGAGAGAGATCCACATAGACGAGCTGAAGATGTGGCGTTTTCAGTTGCTCGTTTCTACCAAAGAGGTGGTACTATTCAAAATTATTATATGGTACGTATTGTTATTATATATATGGTACATAGGGTCTTGGAATAACCCTACTTGGGTACCCAGATTTCGAAGTATGAATTGTAGGATTTTTATTTTTTTATTGTTGTTTTTGGAACTCATTAGTAGAGTACATAATTTACCGATATTACACATAATTTCAGTATCATGGAGGGACCAATTTTGGCCGCACAACAGGCGGTCCATACATCGCCACATCTTACGATTACGACGGTTTCCTTGATGAATATGGTAATTGCATTCTATCAATATTATCTTAAATTATAATTTAATTTTATATATATATACCGTTTAGATTTATGTCGTAAAATCAATTGATCTCACTGCTCATTTGATTACACTCAAGTATCTTCATTAAATTCATACATTTGATTTTTCTCAGGTAATTTGAATCAACCCAAGTGGGGCCATCTCAAGCATCTTCATTCCATTATCAAATCGATCGAGACGGTTCTCACTTATGGTAATGTAGAAAACATGGACTTCGGTAATGGAGTTGAGGTGAGTCAACGCTGTATTTTTTCATTATTCTATTGAAAATTACTAATTCTTCAGCTTTGAAAACTAATGTTTTGCTTGTTGCATTTATAGGCCACTATCTATTCTACAAATGATAGCTCAAGTTGCTTCTTGAGCAATCATAATGAATTAACGGATGCGACAATCACCTTTCAAGAAAAAAAATACTTCTTGCCTGCATGGTCTGTTAGCATTCTTCCTGATTGTGAACAAGTCGTTTACAACACTGCAATTGTAAGCTTTAATGTGCTAATTTCTCATACTATTTTCTTACAAGTGCATTGATTTTATTAATTTTTTCACATTTTAAATACTTTATTTATAATTATTTTATTTTTATTGTAGGTCAACACTCAAACATCTGTGATCGTTAAGAAGCCAAATAAGGCCGAAAATGAGCCTGAGCAACTAAACTGGGTATGGCTTCCTGAGCAGATAAATGATTCTCTCAGCGGCAAAGGTTCATTTACTACAAATAGCCTTCTTGATCAAAAAGTGGTGACATCCGACGCAAGTGATTATTTGTGGTACATGACCAGGTAAATTTTCTCTCATTTATTTGATCATTTCTAATTTTAACAATTGGGATCATCAACTTAAAATGTATTGTTAACAACTAAAATTGCTTGAATATTTTACAGTGTCGATATCAGTGAGAACGATCCGTTCTGTAACAAACAAGTTACACTACGTGTGAACACAATGGGTCATGGTCTTTACATCTATGTCAATGGAGAGCTAGTAGGTAAATAATTCATCATCAATATTGATTAATAATTTGAAGGTAACGATGCATGCTTCAATTTTTATATTTTGTACAAAGACCTAAATCTTTTGAATTCAATATTATCAGGATCAAAATATGCTACGGGTGGACAATACAAATTTGTGTTTGAAGTACCAATCAATTTGAAACCCAAAATTAATTACATTACCCTACTCAGTGTTACCGTCGGATTAAAGGTTCATAATATCTATTTCTCAATTTCTTATAATAAATTATTAGCTTCAATCTAGATTTTGAGCTATTTAACTTGTCCTAATATTGATGTTTTTTTTTCTATGAGTAGAATTACGGTTCGCACTTTGATTTAGAACCTGTTGGGATTGTGGGTGGACCCGTTCAGCTAATCGGGACCGGAAGCGTTACAAAGGACTTGTCACACAACTTGTGGACATATAAGGTGAAATAATTACAAAAAAAAAATCTTATTATTTTTCTACTATTTATGTTTTCTCTTTTAATTTTCAAGGTGATTGTATATTTCCACCCAATTGTTGAATAATTGCTATTGGAATAAATAGGTCGGATTGAATGGCGAGGATACGCAGATCTATAATGATTTCTCACAGAAACTTGAATGGCAGTCAGATGATATGCCTATTAAGAGGCCCATGACTTGGTACAAGGTATTCTCATGTCCTCTCACCATCAATAATAGGCCAATCATATAGAGTGCCCAATCTAATTATGTAATGGGTTTATTACGGAATCCCATGTTGTTAGTTTAATTAACACATATATACTTCGTTAAGCTTTACATTTAATTTTTTTTGTTGTAGACAACATTCAAGGCTCCTTTGGGATTAGAACCTGTAGTTGTGGACTTGCAAGGCTTGGGAAAGGGCCAAGCATGGGTTAATGGTCACCACATTGGGCGGTACTGGCCCACCTTTTTCGCACCATCATTCGGTTGTGAGGAATGTGATTACCGTGGAGCATACGGTCCAAGCAGATGCGAGACTAACTGCGGCGAGCCCACTCAGAGATGGTAAAGCTTATACATTTATCACATCATATATTTTTAATTAATGCAATATGAGCTTGGCATTTTCGTGTGTGAATCTTATTGCTCTTATTCCACTGGAGTCCATAACTCAAGTGGTAAATTGAGTGAAGATTGTCTCGTTTCAATACTTAGGTCTTGGCATCCATTCCCAAAGTGGGGGTGGCTAACATTGCGATGTGACTAACAGGGGGTTGAGTGTACTAACACTAGGATATGTGAGCTAACAAAAAAAATACCATCTCTACCGATATTTCGATGCAAAATTGAATTGATTATGAATTGAACTTGGATGCAGGTACCACATCCCCCGATCATACCTGGGAACGGACAATAACACATTAATCTTGTTGGAAGAAGCAGGCGGCAATCCGACATTGGTTAATTTCCAAACTGTCACCGTTGGGATGGTTTGCTCAAATGTTAATGAGGGGAACACATTAGAATTATCGTGCCAAGGCGGTCGGGCAATCTCTGAAGTCCAATTTGCTAGCTTTGGGGACCCCTACGGCACATGTGGGTCCTTTGAGAAAGGCACCTGTGAAGCTGATGATGCTTTTTTGGTGGTACAAAAGGTGATTTTGGTTTATCCATCTTCCTTAGATTTTCTCGATATTTTCAAATTGTAATTGAGATTGCCACTAGGCTTCAAATGGTAGTGACAATTTCTTTTTTAATTTTTAAAAATTTTTCGCAGGCATGCGTGGGACAAACAAGTTGTTCGGTGAATGTTTCAGAGAGCGTGTTGGGATCGAGCAAGTGTGATAGTAGTATCAGCAAGAGGCTCGTGGTGCAGGCTTTGTGCTAGTGAAATGATTTTTGTCTACTCAATAATAAAATATATTTTAGGTATTATTTTAGGATTTTATTTAGTTTAATCGTTATTAGGAATTTTATTTAGTTTCATATTTTCGCTCTTTTTTTTAATACATTAATAAAATTCAGGTTGAGTTTATCTCTTTTGGTAATTGGGTCCTTGATTTTAAGTGGAAATGGTTCGTTTGGTAATGAGTTGGTTGGGCCATCAGGTGGGTCCAACCATGAAGATGACTCATACACCAGCCAGCCACAGGTGGGTCCACCCATGAAGATGCATGATCTCACTGAAACCTAAGCCTAAAGAGTTGATAGGTAAGCCCCACCTACCCTGGAATGGGATGGGATGTACATATATTGTATATGAGAAATGGTACTATGAGGTTGAGCTGTGTGGGTCCTCCATGATCTATATCAGACATCCACCCCATCAATCAGATGCATCCATTCATGGAGGGCTACAAGCCTAAAAATCATGCAAATCCATGACTTGGGTGGGCCACACCACAGATAACAGTTGAGAGTGGATACCCACCCGTTGAAACCTTTATAATCGTTTATAGGGCCCAGACGTGATTCAGACATCTAACTCATCCATTGTGTGTCCCACTAGAATGAGGGGTCAACAAGTTTCAGCCATATCTAAAACCCGCCAAGTGCTTTTAGATGTTTTGTACATGATTTCACACGGTTTCAGATGGTGTGACCCACTTAAGTTCCGGATACAGATGATTGATGGGTAAGATGTTCAACATAGATTGCAGTGGGGCCCACACCTCATGGAAAGCTCCCATGATATTGCCACATTGGTGATATTTTAGACAAACCATCCATGACAGATCATTGATCATTCTACAAAACTGACAAATCATTTATCTAAAACATTCATGAGCCGTCCATGACAAAGCCCACCAGATGGACGGCCTTGATTGATACATCTCCCTGCCACGTGAAGTTTAACATAGACCCAGGTCCAGACTGGGCCATGATAACCCAGAATATTCCAGCCCAAGCTTGGCCCGAAATGTTTCTATGGATCGCAGTCCTAGCTCAAGGGTTGATCCAATTGGAAGGCGTGTCCCATCATGATGAAGATCATGTTCGCAAGAAACTCATCTAGTGGGCCACAGAATTGGAATCAACGGCCAGTGATCATGTGACTCAATATACATATGTGGCCAACGTGGTGAGTGGAATGGATTGATCTTCATGATAGGGGCCCACCTTTTGCATGTGTACGTAGCGAGGTTAGAGGGACGAGATGAGCTGTTCATGCACTGTGCTCTATCTCTGAAACGGATGGACGGCGTGGATATAAGACACATATATAAGAGTGGCCCCACAATCAGGGATCCATGAAGTACACGTGGCCCAATTAAATCAGGCCACGACCCAACACCACCAAGCTACATGGTGTTGGGTTCACTGCTACCCTTCCAATGAAAACAGTGAGAATGAAAAACGCCCATTCTGAAACTTTCCCGGAGCCAACCATGATCCGAACCACCTTAGTTTTGTAGTGGATTTCTCACCTACAAACACCCAACCTGGCCCAACATGTTGTACATGTAACATCCAATCCGTTCATCCGGTTCTACTCTCTATTTTAGACGGTAAGGGTAAAATAATCAGTCAGATAGACAACGCCGGTGGTCCCACCAAAAGGAAACAATGTAGATGTGATGCCAATCATAGGTTTGTTTGTGGGTCCACCCTGGTGTGTATATTTCATCAAACCCATTAATCATCTGTAACTTATCATGATAAAGTGAATATACCAAAAAAATCATCGTGATGTGGGCCACACATAGTGATTTTAATAGCAATTTTACATTTTTACCAATTAGTGTGGCCCATCGGAGTTTTATGTCTATCTGATATTTTGTATGTACAGTTAAAATAAGGTTCCTCATTTGATGGACGGAGTGGATTTTCATATAAAGCATTGAAGTCCCTATATGTTTTACCTTCTATAGTACTGGTGTTGCATAATGCTCCACCTCCGTGCGTTTCGTAGATGACTCTACTATTAGAGGTGGGCACAAACCAAGCCACCTCGAAAGCTCGGCTCGGATTGGTTTGAATTGAAGTTTAAACCAAATCAAGCCTCAAGAGTCAAGCTGGTTTGAAAAAACAAACCAAGCTCAAACCAGGCAGTACCCGGCTCGGTTCAGCTCCAAGCTTAGCTTGATTCAGCTCGATTTGATTGGCTTGATTCAGCTCATAGATTGAAAGTAGCCTGTTGTCTGTGGTGTAATCTGCTTGAGCCTTTGGATATGATTCCATTTTAGGATCATGTCCTAAAATAATATGTAAAAATGGATGGATGGCATGGATTATACATATATATATGATAACATGAATAATACATAAGACATGTACATGACGGCATGTTGTTTCCTTACGCTTGTAAAAATAGGTTTGCGTACTTTTGTTTGGAAAAGGTGCTTACATGTCTATTTTGATGTTGCACTCTTTCTTTGGAGTAAGATAGTTTTGTGTTTTTTTTTTTAACTTCTAAATTTTTTTTTTTTATTTAAACAAACAAATAAAAAATAAAACCCATTACTTACTTGTTCAAACTCAACCTAGCCCGTATGAAAATTCTTTTACTAAATCGATCCTAGCTCGAATCAGATTTTTCTAGAGCAAACCAAACTAGTGCCACATGGGTCGGCCCAAAACCCAAACCGGGCCAATCCATAAATCGAAGTGGCACAAAAACAAGCCAAACCAAACTAGGGCTAACTCGGCCGGCCCGGATTGTAGCCCACTTCTATTTATCTCGTCTCTGATAATACAAAGCTTTGCCAGGCGCACATGCGTGTGCAATAAATCTCATGTGCCCGCCCAGCACACACGTGCTGTCACACAGGTGCAAAATCCAATCCATTCATCACGTTGGTCCCACCTTCTACATGTTGTCCCAAAAATGTCTGGTCCACTCAATTTTAGAAGGTTCAGATCATTTCATTAATGTGGTTTTGGACAACCTTTCAATTTAATGATGGTTATAGTGTTATGGCCCACCTGAGTTTTTGAATGGTCTAATTTTCATGTTTCTTTTCATCTTGGTGGGTCCAGTCCATTAATAGGTAATATTGAATGGTGGGGCCTAATCCATTAATAAAAATAACAAAGTGGATTCTTGTCACCCTTCCTAGTGTCCCCATCAAACCCATGTGGCCCACTTAGGTTGGATTTTGATATAACAACTCAAACCTATGATGGCCCACCTAGGTTGGATTTTTATAAGAACGCTATTTAATGGACCACTTTGATTTGACTCATTGTTATGATTTTTTTTTTCTTTCTAGATGTGGCCTGATTTAATTCAGAAGGCTAAAGAGGATGGTGTCTAAACGATTGAGACCTATGTTTTGTGGAACCTCCGTGAGCCACATCGTCTTGAGGTATTTTTATGTCTAAAAAATAATTTTTAAATAATAAGCTCAAATTAATTTATTAGTTTAATTAATTAATTAACTAATTATTAAATACTAATATTTTCTTTTTATTTTATTTATAGTATGATTTTAGCGAGGATCATGACATTATTAGATTTCTTAAGACGGTACAAGATGTGGGCTTATATGCCATTCTTCGGATCAGGGACCACACGCATGCACTGAATGGAATTATGGGTAAATTTTTGAATTTTTGAATTTTAAGGAATTAAGTAATAGATTTATTTATAATAACTAACTTTATATTTGTTTATTAATTTATTTTAATTCTTTTGTTTGTTTTTGTTGTCAATGGACTTCCTGTTTGGTTGCACAATATGCCCGGCATTGAATTGAGGACTGATAATCAGATATTTAAGGGGTTTTTTTTTTCTATTTGATTATTTAAGATTTTTATACTTTTTTATATGTTTGATCCCATTCATTTGTACATTCTCACATTTTGTATAACTCTCGTAACAATTTTACAACCCTGATAGTGGATATGATCAAACAAGCACAGCTATTGGCTTCACAAGGTGGTCTAATCATCATTACTTAGGTATTCATTTAATATTATTTAATCTACACATAAACATCAATTTATACATGGATAATATGGTATTTATTCAATATTTAATTTATACATGAAAAATTCTCCTTTTTTCTTACACTTGTTATATAAAGGGCGTAAAATGGCTGCATGTTATCATCATAATCATCATCAAAAGTTCATGAGTATTTTCAAATTAATTAATATTGCTAATTTTTTTAATTTTCTTTAATTGTATGTACTATTATCATCCATTTATAAGTATTGTACATTTATTTTGATATATGTATATGCATGGGATTCATTGGCATTACACATAATTTCAGTACTATGGAGGGACCAATATCTGCCGCACTACAGGTGGTCCATACATCGCAACGTCTTATGATTATGATGCTTTCCTCAATGAATATGGTAATTACATTTTATTAGTACATTCTCTTAAAATTTTTAATTTACCTTTACATGACCCCATCCATCATACAGATTTTTACCCCAAAATCAAGTGATCTCACCCTATATGCTAAAGAAATGAATGGTTTATAAAAGTGGGGCTTACCAATAAGTAGCTTAGATATTCACAACCTAACTTGTATATCTTATTTTCTTAGGCAATCTCCATCAACCCAAATGGGGTCATCTCAAGAATCTTCATTTTGTTATCAAATCAATGGAGACAGTTCTTACTATTGGCACCGTAACTAACATGAATTAGGGCCAGGGAGTTAAGGTGGATCACAATATTTATCTTATTTTATTTTGTTGTCATCGTTGAAAATTGCTAACCAATGTGAAGTGGGATGTGACTATCACCTTTCAAGGAAACAACTACTTCTTGCCTGCATGGTCTGTTAGTATTCTTCTGAACTTTGAGAAAGTCGCATACAACACTGCAATTGCAAGTTTTTAGCCTCAAATATATGTTGCTTATTGATGAGAACCCTATTCGAATTATGTGACTACCATCCATAGTTTTAGATGCAAGACATGACTCACTGACCCTGCTAGCTTTTCATGTATAGCATTGGCTCTCATTATATATTTTATTCCTTATATAGCTTCTTGATTTATTTACTTTATTGTATAGATAATATGTTAGGTTGTACATCTTTATATATTCATTCTCATTGGGGTCAATTGGAATATAGAAAACACAAAAAAAAATCTCCACATTATCTTTTATTATCATTAGAACTTTGTAACTTGACTCGAAATTGGATCCAGTCACTATGAAACTTTGTCCTACACATGACTCGGTCTCAACTTAGCATGACTTGAGGCATGATTCATTGAGTCAATTCGTTGACTCGGTCATTTTGACTCAACATGACTCAATGCAAGTCACTCGCTTACAAAGTGGTTTTTTTTTTTTTCAAAAAAAAAAAAAAAAAAAGCTTAAAGACCATTCAAGTTAATATTTGAATGATTTATTTGTAATTGTTTTATTTTTATTGCAGGTGGACACACAGACCTCTGTGATGGTGAAGAAGCCAAATAAGGCTAAAGATGAGCCTGAGCAGCTGAATTGGGTATGGCATCCTAAGCACATCAAGGACACTCTCAGCAGCAAGCGTTAATTTAATGCAGACCATCTTCTCGAACAAAAAAGTGCGACGACGCTTGATGCAAGTGACTATTTATGGTATATGACAAGGTAAATTTTCATTTATTTCCAATTTCAACAATCATCATCCTCAATTTAGACAAAGCCTCTAAGTTAAAATATATAATTAACCACTAAGAAATGTTTGTACATTTTATAATGTGTTCATCATTGAGAACTATCCTTTTTACCGTAAACAAATGACACTACGTGTGAACACCACGAGTCATGGTCTTTATGTCTATTTCAATGGGATGCTCGTGGGTAAATAACTCATTATCATCATTATTACTTGAAGTAAAGTGGGTTGTTGATTATTTCATGGCCCGATGGACCAAAAGAAGACCAGTCAGGATCGAAAGTGATTCGGACCGTCAGCATCGTAAAACAATCATATCTTGCAATCCGAAATGAATTTCTGCACATATAATATATGATTTTGGGGTAGCTCGAGCTACTTTAGCCACCCAAAATCGCGAGATTCGACATATCGACGGTCATTAGGATCATTTTATTTCAATTTTACTATTTATAATAAATTTTAATTCGAGCATAACTTTTGATCCATAGGGGTTTTAGAGTTTGTGCCCAACGTGAAAGGGCTTAGAATAACTAGTAAAACATCGTGGTTGGGCATATTTGAAAACTTTCTATTTTTGGCCAAAATTCATGAGTTCTAATAGAATTGAGAGACTTCTATAAATAGTAAGTTCACTATTTATACTAAGTCAGGTTTTTTAGGAGTTTGAGTAGGATTCTGATGTTTTACCTAATCTTAGTTTAAGCAGGCAACCTGGTGCAATGGGTTGGTTCTCTTAAGTAGCAAGAGCTACCCCAAAATCATATATTTACATTCCATAACTCATCCCGGATTGCGAAATGTGACTGTTTTACGATCCTGATGGCTCGAATTACTCGGGCTTCTTCTGGTCCATCTTGGCCGTGAAAATATCCGCAGCCCGTTCTACATCACAATGTGTTTTGCATATGGTATCTGAACCGTGCATCCAGTGATTCCCCTCCTAAGAATGGGATGTCCCAAAAATCAGCCATACTCACTGATCTGTGTGGGCCCAATATGAAAGGCACGTTTGGGGGGGAAAAATGGAGAATCTTAAGCATCATAGGTGACCTATTGGCCATATTTTTAAAAATAAATATCCAATTTATATGCCAATGATCATAAGGTTACAGTTGCCGCCTGTTGGACCCCACATTGGACTGACCATGATGTAAATCACTCAAACAATCCTAACCATCAGATCAAGTGGTAATGATGAATAGACAATCAAAAACCTGAAGGAGAGGCAGCAGAGTGTGTTCAATGACCAAAATCTATTTTTCAGATGGTTTCTACTATTATCTCACCACGATGATTTTCAAGCCATGGGCAATTCCAACAGAATGCGCAGACGGTCCAGATTGATGACTGGCCCACCCATGTGTCTAAAACACATGGGCACATCCCATATTCTTACATAAATGACTCCATTGATGTGGTGCGGACTCGGACCATGAAAGAGAAGTAGAAAAACATTTTAGAGGGGGAAAATCAATTCATTATGCCAAACAAACAGATTCGTTACAATGTAAGATACAAATTGCTTTTTCCTTCTTTTTTACATGAATTTACACATTGCTTAACCATGTGTGAAGAAAAGGACCCAACTGCATAACACATGATCACGGCGGTCAGATGGATTCCATTCTTTCATCATAAGGGCCCGTTTGGATTGTAAGTTACTTAAGATAAGCTACTTATCAGATAAAGTTACTTATCCTGGTTTTTTACTTATTAAGCAGATAAATATGTTTGGTAAACAACATACTTATCAGCCAATAAGTAAATAAGTATGTTTAGTAATAACACTGGAAAGAAAATTTCAAATCTACATATAATAAGCAACATATTGACATGAAAAGAAAAAGCTAGGCATTGAGGCAGTTTTCCTAACAGAATGAGCTTTTCTAATACCACGTGCGTGCAATAAGGCTCATGCCTAGCATGGCATGATTGGTCCGAGATACATTCCATCCATCAGAACGGGACCACTATATGGATGCCCTGACACAAGAATCAGGTTGATCCACTGGTCAGGTGGGCCAAAAACTGTATGGCTTTGGAAGACTTGGCTGAAGTTTTCTAACCCATTCACTTGTTTCCAATAGTTGGTCCACGTGGTGAGTGGACTAGAACCATTTTTAGGAAAGATGTAGAAGATCAGATCAACCAGATTGGTGGATTGGATCTTGCACCAATTAATGTAGGGCCCATCTTTGATGTGAGTTGTCCACTGTGTGAGCCCCACCTTTGATGGGACAGTCCATCATGTGGGGCCTCCTTTGATATGGACGGTATGAGAGAGCAGTAATTGAGTGAACCATGAGAGAGAACTTTGAAATGTAGCATGACGTGAGAGAGATCAGTAGAAAAGCCAAATTGAAGGGTGGTTAATTAACATTGGAGGGTGACTAACAGTGTGGGTGTGTACTAACCAAAAAATAAAAAAGGAGCAAAAGCATGACATCAGAGAGATAGTAGAGAAGTCAAAAGTCAAAAAGCTAAAAAAAAAAAATACTTATTAAGTAATTTTTAAGAGATAAGTTACTTTTCAATTATACTTACCAAACGAACTTAAGTGTCAAAAGGAACTTAACGTCTTAAGTTCAGTCGAAAAGTAACTTATTTGGTAGTATCCAAACGGGCCCTAAGGAACCCAGAACCTTGTTATGAAATCCAAGCATGGGTCACCGCAAGGGCAAGTACGGGTTGTTCCATCCTCTCTTGATCTTGGACATGATATAGCCTCTCTCCGTTTGGTTGTCATCTAGAAAGCTGGAATCTTCTACGGAGGGAAAGCTGATTACCTCCTGCGACAATTCCCATTGTAAATCCATTATTAAAAAGTACAAAAGAGATGGTTATTTGATGCATGTGAACAACATAAAATGCTGGATATTTTTAAGAGAGGAGAAAAACTCAAAATTTGAGGGGATGGTCCACATTCAATGACCAAAATTTGAACCAACCAGATGGGTATGTTCTCAAATCCCCATGATTTTTGGGCTATGGTCTATCCATGACGCAGGGAAGGATGTGATGAGGTCGATCACCGTCTTCCTAAGGGGATAACTACTCTGAATCCACGGAGCTCTCTGGACTTCTCACAAAGTTTCCTCGAATCCACGAGGGATAAAAGCAGGAATAATTCCTAATAAATTCAAAATAACTTGATTGATGATAAAAAAAAAAAAAAAAATGAAATTACAACTCTTTAAATACCTAGAACAGAGTTTTATACTTAAGACTCCAACTCAAACACCCTAAAAATGTGACTTACTATAAACAGTAAACTTACTATTTATAGACAACCTCTATTCCTACTAGACTTTGTGGTTTTCGGCAAAAATAGTCAGTGTCCAATTTGGTCCGACCATGTTATTCTCCTAACTTTTCTAAACCTTTTTTATGTTGGAAACAACTTCTATAACTCAAAGGATAAAGAGATATACTCAAACTAAAACTTACTATTTATAGTAAAAACGAAAATAAACGGGACTTTTGACCGTCGATCTGATGGAATCTCGCAAATCCAGCAAGGGAAACCCGACGTAGAGGGGTTGGTTGGCTTAAGTAGGTCCTCCTACCCCCAAGATCATATATAATATGTCGAAAAACTCATCCCGGTTTACAAGATATGACTGATTTAAGGTTTTGACGGTCCGGATCGTTTCTACCTCCGATCGGGCTTTCTCCGGTCCATCTCTGCCATGAAAGTGTCTGCGACCTGCCCTACATCAATCCATTTCAAGACCCAGGAGATCTCCTAGCGTGTGTGCCATGTGTACAGTGGAGACACTGGAAACAAGTAAACCTCCATGCCCAAGGAGGCAGTGTGGCAAATATCACCAAGATTTTGAAAATCCCACGACAATATCACAATCTGGAATGTGCTTCTAGACATATAATATCTGATTTTGGGGTAGCACGACCTACTTTAGCCACCCAACCCCACATAGCCGGGTTGTCCATGCCGGAATCGCGAGATTCGACCGGATCGACGATCACTAGGCTAGTTTATTTTCAGTTTTACTATTTATAGTAAGTTTTAATTTTCGATCATAACTTTTGATCCGTAGGGTTTTAGAGTTAGTGCCCAGCATGAAAAAGGCTTGGAATATTTAGTAGAACAACATGGTTGGGCCCGTTTGAAACTTCCTATTTTTTGCCAAAAACCAAGAGTTCTAGTAGGAATGAGAGACTTCTATAAATAGAAAGTTGCGTTTTCTAGGAGTTTGAGTTTGAGTATGGTACTTTACCTAGGGTTTAGTTTCATATTTATATGCATTGTTATTCCGTTTCTATGGATTCAATCTATCAAAAACAATAATTCGGAATTAATTTCCTCTTTTTATCATTTTATTTCTTCTCGTGTAAACGAGGACTATCCGGTTAGGGAGACGGTGATCGACCTACCATGTCCTCCCTGCGTCAATGACTTACCTCATGAACACCCCGGGGCCCAAAAGTCAGCCTTATCCAAAAATATGGTGGGCTATAGCAAAGTGAGAGGCAAATCAAGGGAGGGAATTCCCTCTCACTTTAATATGGCCTACCAGATTTTTTTATCAGGCTAACTTTTGGGCCCTAGGGTTTCATGAGGTGATTCATCTACTAGACCGTTCGGATTTTATGCCCACATCACATGTCAAAGAGTGCCTCACGAGTTCCCATGAGAGCATTTCACTACACGCGCACACAATATTTTTTAGTTTCGGCAAGATTTTCCCTATTATATCCCAAGAAAAACCGCAAAATTTGTCATTCTCCCAAGAAATTTCCAGGATGAGAAATTGCAGAGAATGAGATTTGTCACTATGCAAGGAAGTTGAAGATAAATGATAATAAAACGACGAACTTTCAACTCACCTGGTAACTACTGGGGTAACGACGGTGGGAAGAAAACCTTGGACTTGGCTGCACCTGGTCGGCAAGCTCCTTCAACCGGATCAGTTCCGGCAGAACAACTTTCCCCAAATCCGGTCGGTCCTTGCGCCTAAGCTCAGTGCATTTCAATGCTAGCTTCGTAAACCTCAACGCGTCCTCCATTGGCCAGTCCGGCACAGCAACATCCAGCATCTGTTCAAACCTACCTGAGTTTATTGCCCTCTCGACATTATGCGCGAGCCCCATTGGTGGTTGGGCTGTGACAAGCTGCAGGAGGATGATCCCAAGCGCATAGATGTCAGATTTGATGCCCAACAAGCCAGTTTGTTGGTACTCGGGGTCAATGTAGCAGAACGTCCCAGCGGCAGCAGTCATGCGGTATTGGGTGACGGAGTCAGCGACTGAAGGGGGCACGAGGCGGGCCAGCCCAACGTCAGCAATCTTGCTGACAAAATTATGGTCAAGGAGGATGTTGCCAGGCTTGAGGTCGCGGTGAACAAGAGGTTCAGGCTTGGTCTGGTGTAGGAAGAGGAGACCAGTGGCGATCTCAGCAGCAATCTTGAAGCGGAGCTGCCAGGAGAGGGGAGGGGTGTTGTCGCAGCAAAAAAGGCGGTCCTCGAGGCTACCATTCGCCATGTACTCATATATCAGGCACCCATAATCAGGACAGGCACCCATGAGGAGGACCATGTTTGGATGCCGTATGCAGCTTAATACTTCTATCTGAGGAAATTGAAAAGACAATGGTCTTTTGGTCATTGCCAAACAAAAACCCGCAGAGGGTCTTAAGCTAAGATTATGAAAATGCCATTTGAAAAATTGAAGATTCTAGTCCAATCATAAACAGCATTTGGGAATCTTACTGGAGAGGAATTATATGACATCTGATGTGAGGATATGTATGCTATTGTTTGGCCTTCAGTCTGTACATTTGAAGCTGATGGTTTGGTGCTCCAGACCATTGGTCTCACGGACCCCATCGTGGATGACCCATGGCTCAAAGTCATCCCAACAAGGAAATTCTACACTTAACAGAAATGTAGACTGCTAAGAAATAAAATACACCAACAGTCCACATTTTAGCAGAAATGGGCCAAACAACGGACAACTAGAAGCTTTAAATCTAGGAGATTTTTGGGGCACAGACCGCACATTGTGGGGCCCACCAGATCAATGGTCTGGACCCACTTGTACAAACTCAAGGCCTGAGGATACCATCCGTATGCTCGGGTGGAGAATGATATAGTTCCTCCTTTTGGAGATTAAAGAAAGAAAAAACTAGAATGACAGTAAAAGAGCCTGCAAGTTCAAGAAAATAGACAAGCAGGTGAGAAGCTTTGACGCACCTCCTGCTGAAATTGTTTCATTCCTTGAGATGTATCTGCCCGGAGAATCTTGATGGCGACAAGAGTATTATCAAGATTAGCTTTAAAAACTGGTCCGTATCCCCCTTCACCGATCTTGAGTTTCTCAGCAAAGTTATCCGTTGCAATCTCAATCTCTTTGATGCTATGTCTTCTATACCGAACATCCTTAGACAATGATTCCAAGATCTTCCTCTCCTCTGCCTCCACCAAAAATCTCCTCTCTTCATTCTTCCTCTTGGTTGCATCCAACTCCGTCATCTTTTGGGCAGCTTGGGATGACCTAAGCGTTGCCCTACTCCTCTGCTTCTCCTCTGTCATTCCAGTTGCTGCTCTGGAAAATCTTTTTGGTTCTCTTCTCTGCACCTCTTCGACCTTCGATGGTTGGAGGTCTTGGGCCTGGGACAGAAGAAGAAAATTTATATGAATTACACCCACAGAGAAATCAGGAACAATTGTCAAAAGTAGTTGAGCAATATCAGAAAAATGTCATGGATATTTTTCTGATTTTTTCTCTCTTTCATTCTGAAATGCATTAAGCAATCAACACTGAGAAACTCATCTCTCTGTTTCGAGGGTCTGGGATTTTATGAGAAATGAGAGTACGAATAGACTTTAACTTGTTTCTTTTGGTCAAAATAGTTTTAGGAAAGTGCATGCTGCTCTAAAATCTGGGGAAGAAAGTTACAAATTTCAAAGTGAGAGAATTTGGGAATCTATTGCAGGAATTGAAACAAAAATAGCAGGTTGAATTGATTGTAAAATAGTCTAGCAGGCACTACAAATAACCCATAAGGGGCATGTTGATGACAGAGAGGTTAACTTGTCTTCTTTGATAAAATATCATACACCATGACTGTGCTTTCTCTTTGGAAAGCTGTCATTTACATCAGAAACATTTTAATCAAGGTCATGTGCGTTAACCCCCACACCTACTGCATCCAAGGGCATGCACAATCTGTTACATAGTGCATCCATTATCCAGGTCACAGAGGCTGGCTGATTGAAGATCAGGCCCATCCAAAGGTCCTGATAAAAAATCTGTCCAATCCAACCATTCAGATTGAAAATTTGAAGCATCCAGCTTTCCAGATTGAAAGTCTAGCCACATTAATAGTCCAGATTGTACTAATGGGCATTCTCAACCAAATCAATGGTCCTATTGGACATTGGGATCCAGAGGTCCATAGAATTTATCATTTTAATAAGTTGTTAGGCGTAGAGTTAGTTTATGACTCGTTGAACAAGTTTCCCTGAGGTGCTTTTCAGTCACTTGCTTTGTGGGCCAATTTCATATATAAAAAATGTATAAAGTGAAAAGAAATTGGGCCTATTAGGAAGCACATAGAGTTAGCTTTTCAAATGAGTCCAAGATGATGTAATTCCAATATCATTTGAGCAAGTTATGGCCGGTTTATGGAAAGCACATATGGTTGTGACAGAAGCCAAGGATGCTTAGGTCACTTTTAATATGTTACTCAAAATATAGTCAGCATAAAAGTAATGGATTTTTAAGATTTTATTAGGGTTTATTTTGCTTGGAGTAGGAAGTATAAAACATGTAAAAACTCTTCTATGAATATTTGATGGTGTTTTGTTTTGCCTGGAGTAGGAAGTATAATACATGTAAAAACTCTTTAACTCTTGGCATGTGTTACTTATATCAGAACATTAGTTTCTAGATTTTCTATCTTAGCATGCGTTGGCTTCTCTATCTCAAAGATGGAGAACTTAGAAGTTAGTCATCAGTCATCACGAAAAGGCATGCAACTGATTCAAATTTCCTTTTGTCGCCTCCCCCCCCCCCCAAATTTAAGCATGCGTTGCTTCTTTATCTTGAGGTTAATCATCAAAATGAGAACTTTGAAGTTTTTTTTTTCAAAGATGGAGAACTTAGAAGTTAGTCATCACAAAAAGGCACGCAGCTAATTCAAAATTCCTTTTGTTCACTGAAAACCATGACCACTCCCTGCCTTGAACTCCCCCCTCCCCCACACACAAAAACGTCAATCCACTGGTCATGCTTTGTGCGATTAAATGTACCAAAACCAAACATATACTTTAGAGGTCCACAAAGGCAATGCAAAATAAAACTTTTCCCACCAAAAGCACGAACCTGACCACAGAACAACAGTGTTTTCTTCTTCTTCTTTTCTCATTCTTTTCTTTTTCTTTTTTATGTGAAAGATGATGCATATTGTTAGGGCCAAAGGCCAAAGAACATAAAAACTATAAAAAGGAAAAAGGAAAAAACAAGAAAAACAACAAAACATAAAAGGAAAAATACAAAGCTCGAAACCCCGGCTCGGAAAACAAAAAAGTCAAGGTAACCACTCACATAACAACATAAAAACCTGATTTATCACCCCATCCGAAGAATTAATCTGGTCCCAAACGACACGATTATTTCTTTCCAGCCAAATTGACAATCTAAAAATAAAAATAAAAATAAAAAATAAAAACTGACCCATTCCTCAGAATCCCTGCCCAAACAATGCTAAGGACAATGAAATTGGATTGACAAATAAGCCAAAGCTAAATACCCTCTCTGGCATTGTGCTGATATCCAGGGAGGTTTTGGACACAAGGATGTCTGAAGTTCAGGAACCACTACGCTAATTACATGAATGCCAATAACAATAATTACCTTCCTGTCAGAAATTATAATGCAAAACAACAAGGCATGGTGGAGCATACCTGTGAGTGTGAAGACCAAGAAGCTCCACCGGGCTCCTGCAAACCCAATGGCGAATGCCCGTACCCACTGAATCCAGATCGATTTGACCAGTATTGCTCGCCAGATCTGCTTGGCTCAAAACCTCTCATTTTCTCATCCTGATGGTAATATCCATCACGTGTACCAAAAAACCTTGACTGTCGCGCCATGCCGTCAAGATGATCTCGCAAAAAATAAATAGTTGGTTGTTCAATGCTGTTCCTGCTTGGGCTTGGACATGAACTCATACTCGGATAAGAAAAATCGAGATGCCCTCCTCCTTCGCTAACTCTATTGATCCTTTCATTGATTTGATTTTCATTGCTCCTACCGCCGATCCCTCTTTGAGGACTACATAGAATTCTTGAGTTTCTCTCCAGTGGAGACCTGATTTGTGAATTCAGATGCATTCCCTTAGCTATTATGAGAAGATTAGCATAATGAAGCCAAAAAAGCAAACCATGGATATCGATTTGTTTGCAAGATTTCTCAGGATATGACAAATAAAAAGGGGCTCCTACATAAATGATGACATGTTCCTGATAGTCTTATAGTTGAAACAAAACAAAATGTTATTGATAGATCTGTATGTATTGTGGCAACCAGGTGTTTTAGTCAGAGGAAAATTCACGAATTCGTTGTTATGTTTCTCTTTCAGGAATGACATAGGCATGAAATAAAGTGCATGACTTGTTTCGATTGTTTCAGAAAAATAAAAAAATCAAATTAACTTTTAATAAGTTTGACATGTGTGAATTTTGATTGTTTCAACTGAAACTCTCCTTCCCTGTGAAGCAAAAGATCATATGGCTGAGTTTCTTAGCATGTCAATCATTGGTTTGAAGTGATATCAGGTTTGAAGGTTAATAAATCTAAGTGTGAATTCTTTGGGATTCATCTTGCCTCGAAAGACATGTTTTGCCTGGCAAGTAAGTTTGGTTGTCAAGTATGATCCTTTCCTACTCTGTATTCTGGATTACCTGTATATATAGGATATATAGGTAAGCCCCCGTTGTATCTATGGGATATAATTTGGGAACGATTCGAAAGAAAAATCTCCTTTTGGAAAGGCAAACTCGTATCCCTACGAGGTAGATTGACCCTATTAAGGCAACCATGTCGAACCTGCCTGTCTAACAAATGTCCCTCTTTCAATGCCCCAAATCAGTTATGGCTATAAGGCAACCATGTCGAACCTGCCTGTCTAACAAATGTCCCTCTTTCAATGCCCCAAATCAGTTATGGCTAAAATTGATAAACTTCAGAGAGGTTTTTTTGTGGCAGGGTGGATCTTCGTCGAGGAAGTTCCCTTGTTGAAGTAGAAAGAGGTCTGCTCTCCCTATTCTCTGCAGCATGCCTGTGTTTTTTTAGCAGGTAGAATAAGAAGAGAGGACAGATAAGGGGTTGCTTCAAGGGAACCCCAGGCCTCCTAACACAATGAGTTTGGGTTTGGTATTATTCCTTGAATTCCATTATGAAAAACAGACAATAAATAGAGGGATTTAGAGAGATCGTCTCCTTAGATTAAGGAAGAGGTTACACAAAAGTTAAAGAGATGGCAGAAATTAAGGAAACAACTACTAATGGAGAGATTCTCTCCTTAGATTATTCTTCCGTCCTAGAATACTAAGATTCCTAACTGTCCATGAGAGATCAGTGGAAGCTAGGACTCAGGACTTGCCTATTTAGGCACATAACATTCCTCCCTGCTCAGATCCGACATCGTCCTCGCAGAGGAAATTTGGAAACCTTGCTCGCAGCTTGTGGTAAAACTCCCATGTTGCGTCCACTTTCTGTAAGCCTTGCCACTGCACCAACACTTTGGTCACTGCTTTGTCTCCATGTTTCACCATTCATCGATCAAGGATAGCCGCAGATTTTATGACAATGTTTCCTTCTTGGCCAACTTCTGGTAATTCTGATTGCAATACAGTTCTGTTACCCACCTTCTTCTTTATGCAAGAGACATGAAAGACCGGATGTACTTTAGAACTTGCTGGAAGCTCTAGTTTATAAGCCACCTCCCCAATTCTCTCAAGAACCTTGTATGGACCATAGAACTTGGTAGCAAGCTTGGTGTTCTTCCTTAGGTTTATAGACTGTTGTCGGTAGGGCTGAAGCCGTAGGAACACCCAATCGCCAACATCGAACACCCTCTCTGTTCTATGTTGATCGGCCAATGACTTCATATGCTGCTGCGCTTTTTGTAAGTTCTCCCTGAGGGTTTGCAAAATAACTTCTCTACTACTTAATTCCCTCGCTACAGAATCTACCTTTGTGGTCCCCTTGACATAAGATATGAGCTGTGGCGGAGGCAACCCATACACTGCTTCGTATGGAGTCATCCCAGTAGAGGTGTGCACACTCGTATTATACCAAAACTCTGCTAGCGAAAGCCATTTGCTCCACTCCTTAGGTTGTAAGCCACAGAAACTCCTCAAATACTGTTCCAAACATTTGTTTACAACCTCAGTTTGCCCGTCGGACTGCGGGTGATATGTGGAGCTCATATTGAGGGCAGTCCCTTGTAACTTGAAGAACTCTCTCCAAAATATACTGAGGAAGATAGGGTCTCAGTCACTGACGATGGATTGCGGCATACCATGTAGTTTAAACACCTGATCAACGAACGCTCGTGCCACCACAATGGCTGTATAAGGATGAGAGAGGGCCATAAAGTGTGCGTACTTTGATAGGCGGTCTACAACCACCATTATAGTGCTCTTGCCTTGAGAGGTAGGCAAGCCCTCTACAAAGTCCATAGAAATGGATGTCCAAGGTGATGATGGGACCTCCAATGGCTGTAGGAGACCTGCGGGGCTTACATTCTCAGCCTTGTTCCTTTGACAAGAATCACACTGCCTGATATACTCTCTCACCTCCCTCCTCATACCCGACCAGAAGAAGTCCCTCTTTAAGCGTTGGTAGGCCTTGTGAAATCCGGAATAACCTCCAATCGGGCTATCATGCATCTGTGTAAGGACCTTAGATTTTAAGGAAGAGCTAGGAGAGAGATAGAATCTACCTTTATAGAAGAGAACTCCTCCCTGTTCTATGTACCGGGTGGGGTCCCCCATTCCTTCCTTGGGTTGTGTTAGGAGTTGTTGGACATGTGCATCACTAGAGTGCTCCTTTTGTAACTCTTCCACCCATGTAGACACAGGTCCAGATATGGCCAATAGCGCTCCTTCCGGCTCGCTTCTGGACAAGGCGTCAGCAACAATATTAGAGATTCCGCTTCTATACTCAATAGTGAAGTCGTAACCAAAGAGTTTGGAAATCCATTGTTGCTGCATTGGAGTGCCATCTTTTGTTCTAAAAGAAACTTTAGGCTCTTTTGATCCGTTTTCACCACGAACCTTCTCCCTAACAAGTAGTGTCTCCACTTTCTAACCGCTAGCACCAAGGCGAGTAGTTCTTTTTCATATGCTGATAAGAAGAGAGATTTCCCTTTCAAGGCCTTGCTGAAATAAGCTATTGGCCAACCCTTTTGAGTGAGTACAGCTCCCACGCCTACACCCGAGGCATCACATTCCACGTAGAATATTTGCTGGAAGTCTGGAAGGGCCAACGCTGGAGGCTTGCTCATGGCTTTCTTCAACTCTTCGAACGCTGCCAAGGCATCGACAGACCATTCAAAGGAATTTTTCTGAAGCATGTCGGTGAGTGGCCGAGTGATCTTGCCATAGTCCTGGATAAAGCGACAATAATAGCCAGTGAGACCGAAAAACCCGCGTAAGCCTTGAACAGATTTGGGTTGAGGCCATTCCACCATACATCGTATCTTCTTCGGGTCGGCGAAGAGTCCTTCCTTTGATATAATGTGTCCCAGGTACTCGATTGTAGAGCACCCGAACTTGCACTTGCTTCTGTTGCAAATAGTTGATGAGCTCGGAGAACGTCGAGAACGTTTGTCAGATGCTTCAAATGATCAGCCCAGGTGAGACTGTTAATCAAAATGTCATAAAAAACACTAAGACAAACCTTCACAATTAGGGACGAAACAACTCGTTCATAAGGCTTTGGAAGGTTGATGGAACATTTGTGAGACCGAAGGGCATCACAAGAAATTCATAACACCCCTCGTGCGTTCGGAAGGCGGTCTTAGGCACATCTTCCGGCTTGACCCTGATTTGATGGTACCTGGATCTTAGATCAAGCTTGGAGAATATCCGCGCTCCATGGAGCTCATCAGGAAGCTCCTCGATCACGGGGATCGGGAACTTATCTTTAATCGCCTGCTGGTTAAGAGCTCAGTAGTCGACATATAATCGCCATGACCCATTGTTCTTGCGGACGAGAAATATCGGAGAAGAAAATGGACTTTGGCTTGGTCGTATGACCCCACTCTGCAAGAGCTCATGAACGAGCTTTTCAATCTCCGTCTTTTGATAATATGGGTACCTGTAGGGACGCACGCTCATCGGCTTGGCCTCGGGGAGGAGGGGAATGTGATGATCATGCGAGCGAGAGGGATGTAGACCGTGCGGCTCACTAAATATATCAGCATACGTAGTGAGAAGATTCTCGATTTGCATGGGTGTTGCAGGTTCATGGCTCTCTTCCTGTACATGAGAAACAGAGAAGACCTGCAATAAAAAAAAACTTGGGTTGCGGTTAGGACAAAACTTTTTTACTCTCTCTTCTTTTACAAACCTCAATTCTTATCTCCTCCCCATGCAACACGTGTAATTGGTCCATCAACCTAAACTCCATTGTCAGCTTAGAAAAATCCCAAGTGATAGGTCCCAAGTTCTTTAACCACTGGGCCCCTAGCACCACATCATACCCTCCTAAGGTCAATAAGAAAAAGTCTGCTTCTATGTTGACCCCTTGTACCTTCAACATTACCCCCGTGCATTGGCCCATGCAGTGCACCCGATCCCCATTAGCCACTACCACCTCAAACTTTGTATCCTTCATTATCGTTAATCCAGCCTTCTTAGCAACATGAGGACTTAGGAAGTTGTGAGTGCTCCCTGTGTCGACTAAGATCATCACTGCAACTCGATTTAAGTTGCCCTTAACTTGCATGGTTTGAGGAGCTTGGCACCCAGTGATGGCATGTAACAAGATCTCTGGCGGTAGGGAATGGTCATCCCCTCCATCGCCTTTCTCATCGATCTCGCCAACCTCTTCATACCCCACTTCCTCCTCTGGCCAACTTCCCTCCATGAGAAATAATTTCTGCTCACGACATTTGTGGCCTGGTACGAACTTTTCATTGCAATTATAGCATAGGCCTTTAGCTCTTCTTTCCCTCATCTCAATAGGGGTTAACTTTTTTATGCTAGGAGTGGGTAGTTTAGGGTTGGCAGCGTTAGGGTTGGTACCTGATCTTCCCACATCATAGCAGGGTTGTCTTCTCCGTGCATTGACTTTCTCCTCTTGCATGCACGCAAGCCCAATAGCGTCAGAAAGGCTGTGTGGCCTCATCATCTAGACACTCAACCGAATCTCTTCCTTCAAGCCTCCCACAAAGCAGCTCAGCATGAAAGACTTGTTGAGTCCCTCGATGCGGTTGGCTAGCTCTTCAAAACGTGTTTGGTACTCCTCTACGGTAGACGATTGACGCAATTTCGTCAGCAAGGCAATGGGATCATCATATAGAGTGGGCCCGAATCGAGCAAGTAGGCTACGGGAGAAGTCCTCCCAGCTAGCGATGGCATTCGACTTCTCCATCCAACAAAACCATTGAAGTGACTTTCCCTCTAGGTGGAAAGATGCCAACAATAGCTTTTGGGAAACCGGCATTTGTTGGTGGAGGAAAAATTGTTCAGCTCAGTATGGTCACCCGGAGGGGTCGACAGCATTGAAGCGCGGAAACTTGAGTCGCGCCATGCGAGTGTGGATGGCATGTTCTGCATCTCCGACCGCTGTAGAAGGACCTCGAGCTGACGACCTTGCCATCGAAGCTTCCCCTCGCTCTTGGGTTTGGCCGTTGGAGAGCATCTCCAACCGAGAGTCCACATCGGCCAATCTTTTCACCATGTCATCCAACCGTTTCGCTTGAACCTCCATTGCCTCCTTCAAGAGGTTCATCATCTCATCTATCTTGGCGTTGCGGGTGGCTTCGGCCATTGCAGAATCTAGGCTTTGATACCAATGCAGCGTGGCTGTGTTTTTTTAGCAGGTAGAATAAGAAGAGAGGACAGATACGGGGTTGCTTCGAGGGAACCCCAAGCCTCCTAACTCAATGAGTTTGGGTTTGGTATTATTCCTTGAATTCCATTATGAAAAACAGACAATAAATAGAGGGATTTAGAGAGATCCTCTCCTTAGATTAAGGAAGAGGTTACACAAAAGTTAAAGAGATGGCAGAAATTAAGGAAACAGCTACTAATGGAGAGATTCTCTCCTTAGATTATTCTTCCGTCCTAGAATGCTAAGATTCCTAACTGTCCACGAGAGGTCAGTGGAAGCTAGGTCTTAGGACTTGCCTAGTTAGGCACGTAACATTCTCGAGGGGGAGCGGGTACCAAGAGCCTATATCTGGTCAATTTTGCTTTCCTAGGCAAATGGGTGTGGCGCTTTGCCAATGAGGGTTGTCTATGGAGGAGGTCCTTAATCTTAGCCAAGTACAGTGCTTCTCAAATGGGTTGCTGGACCAAAAATTCATCCTTATATCTCTCTTGCTACATACGGATAGGCATTGTTAAAACAGCCCCTTTTGTCTTCCAAATATTTGGATTCTCTATAGGTAATGGTTTGAGGCTAAGATTTTGGGTTGATCCCTGGACTGGGGACAATCATCTCATTGCTGACTTTCTGGACCTTGCTGCCACAAGCACTGATACTAATATTTCAGTTTCTTCCTACTTCAATAGCAGCGATGAGGACGGTTCTTGGTAGTCCTTCTAGGAGAAGACTGCGAGGTTCTTGGTAGTCCTTTTTGTAGCTGATAGCTTAGCTACTCATTTGTCTCATTTGCAGGGCATTTCGATCTCTATGGAGGAGGAAGATAGGCTGTCATGGAGATTATCTTCTTTGAGAAGATTCTCCGTGCGTTCTTTCTCCAATGCCCTCTCCAAATCGACCGTCTTGGAGAGCAAAAGTCCTACGAGTGAAGTCTGGCTCTACGGAGCTCCTCCCAAAGTTGCAACTTTCACTTGGCTAGTTGGAAGGAGTCGCGTACTTATGATGGATAATCTGTGCAAAAGGGGAATGATCCTCCCTAACACTTGCCTCTTGTGTAAACAAGATGCTGAATTGATCAATCACTTGTTCATGCATTGCCCATTCTCAACAGGAGTTTGGAATGGTATTCTTGCTCTCACAAATGTGCATTAGGTGATGCCTGGCTCGATTGAAGGTCTTTTATACTCTTGGCATGCGTCAGATGGAGGAAGATCAGGAAGAAGGAAATGGAGACTGCTCATGTTAGCTGCTCTTTGGTCTATCTGGGGAGAAAGGAATGATCGATGTTTCCGCAATAAGAGCATCTCAGTTGCGGGGGTCTTCAATAGGGTTTTTTATTATTTTAGGGATTGGGACCCTTAATTGCTGTTTTTGGGCTCTTGTCAGGCTTTCCCAGCTTTGGTGCTGGTAGTGTTGTTATATTCTTAGTTTAGATTTAAGTTTTCTAGCTTTCATTAGGTTTTTAGTTTTTTTAAGCTTTCTGATTTTAGGTTTTCTTCCTCTTTCTGTTCTCTTTTCCTCGGCCCAATAATAATTCTCACCTTTCAAGAAAAAAAGTTTGAAATGTGTTGGTACTTCAAACACCCAAGGGGATGCTCAATAAAATGAGGTTGAGCATATTAAATCAGTTTATTTACACAAAATAAGAGAAGAGGATGAAAACAGATTATCATCATGTAATTTATGGGATGTATTTCATTAAGTGAAAAGTATGCTTGCCATGTTTCTCGGAAACATTTACAGACAAGAGGTATAGCTACGTACCTGACAAATTCTTCAACATGGTGTGTGGGAACTGGCTCGCCTGCAAAATACCCCCCAAAAAAAGAGAAAAAATAGATTTGTCAGTAACATCCTCAAAACAGTATTTTTAAAAAAAATAAAACCAATCTTTCTGCAGAATGTGATACAGCAGCTATTCTAGAAGACAAACTTTTAGTAGATTGGAATGCATTCCTGGCAGCTTCAAACTTGGGACTTGACTGTATAGGATGTGTATTAGGTTCAGGAGCCAGTCGGGTCAACACTATCCTTCCCTTTGATATGACATATAAAGAGCAGAACTCAGGTGCCATCTTCAAAACGGATGTAGGGACATCCGCTTGCTTAAAAGCTCTGCAAATTAAACCAAAGACTTCAACAAAAAAGTTGAGAGAGAGAGAGAGAGAGAGAGAGAGAGAGAGATGTACATCACCTAGTGAATGCATTTCTAGATGATGAACCAAGAATGAGCTTATCGACAGATTGAAGCTCAACATAATTGATGATGGCCTTCGATATATCATCATCATCTAAGATGACCTCCTTGCACTGTATCTGAATTGATAGCAAGATGTCGTCCATATCAGCACAAGACTCATTAAGGAGAATTTTTGAACTCACCATGTTTGCATACGCAATGAAAAGATATTAAAAAGAGTAAAAGATACAAGATTCATTAAGTTACTAGATAGAAAATGCCATGAATTACACTATAACAGGATACCCATTCTTTAGCTAGAAACCTGTGAGAGCTCATTTGCATCTCCAAATAAACATGAAAAGAAACATGACTGACAACAACAAGGACCTAATTCATAAAAATAAAAAAAATAAAAAAGATTTGCCAAGGTTCCTAGAATCTCTTTCCATGCTTATCACCCAGAGAATGGTTCTCTAAAGGGATGTAAATCCATATTGATAGCTCGACTGTCAGCTTCTGGACTCACCTATAAGGATGGCCCATAAAAGAGCATAGCTCCTTAGCCATCCGCTTGGATTTCTCAATATGATAATCTCCTGAATTTCCCACAAAGCTTCTATCAATATTCAGTTTCCAACACCCCAACAGTGGACCATATAACACATCTTTTACTTCTAGTGTGTAAGTCTTTTTCTTTCTTCTTTTTTTCACCGAAAGGTGGGAGCACACCACCTATAAGTATTTTTCACAGGTAAAACTGCATGGTAGGAGGATACATCCATGAAATATCAAGACTTTCAATATAGTGAACAAACACACCACACTCTTGCAAAAGTGCGAGGCTTTTATGCATTATAAGATTTTAAAACTTTGCGGTAAAAAAATCAAACATTGGCAAAAGTAGAGAATAGTTAGACCAGTGATTGTAGTATATCGATATCGGTCAACGCCAATAAATATCGGGCCAGTAATAACAAAAAAAAAATGACTAACTCCTGTGTATCGCACGATATATCGTGCAATATCGATAATATCGCACGATGTATCGATATCGCATGATATATCGGTAAAATATCGTGATTTTTTGTACTGTGGGCTCCAAATATCATCGATACCTGGACGATATTGTCCAGGTATCGGTTAGACGCACAAGAGTCCCCCATTTTGTACCAAAAAAAAATGATTTTTTGTTCGATTTTCTTCTAGTTTCTCCTCCCTAAAAAAAAATCGTAAGGCTCCCGCATTCCGACTCTGTGTGGGGGTCATCGTTTGTTAAGTCCAGTTAGCCATTTTTTGTTTGATTTTATTGAATCCTCATATAGATCTAAGCCATATAGGGTAGCTTGCATTGCGTTGAACTAGGATAGTCAAAACTGCATTTGAAGGATACTCAATCAGTTGCATCATCCATAGGTATATTTCTCAACTCTCTTGCTTATTTTACTTTATCAATAAATTAGTTGTGTTTCCATTAATGCCTTCTTACATTTATATATCTTGTGGAATCAATTTAAACAATAGTTGTATCAGTTCAGTCAGACAGCGCATAGCTTAGGATCCTTTTACAAAGGAACTCCATTATGTGGACTTTCGTTTTTACATATGATGATTTAAATGTGTGTATTAAGGTCTATTTTAACAATCCCTGAAGTTTCATTGAAAAATTCAATCAATTTCCCAATGTTTCCCTATGGTTCCCAAAAAGTGCGATACATTCCGTGATACAACCGATATTTTCCCTACCGATACCCGATATGTATCTTTATCCCATGGGTGAGAAACGTAACACGATACCGATACTGCAAACACTGAGTTAGACTTATTTCCTTCTATGAGTGTTGTTGTTGCTGCTAAGACATAAATTGTTTCCTAACATGATTTCTTTGAATAAAATCTTCTCATATTGATTAAAAAAAAAAAGAAGAAGTTAAATGACTTGTCCTAAGTTACCGACAAGATAAAAGGCTCGGAAAAGTATTTAGGCACCTAAAAAGTTAAGCAGTTTTTTTTTTTTTTTTTTTTTTTTTTTGAGCAGTCAGTTATCAAAAGCTTTGATACAACATGCAATAGAGACCATCTTCTGTTTTCCCACAATAGAAATAATGAAGGAAACCAGCATCCCTGGCTGTGTAGGAGATATGGCCAACTCATATCACCAGAGGTTAGACATGCGATCAAAACTAACTTCTTTTTTTTGTTTTAAAGGTAAGAACTTTATTAAGAGAAAAAACAAGCTACAAGAAAGCAAAGAAAACAAGAAAAAAAGAAACAGAAGAAAAACAAAGCAAAACAAAAGTAGCACCTAAAAACGCCCCCTAGAACTGTACAGCGAGGGCCATCTAAATTACCATTAAAAAAAAAGGCAATCAAAATAAACTTATTCCTCTCATGAGAGCTCATTAACCACTTAATTTATTGTTGGTACTCATTCCATCTAGCGAAAATCAAGAAGCTAACAAACTGAGGTGGCTATCAGTTATCCCAATACAAAAATCAAGAATTATTGAATGATGGTCAAACATATACCGCTCGTCTACTGCAGAAACATTGGAATGGAAGGAATAGTTCTTTGGTCTGTAAGTCAATCTGTTGAAGAAATGCGGATGCTACCTCCTCGCCGACATCTGAAATAGGAAGCTGTTGCCCGGCTGCATATTAAACACACATGTCCATACCAATTCGACTTAATGAAAACTGGAAAACATTCACAACAATAACGCCTAATGCAATGAGCCTATCTGATGTTTTGAAAAAGAAATGCCAAATTCAAGTAAGGGATCATTTTGTATCTGATGCACCCAGAAGAAAAATATCCTCTCGATCATTTCCACCATAAACATGACCATGCGGCCCAAGAGTCAATCTTAACTGTCAGAAGGAATTGACTCTCACTCATTGAATGCGGACACCCCTTTTTTTTTTTTTAACAAATATCCATCTGCAGGCTAGCAATTGGACATTGTGATTGTCCAACTGGCGCACTTTGTGGGCCGAAGCTTTTCCATGGCTCCAAAAACTAGCCTTTTTCTTTTCCAGACAGTTTTCAACTAAAAAACCCGGATAAATAAGAAGAAAAAAACCACAGCAAAAAGAGACTAAATCTCATTTTCCAAAGAGAGACAATATTGATTGGTTAATTTGATTGCGCCAGTCCATAATGAGATCAGTTCAACCAAAAGTCACACAAATCCTAACTGCCGTGATAAAAAAAAATAGCCAAAACGTTAAGTCCTCCGATGGGACAGTTGGGATCATCGAGGCCCACCGACATGAGTGGGCCCGCCAGTAGCGACGAATCTCATCCCTTTCTCTCAATTGGGGAGTCCTATAAAATCATTTCAAACAAAAAAAAACCATGGAAAATAGTGAAGAGGCTGTGTGAGGGCAGTGCACACATCTCTAACCATCCAACAATGGCAGGCAAAGAGAGTAATGAGCATTCGAAAATGCGAATCTCAAATTTCTCATTTTGAAATGCCCAACAGGTTCATACCAACCGCCTTTTAGTGGTGGTGGACAACGTGCGTGTTGACTCTCAATGCCGAATGCAGAGATGTGCTCCTAAAGATAACAATAACCAATGTTTAGAAGAAAAAATGGGAAATTCGAAGTTCACTTGGTGTAGGGATGGTGATAATCTTCTTCCGAACATGGAGCAGGAAGAAGACCTGGTCCTTGGATATAACATTATCTGCGGCCCATTTCAGCGCGTGTTGGCTGTTCTTATCAGCATCGACTGCGACCGCCACCACCTGAGGCTTTGAGTCCTTACTACCCTTCTTGTTTCGAATGGCGCCGCTCCTCATTCCCAGAAAGACTAATTACTCAAAGATCCCCTCCGGTCTCTCTTGTTTCAAGAGAATCCAACCTTCCTCCGCTGCTGCTGCAGAATTCTCTGCTGAGAACTATTCGATCTGCCGATACTTTGAATCGGCACGATTGCTCGAATTCTGCAGTTCTGGAAGGGATTTCTCAGCTATTCTTGTCTGGATCTTGACCTTCTTCTTCTCTTTTGGGATTTTTGAGGATTCTTGAAAGGAAAGGGACGGGGGCTTTCTAGGGTTGGGGTTTCCTAAGAGAATAAAACAAGGAAAATTTAGGGTTTTCTGAGGACAGACTGTTTGAAGAAGAACAGCCATTTTCCAGCGAAGACAGGTTTCTGAAATTAGGGATTTTCGGTTTTTTCTCGTTCTTCTCTGTTTTGTACAGGAAGGCGATAGCAAGGTGGCGGGAAGGATGCGTGAAATGACTAAAATAACCTCTGCTTTGTTCATTAATCACCATTTTTTTCGGTTTTTCTCGTTCTTCTCCCTTCTGTACCCGCAAAGTTGCTATACGAATCCGAATCTGCCTGGAAACGATCTGGTCCATTCATCTTGACCTTGTCATGGATGGCTGGTGTTTCAGAGGGAGCGGATTAGGTGCTGCCCTTGCTGTGGATGTATGTAGGCCCTATCATTAAAAACTTCCTAGGGCCCACCGTAATGTTTATTTTCCATCCAAACTGTTGATAATGTCACATAAACGTGGATGAACTTTTGTGGCCCATTAATGGACAATCACCACTGTTTCTCATGGTATGATCCACCTGACAAGTGGATCATCCCCTGAAATAATTTGAAAAAAAGAATGGACGGTGTGGATATAGAATAATGTGGGTCCCACGGTAAGGGCCGCACCTAATCCACTCCCTTTCCCATATTGAGTATTATGGCAGTGGCCGTTTTCGTTACCGTTTTCTACCATCGGTTTGTGGGGCACCGATCAGATGGCTTGGATTACCCAATCCGTGTAGATTTCATATCATTTTCCCATCTACAGAATTGGGAATTAGGTAGACGGTTCAAAATGATAGGTCGCAATTCCACGTGTGCTGCGGGCTCGAATTAGGTACTACCCCCACCAGGAAGCTGAGGAGGCGGACGGGGTGCGTGGCACCTCGTCGTTGGTGGAGAGCCGGTTGGGCCCACACCGGGGACGCGGATTGGCTAGTGACCCCAACATCAGCCCGGGGCTGGTGTCAAAGCTGTGTGGGCGCCACCATGATGTATGTATTTTATCCAAGCCGTCCATCCATATTTACACCTCATTTTAGGGCATGGGCCCAAAAATGAGGCAGATCCAAATTTCAGGTAGAACACACCACAGAAAAACAGTGTTGATTGAACGTCCACCCATAAAAACTTCTCAGGGCCCACCGTGATGTTTATTTGCCATCCAACCTGTTGACAAGGTCACAAAGACCTGAATGAAGTGAAAACACAAATATCAGCTTGGTCCAAAACTTCTGTGGCCTCTAAGAAGTTTTCAACGGTGAGAATTTAATTCCCACTGTTTCTTATGGTGTGGTCCACCTGAGATTTGGATCTCTCTAAATTTTGGGCCCATACCCTAAAATGAGGTGGAAAATGGATGGACAGCGTGGATAAAACACATATATCATGGTGGGGCCCCCACAGCTTTGACACTAGGCCCCAGTGTTGGGGTCACTAGGAAATCCGCATCCGAATCAGTGCAGGACCGACTGCTCTCCACTAACGATAAGGTGCCGCGCACCCCGTCCGTCGCCGCATCATCTTGTTGAGGCAGTACGTAATCCGAGCTCGTGTGCTGCTGAGAGGGAAGCGGTTGCGTAGTGAGTAACTCCGGAGTAAACTCTGTGGGGCCCACCGTGATTTATGTATTTTATCCAACTCCGTCCATCAATCTTAACAGATAATTTTAGGTATGGTGCCAAAAAATGAAGCATATAAAAATCTAAAGTGGACCACACCACAGGAAAAGTGTGAAATGAATGTCTACCATTGAAAAATTCTCTGAGGACATTGTTTTCCCTTCATCCATATCCATGTGATCGTATGAACATGTTGGATGACAAATAAACATCACTGTGGGGCCTGGGAAGATTTCAACGGTGGAAATCATTATTCCCACTGTTCCCGTGGCATGGTCCACTTGAAATTTGGATATGCTTAAATTTTGGGCTCAACCTTTAAAATGAGGTGGAAAAACATACGGACGGAATAGATAAAGCACATACATTCTAGGTGGGCCCAACATAGTTTACTCCGCACGATAAGAGCGTGCGGATCCGATTCCTGGGAGATGGCTCTCCGGACGCCGGATTGCGTGGTGACCCTGACAGCAGGTAGCTACGCGGTGTTGGGACTACGTGGGGTCCACCGTGATGAATGTGTTTTATCCACGCTGTCCGTTCATTTTTTCAGATTATTTTAGGGCATGAGCCGAAGTTTGATGCACATCCAAAGCTCAAGTGGACCATACTAAGGCCCAACAGAGATAATGATGTCTGCCATTGAAACCTTCCTAAGGCCCATACTGATGTTTATTTTCCATCAAATTTCTTCGTAAGGTTAGAGAGATCTGGATAAAGGTAAAACACAAATATCAGCTTATCTAAAATTTCTGTGGCCTCTAAAGAGATGTCAACGGTAGGCATTCAATCCCACCGTTTTGTGTTGTGTGGTCCGCTTAAGCTTTTGGCTTCAATTCTTGTTGCATGTACTAAAATGAGCTAGAAAAATGGATGGGCTTCACAGAGTCAGCATTAAAGATCTCCTTGGGTGGACAATCCAGGCCATTGGACTTGGTCCTTTGGACATGATCCATTTGTGTTTTTTTCTTTTCTTCTTTTTTGTACTTTTTTCACAGCTGTCCATTTGCAGGCCGATCCAATGGTTAGATCTAAAAGAGGGAGCGGATTAGGTGAGACTCGGGCCCCACCCACAACGGTGCGGCCCATACCACGGGGCCCACCTTGATTTACCTAATATGTTTCCATGCTTTTCAATATCATTTTAGGGAATTATACAAAACAAAATGAACAAGATACAAATCTCAGGTGGACCATAATCTAAGGAAACAGGGTGATTGAATACCCTGCGATAAAAAAACTTCTTAGGGCACACTTTAATGTTTCTGTAGTGTTTATTTTCCATCCCATCTGTTGATAAGGTCACACTAGCCTGGATGAATGGATAAAACAAATGTCTGCTTGATTCAAAACTATTTTCGGGCCATTAATGGACAATCAACACTGTTTTTTGAGGTATGGTCAACCTGATAATTAAATCTTCTTCACTTTTAGGATAGTGCAATAAAATGATCTGGAAAAAAGGATGGACAGCGTGGATACAGAATAGATACATCAAGGTGGGCCCCACGGTAAGGACGCACCGTCGTGGGTGAGGCCGGGGTCTTACCTAATCCGCTCTCATAATTGAAGAGATGCGCTCGCAGGTTTTAAACAAGGAACACGTGGCGTATTATACATGATCTGGTCCATTCATTGAGAAAGTTCCACCGAAAAAACGCCATGCCCTAAAAAAGGGCTTGAATTTTAAGCCCGAGTCCAACCCATGGACTGCCAGGACTGGTACTCGAGCACGGGTCTGACCGAGGTAGACCAGGTCCGAAAGCCCATGGGCCAGATTGGCCCATTGAGGGGCTCACCAGCGGACCAGCGGTGTACGACTAGTCCCATCTCGCATGTGGCTCAGGAGCGAGTAAAACCATCTGTATCCTAACTCGCCATGCAGCCTTTTCTAGCTAATGGGCCATTTGTGCAGGACATCCCTACCATGAAAACGGTAGGTCTCACCAGGAAGATCATCTGGTACAAAAGAAAGCACGGTCTGAACATAAGATGTACGACGCCATTGGAATCAATGGACAACCGATGGCATGACTCATCATGTATAGGTGGCCCACTTAATTAGAGTATGAGCCATATTTTGGAGAGAGGCGATCTTCGTGATGGGACCTATAATTCAGATGGTAAGGATTCACCACACGAGTGGCATATTGGTGGGAAAATGATCTGCATAACAACTAACCATGCAGCCGGCTGTAGGTTATCAGGCCGCGAATTGGGTACTAGTACTACCCCGCCAGGACCTAGCTAGAGACGGACGGTCCTGTCAGGGGCTCTGTGGGGTCCAACATGATGTATGTGTTTTATCCACACCGTCCATCCATTTTTATGGAACATTGTAGAATATGAGACCAAAAATTAGAAAGATATAAGGTTTATGTGGACCACACCAAAGGAAGCAGTGGGGATGGAACGCCTACTGTCGAAAATGTCTTTGGTGCCACAGAAGTTTCAGAATAATCTCATATTTATTTTTTCCCTTAATCCACGTCTGTATGACCTTATGAACAGGTCGGATGACAAATAAAATTCACGGTGGGCCGTAGGAAGGTTTCGACGGTGGTCGTCACTGTCACCACATCTTCCTATGGCGTGGTCCACTTGAGCCTTAGATCTTCCTCATTTTTGGAATCAGTTTATAAAAGGTCCTACAAAAATGGATAGACGGCGTGGATAAATACATCATGGTGGGCCCCACATATCCCCTGACAGGAACGTCCGTCTCTAGCTAGGTCCTGATGGGGGTAGTACCCAATCCGTGCGCCTCAAAGATCTTTTATCAGTATTTTATCCACGCCACTGAGACATGGTCCATCCACGGTGTGGCCCAACAGATCAACGGTCGAGATCACAGAACCAAAGCTAACCAGTGCTGGAAAATGTGATCTCCTCGTACGAAATTCCCGAGAAGAGTGACATCATCCACGAGCAACTTTCCTTTTTGGAAGCACGTGGGAATAACAAAAACCACACGTGGGGAATTCCAGCCGTGTAGAAAAGAAAAGCACCTGATAGATAGAACCACCCTTTTATTTCTACTTTTCTTAATATAATAATACAAAAATATCACTCAAAGCAGAAATAAATAAGAATCGTGTGTTAGCTTCTCACAACGGTATGTTTGTACGGAAATCCAGACCGTCCAGATCGTTGAGAGTAGAACAGACAAACTAGCACAGAGAAGACAACATTGACCATCTGATCTTTCGGTTGGAAATTGGACCGTTGGCTATTTTATTTTGACCGTCCACGTGATGGTCATTAATTCGATGCCACGTGTACAGTTTTTAAGTGCCTGCGTATGAAATAAATCCATAAAAAAAAATTACTTCAGCTGGGCTATCTTATCCATCCAATGAGGTCATTTTTTTTGGGGGCAAATGATAGCCGTTGATCAGTTCTCTCATCCCGTACGTGTGGGGCCGATAAAAAAGGGTTTGGATTGTATGGGGAATTCAGACACAGCAATGCCTATTGACCATTCAAGCAATCTGACCCTACCGGTCACTACTAGCCGGTGCTTTGTGGGCCCATCATAATTTCTCTATTATGTTCACTATGCTCATTTATTTCTTTCAGTGGCATGAGCTTAAAATCCAAAATGAGACTGAATCCAAATTTCAGGTCAACCCCATCATAATTTCTGTATTATGTTCACAATGGTCATTCATTTCTTTCGGTGGCATAAGCTTAAAATCCAAAATGAGACTGAATCCAAATTTCTGGTCAACCCCAACCTGAAGAAAGTAATGATTATTTATCATAGGCTATTAAAAAATTCAAAATGAGATGAATCCAAGTTTCAGGTCAACCTCAAGATAAAAATTAAAAAAAAAATAATAATAATAATGATCATTGAATGCAAACCATTAAAAATTTCAAAATGAAAACCATAAGATGAAAAAAGTAATGATTATTGAACGCAAATCATTAAAAACTTCCCAAGTCCATATATTTATTAGCCATCTGACCAGTTGATTAAAATGAAGGAAAAGCACAATTATTAGTTTGATATATAACTGCAATGACCTTCAAGAAATATTTTGATTGGACAATACTAATTATTGTGTAAAAAATGAATGGACCACATCAAGTAAGATTGATTCAAATCATTAATGGGGCGTTTGGCATCTCTACAAATAAGAGCTTATTGGCTTATTTCTATAAAAAAAAAATAAAAATAAAAAAAAAAGCTTCTGGACCGTTTGGTAAAAAGTCTAATGAAGTGTTTTTTTTTTTTTTTTTCGAAAGTAGCAAATAAGCTCCGATTTAACAAGTTGGGGAGAGGTTACTTTTTGAAAATGAGCTTATTTGACTTAAGCGGGTAGAGATTTTAAACTAATTTTTGGACAAGTTTACCCTTAAAGTTTTCAAGTAATTCCCATCTTACCCTCTTCTTTTCTCTTTACAATTTCTTCAAGCCCGTGTGATGAACAACCCATAGTAAAGGTGGGCCCCACATGATGAATGGCCCATATCAAAGGTGGGCCTACATAATGCACAATCACATCAAAGGTGAGCCCCACATGATAGATGGCTTACTTCAAAGTGTGGCCCTACATGATGAACGATTCACATCAAGCAAGCCCTACCTAATGATGGTTCACATCAAAGGTGAGACCCACATGATAGATAGTGCACATGATGGAAGATTGACATTAAAGGTGGGCCCACATGATGAATGACCCATATTGAGGGTTGAGCCCCACATGATGGGCGGTCCATAGCAAAAGTGGGACTTACATGATAGATGGTGGACATCAAAGGTGGGTCCCACATGATAAACTATCCACATCAAGTGGGCCCCACATGATAGATGGTCCACAACAAATATGGGACCCACATGATGGATGTTCCACATCAAAGGTAGGAACCACGTGATGGATGGTGGACATTGAATGTGAGACCATATGATGGAAGATTAACATTAAAGGTGGGCCTACATGAAGAATGATCCATATTAAAGGTTGCGCCCCACATGATGGACAGTCCACAGCCAAGGTGGGACCTACATGATGGATGGTGGACATCAAAGGTAGGTCCCACATGATGGACTATCCACATCAAGTGGGCCCCACATGATAGTGGTCCACAACAAAGGTGGGACCCACATGATGGATGGTGGACATCAAAGATAAGACCCCTCATGATGAATGACTCATATTAAAGTGATGCCTTACGTCAAGGTGGACCCATGTAATGAAAGGTTTACATCAAAGTTGGGCCCCACATGATAGATCACCTGTATCAAAGTGTGGCCTAACATGACGAAACATGCGCATCAAGTGGGTCCCATGTAACGCCTCAAAAAATCGGCACCCGTGTATGAAGACTTTGATCCCAAGTTCCCGATTGTTAACTTAATAAAATGCTAGTTTAGGAATGCCACACGTGGAAAATGCACCCACGTGTGTCTATAATCAGATTTATATTCATTCAATTCACAAATGTTCAGAGTAACATATTTCAATTAGCGGATCATAAGCAAAGCGGATGTAACTAAATAAAAAAATATAGGGCTAACACCCTAGAGGTACAGTTCAAATGCAGTGACAGCCAATATGACAATTATATGAATCACAATTAAAGCAATAAAAAGAAAAATTATAACTACCAATGGGATAAAACTATAAGACCACTCGGGCGGCCCGAGCGCACCACCATCTGGTCCTATTTTTAAGACATCTGCATATGTCAAATAGGAGGCGTCAAAACGCCAACATAGTGAAGAAATAACCACAAGGTTATACTCGGGATATTTAAATTATAAATAGGTTCATATAAGTATATTAATCTTAAGCATATTATCGAATCAATCAAATTTAGGTAATGACCACATATAAATCATACATCATTCTAGGCTAGTTGATTAATGCATGCATGTCATGATTTCGCACACAATGTATGTTCTGAACAAAGCTCTGGCCCGACCTACTGGTATCAGAATCCACAGTCCACCTATCCAGCAAGTCATAAGTCGTGATTAAGTACACAACCCGGATGACACAGAGAAATGACATGAAGTGCTCAAGGTAGCGCTGGCACCACATCAAGCAATCAGGCCACACGAGTCCCCTTCAAATGCAATGTTATGTATGCATGATTTATTAAAATATTTATTAGTCCAATTCATTCAGCAAATTGGTAAAGTCAGAATACCACACTGTATCATAAAGTCTAACTAGGACTATCTGGCTCCCTACGATGCGTCGCCAATCATCGCCAGTAACCCCTCGATCCAAGATTTGGGTTAACACCCGTGAAAGCATAGTCTACCCGTAACTCATCAGCCACGCCCAAACCAAGTGGAAGGGCTCATCACCCTAGTATCAAATACAATTAATTTATTCAAAGGTGCGGGCATTTCACTCGGAATTAACCCAATGCACGCCTGGGCCGTTCGAACGGTGCACAGGGACGCAAACATCGGTCAGGGTTACATTTTTCACAAGGGCTGTTCGAACAACAATCAGTCACCCCTATCAATGCTCACTAGTCACTACGGGGAGGCACCATCCCAGCGTAGGTCGACAACTCAAACACGGTGTCCCATACCACCATGCTTGGCTCATGAGATTTGGAGGATCGAGTCGCAATATGGTTTTAAGTGGACTATTCACAGTGGGAACGATGGTATTCCAGATTTCATATAGTATGATTCAACAATAAAATACAGGAATGATTAACTTTGAATGAGGCTTATTCAGTAGACCCAAGTGGACGATGATAACCCAACAATGGCCAATGTCGATCGACCGTGTCCCGCCTAGTCGATCGAATAAGTCCGTGACTACCAACCTAGTGGCAGGCAGTACACTATATCGAACGATTTTCAGAGCTTAATCCAAAGCAACACTTAACTTATTATAATAACAATTTAGGTTATTAAATATCTAATCATAAACATATCCAAGCACCTGGCCCGACCGACTGGCCCACCGATCCAAAGGACCCGGATGATAGAGGGCGCCACATACATCCACAAGCATAGATATATTACAAGATTATAAATTTATATCATTCAAGCATTTCATCGAGTATGTTATTCATCAAACAACAATAAAGGTATTTCATCGAACATGTTATACACACATCAACAATTAACATATAAACTTGAGCAATCATTAATTAGGATTTGTCGAGAGTAAGCTTGAGGGTAGATCTTCATCTTGGGGTTGAAATTCGATGATTCGAATGCGGCCTGAATGCCGAAAATTGGGGAATACCTCAATTACCTACAATGAATCGCAAATCTAGTATTATTCAATTAGGGTTTAATCTAATTAAATATCTAATTAGGGTTTAGGGTTTCGGTATCTTAGATTTAGAAAAACCCCAAATCGATTCAACAAATCGAGGCCCAAATTCGGTGGACCGTCTGAATCCCAACAGAGACGAGCTCGGATAGGGCTTCTACAAAGCGTGGGCCACACCCAATCGATGGCTGGGATCCCAAACCCTAGCAAGAGGAACCCTAGGGTTAGGGTTTCGTCAGAAACAAATAGGGGTTTCTAACCTTAGTGGTCCAAAAATGAAGAAAATGGAAGGAAGAGGAAAATAAGAGGCAGAGGAACACCTTACCTAGCATGGGGAAAAGATTTCCGACCCTAGCTCGTCGGATCTTGTTGGAGAAGACACGAGAACGGACGGAGGTCGGAAAAGGTCCAAAATTTTGAGAATTCTATGGGTATGGTGGAGGATTTGAGGAAGGAAGGAAGTTTGAGAAGAGAAGAGGAAAGCTAGGGGAGCTTAGGAGCTTAGGGGAGAAGAAGATGAAAGAGAGAAATGAAAGAAAGAGAGAGAAATGAGAGAGAGAGAGAGAGAGAATGAGGTTTATAACCCCGTTTTAAAAATAATACCTAACGATTTTGGTGCGCCAAAGGTCCCCTTCGGTGAGCCGAAGCCCCAGAACTTCGAAAAATCGTATATGGACAGAGTGCTTCGGCTCGTACTGAAGCTCCTTTGGCTCAAGCCGAAGCTCGCTGGACAAACCTTCGGTGCGCCGAAGCCACTGTTTCAAACCCCGCTTCGGTACGATCTCGCTAGTCAGCTCAAACCGAAGGCCTCCTTCGGTGCGCCGAAGGCTTCTTCGGTGCACCGAAGCCTGCTGTTCAGAAATTCTTCTACTTGGCCAGTTTTCTGAAAGCTCACAGTTCCACTGACTCCCTGGACAGTGTCTGCTTATTTATATATATGTCATGTTTATTTTTATGTTTCCATTTACTTTAAGTTATTTTATATAAATAAGGAAGTACCCCTCATTTGGATTCAATAAAAAAATAAAGTAGTACTTTTTGAAAGAGAGGGTTTTTGTCAAATTTAAACCGTTCAAAAAATCAGAAATACCAAAAATAGTCTAAAACACTAAGGTCCGGTAAAATATTCATGATGGTTGAGTCGATCTACAAGTAGATTGATAACTCAGGATTTTTTACTTAGTCTCTATAAACAGCGACATACCCGAGTCAATCCGATCGTCGAAAAGCTCTTCTGAACTATAAGTTTCTCCACTCTTAAGCTAATTCCTTCATTTCCTTGGGCAAAATCACTTGTTTTGGTCCCAAATAAGTGTGAACACTCACACGAATATGCATTCAAATCGAAAAGTCAAAGGGAACACCTAAGGACTTTCGATTCCCAAGTAAGTGAAAATTCGGGGTGTTACATCCCATTTGATGGACAATCCACGTCAAAGGTGGGACCCACGTGATGGATGATGATCATTAAAGGTGGGCCCACATGATGAACGACACATAATGAAGGTGGGGCCCCACACAATGAATGGTCCACATGAAGGTGGGCCCACATAATGGACAAAGTAGGCTTCACGTGATGGATGGCCCACATAAAAGTATGGCCCTCTGTTAGAACTAGAAAATGAACCGCGGGGAACATCTTCTGAGATGTGATGTTTCGTTGTTCTGGGGTTCTGAATAATAGAAACATTCGTAGACAATCACAAGCATTCACAAAAGTACACAAGAGAAGAGATATCGCAAGGCGAATTTTATTCCAGAGATCCTGAGATCATGTACATTCCAGGCCGTGATCTGGCACAAGTCCTTAATTACATCGAATGATCGATGACCCTTGATTAAAAGGCAAAAGACTAGTCAGCGGGGACTATGGTCTCAGAGTTCATGGTCGTAGAGACCTATATTTTGTGTGGTCGAAGAGACCTATGTTTGTATGGTCACGGAGACCAGTATTTGTATGGTCGCGGAGACCTGTATTTGTATAGTCACGGAGACCTGTACTTGTATGGTCACGGAGACCGATATTTATATGGTCACGGAGACCGATATTTGTATGGTCACGGAGACCTGTATTTGTTGTGTTTTGTTATGGACTGATCCATCTTTGTACGAGTCGAATGTCTATGTCCCATATTTTGACCGGAGATCCGGGCTGAGACTGTCAGGGTTTATGACCGGGAAGGACGACTCTAGGCCCGCGCCTGTCAATGTATGGACAGGTGACCTCGGAAAGTCCATTCCACAGTTGTGTATACCTGGACAGCTCAACCAGCGGATGCCGTTTGGATGGGTAGGGCATCGACTGTTCTTGAAGTGTCAGTCTTTAACAAATTGTGTGTGATAGTTTAGAACTCTCCTGTTATGGTTTATCGTGTTAACCATAGTCCTCTTTGCTTAGTGCGGGCCTGAATTCGGGTCACATTATGATAGTACATGTAATGATGATGCATCAGTATGGTTCTGGGCGCTAGCGGCCTCTTTTTGGGAGGATTGCTCCATTCAGCTCGTTGGATCGGATCGGACTCCGAAGGCTTATATTCTGCTCACTGGGTGGCCCGAATGGGTCATTTGACTGCTCCATTGCGTCCGAAACGCTCGAAATACTCAAAATAGGCTCAAACGGGGCTAAAAAAACGTTATAAAATGAAGATTTAAGGGTGTTGGAACGAACGCTCAAGGTGCTGATTTTTGCGATCCGCTGGCCTGATTTTGCTGATGCGCTGGGGCCAGCGCGTCCAAAAATGATTGTTAAAAATTATCTATTTTCATGATGCGCTAGGCTATTTTTCTGACGCGCTGGGGCTAGTGCGTCCGAAAATAACTTTGTTTAGGAATGGTCATTTTTCTGATCCGCTGGCCTATTTTGCGATGCGCTAGGGCCAGTGCGTCCGAAAATAACTTCGTTTTGGAATGTTCATTTTTCTGATCCGCTGGCCTATTTTGCGATACGCTAGGGCTAGTGCGTCCGAAAAAGATGACTTTTTTAAGTTGATGATTTGTTTGATCCGCGGAGGGTTTTTCCTGATGCGCTGGAGCATTTTTATGATGCGCTGGGGCTAGTGCGTCCAAAAAAGATGACTTAAGTTATTTCATCTCTGGACCTGTTATGGTCGGAGGTGTGATTTCCAGCGAGGGGTTCCGGTGATCAGAAAAGGGTTCCGGCGATCGGAAAAAGGTTTTCCGGCGAAGAGGTTCGGCTCTCTCTCTCTCTCTCTGAATCTTACAAATGAGGTGGTGGGAGGGGGTATTTATAGGTAAAGTCGTCCAATAGGAGGTCGACACGTGTAGCGCGTCGAGAAAAATGAGTCGGCGCGTCGATAAAGTCACTCGGCGCGTCTCGAAATGGTTAGAGTTCAGAAGCTGATTTTCAGGACGCGCTAGCTGTCAGTGCGTCTTGACATTGGCTAAGTTTTTTCATGCGCTGGATGAATTTTTGGATGCGCTGAGTGCAGTGCGTCTTGAAATTCATTTTCTGAATAGTGATTGAATTTCATGATGCGCCGGGTGAATTTATGGACGCGCTGGAGGCAGTGCGTCCTGAAATTCACTTCATAAAAGCCGTCCAAATTTCTTGATGCGCTGGAGGACTTTCTGGACGTGCTGGAGGCAGTGCGTCCTGAAATTCATTTTCTGAAAATGATTGAATTTCATAATGCGCTGGCCGTGGATTTTCTCGATACGCCAACGTACTCGTGCTTCACAAAATTGGGTTTTGCAAAACGGAGGGCTTATGGGGTCCGCCTTGCGATGAATGTCGATGCACTGCTCATATTTCTCCATAATTGAGATAACCCTCCCAAATTTGGAGAGTTTTGGTCATGATGACCGGTGTGGTCCACCACTGGCCATATTTCCTGCCTTTTGGTTGTGTCTGATGCGTGTTGTAATTTTTGACGCGGTCTTCGATGCATTGGCCCTAAGTCCAATTAAGTGATGATTTGGACACTCGCAATCACTGTTTCGAAGACCCTTACTTTTGGGACGCCAACAGATGCCCCTCCGATGCGTTGGGATGGACGCGCGGTGGTCCATGGTGACGCGTCGGATTTTTCGGGTCCCACTATAAATAGGGAAGTCCAGGTCATTTCGTCATTTCACTTTCATTTTTCGACGACCAGAGCTCTCGGCCAGCGCATCGAATAATAGTCGCCAGCGCGTCAAACTATTAGGTAGCGCGTCGAGTAATTCAGACTCGGGCCTTTTTATCGATGCACTACCTTCAGCGCGGCCATTAATTGGACTTGGGATTTTTCCCTTTTTTAGACGCGTCATAGCGTCGCGCGCGGGTTAAATGGCCGCTCTACCTTCAGCACGCTAACTTAACTCAAAACTTCTTTTTATTGACGCGCTAAGGGCAGCGCGTCCCCCCGTGTTCCGTTAAAACTCATTTCACGATGCGCTGAGTCCAGCGCGTTGCATTTTGGCATTTTACCGACGCGCCAGCCCCAGCGTGTACTCGCGTCTGGGAAAACCCATTTGATGGACGCGCTAAGGTGAGCGCCTGTGAAAATTGGAACTTGGTGGATTGATCATTTTCTGGACGCGCTGGGGCCGGCTCGTCATGTTTTTTGAACTTGTGAAGTTGCATGATTTTTGCGACGCGCTGGGCTCTGCGCGTGCGATTTTGGGACTTAGTGAAATTCATTGAATTTGTTACACATACCGAATCCCGCACGTATATTTTCAAACTTGTTAAGTTGGCCCGACTGTTGAGCGTGTTAAGGCCAACGGGTACTGATTTCTGATTTTGAGAAGTTGCCCAATTTTAGTGTCCTAATCAAGTACGCTTATCATGGCTTAACGCGCTCACATTCGGGTTCATTTGATCATTGCTCATGATATTTGGGACTGTTGTTTCTGGTGCGTGGAGCCTCACACACCCTCATATTCAACCTGATCGCCTTTGAGCGTTACCAGAGCGTGTGAAGCCTCACGCACCCAGCCCATAGGCCTTGGTGGAATCTGGGGTTTTTTGCGAGCGTTATACTGGCGATCTGCCGTGTCTCTAAAAGGGTGTGAGCCCCTACACTTCTGCTTCGAATTTGCGTATGCGTGCCAGTTGTTCTAAGGAGGCGTAAGGTCTCACGCACTTGGGAGACTTCCTGGTCGCATCAGCTTAATGGGCAATTCTAATGGCGAATTTAAGTGATGTTTTGAGCGTACCTTTGCATGTCTTTTCTTAGCCTTTCTTGTCTTTACGCAAGTGGCTTCATGTGCTTTTTCCTTCTTTTCTTTTGTCGGACTGCCTCATTGGTTCATCCGTCTTGTTTTTTAGCAGACAATGGCCATAACTCGAGCTTCTCTACGCGCGGGTCGGGATTGTATGAGGCGGCTACTAAATGCTCTAGACCACCCTAAGGCTTGGTCATCTCTCGCCGGTCAATGCGACGAGGTGGCCGAAGCCTTGGCCCATCTGGGCGCGTACTCCCGCCCCATTCTTCGAGCTATCCAGAATGTCTCGGCGATGGCCTCCATCTCTGACCAGCGTAAGGAGGCCATTTCTAGCTTCATCGGCGATTCTTCCCTCTTAGAAGAATTGGCGGTCCTCGAGGCGGCGGAGCCTTCTCTAGCTGCTTCTTTCTTATCCCTGTCGAAGCGACTTAGCTTCCTGAAGGAGGAGAAGAGGGAGAGCAGGCGATTTCTAGCTTGGCTTGTCCCATTGGCGGAGGCCGAGTATCCGGATCGCCGTGCTGGCATCTGCAGGATGGTCAGGGAGGCTCTACGGGAACATGACAACCTGGCGATCGACGTCTCCATTATAAGGAACTACGCCAATGCCGAGCACCTGAATTTCGATCTCGTGCAACAATGCATTTCCATCCTAGTGGACTTGATCTTCAAGGAAGCCCAGGTCCAGGCGAAAGTCGATGAGTTGAGGGCTCAGATTCTCCCGCTAACGCAGGACTGAGATCCTCGCTTTCTGGCTTTGGGGAGGGGTCCCCTCAATTTTGAGTCGTTTTACATTGACTGTTGATTTTCAATCATTTAAACAATTGACATTAACAATTTAGACATTTGGAATGGCCCTCATGGTTTGATGAATGCTAATTATACTTTTCTGCTTTACTTCTGTCTTTCCTCGCTTGTGTGTTTGTGATGATGATGTTGTGGTTGTGGATGTTGTCGTTTCATTTCTTTTTCCATTGGTTTCGAATGCGTTTTGCAGTGGCCTGGATTGACGCTTGTACTTTGTTCACTTGCTTCTTCGTATCCCTTTGGATTTTGTTAAATGTTTGATTGATTTTATGAGGACATTTCCCTTTGCCCTGTACTTAAGCCATTTTCATGCCGTTGCAGATTATAATGGCCAGCAATCCTTCATAAGCCGGTCCTTCGGGTCCGCCTCAGACTCTATCAAAGCGAAAGCGCGCCGCCACTAAGCAGGTTTCCAGGCCGTCGGTTGAGAATCCGCAGTGGTTCCTCCCGCCGGAGACGTTCAACTTTTATGAACGCATTTTGACTCTTCCGAAGAATGTTCAACGGAAGATACTCTGCGACAAGGCCCTACCGACCCCTCTTGACGAGGGTACTCAAGAAGAATGGGATGTGTGGTACGCTCCTTTGCAAGGTTTCCGGACCGACAAGGTCGTTGGGTCTGAAGAGGGTGAAGCGAGCCCAGCTGTTCCGACTCAGTCTGCTAAGCGAGGTCGCCCAAAGACAACTGGAAAAAGCGCTAAGCAGGTCTACATGGAGAACCAAGCCAAGTCGAAGTCTGATAGAATTAGGGTTGTCTGGTCCTCCGCGAAGCTGGCGGTGTCAGCTCTTGTGATCCGTAACCCCTACACAAAGCAATTCATCCGATTTCCTAAGAGCTTCCAGAGATATCTCTCTCTACCGAGTATCGAACCATCTGATGTGTGTCGCGCAAACTCTTATTACAGCGTCGACTCCTGGACGTCTGTTCCCGAGACATTCGTCAACTGCGCTGTATCCAAGAACGGTACACTGTAGTCTGTCCTTGGGGAGAAGGACATGATATTCTTGGAGCCAAACCACGATCCTCACCTGTCATTTCCGACACATTACTACGAGACCTTACGCCAAAGGTTTCGCTCTCTGTCCGATGCGAAAATTTGGCCGACCGGGGGATTCAGGACCCGAGGACACCTGAGCCCTCACCCTGGCTACGAAGCTTGGGCCAGCCGAATAGTCGAGCAGCATGAAGAGACTTTGAAGCAAGTGGGTCTCTTGCGAGCTATTCAGGCGACGTCGAGCTACTTTTATCGAGAACCATGCATCTACAAGGGGTTCCTGAATCACTGGAGCTCTATTACAAACTCCTTCCACCTGCCGTACGAGGAAATGAGCATATCGCTCTGGGACTTGTATCGGATAGCCGGTCTTCCCATCCGCAGCAGAATTTATGATGAATGGACGCCCAACGACGAGGAGCTATCCAAGAAGAAAAAGGGCGTCGATGAAGGTTTCTACTCTGAAGCCTGCTATGAATTGTTTGTGGAGCTGCCGCAATTCCTGGGCTCCAGGGACAAAGTGCCTTTTGAGGACTGGCTGATTTACTTCAGTCATGGTCTGAAGTGAGCTTCTTTACTTGACTTGCACTCTTCGTGTCCTGTTCCATTTTTTTCTTATACTGATGGTTTTCTTCCTGTCTTAGCTTAAATTATGAATCGTATGATGAAGGCCGCAGGGATAAGTTAGTTCTGGAGGCCAAGATGAAGAAGAAGTTCCCGCAGCCGAACAAGCTATCTCCCACCTGCGAACTCGCTGGGTTCTTAGCCTACTGGTTGTGCTGTGTGGCCCTCCCGAGCTCTAAGCAGGCAGATAGTGTGAGAGTCTCCTGCTTCGCTGTGGCAAGGAGTCTGGCTAACGGCCATCGTTATGCATTGGCCCCGGTGGTATTGTGCTCCATATATCGGGCCTTTGGCAGTGTCATCAGCAACAAGGGCTCGGCTTCCTTTGGACTAAATTCTTCTTATTGTGGGTGGCATTGCTTTTCGGGATGGCTCGGGGTTTACTTCCCGTGGGTCTATGGCATAGAACTCAAAGACTTCATCCGGAGGGGGTCGGTTCCATTGCATGCCTTTCAGAAGCGGAAGATGATCAGCGGAAACTTGAGGACTATCGAGGCAAAGATAGCTCGTCACGATGATATCGATTTCTTCCTTTTCTCCGGGACCAATAGTGAAGATCCTGAATTACTTAATGATGATGAGAGCCTCGGCTCCTATGGGCGTTGCTTTCTGATATCTATCCGTCCGGGCTCACTGCCTTTGAGAGAGGGTGCTGAGTTTTGGAGAGAGCCATACTACCCAAATCAGTTTGCCAGGCAATTTGGTTACGACCAAGGGGTACCAAAGACGCTCGAACCAGTGACGAGAGAGCAGCGGGCTTACGGCACAGGACCGATCCATTAGAAATGGATATGGCGATAGCTCCTGCTCACCAGATTGGGTTGTTCTTTTATTGTTTGGGCACAGAGTATATCCCTGGCGCCACATATGGATGGATGAGGTGGTGGGCTCACCAATATTCCTTGATCCGAAACAATCGACACGTGGCCGACCCTATCTTCGTTTCTCCCCCGATCGTTGATCCTGCTCCTGCTGACAGTTTGGGCTACGTGGCAGAGCCGCTTCGTCAATTGGCTACTCCGGGCGTGCAGAAGTTTATGACCTCTCTGAATGTTATAATAGATCATGAGAAACCCGAGCACACGCTTGAAGGGTGGGTCGCCTACGGGCAGAGGGTCACACTACAAGGGAATCTGGATTCCCCACTCGTTGGTCCCATGGCAGAGGGACAGAGAGAGCGTTACGATATCGATGATGACGATGATGATGAGGCCGACGTGGCGGGGGATGCCGGTGATGAGGAGGATGCCGGTGATGACGACGGAGGGGACGATAATGATGATGATGTTGGTGATGACAATGATGGAGGAGGTGATGTTGGTGAAGAAATCATCAGAGAGGGTGGAGAGGGTGATGGCGAGGGTGGAGGAGAGGATGATGTTGCGGCAGCAGGTACCCCGCTGACCGGTGGTCAGGGAGGTCGCAGTCAGAGTCCAGTGAGTCAGACGAGCCTGTCTAGACGTTCTGTTCCCGGGGATAGTGATTCTGAACTGTCTCCTTAACGTTCTGGTCCTCGAGTAAAGACCGCTCATCGCGTCCCCGTTACTGACGGAGGAAAGAAAATAAAGGACCTGTTGAAGCTGTACAGGGCTGAGAAGGCAAGGAGCCGACTCCCCCAGGCTGCCGGCAGTGTCCCGACAGATGATGCGAGCGGACCAAGGGAAGAAGGGGAGATGAGCTTGCAAGCGGGCCTCAGCGGAAATCGTCCTATGGAAGGAGGTGAAGGTAATGAGCCAATATACGAGAGATCTGTTCCCGAGGCAGACACGGGACCCATCCCTATGGACATCGACGGTGAGCCACGAGCTGAAGATTCCCCTCTTGCCGACCCTGTCAATTCCGAGGCTGCAGCGAACCCTAGCCCTACTCCTGAGGCGAGACCTGTTGTCGCTATGGAGGAGGCAGTACCCCCTCCCCGGGGAACCATGCCTTTAAATGCTGCTAGCGCACCAGAGCCTATTGGCGAAGCACCCCTCACCACTGAACCAGTTCAAGCTATCTCTGCCTCTGAGATCGTTGTTCCTCCTTCCCCTGAATTGCCTGAGCCGGCAGCGGAAATTGTAGCTGAATGTGCCCCTAGCTTATCAACACCTGTTGCCTCAACTGGTGCACCGAGTGGTGAAACTCTCGCTGGTATACTACTTGCCTTATTACCTGCTTGCTTCTTTTCTTTCTTCAGTGTGCTAATGTTTCACCATTTCTTTTGCCAGCCACCGCTCCTGCCAGCATTCTGGTTCCTGTAGTCTTGCCTGAGGCATTCCTTTCATCTCTCCGAGGCCTGTCAAGGACCAAGGCGAATCTTCTCAAGAGCTTACTGTTTGACATCGTCGATTCGTTGAAGAATGGAGATGAATGGTCTATCTTGGACGAGGCACTACAGGCGTTGGAGCTTAACGCCGTGTGGGTCGGGATTGACATCTCTTCGATAGTCAGCCACGTGTTCCAATTCAAAGATGGGATGGCTCAAGTGAACGAGGCGAGGCACCTCAAGGTTGACCCTTCTGTCGAAGAAAAACGCGGTCACTTGCGGTCCCTTCTTCCGGAACTTGAGTCACACGAGGCGGATGTGGCCGCTGTACGGAGGGATTGGCAAGCTATAGACGCTGAATACCAAGGGGCTACTAACATCTCGCGGAGATTGAAAACGAGATGGCCCGATTACAAGCTGAACATTCTGTCGTCTATCTCAAACTTTCAAAGTTCAGTGGTCAGAAAGCACGCCTGCAGTCTTCTATCGACCAGCGCGAGGCGAAGTGTAACGCCGTGAGGGCACAAGTTATGGAGCTGAAGCGGTCTCTCCAAGGCACTCCTGACCCTGCCCAAGTCTTAGCCGCGGCTGAGGCGAGACAGAAGGCGATCGAAGAATCCACGGTTAACTTGTTAGAACAATGCTTGAAGACTCTAGATAGTTGAACTGTAATAATCTTCACTTGTAATTTAAAACACATTGGAATATGTTGTAGTGAATGTTGTAACGATATGTATACTATTGTAGTCTTGAATTTATATTGTGCCTTTAGCCTGCTTGTTGTTTCATTTGAATTTGAATGTAACCAGATTGGGCCCTTCGGAAAGGAACGTCCCCCTGTTAGGACTTAAACCCATGCTTACAGGAACAAAGACTTAACCAGGTCTCGGTTCAGGGCTTATCCCAATTCTGCATGTCCTTGGAAAGACTGGGGTGCCATGCTCGACGTGTCCTGAGTCTTATTGGCTTCTCCGATACCTGTGCAAGCACAAAATAGATGATCAGGATTTTAGTTTAGTCATTGTATGGTATCCTTTCTTTTGGTATCTACTTTTTTACACTTTTCCCTTTGTTTGGGTGTTTACAACTTGCAACAACAAGCCTCTGTTAAGTGTAATATCTTTTCAATAACCGACCATTCACCAACGAACTGATGCCCTGCCCTTCCCAATCTATCACTCGATAGGCTCCGTTGGAATATACTTCATCGATAATGTAGACGGGATCCCATTTTGGGTCGAATTTACTTTTCAGCCCTTGGGTCGGCGCCGGACGCCTCATCATTAGCATGAGATCGCCCTTCTTGAATGATCTACCCCTGACATGCTTATCGTATGCGGCGGAAATTTGCTTTTGATACATTTCAAGCCTTTGTTGGGCGGCTAGCCTCTTTTCATCTAAATCATCGAGTTCGATCATCCGGCTCTTGGCATTATGCTCGGTTGTCAGGGAGTGTCGGAGAGTGACCCATAGTGACTCAACTTGTATTTCCATCGGGATCACAGCTTCCGTACCGTACACCAGTGAGTAGGGTGTGGCTCGAGTAGCTATGCGGTGCGTAGTTCGATATGCCCACAGTGCTTTGGGCAACCGTCTGTCCCAGTCCTTCTTATTTTCTGCCACTGTCTTTCTCAGAATCTTCACAATAGTCTTGTTGAATGCTTCGGCCAGTCCATTCGCAGGAGGATAATAGGGCGATGAATAGCAATGCTTGATCTTGAATTTTGCGCACAGCTTATCAATAGTAGCATTCTTGAAGGGTGTCCCGTTGTCCGTGGTGATTCTCTCGGGAATACCATGTCGGTATAATATGGTGTGACGAATGAAACCTTCGACATTTCTGGCTTTCACGTTTCTCAGGGCAACTGCCTCAGCCCATTTGGAGAAATAGTCGGTCGCTACAAGGATGTACTGATGCCCTTGGGAGGATGGTGGACTAATCGGCCCGATCACGTCCATGCCCCAGGCTGCGAAAGGCAAGGACATGACCGACTGATGCAATTCTTCCGGTGGTGAATGTATGATATCGGCATGAACTTGACACTGGTGACACTTTTTCACGTATTCTATTGCGTCTTTTGCCATAGCAAGCCAGTAGTAACCCATGTGTCGCACGCGATGATGTAAATTCTTTCCTCCCTGGTGAGCACCCCATTCTCATCCGTGAGCTTCTTTCAAGGTGTCACGTGCTTCTTCTTGGTTTAGACATCGCAGCAGTACTACTTCGTATGATCATTTGTAAAGCACATCATTCTGGAGTACGAATGAATTGGCGCGTCTTCTGATTTGTGTGCGCATTTTGGGATCTTCCGGCAGAAATCCGTACTTCAGATAATCAATGAATGATTTTCTCCAATCATCTTCCTCTGTGATCTCAAAGCAGCAGATGGGATTGGCACTCAATTCTCCACTGCGCAACGCAGTTGTTGGCAGGATTCTTCTTTCTTCAATTGTTACCTGAAGTGGGCTGCCTCCAGGGTTAGCCAGAGCAGCGGCTAAACTGGCGAGTGCATCTGCTTGTATATTCTCCTGCCTCGGTATATGCGAGATACTGCTGTTCCGAAACTGATCGAACATGGACTGTGCTTGGTGGCAATAGGGCGATAACTCGGGTTTGCGGACTTCGTACTCTGTCGTTAGTTGTCCGATGACAAGCCTAGAGTCACCATAGATACGTATTTCCTTGATCTGCATTTCTAGGGCCAACTGTAACCCGATGATAAGAGCCTGGTACTCTGCTTCATTGTTGGTGCATGCCGGGACTAACGTGAATGAATGGGGTAGCAAGTCTCCTTGCAGACTGATGAATATAACTCCTGCCCCTGACCCTACTGCTCTGGCTGCGCCGTCAAAATACATCTCCCAATGGCGTGCTTCATTAGTTGCCATGACCTGATCGTCTGGGAGGTTATATTCTATTTCTTCACCGCTTGGTACTAGATGTGCGGCAAGGAAGTCTGCAATCGCTTGCCCTTTGACGGCCCGAGCCGGCATATATGTCAAGTCGAATTCTGACAAGAGCAGGGCCCACTTGGCCAGCCGCCCAGACAACATGGGTCTGTTCATGAGAAACTTGAGGGGGTCCGCTTTGGATATTAACGTTATCTGGTGAGAGAGACAGTAATGTCTAAGCTATTTGACAGCAAAGATCAGTGCCAGACAGATTTTTTCGATCGCTGAGTAGTTAAACTCAGCTCCCACTAGCGTGCGGATAAGGTAATAGAGTGCGCTTTCCTTTCCTTCTTCGTTTTTCTGGGCTAAGAGGGCTCCCAGTGAATTTTCGCCGACGGCAATGTAGAGGATCAGTGGCTCCCCTTTGATCGGTGCTGTAAGGACTGGAGATTTTTCGAGTAAGTCCTTCAGAGAGTCGAACGCTTTCTGGCAAGCGTCATCCCACTCAAACTGTACCCCTTTCTTGTTGAGGCGTGAGAATGGTTGACAACGACCGGATAAGTTCGAGATGAACCTTCTTAGGTACGCGACCCGGCCTTGGAAGCTTTTCAGCTCTTTGAGATTCTTCGGAGGTGGCATCTCCCTGATCGCCTTAATCTTCGTTGGGTCGATTTCTATGCCTCGGTGTCTGATAACAAATCCTAAAAACTTGCCAGAGGAAACCCCGAATGCGCACTTCAACGGATTCATACGAAGGCTTTTCTTTCTCAGTCTTTGGAACACTTGCCGTAGATGCTCTCTATGCTGTTCATGCTCGGCCGACCTCACTACCAGATCGTCTACATAACATTCGACATGCTTATGCATCATGTCCTGGAAGATCACTTGCATCGCACGCTGATATGTTGCCCCTGCATTTTTCAACCCAAATGGCATCACGCGGTAACAATATATGCCCAACGTTGTACGGAATGCTGTCGATTCCTCATCTTCTGGGGCCATGCGAATCTGGTTATACCCTGAGTAACCGTCCATAAAGAACATCACTGCGTACCCTGTCGTGCTGTCGATCAGTAGTTCTGGGATAGGCAGTGGGAAATCATCCTTAGGGCATGCCTCATTGAGGTTCCGAAAGTCTACACAGATTCAGATTTGACCGCTCTTTTTCTTGACCGGCATAATATTTGAGATCCATTGTGGGTATTTGACCTCTCGGATGAACCCGGCTTGGATCAACTTTTCGACCTCTTTTTCGTTTTGGGCACTATGCCTGAGTGGAATCGTCATTGAGGTTGTTTGACCACTTTCTTCCCTTTCAGGATGCCTAACTTGTGCATTGCGATTGTTGGACTAAGCCCTGGCATTTCTGAGTATGTCCAAGCGAACACGTCCCGTTCTCTTTCAACAGTTGGATGTATTTCTCTTTCTCCTCTTCTGGGACATTTTTACTCAGGTATGTATTTCTAGGGTCCTCTGGGGTTCCCAAATTTATTTCTTCAAGCTCATCTATCGTGGGCTGTCCCCCGTCTTCCATCTGTGCAGGTGCGGCGCTGGGTTGAATGACGTCGACTGCTTCTTGTAGCTGTACCTCTTCCGTGGGACTGATTGTCACCATGTTGACATGTCTAATCTTCATCTTTGCCCCTAACCCTTCTCTGCCTTGGTAAGCTTCGGTGTTTTCTTCGAATGGTGCTAACATTCTACCATTCGAGGCTGATTCCGAGTAACAGAAACCCATATTCTTCATGATGTTATGGCTAGCTTCACTGTATCTTCCCTCTTCTATCGGTTGTGGTAAGCGAGGTGATTTCTCGGCCTCATCCCTAGACTGCGCAGATTCATTTGACACTGAATAGAATTTGATTTCTCTCTTCGCACTGGCACTTGGCGGTACCACAAACTGGCTAGGAGCCCTTGGAAAAAGCTTAACTCTTCCTATTTTTGGTACTGGCATGTTGAAGCTAGATTTGAGCACACTCATGTGATGATTCGATATCATCTTTAGGACGGACTGCCCGGGCTGTCGCAAGTGCTTCGGGATTATGTAAAATTTCTTGGTAGTCCCTTAAGGTTCTTCAACTGACTGACCTGCGGTTTCTTTCTGAGTAATGAACTGAGGTTTGCCTCTCTGTTCGAACTTGCTGACTTTAGGTTTTGCCCCTTGCCCTTTCTGCGTTATGTCGGGCTTCTTTGTGACCTCTCTTTCGTCGAAGAGGTCATAGTACCGGGCATCAGCCAAGAATGATTCTGCAATTGTATACGGCTTTGGGTCTGTTGCCACCCTATACTGAACTCCTTCTCTGTTGTATTTGAAGCACTGATGATAGGTTGAGGGAACGACGCGATTCTGATGGAGCCACGGCCTCCCTAGCAGAAGATTATACGTTGTTACTGCGTCGATTACTTGACATGTTACTCTCGTCTTCAGCTTTTCAATTTCTAACATCACAGTGATCGACCCTAGAGTGCGCTGGCTGTCTTGATTGAACCCTTGAATAACCATGGTGCTGGGTCGCAGGGCTGATGGTCTATAACCCAACTTCTGTAGTGTTTTCAACGACATGATGTTCACCGCGGACCCATCGTCAAGCATGCATCGCTTAATTTCCGTATCTCTAATCGTTCCTGTGACCATCAACGGACGGTTGTGGTCTGTTGCTTCAATCGTGCGGTCCTCTTCAGAGAATGTGATGACAGAGGGGTGATCTATCTGCATTGCTTGCTGAATCGGCGCATTTCCTTCCCAAAACTTATCTGGATCGTTCATTTCTGTTTCGATTTCTGTCATCATCACTTCTCTGACTTCACTGTCTAGCAGCGCGTTGATCAACATTTCCCTATACACCTTTGAGAGACATAAGGCGTCGTATATGCTCAGGCGAGCCGGGACCCTTCGCAGGTGTGACACGACATCATATACTACCGGTGCTGCCTCCTGCCTTGGCTTCGGCCGACTGGATGTGGCCTCAACAACTTTCTCTTTCAACTTCTGCCCTTGGGGCCTCGTTGAGGGTATATCCTGTGAATGATACCATTGCACAATGTACTTGAGCCTCTATAAGTCGGCTCTTCTCTTGGCTATCCTTCTTTCTCGTCCCTTTCTTCTTGCTGCTGAGGAATCTTCTTCGATTCTTAAGCCTCTTTCGGCTGCTAACCAAAGTCCAGGGTTCTTCAGGTTCAGGGAATGGGATGTGCTATTGGATGCTTTCGTCTGAGGGGAAGGCTGAAACTACCCCTAATGTTTCCTTCATTGTCGTTTCTGGTGCCTTCATTCTGATCACCCCTTGGTTGATCAACCCCTGTATTCTTCCTTTTAGACTAAAACAGTCTTCTGTCTTGTGGCTCAGACACCGATGGTATTTATAATATCGGGGATCATTTACCTTCCCAACTTCGTGGGGCCGAATCGGTTCTGGTAAGCGGATTACATTTTCTTCCACTAATTGTTCCATGATGGGGATCAGATCGGCCATGTTGAAGGTGTATAGGTCATTGGCTCTTTCTCTCTCGGCTATTGTTATTCTTTGGGAAACGTAAGGCCTCTTGCCTCTGTCTTGGGTAGGCGTTGCTTTCGTGTCTGTCTTGGGATCTACGGCGGGCCGCTTCCGATCTGTCATACCTTTACCTTTGTTTATATTATGTGTTTCTGCAATCCTTACTCCTTCTCTTTTCTGCCTTTAGGGCCTGACGTTCACTCGTGCTGCGGCTTCTTCTACCAGGTGTGCTTTGGTGGCCAGTCCTCGGAAAGAGTGAAAACTATTCCCTGATAACCCGTATGATATCATTGGGTCCAGGGCTCGCATACACATCTTTATCTGTTCTTTTTCGCTGGGTAACTCTTAACATTGAGCGGCTATCATCCCCCATCGGTCCATGAACCTCTCCATGGGTTCGCCCTGTCTTTGTCTAATTAAGGCCAGATCTGTCACTGATGTTTCTCTTTCTATGGAGAAGAATTTTGAGATAAAACTGTCTAGCATCTGCTCCCACGACTTTACTGATCCGGCTGGTAGCGACATGTACCATTGAAAAGCTTTCCCTGTCAGCGTTGACCTAAATAACCGCATACAGTACTGCGGGATGATCGACCAATTTCCCAATGCCGTGAGGAAGTGAGTGACATGCACCTCTGGCGACCCCCTACCGTCAAATTTTTTAAAATTCGGACATTTGAAGTTGACCGGAAATGGTATTTCTTCTATCTCCAGCGGGTATGGGACCTGATATTTATACCCGGTTCCTCTTTCCTTCTCCTTTTCTTGTCGCATGAGACTTCTAATCGTTTGCGACAGTTCTTCTCTCGTCATTTGCGCAGTCGGAACTGTTATTCGTTCCACTGGAACTCTCCTAGCCTGGGTAAGTGGTTCGGCACTAGCTGGCCCCTCTGCTACCCCTTGAGATTCTTCGGCTAATGGGTGCGTAGGCGGTACGAGACTTCTGGTAGCGCTCTGAGCTATCAAAGTGGTCAACGCTTCCTGAATTATTCTCATTCGTTCATTCATTTTCCCGACTGGCCTGAACTAATCTGTCGATCTGATCTTGGACTGTAGGCAGATCTAATCTTGGACTGTAGGCAATTCTTTCGCTTCATACAATCCTTCTTCCGTTTCTGCTACTTGGACCATTGCGATCAGCGCTGGTCGGCCCTTCCGAAACTGCCCCTGTATTGGCTTAAGAACTGTCATGGGCTTGGTGCTCCTCACAAGTGCGGTTTCGGCCGATTTGCGGGTAACACAGGTGGTCTCGGACAATGGCGGAAACTGTTCAACCGTCATCGCAGGCACTGGAGACCTGGTTGATGCGACCTGACTACTGATAAGGGTCTTCTGCCCTTTTTTTGGCTGTCATTGTCTCTTGGTCGCAGGGCGGGGTCTTGCAACATTCACCTTCTTATATGCTGCTAAGCTGGCTGCTTTCTTCTGCTCTTTCTTCTGTAGGCGCGTTTCGACCAACTGCCATCCTGAATTGCCAATATTTGTCGCGGTTGGGGTGAAGCGAGGGAAGCTGAAGCCTCCGGTGGCAAGGAAGGTGCACAAACTGTTCATTGAGCATGCCATTTCTTCTGTCTGTCCTAGTATCTTGCTAATTCCGTTATGTCATAAAAATCGTTAGAACAGTTCACAAGTGCGGTAGGGAGTATGAGCCCATCGATCGCAGTGCATAAACCGACAGAAATAAGCAAGACGGAGACAAATACGTGTAGTTGTGGAAATTTGTGGGTTCGAAAACCTTTTAAATGTCTATTGCCTTAGAGATGAAGGGAAGAACGTTCCTGTTGAGAGTCGCCAGTTTAACGCCCGAGGGGCGCCGAAACATTATGCCTCGCGGTAACTTTCTTATGCGCAGATTCGTGTTTGTAAGTAATTGATCTTAAAGTGTTCCTATATTCAGATATAACCAGAGATTCTGGTATGGTTCGATCCCTAGTGGAGTCGCCAGTTTGTTAGAACTAGAAAATGAACCGTGGGGAACATCTTCTGAGATATAATGTTTCGTTGTTCTAGGGTTCTGAATAATAGAAACATTCGTAGACAATCACAAGCATTCACAAAAGTACACAAGAGAAGAGATATCGCAAGGCGAATTTTATTCCAGAGATCCTGAGATCTTGTACATTCCAGGCCGTGATCTGGCACAAGTCTTTAATTACATCGAATGATCGATGACACTTGATTAAAAGGCAAAAGACTAGTTAGCGGGGACTATGGTCTCAGAGTTCATGGTCGTAGAGACTTATATTTTGTGTGGTCGAAGAGACCTGTATTTGCATGGTCACGGAGACCAGTATTTGTATGGTCACGGAGACCTGTATTTGTATGGTCACGGAGACCTGTACTTGTATGGTCACGGAGACCGGTATTTGTATGGTCACGGAGACATGTATTTGTTGTGTTTTGTTATGGACTGATCCATCTTTGTATAAGTCGAATGTCTATGTCCCATGTTTTGACCGGAGATCCGGGCTGAGACTGTCAGGGTTTATGACCGGGAAGGACAACTCTGGGCCCGCGCCTGTCAATGTATGGACAGGTAACCTCGGGAAGTCCATTCCACAGTTGTGTATACCTGGGCAGCTCAACCAGCGGATGCCGTTTGGATGGGTAGGGCATCGACTGTTCTTGAAGTGTCAGTCTTTAACAAATTGTGTGTGATAGTTTAGAACTCTCCTGGTATGGTTTATCGTGTTAACCATAGTCCTCTTTGCTTAGTCCGGGCCTAAATCCGGGTCACATTATGATAGTACATGTAATGATGATGCATCAGTATGGTTCTGGGTGCTGGCGGCCTCTTTTTGGGAGGATTGCTCCATTCAGCTCGTTGAATCGGATCGGACTCCGAAGGCTTGTATTCTGCTCACTGGGTGGCTCGGATGGGTCATTTGACTGCTCCATTGCATCCAGAACGCTCGAAATACCCAAAATAGGTACAAACGGGGCTAAAAAATGTTATAAAATGAAGATTTAAGGGTACTGGAACGAATGCTCAAGGTGCTGATTTTTGCGATCCGCTGGCCTGATTTTGCTGATGCGCTGGGGCCAGCGCGTCCAAAAATGATTGTTAAAAATTATCTATTTTCATGATGCGCTAGGCTATTTTTCTGACGCGCTAGGGCTAGTGCGTCCAAAAATAACTTTGTTTAGGAATGGTCATTTTTCTGATCCGCTGGCCTATTTTACGATGCGCTAGGGCCAGTGCGTCCGAAAATAACTTCGTTTAAGAATGTTCATTTTTCTGATCCGCTGGCCTATTTTGCGATGCGCTAGGGCCAGTGCGTCCAAAAATAACTTCGTTTAGGAATGTTCATTTTTCTGATCCGCTGGCCTATTTTGCGATGCGCTAGGGCCAATGCGTCCGAAAAAGATGACTTTTTTAAGTTGATGATTTGTTTGATCCGCGGAGGGTTTTTCCTGATGCGCTGGAGCATTTTTATGATGCGCTGGGGCCAGTGCGTCCAAAAAAGATGACTTAAGTTATTTCATCTCTGGACCTATTATGGTCGGAGGTGCGATTTCCGGCGAGGGGTTCCAGTGATCAAAAAAGGGTTCCGGCGATCGGAAAAAGGTTTTCCTGCGAAGAGGTTCGGCTCTCTCTCTCTCTCTGAATCTTACAAATGAGGTGGTGGGAGGGGGTATTTATAGGTAAAGTCGTCCAATAGGAGGTCGACAGGTGTAGCGCGTCCAAAAAAATGGGTCGGCGCGTCGATAAAGTCACTCGGCGCGTCTCAAAATGGTTAGAATTCAGAAACTTATTTTTAGGACGCGCTAGCTGTCAGTGCGTCTTGAAATTGGCTGAGTTTTTTCATGCGCTGGACGAATTTTTGGATGCGCTGAGTGCAGTGCGTCCTAAAATTCATTTTCTGAAAAATGATTGAATTTCATGATGCGCCAGGTGAATTTATGGACGCGCTGGAGGCAGTGCATCCTGAAATTCACTTCATAAAAGCCGTCCAAATTTCTTGATGCGCTGGAGGACTTTCTGGAGGCGCTGGAGGCAGTGCGTCTTGAATTCATTTTCTGAAAATGATTGAATTTCATGATGCGCTGGCCGTGGATTTTCTCGATGCGCCAACGTACTCGTGCTTTACAAAATTGGGTTTTGCAAAACGGAGGGCTTGTGGGGTCCGCCTTGCGATGAATGTCGATGCACTGCTCCTATTTCTCCATAATTGAGATAACCCTCCCAAATTTGGAGAGTTTTGGTCATGATGACCGGTGTGGTCCACCACTGGCCCAATTTCCTGCCTTTTGGTTGCGTCTGATGCGTGTTGCGATTTTTGACGCGGTCTTCGATGCACTGGCCCTAAGTCCAATCAAGTGATGATTTGGACACTCGCAATCACTGTTTCGAAGACCCTTACTTTTGGGACCCCAACACCCTCATAATGGACAATTCACATTAAGTGAGCCCCACTTAATGGACGGTCCACATCCAAGGTGTCACGCCCAAAATTCGGGTGCCTGAATAAGATATCCAGGACCAGAATTCCAGACCCGTGAACTAAAAATATTCAAATTTAAATGTAATATCATCATTCCATTCCATAGATTTTCATCTCACCAACATACCATGAAGTAAATCAAGCATTATTTTAAATAATATTAAATTCTTCACTACATCAATTTTCAATCATCAACTTAGCTTCAAACAAAAATTAACAGTAGCTTAAGATCTAACTAGTCCTTAATAAAGCAAATACTAAATGAAAGTAATCACGTCCAATACTCCATGGAAAATCAATAGTATGCAGCATCCTCGTAATACTCTAAACTTGTACTGGGAATGGTTAACACACTATGAGCTCAACGACTCGTAGGGTCACTTCCATACCAAGCCGGGATTTACACATTAGTATCATAATAAAATCTCATGATAATAATTCAAAAATCAACATTTAAGGAAACAGTGAATTTTTCCCAACACATTTAGAATGTAAAAAAAATACTCCATAAATAATTAAATCATAAATGTACTCCTTTACTGGAAAGTATGTAATTATAACGATCTTTTAAGGAATAACCCTGGGCAGAGCACTACGTGATATCTTTTAGGGAACGACCTTGGGCAGAGCACCACGTGACATCTTTTAGGAGTTAGTCCAGGGCAGTGCACCCGTGTGTGTATCTTTTAGGGAATTACCTAGGGCAAAGCACCCAGGCCGATCTTTCGGAAGTGACCCCGAGCAGAGCACCCATGTATATTATCTTTTAGGGAAGTACCCAGGGCAGAGCACCTGTGTTAATATTTATACAACTGCTGGGGTCCCAAAATGTAGGGGCCCTCGAAGCAAGCAAAATGGCCACACACCTTCGAAAGAATCCCACAAAATACCTCCCGGTGCACGTAAAACGGAGACTTACAAAAAATCTCCTTAGCCAATTTTGGCTGAAATCTCCAGTGGGCCCCACAAATCATTGTGATCGGAACCGTCTGGAATCAAATCCATAACTTCGTTATGATTTATGATGAATAGTGCATGTGAGTTCACGATCAAACGAGCCCCACAAACCCATCAAAATTTAAAAACCAAATGGTGGAGTTCAAAAGTTCGTCAACGCATCCATAAATTCGGGTGCCCACGCACCCGAAAATTTGTCAAAGATCAAAAATCGATTTAAAGGGTGCATTGTGTTCCATGCACCCAAAAATGGGTTCACGCACCCATAAATTCAACACATTTCAGAAGTATCATTTCAGCGTGCAGGAGGTCCCACGCACCCGTAAAATCAGGGTCCCATGCACCCGTAAATTCAACACATTTCAGAAGTATCATTTCAGGGTGCAGGAGGTCTCACACACCTGTAAAATCAGGGTCCCACGCACCCATAAATTTAGCAATTTTTAAAATATCTTTTTGGGTGTGTTGGACCTCTGCACATCTATTTTGGGATGCGTTGGAGGTATTTTAGGGGTGCGTGGCACGTGGCAACCCCTCATTGGCCGAGTTTCGATATCTTCGGGTATAAATACTCCGTCCGACTATTCATTTGTACATTTTGAGAGAGAGAGAGAGAGAGAGAGAGAGAGAGAGAGAGAGAGAGAGAGCTGCTATCCTCTGGGTATTTGAAATTTCCACCGAAAAACCCTCGCTGGAATACCTTTCAGATCACCGAAAACCCTCCCCGGTTGCTGGAATACCTTTCCGATCACCGACGTCTTCCACCGGAAGATTACTCCGACCAAGACTACCGCAGGTCTGAATTCTGAAAAATCACAAGTGTGGGCACGCACCCATAAATTCAGTCTCATGCACCCAAAAATTGTCCCACGCATCCATAAATTCAACCAAATTCAGACAAGTGCATCGGACTCCCACGCACCCGAAAAATGGCCTACGCATCCATAAATTCGGGTCCCACGCGTCCATAAATTCAATGTAATTCAGATTTGCATATTGGTGTCCCACGCACCCAAAAATGCCCCACGCATCCATAAATTCATAAAAAATCAGTCACTTAATTTAAAGGTGTGTTGGAGCCCACGCACCCATAAATTAAGTCCCAAGCACCCAAAAAATCAGCCAATTACAGAACATGTTTACGGGTGCACCGAACTCAATTTTAAGTGTTTTCAAGTTCTGTTTGAACCTATCTTGGGTATTTCGAGCGTTCCGGACACAATGAAATGGTCAAGCAATCATTTCGGGATCTTTAAATGAGCAAAATTGCCTGTCTTCGAGGCTTGACCGATTCAACGCGATGAATAAAATGAATTCTCGAAAAGGAGTCGCCAGCATCCAGAACTATGCAAATATATCATTATTTATATCTACTGTAAGATATGATCCGGTTAGGGTCAAAAGCTAGACAAATGAGACTATGGTTATTACGATAAACCATATCAAAGAGTTTCAATTCACTACAAAGCAATTGCTATGAACTACCACAACACAACAGTCGATGCCCTACCCATTCAAACGGCATCCGTCGGTTGGCTACTCAGGTACACACAGCTGTAGATTGGACTTCCTGAGGTCACTTGTCCATACATGACAGGCGCGGGCCTAGAGTTGTCCTTCTTAATTATAAACCCTGATAGTCTCAGCCCGGATCTCCGGTCAAAACATGGGACATAGATATCTGACTAATACGAAGATGGTTCAGTCCATAACAAAACAAATATAGGTCTCTACGACCACAAACTCTAAGACCATAGTCCCTGCTGACTAGTCTTCTGCCTTTTAATCAAGGGTCATTGATCATTCGATGTGATTAAGAGCTCGTGCCAGATCACGGCCTGGAATATACAAGATCACAGAATCTCTGAAATAAATTCACCTTGCGATATCTCTTCTTGTGTACCTTTTGTGAATGCTTGTGATTGTCTATGAATGTTTCCATTACTCAGAACCCCAAAGCAACATCACACCAGAAAATGTCATTACTTTCATTTTCTAGTTCTAACAAACACATTCTACCTTTTTACGAATTCCATGTACTAGAGATGGTTAAATCATACATATATTTCATTCTTCAACATATACTCTGTTGAACTCAATGTACACATAGTTCGTGGTCAATATTCCCATGGAAAATAAGTATGATGATGTGATCACAACATTATAATCAAGAAGCAAAACCATATGATGATTGTTCTACCAATGTATATAACACAAAAGAAAGGTAGATATACGCCTAAGCAATGTTGTGCCTTCCCAATCAAAGAAAATCCACATGTATGGTACATTGTGGATATATGCAACATACAGAAACAGTTACACATGTAAAAATATTATACTTATATAAAACAAATAAAATTTACAGTGGTTCAACCGTGCATGTAATAACAAAGGAATCACATATACATCTATATAATATCATATAAAATCCCAAAAATTAACGTGTACAGTGTCATCAAAATTTAATGTGTATAGTTCTCTAGTCTAGTATGCAATACAAATAGTAGTGTAGGCATGTATGTCACTAACAATTCATGAATCGAAATATCAACTCCATGTATACAGTATTTACGTGAAAAGCTTGACCTGGGGTAGATCACCTACCTGAGATTGTAGATAAATAAAGAGGTCAAATCTTCTGATGTTCTCATAAATCTCCCCACGCTGCTGGTTAATTCAGTTCGAAGACTTGGACCAAATTCGATTTAGATCTCACTAGTGCACGGATTTGAAATAGAGCTAGAACAAAAAGGACTTATTGAACCAGCTCTTATTTAAAAAGCTCTTATTGAATTAGAGTAAAGATGCCAAACGAGCTCTAAGTTAAAGCATTTATTTCGTGCGACTATTTGAATAGATTACAATTCTATATATTAAAAAAACATTTTTTTATTAGAGAATGTTGTCATTCAATTCATGACTTGTAAATTAGAGGATGATAATAATCAGCTTGATCAAAACTTCTATAACCCTAAAAAAAGTGCTCAAGAGTAGGTAATTTATTCCCACTTTTTTCCTACAGTGTGGTCCACTTGGGCTTTTTATCTGATTCATTTTGGGTTAATGCCCTAAAATGAGACAGCCAAATGGATGGACAATGTGAATGTTATCGTGACAGAGAAGTGGGCCTGACCGATGAACAACTGAGATGACATCAGATGCAATGGCTTCGCATGACTAAGGGTAAAAATAAAATAGTGTGAACATTGTGATACCAGGGGGAAAAATGTCCTTACGAATAATAAATATCATCAACTTTTCGGAATTGACTATGTAAGTAAAAATTGATATTTCTCAAGAGCAGTGGGTTTGAAATATGGGTCGGAAAGCAAGCTATCATCAATCCATAGCTAAAACCTCATGTGGTTTATATAAAGAAAACCCAAGAAAAGCACATGAGAAGACAGACACGAGGATTTCACTCTGCACCTTGGTAGTACTACCTTTTTATTTTCTACTTTGCTTGATATTATAATAGAGAGCGGATTAGGTTGGATTTGGACTCACCTAAGATGATGTGGCCCTTATTATAGGGCTCACCTTGATGTATGTATTATGTATCCACATCTGCCATCCGTTTTTCCAGATCATTTTAGGTATATCATCCCAAATATGAAACAAATCCAATTATCAAATGGACCATACTGTAGGAAACGATGGTGATTGACCATTAATGGGCCATAAAAGTTTTTGGTTCAAGCTGATATTTGTTTTTTCCTTTCATCCATACTTATTAGCCTTAACAAAAGATCACTAAATGGCAAACTAATACTATGAAAACATTAAGGTGCGCCCTAAGAAGTTTTTAATAGCAGGGCACTCAATCACCATTGTTTCCTATGGTGTGGTCCACCTGATAATTGGATCTGCTTCAATGTTATGATAATACCCTAAAATGATATGGAAAAATGGATGGATGACGTGTATACATAATACATACATCAAGGTGAGCACTATAGTAAGGGTCTCATCATCTTGGGTGAGTCCAAGTCTCACCAAATCCACTCCCTATTTTAACATCAAGCAAAGTAGAAAATAAAAAGGTAGTACTACCAAGGTGTAGAGTGAAATGCTCTTATCTGTCTCATCATGTGCTTTTCTTTGGTTTTCTTTAAATAATCCATTAAGGTTTCAACTATGGGCCGTCGTCCACAGTATACCTTTTTATCGATCTTTCAAAACCAGTTATCCTTTAGAAATACATCGAAAATAAGTCACGTTTTTTAATTACTTTGACCACCGATTCAAGAAAGTAAATAACCTTTGCCATTTTTACCACTAGTGCAATAATTTTACCCTAGAATATATTTGTACTATAGGGGAGTGGATTAGTTAAGACCCTGACTCACCCAAGATAGTGTGTGATGTAGAACGGGTCGCTGATTATTTCATGGCCCAGATGGAGCAAAAGAAGACCGTTCAGGGTCGAAAGTGATCCGGACCGTCAGGACCGTAAATCGGTCGTATCTCACAATCCGGAATGAGTTATGGGACGTATAATATATCAATTTGGGGTAGCTCGAGCTACTTTAGCCAACCAACCCCGCTATGCTGGGTTGCCCAAGCCGGAATCGGGAGAATCGACCGTATCGACGGTCATTAGGCTAGTTTATTTTCAGTTTTACTATTTATAGTAAGTTTTAATTCGATCATAACTTTGCATCTGTAGGGCTTTAGAGTTAGTGTCCAACATGAAAAGGGCTTAGAATATTTAGTAGAACAACGTGGTTGAGGCCGTTTGAAAACTTCCTATTTTTGGCTGAAAACCAAGAGTTCTAATAGGATTGAACAACTTCTATAAATAGTAAGTTTACTATTTATAGTAAGTTGCGTTTTCTAAGAGTTTAAGTTAGAGTTGGATTCTGATACTTTACTTAGGGTTTAGTTTCCTATTTATATGCATTGTAATTTCGTTATTATTCATTCAATTATCAATAAATCAATTATTTGGAATTTATTTCCTCTTTTTATCTTTTATTTCTTCTCGTGGATTCGAGAACTATCGGTTAGGGAGACGGTGATCAACCTACCACGTCCTCCCTGCGTCATGTGACCCTTATGGCAGGGTAAATCATTTTCCAAATCATTTGAGGTATATCATCCCAAATATTAAACAAATCCAATTATTGGGTGAACCATACCATAGCAAACAATGGTGATTGACCATTAATGGGCCACAAAAGTTGTAGATCAAGTTGATATTTCTTTTTTCCATTCATCCATACTTATTGACTTTATAAAAGACTAAAAGGCAATTAATAAATACCACAGAAACATTAAAGTGCACCCTAAGGAGTTTTTAATGGTAGGGCGTTCAATCACCGTTATTTCTTATGTTATGGTCCACCTAATAATTGGATCTACTTACCCTAAAATGATCTAGAAAATGAATGGATAAAGTGAAAACAGAATATATACATCAAGGTGGGCCCTATGGTCAAGGTCACAACGTGTTGGGTGAGTCGGGGTCTCAACTAATCCACTTCCCTATAGTACAAATATATTATAGGGTAAAAATTATTACTCTTAGTAGTAAAAATGTCCAATGTTATTTGCTTTCTTGAATTGATAGTCAACGTTCAAAAGTGACTTATTTTGGACGTATTTCTAAAGGATAGGCGGTTTTAAAAAGATTGATCATAAAGTATGCGATGGACGGCCCAAAAAGTGGTTATATAAAGAAAACCCAAGATAAGAACATAAGAAAAGCCTTTGATTGTACCACCTTTTATTTATATTATGCTTGAAACCATATATATTACTCAAAATAGAAAGAATTATGGGGACGAAAACTTGGACTGTCAACTTCAAATACAATGGAATATTTCTGACTATCTGTCCAAGAATCGTGTGTTAGTTTCTCACTATGCATTTTAAATGATGGAGGCTATTCAAACATACAATTGTCTAATTGTACGGAAATTTAGACCGTCCAGACCGTTGACCCAACCGTGGACGGAGCAGGGAGAAAAATTGGCACTGAGAAACCAACATTGACCATCTGATTTTTCTGTTGGAATCTGGACCATTGGTTATTTTACTTTCAACCATCCACTTGATGGCCCGTTTTTAAAGGGAGCGGATTAGGTGTTACCCGGGTAACACGTTAATTAGTGGGTGTTACTCTCATGTATGGGATTGCATCCGACCAGATCTGTGTGGGGTCCACCGTGATATATCTATTTATCCACGCCGTCCATCCGTTGAAAGCTGATAGTGGGCCATAAAAGTTTTGGATCAATCTGATCTTTGTATTTTACCTTCATCCACTCCTGCTTGACCTCATCAACAGGTTGGATATGGAAAATGAAAATTACGGTGGGCCCTAGGTGGGCTTGTTAGTTTTTAATAGTGGGTAATCAATCACCACAGTTTCCATTGGTGTGGTCCACCTGGGATTTGGATATGCTTAAGTTACGGTATTGCGCGTGCACGTGTAATAAATCCAGAAAGAAAATTACTTCAACTAGTCAAATCCTATCCATCCAATAAAGGTCATTTTTTTTTACAGCAAATGACAGCCGTTGCTCAGTTCTCTCATCCCATACGTGTGGGGGCCATAAAAGGATTTGGATTGTCTGACAAATCCGGATGCAGGAATGCCTCCTGACTCGTGATTCACAGGATCCGGTCCCCAACAAGGGGACTCGGATTGCATGCTGACCCTACCAGTAGTGGGCCCACCATGATGCATGTATTTTATACGCACTGTCTATCCATTTTTGGAGATCATTTTAGTCGATGATCCCAAAAATGAGGCAGATCAAATCTCAGGTGGACCACACCATAGAAAACAATTGTGATTGGACGCCCACTTAAAAGCTTTCTATGGTCCATTAAATGCTTATTTGACATCCAACCTGTAGATAAGGTCATAAAGACCCCCTCCAAACCTGAAAGCCAAATAAGAAAACTAAGGGTGGCCGGTGTTTGGCCGTTGGCCCTGCGAAGCTTAAGTCAGAGGTGACTTGATAGTAAGATGAAGTCTCAAAACATAGGCTTAGAGATTGTGTACCTTTATCATTGTGGGGTCATCTATTTATGCAGATCCGGGTGATCCAGTCTATTACGCAAGCCGTTAAGATCACTGCTGATTTCAGGGGATAAGGCACTTATCATGTTAATCCTTAGATAAGGGGATAGCCTAAACACTCTACACGTCTAACTGATTACGTCTCTTGATGGAGATCTCCCATGGTTCGGAGCTACAAATAGAAACCAGCCAAAATCGGCCTATATATGCTGCTAGTACTTTGAGCTGAGGAACGTCCTTGCCAGAGATCAGAGACCAAAGACCAGGGCTGCTCACATGACGGGAGCTGCTCATATGACGGGAGTTGCTCACATATCGGGAGCTGCTCACGAGCCGGGCTGCTCGCATGTTGAGATGCGATCCCTTTCAACGACCATGAGCCGAGCTGCTCACATGTTCGGGAGCTGCTCACATGTCGGGAGTGCTCATGACGAGAGTGGTCATATGTCGGGAGTGCTCATGACGGGAGTGGTCATATGTCGGGAGTGGCCATATGTCGGGAGTGCTCATGACGAGAGTGGTCATATGTCCGGAGTGCTCATAACGGGAGTGGTCATATGTCGGGTGTGCTCATGACGAGAGTGTTCATATGTCCGGAGTGCTCGTGATGGGAGTTGCTCACGAGCCGAGCTGCTTGCATGTTGAGATGCGACCCCTTGCAATGACCACAAGCCGAGCTGCTCACATGTTCGGGAGCTGCTTACATGTCGGGAGCTGCTCACATGTTCGAGAGCTGCTCACATGTCGGGAGCTGCTCACATGTTCGGATGCGACCCCTTTCGGCGATCACAAGCCGGGCTGCTCGCATGTTGAGATGCGACCCCTTTCCGCGACCACGAGCCGAGCTACTCGCATGTTGATCGGATAGCATTGCTCGGGGATCTGAGATGAACTATAAACGGAGGAGGCTTTCTATCGAACAATATGATCATGACTTCTCTCAATTACTTTCTGATCGCATCTTTCGATGACCAACTTTATTCTACAACAACCACCTCTTCTTGTGGTGTCGTCCACCTGAGATTTAGATCTACCTCATTTTTTATGTCATATCATAAAATGATCTGGAAAAATGAATGGACGGAGGCAATAAACACATACATCATGGTGGGCCCATGGTACTTTTCCGCACCGACCACTACAAGAGTCAACATGCAATTCGCGTCCCCGCAACAAACACGATCCTCCGTCTTTTCAATGGATTCCTTTGACCCCAAGTGCACGACTGGGAGCGGATTCGGTGAGACCCCGGATCTACCGAGGAGGGTGGCACTGGGGCTGTAAATGGGTCAGTGGACCGATGGGGTACCTGGTCCAATCCATTTAGACCCTACCCTTACCCGACCTATTCGTTAAATGGCACGGGTCTGGGTTCAAGAATAGACTCAGTTGCTAAACGGGTCTGGATTTGGTTTCCTTTATATTAGGCCCGACCCGACCCGACCCAACCCAACCCGAACCCATTTAGTAAGTGGGCGGGTTTGGTCTATGTTTAAAGGGACCCATCAAGCTCAGACCCATCCAAACCTAATTTTAAGCCTTATAAAAATGCTTGCATAGTTGATCCAGACCTGGACCCATTAGACCCGACCCATTTATAAATGGGTCTGGGTGGATCTCCCTCTACCAAACCTGGACCCATTTATAAATGGGTCTAATGGGTTGACTTAGACCTGACCTGGACCCACCCATTTAGTAAAAGGGTCTGGGTCTAAAATTTGGACCTACACCCGTTTAGTAAATTGGCGGTTCTAGTTTTGGCTAAACCCGCCCCGAACTCCGACCATTTACAGCCCTAAGTGGGAACCTTGATTGTGGGTCCACGGTGATGTATGTGACTACATCCACACCATCCATCGGATATTTAGAAGTTCATTTTAGGCTATGATCCAAAAACTGAAGTAGTTTCAAATCCCAGATGAGCCATAGTACAGGAAACAGTGGTGATTGACCATTAAAAACTTCTTGTGGGCCACAAAAGATTTGGATCAAGATGATATTTATGTGGTCTCTTCATCTACGTGTTTGTGACCTTATAAACAAGTTGGATGGCAAATAAACATTCCGGTGGAATCCATGAAGTTTTTAATGGTGACGATTCAATCACGGCTGTTTATGTGGTGTGGTCCACTTAAGATTTGAGTCAGCTTCATTTTTGGGATCATACCCTAAAATGAGTTTTCAAAATGGTTGGACAGTGTGGATTTAAGACACACACATCACTGTGAGCCCCACAGTCAGGGGGTCCCACCCACCTTGGTGGATCCGGGGTCTCACCTAATCTGCTTCCCTAATTTTCCAATCAAAAGTAGATAAAGAGGACTATACTTATTAAAATATTGGATTACAATATAAATTTTTTTTTATTGCTATTTACTTGGATTTACACACTAGAAATGCTGACGTCCATATAGTTGTACGGTAAGTACCGTCCATCCAACCAATAACTTCCAGGAAAATCATGCATATACGACTTCCTCTCCGTGGAATAGTTTGGCCCCACCGTGAAAAGAAACCTCATCCACTAATCAGGAGGACCATATTTTTCATCCATATCCATTCATCAGGTGGACCACAATTCTATTTTGTTTTATCATTGTGTGGCCCACCTTGTGAGTATACAGGGATGAGTTTTTTACAAGATTATCCTCATGGTAGGACTAATCTATTGGACGGAGTGGATGCTGTACGTACATGACATGTTGGAAGTTATTCCATGAATAGTAACTCCACGTGATTCATAGGCCGGGTACTTTAGATTTGTGGACCTTTCGAACAGCCAACGCTACTATTCCACGTAACAATCATATTTCTATTTCCAGAAATGATCCGGTGCTCTGCGAGTACTATAATTACAGTATTCACAAGTGAAAAAAGAACATTTTTACATTCCAATTAATTCATCCACACCGTCCATTAGACGCGATAGGCAAAGACCAGATCATGAAGTATATTTGTAAGTGCTTATTTGACTTAACTACTTTTCCATGAAACATCTTTACCGTCCAATTATGAAATATTGAATGGATGGATGAAATCATACGATCAATGTAGTTTTCATCATGAAGGTCCAGGAAATTTTTAATGGGCCTAATAACAGTACGGATGAACTAATTGGGTCCGTCCAAGTGTCCTTTAGTCATTGGGAGCACCGTAATATAGTGCTCTCAGAGCACCGGATCATATCAACACAAAAGGTCTTCTTCCTGCAATGCAACGAACCCAGCGCTATGCGCATCAAAAGTTCCAAAGACCCGGCCACGGATAAAATGCGCCGCCTGCATTCTGCGCCTCGTCGTCGTCGTCGTCGTCTTCCTCCCCATCTCTCGCAGGAAAAACCCACCCCGTGGGAAACTCATCGAACGGAGAATCGAAAAGGCTCAAATCCGCATTCCCGCCGACCACTGGCCAGCTGGATGGATTCTCCGCCGGATACTCCGATGACACATTCGGGTCTGCCAATGGCGCAGGACCCGAAGGAGCCACCGCCGATCCCTCAAGCGCGAACCTCCTGGCGGCCCTCCCAATCTCCTCCGAAGTCAGGCTCTCCGCGGACGGGATATCCGGAGGCGAGTCCGGGAAGTTGAATGTCGCCGAAGGGCCACGTAAGCAGAATACGGCGGCGTCATACGCCCTTGCCGCCTTCTCCGGCGCATCGTAAGACCCGAGCCAGATCCTCTTTCTGCTATTCGGCAGCCGTACTTCCGCCACCCATTTCCCCCATTTCCGCATTCTAACGCCCTTGTAACGGCCGCTAGAGCTCCCGGCAGAGGACTCACCTCTCTCCGGCTTCGGCCGTTTGTCCGAAGAGGGTTTCATCCTCGTTAGATAACGGAATTTTCCCAGACTTAACGGAAAACCCGATTCCTAATCAAAAGGGCGGGAGCTGCTGCGGGCGTATTTATAGGTAGGGACGAGGGGAGAAAAGATTGCAAAAGAACCGCGTTTGGGTGACACGTGGATGTGCCACGTAGTCAAACTGCAGTGTATCCGAGTGAAAACGCGGGTGCATGAATATGTTGACAGCTGGACTGTCTACCACCGTGTGAGTGTGGACACGTGAGACATGAGATATCATTGCCGTTGGATAATTGTTGTCAGCAGCTGTCTGGGTTGGACCAGATGTATGTTGCTGAGAAGCAATCTGGATTTTGTTTTAACTTGTACAGGTGGGCCCCACAGAATAATGGATGTTCTAGAATTTAAAAATGCTTCATGGGAATTTGTTCCTTTTGTTAGGTATGAAGGTGTACAGAACTTGGGTAGCTCGCACTATAGCTAATGGTTGACATTTTTGGCTCACTGAGTCTTCGATTATTATCTATTATTTTCGGGTTTTGATGTGGTTCACCATCTGGCCAATGTGGGGCCGTGTAAAATCCATTTTAGGTAATAAGGTCCACCAAAGATGGAAAAGGACGGTCCTCCTTTTCCCTAAAGGGGATCTTAAGGATTTATTTGATTTGTTGTGATTTTATTTCATTGTACCAATTCTCAATGTTTAGTTTATCCACACTACAAATATAATTATAGTATTTTTACATTACTCTAATGTTAAATCCTCATTTAAATATATTGATACAATTTTTTAATTTAAACTTAGTGGCTGAGTGTAGACACCCCACCTTCAGCTACACTGTTGGTAAAGATAGCTGGATGCATGGAGGACCATACCCCCAAACTCCAAGACCTAACTTAGTTAAACTCACCCTTGTAAGCCCCAATCCATAGCCCAACTCGAGCCTGAACCCAGTCAATTCAGTCCTAAACATTAGCCTGAAAAACCCCTCATAAGAAAAGCCAGTCAAAAAATCCTAAAAAAGTCAAACTCACTTAGTCAACCCACTGAGTTAACCTGCTGAGTCAACCCGCTGAGTCAACTCGTCGAGTCAAAACACCGAGTCAACCCGTCGAATCAACCCGCTGAGTCAAATCACCGAGTCGACCCGCTGAGTCAACCCACCGAGCCAAACAGCAACCCCGAGGGAACGACCGTACCTCGCTGAAAATCGAAGAGTGGCTGTACAGGCGGGCCGCCCAAAATTATTTACGAGCTCTGTACATTCTTATAGTACCAAGAAAACTCAATTGGTCCCCTTGTAGTTTATCTGCACTGTCCATTTGCTTTTCTAGATCAATTAAGGGGTTGAAATCAAAATTGAAGCATATCCTAAACTCAAGTGGACCATACCATAAAAAAAGTGGTATATTAACTTCCATTGTTGAAACGTCATTGGGCCCCACAGTGATGTTTATTTGTCATCCAACCTGTTCACAAGATTACAGAGACATTGATGAAAGGAAAATCAAAGGTTAGCTTGATCCAAAACTTACTTGGTCCTCAAGAAATTTTCAACTATAGAGGTTTAATTCACATTGTTTCATGTAGTTTGGTCTACTTACAAAAGTTTTATGCTTCATTTTTTTTTAGTCTAGCCATAAAATCACCTTCTAAAATAGATGAACGGAGTGGATGAAATACATAAATCATGGTGGAGGGGCCGTAATGAGTGTGTTATATATCAAGGCCGTCCGTTTTTGCAGATCGTTTTAGAATGTGATCCCAAAAATTAAGCAGATTCAATATCGTGTGTACCACACCACTTGAAATAGTGGTCAATGACCATTAAAAACTTTATATATACCAAAAAAGTTTTGGATGAAGCCCATCTTTGTACTTTCCCTCCATAAAATACGGTGGGCCTTAGAAAGCTTTTAATCATGGGCGTTCAATCTCAACTGTTTCCTGTGGTGTGGTCCACTTTAAATTTGGATCTCTTTAATTTTTAGAAAGACGGCTTAAAATGGTCCTGAAAAAATGGATGGACGGCGTAGATATATGACATATCATCAACGGGTCTCACGGTGAGGGTAACATGCACTTAGGTTGCTACCCGGCGAACACCTAATCTACTCTCGAACTGTACTGGAACGGGATTAGGTGTCACCCGGGTAACACGTGTGTTACCTTGACCGTGGGGCCCACATTTATAAATGTGTCATCTATCAGCTCCGTCTGTATGTTTTTTCATATCATTTTAGGACGTGGTCCAAAAAATTTAGTAGATATAGATCTCAGGTGGAGCACACTGCAGGACAAAGTTTCGATTCAATTTCCACCATTAAAGACTTCCTAGGGCTCATTGTAATTTTTATTTTTCATCCAACCTGTTATTAAGGTAAATAAGAAATGGATGAAGGTAAAATACAAAGTTCAGCTTGATCGAAAACTTTTGTGGTCTACAAAAGTTTTTTAACGGTCAATAATCACAGTTTCCAGTGGCGTGGTCCACTTGAGACTTGGATCTGTTTAATTTTTAAGACCAAGTTCTAAAAGGACATGGAAAAATGGATGGATAACATGGATGTACGAAATATTCATCAAGGTGGGCCCCATATGGTCAGGGTAACACCACTAACCTATTGCCCGGGTAACACCTAATCTGCTCCTGTATGTATTTTATCCACGCCGTCCATCCATTTTGGATCATTATTTAATGGCATTTACCTAAAAATGAGATGCATCCAAATCACAAATGGACCACCTCACAGAAAAAAAAGAAGAAAAAAAGCAGTGATTGAACGCCTACCATTAAAAACTCCCTGGGTCCACTGTAATGTTTATTTTCCATCTAAGCTGTTGATTAGGTCACACAGACCAGGATCAAGGAGAAAACACAAATATTAGCTTGATCTAAAACTTTTGTGGTCCCGTGGAGTTTTGAATGGTGGCCGTTCAATCATCCCTATTTCTTGTGGTGTGGTCCACCTGAGATTTGGATCTACTTATTATATTTTGGTTAATTCGCTAAAATGAGCTGTACAAGTGGATGGACGGCGTGAATAGAACACATACATTATGGTGGGGCCACTGATCACCGTCCAGCAGCTAAGTAGCTGCTGGCAGCGTAAGTATGCCGTCACGTCCCACAAAGCACTTACTCGTTTACCTGTTCATTGTACGCGGCTGGGCCCACCAAACTTCCCATGATGAATCCATTCCGTCCATCAGTTTCTAAAGACGACAATAGGACAGGAATCCAAAAATCAGGTAGATCCAAAACTCAGGTGGGCCACACTACATGGAAAAGCAGGGATTTAACGTTCACCATTGAAAGCTTTGTAGGGGCACAGAAATTTTGGATCAGGCTGCGGCTTATCTGAACGGAAATAATCCTACGAATGGTTTGGAGGGCATATAAACATCACGGTCAGCTCCAGCAAGGTTTCAACGGTGGAAATTTCCGTTCTGACTGTTTTGCTTCATGTGGCCTACTTGAGTTTTGGATGTGCATGATTTTTGGGCTCTTCTATTACTGTGATCTTGAGAAACTGATGAACGGAGTGGATTTTCCACAGACATATCTTTGGCCCCCACATAGCCTCAGACCACAGGACCTTGTGATCTGGCCGGCCAAGGGCACATTGTCATCCGAGTAACGGACGCGGATTAGCTACTGACAGGTGGAGTAGCTACAACGCTGCTGAAGTGACGTCACCAGCTTCTGTGGGCCACACCATGATGTATTCGTTGTATCCACACTGTTTATCTATTTGGAAAGATCATTTTAGGGAATGAACTAAAGAACGAGACTCATCCAAAGTTCAAGTGGACCCCACCAAAGAAAAGAGTAGAGACAGAGAAGAGACCGTTGAAACCTTCTTTGGGCTCACCATGATGTTTATTTAAGATCCAACCTGTTGTTCATAAGTTCACACAGACATGAAGAAGGGAAACAAAAATATCAGCTTGATTGAAAACTTCCCAAGAAGTTTTTAATGGTAGGAGATCAATCCCTATTGTTTTCTTTGGTGAGGTCCACTTGAGATTTATATCTGTCTAATTCTTTGACCCATGCCATAAAAGGACCTCTGAAAATGTATGGACGGTGTGGATACAACACATACATCACGGTGGGCCACACAGAAGTTGGTGACGTCACTTCCCTGAGTAAGACGTTAGGGGGAGTTTCCCTTACCATGGGGCCCACCATTTTGATGTATGTGTTGTATATCAAACAGTGCAGCTCATTTTAGGGTACTTTTCCAAAACCGAAGCAAATCGAAATCTTAAGTGGGCACATAGTATGGATTGAATACTCACCGTTAAAAACTTTTCGGGGGCACAAAACTTTTGGATCAAGCTAATGTTTGTGGTTTTCCCAGTCTTATCTGCGTGACCTTATTAACAGGTTCGATGACTAATAAATTACTACGGTGAACATCAGGAAGTTTCTAGCCGTTGACATCAATGACCACCGATTCCTATAGTGTAGTTTCACTTTAGATTTGGATTTATTTGGATTTTGGTACCATGCCCTAAAATGAGCTGGAAAAACTGATGGCAGGCATAGATATAAAAACAGATACATCAAGGTGGTAGCCCACACATAATGACATAAACCCATGTTCCAAAAAAAAGAAGAAGAAGATTAGGAATAACAAAAACATCGTCTTCGGAAAAGGGGGTTTACGTTGGAAGAGCCCACCGCACCGCCCTCTCCCTTCCCCCTGTTACATTGCTGAAACAGGGCCTCGCCCCTTGCGTCCCTTACATGGCCTTACCTCGCACAGAAGTCGGGCAATGCAAGGGGACGCAAGACTACCATCTTTTGATTTTCACTGAAAAATCAAAAGATAAAAAACAGATTCAAAGCTCAGATGGGCCACAAAAACAAGAGAAGGCAGGGATAATCACAATCTTCAGTGTGCTAACTGGGTGGGTGCGTTGCATGACTGAATATATATATATATATATATATATATATATATATATATATATATATATATATACACACACACACACACACACCACACCCTTCAGTTGAAATTTTCCTGGGACTCACCGTGATGTTTATTTGACATCCAACCTACTCATAATCCCACACAGACCTGGACTAAGGAAAATGCCACGGCTCTCAATGGAGCGGGTCAGATTCGAGATCCGATTCGCTCCGAATCCGTATAATGCAGATTTGGATCTTAAAATAGGTCCGATTAGTTAAATGGACTGGATTTGAATCTTAAAATAGGTCTGATTACTTAAATGGAGCGGATATGGATTCACAGGAACATATCCTAGTTCGATCCAAATCCGATTAAGATCCGACTCATTTTCACCTTACTGTATATGTTATATTCATGTTGGCCATCCGTTTTATAAATTATTTTAGGCCATGTCTGACCATACCATAATAAATAGTGGGATTTGCATCATCTTTCTACTAAATTAAATATATTATATTATATATTTTATATCATATATTTTTTTAGATTTGTAATGGGGTGGATTCAGACCTAGATCCGACCCGAATCCGATGGTTATATGGATTTTGGATCGGAAATGGATCTAACAATTTGTAAATGGATCGGATATGGATATCACCTTTTGGATCCGAGTCGGATCCGAATCCGTCTACAGATATATGGACTTGGAGCCGGATCCAGCTGGATCCGATCCAGATCCGACCCATTGAGGGCCCTAGAAAATGCAAATGTCACCATGATCGTGAAGTTTTATCCCAGTAAATTTTTAATAGTGGGCATTCAATCACCATTGTTTCAGTTGGTATGGTCCACTTGAACTTTGGATGACTTCACTCTTAGGATCATATGCCCTAAAATGAGAGGCAAAACGGATAGACGGTGTGGACAAAACAAATACATCACAGTGGCGGATGCAGATTGGCTAGTGACCCTGCCACTAGCCAGTGGCCGGTGCTCTGTGGGCCCATCATAATGTATGTGTTTCATACATGCGGTCCATACGTTTTTCCTGATAATTTTATATTATGATCCCAAAAATGAGATATATCCAAATGTAAAGTGGACTACATCACAAGAAACAGTGTTTATTGAACGCTCACCCTTAAAAACTTCACGGGGCCACAGAAGTTTTGGATCAAATTGATATTTGTTTTTTTTCCTTCATCCAAGTCTATATGGCCTGATCAACAGGTTGGATGTCAAATAAACATTACAGTGGGCCATAGGAGGATTTTAATGGTGGACATTTAATCACTACTGTTTTCCTATGGTGTGGTCCACTTGAGATTTAGATCTGCCTCGTTTTTGGCATCAAGCCCTAAAATGATTTGAAATAATAGATAGATGGCATGGATAAAACACATACACCATGGTGGGGCCCACATAGCAGCGTCACTAGACAAACGGCGTCCCATGGCGTCACCGGCTACAGAACTTTCGATCAATCTGATATTTGTGTTTTCCCTTCGTGTGAACATATGAACAGGTTGGATCTCAAATCAATATCTCGGTGGGCCTAGGAAGTTTTCAATGGTGGATGTTATTGTCCCTGCTGTTTTCTGTGGTGGGGTTTACTTGAGCTTTGGATCTGCCTCATTCTTTGAGTCATGCCTTAAAATGGTCTCTCCAAATGGATGTACGGTATGGATACAACACATACATCATGTTGGGGTCCACATAACATGGTGACGTCACTTCAGTAGCGTCATTCGCTACTCAACCTGTCGGTACCTAATCCGCGCCCCAGTAGAATCAGTTTACGTAGTTACGCGGATTTGCCACGACAGCTACAGTAGCTGTCCCCTTACTGAAGTAACGCAACCAAGTTCTGTGGGCCCATCATGATGTATGTGTTGTATCCACACCGTCCATCCATTTAAAGAGATTATTTTAGGGGATGAGGCAAAGAATGAGACAGATCCAAAGCTCAAGTGGACCACACTACAGAAAACAGTAGGGATTCAACGCTTACCATTAAAATATTTTTCTGACCCACATGGATTGAACGTCCGTGTCCGTGTGAACTTATGATTTATGAACAGGTTGGATCTGAAATAAACATCATGGTGGGCCCTAGGAAGATTTCAACTATGGGTGTCACTGTACCCATTGTTTTCTGTGTTGGGTTCCACTTGAGCTTTGGATCTTCCTCATTCTTTGGTTACTTCTTTGGTTCATTCCCTAAAATATCTCTCCAAACGGATGGACGGTATGCATATAACACATACATTATGGTGGGCCCACATAGGTTAATGACGTCACTTCAGTAGCGAGATAGCTACTGTAGCCGTTAGTCGCTCATCCGCTTCCTGCCAACTGCCTTTACCCGCCAGCACAAAGTTCCTGTAGGCAGATGTTGCGTGGAGCCCACCACAATATCACCGCTACATCCATTCCGTCCATCCGTTTCTACAGCTCAATTCAACGTACAACCCCAAAAATTAGGTAGATCCAAAATTCAAGTGGGCCATATGACAGGAAACAATGGGGATGAAAACGGCCACCGTCCAGACCTTCCTGGCCCAGCTCTACTTTTTTATCCCATCCAAACCGTTCAAAAAGATATCCCCCTGGATAAACTGAAAGAACAAATATCATCCTGATCCAGAACTTCTGTGGCCTCGTGAAAGGTTTTGATGGTGGACGTTCTATCCCACTGTTTCAAGTGGCATGGCCCACTTGAGTTTTAAATATTCTTACTTTTTGTATTCATGTCCTGACATCCGCTTACGAAACCGATGGACGGAATGGATGTCACACGGATGTCATGGTGGGCCGCACATACCAACTTCCTCTTGCCGCGTACATGACTTTTCTTTGATAGGTGCAAGCGGTAATAAAGCTAGCTCTTTTCATATCTGACGATTTCACACCTGATGATATCACACAAACGCAATCATCTGGGACCCACCTTGATATATTTTTCATGTATCCATGTCGTCCATCTGTTTTTCCATATCAATTTACGACGAGATCTAAACCTTAAAAATATCCACCTCTCAGGCGGACCACACCAATAGAAACAGTGAAGAATTACCATTAAAATCTTTTTGTGGGCCACAAATGCTTTAGATCAATTTGATCTTTGAATTTCCATTAATTCATGTCTTCTTGACATTATCAACAGGTTGGATGGAAAATAATCATAACAAAAACCTTACAATTGGCCCTCTAGAATTTTTAATGATGAGGCACTCAAACACCACTGTTTCCAGTGGTGTGATCCACCTGGGACTTGGATCTACTTAATTTTTGGCACCATGTCATGGTGGGCCCCACATACCAACTTCCTCTTGCCACGGTACATGACTTTTCTTTGATAGGTGCACGCCCTTATAAAGTGAGCTCTTTTCATATCGGATGATTTCACACCTGATGATATCACACAATCATCTGGGACCCACCTTGATATATTTTTCATGTATCCATGTCGTCCATCTGTTTTTCCATATCAATTTAGGACGAGATCCTAAACCTTAAAAATATCCAGCTCTCAGGTGGACCACACCACTAGAAACAGTGAAGAATGACCATTAAAATCTTTTGTGGGCCACAAATGCTTTAGATCAATCTGATCTTTGAATTTTCCATTAATTCATGTCTTCTTGACATTATCACCAGGTTGGATGGAAAATAATCATAACAAAAACTTTACAATTGGCCCTCTGGAATTTTTAATGATGAGGCACTCAAACACCACTGTTTTGCAGTGGTGTGGTCCACCTGAGACTTCGATCTACTTAATTTTTGGCACCATGTCATGGTGGGCCCTACATACCAACTTCTTCTTGCCACAGTACATGACTTTTCTTTGATAGGTGCACGCTGTTATAAAGCGAGCTCTTTTCATATCTGATGATTTCACACCTGATAATACCACATAATCATCTGGGACCCACCTTGATATATTTTTCATGTATCCACGTTGTCCATCTTTTTTTCCATATCAATTTAGGACAAGATCCTAAATCTTAAAAATATCCAGCTCTCAGGCGGACCACACCACTAGAAGCAGTGAAAAATGACCATTAAAATATTTTTGTGGGCCACAAATGCTTTAGATCAATCTGATCTTTGAATTTTTCATTAATTCATGTCTTCTTGACATTATCAACAGGTTGGATGGAAAATAATCATAACAAAAACTTTACAATTGGCCCTCTAGAATTTTTAATGATGAGGCACTCAAACACCACTGTTTCCAGTGGTGTGGTCCACCAGAGACTTGGATCTGCTTAATTTTTGGCACCACGTCATGGTGGGCCCCACATACCAACTTCCTCTTACCGCGGTGGGTCCCACATACCCCACACGGACGTAAGGGTACCAGAGTAACACCTAATCTGCTCCCATATGGCCATATCACACGTACCTGGAACTTTCTGCATCTGCATGTGGTCATACCTAACAATGTGGAAACACGTGTGAGATCTGAGCTGTTTATCTCGTTGAAACGTTGATTAGATCTCCTTACTAGAATTAAGGATCTTTCACTTCTCTGGTGGGCCACAATGTACAAAGTAAATTGATTGGTTGAAGATTTTTTGTGAAACTTTTTTCTAACCGTCCAATTTCATTTTGTTGGAGGACCACCCCCCTATCGATCTTTATGTAGCAAGCCATATGGGCTAACATCGCCTATTGATCTTTATGCAGCAGGTTATATGGGGCCAACTGACCCATTCCAGTTTCCGTTAGTCCATTTCGTGAGAAAACACTTTTTTCCTGTTCAAAATTATGACTTTAGAAAAACTTATTGTTTTTAGTAATTTCTAATTTTGACGTATGCCCTCCTTTTTAGAGTTTTTGTATATAAAATCTTTTTAAGAATTGCTTGTCATTATATTAGGAGTCATCCGACACGATTAATTTAAGACATTTTTATTTTCAATAAAATTTACTACTTCTGGTAAATTCTATTTTAGTTAAATTAGATCGGGGAAATCAAAGAATTTTGCGCTGCGCCCACTCACCCTAACTACTAAAGCGATAGAGGGGAGGGGAGGGGAGGGGAGGGGTTACCCCCTCTCTTCTCACGTAAGAGAACACTTGGAGACTTGTTTGAGACAGTGGCTTTAGTGAAGGGCACTGTATTTTTTCTAAAACTTTTGTTGTCTCATCTGAAACGAAGCTTGGAAAAGAGGTACTAAGCGGTTGATCCTTCAACCAGATATCATTCCATAGAGAGATTTTTGTGCCATCTCCAACCTGCCATTTGATGTTGGATCGAAGAATGGAGCCTTCTTTCTGAATTCTTTTCCAAATACACGAACTAGATTTGGCTGTGTTGGAGTGCCAAACCGAATTCATATATATTTAGGCTTTTGCTTTTTCTTTATAAGTAATGTAATAAAAAAGCCTAAGGATTATTGAATAATAAAATTTTGAATTTTTCTTTTTATCTCATGGACTCAAGTTTTGCTTACTTGGAGAAGAGAGTGATCTTTCTCCTCATGCCCTTCCTTGCATCAAACACTTTACAGGATCCATCGTATTATACACGTAAAATCCACTTCATCCATCATGTGGGAATCATTGGTTGAATTATGCATGCAAAATATCAACTTGATAAAATACTCATATAAATCACAACAACAAAAATAATGTAAAATTACTCCAAAATTATTAAGTTTAAACAGTGTGGCTCACTTGAGTTTTTTAATAAGCTGATATTAGTATATTTTTGTCATCCCAGTGAGTTAGACCTTATTAATGGTGTTGATGAAGGGCACACCACATGGTGGCCTACACATAAACCTATGGTCAACATCCTTTTCACACTATTCCATATGGTGTGCCCCATTGAGTTGTGCATGTAGCTGAAATTTTTGTCTTAAAAGCTAACATTGTAGATAGAATTTGATGAGCGGAGTGGATTTTACACAAAGAACATGGTGGGCCAATCATACTTAGGTGTTTTATAAACGAGTGTTACAAAGGACTCATGTTCCCCCTCCCCTTATCTCACCTTCCGTGCTGTACCTTAGGAATTGTTTGTTTTTTTTAATTCATTATGGTAAATAACTAGAATTAGGTATTAATTATTTTCCATTTTAATCCCAACACCATTTTCAAGCTACATTTAATGTTTGCTTTTTAAACGCTAAATGAATTGAGGTGGAATTTGAATTTCATGTGGGGCTTATTGTGATTTGTGATGTATATGGCTTATCGAAGTCATCTATCCATTCGATTGGCTGATTTTAAGGCATGAGCCCAAAAATTAAAGCTCAAGCGGACTAAATCATAAGAAATAGTGGAATTGAAGGCCTATTATTAAAGACTTATAAGTGGCTTATCGAAGTCGTCTATCCATTTAGTTGATTGATTTTAGGGTATGACCCAAAATTGAGGCAGTTCTAAAGCTCAAGTGGACCACATCATAGGAAATAGTGAGAATTGAAGGCTTATTATTAAAAACTTGTAAGGGCCCTGAAAGTTATGAATCAAATTGATATTTGTGTTTTCTCCTTATCCATGTCCATGTAACCTTATGACGGGTTAGATGACAAATGAACAATCTACTAGCCCTAAGGAGAAAAAAACATTTCAATGCTAGAAGTTTTACTACCATTGTTTCTTGTGGTGTGGCCACTTGAGCTTTAAATCTTCCTCATTTTTGGGTTCATTCACTAAAACGTTTCAGTAAAACAAATGAACAACGTGGATATCTCACATACCATCATGGTGGGGCCCACATTTATGTCAATCCCTTTTGGACTGATTTTTGAGATAAAAATGCTCACTAAAATCAAACATAATTCGAGAGTATTAATAACCCATTTTAAAAATTAAAAAAAATCAAGGCCTTAGCTGTAATTTAAAAAAAAAAAAAAAAAAAAAAAGCAACTCCTTGAACTTCCAGTTAAATGACAAAAGTCACAAAAGTCATTTTACAATGTATAATGATACGAGTATAATGACATTTTTGTCCATGCAATTAGTTTTAAGAGAGTTATGGCCTTTTAGAATTTAAGAAATTCTGAAAATGCACCTATATTACAAAGGACTTGGATTTTACCCACTCTTCCCTTTGTCTTTTTGTGCATAAGTAGCCTGCTCTTATCTCTTTGTATTTGCCAGTAATCTACCCGACATTCTAGGGTCTCAGGTGGGGCCGTTGTGATGATTGTGTAAGAGACATCCATACATCTGTTCAACTGCCTCATGTATGACCCCAGTCTAATTTAAAACTCTAGTGGGTCAAAACTGGAAAACTCTAGTCTAATTCACCTCATGTATGACCCCAGTCTAATTCACCTCATGTATGAGGTGAATTTAAAACTCTAGTGGGTCAAAACTGGAAAAAGTGAGATAGGTCACCCACTGTTGGCGCATGAGATTCGAAAATCTCTCCCGGCTGCTCTCAGTGCACATCAATTTTTTTAGAAATTTATTTTATGGGACTTAAGAGGGACTTTCAATGTAATTTGGGACAGTTTTGCGCATTAAAATGTGAGTACATAACCTAAGGTTAATTTTGTCATTTCAAAAAAGCCTCCAGCATCTACTCCATCTAGCTATTGTCAATGTGTCATAGCCTAGCTAATATAATGCTACTGGGAGGGACAATTTTGCCCTCCTACTAGCATTTAAAAATATCGGCCCAATCAAGATACTCATCTCCAATTTCAATCCATCTAACTATCCAAATTTCATATCAACCCAATCAAGCCTTTAATATTCAATATTAGCCCAATCGAACCGTTAATAGTCAACATCTGCCCAATCAGACCATTCATCTCCAATTTGGGCCCAATGAAACCTTTGATCTTCAATTTTAGACTAATTAGATCATTGGTCTTCAGTATTATTTAAATAAAACTATTCATCTTCAATATTAGCCCAATCACACCGCTGATTATCAATATCTATCAGATTGTTTGTCTCCAATTTCGACCCAATCAGATCATTCTTCTGTAATAATGGTCTACTATAATGCTTAATATTTGATATCAGCCCAATTGGATCATTCATCTCCAATTTCAACTCGAAAAATATGTTGGTCTTTGAATCTATATACAATATGGTCCGTAATTTTCAATATTGGCTCAGTTAGACCGTTCATTTTTTTTTTTTTTCTACATCAATCAAATCTAATAATTGGTATTAAGTGTTGGTTCAATCAGACAATTCATCTGGTCCAATCAGACCGTTCATCTTCGATATTTACCCCATCCTATTCTTGATCTTCAATTCAGCCCAATTGGACCGTTGATCTTCAATACTGGGCCAATTGACCCATTCATCTCTAATATTAGCCATGTGAGACTGTTCATGTTTGATATCGGCCTAGTCTTACTGTTGATCTTTAATATCAACCTAATTGGACCATAAATCTTCAATATAAGTGATCATTCCTCTCTAATTTCAGTCAAATCAGACCGTCCATTTCTTTATTTTGGCCAAACGAACCATTCATTTTTTTTGTATCATATCCATGTGGGGCCCACCTTGATGTATTTATTCTATATCCACGTGGGGAATGAAACAAAAAATAAGCATGTCCAAATCTCGGACCATACCGTAGAAAAGAGTATTGATTGAACACCCCACCACTAAAAACTTCCTAAGGCACACATCGTAATGTTTGTTAGCCATCCAACCTGTTGATAAGTTCACACAAACTCAGATGAAGTGAAATAATAGACATCAGCTTGATACAAAACTTGTGTGGTCCACAAGAAGTTTTTAATGGTCAATCAACACTGTTTCTTAGGCTATGGTCCACCTGAGCTTTAGATTTGTTTCATTTTTTAGATCATGCGCCCTAAAATGATCTAGAAAATCCGATGGACGGTGTGGATATAGAACAAATACATCAAGGCGGGCCACATCCTTCTTTGTCTAAACTCTGTGGAGCTCACACGTGATGTATGTGTCTTATCCCCACCGTCCATCCATTTTTTCAGATCATGTTAGACAATGAGCCCAAAATGAAAGCATATCCAAAGCTCAAGTGGACCACACCACAAGGAAACAGTGGGGATAATGGCATCAACCATTGAAACCTTCCTAGGTTCAAGGGCCCATTATGATGTTCATTTCTCATCCAACCCGTCCATAAGTTCACACAGACATGGATGATGTTTATTTCTCATCCAACCCGTTCATAAGTTCACACAGACATGGATGAAGGGAAAAACACAAAATCAGCTTGATCCAAAACTTGTGCCCCCAAACTTCTTAAAGACAGGCATTCAATTCCTACTGTTTGCTATGATGTGGTCCACATAAACTTTGGATACACTTCAATTTTTGATATCTTGCCCTAAAATGTCTGAAAAAAACGATAGACGGCATGGATAAGACACATACATCATGATGGGTCCCAACAGTAGTATAACCTACTGAGTCCCATTGAGAGGGTCCACCAAAGGTACTTAGCACAGTGACTGATAGATTGACTTGATAGCTTTCGATCTGCCTCATTTTTAGGCCCAAGATCTAAAATGATCTCAAAAAATGGATGGACGGTGTGGATATAACACATACATCATGGTGGGGCCCATGTACTCTAAATTTACAAAAATAATATATTTATACCAAACCTATTTCTCGACAAAATGCATTTTTCTATAATACATTATTTTCAGGTGTACAATGAGATTCAAGAACCATCAAAATCGCCTCCGGAGTATGAAGAAAGGACCATAGATATTAAAAACTAGGGTCTAAATATCAGTATATCCTATTCCAAATTACAAACCTGATGGCACAATTAAAAAAACTCGGCCATCTGCCGGAGAACGTCATTTTTCCGGGGGAAAGAGTCAGAATCACCAGCCGCCAAAAATACGCCGTGATTCCACTTTTCCGACCACTTAGAAATTCCAAAGAAACGAATCCTGAGAGAAATCCCCACCTCCTTCCTCCGCCAAAACATCCATTTCCGGTGGCGGTGCAGCCGTGAAAATCCCCTCTGGAAAATAGTCGAATGCCGGAAATGCCGCCAAATCTGACACACGCCCACCGAATTCCGTTTGCTCTATCGAATCGGAAAAAAACCAATTGCTCGTCGGATTGAGCTCCGGTGCCGGATTCTCGATGTTGGATCCCGACGAAGTGTCCTTCTCTGGCATTGGCGGCGCACCGTTGGCGAACCTTGCGGCGACTGCTTGGATCTCCGTCGGATTGAGCGACCCACCGCCGGAGATCTCCGGGGGGTTATCGGGGAAATTAAACTTCCCCTTCCTGCCACGTAGGCAATATACGGCGGCGTCGAATGCTCTCGCTGCTTTCTCTGGCGTGTCGTAAGATCCCAACCAGATCCGTTCCCGGCTATTCGGCAGTCGGATTTCTGACACCCATTTTCCCCATTTCCTCTTCCTGACGCCTCTGTACCGCAGTTCAGCATCGCCGGCGTGCTTCTCAGACGACGGTTTCACCATTCCTTCAGTTATGATCAACGGCTGTGGTGCTGACACGTGGAATGCTCTGCCACTTTTCGGCGGGAGATTTCCGAAGAGAATTTTGATTTGCAGATAGCAAAAAGCGTCTCTGCTTATTTATACTCTGTTTGGTTGCTCTGCTTCTAGCGCGGAAGCGTGTCTGAAAATGAAAGGTCACGTGGCGGATGATGATTCGCTGAGACCTGGGCCTACGCGTTTGGACTTTTATCAAAAGCTGTCACGTGGGTTCGGATTGAGTGGGGCTTTTTCATGTGTTTTAATTTCCTTAAGAAGATGAGTTCGTACTCTGAAATGGTGTGAAGGTTCATACACAGTCATACGTATTTTTGTAGGTGATGATATTTTTTTAATATTTGAACCGTCAAAAACGTGCATCTGAATTTATTTAGATATATATATTAAAATAAAAATATAAGAGATACTTAAATTTTCGATATTAGATATAGAATTAGACGGTTGATATGAAATAATCAATGTTCCGAAATCAACAAACAAATGTTCATTAATCAGAGGTTATTTTTATCTGATAAATTTTATTTTGGGATTATAGAATATCCAAAATCTTGATCACTGTTTTCACCGTTTATTTAGATTTAAATCTCTGTTACGATCTCATACCCACACCTCATGAGTTTATGCGCATGGTACATCAAACTCTACCAGAGTAGAAAATAAATCTCCCATCTACTACGAGACGTATATGAGGATTCATACTCATGCACTCAGATTGATCCACTTTGTATCCATTTACCTCAATCAAAATGGTTCAAAACTATAATTGTGGTGGGCCATACTTCAATTATAATGAATGGATGAAAATAAATTCCTCATTTCTTGGATTATGATAGGTAACTAAAATCATAAAGAATGACATTTAAATATAATAATTTTAATTTTATTGGTTAGGATATTTCAATTAATATAAATTGGACGGTTGGATTTAGAAATTTATGTTCCAAATATACAAAAATTGTGTGAAGGTGTATGGATCGTCAAATGCTCTGCAGAATATCAGATGACTCCGCTTCTAGAATCGAATTTGGTGGTTGACTCGATTCTCAGGTCTCCGTCTCCTCGCTAGTCGTCTGGTTACCCGAGAGTAACCCTACAAAACCCGGACCCGAATCGTCTACAGAACTTGTTTTGCAAAGAGCGTGGCCACTATGTGCTAAATTCAAAATCTAGTCCGTTCATCAGGTGACAACCTGTATATTCACCGTATATGTACAGATCTTCCCAATAAAATTTCAAATGGGCCACACCAATGGGAACAATGTAAAATCGTGCCAAAAGCTTCTACGTTCAAGTGGTCCACTGAGATTGAATCAAGCTGTTTTTTTTTTTTTAAATATATTTCCTTCATCCTAGTGTTTCAAACCTGATGAAAGATACACTCCATGGCGGTCCCACACAAAAACCTATGGTTGGTGTCCCATCCTCATTGTTACCAGTGGTGTGGTCCATCTAAGTTACAGATCTCAATATTTTTTGGCCCCACAGACTTAGAATTGTGGACAGTACTTGATGGACAGAGTCGATTTAACATATAGAACTTAGTGGGCCCAAAAACGATTGGTGGTTTCGGTCCATACAAATCTTCAAACCAATCAAATGATCAGGTGAGACCCATTGAAGGGATGGCTAGCTTTCCTTTCTCTAACTAACTAGAATGGTTGACCATCGATCCGGACCGTCCACCTTGCGGGATGGATCCCTTAGATGGCCCATGGTAATAAAATAAAAAAAAAAAAAAAAAATCACACCAATGGGACAATCGTGTCCATCCCTTGCTCTCACCTTTTTTCCGCTAAAACCGTTAACTTAGAGTTTTGCCATCCATTTCAAGGCCGCCAATACCTATCCTTTTGAATATGGAGCATCCATTGAAAAGCCACTAGATGTACGGTCCTTATCCACCATTGACACGTGCAAGGTTCTCATTCACCGTTTAGCTTGGCCATCCATGATACAACCCACTAAGTGTACCGTCCATATCCGCCGTTAGCTGCCATGTGTACGGTGAAAAGGGTAATCGGATTGCGTGCGGAGTTACTCCGCACGCTCTTATCGTGCGGGGTAAACTCACCTGTGCCCACCTAGAATGTATGTGCTCTATCTATTCGGTCCATATGTTTTTCCAGCTCATTTTAGTGGTTGAGCCCAAAATTTAAGCATATCCAAATCTTAAGTCGACCATGCCACGGGAAACAGTGGGAATAATGATTTCCACCGTTGAAATCTTCCCAAGCCCTACAGTGATGCTTATTTGTCATCCAACCTGTTCATAAGATCACATGGATATAGATTAAGGGAAAACACAAATATCAGCTTGATCCAAAACTTCTATGTCCTCCAAGAATTTTTCAATGGTACACATTCAGTTCACACATTTCTTGTGGTGTGGTCCACTTTAGATTTTTATATACTTCATTTTTTTGCATCATACCTAAAATGTTCTGTTAAGATGGATGGACGGAGTGGATAAAATACATAAATCACTGTGGGCCCCACAGAGTTTACTCCGCACGCTAGCGTGCGGAGTTACTCAGCACGCAATCCGCTTCCGTGAAAAGGTACGTTGCATATTACGATAGAGACAGCTCTATCTTATCATTTCTGTGAAGTATCCACTGTTGCTTTGCTAAACCTAGACGCGTGTATAAGGCAAGTCATGTGCACGCTGTATAGATACCAGCTGCACGGCTCATTGGTAATAGATCTAGTCCATTCATTAGACAGAAACCAATGTTTAATATCTTTTATTTAAATAAAAATCATTTCAATTTTCAGGTGGGACACAATTTAATAAAAAATATGACTATTTACTTGATAAAATATTAAAATTATTACTTATATAATTAATTAACCAGATTTATTTTTAGATATGAACATTTAAAATGTCAGATCTACGTGATGGACGGCTAGGATATTGGGCCTATTGCTGACACTGGCATATATGATGACGTGTACATGAACTACCTTATACACGCATCTGGGCTTAGCAAAGCTCGGTACCCAACGTCCGAATCGCATATACTTTGATACTCTGCCAGAGTGTGATGGATGATAAGCAGGCATTTACAAAAATTGTGTGCGTGGACAACAAATAATTCAAATCAAACTGTCCAAATTGTGGGACCCAGTTTAGATGTACCATCAATCTCTTATTTTATTAAGTGTTTGTTTACATTTATTGGACGGTTAAAAATGAAAATATCCAATGGTCCTATTTCAATAAACAAGTGTCCCCCAATCAGAGGTCAGAATTTTTCTACGAATCTGATTTTTGATTGATAACTTGGAGAGAGTGAAGTACACAATACAGTCCGTTTAATTTGACTAAATACATTCCTTGTATACAATTTTCAGCGCCTGAGTATCGAACATCATCGCAGCCAGACTATCAAATAACTTCTCGTTCCAAAAGGTCTCATTTACTAGATGACGCACTCATTTCCGATCCCTACTTAAAAAAGAAGGAAATGATAGCATAGGGAAGCTTTCCCTTGTCCAGGACCTCTGTACCATGAAAAATGTGAACCACACCATGAAGATCCCTTGCGATGAAAATGAGAATGAGATCCACCTGTGGGCCACACTTTTAAGATGAAAGAGTTGTCCACTAATTATGAGTGTGGCCCACCTGATAAGTAAGGGCTGTGATTGATTTCCATTTACATAGTGTAAATACAGGTAAATGGATAATTATGACTTACCATGTAATTGCTGTACTTCTTCACACTGACCATTTTGTTTTTCATGCAGTAAAACCTAAAGGGGTATGGATTTTTTGTGGAGCCCATTACGGTACATGTGGCTTATCCATGCTGGCTCATCCATTTTCTGAGGTGATTTTAGGGCATGAACCCAAAATTGAGGCAAATTCAGAGTTCAAGTGGACCACATGAAATGATGGGTTGAAGATCTACCATTAAAAACCTTTCACTATGATTTTCATTGGTGTGGGCCACTTGAGCTTTGGAGCTGCCTATTTTTGGGCTCATGCCCTAAAATGTTATGGTAAAACAGATGAAATTACCTACTTGCATCTTTTTACAGGATTTGCCTCTGGAAATGAAAAACAAACACGCCTTAAATGTCCTAGCTGGCTAATTAATTCTCTTTTGTATGCAAACATTGCACCCTCTTGATGGACATGGATTGGGTACTGCCCCAGTACGGTCCTAGCTGGAGATGGACAGTCCTGGTAGGCCCTCTATGGTGCCCACTGTGATGTATGACTTTTATCTAGTTTGTCAGGGCCTCTATGGTGCCCACTATGATGTATGACTTTTATCTAATTTGTCCATCCACTTTGAACGATTATTTTAGGGCTAAAAAAAAATAAAAAAACAAAAACGAGGCAAGTCGAAATCTCAAATAAACCACACAACTGAAACAGTTGGGATTGAATGCCTACAGCTGAAAACCTCTTAAAGGCCACAAAAATCTTAGATCAAAATAATATTTGTGTTTTCCCTTCATCCAGGTTTGTGTGACCTTATGAACAGGTTGGATGGGAAATAAAAATCATAGTGGGCCACAATAAGGTTTCAATGGTGGCCATCATTATCACTGGGTGTTTCCTGTAGTGTAGTCCACTCCAGCCTTCATACTGCCTCCTTTTTGGGGCTTGTGCCATAAAATGATGTATCAAAATGAATGCACAACATGGAGAAAATAAATATATCACGGTTGGCCCCCATAGAGCCTCTGTAAAGACCACTTGTCTTTTGGGCCCCATCTTGATACAAGTGCCATGACTTGGTAACTACTTATATAAGATGAAGTTTAGAATGGTCAGAATTTCTAAAGCCTATGATTGGCTCACCAAAAGTCATTTTTGAGCCAAATTTCAGTTAAGAGAAAATCTTTGTAATTATGTTTTCAAGGTTTTTTATTTTTATTTTTATTTTTTTATTTTATGGGTTCAAAGAGTCAATCCTAGTCAAAGTTATTATTTGAGTCTTCTAATAATAATGAACAAATGATATTAATGTAGGAATGCAATGAGACAAGCTAGGCTAGGGCTAGGGCTAGGGCTAGGGCTAGGGCAGGAGTTCGCCCTCACTTGGACAAGAAGGATTAGGTGAGAGGCTAGCCTCCCCCAAGACGTTGCAGCCCTTACAGTGGGGTTATCATGGGGCCCACCTTGATCTATGTATTATGTATCTAGGTTGTCCATCTGTTTTTCCATATCATTTTAGGGCATTAACACAAAAATGAAGCACATCCAATTATTGGGTGAACCATACCATAGACGGATGAGGTGAGATCCGGCCTCATCAAAGACGGTGTGGCCCTTACCGTGGAGTTACATGGGGCCCACCTTGATCTATGTATTATGTATTCACGCCGTCCATCCATTTTTCTAGATCATTTTAAGGGCATTATCACAAAAATGAAGCAGGTCCAATTATCAAGTGGACCATACCATAAGAAACAGTGGTGATTGACCATCCTACCATTTAAAACTTCTTAGGGCACACCTTAACGTTTCCGTAGTGTTTATTTACCATCTAATTTGTTGAGAAGATCACATAAGCATGGATGAAAGGAAAAAACAAAAAACAAAAAACAAAAATCAGCTTGATCCAAAACTTTTGTGGCCCATTAATGGTCAATCAACACTGTTTCCTATAGTATGGTCAACTTGATAATTAGATTTGTTTCATTTTCGGATAATGTGACAAAATGACCTGAAAAATGGATGGATGGCATGGATATATAATACATACATCAAGGTGGGCCCCATGGTAAGGGCCGCACCATCTTGGGTGAGGCTGGGTCTCACCTAATCAACTCTTGGCTGTAGCCCTTCTATACCGTCCTTATAAAGAAAGGGATTTAAATGATCAATGGTTTGAAGTAGTCAAATTAAAGATTTTTGTTTTTGGGTGTCCTCCATTAACAATGAATCTCATCATATGGATGATTTGGGTCCCATCATATAACCAATTTAGATCATTGAAACTGATGGCCCAATCTACCAACTACAGAACAAATACAAAAATCTTAATCTAAATAGCATGCTAAAAGAGCCATCGATATTAACAAATGGACAATTGATAATTGACTTATACTACCCCACTCTCTGTGTAGAGAAAGAGAGAGTTATGGTCTCCTACAAACCGCAGGGATTGGTCATGTGAACCTAGAGGGGTGAGCTCCATCGTGATGCGTTCATAAAATCTACTTCAACCATTAGGTGCATGACGAAAATTTAGCTTGTAAGGCTAGAAAAACAAGGCCATTTCATAGCTCAAGTGGATCATACAATAGCAATTCTCAAGTCCAATTAGCTTAGATATTGTTCATTAATTAATGGTAATATGTAACGCTCCAGATTTTCAAGATTTATTTGAAAATTTTTGAAAATTCATTTTTAATTTTTATTATTAATTATCGTATATTTACCGTTGATTTGCGAATAGCGGGACATCCGTAGAGATCCGATAGGGGACCCTTTACAAAAGTTTCTTAAAATGATCCCATAAACATTGTCGAAAGATCAGATTTCAAAAATCACATACTTTTCAGATAATTATGAAATACCATGAGTTAAACTTAAGTTAAGATGTCATTTTTAAGTATTATAGTTTCTAACGATCACTTTCACACAAAACCCTACATATAAGCTTTTGGGCACATATTAACCATACAGGTCAAATTCCAGCCCTTAACTCATAGTAGAAATGGTCCAATTGTCAAATCTAGCCCCTTAACCCTTGATTTTCATGTCCATCGAGTGAGGAAAGTAAATGGTTAGTCGTAGTCGAATATTTCTCTTCATATGAGTGACTTGGATCGTCTTTATCATGGACCAATAGTGTGATTTGAGTGCCCCACCTTGATAAACCCCTTTCTTATGGGGCGAAGTTATCTCGTTATAGAAATTAACGAGTTACCAACACTTTTTAAATCTGAACCTTTCAATTTACCCTACTTTCCACCATCAATCGCTTCTCAAATTTAGACCACCCATTATAATCATATGACTACGAGTTTATACAAAATTTGGATTCCGATCTATAATCCTACACCATTGAACCACAAAGCCAGCCCATTCCTTTTCCACTAAAAGTTGAAATTTCAGATCTAGGCATTTCTAACCATCAATCAACCACTAAACTTTGTACAATTATTTGCCTATCATGACTACATATTTTTCCAAAATTTGGGCCATGATCATTAAGCGTAGACCGTTAATTGAGATCAAGTACATTTTAGCACCCGTCAGGCCATTTTCAAGGATCGGCCAATCTAGAATGTGGATCATTAGGAAATTTATGTATTCTGACTCTACTCTTCGAGCTTAATAAGATGAACGGATTGGAATTGATTAAAGATCACCCGAATATTGAGATTTGAGAAACCCACCTCGAGAGGTTGTTACACAAGACCTCACGCGCACGCCCTTCTTTTCTCTCCTCATGTGCTCACATCCCTCTCCATATTCCTAGTACGCACCTCTAAGCCCTTCTCCTAACCCTAGCCTCCATGTCCTAGAGAGAGAGAGAGAGAAGAGAAGGGAGTTCTTTTTCATATTTTTCCAGCGGCTAGGATCTTCTACAACCCTCTTCTAAGTCCATCCTAAGGTGAGGATTTTCCTTCAAGCCTTTCATTAGTAATATCACGATTATCATAAGTTTCTTTTGTGGCATATGAAGTTATTTTGTTTTGAATTGTTGATCTATATAACATGAAGTTTAATGTAGGATTTGTAATTAATATCATTATATAATGATGTGATTCCTTGCTTAGATTTTTTACTAAAAAGCATGTGTATTTATATTATTTATCTTTGTGAAATCTATGCCCTTATTTTCTTAGTCTATGTGTTACAAGTAACATTGATTTTCATATTGTGATATATATGAAATATGTGTATAAGATCATCATATAGACATCCCATTATTGTATACTCTTTGTCCCTAAGTTGGTAAAACTATTCGATGTAGAGAGATGGAACCCATGAGAGGTGTCCATGATGGAAGAATATCTCTTGACTGAACTGAGATAATGAAGTGATTGTTTGTCAATGGATCCTTACATGTGCGTGATGCTTGATTGGATCCATTTACATTACATGGGTATTTTAATGAATATGATCATAATGTACAACATTGGCCTTTTGGGACATGATGAAATCATAAAATGAAACAATGAGTGAACACTAATGGTATAAAAATTCTCATGAGCCGGGGTTGGTGCCATGGACACTAAGCCCGAGCTGTTGGCCTATGCTAGGTCACTTGTGACTCCCCTTAGTGTCCAGTGAGCTGCTAAGAATGGTTGTATGTGAAATTATTTAAATAATAGTGAAACTAAAGTCATGCATTCACTTGGCTCCATGTGGGTATACGGAATTGAGAATAGGCTAGAGCGTCCTACTTCTCCCGTACACTGTCACGTGTAGATTTGGGCTATGAGCATCCCGTTTCTCACGTGGTCGGGCAAAACTATGGGCTTGTGCGTCCCAGGAATCTCTGGTAACTAGTAGCTAGCATGAAGTCGTAACAGGGAGTCTCCCACTTCCTGTATTATGATTTTTAGGCCAGGGTGCCTTAGCCAGATCATGCATTCCATGCATTGCATTAACAAATATTTTTATTTGATTGTTTTGTTTGAATAAAGATATCATTGTATTGTGTTACTCTGAGTTTTGTATATTATTATTCTTGATTGTCTTTGAGGGAATATTCCCCACTATAATAGCGTTTAACGCTATCCCAATCGCAATTTAGATGATGCAGGTGAAGATCCATGTATCAAACTTGACTTTCAAGGTGAAGAGTTCGATGGTTCGTACGATCACATGGCGGATGAAGACGTTGAAGGAATTTAGTTAATATTTTCATTTATTAGACATTTCTTTTGATTAGTGATTACATTTATGGAAATTGTAATAAGTCTTCTAGAGAAGACATGGTTTGATATTTTGAATGATTAGTGTGAATATTAGTTGGTTCCCTTATTTAAACATTGATGATTAAGTAGTAAGTTTGATAGAATAAAATGAACATTTGTTTCCACCATTGTGCTTGAATGCTATATTTCATTATTTAACAAATCAATTAGTCCATGATTTACTTAGGAATTCGGTCGTCGTCTTATACACGAGAGTTGAAAATCTCAGGTCGTTACATAATATATATAGAGAGGAATGTGCTATTTAAATTAATGACTTGAAAATAACATGTAACATGTTACATTTATGCCATACATGCAAGATGACCCCAATTGTAATGTGGGCCAAATTGTGACTGTTAATTCCCTAAACATATAGGAATGATGCATGGGTTTCCACATATAAATTTGGCTATAAATTCACAATGTTTCAGAATACTCAACCATAGGTCTAAGCAATTGATCCAAACAAATAAATGGATGCTGCCTATTTAAGATCCACACCATTAATTTCATCAATCCAAACAATCACTAATTTCCAATTGGGAAATACTAGAGATGAACATGAGTTGAACCGTGTTGAGCTTGGCATGGCTCAGGTAGGCTCAGCCAACAACTTACCTCAGCTTGAGTTTGGCTTGGCTCTTTCCTTGAGTTTAACTAGTAAGCTCAACTTGATTTGACCAAACTTGAGACGAGTTCAAGCCCTTCGAGACGAGTTCAGCCACTTGGGTTGGTTAGGGTGGAAAAACAATAAAAGGGGCTTGGGCGAAAAAAAGGAGTAACCAAGTAGGGATTGATCGATATTATATATATTTAAGGTATTTAAAATCAAGTTGAGTCGAACCAAGTTGAGTTCGAATTGAGCTTCGAGCCGAGTCAAGTCCAACTTGGCTCGAAATTATTTTAATATAAAAAAAAAATGACTCGGCTTAAGTTGTACCCAACTTTCTATCCAAGCCGGGCATGTCCAGCTCTAGAAAATACCCTCTAGCTTCAATGTGATTTGCCATAAACGAGTGCCACGTGAGGAGGATATTCCACACACAAACGGCCATAAACTTTCTGTATGGTTGAAAATAATGCTTTGATATTTTTTTCTTAAAAGTCAGACAACTTCATTCTACTAGTAGACATAACACAAAAAAATATCCAATTAAACTTATGGTTATAAATATTTTTAGCTGTCCATTTTTCTCGGTGTATTTACGTCCACATGAGGCCGAAAATAACATTATTTAAAAAAAAAAATTTAATATTCTAAATTGATGAAGGGCTTATATATGTAGCGCCATATGCATGCACACTAGAAGTCTAGCTCATGATTAGAAAAGAGACTGCAGTACGCGGGCCTCTTGAAATAGTCAGGGAAGGTGGCCCACAAACCGCCGAAAATGATCGAGTGGTGTAAAGCTGGAGAATCCCATGATGTCCCTATCATGTGTCTTAGAATTTCAACAGGCGTCATGATTGAGAAGAAGAGGAGGAGACTCGGATAACAACAAGCGCGTGGAGAGCGTGTAGAGTGAGTGGGCCCCACATGAATGGATCAAAATGTGATGCGGTGGACGGTGTTATTGCTTTCTATATTTGAAAGGACACATTTACAGATATCATACTTGAAAAGACACCCTTTCAACAATACGTATGATGTCATGCCTTACATCAACTGTCCAAATCATTTGACTGAACGGTCCAAGTTTTCTCGGGGCCAGACATTTCGGATTTCGACCTTTCTCTATTTTTCGGGTCTCCAACACCCAAGTAGTGCCAGGTCAAATAAAAGCGTTTACATGGTCGGTCCACAAGAGGGATGGAGGCATTGGGAGCGGATTGCCTGTGACACCGGCCACAGATATATCCTTGTGGCTGGGGGTGTGTGGGATCTACAGGAAGTCCTGACAAATCCACTGTGTCCATATGTTTTTAAAGACAAACTAGGACAGGATTCTATAAATAAGACAGATTCAGAACTCAGGTGGGTTACACCAACAAAACAGTTGAAACACCAACAAAATAGTGGAAACCTTCTTGGAGCTGACCATGATGTTTATGTGCCATCCAAACGGTTCAAAGAATTATTAACAATCAAATAAACTGTAAGAAAAAGTATCATCCTGATACAAAACTTTATCACCGCTAATTATTCAATACCCACTGTTCCATGTGGTATGGCCCATCTGAGTTTTGGGTCTGCATTATTTTAAAATCCTATCCTAATGTGGTCTTCCGAAACAGATGGACATAGTGGATTTGTCACGGACATCCCCGTGAGTCCCACACAACCCCGACTACAGGGATATCCCTGTGGCTGGGGTCACAGGCAATCCGCTCCCAGAGGAATTACCCCTACCGTGTAGCCCACATGTATGATATTTTGTACCCACCCCGTTCATCCATTTCTCAGCCCATTTTAGGAATGGGTTCCAAAAATTATACAGATCCAAATCTCAAGTGCATCATACCACTAGAAACAGTGGTGATTGAGTGCCCCACCATTAAAAATTCCAAAGAGCCTATACTAAGGTTCTAGTAATGTTTATTTGCAATCCAAGATGTTGATAATGCCAAGAAGCTCTGAATAGAGGGAAAAATATAAAGATCAGCTTAATACAAAACTTTTGTGGCCCACAAAAAAAGTTTTTAGTGGTCATTCATCACTGTTTCTAGTGGTATGGTCCACCTGAGATTTGAGATTTGGATCTTTTTAGGGTTTGGGATCATGTCCTAAAATGATATGAAAAAATCAAATGGACGGCATAGATATATAAAAGATACATCAAGATGGGCCCCGCATGGTTAGGGTAACACCCACTAAGCTATTCCCTAGGTACAACTAATCCGCTCTCATTTTGACACATGTGTCCTACCTGACTGGAGGAAGCAATCTCGGTAGTGTGCTAACATCATCAAGTTTTGGGGGCCTCACCATAGTGTATGTGTTATATCCACATTGTCCATCAATTTGGTGAGATCATTTTAGGGCATGTTTCCAAAAGTGGGGCAGATAATAAACCTTAAGTGGACTATACCACAAAGAAAGCAATGGAGACAATGATGGCGTGTTTGGCGCATGGTATTAGAAGGGATGGAATGGTATTAGGTGGAATTAACATCATTTACTGAACAATGATTACATGTTTGGTAATCCCATTGTATTTTCATATTCAATCCCATGTTTGGGATCAAATACTTACCATGGGAAAACCATTGGATTAAGCAAAATCCCATTTGGTAAACCATGGAATTGCAATCAACGGACCAAATTTACAACGGATGTCTGTCACTTGAACATGTATATAACCATAGTGTCATGTATAAAGGACTTATATGGATGGACGGCATGGATAAAACACATGCATCAATGTGGGGCCCATGTGTGTGAGATTTTGAAATCCCACGGAAATCTCACATGGGATCAAGTGCAATTCCATCCCACCCAATCCCAAGCCTCCCATCCTCCCCAAACATTATATGAAATTTGCACAGAACCAAATGCAATTCCTCCCACCTAATCCCATCTAATACCATGCCCCAAACACCCCCTCATACTTTCGCTTGGTCACTTAAACCTGGATGAAGGATATATATAGAGTAATACTCATGCGCAACTAGTTGTAATTCCAACTAGTTGGCGTTTGGGGCCCACCATGGTGTTTGTATGATATATTGCCCGTCCATTAAGATTATCCCATCACGAAAATGATATAACCCAAAAATCATGTTGATCCAACTATTAGGTGGGGTACACCATAGGAAACCATGAAACAACACCTATAAACTCCACATTCACATAGAGCATCACATTTTCATGGTTGGTTCATTCAGACTTTTGGTGCATCCTATTTTTATGGTGAGGCAATCTTTCTGCATGGATAAAATATCATACAAACACCATAGTGGCCCCCACATGCCAACTAGTTGGACGTACAACTAGTTGCGTGTGAGCATTTTTCACACACACACACACACACACACACACACACACACACAGAGAGAGTTGTACACGAGCTGAGCCGAACCGAGCTTTGCCCAGTTCGGCTCGGTTTGGTCAGCGGGTGACCTGGGCTCGAACTTGGCTCAGCTTGGTCCTTGAGCCTAGGTGGTGGGCTTGGCTTGGTTTGAACGAGCTTTCGAGCTGAATTCAAGCCTGTTCGAGCTTGTCCGAGCTTCAAGCTTTCAAGCCAAAATTCGAGCCTGTCCGAGCTTCAAGCTTGTCCGGAGAAGGAGGAGATGATGCGGACAACCGAAGGGGGTCGCTGCCGCTGGTCAGGCCGAAGCTGCAGGGAGGGGGTTTTATTTTTTAGCTTTTTAGGGGTGGGCGGGCGAGTGGGCGCTGGAAGAAAAGTAAGGGTTAGGGGCTAGGGCGAGCGTGCATTTAAGTTAAAAACATCACACACACACACACACACACACACACACACACACACAAGCCTTCTACGAGCCGAGCCTGATTTTGAGTCGAGCTGAGCCGAGCTCAGGTCAAGCTCGGGCTTGGCTCGAATTTCCAACGAGCCCACATATTCAGCTTGGCTTGGCTTGAACCACCCTTCGAATCGAGTCAAACCAAGCTTTTTCGAATTGAGCCGAGCGAGCTTTTCAAGCTAGCTCGGTTCGTGTACAACTTTGAGAGAGAGAGAGAGAGAGAGAGAGAGAGAGAGAGAGTCCTGCTCTCTTGCACAGCTTTTAGGTAAGCACTTGTGCACACCTTCTTAGTTGGGTTGTACATGTGTCATGGGCGCAAAATTTGAATCATTCATGTGATGCAACACCCCAAGAAATCCTCAGGGATCAAGTTTTAGCTTGATTCAAAACTTTGGTAGGCCATAGAAAAGAGAATTTCAAATCAAGGGGATGAAATTATTTTCTATTGCCATGGCCCACCAGAGTTTTGGATCTGGCTGAAACTTGTTAGGGGGTTTCATAAGGGGCCGCATCACAGTAGACAGTTCAGATTTTGTGACCAAGACACATAGGTGCTCACCTAAGAAGCTAGGTGCGCGTGTGAGCATATCTCTTCTTAAGTGAGCACCTATGTGTACCTTTAAAGCTCCTTAAAAGCTTTCAATGGTAGGCGTTCAATCCCAACTACTTTTTATGATATACGGTCCACTTGAGCTTTGGATCAGTCTCATTTTTTAGATCATACCTAATCTCACCAAATGGATGGACAATTTGAGTATAACAAATACATAATGATGGGCCCCACAAAACTTGGTGATGTCAACACACCACCCACATAATCCCGTAGGGTCTAACCTGCGTGCAGCATTATGGCTTTGAAAACCTTATTTCATTTCATTGTTAAAATAATTATTAATATATATTTAAAACATATAATATTATTATTATTATATTTTTTAATAATATTATTACTATAATATTTGACTTTGACTTAAACCATGCTTTACAAACCTCAGTTGGATATTATTAGAATAATTTATAACATATATCTAACATGTGTAATAAATTGAACCACGTCATTCGAAAGTAGTGAGAAAGGGGCTGAATAAAATATTTTCAATGCCGCCTCCACTCCCACTCTCTCTCTCTACGTGCGGAGGGAGCGGATTAGGTGAGATCCAGACACACCCAAGACGGTGCGGCCCTTATCATGGGGCTTACCTTGATGTATTTATTCTTTATCCATGCCACTCATCCCTTTTTCCGGATCATTTTAGCTGATTATCCCAAAAATGAAGAAGATCTAATTATCAGGTGGACCATACCGTAGGAAACAGTGGTGATTGATCATTAATAGGCCACGAAAGTTTTGGATCAAGCTGATATTTGTTTTTTTTCCCTTCATCCAGGTTTATGTGACCTTTTCAACGGATTGGATGGCAAATAAATACTACAGAAACATTAAGGTGTGCCCTAGGAATTTTTTAATGGTAGGCCATTCAATCATCATTGTTTTCTAAGTATGGTCCACCTAAGACTTAGATTCATTTTCATTTTTGGAATAGTGACCTAAAATGATCTAGACAAATGTGTGGACGGTGTGGATACAAAATACATAGATTGAGGTGGGCCCCATGGCAAGGGCCACACCTAATCGACTCCCATGTACACGGACCATCTTCCGTACTCTTTTATTCAAAGTTCATCTAGTAATTTTTCTTCCAACCATTTGGGCACAGTTTCAAACTAATCCGTCTGACCCACGTGGGAAGCTTTGACTATCATGAGGCCCTTAATTTCTAAGGCTATGGGTTGACAGCGTGCAAGTCTACTTTTGGATGCTATAGGACAAGATGGCCCCAACATAAAGTACGTTTGAAACTTGTTCACTCGGATGCTAGAAATCAAGATGGGCCCACATAAAAAATGTTTGAAAATTGTTTACTTGGATGGTAGAAATCGAAATGGACCCACATATTGAAAGTTGTTTATTTGGCTATGCCGTATATCTAACCCCGGCCTGCTGTCTAATCAAATCCTGCCTTGTTAGCTCCATTCACATGGGGTTTAATATTCAACCCCATGCCTTGCATTCCTAGTAGGTGTACCAAACAGCCATTGAGAGAGACCTGTTCCATTGTTAAGAAATATTAGACAGCTGTCATCTCTGCTTTTTCTTCTTCTTCTTCTTCTTTATTTATTTATTTATTTATTTTTTTTTTTGTGTTAGATTTTGTGTCACTGATTCACAATGGGGTCCATCCGATCGGCAACCTGGGAAGCTCATGGCGTCCTACCCTTGTTGGACAAAATTGGTATAGTCAAGGCTTGGTAGGATCTACTGTGATGTACGGGTTTTATTCATGCATTCATACATTTATCCATATGGTTTTATGGTATGAGTAAAAAAATAAGATAGATCCAATGCTTAAGTGGACCCGCAGTTGGGATTAAATGCTCACCCTTGAAACTTCTTGAGGGACAGAAAAGTTTTAGATCAAGCTGAAGTTTTTGTTTTCTCTTCATCCAGGTTTGTGGGACCTTGTGGATAGTTTGGATGGAAAATAAACATCGTAGTGGGCCCTACAACCGCAAGCATCATTATCATCACTACTTATGGTGTAGTCCACTTGAGCCTTGGATCTGCATCATTTTTGGGCTCATAACCTATGTTGATATGGAAAAATAGATAAACAGCGTGGATAAAACCTATACATAACGGTGGGCCCCAAAGAGCCCCTGCCTAGACCAATTTCCATCAAGGTGGCGCAGTACGCACTCCGCCTCCAATGGTCTGATCATCAAGCCATGGCCTCCACTGTTGGGATACATGGGCACTGGATCATCCAATACCGTTCATTTTGCAGGAGCGGCCCATGACTCGGCAATCTGGACCATTGTTCATCCCATCTTAGATAAATCATGTACAATATATCTCAAGATTGAAGGATCCAGATCTGTTTAAGTCCAATAAGGACCGTCCGTCTACCTAAGCTCCACAAATCAATGGGTTAAGATTGTGCTGTCGGGGAGATTTCGAGTAATGACACATCCAAAGTCTGACACAACAAAGAACGGTTCAGATTGAGCCATCAGCTCCACTAGTCAGGTCTGAAAAACCCAGTAGTGTGTGTTTAAAAAACAAGGTATAATATGGTAAGCCTAAATATTCAATGGCCAGGATCTTTCAATTTGTGGGACTTTTGCTGCATGGCCACACAAGGTGGGCCCCACTTTTATTAGATGAAAGTGTGAATATATCGTACAATTCACCTGCGGAGCACCGTATATGCGTCCATCTTAGGGGACACTGGAATCTCAACGAGAAAGGTGCGTCGACTGCGTGTTATAACAAAGAGGGCCCACGGCCCACTGAGTCAACAGTCAAGAACAAAGAAATGGTGTGATGGACGGTGGTCAGTGTTGTGGGATGGACGATGGAGGATAATGAGAGATGTGATTGTTTGGACTTCAAAGAAGTCACCATCCAGGCGTTGGAATCTTCTAAGGCACTTGTTCTACGCACCGCGTAAGTCACCATCCAAAACTTCTCTGGCCCCAGGAATGGTTCAATGGTGGGTGTTCAATCCCCACTTTTTCCTGTTGTGTGGTCCACTTGAGTTTTGAATCTGCCTCATTTTTGGGCTCACGTCCTAACATGAGCTGGAAAAATGGATGGACGGTGTAGATTCCTCACAAACATCACGGTATGACTTCCCGTGGGCAATCCGCGTCCCACAACAGTCAGACATTTTACAGTATCTTAGCCGTTGAATTCTTCTTGACGTAAGGTCTGATGTCAGAATGTAAAGTGTCCTGATGAACTTGTATGAACATGTAGGTGGACCAGAATCGTGTACGGTACCTGCTTTATGGAGCTGCTCTGTGGGGCCCACCATGCTTTTATGCATCCATCGGGTGGGGGCTTCTCGGGTCTTAATGCACGTTTTGACCTGGGCCTGGCTTGATTAGTTCCTGGACCTCCAAACTCATGCCTAGGGTCGCCATGGGTTGCGTTGGGTTCATGGCTTTTTGACTGGGGCCCGGCTCATTTGGGTTCTGGTCGAGTCATGACTCACCCGAGTTGAGGCTGAATCAGCCCAAGTTGCTCAAGTCACAGGTGAATTGCGAGGTGACTCGTAGCACCGATCTATAACAGTCCTGAATGAGTTTAAGTTGCCTCGAGTTGGGTTGGATTCGCCCGAGTCAGCAACCCATGGGTCCGTCAGGTCAGTCACATCGGTCACCTGAGCCAACCTACTTCTGAGTTGGGCGCAGGTGAAGCTAAATGGGTAATAGCCTAATAGGTGGGACTTTGGCTGAAAAATTGGGTCCGTTTAAGTAAATGGGTGGGATAGATCACCACCCGACCCTACCCGACCCGACCCGACCCAACCAATATATGTATCTATTGATTGGGCTGGTCTGGGCATAACATGGGCTCCATGTTCCCTTGAGTTGGGTCCTACTGGGTTGGGCTGGACTGGTTGAGCCCGGGCATGGTTACAACTAAATGGGTTAGGTTGGATGGGTTGGGCTTGGACCTCCAGAATTTAAATGGGTATGGTCCGTACTAGGGTGATGGTTAGTTGGTATGATTTGAGCCAAATTTCTGGCCCATTTAGCTAACGAGTCGAGCTGGGGCTGACCAGACACGACCTGATCTAAACCCATTGGCATTCCTATTGATGATCAAGCTCAGGTCATGGGCCTATAGTCTCAGCCTAATTCCATCCCAAAGCGGGCCGGCAGTAGGCCAGGCAAGGTAACATAACATTGGTTTTTTAGGCCAGGCAAGGTAACATAACATATATAGATCGGTCTACATGGAATTGATTGGTCCACCCAAGGGAGCGGACCCATCGTTACTGATCAAAATTTCCCTAGCTTCCCTTACTTAGGTGGACCAATCTATGGCGCAGGCAGGTCTCTTGGGGCCATTGGCACAAGGCAGTGTTCTGGCGCATTAGATTGGGTTTAGAGCTCTTTAGAGCACGTTTGGACGGCACACAAATCACATTCTCTATGTGGCCCAAACGTGCCCTTAGCTTCAAGTTTAGGACATTGATTTTGAATTTTAAGTCTCTGCGACTCGGTTCAACTCGTTCGGTCCTGATTTGATTCCTGACTCAGCTGAGTCATGGTGAGTCGGCCCAGTTGGGCGGAGTCACCCTTTATTTTCAATTTAGACCTTTAACAGTATTAAACTGGATCGGATCTGACCAAGTCCGAGTTGCCTCAGATGAGTGTCACTGGGCTCTTGAAACCTTGCTGGGTACACCACTACCAACCCAAAACCAATTGTGGACTAGGACACGTAGCTGAATCTGTTGATCTGGACTGTCCATTGATTCAATCACGCATTTGATTGGCTACCATGCAAAAACCACACCAACCCAACAATCTTAAACATCTGATCAAAAGCCTCTGATATGAATGGTCAGGATCAGTTATATATAATAGCCCAACCAACAATCTGATCCATCTATCCGCTGGGCATCATTGGTCGGTACCTATGATTCGAAAGAAACACTTTTGTTAGGCAATCCTAACCATCCCATCCATGGTTATCAGAAGGATGGCTCTAAAAAAAGGGCCGTGATGTATGCATTTTATCAACCCCGTTCATCCGTTTTGCCAGCTCATATTATGGCATGAGCCCAAAATTGAATCATATCAAAAGCTCAAGTGGACCACCAGTGGCAATAATGACATCCACCGTTGAAACCTTCCTAGGGCCCACCATGATGTTTATTTGCCATCCAACCTGTTCATAATGTCACATAGACGTGGATGAATGGAAAACATAAACATCAGCTTGATCTAAAACTTCTGTGGCTTCAGAGAAGCTTTTAACATTAGTCATTTAATCTCCATTATTTTCTATGGCGTGGTCCACCAGAGCATAGAATCTGCTTCATTTTTGGGCTCATGCCCTAAAATGAGCTGTCAAAGCCGATGGATGGCGTAGGACGCAACTTGCATCATTTGCATTGTTATGACCCATTTGAGTTTTTTTTTTTTTAATTTAATTTAACGGATAGACGTGTCACCTTACGAACGGAGTGGATTTCACATAGACATAATTCGAACTCAGGTAAATTAAGTGTCTCCATAGCTAATAATAAGCTATTCAATGCTAACAGGAACTTTCATACTCTTGACTGAGTGGACAGGTGACATGCAAGTGCGAAGCAGCTATAAAAGTGTTGCACAATAACTCACACTGGAACTTAAAAAAACACGGCTATCTGTACAAGTATATATATGTATATATATATATATATATATATATATATATATATATATATATATATATATATAGATTGATTTAACTTTTAGCAGCTGCATTGATGAATATTAAATAAATGGGCGAAAGTAGTAGTTATTCCCTTAAATTCAACTAACTAATGTCCCCTAACAAGCGGATATTATCATTCAATCCAACATGACCAATATGCAATGCACTGTACAAATTGGGTGGTTTAATTTGAGTTGATGTATGCTACTGTGCAATTTCTAGTTAAGTATCAATTGGTAATATCTTTCATAGTATAAAATAACTTATTCTATTTCTCTCGGATAAAATTAGAGCTATACACCAACCAACTAAGCTCGAAATACTCACCCGACTTGGCTCGTATCAGAAGTGAGTTTGGGCCGAGTTGAATCAAATTTGGGGTGCTCGGATGAATTTGAGTCGAGCACCGAGTAGGGCCACGCTCGACTCAGCTCAACTCATGGAGTGACTCAAAATTGGCTCGATTTGACTCGGCTTAATTTGGATTGTGACTCATAGTATAAATTAGTGGTGCACAATAACTAACACTACAACTTCAAAGAAACGTCTATATATATATTTAACTTTTAGCGGTTGCATTGATGAATATTAAATAGATGGGTATTCCGTTAAATTCAACCAACTAGTGTCCCCTAAGAAGAGGATATTATCATTCAATCAAATATGACCAATGTGCAATGCACTGTACAAATTTGGTAGTTTAATTTGAGTTGACGTATGCCACCGTGCAATTTCTAATTGAGTATCAACTAGTAATATCTTTCAAAGTATAAAATAACTCTCCCTTTTTCTCTCAAATAAAATTAGTGCTATGCATTAGTCGACTAAGCTCGAAATACTTACTCAACTCGGCTCGGATCAAAAGTGAGTTTGGAACGAGTCGAATCAAATTTTGGGTGCTCAAATGAATTTGAGTCGAGCACCAAACAGGACTACGCTCAACTCATAGAGTGACTCAAAACCAGCTTGATTTGACTCGGAGTATAAATACCTACCCCCCAAAAGAAAAAGAAAAAAAAAACCCCAATCTCCCACTTGGCCCCACCGAACCACCCTCACGACCCACTCGGCACTCCCTCCCTCCCTCTCTCTACATAGTTAAGTCTCAACTCGACGCCGACCACCCCTGAGCTACCATATCCGCTCGACGCCAGCCACCCCCCAAGTTGCTCAGCCTACCTATCTGCTCGATGCCGATAATCCCCTTCCCCCCTTCATTTTTTACATGGATTTTCAGGCGAGAACTCAAACTCAAACTCACATCAAAAGACTCAAACTCACCCCGGCTTGTTGATCAAGCAGGTCCACGGCCAAGTCGAGTACCAAGTAGGGGCTGGGTAGTTCAAGCCAAGCAACGAGCAGGGCAAAGCTCGACTCAACTCAACTCGTGTACAACCCTAGATAAAATTCAAAGCTTTGCTTATACCTAAAGTGTTACAAAAGCCCTTTATCCACTATTAGATTCAATCCAATGATACAAGTCTTAACCATTCTATATGGCCATATGAGGAACTTTGCGTAGTTTCGTCTTCAGGACCCATGCAATATAAGGTTGTGGAGCCCGTAATGATGAGTGCGTAAAATCCATCTAGTTCATCATTACTTACCTATCATATTAGGGCTTGAGCACAAAATTAAGACCGATCAAGAACTGAAGTGGGCCACACCACATGAAAAGTGAGGATGTGATGCCTGTCACTGAGGCATTCTTAGGCCAATGAAGGTTCATATGAGAGTTCACGAGTGTGGCCACATGCCCCTTCCTAAGAGGATTAGGCTTGAAAGAGTCCCTTCCCCAAAGTAAAACGGAAGAAATACCCAATGGTATGCAACCACGTTCTTGAGGTTTCTCTGAAGGGTAACGTAAAAAATCCACAATAGTCCCTTGCAGCATGACTCTATAAGTACGCAGTCATAAAATTAAATGAACATGATATTAAAAAGCAATTAAGAGTCTATTTATTTTCTTGTTTACATCATAAATACCACGTAAATGAGTATTTATTATTTTTCTTTGTAATTCACTTTACCTCACTACGCTTGATGTTGACAAGTGTTTTTGTTTGTAAGTCTATGATGCTAAAAACAAATAAATGACTGGAACCAATTCACTAAAATTTGTAGGGAGCATAGTTATGTATGTATTTGATCTACGAACGTCGTTCATCTGTTTTAGCTGCTCGTTTTGGGGCATGAGCCAAAAAATGAGGCAGATTTGAAGCTCAAGTGGACCACATTAGAGGAAATAGGGAAAAATGAATGTCAATCATTGAAAACTTCTTCAGGGCAACAGAAGTTTTACATCAAGCTAATATTTTCGTTTACCCTTCATTTGTGTTTGTGTAACCTTACAAACAAATTGGACAACAGCCCGCATCCCTATGGGCCTTGGGAAGGTTTTAGATTTGAATGGTGGACATCATTATCTCCCTTGTTTCCTGTGGTGTGATCCACTTGAGCACACAATCTGTCCCATCTAGTCATTCCTCTGCTCGGCAATCATGCTCGCCCATCCAGTCATCTCTCTACTCATCAATCTGCTCGTTCATCTGATTCTGGTCATCCCTCTGCTCATCAGTCTTGTTCGGTCATCCAATTTTGGCCATCCTCTGCTCATCAGTCTTGCTCACCCATCCGATTCCCGTCATCCCTCTACTCGTCAGTCGGTCTGAATCCGATACTCTGCTCATTTAACTCCAAAGGTCCGAACAAAACCCACTTGCTCTTTTCTATTTTTAAATATTTAATATTGTTAATATGTGATTAGAGTTTTTTAATTTAAGGGGGTTTTTAAAATTTAGAGGTTCTTGTATTAGGGCCTGGGCATAGGGGTTTTGGGTTATTTTTAGATTGTACGTAAGTTATGACTTGTGATTTAATTAGTTAAAAATTTTGTAATTTGTGATTTGTAATTTGTGAATACATGTTAAAAGAAAAATATTTTTACATAAAAAAATAATTTGTTCAAAATCATACTGACCGAAAATTGTCTGAAACGAAAAATGTTCATCCATGTTCAAACGTGTTGGACAAGATCGAACTGAGCATGAACCGGGCCCATTGTTTGCATATTTGTTCAAATATTGTTCCAACACAGCCCAATGAACAACCGAGCCAAACTGACCTGGCCATGTTCGACTCGGCTCGGTTGTTGTCAAGCTCTACTCAGGTGGGCCAGCACTATGGGTATCAAAACGCCACATTGGAGTGGAGATGCGCATCATAGAAACTTTCAGATGAAATATGGGGTCCAATTGTTTTTTCATGTCATCCACACCATTCATCAGGTGTGACCCAATAGGATGAAGGGACAGACCGAGAATCAAGCCATTCCGAAATTTAGGTAGGCGAAAACAAGTGAATATATAAGCATTATTCGTGATTGTATATTGCTCCCTAAGTTGTATTCCACCTGACTCTTTGGTATGGATAATTCGAGGGATGTATGGTGCCCATGCAGAGGATCATCAGATGCACGGTTTGGATTCCACGTAAAAATCATATATGGGCCCCACACATCTGGAATTAGGCATGTAGCTACCCAACGTTGCAACGCATGCCCTGCATGTAATTCTGCATGCATGCGACTATGCACAGTCCATGCAAACGGTCGGTTGTTCCCAGAGCGATATGGCTTATAGTGCACCCTGTTGTACCAGAACAGATGGACTGTCCAATCGATCCATCTGGACTGTCCATCAGGTTCATCCCGCCCTTCATTGGCTTCCATGTAAAAATAACACCAGCAAAATGATCCTGTCCATACGAAAGATTTTTTTTCTTTTCAGCCGTCCGCTGTCAAAGCCATGTATGTGAATGGTTAGGATCGTCTGATCATAGTTATTTCGTACGATCATAAGCCATCCATGTTGAATCCCCACAAAAAGGATGGTTCAAATGGTTGATTGGAGCAAGTCATGTGTCTACGCGAATGCTTGTATACATACAATGATGTACATGAACTACCACTAACTAAATAGTATGTCCATCCACGTGTCACTTGTGCAGAAGATCCAAGGCACGAGAAAGGTGGGCTGTACCATAAAAATCCCATATCACGAAAACCAGGATGATCCAGGCATCAGGTAGGCTACAAACCGTCAAATCAGTGGACAGCTTATTTTACATGTGTAGCCCAATTAATGGATAGATTGGTCTAATTTTCTCTCAAAATGATCTCTATACCTTGGTCCACATTTTGTACTGATAAGATTGTCTACTTCACTTCAGGTTGTCGAGAAAGAAAGAGTTGTATACGATAGTTCACATACAACGTTGTGTGCGGGGCCGACAATACAAATGTACAGACTACAAACGTACGAACTGAGTTTAAATCATGTGCAGAAAGAAGCATGGGAGTTATTTGATACTCCGGCTGAAGTACGACTATTGATACGCAGGCACTAAGAAATGATCTACGTGGCATGTATTAAATCAATTAAACCGACTAAGTTGTAGAATCCACTGTCTTTAGTTTACATTCGAAAAATCAGTCTGCTTGAACTATCGTAAGCTTTGATTCGTTAACAAGTTTTCGTTGAAATATGACCATTGGATACTTCTAATTTTTAACCGTCCAAGCACTAATCTGATAAATACATCTAAACTGGAAAATATTATTTTGATTCGTTTAAATTTCCCATATGCAAATTTCAGGTAACTTTTAAGTACCCGTGTATCATCCATCACATTCTGCCAGAGTATCAACAGTTTTCAAGAGCATTAATTCATTTCTGATGTAGGGTTTTTAAAGCTTGAAAAATATCTTGCTGGCCAATCAATGCTGGAGTTAATGTAAGAGAGTGTTGAACGATCCTCGGCCCGAGGATGTGTCTCGTAGATGCTATGCTTTTCAGTTTGTGCTAGTGGGCCCATGATTTAGCAATGTAGACCGTCGATCTGGTGGAACCCACCATGGATGGTCCATGCTCGAAAATCGGCCTAACAAAACATTACTAATCCCCTGATCGGGTAACCTGGGAACAGACGGTTGAGGAAGGAAGTGCAGCAACGGTCTGCATCCAACTAAAAATAGGAAAACGATTAGCTGGCAAGGACTGTCCAATATGACAGTCTTTAAGGAGAGTTCCATCCCCAGATAACTCCACTAGACCAACGGTATGGATCACTGATAACGTGGGCCCCACAGGCTTTTATATCTTTCTTTGCGTATATAAATGCTATGTGAGTATATGCTTGCTGGCCATTAACAACATGGCCCACGCTCCCACCCGACATGTGACCTTGTTTCTCCCACGGATAACAGTTGAAAAAGCGCCTCCATTTATAACGTAACATTCACCCATGTGACATACCAATATATGTATTTATGTAGCCTGCTGGGCACTATAGCAAATTTCATCGGACCAAAATGCCACTGCACAGTCGCCCCATCGTAATACATCGGTAAGTGGAAGTTGATGTTTCTTTTGGGCGTAGGGTGTGGGCCCGCCAAATCATCTGTAGGGACAGACATCCACCCAAGCACAGGGGGGTTATTTCTATTTTTCTGTCAACCTCTACATAGCCCATAATTGTGAATTAATTTTGGAACATTATTATGTATATGGTTCATTGGTGATGAGTTCTGACCTCAGACTTGATCCGATGGCCATAAATTAAAACCTCTCCCACGTGGACAGAATAGATCTCCTCCGAGACTATCCAGTGGGCCCCACCTAGAGCCTCGCATTGGTTCTAAAGGTGGGGCCCCACCGCGAGAAAGGCCATTTGGCCTTTTCTCTTTTTCTTTCTTCTTTCATCTTCGTCTTCTTCAAAGGGGAACACACGAAGAGTACGGGCCCACCGATGGTTAGTAGGGTTAAGGACCCATAACACACTTTCGGCAACGTCGAGAAACTCCAGCAAATCCATGTGAAACTCCAGCAAAAGGGACAGAACGAGAAGTAGGGTTTTCTGAAATCGATCGAGAAACTCCGGCCACATTGTGAAGTTAATCGGCTATACTATGATATGTAGAAGCTATGGCGTGCAAAGGAAATTGTTTGTGTGTTGTTTTTATTTTCTTGATAATTGACAATGGTCGGAAGTTGTGAAAGGAAGGAGGATGTGGTGGTCCCTTTCCTAGTCGTTTTATTTGTCCGGGACTCAAAAAGAGATTAGGATGTCATGTTTGTTTAGATCGCGCATGCATGATGGAGGTTATGGTGGTCCCATGGTCGAAGGATTTTGTTTGATTATTATTATTTTTTATATAAGGCCGATACACACTGTCAATCGCTCGATCCACATAGTGCATTGCCGATGCACACTGATAATCATCGATACTCACTAATGATCACCGATAGTGACACTATTCATCATCGATACTCAACATCCGTTGCCGATACATTCATTCCATCGTCGATAGTGTCACTGTCCATCACTGATACTCAACATCCATCGCCGATGCACACATTCTATCGTCGATAGTGACTGTCCATCACCGATACACACCACGGTCGGTGATTGATATTCAGTATCAGCGATGGACAGTGAAACTATCAGCAATGGACAATAACACTATTGACGATTCGCAATGAGAATAGGTGAATGACAACTAGTCTCGACGATACACAATCTTCTTGAATTTGATAACTACATATGATGTTTCACTTAAATCTAATCATCTGTCTTTCAATTATTACAGCATCCAAGATTGCGGCTGAAAGGCGTGGTCGTCGCTTACAATACGCCGATGTAAAAGTCACCTTAAAGTGATCTCTGGGATTCTTAAGTATTTTGAATGATAAATTCAACAAGTCCCTTTGCAGGAATGAGATATTTAGAAAAACCAAATTCGGGTATTTCCTTGATTTCGATGAAGGAGAGTGGAAGACAAATGGACCATTAGTCTACTACCTGATACTGGAGGCACTTTGGTGACATCTGTTTTAACTTTGGCAGCACCATTCTCCACTTCAAGGAAATGGACTTTGCCTTGATTACACGTTTGAAGTTGGAAACTCCAGTTGAATCAAAGAAGACCCATCAAGAATAATCTGTGAGGATTAAGGATCAATTTTTCAAGGATTAGTACCATATCTTAAGGAAAGATTTGCTCGACCCATTTACAACCCTCCCGGGAGGGAGAAGCAATGACAAGGTTTTCATACAGTTGGCAATGTTGATATATTTACAAAACTTACTTATCGAAGCGCCCAAACAATGGTCGTGCGAAGATAAGTATATTGATCTAGCGAATAGTTTTGATACTTTTAATAATCACCCCTAAGGGCTGTGGGGTACAAAATATTAAATGATGAAGCGAACGTTATCATTAAGTGTTACTGTCCCAAGTCCTATGACTTCCGCGGATACCCATATGCCTTGCAGGTAATATTCTGTTTATTATGAATTACCGTAAAACATTATGCCAATATAGCTGACTGACTTTAATATTCATTGTTTATTTCATCCATCAGGTTTGGGCATATTAGGTCATCCCCAGCCTACCTAAATCAAATGGATGGGCCACCAAGCATACTTTGATCAGAATTCCATGAATTCTAAATTGGAAAGTGAATAAGGTGACAAAATACAGTACGTTGGCCAATTTTTTTTCCAATGGCCCGGTAAGTTTGAATATCACATCAAACTACGTTTCAAAGTCTATGCATTCCAGTGTTTATGACATTACATACATCTTGTTGCAGGTTAGGGTTACCAGCGAACTCATCCCCACGAATGAGGAAGAAAATGTCACCTGCCTTGAAGAAAAAGAAGAATAAGGGGATAAATTCACGAGACGAGAAAGTAGCCCGTAAGAATAACTTATCTAAAGAAGTTGCACCCATTACAGCAAAATTGAAGGAGGTAGAAAAAGAGAATGTTTGCCTATGCAACCAAGAAATCCTTCTGTAGGCCAAAGCGGACTCACTAAGGGTACTTAAATTTCCAATTGTTGTCATCTACTATTCTTACGCATTGTGATGTAACCAATATATATTATACGAGCCCAGGTAGGGGACCCAGACCAAGAAGGGGACCCTCACACAAGAGTATAAATTTATGCATTGTTTGAGAAGGCTTAGCCCTAAGGAGTATAAATATATCAAGAAGGTGGCCTATGAGGACGATGCTCCTGGATAGCTACAAGCTATATAGAACGACAACAAGTGGGTTGGTGACGAGGTATATTGATAATGACAAAAAAGTCTTATATGTACTGCATTTTACATTATATATTTTCAATGATATTTACAGGTTAGTACAGGCTATCGACTTATATACAGAATTTTTTAACGATCGACGTTTGTAATATTCTTTCAAATTTTCTCAGGATTACAAGTTTGTAACGACGTTGTTTTGGGTAATGTTGATTTGCTAATATTTACGTATAACTGATATTGAACCAATCTAACTTATTATATTCTTATTCATTCGTTACAACAACTTTTTCAGAACAACGTTCAGCTTTCCGGGAAGTTGTTGCTGGAATGCATGACTATAGAACTAGAGATGAAATATTTGGAGATATTAGTCTTAGTGTTCTGGTTATTACTAGAGGGGCAAGGGGATGTAGACATACGATTGCTAATTAAGTTTGTCATTATGCCTAAACATTACTAAATGAATGTACTGTTATACATAATGTTTGATTTAGATGTACTTATTGTACTGCTTGTGTGCGTGCAGACATACTTTCCACAAAATGTGGATAGCTGTCACTAGATTTTGTTTGTCGTGTACCCCAAAAGAAGGCTGGCTCATTTATTCAACATCATCGACGAAAAATATTTTTGAAGGTACGATGAACTTATCGATGACTACACCGAGGCATTGAGATGTTTATTCTATCTGTGTGACTGGGAGAACAGACCACTCTAGGAGAAGAGTTGGTTCCTCGAGGTAGTACAAAGTCTCCCAAAACAGGAAGGTGGAGCCGTGTGCAGGGTCTTCATAATGAAATACATCGACTTCCTTTGTAGTGACCTAGAGATTGCCTTCAATCCGGTAAGATATATTACGAAATATTTCTTAAACTAATACGTTATTCATTAGTGGACGTGCCATGAATTAACTTGTCAGTTTACTTGCAGACGAAAGTCTCTTATTTTAAAGAGACATTCTCATTCGATTGCTTTCAACAATATAAAAAGACTAGAAGACATATACCCGAACTAACAGAACTGGAAATCGACTGAGGCGAGAGAGCAGGAGGACGATGTAAAAGTTATAAAATCAAGACCCCCCATGACGACCCCATCCACACATAGATATTCACTCTGATTGAGGAAATGCAAAAAATAGTCATGTGTAATGCATTAACTTTCTGTTTTTTCCAAATTTTTTAGTGTTGTATATACTATTTCATTAATGTTAATTATTCTTTTTATGATGAACGAGCTTTGAAATGTATGACTCTTCTAATTGATGAATAATAAAAGGGAGAGAGGGAGAGGCATGATGAAAGGGAGAGACGTGTTGTAATTAAACCATTTTGTAGAATGAAAGAAGTATTATAATCGCCAATAATGTTACTGACTATTGCCAATAGTGTCACTGTTGATCGTCAATACTCATTGTTGATCACTGATATTGTTACTGTTGATCATTGATAATGTCACTGTTAATTGTCGATACATACTACCGATCGCCGATTGGAACTGATTATCGACTATTGACAGTGAGACTATCAGCGACGGATAGTGGGTATTAACGATTGGATCCGATTATCAGTGATGAATTGCCTGTTTCTCTACCAACAATTCAAAGTAAGCCATATCTTGTTATATATCCAATACGTCCACATCAACGTATACAACTTCCACAGTTCATGGCAAAAAAAATAAGAATAAAACAAAGGTAAGTGTTTGTGCTCCTTCATATATGTATCACAAACAAATTAGGTTGCTTCATATATGTATCACATAATACATATAAAATATCCCAATTCGTCACCTAATTTCTCACTCACTCACATCAAGATGTTTAATAAACCAAGACAATAACAATAATTGATAAATTCTCCATCTAAGTACCTGTTTGGACCTCTTCATCTTCACAGCGAGCAAGTATTCTCACAATCAGATGTCGTTCTCGCCTTAAGAGACTGTCAACCTCTTCTATTAATTCGGCCTCTAATAGTGCTACTTGTTGGAGTTATCGCAGATAAATTATGACTTCACGAAGGGAGCCTTCCAATTCTACAAAAGGGCCTCCTCTACTGACCTGTCGTTTCAATCTCTCTTTGAGCATAGAGAGTTGTAAGGCGGATTGGATGGAAGTAAGGTAAGCAGTTTGAGAGGCCATATAGGTGGCTTCATGTTCGTGAAGGTCTTCCCGCGCTTGTCAAAATTGTTCCGCAAGAACTTGTTGATTACGAAGTCATTGTGTATTCTGAATGTACAGTTGTTTCCCCTCTCGAAAAGATGTAATGATGAGCCGGACCATTTCTAACATGGTGGTCACTTCCCCCACAGACATGTCTGAATTTAGAAATGGATGGAGTTGATCAATATGTAAATCGATCTCTCCATCAATGTCTCCATTACTCAAGGACAACAAATCTAAGTGTAAGATAGTAGTTAAAAAAGCAATGGCATAACGAGCGAGTGCGAATGCCATGTCAAGGGAGAGTACTTTCCACTAGAAGCTTACGGAGTTACAAGGATATGAGTAATGATGGTCATAGTCACCATCTATATATAAGCAGGAAAGAAAACACAGAATATTGATTCTCATTAATTAATTGCATTAAGGGGTTGGTTCTTTATATTGATTTTTTTTACATTCTTAAAGGATGATACCGATCCCCCGATTAATTCAATGCATGAAGGAGGTTTGAAACTCATGTTGATTTTTAACATTCTCAAAAGATGACACTGGAAACCATTTTAGCCCTTAATTCAATGATGACATAAAAAACCGATCCCCCCATTAATTAAATACATGAAGGGGGTTAGTTCTCCATGTTGATTTTTTTTACATTCTCAAAGAATGACATATAAAATCAATTCCCACATTAATTCAGTGTATGAAGGGGGTTGGTTATCCATATTATATTTTACATTATTAAAGGATGACGCCGAAAATCAATCGCAATTAATTGATTGCGTAAGAGGCTTAATTTTCCATGGTTGGATTTATCTTTCAAAGATAGGCACTATGCATCACCAATACACACTGCCAATAATGGATACGCTTTGCGTATCGACGATCAGTTTCACATCAATGATGGAGATTGTGTATCAATAATGGTCAGTGTTACATCGACGATGAAGATTGCATATCGGCAAGGGTCAGTGTCACATCGGTGATAGAGATTGCATATCGGTAATCCACGCATAACAAATATGAATATACAAAAGGATGGTCAAAAGAATACAGACAAAAGACATCTTAATTTAGCCCATTTCGCACCCTCTCATATCGAGAGATACAGTCCACCAGAATCTCAGCAGTCCGTGATTAATCCTCCATCCACAAAACTGTTTCAACCTCTTCCCCCTTATACTGGGCATGTAAAGACACATATAACTCTTCTATCTTGCGTAAAAGATCTTCAGACATTTCCACTAATTCAACTGAAAATAGTACTACACGTTGGGCTTCTTCGAGCTCGACTCTGACTTTTAGTCCATCTTCCAATTTTTTAAGGTGGCATGCTCTTTTGATATGACATTTCTCTCTGTACATGATCGAGGAGAGATGTCAGAAAGACTATCGGACATTACGGTGATCCGTGCAAAGACCATCTACGATAGATTGGACATGGTTAATATCTTCCCACATTCGTGTAAGCTCTTCCTAAAATACTTGATGATCATACAGTCGTTGTGTCATCATTACGTAATATTGCCGGGCATCTCGAAATTCTTGAAGATATTTTCGAACTAGCCGTAAAAAAGAGGCCATTTCTCATGCATAATTGTCTGTTGTCTCAAAGGGATGGAGTTCATGAAGATGTGCAACAATCTCTCCAACCCTTCCTGGAAGACTAAGGTTCAACAAATCTAACTAAAAAATAAAAACCACGAAGGTAACGGCACGACAAGCCGCGGTCGAAGACATGCTTAAAGGAACCACCACACCATACATATGCTCCTCCCTTCACCGAAGCTTGGATAATTTTTTTCAACGTCGCAGGCACACTAGTGTGTTGTCCGTCCGTACAATTACTAACTATCAAAGAAGCTTAAATCCGTTGTTCGGTCCCCTTTAAAAGAGACAAAAGTTACCTTTTGAACCGATGTCATAGATGCGCCCATTAGCTTGACGTGGAGAGCTGCAACTCCTCCCTCCTGTGTGAAAAAAAAAGAGAAAAAAAGAGAGAGAGAAAAGGCCGAATGACCTTTCCCGCGCAAGGGCCTCACCTTTAGAACCCACGTGAGGCTCTGGGTAGGGCTCACTGGATAGTTTCAGAGGAGATTCATGCCATCTACATGGGATGGATTTTAATTTAAGGTCATAGGGCGAATTCTGAGGGTAGAACTCATCGTTGATGGACCACACATGTGAGAACGGTCTGAATTAATACAGATTGTGGGTCATGGATAGTTGTAAAAATTTCTTTTGAAATGACCCTCCTTTAAGTTCGCCGTGGGTCAAATCGTCTAAAAGGTGGCCCCCCACCATTGGGCTATACAGAGGAGGCATTTTGGTACGAAGAAAATCACTACACTGCCCAGTGGACTATATAAATAAATAAATAGGTCTACAATGCATGCAACTGTCACAAATGACATCATAAATCGTGGCTTTTTCAACTATTATCCCCTTGTATGTATGAAAGGTCTCAAGATAAACTAGTTAGACCATAAGTTCCCGTCCACCACGTGAAGAAGTTCAACCTATCACGTTCTTACAAAATCCAACCCTTTCAATAAGTTGGCCCCATCATAAACATCATTTTTTTCAAAAAAAAAAAAAAAAAGCATCCTTATCCACAAATTAACGGACCACACCTAGAAAACAATATATAACCGCTGATAAACAACAAAATAAAAGTGCAGTCCACCAGAAAAGATAATGTGGATGATGTTTTTCACAAACGATCATCGTGATAGAGCCAACCTATTGGAATGGTTGGATGTCACAACACATAACAGGTTGACCATGATCCACTGACTGGACATCTAACTTACGGTACAACCAGTTGGACCTGAGATCTTCTCCTGGAGATATTATTCAAACTCGGGCCAAGGACTGTACGGCACCACTCGGGTTTTCAGTTCCTACATCTGCGCCCCATTGTTCAGCGATCGTTGGTATGGTGGGTCCCACTGATTTTCCCCTGCATCAGATGGAAACATAGACCTTTCAATGGGAAATCGACAGATCAGCAGCTAAGAAAGAAACGCTGCTACAGTGACCGTTCGACTGATATTCTTCAGTTGAGAACGAGCGCGGATTGGGTACTACCCTCCACCAGGTCTGGATAGAGAAGGACGGTCATGTCAGGAGCTATATGGGGCCCACCGTGATCTGTATACATTATCCAAGCGGTCCATCTGTTTTGATAGATCATTTTAGTGAATGAGACCAAAAAGGAGGTACACTGACGACTCAGGTGGACCACACCACATGACGCAGTGGGGATTTAAAGCCTACCGTTTAAAACTTCCTGCAGGCCACAGAAGTATTGGATCAAGCTGATATTATATTTTCCTTTCATACATATCTGTGTGACCTTTAAACAGGTTGGATGGAAAATAAACATCACGGTGGGCCCTAGAAAGTTTTCAACGGTAAGAGTTCAATCACAACCGCTTCATGTGGTGTGGTCCACTTGAGCCTTCAATATGCCCCCGTTTTGGGTTCAAGCCCTAAAATGATCTGTGAAAATAGATGGACGGTGTAGATAAAACATATAGATCACAGTGGGCCTCATAGAGAGCTCCTGACATGATCGTCTCTCTAGCTAAGTCCTTGTGGAGGTTGTACCCAATCCGCGCCCGTTAAGATCTTTCAACCGGAGGAATTTTTGGTACATGGGCCATCTAATGTGGGTCCCATCGTATCAAATGGGTAATCCAAACCGTTAATCTGACGGGTCATAGAATAGATTGGGATGCCCGAGATGATCCCCCGGACTGGAATTTCCTAACCTTTGGCAGAACATTGTTGTATTTTTCTTTGTAACCCAACGGCTAGGATCTTACAATCTGGAAGGATTCCAGGCCTTCACCAATTTGATGGGGTTGATTGTCCTGATTCTTGATACTCTTGATGGGCCCACCTTTTGGATGACTCGGATGCCGCACACCCACAACACATTGGTGTGTTTGCTTACTGTCCGATGAGTTATATATCAATCAGTCAATCGTAGTTAGTGATTCGAAATCATCCAACGAGTGGGCCCTGATTCAGATGGCCCATTCCAGAAAATCAATCAGATTCCCACCATTAAAATGGGAGTTTTTCGACTGGCTGTCCAATATGGCCCACCTGATTATTGGATCGGCCTGATTTCTAGAACGTCCCATTTTTCAAGGTGGGGCGATCATGCCGGACGGATTGGATTACGTAGATTCACCAGGGTGGGCCCCACACCCAGCTAGGACGGTCCTTGACTGTAAAAGGAAAAAGATCGAAGCATGCACTGCCATTGTACACATGGCATGCTGTACAATCCAAACCGCCCCTGATGTAGATGACATGATCTCCACCGTGCAATCCGAACCGCTTCTGTTTTTTTTTTTTACCGTATGGATGGATGGAACTAAAAGATCAGAGCCGCTTATCAGCTGATCTCCACAGGGTATAAGCCACATCAAAGAAATCACAGCCGTTATGATTATCAGGTGGGCCACGCGTGTACATTATAACTGCAATGTTAAGCAGGCCTGACTGTCGGTCCAAATTCTATGTGCATCTGTAACATACCTGCTGATGGGATAGCCTGATTTTTCTATTACTGGATCCAAGAAGTCAGGATAATCGATAATGCAATGAAAGGATCCGATCTAGCACATAGAATAGAATTTGCTACCTACCGTGGGGAGTGGATGCATGCTCCTTACATCAATGCCGTCCAACCATTTTGAAAGCTCATTTTAGGACATAGCAAAAAATGAAGAAGATTAAAATCTTAGGTGGACCACACAACACGAGACAGTGGTGATTGAATCCCCACTATTAAAAATTTCTTGGGGGCTACTGGAATTTTTATTTGCCATCCAACCTTTTGATAAGACCTGGATGAAGGACCCAAACAAATATCAGCTTGATTCAAAGCTTTTGTGGCCCACAAAAAAGTTTTTAATGGTTAGTCACCAGCGATGACGGTGATATACTCAATTTTTTTGAGTCATGCCCAGAAATGATCTATCAAAGCAGCTGGACGGCGTAAATGTAAGGAGCATACATCATGGTGGGCCCTCGCAGTCTGGAATCCGACCCACCACCGTGGATTTGTCAAAGCCATGCCCTACAACTAAAGGCTCATTTTTATGTTTTGTTTATTCATGATGAAATTATAATGATGACATTTTACATTAAGGATGTAAGACGTTGTTATTTGAATTTAAGATTTTCACAGCAATGCAGCAAAAAAGGACAGTTATTACAAACCACTCTACCCATCTTTTAAATACAGCTGCATTTGTCAATTATTCCTACGTTGGGTTTGACTATAAATCATAATATTATCACTTATACTTTCAATATCAGGCGTTTATAGCATCTTACACTTTCAGTAACCGGCCTTTATATCATCTTTCATATATTTATTAGAGAGTAGTTCGGGGGCTTAAATGAGCTCCTACCCACCGCGTGAAATTTACCTTATCATTAGGTGAGTCAGCTCACATTAAGCCAATGACTCAAAATTAAGCGCCATGCAATGTTTTGGTGGACCACACAATTGAAAACAATGTGTAAGGCAACACTTACCCTCCAAATTGCTTTCTTTTGTGTGTCCAAATGAATTATGGATGAACCTGTGTTTTTTTTTTTTTTTTTTTAATAAAAAGCCTAAATTTTGTTGTGGCATGTAATTGTTGGAGTGGACTTCACATAACCATCATGGTACTCTATAAAAATCAAGGGTGGGCATCTCTCCCAATTGCTTCTTTTGGCCCAGGTTCAATGTGGGATTACAAATCTAGTGTCCTGAGTGGATCTCACATACCGATCTTAATAGACCCAGTTAAAATTCAAAAGTCTTTTAAGAACAATTGGGGAGAATAATGCCTGCCTACCCCACCATGATTTGTATGTGAAATCCACTATGAAAATTAGATATGTAATCCCACGCTTAGAATGAGGCCAAAAAAGAGAGGCCAACGTGTGATTCAAGTAGGTTACACCAAAGGAAATAGTTGAGAGAGACATACCCCCTTGATTTATATAGAACTCATCGTGATGATTATATGATATTCACTCCAGCCGTTACATGTCATGTCAAAATTTAGGCTTGTGGCCCAAAAATCATGCTAATATGTTATTCAAGTTGGCCACACCAAGAGAAACAGTTTGGAGGGTGATCCTTTTCCTTTACATATTTTGAATAGTTTGGTCCACCTAAATCATTGATGGAGCTGAATTTTAGATCTTGATCCTGACATGAGATGACTCACCCGGCAGCCCGATTAGATTTCAAATAAAAATCATGGTGAGGCCCACTTGAGCCACCGACACCTTTGTTGGCACGCCTAACGTAAGGCTGTTGACGGGTTGGATCTAGATCGAATCCAGTTATATCCAGCTCCAAGTCCAAAAATTTATAGCAAGATTCAGATCTAACTTAGATTTAAAAAAAAAAAAAAAAAAAAAAGTGATATCTATATCCAATCCATTTATAAATAGCTATAACCATTTTCGATCCAAAAATCCACATAGTCATCAGATTTGGGTTGGATCTAAGTTCAAATCCACCAATCACAAATCTAAAAAATATATAATATAATATATTTAATTTAGTAGCAAAATGGTGCAAATCACACTATTTATTGTGGTATGATTGACTTGAGATTGGGATATGTCTCAATTTTTGAGACGTGACCTTAAAATAATATGGAAAACTGGATGGTCAACGTGGATATAACATATACATCAAGGTGGGTCTCACATTCACACCCAAAAAGGGCGTTCGCCTCTCTGTTCACGGATGCTGGCGAGCAGCGTCAAAAGATGCTGATTGTTTCAACGTCTAAACTTCTTCTTCTTCTTTTTTTTTTTTTAAATCTTTGGCCAAGTGGGGTCCAAGTACCGATGATTCGCTCCGTTTATTAGCTTGACAAGTCCATAAAGGGCCTAAAGAGCCCTATATTAGGGTAACTTTTGCTGACATATATATGTCACGGTGAGCTTAATATGGTTTCAATGGTGAACATACAACTTCACTGTTCCTGTTATATGATCCACCTAACTTCTTTAGATTTGGGCCCAGTGGCCTTAAATGATCTGTTAAAATTGATGGTAAGTATGAATGTAACATATAAATCATAATGAGACCCACAAGTGAGCCCTAAGACCACTTTTCTCAAAAGGATTCGATTGAAGGCGTGGAGCATACAATTATGGAAATCCGATCGGATCTCACTACTAAATCCGAATCTAGCGAAAACATAATACAGATTTATTTTTGTGAAACCAAATTTAATTTATTTAATTATTCAAACCTATTTTAAGATCCAACGCCAGAAGTAGAGAGCCAATCAGTTCTTGAGTAATCCATAAGTCCAACCCAAGATGGTATAATATATTATTGAGTCAGCTGGCTTAAAAAAAGTTATCAAGGCGCCACAGCATTCACCTGAGCCAGATCCGATCTAGTTGAGTTGAGCGGAGCCGTTAACGTCATTGAATGAAGGGTAGGTCTTTGAGAGGTAAAAGCCATTATTAACGTGTACAGCTGGCGGCTCGGAGCCACGTATTTGATATGTCTCAACGACCAACGGTCTTTAAGAGGGAAAAGTCACTATTAACGTGAAAAGTCGAAATTAACCCATGCCTTTACTACATATACTATCTACCTCCTTTGGCAAGGGAAAACACTTTTGTACCTCTAACTTGGGGGAAACTTCTCAACAATCATGAAATCGAGCCCGTCCATAAGATACATCATCACTTCTTTGATCTTGATCCCAAAAATCACCACGATTCAACCGTCAGGTGAGCCGCCCCATAAAATTATGCCTAAATACATCTAAATTCACATGGATGGCCCCCACGGAATATGTAATTTTTGAGTAATTATTTCATCCTAACAAGGGAAACCAGATGAATGGATTAGATTGCATATAAATAGCCCCAGTGAGCTCAACACAAAACTAATGGTGAGCGTCCCATGCCAACCTTTTTCTTGGTTGTAGCCTACCCAATTCCTTTATGGTCATGATTTTAGACCTAGAAGGTGAACATGATGCGACGTACCTGATGGACGGTGTAGATCGTATGAAAGTTCCACCCACGTGGCTCTCTTGCGCGTGGTACCTAGATCGGTCTCTTTGGCTGCAAGCGAGTGGCGTACAGAAACTCAAAATGATCTGTCAAAAAAATCATAATTTTTTGAGCAATAGAGACCACAGATTCGTGGACACACGTTTGTTGAAATGGCACCACTGGATATTTTTCATTTTTGACCGTCCAATAAATGTCCACCAATCCAATAATAAAGTCATCAGATAAGTGTAATTTTTATTTCATGGCACATCTAAAATTGGACCTCTGATTTGAACAGTTTTAAGTGTTAATTCGTTGCACACCAAACATGCAATAAATGCCTGCGTACTGTCCATCACACTCGGCCAGATTATCAAAGTGCATGTACTATGTATCTACACGTGAAGATGTGAAATTACATGGTTACCCTCCGTCTCATATTCCCAATTTTCAAGCGCCAAATACAAACGCAACGCACGTGCAAAGATATACACGTGTTAGGATCCAGGGTGTTCATTTAGTCCATCTCTTCGTAAAAGTGTCGATCACCAAATAAATGGACCGATCAGATCATTTGGGTCAAGGAACTTCCGATGGGGGACCCACTCCCGGATCCGGGCGCGGCTTCGGTGGCAGGTGGGATCCCTGACTGTGGGGCCGACCCTGATGTATATTTCTTACATCCACGCCGTCCAACTGTCTTGATCGGTGGGCCCAAGTGGGCCATCTTTGATCAACAATTACCGTTGGATAGGAGTAATCTACCCTAGATTGCACGTAATTCCAAAACAACTATGTTTGGATAATAACAGCCACATGATTCAGGCTATCTGAAATGAATGGTGAGAATGGCAATGGCCTTATCATCCACCTTACGGGCCTTTTTTTTAATGCCTGTGATCACCTAAACAATGTGGTATTGGGGCCACGTGCGATGCACGGTGTACCCCTTTAATCTAATGGGGCCCACTGTGAAAAGAATGGGCCCCACTGGAAATTCCCACCATAACGAGGCACTGCCAAGAATTCATACCGGATTACCTATGAAATCAATATCAGCATTTAGTGGGGGCATGTGATCATTGAAATCGGATTGCGTGCTGAGTAACTCCAAACGCTCTTATCGTGCGGAGTAAACTCTATTGGGCACCTAGAATGTATGTGCTTTATCTATTTCGTCCATATGTTTTCCACCACCTCATTTTAGGGGTTAAGCCCAAAATTTAAGCATATCCAAATCTTAAGTAGACCATGCCACATGAAACAGTGGGAATAATGATTTCCACCGTTGAAACCTTCCCAGGCTCCACAGTGATGTTTATTTGTCATCCAACATGTTCATAGGATCACATGGACATGGATGAAGGGAAAACACAAATATCAGCTTGATCCAAAACTTCTATGTCCCCCTGATAATTTTTCAATGGTAGACATTCAGTTCACACTTTCCCTGTGGTGTGTTCCACTTTAGATTTTGATATGCTTCATTTTTTTGGATACATACTTAAAATTATCTGTTAAGATGGATGGACGGAGTGGATAAAATAGGTAAATCACGGTGGCCCCACGGAGTTGACTCCGCACGCTTACTCACTACGCAATCCGCTTCCGTGATCATTCGAGAGGAAGAGCTGCCTTGATTCCTGGGATGGTTTGGATTCGGTAGTGACCCTACAGTACGGACCTCAGTACTGGCCAGTGTTGTGGGGCACACAATGATGTATGTGTTTTATCGGTGCCGTCCATCAATTTTTACAGCTCATTTTAAGCTATTATCCCAAAATGAAGCAGACCTAAATTTCAGGTGGACCACACCACACGAAACAGTGGTGGTTGAACGCCCTACCATTAAAAACTTCTTGGGGGCCTTGGATCAAGCTGATATTGGTATTTTCCCTTCATCCAGGTATGTCTGATCTACTCAGCAAGTTGGATGGAAGATAAACATTGCAGTGGGCCTTAGGAGCTTTTAATGGTGAGTGCTCAATCACCACTGTTTTCCTTTGGTGTGGTCCACCTGAGCGTTGGATTTGTCTCATTTTTTTGCCACATGCCATAAAATAATGATCTTAAATGGATGCACAGCATCAATAAAATTAATACAAACATCATGGTGGCCCATAGAGCTTTTCGAGACGGAAAAATCTGGTTTGGATGGTTCAGACCGGATTGCATGGTGAACCCAACGCCACATAGCTATGTTGGGAGCAATGACGAGGGCTCTCAATGAAGCCGGTGAGATCCGAGATCCGATTCGCTCTAAATCCATATAATGCAGATTTGGATCTTAAAATAGTTCTGACTACTTAAATGGACCAGATATGAATTCATAGTAACATATCCAAGTTCGATCCGAACCAGATTAAGATCCGACTCATTGTCACCATACTGTATATGTTATATTCATGTTGGCTATCCCTTTTATAAATTATTTTAGGCCATGTCTCAAAATTGAGACATGCCACTCTTAGGTTGACCATACCATAGTAAATAGTAGAATTTGCATCATTTTTTTACTAAATTAAATATATTATATTATATATTTTTTTAGGTTTGTAATGGGGTGGATTTAGAACTAGATCCGACCCGAATCTAATGGTTATATGGATTTTGGATTGGAAATGGATGTAACAATTTGTAAATGAGTCGAATATGGATATCACCTTTTGGATCTGAGTTGGATCCGAATCCGATCCAAATACGTCTACAGATGTACGAACTTGGAGCCGAATCCAACTGGATCCGATCTAGATCCAACCCATTGAAAGCTTATGTAGCCTCCAATAAGTCTTGGAAAAGAGGCGTTCAATCCACACTATTTCTTATAGTGTGGCCTACTTGAACTTGGGATATGTTTTAATTTTGAGCCCATGCCCTAAAAAGATGTGGAAACTGAATGGACGGCATGGATAAAACAAATACATCACGGTGGCCCACAAAGTCCTTAAACCTTGTAACTCCATGGTGTGGGATTCACCATGCAATCGACCTCAATTTGGATGGCACCATGGTGGACCCTATTTGTGCAATTCAATCAAACATAATGCCACGCTTGTGATTGAAAGTATGTATTCAGATTTCGTGTGCGATTATGAAGTGAGGGCATGTCAGAGTCATACTTAACTCAATGTTTGATTGAACGTTAGTGACCCCCATGCCAAAATGACTTCATTAGACCAGATTTGGAAATTCAACTGTTGAGCTAATTATCAATTGTGATCAATGATCATGCGATTTGTGAAAGGATAGAGGTGAGTCATCTCTAATGAATTCTTTTTTCTTTGTATTTAAGGACTTGTTCTTTCACTAAGAATTACAGCCAACATATTTCTCAATGGAATAGAGATTAAAAAAAAAAAAAAAAAAGGTAAAATAATATCGATTTTATTAATATTTGAATAAAGTTCATTATGATTGACAGAGTATCAAATAGTAAAATGATAAATAAATACTTAATTAATCTGTAAGAACAGATGATTGAGGCGAATGCTGAGCGGGATGAATCCAAGATTCTAAATGTTTAATCTAATCGTACGATACTATAGTGGTAGCGCTGGGCAGTAATAATTTATGCTAAGACTATGCTATGATAAAATAAAAGTAAAGATAAATGTAAAAGATAATTTGTGTTTGGAGTGGGTCTAAAGCTCTTCGTGGAGTGTCGTTAATATAGGCTTTTGGGAGGCGGTAATTCTGTGTCGTCCTTAGCATCGTGAAATATTTGAATGATTGCCTGTACAAATCTTCTGGATTCTCTCATGTAAGCATAGCTTATCATGTGTGGTCAAGTACATAAGAAATATACTCTTGCTTAATCAAACTGCGCATCGGCTAGACTCCCACATAAAAAATTTACTAAAGTCCCCACATAACATAACTTTGGCATTGATAGATTTTAGCATTTAATGTTTAGAGGGAGACTTAGGTGCCGTGTGGTAAACTGAAAAATAAAGTCTGAAAATTAATATAAATATTGAAAACTTAAAGTGCTGAATTTTAGTACTTATAAATACTGAAAAATCTGTTTAGTAATTTGTCCGAAAAAGTCCTAATATCTGAAATTAAGTACCTTTTTTCACAAAAGTTTGTTTGGTAAGTATATATTATAGATGTCTAAAAAATGGCAATTTGTCATATTTGCCCTTATTATTTTAATTTCTATCTTTTGTAGAGTATAAGATAAAATATTTTATTGCCATGCCATTAAATTTGGCACACCTATGCCCAATTCATATATATATATATGTATATATATATATATATGTATATAACATAATCTTTTAATTGATGAACCATGTACTGTATTCTTCTTAATGGGATAGTCATAACCCTTCAATTAATGTCCTTAACTTGGACAACTAAATATATCATATTTAACTAATAAATGCCTTTTTGAAGGTTATGATCATTTAATATTTATTTATTTATTATTGTCACTATTTTGAATGATACATCCATAGTGGGCCCTACATTGATAGTATTATTGATCATGAAACCAATGGGCCCACCTATATGAACAAAACCTGATATATGAACCATACTTAGGTGGAGCATCATTTAACTCCCTTTGTTGAGAGATGACTCACAATGCATGATAACATGGCACACTAGTAAATATTGGGTGCGTTTGGTAAAATTTAATTTCAGGCATAGTCCATCAACAGCACCAAATGAAAGCAATTGATAAAGGTTGATTTAAAGATAATGATAATCTAATATTTGTATTTTACTTTTTTAGGCATAGTTCATCAACAGGACCCCAATGGACTCCACAATGACATGTATTATGGATCATGGAATGAATGGGCCCACCTGTACAAACAAAACCCAAGATATCTTGGTTACCATAGATAGAAGGTCATGGCCTTGTCTGTTGGTTCCCATCTTTGATAAATGTTAACGCCAAAAATTGGCTAACAGATGTTGGTCAGAAACCAACTTTGATTCTTCGTCGTCTGACCTCCAATCGGAGATGAATGGTGTAGATTGGGGAACCTGCAATCACCAAGAAAGGTTAGGACCATCGCCGGTTGGCCCGGCTTATGGCCCTCCGATGGCAAAGTCAGTACGGGTACTGTGATAGTAAGATGAAGTGTGAAATGTAGGCTTAGAGATTGTGTATTGTGTACCTTCTTATTGATGAAAACCATCTATTTATATAGATCCGAATGTCCCACTCTGATACATAAGGTATCGAGATCATCTACTGATTTCATGGGATAAGGTGTTTATCCTTATCCTTAGATAAAGGAATAATCTAATCCAATTACTCACCAAATCAATTACGTTCCTTGATAACGATCCCTTGAGACGCGGAGCCATAGATAAAGATAAGCCCAAAATCGGCCTATACGGCTGCTGGTACTAGAGGCTAAGGGATGTCATTGCTGATCATTAGTAAAAGCTGCTCGCACGTCGGAAGATGCTCGCGAGACCAGGTGCTCGCATATTAAGATGTGACGCCTTTTAACGACTTGCGAGAAGGACTGCTCGCAGGTCGAGAAGGATATTTCCCGCCTTGTAATATTCGACTATTGACCATAAGGGCTCGAAGCTCGGTAACTGTATTCCGTATTTATCTAATATACGTGACGCGAGCAGATGATCTCGAGAGTCGAATAAAGCTGCTCGCAGGATCAGGACATCGTGAGAATATACGATCACCGCTATTTTGATTATAACAGATGGAGCTGAAGGACGTCCTCGCCAGAGACCAGAGACCAGAGACCAGAGCTGCTCACATACGGAAGCTGCTCATATCAAGAGTGCTTGCATGTGAAGATGTGACCCCTTCGTCGAGCACGAGCCGGGCTGGTCGCATTTTGGAGATGCGACCCCTTTTGTCGAGCACGAGCCGGGCTGGTCGCATATTGGAGATGCGACCCCTTTCTTCGAGCACGAGCCGGGCTGGTCGTATTTTGGAGATGCGACCCCTTTCTTCGAGCACGAGCCGGGCTAGTCGCATTTTGGAGATGCGACTGCGATTCCTCACTTCTCTTTAAAGTCAAATTTGTCTACAACAATAAGGTATACCCCTAAAATAAGCCGTTGATGGATGAACCTTTACCCATTAAATGTGGACTATTACACTGAGCTTTCGTTTAACCACCCATTTACAATTCATGAAATGCTCCAATAAGTGCATCACTTAACTAGTGCTTTTATTTTTTTACTATGGCCCACTTATGTAGGGCCCAATTGATGAATGGCCTGAGTTTCGTATACGTATAAATTAAATATTAGCATTTAGCATCGCTTGCCATCTCCAATTATGAACATTGAGGTTTGCTAATCCCACAAGTGTGTGGGTCTTACCCATCCACACGTATGCAAACATGTCAATATGGCAAGTCCAAGCTCTCCATTAAATTAGATCCTTCGGTTTAAAAATCAAGCCACTGTACTCTGTGCGCTATGAAACAAGTGAAAACAAATTTTTAGCCATCAATTTATGGACACAGCCAAATTTTTAGACGGATAAGATGTTGGCATTGTGGCCAACATGATGGAAAGTTTGGATCCCTCCACACATGTGCCAAATCTTTAAAGGAGACAAAGAGGGGGATATATATCCCCTTTAGAGGAACATGGGCAACCTCATCATTTTGAATAAAAAATAAGGATATTTACGATAAAAAATGAGAAAAAGTTTTAAAGCCCCACCACTTGCTACCTTTAGACTTTAGTATTAAGTGAATGAGGGGTAGCTGAAAAAAACACCTTTATTTTTAGTGATAGGCGCTGAAAATTCTAATATTCAGTTGATCAACCAAACGCTCAACTTAATTAAAAATCACTAAAATTGGGATTTTCAATTATAAGTGTAAAAATTAAGTTATACTAAATTTCAATATTCGGTAGATCAACCAAATGCTTAACTTTAATGAGACTCTTGCTTTTTTACAAATAGTACTTTTGATAAAACTCTAGCTTTTAATTTTCTCTCATGTCGATGACTTAAACTCGGACACGGACTGCGTCCAGCCTGTACTGAACAAATTACCATCCGAGCAAATCTATGGAGGAACCCATCGTGATCTATCTAGTTATCCACTTTGTCCATCCCTTTCATAAGATCATTTTAAGGCATGATCCCAAGAGTGAGGCGGAGCCAACGCTCAAGTGGACCACACCAAATAGTAAGCTTGGGTTGCATTAAATGCAAGACTTGTCTATGGTGTGGTCCACTTGAGCGTTGGCTCTACCTCATTCTTGGACTCATGCTTTAAAATGATATTAGAAAAGGGATGGATGTACTGGATAAACAAATATATCAAGGTGGGCCCCTCCACAAATATGCTCAAACAGTAATCCATCCAGGTGAGGGTAGGACATAATCTGCATCCAATTCATCGTCTTAAAGTTGATCTACAACATATATGGCATGGTTGTCACGTGACGTCTTATAGATAGTTTGATATAGATGTGTCAGATCAGATGTAAACAATATTCTCCATATACGAGTATGATTTCATCCATCATTTAAGGCACAGAGTTAACATATGTCGGTATCTCATTGGTCTACATAATAATGTCAAAAACAGGTGTAAACAGGCTCCACATGTTCCAACGCATATGATTAGAGGTGGGCAACGATTCGAGCTGGGCCTAGTATGGGTTTGGCTTGTTTTTTTGCCACCCTAGTTTGTGGATAGGCCCGATTTGGGTTTTGGGCTGACCCATGCGGCCTGAGTTTGGTTTGCTCTAGAAAAATTTGGTTCAGGCTAGGATCGATTTTATTGAAAATTTTGAATCAGGCTTGGCCGAGTTCAAATAGATGGTGGCTCTTTTTTTTATTGTTTGTTTAAATATAATAGAATTAAAAAAGTTACAAATAACATAAAAAAAATACAAAAGTATCTTATGACATAATGTTTAACATCCTCCAAATGAGGAGTGCAACTTTAAAATAAACATGATATTTAGTTTATATATATATATATATATATATATATATATATATATATATATATATATATATATATAGAGAGAGAGAGAGAGAGAGAGAGAGAGAGAGAGAGAGGAATGCTCACCTGGGCACTTCTCGTGAGAGACACTCGTGAGCACTTTTTTATGGCTCATCGCACGTGATGTGAGCCCAAAATTTGAGCCGTCCATGTGATGCAGCACCCCAAAAAACCCCTGGGGCCCATCTTTCAACTTGATCAAAAACTTTGGTGGGCTGCAGCAGAAAGCAAGAGGCAAATCAAGGCACGTGAAACTGTTTCCTTCTTTCATGGCCCACCAATGTTCTGGAACAAGTTGAAAGATGGGCCCCAGGGGTTTTTTGGGGTGCTGCATTACATGGATGGCTCAGATTTTGGGCTCACATCACGTGTGATGAGCCATGAAAAAGTGCTCACGAGTGTCTCTCACGAGAAGTGCCCAGGTGAGCATTCCTCTCTCTCTCTCTCTCTCTCTCTCTCTCTCTCTCTATATATATATATATATATATATATATATATATATATATATATATATATATATATATATATATATATATATATATATATATCTAGTATTTTACGAGCTGGGCTGGATCAGGCTGGGCTAGTCCAAACTAGGCCAAGCCGAGCTTCGGGTTAGGCGTTAAGGTGGCTCGTCATTGGCTCAAACTCTACTTTAAACCGGGCCAAATCGAACTTTTTCGATACAGGCCAGGTCGAACTTTCAAGCTTGCCCGATTTATGTCTAGCTATACATATGATCATTGCATAGTATTATACATCATCAAAAGTCGGTGGCTAGAGAAAACCAACCCTCCAATTGTTACATATGCCTATCCAAATGATGGGGCACAACACAAACATCCCATCGGTCAAATTCCTCTGGATGCTAGATTAGAGGGGATAGGATCATCAAATTCGTGATAGATTAGGGGTATGTCCCTCATTTGTTCCCCAAGATTCCACTGTCAATGATCGTAGCCATTTGGGCTTGTTTGGGAGCTTGTAAATGGAGGTACATGGGAAATTGAATTGGAGGTAAGTGATTTGTGAGTAAATGACTTACAAAGCTATGTTTGGATAAGAGTAAATGAAATGCATTTAAAATTCAAATATTTTGTTTAGATAAGAGTAAATGGGAGGAATTGAAATGCATTTGAATTTTTCAATGTAATCACGGGAACATACATGATATTGCAAATATGCTTTGATATCCCAACTTAATGTACATTTGCGATATTTAATGGAATGATTGTAACAAGCTCATTGAAATATGTACTTTAGTAAAATTGAGTAAATTTCTAACCTTGAGTAAGCCACAAAAATTTAAAGATCACAAACAAGTAACCTGCTAACATTTTTTAAGCGTTAATTTAAATAGCCATCCTTTCGACGATTCAGATCATTTTTTTGGTGTGATTTTAGTGATGTAGCTTATAATTAAGTTGTTTCGGAGTATCATCAATGTGAAAAGCATGTGGTGTATGTTAATGTCAGATTTTGTAACGAGATCCTCCAGCTTTTCTCCTTCACTCCAACCGGGATTTTCACCACCAGACCTGAAGCAAGACAACAAATAAGGGTGGCTGGGGACCAGCCGTTAGCCCTCCGATGCTTAAGTTAGGCCACAGTAAGAAGAGAAGCCAAGCAAAACGGGACCAAGATTGAATGATGTGTGCGTACCTGCTCTTAATGGAGCCACCCCTTTATATAGATCTGGAGACAATCCAATTTGTTACGTAAGATGTCGAAATCCCGTTGATATCGCGTACGATACTGAGATCTCGCTGATTTCGTGGGATAAAATCTTATCTTTTGAGTCAGATCCAACCCGATGATTTACTCCAACAATCACGCCCCTTGATGGCAATCCCTTGAAATCCGGATCCATTTAGAGAAGATAAACCCAAAAGCCGACCTATCCGGACTACCAATAAGCGTGGTAATAACGCTGATATATCATGATAAGCTGGAAGCCGTAGTTGGAATCATAACCTCCGAAAAGGAAGGAGACGCCCGTAGTTGGAGTCATAGCCTCCGAAAAGGAAGGAGACGCCCGTAGTTGGAGTCATAGCCTCCGAAAAGGAAGGAGACGCCCGTAGTTGGAGTCATAGCCTCCGAAAAGGAAGGAGACGCCGACGAGTCGGGGACCACCGAACTGGATGTGGCCCTACTTAGTGTCGCAGAGGGATTGGACAAACTGTTCGACGGGAATCGGGTGCTAGTACTGAAGGCTAAGAGATTTCCACAGGAAAGCTGCTCGCATATTAAAATGTGGTCGCGAGTCCAAGTACACACTTAGATGTAACGTCTTTCAACGACTTGTGAGAAGGTCTGCTCGCGAATCTAGTTTTCCATATTTGACTATCCATGACTCTTGATCAGGTGAGCTCGATAGTCAAATGGACATTCCACACTTATCCAATATTCGACTCTCGATCAGATGATCTCGAGAGTCGAATGGACGTCCCGCACTTATCCAATATTCGACTCTCGATCAGATGATCTCGAGAGTCGAATGGACGTCCCGCACTTATCCAATATTCGACTCTCGATCAGATGATCTCGAGGGCCAAATGAGCATTTCCACGTGAAATCTTATCTCCACCATTTTGCCTATAACAGATGCCCCCCAAGTCCTTGCCGCCAAGAATCCTTAAGGAAAGGACTTAGCTTGCTGTCATGCGCGGCTGCCTCTTGCTTTTACTGAGAAGCTGTACATGATTAGGCTGGAATTAATGAGCGCCAGCCTTTCTGCAGTCAGGAAATGAAGAGGCGCTCACCACGTGTCCAAGTATTTAATGGGCGTGCCTGCTCGAGTGCTGTGCCGAACGAGAGATCGCCACGTGCTACCATATACAGCGGAATGATTGCCTATAAATATACGGAGTCCACCATATCTTCTGATTTTCACAGAAGTTTCAGAATCCTCCTTTGCTTTTTAATCATCTTCCTCCGGAGCTCCTTGGTGTCTTCCTCGATCCCCTTTGGTGCTCTTTCTTTCCTTTTTCACTGTACTATTTCTTCTTTCTTTTTTAAATATCCCATGGCTTCCGAGGAGAGTATCGTTCCTTTAGGAGATGCCACCCCGGAATCCTCTGCTTCTAGTAACGCAAGGGTTCCGGCAGGTCAGTATACAGCGGCCGGATATCCTTCCATTCTATCGGAGAACCGGCTGCTGGAGTTACGGGAGAGATTTTCGATCCCTGACTCAGTCGATCTCCGGTTACCCAGAGATGGAGAGACGCCAGACTCCCCTCCCCCAGGGTGTGTGGCATTCTATGAGTATCAACTCATTCTGGGGGTTCGCCTTCCCCTCCATCCCTTCATCCGGGATGTACTTCGGTATTATAAAATTGCCCCCGGGCAACTTATTGTGAATGGATGGAGGGTGGTCCTAAGCTCATTCGTCCTTTGGGCTCAAGCCGGGAACGGGGAGCTTACAGCTGATGAGTTCCTCCGCATGTTCCGCTTGAAGAAGGCACCCTCCAGCGAAGGCTGGTACTATCTATGTTATTGGCACCGGGATAACTTCGTGCTGGGGAAGCCCTCATCGAATTATCCCGGCTGGAGGAAGCGTTGGTTTTATGCATCTGGAAATTGGGAATTTGTTTCTTCCAGGGGCCCAAGAGTAAATCGTTTTTTCTGTGAAGGTAGGCGGTCCCGCATTGTGCACTTTTTCTTCAATTAAAGGTTTTTAGGGTTTCTCCATTTGACCCTTGTTTGTGCTCGCAGGTATCCCGGCCTTGAGAAAACCGAACTTGAAAGGGGGGATCAACGAAAAAATCGTAAAAGTGTACAAGGTGCCTATTGGTGATAGGCACGTCGAGACTTACTTGTCTCCATCTCGTCTTGCAGCAGCGGGCTTAATACCCGTAAGAGAAGTCGAGATGACGCAGGTTGGAGAAAAAAGATGTCTGCTGCCCCGGCTGAAGGGCACGAGCTCCAAGAGGCAGAAGAAAACATCTGCTGGTCCATCTCACCCATCCATCGAAAAGGGTAGCGATCAGCCTGCTCCTCTCACGAGCAAGGCGGGGGCTCCAGCAGGGCCCGCTATTCCTTCACTGGTGGTCGCGCCCGGGCCGCCAGTGATTAATATCGCTGACAATTCCCCAGATGGGGTAGGGTCCAGCTGCCCCCCAGCTGAAGAGGCTCGTGAGCACACGGAGCCTCTAGAGATGGCTCCTGCCCGCGAGCTGGTTCCTGCTACCGAGCAAGGACCTGCTCGCGAGACGATGGCCCCTCCTCGCGAGCCGTCTGGGCTGATCGTTGCCCAACCTTCCGGCGGTGGAACATATTCTGTTCCTCGCCACCTCCACCCCATCTGTAAATTCTTATTTGAGAATGTCCCGCCTCAATCCTTCGGCTCTCTTCCCGAGCCAGGCCCCGAGAGCCTCTTCCTTGAGGCAGGGATGAGGATGGCTCAGGTAGAACCTCCTAGCCCAAAACTTTATTATTTTGGGGTTTCTTAAGTATTTCTTCTCACCCATCTTTTTGTTTGCAGGGACTAGACCTCATCTTGCGGACGAAGCGAGACATCGTCGCCGCTCGCCGCGTAATAGACGAGGCAGATGAAAAAAGGATTGCTTTGGAGAAGGCGGTCCAGGGACGAGATCAACTCCTCAAATCCCGTGAGGCCGTGATTTTCAAGAAAGATGAGGAGATAAAAATCCTCGTAGAGAAAGTCCAGGTGTTGACCGAAAGGTACCAAGCTTTGGACAATAAGTTCGCGAAACTCGCCGACTTGAAGGAGAAGGCGGAGAGAGAGAAGGAGATCTTTCGCCAAGACAAGATCTCACCGGAGGAGCGACTTGCGGAGGCTAGGTCGCAGCTCAAGGAGGCCTACGACAACCTGACCAAGGAGCGTAACGCTCTCGCGCAGCTTAAGGACGACTCGATCCACTGGGACGAGGAGAGAGTCGCCCTTGCGAAAATGCTCTCGGAAGAAGGTCCTCGGGCAGTTTCCGAGTTCCGTTCTTCGCAGCAATATGACGACGAAAGGTACGAGTCATATGATGCTGGTCGCGACTTTGCGCTAAGAGTAGTGCAACGAATGATCCCATCCTTTGATATGGGGGAGTTTGGTCGAGTCGCGACCATCATTGCTGCCGAAGAGCAGGCTGCTACTGAGAACGAGGTGACTGAAGCCACTCAGGTTGAAGGAGCTCCAGAAATGGGCCCTGAAATTGAGAGCGCAGCTCCTCCTCCAAGGGATTGATTTTCTTTGTTTTCCTCTCTTGTATTCGTGAATGGATATTGGAAACATTTATCATTAATGAAAAAAAAATATTTTTCGAAGTATTGTTCTCGTTTTTGTTTACTTTCTTTTCCATGTACTGAATGCCTTGTTGCAACGAGAATGTGCTCAATCCGGGGGTTCGTTGCGACCAAACCGATTGAGACCCCCAAGTTGGCTTCATATTGACTCATCAGTGAATGCGAACCCTTAATCCGAGCACGAGTTACGTTGCTCGCAATTAGGGTGTATGGCGAACTGTGGTGCTCGCGATTAAGGTGTATGACTGTGACTCGAGCTCGAGCTACGGTGCTCGCATTCCGGAGTGCGATCCCTCCTTTCACCAGTCGTGAGCAACTAACTCATGAAAATGAATTAGACTCAATCCGGGGGTCGTACGACCATGTCCGCGTTGAGATAGACTGATCTATCGATTGAGATTTTAATTCTACCAAGGGCAGAAGGTTGGTCAAGAGATGGTATTCATTCTCTTCGAGGCTGTTCAGGTCCATGTAAATGGAGAAGCAACCAACTAGTAATGATTTCAGTCCTACCAAAGGTAGGCAATTGGCCAAAAGGATGTGTAAGCACTCTCTTCAGGGCTATTCAGGTCCATATAAATGGAGTAGCGGCCAAAAGATATCTTTCACTTTATTCATAAAACGCTATAATAAACTACATCAAATCTAAGGGTAGTATCGTAGCAAATGCTCCACGTGCCAAGGGCGACGTACAGGCTTCCCTTGCATGTCTTCAAGATAATAAGTACCGGGTCGCACAACCCTAATAACCCGATACGGGCCTTCCCAATTCGGATCCAATGAACGAACAGGAACTCCAAGATTTTGCCTTAGGACCAAATCTCCGAACTGGAAGGATCTAGGTCGAACCTTCGCATTCCGATAACGAGCAATACGTTATTGATATGCCGCCACTCGTACTTGGGAAGCATTTCTTCGCTCTTCCAAGAGATCGAGATGAAGCCAGAGGTTCTCCTGATTGCTCGCGGGATCATACTGTTCGATCCGATATGAGGGCACTTGAGTTTCCACTGGTACTACTGCGTCAACACCAAATGCTAAGGAGAAAGGAGTTTCACCTGTCGATGTACAAGCCGTGGTTCTATAGGCCCATAACACCTCTGGTAGAAGTTCTGGCCACACCCCTTTACATTCACCTAGCTTGGTCTTTAAATGATGCTTTATGATTTTATTCACTGCCTCGACCTGCCCATTCGCCTGAGGATGATATGGAGAAGTGCGGAGATTACGTATCTTCCATTTGTCGCAAAATTCATCAAAGGCTGCGTTGTCGAACTGCGTTCCGTTATCGGTAATTATAGTATGAGGAAGTCCGAAGCGACATATGATATTTCTCCACATAAACTTAGTAGTTTGTTTTTCAGTAATTTTGGCTAATGGTTCTGCTTCAGCCCATTTGGTGAAATAATCAACCGCCACGATCGCGAACCTATTCTGTCCCTTTCCCATAGGTAAGGGCCCGATGATATCGATCCCCCACTAAGCAAAAGGCCAAGGGCTGTCGACTGGGGTCATCCGCTCAGACGGTACACGAGGTATAGGTTGATATCGTTGACACTTGTCGCATTTTTTAGAAAATTCGATGGCGTCTGCTTTCATAGTAGGCCAATAATATCCTTGCCTCATCGCTTTATATGCTAGAGATCGCCCCCTGGGATGATTACCACATGCCCCCTGGTGTACTTCATCTAGAACACGATGTGCTTCTTCTGGATGAAGACACCTTAAATAAGGCAAGGAGAAGCTTTTTCGCAACAAGATTCCATCTTGTAAGGTGTACCTGGCAGCTCGAAGCCGAATTTGTCTTGCAGCTTTCTTGTCTTCTGGTAGGTACCCATCTCTAAGATAAATGATGATAGGATCCATCCAGCATGGAGACGATTGTACCGATATAACTTTCTCGAGAATCACTTGGTCGATACTCAAATGCTGACGGTGCTCGATGGGGATCGAATGTGATAGCTCCGATTCCGGTGCAGAAGCGAGTTTTGCCACGGAATCGGCAAGTTGGTTCTGCTCGCGAGGGATATTAAATATTTTATAAGTCTTCAGTTTGGCGAGCAGGATGAGGACACGAGACTTGTATAAGGCCATTCTTTCTTCTTTGGTTTCGAATTCGCCAAGAACTTGGTTGACAATGAGCTTGGAGTCGCTATGAATTATCAAATTCTGGACTGCGAGGACAACGGCTAGCTCGAGGCCAACAATCAGGGCCTCATATTCTGCTTCATTATTGGAGATGCATGATTCGAAACGCAGAGCATATTGAAAATGCGACCCGTCGGGAGCCACTAAAATCAGGCCCGCTCCACTACCAGTGGCCCGCGACGACCTGTCCACGAAGAGAGACCAAGGAGGCTGGTCGCTGGTCATGACATTATCTTCAGAAGAATACGTAAATTCAGCGATAAAGTCAGCCACGGCCTGGCCCTTGACTGCTGTCCTAGGACAGAATGAGATATCATGCTCACTGATCTCGACCGCCCATTTAGTCAAGCGTCCTGAAGCCTCAGGTTTTTGAAGGACTTGGCGTAGCGGATGATTTGTTGGTACTAAAATAGCATGGGCTTGAAAGTATGGTCGCAGTTTTCGAGCCGCAGTGACTAAGGCTAGGGCCAGTTTCTCCATATCAGAATACCTAGTTTCTGCATCGACTATTGCTCTACTGACATAATAAACGGGCCTTTGCACCCCGGAATCTTCTCTTATTAAAGCGGCGCTAACGGCCGTGGGAGACACAGATAAATAAAGAATGAGTTGCTTATGTGCTACAGGCTTAGATAAAATGGGGGGAGCGCTCATGTATTGCTTCAATTGTTGAAAAGCTTCTTCACATTGAGGTGTCCACTTCCAATCAGACTTGGCCGTTGCACGAAGGAGTTTGAAGAAGGGCAAACACTTGTCAGATGCTCGCGAGATGAACATGTTCAATGATGCGATGCGACCTGCTAGACGCTGAACGTCTTTCAGAGTAACAGGGGATTTCATCTCTATTAATGCTTTAATCTTTTCAGGATTTGCCTCAATTCCACGCTGGCCAACCATGAACCCAAGAAATTTTCCTGCAGACACTCCAAACGCGCATTTTTCTGGATTTAACTTCATTTGATACTTCCTCATCAGATCAAAGGCTTCTCGAAGATCTGAAATATGGTTATCTTCAACGATGCTTTTCACGAGCATATCGTCGACATACACTTCCATATTCCTACCGATTTGAGCAGCGAACATTTTGTTGACAAGACGTTGATAAGTGGCCCCTGCATTTTTAAGACCGAACGACATTACCTGGTAGCAATATAGTCCTCGATCTGTGATGAAGGCAGTATGCTGGCTATCAGGTGGATGCATCACAATCTGGTTGTAACCAGAATAAACATCCATAAAGCTGAGGAGAGCATGTCCAGCTGTTGAGTCGACCAACTGGTCGATCCGCGGTGTCGGAAAGCTATCTTTGGGGCATGCTTTGTTTAAGTCTGAATAGTCGACGCACATCCTCCATTTGCCATTAGTTTTCCGGACGAGAACTACGTTTGCGACCCACTCTGGGTAGTCAACTTCCTTTATGAAATTAGCCGCGAGAAGCTTTTCAACTTCTGTTTTGATTGCCATTTGTTTTTCTGCAGTAAAGGCACGTCGACGCTGATGTACGGGTTTATGCTTCGGGTCAATGTTGAGACGATGTGCGATGACATCAGGATCGATGCCTGGCATATCTTTATGAGACCAAGCAAACACATCCTTGTATTCGGTGAGGAAACGGATCAAATTTTGACGATGGACAGTGGTCAAGGAGGACCCGATGCGCACGATCTTAGATGGGTCGTCTTCGGTCAGGTGGATCGCCACTGTTTCCTCCCCTGGAGTTCCTGATTTCAGAGCATTTTCTCTTGGATCCAACGCGGTGGCGGGAACGTCGGATGAACCTTGAACTATTTCCATGACAGGTGTCGCTTGAGCCTTCTTTCGATCTTGGAGGGCTATCTGGTAACAGGACCGTGCCTCCTGCTGACTTCCTCGCACGACCCCGATGCCATTTGGGGTCGGAAATTTAACACACAGATATGAAGGGTGCAAGGCCGCTCCAACCTTAGTCAGAGACGGCCGCCCCAAAATGGCGTTATATGCTGATTTTCGATCCACGACGAGGAAGTTTACGAAGACGGTGGTCTTCGCTGGACTCTCTCCAAAAGTAACTGGGAGATCGATGATTCCTTCGGGTGTTACTACCTCTCCTCCAAAGCCGACGAGGGGGGTCGATACTGGCTTGAGGAGGCTTCTGGATAGTGCCATTTTGTTGAAAGCCTCTAGATACAGAATGTCGGCTGAGCTACCTGTATCCACCATAATCCGATGAGTCAGATAATTTGATACCTTCAATGTGACCACGATAGAATCTTCATGAGGGAAGTGGATTCCCGCTGCATCTTCGAGGGTGAAAGAAATTGGAGGATGGCTTGCTTTTGAGGAGCTGGACGTCTGTTCCAGCCAATAGATTTGCTGGGGTTCTTTGGACGCCTTCCGAGCGTATGCTTTTCTTGAAGCTTGAGAGTCACCCCCACAAGCTGGTCCCCCGACGATAGTGCGAATTTCTCCCGTGGGCTCGGCGTCCTCCTGGTCGGTTTGATGATGAGGTGGTTCCTTTTGGCGAGATGAGGTCTTCGCCCTTTCTGGTGATCGATTTTTACGAGCAACATAATCCTGGAGATGGCCTTTTCGAATAAGGGCTTCGATATGGTCTCGTAAAGAGATGCAGTCCTGGGTCCTATGCCCGTGATCTTTGTGAAAGTAACAGAACTTGCTCTTGTCCCTCTTCTCGGGATCGGATTTGATCTTTGCAGGCCACTTCACATATGGCTTGTGTTTAATCTCCATTAGAACCTTTTCAGGAGACTGATTGAGAGGAGTGTAATTATGATATTTACCAGAGTAAGGCCTCTTGGGAGAACGATCGCGCTGGTCACGACGGTATTTCTTATCCGTAGAAGAGGCTCCTTCTGGCTTGCGCTTCTTGCTCTGTACTCCATGGCGTGTCAATGCGACTTCTTCTGCATTGATATATTTCTGAGCTTTGGCTTGAAATTCTGCCATAGTTTTCGGTGGGCTTTTATCTAAGGCAAACCTGAATTTCTCGCTCGTTATCCCGACAATGAGGGCTGTAAGACCCTTTTCTTCGGTGTATCCCTCAGTTTGAACGGCTTCGGCAGTGAATCGTACTGTGAACTCCTTTATTGTCTCCCCATGCTGCTGTTTCAAATTCATTAGATGGGAGGCTGGCTTCTTAATGCGAATACTCCCCATGAATTGAGAAAGGAATATCTCTGATAACTGGGAAAAGGAACTGATGGAACGGGGCTTTAACCCCCGGAACCACGTACGAGCTGCATCCTTCAATGTTAGGGGAAAGGCCCTACACATGATTTCTGAACCATGTCCCTCCAACTCCATGAGGGACCTATATGTTTCCAGATGTTCCAGAGGGTCGCCAATTCCTGTGTACGGAGCGATAACAGGCGCTCGATACTTTCTGGGTAATGGGGCTTCCATGACCTCGCTGGTGAAGGGAGATTCAGATTGGTGTATTGCCGCCATGACGGCAGATGGCCGATTTGCCTGGTATCGCTGTTCCATAACATCAAAACGATCTTGGATTCTTTTGAGATCTCCTTCCCATGGTAGGGTATAGCTAGATGTTTCGGCGGTGGAGCCTTGCGGTTGAGGTTGTTGAGACGAACTGGAATGTATGGAATGTGGAGATGGTACAGGGGGATGGCCGCCGAGTGGCGGGACCTGTGGTTCGTCCATAGAGTGTCTGGAAGCTACCGGTATGGGTTGCGGTGGTAACCCTTCAGAGGATTGTCTTTGCGGTTCGGGGAAGTGCTGATCAAGCCGGTTTGACAGCGCTTGGACTCCGGCGTTTAGAGTTAGGAGAGTGTTTCCGAGGAAACGTAGGACATCATCTTGATTTCCAGAGGCTTCCAATAATGGGTTTGTTGACGGCAGATTCGGGGCTCCTTGAGGGATATTCGTCGGAGCAGGTGGAAGGATAGGTACGGATTCCGTCTCATCAGGCGGAGGTGGTGCCTGTCTTGAAGTTGAAGGATGAACAGCCTTTTTAGGAGGCATCGCTGAAGGATTTTGATCGGTGGTTAGCACGATTGATTTCGATGATCAAGTCGTTCCCACAGACGGCGCCAAACTGTTAATGTCAGATTTTGTAACGAGATCCTCCAGCTTTTCTCCTTCACTCCAACCGGGATTTTCACCACCAGACCTGAAGCAAGACAACAAATAAGGGTGGCTGGGGACCAGCCGTTAGCCCTCCGATGCTTAAGTTAGGCCACAGTAAGAAGAGAAGCCAAGCAAAACGGGACCAAGATTGAATGATGTGTGCGTACCTGCTCTTAATGGAGCCACCCCTTTATATAGATCTGGAGACAATCCAATTTGTTACGTAAGATGTCGAAATCCCGTTGATATCGCGTACGATACTGAGATCTCGCTGATTTCGTGGGATAAAATCTTATCTTTTGAGTCAGATCCAACCCGATGATTTACTCCAACAATCACGCCCCTTGATGGCAATCCCTTGAAATCCGGATCCATTTAGAGAAGATAAACCCAAAAGCCGACCTATCCGGACTACCAATAAGCCTGGTAATAATGCTGATATATCATGATAAGCTGGAAGCCGTAGTTGGAATCATAACCTCCGAAAAGGAAGGAGACGCCCGTAGTTGGAGTCATAGCCTCCGAAAAGGAAGAAGACGCCCGTAGTTGGAGTCATAGCCTCCGAAAAGGAAGGAGACGCCCGTAGTTGGAGTCATAGCCTCCGAAAAGGAAGGAGACGCCGACGAGTCGGGGACCACCGAACTGGATGTGGCCCTACTTAGTGTCGCAGAGGGATTGGACAAACTGTTCGACGGGAATCGGGTGCTAGTACTGAAGGCTAAGAGATTTCCACAGGAAAGCTGCTCGCATATTAAAATGTGGTCGCGAGTCCAAGTACACACTTAGATGTAACATCTTTCAACGACTTGTGAGAAGGTCTGCTCGCGAATCTAGTTTTTCATATTTGACTATCCATGACTCCTGATCAGGTGAGCTCGATAGTCAAATGGACGTTCCACACTTATCCAATATTCGACTCTCGATCAGATGATCTCGAGAGTCGAATGGACGTCCCGCACTTATCCAATATTCGACTCTCGATCAGATGATCTCGAGAGTCGAATGGACGTCCCGCACTTATCCAATATTCGACTCTCGATCAGATGATCTCGAGGGCCAAATGAGCATTTCCACGTGAAATCTTATCTCCACCATTTTGCCTATAACAGTGTACATTTGCACAACGGCACATTTGTTTACATGCGTGACTCTTCAAAGGAGCTTAAAAAGTCATTTCACCTCCCATTTACTTCCAAACCATTAAGGGGGGAGAGGAATTCATTCACGTGCACATTTACTCTCATTCCGTGATATTCTATTTACACGCATTTACTTCTATCCGAACACACTTTAAAATCCATTTACTCACATCCAAACGGCCCCTTACATGAAAAAAGGTTTACGATTATAACCAGTGGCCCACTTTATGACGGGCAGCATAACCAATACTTCAGCTCATCGTGTACAATTTACTTGGCCGAGTATTGATATGGCTGGATCAGACAGTTCATATTTAGGGATTGTGCAAAGTGGGCCCCACCCAAACGAATATGACAAACTGGGTATGGAAGATCCAGATTCTCCTGGATCAGCTTTCGGCAACTGCAATGGGTCTAAGAAAAAAAAAAAAAAAAAAAAAAAAGGGATCGACGGCTTAGATAAAACACATACATCACGGTGGGCCCCACAGACGCAATCCGCGTCCAACAACTTTATGTCAGCTTTCACGTACAACGCTGTCTTTTCTGCCAACGCGGCACTTTTGTAGTACATACCAGCCGTGTAAATGGTGGGACACACCACGAATATCATATCATCTAAGGGAAGATCAATGGACAACCGATGGTTCGCCTCAAGTGTCGCTGTCCTGAAAAGGGATCCTACGCTTTCACAGGGGGTGGTATTCATGGTGTGGCCCATCTATTGAATGGATCAGATTTCGTACACACACCACAGATTGGCTGGAAAGACGAGGCTGTTTCTGAAAGTCCCAATACACTACCGGGCCAGGGATGCATTTCTCGGACGCCGATTTCCTACAAGTCCGTGCAACAAAAAGCTCTGTGGGGCCCACCGTAATATTTACGTGGCATCCACTTCGTCCATCATTTCCGCCATCCAACATTATAACGTGGCACTAAAACATTACTCCGATCCAAAACTCAAGTGGGCCACACCACGATGGAAAAGTTGGATGAAACGCCTACCATCGAAAACTTCATGGGGCCCACCGAAGTTTTTATCAGGCTTCTACTTATGTTTTCCACTTCATCCCAGTGGGATTCACCTCATGAACGTGTTGGATTGCATATAAACATCACGGTGGGCCCAGAAAAGTTTCAACGGTCTGCGTGTTCATCTCCACTGCTTCATCTTTTGTGGGCCACTTGAGTTTTTGATAAGGCTTCTTTTGGGATCCAGGTATAAAAATCACCCGGAGAAAATGATGAACGGACTGGATTATCACAAAAACATAACGGTGGGCCCCACAGAGCTGTTACTGTTTAACGGTCTCCCTACACCAGCTGCACGGCAAGCTCCGTGACGTGGTAATCAGTAAATCTGAACTGCTCACGGAAAAAGTTTAAAAAAGCTGACCAACCTCTGTGAATTTAAATACTCTCTCATTCAATAGAGAATTCAAGACACTTCCAAGTTCCAACCACAAACGCTACCGTTGGGTGCACACATTAACTATCCTTCACCCACCTTGCAAAATAGCTGCAAATATTCCTTCTCAGCAATTTCTCGCGATATTATCAGGAAAATCTCGCAAGGAATTATATTACTTAAATGGGCCCACATTGTGCGGATTGCGTAGTGTGCCGCCACCTTGGTGGTGTGTTAACGTGGAAAAGCTCTTCGGGCCCACCATGATGCATGTGTTATATTTGTATCATTCATTCATTCTGCGAGATTATTTTAGGACATCAGCAAAAAATTATGAGGCAAACACAAACGTGAGTGGACCTTACCATAGAAAGCAATGGGGACAATGATTCCCACCTTTGAATTTGAAACACCTTGCTTGTGTTTGGCAGTTTGAATTTGAAATCCTTTTAATCTAAAAGTAGCTATGCTTAGGATATTTACAAGAGTTTAAATTTAATTACTAAATCAACTTTAATATCTTTAATTAGTGTGTGTATATAATGTTTGACGCAATGGCTGTAATAAGCTCGTGGAAATAATTATTTTAGAAAAAAATGATGAAATTTCAAGTCTCGGATGGGCCACAAGTAAAGATCACATCCGAGTTACTAACTAATGATTTTTAACTAATGATTTACATGGACAATGTTTGGACGGTGCATATCACCCTTCTATAGTAATTTTAGTGATGTAGTTGATAATCTGATTGTTTTAGGATATCATTAGTGCACCATATGCCCGATAGATTAGTAGCCTAGTGACTCTCGAAAGGATTTTAGATGTAATCCAAACTTCCACCTTGGATTTGAAACCTCTCTTTGAGGGGATTTGAAACCCCCTGTTGCTTTATGTGCAAAACATATCGGGGGATTTGAAACCCCCTTCAAATCCCCCCAAATCCATGGTGCCAAATGGGGCTAAGGTCACACAAACCTAGATGAAAAGAAAGACAAATACCAATACGATCCAAAACTTCTATGTCCTCAAGAAGTTTTCAATGGTAGGCGTTCAATCCCCACTGCTTTTCGTGGTGTGGTCCACTCCAAGTTTGGATCTACCTCATTTTTAGACACCTGTCCTAAAATGTTCTCGCAAGATAGAGGTCTACATATAACACATGTCATGGTGGGACCATAGAACTTTGCCACATCAACACACCATCGAGGCAGGGCACACTACGCGATCCGCTTCCATATATGACAACTAACTCCAACATATGCACCCCACTATGATGATAAATGTTGATCCCATCATTGGATGGGGTACAATTGAATTATGATATTTTGGATGATGTATATTATATTTTATGGATTGGCCCACCTTGGATCCGCCATGTATTTGTTTTGGCTGACAATAATGTTGGTTTGCATTTATTGGACAGGTTGGATATGAGGAGCGTGGATTAGGTACCTAAGCATGTTCCAAGCTCAAGACAAACTAGTATGTGACGTGTGGGCATTGGGGGAGAGGAGGCATGACATAATTGTGTCAGGCTTGTTGACATGGCAGGTCTCTTTTGACAACGGCCCTTCACCAATACAAATGTGACACCTAGGTGCCATGTCAGGCTTGTCCTGAGCTCGGGAAAGACTTGGGTAGTACCTAATCCAAGCTAAGATATGAGACATATATCACATGGCCCCACAATTCTCAATTCTTTACTTTGTTTTAAAAAATAATAATAAAAAAATTAGAGGGTGTTAATGTAATTTCTTCTCTATGGTAGTACTGCGGTGAATTCTCTTTGAGTCTTTGAAAACGAAGAGATTTGAAGTTGATATCATCTGATATTTTCTACAAAATATCACGATATCTTCAAAATGTCGGTGTTTTTTTCACCATACAGTATAAAACCCCATTCTCCCCTTTCCTCATCATCCCTCTCCCTTCCCCTTCTCCTCCCTCCCCTCCCCTCTCCCTCTCCCACACTTGTATGTGCATGTGTGAGTGTGGGCCATGGCGAAAGAACACACGCTTCTATCGACGGAGATCGTGAACCGGGGCATCGAGTCATCGGGACCCGATGCTGGGTCCATGACATTCTCCGTAAGAGTGCGGCGACGATTGCCGGATTTCGTGCAATCGGTGAACCTCAAGTATGTGAAATTGGGGTATCACTATCTAATGAACCATGCGGTCTACCTTATTATCATACCAGTGCTCGTTGTCATCTTTAGCGCTGAAGTCAGCAGCTTGAGGAAGAAACATATGTGGGAGAAGCTATGGGATGGAACTAGCTATGATCTTGAGTCTGTCGGTGCCTTCTCCGCTGTCTTCATCTTCACGGCCTTCATCTTCTTCATGTCGCGTCCCCGGCCCACCTATCTGATTGATTTCGCATGTTACCGGCCGCATGATCAGCTCAAGGTCAGTGTGCATGCATGCATGTGTTTTTTACGTGGAGGTTGTATATGCTTGCATGAATGTGTAAAGAGCCTATAAAATGAAAATAGCTCTATTCCCAATTGATTTTTCAACTGAAAATGGAGCAGATTCAAAACTCGAGCAGGCAAGAACACAAGAAATGATAAGCATCTATCAATGAAACATTTCTCAGCATTTTGATTTTTTGTGGCATCCACTCCATTCATCAGTTTCGTAAGTTTATATAAAAGTCAGCCTAAAAATTAGATAGATTTGGCGCTTAAGTGGGCTACACCACAGGAAACAATGGAGATGGAGACCCTTCATAAGGTGAGTTGAATCAGGTTGACCCAAAAAATTGGTGGGCCCAAGAGAAAGTACGCATAGCAGCTTGACCCAAAAAATTGGTGGGCCCAAGAAGGTTTACCATCCCCACTGTCTCAGATGGTGTTGCCCACTTGGGTTTTGAATCTGGCCTGATTTTTGGGTCACGTCCTAATAAGATCTGGCACAAGCAGATGGATAGAGTGGATGTCCACAGACATTACTGTAGGCCCCATGCATAGATCTAATTGCCCCCCTCAATTCCTGTTGTATTTCTACGGTGGCCCAAGATCAGCAGCATGGTTCATTTAAAATTAGACTTTGTGGTGGCCCACAGGTCCGAAAGAAAAACCTAAGATTGGTCCATTGCGGATGAAAAAGGGCCCTAGATTTGAGCTTGGGCTGACCCTTGAGTATAAACATCTTTAAATTCAAGCCAGACTAGCCCAAATATTCGGGCCCGAAATCAGGCCCACTAGCCTAGCCCACGCGCCTAAAAGTAAATCTAAGCCGAACACGTGGCATCCATCGGACAGCCCTGGTGATATCAGTTGGGAGTAGAGAACTGATTGCCTGCATGCAACTGTACCATCTCTTGTGTACCGTACCATCTTTGCCACCAACATGGTGCTTGTGTGAAACATCGCTACCGTGAGAACAGTATGTCCCACCATGAAGATCATCTTTGTCGAAAATCAGAACCATCCACCCACATCCGGTTTTCTGTTGATTCCAACGGTGTGACCCATCTGATGAGCAAATAGACCTGTGTCTTCGTGACATATGATCTTCACGCTGGGATCTATCTTTTTCATGGTACTGATGCTGTGCACCAGTAGTTATGGTACGGTAGTGATAAAAATCATATTCTTATTTCAACCCCCTAGAGTTGTTAGTAGCCCTGAACATCCAGATGTAGACACGTGTCAGTATCTAACACATGCACATGATCAGATGTTTCCATCAGGTGATCTATACTATTTAGATCTATTGACCGAAAGATCAGACCCTTTGATGCTTTAGGTGGGCCACAGCATAGAAAAATAATGAACGGCTAGAAAAGGGCGAAACGGTATTTTGGTGAATTTACGGTTGAAGACTACTATGTTTGTTTTGCACTATTTAGAAAATGGTTGTCACTCATTCTCCTCATGTGCGGCACTGATGTAAGTCTATCCAGACCATCTAAATTCTGGGTTCCATAGTGGGTAGTTTATATGTCTAAAGTTACACTTATAAGCCCATCCTAACCATCCGATTGATGGATATCAAATGGACGGTTAAAAGTAAAAAAAGTTAGTGGTCCTAATTTGAAGTAAAACTTCAGATGGTTATTAATATCTTCTCGGTCGGTCGTCATCCATCTCCACTTGGGTCTGCGATTTGTACGGTCTGGATTGTGTGCAACTATGCCATGTGTACTTTTGAAGAGTCGCCACCATTTATAAAAGGTATAAAACAAACATAGTTACGTGAATTTAATTGCAGGGTTTTGCTGAGAACACGCGCGTGTGCGATAAAGCTATTGTACACGCCACACATGTGCCGGCATGGCACATACGTGAGAGATCTAATCCAACCATCAGGTTGGTCCGACCTTTTACATGAAATCTGGTCCCAATATTGGAAACAGGAGGATGGGTTAGAAAATTTTCAGCCAAGTTTTTGAGAATCGTCCATTTGTTTTACAAACTGTGGCCCACCTGACCAGTTGATCAACCTGATTCTTGGAATGTAGAATCAATGTAGGGTTAATGTTCTTATCGATGGTTTTTCATCCAATCTGATGACAAGATCACACGGACCTGGATGAAGGGAAAACAAAAATATCAGCTTGATGCAAAAGCTCTGTGGCGTTGAATCTCAACTGCTTTATGTGGTGCGGTCCACTTGAGCCTTGGATCTGCCTTTTTTTGTGACCACGCCTTTAAATATTCTTGCAAAATGGATGGACGGTGTAGATATAACACATACATCATGGTGGGGTCCACATAACCTTGCCACGTCAATACACCACCCAGGTCGGTGGTGTGTGGCACTAATCACCACTGTTTCCTGGTGTGGTCCACCTGAGATTTTGGGCTCATGCCCTAAAATGAGCTGTCAAAACTGATGGACGGCGTGGATATAAAACACATACATCACAGTGGGCCCCCAGAGTTCCGGATCCATCAGGAGCCCCAATTCATTTTTCTCACCAATGACGTAAAATTACCCTCAATCATAAAACAAATGCCTTCACTCACAATTTTCTATCCTCCCCACCTCTCTAACATGTGACCATCATTCATCAGGTGTCCAAGGAGGATTTCATCAATCTGGCCCGAAAATCGGGCAAATTCAACGATGCGAGCCTCGAATTCCAGCAGCGGATCCTGAAATCTTCAGGCATCGGCGACGAGACGTACATTCCCAAGTCGATCATGTCCGCAGACAACTGTGCCACCATGAAAGAAGGCCGCGCTGAGGCGTCCACAGTCATTTTCGGGGCCCTTGATGAACTCTTCGAGAAATGCCGCATTCGTCCCAAGGACATTGGCATACTCGTCGTGAATTGCAGCCTCTTTAATCCCACACCATCCCTTTCGGCCATGATTGTAAATCACTACAAGATGAGGGGAAACATACTAAGTTTCAATCTTGGCGGCATGGGCTGTAGCGCAGGCATCATCGCGCTCGATCTGGCCCAAGACATGCTCCAAGCGAACCCTAGTAACTTCGCGGTCGTAGTGAGTACTGAAATGATCACATTCAATTGGTACAATGGCCAGAACCGATCGATGTTGATTCCCAACTGTTTCTTTCGCATGGGTTGCTCTGCGGTTCTGTTGTCGAACCGCCGGCGCGACTTTGGGTGGGCCAAGTACAAGCTTGAGCACATTGTTCGCACACATAAGGGGTCCGATGTACGAAGCTTCAGGTGCGCATTCGAGCCGCTATATAGTATTGTCATTAAAAATTATAAGAAGGGTGGTTTGGTCATAAGGTATAGGGCCTTCAATGGAGCGGATCAGATCTGAGATCCGGTTTACTCCGAATCCGTATAATGCAGATTTGGATCTTAAAATAGGTCCAATTAGTTAAATGGCCCGGATTTGGATATTAAAATAGGTTTGATTAATTAAATTGACCGGATTTGGATTCACATGAGCATATCCGAGTTCGATATGATCTGACTCATTGTCACCTTATTGTATATGTTATATTCATGCTGGCCATCTGTTTTACAGATTATTTTAGGCCATGTCTCAAAATTGAGACATGCCACTCTTAGGTCGTCCATACCATAGTAAATAATGGGATTTGCATCATTTTTGTACTAAATTAAATATATTATATTATATATATTTTTTTAGATTTATAATGGGGGTTGGATTCACACCTAGATCCGACCCAAATTCGATAGTTATACAGATTTTGGATCGGAAATGGATCTAACAATTTATAAATAGACCGAATATGGATATTGCCTTTTGGATCCGAGTTGGATCCCAATCCATCTACAAATATACGAACTTGGAGCCGGATCCAATGGGATCTAATCCAGATCCAACCCATTGAGAGCCCTAATAAGGTAGGGTTTCCTTTAGGGCTCTCAGTGGAGCGGGTTAGATCCGAGATCCGATTCGCTCCGAATCCGTATATTACGGATTTGGATCTTAAAATAGGTCCGATTAGTTAAACAAACCGGATTTGGATCTTAAAATAGGTCTGATTACTTAAATGGATCGATATGGATTCACATGAACATATCTGAGTTTAATCCGAATCCGATTAAGATCCGACTCATTGTCACCTTACTGTATATGTTATATTCATGCTAACCATCCATTTTACAAATTATTTTAGGCCATGGGACTATACCATAGTAAATAGTGGGATTTGCATCATTTTTCTACTAAATTAAATATATTATATTATATATTTTATATCATATATTTTTTTAGATTTGTAATGAGGTGGATTCGGACCTAGATCCGACCCGAATCCAATCGTTATATGGATTTGGGATTGGAAATGGATCTAACAATTTATAAATGGATCGGATATGGATATCACCTTTTGGATCCGAGTTGAATCCGAATCCGATCCGGATCCGAATCCGTCTACGGTTATACGGACTTGGAGCCGGATCCAACTGGATCCGATCCAGATCCAACCCATTGAGAGCCCTAGTTTCCTTCGAGTGGGGCTTGGGCTGAAATTTGAGGCCCGAAGGCCGATCCCAAGCCTGAAATTGGGCCCGTTTAATATATGGGGCTGGCATAGCTTTGCTTAAAGGCCCATTAGCCCGGCCTGTTTCCTCACTTGATTTTTCTCCTTAGACATCCGCACACTATTCTCACTAAATGTGAGATCTGGACCATTCATCTTGTGGATCTTGATAATATTCAGCCCAAAATGGGCCACTTGAGATTTGGATCTGATTCATTTTTGGGACCATCCTAAAATGAGCGGGAAAAACGGATGGACAGCGTGGATATATATATATATATATATATATATATATATATATATATATATATATATATATATATATATATATATATATATAAAAGACATACATCAAGGTGGGCCCCATGGTCAGGGCCTCACCCACTAAGCTGTTACCCTTGCCTCACCTAATCCGCTTCGATGGGGGACGTGGGGAGGGTGAATCCCACATAGACACTTCCAGATGGAATGTGGGGTCCACCGTGTCATATATATTCCATCCAAACCATTCATCAGCTTCTTCCCACTAGAATGAAGGGACACACCAAAACTAAGGCCATTACAAAACTCAGATGGGCCACTCGACGTAAATATATAGCTTAGGCATAATGCTACATTACTACCGGCGGTGTGTCCCACTTGAGTTTTGTATCAGAATGATTCTTTTTTCTGTACAGTGAACATGAGGAAGCTCACCAGATGCACCGTTTGGATTACACAAACACCTCATGGGTGGGCCCCAAAGCTCAATCCTGTGGTCATTACCATGGTTTAAAAACATGAAACCTCGAGTCTTGACTCGACTTGAAACCTAGTCGGTATAAATAAATATTGAGTTGTGCCAAGTTGAGTCAGGGTTTTATTGAGTTATGACCGAGTCTTGGTGCAATCTGGCTGAGTCGAGTCGAGTCAACTAGATAAAGTCGGGTCCAGTTTTTTCGGGTCCTTAAAACTATAGAAATTACAGTCCATCATCCCCTTACTTTCATATCACATTTGTGCGACCCTTGAAATGGCATGCAACCAAACTTCTCACGTGCGGTGAACGCCGGCCGCAGGTCCGTCTACCAGGAGGAGGATGATCAACGGCTCAAAGGCCTTGCGATCAGCCGAGACCTCATGGAGGTGGGCGGACATGCGCTCAAAGCCAACATCACCACCCTCGGCCCACTCGTCCTCCCCTTTTCGGAGCAGCTCCTCTTCTTCGCCACGCTAGTGTGTCAACACCTCTTCGGCAGGTCCAGTAGATCCAAGCCATATATTCCCAACTACAAGCTGGCCTTTGAGCATTTCTGCATCCACGCCGCCAGCAAGAAGGTGCTTTACGAGCTCCAGAAGAACCTCGAGCTCAGTGACCGGAACATGGAACCCTCCCTAATGTCGTTGCACCGGTTCGGTAACACGTCGAGCAGCAGCATATGGTATGAACTTGCCTACTTGGAAGCTAAGCAGCGGGTCCGATCAGGCGACCGGGTATGGCAGCTTGCATTCGGGTCTGGGTTCAAGTGTAACAGTGCGGTCTGGCGGGCGGTGAGGAAGATCAGGAGGCCCACCAGGAACCCATGGCTCGATTGCCTTGATCGGTACCCGGTTGCCGATCTCTAGGTGGGCCATTGCATTGTGTTCTTCTTATCGGGCCAAGTGGGACCCGAAATGGTGCCATTTTCATTTAGATATTGTTATTGTTTCTAAAGCATTTTGTGTGTGTTTTAAGAATATTTGAAAAAACTCACAAGATTGGTAGTTTTGATTCTTTTTTGCTTGTGGACTGATCTTAGCCCTTAAATTGACAATGTGGCCCACCTTCGGTGGCCCCCTCATTGGACATCACATCCATCACGACAGTACAAATCAAAGCTTAATTTGGAAATGAGAAAACTTTGATACTCTGGTAGAGTGTGGTGGATGATACTCTGGTAGAGTGTTTTAAGAATATTTGAAACTCACAAGATTAGTAGTTTTGATTCTTTTTGTTTGTGGACTGATCTTGGCCCTTAAATTGACAATGTGGCCCACCCTCTGTGGCCCCCTCATTGGACATCACATCGATCACGACAGTACAAATCAAAGCTTAAAATATTGGAAATGAGAAAACTTTGATACTCTGGTAGAGTGTGGTGGATGATACTCTGGTAGAGTGTTTTAAGAATATTTGAAACTCACAAGAATGGTAGTTTTGATTCTTTTTGCTTGTGGACTGATCTTGGCCCTTAAATTGACAATGTGGCCCACCCTCGGTGGCCCCCTCATTGGACATCACATCTTTCACGACAGTGTACAAATCAAAGCTTAAATTGGAAAATGAGAAAACTTTGATACTCTGGTAGAGCGTGGTGGATGATACACAGGCACTTAAAATTTTGGTATATGGCATACAAGTAAGAAAGATGCTCTAGTGTTCCTAGTAGTATCGGTTTACTTGGACAGCCCAATCAATCGATCTGAACTGTCCGTTGAATCCAGAACACATTTCATGGGCTACCATGCAGAGAATAAACTGATAGGATGAGCTAATTCATCCTTGATTTGGCCTTCTTTCTATAGCCATCCATTTTCCAATCCATGGATGGGATGGTCATGATTGCTTGAAAAAGGTGATTCTTAAAATCATAAGCAATCCATGATGGACCCAACAAATAGATGGATCCGATCGTTGATGTGACCTATTTTCTGTACAAATGATCCTGACCGTCCATATTAAAAGGCGTTGATCAAATGGCCACTATTTGTCAGATCGATGTGGTGTCACATGTTAGGCAATGAAAAATGTACACTGGACCTAATGAACGGTATAGATCAATGGATTGGACTATGAATTGGGGTGCACAGTTAATAACTTAAGGATGAAAAGATCTAATGGTCTTATTTTAAGAAACAAGTGTCCGCCAATCAGAGGTGGGGATTTCAGCTACTCTGATTTTGGGACCCGCCTTATATGTGGATTGTCCATCATGTGGGGCTCAAACCCTTGATGTCCACCATCCATCGGCTCACCTTTGATGTGGACTATCCATCATGTGGGCCCACATTTGTTGTGGGCCATCCTTTATGTGAGGCCCACATTTGATGCCCACCGTCCATCATATGAGGCTCACCTTCGATGTGGACCATCCATCGTGTTGGGCACCTTGGATACTGGTTGTCCATTACACGAGGCCTTGGATGTGGACTGTTGACCAGGAGGGGCTCACTTGATGTGGACCGTCCATCATGCGAGGCCACACTTTGATGTAGGAGATCATCATATGGCCCTACCTTCAATGTCCATCATCCATCATGTGGGTCCCACCTCTAGTGTGGACCATCTATAGTGTGTAGCCCACTTTCGCTATGGGTCATTTGTCACATGGGAACATCTTCGATGTAAACCGTCCATTACATGGGCCCACCTTCACTATCCACCATCCATTCATCATGTGGGTTCCACCTCTGATGTGAACCATATATTGTGTGTTGCCCACCTTCAATATGGGTCGTCCATCATATGGCCCACCTTCAATATGATCGTCCATCATACGGGACCATCTTCAATTCAATCATCCATCATGTGAGACCACCTTCAAGGTCCACTATCCATTACGTCAGTTCCACCTTCAATGTGGACCATCAATTGTATGGGGCACACCTTCAATATGAGTTGTTCATCATGTGGGATTGCTTTCAATGTCAACCATTGGGCCCACCTTTAATGTATATCATCCATCATGTGAGGCCCACCTTTAATATGAATCATTTATCATGTGCTGGCCACTTTCATTATGGGTCGTTCATCGTGTGGGCCCACCTTTGTATGATGTGAAAAATTGTGTAGAGAAGAGAATAGGGCAATGTAGAAATTTCTAAAAAGTTAGAAGAAAGAAATGAACTTTATAATAATAATGATGATGATGATAAAACCGTCCCTTTGGGAAAAAATTAAAATAAAAAAATCGAGAGATAAAACTTGTTATGTCTTAATAGATTTAAAATCAGATCATTACTGGATCATCTATTTTAAGAAACAAGAAAAACTTAGTTTTTAAAGAAATAAGCCATTAAACTCTCATTTATGGGCATGCCAAACAGCATCTTGTGTAGGTCAAGGCAAGGGCTCTATGGGGCCACCACGACGTATAAGTTTTATCCTAGCTGTTCATCCAATTTTAAAGATCACTTTAGGATACTAGCTCAAAAATGAAGCAGATCTTAGGTAGACCACACCATAGGAAGCACCGGCAATAATGATGACTACCGTTATGTTTATTTCTCATTCAACTTGTTCATAAGGTTACATATACCCAAATGAAGTGAAGAAACAAATATAAGCTTATGGGAAACTTTAGTTGCCCTAAGAAGTTTTTAATGGTGAGAGTTTAATCCCCTTTGTATGGTCCATGTGAACTTTGGATATGCCTCATTTTGGGGTTCCCACCCTAAAATTATCTATAAAAATGAATCAACGATGTAGATAAAACCCATATACCATGATGGCCCCACATGGACCCTACATGGACCAATTCTGTCCGGACAGACGTAATTTGCTTCAATTGAGTTAATGCATGTGTATAATTTCTGAGCGCCACTATACCAAGCACTAACCCAGGTAGACCACCAAACAACTTTAGTAGGGGAGAGCCAATGTTTCCGACTGACGAGCTGAAGAGGAGTTATTTTACTAAGAGAGTTTCACTTGGCTATCTCAAATAAATCGTGCAATTGTATCAACACAGTCTATCCATTTTGAAAGATCATTTTAGGATATGAAAAAATAAAAGAGACAATTCTAAGGCTCAAGTGGACCACAAGTGGGGATTGGACACTCATTATTAAAAACTTCATAGGAGCAGCAAAAGTTTTGGATCAAGTTGACATAATTTCATCATTCAGGTCTACGTGACCTTAAGAATAGGTTGGATGACAAATAAACATCATGGTGGACCCTATGAAAGTTTCAACGGTGGGAATCATTGCCACATATGCTTCCTATGGCATGGTCCATTCAAGCATTGGATCTGCCTCATCTTTGTCATAATAAATTAAAATTGTTGTGGGGGATTCTGGCTGATCCCTCACATCGAGGAAAGAAGCAATTATTTACCATAGTTACATTCTCCGAGTTGAAGAGCTACGATGATGGTATGAATGGAAGAGCCATCCACGTGAGACAACACAATTCCTCCAATTGTGAAGACAAGCTACTAAGTTGAGTCGTCAGAGTACGAAACTCGGTATGAGAGGACTCATCTGCCAAGGAATGTCTACAACATGGGTGATAAGCCTGTGGGGAAGGAGCTCAGGCACCGAGTTCCACAATATCCTAGGTAGATCAGGCTAACCACTGTCAGGAGGCGGTACGAGGAATCTGAGGTGATTCCTGTCAAATTCAAATGAGATAAGGATCTGAAGATCTCTCTAGCATATTCGGTATAAGGATCCCGTCGGATCAGGGATGAGAATCCCTCCAATGTGGTGTATTGGGATTCTGGGTTTCCCCACACTCTATACATAAGATCATAAGACCTAAACCAAGGTACACAAAACATACGCCTCTACGTCTCAATCGACACCCTTACATCTATCTTTTACAAGCCCTGACTAAGGCATTAGAGGGTCCACGATTGCTACCCCCACCACTTACATCTTTTTTTTCTCACAGGTATGACGAGGGAAGAACTATGAGGAGGCTATAAGCCAATGCTCTACCTCAGACCGACAACAACAAAAATGATATGGAAAAATGGTTAAATGGTATGGATAAAAACCATACGCCATGGTGGACCTTACAACGCCCCTGCCTAGACTGATTTCCATTGAGGTGGGGCATGACGCAATCCACTCCATGTATATTCAGAGTTGGGTGAGGCCTTGGGTAAGGTCAGGCCAAGTTAAAGTGATGCCAGTGGGTCAAGTTAGGTTAAAGTGACTTAAGCAGGTCCGGTCAGATGTGGTTAGAATAACTTAAACCCAAGTCCAAGCCCAATCCAAAAATTGATAGGCCATGAATGTAAGGCTAAATCTGGCCCACGGGCCAAGCTAGTACGTCCAACCCAGAGCCGATGTAAGCGCAACCCAGGGCGGGTCGGGCTCGTTGGCGCGGAGTCTACCTGCCCCATTGCCACCCTCAAGTGGACGTCAAACTAGGTCCATAAATTCATCTGCATATTGCGTTCAGATGGTGTAACATCCGCATGCCCCATGTATATCATGATCTGAACCGTGCATCTGGTGGGCCCCACACTGATTACCATAACCATGAGTAGGAATGTAAGTTTCGGCATGATGCCTAACAGATACCGGGCGATTTTCAAGTACTGGGCCTTAGAATTCGGCTCATTGTGGGGCACGTGTTTACTGATTTGACGATACAAACCGTTTGTCCAACGGCACCTATGGTCGATGGGGACGCCCAGAAGATTTCTCAAGGGTTAGGATCTTCCAATATGGACACCTCTTGGATCATTCATGTCCAAGGCAGAGACCAGGAGAGGATCATCAGAATGGACGGTCCAGATTACTCAACCATGCCTTAACAATTAACAAACCGCACATTTGCGGGGAATGATACATTTTTGTGGGCCCACCGTGATGTTTAAGTGCCATCCTACCCGTCCCATCTTATATTCAAGTAATCTTAATTTTTGGTTCATGATAGATCTAAATCGGTACCTTTCGGACGGTTTCACTTGAATTATTTGCATGCTGCGTTCGTCAGTAATTTTGAAGTGATCGAGTATCAAGCATCACAGTTTGCCAGAGTATTAAAGGTAGGCCTGACAAAATTCCACACGCCCGTTAGCCCGCATGAAACCCTCATGAAAAAATCAGTGCTCGGTCCGGCCTTATCGTGTCGGGGCACTAATGGGTTGACCTGTTAAGACCGGTTAACATAACGGGTCAGGTCATTGTTTCACCCGCAAACCTATTTGACCTGTTAGCATAATGGTCTAGATCACCAAACCATGGCCCACCTATAAACCTTGGCACTCCATCATATATAATATTGCAATGTACAAGTAATTCCTCATCATCTCACTAGTGAATTCTGTTATTTTCAAGTGATAGAATGGGCTCACTAGGTGAACTACAGTTGCATATTGGGTTAGATTGTCAATTGTGCTCATCAACAGTGTGACCATTGATGAGTCAAGTTGTGGAAAGTCTGTTAAATTAACGAATGAGTTTGGATTTTTTAGATTTGGACTCGTTAGTTAACTGGCCGGGTTTGGGGTGAGAGTAAATTTTTGCCCGGCCTAAATTCAAAGGTTTTCTCACTCCTCAGCAGGAGTAAGTGGAGGCTCAGGGTTCATTAATCCAGACGATTGATAAATCGGATCCGTCCGTGAATGGACCATTTCTTAAAACACCCTTAAAAATGGAAGATGGTGGCTATCAATGGTGGGCCTTTTTTTTCAGTTGAATGTGGGCCATTGCAGTATTTATTTTCGTAAACATCTACACTTACAGAAAGAGATCGAAGAGTCAAGATTTTCAAGTTAAAAAAGGTCCAGATCCAACTGATCAATGGTCTGGATTACTCAAATGTGGGACCCACTTATCAGAAACGAAAACTGGAGTGCACCGTGCAAAGCCTCGAGTGGATCAAAATGTCACTGGTTTTTAGGGTTTATCTTCTTCGCCAGACAGCGAGAGAGAGGAAGAGCTGAGCTGAGCTGCTTTTTGATCTCCGATCTGATTTCAGGTTCGTCTCCTTCGATCCATCCGCACTCGAAAAATCCGCAAATCCATGGCTCGATTTCCAATTGTCATCTTCTTCTTTTTTCGATTCCAATCTCGTTGACTTCGTATCAAATGCTACGATTTTTCGATTTTTCTTCGGTATTGGATGGACAGATTATTCTCGATCTTATTTTCTTATCTTTTTAAAGCTTCTTTTCTTCATTTTTTGGATGATTGGATTTTTTCTGGTATTTTTGAGCTGCTTCCTGCAGGAATCCATGGCGACGGCACATTTCTCTGGCTCTGTTACAAGCAGGAGCTTGCAATCGTTCGATGGGCTTCGGCCATCGACGGTTAGGATTTCTTCAGTTCGACCTTGCAGCTTGGCTGTCAGCCAGAGGAGTTTACGAGGACTCAGCGTCAAGGCCGCCACCGTCGTTGCTCCAAAGGTATTACTCTCACTGAAGAATGAGGAGTACATGTTCTATCTTGAAATTGTAATCTGAAGGGATATTACACGAGGCTGGTTCCTCTACAAGTTTTTGTGGAGTAAGCTTACTCTATAGGTGCTATGTGTGGGCCCACCGAGTGTGGGCATGGCATCCGATCTGTTCATTACGTTCACCCCACAGTGAAAGTTGGGAGGTCCTGAAAATCAGGCCGATTCAACCGTCATGTGGGGCCCAGCGTGAATTTGGAATCTGTCTGTTGTTTTCTATGGTGCGGTCCTCCGTTTTGTGTATATGGCATCCAACTCATCCATTACGCAATCCACACCATGATGATGGGATGTCCCAAATCAGGCCTATACAATCATTAGGTGAGCCACACCATAGAGAAAAATGGGCAACCATCTAAGTCATTGAAATTCATGTGGCGGCCCACATCATGGTGGGATCAGCCTTATTTTTGGGGCGGCCAACTTTCATGGTGGGAGGACTCTGCTGGACAGTTTGGATTCCATAGATACCCAGGTGGGCCCCGCACGCAGCACTTGTGGAATAAGCTTATTTAGGGTTTTAGCATTGTAAAATAAGCTTATTCTACATGGATTGTAGAGGAACTAACCTCTAATAACATTGAGATTATAAGAGTGTGTTTGGTTGTGCCATTGAATTGAATTGCAATTATGAGTTCAATTAACCTGGGAATAACAGCTTTTGATTATAGTGGCGAATCTCTGTCGCTTTGTGCAGTGGTTTTTTCCCGCAAGTGTTTTTCCACATAAAATTTGTGTGTTTGTGATTGCTTGATTGGTTATTTCTATTTTGATTGTGTAATCAGATAAAAGAAGAATAGGTGGGTTGTTTTGCTTTTTTTATACAACTAGATGGACATGAGTGGTTAATAGAAGATGGTCTGCTTTTTTTTTTTTTTTTTTTTGTTGTAGTTGGACCTTCATGTCAACAGGTGCTAGCCACCTTGACAATTAGATGAACAAAAAATCACGACGATCCAATTGTCATCAGGTGGATCACACACACACAAAAGAAAGAAAGAAAGAAAGAAAGAAATGTACTGCAAATTCACGTGCAACCCACTTCATGAATGCACCATGTCTGTGTGGGCCCTAATGCTTGATTCCAACACTTCTCAAAAATAAGAATTGCCTTTTATTCATATATAATAAAAGAGTAATTAATGCTTATGACTCAAGTTGAAAAATGAATTAAAAGATATCAATCTTTTGAGTAACTGAGATGTTGCATGCCCCACTAAGATGACCGGAGTATAGAGATAGAGTGCACTAGTGGCATATGATAATATGGAAGTGAAATCAATGGATATTCATATAAAAGGAAAATTAATCAGAATAATGTCTATTAGAACATGCTTGGGAGAATAACGGCTTGACCGTAATCTTTAAGTGATTAAGGTGTTGCATTTTTGCAGATGGTCGATCATTGTTGGAAGGTTGCTTGGGCGAACAGACAACGGAATCAAGAACTACTGGAACACGAATTTGAGTAAGAAAATAAAAGTCAATTCCACTAAAATGATCACTCAAGTGAAGTCCAACAAACCTAATGAGAATAAGAAGAAAAATGACTCTGCGGAATTACCGATTGAGCAGGGACCCGAAGTGAATGAACCCCACGAAGTGATTCAAACCTAGGCCACACGATGTACTAAGGTTTTCCTCTCTCTGCAACAAGACAAAACAATCAAGAAAGATTAGGAGCCCGTGTGTTATGAATCATCTCTGTCGTTCACTCCCCACGACTATGATTCCTTGAACTTTTTTTTTTTTATGGATTTTGATATTGGGGAGCTTCTAGCATTAGACATTTTAGATTATGATTTGGCTCAAGTTTGCGGTGATGCTAGAATGAAAGAGAATATGATTGGAGGAGATGATGGGGCTCATGACTTGTCCTCATGTTAAAATATTTATCCCTTCTCATTGAGTGACGTAATGCTTGATAATTGGAGGGGAAGAGATGGGACATCTTATACAATGGACTAGAAGAAAACAACTGGGATGGAAGAAAACAACCATGCAAATGTAGTTAAAGTAGTGGCTAGGGCAATCAATTTGATCTGCAAGAGCCGATGCTAATCCTAGTTGCAACCAAGGTCGGATATAGAACAAATGCAGGAGAGCCTATATATGTAAACAACTAAGGCCTCATTTGGAGAGCTTATACTCACGTAATGCTCACCTGGGCACCTTGTTAGGTGTGCACCTGTGCGCACCTTTTTTGTTGGTTTATAAATTTCCCACAAAAAAGATAGAAGGCCCACACTTCGCACTGGATAACATCCATGTCTATCATAAATACTATGTACACATGGCACAGTCCAAGCATACCACCTCTTATGTATTTGTATTGATCACAATTGTTATGGGGGGAAATCTTTTTAGGAGAAGCTAGGGAATGAATTTATTGGGAAATTTATAAACCAACAGAAAAGTGTGAGCTATTTTTTTTTATTTTTATTTTTAAGAATGCAAGCACAACAAATTTTATTACCTATCGAAGGGGAACTTGCCCAAGAAATGCAAAGAAAAAGGGAAGAGAACAAAAAGAGTTCACAATTAGGTGAAGAAAAGATAAAAGGCCCGCACCTCAGGCCAAGGAGAAAAAGAGAAATGAAAAACTAGCCCACACCCCTAGGCTAGGGGAATTACTGAGTCAAGAAATATAAAAACCAAATACCTAAACACTCCCTTAAGGGTGCATTTTGTTGAACCAAGTATCATGAAATATCATTCTATTGATGGATAATTAGTCTAATTTGGTACAAAATATAATGAAATTTGGGACAACCAAAGCACCCCCATGAAATTTGGTGCAACTGAAGCACACGAATAAGCATTTAAAGAGGTAACAAATACTTGTAGAGAAGATAGGTAGATTTTGTGCGTACATATCATTATATCTCTTATAAACAAGTATTTAACGATGCAATTTCTAGCTTTAGTGCTGCGTAAGTTGCAAGAGAATCTCTTCCCTCCAATCATTAAGCATTACATCACTCAATGAGAAAGGATAAACATTTTGACATGAGGACAAATCATGGGCCCCATCATCTACTCCAATCACATTCTTCTTTATTTTAGCGTCACCGCAAAGTTGTGTCAAATAAATGTCTGGTGCGAGAAGCTCTCCAATATTAAAATCCATCAAAAAGTTCAAGGAATTATAGTTGTGGGGAGTAAACGACAGAGATGATCCATAATACACGGGCTCCATATCTTTATTGACTGTCTTGTCTTATTGTGGTGGGAGGAAAACCTTAGTGCATCGTGCGGCCTTGGTTCGAATTACTTGGTGAGGTTCATTCATTTTGGGTCCCAGATCAATCGGTGCTTCCGCAAAGTCTTTTTTTCTTCTTCTTATTCTCATTAGGTTTGTTGGGGTTTACTTAGGTGATCATTTTAGTAGATTGGACTTTTATCTTCTTACTCAAATTCGTGTTCCAGTAGTTTTTTATTTCATTGTCTGTTTGCCCAAGCAACCTTCTAGCGATGATCGACCGTCTGCAGAAATGTAACATCACAATCACTCAAAGGGCTTGTTTGGGAGCTTGTAAATGGAGGTAAATGGGAAATGGAATTGAATGTAAATGATTTGGGAGTAAATGGCTTACAAAGTTGTGTTTGGATGGGAGTAAATGAAATGCATTTGAAATCCAAATATTTTGTTTAGATGGGAGTAAATGGGAGGAATTGAAATGCATTTGAATTTTTCAATATATTCACAAGAATATATGTGATATTTCAGATCTCCTTTAATATCCCAACTTAGTGTACATATGTGATATTTAATGGAATGATTGTAACAAGCCCATTGAAATATATACTTCAGTAAAAAATGAAGAAATTTCGAGCCTCGGGTAGGCCACAAATGTAAGGATCACAAACGAGGAACTTGCTAACGTTTTTTAACCGTTAATTTAGATGGCCATCCTTTAAACAGTTTGGACTTTGGATCATTCTTTTGGTGTGATTTTAGTGATGTAGCCTATAATCGGGTTGTTTTAGAGTATCATTAGAGTGACAAGCGTGTGGCATACATGTGCGTAGCGGCACCTTTGTTTACAAGCGGGACTCTTTAAGGGAGCTCAAAAAGGCATTTCACCCCATTTACTTCCAAATCCTTTCTCGTGGAGAGGATTTCATTTGCATGCACATTTACTCCCATTTCCTTCCATTTACATGAATTTACTTCCATCCAAACACACTTTAAAAACCATTTACTCCCATCCAAACAGCCCCACAATCAAGCCTTATATTTTCCTAAGCATGTACTGATAGACATTATTCTGATTGATTTCCCTTCTATTCTATATGAATATTCGTTAATTTCACTTCTGTGTTATTATATGCCACTAGTGCACTCTATTTCCATACTCCGGTCATCTTAGCAAGGCATGCAACATCCCAGTTACTCAAAAGATTGATATCTTTTAATTCATTTTTAAACTTGAGTCATAAGCATTGATTACTCTTTTATTATATATGAATAGAATACAATTTTGATTTTTGAGAAGTGTTGGAATCAAGCACTATGGCCCCACACCGACATGGTGCATTCATGAAGTGGGTTGGACGTGAATTTGTGGTTACATTTTTTTTTGTGTGGGTGCGGTCCACCTGATGATGATTGGATCGTCGTGATTTTTTGTTCGTCTAATTGTCAAGGTGGCTAGCACTTGTTGACATGTAGGTCCAACTACAAAAAAAAGCAGACCATCCTATCCTTCTATTGACCTATCTCATCCATCTAGTTGTTTAAAAAAAGCAAAACGACCCACCTATTATTCCCTTCTATTGACCATTCCCGTCCATCTAGTTGTATAAAAAAAGCAAAACGACCCATCTAGGGGTGTGCATTGCAAAGCGCAGGATTGACATTGGTATTAGATCAGAATTTCTAATATTTAGGGTTGATGTAGATTTGTTGTGGGCGTGAATAACCACAAAGTGGTATTTGAGCGTTAAGATCAAACTTCGATATACAAAAATTCGACGGGAAGAACAATTTTAGTTTGTGGCAGCGAAATGTTAAAGATATTATAGTGTCACAAGGGTTAAGCAAGGCGTTGTTGGAGACTAAATTGGAAAAGATGTCAGAAGACGACTAGGAGCGAACTCAGGGAGAAGGCTGTGAGCGTTATCCAGCTGTGTCTATCGGATGAAGTCGTGTACAACGTTCTGGGCGAGGCATCAACCCTGGATATGTGGAAGAAACTAGAAGATTTATACATGATGAAGTCCCTCACCAACAAGTTTGTGAAGAAACAACTTTACGGGTTATGGATGAAGGAAGGATCTGATCTTCTTGAGCATATGAACTCGTTTTCAAAGATATTCATCGAGTTGTTAAGGCACAGAGAGACGATCAAGGAGAAAGAAAAAGCATTGTTACTTCTAACATCGCTTCCCACATAGGGCTGTCAACGGCACGGATCTTGATCCGTATCCAATCCGTATCCGATCTGATTTAATCGGATTCGGATCAATAATCGGATAATCGGGTCGGATACGGATACCCAAAGATGATCCGTTTAATATTCCGGTCGGATTCGGATCAACCTTGATCCGGCCCGTTAACGACCCGACTCGATAAAAAAAAAAAAGCACGCACGAGCATCTCTCTCTCTCTCTCTCTCTCTCTCTCTCTCTCTCTCTCTGATATCGGGTCGGATCATAATCGGATCGGAAATGGATTTCAAAAAATTTAAACGGGTCGGGTTCGGATCATATACTTGTGATCCGAATCGGATTCGGGTCGGATACGGATCATCACTGATCCGGCCCGTATCCGACCCGTTGACAGCCCTATTCCCACATCATACGACCATCTTGTTATTACTCTACTATATGGGAAATGTACTTTGAAGACAGAGGAAGTCACCGTGGCTTTCGTGTCCAACGAGATGAGAAAGAAATCAAGCGATGAGGATTCTTAGGTGGAGGGGTTAGTTGCGAAAGGGGGTCAGGGACGTGGGAGATCCGTAGAGCGATCTTGGTCTGACAAGAAGAAAAAGTTTAAACCGAAATCGAAGCTTAAGGACGGATGCTTCTACTGTGGCATGAAGGGGTACTTCAAGAGAGACTTACCAGAAATGGAAGAATGACATAAATTAAGAATAAAAATAACACAAGCGAATCGGCTACTGTAGTGCAAAAGAGCTCAGAAGGAGACCTCCTCTCGGTCTCCTTAGGTACTAGTCATCTTACAGATACGTGGATACTCGATTTGGGATGTTTGTATTATATGTGTCCAAATAGGACTTAGATAGATACCTACAAGTTCTATGATGGTAGGAGTGTTCTGATGCGGAACGACACTGCATGTAAGGTCATTGGAATAGGGACCATTAAGGTAAGGATGTTCGATGGAGTCGTATGGACTCTAGGGGCCCATTTGTATTGTAAGTTAATTAAAATAAGTTACTTATTAGATAAGTAACTTATCTTGGTTTCTACTTATTAAGCAGATAAGTATGTTTGGCAAACAATATACTTATCAGCTAAAAAGTAGATAAGCATGTTTGATTCCCAATATTAATAAGTAGCTTTTCCATAGCTTTTTCCCCCCGTTTTCTTTTAAAAAACAATTCATGTATCCTACAATGAATAAAAGATAACAAATGCATCAAGTTCTACTATTATCCTAGTTGGGAAAATTGGAACAACCCACTCAACTGGTGGGCCATACACATTCATTGATTTCGACGGGCCACACCTGCTGGACTGGCAAGGTGTGTCACCTGCTGGGGGCCACTTGACCAGTAGTGTGGTTAAAAATCACTATGGGCCTTGGAGGTGGACGACACGTATAAAACATATACATCACGGCGAAGCTCACAGCGGGCCCCACACAGGCCAACACGGCCCGTCAATTCCAATGGCCCAAGGAAGATTTCAATGGCATGCGTTCACCCACAGTGTTTCCTAAGGTGCGGTCCAGCTGAGCTTTGGATCTGGTTGGATTTTGGGTTGGACAATAGGATGGGCGGTGTGGATTTCTCACAAGCATCACATTGGCCCCACAGCATGGTGGATCCACTCCCAACAAAACTGGATAAACAGCTGGACAAGGTAGATTTGGGCCCCACCTGATGTAGGCCATCTGTCATGTGGGCCCCACCTCTGATGTGGGTCGTCCATCATGCGGGGCCCGCCTTGGATATGGGCCACTCATCATTAGTAACGACCTTTGATGTGGACCGTCCATCATATGAGGCCCACCTTGATATGGGGAGTCTCATGTATGCGATGGTTTGTATGAATGTCGAATATCTTAGAGGCAGTTAACATGGTCAATAGATATGTGGCGAATTCAGGTAAAGAGCATTGTGGATTCTCAGGTATCTCAGGGGCACTGTCGACACCAGGATCATGCTCGGAGGACATAGAGCTTCAGGTGGAGTTGTAGGCTACGTGAATGCAGATTATGCAGGAGATTTGGACAACACGAGGTGTACTACGGGATATGTTTTCACATTAGTAGGCAGACCAATATGTTGGAGATCTACGCTACAGTCTACGATAGCATTGTCTACAATCGAGGTGGAATATATGGATGTGACAAAGGTGTCAAAGGAGGCATTATGGTTGAAGGGTCTGATTGGAGAACTTGAGTTGAAACAGGAGGTTATTCAGTTGCATTGCTATAGTCAGAGCGTTATCCATCTTGTGTTGAATCAAGTGTATTATGTGAGAACCAAGCACATCGACGTGAGGATTCCACAAGATACGAGAACTCATTGCTTCAGGAGAGATTCAGTTTCAGCAGATTCACACGGACGAGAATGCCGCGGACGTGTTAACGAAGCCAGTGACCCCAGGCAAGTTTAAGCATTGCTTGGGCTTGATCAATCTCACTAGCCATTGATGAGATTGGGCACCCTTGCACAGGAGTGCAGATGGAGTTGCGTTACAGGTGGAGGATACAAGGAGTGGTCTATGCTCAAGGTGGAGGCTAGTACGAGAGATCTTCAGGGTGACTTGACATAATACAAGTCAAGGTGGAGATTGTTGTGCGGGTGCCTTGGATTCTGCACAGTTTGGGAGACAAAGCAGGACTTTGTCGGTTCAACCGACGGAGTACAAGGTTTCTCATCCTAGAGTAGAGCAGGATGCTGTTGGTCTGACCGGCAACGATTGACTTAATTACGTGGTTTTGTGTAAGTAGGGGTATTTAAGTCCGGTTTCGGACTGACAACGACCGACTTAATTACACGGTTTTGCGTAAGTCAGGGTATTTAAGTCCGGTTTCGATTAGGGCTTGGTTAATACGAGTGTTTTCTCTCACAGGGCGAGGGTTTTGCAAGGTGAGAGGGTTTTCTACACTTGTAAGGGCTTGGGAAGGAATTTTTCTGAAGGGCTAGGGGTTTCCTAGGGGTGTGCATTGCATGGGGAGATCGGGTTGCTTCTATAATCGGAGAAGGTGTTACTCTAAAGGTTTATTATACTGGAGATCTCTGTCGCTTTGTGCCGTGGTTTTTCCCCCCCAATGATTTTTCGATGTAAAATTCGTGTGTTTGTGATTGCTTGATTGGTTATTTCTATTTTCACTTTTTTAATCTTCATTGAATGTGCTTCCGCAAAGCGCAGGATTGACATTGGTATTAGATCAGAACTTCTAATATCTAGGGTTGATCCGGGTTCGTTATGGGCTTGAATTACAACAGTTATTACGTATATTTTGCATTTTGTTAACTCTCTCCTGCCTCCTATTAAAATTTTCATCATTATTTAAAAAGAATGAAGTGAGCTAGTATTTATATGACAATAATCTATGTTTCCAACACGTGCCAAAGTTTCCGTCTTCATGCTCAGTTTCCTGCATAACTGTTTCGTTTTGGGAATTCTAGGGTCACAAATGAATGTGACAAGCCATGTAGATTTTTGAAGATCTGGATTGGCTGGAGTCCTGCATGTTGGTAGAATCTTACTTCCCATGCGATTATGTTTTACTGTATTTGGCTTTCTCCTGGATTTATGTGACAGGTGGTTTTTGGTGATTGTGCTTGATGGTCTTTATGTTTCTTGTTCTTTTCATTTTCTTGTTGCATTGTATTAATACACTGTTTAATTCTGCAGTATACTTCAATTAATCCACTGGGTGATAGAGTTCTTGTGAAAATCAAAACCATTGAGGAGAAAACTACTGGTGGTATTTTTCTTCCAACAACTGCTCAGACCAAGCCCCAAGGAGGTGAGGTTGTTGCTGTTGGAGAGAGTAAGACCATTGGCAGTAACAAAGTTGACATCAGTGTCCAGGTGATATTGAGCTCCCTCTTTCTCTCGCATTGGTTTCATGTTTTATTAAGAGGCACATGTGGTAGGTGAGGGTCAATACAGTGATGTGGGTCTGAATTTTTAACGGAATATGTGATTTTTGCACTAGATAAAATTTATCATATACAAGGTCTCAATTTTTTTTATGAGCAGTCTAGGTCAATGGATTGGAAAGTCCAAGAGCCCCAATACAACTAATTGCAACTATGAGCAGTGGAACACTGTAACTTATGGTGATCAGAGAGCACTGGAGCGTTTCTTTTATTATTATTATTATTTAAAAGACAACTAAAAGTTCAATACTCATTTCTCAAAACAGAAGCTTCTCAGGAATGCCTATACCTTGAGTTTTGTCTAGGCTGTACTGCTTTATTTAGATGGAAATCTGTTAAACTAAGTTTTGCTGACTGATGGACTCTTTGTGGTGGTAGTCTGGTACCCAGGTTGTGTACTCCAAGTATGCAGGCACAGAGTTGGAATTCAACGGATCTAAACATCTTTTGTTGAAGGAGGATGATCTAGTTGGCATTCTTGAGACTGATGATGTTAAGGACCTCAAGCCTCTCAATGACCGTGTCTTGGTCAAGGTTTTTTTCTTCTTCCCTTCATGTTTGCAGAGTCATGCTTGGTCTTGTTTTCCTTTAGGGTGCATTTGGTTGCACAAATATCATGACATTTTATGATCGATCAAGTCTAATTTGTTGCAAAATTTTGACATTTCATGAAGTTTGCCACGAGTGCAACCAAACACATCCTTAAGGGCCTCTTCTTTGGATGGTAGGAAAAGAAAAGAAAAAAAGAAAAAGAAAAAGGATGACTTCTCCCATGACGGGACCTTTCACAATGTAGCAAATAAATATTGTATTTCAAAAAGCAATTATTACCCAAGTAATTCTCACTCACATGATATGAGGTGACCAATGTGAGAGTTTTATCTGATTTTCACTTCCTATCCAAACCAGCCCCTCAAAATGGAATCCATGGAGTTTTTCTCATGGATATCTTGGGAAATCATCGTTGGGTGATCATTGCTGTTTTGATTTCTTTCCTATTTTTCCCACTGTCCAAACAGTCCCTAAAGAAAATTTTGAAGATTTCTAAATTAACTTTTTGTTCTTCCAATTTACCTTGAGCATAAAAGAAAAAGAAAATTTCAGTTGCAGGGCTTGATCAATCGAACACCAACTGCCTCCATAGAGAATGGTAGTTCATGTTTCAAAACGCTAAAAGTCTATATGTCACAAGTACATATTATTAAGAAGGCATGCTGAAAAATATGGCCTCACGCAAGAAAATACGTTGAGAACAATGAATATCTGAGGCTCAGAGCTTCCTGATTACCATGTCCACATATCTAACAAGTGATTTACTGTCTGTTTGGGTGTACCTCCAATTTTATTTTGGTTTGGCTTCTCTGGAAGAACCATTCTACTGAAGATTTTTAGGCTGCCACTGAAAATGGAATCAGCACTAGTTGGATTCCGTTTGCCCACCTTTTCTCGGACTGAAAGAAAACTAATGTTAATTTGCAAGGATCACATCCCATCTGCGGTTGGAAGTGGGAATATACCCAAGTTGGTCTGTATGGTGAATTTACATTGTTGTACATATCGTTTGATAGAGTTGCCATATTAGAAAGTTGTTGCAGGAAATCTAACAATGTTAGAAGATTACTTTCTAATGGAGCAAAATGGATTTTTTCCCCTAGAGCTTTGCTAGCACACATGCATGTGCAGAAAAGCTTGTGTACATGCCACAGTGCCAGCATGGCACAAAGGCGCAAGATCTAATCCATCCATCAGGTTGGTCCAACCTTGTACATGTTTTCCCAAAATAAAATCTGGTCCAATTGCATGTGGGTCCCAATATTGGAAATTGGTGGATGGGTTAGAAAACGCAAGTTTTTTGGAGCCATATGTTTGTTTTGCAAACTGTGGCCCACCTTACAATCGGATCAAACTGATTCCTGGGCCAAGGCAGCAATACAGTGGCGCTGTTCTGATGGATGAATTGAATCTGGAACCTATCATGCCTTGCTGGCATGTGTGGCATGTATGCTAGCTTTATTGCACACACTTCTTGGCTTAGCAAAGCTCATTTTCCTATATATATGTGAGCGCACCTTTTGGACGGATTGGATGTCATGCACACATCACATGGACCCTGTAGAGCAAGACTCCACCCGAGGCACTGATGGATTCCATGTGAATCATTCCCTGCCACTCAATAAAGAAACAGCACATTTTCCAGTTCGTTGTTATTTTCTTGTCCTGGATTTTTTCTTTCTTCACTTCACGTTTAATATATTCTGCATGCACTTTAATTTCAGGTTGCTGAAGTTGAGGAGAAAACTGCTGGCGGTTTGTTGTTAACAGAGGCGACAAAGGAAAAACCTTCCATAGGGACGGTGAGGTTTCTTTATTACTCTGTTCTTTAATAATTTCATATTATACTCCATTCGCCTTCATAGAGAGAAGATCAGGTTTTATCAATGTTATCTAAGGGGGCCCATTTGGATGCTGGGCCAAAGTCATTTCTAACCAACCTGTGCCATGAAGTAGCCTGGTGTGATATAAGGTGAAATGATTATTTGAAAGGCCATAATTTTGAGCATTTTCCAGGAGAGGAGCTCATTCTTCTGAAGAGGTGCGTTCTAGGGACACTTGTAACACCGTAAGCTTACGGAAATAATGGGTAGATGTGGGGCCCACGTGGTGTATATATCACATCCGACCTGTCCATCAGATGTGTCACTTCAATAATTGCCTGGGGCTCAGAACTCAGCTTGAACAGAAACTCAGGTGGGCCACAGCATAGGGAACAAGAGGGAGATCACACTTACCCTTGATTTTCACAGGGGCCCATTGGAGTTGCAAAACTACCTGCTTTTTAGCCTCACCCTTTATCCAGGCTAGATTAATGACCTGAATGGCATGGTTTCCATATATTCAACATCGCGGGGCCCTCCATGCAAATCAAAGGTGGGCGTCCTCTCTCAGTTAGTTCCCTGCACTGTGGCCCACCAAAGTTCTTCATCAGCCTGATTTTTGGGCCCTGTGGGTATTTCGGGTCAACACATCTGATGGACGGGTTGGATGTTGTGAACAAATCACGTTGGCCCGACATCTGTACAGATACCACCGGAGCACGCCCCTTTTTGGAATGGGAATTTCGTTCTTCGCTGCACAGGTGCCAACATTGGCACATGTGTGACTGCTGAACAAGTCGATGGATGGGTCTGCCTTTGCAACTCGCCAACTCCATTACCTGAAATCAAGCTGCTACAGTATTGAAAAAGGCGCATATATACATTGAATCTCGATCATCGGTCTTCTTGCAGGCATGGTTTGATACTCATTGATTTTGGCCTGGCATCCAAATGGCCCGTAAGTTATTTATCCACCATTCAATATCCATGCACATGCTTCTTGTTGATTGGGCCCTGCGGCTGATCTTCCTGAAAGTAAACTAATCAGCTGATTTTAACTGTTGATTCGAAGACTGTTTACATTACAAATGGGCGGCTAGGAAACATCCAACCAACAGTCCAAATATGTCAGGACCATTCAATTTCACCCAAAACAAACCAGCTACCTTCGGAAACTCACGAGTCCTTAATCTGACATTGATCATGCTGTTGGAAACAGGTGATTGCTGCTGGCCCTGGTCTGTTGGATGGGGAAGGCAACAGGAAGCCGCTTTCAGTTGCCCCAGGGAACACAGTCCTGTACTCAAAGTATGCTGGAAATGACTTCAAAGGCATTGATGGTTCTGAATACATTGTGTTGAGGGCATCGGATGTGATGGCCGTCCTCTCTTGAGTCTCATGAGCCTTTCGCCAATGTAGCATATACAGATCTTCTTGCAGAGTTTTCAGGCAAGTATTTTTGCAGAATGTAATGACACTGCTAGATAGTTGTTATCTCCCCCGCCTTTTGTTGTAGTTTGAGCTGCGTCTGTTTCTGCTTTGTGCATTGCTTGGCTGGCTGGTTGGTTCGATCTCATGATGTGGTTGGTATGTGGAGTGACTGTGACCCACCGAACCAGGCCTGGTGAAGATTTGAAGAGAAGTCGTGTGGCAACTTTGTGGGAGAGATTTAATAGGCAACATCTGGTGTATTTGCCACTGTGAGACATTCGGTAATCCAGGTCACTATTGCTTAGCACAAATTCGGGTTTCTTTCTTTGAACTTAGAAGAAGAATTTTTATGAAGAAAGACCATTTTTATACATGGGTTCTTTCCTAGAATACAGAGAAAACTGCGACTTTGATCGACGGATTTGGTGGGTTAGCATCCTGTGGTGTGACCACTTGACATTCATCAAACCTGCGCCTGACCTTACCCATGTAATTGTAATCTGCGACCTGACTGGACCTGGCATGAACTCGGGTTTAAGAATGGAATATGGGGCTAAAATTACACTATCCCGGTCCAGATAGCAGTGGGGATGCATACAAACATACATTATATGCATGTATCTAATTATTGTCTGTTAGGGGTCGTTTGGATGCCTGTAAATTATTAATTGGTAAATGATTTACAGGTGTAAACCATTTACAGCCTGTCCTGTTGGGCTGTAAGCTGTAAATGATTCTGTGTTTGGATAGCTGTAAATTGTTTAGAAGTCCTGTAAATGGAGAGCCAATCTTTGAAAATATAGCTGTTGGGCTGTAAATGGAGAGCTTGTAAATGAGATGGTGGGGGTAAATGCTGTAAATCATTTACAGCAGCTGTAAATGATTTACAGGCAAAAATGGTCATCCAAACACAAAATCTAAATGATTTGAGATTTCCCTGTAAATCAATTGCCAACTGCTTCATTTACAACTTACAGGCATCCAAACGACTCCTAAATCTATTTTGAGTTGGGTCTTATAAACTGGTCCAACTCATTAATAGCTATATGGGCAGGTCAGATTATGTAGGGCTTTACCTGAGCCCGACCCTTTTAAAGGGGTCACATTTCTTAACCTGAACTGGACCACTGTCTGTCTAGCTTGGCTCAAACCCTCCTTAGAAGTGGGCACTGCTGGTAGACCCATGTGAATCTCAAGCATTTGAGTACATAGATAATAGGCCCACGGATGATCAAAGATGTGTTTTATGACCACACAAACCTATGGTTGGCATCCCATCCCTATTCTCCCTGTCGAACGGTCCACCTGGGTGATAGATCTGGCTAGCTTAGCATCTTTTATTGTTATTATTTTTATTTTATTTTTTAATTAAAGGAAACAACCTGATGGATGGGTGGATTTTACTTTATAGCTCATGGGCCCCACAGAGCTCGTGGACGGTTCATGTCCGTTGGGGGACAATAAAATGATTTATATTTTGTTTATGGAGATAATCTACTAGAGAGAGGAAAATGGTTAGTTGTCTCTCTACCAGACACATGGAAGCTTTACATATCAATGAGGACCGTTCATCTAATTTTCTGTAGCAATGGGTGATGAATCAATCAGGATCTGACTGATTCATCACCCTGCGTCATGTGGATAGAGGAATGGACTTGCCTGCAACCTAGCCCCAGTCCCTCTTGGGCCGACTGTGATGTTAGTGTTATATCCAATCCGTCCATCCGTTTTTCCAGCTCATTTTTGTGCACGGCCAAATGTGAGGGAGATACAAAACTCAAGTGGGCCACACCACAAGAAACATTGTGATTGAACGCCCACCATTGAAACCTTCTTAAGGGACACATGTTTTTGATCAGGCTGATATATTTTTAACCTTCATCCAGGTGGGGATCAGCTTATGCACGGGTTGGATGGCATATAAACATTATGCCGTGGGGCCCGGAAGGTTTCAACGGTGGGTTTCATGTGGCGTGGCCCGCTTGAGTTTTTAATCTCCCTCATGTTTGTCAACATGTCCTAGAATGATCCGGCAAAACGAATGGACGGAGTGGATATAACACAAACATCACGATGGGTCCCACGGTGCTTGGGCGGTTATGGGATTTCCCGCCAACCCGGTTGACCGAGTTTACAGTAGTGATATACAAATTGTTAGATCCAAAAGGTGATATATAAATTGTTAGATCCATTTCCGATCCAAAATTCATATAACCATCGGATTCATGTCTTCCGAATCCACCTCATTATAAATTCTAAAGAATATATAATATAATATATTTAATTTAGTAGAAAAATAATGCAAATCCCACTATTTACTATGGTATGTTCAACTTAAGAGTGCATGTCTAAATTTTGAGACATGGCGTGGAATAATTTGTAAAACGGATGGCCAGCATGAATATAACATATACAGTTGGTCTGTTTAAGTAATCGAACATATTTTAAGATTTAAATCCGATCGGACCTATTTTAAGATCCAAATTCGCATTATACGAATTTGGAACGAATCGGATCTCGAATTGACGGCTCAATTGAGAGCCCTATTTACTTGTTGAGGTTTGCTGTTATACATCACTATGTATTACAATACGGTATATCGTGATTCTAGCCATTGGATTAGGGTCCTTGTCGATGACACAAACCGTCTATTTGATAGTGCTCCCATTGGATTGGATTGAATGGGAAAGGCGCTAAAAAAATAAAATAAATAAATTAATAATATATCTCAGAGTAAAGTTATAGAACCCGTTTGTGTTCAAAGAAAGTGGCTTAATTATCAAAGGGCTGAAAATAATTCTATTGAGAGAACTTTTTTCTTTCCCACCTCCAAAATATGAGACTTCTCATATAAACAGTTTGGATCATTGGAAAATTACCCAGGTTCAACGACTAAAGTCCCGACATACTGTATTCTAATACGTTCGGATGTATTCGAGCAAACGTCTTACTTTTTCTTCCCAAGCAAGGAGACTGAGTCGCTAAGCGCAGATGCGAGTGTACTTGGCTGGTATCAAAGCGCGAGATCCAGCCGCTCATCAGATGGGACCCAACACGTTGAATCTCCAATCTAAAAATCTGACCAGTCCGCTCATCAGCTATGTCCAAAACATAGAAACGATATGGACTGTTAAAATTCACCAACGGTCGAGAGCCTTCCTGCGTTTGAGGCCAGGAAGATGAGCAGGACCTTATTTCAGGAATCTACACAGAGCGACCCAGGGCGGCTTGGATATCACACTTCATGCGACAGGAAGCTAGGTGGGACCCACCATGATGCTTGTGAGAAATCTACCTCATTCATCCGTTTTGCCAGGTCATGTTTTGACATGGGCTAAAAAATAGGCAGATCCAAAACTCAAGTGGGCCGCAAGACAGGGAAAAGTGGATAGGGAAATGCCTACCGTTGGAACCTCCCTGGGTCCACTATGATGTTTATCTGCCGTTCATACCGTTCGTCATTCCTATTGGATGAATGTTTCAACGGTGAACGTTCAATCCTCACTTTTCGTGTCATGCGGCCCACTTAAGTTTTAGATCTGCCAATTTTTTTTGGCCCACATCGTAGCATGATCTGGAAAAACGGATGAACGGGTTGGATTTCTCATCATGGCGGGTCTACCTAGCTTCATGTGGCAGCAAGTTTCGGCAGCCATAATTCGTGTGATGACCCAACACCACCCAGCTAGGTCGTGTTAGGCGCTGTGGGGTCCACCTTGATATATATCCACGCCGTCCATCTGTTTTTATAGATCATTTTATGGCAACAACATAAAATTGAAGCATATCAAAAGCTTAATTGGACTACACTATAGGAAACAGACCTGATTGAATATCCACCGTTAAAAACTTCTTGGGTCATAAAAGTTTTGGATCAATCTGATATTTGTATTTTCCTTTCATCCAGATCTATGTGACCTTATTAATATTGCAAATAAACATAACAGTGGGCCTTAGGAAGGTTTCAACGGTGGGTGTCATTATATCCACTGTTTCCTGTGGTGTGGTTGACTTGATCTTCGGATCTGATTCATTTTTGGATTCAAACTCTAAAATGATATATAAAAATGGATGGACGGCGTGGATATAAAACGCATACATCAAGGTGGGCCCCACAGCGCCCAAGACCACCTAGCTGGGTGCTGCTGGGGTCAGCAATCAGCATCCAAGCCGGAGTTTTCCTAAGGTGCGCATCGGAGCCGACCTCAAAGTCTAAAAACATGTTATCTCAGGAGGTTGATTATTTGTGCACATTCACACAAAACATTTACACTTTAGATATATATTATAACTAAATCCAATCCGTCCAAGTTAAATTACCAGATAAAAAGTAAAATTATCTCAAAAATAAAATAAATTACCTTAAATTTATTAAATAATAATAGAAAAATAAATGAATTAATAGCCAACAGTAAAATTTCACCAAACGAATGTATATTAATCAAATTTCATAATTATAAATCGAACTTATTTTTTCAAATAAACCATTGATGACGGTGGTCCAACATTTGGACGGCTTGATGTAGTTACACGTATGCCACCTGGTTAAGTGCATGTACACATATCATCATAGTCCGTCAGCGCATGAAATAACTCTACGCTACAAACACTCCCGGAGAAGTTCTTCTCCAAAAAGAATCTTTCTCAGAGAGAGAGAGAGAGAGAGAGAGCGAGCGAGCGAGCTTCGAATTCGCCATTTCTAGGGTTTTGGAAAGAAAAACTCCTCTAGAATTCGAAAATAGATCTGCGAATTCGAGATTTCTAGGATTTCTGGTAAATATCTAATCGAGAATTCGAAAAAACTCTCGCTTCTACGGGCGTCTCCAAAGCGTCTGACGGAAAGACGGGGAGAGCGTCTGACTGTAACAGATCTCAGATGAAATGGGGATTTCCTTCAAGGTCTCCAAGACCGGGGCTCGATTTCGCCCAAAACCAGCTCATTTGGAAATCTCAGCGGACGGAGACTCGGTGGCCGAGAATTCAAAGGAGAATTCCCAGGTTCTTGCCCGCAACGAATCTACCGGTGTGAAGCGGAAGCAAGAGGTTGGCTTTTTATCTTTTCGATTTCCTTTTTTGTAGTTATGATCCATTCTTTTGGCGGTGGCGGCGGTGTTGGCAAGATTCGCGATTTACGTGATTTTTGCTTCCGTCGTGTTGCATTTGCCTGCGAACTTTGAGAATTTAGGGTTTTTGAGGATTTCGAAAATGCAATTTTGTACTTTAAAAAGGGAAAACTTGCCTATCTCGTGTAGCTACCTACTGGGGCCACTTTCTCTAAAGTGGGGAAACGACTTGACGTGTATTAAATCCACCCCGTCCATCAGGTACATCACCCCTTGTTTGGCCTTGATCCCAAAAATCACGATGATTCAACACTCAGGTGGGCCACCTCATAAAATTACCGAAAAACCTCTAGTTCATGTGAAGTTTTTCAAATACTGTGATTTTTGGGTAGTTCTTGTATCCTGACAAATCACATCAGAAGAATGAATTGGATTGCATATAAACACCAAGGTTGGCCCAACAAAAACTAATGGTGGGCATCCCATGCTTACTTTTTCCTAGGGTGTGGCCTACCTGACTTCTGGATGGCCATGATTTTACAAGGTGAACACGATGCAGCGTACCTGATGGACAGGGTGGATCTCATGAAAGTTCCACCCTCATGGCTCTTGGCGCAAGAGGTACCTAGTGTGAGTTATGCTAGCACAGCTCTTCAAAAATCTTTCTTTTTTTGGATAAGAAGAAAATAATGACTTAAAATTGCTCTTGGTGTACCTAAATTAGGGAACTGATATTTACACCCTCTCCTTTCTATGATTGTGTCTGCTTTTTCTACCTTTAGTGTCAATGTACGTTACACCGGTAGTGCATGTAGTACTCGTATAATATTGAAGCAGGCAAAGGGGGTTAGTTATCAAAAAGCACTGGATGCATGAGGAATGCTAATTGCATGTGCTTGACTGCACTCATCATCACCATCGCCATCTAAGCCTTATCCCAACTAATTCGGTTGGGCTACATGAATCCTTTTCTGCCATTCCACTCTCTCAAGGGCTTGACTGCATTCATCTCACATGTGGAAAAGAGGTACATGTGCATGGGATTGGAGGCACTTGTCAGGGGATGCTGATAATGTAGGTGCTATATCTGAAAAGAATACAAGGTGTACAAGAATATCAGGTGGGCTGCACGCCCCCCACCTGCACAAAACAAATGAGCGGTGAAGGGAAATTATCCAATGGAAATTCAGGGTACGTGCACAGCCCTAGTGACCACTTTTGCCTCATTTTAGACACATGAAATCTACATAGTGAGGATCGCCTGACAAGCTGATCTGATCTTACACGCGTGAGACGACACCTCTTTCAAAGAGTCCTCAAGTGAGTGTAATTAGCATTTACCTGGGGTGTATGTGTCATTTACTCTAAATTAGTTTAGTGAAATTAATTGCAAATGACTTATCATGCACGTGTATGTGTCATTTACTCCAAATTATTGCAGTGAAGTTAATTGCAAATGACTTATCATGCATGTGTATGTGTCATTTACTCTAAATTAGTGCAGTGAAGTTAATTGCAAATGACTTATCATGCACGAGTTCTCATGGGACATTTGGCAGGCCTGCACAAGACTGTGCTGCTCGTATGGTGGGCCCCACTGATTGGACAGCCATTTTTTTTTGAAGCGATAATAACAAGTTTTATTGAAGAAATGACAAAGAATACAAAAACAAATACAAACAAAAAACTACACCCTTACAACTCTAACCAGCTAGCTAGAAACTGAGCAGAAGCTAAAACATTAGCTGCTTGCACCCATTCTATTTGCTGTTTGGACAACCATAACCACTTGATTTGAGGAACAAAAATGAGAACAACATGTTTCTGGGGCCAGCCTGTTTTTTTTTTTTTTGGCCAGGGCCTGTACGTAGAGGCCCCATCAGATGAGCACTCCAGATACCTGGAAACTCCTACCACGTCTCTGGATGAACACATAGGCGAAACACTCGCAGTTAACATTAATGGTGGCCAGGGAATAGGGCTCTCAATGGAGCGGGTCAGATCCGAGATCCGATTCGCTCCGAATCTGTATAATGCGGATTTGGATCTTAAAATAGGTCCGATTAGTTAAATGGACCGGATTTGGATCTTAAAATAGGTCCGATTACTTAAATGGACTGGATTTGGATCTTAAAATAGGCCCGATTACTTAAATGGACCGGATATGGATTCACAGGAACATATCCGAGTACGATCCGAATCCGATTAAGATCCGAATCCGATTAAGATCCGACTCATTGTCACCTTAATGTATATGTTATATTCATGCTAACCATCCATTTTACAAATTATTTTAGGCCATGTCGACCATACCATGGTAAATAGTGGGATTTGCATCATTTTTCTACTAAATTAAATATGTTATATTATATATTTTTTTAGATTTGTAATGGGGTGGATTCGAACCTAGATCCGACCCGAATCCGATGGTTATATGGATTTTGGATCGGAAATGGATCTAACAATTTAGAAATGGATCGGATATGGATATCACCTTTTGGATCCGAGATGGATCCAAATCCGATCCGAATCCGTCTATAGGTATATGGACTTGGAGCCGGATCCAACTGGATCCGATCCAGATCCGACCCATTGAGAGCCCTACCAGGGAACTCGTGTGGAAAACATGTGCAGTTACCGGTAAAACCCACCGGATGAGCAGACTGGCCTGCTTTTTGGGCCAGGGTATGTTAATGGTTGGGCCTGCTTGATTAACAAACCACATCTTGCACAAGTGTGCCATGTTTGCATGGTTGTGCGCCTAGATTGCACAACCAACACAGGATGCCTCATACTTGAATGGCATAAAAACCATTACGCCTAAAAATACTCCTCCTTCTGCGTCCTTTTCTTGGGGCCTAAAAACATGATCGTGTTGAACATTGTCATCTTGTATCCATCTGTTACTTGCACACCATGCTTATCTCTATACTTAATGGTTTAAAATCATTTCCAGTAGAAATATCTTTGTAACTTCCGCTACTCCAAGTCATGAAGTTTCAACTCCCTGTTTCTGATAATTTTAACTGTCAATTGATCTAGACTGATGTCAACAATGAGGGTGACAAAGGTGGTGGTTTCTCAGGTTCTTCGACATTTGCTGGAGGGCATCTTGTTTCACCAGGTAAGATTAAATGATTGGCGTACAATTCCTTTTTCCTATCGACCAAACTATCTTAACCTCTTCTTTTCTTCTGACAGAGCATGAAGTGTCATTTACATTGAACCTCTTCTCAGATGGATTTACTATTGGAAAGCCTACTGAGGTTTGTTCACGAGGAAACCTTGAAGTTTGAAAACCTGAACGCCGTTTTGAGTCATTATCCAAACGATGACTGTACTGGGGGTCTAAATTTGGATGTCAGTGTTAACTTAAAAGGCCTTCCTTTGAAGCTAGCTGAAAAGCGTCTATAGTAAAACACGTGTTGGTGCTTACGCTTTTCAGCTTGTTGCTTGCTGCTTGCTCGCTTTCCTCCCCTCTACTTATCAGGCAGTTGATTAGCCATAAGGAGAATGTGTATGTGACTGGCATGAATCGATATTATTATCTAATAAAACTTTTTTAAATTATTTCTTTTCAGAAGGGGAAGATTCAGCCTTTGCTTCAAGATGTCCCAAAGTCGTTGCATCCGTATGATAGGACATGCGAGACTCTTTTTTCTGTAAGTACCTAGTAATGCTTAGCATATATGTTTAATGGTTCATTTGACACTATGACCTAGTGCTCCAGAGCTTCTTGTTGCATTCCAGTACTCCAACTGAGCTGCATAATTGATTTTTGTTTGTATTTTTTCACTACTGTTTTGGTTGAATCCATTTCATGGATAGTGCTGAACCTGTTATCCTGCTCTGAATGGCTGTTTGCAATTTAGTTGAGTGCCTCATGTTTAGCAGCTGTTTGATGCGTTGCTCATTTCTGTGTTTTATGTCATTAGATTGTGGGCACTTGGGAAATGGGTGCTAGATGTCAACTGACCAAGACAGGCACCTTGAAATTGTAGTTGACCATATTTCTTCTTGGTGATGGGAAAACCTTGCTATGACTTGGGGCTTAAGTATGGACCATGGAGGATGCAAATGTCACACCATGAACCTTGATTTATTGGTAGAAAATCTGATGATGAGGCCGTGGAATTATTGAAAGCATTGACCATGGAGGCACAATGACACCCAATCGATTGATAATGGATGCCTTAAACACATTTAGTTTGTCCACGTCTCTTTTCTAAGGATCTCATATAGGTTGCCTTTGGGTGTTTAGTTAAACTATGATGAGATGGATTCTCAAAATGTTGGTGCTGGACCTATAAATTGATTACTTTGATTAAATGGGCATATAGTCTTCTGCATTATACTGAATGCAGTAAATAATTTCTGAAATCAACATTGATGCCACCATTTTGAGGGATCTCATAAAAGTATTCTTAAGTTGAAGCATGAGAGATTCTTAAAATGTCTTGGGGGCATATGATGGATTGGGTGAAGGGGGGAAAAATCATGAAAGCTCAGTTGTATTACAAATTGTTATGGAAGCGTACTTGAGTGGCATTTTTCTGAAGATTTTTTTTTTTTTTTTTTGATGAATGATAAGGTTTAGTGCACTAGTACAAAGCATGCTCACTGCACGAGTTGCTCTTGACATTCCTTCCTAGGCAAGAGAGTGGGCAAGTTTGTTTGCCTTTTAGAACATTTCTAAAGAGAAATGGAGATTTTGATTGTTAAGAAATGAAGAAACATATTAGCCATGCTTTCTCTTGAATGCTTTAAGACCTGTCACCACCCTTTTCCATTTTCTTTTTCTATTTTTAGCTTTATCACTAAATTCATTTACAGAAGGGCTCTATCAGTTATCTTCTCAGGATTCGAACCCAACTTACTATCAAAAATAAAAAGAAAAAGGAAAAATGAGAGAACGGAAATTTTGATTGTTAAGAAATGAGAAACATATTAGCCATGCGTTCTCTTGAATGCTTTAAGACCTGTCACCACCCTTTTCCATTTTTTTCTTCCTATTTTTAGCTTTATTGCTAAATTCATTTACAGAAGGGCTCTATCAGTTATCTTCTCATGATTTGAACCCCACTTACTATCAAAAATAAAAATAAAAAAAGTTAATTTTATTAAGATTCGAGTTCGGATGTTTTCCCTTTCCTTGTTTAGACTTCGTAGTGGTGCCATGCGTTCTCTTAAATGCTTTAAGACCTGTCACCACCCTTTTCCATTTTATTTTTTTCTATTTTTAGCTTTATCACTAAATTCATTTAGAGAAGGGCTCTATCAATTATCTTCTCAGGATTTGAACCCAACTTACTATCAAAATTAAAAATAAAAATAAAAATGCAAAAAGTTAATCTTATTAAGATTCGAGTTCGGATGTTTTCCCTTGCCTTGTTTAGACTTCATAGTGGTGCCATGAACTTGGTTCACAAGGTTTGGAATCCTAATCATTCCAAGAATTCCATTCCATGAAACACTCCAGGAACTGTGAATGGAATCATTTGATATTCCGAGTGACTCCACAACCAGGTCTTTTTGGGGTCGATATGAACTATGAAGCATGTCTAACATTGACATCTGAGGCAGTGGATTGATGATATGCATTTCCTATTAGATTTGATGTCTGCATGGACAACTTGGATGGTAACATTTTGTTGCTTCATTTGAAAAGAAAAAACATTTTGTTGTTATAAGTTGATTAGATAGCTCCTTTTGCTCAGGGAGATCCATTTTTGCATTTGCATACTGAAAATGAACTTTTGATATGTAGTAAACTACTCATACTTTTATCTGAGTTTTGCAGTCTATTTGCTCAGTTGTTTGCTTGGATAAGATGCTGTAGTCTAAACAGTAGATTCTTCTGTCTTTCACCTATTTATGTGACTTACACCATACATATTATTTGTTGCAATGTGTGTGTTTGTATTTGGAGGCAATTGAGTCAGGCAGGTTGCCTGGAGATATTCTGGATGATATACCTGGAAAGTATTTTGATGGGACGATCGTTTGCGAGGTGAGTTCTTGGAATCTGAACAAGTTTAGTGATCAATTTGAAATTGCATTTATCATTAATTCACATCGTAATTATGATTTATATTTTCTTGGCTTTTGCGATACAATTGGCATGTGGGATGCGAGTAGAAGAGGTGTGAGCTTCTCCAATCGTTGCAGAAACCAAAGTGGACTTGTGAATATAGTTGATTATCTGATAATCAGGCCTCTCTTGCATTGGGGACCCAAATTATGATATGACTATCCACAAGTTCTACGTGCCAATTTTTATTCATTAAAGAAAAGTTCTCAGTGACAGTATTTATGAAGTTCGAAACTTGAAAATCATGGGTTTATCTTTTCTTCCAAACTCAGTTTTGTTTTTAATTTCTATTTATTTGAATGGATGCTACAAGCTTACAATACAAGGCAAATGAATTTAAACATTAAAGAATTTAAAATTTGTGAAACTTCTCTTTCAAAAAATTTAAAAAAAGGCTGGTTTAAGGAGTGGGACCCTTGACCAGAGGTCCGGTTCGTTGTATTTTAGTGTCTTTTTTCCCCTTCTGCTTGTGCTCTCTGTTTTTCTTTCGGCTTTCGCCTTTAATAAAGATTATCCTTAAAAAAAAAAAAAAAATTAAGAAAGGGGTGAAAGCTTTCAACAGCTTTAGTTCCACATGCTTCCTATAACAATGTCCTGTCCCATTTTCCTGTCAAAATCTGTCTGATCTATTCCTGGCCATCCATCATCCTGGGAAAGGGCTTTCCTTAGCCCCGTTTCAGTTTCAGTTCTGTTTTTTTATTAATTGTGTGGGGGGGGGAGAGTTCTGTGGTTTCACTTGGCACAGTCAAATCCCATTCCTGTGGAGTAGAGCGGTAATGGAATTCTCTAGCTTGTGGATTATATGGGTATGGCATTTGATCACTATTATGAAACATGGAATTCTCATCAACAAAGAAATTTTCGTGGACAAATACAATGAGGCAGGATGTACCTATTAATCTGATGAGTGAAGTAATAATTAATGATGAAAAATTCCATATGAACGGGTATGTACCCAACAGGAGAAAATGCTATATATCAAAATATCAACAAGAAATGCACATTACTTGTGAATCGTGAGATCGCTACTGCATATGCTGGCATGCTTAATTTTGTTTTATAGGAATATCCTTGCCCCTTTATCAGGAATATCTGAACCCTTTTGTGGTTTTATATAACACATAGAAAGTTCTATGCAGGTTCGGGATTATAGGAAGTGTGTGTCTGAACCAGCAAATACTGTTTCTTCTGTGGATGGATTTCCTAATGTCAATAAAGTGCCTCTTCGGATGTCCTTGGAGAATGTCGTCAAGGACATCCCTTCAATCTCAGATGATTCTTGGACTTACAGCGATCTAATGGTCAGTATAAGTGACTTGCAAGCCTTGTCCATGAGTTGTTGATATTTTCTCAGGAATGTTAATTGTGGAGTCATTTAGTAATTATGTCTCAAATCTCAATGGTGTAGGAAGTTGAGTCCCGAATATTGAAAGCACTGCAGCCACAACTTTGTCTAGATCCTACACCGAAAATGGATAGACTTTGTGGTACACCAGTTCCCAACAAGGTATTCAGTCTCCGTGTGTTCTATTAACTTCAGGTGGAACTTCCTCAACTTATTTAATGAAAGATATTATGGTTCATACTTCATAGAAGTTAAATGAAATGCCATCCCATCTGGCCATGTGCCAAGCACATAAGATGATTGGGACTGTTGATTTTATGGTTCACCGCATGGATAGGATATAAACTATAAATTGTCATTATCGGACAACTACAACCATCCAATTTGTTGCATTTCCATTGGATGTGGACCATTGCTAATTTTTTTAGTTAGCATTAACTTTTGGGTGTACAGGTTGGATGGATGCTTTGAATCTGATCACCTTGTCTTTTGAAATATGGGGCATCCTTGTGGTGGTCCATCAAAATTGATAGCCCTGGTCACTGTACAGAAGTTCCATGAGCACAATAGATAGTAGCGCAAGGAATTGTTTTCTTGAAGTACTCAAGAAAATCAGGGAAGATTATTAGGACTGACATTTATTTGCAGCTCGATTTGGGCATTTATAGTGGAAGAAGGAAGAGAATGAGGCAAGCAGCAGAGGTGACTATTACATCTAACAATCAGATGCATGGGAAGAAAGTCTCCATTGACAAGGTACCCGAGAACACCAACTGCTATTCAGGAGATTCAGGCCCTATTTCAGCCAATGCAGCCATGCAGCACTTCCGTGAGAATGCAGCACAATATGCTGTCCCAAGTGGCATGCCAGGCTTAAGACCCAAAAACTTTGGGCAAGAGGGTCCTAGACCAGCATTACCTTTCTCCTCATCGCAGCCTAGATTTCAATCAGGAGTAGGCTACCCAAGAATCATTCAAGATCGTGTATCTGCATTCCCTGCAAATGTATCAACTTTAAACACAAATAGTGCTTCTGGGGCTGACCTGATCAACTCATACACGGAAAACATGAGTTGTGGCGTTTCTTCTCTTCAGGGGAAGCGGGAAAGCCAAGATGGACAGCTAACACCTATGTCTGGTAATAAGAGATCGAAGCAAACACCAATGGGGGGGCTGGATATCCCTCAGCAGCAACAAGCAGGCCCTCCCTTGGATGGCCTCCAAGGAACAGATATGCATCGGAAAAACCCAATGTTTCATCAGCAGCAATCTGATGCCAGAGGAAACCATTATGCAAGTATTGGTGGCCAAAAGTATGCCCCACAGGTGATGAATGATGCCAGACAAGCAATTCTTCAAGGGGCTCCAAACCAGGATGCGGCAGTGTCCTTCTATCTGGAGCAGCATGGGATGAGGTATGGTGTGAAGGAAGAACGGACTGATACGGATCTTCAGAAGAGTAACTCACAGATGCTGGGACCAGAAAGTAATCAACTGGACCCACAGCGGCTGCAACGGCAACCCCAACAGCAATTCATGAGATCCCACTTCCCGCCGCAGACACAGTGGCAAAATCTCAGTCAACTTGCTGAGAAGGATCCTAGGAAGGACGACATGGCCCAGAAAAGAAAATCCGTACAGAGCCCCCGGGTATCTTCGGGGCCTTTGGTACAGTCTCCTGCATCATCAAAATCTGGTGAAATTTCTAGTGGGTCATTAGGGCCCCACTTTGGTACAGTTGCAACAGCTTCCACACTTGGGTCGCAAAAGGAGAAAGCGGCAGGAGTGTCTGGTGCTGCAGCAGTTGGAACTCCTTCCATAGCTTCCAGCCCTAGTGATTCCATGCAACGGCAGCACCAGGCACCAGCGGCTGCAAAACGAAGGTCAAATTCCCTACCCAAAACCCAGGCAATTGGTGGAATGACTGGAGTGGGATCTCCTGCAAGTGTCGGCAATATGAATGTTCCATTGAATGCAAACAGCCCTTCGGTCGGGACGCCTCCATTGGCTGATCAAGCTACTCTTGAGAGGTTCTCGAAGATCGACATGTTGACCCAGAGGTATGAGATGAATTGGATGGTGATTGGACCAAGAAGTGTCATTGCTGCTTGAGAGTAGACATCTGAATCCTACTGTTTTGGGTTGTTTTTCTTGGTGGGCCCCACTGTTGTGCCATGGATAAAAAATTTGGAAAAAAAAATGGATGGCTAAGAAACTGATGAAGGGTCCACATTCAATGTACACCCGTGGCCCACATTATTACTGGCCGACCCAGCCTGGATCTTGTACCCATGCCAGATTTGGCATGTGGGGAGAGTATGATTCAGATGGCTTCCATCAGCCTACAGCCTTTTGCGTGTCAAATCCTCTTTGTAAGTCTAATCCTGTTTGGATGGTTTTTCTATGGGTTTTTGACATTTCCAGATACCAGCTCAACTGCAAAAAAAGCAAGGTCGCTGATAATCATGTAAAGAAACCCATATCGTATTCAACTCAGCAATTCGCCCTCGCCAATGCGCTGAATGTGGATGATCACATGGAAGCGACCAGCAGCTCGAATCCGATGTCAAAGTCGCTTTTCCGCGGGAACATGAATGTCTATAAGAGCAGAGTCATAACTTTCTTGCGCGCAGGGCCCATCCATCAAGGTTGGTTGTATTTGCAGAAAAGTGGATTCCCCTGCTTTTAACAGCTAAAAAACCATTCTCACTAACTTCCCATGCTTCGTTCCTATAGGAAATCCCGTCTTTGTTGCCAACTCCAAGAGCAAATTAATCCTGTTGGAGAGACCTGCTGATGGCATGGTAGCAATGCAGCTTGGAGATATAGATGACATTGATTTTACTACCGTTCAGGAACATGGCCCGAGGTTGCCAAATACTGTGAGTTTCTATCATTCAAACTGCATGTTCTCTTTTCTTTTGTGAGAAATGTGATAGCGGCTCATGCCTCCCCTGACATATAGAATGGGCTGGGCTGAGATCTGCAATTTAAAAGTAGGGCCTAAAGACTTTTCCAAACCCGACAATTGCCCTGCTATGCCCGGGCCATGTGGCGGTTGTGTGCGAGATTTGGGCTGTCTGTCAGTTGGGTGCTGCCCTGTATTTTGCCTTGGCCCGAAAACCACGGAGTCTGGTCATCGGGTGGTCCACACATGCATGAAATAAATGGATGGTTGAAAAGTTAACTGGCATTCCCCATTAGACACGCACACTTGTCCCACCAGTAGCTTTCTCGGGCTCACCTTATGAACCGCCTGTGCTTGCATGGTCGTGCCACATTGGCACATGAAGCAAGAGTATAATATTTCAAATCATCCTGCTGGTAGCTGTAGCAGGGCTTTTCTAGGACCTCAGCAAGTATATTTCCTCTTTTGATTTTGCATGGGCTCTCACCCAAAATCATCATTCACTTTTTGCAGAATTATGCAGACTTGCTTGCTGCTCAGTTTTCTTTACTGGTAAGTTAAATCAATCTACTAGTTTTTCAATCTTAAACTTTTATGCCATTCAAAAAAAAAAAAAACCATCTGCATTTTATTTTGAGCTGCCTTTTAATCTCTGCAGATGGAACGGGAGGGATATCAACTCTTAGAAGATCAAACTCGTCCTATTCCAACTACTGCTGGCCCATCTTCTGTTCCTGGAATCTCTGATAGCACCGCAACTGATCTACAATACCCAGAAGCCATTTCAGGTCAGCCGTCTGCCTCTGTAGCTCCACTGAACGGTGGCGGTCCACCCTTGAACTCATCCCAGAATCTGCAACCTAGCCCACGGATGCTGCCGCCTGGAAACTCCCAGGCCCTGCAGATGCCTCAGGGGTATATGCCTGGGGCTGTGATGGCCGCTAGGTCACAACAGTTGGACCAGACAACGTTGCTCCAGCAGCCGCAAAATCAGCAGTCCCAGATTCAGCAGCAACAACAGCAGCAACAGCATCCTCAGATGCAGAGAACATCTTTGCTACAGCAGTCTCCTCTCTCTCACCTGAATGCGATGGGGCAGAATCCGAACCTGCAAATGGGCAACCCCATGATCAACAAGGCCTCTCCGCTGCAGCTTCAGATGTTACAGCAGCAGCAGCCACAGCAGCAGCAGCAGCAGCAGCAGCCACAGATGCAGAGGAAGATGATGATGGGGCTTGGTGCAGCAACCATGGGCATGGGCAACAACATGGTCGGTCTCGGTGGCCTGAGCAATGTCGTCGGCATGGGGGGTGTGAGGGGGATGGGAACTGGCATCTCCTCCCCGATGGGGGCCATGTCTGGCCTGGGCAACATGGGCCAGAGTCCAATGAACCCGAGCCAGGTGTCCAACATAGGCAATGTGCTAAGCCAGCACTTACGTGCGGGTACACTGACACCACAAGCCTACATGGCAAAGCTCAGGATGGCCAACAGGGGCCTGTTGGGTGGCCCACAATCCAGTATCGCAGGCATGTCGGGGAACAACCAGATGCATGCGGGCTCGCATGGCCTGTCGATGCTGGGACAGACATTGAGCAGGGCTAACATGAGCCCATTGCAGCGGACAGCTATGGCAGCGTCCATGGCCCCACCGAAAATCCCAGGGGCAAATTTTTACATGAACCAGCAGCAGCAGCAGCAGCAGCTTCAGTTGCAACAGCAGCAGTTGCAGCAACAACAGCTACAGCAGCAGATGAGCTCTCCGTTACAGCAGCAACAGATGCAACAACAACAGATAGGCTCTCCACTCCAGCATCAGCAGGCTGGTTCTCCGTCAGCAATGGCAATCCAACAGCAACTGAGCCAGCAGCAGCCACAAATAAGCCCGCCCCAAGTGGGCCAGCAAAATCCGCTGAGTCCGCAGCAACTGAGCTCAGGGGCACTGCAGCAGATGAATGCCGGCAATGCGGGTGCTGGCCCTGCTAGCCCCCAGCTGAGCTCACAGACGCTCGGTTCTGTTGGCAGCATCTCGAGCTCTCCCATGGAGCTGCAAGGCGTCAACAAGGGCAATTCCATTAATAACGCCTAGACAGAAAAATTGGCTATTGAAGTCTCTGCTTTGGTGAGAATAATCGTGAGTTGGGGCCAGCATCCTACGATTGTGTTCGCCCAATAGTTTAGTTTGTCTACCAGTCGGGCGTTGTTCCAATATTCAATAGAATAGCAATGTATTATTACTGTTGTTTTCATTTATAATATTTGATGAATGAGATGTAATATATTCAATATGCAGTTTCTTTCATTGGTCATTATCATCTCAATTTTCTCCCAGCCACTTACAGTTGGCTTTTAAATGGTAGATTGGTAACTCGTAGGATTGACGGCCCACCAAGCATCAGCCCTGCATGTCTGACCGAGTAGCCAAGGACTCAGGTCAGGTCAGTGCTGCCCAGTGGAGCCTGCAGCTAGGGTTGGGAACTGGTGGGGTCGGCCAAGATATCAACTGGCTACTGACCCAACCTACTTTAGAGCTGGGTTTTGAGTCGTGGGAAATGGGCAGCGGGTCAGGCTCAAACACCAAAGTGTAGAATTTTGATCTTTAAGACCCACCAAAAATGGTAACACACATGATCTCTAATGAGTGTTGCAAACACCGAAGTTGGATTTAGGATTCAACGACCTGTTGATGTATAAATGGATTAGGATTCAACGGATTGTTGATGTATGAATGGGTCAGATCGGGCCTTTGGGTGCCCTTTACAAACCCTAGAGCCAGTAGCAGTAGGTAACTCTAGTTGGGTAAGAGAAGCCCATCTTTCAAGCCTATTAGATGGAGGCAAGCCCAATGAACAATCAGGCCGTGAACTCACATTGGAATGCAGCAAGCCAGCAAGTGGGCCATGTTTTTTTTTGGGTTAATTATCAAACACCCATTTTAAGAATAATAATCCAATTCGGACAGAAATGAAATTTACATACATCCCATGTTTCTGTAACCCAGCCGCATTGCACCTAACACGGTTTAGAATGCAGTCCCAAACCAAGGTACGCAGCACCCAACATATACCAGTTTTGGCAATAAACCATACAAGCTGTTTTGGCCCAATACAGCTATCCCGACCATCCAAACTGCGGGGCCTGTTATGGAGGGAGCATATCTCTAGAATCACACTGATCAAGCCATCCTAGCCATCAGATGGATAGTGAAAAGTAAATCTAAGTGATCGAAATTCAAAAGGGAAAAATCAGACATTATTAGAAATATTGCATTCTAGGTGCAATCTTTTGATTCTGCACCCTCCACACTCAGGTCGGCGATTTGGACAGTAAGGATTGTACACATTTGATGAACTACCGACGTCTTTTTAAGTGGTGTAAAACTAACATAGGAGCCTAGACAATGTAAGAAAAACATGGGTTGCAAATATCATTTCCACATAAAATTCTCTGATCCAAAGATGGTTTCCTGCACTAAACTGAAACTAATAAACAATACATGCTCTCAAGCATGGTTAATAATCATAGTTTTCCTCACCAAAAATGACCTTGTACAAAAGCAAATGATGTAAATAAACAACCTGCGCCAATGCCCTTAAGAACACACGCACGAACACCCCCGCATAGAAGGCATCGTTGCTTGCATACATCGGACACGGCCATTAGCCATGCATATGCAATCAGTCATACACATGCAAAATCAGGGAAAGCATAATGACATGCACACGACATAATGCATATGGTCAATCACAGAAAGGCCTGCCAAAATCTTGTCAACTCTAGTAACATTGGGTGTTCTCCATCCATCTCCAACCGTTGCTTCCCCAAAAATCAAGAACTTGGAACAAAACAAAGAGGTCAACCGACTCAGTCCTTGGATAACAAGATGGGACTGATGATGAAATGTTCATGTTCTATTGGCGATCCGCTTCCTTTTCAATGATCCGGTCGGCCTGTGGTCCCTTTTCCTCTTCTTCTTTTGAGCATGGAACGATCTTCCAACCAAAGAGGGCTGTTCTTTCAGCCCAAAACTCCTCGCAACGTGCCCCAAGTGGAGCTTCTTCACCACAAAAATCCTCTTTAGCTCGCCACGATGGGCAGTGTATGCACGGACCCATGAACGAAATGCTTCCTTGGCCAGGTTCTTCAGCTTCATCTAAACCACCAAAATCAGCACCAGGTCAATGTCGAGAAAATATTTTTTTGGTAGGGAACAATAAAAGCATTTCTTATATGACAGCATGAGGAATGGTAATTATAGATGCCCGCATGTTCAACCAAGGTATCCCAAAACGGTTACGATACGGCCGTATCGGCCGATACGTAAAGGAAACGGTGGTGGCCGTTACGCGTTACGGGGTCGTAACGGCCGTAACGGCCGTTACAGAAAAAATAGGCCGTAACGGCCGTTACAGAAAAAATAGGCCGTAACGGCCGTTACGGGACCGTTACAGCCCTGTAACGGACCGTTACAACCCCGTAACGGTCCCGTAACAGTCATGTAACGGTCCCGTAACGGGCATGTAACTGTTTTCTTCAGAAAATAAAAAGGGGCCGTATCGGCCGATACGGGGTCCGTAACGGCCGTTACGGCCCGTATCGTAACGGTAACGGTGGTGGCCGTTACGGCCACCGTTACCGTTATGGAACACCTTGTGTTCAACACATGCTGAAGCCAGGACACTCATAAGGTGGTCCCCACAGGACATCTGTTCCATCATAAGAAACACATACATGTTGAATGTGGCCTGTTGGTTCTCATTTTTCCTACTTTCATTACGCCGTACATGTGTGGTCCACCAGATAAATGGACAAGCTTTATTTTTTAGTTAAGGAACATTCACCATTAACAATACCCCATGACTGTCCCGGATCCTGCACGAGTGCCATGTTGGCATGTGTGGGTGTTTGCATGGCATTCGTTTGGAATTCGCATTCCTCGTTATGGCAATGCATTTTTTATAATCTACATCGAACAGAAGTTGCTAAAATATACATAGAACTAGAGGTGTACACGAGCCGAGCCGAACCGAGCTTTAACCAGTTCGGCTTGGTTTGGTCAGTGGGCGACCTGGGCTCGGCTTGGTCCTCGAGCCTAGGTGGTGGGCTTGGCTTGGTTTGGACGAGCTTTGGAGCCAAATTCGAGCCTGTTCGAGCCTGTCTGAGCTTCAAGTTTTCGAGCCTGAATTCGAGTAGAGCAGTTAGGCGTTGGGCAAAGCCGCAGAGATGAGGGAGAACTGGAGAGGGAGGAGGTGAGGCCGGGTGACGGGGGAGAGATATCAGAGATGAGGGAGAGCCGGAGAAGGAGGAGGTGAGGCCGACGGCTAGAGGGAGTCGCTGGTCAGGTTGGGGCCGCCGGGAGGTTAATTCGGCCGGAGGGGAGGGGGTTTTGTTTTTGAGATTTTTAAAGGTGGGCGTGCGAGTACGAAAGGGCGCTGGAAGAAAAGAATTAGGGCCGGGCGTGAAAAAAAACCGAGCTGAGCCTGATTTCGAGCCTTCTAATGAGCCCACATATCCGGGCCGTTAAAAGTAAAAAATATACCGAGCCTTTTATGAGCCGAGCCGAGCCTGATTTTGAGCCGAGCCGAGCCGAGCCGAGCTCAGGTCAAGCTCGGGCTTGGCTCGAATTTCCAACGAGCCCACATATTCGGCTTGGCTTGGCTTGATACGCCCTCCAAATTGAGCTGAACCGAGCTTTTTCGAGCAGAGCCGAGCGAGCTTTTCGAGCTAGCTCGGTTCGTGTACAGCTCTACATAGAACCGTCCCCCATGGACCTTTTCATGCTCAGCAACAAATTCCCCCATAAGACAATCCTAGCCATCCGATAACTGGCATGAAATCGATGGTTCAAAAGAAAAATAGAACCAACATTTAGCATAAAAGAAGAAAAGGTGCACCGATCATATATATATATATATATATATATATATATATATATATATATATATTATTATTATTATTATTATTATTTATTTATTTATTTATTTTTGAACGATAGATAGCTGATATTGTTCAACGAATGAATATATCTTTGATGCATGACCCATAAATGGAACAGTCCGCCAAATGAACATTTTGGATGACTGAGAGATGGGCAATTGGGTTTCAGATGGATACAAGAACATGAACGCAAGAATGACATTACCTCTGACGAAATAAATGATTCGAGTGCCTTCTGCAGAGATAACACCCAAGGATGCATCTCTAGAGATAAAAGCTTCTTGTTATGTTGCTTCTGACCATACAAAGAAAAACTGTCAAAAACCTTGAGCAGCGGAAACTCCTTCAATGAAACCCCATGTTTCTGCAAGTCTTGCAAATAATCCACTTCGACTGGTTGTAGGAATAGCAATGCATCTCCTTTTTCACCCAACCGAGCGGTTCTTCCAACCCTACCAAAATGACATACATGCATTAACAGTGTAATTTTAAAGCTTATATAAACATTCCAGAGGTTTGCTCATCCCTTGCAATTTGAGGCAGCCCACCTACATGCCACCACATGTGCCCATGTGGCACAGGGGTGTGAGATCTAGGCTGTCCAGCAGGTCAGTCCCCATGTCAAGGTCCACCGATCAGATGCGCAACAATTTGCAGAAATCAAGGATACAGAAAACTTGGCTGAGTTCTTCTACACCGTCCATTCGCTTATAATGCTAGCCCACATGATGAGTGAAGCAGATTGATTTTTTGACCAAGGCATCTACACGGTGAGTCCTGTGGATGGAGGGCTTGGATCCCACAGCTGCGCCATGTGAACACATGTGGTGGCCTGTAATGGGTTTCCCTAATGCAAGCGCGTGGGATTAGCAAACCTCTGCACTTCCATGAAAAAAGAAAAAAGAAAAAGGGAGGGAGAGAGGCACCACAACATTCTAAAGCATATTGTCATTGCACTTCAAAATGACACGACAATTGTCACCTTAAAAAATGATAGAATTTGTAAGGCAAGAAAAGATGCATATGATTTATGACTAGGATGCCATGAATGACAAGCAGCAACAGGAAATGGCAACTACTGGATGGAATATAGCATCCGACTATTGTCATTGGAAGTCAATACGACTAATAGAAAAGAGAAAGGTGCATTTAATGAGGAGACAGGATATCTCAATGTTGATCTGAATCAAAGCTTTCAGTATCTGTGCAATATGTTAACTGAGCATGCGTGACAGCACAACAATTTTAGAAAGAGTGTCCTTGTTACATAAAGGACTGGTCCACTTAATGATCCAGGCTTGATGTTACAGAATTGATTCTAGTCGATGAGCTGATTGGCAGTGCCAATGAGGCTAAGCAAGCATACATAGTTTATGTTAGCTCTGTGCTTTATCAAGATCAAGACAGAGTCAAGGTCTATATTTCTTCTTCTTCTTGCAATGATATTACAATTAAGTTTGGAATACTCAAGAAATGGCAAACCATGGATTCCGATTTCTTTAGTTGTTCGCCTTGGTTTCCAATTTTGCATGGATTTCATGTACGGTCAATCAATGAGGCTATTTTCCTACTTGAACAACTGATGGAAATACGGGGAGAGGAGGGGTCTCCACATGGTCTTTACTGACTTAAAGAAAGCATACATAGGGTCCCTTGAGAATTAATCCGCTGGCATAGTGTTGTCATATGCAACCGCATAGGTGCTTATGCCATCACATATGTCATTTGAACCCTTCTTCTTTTTTTCTTTTTTTTCTTTTTTGAGAAATGATCATTTATTCAGAGCACCAAATGGCACCACAAAAACCAAGAACAACAAAGTGGAAAAAGAAAAATGAGATAAGAATACAAATCATCCAGCCCTAAAGCTAGGAACCCACTACTTAAGGAGCATCAGCATCTTTTGCGCCACCAAACCCACGGGCTGCCCCCTATCCCGAAAACATCTTTCGTTCCTCTCCAGCCAAATACAGCACAAAGAGGCCAGGAATGCCAGATGCCAGTCACACTTATCTAACCCCCTCATGCCAAGACAAGTGGCATTACCCATGAGACATTGAAAGCTGAGAAATGTGATCCCATATGCCTCTAGCAAAAGGACAAAGAAGAAACAGATGCACAAACAGATTCCTCATCCGCCTTACACACAAGGCAAACATTAGGCAGCATCATTCCTCTCTTGGGGAGATTATCTATAATCAATATCCTGATTCTTCCCACAAGCCATAAATTCAGAGAGATTAAGAAGGATGTTGCTCATAAATTCAGGCTAATTGGATGAAGTGATGTACCTCTAGAGTTTTATGTGATCACCGCATTCGAATCAAGAACGGAAATTTTAAAGGTTAGCTATAAGACCAACCATGCTTTATAGGACAAAATATTGGCAAAGGAACACATGCCTAGGACGAGTGTAGCTGAAACGAGGATGTTGAGACGGATAAGTGGCAAGACGAGTAAAGAAAGAATTAGAAATGCATGTATTGGGGGGAACTTAGGAGTAGAAGTGATGTGCCTCCAGAGTTTTATGCGATCATCGCATTCCAATTAAGAAAGGAAATTTTAAAGGTTAGTTATAAGACCTACCATCTTTTGTAGGACAAAATATTGGCAATTAAGGAACACGAGCATAGGACAAGTGTAGCTGAAATGAGGATGTTGAGATAGATGAGTGGCAAGATGAGGAAAGAAAGAATTAGAAATGCATGCATTTGGGGGAAATTAGGAGTAGCACCAATAGGTAAATCAGAGAACGCCTCCTTGTTGGAACTTGGCCGATGGGAAAATCAGAGAATTTATGTTGCTCCCAGGCCGCCTTCAAAACTTCTCTCCGACAATGGGGGATCGTGACAGGATGATATGGTTAAAAGACAAGTTGGGTTGTTTCTTGATTCACTCTTTCTATAGGATGCTTTGGTCCCCTCATGGGAGATATAGAAAGCCTATGATATATGTGTGCTACTATGGTCCCCACCATGCCCCTCCCCCCAAAGTCGTGGCTTTTTTATTTTTTTACTTTTTGAAAGTTAACAATACCAGGGATTGAACCATGGATCACTCACATACACCCACATTGTCTCTACCAACACATCACTCACTCAGACCCAGAAGTTGTGGCTTTTGCTTGGCTTGTCGGAAAATGGCAGTTTTGACTATTGACAACATTCATAAAAGGTCAATGGTGATCCCCAACATTTGCGTGATGTGCATCTGGGACGCCGAATCAATCGATCGTCTTTTTATGCATTGTTTGTTTGCTTGTAAGGTGTTGGTTAGCCTTTTCAGGATGTTCAACATGTCGCGGGTGATGCCAGTGTCAATGAGCAATATGTTATCAGTTTGGCACGGTGTCAGGCTTGGGAAGAAGTATTTAGAGGATGTTCTTGCTGGCTACCCTTTGGGTGATTTGGGGGGAAAGGAATGGAAGATGCTTCCATAATATTAGCAGATCAACGATGGAGGTTTTCAGTAGGGTCATGCTGTGTGTAATGGAATGGGCCTCATGTATTAAATCCCTTGAGGGGTTCAATTTCTCCCTTTTGTTTTGTTTGTAGCTTGGTGCACCGTCTCAATGCCTTTTTAGTAAAATGTCATATCCTTTCAAAAATCACCAATAGGTAATAAGATGAGGGAAAAAGTAGACTAAGATGGTTTGGCCATGTGCAACAAGACAAAGACCTGCCTCAGTTAAAAGGAGTTTGTTCAAGTTGAAGCCTTAAAAAGGCAAGGGGAAGGCCTAAAAGGATGTGGGTGGAGTCAATAAGAAAAGACTTGACACTATGGTTTAACTGAGAACACAGCCCATGATAGAGTGGAATGGTTGAACAGGATTTGTATGGCCATGCCTAATTAGTTGGGTTAAGGTTTAGATGATGATGAAAAGGAGAAAAGGTGGGTTTTTCAAAGAAATAAATTTCATTTCAATTTCCACATTCCCAAGCTCACCCTAAAGAAAAAGAAAGAAAAAAGAACACACGCAAACATAGAGATAAACATCTGTTGGGAAGAAGACAAGGTAGGTATCAATGGTGGCAGTCAGCAAATCTGAGTTGATTTACTAGCACCAAATTTTAGGTTGAGATAGGAAAGGAGCCTTCCCATTCCCAACTCAACCGCAGATTGAGAAACGTTGGCTTGTTTAATGCAGATATTGTTTCCAATCCCAAACATCGGTAAACACAAGGTTGCTTAGAAGGCCCGTCAATGACAATTTCATGGTAAATGCTGAATGTCAAGAAACCTCTAAAGACTAACGCCATGTGATAAACATAGATAGATTACCTATGCACATATTCTGTAGCCTCCCCAGGAGAATCATACTGAATGATACATCTAACTTTTGGGAAGTCCAACCCTCTTGCAGCTACATCCGTACATAAAAGAAGAGCTGATTTTTCAGCATTAAAGCCCTGAAAGGTAGTCCGTCGGTCATCATGTTCCATGCTTCCATGTAAGCGGAAAGTTCTGCATTTGACAAATGTCTGCTTCTGCTTCACTTCTGGTTGTGAATCAGAGGACGATTGAAATTCACTAAAAAGTGAATAGTGGAAATCTACAGCGTCGCATGTTGAGAAGAAAACCACAATCTGTAGAATGAACCAGTGAGAAAACTTGAGTACTTAAATCAAAGAAATAGTGCAAGAAAAACTTCCAGTAAGCTAACACCTGAGATTTGGTTTAAAATAAGTGTCTGAACATTAAGGCCAGGTGAGGAGCATGATGCCAAACAGAGGAATTACGGTGTAGAGTTACTGATGCAAGAAGGTGAATAGTGTCCTGGTGCATCAAGATTTACAGGTGGGGCCCATTGATTTGTGATCCAGACCGTAGATGAGATGGACCCCTCAATGGATTGGGGGATGCTCAAAAAACTTCCACATCAGAAGATCCTAGCCATGAAATCTTTGGCCGGTTTTCGGCACTGCTGCATTTTTCTTAACTGTCTATTTGTATGCCACTCATTAAAGGTTTAGAATATTCCAATTTGGGAGACTTTGGGGAACCCCCAGACGCAGCAGGGTCCACCGGACCACCGCATTAGAAGTCTGACTCGCCTGCACAAAGCTGCACATCAGGACACTTCATTTCCTGATTCAATAGCCCCTACAAAAGTAGTACAAACAGACAATGTGAATCATGAAATGAAGATATAGGAAGCCCCAGCATGGTTTGAGGTCTGTAATGTTTCCAAAAAATGGCAATGGATAACTTCCAAGAAATAAACTTTAGAAACAAAGTACAAGTTCAAAACTTCCCTAGTAAAATAAGAAACCAGGAAGGTGAAAAAGAAAAGCTTAAACAATTATAAAAAAAAAAAAAAAGTCAAGACATAAAACTGGCATCATAATCTGCAACAAGATTGGATTTTGGCATTTTTTTTCAACAAAAATATATATAAAATAGTAAATTCAAAAGGAAATGGTGCTCAATGCTATTGAAATATAAAGTCAAGCAACCACTTTCAGTCCATCAAAATCAAATGGCACAGGCCCATGTGAAAGATTATCAAATCGAGCAAAACTTGAACAGCATGCCTTCAAACCTCAGCCTTACCTTTTGGTGAACTTCTCTTTCAAAAAGACTTCTAAGAATGGAAAGAAGCACCACCAGCCGTGAACCACAGGACACTGCAGTTGATAATTAACAGCTGGAATGATTATGATGTCATATGTACAGCATTCACATGCCATAGAGCAATCTTTCCATGGCCAGCCATTTGAGCAGTCCCAAGGCTACTTGCAAGAGCAGCAATTGGAATGATACTCTCCACAATGTAGCATGTGTGAGCAAGATGTGTCGTTCATCAGGTGGGCCCCACCATCTATGTGCCATATGACCTAAAAATATGATCATCAGGAGGGCCAGATGTGCACGTTGAACGTAGACCATCAGTCATCATTTTGTGAGTCCAATCTTCCCACACGTGTCCTCAAACTGGATTAGCCTGATTTTCAGGCTGCACGACATACACAATGGAGCCCACCAGATGAACCCGCATGTCACACAATGTGGCACACAGGAGAGTAGGATTTGGATGGCTACTCTCACAAGTAGTCATTGCATTTCTATGGACATTTACCTTTTACATATCTCTGAACTAACTGCGCTGGAAGATTATAGTCTTCAACTGAGCAGCTTGGTAATGCGTCTGAATATGCTGATTCCCTGTTCCCGTCAGATGCTACTGTCCCCAAATTTCTACCTGATGGAGTTGGAAGCTCAGCAGAAATCTTCTTGTCATCAAGACCAATCATAACTGGATTCTCTAAGCTAATTTTCGCAAGATGATTCACTTTGTCATTCAAAGTTGCAGATAAAAGTAAGTTCTGCCTTTGAAACTCAGTAGGCCTTGGTACTGCCTCAACACTAACAGACCCACTTTGCCTTGAACCAAGAAGGGTAAGTATCTCCTCTATCTCTTTCCCAAACCCCAATTCAAGAATCCTGTTGAAGATGAAGAGAGAGAAGTTAACAGATCCATGAAGACATGCTAAAACAGATGACTGTAAGTTGGCGCTAAGACATGCATTATCTGAGATGATTACAGAGTTACTTCTGCAGCATTGAATAGTAACTTGTACCTATCTGCTTCATCAAAGATAATCCAGCGAAGATTTGTATAAGCAAATGACGATGTATTCTTTAAGTGATCCAATAGACGTCCAGGAGTTGCAACAAGAATTGATATTCCTGGAAATGTCTCCATGTCAAAAAAAAAAAAAGAAAAGAAGTCGGGATACCAAGAAATGATCAAGGGGTAAAATCTGACATGCGACACACTTCAATAAGAAAATACTACCAAACTCAACTATCACATTTACCAAAAAAAAAAGAAGAAGAAAAAACCAACATTGAAAATCAAAAGGTGTAAATTAGTTTGCTGTCATCAGACCTTTGCGCAACCTGGCTTTCTCCTTTGATCTGTTCTCACCACCCATTATGTAACCAGGAACAATCCAGTGGAAGCGGTGTAATAACTTTTGCAGAATTTCATAAACCTGCATGCATAACTCACGCGTTGGTACAAGCACCAGCGCTGATACAAAACTGTCAGTTTAATTGACTAATGCCCACGTTGAGAAAACAATCCAATGATACTAAGAAAATGAAAGATCATATTAGAATGCAATGCTTGCTGTAACATTGAACATGCTTCAAACTAATGAGCCATGAGAAATTAAGCGGCTTAATTTACGTCTATCAGGACCAAGGCTAAAACTTCGACCTATAGCTTAGAAGGACTTTGATAGGCGGAACAATGGAAAAGAAAATGCGTGACATAAATAATTGTTGGTGTTTTTACCATACAAAGTATCTCTCTCTCTCTCTCTCTCTCTCTCTCTCTCTCTCTCTATTTTTTTTGAAAGATGAAACTAATACGAACTCAGTTGTGCATGACTCTATGTGAAGACTTCATAACTTCTGATAAACAGAGAAAGATTACACTTGGTTGCTATTTGGATTCCATATCGAATTGAATCACAAGTTTGCAGCTAGTAGTATGATAAGTTGGAAATAACCAAACTATTATTTCCAACCTTACCATTCATACTGATGGTCTGCCCTCCAAATTGCAATTATGTTACTTTCAAGTTGGAAATGAAAGGACTACAGCTACAACTGAGGGCAGCTTCAGGGACATTGTTACTTTCTGTCATATCCACTCAATTAACTGAATGTCCACTAATGGATCCAATCACACCCTTAATTAATGTAATGTATGATAAATGAAAAGAACCAATTTCTGCAAACAGCAGGGCATACCAAGTGTTCCATCAGAGCGTTGGATACGAGGAACATACAATTGCAGATGATGGATAATTGGAGCGAGATACGCAATAGTCTTGCCCGTGCCAGTAGCTGCATTGATAAGTCTGGAAAGCTCCGTCAAAGAAGATGCAAAAGACAAGGGATAAAAATAGAACATTTCAAACATAATAAATTCAAGCTTTTAATAAGCCATAATACCAATTATAACAGCCAGTTAAAACAGGAAGGGTCGCTCTACACTGGTAAAAAGCCATAACAACTACTTATGACAGCAATTAACTCTCAATGGCAACCACTATATAATGGAATAACAGTTGTTATCTACACCAGATAGTTCTTAAAATATAATGGCATTATGTTATAGGAAAATAATGTTTTCTTTTTTCCATAACATTAGGCAATATGAATCAAGAATTAGAACCACACCCGAAACGGATACACATGTCGCCCGGAAATAATAACAGGAATCGACTCAGCCTGAATGAGAGTTGGAACTTCAAATCCCAGCCTTTCTGTTGAGAAATTCAGCCAAGGTTAGGATCCGTGCAAAAGATAGGGCAATACTCATCTCATAGTTCATTATATGTATGAATGTATGTATATGCATGTATTGCATAGCAGAGGATTTGAGAGAGAAAAAAAAGAAAAGAAGAAGAAGAAACACATTTTCCAGTCATATAACCAGTAAAGCAACCTACTTCAAAAAAAAAAAAAAAAAAAGGCATAATGCAAACATCAGAATGTAATCATTGCATTGAGTGCCAACTCTCTATGCGTTTAATGGGGGACCAATCAAGTACGTCTGGACTCTGAAGGTACAGGAGGTTTCATACCTCCATGTTACTGTTGCATGCATGTCATACATTTGGTAGGTCAAATAATGAATGGGCCATTATACGAAAATCACATTGTTCGGACAATGCTAACCCTTTGATCAGAGGCATACAAAGGGACAGCAAAAGGTAAAAACAGCGACGACACACAATCAGTCAGGAAAATGTCCACTTATCAGATGGTTAAGAGAATCCAATCAAACCAATTTCGGTTTAGCAACTACTAAATGGTGGAGTCTGCAAGCTGCCTGATTTCGATCATTGTACATATGCAATACATGTATCGAAAACAATCTAGATGCATAAAACCGCCACTCATCCAAAGGCAGCGGATCAGCTTCCAAAGTTATAGAATCATAAACAACATTCTGTGAGTATTAGGGAAAGCACATGAGACACAAAAGACTTCATCCTGTGTATTTCCTATTGCATTTTCTTCTCCAATGGAGTTGGATTGTATGTAAAATTCACTTACTACCAGTTTAGTAGTCTGTTAGGTTACATAGATCACCCAAAAAATTGCAATCAGTAGGACCACTGCATACGAGGCCTGCCCTAGAAGATTGGAACATAATGTGGATGGCACCAACATGCAAAGTTTGCATCGACTTGACAGTTCAATTTGTCCAATTATATAGGTATGTTTGGGTGTGAGGTGCACAAGTCCAACTGGTTCGACTGCTAATTTACCATTCAACCCGGCAGATAATTTCCATCCAGTCATGCATGTGCAACATCCAACCTGTCTAAAAGGTTGTCCTCAACATGAGGATCACCTAATGCAAAAATAAGCCTGATCCACTAATCAGTTGGCCGCACGTGCAGTTTATTATTATATTAGCAGCTATGAATTGTCTTTTATGGTGTGGGCCACCTAATGAGTGGGTTTGGGTTGATTTTTGCACAAGGTGATCCTCATGGAAGAGCCAACCTATTGGAAGGGTTGGATCTCGCTTAGAAAATGAACATGTGGCATGCATTAACTCAACTAAACCAACTAAATTGTGGAACTCACTGTCGCTAAGTCACAATCTGAAAGTAAGATTGGTTGAACTGTTCTAACCTCTAATCAGTTGACACTTGTTTGTTGAAAAAGGACAATTGGATATTTTCCATTTTTAACCTTCCAAGTAAATGTCCACAAATCCTGTAGTCAAATAAACATATTTTTTTTGTTCATGATAGATCTAAAATGGGACCCATAATATGGACAATTTAATTTGAATTAATTGTATGCCATGTACGCAACTCTCTCTCTCTCTCTCTCTCTCTCTCTCTCTCTCTCTCTCTCTCTCCAAGTAAATGTCCACAAATCGTGTAGTCAAATAAACATATTTTTTGGTTCATGATAGATCTAAAATGGGACCCATAATATGGACAATTTAATTTGAATTAATTGTATGCCATGTATGCAACTCTCTCTCTCTCTCTCTCTCTCTCTCTCTCTCTCCCATCATTAGGTGGGTGCACTCCAAAATCACACCATAGAGAACAATGTACTACCACCAAAAACCCCCCAAATTCAGTGTGGGTGAAGCCAAACTATCGGACGGGTTGGATATCACTCAAAGATCATACATGCGGCGTGCATTAACTCAAATTAAACTGATTCTGGAACCCACTCTTGCCAAGTCAATCCTGAAATAAGATTGGTTGAACCATTCTAACCTCTGATTTTTGGAGAGTTGAAATAGGACCATTGGATATTTTTCATTTTAAACTGTCCAAGTAAATGTCCACCAATCCTATAGTCAAATAATCAAATAAACATATTTTTTTGGTACATGATGCATCTAAACTTGAACTCATAATATGGACAGTGTAATTTGAATTAATTGTATGCCATGTAAGCAACTACGCTTCTCTCCCTCTCTCATCATTAGGTGGGCATGCCCCAAAATCACACCATTTAGAACAATTTACTACCACACAAAACCCCCAAATCCAGTGCAGGGCCCACCATTGAGAGAGAAAGAGAGAGATGTGAAACTGGTTAGACGATAAGTTACCACCTTGAAGATTGCTTTAGTACAAACATCAGTCCAATCATGGTGGGGTCAACCTGTTGATGGGTTGGATGTCCTACACACATGACACGGACGAAATTACGCACTAGTTGGGCAACAACACTGAAACAACCCACTTTCTTTAAAAATGGCTTCAGACATTTGGTTTGTACGTTGAGTCGTAGGTCATCAGTTCTCCTGTCTAGCTAAAAGAAAACTACGATTCTACGAATTCCAATACCGTATTTATACGCGAATTTATACTGTTTAACGCATTATTTTGGATAAATTCCAAATTTTCTGAAAAATAAAAAATTTCAAGTGATGATTGCATTTTATCTTCTATAGACAGCGATTATCATCAGTAATAGCTTATTAAAAGAAGATTAGCGTTTCAGAGAGAGAGACCTAGAAGCTGTTCGGACACGGTGGGATGGAGGCAGAGATCGTTGAAAGAGCATGAAGCGAATATCCCTTTCTCTCTCTCCTTCTCCTTCTGCTGCTGTGGCATCTGGTTTTCAATGGAGGATTTCTCTTCGTTTTCTCCGTCGCTGGTTAGGGTTAGGGTTTTATGCGGAGCTGAAAACCGTGCAACTCCCATTTTCTGCAACCTGTAGTGAAGACTGCTTTTTCGCGCTTCTTATCTCTCAGTAATTGGGCGGCTCACGACCGGCTTCGGATCTATTCAAGCCCGGCCCCGACAGAAAAACCTACGCGGACCCGAGCCCACCCCAACAGCCAATCTTGTGCAGGATCCGGGCCGTTTGTGAGGTGGGCCCCATCATGCATGCAAAGGGTTTGCTGCCTCAGATGGGGCCCATGATGATGTTAATGTGAAATCCACCTCGACCAATGTTAGACTCATGCCCATAAATCAACACCGTTCAAAATGGGGTACTTCTTGTGGCTCATATTTTATTACAAGTGGGCTTATTTTTGGGACCCAGGCCTAAATTTTAATGTGTCATCTAATGGTTGGAGTGGATTTCATGTGATAACTACGGTGGGCCTTATCAAAATCAAGGGTTGACATCTCTCTCCCAACTGTTCTCCATGGTGTGGCTCGCTTGAATCACAAGTCAGTATCATCTTTTGGCCTTGGCCTAATGTAGGATTGTACATTTAAGTAGTCCGAATGGATTTCACATATACATCAAGTGTACCACACTACAGAAAAACAGATGTGATTGAACGGCTCACAATTAAAAACTTCATAGGGCCCGTAGTAAATCCTCGATTAAGGGAAAACATAAATATCACATTGATCCGAAGCTTTTGTAAGCTCTAGGAAGTTTTAACGGTGGGCATTTAATCACCATCGTTTCTGTGGCAGGAGCCGATTAGGTGAGACCCCGGATCCACCGAGGTGGGTGGGACCCCTGACTGTGGGGCCCACTGTGATGTATGTGACTACATCCATGCCGTCCATCATTATTGAAAGCTCATTTTATGCCATGATAAAAAAATTGAAGCAGTTCCAAATACCAGATGTGCCATAGTACAGGAAACAGTGGTGATTGACCATTAGAAACTTTTTGTGGGCCGCGAAATCTCTGGATCAAGATGATATTGTGTGGTCTCTTCATCTAGGTGTTTGTGGACTTATCAACAGGTTGGATGGAAATATAAACATTCTGTTGGAATCCGTGAAGTTTTTATTGGTGGGGATTCAATCACGACTCTTTCTTGTGGTGTGGTCCACCTAAGATTTAATTTAGCTTCATTTTTTGTATCATGCCCTAAAATGAGATTTCAAAACGGTTGGACGGTGTTGATTTAAGGCGCATACATTACTGTGAGCTCCACAGTCAGGGGTTCCACCCACCTCGGTGGATCCGGGTCTCACCTAATCCGCTCCCGGATGGACGGCATGGATAAAATACATACATCCTGGTGGGCCACATAGCACCATCAGGCAGCGGCAGTGTCAGTAGGCAATCGGCGTCCACTTCGAAAACGTCACCAGAACGAATCGAAAAATGGCAAAGCCATCTGTCTACACCACACGTAGAAGAACGATGCATCAATCTGATCCGTCCATCTAGTAAAACGCATTAAAGATGGCCATAATTTAGAAGTCACATATATTAGACAATCTTACCCATCACTTTGCTTCATTTTCCTGATATGAACGATGACCGTTAACTAGTTTTGTTTACTGCCGTTGATTTGAAGGGCCACAAACAGATGGCTGTAATCATATCGTGGATATAAGAAAATTAACATCCACTATACGAGAAACTAGATGTACGGTCCCGATTGATAGTTCACTCATCCACGTGTTATCTTGGGCAGATGGCTCTACCATTTTCGATACCTTTCAGCCCTACCGTATATCTCCGTATATCCGACAGCGCCCCAGCGGCTTCAGGACCGGTGGGAAAGTCTAACCTGAAGCTTCAGGATTCAGGACCGCCGAATCCAACGACTGAGATTGCGGCGGGAGCAAAACACTACCCGCGCATTTTAGCTGATCCCCACCTGAAAAAGGAGAAAACAGCACAGCTCTCTCTCTCAAATTCAAATCTCAAAGCGATTCTGTTTTCAAAAAAGATGCATTGAAACCCTAGCTCAGTTCGAATTTTCACGATCTTCCCTATTTCGAAGAAAGATCGAAATCAGGTACGTTTTCATCCGATCCTCCAATCGATGTCTCCCCTACCCTTTTCGAAGATCGCTCGATCCAACAGTCGATAAATTTCGATCAAGGGCTTGGAAATTAGGTCTAGTTTTCCGTTCTTCTTCTAGATATTGTCGATTTCTACGTATCATGTGCGTACGGTGCGCAGCGATTGTCTGTGCGCCTGTATCTCTCACCGTCCAATAGCTCCACGTGGGAATGATGAAAGGTTGAAAATTTACTTCGTGAAATTGATATGTGGTTCCTGCCAACAGCGGACCCTCTCTCAGTGACGGGGGATGATGTGCATGCGGATTCTCGGTGCTCGGTGTGTATTGAAATGTTGTCCACACGTGCACACACGCATGTGTATCAGATCGCCACGGTTCATGATAAAAAGCCATGGCCAACGTTTGGCGCCAACTGGCAACCTGACACAGCCTTCGTTTATCCGGGCCATGACCAGCAGTGAGAGCAGAAAACTCCCATTGGTGGAGTTACGATATCTGAAGTGGAGTGGAAGTGACTGAACTGCAATCCAAACAGATTATCGAAATTCGATTCAATTGGGGAACCAAACACGGTCTTAATGCCAAAAAATTGAAATCGGGTCCAGTTTTTGTTTTAATCTTAGCTGATAATTTGGTTGTGGTTACGCGTTTATCTATTAAACGTTAGGGTCGTTTGGATGCTTGTAAAATCCTTAGCTGCGACGGGGTTACAGGTAGGAAAACCATGTTTTAGATTTCAACAGAAAATCTTTACAACTGAAAAGACATTATACGTAGTAGTACACAATGGTTGATACACACTCATTAAGTATGGGGCCTACCATGATGTGTAAGGGGTGGATGCTAGTAAATCATTTACTAGTGCTAGTAAATGATTTACTACTGTCTGTTTGGATGTAAGTTGTAAACGATTTACTAGTAAATCATTTACAGTATTTGGATAGCCTGTAAATGGGTTATATCCTATAATTGTATATTCACACCTGAAAAGCAAATCAGCAAATAACATTCAAATTGCATACTGGAATTTCCTTTCATGTGGATCATTGGGTTAAGCCCATGTCACTAAAGCTTAGAGTATCCTCAAAGAAAACCAAGTAGTATGTGAACCATACAAGTGGGCCCACGAATTCGAGGTCGCTGGAGGTGGTTGAGATCGTCGGTCCGGTAGAGAGCTGCTGCCGGAAGGGTCTTTGAAGCTTGGAAGATCACTAGAGAAAAGGAGGGAGGGAGAGAGGGTGAGAGATTGCAGAGAGGGAGAAGAAGAGAGAGCCGTTGGATAGCCTACAATAGCCAGGTGTGAATCTGTTTTATAGCAGAAATTTCAAAAATAGATCCGTTGCCATTTACAACCCCTCATCTCATTTACTAGTAAATGAAATCTCACATTTTTGCTAGTAAATTGGGGAAGGCATTTGCTATTAAATGACTTACAGATAGTAAATGATTTACTAGCAAATGGGAGCATCCAAACGCAAAAATGATCCATTTACTAGTAAATCGTTTACTAGTAAATGATTTACAGGCTATCCAAACGACCCCTAAAGTGCATCCAAATGTCATGGTCCCCATTCAGAGGACAAGCTCGATCCATTAGAAAGCTTGGATGGTTCAATTTGTGTGGATTTTCTACCATGGGCCATTCGATGTCGGGGCCAGATCATCGATGGTTTGGTGTGCACTAGCCATATTAATGTCTACAGTGGTGAGTTCCAATAATCTAGGACCACACATGCTTTATTTTCAGTTCTTTTTTGTTAAAGCAACTAGACATGTTTGTTACAATCGACATGCATTTTCCAAATCATTTCAATATTTGTGGAGCTTAACAGCATGAGATGCTAATTTTTGTCATGTTGATGCATGAATTCAATGCCGTAGATGGGATCTACAGATGAGGCCATAGAAATCGATGTCTTGGAGAGGCACTTGTTGTCAGACACTGTGTCTCATGATGATTGTGAGGGCGAAGATGAAACAATTGTATATGATGCGTCCTTCCAAGAGATGGAACATAACTATGTTAAGTACCAAACAGCTCAATGGGTTCTTTATTCTTTACTTTTGATTCTGGCATGGGGCATTGGATTGCTCATGTTGGTTTATCTGCCTGTGAGAAGATACATCTCGCGGAAAGAGTTCCAGTCTAGAAAGCTCTATGTCACTCCTAATGCCATAGTTTACAAGGTAACTCCTACATCTCCATTCAAATTTCATCAATTGCTAGTTGCCACTACTGTAATTTTGCATAATACAGTTATAAATTATAATGTTGTAGGTTGTGCTGTTAGCTTGTGTGCCCTCTAGGTTGTGATGTTAGCTCATGTGTCCTTGTAAGCCGGATGCTGTACAGTTGAGCCTATGGAATGCTCTCGTCAGGTCAAGTCGTGTACTCTCGTAAACCGTTGGATCACACTAAGTCATCATCATCATTAAATATTCTGGTCCAACACACATGTGGCATATGTCTATGTTGATCCAAACTGTGAATTCGCCAGGACAACCACTGAGCGGTCCATAGGCCAAAAATTAGAGTAATCAGACTAGAGTAATACCTAACCTGACCATTCACTACTACCATATGGTTGCATAATTGGCAAACAGAACATGCTATTTAACCATCTTTATTCCGTTCATAAAATAATTACATGATAGCTTACAAGCATGCTGTTTTTCTGCTATTTTCAATTTCGTCGTCTCTAATACCTTCTTTCTATCTGTAGAAGGAACAGTACGCACATTTTAAACTTACACCTCTTTTATCTGCATATCTGGATTCTTTGAGGCTTGAGCAGTCATACTGGATGACAGTAGCTGGTCTTCCCTAATCATATTGGGTATACAGTTGAAAACTTTTCAAAATAAAAGGAAGCCAAGAAGGATGCCACTCAAGCTTGTAAAACCATGCCTAGCATCATGTTTTTTACCTCCTCAAGACCACTTAATGCGTATGTAACAAGGACACTCTATTCTCTAGAAAAGTTGTTGTGTCAGATACCTCATGTTGGACGTGCGTGCTTGCTAAAAACCTTTTAAGTTATTTCTTTTTCTAAGTAATTATTGGTTATGCAGATACAGCTTTCCATATCTCATGCATGCATAAAGTAAAACTCATAACAATAATCATATAATTTTAATTATCGTTACATATCTGCATTGAGGTGTCGATTGTCAGGTTTTTCAAGGTCCTTGTGTCTGACTTATTGTGTTTGTGGCCAACACTGACAGCATGTGTCTGCATCCAAGTTACGTAGCTTTCCATTAAATGATACTCTTAGATTGTGTTCAAAGGGATCTCCTAAGTTATCATATGCAGAATGTAGAGGATGGCTTTGGTGTATCCAAACGTGCTGCAGTCCTTTTCTTTTTCTCTATTTTATTTATTTACATTATTAGACAAACTTGCTTCTAAGTTGATATTCCTTAATATCTGCCCACAGTTGTCATAGATGACATCTTTCTTCTTCATCACTAACGTGAGATATTCTGCTTAGTGTTGCTGATGAGATTATTTTTAAGATAGTTTGACATATAACGTGACATTAAGATTCATAATGTGATTACGATAAGGTGCTTCGGATTTGGTATATTGATTTCAGTTGATGAATTCCTTTGTGATTTAGAATAGTGAGTGTCCAGTGATCATATTTGCTGTAATGTGATTTGTTTATACGAAGAATCTGTAGTGTCCAGTGATCATATTTGCTATATTGATTTTACTTGATGAATTCCTTTGTGATTTAGATTAGCGAGTGTCCAGTGATCATATTTGCTTTAATGCGATTTGTTTATACGAAGAATCTGTAGTGAAATTTGCATATGATTTTGCAACCAGAACGGGCCGGACTGGGCCGAAGCATGTGCAAGCATGACCAATGAGTTGAGGACTTGAGTCCAAGCTTGCCCATCCTGTGAGCTAAGGAACCAGGCTGCATCCAGGCCTCTAGGTGAGGACTCAGCCCAACAATGTTAAATAGCTTGGGCCAGGCCAACCTATTGGTGATGAGGTAGACTCAAGCAAAGGCATGAGGGATTAGCTATTGGGCTGGACAAATCTGCCGGGGTGCAACCAGTGGGCCTCAGGGCCAGCCCTAACCAAGCCCAGAATGGGTTAAGCTAGGGCTAATTCTGGTTAACCTGACCAAATTGCAACCCTATTTGTATAGTTCGTTACATATAAATTTGATGGATTTGAAATAAGAATGACAGAGCTTTTACTGATACATGAATTCTCTATTGGGCTGGACAAATCTGCTGGGGTGTAACCAGTGGGCCTCAGGGCCAGCCCTAACCAAGCCCAAAATGGGTTAAGCTAGGGCTAATTCTGGCTAACCTGACCAAATTGCTACCCTATTTGTATAGTTACATATAAATTTGATGGATTTGAAATAAGAATGACAGAGCTTTTACTGATACATGAATTCTCTGAAGTTGCATCATGAATGTGTTTTTCTGATGCAGCATACAAGACCTGTACCTTTCCCTTGTTTTGGGGTTCTGAAGAAAGAAAAGCATATTCTATTACCTTCAGTGGCAGACATTGTAGTTGAACAAGGTAAAAACATAATTCGATGCTAGAAATGCATTCCAAGCATATATGATCTGTGCTTTCTAAATGCCTTTTTTTTCCCCACCTTATGTCAAAAACCGATATAATTATTCATTAACTTGTATTTAACATTCATTGCTTGTAAAATAGCATTTCGATTAGGAGACCATTTGGTCATGGGAAAGAGTGCAATATTCTATCTCATGTTTACTCCCCATGAGCTGTAACTGTGGCACCTTACCAAATGGGGGAAAGAAATTCGGGAGAAAAATCATCAGAATGGTGGAATATTTCAGCAATTTATTATTTATGCCATTTTTTTTGAATGGCTTATTTATGCCATTTTTTTGAATGGCTTATTTATGCCATTTTTAACTATCAAAATATATTTTATTATTTTATTATCAACTCCATTTTTAACTATTAAAATAACAAAATGTATTGGTGGAAGGTGAGATTCTGTCACATCCTGCCTTCCCTAAAAGATCAGTCTACCAAAAGAGTTTGTGATGCAGGGACACGTGATGACCTAATCCTAGATGCATGTATATTTAGATGGAAGATATTCAAATAATAAAATTAAGCAACTAACTGTTTTCAATCAGAGGGATTAACAAATCTCAACATAAAAATGAGACCCGTCCATCCGGATCATGCCCGTTAGCATAAAAATCACGTAAAACCGTAAAACAGGGAAGATCTAGGGATAGAAGGATATCCCAAATCTAGCACAGACCAGTCCACAATCAAGTTTGGATCTAATTATCATGACTAGTCATCCCTCTTTCCGTTCGTACCAAAAGGGGAGGATTCAGAGAAGAACGAAGGTGATTGAGAAGCAACGGGTTCAAGATGAAAGAAAGTACGGATTATGAAAATGAAATATTCTTACCTTTTCCAGCACCTTGAAGAACTAGAAACGAGGAAAATTTGAAACAGGGGTGGAATCCTCAACACCTGAGGGCCAATCCTGAAATCTTAATCTCTTGATAAAAGAGGAAAAAAAACATCCGAATTTCTGTTCATTCAATAATAATAATAAAATAAAATAAAATAGGGTTCTCACAATGTATATATACGCCACAAAAAAGAGAAAAGTGCACTAAAACGCCTAAAAACCAGAAAAAGAACATAAAAACGCCTAAAACTAAATCATAGCACTAAAGTGCCTAAAATAAGGAAGAACACAGAAAAACGCTTAAAGACTAAAACACCCGCGAGACAGGGTGTGAAATCTGCCCCATGGTCCAGCGATCATGCTGCTCCTATGGTCCCATACTCGTAGCACGTTAGAAAATTGGCCCAATGGACCTGACGTTCATCCACATCAACTCATCTGCTCCAGCACTCGATCTGCGACGTCTCCTCCTCCGGTACACACTAAAGGGTGCACCACTAATGTCCGCATCAGTTTGTCTATTGGATTCAAGATTCTTTGCTCCTAAACAATGAATTTGCAAATACAATTGTGCTTGTCTGATGTTTCTGTGATTGTATTGTTTGTCATTTACTTGGTTTTTTATTCTCAAGCTTTACTGAGCCCACACACCTGTGCAAGTCAGCTAATTGCTCTGGTGTGGCAGACAGGTGCAATATTCAAGCCATCCATCTGAAGGATACCACTATGTGGATTCCCTATCCCAAGCAGCAGGTCGGCCCACCATTGAGATGGCCCACAATTAACTGAATACATGTAGAGTTGTGAAGAAATAAGCTAAAGTTTTCTAACCTGTCAACTTAATTCTGATATGATTGCTCACCTATTGAATGGACAACCTTATCTTCGGGTAGTAACATCTACCCAATGAACTCTACCTAATCTGTGGCTTGGATATTTCACTTGTCTGCCATGCTAGGATATGTGAGGGCGTGTGCATTAGGTGGGCTTAGCAAAGCTCTTTATTCTCATATAATTTAAATCTAATGCTGCTTGGTTCCAACACTTGTTGTAATGGTCCATTTATGAAATGCACCATGTTGTTTATTGTTTCGTGTTCCTCCTTTGGTACATTTAGAAAACCTTCACCATTGTTATCAGGATATTTTCAGTCCCTTTTTGGCATCTACTCTGTCAGAATCGAGAATGCAGGTGTTAGAAGGCCGGCAAGTGATGATGTTCAAATCCAAGGAGTTTCTCATCCAGAGGCCTTTAGGAAGGTGGTCCAAATAACAAAAGCTTTGATTATGCAATTTCATTTTTATTGTATACATAATCAAAAGTAATGATCTCCTAGGAACTGGTCCACAGAAACTTCCACAAGAACTCATCCTACGCGATGTGTGCATGACATTCAACCTGTCCATCAGATGTGTCACCTCATGGAACACCAGGGCCCAGAAATTAGCCCAATCCAAAAGTCAGGTGGGCCACAGAAAAAGTAACATAGTGGGAGGGGACGCCTACCCTTGATTTTCACCGGGCCCACCTCTATTGCATAACAGCTTGATATGTTGCATGACCCTTCATCCAAGCCAAATGAAAGGTGGCTTGGATTGCATACGCACAACACATAGGATGAGTTCTTAAAGGGTTCTCATGAGAATTGGTTCCTAGGAGAAAATTTTCCATATAATGACTTTGACAATGCCATGGCCTAGGCTGTCCTAGCTCATCTTTCAAACTTGAGGAAAGAGGGCTTTGCTCGGCAAGTTTCCACCAGTGAAGATCAGTCAAATTATGGAGCCGTTTACTCACCGCCACACGCAGCGTGGGGGCATCACAGTGTTGGAACAGTCTTGACATCCCAGCCGGTATGACTACTCGGCATGATAATTTATTACTGTTTTTGTTGCCTTGTGTTGTTTTGCTCCTAAGCTTTTTGCTACAAGCAAGAGTATGGCATCAGTTAACTCACTTGCAAACACAGTGAGGAAATTAGAGTTCTCAACACAAACCCAGAGGCAAAATTCCATAATGATTTATTTGAATGATCTATTATTATATAAAGGGTTTTGCTAGTGTCCCGCCTTTATGGGGATGTTAGCAACATCCTCAAACATTTTGAATGACACGTGGGATGTCCAATCATCAATCGGGATGGTTCATTCGATATTACTATTGGGAGCAAGCTGCAGTGCAAGAATCATGCTAATAATGTGATCCTAGCCGTTTGAATGGTGCCAATTTGTTACAACCGTCTGTTGTTTATGAGCCATATGTTACATGGTTAGAATAATCAAACCAAAGTGCTACTTTGGAATCATGAGTTGCAAAGTGGGATCTATTGGATAGATGGTTCAGGATGATAATTGATCATATTTTGTTTCTCTGCTCAATCTTGATGGTCCATTTTCCATGCTTTCGATAAGATGTTTAGGATCATCCAGATTACACCATGGCTCTCCTAGCTGTATGAATGAATAACATGTTCAAATTGACGATAGGGTCAGCCCAATTCTCATGTGTCATTTAAAGCTTGGATGTTGGCAAAACCCTTATATACAAATAGTAGATCGCTTGAGAATAAAATATGAAAGAAGTTCGTAAACAAACAAAACTACATTAATCAATACACAAGTCTCCAAGTAATTCCAGAGTGTAAACAAAAAGATAAATAAGGTTATGTCCAAACCAAGGTTCCAAATGTCCATTTCAACATGTCATAAGTCGACCACTTCTTAGATGATGTGTTCAGCTTGATGAGAGCATCTGCCTGATTTCTGGGCCAGATGAGCTTCATGCTGGGGCTACCTATTGGAAGTCAGATGTCTTCTACACTTGACAGTTGACACATTGGCATGTGTGTACAAGGTGGATGGTAGCTTACCATCCATTGAGGTGCCTATGAGCATTAGTGCAAATACAATTCAATTTGTTATTATAATTATTATTTTTTGAAGGATATTCAAGAACCCAGGCCTGACTCAGAATCAGCCATTCAATTTCTGAGTCCGACTTGGCCAAGGGAATAAGAAACTCTCTAATTTGATTTCACAAGAATTCGATTTGGTTGAGATTTTATAAAATTGTAGATCAGATTATGTATTCAGAACGAAAGTGGGTCAGAAGAGTCTGTATATAAGAAGGCTAAATTGGAGGTAATTGGGTGGGTATTGTGTTCCAACGATGTAGCCCAAAGTGGTTGGTCATTTTTGGCCTGATTGTATCCCTGTTTTGTTTCTTCTGAGCCTTTTGGGCTCTTTAATAATTTTTCATTGTCTTTCAAAAAAGAGATTATGGATTTGAAACTTGGCCAAACCGAGTCAACTCGGCAGAGTTTTGACTCAAATGGTGAGTTTATGAATGTCTGTGTCATGCGTGCTTCTGATTTAGTAACTACAGCCATAGTTTGTGCCTGCTGAATCCTTCTTTTTATTCCTTTTGTATATTTCAGATGTCTCCGTCAAGATATTTCCGGCATGATTCTTTCAATCATCCAGAACTGTTATTGCAGAAATTGGAGGAGGTTGGAAGTTCGGTGAAGGTAAATTGGTGTGAGGCTTCAATTTTGAGGTATCATACAACGCTTGACGTGGGAATATCTACTGTACCCACAGCTTTTCAGTTTGTACATGTGGGGCCCATGATTTAGTGATCCAAACGGTTGCTCTGATGGACCTCACTATGCGCCAAAAGTCTCCCAGATGGGAAAAACCTAGCCTGTCAATCGGTGGCCAGCAAGAAGATGGTTAACAAATGAAATGCAGCAAAGGCCCATATTCAACTGAAAAAGGGCCAAAGATCCAATGGCTGGCATCACCAATCTGGGGGATTTTTTTTGTGCACAGGACATCCATGGTGTAGCCGTTCATACCAATGGTTTGGAGCAGTGAACCATGTATCCACTTGCATGAACTCAAAGCCTGAGCATTCTCAGGCCGAGCATTGTATAATACCTCTTCATTCCTTTTCCTTTTGTTGTGTTTGTCTTCGCTAATCATGGGATTTGCATTATTATCCATAATACTGCAGAGGGTCGAGAGTTTAATTGGGCGCCACTCTCAAGCATCAGAAGCTATAGTTTGAAGCTGGCAAACTACATTTGCAATGTTGATCCAGGTTTGAATCAATGCGGTTTTTTCCCATTTGTGTTTTTTAACATGCAATGTCATCTTATGCTTTTAATCCTATACCAGGGCTGAAAACTTGGTTTTGGATCAACCCGAACCTGACTGGCCCAACCTGAGTTTGGTTTGTATCGGGTTGGGTTGTCAGGGTCCTTGGGTTGGGTTAGTGTTGGAAAACCAACCTGATTTGAAGTGGGGTTGGGCAAAGATGGGTCGGGTTAAGTTGGTTTGGGTATAATCTCATGTGTTTGGGTCTGGTCGGGTCAGGTCAGTTTAGGGTTGAGTACAGAGGGATTCTGGTTGGGAACCTTGGGTTGGATTTTGGGTCAGGTCGGATTGCAGGTTGGGTGCTCCTGAGGTTGGGTTGGGCTCAGGTATTCAGATTGACCCTCAACCTGACCCAATCTGCCCGAGTCACGCCCCTATCCTGTACTCAAGGTAGTCATTCTCTCTGCCATGCTTATGTTGCTGCTGTCATTGTGGTTGCCATTGATGAATCAAACCATGCATATCTTCATCCAGGCCGAACCATTTTCAATGTAAAAAGTAATCTAAAGAAAGTGTTCCCTTTGGTTATATAAATAAATTTAAAATTTAAAATTATTTATTAATTTACAATAAATATTTTAAATATTTTTATTTTCGGTAAGATTTTCCCATTGATATCCTGAGAAAAACCTCAAATTTTGAAAATCTCCTAAAAAAATTTCAGGCTGAGGAATTGCCAAGAGATCTGCCACTTTGTTACAGCCAATTATCTGTCAGTTTGTGTAATTGTGTGGTTCCCTCAAGCATGGTGAATGAAACTTTACACATGGCTGGCGGCTTGATTGGTGCCAGCCATCCATGTAGTGGGTCCTATCCTTGGATGCCCTACAATAGAAAAGCACACTGATGGGAAGATCCTAACCGTCCGTTTGGTGGCCTCCAAAGTTCAAACCTCAGTTGCAGGATCCTTCTAAATGCTGCTCCTGCTTTGAATCGCTCCCTATTTATAGTTGTTGAGATCGGACGCCTCAAATCTTGCAGCAACAAGAGCTGTCGACCGGTCGAATTAAAGGATTTTTGGACAGCAACTCTCTTGACAGTTTTTTGTCATGTGCGACCGATCGCGGTTGAGGTGCAACCGGTTGCTGGTAGTGGTCGACCATTTCCGTTTCTAGGTTGGTTTTTTGCGCGGTTTTGCGCAAGAAATTTCTAATTCCGGTTTTTATACTATTTAAGGGGTGTAATACGGGATTAGGGTTATTGACATTGGGGCCGGGTATCCTAAAGGGATTGAGAGAGTTTCTAAGGTGAGAGAAAGAGCCTGAGGGAAAGGGCTACGTTAGTTTTTCTCTGAGAAAGCTTGGGATTTCTCTTGTGAAGCTTGAGATCTAGGTTTTGGGTTTTCCATCTCTTGTAACTTCTGATATCATAGTGGATTATTTGCTTTGTGCTATGGTTTTTTACCTGTGAGGGGTTTTTCCACGTAAAACTTGGATTGCCTTCTTGTGTGTGTCGTTTTGCTTGGTCGTGACATTGTGTTTTCTGTGTTCGATTCGCTTTAGCTGCCCCCAACAATAGTTGTTGCTGTTTTGCAATAGAGGCTTCCCTGCTCCCACACCGAATTACTTTCCACTTCACTTCTCTGTTTGTGCAACTATAGTTCAAGCATATGGTAAAAATTAAATAAACACCAGTCAAACTCAACTGGGAAAGGTAATGGCTGAGATCATCCCATCTGTATATTCCATCCTGGGCCATTCATGGAAGTATCCACCAGATGGCCCATTTTGATCCACTGCCCCAGCTGCTCCTTGTAAGGAATTTTGGGCCTCTGATTGTTCGAGGCAAGATGAGTTCATTATATGTAAACCACCCAATCAAGAAGCAACTTTCGTTTATTCAAATCATCCAAATTTTTTACTAATTTTTCAAGGCTATTATGTATGGTTGGATTGGATTTCATCTCTTAGTGGCTTTTTGGGTTGATTTGGATCTCCATTTGTTCTCCTGCAGGACATCAAGCAAGCGATATGGACTGTAATACGGAGTTGCTTTGAATTGCTGTTTGGAATCGATGATTTGCATCTTCTTGTTGCCTTGTAAAGTTCCGAGTTCTGGATGAATGGTTGGATTTTGGTATTTCAGTGCCCTTGGTCAGAGAGGTGTGTCCACCTATTCATGTATTGCTGTTGTTCCTGTAATCTGGTTCTTGCTTTTTTCCTGTTCCGTGAGGTTATGTATCATCTGATCATAGGCCATTGATTGAATGGTTGGGATCTTTTGTAAGAAATCAATGGGTCAGACATGACATTAGCCATCAGGGCAGTGTCATGATTGGTTTGGATCATTGGGATATTCATCAGGCGGGGTCGATAATTATAAGATAATTATAAGCTATGTATAGCCATGATGGACCGCGGAGTTCTATATTAGAACTCTTTTAGAAGAGTTGTGTGCGAATGGCATCTCTCTCTCTCTCTCTCTCTCTCTCTCTCTCTCTCTATATATATATATATATATATCTATCTATCTTTGGCCATGGTCCCCACTTTGCACATTCTCATTCAATCAACAAAGCTCCATCTGATGGTGTGACGGAGTGGAAAGCAGCATATATCCCCTTCTCCAATTTTTTGAATTTTGTTTCATGGCATGAACCGTAGTTGCATGAAAGAGTATAATGCGGGGACTTGCGACATTATGCATTGTAATTGAATTTAACATCCATCAGAAAGCCAAATGTCCGACATTGACGATTTCATTCATTTTATTTAAGACGAACAAAAGAGTACATGTTAAAGTTCCTTGAAAGGGAATGAATTTATAATAATTTAGTGTTTGTAAACACATCGGATAATTGCATCTTGTCTCATATGATACTTGGGGTTAGTGAGAGTATAGACATTATAGTTGTGTAATCATTCCAGTTAACTAAGGTTTAATTAACGATTCTAATTTTTTTTTTTTTCATTAAAGTATACTTAGTTATGCATGCATAAACTAAAATGAATAGTAAAGTTTGGCTATTGATGAAGCAAATGTATCTCTTGGTAGAGATGACTGGACTGCTTTGAAGTTTTCATGTGGGTTATGTACTTGATATGAGATTTTCATACTTTGCTCCTTAGTTTTTAGAGTCCATGTCTCTACGAATGTTGTGACACGTGATGCTCTGGTTCCATTGTGATAAATTCCAGTGACAAATGTCATGATCCTACAGTAGTAGTCTTAATGATTAGGATTATTTATGGTAATGTTTATGATCCATAATAAATATTTGGTAAAATTTCAAGCTTGTAAGGTACAAACCAAATACGTACATGGTGCACTGCATTCTAATGCTACGAGTGACCTAAGTTGGAGAATATAAGAAATTAGTAGGTCACGCATGACATTAGCCATCATGGCTGGATTTAGATCATTGGGATATTCATTAGGTGGGGTCCACAACAATAAACTATCTATAGCCCATGATGGATCTCAGAGTTTTTCTCCCTGAGCAGGGAAGCATTAAGAGGGTTTTGCACCACATACACACACCATATATATATTTGGCCAGGGTCCCTTCTTCGTACACTCATTCAATCAACGAAGCCCCATCAGACAGAGGGTGTGATGCAGTGGAATGTAGTGGCATACATCTCATTGTCCGTCGACTTCCGAATATACGATCATGGTAGACTTAGGTGTGAATCTTTCTTTTCTTGTTTTGATGTGTAGACATTAGATTACATGTTTGGACCATCAAATCAATGGTTTGATCACCGAAATAGGGCCCTATATCACTGTCAATAAAGTTTAGCAAACTGTACATTTGTTGATGAGCAGGACTCGATGATTCCTCTTACAGTGGACCCCATGTTTTAGTGATCCAAAAGAATGGCCCCTGCACCAAAAACATTGAATGCAGGAAATTTATTCAAACCTTTCAATGTGTCCTCCAAACATAGGGCTAAGAAGCGACGTACACAAATAGTATACCTTCATCCAAAACAAGGCCAGGGATTTAGACCTGGGTGGGTGTGTTGCGCGATTGACTGGGTGGGTGGGTTGCATGACTGACTTAAAAAAAAAAAAAAAACTAGCTGAGTTAGATGCGATGCACACACACCCTTGTGCACCCCACATACAACTAGTTGCACAAACCTTTCAGCTAAAACTAGCTGTCAGTGAGACGTTGTATCATGGTTTTCAGATTGGGGCCTGTCCAGTCAGACATCCAATTTGACTCGGACTCAATCAGACTCAATAGAGGTTGATACCAATAGTCTTAGAACCTTGGGTGAACCCAGGTTGACTCGGACTGACTCGGACAAGTTGGCTAAGAATCTGTACAATGTACTTGGATTTTGATAAATGGGGCCCATTGCTCAACAACCCAGACCGTTGGTATATTATGAATTGCGGTGGGCCCACTCCAAAACAATTTCTAGTGGAATATCCTAGCCACCAATATTAGGCTTTTTTTTTTTTTTTCCCAGTTGAATGTGGACCGTTGCTGTATTTCGGATTTCTCTTCATAGAGAACCCCACAGTAGGTGGCCAGGATCACAGTTGGGACATGCTCCATCCAAGATGACAACCAAACCAATGGTTTGGATTTTACCGAACGATAGACCCACCTGTCGGAACGGGAAATGTGGAATGACTCGGCCCAAACTCACTTGGTACAACTCGACTCAGAAATGAATCAGCAGGTCCAACTCACCGAGTCTTAAAACCAGTGGCAGATGGAAGAGCAATCTTGATGTTTGATTTCAGGCATTTGACGGTGGAAGTCAGTCATTGATGAATCTTGCGGTTGTGATCTCACTGAAATCCTCTCAAGCTAGGACTAAAAGGTGGGCCACACATCCTTTCAAAGTACACTCATTTAAATAACCAAATTCAATTATTGATATTCTATTATTGTTGTTGTGATGTGTGGGCTTTGGCAAAGGTGGGCCACACATCCTTTTCTGGTTACACTTAATCGTCGGTACCATTTTATTGGACGGCTGAGATTCCTCGTTGGTACCATTGCATCATAAAGTAGATCCTGATGTGATTTTGATCTTTTTTATGTTTCAATGATATTGTAATCTTGTCCAGCTGTTTCTGTGGCCTAACCATGGCCCACCACGTCATCTATTCTTTGCCACTTGATAGCTCCGGCACGCACATTAAAATGCATGATAATTACCACACGTTCATGTGGGGCCCACTGTGATGTATGAGTGCCGTCAAAACCATCCATTAGACACTCCCAACTTGGAAGGCCTAGATCTCACAATCAAGCCAGATCCTTGCTCAGGTGAACAACACCAAAGAGAACAATGGAAGGAGTCAGGTGTGATTGAACATTTCTCCCTGTGGTGTTCCACCTAAGTATTTTATAGAGATGATTCTTAGGATGAACGGTGCACATGAGGAGACTCACCCGATGCACGGTTTGGATTTCACATGCACGCCACGGGTGTTGCCACACAGCTCAAACGAACACATGCGATCATTCCCCTTCAGAGTCTCAACGGTAGAATATCCCAGCTCAACATGGCGGAGACCCGAACCAGCCATGTGGGTGCGACCCTGTCTAGGGCCCACCTCGATAAATGCACTCTATATTCACGTAGTCCATATGTTTTGCCAGCTTACTTTAGGCTGTGGTCCAAAAAATGATGAAGCTAAAAATTTCAGGTGGACCACACTACAGGAAACAGTGTTCGTTGAATACCTACCATTAAAAACAAATATTAGCTTGATCCAAAACTTTTGTGGACCACAAAAGGTTTTTACCGGTCAATTACAGCTGTTTCCTGTGATGTGGTCCACCTGAAACTTTTATCTGCTTTATTTTTAAGAAGAGGCAATAAAATAAGCTGAAAAAGCATATGGACGGCGTGGATGTTCAATTCATGCATTGAGTTGGGCCTTACGGTCAGGGTCGCACCCACATGGCTGTTCCGGGTCGCAGCCGCCAGCCAAGTCGCGCTCAGATTCTCGACAGGAGCGGAACGGAAGTGGATTGCTTGGTGTGCTACACACCACCGACTTAGGTGGTGTGTTGACGTCATCAAGATATGTGCGCCCACCATCATGTATGTTTCATATCTAAACCGTCCATCATCTGGAGAGATCATTTTATGGCATGAAAAAAAAAAAAAAAAAAAAAAAGGCAGATCCAAAGGTCAAGTGGACTACACCACAGACAGCAGTGGGAACAACGATGCTCACCGTTGGATTAAGCTGATATTTGTTTTTTCCTTCATCCAGGTTTGTGCGGGGAGCGAATTAGAGGTTACCCTGGTATCACCTTAGTGGGTGTTACCCCTACCGTGTGGGGCCCATCGTGATGTATTTTTTATATATCTATGTCGTCTATCTGTTTTCTCATATCATTTTACGATATGATACAAAACCTTAAGAAGATCCAAAATCTCAGATAGACCATGCCACTAGAAAGAGTGATTAATAACCATTAAAAACGTTTTGTCGGCCACAAAAGTTTTGGATCAATCTTATATTTATATTTTCCCTTCATCGAGACCTTATTGACATTATCAAGAGCTTGGATTGTAAATAAACATTACCAAAACGTTACCATGGGCTCTTTGGAATTTTTAATGGTGGAGCACTCAATCACACTGTTTCTAGTGGTATGGTCCACTTAAGATTTGGATCTGCATAATTTTTGGAACCTTACCCTAAAATTGGATTTACAAATGGATGGACGGAGTAGATATACAAAATATCATCCATGTGGACCATAAGGTAGGGGTAACACCCACTAAGCTGTTCCGGGGTAACACCTAATTCGCGCCCGTGCGTGCGAACCGTAAGAAGTTTTAACGGTGGGAATCATTATTCCCACTGCTTTCTGTGGTGTGGTCCACTTGAGGCTTGGATTTACCTACGTTTTGGGATTATGCCCTAAAATGATATCTCCAAATGGATTGGCGGTGTGGATATAAAAGGTACATCATAGTGGGCCTACAGAACTTGGTGACGTCAACACACCACCAAGGTCAGTGGTGTGTGGCACACCACGCGATCCGCTTCCGGAACATGGTAGGGCCCTCTCTCGACAGCACGTGCTGGAAGTGGACCTATCAATGCGGACCGTTTGCTTTTTCAGAATCTGGCGCGGATTCGGTGAATCCCCCGGATCCACCGAGGTGGGTGGGATCCCTTACCGTGGGGCCCACCGTGATGTATCCACCCTGTCCATCCGTTTTGAAAATTAGCTTTAAAGCAACATCCAAAAAATGAAGCAGATCCAAGTCTCAGGTGGACCATAATACAGTAAACGGTGGAAATCGACTATTAAGAACTTCTCGTGTGCTACAAAAGTTTTGGATCAAGCTGATATTTATTCGATCTCATCTTCCAGGAAATTTTTTTACCTTATCAACAGGTTGGATGGAAAATAAACATTCCGGTGGTCCCCATGAAGTTTTTAATGGTGGGGATTCAATCACAACTGTTTTCTATGGTATGGTACATCTAAGTTTTGGGTGTGTTTCATTTTTTGTACCAGACCCTAAAATGATATTTCAAAATGGATGGACGGTGTGGATGTAAGGTTCATGCATCAAAGTGGGCCCCCCAGGTATCCACCCAAACCGCGCCCTTCATAATCAACGTTGCTGTTTTGGTCCCTGTGTTGGACGGCCGACGTTTCAAAATCAGCGACTTTTCAGAAAATGCCAATACCGTGACGTTACATCGGCTGCTAATCAGTAACCATTTCCTTTTTCTACCGTCGCTTTGAAGCCCGTCGATCAGGTGTCCATGGTCATCCGATCTATGTGTGTTTTGAATCATCAGTCATCCACGGTACGAGGAATATCTGGACGGTCCTGATTGATACTCTCTCTCTGCGATTTATGACATGGACAGATTGGCTCTAGCATATTCCAGTTGGACGCGGATTGCACACTGACCCCACCAGTAACGACGTCGCTAGCTCTGTGGGCCCCACCATACTTATGTATTTTATCCACGCCCTCTATCCATTTTTTCAGTTCATTTTAATTTATGAATCGAAAAATGACATATATTTAAATCTCAACTGGACCACACTATAGGAAAACAGTGGTGATTGAACGACAACCATTAAAATCTTAATAGGGCCTATTATAATGTTTATTTTCCATCCAATCCGTTGATTAGTTCACACATACCTGGATGAAGAGATAAAACAAATACCATCTTGATCCAAAACTTTTGTGGCCCCAAAAATACCTTTTAATGGTGGCCGTTCAATCACCATTGTTTCCTGCGGTGTGATCTACCTAATATTTGGATCTTCCTGATTTATCGATATGATCTAAAATAATCTGAAAAAAATGGATGGACGGCGTGGATAAAACAAATACATCTTGGTGGGGCCTACAAAACCCATCAGCAGCGACGTCGGAACTGGCGCGGTCTGTACCCAATCCGCGTACATTCCAGTTTTACCGAATCCACCGACTTTCTCCCGCTTTGAAAACCAGAACGTTGCTAAGCGCACTCACGCGTGCAATAAATCTCGTGCACACGCCACACACGTGCCATCATGGCAGACAGGTACGAGATCCAATCCATCCATCATCTTTTTCAGACTTTCTACATGTATTCTAAAAAATAATATGGTCCAATCAGAGTGTGGGCCCCAGTATTTAACTTAAATTTGTTTTCAAAATCGTGGCCTACATAACAAGTGGACCAAATCAATTCTTGGACTAGGGAATCAAAATATCGTTTAAATCATGATGGATGGATTGGATCTTCAACCTATTGTGCCATTATGGAACATGTGTAGTTTGTACATGAGCTTTAGTGCACACGACGTGTGGGCTTAGCAAAACTCTCTTAACCTATCAAATTGTTTCCTATGTCATGGGTAATTGAGTGAGTGTACAACCTTTATCTTTTGGCAGTATTATCCACATGGTGGGGTCCACCTGATGGATGGCTTCAATATTTCGACTGTCTGCCCAGCTGGCATATGTTGTCCTGATGGAACATCAACCTTTCAATGTGTACAGATGTATCATATCATATCTCCCTTTTTATGGTACAAATATCAAGACCCCAGGATGGCACCTTGATCTGCAAACAGTGGCCCATTCTTTCTTCAATAGAAGGTATGATTTCTCTCCTTTTTTTTTCGAGAATTTCGCTACTTTTGGGTATAAGTTCTGCTATGGAGTGTATGTATTTTCGTTTTTTCTCAACTTTTGGGGGTCACATTTCATTTTTTGGGGGTTCAAAGTTTTGGGTGGATAATTCAATTTCCGCCTTTAGATTTGCGGCCGGTTCCTCTGCAATTGCTGAAGTGGGGCCCGCAATCATCTAATTCTGTTCATCAGGATCTCTTTACCATTTGTTATGGCAGCCCTAGAAAACCAACCGTCATATGTGCCACCGCGTGAATTTTGATGTTTTTGGATGGCTGTTCACTGTTTTTCTGCCGTTTGGCCCACCTACTGATTTTATAGGCACGATTTTGTGGTTATCTCATCAAAATAGTGGGGCCCGATAAATGAACGGTTTGGATGGTATATAGACCACATGATAGGTCCCACCAGAGAAAGCAATGGACAACCGTCCAAAAAACATGCAGCCCACTTGATGGTTCAATCAGCCTGATTTTTGTGACGGCCGAATTTCAATGCTGTGGAACCATGATGGACGGGTTAGATGTCACTCACACGCTCATGTGGGCCCACGCGAAACACTTTTTTTGCCTACATCGCGCTGCAGGATCTTCAATATATATCGAATCTCTGGGACCCACATGCAGAGATTTCGGATGATCTGCACTGTCCATGTTTTGGGAGCTGTCTAATAAGGAACACACTAAGAAATGCAGGCTGAACGGCTGATTTTTTCAATTGATGTTTGTAGCTGAATTCAGACCATTGACACAGGCAATGTTTTAATGGCTCGCTTTAGACTGAATTAATCAATGGCCATGATCAATTTTCAGCCAAACGTGACCTTGTATCCGGCAAGTTTTGTAGTGAGTGTGCTACCTGTGTACGACCTCTAGGACTCGGCGTGGTGTCCGTTTTTGGGAGAAGGTCTTCCTACGATTGAACGTTGAGTCGGTGCACTGTGTGCATTCTCTCTAGGCCAGGCCACCCGCAAGGTAGGAGTGACAAAGGACACCCTGAGTGGAAAACTTCGGAGTCGATGGAATATAAACATCACGTGGGCCCCACTGCTCCCGATGGTGTGGTCCACTTGAGTTTTGTATCGTCCTGATTTTTTGGGTATTCTCCTAAAATAAGCTGGCACAAGTGATGAATGCAGTGGATTTGATACACACATTACGGTGGACCCCAGAGAGCTTTTTATTACAATGGGTGTATAACTGCATATACATGCGTGACGAATCCGGATCCTCTGTTGAAGCCGAACAGAGAACCTCTGCTTCCGCTGCTTTGATTGGTCGCACCTCATTTTTTGTCAGAGCAGCTCAGCTACACAGTCAGGCTGAGCTGGACCATTCAGAGAAGTGCCTACTAGGGTTTCTCTGCTAGGTTTCAACAGAGGATCCGGACTCGTGCGTGACACATGCATAAATGGTTTTCCAGCTTGACGCCTCGTCCCAACTCGTTCTAGTCCGAGTCGAGTCAAGACTCGCCCGAGTAGGGGTGACTCATTTTGTCGAACCAGATCCGAGTCCGAGTCGACTCAAAGATGGCCCCCAGAGAGCTTTTTACTACAATGGGTGTATATAGATGTTTGACACATGCATAAATGGTTTTCTGACTCGGCAGCTCGTCCGAACTCGTTCGAGTCGAGTCACGACTTGCCCCAGCAGGGATGACTTATGGTGTCGATCCAGATGCGAATTTGAGTCAATTCGGACGAGTCTCATCCGAGTCGACTCAGTCTCTCGTTGGAGTCGTCAATCGATCTATGCATGGTGAAGAGATCAATGATCGTTTTGAACAGGAAGAAATGGCGAGCGACCCAGTTAACGTCAGCGAGTTCCAAGAACTGGCCCGGCAAGCTCTGCCCAAGATGTACTACGACTACTTCAGCGGCGGAGCCGACGACGAGCACACCTTGAGGGAGAACGTCGAAGCGTTTCGAAGAATCACGTACTGCTAATATGCCATGATAGTTCGATAGTTTGTACAAGTGGGGCCCATTAGGCGATCTGGACTGTTGATCTGATCTCCACCGATATTGGCGGACCATCCCCAAGAACTTCCTTGACCAGACAATCCAAACCATCCATTCACGGCCGGCAAATAGGCAGTTAAGAGAACAAGTACTGAAATGATCCACATTTAACAGAAAATAGGCCAAAAATTGGATGTCTAGGATTTCATGGTCCAATCCAGATCACATAACCAGTGGGCCCCAGTTTTACAAAACTGATCATAATATTAATTTCCATGTTCACTGATTTATCATTTATGTATGCATTGATTCTCAGGTTTCAGCCAAGGATTCTTGTAGATGTGAGCAATGTAGATGTATCATCGTCGATATTGGGGTACAACGTTTCAGCTCCGATCATGATCGCGCCGACCGGAATGCATAAACTGGCCCACCCAGAAGGTTCGAATCCAGAGTTCTGATTTCGACGGTGGGGATTTCACGTGTGATTCTAATTATCTGATTGTAGTTTTATCTTGATTTAGGAGAGGTTGCCACTGCCAGAGCTGCTGCAGCATGTAATACAATCATGGTATCAAAATCTTACATTGTCTGGCTTCTTCGCGTGGCTGTGTCCAGTGATTAGGACCCTTGATTTGGTGAGCTACAAAGGGTCCGAAAGAAATATAGCAGTAAACTAAAAAAAGAGCAACTGTCCACATTCAGCTGGTGACCTTGCAATGATTTGTACAAACACTACTATTTATCCATGTGATGGCCCACCAGATCAACGGTTGGAAAAGGGTTGTAGTAGCATTTTCTTGTATGTGATTTGGTGTTAGAGCTGTTCTGTTTTCAGGTGTTATCATTTTCATCTAGTTGCACCATTGAGGAGGTTGCTTCCAGCTGCAATGCAATCCGTTTCTATCAGTTATATGTATGCTTCTATTTCTTACTACCAATATCAGATTCCTAATATTTTTCAAATTTATGACATGTTTGGACGTCCAATGGATCAAATTGCGGTGACCCAATTCGCTAAATAGCAAATTACCAAAGTGGGATCGGCCACACTCGTATTTGTAATGATGGAGTAGCCCTCCAGATTGCATTTACAACTGTTTCAAATGCAGCTTTTGGGGGTTTCATTGTCATCATGAATTCAATGAATTGCATTTCAGTTCAATTGAGCATCCAAACGCATCTTTAGTTCGCCTAATATATCAAAATTTCATGCTGCATTTGGACGTCCCACTGATGAAATTGTGATGACCCAATTCACAAAAGAGCAACCAAATTGCATTTACAACTGTTTCAAACGCAGCTTGTGGTGTTTTCATTGTCATCAAGAATCGAGTGAATTGCAATTCAGTTCAATTGAGCATCCAAACACGCCTTTAGTTAGCCATATTTATTCATTTAGTGGTTTGCCATCCCTCTAAGAGTAGGTATATCGAAGACGAGATGTTTCGGTGAAGTTAGTACAGAGAGCCCAGCAGAACGGATTCAAGGCTATCGTTCTCACCGCCGACGCTCCAAAATTCGGCCGGCGGGAAAGGGACATAAGGAATAAGTGAGAATTCTCTGATAATCTGTTATTCTCAATATCTATATTTTTTCTGTAGAGGACAGTGCCAGCCAGTGCCAACATGGCGCACGTGTAGGATCCGACCCACTCATTTTGTGGGGGCAGCCATGAACAGTCCCTGGACCGAAAAATTGGCAAGATCGTTGATTAGGCGGTACACATGATGTTGAATATGGACATCTTTTTTCTAACTATCCATTTTTCTCATCCATGTGTGGGGCGGCCTGGTTTTGACCGGGGCATGGTTTTTGACCGGGGCATGTTCGTGGTGTTCCAGCCTGATAATTAGTAGCTTGGATCCATAAACATGTGACATTGGCATGTGCTGCAAATCTCCCATCCGGTACCCGACTCAGAAGCCATCCTTGATGATCTGTGTCCCAATAGATGAATGGTCCAGATCTTGTAGACTTGTGCCACACATACAAATATAGCCATGGGTACTGCTGCCACCATGCGAGGTGGGCCGCATGTGACCGATCAACGCCGTTTATCCAGCTGAGACTATAGAAAATTTCAAAACCCAGGTCACTGAATCATGAGAAGTTATTGTTTTCAGACACAGCGACACGTACCAAATCCTTCGGGTCCGAGTCGAGTCACGACTCACATGAGTAGGGGGTGACTCTTGGTGTTGAAGATAATCTCCAGGCGTGTTGGAGTCAAACTCGGACAAGTCTCATCCGAGTCGACTCGGACGCGTCTGAATCGTTAATCCATGCACTAGAAGTGTTGCAATTTCTGCATTGCATTTTCTCAAAGTATGGTCTACTGTGATTTTCAGTTTGTACAAGTCAGTCCAACGGTCGAGTGATCCAGATCATCGATCTACTGATTCCAAAGACCATGTCCCAAAAGCATCCCATGGTCGAGTTATCCAATGTTTGGCCCTTCTTCAGCTGAATGTGGACATTCTACATGTAGGCCACCAATCAAAGGGCTAGGATTGCCCAATTGAGAAGAACTTTTGGGCCCATCAAGTCAATGGTCTGGATCACCCATCAATGGACTCTATCCAATTGGAAACGCTTCACAAGCAGCGATAACCCTAGAATTTTACGTTGATCTCTTCTCCAGAATGGTTGTGCCCATGTTGAAGAATCTTGAAGGTCTCTTGAAGGTGGAAGTCGACTGTGTGAGTAGAATGCAAGCAATAAGAGTGCGTTTGGTTGCACCAAATATCAAGAAATTTCATGATTAATCTATCTAATGTGGTGCAAATTTTCATGATATTTCGTGAAATTTGGTGCAACCAAACACGCCCATGATGATTAATGTTGGTTACCAAGAATATTTCCAATCCTTGCTGATCTCTAATACATAATTATAATTAATTAAAATGAGGATAAACTGATTCTTAAGTACCACCCAAACAGGCCCTAAAACTTCTTTTTTTTTTTTTTCTGTTTGGTAAATACAGAAAGGGGGGTCGAAGTTTGAAGCCTTTACATCACAGACCAGAGATCCTTCTTTGAGTTGGAAGGTATTAACCAATCAATAATGTTCTTATCTGAAATAAGTAACTAGGGTATTAACCAATCAATAATGTTCTTATCTGAAATAAGTAACTAGGGTGTGTTTGGATGCTACCCATTTTTCATTTTTAATTAAATTTGCAAGTGACATGAAGATGTCGGAAAGTTAACCATATCCCCTTCCTCGCTGTCACAAATAACACATTCTAGTCAATTTGAGGACCGTTGGATACTTGAGTGGGCCACAGTCTCATATTAAGTTGTAGCCTTTGGTACTGCCATCCAAACATGCCCTTACATTCCGATGGGCCATTGCCATCGGCAAGTAGTAGGCTTGGTTAATGTTTGAACGGCATGTTTAGATGTAGGATGTAGTACAAATATATTCCTAGCATGGTTAGATCAAAAGTTATGGCCAATTTAAGGCCAAACGAAAATTGGCCATAACTTTTGATCTAGGCATTGGTACACACAATGTATCAATATTCATTATAATAGGCCATCTAGGTAAATCAACCCACAAAAGTGGGTTCAGTCCGTTTTGCGAGAAAATACTTCATTCCCGCTCAAAAATGAAATTTTAAGAAAATTTATTATTTTTAATAATTTTAATTTTTTGTAATATTTTTTTTTATTTTAAGAGATTTAGATTTCTTTCTTTTTAGAAATTACTTATAATCATAATAGGACTTTTCTAGTAAGGTTTATCTAGACTATCTATTTTTGATAAAGTAGGATTTAGATGGGTTTTATTATTTCGGAGAACTTCTATTAAGATTAAAATTTTGTTATTTTTGGTAATTATAAATTAGAATTTTATGTTCTCTTTATTAATGATATAATCAAGAAATCATAGGCAATTATACATTATTCAATAAAAAAAAACTCAAATTTTATCTCTTTTTCTTTCAAGAAAATACCCTAACGAATTCAATGACTCTTTGAATTCAAGGTTTTTACATACTTGAGGAAGAAAGCGATCTTCCTCCTTACACCCTTTTCCTATGTCAGTTCCCATTAAAAAATGAACATCAACTACACATAAGCTATCCATTTTGACCATAATTTGTGTGTGCGCAACCGGTCCACCTAGTGAATGACTTCTAACCTACCAGGCCCGTGGGACATCGATCTAGCCCTTAAAATAGATTGACCTCATTGTTGAGGATCACCTTGTGTGAAAATCAACCAAATCCAATCATCATCATGGGTCCTAACCTAATGGACAGGTTTATTACACATGAACATGAAAGGTTGGAGGTTATCCACTGGGTGTGCAGTAACTCATAGGGTTTTGCTAATGTTCCCTACTTGCACTGGGACATCAGCAACATCCCCAAACCTTTTAAACAACATGTGGGAAAACTTCCAATGATCTAAACTATTCATTCATTCATACAATTAAGGGGAAGCCATGGTGCAAGAATCACGCCAATTGGATGATCCCACCCTTTGAGTGGGGCCGATTTGTTACAATAGCCTGTTGTTTTTTACCCATAAATTGCATGGTTAAAATCATCAAATCAAAGTGTTACTTTTGAATCATAAGAAGCACAAAGTGGGATCTATTAATTATTAGATGTTTCAAGATAATGATTTGACCTATTTTGTTTCTATGGTCAATCTTGATTGTCCATTTTCATGGCATTGCTGGGAAGCTTAGGATCACCCAATTGGCATGATTTTCACTACATGGCTTGCTTCTAGTTGTATGAATGGATAAACGGATCGGATCAGCAATAGGTCACCCCATGTTCCATTTTAAAGGTTTGGGGAGGCTGATTTTCCTACGACATACCCCGGAACCTAGTAAATGCACCAGGTCACCCCATTCAAAGGTTAGGCTTATCTGATCTGTGTGATTCTTGCACCATGGTTTGCTCCTAGTCATATGAATTAGCGAAGAGCTCAGATCCATGTAGGTTACCCAATGTACCGTTTACAAGGTTTGGGAATGTCGCTACATTAGCAAAACCATGTAAATATAAGCACGCACTAATGTTTTCACCACAATTGTCATGCAAACCTTTGTGGCCCACTATGATGTATTGATGACATCTACTTGTGCCATCATGCACGCCCTCCCATGTTTGGTCATGGCTCAAAAATAATGTCAATTAATCCATAACTAAGGTGGGCCACCTCTCCTCCTTCCAATTATCCTTGTTGGTGAGGCCCACCTGGGCAATGAATTGAATGATCACAAACAAGAAAGATATTATCTTCGAATAGTACGAATCAACTTTTGGGTTCTTGTCGATTTATAGTAGCAGATTAATCTTTTCAGGACATTGGCTGGTTGAAGTCTATAACGACCTTGCCGATTCTAATAAAAGGAGTGCTCACGGCAGAAGACGGTAAGTCGACGATGTCCATTTTGTAGTAGATTTCACAGTAGTAATGTTCGAAAGTCGAAAACACAGATTTTCTACTTTGTTTGGAAGAAGGAAACATTGTTCATGGCCGAGCAGGCAAGTTGGTGATTTTCTCTGGTGATTTTGCAGCTAGAATGGCGGTTGATGCAGGCGCAGCCGGTGTGATTGTATCGAACCATGGTGCTCGCCAGCTTGATTATGTACCGGCTTCAATATCTGTTCTTGAAGAGGTGATCACCATTCGCTTGTACTAACTGAAAAAAAACCAATGGCTCTTAACAGGTTTTGCTAATCACCCATGCAAGAGCCTAGTAGACATGAATGGTGATAGTAGATAGTAGATTCCCTGGCCTGAAAATCAGGTGGGCCAGGGTATAGAACAAATGGGTGGCTGGAGAAACATTGTTTAGCCACTTCCTTTTGTTGTTTACACTGGCCCACCTGGCCCTGGCAATCTACCATATATGGCTGGAAAGCTAAGCTGATGATAAATGCAGACACACACATTTGAGACAGAGAGTCTGAATCAGAGGTCTTGTACTAAAGCACTTGGACAGTCCAATCTATCAATAAGGACTGTCCATTAGTTCCAGCACACACTTCAATGGTCGTGATCCAATCCATTACTAAGTTGGCCTTTTTTTCTACCCATCTGCTTTCCAACCCCCATGGTTAGGATTGTCTGATGAAAGTAATAATTTAGAACCACGAGCAACCCATGATGGCCCCAATAAATGGATAAATTGTGTAGTTGGTTGGACCTATTTTTCTTCAAATAATCTCTATCGTCCATTTTTATAGGCTATTAATTTGACGGTTGAAATTTTCCAACCGGTGTAATTTTTGCATGGTAGCCCACTTTATTATTATTATTATTACTCAGGGACTCAGATTGACTCATTTGGTCCTGAGTTGAGTCGGGGGTGACTCGGGCGGAGTCATCTTCTATTCTCAATACTAACTCATGGTGAGGAACTGGATCGACCGAGTCCGAGTTGACTCAGCCGAGTCATCAACCCATGCGTCGAAAACAACCAGTCTTCTTATATGATTTTTGCATACCGGAGAGACCGCAGGTAGTCGAAGCTGTCGACGGTAGAGTTCCTGTTCTCCTCGACGGCGGAATCCGGCGTGGAACCGACATTTTCAAAGCCCTAGCTCTTGGAGCACAAGCTGTCATGGTAAGTGTTACATTACATTTCTATACATGCATTTAACGGATTTATAGATTGTCGTTGGTTCGTGAGTCCGATTCGGTTACAAAGCTTTGTGTGTGTATAAGTGCACTTAAGTACATTGCACTTAGATGCATTTAAATATTACTTATATGCTCTTAAATGCACTTCCATGCAATTAGACCAGCTTTTGTACCATACAAATCTTTGTAGGCTGGGATCCAGTGATGTTTTCATAACATCTTGTCCTTCCATCATGTGTGAAAACTACTATTCTCCTTGGATCCCAAAAATCAGTTTGATCCAAAGCTTAGGTGGGCTACATTGTTTAAAATCAAGCTTAAAACCTTTAAAATCATGTTTCATTGCCCACATGAATCTTGGAATGGTCTGATATATTCGATGTCCACTCATCCTCGTCTAATGCATCTTTTCAATAGATTAGATGGCATAGAAAGAAAAAGCACGTAGGCCCCTACACACAATCTACAATATTTTTAATGGTGGGCCTCTCCATTCCAACTGTTTCCTATGGTGTGGCCCACATTAGTTGTTGGATCAGCCTGATTTTTTGGCACCAAACAAAGATTAAGGCGCGCAAATGAAGAACTGTTTGGGCGCAAAAAAATTTTTAAAAAAAATCATGGTGGGCCCCACACGTCAATTTGTTCATTAAGCTTAGCCTAGAAACATTTACATGTTTCAGGTCTGTATTTGTTGAAAGATTATGATTCTTCCCATTTTAAATTTTCGTCGATAAATTTCAAATTCCATACTTGTGACCGCAGGTTGGGCGGCCGGTGATCTATGGTCTAGCCGCAAAGGGAGAACACGGCGCCACCCAGGTCTTAGAAATGCTGAAGAATGAGCTTGAGCCTCACCATGGCACTTAATGGATGCCGCTGCATAAAGGATATTACTAGGAGCTATGTTCGAACAGAGCGCCAACGGTTGCGATCTTTGCTTTGATGTTCTAGGTGGGAAAAAAAAAAATCATCAAAAAAAAAAGAAGAAGATGTGGGTCACTTAATTCCTTCAATAAATCTCTAACCGCTAAGCATGCGGCGAGTGGGGCCCACCGAAGTTGTATAACCAAGCATTAGATTATGATGTGTCACATTTTTCAAATTGAGTCTCACCAAGTTCATATGTGCAGACTCCAATTGAGCACAGCTCAACTCATATGAGTTGTAACATTAAGCAGTTTTTGTGTGCAGAAGATCTATTTGATTTGTAGAATTATTGGGATGATTTAATAAAATCACGAAGGCCAGGATCTTTTTGAAAATGGATTCCTATTCAAAATCGGGGGGGGGACTGCATTTTTGTGTGGCTTAGATTGAGTTAAGTGGGCCATGCTCATTTTAATTAGCGTGTAAGCTCGCACTATTAATCTGGGTGATTTTCCTTTTACTAGATGATTGGATCTTTTAGGCTGTGTTTGGATACACAAGCGAAATGAATTGTGAAAATCCAATTTAGTTGGGATAAAGAATAGATGATGGTGATGGTGACTTCCTTGATGGGCCATGGAAAAAAACAAACTCAAATCCAACGGTCCCAACCACCTAGTAAAACCTAGGGCCCCATCCATCTAAACCATGGTTTTTTTACTCGGCAACTCAGACTGACTCGTTCAGTCCTAAGTTGAGTTGAGACTCAGGTGAATCGATGGATGAGTCACACGGTACTCTAGTCCTGACTCACAATACTAAACCGGATCAGACTCCGAGGCGACTCGGGTGAGTCACCCATCCTTTTTCCTAAACACAATGCCGTTGAGACTCAACGTTGTAGGTTCGAGATCTGAGCTTTTCATCACCTAGGGCCACACTAATTATATCCTCTGACAAAAAAAATCCGGTAGTTTAGGTCCTCAGGTGGGCATCACCGTACAAAACCATAAGACAGTAGTGAGTTTCATTTCTATCCGTCCATTTGTTACCTACATTGTACCATAAGTGAGTATTGAATTAGCCTGATAATCTGGCCCGAAGATCTAAACAATGTTTTCCACCTGATGGACGGATAGGATCTCTCACGTATATACTACACTGGCACGTATGCTTGCATGTAACAAAAAAATGTTTGGCTTTTGAAGCAGTGGAGACGGACGGATTCTATACCGCTCAGCCCACACGCGTGGACAAGTCAGCTAATGTACAGGTCACCACAAATATCAGTATAGCAGACAGGTGAAATATCTAAGCCATCCATCCGGTGGACCTCACTGTGTATATGTTACTGCCTAAAGATGAAGGTGGCCCATTCAGTAGGTTAGCCATGATTGGCTGAATTTTTCACAACCGTACTGTACAGTTAATCTTGCCCCACCAAACTAGAAGACCAAACGGATTATTGGGATATGAAATCTACAGCATACGTTTCTGATGGACGGCTTGGATATTGTATCTGCCTGCCAAGCTGGCGTTTATGGTGGCATGTGCACTAGCTGACTTGGACATTCGTTTGGCTTAACAGAGCTCTGGGTAGCATGGGCTGGGCTGGGCCAGGCCTGAGCTTAAGATCAAAGGCCCAAAGCCCAGTATGGGCCAACCACAACAAGCCCAAGTCCACACCCAAAATTTTGGTAGGTGCCCAAACGACCCGTACAAAAATTGAATGTTTCTAATCTATCTGTTGATCAAGTGGGCCACATGCACAATGAAATAGACCCCTAGAGGAACAAAATCAAAGGTTGACATTCTTGACGCATAGGTTGCCTAAACAAGATGTTAATATGAACTTGGGCAGGTCTGCCAATCCCAGCACAAAAGTTGATTGGGTTTGCATGCTAGGCGCAATCCCAGCCCATGGGCCAAGTCAATAGGCCCAAGCTGGTCCGAAGCCGGGTTAGGCTTGTCGGGCCAGGTGGGTCGCCAGTCCATTGCCTCCCTTCAATGCACTTATCATGAATAGTAGGAAACATAATTAATCTTTTTTCCCCATTGATCAAATTGGATTTTCGGAATTTATTTCACTTACACATCCAAATACTGTTGATTGAATGCCTTCAATCTGTAAAAAACAAAAAAAAAAAAACAAAATGGATTTTTCGATGGATCGAAAGTTTGGTTGATTGATAGAAAAATCCAAAAAATATGAGTTTACTTTCTAGACATTTTTGGCATGTTTGGTCCGATCGAACATGGGATGTCGATCGATAATGGATCAATTGACGGTACACACAACTTTTATGTAAATACGTCGTTTTATTTCTAATTCTATATGTGGGTTATACAAATAGTGTTAATACGTGATTAAGGTTGATACGAAGAGTGCAAAACATAAAAGCTTGAGAGCTAAAGTGTTTGAAAGGGAAAACTTAAGTTGTTTGATCTCTTTGTTTGTTGCTTGGTGTCATAGTTTTTTACCACGAGTTTTTCCACGTGAAATTCACGGGTTCTCTTTGGTTGCTTGAATTTCTTATTTCCCTATTGCATTGTGTGATTCCATCAGTGGTTGCTTCCACTCCCAAAAAAACACAGCCTAAAAGAGAACGCAGATCACCCAATTACAACCAGGCTTCTTGATTTTAGCATATGAGACTACACACCCATTATGATGATCAGCGGCCCACTCTGCTCAATCCAAACCCCAGAAAAAACCCAGTCATGCCCTATTACAATTCTACTAATATCTACACACTTAGCATTATAGCAAGCTTAGCATATTACAATTCTGATTTTTTGAGTCCAAAATGAGAAGTACGCTCACTTGGAATCTGCACACATGAACTCGATGCGACTCAGTTTGAAAACCAGGACACATCCAATTGAATACAACACCTAAGTGGGCCGCACCGGTCACATACTCAACAGTTCGAAATTTATTTAAGGAATTGAGCGATCCACATCTTTTTATTGTGCTCAATTGGAATCTGCACACATGAACTCGGTGCGACTCGGTTTGAAAACCAGGACACATCCAATTGAATTCTTGGTTATACCACTTAAGTGGGCCGCACCGGTCACATACTCAATGGTTCGAAATTTATTTAAGGAATTGAGTGACCCACATCTTTGTTTTGCTCATCGTCCGCTTTCCCAACCCACAACATCAAAGCAATGATCTCAACCGGTCACGTTCTGTCCGTACATAACTCCTTGAAATATCCTTCACGCTGCGACATCCGTTGAGTGCCATGGTAAGCTCAAGCTCATCCCTCAACATTTCTACAACCCGCCTCACCCCATATTCTCCCTTTGCCGCCAGGCCGTAGATCACCGGCCGCCCAACCTGCAGTCAGAAGTGTGAAATTTGAAAATGATATTCAAGTAGAAATGGACGGACAAAAATAATTTCAAGCTCATCGGCAAATTTGAAATTATCAATGAAAACTTAATGTACAAATCTAGGTGTGGGGCCCACCGTGATGTTTTCTTTAAATCCAATGTGCCTAGGTTGCACAGAAATCACACAGATCCAAAGTCAGGTGGGCCAAAGCACAAGGAGCAGTTGGGATGGGCATGCATACCATTAAAAAAATTTAGATGGTGTGGGGCCTACTGTATTTTTTTTGTGCTATCTAAGTGAAAGGATGTGTCCGACCAGGATAAATGGACATCCAAAAAATCAGACCATCCCAAATCTTAGGTGGGTCACAAAACATGATTTTAGAGGTTTTAGGTATGATTTTGCATGTTTTAGCTCATCTAAGTTTTGGATCAACCTGATTTTCAGGATCCAAGGAGAATAGTAGTGGCTACATATGATGGAAGGTTTGGATGTCATGAAAACATCATGGTGGGCCCTACACATTGATTTGTGCATTAAGGTTGAAGTAGAAACATTTGTAATAGATCTAGCCTACAAAGCTTTGTATGGCACAAGAGTTTGTCTAAGTGTATTTAAGTGTGTTTAAGTTATACTTAAGGCATGTTTGATTGGTTGTAATTACAAGCAGTCAAAGGTAAATAAATAATAATTATTTATTGGGGCATTTCCCGAATAAGTACGGCATCCCATTCCAGAGTCTTGGATTGTGTGTCGGTACAGTGCTACGTGGCGAAACTCTGTGGGCCTGCACCATGATTTATGTGTTTCATCTACGTCATCCATTCATTTTGCCAGATCATTTTAGGGCATGAGGCAAATCCAAAGCTCAAGTGGCCCACCATAGGAATAATGATGTCCAGCATTGAACCCACTGCTTTCAGTGGTGTGGTTCACTTGATCTTTGAAAAAATGAGCGAATGGCATGGGTATAACACATAAATCATGATGGATCCCACACAGTTTTGAAAAGAGGTTGAAATGCACTGTTTTTAAGGTGGAATTCTCTCCCTCCCAAACAGATGACAAAAACCATCATTATGCTTTTACCACCAATTATCACCATTTACCTCCAATCAAACAAGCCCTTAGACGCACTTACAAACATTGTACTGGTACAAAGCTGTACCAGTACAAAACTATGTAATGGATTCGAGATTGGGAACCAACAACAAACAGTCTACAAATCTGAAAAACCAAAGTTGTAATTAAATGTATTGGATCACTTACCATAACAGCTTGGGCTCCAAGAGCCAAGGCCTTGAAAACATCTGTTCCACGCCGGATTCCTCCGTCGATGAGAACAGGAACTCTTCCATCTACAGCTTCCACCACCTGCCATCTCCAACATGTAAAAATCATACAAGCAGACTAGAATGTTTTAGAAGCATGGATCGACGACGACCCATCCAAGTTATAGTACCCCTAGTTGCATCAGATCACTTGGAGAGTTCAATCAATCAATCTGGGTTCTCAATTAGGTCTAGCACACGCTTCATGGGATACCAGGCAAAAATTACACTGATTGGACAAATCCAACTGTCAAATCAATAACCTACACAAATGGACGATCAAGATCATTTATGGTGAAATAGGTCCAATCAACAACTCAAGTTTTCTATTTTTGGGGGGCGAATCATGGACTGCTCATGGTTCTAAAGCATAACTTCCATCAGGCAGTCCTAACCATCCTATCCATGGGTTGGCAAGCAGATGGCTACAAAAAAAATGAGGCCAACTTAGAAAAATGGAATGGATGATGACCATTGAAATGTGTTCTAGGCCTAATGGACAGTCCCAGTTGATACATTGGACCATCTCTCTCTCTCTCTCTCTCTCTCTCTCTCTCTCTCTCTCTCTCTCTCTCTCTCTCTCTCTCTCATGTGTGTGTGCATAAAGCATCGGCTCAGCCTTCTCCAAGCTGTAAATTGAAGATTGCCAAAAGTTCTATGATTCACTGCCCACTCATGAGGTGGGCCAGTGTACAAAATAAATGGAAGGCGGCTAAAACAAGTTTCCTCTGGCCGTTCATTTGTTCTGTAGCCTGGCCCACCTCAGTTTCAGGCCAAGGTATCTACTATCTGCCCAGCAGGGGGCTACCTGAAGTACAGCTTGGATGTTCACTACACCGGTCCATGCATGTATGAGAGACTCATTAAGAGCCATCAGTTTTTACAGTTGCTAAAAGCAAATCATCACCTCTTCAAGAACAGATATTGAAGCCGGAGTATAATCAAGCTGGCGAGCACCATGGTTTGATACAATCACCCCGGCTACACCAGCGTCAACCGCCATTCTAGCTGCAAAATCAGCAGAGAAAATCACAAACTTGCCAGCTCAGTCGTGAACAAAGTTTCTTTCTTTCGTAGACAAATCTCAAAAACCAGTTGAACAAATCTACTGTGAAATCTACTACGAAATGGACAGCATCGACTTACCATCTTCTGCAGTGAGCACACCCTTGATTAGAATCGGCAAGCTTGTTATAGATTTCAACCATCCGATGTCCTGAAAAGATTACGCTGCTATAAATCGACAAGAACATGAAAGCTGATTCGTACTATTCGAAGATAATATCTATATTCCTGTGGTCATTCAATCCATGACTCAAGAATTGTTGGGAGGAGAGGGCATGCCCTCTCTAGTGTTCCCTTTGGTATGGCCCACCTAAGTCATGGATTGGCATGATTTTTGGGCCCATGGCCAAACATTGGAGTGGATGTCATACCACCTGAGGTTTCTGATAAGAAGCGAGCATCGTATACTTTATCAAAAGTGCCAAATGGGATTCTTGAAGAATTCGCTCAATTCTACCTTAGCAAAAGATCGACGATCCGACGTCTCTTCTTCTCAAGAGGCCTTGCCAAATCCAAAAATTTGACGAGGATGGGGCTACTCGTAATACTTACTACTTGGTAAGGTCGCATCACAGCCCTCATGGAGATTTCCACAGAAAGACCCCTTGGTTCTAACAAACGGATTACAAGTGCCCGGTAGCATACCATTGGAATGAACGAAATACAAACAGTTAAAGATAATAAAGCCTTCTCTAGTTTCCTGTTACCCATCAACAAGCCAGCAACCATTTACATCGTTATGGAACCCATAAAGGTCGTTTGCACAACAATTTTGTGGAAACATTTCCACTTGATCATTTTCCATACAATGTCCGCCAACGTTTTAAATAGCACATAGGGTGACCTATCATCAATCTGAACCTTTCATTCATTCATACAACTAGGAGAAAGCCATGGTGCAAAAATCATGCCAATCGGATGAACCTAACCATCCGATCGATACCAAGGAAAATGGACAATCAAGATTGAGCATAGAAACAAGATTAGGTCCAGTCATTTTGAAACATCTAGTACATAGATCCGACTTTGTATTGCCTATGATTCCAAAGTAGCACTTTGGTTTGATTATTCTAACCATGTGATCCATGTCTCGTTAGACGGTCATAACAAATTGGCCCCATTCAAAGGGTTACAATTATATGATAGGCATGATTCTTGCATATGGCTTGCTCCCAACAATACTATTGAATGAATCCGTCCCGATTGATGATTGGGTGTCCATGTGGGGTTGAAATACAACTCCTACCATATTTGAAAAAAAAAAAAAAACACAAAAAAACACAAAAAACAAAAGCGGCCCAAATAGTGAATTTCTCAAATAGAAATGAAGAAAAGAGGTAGATTGGCCCCGATCATGATTTGGGTGCACATCCAAATACACATTAGTGCATTAGTTCAGAACAGGAGCCACCAACAGCAACAAAAGTGGAGAGAGAGAGATGGCTAAAGAGATTGACCAATCAAGAGTTTCTTGGTTTTTAATTTTCGCAACTGTAAAGAAAAACATAGGACAAAATCAATGCCTTAGGGCCCGTTTGGGCGTCCCTTAAAATTGAGTTCATCTTGTTTCATTTAATTGCAATTATGTATTGGAGATCAATTTTTATGTTAGGGGTGAAAATATAACCAACAATTTATATAAAGGTGCTCTAATGTGTAATTGCCGTTCACTAAAATGAGATGAACTCACTTTATGTGACACCCAAACATGCCCCTCGAAGATAAGTTAGTCAATGCCTGTTACTTGCTAATGGCATTGACCTGTCAGAATGTAAGGGCATGTTTGGATGGCACTAAAAAGTTTTTTAACACATTTTTCTCTCCACAAGGATTGACATACCAACTGCTAGAATAAAATATGAGATTGTGGCCCCCTCAAGAATCCAACTGGCCTCAAATTTTATGTGTTTTTCAGTGACGGCGAGTCTTCTAAACGGTTCAAAAATTCAAAAACATCTTATATTTTAACATGTGATAGGCGGTCAAGCAAGGACTAGCTAACCCCAATTGAAAAATGAAAAATTGGTAGCATCCAAATTGTTTATTTCTGATAAGAACATCATCAATCCGTAAATACCTTCCAACTCAAGGAAGGATCCATGGTCTGTGATGCAAAGGCTTCAAGCTTCGAGCCTCCTTCCTGAATTTAAAAATAAATAAAGATAACAGTGAGTAGCCAAATTCAGCACTACGATTCAATATCACTTTTATCATTTCATTAGCATAAAACAGATTTCTGATTATTTCTAGTCCTGATATCAAAGAAGAGGTGATCAATAGGAATCAATAATTGGGTGTGGTCCACCAATCAATAAAGGAATAGGGATCGTCACTGCAAACTTTCAATCTAGATATGAATGCCAAACCCATTTCAAAAGCATTGCATTGTTTTCAACAGTTAAAATTATTATAAAATAAAATAAAAATTATGGGGTCCATTTGGATGCCACTTAAAAATGAGTTCATCTCATTTTAGTTAAGGCTTGAGTATAATCTTGATAACCAACGATCATGATATGTGTGTTTGGCTGCACCAAATTTCACAAAATATCATGAATATTTGAAAATAGATTGATCAATCACCAAATTTCATGATATTGGATGCAACCAAACGCACCCTTATAGTTATAGCATGCATTCTACTCACAGAGTCAACTTCCACCGATAAGAGACCTTCAAGATTCTTCAACTTAGGCACAACCATTCTGCAAAAGGGATCAATGTAAAATACTATGATCACCTTTTGTGATACATTTCCAATACGATAGGGCCCATTGTTGGGCAATCCAGACCACTGACTTGATGGGCCCAAAAGTTCTTCTCAATCGGGCAATCCTAGCCCTTTGATCGGTGGCCTGCGTATAGAATGTCCACATTCGATTGAAGAAGGATCAAACATTAGATAACCAAGATGATGTTTCAAAGCATGGTCCATCACCCTTGGAACCATTAGATTGACGGTCTGGATTACTCAACCATGGGAAGGAATTGTACAAACCCAAAAACAGAGTACACTATACTTTGACAAAATGTAATGCCGAAATTGCAACACTTCTCATAAGTTGGAGGACATGCAATCAGTTGTTTGTGATGAACTTAGTTGCATAAAAGAGAAGCGATGGGATGATTTTCGCAAAGAGAGATGAGGAGGCGATCCGCAGAACATGCTAATTTGGCATGTGTGTATGGATCCACAGCACATGCTAGTACTCATCAGGTGGGACCGTTGTGAACATGCCCTGGCCCAAAAATCAGGTAGCCCCACACATGGATGAGAAAAATGTACGGTTAGGAAAAAAAAAAGATGACCAAGCATCTATATTCAACATACAAGCATACCACCTGATTAATGAACCTTACTGAGATTTTTTGGTCTAAGCATGTTCAAGCCGGCCCCATGAGATGAGTGGGCTGGATCTTGCACATGTGTGCTGTGTTGGAACATGTTCTCAGAAATCTCCTTGGCCTTTCTCTACAGAAAAATATAGAGATTGAACACAACAGATATCAGAGAGTTCTCACTTGTTCTTTATGTCCCTTTCCCTCCGACCAAGCTTAGGAGTGTCGGCAGTGAGAATGATAGCCTTGAATCCATTCCGCTCAGCTTTCTGTAGTAACTTCGCTGAAACATCTCGCCTTTGGAATACCTACTCTTAGAGGGATGCCGAACCACTAAATAAGCACCTATGGATAATTAACGATGCATTTGGATGCTCAACTGAACTGAATTACAATTCATTTGATTCATGATGACAATGAAACCACCACAAGCTGCATTTGAAACAGTGGTAAATGCAATTTGGAGGGTTAGTCCATAATTATGAATCTAGTGTGGCCAGGCCCCACTTTGGTCATTTTCTCTTTAGTCAATTGGATTGTTGCAATATAATCGATTCGACATCCAAATGCAGCATGAAATTTGGAAATATTAGGCTAAGCAAAGACGCGTTTGGATGCACAATTGAACTGAATTGCAATTCATTCAATTCATGATGACAATGAAACCACCACAAGCTGCGTTTGAAACAGTTGTAAGTGCAATTTGGAGGGCTTGTCCATAATTATGAACCAAGTATGGCTGGCCCCACTTTGTCATTTGCTCTTTGGTAAATAGGAGTTATGACAACTTGATTGATTGGACATCCAAACACATCAAAGTTGGAAATATTACCCTAACTAAATAGGCATCTGGATTGAACTGAATTGCAATTCTTTCAACTCATGATGACAATGAAACCCCCACAAGCTGCATTTGAAATGGTTGTAAATGCAGTCTGGAGGGCTACCCCTTCATTACGAATTGAGTGTGGCTGGCCCCACTTTGCTTATTTGCTATTTAGTGAATTGGGTTACTGCAATTTAATTGATTGGACATCCAAACGCAGCATGAATTTTGAAAATAAATGGAATCTGATATTGGTAAGAAATAGAAGCATACATATAATTGATAGAAACGGATTGCATTGCAGCTGGAAGCAACCTCCTCAATGGTGCAATTAGATGAAAATGATAGCACCTGAAAACAGAACAGCTCTAACACCATATCGCATACGAGAAAATGCTACCACGACCCTTTTCACAACCGTTGATCTGGTGGGCCATCACACAGATAACTGGCAGTGATTATACAAATCTGACCATCTGATTGTTGTGAGGTTCACCTGCTGAATGTGGACAGTTGCTCTTTTTTTTTTTAGTTCACTGCTACATTTCTTTCAGGCCATTGGTGGCCTTCGTAGCTCACCAAATCAACGGTCCTGATCGCTCGACACAACCATGCAAAGAAGCCAGACAATGTAAGATTCTGATACCATGATTGTGTTACATGCTGCAGCAGCTCTGGCAGTTGCGACCTCTCCTAACAAAAGATCAAATGCAATCAGAAAATCAGAATCACACATGAAATCTGTGCCGTCAAAATCAGAACTCTGGATTCAAACCTTCTGGGTGGGCCAGTTTATGTGATCCAGTTGGGGCGACCATGATCGGGACTGATACATTGTACCCCAATATCGACGATGACACATCTACACTGCTCACATCTATAAGAATCCTTGGCTGAAACCTGAGAATCCATGCATCCATAAATGGTAAAACAGTGAACACTGAGAAATTATATGATCAAATTCATAAAAGTGGGGCCCACTAGTTCTATGATCTGGATTGTTGATGTGGGTGGACCATGAAGTCCTAGCCATCCAATCTTTGGCCCCTTTTCTTTTAAATGTGGACCATTGCAGTACTTCTTCTCTTAACAGCCTATTTGCAGGCCATGAATGGATGGTTTGGATTGTCTGGTGAAGGAAGTTCTCGGGAATGGTCCACCAATATCAGTGGCCATCAGATTAACAGTCCAGATCGCCTACTCAGCCCCACTTGTACAAACTAACTATCCAACAATGGTAAGATATTAGTAGTACGTGATTCTTTGAAACGCTTCTACGTTCTCCCTCAGGGTGTGCTCGTCCTCAGCTCCTCCACTGTAGTAGTCGTAGTACATCTTCGGTAGAGCTTGCCTGGCGAGTTCTCGGAACTCACTGATGTTAACTGGGTCGCCCGCCATTTCTTCCTGTTCAAAACGACCGTTCATCTCTTCCAAGCATGCTTATAGGTTTACGACTCAGATAAGAGACTCAGCCGGAGGTGATATATTTCTACACCATGAGTCACCCCAAGTCAGCCGAGTCGTGACTCACCTCGGACCCGAACAAGTTGGGACGGGTCGCTGAGTCTGAAAACCATGTGTACATATATCACACATGCACAAACAGGACCAGTGCGGATGGGAACGCCCACAACTGAGATCTTGCTGGGGCCCACCATGATGTTTATATTCCATCCAACCCGTTCATTAGGCGAGCCACACAGGGAACGGTGGAGATGAGACGCGCCCCCAGACTAGATCTCTGTCGTGTGACACGTGGCTGAGTAGCAAATTAGCATCTCTCTTTGAGAGCGTTTTTCCTGTGCTGCATCTCAGAATCTCCAGCACGTGTCCATCGTCCTGACCATTGATTTATTGAGTTGAAAGTCGCCCATTAAAACCTTGCATGTTTTCAATGGGCCAAATTCAGCTACAATAAGAATCATCCATTCAGCGTAATTTTCAAAGTGTGTCCCGTCTGAGACAGGACCCAAAACATGGACGGTTCTGATCATCCGATCATCTCTGAAAATGGGCCCCAGTGAGTCGACACACGTTGATGACCCTACAACGCGATGCAGACAAAACGAGCTCTTCTTCCTAGACACGAGGCTGGTTCCTCTCCAAGCCCCTGTGCAGTAAGCTTATTCTACAAGTGCTGGGACTGGAGCCCACCGGGGTATGGGTGAAATCCAACCCGTCCATCAGGGTCTGCCCACTGTGAAAGCTAATCACCTTAAAAATCAGACCGATCCAACCATCAAGTAGGCCACAATGTGTTTTGGATGTTTTTGGGTGGTTGTCCATGATTTTCTTGGATCGGCCCCACCGTTTTGTTTATATTCCATCCAATCCGTTAATTTCATGATCCCTTCCACGATGATTAGATTTCCTAAAAAAAATTCTGTGGGCCACTCCTTAGAATGAATGGACAAGCATCCAAAAATCTCTTAATCCATACGATGGCCAACATGATGGTTGGATCGGCCTGATCTTCGGGGATGTCATCCAATCACTCTGGTGGGCCCCACGAGAGAACCACCCTTAAATCTCAACACCGAAGTTGAAACTTATCCGCCCAACATTTTGAAACCACCATGCATAAAAGTGACATTAAACCCCCAATAGTTGAGAAAACAAAGCTAAAATACATACAATTTAAAACCTGCATTGGAAACAGATGTACCAAAACGTAGCAAAATTCACGGAAAAAGAGAGGGAGATCTTACTTTGATTGAAGGAAAAATGGACCACTTTTCTCAGATAAAGATGCAGGCGAGGGTCATGATATTTGTAGGAGAAAAGGAGATATGATACGATGGAGCTGAATCTACGGTTATATGGTAGAGCTACCTTCTTCCGTACAAATTGAAAATAGATATTCGATCGAAACAGGTCCAAGTAATAGGATCTTCCATAGATGGCCCATGATTCAGAAATCTCACCGTCAGAACCTTTGTAGCCATTATCTCTCTGTCTTGAATTAGAGCCGTTAACTGTTTTTACTTCCACCGTCCATTTGGAGGTCACGATTCAAGCTGGTTAGGAAATTCTTTCTTGGAAATTTTAAAACATGGCCTCCGTCCATCTGGGTTCTCTGCCTGCAACGGTCCGGATCCACCGTTTACTCTGCCACGTGGCACACGGGCCGTCCATTTTTTTTAATTTGTGGTACGACGTGGGTGTTACCACTAACATATGCCTCTTATAATACGTTTTAGCTAAGCCCACACGCGTGTATAATGTTGCTCGTGTACACGCCACCACATGTGCCAGCGTGGCTGACAGGTACACTATCTATACCGTTCAACAAAAGTTCCTGACGTTGAATATTTTAAATACCGAAAATAAATCTGGTCCATTAAGAAAATTGGACGGGTATGAAAACTTTATCTAAGTTCTTTTCAGCCATATATTTTCTCTTAAATTATGGCCCACCTGGCGAGTTAAAAATTTTGATACTTTAGATAGGATAATATAAACAGTGGTAAGACTCTGATGAATGGACTGGATCTTGTCTCAACATTCCAGGAACGCAAGTCTGGAGTCACCATGAACTAATTTGCACACGCGCGTGGATCTACCTAAGTCCATCACCATAGGTTGGCCCTTCCATCATGATGCACACATGCCGAAAATGTCAAAATAAAAATTCATACTCTGGAGTGTGATGGATGATACGCGGGCACTTATAAATAACATATTTGGAATATAATGTGGTAAAAACTACTTTGTGCCACCAACTTTTTGGCTTTGAGGTTTATCCTTGTCACGTGGCATCATTTAGACCATTAAATTTTATTTTACACATGATCTAGCCGCTCATCAGTCATCAGGTGACTAGCTTGAAGATACCTTGTAACTAAAATAAGGCCAATCAACAAGTGGGCCACACATGCATGGGCCATTGATTATTGTTTGTTGGTAGCTCCTATGTTAGTTTTACACCATTTTAAAAAATGGGGCCTACTCGTCACCTCACTTGTGGCACTCATGTGTTGCTATCCAGACCATTCAAATTGTGGCTCCCATCATGGATTGAGCAAATCTCTAAAATCACACTGATCAAGGAATCCTAACCATTCAATTACTGGCTATCAAATGGATGATCATAAGTAAAACAGTGACTGGTCCAAATTCGAACCTAAAAATCAGATGGTTAATATATTCTTCCCAGTTCAATTTTTTTTTTTTTTTTTTTTTGTTATGCTCCATCCACACAGCAATTTGACAGTCTGGATCGCCCCACAACTGTGCCACGTGTACGGTTCAAGTGATATAACGGTGGAGAACGCGTGGAAAAGTCAGCTAATGCACACGCCACCATATATGCCAGCGTGGCAGATAGGTGAAATATCTAAGCCATCCATCAGGTGGACCTCACCGTACAGATGCTACTTCCTAAATATAACGGCGGTCCATTCAGTAGGTGAGCCATGATATTAGAAATAATTTGGTGGCTGAGAGAATTTTGGCTGAATTTTTCACAACCGTACATTTGTGCAGTTGATTTTGGCCCCACCAGGCTAGTGGACCAACATGATTCTTAGCATAGGAAATCTACATAGTGGTACATTTCTGATGGATGGCTTGGATATTTCATCTGCCTGCCAAGCTGGCGTTTATGGTGGCATGTACATTAGCTGAGTTGTACATGCACTTTGGTTACCAGAGCTCTAGATAGAAATGGGCTGGGCCAGGACTGAGACTTAAGATCCAAGGATCGAGCCCAGCATGGGCCAAGCACAACAAGCCCAAGCCCACCCAAAATTATGGTTGGGCCAGATCCGACCCAACAGCCCAAAAATTGATGAAATCCATATTTTCCACTTGAATGTTCGTAATCTGTCCATTATCAGGTGGGCCACACATTTAATACATGTCGGTCCCAAGCTAGGTCGGGCTCGTCAGGCCCGGCGGGTCAGCCGGCCCACTAACATCTTCCAGTGCACTTATCATGAATACAAGGAAACATCATTAATCTTTGTCATTCCCATTAATTAAATTGGATTTTCACAATTCATTTCACTTGTGCATCCAAACAGTCTAAAAGAGCATGCAAACCACCCAATTACAATCAGGCTTCTCAATTTTAGCGTATGAGATTCCACACTAGTTACGATGATCAGTGGCCCACCGGCTCAGCTAAATCCAAACCCCACAAAAACCCAGTCCTGCCCTATTACAATTCTACTAATTATCTACACACATAGCAAGCTTAGCATTACAATTCCAAAGAGTTTTGAGTCCTAAATGAGAAGTATGCTCAATTGGAGTCTGCACACATGAACTCAGTGAGACTCAGTCACATCCCAATCGAATGCTTGATTATAAAACTTAAGTGGGCCGCACCGGTCGCATACTCAACGGTTCGAAATTTATTTAAGGAATTTAGTGACCCACATCTTTTTATTGCTTATCGTCCCATTTCTTCACCCACAACATCAAAGCAAGGATCTCAACCGGTCGCGTTCTGTTCGAACATAGCTCCTAGTAATATCCTTCACACTGCAGCATCCGCTAAGTGCCATGGTGAGCTCAAGCTCATCCTTCAACATTTCTATGACCCGCTTTACGCCGTATTCTCCCTTTGCCGCTAGGCCGTAGAGCACCGGCCGCCCAACCTGCGGTCAGGAGCGAATGTGGGAAGAAGAAGAAGTAGAATAAGAAGCTTATCGCGTTGCACCCTTGGCTATTATTCCAGAGTCATGCGGATTTGAAGTGATCGATGAAAATTTAAAATCAGAAGAATCATATCTTCCAATACAGGCAATATCCGATACAAAGCTGAGGCTGGATCCAATGCAAATGTATGGGGCCTACTGTATTTTGTATGTGTCATTTAATCTATTAAGAAGATGTGTCTGACCAGGATTAATGGACCCAAAAACTCAGACCATCCCAAATCTTAGGTAGGCCACAAAACATGATTTTAGAGGTTTTAGACATGATTTAGCCAATGTTTTAAATAACAAATAGTGTGCAGTGTAGCATCCATCTCTTTTACGCACGAGGCATAAGCTACATAGCATGAACATGTAAATTTTTAATAAAGGTTGCACTTAATTGCACGTGCACCAATTTCATGATATTCTACATCAAATTAGACTGACTAATAATAGAATTTAACAAAATTTCATGATATTTGGTGCAACCAAACACAACATAAAGTAATGAGAAAGAGTAATGATTGAGTATAAATGTAAAGAAAGAGCAACGGAACTGATTTAATACAGTCACTTACATTATTTTACTAAAAACATTGAAAAGATTACTAATTTTTACTGAAAATAGAAAAATATAACAAATCATTGAAAATATTAATTGATTTTAATGTTATAAGGAAAAATAACTTGTAACGTGAGTCATATAGTGTGTAGCATATGCAAATTATCATTTAGTGTAAGCCACATATGACTGAAGCTATTTTCATGAGCTACACTCTGTGGCGTAAGTTACACCAAGGTGTTCCATAACTGTAGCAGTGGCCATAATGTCCACCACCACTACCGTTACGATGCGGGCCATTATGGCTCTCTTTTTTTTTCTTCTTTTTTTTGAAAAAACCTGTTTTGACACTGTTACGGAACCATTATGGGCAGTAATGGCCATTTCAACCCCATAATGTGTAACAATTATGGCTATTATCGTTACATAATAGTTGTTACAGCTATTACGTAACCATTTTTATAGCTCATACCTAAAGTAGCTATGTAAAACACTAGGTTTAGCCCACCTAAATAATGTAGGGGGGCATTTTCACATCGAGCTCGAGTGGGGCGGCTTGTGTGAGAAAGGGGCACACTTGGGGTTGGGGTGGGGCGACCCGTGTGAGACAGGTGGACTGTGTGAGGCGGGACCCATGTGAGGTGGGGCCTACGAGGTGGGTTCAACCAAGGGCCTAAACCTGGGCTATGAGATAAAGGGATTGATTCACCACACTCTATCAGTTTGAGCTTTTAGAGCTAGTGGTTAGTTGTTCTGCGTCACTAGATTTTGGATTGGGCCTCTAAAGTTTTATATGGTATGGGAGTTTGTCTAAATACAGTTTAAGTGTGTTTAAGTTCATGTAAGTGCATGTACTTACATGCACTCAAACACACTTACGAACAATGTACATAGACAAAGTTTTGTAATGGATTTGGACTAGCGAACCAACAACAATCTATAAATTCATTAAGTGCATGTAAGGAAATGTAATGTAACACTAACCATAACAGCTTGGGCCCCAAGAGCCAAGGCCTTGAAAACATCAGTTCCACGCCGGACTCCTCCGTCGAGGAGAACAGGAACTCTTCTGTCTACAGCTTTAACCACCTGCCATCTCCAACATGTAAAAATCATATAAGTAGACTATGTGCTTTAGAAGCATGGATTGATTACCATCCGATAAGTCATAGTATCCCTAGTTGCATCCAAACACTTAGAGAGTCCAATCAATCAATCTGGGTTCTCAATTGGGTCTAGCACACACTTCATGGGCTAACATGCAAAAATTAGACCAATCGGACGACTCCAACCATCAAATCAATGAACCACAAAAATGGATGATCAAGAACATTTATGGAGAAATAGGTCCAATCAAAAACTCAAGTTTTCGATTCATTGGGGCCTAATGGACAGTCCCAGTTGATAGATTGGACCATCCAAGTGTCATAATGTGAGACCTCTCTCTCTCTCTCTCTCTCTCTCTCTCTCTCTCTCTCTCTCCAAGCTATAAATGGAAGAGTGCCAGAAGTTCTATGATCCAGTACCCACTCATGAGGTGGGGGATCTACCCACTCATGACGTGGGCCAGGGTACAAAACAAATGGAAGGCAGCTAAAACAAGTTTCTCTAGCCGTTCATTTGTTTTGTAGCCTGGCCCACCTCATTTTCAGGCCAAGGTATCTACTATCTGCACAGCAGGGCCTACCTAAAGTACAGCTTGGATGTTCACAACACAGGTGCATGTGTGTGTGATTAGCAAAATTCGTTAAGAGCCATCAGTTTTTTCGGTTACTACAAGCGAATCATCACCTCTTCAAGAACAGATATCGAAGCTGGTGCATAATCAAGCTGGCGAGCACCATGGTTTGATACAATCACCCCAGCAACACCAGCATCAACCGCCATTCTAGCTGCAAAATCAGCAGGAAAATGAACAAAGTTTCCTTCTTTCATAGACAATCAAAACTCAAAAACCAGTTGAGCATTTCTACTGTGAAATGGACACCATCAACTTACCATCTTCCGCAGTGAGCACGCCCTTGATCAGAATTGGCAAGCTTGTTATAGATTTCAACCATCTGATGTCCTGGAAGGATTGTGATCAAGAACATGAAAGCTGATTTGTACTATTATCTTAATCGGCAAGCTCGTTATAGATTTCAACCATCTGATGTACATGGACCCCACTTTGTATTGCTTATGATTCCAAAGTAGCACTTTGGTTTGATTATTCTAACCATGTGATCTATGGCTCATAAACAATGGACGATTGCAACAAATTGGCCCCATTCAAAGGGTTAGGATCATCTGATTGGCATGATTCTTGCAACATGGCTTTCTCCCAACAGTACTATTGAATGAACCATCCTAAATGATGAATGGGCGTCCCATGTGGCATTCAAAAGATTTGAGTATGTTGCTAGCGGCCCCATGAAGGTGGGGCCTTGGCGAAACCACACGCACATATTAAAGGGCCTGTTTGGGTGGACTTGAAATGATGAGAAGATTGGATGCATTCTGTCCAAATTAGGATAAGAGAGTGTAATGCCTTCACCCCTCATGATTTGAGATTGAAAAGCAGCTCCTACCAGATTAGAAAATAATAGAAGTAGCCCATATAGTGAATTTCTCAAATAGAAATGTAGAAAAGTGGCAGATCTGCCATGATCATGATTTGGGTGGACATCCAAACACACATTAATGCAATGGTTCGTAACAGGAGCCACCGACAGAAATGAAAGTGGAGAGAGAGAGAGAGAGAGAGAGAGAGAGAGAGAGAGAGAGAGAGAGATGGCTAAAGAGGTGGCCCATTTGGGTGCCAGCTAAAACTCTCATGATATTTGGTGCAACCAAATGCACCCTGAACTATGATCTGTAATGCATAATTGATGTTCACTAAAATGAGGTGATCTCATTTTATGTGGCACCCAAACATGCCCCTGAAAGAGTAGTCAATTCCAATTTCTTTCTAATGGCAACAGCCCATTGGTAAGGGCATGTTTGGATGGCACTAAAAATGTGTTTTAATGTATTTTTCTCTCCACAGGAGTTGGCATACCAACTGCTAGAATGCATATGAGATGATAGCCCACTCAAGTATCCAACCGGCCTCAAATTTAATGCCTACGTGTTATTTGTGACAGCAAGGCTTCTGAACGGCTCAGATTTTCAGAAACATCTCATATTTCAACATGTGCTGAGATAGGCAGTCAAGGAAGGCCTAGGTAACCCCAAATGAAAATTGAAAATTGGGTAGCATCCAAACACACCCAAACTGTTTATTCCAGATAAGAACATCATCGATCGGTGAATACCTTCCAACTCAAAGAAGGATCGATGGTCTGTGATACAAAGGCTTCAAACTTTGAGCCTCCCTCCTGTATTTACAAAAAAATAATAATAATAAAGAAAATAAATACAATGGTGAGTAGAAAATTCAGCACTATTGTTCAACATCCCTCTTATCATTTTGTTAGTAGAAAACAGATTTCTGGCTACTTCATAGTTCCAACAATGAAAATTTGCAACGAATTAGATTGATTAATCATGAAATTTCGTGATATTTAGAGCAACCAAACACACCCTTAGAGCATGCATTCTACTCACAGAATTAACTTCCACCGATAAGAGACCTTCAAGATTCTTTAACGTAGGTGCAACCAGTCTGCAAAAGGGATCAATGTAAAATTCTATGATCACCGCTAGTGAAACATTTCCAATTCCATACAGCCCATTGTTAGGTGATCCAGACCATTGACTTCATGGGCCCAAAATTCTAGCCCTTTGATCAGTGGCCTGCATGTAGAATGTCCACATTCGATTGTAGAAGGACCAAACATTGGATAACCAAGATCTTCGTAATTGGAACGTTTCTGGGGCATGGTCTATCACCTTTGGAACCATTAGATTGATGATCTGGATCACTAGACCATGCGACGGACTCGTACAAACCCAAAAACAGAGTACACTATACTATGAGAAATGTAATTTGAACTTGGGTTTTGAAATTTTGTAGTTTGCCACGAAAATCTCAGGCGGGAGCACACGCAATCAGTTTATTTGTAATGAATTTAGTTACAGAAAAGAGGAGCAATCAGATGACTTTTGCAAGGAGAGATTGAGGCGGCAATCCACACGACATGCCAATATGGCATGTGTGTTCGAATCTGCAGCACATACTACCACTCATGAGGTGGGGACCACCATGAACATGCCCTGGCCCAAAAATTGGGTAGCCCCACACGTGAATGAGAAAAATGGACAGTTTAAAAAAATAAAAAAAAAATAAAAAAAAAAAAAAAAAAGATGACCAAGCACCTATATTCAATATACCCACGTACTGCCTAACCAATGAGTCTTAATGAGGTTTTCTGGTCCAGGGCATGTTCAAGGCGGCCCCACAAGATGAGTGGCCTGGATCCTGCACGTGTACCGTGCAGTGTTGGCATGTGTACTCACAAATTGCCTCGGCATCTCTCTACAGAAAAAATATAGAGATTGAAAACAACAGATATCAGAGTTCTCACTTATTCCTTATGTCCCTTTCCCTCCGACCGAGCTTTGGAGCGTCAGCGGTGAGAACGATAGCCTTGAATCCGTTCTGCTCGGCTCTCTGTACTAACTTCGCCGAAACATCTCGTCTTTGGTATACCTACTCTTAGAGCCGAACCACTAAATGAGTACCTAGAGCTAACTAAAGACATGTTTGGATGCACAATTGAACTGAATTGCAATTTATTCGATTCATGATGACAATGAAACCACCACAAGCTGCATTTGAAACAGTTATAATTGGAATTTGGAGGGCTAGTTCATAATTATGAATCAAGTGCAGGCGGCCCCACTTGTGTCATTTGATCTTTAGTGAACTGAGTTATTGCAATATGATCGATTCAACATCCAAATGCAACATGAAATTTGAAAATATTAGGCTAACCAAAGGCATGTCTGGATGCTCAATTGAACTGAATTACAATTCATGATGACGATGAAACCACCACAAGCTGCATTTGAAACAGTTGTAAATGCAATTTGGACAGCTAGTCTATAATCATGACCGAATTGCGGCCAGCCCCACTTTTGTCATTTGCTCTTTGGTGAATAGGGTTATCAGAACTTGATTGGTTCGACATCCAAACACGACATGAAATTTGAAAACATTAGGCTAACTAAAATGACATCAGGATTGAACTGAATTGCAATTCTTTCAACTCATGATAAGTTGTTGTAAATTCAATTTGGAGGGATACCCAGTCATTAGTCATTACAAATTGAGTATGGCTGGCCCCACTTCGGTTATTTGCTATTTAGTGAATTGGGTTATCGCAATTTGATCGATTGGACATCCAAACACGCATGAACTTTGAAAATATTAGGAATCTGATATTGGTAAGAAACAGAAGCATACATATAACTGATAGAAACGGATTGCATTGCAGCTGGAAGCAACCTCCTCAATGGTGCGGCTAGATGCAAATGATAGCACCTGAAAACAGAACAGCTCTTAACACCATATCGCATTTGAGAAAATGCTACCATGACCCTTTTCACAACCATTGATCTGGGGGCCATCACATGGATAAATCTGACCATCTGACCGTTGTGAGGTTCACCCGCTAAACGTGAACCGTTGCTCATTTTTTTAGTTCACCACAACATTTCTTTCGGGCCACTGGTGGCCTTCGTAGCTCGCCAAATCAACAGTCGTGATTGTCCAGCTCACCAATTGCTGGACACAACCATTCAAAGAAGCCAGACAATGTAAGATTTTGTTACCATGATTGTGTTACATGCTGCAGCAGCTCTGGCAGTCGCAACCTCTCCTACACAAGATAAAACTGCAATCAGAAAATCAGAATCAAACGTGAAATCCACACTGTCCAAATCAGAACTCTGGATTCAAACCTTCAGGGTGGGCCAGTTGATGCATTCCAGTCGGGGCAACCATGATCGGGGCTGAAACATTGTACCCCAATATCGACGACGACACATCTACATTGCTCACATCTACAAGAATCCTTGGCTGAAACCTGAGAAACCATGCATACATAAATGGTGAAACAGCAAACACTGAGAAATTATATGATCAGTTTTGTAAAACTGGGGCCCACTGTTCTGGGATCTGGATTGGACCATCAACTCCTAGCCATCCAATCTTTGGCCTCTTTTCAGTTAAATGTGGACCATCGCATTAATTCCCTTCTTAACTGCCTATTTGCACGCCATGAATGGATGGTTTGGATTGTCTAGTCAAGGAAGTTCTTGGGAATGGTCCACCAGATTAACAGTCCAGATCGCCTAATCAGCCCCACTAGTACAAAATATTGAACAATGGTAAGATATTAGCAGTACGTGATTCTTTGAAACGCTTCTACATTCTCCCTCAGGGTGTGCTCATCCCCAGCTCCTCCGCTGTAGAAGTCGTAGTACATCTTCGGCATAGCTTGCCGGGCCAGTTCTTGGAACTCACTGACATTAACCGGGTCACTCGCCATTTCTTCCTGTTCAAAACGACCATTAATCTCTTCCCATCATGTACATTCATGGATTGACCACTCCGACGACAGACTGAGTCTAGTAAGATGAGACTCGTCCTGGTTGATTCGGTCGACTCAGACTCAGCCAGAGATGATCTGGTTCAACACCATGAGTCACCCAACTCAGATGAGTTATGACTCGACTCGGACCCAAACAGGTTGGGTGAGTCGCTGAGTCTGAAAATCATCTGCATATGCATCACACATGTACATGCACTAGTGTCATTCTCGTTAATACAGTTATGGTCATCATATAGGATCGGGTCTGGGCCCAAAGCCCACCATGGAAATATGGCTCTGAGATTCAGGCCCAGGACCCCAATGCAACAAAAAGCTGTGGGGCCCACCTCGATGTGTGTGTGACATCCAATCCATCCATCATTTACGCCAGCATTTTAGGAGCGAGCCCAAAACATCAGGCCAATCCAAAGGTCAATTAGGCCACACCACAGGGTGTGGATGTGGACGCCCACGATTGAGACCTTGCTGTGGCCCACCAATCCTTTCATAAGGTGAGTACCACAGGGAACGGTTGGGATGGGACACCCACCGGACTAGATCTCTCTCTCTCTCTCTCTCTCTCTCTCTCTCTCTCGTGTGCCACGTGGCTGAGTAGCAACTTAAAATCCCTCTTCGTGAGTGTTTTGCCTGTGCTGCGTCTCAGAATTTCCAGCACGCGTCCATCGCGCGAGAACGGTTTTGAGCGGCCTATGATCCAATAAAATCGCTGAAAAGTGATCCTGACCATTGATTTTGTCTTCAATAGGCCAAATTCAGCTACAAATATCAATTGTAAGAATCATCCATTCAGCGTAATTTTCTCACTGTGTCCGATCAGCTCTGATCATCTGGACACCCAAAACATGGACAGTTCTGATCATCCGATCAGCTCTGCAGATGGGCTCCAGTGAGTCGATACATTTTGATGACCCTACGACGCGATGTAGATATGATGCCGGATTCTACGAGTGCTGGGACTGGGGCCCACCAGGGTGTGTTGACATCCAATCTGTTTATCAGGGTCACCCCACTGTGAAAGTTACACGCCCTAAAAATCAGGCCAATCCAACCATCAAGTGGGCCACCATGTCTTTCGTATATTTTTGGGTGGTTGCCCATTGTTTTCATGGATGGACCCCACTGTTTTGTTCATATTCCATCCAATCCGTGAATTTCATGATCCTCGCCATGATGATGAGACGCCTTAAAAAAAGAAGTCCCATACAATCATTAGATGGGCCACGCCATAGGAATCAATGGACAACCATAAAAAAATCTCATAATTCACAAGGTGGCCCACATGATGGTTGGATCGGGCTAATCTTTGAGGCATCCAAATTTCACGATGGATCGACCCTGATGAACGGCTTGGATATCAAACTTTCACTCCAGTGGACCCCACGCGAGAACCGCCCTCAAATCTCAATCCCAAAATTGAAACTTAACCACCCAGCAACTTGAAACCAACATACATAAAAATTACATTAAACCCCCAATAGTTGAGAAAATAAAACTAAAATACATACAATTTAAACCCTGCATTGGAAATAGATGTACCGAAACGTAGCAAAATTCACAGAAAAAGATAAGGAGATCTAACCTTTGATTGAAGAAAAACTGGGCCACTATTCTCAGTTCAAGATGGCAGGCGAGGGTCTTGAATCTCTTGATATTTGTAAGGGAAAGGAGGCGATGATTACGATAGAGCTGAATCGACTGTAATATGGTAGAGCTATCGTCTACCGTACAAGTTGAAGGTAGATGTTCGATCGGAACCGTCCACGTAATAGGATCTGCCATAGATGGCCCATCGTTCAGAAATCAAACTGATAGGACAGTGTTAACCGTCCCTTTCTCCCACCGTCCTGTCTTGAATTAAAGCCGTTAACTGTTTTTACTTACACCGTCCATTTAGAGGTCACGAATCAAGCTGGTTAGGAAACGGCGCGGCTTCGGTGGGTCTCCGGAGCCACGAGGTAAGTGGATCCCTGACCGTGGGGCCCACTTTCATGTATCTGAGTTAAATCTACGCCGTCCATTCGTTTTGACAGATCTTTTTAGGCCATGATCCAGAAAATGAAGCAGATAGATATTTCAGGTAGACCACACCAAAGGTAAACAGTGGTGATTGATCATTAAAAACTTCTTGTGGACCACAAAAGTCTTGGATCATGTTGATATTTGTGTGATCCCTTTATCCAGGTCTTTGTGACCTTATCAACAGGTTGGATGACAAATAAACATTCCGTTAGCCCCCAAGAAGTTTTTAATGGTGGTATTCAATTATCACTTTTTCATGTGGTGTGGTCCACCTGAGATTTGGATCTTCTTTATTTTTGGTATATTTCCCTAAAATGATCTGTAAAAATGTTTGGACGGTGTGGATTTAATTTACATACGTCAAGGTGGGCCCCATAGTAAGGGATCCACCGGCCTGGGTGAATCCCGGGATCCACCGAAGCCGCACCCGTTAGGAATATCCTTTTTGGTGGAACTTTTAAAGCATCGCCTCCGTCCATGGTGGGTCCCGCTACCTGCAACGGCCCGGATCCACCGTTTAAGTTGCCACGTGGGCCATCCACCGTGTTAGTAGTTACATTGGCCTCCTATAGTTTCCCTTCGAGCTCAGCCCACAGGTGTGTACAATGTAGCTCGTGTACACGCCACCACATGTGCCACCGTGGCCTACAGGTGTAGTATCCATACCGTTCACCAGGTGGTCCTAATTACGAATGTTTTAAGTACCAAAAATAAATCTAGTCCATTCAGAAAGTGGAATGCTTTTAGAAACAGTTGAACGGGTATGAAAGCTTTAGCTAAGTCATACATTTTTTCCTTAAAGTATGGCCCACCTAAAGAGTAAACATATGATACTCTGAGTATCTAAATAGTGGTAAGACTCTGATGAATGGACCAGATCTTTTATCAACGTGAATGGTGGCACATGTGTGGCGTCAACATTAACTAATTTTCACACGCGCGTGGATCTAGCAAAGTGCCAACGTACATATCACGGTAGCCTGTATCATGCTCCAAAAATCAAAAGAGAGATTTTTTTTATACTCTGGCAGAGAGTGATGATGATACGCAGGCACTTATGAATTGCATATTTGGAATACAATTAAACAAAATTAAACTGTCGATATTATGATCTGAAGTTTTTTATGTATAAAATAATTAAAAAATGACTATTATTTTGTAATATTAATATTAGATTGAGGGACATTTACTGGACGGTTGAAAATAAATAGCATCCAATGGTCTTATTTCAACAGACAACTGTCCGGGAATCAGTGGTTACAATTCTTCAAATTATACTATTTTGGGTTTTTCACTTGCATACAGTGGGTTCTAAAATTTAATCGGTTGGTTTGGGTTAGTACATGCCACGTGTTAAGTTTTAGGTACCTGCATATCAAGTCTCAAACGAGTATTAATGACTCCAAAAAAAAAAAACCCACCCACACCCTGGGGACAGTGGTAGACTTCAGGAGGAAAGGGCTCGCTAATAAAATGAAAATTGAATTCTTTTATTTGACTTCACGACGCCATTTTTGTTTGCTTCTTGCTTTTGCTTTCAGGGAAAGTTAGGTATTTCAATGTCCATGCATCATGTCACATGGTGATTGGGCCGACTTAAGGAGCGATTTAATACGATATTTTCTTCAGTTGACTACAATTTCCATTAAAAGACACTAATTTCAGCTTAATATAAGCTCTTTGTGGCCCACAACAATTGATAATGGTGCCAATTTACTCTTAACTATTTCCTTGTGGTGGGTTCTACCTTATATATGAATGTAACTTATTATTTAGCCCTTAGCATTAAATTAAATTAAGAATTCAATGGACGAAGTGGATTCAACGCATACCCTAAGATGGGCCGCACAACCCTTAACACATGACAACCATGACCCTTAAAAATAGTTGAAAGTGAACAAGTACTATTATTATTTGTTTGGGCTAGAAAGAGCTCATATCAAGTTGAAGTTAGTGTATTCCTTTGAAATAGTGAGTCACAGAGAGAATAAATGGATGAGATTTGCCTTCAAGTAAGCCCAATCATGACATTATGGCCGCCTCATGTATCAAGAGTGAAGCTTGGAAGCTTTTACCGTAGGCAAAAGCAAGTCCTAGCACTTCCGGGCACTTCCAAAAGCAATGGCATTTTAGTTCATGAAAAGGCTAAAACATTGTAAGAGGCTTTATAAAAAAAAAAAAAAAAAAAAGTAGTGGAAATAAAGATTACTCTCCTTAGGATCATTTTGGTAAAAATCTCAATAAAAAATAAAGAAACAAAGAAAGAAAGACTTACATGATACCTTGTTGCATGGGACACTTCATACTTAGGCACTTAAAAATTATACATTTCGAATACATTATCTTAGTTTAAATCGATTAAATTGTAGAAATCTCTACCTCTCCATCGGTCATAAGATCTGGTTCATTGAACAATCCTAACATCTAATTTGTGGACACTTGGTTGTGAAAGTAGGACCATTGCATATTTTTTATTTTAACTATTTGATCAATTCCACTAATCCGATATTAAAAATTATATATGACATTAATTTCTTTTAATGGTGATTGGATTAATGAAAAGAAAATAGTGTCTTTTAGTGTAAATGCTACCACAGAAGTAGTCGCCTTTACTTCTACTTATCAATTGCACACATGAGGTATGAATTTGGCTCAGATGTAAAGAAGCGTTTTTATTTTTAGAGTCGTTATTAGGCAAATAAAGTGTAGAATTTACAGGTAGCTAGAATTCATAGAATCACTTATGGGCTAAGAAATCGTAAAATTTTTCGATTCACGTAACTCATGCAGTTGATCTATAACCATAGATTCTGAGTAAAGGTCTTAATAATAAAAGAGGAAGGGGCGAGGCATCATTTTCTACCTGCATAACATGCGAGCTTTACTCTACAGGATTTTATAACTTTTTGGAGGATTCATCAGAATTTTAGCATTATATATCTAGTTAGGCTTCACATAATCCATGAGGGGTTAGGTAGACAAAAATAAAAAGCCATAACCTTACTTTGTAGAGTTAAGCAAGTGCAACACTACAACTATCTGCATTCGACCCTTGATTTATGTGTCATAATCCTTGTTTAAACAAATACTCGATAAAATAGTAATGATGACTTATTTACATTATATTACCATGAAAATTGGCAAAACAAATAGACCCTACGGCAAAGTGATAAGTTGCGTACACACTTGCTCATAAGTAGAGTCAATTGGATGGAAATTAGCTAGGTCTTTAACTCCGACACTCCAAACTAGGGAGTTCGCTCACTCTAGTTGATTTTAACAAGATGAACTTAAAATATAAGAAGAGGGATCTAGTATTTATAGATGCACCAGGGTAGCCCAAGGATCTCACTATCGCTACACGCATCATGCCTTTATAAGAAATTCACGCACCAGCATAGACTCGAAACTTGTGCATTTGGTGCTCATCCTTTTAAGACGTTGAGGACACTCTGCCCCGGCTCCAATGAGGTCGCAAACACTCCGAAGAAGTCTCATGCATGCACTCTTTTCTACAAGAGTTGTACTCCTTCCTGAACAAAGGAATCACCATTTTACTACCAATTTGCACATTGGACTCATGGCAATGTCAATATTCTAAGTTCCAACTGTGACAATGTTGAAAGAAATTATCAAATGGAGTAGTGTATGCCACAAGGCTATATAGCCGTCCCTCTTTGAAAACACAATATGCAACCTATGTTAGTATCGTGACACCCAGCTAGATTGTATAAAACACCTAAATGCTACAGGCTATTACACTCATGAAGTAGTAGAATGCTTTCACATGATTGATAATTTAAACATTATGAATGACTTAGATAAGGATTTTATACATCATTTGCATATGATATTCTATACCATGTAGAAAGCAAGTAAGAAGCTAGTTTTCTAATTCTTTCTACTCTTAATTTACCGTCTCTTTCTAGGATTTGTATTTAAGGGTTTATGGTAGATCACGACCTGGAATGTACTATTCCTAAAATTAATAAAAACCCTTCAACATGCATTTTGGATGCAAATATTGTCTCATTGACATGATAATCCAACTAACAAAAATTGAGATAAAAGTTAAATAATTTTTGTAAACAGTTATTTTTTTGTAAAGAGTGCAAGGTGCAGTCCATTGAGTATCAATATCCTTTCTTAAAGTATTCTTCAAAATCGCTTTATCAATACTCTTCACCAAGTTGGTCTAACCTTAATACCTTTATAGTCTTGCCTAGTCATGTTTGGCTCACACATTTTAGAATTTCTATCTTATTCTCGTAAAGATGTGAATACAAAGAAGACAAAACTCCATCTAATGGGTTATCAAATGATCTCTCTCTCTCTCTCTGCTCTCTCTAAGAAACTACAAATATTTTATACACTGGTTTCTTGTGTATGGTTCACCTCGTCAACTTCTTGCAACTATGATTCTTTTCAAGTGCTAGAAAACCGATGCAAGAAAGAGCATAAAATAATGAGAAAAAAATCAATGTCTTCCTCAAGTAGTAAAGGCTTTGAATCCACAAGGTAGTTTTTAGAATCCACAAGAAAAATATAAAAAAAAATTAGATATTTTATTAAATACTATCTAATATGTATCAACTATCCATTACAGTACTAATAAAGAAAAAATAAAACACTAATTTGTAATTACAAAAAATAGTAAATTTTTAACCCTAATAAAAGTCATAATTCAAAAAAAATAGAACTGACTAGAAATAGCAAGCTTTTTTACAAATAGAAAGTCCCAATTAATCTTACTAGGTCATTTCTAGCATGATTACAATCAATCTATAAAACAATGAAAATCTAAAACTCTAAAGCTAATAAAATATCACAAAAATTAGAATTACTAAAAATAGTAAAATCTTTCTTAAAATTCCGTTTTTTGAACTGGAAGTGTATGTTTTCTTGTGAAATAAACGGACGTGGCTCACTTTGTGGGTCGATTGACCCCAAATGGGTAGTTTTAGTAAAAATTAATAGGTTGTGCATCCCTATAACAATACTCAGAACCAAAGTTATAGTCAATTTGCAGTTCACACTTCAAACAACAATTTCTCCACCGGATGCTTATGTGGCCTAGTTACGTTATGGCTTACATAGGATTGGGCCCGGATGGGATAGGACTACTTCCGCTTCCAAGTTACGTCATGCCTTACATATCCCCATCAAAACCATGTGCATATATTCAGGAGCCATTCGTGATAGCTATCGTTGGAATACATGGAAGGTATCACTTATACATGGAAAGAATTCATCTATAACTATCAATCGATATTTGGCACAGTTGAAGGTGTGAGAGTTGCAAAACTTCTTTCTACCCATGGATGAAGAGTAAGCTATGCAAAGTTGCGTCTTAATGCAGATTGTAACTTGTTATCTAAAAGTAGATCTTCCTTCACGGTCCTTTAGATCGGATTTTATTTGGATTTTTATACCTGATTTAACTGGAATCTTTATTTGATAGATGAGCTCTTTTGACTGCAACTACATTGGGTTGTTGAGCACCATTTCTTGGACTTTCATTTTATTGTTTGATGTGTATTTGCGCACTATTTCTTGAGCTTTTTGTTCATGGTTTGATCTTATGTGGCCCAGTTACGTCATGCATTAAATAGGCATTGGGCCCGGATGGGATGGACTACTTCTGCTTCCGGTTACGTCATGCCTTACATATCCCCATTAAAACCATGTGCATATATTCAGAGCCATTCATGATAGCTATCGTTGGAATACATGGAAGGTATCACCTATGCATGGAAAGACTTCATCTATAGCTATCAATCCATACTTGGCACAGTTGAAGGTGTGAGAGTTGCAAAACTTCTTTCTACCCATGGATGAAGAGTAAGCTATGCAAAGTTGCGTCTTAATGCGGATTTTAACCGTTATCTAAAAGTAGATCTTCCTTCACTGGGCCTTTAGATGGGATTTTATTTGGATTTTTATAATGATTTAATTGAAATCTTTATTTGATGGATGAGCTCTTTTGACTGCAACTACATTGGGTTGTTGAGCACCATTTCTTGGACTTTCTTTTTCTCGTTTGATGTGTACTTGAGCTTTCTTTTCGTTGATTGATGCATATTTTAAACTATTTCTTGGGACTTTCTATTTGTTGGTTGATGTGTATTTGAGAACTATTTCTTGGGGTTTCTATTTGTTGGTTGATGGGTATTCCACTAGACCAAGTTAGAGCTTGTACGTCTCAAGTGTGTTGGGACTTCCTTTGGAACTTGCATGGACCCCACAGAGGTCGAGCTCTGTTGGACCCACCGTGATGTGTGAGGGACATTCACGCCATGCATTTGGTAGGTCCCTCTCTAGGTCATGGGATGTGCCAAAAATCAGCTGTATCCGGAACTCAGGTGGGCCGCACCATCTGAAATTATGGAAAATCATGACTAAAAAATCTAAAAGCAGTTGGTGGGACCCACCTGAATTTGGTGTGACCCCTCATCCAAGTGGGACACATACGATGAATGGACTGGATGTCTGAACCACATCTCACAGACCCTATATACAATCAGGAAGGTTTCAATGGATGGGCATCCACTCTCAACCGTTGTCTGTGGTGTGGCCCACCTAAGTCATAGGTTGGACATGGAAGGGTGCATCTGATTGATGAGATGGTTGTCCATGGGCCCACATAGCTTGACCTCATGGGAAGTTCCCATGAGGTCCACCTCATAGTACACCCACCCACTTGGACCAGAGTTTACAGTCCACCACCTAATGGATAACTTCCCAACTGTTAAGTGCTTGTGACATCCAATCCTCCTAAAAGGTTGGCCTCACCACGATGATCACCTAGTGCAAAAATAAGCCTTATCCAATCATGAAGTGATCGACACAATACTAAACAGTGCATAGCCATCGATACATAGCAAAACATAAATGTGGTCCCCTTCATCAGTGGAGAGGGCTATTTTTGCATGAAGTGTTCCTCATGGTGGGGCCAAGAATCTATTGGACGGGTTGGATGTCCCATGCACTTAGCAAGTTAGAAGTTATCTGCTGGGTAGACCATAACCCGTGGTCTAACCGGTTGGACTTGAGAGCAACTGTGTGTGTGTCCCCACCTTCACGGGAATGTTAGCAATGTCCCTAAACCTTTTAAATGGTAAAAAAAGGGATGACCCATTGAGCTGCACCATTCATTCATGTATACAATTATGAGAAAGCTATGGTGAAAAAAATCATGATTGTGGCCCAATAGGTTCAGATCAACAATAGGTCACCCAATGGACCATTTAAAAGGTTTGTGGCCGTTACCAACTTCATCATTGTGTTTGTGTGTGTGTGTGTGTGTGTGTGTGTGTGGACCACATGGGAAGCTTCCTTTGAGGTCGAGCTCTGTGGGCCCCAACTGTGATGTGTGCGGGACATCCATCCCATTAATCAAATGCAGGCTTCCGTGGTGAGCCATGGCCCTAAAAATCAGGCCAATCCATGGCTTAGGGGTGTGTGTGTGTGGCCCACACACACACACACACACCCACACACACACCCACAGAGAGAGAGAGAGAGAGAGAGAGAGCATGATGTTGCATAAATCAAATATAAATCTCTATCTGCTGAATATAGATCGGTAAACATTGCGACCCAGATAGCAAATGAGCCATAATCTAGATAGCAGGATTCAAAATATAAGACCATAAAAGGGTTTGCCATTTAGGTAATATTGGTTAAAAGAAACAAAGGCCAACCCCCACATTATCATGGGGGATTCAAAACAGAAAAACGCAGGGGGGTTGGCGGTTTATGTAACATTGGTTAAAAGAAACAAAGGCAACCGCCACATTAAGTTGTCAAGTGCCCACCATCGGCATGTGGAACGTTCAAACAGTGCAATTTCACAACATATCCTATCTAGAGTAGGGCCCACCAAGTGGAGAATCAGGATTATCATCCACTCATCCACATTGCCACCTGAAGGGATGGAAGACATAACAATTAACATGATATTATTGCAATCACCATAAGTTTATTCTCAACTTGTGATCATGGTCTAAAATGGAACCAAGTAGTACATATCTAGATGGATCAGACAGTTCTAAATCCAAAAAACAGAAAATAAAATAAAAACAGGAGAATCCATATGCTGCAATCCAAGATCCACGTAAGGTTTCATCCAAGTGATCCCCGAAATTATAATTTCTGAGAATTATGAACTTTGGCATGGTGACGGATGTGATCGTCGATGAAGGTCGCAATGAAGAAGTAGGAGTGATCATACCCAGGCTGAATCCGTAAGACGAGCGGAGCATTTACACTCTTGCAAGCCTCCTCGAATTTCTGGGGCAAGAGCTGATCATGCAAGAACTTATCATCCTCCCCCTGCCAGGAATAACACAACATTAGAAATCCATAAATCTCAAATAAAAAAAAATGAAAAGAGTCCATGATTCATTTTTCTTTTTTCTTTTCTTTTTTTAAATATTCGAACAGATACTATAAAAAGATTTATTCAGGCCAGAATTCTGCACAGGTAAAACTCACTTTCAGCAATCTAGACCATTCATCTGATGCGTTCCACTGTTAATAGGCCTACTGTACGAAAAATCTTGGTCGCTGGAATGGGGGTGCTGCATGTACAAGATGCTGGCACAAACAAAAATGCCACTGAAATCAGCAGCACATTGTTTAACCAAAAGAGGTTCTGGATGATTGTGGATTCACTATTCACATTCAAATGGTTGAAAACACCCAGGCACTTCCTTCTGTACTAAAGATTCCTTCCAAAACAAAGGAATATCAGGTTCTAGTAGATTGGATTGCCTGCTAAAATCCTGTGTCCAAGGGCCACGACGAGGTTTTCCTGATTGTAGGATTGAAAAAGATAAAGAATCTTCACTAAATAAAAGAGAGGCTGGAACAGTAGATGGTGTTTTGGAGTGTGTTTTCTATATCCAAATGGTATCTTATTGTGGGCATGGTGAAGACTGATGTTGCGCATTGATGAGGTGCGAGGACTCCATAACAGCAGTGAGTGCTTAGAGGGTAATGGGCATGTCATAAATGACCAAGAGCTCTCAGGGATATTTTCTTGCTTGGTCAAGAGCTTCCATTGACAATAATATTCACCGAGATTTCTACTGATATTTCGAGAAGTTCAGTGAGGTTGTGGATGTTATCCCAGAGTACAGGAATGGGCACACAATGTGCTGCTTTCTTGAATATGTGCATGCTAGGGGTAGTATCATGTGGGTTGCTTTTGTAGGATATGGGCTTGTAGGCAACCTCTAGTGGGTGGGTTCCACATGGTTTTTCCTTGGAACATCTCCAGGTAGATATCCCTCTTTCCATTTTCTCTCAAAGCTCGAATTTGAATTTAAATTCAGACGAGAGAGAGAGAGAGAGAGAGAGAGAGAGAGAGAGAGATTGTAGTATCTGTATCGTTGGCTGGGGATACGGAAACATATATCGACATCGTCGATACCTGGAAATGCATCGCTGACTGAGAGAAACATTGGAGAAATGTAGGGAAAATGGTGGAATTTCTCAATCAAACTTTAGGAGATGCTGATAAACACATATTTGCATATTGAGGAATCAAATAATTGCAAAGAAGGCTCACACATAATAAGTTTCCCTTTAATTGGGGCTAAAAGCATGTAACGCTAACTCAGGGAAACATTGGGGAAATGGTCAAACTTTTCAATGATACTTCGGGAGATGCTAAAATACACATATTTGCTTATTTAAGAATCAAATAATAGCTAAAAAGACATGTTTGCATATTTAGGAATTAAATAATAAGTTTCCCTTTAATGACGGCCTAAAAGCATGCATAATTGACTGAGGGAAACATTGGGGAAACATGGTGAAAATGGTGGATCCATTCATCCAACCAACCATCCATCCATGCATGCATACAATGACACACATATATACAAACATGCATGATCCATCCATCCATCCATGCATGCATGCATGCATACACACATACACAGATATATACATGCTTGGTTTGAAGTTTCATCATATTTTGATTAACTTTAGCAAGAGTCTTATTGTGGGATTTTGGAATTACGAGGGAGTGTAGAAGCTTGCTTCCATTTTGGAACGCAGAGCGATGTTAATCCCTAAAAATTATCCTGGTCCTCCTCTTGGGGTGGATCTAGGATTGTTAGCCACTTGTGACCAAGTGATTGAACAATTCGAAAAGAAATTGGTGACATGGAAGAAATCTCATCTCTTGCTTGGAAGGTTGTATTACTGTTATTAGGTCCACCCTACCTAATCTTCTGAGATTCTCTTTTCAAGATCCCAGCTAAAGTGGGGAGGAGATTCAAGAAAAATCAAAGAAATTTTTTGTGTGAGGATTGTGGAGAGGCTTCATGAATATCATCTCGTTAATTGGGTAAAAGTAAAGGAAAAAGTTGGTCTTGGTAATAAATCTAGAATCAAGCAGAGGAATTGGGCAGTTCTTGCTAAATGGTTGTGAAGATTTGGAAGGATCAAGAGGCTCTGTGGAGGAAGGTCAATACCTCCAAATACAGCAACATGGATAGAGGTTGGTCTCCATTATAGTGACCAGGGGAAAGAGTCTTCCATCTGTAAAGTCATTCCTGTATCACTACCTCCGAAGGCTTCATCATGAATTGTATGAGATTTAAGGTGGGCCAGTGGTGAGTGTATTCGCTTTTGACCTTGAATCATGGAGATGTAACTTGCATTTAAATTTCCTAAGCTCTATTCAATTTTTAGCTGAAGCACTCTTGTCAAAGATTCCTAGGAGCTTGTGGAGACTAAAATAATGCTTCTTCTTTTTTTTCATAATGATGTTGTTGCCCTACCACCACAATGCATGGGATTATGAAATCCTGGTGTTTGAATTTCTTGACCTTCTAGATGGGGCCACTCTTTACCCCTTCGAGGAAGTGCATTTATATGCTCCATGCACAAAGGGCTGTTTTTCTTCTAAGAGCCATGTAGAGGCGTTCTACCTAATTAGGACCCAAAAGCCCCCTATAGGCAGAAGTGTACAGGACCTGTGCTCCCAGTCATGTCAAGGCAATATTTTAGGCGGCCACTATCGATAAGATCCCCGTGAACATGGCATCTGACAAAGGCAATCAGCCCCAACGTTCACATATCCCACGAGAGGTGATGATCACGAATACTTCATCCCCTTCTCACACAGAACATTAAAAAGACCCAGCCCAACAAAAGAAAAGAAACCCCAAGTTAAAAGATTTTCAGCATAAAATCGATGAAGTAGCCAAAAATAAAAGAACGAAACGAGGATAGAGCTGATGGGAGAAAGATGAATTAAATCAGAAACAAGATTGCTCCGATAACATGTAGATTTATAAATTAGAAGTAAGACGAGGAAGAAAGAAGAAACAAGAGCATAGAGGAGAGAGTTGTGAAAAGAAAGGAAAAGAGGATTGTTGGGGTGATCATCTCCTCTCCTCCCTTTTCTTCTTCTTCTGCTTCTTCTTCTTCTTCTTTTTCTTTTTCTTTTTTTTTTTTGAACGGTTCCTCTCCTCCAATTTATATTAATAATTTTTTGAAAAGATATTTATATTAATAATAAGCAACTGAAAAAGACAAAAACACCTTCAAGTAACAAAAACAAACATTCCCCTTAAGCCCTTACCATGAGTCCTAATACAACTTAACCAAAGAACAGATGAGAAGGTGCTAGGTGGGCCATACAGCTGTATCCATTAGGTGGTATGGCCCATATTTCTCATGCATTAACAGATCTTAACCATTGATACTAAAAAGCATTGATCGAATGGTTAATATTTGTTAGATTGATGTGATGCTTGCATGGTTGCCCATAAAATGTGCATCAGACCTAGTGAACAGTCTAGATCATTGGATTGTATAGTCCAAGTGTACCACTGCAACCAGGAGCACAATGTGCTCTAAGAGCACTGGAGCATTTTTCCATTGAAAATTACGCTATAACAGTATCTTGCCAATTTAGGAAGGCATCCTCCCGCATGCAAATTTCACTCATATATACTACTTTTTTCATCTTTACTACAAGCCACAAGAGGAGCACAATTCCTACTTACACTAGCCTGTCATCTGACAAATTGACTATCATCTAAGAAATTGAGGTCATGCTCTCACCTGATCAATTAAGATGGGAGTTGGAATTTTGCCACACTTCGCAACTAGGCAAGTGGCATCATATTCCTGCATGTTCATAAATAAAAGTGTATATTCCATCTTTCATATTAGCTTAAAACCATAAAAATAGGCTATGTGAAGGGCACTGAAAATCATATGCAATATGATAAGCATAAAAAGATACCTCCCAATCAGATTTATTGCTACCCAAGTAGTTTGAGAAAGCCTTCTGACCCCAAGCACAATTGATAGGATTCACAATTGGTGAAAAAGCAGACGCTGACTGGATAACATAGGAAAAGCAAATGTAAAGAATGCTAATGCCAACATCAAAATGGAAAATTTTGGATTAGTGCATTGCAAGAAAATCTTCAAAATGAAGATCAAACTCAAGAAAGTACCTTATACTTATCAGGATTTTTTAAGTAAATTGTCAAGGCTCCATGTCCCCCCATCGAATGCCCAAAAATGGATGCACGTGAAGTATCAAGCTCTTGAAAATGTTCGCTTAGAACTTTTGGCAATTCCTTGACAACATAGTCATACATACGCCAATTTTTCCACTTCTCTTGGGTAGCATTTAGATAAAATCCAGCACCTGGTCGAAGAAATGTGAGTTCAATGACAATTAAGATGTAGGTTAAGGGCCAGAACTTTCCTTGGCAAACATAATGTTTTGCTTAAATTAAAGTGCATATAATTAAAGTGCATATGCATCTTTTGATTATTACAATCACTAATAAACCAAACTCGTTGCTTTAATGCAACTATCAAGAACATTTGTTTTCATTAGTTTGCTAAATCCTGGGGCTGCGGGGGGGGCTTGTATAGAATGGCGTATTTGAATATTCATGCATAAGAAAATTTGTAGACCTGTATTCATATCCATGAGGGCAGAAAGGTGACGCTGACCAGACATTTAGGGCCTGTTTGGATACAACCAAATAAGTTGCTTTTCTTGCTGATAGCAGCAGTTCAGTAACTTATTTGAGATAAGTTAGTTTGGTTAATGAAGAATTATAATTACTTATTTTATGAAAATCAGTTCAGTACTTCAGTATTATTTTTTTGCTTTTTCACTTTTCATCCACCGACTGCAACGTGAGGTGGTGCTCGTCCATAGCTATAAACGGTGATGGTTTTTGTTGGAACTGCCCGGCCCATGTTGACCATCCAGCTTGTTGGGGCCCACTGTGATGTATTTGATCCGTGCCGTCCATCTGGCCTGGATGTGAGTGGGGCTAGTATGTGAGGCAGATCTAAGCCTCAGGTGGACCCCACATCAGCAAGCAACAGTGATAATGATCACACCGTTGAAACCTCCTTAGGCTCAACATTATGTGTTTTACTCATGCCATTTATCTATTTTTCCAACTAGTTTTGGGTGGCCCACTGGGTAGTGGGGCCACATGCCGTACACATGAAATCCACACCGTCCACTCTTGTTGGTCCAGCCCAAAAACGAAACAGAATCCAATATCAGGGAGACCGCACCTCAGGAAACAATGGTCATTGACGCTCACCATTGATTGGCCCTAATGATGAGTGGCCCATATCCAAGGCGGGCCCCACATGATCGACAGGCCCACATTAGAGGTGGGCCCCACATTTGGGACGGCCCACATTAAAGGTGGCTCCACATGATGGGCAGTGGATATTGATGGTGGGCCCACTTGATGGATGACCGACATCAAAGGTGGGCCCTACATAAAGAACGGTGCAAATGGCCCACATCCAAGGTGGGCCCCACATGATGTGCTGCCACATCAAAGGTGGGGCCCACACAATGAACAATCCACACCAAAGGTTGGCCCCAAATGATGGATGGTGGATGTGCAAGTGACCAAATAGACTTGAGGAATGATGTTGGAAACAAACATGCTTTTCTACTTTTTAGGTTGATAAGCATGTTGTTTACCAAACATACTTATTTGCTAATTAAGTAGAAACTAAGATAAGTTACTTATCTGATAAGTTGCTTATCTTAAGGAACTTACAATCCAAACGGGCCCTTAGATACAGCATCATACTGCAGTACAATGGAATGGAATCAAATACAAACTGCTGGCATTGAATTGTGGAACTCATAAACCACAACTTCATTGTGAAAGCCTCTACATGCGAGGTGTTGTTGACCAGACAGATTTAGATGCATCATGTCCTATTGCAGTACAATGGAACTAAATACAAATATGTGTGTGTGTGTGTGTGTGTGGGTGTGGAAAAAAAAAAACTGCTGGTATCAAATCATGGAACTCAGAAACCATAACTTTTTTGGTACATATTTTCAAATTTTGGTGTCATGTGCCAATCTTTTTGAATAGCATGCAACCTAACTTTTGTTTGTGTTACTAGTGTTCCTGATCAACTATTGCATGCACCACATTTCCTGCAGAGGTAGCTCAGTCAATGTCATAAAACGACCAAAAGATTAAATTGCACACGGCTTCATAACATTTGCTTACCTACTCCGAAGTCCCAGCTGTCTGACTCTCCTTCTACATTAAGGCCTCCTACAGTGCATAAAAGGAAAAGATAATGTAAAGACATTATAAGCCATATCTGCTTGTAATTATAGTTTCCTGTAATTAGCGTCTACAAACATGAAAAAACCCAATTAAATGTTCCTCAAGGTATAAGTGCTATAACGGATCAGTAGTACAGAATTGCAAGCAAATGCATGTGGCATGCAAGTATATGCACATGCAAAAGCATTGTCCAAGAAGGTCTTTTATATCTGGAAGTCTATATGAGGTTAATCCATGAATGGAAGCACAAAGAAGTCCAGACTCTTGAATCCAACGGTGATTGGCTCTAAACAGATATCTAGTGATGGTGATGATGATGATGATGATGATGATGACGACGGCGACGATGACAAATGATCAATGACGATGGTGTTGACAACAAGGATGATGATGATATGTTAAATCAGAACAGTAGTTGATATATGACTGCTTTATTGAATGCTTAAACGTATCCTGATTTCCTCAATAATTTGATTGGGGATATCATGTAAAATAACAAAAGAATTATATCATTTGGTGAAGAACAAGTACAAGAGCGAGGTGATTTGTAGACTTCCGAGACTATCTAGGAGGATTCGAGTGGGATCCAAACAATTGTTTTAACTATTCAAAAAAAAAATTGCTTGGAACCATCTACCGCAAATACACTTTGCAATGGATCCCACATTTTAGGCAGTTAAGCTTTCCTCAATAAATACATGTGTATGATGGTTGAGTGCATGCTACGGTTCTCACACTCAATTAACTCCCATGAATGGGAAGCCATTTTCTTAGTAAGAGAAAACATTCATACTTGCAAACTATGACTATCCAATGGGATGCACACAAATATGTGGCATCCAAATAATGGGCCCCACTTTAAATAGGGCACTTTCAGAAATCAGATTGAAAGAATGATCATAAACTCCTAATCATGGACATTGGGATTTGATCTTAGACTATGAATCATTCTAACAATCCATTTGATGGCCATAAAAGGCCTGTTTGGATAGTGGGAAAAGAAAAGAAAATTGCAACGATTATCTAATAAAGATTTCTCAAGATTTCCGTGAGCAATGATGAAACATGGATTCCCATGAATTCCATTTTATGGGGTGTTGTTTGGATAATAAAAAAGAAAACTCATAAAGCAATCATAATAGTCACCTTGTATCTTGTGCATGAGAATCTGACTATGGTGTTTAGGTAATGATTGCTTTTCAGAATGCAAAATAGCTTTTGTTATCTAAACATAGTGAAACGTCCCATCATGGGAAAGTCATCCATTTTTTTACTTTCTTTTACTCTTCCCATTATCAAAGAGGCCCAAGATTGTAAGACCATATTTTATAATGGGAAAACTGTGGGCCTCATTTTGTATATTGTACCTTACCACTGTGTCCATCCACAATGAGGCCCATGATTGAGACCGTTTGGGTTGAGATACATGTACGACATGTGTAACTAGGTGCATGTATGAGTCGAAATATGGACAGTTAGAAAACAACCAATAGTCAGCGCGTTCGAATAGCAAAATACTTCCAACTGATGTGATGAATCCATTAAATTTGATTATCCTAAACAGCTAAATCGGTGTCATAAAATGAAGTCAACGATCAAAAAAATGGAAAAGATTAAATCATTAGTTAGTGTTTCAAACCGAGCGGTTAGGTTCTTGAACCACTTTGGCTTTCCATCTACAGTTCATGCATGATGAGCCTGCCAATGAGTAGTGACAATCTCGTAGATGATGCTACGTGTCACTTGGGTAAGTCATGTGATGCATAATTATTATTTTTTTTATCCATCATGAGATTCACATATAACTGCAAACTTGTAAATTTTGAACAGCTAACAGAACATGGAAGAAACTGAAAACATAAAAAATGAAAACAAAGTTATTTTTTATGCCTTTACAAACAGTCTAGTAATGCCAAAAAAGAAAACAAAAACTTATTTAGTCCAAAAGTTAAGATTCTGCAATTAAGAAAACTAGCATTAAGAATAAATTTCCAATCCAAACGCACCCTAGAATATCTTCAAAACTAAAACAATGCCGTAGAAAATTACATGTGCACCATATTAGCACAATAGTGCAAACCATCTCTTAACAGATCAGGCATGCAGCACCTATCAAGTTCTTTGTAAGATATGAACCAACTTTGTTTCATGCAGTACCCACATGTGGTATAGACATGAGAAAAGAGCAAGAGAAGAGTAGCAGTAGCAAGCAAAGAAGTTAGTGTTACGATCCCAAGGGTTTAATAGCCTAACTTGATGGTTCCATCGGTCCTAGGGCTTTTGGCGTATTGGTTACATTCTTAACAAATAAAGTAAGAGCCAACACCACGTCCTATGTTTGAGTCACAGAAGGGGCAGCCTATGGAAAGGGCTACCTAGAAAAGAGGCTAGAGTGAGTATTGGCACAGAGGGGGCTGCCATGGACATCGGTTGTGGAGCGTGGTGGAATGCTATGATCTCACGGGTTTAATAGCCTAACTTGACACGTTCCATCAATCTTAGGATTTTTGGCATATTGATTAGGTTCTTAACAATTGGTATCATAACCAACACCACATCCTATGTTCAAGTCACGGAAGGGGCGACCTATGGAAAGGGCTACCTGCAAAAGAGGCCAAAGTGAGTGCCGGCACAGAGTGGGCCACCACGGACGTCAGCCGTGGAGTGTGGTGGAATGTTATTTTAATAGCCTAACTTGACGCATTCCATCAGTCATAGGGCTTTTGGCATATTGGTTAGGTTCTTAACAATTGGTATTAAAGCCAACACCACAACTTGTGTTCGAGTTAGGGAAAGGGTGACCTGTGAAAAGGGCTATGTGGAAAAAAGGCCAGAGTGAGTGCCGGCACAGAGAGGGCCACCACAAACTTGGGCTGTGGAGCATAGTGAAATGTTATGGTCCCAAGGGTTTAATCCCTTAACTTGATGTGTTCCATTAGTCTAGGGCTTTTGGCACGTTGGTTAGGTTCTTAACAATTGGTATTAGAGCCAACACCACATCCCGTGTTTGAGTCACGGAAGGGGCGACCAATGGAAAGGGCTACCTGGAAAAGAGGCCAAAGTGAGTGCTGGCACAAAGTGGAATACCACAGACATTGGCCGTGGAGCGTGGTGGAATGTTATGATCCCAAGGGTTTAATAGCCTAACTTGACACGTTCCATCAATCCTAGGGCTTTTGGCATATTGGTTAGGTTCTTAACAGATAGATACACTACTAGCAACAAAACTGGAAAGCTTATGTAGATATTACAAATTATGCTGTGTAACAGTTTGGAAAGGGTCTGTAACTTACTTGGAGATGTATCAGGGGCAACTAGTGCAACTCCTTCACTAGAAGCGGCGCGTTGGGCTCCAGACTTGATGATAAAATTCTCATCTGAGCATGTAAGGCCAGACAACCAGTAAAGAACCTGTCAAGAAATACGAGGGCTAGTAAAGAGCCAGTTCACCAAGCTAAACCTTAATATGAGTTCGATAATAATCTGATCCCAGCAGGAATTGGTAGAGTGTTTGGAGATGATAAAGGACCGTGAGTCTGTGTCACCAACATTTTTTGGGTCTAAACCTCTCTTTTTTTTTTAATTGAAAGGTAACGTGAGCTCAAGCCCATGACCACAATGTTGAAACACACTCTTGTCTACCACTGAACCATGGGTTGAAAGATTTAAATGGATTCAAGGTAAGAGGAATTCTTCAAGATTCAAAGAAAGTATCAATGTAAGGAGATTCGGCTATTGCAATATCATCAAAAACAAGAAAAATCAGACGCTTTTGGAGATTAGCTTCTTTAATTGGCAAGTATTGGACAATTAAAAGACAATAGATGTTCAATTTAGGCACATGCTATGTGAAGCTAATGATGTAGACAATGGAGATTGAACGCCCACCATTAAAAACCTCCTAGGGCCCCCACCATAATGTTTATTTTCCATCCAACCTGTTGATAAGGTCACATAGACCAGGTTGAGGGGGGAAAAATAAATATATCAGCTTGATCCAAAACTTTTGTGGCCCACAAAAAGTTCTTAATGGTCAATCACCACTGTTTCCCATGGTGTGGTCCACCTAAGATTCGGATCTGCGTCATTTTTGGGTTCATGCCATAAAATGAGCTGGCAAAACACATGGACAGCGTTCATATACAATACATACATCAAGGCGGGCCCGATGGTCAGTACCGCACACCTAATCCGCTCCCGCCAGGATGTTGTTAGCATCTGCATGAAGGTTTATATTTTGGGAGCAGAAGATTAGGTGTGGCCCCCCGGCCTCACCCAAGATGGTGTGGCCCTTGCCGTGAGGCATACCTTGATATATGGATTCTACATCCATCCGTTTTGCCAGATCATTTTAGGGGATGAACCCAAAAATGAAGTAGATCCAAAACTCAAGTGGACCATACCATAGGAAACAGTGGTGATTGAACGCCCTACCATTAAAAACTTCCTACAGCCCACCGTAATGCTTATTCGCAGGTCACATTAAACTGGGAAAAAAAACAAATATCAGCTTGATCCAAAACTTTTGTGCGCCTTTAATGGACAATCACCACTGCTTCCTATGGTATGATCCATCTGAGAACTGGATCTCCTTCATTTTTGGGCTCATGCCCTAAAATGATATGAAAAAACGGATGGACGGCATGGATATAGAATACATGCATACTTCAAGGTGGGCCCCACGGTAAGGGCTGCACCTAATCCGCTCCCTTATATTTTACAATAAAACATTAAAAAATATTTAAAAAATAAGAATAATTTTCTTAACCCATTGTGGCGATTGAGCTGAGTCCTGATCTTTACTAGGCGAACGGACGGTCCAGATCAACAATTATCCATCCATGATAGATGAATTGCATTCGGATGATTTCACAATAACAAGACCCTCAAAAGATAAATCCAGCAGCGGATCACTGGAGTGAAACCCTATCATGACTTGGAATTTGGATGAAATAGTCATGAATTCAGGAAAGCATGAGAAAAAATCGAAATTGAGAGAGAGAGAGAGAGAGAGAGAGAGAGAGAGAGATCGCTTACAGGGAGCTTGAGCTGGGGTGAAGATGAAGGAGGGAAGTAAATGTGGAAGGTCATGGAGCAGCCGAGCGTTGGACTGAAGTGCTTGTATCTCTTGTTGTATCCTCCATACATCTTTGAGCTGTTTAATTCCTCTAGGCTTCTCCATTTTTCCTCTCTCTCTCTCTCTCTCTCACAGTCTCTCTGGACTTCTTTGATTCAGTAATAAAATGAAAGAAACTTACCTGAGAGTGAATTATTAAGCGCCGCCCCGGCCTCACCCAATACGGTGTGGCCCACCTTGATATACGGATACTATATCCATGCCGTCCATCCGTTTAGCTAGATCATTTTAGGACATCAACCCAAAAAGGAAGAAGATCAAAATCTCAGGTGGACCATACTACACGAAACAGTGGTGATTGAATGCTCTACCATTAAAAACTTCCTAGGCCCATGGGTGTCGCATAAAATTGGATGATGGGAAAAAAAACAAATATCAGCTCGATCCAAAACGTTTATGGCCATTAATGGTCAATCACCACCGTATCTATCGTACAGTCCAATGGGCATTAGGTTTGCTTCATTTTTGGGCTCTTTGGACACCCAGTCACATCAAAACCGGTCTAAGATGGAAAGTTAAAAACTCTCAAATCTTAAAAAATCATAGATCCTAGAAATCTAATTTCCAAAAATCCACCCGAACTCCCCCAATCCAATCTAAGTTGTCTGGGACCCACTCTCTTTGCAACTCAGTTTTTTCAAAGTATCTCCAAGACAAACGATATTTGATTAAGATAATTTGTAGCTTATTAAAAAGCTCATCAAATTATCATTCCAACAAGCTTAAGATCGCTCAAATATAATGCGTATCAAATGAGAACCGGCGAATTTGCCAAAGCTGCGTAGGTAAAATTTACAAGTAGTGTCAAGTAACTCTCTCATATTTCAAGACTCAAATGAACTCCAAATGAGGTGATTCCAATTCCATTGAAAAGCCCATTGAGATAGAAATTGGAATCGGTGTCGAGATAGCCTTCCAACGAGCACAAGAACACCAAAAATGAAAATATATCAAGCGATTACGAACATTTGCCAAAGTCGCATGGTGCAAAACATAAACCAACATGAATCTAATTTTCAATCAGCAGGCATTTAACCCCCGCCAGTGCAAAAAGGTTAATATATCACTGATAAGCAACTCTTATGCCTTGAAAGACACAAAACTTTCACCGGTGAAAATTTGATTCCCATTGATTTTGCCTATATAAACAGGCCACGCCTTAATTGCAAGTGGTGGCTAAATAAAGTTAAAAAAGGGCTAGAGAAAGAGAGAGAGGAACCAACTCATCCACCAATCCATATATCCAAGCCATCTAACCCTAAGTTCCAGTCAATTGAAGCCTCTTCAACAGTCTAGATTTGATGGAGTAGGGGGAGGGTTTGAGATATCCGACCATCTTTTTTTACAAGAAGTGTCCGAGTCTCTCTTTTCCTCTCCTACATCTCCATAGTGCATGGTCACTCCCCACAGTTCTACTATGATGTTCCACTTCTTATTTCAATCTACAGCATCTCCCTTCTCATACAACATTGCTTATATTTTCTTTATTTTTATTGATTTTTTCTATGTATGCTTTGTGTCTTATTGATTAGTTAGAACTTGATACAACAGAAATAAGGCTAGTGAGTTAGCCTGATGTTGAGTTTAGCATCTCGGCAGGCTGACCCCTAAATATAGAGACTATAGTTTGTGTGGGCATAAAACAGTGTGTAACCCCTTAATTTTTTGTCACCATGGTCCTTAGGGCTTATTTGGGAGCTTGTAAATGGAAGTAAATGGGAAATGAATTGAGGGTAAATGACTTTACATAGTTGTGTTTAGATGAGAGTAACTGAAATGCATTTGAAATCAAAATATTATGTTTGGATGAGAGCTGTAAATGGAAGTATATTCATAGGAATACATGCAATATACCAAATTAGCTTTAATATCTCAACTTAGCGTACATATGCAATATTTAATAGAATGATCGTAATAAGCCCATTGAAATATATACTTGAGGAAAAAAAAAACTAGGAGATTTCAATCCTCAGATAGGCCACAAACGTAAGGATTACAAACAACTTCCGAACATTTTTTACCGTCTATTTGGATGGCCATCCTTTAAATGGTTTGGATCATTCTTTTTCTTTTCTTTTTTTAATGATTTTAGTGATGTAGTCGATTGGATTGTTGGGGAGTATCATTAGCATGGCATGTGTATAGTGTATAGTGACACCTTTGTTTACACGTGAGACTCTCCAAGAGAGATCAAAAGGGCATTTCTCCCCCATTTATATATTTCCAAATCCTCTCTCATATTAAAGTTTTCATTTACATGAACATTTACTCTCATTTTATTTCATTACTTGCATTTACTTCTATTCAAATACACTCCAAATGACATTTACCTCTATTTACTCCTAATTTCACCTATTTACCTCCATTTACTCTCATCCAAACAACCCTTGGAATCTTCATTTGTAAATCAATTGCTTGAATTGGAAAATCATTGATTCCCTAATCTAAATTATATGTATTATTTTATCATAGTCAACACTATACTCCATCGGCACAAAATAGCAAAAACGAAGTGAGGAGACCCATTCATAGGCTCCTGCCCTAAAATGATCTGTCAAAATAGATGGACGATGTGGATATAGAATACATACATCAAAGGTGGGCTCAACGTCACACCATCTTGGGTGAGGCAGGGGCTTTACAAAATCTACTCCCCCCTTAGCTTCTGATGGCTCAGATCCCAGGTTCGGATTTGGTAGTGACCCAAAGTCAGTACTAGTCAGTGCTGGAAAAGATTTGTAGGTCCATCACAATATATGCATTTTATCCATGCCGTCCATCCATCTTCCTAGCTCATTTTAGGGCATGAACCTAAAAAATGAGGCAAATCCAATTCTCAAGTGGATCACAACATAGGAAATAATGGTGATTGAATGCCCATCATTAAAAACTTCATGGGGCCACAAAAGTTTTGGATGGAAATTATATTTATGCTTTTCCATATTCCAAGTCACCGTGGCCTAATAAAAACCGTTTGATGACAAATAAACATTACATTGGGCCCTAGGAAGTTTTTAAATGGTGGGCGTTTTCTTTAGCGTTGTCCACCTGAGATTTATATGTGTCCCATGCCTTAAAATGAGCTAGTAAAATGAATGGCTGGAATTAGATGAAAGACATACATCATGGTGGGGCTCACAAATCCGAACAGTACGGAGATCTCGGGATTGGAAGGGTCGCTGCGAGTCCGAGTCCGAGTCCGAGTCCGAGTCCAAAGTCCCGAGGTATCTGGATGAGGTTTCAGTGGATATGGGGAGGGGGCACGGATCAGCTGAGGCAGCTGTACCAGCTTGCTGATGAGGCCCCTGACAGTGGGGCCCACCTTAATTATATATTGTATATCCACACCGTCTATCCATTTTTTCAGCTCATTTTTAAAGCATGAGCCTAAAATGAAGCAGATCCAAGTATCAGGTGGACCACACCACAGGAAACAGTGGTGATTGACGATATTTATGATTTCCTGCATCGAGGTCTGTGTGACCTTATCAACAGGTTGGATGGAAAATAAACATTACCGTGGGCCTTAGGACGTTTTTAATGGTGGGCGTTCAATCATGACTGTTTCCTGTGGTGTGGTCCATCTGATATTTGGATCTGCCTGCATTTTTGGGCTCATGCTCTAAAATGATCTGGAAAAAATGGATGGACAGTGTGGACATACAACACATGCATCGAGGTGGGCCCCACCTTTAGGGCCATATCCAGCAAGTTGTTGCTTTGAACTCACCCGCCAGCAACCCTGGCTCAGTTGTAGACTCACAAGAGTTCCAACCTGAGGTTATGGGTTAGAGCAGCCGTTGTCGTATGAGTGCGTGGGCATGTGTGAGGGTGCGTGAGTGCGCGTGGAAAAAGAAAAAATCATCACCCAAATCCGCTCCCTGGGAAGGATGCGGGTCTCATCTGTATTTCTCAGTTGTAAGATCTGTTTTACTGAGCAATCCTAAACTTTGATTTGTGGACACTTGTTCGTGGAAATAGTGCCATTAAATATTTTCCATTTTAACCATCTAATTATTTTTTTTGGTTTGGGACTGTTTGGATTTATGGAAGACAAAAGAAAATCGGATTTATTGAAAAACGTATTTGTTGTTCATTGTTTTCAGTCACAAGTATTGGGTGTGCCGGAACCGATTGTGCGGCTCGATTCCAACCGAAAACTTAGACCCCAAGTGTTGAAATAGACAGATACACCATAAGCAGCCGTATATGACCATAATTTGTGAAGATAAGTCATCTATTCAGTCACTCGATCAATTGTTTAATATGACCCAGACGATATTTGGAGGGTATGGTTCGTCTTCCAAAAATGAATTGCACTTGTACCTTTAGCAAGAAAGGAATTTGATATACGAAAGATAATGGTAAAACGAAAACTTACAATCGACCACCAAAAAGTGTATTGCAGATTCCAGGAGTATGAAGTTAAAATGACATTTCAAGAGCTAGCTATTGTATGAATTGTATAAACTCATGATTGCAGAATGTAATTTCACAACTTATATTACGAAACGTAAAGACCAAAATTATACTAAAAAAAGAAAAAGATGCTAATTATACTAAGAAATGTAAATAGCAAAATGTTACAAAGCATGATAATTGCGTGGACAATTATATAACTACATGCCAACTATCTCCCTTAAAACACGGTCTATGTTCGGCTTTTGAACTTACCACTGCTATATCTTCCTCAAAACAACGTCAGGTCAAGTGTCACGTTTCTATTGGACGATAGCAGCCGACTCGGATTACGCTAAAACAGTATTCTTGAAAAAATGTGCCAAGTTGTTTTCTCCCTTATTTACCTCTCTCTCCACTACGGCCCACCAAAGTTTTGGATCATGGTAAAAGTTGGGCCCTAGGGTTCTTTTGAGGTGTTGCATCTCATGGACTGTTGGAATTTTGGGCTCACATCACATGTGATGAGTTCTCAAAAAGTGCTCACAAGTTCTCGTGAGAACCGATACAAAGGTGAGCATTTTTTCACCAGAACTCATGAGAACTTTTTGAGAACTCATCTCACGTTATATGAGCTTAAAATCTGAACCATCCATGTGATGCAATACCTCAAGAAACCCCCAATGGTCAACTTTTAACCTGATCCAAAACTTTGATGGGTCATGGCAAAAGAAAATAGTTTCCTCCCTTGATTTGCCTATCTTTGTAGAGATGGCATGCCAACAGTTTCCTCCCTTGATTTGCCTCTCTCTTTGCAAAGATGGCCCATCAAAGTTTTAGATCAAAATAAAAGTTGAGACTTGGGGTTTCTTGGGGTATTGTATCTAATGCATAGTTCAGATTTTGGGCTCGTATCTTGTGAGAGAGCGCGGGGAAGAATGCTCACCTGCCAACAATACTCACAAAAACTCATGAATGCTCTTTGAGAACTCATAACACATGATATGAGCCCAAAATCACAGTGGAGCCCTCATACTTTTTGAGACCTCATCACACCAAATGCATGGTGTGGATGCCCATCACACATTTAAAGTGGGGCCACACCTCATGGGAACCTCCCCTAAAAATCAACACCGTCATGAGCCTAGTTAGCGGCCACAACTTGGGTGAGACCCCAGAACCAACAATGTGGGTGCAACCCTAACCGTAGGGCTCACCTGGATGTATTTTTTGTATATCCATGCCGTCCATCTGTTCCTTTAGTTTATTTTAGGGTGTAGTCTCAAAAATTAAGTAGGTGGAAGTTTTAAGTGGACCACACCACAGGAAATAGTGTTCATTGAACACCTACCATTAAAAACTTCTTGGAGTCCATCGTAATGTTTATTGACCAGTCTGATCTGTTGATAAGGTCACGTGGGCAAGGAAGAAAGGAAAATACAAATATCAGGTTGATAGAAAACTTTTGTGGCTCGTAGAAGGTTTTTAATGGTCATTAACCAGTGTTTCTTATGGTGTGGTCCACCCAAAACTTGCATCTGCTTCATTTTTGGTACCATGGCATAAAATAAGACGGACAAGAAGATGCACGGTATGGATATACAATTCATGCATAGAGGTGGGCTCTGTTGAGAACGGATGCCTTAAATCAAGTCTCTCACAGAGACCACCGGCTGGTCGGTGGGGGTGTCCGACCGGCCGGCCACACAATGAAACAGGCAGCAGGAACGCTAGGACCGATTTTTAGCCTATCCGACCGGTCGGCCGACCGGTCAGTAAGGGTGTCCGACCGGTCGGCAGTGTCCTAATGCAATACGGATTTGCGCAGTTTCTTTGCGCAAGAGGTTTCTAAATCCGGTTTTTCTTCCTTTTTAAGGGGGGTCACGAGATTAGATGTTACTAAGGTTATAAAGGGGATTGAGGAAGCTTCTAGGTGAGCGAAAAAGCTTGAAGAAGAGGGTTGCTTCTTGGGTAAGCTTGGGATTTCTCTTGTGGGCTTGGGTTCTGGGGTCTTGGGTTCCATCTCTTGTAACTTCTGAGTTTATAATAGATTTGTGTCGCTTGTGTCGTGGTTTTTTACCTGTGAGGGGTTTTTCTACGTAAAAATTAGATTGTCTATGTGTGGGTGATTGCATGCATTGTGATTGCATTGTGTGGCTTGTTTGATTGAATTTTCTGTTTGTCTACGGCTTTGCTTCTACTGCGGGCCCTCCTATCCCAACAACTGGTATCAGAGCGATCGTTGGGGTGTAGCAGAAATTCGAATCTGAGACAAAAGCATGGTATCAGGCATGAGGTTCGACATAGAGAAGTATTCGGAGAAAAACAATTTTGAACTTTGGAAGGTGAAGATGAAAGGTCTTCTAGTTCAGCAAGGACTGCAAGATGCGCTCCTTGGAGAGCGACCAGAAGCTATGAAAAGAAGGAGAGTGGAAGAAGATTGATGAAAAAGCCAATGTCTCAATCCAGTTGTGCTTGGCAGATGAGGTCCTGTATAACGTCATAAAAGAGAAGACTGCGGCTGCAACATGGGCGAAGTTGGAGAATATCTATGCGAAGAAATCTCTTGAAAATCTCATATACTTGAAACTTCAGTTGTACAATCTGAGGATGACGGAGGGGACCGATGTCGAGAGCCACATCAGCAATTTCAATAGGCTTATTTGCAAGTTGATGGATATAGATGGGCCGATGAAAGACGAGGATCAAGCGTTTATCCTGTTGAATTCTCTTCCAGAATCATATGAGTCTCTCGAGGACTCTTTGTACACAGGTAGGGAGACTATTGGTGTAGAAACCGTTATCTCAGCCCTGCAGGCCAAGGCGATGAGAAGGAAAAGCGGCGGCGTGGGTCCCTTTACTGATGAGACACTGGTTATGAGTGGGAGGAATTCTGAGTGGGGTGAAGGATCTCCTTCATCGAGATCTAAATCAAAAGGCAAGTGGAGGCACAAGGTGAGATGTTGGAATTGTGAGGAAGAAGGACATGTAAAAGGGATTATTCAAATCCTGAAAAAGGCAGGAAAAATCTGAAAATTCTTCTAGGGAAGGAACCAACACTATAGAGGACGGTGGTGATGGTTGTGATGTATTGACTGTATCTGGCATAGAGCCTCTTGGTGGAGAGTGGCTCTTGGATTCAGGGGCATCATGTCATGTATGTCCTGACCGAAGTTCATTCATGTCATATAAGGAGTATGATGGTGGATCGGTGTTTGTGAGCGATGGCTACGCTCACAATGTGGTGGGGATTGGTTCGGTGCGCATTAGGATGTTCGATGGAGTCGAACGGATCCTTGAAAGTGTGAAGCATGTCCCTGAGATGAAGAGGAATGTGATATCTCTTGGTGCACTCGAGGCGAAAGGGTGCAGGTTCATCGGCTGCGATCGATATTGTAAAGTAGTGAAGGGAGCACGCGTGATGATCAAGGCACGAAGGTGCGATAATCTTTACAAGGTGATCGAGAGCACTATTCATGGTGGAGCTGCGGGATTGGCAGCGGGATCCACGGTTGCTCAAGTGTGGCAAGAGAAAAAGGGCCACATGGGAAGAGCAACAAGGTGTGTGAAGATGCAAGGATAGGGTCGATGGGGCATAAGAAGCGACGGGACTGTAATGATGACGAAGTAGATGTGAAGATTGTGCGTGGCCAGGAGGTGCATGGTGATTTGAGTCGTGGTGGAGTTTGTTGAGAACGGACGCCTCAAATCAAGTCTCTCACAGAAACCACCAGCCGATCGGTGGGGGTATCCGACCGGCCGGCCACACAATGAAACAGGCAGCAGGAACGTTGGACCGATTTTTAGCCTATCCGACTGGTCGGCCGACTGGTCAGTAGGGGTGTCCGACCGGTCGGATGACCGGTCGGCAGTGTCCTAGTGCAATACGGATTTGCGCGGTTTCTTTGCGCAAGAGGTTTCTAAATCCGGTTTTTCTTCATTTTTAAGGGGGATTACGAGATTAGATGTTACTAAGGTTGTAAAGAGGATTGAGGGAGCTTCTAGGTAAGAGAAAGAGCTTGAAGAAGAGGGTTTCTTCTTGGGTAAGCTTGGGATTTCTCTTGTGGGCTTAGGTTTTAGGGTCTTGGGTTCCATCTCTTGTAACTTCTGAGTTTATAGTGGATTTGTGTCGCTTGTGCCATGGTTTTTTACCCGTGAGGGGTTTTTCCACGTAAAAATCCGATTGCCTATGTGTGGGTGATTGCATGCATTGTGATTGCATTGTGTGGCTTGTTTGATTGAATTTTCTGTTTGTCTACAGCTTTGCTTCCGCTGCGGGCCCTCCTATCCCAATAGGCTACTACGGTTGGGTCCCACCCACATTGTTGGTTCCGGGGTCTCACTCAAGTCGCGCCTCCAGGCTCCAGTTAGCACAGAGACCACATGTACAGCGCTCAAAGATGAGCAGCAGCACCACATGTGGCATAAGGGCATATATAGACGGTTTAAAGTTGAATTGAAGCACATGGCATAAGGGAGTGCTTGAAGTTATACAGCATGCAAAAGCCTTCAGGGGAATAAATCGGCATGCAAAAGCCTTTCGCAACAAGTTTCGGTGACGTTGTTTCACCACACCACGGGAAAAAGTGTGTTCGAGTGCCTCACCATTAAAGACTCAAAAGGCCTACAATAAGGTTTTCTCAATGTTTATTTGCCATCCATGCTTTCGATATTGCAAAGAAAAGTTGAGAATGCAAATATCAGCTTATCAAGATCATCTGTGGCCCTCAAAAGGTTTTCAACGGTCATTCATTATTATTTTTAGTGGCGAGATTTGGGATGTTCATAATTTTTGGCATCACGTCCTAAAATGAGAAGGAAAGACAGATAAGATAAAAAGTATGAATACACATCAAGGTGGGCCCCACACGGTTTGGGTAACACCCAATAAGCTGTTAATGAAAAAAAAAAAAAAACAAATATGAACTTGATCCAAAATTTTCGTGGCCCATTAATGGTCAATCACCACCGTTTCCTATGGTATGGTCTACCTGATAATTGGATCTGCTTCATTTTTAGGCTTGTGCCCTAAAATGATCCCACAAAACAGATGGACGGTGTGGATATGAATATATACATCAAGGTGGGCCCCACTGTACGTCTTGGCTGAGGCCGGGCTGCACCTAATCCACTCCGTGAGTACCAACTTCAGATCCTATGGGAGAGGGCGGGAGATGACACGTGCCAATCTGGAATCCTGTGTTAGTTTTGCACGATTAAAAAAAAAAATGGTGGCCCCTCATCTCCTCATATGTGGAACTCATGTGTAGTTTTTGATGGAACAAATCTCTAAAATCACACTGATCAAGGAATCCTAACCATTGAGTTACTGGATGTCAAATGGATGGTCAAAAGTAAAACATTGAGTGGTCCAAATTCAAAGGGGAAATCAGATAATTAATATCTTCCCGTTGCAATTTTTTCTTTTTGCTCCATCCACAGCTGGGTCACAATTTGACAGTCTGGATTGCCGTATAACTGTGCCACGTGTACGGTTCAAGAGCAGTCTAGCCCATCTTTTTATCAGCTGTCCTCTTTTCGTACACGTGTGGCCCACCTAGACCTGCTTGAGTTTTGGTGAAGGGATATCACCGTGGAGCACACCGGATGGACGATTCAGATCTCACACGATTGTGCCACGTTGGCAAATGTGACGTGGAAATTGAAGGTCCGATTGCTTAAATACGCCAAGCTCGGGTCTATTTCTTGCCCGTTTAATAATCTAGCCTGGCTCGAACAGTGACCCAGACCCGACCTGTTGCCACCTCTTAACCAAACTGCACCCACTGACCTCTTCTGCACATGACTGAGCCTGCTTCGGTTGATTGCACTCTCCCATGTGTGCAACCCGTTCATCAAGTGGGCCCTGTTGATGCTGAAAATTGGTCAACAGACGAGATGAGGTGACCTCCAACTGGTCAGCAGATGAGATGAGGTGACCTCCAACTTGGACGGATGGATGCAACTGATCTCCTGCAGGTGTGCGGTCTGGATTTGAACTGAAGCTTTCTTAGATCCTGTAGAGCACAAAGGAAAGCTAAGGGGGGTGGCTGGGGTCCAGCCGTTAGCCCTCCGATGCTTAAGTTAGTTGGATCTTGAAAGATTAAATATCTCTCTTTTGATCAGTTTTTGTATCGTACCTTGATAATGAAGAGGACGCGTCAATTTATAGACTTAGGTTGCAGAGTTGTATTCCCTTTTTGAAGCCATGATTTCAGGGGAGGGATTCTCGGATCAGTGTGATTCTTAGGCCGTTCCGTAGTTATAGGAGATATTCCCGTATTCCCCGACGATTCTCCAGATCTTTCGCCTATTTTCCTGGCTGAAGCCTATGATCTCGGCAGGTCGTCAGGTCGTTGGCCTAGCCTCAGGTCGTCAGGTCATCGGGCCTCAGGTCGTTCTGTAGGTCTCAGGTCATCAGGCCTCAGGTCGTCTTGGAGGTCTCAGGTTATCAGGTCATCGGGCCTCGGGTCGTCTTGGAGGCCTCAGGTCATCAGGTCATCGGCCTAGCCTTAGGTCGTCAGGTCATCGGCCCAGCCTCAGGTCGTCAGGTCATCGGGCCTCAGGTCGTCTTGGAAGTCTGAGGTCATCAGGTCATCGGCCTAGTCTCAGGTCAGATTTGAGGACCTGTACCTGGGCCCGCTGAACTATGAGTTTTCCCTGTGACCTGAGGTCAGCTTGGATTTACCCATAACAGAAGCCCCCCTACTCTCGAGCCTGACTTGCTCGGCTTGGGAGTAAAGAGAAATGGATGGGCTGACATTTGAATTTGACCAACTGCATGAGGTCGGCCTGGTAGGGTGGCCCGTAGGCTCTGCCAATTATACAGGTTGACATATAGAGGTGACCTCTGGACACTTCACGTTTTGGTCCGACTCTTTCGTCCATTCCGACTGCCCAAGTCCGTCTTTCGACAATTAGTGTAGGGTTATTCCTCGATTGCTCAGGTCGGTCTTTTGACTCTTAGTCTAGGGCCATTCCAACTGCCCAGGTCGGTCTTTCGACACTTAATTTAGAGCTCTTCCGACTGCCTAGGTCGGTCTTTCGACAATTAGTCTAGGGCTCTTCCGACTGCCCAGGTCGGTCTTTGGACAATTAGTCTAAAGCTCTTCCGACTGCCCAGGTCGGGCTTTCGACAATTAGTCTAGGGCTCTTCCGACTGCCCAGGTCGGTCTTTCGACAATTAGTCTAGGGCTCTTCCGACTACCCAGGTCGGTCTTTCGACTCTTAGTCTAGGGCCCTTATAGCTCAGCTCGGCCTCGTCAGCCTCTATGCTCTGATAGCTCAGCTCGGCCTCGTCAGCCTCCGGGCTTTGATAGCTCAGCTCGGCTCGGCCTTGTTAGCCTCTGGGCTCTGATAGCTCAGCTTGGCCTCGTCTAGCCTCAGGTCGTCAGGTCATCGGGCCTCATCAGCCTCTATGCTCTGATAGTTCAGGTCGGCCTTGTCAGCCTCTATGCTCTGATAGCTCAGGTCGGCCTCGTCAGCCTCCGGGCTTTGATAGCTCAGCTCAGCTCGGCCTCGTCAGCCTCCGGGCTTTGATAGCTCAGCTCGGCCTCGTCAGCCTCTGGGCTTTGTAAATGACCTCAGACAGGTCGTCCTGGGGAAGGTCATCCTATGGCAGGGCTTCCTTCGCAGATCTTCTTGAGCAGTTCTTACTGAACAGGTTTTCCTCCGCATGCTCTCCTGAACAGGTCATCCCGAGCTCTTTTTTCAGCCCCTTTATCAAATTTGTAAGGCGACGCACTTACTTGGAGAAGAAGAACTAAAATCGTGTGCCGAGCTCAGAAATAGTGAGAACACAACTTTGTCGTTCCCACAGACGGCGCCAATCTGTTGATGCTGAAAATTGGTCAACAGACGAGATGAGGTGACCTCCAACTAGTCAACAGATGAGATGAGGTGACCTCCAACTTGGACGGATGGATGCAACTGATCTCCTGCAGGTGTGCGGTCTGGATTTGAACTGAAGCTTTCTTAGATCCTGTAGAGCACAAAGGAAAGCTAAGGGGGGTGGTTGGGGTCCAGCCGTTAGCCCTCCGATGCTTAAGTTAGTTGGATCTTGAAAGATTAAATATCTCTCTTTTGATCAGTTTTTGTATCGTACCTTGATAATGAAGAGGACGCGTCAATTTATAGACTTAGGTTGCAGAGTTGTATTCCCTTTTTGAAGCCATGATCTCGGCAGGTCGTCAGGTCGTTGGCCTAGCCTCAGGTCGTCAGGTCATCGGGCCTCAGGTCGTTCTGTAGGTCTCAGGTCATCAGGCCTCAGGTTGTCCTGGAGGTCTCAGGTTATCAGATCATCGGGCCTCGGGTCGTCCTGGAGGCCTTAGGTCATCAGGTCATCGGCCTAGCCTCAGGTCGTCAGGTCATTGGCCCAGCCTCAGGTCATCAGGTCATCGGGCCTCAGGTCGTCTTGGAAGTATGAGGTCATCAGGTCATCGGCCTAGTCTCAGGTCAGATTTGAGGACCTGTACCTGGGCCCGCTGGACTATGGGTTTTCCCCGTGACCTGAGGTCAGCTTGGATTTACCCATAACAGGCCCCACATTATATGTTGTGGCCCGAAATTAGTCCAGCCTATTCATTAGGTTGGCTATGCGACCACCAATTGTGACCCATTTGCCAAATTTTCAATTATGGATTATGTTGTTGGGATTCCCGAGCTGGCCCCTCGCTACGACGGGCAAGAAGAGCGGAAAAAAGCTGAGGTGACCAATTGAATCCGACAACCGGGCTGAAGGGAGAAGCTTGGTCCCCCGACCCTGAGGCCCAACCTAACCAGGCCAACCTAGGGGAAAGGCCGGTGCACAAATTTTGGTATACTCGTCCCACCCCTCTCTCTTAACACAACACGTGGCGAATGTCAAGCATAAAGCCTGTATGTACGCCTAATGATTGTGGCAGAGCTAGTATGTCAAACTAGGCCTGCCAAAGCCTGGAGCCCCCTATGCTCCCATAATTGGAAAGATGTAGGGTTATGTATCCAAGTAGATTTGTCAAACCCTGGCACACACCAGCCGCTCTTTATAAATACCCCCACTACCCCAAGCCAGGGTACATAAACTCTAAAACCCCTACCCAATTGATGTCCAACCATAGACCCAAATTGACTTAGGAATTGAAGGGTCAGCTGCTCCCCATCACTTGCCTCTTTTATCTGTCTGTGACTCAGCCGGACCCATACGATGGGACATGACCACGAGACCTCGGGCCATCTCCACCTCTTCCATTGCCGACCAAATTTGCACGACAATAGATTATTTATTTTTTATTTTTCCTTTCCATGCTTGCATGGCCAACCTAATATATGAATTAGCCTGATTTTTGGGATAAAAAAAAACATCGTAATAAGGCCCACCAGATGAAGAAAACAGAGCTAGGCCCAGCCTGGTCCGACACTATAAGGCCCAAGCCAAGAAGTATTTGATTAGGAGTGGCAATGGGTTAGGTTTAGGCTGGACCCAGCCTGGCCCAATAAGGCCCCATTCACGGGCTTGCCCACATGAATGGTCCTAATCTATTGGGTGATCAAGTGGGCCCCACATGCACAAAAACCACTTACCAAAAAAATAATTAATGGTCTATGTTAAAATGCATGGGTTGCTTAATAAAAAAAATAATTAATGGTCTACGTTCAAGTGCATGGGTTGCCTAATCAAGCATTAGTATAGCATTTGTAAGATATAAGATGTACATATGAAGTCGGATCAAGCGGTTGTACTAGGCTGGGTTGGGGCTAAAATGACTTGAACTGAAGTCTAGCTCAGATAGGGCCATGTATGTTAGACCCCAAGTCCAGCACATGGGCCAGGCTATAAGCTGACTCGAGCTCTTCCAACCATCCGGCCCATTGCTACCTTTAAGCTTTAACTAAAATGAAACCATCCAAATGGTGGGCCCACTTTAGATGAATCATAAACCAAACACATGAGAAATATGTAACTAAAATTAGACCGACCAGATAGTGTGTTCCACTTTAGATGGACCGTAGACCAACATGAAATAGTAAAATTGTATTTTAGCTATCAGATTCGTAGATGCCTGATGGACGGTACTTTATATATAATATTAATTTATGAATAATGGATTATTTTTTAAATAGAGTTCAAAGCCTGTTTGCAAATTTTACAAATTAAATTTAACTATTATTTTTAGTTAGACTCTTTTCTTTAGCCATAAAAAAACTTGTATCCACATATATACTTCTAGGCCTTCAATCGTCTTTTGGAATTTTTGAGGCATGCCCAATTCACGATGAGGCCCATATGATCAATGGCTTAGATTACCTAAATACGGAATGTGCTTTCTGTTGTCGTAAAAAATTGCACAACAGTTGTAGTGATAAGATCTCCACCAATGGATGCTAGATTGCCTTTGATCTCCTAATGTGGATGGACAGGATCTGGACTGAAGGTCTGCTGGATCCTATAGGACACAAGGAAAAAGTTAAAGAGGTGGTTGGAATCCGACGGTTAGCCCTCTGATACTTAAGTCTAAGTCAAACAGGTACTTGAGAGAGTAGAGACAAGTCTCATAGGTGGAGTTGTGCGTACTTGTAACAGTGAGAGAGTACCTTATTTGTAGGGTAACTGGAGAATTGTAGAGGGCTATGAACGTAGGCGTTATGCCTGTAATGGCTAGCGTGATTCTCCGCAACATTGATTACGCTTGTAACTGTCGGAAATATGTCTGGTTTATCCGAGATCATCCTTGTACTGTCGTGTGCTTTTATGGCAGTCGTGGTTCATGTCGACGTGGTGGTTTCATGGTCCGAGACTGAGCTTTCAATTCATCAACTATGTCAGTAGAACAACCTAGTTTAGACCGTTTTGATGTATTCAAAATGACCTTTATAAAGGTCAAACTATTATAACTTCAATTCTGATCATAGGCTCTTTTCCCCGTTGTGGTCGGCCATTCAGCTTCGGATGTATAAACTTGAGGACCTATAACTGGACTGTGGGCCCTGTGGGCTTTCCTCGTGGTCAGCTCGAATTTACCCAACCCTTACAAAATTTTACTTTTCATTCTCCCACAGAGTCATGCTCCAGATTCTCCTTAAAAAAAAAGTCATGCCACAAATAATGGCAAACACGTAGTCAATCCAAACCGTCCAATTGCTGGCCACTATAAATAGGAATAGCAAAAAAATTGGACCAGATGCGGTGGTTAGTGCGTCCATCTGATCCACAGCTTGCATTTAGCACATGTGCAAGGATGGCAGATTTAGTGATGGATGTGAGCACGTATGAGCTATGAGAGCCGTACAAATTAACACTCTTAGTTTGCTATTTCGCAAGAAAATATGAAACCGATGGCTGCAAGTTCTGAACGCGAGTTTCATTTGTTGCAGAGAGTTCCTGCAACACGAAGCCCCGTGAGGCCCCCTACAATGTCCATGTGAAATCCACTCTGTGCATCAGTTTCGCTAGCTCATGTTAGGATGAGAGCCCAAAAATGAAACAGATACAAGACATAAGTGGGCCACACCACAGGAAATAATGGAAATGGAAATGCCCAAGCCTAGCTAAACCCAGAAAAAAATTGGTTGGGCCCATTGTAGATATTTAAAAGAGTAGATACCCTTGCTTTTAGTGGACCCGTTTGGTTGCATGTCTCATGAAGTTATGGTTACATGGAGTTACGTGGGAGGCCTTGATAGGTGCCATTTTTGTTGCCATTTTCACAAACAAATTGACAAGACTACTTTTGATGCCCATCACTTTTCATTTTAAATAAAGAAATGGTCCAGTTCTTCTAGTTACATAAAGACACTTGGACAGTCTAATCAGTCCATCCAAACTATCTCTAAGGTCCAACACATTATTAGTGTACCAAGCAAAAACCTTACCATATGCAGTTATCTTCTACAACTAGCCATTTTCTAAGCCATCAATGAGATGTTTAGGGCTTGTTTATTTTACCATTTACCATGGTAAATAGTGGTAAATGGGTAATTATTATTTATCACACTAAATTCATGCAAGACGTTCATATGAAGTTGATAGCTTCGGGTCCTTACTCATGCCTCAATGGCAGTCTCACAAGAATTTCAACTAGAGCTCGACAGAAACTAGGCTAGATCGGAAGTTCGGCCCAGCCCATATAAAAAAAGCTCGGTTTGGCCCGAATCGAAGTAGAGTTTGAGCCAGCAACAAGTCACCCTAACACGGCCCTTATAACAAATGGGCCAAACCTAATGTCTTGTAGCGTCGGCCCAACCTGGCATAAAGCTCGACTCGGCCTGATTTGAACTAGCCCAGCCCACGGCCAATAGGATATTAGGTATAAAGAAAAAATAAATAAATAAAAACCTTTAAACAACAACGATTCTCTCCCTCTTCCTGTCTTATATGTTTATTTTGAAGTTTCACTCCTACTTTGGATGATGTTAAAAATCATGTAGTAAGATACTTTTGTATTTTTTGTGTTATTTTTAACTTTTTAATTTTTTTTCTATTTAAAAAAAAAAAAAAAAGAGTCACCACATGTTTGAACTCAACCCGGCCCGGTTTGAAATTCTTGACCAAACTGATCTCAGTCCGAACCATATTTTTTTTTAGAGCAAACCAAACTTGGGCCGCATGAGTCGGCCTAAAATCTAAAATGAGCAATCCACAAACTAGGATGGCACAAAAACGAGCCAAATCTAAACTAGGGCTAACTCGGCCCGGCTCGGATCGTTGCCCACCTCTAGTTTCAACACGAGGTCATGGGTTCGAGTACCCATTGTGGCATAAAGAAAGCCATTATGGTGTGAGTGTGTGTGCAAAAAAAAAAAAAAGTTAAAAAAAAAAAGTTGACAACTTCACTAAAATTGAGAAGAACAAGATATATGATGTACGCATCCACCGGGTTCATCCATCTGAGCTCATGCCCAAAAATGAGGCAAATCCAAAGCACATGTGGATTCTTCGAGGCCACAAAAGTTTTGGATAAAGCTCGTATTTGTGTTTCTAGCTCATTTGTCTTTTTTACCTTAACCAACAAGTTGGATGATAGTTACACATCTCTGTGTGCTCTACACAAATTTAGCCTTCAACAGTAGATGTCATTATACCCCTTTCTGTGTGGTCCACTTGCGCTTACAATTTGCCTGTTTCTTGGGCTCATGCCCTAAAATGAGCTGGTAAAATAGATGGACGTGTGGATCATAGACATACATCACATTGGGACCCACAAATTTTATGTACATAACTTCATTTGATGCAATCTTAGTTTTCAAGGCATAATTACTCCGTGATTTCCCTCTCTTCGAAATGGTTATGAGAAGTAACCATTATTCATAAATGGTAAAACAAACAAGCTCTTGGCATAATATGCTAAAATTGATTTTTAGAGCCATAAGTGATCCACCATGGACAAAATGATTAAAGAGTTTGGATTTTTTACACAATTTTTAAAAAATAATCTTGACGATCCATTTTATACGCTAACCAATGATTTCTAGGTCAGCAATGAATGAACAAGTCGGATAAATGATTGGGTGTCCACATGAGCACCGTATCCGAAGGAATTATGTCATACTCTGGCAACCCACATTGCTTAATGCACATGCACTGAAAAATTACACAAAATTTTTGGGATATTCTCCATCAACAAGGGGTCCACATTTTTTAAGAGCCTAGATTACCCATGCAATTTTTTTTTCAACAATCCAGTCTAGGGCTGTAAATGGTCGGGTATGGGGCGGGTTTAGCCAAAACTAGACCCGCCCATTTACTAGACGGGTCTAGGTCCAAATTTTAAACCCAGACCCTTTTACTAAATGGGCGGGTCTAAATTGGGTCCGAGTCAACCCATTAGACCCATTTATAAATGGGTCCAGGTCTGGTAAAGGGAGATCCACCTAGACCCATTTATAAATGGGTCGAGTCTAATGGGTCCGGGTTTGGATCAAGTATGCAAGCATTTTACAAGGCTTAAAACCGGGTTTGGATGGGTTTAGGCTGGACGGGTCCCTTGAAACATAGACCAAACCCGCCCACTTACTAAATGGGTTTGGGTCAGGTCAGGTCAGGCCTAATATAAAGGAAACCAGACCTAGACCCGTTTAGCAACTGGGTCTGTTCTTGGACCTAGATCCGTACCATTTAACAAATGGGTTAGGTCCGGGTACCCCATCAGGTCCGCTGACCCATTTACAACCCTAATCCGGTCAGACATCTGTGCGATATCCACTTTATACATCAGTTGTAATAGCACATGTTAGGACATGAACCAAAATATTATATAACCTTGTTATCAATTGCCATTCATTGTATCAAAATTCACTAAACATTGAATCACAAAGAGTATCATAAAGACCAATCATGGAAGTTAGACCGAAACTTGCCATCATTGCTTATTGAAGAAAAAGATGAGGCTTCCTAATGTTTGGCTTTGTTCCTAAAGTCATTGGGACATTTGCATATTAAGATAAGTTAAGGACCGACGCTATGTGTAGATTGATACTAAGAGGTTTGCCCATAATGGCCTCTTTCACCTTATGATCCATACCTTTAATTATGAGGAAAAGTCTTTAGACGCTTTACTACTCCCCCAAATATAAAGAGTTAAGGCTTGTTTAAAATGGTGCATTTCACAGTAATTGTAATGTATTTTACCTTTTTCTTCATTTATTATTTAACATCATTAACTTTTAAGCACCGAAAATGAGACCGGACTCTGTGGATCCTATCATGATGTATGTGTTTTATCCATGTTGTCCATTCATTTGGCCAAATCATTTTAGGGTATGCCTCAAAAAATGAAACAGATTCAAAACTCAATCGAACCACATCACAGGAAGAACAATTAAATGGTTACTGTTCAATTTCCTGTTACCGTTCAATTTCCACTACTTTCTGTAGTGTGGTCCACTTGAACTTTGAATCTGCCTCATTTTTTAGCCTGCATCCTAAAACAATCTCTACTAATGAATGGATGGCGTGGAAATATACAACACATTTCATGGTGGACCACAAAGCTTTGGCTTATCTTGTCATGTCATGAAAGCAAGTCCTCCTCACTTCTAAAGCCGGATGGTGTATGCATTTATTGATGATGTGATAGAAAATACATGTCCTCCTCACTTCTAAAGCCGGATGGTGTATGCATTTATTGATGATGTGATAGAAAATACATGTGAATACACCATTTCAACCCGGGCCCCAGGAGCTCAAATTCTTAAAAAATATACGAGGACCACATCCATGTGGGGCTTATTAGACACTCATTACGTCAATCTAAGCTGTCCAAATCCATCGTTTGAATACAAATGCTATTTATGACTTACCCCCTGGGCCAAAAAAGCTATCAAGAAACACGAAAGGAAACAATTGGTAGAGAGCCGTCCACCATTATATCTTACCATGATATTTGTATGCCATCTGGACTTTTCATGAAGGTGAGCCACATTAGATGAACGGAAACATAAATATTAGCCTGCCCAAACGCTTCTTTGGGCTCAAAAAGTTTCCATGGTGGGAGCAGACTAGGTGGGACCCACCTTGATGTATGTATTTTGTATCCATGCCGTCCATCCATTTTTCCAAATCATTTTAGAGCATTATTGCAAAAATGAAGAACTAGATCCAATTAAATATGGTCCACCTGATAATTGGATCTGTTTCATTTTTTGAGTAGTGCCCTAAAATGATTTAGAAAAACGGATGGATGGGATGGATACAAAGTACATATATCAAGGTGGGCCCCACTGTAAGGGCCGCACCGTCTTGGGTGGGTCCGGGTCTCACCTTATAATCCGCTCCCTTCCCTGGTGGCCTGGGCTAGTTCCTAACAAGAGATGGTGCCATGATGGACGGACAGGATGCCACACAGACATCGAGGTAAGCCACGAGCTTTCTGTCGCATGGGCTCCCTATCTTGACCGCTGTACTTGGATAAACATAGTAGATGATAATGAATCACCACCGTTAATAAATGATATTGAATGCAGAATGTGGTCCACCCCTTAATCAATGATAATCAATGGCTGATGGTACGTTCGCATAGACCGAGATGATGTCACATCGAAGATTTCTATAGGTCCACAAACCTGGGTCCCACAAATCACTTGGTGGGGAAGTACTAGAAAGATGCCGGTGGGAAGCGGATTGCGTACTAACTCAGTATGCTAAGCGTACTGAATAGACTGTGGGGCTTATCTACTCCGTACATCCATCTTACCAGATAATTTTATGGCTTGAGCTCAAAAATGAATTATATCAAAACCTCAAGTGGACCAGGTATTCCAGGACCTGACCCGAACTTGACGCATTGACAGCCCTAACATGAATGGCCCGGATCAAAACTCTCCATTTCATATGTGGATGGTCAATCAGACATGGTAAGTAGGGCTCTCAATGGAACGGGTCAGATCCGAATTCCAATTCGCTCCGAATCCATATAATGCAGATTTAGATTTTGAAATAGGTTCAATTAATTAAATGGACTGGATTTGGATCTTAAAATAGGTCCGATTACTTAAATGGACCGGATATGGATTCACATGAAGCAATCCCAGTTCTACTTGAATCCAACTAAGATCCAACTCATTGTCACCTTACTGTATACGTTATATTCATGCTGGCCATCCGTTGTACAAATTATTTTAAGCCATGTCGACCATACATAGTAAACAGTGGGATTTGCATCATTTTTCTACTAAATTAAATATATATTTGTCATGGGGTGGATTTGGACCTAAATCTTACCTGAATCCGATGGTTATATGGATTTTGGATCGAAAATGGATCTAACAAATTATAAATGGATCCGAATCTGATCCGAATCCATCTACGGATATACGAACTTGGGATCCTATCGATTCGACCCAATGAGAGCCCTAATGGTAAGCAAGGTAAGCAAGGTAAGCAATAGACAAATGGGGTGAATCCTAGCCTTTTATCGTGTGGCAAACAAACTACCCAAAAGCAAAAAAAACAGCAATCAGTCACATTCAGTTGAAAAAAAGCCCCACTGATTAGATGGCTAGGATTATCCAATTGTAGCCATTGTTTATTAATGACCAATCAATACATATAGCATGTTTCCACATGTAGATGGTACACAATGTTAAGGAATCTCGAAAGAAAGCAGATCAGCTACCCCTCTCTCTCTCTCTATAAATTGGAGGACCCACACGCAAGTACAAGGCTCCTTACGTACACACCACTACATGGTTATGAGATCCAATCCGTCCATCAGGTGTCCCACCGTTTAGATGACTTGACTTAAAAATCAGGTCAGTCCACTAAATAGATGTTCCTCAGGTTACATAACAAATATATGGCTAAGTCTTCTAAGCCGTCCACCTACTTCTGACCCACCTGGTGGCCCGTTTTGATATCGTACTTGACTGCTGTGAGGAGGACACGTGTAGTGCCGTGGGAGTACAGTTGGAGTCACTGTCGACATGGCCCACCCCAATTGCAGCATAGCCTTTGATTTCCATACAAGACGATGTTACATCAAGCAAGCAACATCACACCAACCAGTGGATCACCCACCTCGTATTATTATTTTTGGGTGGGTGAAGGAAGACCTGATCTGATTACTCGGGCGTTGTTGTGGCTTCTGGGACAAGACCATGAGCGTGGATGTACGCTAATTTCATACAACACCTGTGTATGGAGCCTATGCAACAAAAAGATATGTGGGACCCACCATAGGACATCCATGCCGTCCATCAGTTACCTTAGCTTATTTAATTCGTGAAGCTGAAAATAAGTCAGATCCATAGTTCAAGTAGGCCACACCATAGGAAAAACCTTCTTATAGTGGTGGGTGAGGGAAGTCCTGAACCGTTGCTCGGGCGTTGTTGCAGCACTTTGGACGGACAGGACGTTTATACAGCCCATCTTAGGATAAGGTTCCAAAAATTATGCGATCCAAATCTCAAGTGGACCATACCACTGGAAACAGTGTGATTGAGTGCCCCACCATTAAAAATTCTAAAGAACCCATGGTAAGATTTTGGTAATGTTTATTTGCAATCCAAGCTCTTGATAATGTCAATAAGGTCTTGATGAAGGTAAAATATAAATATCAGATTGATCCAAAACTTTTTTGCCCACAAAACGTTTTTAATAGTTATTAAACACTGTTTTTAGTGGCATGGTCCATCTGAGATTTGGATATTCTTAAGGTTTTGAATCATATACTAAAATGATATGAGAAAACAGATAGACGACAGATATAAAAAAAACATCAAGATAGGCCCCACACGGTAGGGATAACACCCACTAAGGTGTTGCCAGGATAACATCTAATCCGCTCCCTGGTGGGGGTAGTACCTAATCCGAGTCCTACAAACATGGCATTCACGAACAAGACATTACATACATCATGGGCCCCACCATTGTAAGCTCGCATTCGATGGACTTTTATTGCTCGAATTTGGAGTACATTCTCACCAACGAATTGATGAGTGGGCCCCACTTATCTGGTGGGAGTGGCGATTTTCCTGAAAACTGCACATTGCCTCAGTACCTGCGTCTATAGGCGGGTGCGGATTGGGTACTGCCCTAAACTTTGGTGCATGTGCCACGTGGCAGGATTTGATTAGATGAGAGGGTTAGCTGGGTAAAACCCTCAACGTTACTGCAGGGGGCTCACCTTGATGAATGTGCTGTATATTCACATCGTTCCTCTGTCTTTTCAGCTCATTGTAGGCCGTCATACCAAAATTTAAGCAGATCCAAATCTCTGGTGGACCACACCATAGGAAAAGGTGATGACTAACCATTAAAAACTTTTTTGAAGGTCATAAAATCTGGATCAAACCGATCTTTGTATTTTCCTTCATCCATGTGTAGTTGACCTTATCAACGGGTTGGATGGCAAATAAACACTATGGATCTGCTTCCGGTGGGCCCTTGGAAGCTTTTAATGGTCAGCGTTCAATAACCACTTTTATCCTGTAGTCTGGTTCACTTGAGATTTAATATGGTTAATTTTTGGAACCAACTCCTACAATGGGCCCGAAAAATAGATGGACAGCATGGATATATAACACAACATCAAGGTGGGGCCCACAGAAACGGTAACACCTAATCCACTCCTGCTATGAGTAGAGCTGAGCACGGGCCAAGCCAGCTCAGTTAGCTTGCTCGACTCGGCTCGAACCAACTTTATTGGAACCAAGTTGAGCCATTTTTCTAAGCTCGAAATGATTTTCAAGCTGAACCCGAGATAACTCAAGCTTGATTTGGCTTGGCTCATAGTTTGGCTCTATTAAAGCTCAATTTAGCTTGACTCAGCTGACTTCGTTGACTCACTTGTAAAAAATTAAAAAATTAAAAAATTATATTTTTTAGTCCAGCATGGGAAGTAAAAAAAAAAAATTGATAAATGAAAATCTCTATAAAAGTAAGTAAGGGTGTTGATAGGCTTTGGGCTACTTTTGGGCTCAATTTTAAATAGCTTTAGGCCCAACTTTTGGGCTAGGCCTACCACGCTTGAATTGGGCTCAAGCTCGCTCGGAAGCTCGGTCAAGCTAGCTCAAGCATTTCAGTCGACCTCGAAGGGAGCCAAACACAAGCTAGGGTGGTTATTGAGCGAGCCTACCTCGAACCGGGGTGGGCTTAGCTCGAGCTCACCTCTAGTTATGAGAGGTATGCCCACTGTGTCCTGTGGGGATATGCGGGGCACATTGTGCTGAATGTGTTTTATCCACACCATCCATCCATTTGGACAATCCATCCATTTTGACAGGACATTTTTGGGCATCAGGCCAAAAAGAAGGCAACCCAAGTCCCAAATGGACCACACCATCCACACGGTGTTGTTTTTACCAGTTTATAAGGTCACATAGACCTCGATGAAGGGAAAAACATAAATATCCCCTGGCTCTCGATAAGTTTTTAATGGTCCTCGTTTAACATCACAGTGGGCCCACTGTGATGTATGTCAGAAATCCATATCATGCATTTGGCGGGTCCCCTATTGGTTCTGGTATATCCCAAAAATCAGCTGTTTCCGGAACTAAGGTAGGCCATACCAACTGAAACAATGTAAAATCATGTCTACAACATCCAAAAGCACTTGTTGGGCCTCTTGTTTAAGTGGGACACACATAATGGATGGGCTGGATTTCTCAACCACACCTCATTTCATCCTATAAACAGTCATAAAAGTTTCAATGGGTGGATATTCACTCTTAATTGTTGTCTATGGTGTGGCCCACCGAAGTCATGAATTTTCCTGGGCTTTAGTCCCATGGCCCACTATGGAACGGTGCATCTGACTGATGGAGCGGATGCCCATTATACATCACAGTGGGGCCCATACAACTCAACCTCATGGGAACCATAGTACCTTTATCCTTCGTCCAGATGTGTATGCCTGAAGTTTTTATTGGCAGGGTATTCAATCACTATTGCTTCCCATGGTATGGTTCACCTGCGATTTGAATCTGTTTCATTTTTGGGTTCATGCTATCAAATGATCTAAAAAAACAGATGGACGGCATGGATATAGAATATATACATCAAGGTGGGCCCCACTAAGGGACGCACGGTATTTGGTAAGGTCGAGGCCCCACTAAGGGAGTGCTTTGCGAGGCCCACACGCAGCACACGTACCAACCTAGCGGACGGCTAGAACATACCAACAAAGCATAAGATGGGCCCCACAATGAATATCATCAAGCGCAAAAGTCAAGGTGGTCCAATCATCAGTCCCATCCATAGACGAAAGCAGGACAATGGACGGTTTAAGTCAAATCGCCAACGGTTCGGATTCAACACACACACGTGGCCTGCCTGATCAGTGGACAAGTCTCATTTTTTGTACATGCTCATCTATATGGTGGGCCCCACCCCCATGCACTATTCGGATGTCCTACAAACTTTCAAGGTTGGCATGTACAGGTGCGTGTGGTGACAGGGAGAATCCATCAACTCACCTACTATATGCATGTATGAAAATCTGATCATCCACATCATGGCCACAGCATGGATGGATCATGACCCTTAGATCACACAAATCAGACGGTCCGAATCATCAAAGAGGCGGCCGCATCGAGTCCTGGGTAAAAGTGAAAATCGTCAAGGGTCCAAAATTTAACGGTGGAAAAGTGATGGTTAAGATTGTCTAATCAGTGTGAGTTTTGGCTATTCTCAATCCACAAATGAGGCCCACAATTTGGACGGTCCACCTAGAGGGGTTGAGTCGTCCTATACCAGCTTTCATGATTCATGAATCAGGACATTCACGTGCCCATCGATTATATTAACCGTTTATCACATGGTCCTAGGGATGGAAAGTGGAAATCAAAAATAATTTCTTAGATAGTGATGGTATACAAGTCAGACACCCGGTCTCACGTATAATAAATGAGTCGATTTGATCATCCAATGCATGTATGAGTATGTATGTGCTGGAATCGTATTTGACTTGAATTAACGTGTCTCACGTATAATACATGACTCGATTAGATCATCCAATGCATGTGTGAGTATGCATTTGCTGGAAGTCGCATTCGACTCGAATTAATTCTGACTGAATGGCTTGTTATCCCAAGTGCCAAAATAGCTTGATTGAAACTATATATGAGAAGATTTGCCTGATAACATTAATGGTGATAGCTTGGTTGTACTTAGGGCTATAAATGGTTAGGTTTGGGGCAAGTTTAGCCAAAACCAAAACCAAACCTGCCAATTTACTAAATGGGCCTAGGTCTAAATTTTAGACTTAAAACTCTTTTACTAAATAGGTGGGTCTAGATTGAGTCCGAGTCAACCCATCAGACCCATTTATAAATGGATTTGGTCTGGTCGAGGGAGATTCACTCAGACACATTTATAAATGGGTCGAGTCTAATGGGTCTGGGTCTGGGTCTGGGTCTAGTATGCAAGCATTTTTACAAGGCTTAAAATCGGGTTTGGGCTGGATGGGTCCCTTGAAACATAGACCAAACCCGCCCACTTACTAAACAGGTTCAAGTTGGGTCGAGTCGGGCGTAATGTAAAGGAAAGCAGACCCAAACCCGTTTAGCAAATGGGTTTATTCTTGGACCTGGATTGTACCATTTAACGAATGGGTCAAGTCTGGGTCAAGTCTAAATGGCGTGGGCCTGGGTATCCCATCGGGTTCGCTAACCCATTTACCACCCTAATTGTACTTGTCAATAAATATAATGTAAAGAGGAAAAAAAATTAAAAGCAAGCGTCGATTTTATTAATTTGAATGTAGATATAGTACAGTCAGCTGAAAAAAGGTAAATAAAACATAATAAATTAATGATGGTAGTTTGATTTGGCGAGAGGGTCATGGACCAGATAGTCTTTCGAACCTAGACAGTCGTGACATGGTGATCAGCAAGAGGGTCATGGACTAGATGGTCTTTCGAACCTGGACGGTCGTGAAATGATCATAATTTGATCAATAAAATGTGACTGAGAAGTCGCTAAGGACTTAGGAATTTGAGAATCCAAAAGTAGAATTACGAATATTTAACTAAACTAAATCCAACTTGCTAAATGATGCACAGGACAGAAGTAAAGAACTAAACTAAGTAAAGAACTAAACTATGCTAATCAATTCGAACTAACTATAGAATGGTGATAAATATAAGTGGAAAGGCTAAACTAGGCTAAGCTATGCTGAGAGAACTGTCAATGTAGGATGAAAAATTAATTGATGAGTAACATTGAGCCGAAAAGAGTTGTGTTTGATTGGATTGACGGGGCCTTAGAATTCTTCATTTTTTATTTCTTTTAGAAACTTGGGTTAGGTGGTGGCCTTATGTATGACTCCCTAACTTTCAAGATTAATATTCCGATCAATTAGCGGCCTTGGCTTGATACACTTTTATTATATTATTGGACCAGCTAACCATTACATCGATGTGTAAGCTTTTATTTCCGTTTTAAGATGGTTTTCTTCTCTTAGCGCACCGCTTAAGAGTCTAAAGATTCATATGGCCAATTAAATAGAGTCATATGTCACTAGATATCACTACCTCTATGTCATGCCAAGTTACACATGCTCTTTGAGTGATTTGTGTATATGTCACCTATATGCTTGCCATGTGTCGCCGAGAGGATGACCACCTCTAGAATTTTAGTCGTGCATGTATCTCTGAACATCCCAACTTTTCCGACGTGACACGCGTTTTCTACAAAGAGGTATTTGTGATCCTCATGATCTCTCCTTAATGCTTTACGAGTATCTTTTTTGTGCCTTCATATAAGTGTGCCGACACATGGCGATATCCTACTCGTTGAATTTGATTGTAATAGATTGGGTGTAAACAGATAGGAATTTTAATATAGTTCGTTTTATTATCTCGGCCCTAGTAAAGTTGATCATATAAACAAAAAAAAAAAAAAAAAAGGGCCTAAATCCACTGGCTAAGACCCCAACTGCATTGTCGCAGTGCATTTAGATGTATACTAGCAAACCTTCTTTTTTTTGTTATAGTTTAGAGGCTAGACTTCCATGCATAATCCGTATTAGTTTTGCACCATACAAAAATAGTTGCAGCTCTACCTCTTCACACATGGCACTGGTGTATAGATATGGAGACCATCCAAATTGTGGGTCCCATTGTGGATGGAGCATGCAATCCTTACCATCAGATCAATTAATATTGTTATCTTCTTCATCCAATTTTTTAGTTGTGGAACATCCACTGTGCATCAATTATTTTTAGGGCATCATGCAAACATGGATTTCATTTTTAAGGTTGTTTGGAATAGCCGAGGATGATGAAGATAAGAACTCCCTTGCACCCACATAAGCTAATGTAATACGTGCCTTTGTCCATCTTCAATTTTTCCACATATGTTATATGTGCTTAATTATGTGCTAATTGCACAAGTGCTACCCTCTTGTTTTAAGTGCCCACATCAAATGTGCCAATGTTTCCTATGCCACATGTGCCACCATAGAGCTCTACGTCGAGCCAAACCGAGTCAAGTTGGGCCTAGCTTGGCTCGGCTCGACCAACAAACAATCCTAGCTCAAGCTCGGCCATCGGGCTGGAATAGCATGCTCGGCTTGGTTCGGTCGAGCTTTTGAGCCAGGTTCGAGTCAATTTTGAGCTTGGAAATTTTTTTAATTTGAATAAGCCAGCCCAAAAGTCGGGCCTAAAACAATTCAAAATCCAAGCCCGAAGGTAACCCAAGGCCGTTGACACCCCTTACTGTTGCTTTTATAGACAACTTTCCTTTTTATTCCTTTACTTACATCCAACGTGAGACTAAAAAACCTCACTCTCCAACCACCTGAGTCGAGTTAAACTCGAACCGAGTCAACATGAACTGAGCTTTGAGTCGAGCTGAATTGAGTTCGGCCCAGCTCAAGCTCAACTCGGGTTTTTTTTAGCCACACCTGCCTAGCTCGACTTGGTTTGAACTTAGCAACAAGTCGAGTCAAATCAAGATTTTTTTAGCCGAGTCAAGTCAAGTTAACCGAGTTGGCTCGGCTTGTTTCCAACTCTAACCTCACATGTGCCACAATTCAACTTCAAGTGCCCCATATATGTTACGCATGCCACATTTGCACCTGTTCACTTTCTAGTGTTTCATACTACCAAATATGTTAATTTGGCACATGCGAGTAACTATTAGGAGCTTTTTTCAAAAGGATTATTTTTTTTGAAAAAAATGTCCAATATTATTAAAAAATCTTGTGAAAAAACAAATGAGGAAAATTATGTTTCTAGAAAGAAGGTTTCCTGAAAAATACTACTTTTCCCACGCTTTTTACAAATCCAAGCAAGCCTTTAACTTTCAGTAGAAAATTGAAAATGATCTTTACATCCTCTTTTATTGTTTTGCATACAACTATTTTCTAGTTTGGAAATTGAAAAATCCAAAATTATTGTAGTTCATTAGTTTTTATTTATATATAGAGAATTGCTCATATAGTGCCGGTACTAGGCTACCGAGTGGCTTATATGGTGTGTGCATGACATCCAACCAGTCCAATCAGCTCACACCACTACGAGGCTCAACTAACCTAGAGTTGTGGCTAAACCGATCCTCATGTGGGGCACACATGTAGTTTCAAGGTTTTTAAGCCATCACTCGATGGTTGGATTAGCTTAATTTTTGTATGAGGTAATTCTTACATGAAAGATGAACTTGTTAGACAGATTAGATCTTAAACACATGGTTTTAAGACTCCCATAATTGAGTTTGAGTCAATTCAGATGAGTCTTGTTAGATTTGTCTGACTTGACTTAGATGCTCGCTCGACTGAGTCCACCCAATTCAACCTTAACTCGGGCAAGTCCATGTAAAAAGCTATCCATGTTATTAGCTATCAATGTTTGGATTATTATTCTCCTTTCTTTCCTAGCCGTGCATGTGTAGAACTATAATTATCCCATCAACAAGATTTTTAGTGCATGAATCTTTAAAATATTGCTAGACTTACTGTTTATATTATTGGATGATTTTGTTTTTTTATCAGGTTTGCATTCATATTTTGTTTATTGATTTTGTTCTTCCGATGTTCTTTAAAATAAAATATAAAGGAAAAAAAAACCTATACTTGGTCATGTTTTTTTTTTCCTTTCTAGTTTCAATGTACCTTTTAATGGACGCCAATTAAGTCCTACCCTTACTAGGATTAAGTTAGTCCTGGCAAGGGCTTTGTGGATAGGGCTGTCAATGGGCGGGCCTCGGGTTGTTACAGCCCTGATTTTGAACTGCTTTGAGCTGGCTCTATTCAAAATTTTGATTTTGGTAGGTTGGAGCCTGACACATTGACACCCCTATCTGTAGAACCTACAGTGATATATGTGTTTTATCCATTCTGCCCATCTATTGTAACCTATAATTTTAAGGCATCAGCGGCAGATCCAAGGCTCGAGGGGAGTGGTTTAGGTGGGCCGCTAGATGTGAATCTCTAAGAATGGGGCTCACTTTGATGTATGTGCATTACATCTATTTTGACAGCTCATCTTAGGGATGATCTAGAAAATGAAGCAATTTCAAATCTTAGGTAGACCTCAAGACAAGAAATAGTCATGATTGAATCCCAACCATTAAAAACTTCACCGGGGCATTGAAATATTTATTTGCCATTCAACCTGTTGATAAGGTCACAAAGATTTGGATGAAAAGACAACACCAGGGAAGTTTTGAATCAAGCTGATATTTGTGTTTTCCCTTCTTCCATGTTCATTGTGATCCTTTGAACACGATGGAGGACAGATAAAGAACATGGTGAGCACTGGAAGGTTTCAATGATGGATGCCAGTATCCCTACTTCTGTAGTGTGGCTCATTTGAGCTTTCATTGTACTTCAATTTTGAGCTCATGGCCTAAATGGAGTTGACAAAACAGATGTACATAAAAGGCCCAGCATAGTCTGGTCACCCGGGATATGTCTCGTGTTGGGGCCACCACCCAATGGGCTGGCAATTATCAACAACTAAGGGCTTGTTTGGGTAGTGGTATGCATTAGGATGGAATATCATTTAATGTGATTATAGCATTTATTGCTCATTTATTACATTGCTCGCGATACCATGAGATTGGCATTTATTGCTCACACAAATTCCACGATTTGGTGGACCATGGGATTACAAACAATGGACCACATTTTATAATTGATTTTGATCAACCATGCTCATATGCAGCTTAAATGACTATTGTAAAAGGCATGTGTGAAAGGACATCATTAATAAAATACATACATCAATATGAGGCCCACAACTATGGTGAATTTGAAATCCACTAAAAATACAGCCGAATCCACCATTAGCCTTGGAACAAGTGATTCTAGGATTAATCCAAGCCTTCCTTTGTTATCAAATAAAAGATGGAATTGGCACGGGACCAAATGCAATTCCATACGACGTAATCTCATCTATTATCATTGCCTCCACATGATGTTCGGGGAAGATGGGAGGCTTGGGATTAGGTGAGATGGAATTGCACTTGATCCCATGTGGGATTTCTGTCCCACACATGTGGGCCCCACATTGATATATGTGTTTTATCCATGCCATCCATCCATATAAGTCCTTTATACATAACACGATAGTTATATACATGTTCAAGTGACGGACCTCCGGTTGTGAAGTTGGTCCATTGATTGCAATTTCGTGGTCCACCAAATGGAATTTTGCTTAAACCAGTGGTTTTCTTATGGTAAGAATTTAATCTGGGATTGGATATGAAAATACCATGGGATTACCGGACATGTAATCATTGTGCAATAAATGATGTTAATCCCACATAATACCATTCCATCCCTTCTAACACTATGCGCCAAACACGCCTAAGGAATAATCGGCTAACATCGGACGGCTAGGATCGACACCTCTCTGACCTATAGTAGCCCACCATGTGAGGTCCACTGTACGGCAGAGATTTGTTTAATACTCAGGCAGCGAATGTAGCCTGCAGGCACTCATAAATTGTGCACACCGGGCGTACATTCTCAGGTAAAACCGACTAACTGTGGGACCCACTGTCTCTAAGTCACTGTTCCAAAATTTCATTGGTTGAAGAATCCTAATCGTTGATTAGTGGACACTTGTTTGTTGAAATACAACCGTTGGATATGTTTCATTTTTAACTGTCCAATGAATGGTCACCAATCCAACAGTTCAGATACACAAATAACGTAAATTTTTTGTTCATAATAATGTAATCAGGGAGATATAATTTCAAAGGTTTGAATTTCATTTTCTTGTACTCAAAGGCATGAGATTTCTAATTAATTTCCTAGGCCTGCGTATCATCCATCACACTCCGCCAGAGTATCAAAGTTTTTCTTTCGGTCCTGTGTATTTAGTATTTACTACTTTGTATTTACTTTCGTGTTGTCGGAAAAGCTGGCCACATCGGAAGACACATGCAGACACGTACAGTCATCTCTGCATTCGACGGTACACGTGGCATAACTATGTCCATTCAGATTGTCGGTTCGTTCGTAGATTGAGAATAGCGCGAAACACAGATCGAACGATCCAGATTGTCTGATTGTGACAGTTCACCTCGGGAGTGGATTCATTCTGGCCGTCACTGTGGGGACCCACCTTGATGTATGCTTTGTACATCCACTCCGTCCATCCGTTTTGGCAGCATAGGCCCAAATATGAAGTACATTCAAATCTCAGGTGGGCCACACCATAGAAAAAAGTGGAGATTGAATGCCCGCTATTAAAAACCTGTTGGGGTCTTTTTTTTTTTCCCTTCATTTCATTCATGCCCGTGGGACTTTACGAACAGGTTGGGTGGAAAATAATGGCGCGGCTGATGTCGGTGGATCCCCAACTGTGGGGCCACTGTGATGTAGGTACCCTTCATCTACGCGGTTCATGCATTTTGAAAGCTCATTTTAGGGCATTATCCCAAAAATGAAGTAGATCCAAATTTTGGGTGGACCCACCTTGATGTATGCTTTGTATATCCACTCTGTCCATCCGTTTTGGCAGCATAGGCCCAAATATGAAGTACATTCAAATCTCAGGTGGGCCACACCATAGAAAAAAGTAGAGATTGAATGCCCGCCATTAAAAACCTGTTGGGGTCTTTTTTTCCCTTCATTTCATTCATGCTGGTGGGACTTTACGAACAGGTTGGGTGGAAAATAATGGCGCGGCTAATGTCGGTGGATCTCCAACTGTGGGGCCACTGTGATGTATGTACCCTACATCTACACCGTTCATGCCTTTTGAAAGCTCATTTTAGGGCATTATCCCAAAAATGAAGTAGATCCAAATTTTGGGTGGACCCACCTTGATGTATGCTTTGTATATCCACTCCGTCCATCCGTTTTGGCAGCATAGGCCCAGATATGAAGTACATTCAAATCTCAGGTGGGCCACACCATAGAAAAAAGTGGAGATTGAATGCTCGCCATTAAAAATCTCTTGGGGTCCTTTTTCCCTTCATTTCATTCATGCCCATGAGACTTTACGAACAGGTTGGGTGTAAAATAAGGGTACGGCCAATGTCGGTGGATCCCCAACTGTGAGGCCACCGTGATGTATGTACCTTACATTTATATCGTTCATGTATTTTGAAAGCTTATTTTAGTACATTATCCCAAAAATGAAGCAGATCCAAATTTTGGGTGGACCCACCTTGATGTATGCTTTGTAAATCCACTCCGTCCATCCGTTTTGGCAGCATAGGCCCAAATATGAAGTACATTCAAATCTCAAGTGGGCCACACCATAGAAAAAAGTGGAGATTGAATGCTCGCCATTAAAAATCTGTTGGGGTCTTCTTTTCCCTTCATTTCGTTCATGCCAGTGAGACTTTACGAACAGGTTGGGTGGAAAATAAGGGCGCTACTAATGTCGGTGGATCCCCAACTGTGGGGCCACTGTGATGTACGTACCTTACATCTACACCCTTCATGCATTTTGAAAGCTCATTTTAGGGCATTATCCCAAAAATGAAGCAGATCCAAATTTTGGGTGGACCATACCACAAGAAATAGTAGTAATTGAATCCACACCATTAAAAATTTCATGGGGGCCACTGGAATGTTTATTTTCCATCTAACCTGTTGAAATGGTCACAACTGCCTGTATTAAGATACCAAACAAATATCAGATTGACCCAAAACTTTTGTAACCCACGAGAAGCCTTTAATGGTTGAGTACCATTATTTACTTTATTATGGTCCACCTGAGATTTGGATATACTTCATTTTTTCAAATAATGCTTTAAAATAAGTTTTCAAAATGAATGAAAGGCGCGGATGTAATACACACAAATCACACATTGGACGTCAGGGTAAGAGATCCACCCACCTCGGTGGATCCGGGGATCCAGCGAAGCCGCGCCCTGAAAATAAACATTACGGTGGGCTACAGGAAGTTTTTAATGGTGGGCATTCAATTACCACTGTTTCCTTGGTGTGGTCCACCTGAGATTTATATGTGCTTCATTTTTGGGACCATGTCCTAAAATGATCTGGAAAAACGGATGGACGGCGTGGATATACAACACTTACATCAAGGTGGACCCCACGGTCACGGCCTGACCGAACTACCTGTCCGAATCGACTCCGTTCTCCTCACGGTCCCTGACCATTTTACTTTCTACCCCAACATTTGGTGGGTATCAATTGGATGGTTGAGATCATCTGATTACTGCGATTTTCGGGCTAGACTCCATCCTGGTGGCCCACCGGTAACTGTGGGTTATTTCCATCAAGCATTGGTAAACACGCAACCTAACACGCTACCGACAGGCTCCCGTGCGTTAGTCCACAAACATTGGCTGTGGCAACTCGCATGCGATGCATCTGGCATACATGCACAACAATCCAGACCGTCTAAATCGTCGGGCCGCTGAAAACCATCTGATTTCTACTGCCAAATGGGACCTCTGATAATCTTCTTTCCAACCATTCATTTAATGGACGCTATTCCCACTGCCGAGATTCTCAGAATATTATCGTTTTTGGTCTATGCTCCGTACAGAGTAGGACCCACCTTATCGACGGTCCAGGTTTGCATGCATGCTACAGTGGACCATCGAGCGAGTGGTTGATAGAAATTTGTATTACGTGCGGCAAACGCACAGTGGAAGCTCGTGATCTCTGTAATTTTGCTAAGAAATGGAATGGCTATTCGCGCGAGTAGCTAACCACACGTGCCAAGTGGCCTCTGCGTATGACACGTGGATAGTCCATTTGTTTTTTTGCACGTCCTTTCGTGCACGTGCCGAGTCCCCAAAATCATGCTAGTCTGATCATCAGGTGGGCCACCCTGATCAAAAGAAGGGAGCGGAGTAGGTGAGACCCGGGATCCACCGAGGAGGGTGGGACCCGACTGTGGGGTTCACAGTGATGTATGGGCCTTAAATCTACACCGTCCAACTACTTTTAATGATCATTTTAGGTCATGTCCAAATCTTAGGTGGACCATATCATAGGAAACCGTCTAATTGAATCCCCACCATTAAAAACTTCATGAGCCCATTGGAATGTCTATTTTACATCCAACCTGTTTATAAGGTCACTACGACCTATATGAAGAGACCACACAAATATCATCTTGATCCAAAGCTTTCGTGGTTTGCTACTATTTTCTGCACTATTGTCTATCTGACATTTGTATCTGCTTCATTTTTTGGATCCTGCCTTAAAATGAGTTTTCAATTCAGATGGACGGCGTGGATGTAGTCACATACATCAAGGTGGCCCCACACGCCTTGGATCCGCAGATCCACCAAAGCCGCCCCGTGAAAAGAATATCATCGTAGGGCCAATATGAGTTACACGTGTGTGGCATATGACGAATGGGATCAATCTGCTTAAAATGCTGGCTACGGAATGTGCACCGTTGGATACACGCTATGAATGGACCCGATCAATCTTACACACGTACCATGCCGGACGCCAGTAGCCATTAGATGCGTTTTCGTATTGTTGTTTGTATGACAAAAGCACAAGTTAAAATAAAAAATCCAAAAAAAGTGGAACGCTATGGTGATAGTTTATCACCACTTTTTAAGAGCGTGTTATACAATAAGATCTATCGTGACCGTCCAAAATGTGATCTTCCGTGTGGATGGAGAGTGGCCTAAAATTGAGACTAACAGATTGTAATTAAAAATCTAAAAATCGCTAGTTGGATTCGTACCATTGATAAAATCACTTCGAACCGTCCATTTGAATACCACAGTTTGGATAGTTAGAGAAATTTTCCGGATATTCTCCATCCACAAAAGGAATCACTTTTTGGACAGTCTAGATTAGCGTGCATGTTTGACATGTGTACTGAAAATGAGACACCACAACTTAACCAAGTGGCGGCCAACGCTCATCCAAAATAATCGCTTCATTTGTTTCAGGTAAATACTAAATAAATTCGCGCGAGTAGAAATTGACGAGATGAATCGCGATTCAGATGCCAACGGGAGAATCGTGTAAGATATCCAGTCCATTCCTCATGTGATCCACACATTGAAACATCCATGAATCTTAAATCGTTCCATTATAAAGATCAAGTTGGCCACACAGGTATGATAGATCTCAACAGCCGAAAAATTCAACTAACAGTCAACAGCCAATGTAGAAACGAGGCCCACCTGATTAACGAGCCATCACACTTCAAGCTGAGACCCTAGAAACATCTCCATACGTGTTCCGATCTCAACACGTGTGCCAGGATTCACTTCATAAAAAAAATTCTCTCCTGCGAATCTTTCTGCCGTTTTTATGCCATTTATATATTTTTTATTTTTCTGTGTCAGAGATCCTCTTCTTTTGTACTCTCTCTCTCTCCGCACCTGTCGTTCTCTGTCCACAGAAAATCTCCACCGTTTGATAACATCTCTCTTTCTCGTCCCTCTCCTGCAGTCCATTCCAACCCCACCATCTTCTCCCCCTTAAAAACCCCATCAAACCCCATCTTTTTTATAGACCAGACGCTCCCATTTCTGCCATTAAAACCCCATTTCTCAAAAACCCTTAAATCCTACCTCATTTCTATCTGGAATTCGATTACCCCTCTGGGTTTTCGATCTCCTCTATTGGGTATTTCTCACCTTCTCCAATGGCGGCCTCATCCCTCGCTTCTCCTCTCTGCACGTGGCTTGTCGCCGCCTGCATGTCCGTCGCCTGCGAGAAGGACCTGTCGATCCGAAGGTCCTCCGCGTTCCCGTACTCGGAGAGGCTGAGCCGGTGGGCCAGGAGGAAGAAGAGGGCGGATGGTTGCCCCAGGGGCCTGATGTCAGCATTCTGTGGATCGAGTCTCCAGGGGCTGATGAGCTCCTGCCTCGCATTTGAGCCGTGCGAGGAGTATTATAGCTCGAAGGGCTCGTCACTGTTTGGCGAGGTTGGGTTCTCGCTGTTCGGATCGAAGGCCGGCCCCACTCGCCGAGAAAGGCGGATGAATCGGGCGGGGGCTGCAGGTAATTATTTGAATTTTTCGTTGAATTTAATCATTTTGTTCTTTAGATTTCGATGTGGACGGTCAAAATGGTTTTCTGATTGGATTTATATTTGTTTATGTGATTGGTGATTTTAACTGGGTTTTTTCTGAGACACCCAGATTTCAGATCAACGGATGTGATGAGAAAAGACTGAGATTTTGATTGTATGGGGTGTTGTATTTGTATGAGTAATGGGATTGCAATTTCATTTCCTTGCATGAAGTTGGTTGGATTTGCTCGTATTGAATTTGTTTTTTTTTATTAAAGCGGTTTATTCAGGTATGTGGGTAGTGATTGGTTTAATGATTGAATGCCACTAAATTCATTTAATTAGTGATGTTAACCATTGTTTAGGAGGTTCGCAGATTTTAGATTGATGTATTCGATCTGAAGGGTTTCTTTTTTCAATTGTATTTGCAATGTTTGCATGAATACACCAGTTGCAATTTCATTTTCTTTGGTGTTTTTCTTCTTTTTTTTTTTTTTTAGTGGGTTCTTGAGTTTTTAGTTACTTTATGTATTTAATCTTTTGATATTTTATTGGTTTTGTGTATTCAATTTATTATTATTATTTTTTTTCATTTAGGTATGTGGTAATGATCTGTTTAGTGATTGAATTGAGCTTAATATAATTATGATTTTAATTATGGTCTTAGAGATAACCAGATTTTACCATGAATGTAAGCAGAAGAGATCATGATTTCCTTTGTACTCTGTTATGCCTGAGTAGCCAGACTGCAATATCATTTTCATGTGCGCTATTTTAGGGGGTTTAGTTCAAGTTTTTGTTATTATGGTTTTAGAGAAGACACCAAGATTTTAGATTGTAATATGTAGTAAGAAGAGGCTGTGATTTCGACTGGTGTGCTCTGTGGTGTTTGTATGGTTATTTGGATTTGCTTTCTCTTATTTGAATTGGATTGCAGCTGTCTATTTTTGGCCATTTTAGTCATGGAGTTGTTTGAGCGACCGAGTCTTTCTTGTGTGGTGTGTATAGAGTTTTGTGTTTGCAGGTCAGCTATGCAATTTGTTATTTTAATCATGGTTTCACATCTACCAGATTTTATGTTCATAAACGTGATCAGAACAGATTTCGATTTGGTTTGTATGCTCTCCTGTGTTTGAATGAGTACTCAAATTTGCAATTTCATTGCCATATGAGAATGGGGTTGGATTTTTCATTTTTTTTTTTTTAATATTAGTGAGCTTATTTGAGATATTGGTTCTATAGTGGTTTTGTGATGCTTGTTGATCTAAATTTATGTGGCGTCACTTCCGCCCCCCACCCCGTGATGAGTAATTGTTAGTCAGGTCTGTATTTGATTTCAATGATACATCACATTGTGAATTTTAATCTTTTCCAACCACAAAATCTCTCTCTCTCTCTCTCTCTCTCTCTCTGCACACACGTGTGTCAGAATGAGCTACCTTCATATCTAGGGCTGTCAATGGGTACCCGGACCTGCGGGTATTGAATGACCCAGCCCGATTTTAATGGGTCCGTGTCCCCCTTTTTTGACCCATTAAGAATGTGGGTCAGGTTCAGGTCTCCGATTTTTGACCTGGCTAAAAATCAGGTCTTGTTGGGTTTGGGTCGGGTCCATGTGACAGTGACACGGTTAAAATTGGGCTGGGTCGGGTCAGATCGGATCAAGTTAGTTTTAATAGTAAAGTTGCATATAATATATATTGATTATTCTAGTAAGAGATGAGATTTCCGAAGTTGCATACATGTAAGAGAGAGTGTTTAGACAGTGTACATGTGCCAGTGCAAGCTAAACCATCCATTGTGTGGGCCCAACCATGTAACTCAACTCGAAACCTTGATGCAAAGACCTGACAGGCACCTGAACCCAATAAAATCTGGGTCCGGGTCTTCAAGAATGAGACCCGGGCAGCCCGAAAGGACCTGGACCCAGCAAGATCGAATATGGTTAGCGCGGGTTCTGGTACTATAAGATAGACCCAAATCTAATCCGTTGACAGTGCTATTCATACCTTTTTATCATTTTTTTCGAAATGCATTCATGAAAATGTGGCTGTAGATGTGTAAATGCCGAGCAGTTGGCTTTGTTTAATTCAGTCATTGTTGCTGCAGGAAAAGCAATGAATGTAGCTGTTCAGCCTGCGAAGGAAATCTCTGCAAAGAAGAGACCACTGACAAGAAAACGGAGGGTTGTCGTGACGGGGATGGGTGTGGTGACCCCAGTAGGTCATGAGCCAGATGTGTTCTACAATAACCTTCTTGAGGGAGTCAGTGGTATAAGTGAGATTGAAGCGTTTGACTGTGCCCACTTTCCAACGGTACATTTTCTTCACAATCCACTTCTACCGTAATAGGTTTGCATATGAACTGTTGGGTCCCTCGATGCATCAGGATGCACACCCTGCTGATATTCCCAGTCCTTAGAAGTGGGGTTGATGCTTCTGCAATCCAGGCCATTTATCTAATGTGCCCAACCATGGGTGCGACCCTGAGGCCTAAGCCTTCAGTCAGTGGCCTACAAACTGACAGTTAAGAAAAGATACAACAAGACTCTAGAGAAAAAAAAAAAAAAAGAAGAGCTAAGGGCCCATTTGGACACACTTCCTCAAAGGGGGGTTTCCGAAAAAGGAGGTTTCAATCTGCTTTGTTGGTTGACTCGGCAAAAACCATTTTTGTCAAGCCAGAGTTTTAGCGCCTATTTTATCAAGCGGGAGATGAAACGGAGGTTTGCAAAGTGCATCCAAATGCACAAGGTCAACTGTGTTTGGATGAGAATGGTGTTTAGGCCTCAAAGGCGCTTTCGGACGGTTTGTCCAAATGGGCACTAAAGATTAGTTGCTGCTGTCTTCCAATCTGGAAAAGTTTGAAGGCATTCCCCATTCACCATGGGGAGCAGTGTTCAAGTATCAATATGACATTTTATCACACACTAAAGGATATGGGAATATTGTTGAAGAGATCAGGAAATATTTCATTGATTGCATAAGGTATTGCTGTTTGAGGGAAACGTTGGAGAAGCTTTAGGAAAATGGTGAAAATTTTCAGTGAAACTTTAGGAGATGTTAAAAGACACACGATTACACAGAGAAAAAAAACATTATAAAAAAGGGGACAAAAACCATGCTCCAATTTCCCTCTTCAATCATGATTTTTCACGAAATTGTGTTGTGATGTGAAACAACTCAGGTTAACTTGTTAAAGCACGACCCAAAAATTGTTTTTTATTTTTATTTTTTTTTCTGATCTTTGGTGATTTACGCTGGTTTTAGTTGAAATATTTGTGATGTCAGCCAGAATATGTTGACAATATATAAGAAAAATATTGCAAATATCACAATATATTGGCATGTATCGACCAGATGGTTTCATATCGCTGACCTGTGATACGAAAAATATTGGCCGATATATCAAGCCAATATATTCTATAAATTGGACACTAGTAGGGAGCATCAGATCAATGAACTTGGTCACCAAACCAGGGGCTCACTTGTATTGGACATTTACTGTCCTGATGCATCAGGGCATGTAATTCATCTTAGATGAAATGGTTTGATTTAGAGGTTTGATGCTTGGAGAGATATCGAGCAAGGTTAATGGGGTCATACTCCATAGGTTGCAAGCAATCTTGCAGTTCGTGATACTTGATTTTTCTGCAGAGAATTGCTGGAGAAATCAAATCCTTCTCATCGGATGGATTGGTCGCACCAAAACTCTCTAAGCGGATGGATAAATTCATGCTTTACATGCTTATTGCTGGCAAGAAAGCATTGGCGGACGGCAGAATTACAGAAGAGGTCATGAACGAGTTAGACAAAACAAAATGTGGAGTTCTGATTGGCTCTGCTATGGGGGGAATGAAGGTATACGTTTTTGCAATTTTGTAGATTTAAAGATGAAATTTCAACATAACGACGGTTTGTTATCATCAATATTTGAGTGCACGAGGACTTGTACATGCACTTTGATATGCATTTTAAACCTTGTGCATTGTAGGCTGTGGTTTTAAGCCTTGATTTGATCGGAACCAATCTGGTTTGATACCCTGAGTCACTGACTCGGATGATCGCAACTTGACTAAAGGCTGAACAAGCAGCGTCAATTTGCTGAGTCTTTTAACCATGTTGTAGGCACTTTTTCTTTTTACATTTGAAAAATGCTCCGGTGCTCTCAGAGCACTATAGGTTACAGTGCTCCTAGTTGCATTGGTTTACTTGGGCAGTCTAATTGATTGGTTTGTCCATCAAGTCTCATAGGCTACTATGCAAAATCACACTAATCAAATGATTCAGTCCATCCTTGATTTGGCCTTTTTTTCTATAGCCATCACTTTTCCATTCCATGGATGTGATGGTTATGATTGCCTAACAAAAGTGATTCTCTAGAAACATAATCAATCCATGATAGGCCCTAACGAACAGATGGATTAAATTGTTGATTGGACCTATTTTTGGGTAAATGGTCTTGACCATCTATATTAAAGGCTGTTGGTCAAATGGTTGACATTTGTCCAATCAGTATTGATATTTGCATGCTATCCCATGAAATGTGCTCTGGACCTGATGAACAGTCTAGATCAGTGGATTGGACTAAGTGTCCAATGCAACTAGGAGCACTATAACCTGTAGTGTGCTCTGAGAGAAGTGGAGCATTTCTCTTTTAATTTTTTATGTGCAATCTTTTCTCAGTTAATTTCAATCATTGGGCTCCTGATTATAATTTGAACAGGTTTTCAATGATGCAATAGAAGCATTAAGGGTCTCTTATAGGAAGATGAATCCCTTTTGTGTGCCTTTTGCAACTACTAATATGGGATCGGCAATGCTTGCAATGGATCTGGTACACCAACTTCAACTGTTTACTGAAAGCTACAACTTATGGTAATATTTTAACCCTGTATTTTGATTTGATGTCTGGAGTGCAGGGATGGATGGGGCCGAACTATTCGATTTCAACGGCTTGCGCAACAAGCAACTTTTGCATATTGAATGCGGCAAATCATATTGTAAGAGGTGAAGCTGTAAGTCCCGCACCTTTCTCATCTTTACACGGCCCTTTGTTCAAAAGTAAAATTACTTTTTCCTTTCACATATAATATAAATGGTGATCTGAGGAAGACGAATGCTCTGGTGCTGTTAAAGCATAAGTAATAGTGCTTCTAGTTTCATTGGGTCATTTGGACAGTTCATTCGCTGAGCTGAACTGCCCATTAAGCCATAGGACATTTCATGGGGAACCATGCAAAAATCACATTGATCAGATGATCCAGTCCACCCTTAATGTGCCCTTATTTTTTGTAACCATCCTGTTTCGAAGCCATAGATGGGGCGGTTAGGATTGCCAAACGAAAGCTATTCTTTACAATAATAAGCAATCTATGAAGGGTTCTAACAGATACATGGATCAACTTGTTTATGGGACCTATTTTGTGTGAACGATCCTGACCATCAATAAATGCTGTTGATCATATGGTTAGGATTCTCAGAACACGGTGAAGTTTGCATGATAGCCCATGAAATGAGCTTCGAACCTAATGAACAATCTAGTTCATTGGAGTGGCTTGTCTAAGTATCCAAATGCAACTAGGAGCACTATAACTTACAGTGCTCTGAGAGCCCTGGAATATTTCAATCCAAGGAAAAGAACATTCTTTTTCTAAACTGGCAGGGGTAACCAAAGACATTAACCTTGTGAGCCTATCGTTTGATGGCCATGACCCAATGTCTATCCTATTCGATGAAAATGGGCAATTACAATCAATGATCTGCACTTAGAAGGGGTGTTTTTTGTGGTACCTTCCATCTACCATGGGTCCCACTGTATGAATGATTTTGATCGTCAGCAGGTGAGATCCACATGTATAATTTGCTGAGCTGAGAAAGTGTTCTATCGGAGGTTGTATATTTCCTCTTTACCTTACACCGTAGATTCTTAGTTGGATTGAATGCTTGCAGGATGTGATGCTCTGTGGGGGCTCCGACGCGGCAATCATACCTATCGGTATGTGTCGTACCTTTATTATTCTAAATAAGCTAAGACTTCTGAAATTCATGGTTTGGACATGGACATGACATGGTTGTTGGTGACGGACAGACCCCAAAAGATCCAATGCACACGTATTTGTACGAACATGTAATTATAGCAAAAATTGTATAATTATACAAAATTTACTTTATATATGTATAAGATATATAAAAACATATCTGCATAACTAATTACAAGAAGCATTTAAAGGGAAAGGAAATGCTCACATCCAACCCAGTTGGATGATAAGTTACCATCCATCCAGCAGATAAACTTTCAACATGTCACATGCGTGGGACAGCCAACCTGTCCAATAGGTTTTCCCCACCATGAGGATCACCTTGTGCAAAAATCATCCCCATCCACTCATCAAGTGGGCCACACTTATATTTTGTGCTTTATCACCAGCTAACTTTTTTTTCCCATGGTATGGCCCGCTTGATGAGTGGATGGGGCTGATTTCTGCACAAGGTAATCCTCATGGTGGGGTAACCTTTTGGACAGGGTGGGGTAACCTTTTGATCCTCGTGTCTGCCCACACATAATAGGTTGGAAGTTATCCAATGGGTGGATGGTAGCTTATCGTCCAACAGGTCCAATGTAAGCATTTCTCAGATTTAAATACTTCTAAATGAAAGCAATAAAAAGGGGGTCTTTCCAAGTGTATGCGTGGATGTGTGCCCAACACCTGTGACATTTGTTTTGAAAATGGAGTGTTCTTGTTGTGTAGGCTTTTAGAAAGTCTGAATTATTTTATTACCCTTTTTTTCATATGATGATTTTGGCTAGCCATATTGGTGCAGGCCTAGGTGGTTTTGTAGCATGTAGAGCTCTTTCACAGAGAAATGATGATCCAACAAAAGCGTCACGCCCTTGGGATATTGTATGTATCGACGACCTTGCCTTTGTTTTGTAGTTATAGGACCATAGCAGATGTGTGGGGCCCAATGGTTTGATCCAAACTGCTGGTCTTATGAACCGAGTCCCACTGTGGGTGGGATACAACTCAGAATCTCTGCATCAGAAGATGCTAGTGTTTTGATATCTGGCATTTTCTTCCACTGAATGCGACCATTTCTGCATTGATTTTCTTAACAGTCTATTTTTATGCCACAAATGAAGGTATTGTCCGATCTGATAACTTTACCATGGGCCCCACAAGTACGGAATTCACTGAACAGTATCCTATAATCCCTATTTGAATATTGAATTTCACCCTCCTGAATTGCATTTAATGGTGTGATCTGCCTGTATGATTGTCTACTTCTTTGACATTGGTGCCATTGCGTGGTTGACAGAATCGTGATGGATTTGTTATGGGGGAAGGAGCCGGCGTTCTACTCTTAGAAGAACTAGAACATGCCAAGGTTTGTCCATGAGCATCTGTTCCAGGATTTACACAATGACAAACGTCCATGGTTTTAAGACTGACAAGTCCTGCTGCTCGTCCAAGTCGAATCAGACTCAAGACTCACAATTCGACTTGAGATCGAATGAGTCACCATGTCCAAAAACATGCTAACGTCCAATTAATATTCATGTCATATTTTCTCAACTTTTTTTTTTAATTGTTGCTTTTGTTCGTTCTTGATTTTTTTTGATAATTCCTTCCTTTGGATCGTATAGAAAAGAGGAGCAAACGTATATGCGGAGTTTCTCGGCGGAAGCTTCACTTGTGATGCTTATCACATGACCGAGCCTCACCCTGATGGTATATTATAGAAATTAAATCAGAATTTTCGATCTTCTTTTGATGCCATTGTCCCTGTTTGTGCTGAAAAAATTCCTGTTTTTCAATGAGTTTGTACACGTGGGCCATTGTTGTTTTATCCAAGCCATTGATCTGATGGCCCCCATCATGGATGGACCATGCCCAAAATTTCTCCTCAGTTGAATTTAACCTTTCCATTGTTGACACGACACGCAAATAGGTGGTTAAGAATGCACCAATGGAGGACAGACCAAAGATTCAATGGCTATGATCTTGCGACTTGGGAGATTTGGGGGACATGGTCCCTTCAGGATAGGGGCCAGCAGATCAGTGGCTTGATAAACCAGCCGTGGGCTCCATATGTACAAACTCAGTGCACAACAGGGAAGTTCCTTGTTTGGCACAATCAGGTAGCTCGGCCTCTCTTGTTTTTTTATAATCACTGCTATCTTTTCCATGCAAGCGTGAAGAGGATTGATGTTACATGGGTGCAAGATCTGGGTTGTTTATCAGACGGCTTTTGCCAGGTAAATCTCTAGCCCAATAATCAGGCCAGTCTGCTATCAGGTAGGCTGCACGTGCTGGTTGAATCGTGGACGGTCGACCTATCATAATTGTCCAGTTTAGTCTTTCATCTGTGGCCTGCCTGGTGAGTGGACCGGCCTGATTTTTTTGCCAAGTGAATTTCAGGGAGGGACGTGCCTGATGAACGGTCTGGATCTTGCACATTGGTGACTGCATGCGCCATGAAGATTGAATCCAGCTTGCATGAATTTTCTTTTCAGCGCTCCATGGCAAGGCATGGATAAAAAATGGTTACGTGGGAAAATGATTTTGGATATTTCTAGGAGAGGATTAAATCATCCTCAACCTGAAGATATCCCTAGTAAAATCGAGTTTTTGATACATACAAGCGTGCAGCCACGCTTCAGTGATTCAGACTACTGATTTGTTGTGCCCTGCTGTGGGCAGACCGTGCCCTGAAAATCTCCCAGATTGGAATGCCTGATCAACCAACCAATCTTGGGTCTTTTTCACTTGACCGTCTATAGCAGGCTGCAAAGCGAAAGGTTAGGATTTTCCAGTTGAGCGGACTTCTGGGGCATGGTCCATTGATTACGGGGCCCGGTAGACCAAAGATCTGGATTACTGAACCATAGGCCCGACTGGGATATCTTCAAAAATCAAATAATCCTTCCTTGACTGTTCCAATAGTGTAATTATTTTTCGAGTTCTTTATTTGTAAGTTTCTTCCATAATTTGCAGATTTTTCTTTCTTCTTTTTCTAAATTTGCCAAAATTCATCTTTTTGTATGCCTTCAAATCATGACGATGTCTCCCATTTCTCCCATTTGTAAAACAGGAACGGGTGTGGTTCTCTGCATAGAGAAGGCCTTGTCTCAATCCGGTGTAGCTAGAGAGGACGTGAACTACATAAATGCCCACGCTACTTCGACACTGTCTGGTGACCTGAAAGAGTATCAAGCTCTTACTCGTTGTTTTGGCCAGAATCCTGAGGTAACGTGGTTGCCTTTGGTCAACTTTGTTGTATCCTACCTGATTGGCCTCCCTGTGTAGATGACTTGAATCAAAGATCATGATGGTCATCTAATTAGGTGGCCCCAATTCGTATGAAGTCAATGAAATGTTTTTTTTAAGAAGCCAGTGATCCACAATGTGGAGACTGGAGCCCACCTGATGAGTGGACTGACCGTGATCTTTTCGACTGGTCATATTCAAGGTGGGGTCCACCTGGTGCACAGTTAGGTTTGGTATAGAGGTTTCTGTGGGTTAGCAAAATCTCTGTTAATGAATGTGAATAAAATTACCTATCTTTGCAGCTGAGGGTGAACTCTACAAAATCCATGATTGGTCACTTATTAGGAGCAGCTGGTGCTGTGGAAGCCGTTGCGACTGTACAGGTAAAAAAAACAAAACAATAATAATGATTTACGGATTTATACAGTGCATTTACTTTTACCAGCTTTCTAAAGGGTAGATGATCCTCGTTTTTCTTGTATTTGGAATTTGAAATAATGAAATGCACGGATTTCAAGATTTCGAGATCATTCAAAGTTTGCTCGAATACATCCTGACGCATTGCAGTGTTACCGGTACATCATCTAATAGAATTGGTTTTTTTTTTTTTCAATGATCCAAACCATTTTGTGCTTGGGCTCCCCTTGGATGGCGGATGCATTATCAGTAGATATATTTGTTGTGCATCCACCAAAACAAGTTGGGATGACCATTGGAAGACAGATATATATATATATATATATATATATATATATATATATATATATATATATATCTCGGAAATAATGAGGCATACCCACCTGATGATCCAGACTGTTGATATAGGTCCCTCACATGGAAAAATCCTCATTGACTAGAGATCCTCATCTAGTCACTGTCCGTACTGATGTGTGCTCGAAATGATTCTAGATTTCAAACCATACACGTGGACAAGGAAGATCTCTAATCAAATGGGATTTTTGCCATGTGGGCTGGGCACACTAGTTGAAAGGTGTTGATCGCCGTGTGGTGCAGAAGGGGCAAGCATGTCTTGCAAACCCCACAATAGATCATCTGACACAGCATGCTTTCTGTAATATATACCACAGCATTTAGCACCATCTTTTTTAACTCATGAATCATGATCAATGAACTGATGGGTGAACTTCAGTTGAATGATAAGCTGAGTTGCATGGCGATTGGGGAGATTCCCGGGAGGGGGAGATCGTGTGCTTTCCACATCTCTACATGACCACCCATTGGTGGGGCCCATTTTACAAGGGAACCTCATTTTTCTAAAACACAAAGGTGGAGGGAGGAGACGTGTTTTTCAATGGGATGAAGTGGGCCACACCCATACAGTCCGACTTTCAACTGGATGAAGGGGAACACGCACGGATGCCCAGCCTTAAATGGGATGAAAGTGGACCACACGGACGCACTCAGTACGACATTTAATGGGATGAAGTGGGGGACACATGCTATACAGTCTTCAATGGGATGAAGTGGGGGACACATGCAGTACAGTCTTCAATGGGATGAAGTGGACTACACACGCACAGTGCGACCTTACAATGGGATGAAGAGAATCTCACTTTTCTAAAACATGAAGGCCGAGGGAGAGAGCAAGTGTTTTACATGGGATGAAATGGAACATGCCCAACTGGTCTTCAATGGGATGCACAGGCACACACTACAATCTTCAATGAGATGAAGAGGAGCTTGCGTGCACGCCTGGCCTTTCAATGGGATGAAAGCAGACCACACACACACACACACACCATATGACCTTTAATGGGATGAAGTTGAACACACCCGCCTGGCCTTCAATGGGATGATAGTGGACCACACATGCACACAATGCGAATTTCAACGGGACGAAGTGGAAGACGCATGCATGTCTGGCCTTCAATGGGATGAAAGTAGACCGCGCACACGCACAATACGACCTTCAATGGGATGAAGTGTTCCATGCACGCATGCCTTGCCCTTCAATGGGATGAAATGGACCATGCAATCATGCCCAGCCCTTCAATGGGGTGAAAGTGGACCACATGCATGCAGTACAACACATGCAATATGAACTTCAATGGGATGATGTGGACTGCACACAGTACAACCTTCAATCGGATTAAAGAGGACCACACGTGCCTACAGATGGGCAGGCTGGGTCAAGTTGAGGTTCAACCTGAGCTCGGCCTGACCCGACCTCTAGAGGACCCAACTCACGACCCAACCCACGATCCAACCTGATCTGACCCGAATCCCAACATGAGGTTCCCAACCTAAACTCAACCCAAATTTCTCGACACTTGTGAAGTTGTGATTATTCCCGACCTGACGGTCCTGACCTAACCTGACCCAAATTCACTCAACCCGAACCCAACCTGATTTCAAATTGAGTTGGCATTTCCCGACCCAACCTGGACTGAGGTTGGATCAAGGGGAGAGGGTTAAAATCCCATATGCTGGGAAACTTCCACCCTTGAATGGGATGCGGGGGAGTTCCTGGAAGCTGGGGTCCAACGCGCCTTAGGAAGAAAAGCGGGTAGGCGCTGCGTGCACCAGCTGCCTTAAATGGCTCTTTGGTGAGAACGTCTGGAACACCTGGGGTTTGCTCCCCCAAGGGTGTGACAGGGGGTCTACCATCGAGGGGTTGGTGCAAGAGTCCTAAGGAGATCGGGGACAGCAGGAGGGGGTAGCGCAGGCTGGCTACTTGTTACCGTTCACCCCCCTCAGGTTGGATGAACCAAGGTTTGGGTATATTGCATCCCTATACACAGTACAACCTTCAATGGAATGAATGGGACGCACATACACACACCGTATTACCTTCAATGGGATAAAGTGGACCATGCACAAGCACACAGAAGACAACCTTCAAGAGATAAAGGTGGACCACACACTGGCACACAATACTACCTTCTATGTTAGCATGTCCAATGCATTGGTAGAGGCACATTAGAATCTCCACAGCAAGAACAGTTGATTGCCGATAATAGAACATACAAAATCCCACATGTTTTCTTTTTCGTTTGTGTGCGCACAGGCTCATGTACATCCTATGCATTTGTATTAATGCTTTCGCTGCACCCCTCCTTTTTTTCTATTTCTTTTTTTCTTTTTTCTTTTTTCTTTTTGTTTCCCAACCCATAGGCGGGTATGCATATTGAATTCCCTCATTGTTATTCTGAAATGTAGGCGATTCGGACGGGTTGGGTTCATCCAAATATCAATCTGGAAAACCCCGAGGAAGGCGTGGTATGTTTTTATTTTTTTATAAATTTTATTTTCTACTCTCCCACATTTTGGTAGTGTTTGGGTGGGCCACCAAATTGCGGTTGGTGAGGCTTTTCATGTCTACCAAACATGGTTGGTGTCTGGGGCGGCATAAGCTGGCCACTATTATTTTCCGACACATTGTGTGAATTACCACGTTTTTATTTTTTTATAAATTTTATTTTCTACTCTCTCCCACATTTTGGTAGTGTTTGGGTGGGCCACCAAATTGCGGTTGGTGAGGCTTTTCATGTCTACCAAACATGGTTGGTGTCTGGGGCGGCATAAGCTGGCCACTATTATTTTCCGACACATTGTGTGAATGGTCACCTTAACATATCAGCCTCGGGTCCAGCAAACAACTAAATGTACTCATAATCTTTGTTTTCATACTGCAACTGTGATTGGATGACATGGACGGCTTGTGGATGCAGGACCGGAGTGTGCTGGTGGGCCCCAAAAAGGAGAGGCTGGATATCAAAGTCGCGCTATCTAATTCATTCGGTTTCGGTGGCCACAATTCCTCCATCCTGTTTGTCCCCTACAAGTGATTATGGTGAGAAACTTCGACCATGGTTCCAGCATTGTAATCTTTTGGCCTGTATTTGATTTGTCGGATGTATGAGAAGCAACCAACCCAAGGTTTGGGGTTGTGGGTGGGGCCCAGTACAGTTCTTTTTTCTTTTTTTTTTTCCTTTTCTTCTTTTCTTTTTTGTTTTAAAGCCTATCGTTTCTTCTTGTTTGATAGAGATTTACATGTTAGAGATAGAAGGTAGTGATTAGACTTGTAACTCTGTAAAAGAATGGGAAAAAGGGTGGGAAATGAATTCATCTAGAAAACCCAATAGCTGGTGATTAGATGCCAGAGTTTTCCGTGGATTTTGGGCCGTTTGTTTCTTTTGATCATGAAGTTAGACCTGATGCGGTTTGAGCTACCCCTTTGATGCTTGGGTTTACCTGAACTTGTTTGGGACAACATTCTGCAGTGGTGGTGGCTTGACCTGGGACCTTTCAGTGATCAAGATGGTTCGTCTGGTTGTGGTGGACCTTTTATGGAAGCGGGTGCCCCTACATTCTTTACCACTGCTTTTTTCACAATGGCAATAGCACTAACAATGGTAGAGGCCCTTGTATCATACACCCACCACCATTGCCTTACACTCCATGTTCCTCTACTGGCCCATCTGTCCTAGGCTCAATAGGACACAGATTGTGTCCGGGTTGGACCTTTAAGCGTCCGACCAGATCTGTGTTGGGGCCCACCGTGTTGTATCTATTTACCAACACCGTCCATCCCTTTTCTAAGATCACGTTAAGGTACGGCCCTAAAAATGAGCTAGATCCAAAGCTCTAGTGGACCACACCAAAGATGACTCTTGCATTTAATGCTTTGTGCATTTAATAGGCATTTTAATGCAACCCAAGCTTACTATTTGGAGTGGTCCACTAGAGCGTTGGATCTGGCTCATTTTTTTGGCCCATATCTTAACATGATCTTAGAAAAGAGATGGACGGTGTGGATAAATATACATTATGTTGGGTCCCCACACAGATCTGGTCAGACGCGGCTCAATATCCGACTGAGATTTCATGACAATGTCCGGATCAGAGGCTGTTTTCGTGTCCTTGATCAGCTTCGACTGTTTATCCAGCAGCTGATATGTGGCCCACGAGAGAATTGTCCAGTGCTCATGGCTTGTCTATATGGCGCAGCCCTCCGCTCCATACTCCTTGTGGTTAAATTCTTTTTTGAAAGCTGAGTTCAACCGCCAATTCTGGAGCGAAACATGGGGCCACTAGGGTGTGGGCTATGGAAGGACCTAAAGCCAGAAGCCAGGCTGATCCAACCAATCATCTGGGCCACCAAATGAATTCTGACATTTTGCTTTTCTTGGGGGCGAACCCATGTCACGCTTCCCCTGCCATCATGGGATGCCCTAGATCTCGGTGCACACAATCACTATACAAAATAAATGGATCACTGCCCCCAAACACCTCCACATCAACATGGTAGCTTACATGATGGTTGGATTGGACTGAATTTTGGGGTGTACCTCTTGTGGTGGGGCATCCCTGCAGATGGGTCAGATGTCATGCACACCCGGGTAGGCCACAACAAGCAGTCCTTGCTTTCTATCTTAAGATAAAAACGACTAGGCGAAGGAACAGACCTGAACTTTTTTATGTTTACAGAAAAAAGATGCACCCATTAACACAAGTGGTACCCATGATGTGCATGCAGACTGTCCATTGGGCCATTTTTAGTGCCTTTATCAAGGTCAATAAACAGCCAAAATGAAGCAACAATCCCGATTTTCAAGCCCAACAGCCAGATCTAAATTGCAGATGTGTAGTCCGGTTGATAACAATGCAGTGGCCCGTGCATGGCCACATCGCTGCCTGGTCAGGCGTTACAATATGAACTCGAATGGTGCAATCCACATCGTCGCATGGCGTCTGCACCTTGCACGGCCAATCTCTCTCGCTGTGTGGCTAACTGAAAATGGCATATGCAATGCCATTGAGTTCGTATGCAGTGGCCAGTTGCTCTCCCCCCAGCAGCCCATCTAAATGTCACAGCACATGCAGGTCCCCTGGCCCCATAATTGCACCAAGTCCACTGATGAGGTGGGCCACAATGTACGAAAGGAATGGACTATCAAACACTTAAAAAATAAATACCAGCCTTACAATAAATAAATGATCGGACAGCCAATTTCAAACCTCACGACTAAGCCAAAAAAAAGGAAAAAAAGAAATGAAAAAGAAAAAGGCCGCATCGACCTGCCCGACTTCTCAAAACTGCAGTCCAATGTTCAAGATAGCATCCCTTCACTTGATTTTCTTGCTACCCATCTTTTGCTTCCCCTTCAACTTCAACCCCTTCATTGAAAGAGCATTGGCGGCGCTCTTCCCTTCGAGTTTCTTGGTGAGCTTCATCACGCTCGCCATGCCCTTCCGAGCAAGTGCCTTTTGCTCCCCTCTACGGCTCAGCATCTTCCGATCAAGTGGCCAATAAGCGTATGGCTCAAGCTTGTCCTTCTTTTTCACATCCCCACCTGCCTTCTTGTTTGTGTACTCACTCCCTGTGTATGCCCACCCGGAATCTGATGTCTTCTGCCGCTTCTGCACCTTTGTCGAAGAAGAGTTCCTCGACAGATGGCTTCCTGCTTTGCTCCTTGAGTCAGTATCAAGGTCTGAGGATGGGGGCTTCTCCCGTTTCTTAGATTTTCCATCCTCCCGAATAACCAAGCGCCCATCAGAGTCCATCTCTAGATCGTCATCAGATTCTGGCTTCCTTTTGAGGTGATCCGAGGATCGGAGGGCCAACCTTGTCTTCTGTCGGTCCAGCAAGTCGAGTGGGTCATCTTCCATCTGATCAAACAGGTCTTCTGGCAAGCTCTTAGCTGTTTGGCGCATTCGCATGGACCTATGATAGCCGGTGAAACGAAATTAAGAGACCAAATTGACTAATATCGTCCATCTTCATCTCGCGGACCCCACTGAAAGTAGTGATGGGCCAAAAGTTCCATTGAACGATCCCAGCCAAATGGCCACTGAACTTCTTCAGTAACCATTGGCTATATTTTGCTCTTAATGGTCCATTTGCAGGCCAATGAGGACTGCTGACGATAGTGAAAGGTCCACTAGAGAAAAGGCCTGGATCGCTGGAATGTGTGCAATATCTGTGACAAATGCTGGTCATAATGAAGATGAAAGCAACTTGGGATTGATCAATTCAGTTTTCCTCGTAATGTTTACATGTTGTTACTAACATGGACACTGGTTGATTGTAATCAGCCCATGTAATAGACCATTAGATAGTGCTTGATTGTGAATTTGTGATCAACCTATGCAACAGTCCATTACACTGCGTTTGCAGGAGTTTTGTGCTCTTGTTGCCGGTCCCCAACCTGGATAAAAGAAGGTTGCATCAGGTTGGCGGCTGGCCTCAAACTTATGCCATGACTTTAATCATGAATCCAAACAATATGACAGTCCAAAGCCCTCAATAGAATGGAATGGACGAACAGGATTCCTGTAGCTGATGCCAATTAATTGGGATGAAGCTTAGATGATGATGATGATGATGATGTCATTACTAACATGGTAGTATGGCTGCAACTTGGGTCCGGGCCAACCCAACCCTGATTGACCCAAGTCCAGGTCAGGGTGTCAAGTCCTCAGGTTTGGTTAGGGTTGGAAAACTCCAACCCAATTTGAAATCGGGTCGGGTTCAGGTTGGGAACAATCACATGTATTTGTGTCAAGTTGGGTCTGTTTAGGGTTGAGGTTGGGTTGGGTCCTCTTGAGGTCGGGATGGGCTCAGGTTGACTCTCAACCCAACCCAACCCAACCCACCAAGTTCCACACCTACATGGAAGTCATCCAAATCTTTGAAATGAACATATCATCTGCACAAACATGTAGGTTTGGTGACTTCAATAGGTCGAAAGAAAGGGGAAAGAAAACCACAAGCTACAAACCTTGAGGATGCAGCTTTGGAGTTGAGCTGGGAGGCAAATTTGCTCCCTCTACCAGAGACTGTGGTCACGTCCATATGCTCTGCGTCACTGTCATCCGTATCCTCATCTCCAAAATCAGAAAATATGTTGGTGTGATTCCATCTGCTTTGCCTGAAGTTTCACATCACCACATAAAAAAATCAAAATGAAGCTTTGTATGAAGTTTAATAATATTCATCCTTTCAAAAAAATAAAAATAAAAATCCATTACACATGAGATAAACATACACTGTAAGCTTTCACACAAACATAGCCATTATCTACTGTCTCCAAAGCAAATTCCACCCATGGATAGTACCATACCATATATGTGTAGAAACCAACGTCAAGTGACTAACAAGCCGTAGATTTTTAGGGTGTGGTTTAGAATCCCAACCAAGTAAGGAAATCCAAAAAGTTGACTTAATGAAGACCTATGTTCATCAAGGACATAATCCAGTCAAAACAGATCCCAGGAGCAACTTTTTGTGCAGAACTCAATTCAATACATGAAAGCAGATTCTGAGAATTGGAACCGTGTCATAAATTGCAAAAGGGTTCGAATTTTGAAACAAAGTACAATTGTATAGCATGACTTTTCTGAATTTGTAGAAAATTAAGGAAAAAAGCATAAACATACAAATAAGATGGTGATTAGCTAACATTTCCCATCCACATCCATCAATCAAACATTGTCACTTGAATACAAGGAGTCAATTAGCTAAAAATGTTCACGCCAATTGAATCATGCACCTTGGACCATAGTTCCAAATAAAAAGAAAAATCCATAAATGCAGCAAAATCTTGATGTGCAAATACAAAGCAATGGAAAAGATGAAAAAAAATCTCCATAGCGCTTTATGAGTTGATAAGAAATTCGTGAAATTCAAATTAGAACTCCAAGCAATAGATCACATCCTGATCAATGTAGAATCCCAGTGGTCAATACAAATCAAAATACGGATCAGAACCAAATGTATGATGCTTTTTTCCCTTTTTTGTTGTCCACTACTTTAGGGCCTGAAACAAAACCAAACCCTTCAAATTCTCCCCTCAACTATCTGAAAGTTGAAATCAAAGCTTTCGTGTGTAGAAAAGGAATATATATATATATATATATATATATATATATATATATATATATATATATATATATATATATATATATATATATATATATATATGGAGAGAGAGAGAGAAAGAGGAATGCTCACCTGGGCACTTCTCTCACGAGAAACTCGTGAGCACTTTTGCATGGCTCATCTCACATGATGTGAGCCCAAAATTTGAGCCGTTCATGTGATGCAGCACCCCAAAAAACCTCAAAGGCCCATCTTTCAACCTGATCTAGAACTCTGGTGGGCCGCAGCAGAAAGCAAGAGGCAAATCAAGGGAGGAAATTGTGTCCTTCTTCCATGGCCCACCAAAGTTCTGGAACAAGTTGAAAGATGGGCCCTAGGGGTTTTTTGGGGTGCTGCATCACGTGGACGGCTCAGATTTTGGGCTCGTGTCATGTGTGATGAGCCATGAAAAAGTGCTCACGAGTTCACGTGAGAGAAGTGCGCATGTGAGCATTCCCCTGTGTGTGTGTGTTGAAACAAAAAAAAGAAGAAGTTAATCAATGCTTAGTCAAAGTCAGGACTTCATCATAAACTTTGACTTCGGATTTTGCTTGAATTGTAAAATAAAAAAAAAGAAACAGAAAAATTGTAAAGAAATTATCTCTTTTTTTTTTTTTTCCTTTTTGAAAGATGATGAATATTATTAAAGCCGAAAGTGCCAAAAAGAGAAGAAAAACAACATAAAAGGAAAAGAAACAAACAAGGAAATAAAGAGAATTACAACACCAGCCCAAAGGGCGCCCAAACCCAACAAAACAAAACAGCCCATCGGCATCCACTCCCTTATAAACAAAACAGCCCCATCAGCAGAATTGTTTTTGTTATGAAAACAGTGGCTATTTCTTTCACCCCAAATAGACCAAATCACAGCCAAGAGGGTGACCCTCCATCTAGATGAGCCTTACCCATCACCTCCACAGACATACCAAGACTGGAACAGGCTCCCAATCAAACGTGGGATAACCCATGAGACATTAGCTGAATGCAGGATACTGGACCAGACCACTTTGGAGAAAGGGCAATGAATGAATAAATGGTCCACTGACTCCACATTGTTGAGGCAAAGGAGACACGCATTCGGCAAAATCATAGCTCATTTGTGAAGGTTGTCGATATTAAGAATCCTATTTCTACCCACAAACCACGTAAAAGCTGCGACTTTAGGAGGTGCTCCATAGGATCAGACAGGGCCAATAAAATAGTTGCCGGCATCAGACAGCCCCAGATAATAGAGAGTAGAACGATGCACATCTCCTAAAAAATTTGGAATAAGGCCAAGGGGAATCCATCTGGCCTCAGAGCTTTAACCCTCTCAAGATCCGTCACTGCAGCCTTAATTTCCTCCATCCAGATAGGCTTCTCAAGAAGATCAACTTCCTTCAAGGAGACGCTATCGAAGGGAAAGTTATCGAGGCTCAGCCACACCTAACCCTCTTCTGAGAGTAAATTAGAATAAAAATTGACAAAAGTGTCGCCAATGGATCCTTCGTCAATAATCCTCTTATCATTAACCAAGAGTGGGGAGATGTAATTGGTTCAAGCTCTAGCGTTTGCAATACCATGGAAAAATTTAACGTTTTTGTCAACTTTTTTAGGCTAGACTGCATGAAAGCGTTGATGCCATTTGATCTCCTCCTCTTTAAGCCTAGAACAGTAATCAGTAGATAAATTATCTTTAACTGCTTTCTCAGCTTCAGACAGCAAAACTCCTTCCTTGATGTCCAACGCTTGGATCTCGATGAGCAAGGAATCCATCTTGAGCTCCCATAAATCGAAGACCTCTCCCTTCTAGATCTTGAGCTTAGATTTCAGCATTTGCATCTTCTTGAACTTGAAGTCTGCTTGACCCTCAACCTCAAAAGAGGACCACCAATTTGGGACTAATGACTGAAAACCCTCAACTTTGCGCTAGGCCAACTCAAACTGGAAGGGCTTTGAACCACAATCAATTTCATCAACCTCCAAAAACATAGCAATGATCAGAAAACTATTCGCCAAGACAACAGAAACCTTTGAACCCAGACGGACACCAAAAACATGTCTAACTTAGACATGGTTGGCATTGTCAATCACTTGGGGATGAATCAGTACCTCTGGACCGGTAAATGAGACCGACTTAGAAACCCAAACCAAGGGAAGCGGATTGCGTACTCTGTGGGGTCCACCATGATTTATGTATTTTATCCACTCCCATTCATCCATTTTAACAGATAATTTTATGGCTTGAGACAAAAAATGAAGCATATAAAAATCTTAAGTGGACCACGCCATAGGAAACAATATGAATTGAATCTGTACCATTGAAAAATTCTTGGGGGCTGTTGAAGTTTTGGATCAAGCTGATAAAAAAAAAATTTCCCTTCATCAATGTCTGTGTGATCTTGTGAACAGTTTGGATGACAAATAAAAATCACCGTGGGCCCCAGAAAGGTTTCATCGGTGGAAATCATTGTACCCACTGTTTCTTGTGGTATGGTCCACCTAAGTTTTGGATATGCTTCAATTTTGGTTTCAACCCCTTAAATGAACTGGAAAAGCGGATGGACGGTGTAGATAAACTACATACATTTACAGGGGGCCCAACTGAGTTTACTCAGTACGATAAGAGCATCCTGAGTTACTCAGGACGCAATCCGATTCCCAAACCAAGGGCACCTCCTTCGACACTGAAGGGCCCACAACACTGGAGACCGGACCCCCATTTCACATCATCGATGGAAAAATCCCCCACAAGCACCTCCTTAAAAGATGTCGGATCCCTGCTATGCAAACCCTCTCCCCTAGCGGCCCTCACCAGGGGATATCAAACTTTTCCCCCCTGCAATATTTCCCCCAAAGCCTGTTATTTCCCCCTTCCCTCGACTCCAGATTCACTGCTGCCAACCTGTAATGGGCTATTTGATCCCTGATTTCCTTTCCAATAAATTTATTTCCCCCTTGACCCATCGATTGCTCTGGCCATCTCTTCCACACTGTTCATCCAGACGAAAGCAAACCCCCTAATGGTAGCCGAACCCCTGACCCTAGGGATGATGACCTCCCTTACCACTCCAAACTGACCAAACACCTGTGAAAAATTTAAAGTCATCCATTCCTCAAGAAAGTGGTCAACATAGATCGTTGGAAGTTCCCTCAAGTGATTGGCACCCTTCTTGTGATTCTTCCTCTATCCTCGTTTTCTAGCTTTACCTGCTGGAATCCAAGCCCCTCTGCCTTCGTCACATTTGGACTAAGATAGAAGATCCAACTTAAAGGGAGCAACATCCTTCCCAGCAGACGAAGCTCTTTGACTCCTTGCCATTCCGTCTCTTGCCAAAGCTCAAGCCGCTCCTACTATCTCGACAAGAAAGGGCATCAATCTCTCCCTCTTTGAAACAATGGGACCTCCCTCGCGCTTTCACCCCTGAACAAATCAAAGAAAACCCGCAAGAAAAGAAAGAGGAATCACGAATTATCTTCCCTCTTTCTCCTCTTTGATCTTCTTTCCTAAAGAAGTGATGAAGATCTCGCTCTCATACACATCTCTCACTCACTCTGCCTGAGTTCGGCAACCCAACTAAGAAAAGATCGATAGTATACTTCCATGCAAGATTCATATACCATTTCTGCTCTGCTCATTTGAAATGCAATTCAATTTGAATTCACATGATTCAAGTTCTAAATTATACAATTTTGGTAATGTTGCTTCAAATTGCTAGAAATGTTGGCCTACAACAAAAGTTAAAAAAGAAAGGAAAAAAAAAATTTGATAGAGTAGTCACGAGAACACTAAAGCCCAAATTGATCAAGGGCAGGGATAAGCAGTAACATGGCTATCAAGAAACCAAGGAAATTTTACCATGCTTGACTTGAGAAACTCGGAATATTGGACCACGACAGGATATTGAACCACGCATAAGCTTCTCAGTCTTGTGAATCTCAATTGATTAAAGCCAAGAACCGAGTCAAACATATTTAAAAACTAGATCAAGAGAAAGAATCAAGTTCATCCTGGACAAAAGCCCTCACAATTTTGAGCCAAACTGCAAGTTGTGAAACTTTGTCATCCCTAAAGTGAGAAAGTTGGCTCTGGAAGGACCACCTGTTGAAACTATTTGAACGGTTATAGTTCAAGAACCCATTAGCATGTTATCATCTTTTCATATTATTGACATTTCCCCAATCTGTGGGTGGTCTCAGACTCTTAGACATTTGTCAGAGGAAGTTCAAGCATTTGTCCAGCCAAATGAGAGAGAGAGTTCCTTTTAGAAATCTATAACAGTACATCCAACCTAAGCCACCTTACCTGGAGGTACTGGCTCTTGAATGAAGAGATCTTGTTTCTGCCTCTGACTTGGCTGCAATCCTTCGTTCTTTCCGCTCCTTGGTCTGTGTTTTAATTACACATTGAATTATCAAGATCTAGAAATACTTCAACAAATGAAGGGTAGTGGATGAAACGCAAGTCGGGAAGAACTCCAACCTTCCTTATATTGGTTAGCAGTTTCATATGTTCCTCAGGCATTACTGCCTTAACAGCATCTAGACCGCATTTCTTCACGAGCATTTCAAGAAGTAACTTGACCTGCCAGTACAAAACAGAAGTACTTTGAAGATTGCTAGCAGGAAAGGAAAAAAAATCCTCTTTAATGCTGAAGAAGTAACACCAATCATTTCTATAAGAAAGAAATGAGAATAGTGTCCTGATGTGATGCCCATCAAATCAACATCTGGATCACTAAATCAAGGCCCCACTCATACTGGGCACATAAAGACACTATTCACGACCTGATGCATCAGGACCCCATAGTTCCTCATGCTGTAAAATTGATGCAGACCTTGGCTTTGAAATGGTTCTTGGTATCATCTTGCCACTTCAGCAACCCTTCGACCATACTCTTCAAGTGTGTCTGTAACCCCTCAGTTTGTGATTTGGCCACCAACACTTTCAACAAACCTAAATTAGCCTGCATTAAGCACACATCAGAGAAGCTCATATGAAAAGGACAGAAAGGAACATTATGATTTTGGGGCAGTCATTTTAGATTAAAAAAATTCCGACAATTCACACATTCTGATGAGAAAGAGGGAGGACAGACTTTGACTATTTCTCTGTTCTTTCTCTGCAGGAGGAGAAAAGCAGATGGAAGCACGTTGTAAGCTGCAGATATGAGATCAGAGAATTCATAAGCTAAGCGAGCTAGTCCTTTGACTGCGGCACTGATCATGTGGGGTGTCTCGCCAGCCAGGCCTCCAGCTACCTGAGACCACGAACATATGTATGAAACATTGTAATGAAAAAAAAAAGAGTTGCAAAATTCTACAACCACTTGTAAGAGTAAAAACATTTGGCTCCACCATATAGAGTTACAAAAAAAAAAAAAAAACAAAAAAAAACAAAGGGAAGGTGCACCTTTTCTTTCCAATAGTATTCAATTGGCCATCTCGTTACCTTTGTCTTCTTTGAACAGACACAGGAACAATTTTTTTCCACGAAACCCATTTCTGTTCGAGTTACAAATCTTCTTTGAATCCTTTTGAAATAAAAAAGACTCAAAGTGTCTTCTTCTTTTTCTATCTTGAGATCCAACCAAATCTCAGATTGACTAATGCACAAAGGCTTGCTACTAAGGGGGAGTTTGGTTGATGATTTTTTTCTTTTAATCAGCCTAATAACTCCCTGGTTCTTATAAATAACAAGTTTGGTTCACACTTTTTTGTTGGTTTTTACATTCCCCAAGAATTCCATTCCTCATCTTTTCTTCAAAAAACTTGCCCCAGCTTTTAGCTGGGGAATGGAAAACCTGAGAAACTAAAACATTTTTTTTTACTTCTCCCAGGTTTCCCCAAAACACTTGGTGTATCAACCAAAGAAAATTTAAACATCCCCACAAAACACTAGGTCAATTCTAACATTCCCCAGGAAACATAAAACCAGGGAATAAATTCCCTGACAACCAAACAGGCCCTAAGGGTGTAGGCTGTTTCTAAGGATGGAGTCTGAGAAGTTAGAAAATCAAATAATAACTAATATAGATTCATATTCAAGGATACTTCCTGCATTAGTAAATATATATGTAGTTTTTCAATCAATGGAAGGGCATAGTGCAAAGTGTATTGGACCCTATTGGCATGGTTTTGAAAGTTGGTATCGGTTGGCAAATTGGCCAGCGGAAAAATGATACAATACGGCGTCGTGTATTGGTATTGGGGCCGTATCGGTCAATGTTGGTCTGATTTTTTTTTAAAGGAAAATAATGTGGAAAAATATTTAAAAAAGGGAAAAAATGAGATACCCAAGAATCTATCTTTTTTTTATTATTTTATTATTTTTTGTATTTTGACCACGTATTCAATGGTGTATCGGACCATTCCTTGATAAGAATGTTGTCTGTCGATTTGACTTGTTGAAGGTCAACTAAATGGGCCCTAATCAAACACAAATCAAGCACGATTTGGTGAACAATGGCCCATTACATTGAAATACAACAAACATCCTAATGAGAATTTAGGTCCTTGCGCAGGCGTCTCATCCCTAAGACTTGCTTGCTCTGTATGGAGTGCCTCGTGGTTTCTCGAGTGCCAGCCGCAGAGAGGAATGCCAAAAACTAGGGTGCTATTGGCCACTAACTACTCGCTCGGGCTCGAAAGAAAATGAAAATATAAAAATAAAAAAAAATAAAAAAAAGAAAGAGAGAGAAGGTTTACCCTTTTTTCCAATTTTTCCCACAATGGTCTACTTCACTTTGATTTGTCAAATCCCATTCAAATAATTTATTTTGATCCTAAAATAGGTCTAGATTTAGCCTAAAATAAGTTTTTAAGCTTCTTCCATGGTTAAAATGAAAAGAAGAAAAGACGTGTGAAATTTTGAAAGAAAAAAAAAAATCAAAATTGGGTTTTTATGGGCGTATTGGCCGATACGAGTCAATTTTTTCATATCGGATCAACATGACCCCGTATCATGTATCAGCTCGTGCCGATACAAATATGATATGGCCATATTAGCCGATATGATATTGATATTCATATCCATGCCTATTGGCTAATTTATTTGAGAAATATATGCATTGAGGACGAAGATATACATTGCATCCAACAATGACATACATTTGCATGGAAATGAACATAGCAGATTGATAATTGGCAAACACATGTGAAAGCCAGACATTTCAGCAACTATGAAGCGTATACTGAACTTGATCATTAGAAAACAGATTAGTCAACATTTGTGATCAAACAAGAAATATACATGATAAGCATTTGATTGCTTTCATACCATGTTAAAGAACTGTTGCAAATTTTCCTTCTTGCCACCATGCTCTTCATCTCCACATGCATGACCAATTTTGACAAGCAAGTCATAAGCCCTATTTCTTGTTTTTTTATTAGCCTGCATACAAAATCACAAATATGCTAGATTAGTCTACATCGCATCAAACTGTTTTGCATATTTGAGAAGTACGAGAGAAGTCTTAAATAAGATAACCCATCAAAAAGAAGAAAAGAAAAGGGAAATATGTATGTGGGAGATCCGGGCCATTCATCTGATGGGCCCCACTGCATTTCATGGAAAAATTCAGGTGGTCATGTCATCAGGTGGGCCAAACACATATAAAAAAACAAAACGGTTAAAAAAATGACCAACGGTCCAAATTCATACTACACATTTGGCCACCTGATAACTGTATCAGCCTGACTTTTGGACTATGTCGCATACATGGCAGGTCCACTTGATGAACAGGCAGGATCTTCTAAACATGTGCCATATTGGTTTGTGTGCCAGTGGCAGCCATAGTAGGCTTTCTTATGAAAGAATGAATGGATACATGCAATATAGAACTGAGAAAACAAATGCAGCCAAACGCATTAATATGGAATCCAAAATGAAAAGAAGAGAACAACAAAGCAAATGTTGATGAAGAAACAAACAGACACTGACAGAGTTGGAAAAAACATAAAGACAATGAATATGAACGCATCAAAGCAAAACTTTCGGTAATGCATCAAGCGGAAAATTCCAATAGCAAATATAGGAAATACCTCTTTCAAGGCTAGAATTATTTCAGTGAGAAAAGAACATATGATGTCCCGTTTCCTTTGCTCTGACGCACCCTGCAAACACAAAGAACAAGTTCTTGATCCATTGAGTCATCTATCCAGATTGTAAATCTACATATGTTATTCATAGTTACCATAATCACACTAGTCAGCATGTTCTAAAAAAGAGAGAATAGAACTCGATTAAATTTAGTAGAACTTTGATACTCTGGCAGACTGTGATGGATGATACACAGGCACTTACAAATTACTTAAAAATTGCATACATTGGTCAAATTAAACAGTCCAAATTATACATCTCAGTTTATATGTCTCATGAACCAAAACTTAGGCTTATTTGATTATCTAACAGTCAGATTGCTGGGAATTTACAGGATGGTTGAAAATGAAAAATATCCAATGGTCATATTTCAACAATCAAGTGTCCAAGAAATCAGAGGTTAGGATCACTCAAACAATCCGATTTTAGGAATGTAATTTAGCGAAAGTGGGTCCTGCAATTTAGTCGGTTTAACCTGAGTTAATGTATGCCACCTGTACAATTTCTTAGTGCCTGTGTATCAGGCGTCATATACTGCCTGAGTATCATACAACCCTCCTAGATTTAGTTGCAAACCTTGGAAACATGGACAATTAAGAAGTACAAGCTGTCAAGTCTGTGACGCTTGGCTGAAAAGTGACATGAAGGAAGCACTTCTATTATCAGCTCGAGCAAGTCATCCAGCTTACATGAAAGGAACTCTTCACATTCCTGAGAACAAGAATTTTCAGCCACAAGATCAGTTGAAGGAACATGTGTCTAAAAGAAAGTAATATAGTCATCAAGGCACCGTAATATTTTTTTGGAGATTTTCAAAGGTTGGAACACAAAATACCCTAAGGATAATTGAAAGAATCTTATACGCCTTTTTCTGGACCAAACCCTCTTCATCCTGCAATTTGAGAATATCTTAGTCCCAGTAACTATTATTTTTCCAATGAATTGAAACTGACACTAGTCAGCTGCATAGAACTAAAATGAAATGAACCATATTTTTTAGCAACCATGTACCTGTAATGCAGGCTTTATTGCAATGAATAGTAATTCAACCTCTTTTGCATCCAATCCTGGCAGAAGTGACACTGCCAAGTCCAATAGAAGGGCCCTGAAGGTAAATGAAATGAATTAGTTAAGCCTCAAAAAAGTGTGTAGGATTCAAATTCAAGTTTAGGCATGGCATTTGCTTCCTTTTCATAACTCACAGAGAGAAATATGGAAAGATATAATACCACGGTATAAAGAAGAGGACAAAAAAAAAAAAAAAAAAAAAAGATACTGAAAGGAGAAACACCTTGCAAGTGATGGTGAACTCTCATCAGCTGAAGCATCAACCTGCATAGAATTGGATTTGCCAAGCTTCTCCACTTGAACAGCCTCTTGAGTTGCCTTCAAAAGCTTCTGCATGGTAGTTGCGAAGAACCTCTTGACAACCTTCTTTTCTGATATGGAAGCAAACTCCCCAATTGTGGACTGTCAATGATATCAAAATCATTACCAACTTCTCCAAATCCATCTTTTGCATAATTGATGGGATGCATATGCAACTTCACAAGAGCTTACCAGATGCTTTTCTTCCATAGAAGTGATAATTGATGGGATGCATAATTGCAACTTACAGATATTATTATTCTTGTGTCAGGAAGCACAAACTCTTATTGACTTACATCATGTTCAACACTGGAATTATTAGCAAAAGGACAGAATAAGTCCCTAGGCAGTACCATTCCTCTCCAAGTAGAGGGCAGTTCTACCAGCAGCTGGTAATGAAATTACTTGGATGACCCACACCGAAATATTACGAATTTAGAAACAGATATGACAATGTCCAGTTGTCTCTCTTTTTCCCTCTTTGAGTGGCATCATCCAATTTTTAGTCAACCAATTTGGAGTTTAATGTGCAGGTGCATGGTTATCTAATTGGTAGCAGAAGTGATGTGGCAGATTCTACAAAAGATATCATCAAAGCCACTTCTAGAAAATATAAATTTGTAAGGTAAACTGTGGATTCTGAAACAGTTTAGAAAGCAAACTAGTTAATTTGGCACAAAAAATATTATCTGCACAATTCCACATATGTAAATCATGAGAAGGCAACCAACATGAAAATACCTGCAAACATCCACCACTGTCTTTTGAAGATTTTAAGAAGACCCCAGATAGAACTGAAAGAAATTCGGGAGATGATGCACTGATTGCCTTCAGATTATCAGCAGCTACCTGTGGTGTATAATGATCCCTAGCTCTCTGCTCGGGAATACTAATATCTCTGTCAGCCAGATCAGTGTTTCCTGCAGACACTCTCTTGTTCTGTTGAATAAGAGTCTGCATACACCAAAATAGTAGAAGTAAAAAGTGAGCTAAAAAGCCTAAATTATATTATCCAAAAATTGGATATGGTCTGTAGCGAACAGGGAAATTGGAATCGTACAAACCTGCAAACTGGAACATATTATTCCACGTACTTCAGGCTCTTCATGAAGTGCATGGCATAATGCCTTTGTAAGACCACCAAAGCTATTAGCAGTGTCGACAGGGTAGTTGCAAAATGCAGGTAACAAGGACCATAGAGAATATACAAGTGCTTCTGTGCTCCTTGATGAGAAAATCCGGCCTTGTTTCTCAAGCTGTCAAGTGTCAACATAAGGCACATAAGGCACACCATGGTAGTAGACCACATCTAAATGCATGGGCATCCAATTATCTTCCTAAGGAAAGGCTCATACCATTTGTGATTTCTGCCGCACGCGTCCAACCAAACCCAAAATAGGCTGTGTAAAGAAACTTAAACGGGCACCAACAGTATATTGTTTCAAAATAGGAAACAGCCAAACATTAGCTTCAGACATGTCTTCAGCATCCAACTTGATTGGTAGAATGCTTAAAAAGATCTCAGGTCCCATTGCACCAAGGGCTGACCCGACACATTCATGCAGCTGCAAGTTAACAAGCGCATCAAGAAGGGAGAAACCTGAATCAGTCATTGATATTTTACAGTTGAAACAGATTGACACAAAAGGAGTGTCAGACTATACAGCTTTCAAAGTTGCACACACGCACAAAGAAGCATAGGTTAAATAAAGATGAGATAATTCATCTTCAGAACTATCTTGGACCAAAGAACAACTAAAACACAAAGCTAGTGTCCAGAGAACCAACAAAATAGGCATTGAGAAGGTTAGCATCAGGTCACAGGGAACGAATTGAAATTTTTTGAACGAACAAGCATTTTGAGTCTTGACAAAACGAAAAGCAACAACTATAAAACACAGTTAGTCATGCACAGGCAGTCCAACTATAATGATAACTCGGAATTCAAGTCCGCAGGTGAAAAAGAATTACATGCCCGCAGTAAAATCAGGAATCCATAAAATAAAAAAGAGAGAATTGAGAAAGGCCTGTTAGAAGTCTTGAAGGGTGGGCCATCTCTTCCTGCACTGCCCATTTGCTAATCAAATTTGGGCAGATTTGCTAGGCCGATTTCAGTTGATGTGGCCTGCCCAAGAGTTGGTGGATCGTTTTCTTTTTGCTTGGCACCAGGTGAGTCTTGGTAGTTCAAAGAATATCATTTCGAGAATGGCTTTGCTCGGTGTTTGGTGGGCTATTTGGGAAGAAACAAACAATCGGTGTTTCAATAATGCTTGTAAGCCCGCAATAGGTGTTTTGCTTTGGGCAAGAGGGAAAAAAAAACAATCGGTGTTTCAATAATGCATGTAAGCCCGCGATAGGTGTTTCGCTTTGCGCAAGAGAGTTGATCTTAGATTGGACTGGGGCTGTTCCTTCTTCTTTGGATTGTAATTTGGATTTCCTTGCTTAGCAGGGCTGCCTCCTCGGTGTCCCTTTTGTTGTAGTTTCTTTTTGTTTCCTTTAATAAAAGTTCCTGTTAACTTCTAAAAAAATAAGTCTTGAAGGGTGGCAATCCAATGGAAAGGGATGATATATTTAAGCAGTAAAAACAGGAATCAACGAGTAGCCTTTTGTTTTCTTCATAATAGTGTCTTTGGGCCTGCTTGTACACACTTCCTCAAAAGGGGGTTTCCAAACGGGGGGTATCCACACCTGCTTTTTCAGCTGAGGTTTTTGCTGAGTCACTGTTTCAGCGCCTATTTTGTTGAGCGGGAGACAAGACGGGGGTTTGAAAAGTGCATCCAAACGCATAACATCAACAGCCATTTGGACCAAAATGGCGTTTAGATGTCAAACACCCCTTCGGACTGAGGGTGCATCAAAACAGGACCTTAGCTATCTTTCAAAAAGAATAATGAAAAAGGCATCAGAGAGTGGTCCAAGTGCCCAACCTGTGGGCTACCAGTTGCAACCAAGCCAACCAAAGCTTACATCACTGCTGGTTACAGATGCCGATATTTTGGTCAGCTTAAGATGGATTAGTGAGATAAACAAAGAAATGCTTTAGACAGGGATTCAACATAAAATGGAGACTGCTGCATTCATCAACCTAGATAAACATTTGTTCCTCATTTATAAAAACATACTACAGGAGGGCAAACTTGACTAACAGAAAGCTTATTGTTGCAGATGTGCGAAATTGACATTATACGTTTACAGGTTGGCCTGGAGACATTTATGGAACTCAATTTGGCAAACACACAGTTATTGCTTTATAAGTGTGTTGGGGTACTTAGCATGTGTAAAATATCCGTTAAGAGGGAAGAGATTGATATACATTCGTAGATGAACTGATAGTCTCTAATCAAGGGATTGATCGCGGAGTTGACTACTTTCATCACTAAGTTGTTGAAATCAAAATAGCTCTCTAATTTGTAGCTCAGATAATGATTTCCACACCAACAGGAATTCAATGGATTCCTACATTCAAGATTTTTACTAAAAAGATCCTCAAAATAGTGAATATGAATATGATCATTCCCTGCCCATCATTCCTCCTCTATCTTTATAATGTAGATTTGACAAGCATTAAATGCTTTTTTCAAAGAATTTTCTATCAAAAAAATCCTCAAGCATTTTTTAAATCCTTATTTTATAATTTTCTTTTTAAAAAAAAAACATAATATTTTAAGGGTACATCAGTCCGTTGGGGAGGGTATATCAGTCCATTTGGAAGGGTATATAAGTCCATTTGGAGGTTATATCAGTCCACTTTGCGACGTATATAAGTGCATTTGGGAGGGTATATCATTCCATTTGGGTGGGAAATCCATAAAATGATATATCAGTCAAGTTGTGAAGGTCAGTCAATTTGAGACTATATATAGTTCATTGGAATGTATATCTATTCATTATATGGTATATTAGTCCATTTGGTTGGGTACATGAAATATCAATGAACCTGGGAAAGTATATTAGTCCCTAAGAGGCTATATCAATTCATCTGAGAGATGTACATCAATCCCTTCCCTCTTAGAGACCGACATACCCTCCCTGATGAACTTAAAGGGTATATTACTTCATCTAGGAAGCTATCCCAGTCCCTTACAGAGTATATCAGTTCATCGCATAACATATATCAGTCCCTTAGATATACAAGGTCCATAAAGTGGGTCTCACTTCTTATTGCACCTACCTTACGAGAATCACATTGATCTGATCATCCTAACAATCTGATCAATGGCCAAGAAAATTGACAACTATATAGATCAGTTCTAGTAAATAATCTAATTACCAATCTAAGCAGTCATCTTGTGGGCCTCACACTCGATAGAATGACCTGTCAGGATCAATTTGGCATAATCGGACAGTTCATCTTAATAATCAGCCTAATCGGACCATTCATCTTAAAATAGAACTAATTTGACTATTCCCCTTCATCAGCAAACCAATTTAAACATACTTGTCCATCATTGGACAAACTGATTTGGTAACTTCAAAGGTACGAAAAATTCATGCCAACACAGCTAGAACTGTCAGTTTTGAATTTGTGGGAGAACGGAGGAGCATCAGATGGAGCCATGTCTTAGCAGAACTAAACCCAGTCCCCATCCAACGACCGAAATTTCACCCGCAGAGATGTTGAAGCATGTGCCTCCGGAGGCACCAAATCACTTCTCAGTGAGAAAACTCCGCAGCGCAAAATGCAATACAATGGCATACAATTCCCATGAAAACATTGTTGCGCTGGAAAAATGCATTACCTGTTTTCTGCAAGTAAAGTCTTCATCTGGAAGCTTCTCCATATCTTCCAAAGTCTTAATGGTTCCTCTCATCAGACATGAAGAAGATTCACCTACATAACACCAACAATGCAAAATCCAAAAGACAAACAGAATTGCAAAAAATATGATTAGTTCTAGAAACTCGAATTCCCCCAGTTGTTGCAATGGAAAATTCTATTTCATTTTAAGTTGGGATTATTAACTAAATAAATAAAACAGTAGAATACTATTATAGTCATATATGCAAGTGCACTTGAGGAAATATTATTTTGCATACCATGCCAGATAATATTTTTGATCTTGAGACTACAATTAGATTAGAAAACCATATCAAAATGATTCATGATTAGACAAGAATCCTATTTGACAAGAAGAAGAAGAAGAAGAAGAAGAAGAAGAAGAAGAGAACTGTTGGATCTCTTTCAGTATTCATGATTCCTTCCTCTAGGTTGGTTGCGTGTCTTTGTACCTGTGTTTGTATTTACTTGTTATGATGTACACAGTCTACAAGCAAGCACACATGCATCCATATGTATTTATATACAAGTTTATATTGTGGATAGAGAGATGGACCGCATTTTCTTTTATAGGTAATGGCAAAGTCATCAATAAACATGTGAAACTGAAAGCTCAAGAGGTGCACCATGATTTTTATCTTGATCATTCACAAAACACAATCTGCATGCACACATGCATGCATACAAAGCACAAGAACACGAAAAGGTAAACGCAAAAAAAAAAAAAAAAAAAAAAAAAAAAAAAAAACCTCACAAGCAAACATTTCCATGAGCATGCATGTGCATGTTTGTGCAATGTACACAGGATTATTTGAAGGAACACAGGTGCCTGATGAAGTTTCCTCAATGTTTTTCTTCTTTTAAGGATGATGGAATTTTATTAAAGGCCTGCTCGCAAACAAGCAAAACAGGAAAATAATACGAAGGAAAAGCCGGAAGGCCCACAAAAGCCAACACCCACACTACCGATTACAATTGGATGAATAATGGTGGATAAAAGGTACAGCTCGGAGTCCTCACGTTTTTTTTTTTCCTGGGGTCTAAATTTTTTTTTTTTCTTTTTTCTTTTGCTTAAACAAGAAAGCAGGAATGCCTATTACTAGATCTAGTGCATTGGAAATTAAGGTTTCTGAAATAACAAAGAGCTGAGAAGTCGGAAACAGAGATGATTGTACCTAATTTATCAAACATTGCTGAAAGAACCTGAAAAGCCATGTCCCAGACTGCACTATACTGATAGCCAAGGAAACTCTCAACAGTAGCACATATTTTTTCGATGATGGTTGGTGCAGACCTTCTTGTGTCTCCATCTGTATTCAGTTTAATCTGATCCACTCCTTGTTTAATCAGGCTTTCATCAATGCAAGCGTGTATCAGACCTTTCAGTGCCTCTGTGGCAGCAAATATGGCCTCTTCATGCTCACAAGCTAATATTTCTGTTAAACACATGAAATGGAAATATTCAGTTTGCTTGTTGAATCGTGTATGCCAAAATAAGAAAAATACACGGAAGTTGCAGTTAAAATGAGGATTTTCAATTATACGAGGAGACAAATTACATGATCCTCAGCCCAAGGATTTGCAAGTATAATTGAGAACTAAGTGCCAACAAGTGCGGCCTGCGATGCTGGCCCTCATGAAGAGCCTCAATGGAACAATCCTAACCCATCCATTGCTGGCCCGCATGAAGACAGTTAAAGCAACAGTACACACTCAAGGGGGGGGGGGGGGGGGGGGGGGCTGTAGCTATCTTCTGATTTAGGAGATTCTTAGGGTGTGGTTCCCCCACATATATGGCTTATCAAACAGCAGTCTCCATCAACCCAATTTTAGTTGCTCAAGGCTCCGCAAGGGCCATGCGGTACGATTCCTCATGCAACACCAGTAGAGCACTAGGTACTGATCCCATTGTAGCTTGAAATAACTAAACTATCAAGTGTACAAAACAAACCTCCAAGTGTGTTGAAAACAAGGGGCAGCTTCACTACACATATTTGTCTGTTCAGAGCATAAACTTTTCCAATGCCAACATGCAGCAAGCGTGCCGAAAACGTCATCCCATCTGCCGATTTCTCCCTGACCGAAAGAGACGACGCTAACACGCACAAGAGATCTAGCAACACTTCAGGAGCAAACTCCGAAGACTGACTGGAGCACAGCGCATGCAAAATATTCACTATATGCCTTGTGACGATCGGTTGGTGCAGTTCCAAGAGCGATTTGAAGTGCTTCAGAATGTTAGTCGTAAATTTCGGAGACATAAGAGGAAGACAATCTTTGAGAGCCCCAAGAATGTATAAGACCTCCAAAGCTCCTTTCGGTCCTTCCCCAGCATTCGCCCCAGTAGGATCCGACCCGCCGGCAAGGAGAAGAAACCTTTCAAAAACTTTTGTAATTCCTTCACTTGCAGGTGTCAGGACCGCTGATCCTTGAAAACTTTGTAGGACATCTCGAAGGCACAAATGGGAATGCTTCCTAACCTGTATTCAAATTAGTTATAGCTTCTGAAAACATTGCATCGCAAACAACACACATCCTTTTGAAAGAAAGTCAAAATCTAAATCAATATTATTTTATTTTCACGTTGCGACCCAGACAAAATGGCACTTTAGTTCCATCGAACATTCCATACAGATGGCCCACCGATCAGCATCCATGAAATTTCATCTGATAGGCCCTGATTGAATGTTGCAAAAGTCATCCTCATCAGACAATCCTATACACCCAGTAATTGGATCGTATATGAATCATTAAAAGTCAAACGCCTGCAACAATCCACAACCACAAGAAAGGTGGGCCCGCCAGATGAACGATCTGGATTGCTAAAAAGTGGGCATGCCCATCACTCAGAATGATAACTTGGCCAGTTTGGCTACGCATCGCATTTTATGGTGGGGGAGTTAATTTGATACTCTGTGAGCATATGACGCTTGATGCGCAGGCACTCATAAATTGTACATGCAACATCCACTAACTCAAATTAAACTGACTGGATTGTGAAACCCAAGGTCACTAAGTTACTGTCCCAAAATCAGTTTTGTTGAACTATCCTAACCTCCAATTCATGGACACTTGTTTGTTGAAAAAGATAACTGGATGTTTCTTTTATTTTTATCCATTCAATAAATGTCCACCAATCCAATAATCAGATAATCGAATGAGTGTAATTTTGGTTCATGATGCATCTAGACTAGAACCAATAATTTGGAGTGTCTAGTTTGAATTTCCTGCATAGTAAGTATGCCATTTCTAAGTAATATCTACAAACCTGAGTATCATCTATCACACTCCACCAGAGTATCAAACAAACTCAATTCCAAATTACATAATTCGCGAACTTCGAAACCAAAAATAAAAACTAAAAATTGGATATGTGCATCTCCCAGATGCGCGTCTTTAGGTAGTTATTTCCGGTTGTTGGTAGTGGGGTAATGTTGAGAGTCTTTAGGGATTTAGATGCATGTCTATAGGCAGTTGCTAGTGGTTAGGAGTAGTGGATGATGTTGAGCATTTTTTAGGGGTTTTTAGTGTAATGGTTAGTTGTGATAACTGTTAGATGTAATCCGTATTTAATGCTTGGAGTCAATGAAAATCAGGAACGAAATTTGCATATTTTCCTTGTTAAGGAGCAGGAGGATAAGATTCCCCTCGAAGTGAATCCAATTTGCTGTTATTTCTTTTGTTAAAAAATTCCACCTCAAAGGAGAATAGGTCGACGTGCTCGTGGTGGCCGAATCAACCCGGGAGTCCATACCAATTTGGTATCAGAGCGGGCTGGGACCACGGCTGACCACTCATTGTCTCAACATGAAGCTAAGATCCAAACCCTCAAGTCAGTATCTGAAGCACAGAGCCAAACGCTGAAGGAGATCTTGCAGCAACTCACAGCTCTCAATGTGAAATATGTGCTGCTAGCGGGCGACTCTCAAGCTTTACGTGGGGAACAATCTGACGGTCGATCACATGGGCGTCCTGCAAGAGTTGAAGGAGCCTCTGGATCCCTTCAAGCCGAGTCGTTTGGTTCGATTCAATGCCGAACTGTGAAGCTGGATTTCCCACGATTCGAAAGTGGCGACCCGTCAAGGTAGGTATACCGCGCCGAGCAATTTTTCGCTTACCATCAAACAACACTTGAGCAACGACTTACCATTGCCTCCTTTCATTTGGAAGGAGAAGCGCTCCAATGGTATCGTTGATGGGAGAAGTCGCGAAGTAAGCCAACATGGCCAGAATTTGTAACAGCCCTCAATACTCGGTTTGGCCCCACCGAATTTGAGGATTACGCTGGCAGCCTTGCAAAGTTAAGGCAGACCTCGACTGTACAGGAATATCGATCACAGTTCAAGAAATGCCAATCGAACGGAGGGACTCACCGAGTCTTTTCTCATCGGTTATTTCATATGTGGACTCAAAGAAGAAATACGAATGGACGTTCAGATGTTTCGTCCAGTCTCTCTTACTGCTGCTATAGGGCTTGCTCGATTGTAAGAAGAAAAGCTGAATGCTAGGAGAAGACAAGCTCGGCCTGAGGTGCCCAAGAACCAACCAACCGTAAATGCTAATAATGTCAGGTTACCCGTACCACCAATCAAACGGTTTACTCCGATGGAAGCTAAAGAAAGAAGGGAACGAGGGCTCTGCTACAATTGTGATGAAAAGTTCCACCCGGGCCACCGTTGTAACTTGTAAGACCCAAAAGTTGTTTCTAATTGAAGGTGGTTGGCCAGAAGATAATGAGGAACAAATCGAAGCTATCGAGCAAGGGGAGGAACTGGCAGAGCAGCATGAAGAACCCCCTGAGATCTCCCTACATGCCATCGTTGGAGCTCCAGCACCACAACCATGCGAGTTAGAGGTAAACTCGGCTTCCAATTCATCATAATAGTCCTGATCGACTCCGGGAGTACCCACAATTTTGTGGACCCCGCGATTATTAAAAGAAATGGCATCAAAGTGCTACCTGGTGACCATTTCCAAGTAATGGTTGCAAATGGTGACAAAATGGCTAGCGAAGGGAAGTGCAAAGGGGTCTCTTTCACCATCCAAGAACTCATAATTCAAACTGATTTCTACCTTCTACCACTTGGAAGTTGTGACATGGTGCTGTGGGCCCACTGGTTGCGCACTCTAGGCCCAATCCTTTGGGATTTAACGCATTTGTGGATAAGTATACCCTTAAAGGAGTGCCAGCTGCAACTATGGAGGTAGTTGATTGTCATTAGATAGTGAAAAGTATTAAAAAATGGGAAGGGAATGATTCTACAGTTATACAGCCTTAACGGCCAGCCAATAGTAATGTCAAATCAAGCGCGGCTCAAGACCTTATTACATGATTATGGGGACGTGTTTTTCGAGCCACGTGGGTTACCCCCACCAAGAGCCCATGACCATCGAATACCATTAGCAGAAGGAAATTGCCCAGTCAGCGTTAGGCCCTATCGTTACTCCCACTTTCAAAAGAATGAGATAGAGCGAATCGTTCGCGAAATGTTAGAAGCGAGCATCGTCCAGCATAGTGTGAGTCCTTACTCATCTCCAGTGTTGTTGGTTCGCAAACATGATGGCAGTTAGCGTCTCTGTGTTGATTACAGAGCACTCAATAGAGAGACAATCAAAGATAAGTTCCCGATTCCCGTTATTGATGAATTGCTTGATGAACTCCATGGGTCACAATATTATTCAAAGCTGGATCTTAGATCTGGATACCACCAGATCCAGGTCCATGAAGAAGACATTCCAAAAACTGCTTTCAGAACCCATGAAGGTCATTATGAGTTTTTGGTAATGCCATTTGGCTTCACCAATGTACCGTCAATTTTCAAAGTCTTATGAACGAGATATTTAAACCACATTTGCGAAAATTTATATTGGTATTTTTTTTATGATATCTTAGTTTATAATAGAACGTGGGAAGATCATTTAATTCATTTACGAATTACCTTGGATATATTACAGGCTCATAAGTTATATGCAAGGATTTCAAAGTGCAGGTTCGGGCAAGAAGAGATTGACTATCTCGGCCACATTATCTCTCACAAGGGAGTAGCCATGGACCCCACCAAAATCTCAAGCATCTTGGAATGATCACAACCTGCCATACCCAAAGCCTTACGTGGGTTCCTTGGACTCACTAGGTATTATAGAAAATTTGTCAAAGATTATGGGAGGATGGCTGCTCCTTTAACTGCATTGCTAAAGAAGAACTCTTTTGGTTGGACGGAAGGAGCTGAACAAGTCTTTCAGTGCCTCAAGGAAGCTATGACGCGGGCCCCAGTTCTAGCATTGCGGACTTACCAAGCAATTTGTTATAGAATGTGTGATGCAGGGGCATGTGATGATCTAACCCTAGATGCATGTATATCAAGTTGGAAGATATTCAAATAATAAAATTACGAAACTAACTACTTTCAATCAGAGGAAACTAACAGATCTCAACACGAAGATGAAATCCGTCCGTCCGGATCATGCCCCTTTGCATAAAACCATGTAAAATCGTAAAACAGGGAGGATCTAGGGATATGAGGATATCCCAGATCTAGCATGGACCAGTCCACAGTCAAGTTTGGATCCGATTATCGTGGCTAGGCATCCCTCTTTTCGATCGTACCAAAAAAAGGGGGGGGGGGGGGTTTCAGAAAAGGACGAGGGATGTCGAAAAACAATGGGTTATCATGAAGTACGAATTAGGAACCAAAAGAAGCTTACCTTTCCTCGCACCTTGAAGAAAGAGAGAAGAGAAAACAGAAACTCCGGGGTGGAATTCTCAACACCCGAGGGCCAATCCTGAAACCCTAATCTCTCAACAAAGAGGAAGAAACTCACGAATTTTCTATTCATTCAATAAATTCGAAATAGGGTTCTCACAGTATATATAAGCTACGAAAATAAAAAAAAAAGTGCACTAAAGTGCCTGAAAACCAAAGAAATAACATAAAAACGTCTAAAGTAAATAACGACACTAAAGCGCCTAGAAACAATGAAATAAATAGAAAAGCGCCTAAATGTAATCCGCTCCATGGTCCAGCGGTCATGATGCTCCTGCGCGATCCTGCATCTCGCGTACTCGTAACGCGTCAGAAAATGGGCCCAATGGGCCCGGCGTCCATCCACATCAACTCGTCTGCTCCAACACTCGATCTGTGACGTCGCCTCCTCTGGTACACTCTAAAGGGTGCACCACTGATGTCCGCATCAATGTGATGCTTCTGGAGTAGGCATTGGCGGAGTGTTGACGCAAGAAGGAAGGCCCATTGCCTTCATTAGTCAAGCGTTGCAAGGAAGGAACCTGAAATTATCAACTTACGAAAGGGAACTGCTGGCTATTGTCATCGCCGTTAAAAAACGGCGATCGTATCTATTGGGTCATTGGTTCATTATTAGAACCGATCAAAGGAGCTTAAAATACTTGTTGGAGCAGCGGATTGTCACCAATGCTCAATAAAAGTGGCTCGCAAAGTTACTTGGTTATGATTAAGTGATCGAATACAAGAAGGGTAAAGAAAATAAAGCAGCAGATGCCGTCTCAAGGATTGCCAATGATGGGACGCTCAACGCCATATCTTCCCCCATTCCCTCTTGGTTGGACGACGTGCGAAGAGAGTATGAGGTTGATCTGGAAATTCAAAAAAAATTACAAGGTTGGAGAGATGGTAATTTGAACTCTTCCAAGTATTCTATGTTTAATGGGATACTTTATTATAAAGGCAAACTCCTAATTAGTTCCACGTCAGCTTTGAAGCAACAAATTCTGAGAGAATTCCATGAAAGTCCTACCGGTGGACACTCGGGATATCAAAAAACCCTCAAACGTATGGCCCACAACTTCTATTGGTGTGGGATGAGGAAGGACATCAAACAACATGTTCGAGAGTGTGATTTTGTCAACGCCACAAATCTGAAACTGTGGCTCCTCCAAGCCTTCTTCAACCTTTGCCAATACCTGAGCAAGTTTGGAGTGATATTTCCCTCAACTTTATCGAAGGATTGCCCACATCACAAGGAAAATGCGTCATCTTGGTCGTGGCTGATCAGCTTTCTAAGTACGCTCATTTTGTGGCCATGACACATCCATACACAGCAGCCACTATTGCTCAGTTGTTCATGGAACATGTATTTAAGTTGCATGGGATGCCGAGATCCACAGTAAGTGATCGGGACCCAACATTTACTGGCCTCTTTTGGCAAGAGTTATTCCGTCTTCAAGGAACTCAATTAAAAATGAGTTCGGCCTACCACCCTCAAACCGATGGGCAAACCGACGTCGTTAACCGGTGCCTTGAAAATTATTTACGTTGCTTCACTAGTGGAAGGCCTAAGGAATGGACCAGGTGGTTGCCATGGGCTGAGTGGTGGTATAATACCACTTTTCTCTCTTCAACATTGCTTACACCTTATGAGGCAGTCTATGGAGTACCGCCACCTTGAATAACAGCATACATCCCTGGCACCGTGAAAGTGCAAGCTGTGGAGGCGGAACTACGAAGTAGAGATCACGTATTATCTCTTTGGAAAGAGAACTTGCTGTCCGCATAAGAAAGGATGAAGCGAATGACAGACTTACACCGAACTGAACGAGAATTTGAGGTTGGGGACTGGGTCTATCTTTAGCTGCAGCCCTATCGGCAAACCACAATGGCTTTTCGTAAGTCCATGAAGTTAGCTCCCCGATACTTTGGACCATATAAAATAGTCCAACGGATCGGATCGGTAGCCTACAAGCTCGAGTTACCACCAAGCTCAAAAATACACCCGGTTTTTCATGTATCTTGTCTCAAAAAGAAACTTGGACAACATGTTCAAGCCCAAGAAGATCTTCCATCTCATACTACGGAGGGTGTAATGCAGCCATTACCACAGGCAATCATAGGGCGACGCATGGTGAAGCGAGGAAATCGAGCATTGACTGAGGTATTGATCCAATCGCAAGGGACCCCACCAGAAGACGCCACTTGGGAAAAGTATCATTCTATCATCAAGCGTTTTCCAAACCTCAACCTTGAGGACAAGGTTGCTGTAAGCGGGGAGGATTGATATGTGCATCTCCCAGATGCACGTCTTTAGGTAGTTATTTCTGGTTGTTTCTTGTGGGGTAATGTTGAGAGTCTTTAGGGATTTAGATGCAAGTCTATAGGCAGTTGCTAGTGGTTAGGAGTAGTGGATGATGTTGAGCATTTTTAGGGGTTTTTGGTGTAATGTTTAGCTGTGGTAACTGTTAGATGTAATCTGTATTTAATGCTTGGAGTCAATGAAAATCAGGAACGAAATTTGCATCTTTTCCTTGTTAAGGAGCAGGAGGATAAGATTCCCCTCAAAGTGAATCCAATTTGTTGTTATTTCTTTTGTTCAAAATTCCACCTCAAAGGAGAATAGGTCTACGTGCTCGTGGTGGCCGAATCGACCTGGGAGTCCATGCCAAAATTCCACATAAAAACTCAAAAAATCTCAGATGAGAAGATTTAATGAACTTACCTTCGGACGAGGATCCGTAACGAACTCGAGAAGCAACCTATACGCAGGGCCCACGCTCTCCCATCCGCCCTTCTCCCCAGCGACCATCAGGTGCGAGATGCATTTCAGCCCTGCCTTCGTGGTCCCAGCCGGCACCGCCTCCGGCCTGAACCCTAAGAACCTCCGCACAGCGTCAAGGACCGAATCCCCTCTGACCCTCAAGACGGCGGTCGAGATCAATGGGAGAATTGAGGAAAGGAGCGTGAGGAGGGCCGTGACAACGGGATCGGACGACGAGGATTGATCGGAGATACGATCGAGGGACGAGATCGTGGCCGCAAAGTAGGAAGTCGGAGTGAGGGGGAGGGAATGGTCCTGGAGCTCTTGGGAGATGGCACCGACGACGGCGCATAGGTGCTGGTGGTCTTCTCGCGGGGAGGCCTTATAGAGGGAGAGGAAATGGGCACATACGTCTTGTGATTCGTGCAGGGAGGGATGGACGGTCGGGATGTCGTCTTCCATCTCAAGGCCTTCCATGGCGCCGCGGAGAGTTGATAGAGAGAGAGGGGGGTTGAGGGTTTTTGGAGAGGATTCGGAAGTGATTCCCTTGGGCGTGACTTGGGTTTAAGGGTTTTTGGAGGGACGGCGATTAGCTACAGACGAGTAGCTATCTCGCTACTGAAGTGACGTCGCCAACTGCTGTGGGCTCCACCGTGATGTGTGTTGTATCTACACTGTCCATCCATTCGGAGAGATCATTTTAATGCATGATCTAAAGAGTGAGACAGATCCAAATCTCAAGTGGACCCCACCAAAGAAAACAGTGGGGACAGTGATACGACCGTTGAAACCTTCCTATGGCCCACCGTGATGTTTATTTGAGATCCAACCTGTTCACACATACATGGAAGAAGGGAAAATACAAATATCAGCTTGATCGAAAACTTCCGTGACCCCAAGACGTTTTTAATGGTAGGATATCAATCCCCATTATTTTATTTGGTGAGCTCCACTTGAGCTTTGGATCTACCTCATTCTCTGGAAAGTGCCCTAAACTAATCTCTACGAATGGATGGACGGTGTGGAAGATAGCTACTCAACCTGTCAGTAGCTAATCCGCGTCCTTTTTGGAGAGGCAATTCGGAAGTGATCCCTCCAGTGCCGAGGTCGGTACTGGTCGGTGCTGTGGCCCTCAATGATGTAATCCATGCCGTTCATCCATTTTGCGGGCACGGATTAGGTGGGAACAGCTTAGTGGGTGTTACCCCTACCCAATGGCCCACATGGATGATATTTTGTATATCCACTCCGTCCATCCGTTTATACAGCCCATTTTAGGATAAGGTATAAAAAATCATGCAGATCCAAATCTCAAGTGGACCATACCACTGGAAACAGAGTGATTGAGTGCCCCACCATTAAAAAATCCAAAGAACCCATGGTAAGGTTTTGGTAATGTTTATTTGCAATCCAAGCTCTTGATAATGTCAATAAGGTCTTGATGAAGGGAAAATATAAATATCAGATTGATCCAGAACTTTTGTGGCCCACAAAACGTTTTCAATGGTTACTGATCACTGTTTCTAGTGGTATGGTTCACCTGAGATTTGGATCTTCATTAAGATTTTGGATCATATCCTAAAATGATATTAGAAAAAGATAGGCGGCATAAATATATAAAAAATACATCACCATGCCCCCACATGGATGGGGTAACACCCATTAAAGTGTCACCAGGGTAATATCTAATTCGCTCCCCCATTTTGCCAACTCATCTTACCGCGTTAGCCCAAAAATTGAGGCAGATCCAAATCTCAGGTGGACCGCACCACAAAAACAGTGGTTTGTGTAGACACCAATTGCCTCTGCCCCGGGACCAGGAAGGTCCTGTAGTCGTAAGCTGCGTGGGGCCCACAGAGATTCCTGTGACAAATCCACTCCGTCCATCAGTTTTGAGAGACCACAATAGGACTAGATTTTAAAAATCAGTTAAACACGAAACTCCTGTGGCCACACCACAAGAAACAGGAGGAACGGAAACGTCCACCGTCCAAACCTTCTTGGGGGCCAACCATGATGTTTATATGCTATCCAAACCGTTCACATGGTTTATACCGCTCATTTGTGACAATGGTGGCAGGCGCTATGGGCCCACCTTGATGTGTGTGTTTTATATCCACGCGGTCCTTACGAGTTGCCAGCTCATTTTAGGGCATGAGCGCAAAAATGAAATAGATCGAAATCTCAAGTGGACCACACCATAGATGACACCCACCGATTGAAACCTTCCTAGGGCCCACCTTGATGTTTATTGTCATCCAACCCGTTGATAAGGTCACAAAGGTCTGGATGAAGGGAAAATAATATATCAACTTGATCCAAAACTCTTGTGGCCACCAAGAAGTTATTGATGGTGGGCGTTCAATCATCACTGTTTCATGTGGTGTGGTCCACTTAAGGTTTAGGCTGCTTTATTTTTGGCTCATGCCATAAAATGATCTGGAAAATTTGATGGACGGTATGGATGAAACACATACACACAGTGTACCCCACATCACTTGTCACCAGGCAATCCGCTTCAGTCAGTTGGACTCAGGAACCTGCACAGGGTCCTCGGGTTCTTGTTTTGTACAGGTGGGGCCAATTTTTCAGTGATCCAAACCGTTGATTTGGTGGGAAACATAGTGGATGGCCCGAATACCATAACTCTTCCATGTTAGTACCCATCCATCCAATCGTTGCCTTCTTTTTAGTTGAATATGGAGCGTTGTTGCATTTCCTTTCTTAATCGTCTATTTGCGACACTGTCCATTCCCTTTTCTTTTTGTCGTTGAGTGCTTATTTGTGGACCTCTCATCCTAACCCTCGAATAAATGGTAGGGCCCACATGATGAGTGGCCCAGGTCTCGTACAGTAAGTAGTGATATGCGCATGCTTTTAGAAGTAAGAGAGTTGGTGATATCATGCGGTGAATCCACACGTACACTACCCAACCGTACACTTGCATGTATTAAAGGAATTCGTCTATTCAAATCGTTGATGGTGCATGGCCCTAGAAGTATACTTGTGGGACTATCCTTACTCTTAAATTTTGCCTGTTGAATATATAGACGGTTGAAAATTTTCTTTTGCACGGTCCATTTGATGGAGACCCACCTCACACACACACACACACACACACACACACACACATTTCTTCTTATAAATTTCCTATCCATGGGGTGGGCCATGATTGGGAAGGTAGGGCTATTGACGGACCGGGCTAGGGTTTGTCCAAGCAATGGGCCGGGCCAAAACGGGCCGGTAATAAAAGCCTGCTGGCCAGCCCAGCCCATGGACAGCCTGACAGAGATGTAAGATGTACATGTGATGGACGGATGTGCGAGATCCACTTTCTCTGCTCAAGAGTATTTCAACTTTTTGTTACTGTAATCACCGTCCATTTGATGCCCGACCAGTTGGATGGTTAGGATATATAATTGATAGTGTAATTTTATATTATGCCATAATCAGGTGAGTGTGAAATCATAGGCGTGTTTTAGGTGGGCCTTACCTTTTAAATTGCTTAACATTCATTAAAAATGTAACCAATGTACTGAACATAAACCTGAACTCTTGGTTTAGTCCTGCCTAATGCAATGCCACCATGGCTCACTGGCTAGGGTAATCCAATACAAAATCATTCTTAAGTTGGAGAGTCTTCGACCCCCAATCCTGAGTGATTCTACATGTCTAGCTGAGGCCTCCCTCCGCTAATGATAACTCTCAAGTCTTTCAAATTCACCATTTTAAGTCCACATCCTATTCATCCAAAACCAAGTCACAACATGCAAAACGCATGCACTCTGATCCGCAGAACAACATTCATAGTGTGCTATCGAAGTGAGCCCTATAATAATATATATTCTCCAAATTTATAATTAAGTAAGAGATGTTAGATATGTTTGCTAGACACATATGGAGGGGTAACTTCTGGTGATGTCCACCTGTACGTGGTGGTAGCAATGGCTGCCTAAGGTTAATTGACCACCGACTCTTTCCCGCTCCCTTCTCTTTTTTAGAGATAGAAAGAGGTAGTCGTGCGTAGCAAGGGAAGAGAAGAGAAAGGAGAGAAGATAGATGAGAGAAAAGAAGAAGAGTGGAGCGCATGCTTGTAGCAAGGAATAAAAGAAAGGTAAAAGCAGGATCTACTTGTGTGCTTGTTCGAAACTAGATTCATTAACTACTGTCATTGCCGCCAATTTAGGTAAGTAATGGCTCGTCTTTTCTTTGTGTAGTTGATTTGAGTAGGCCATCGATTTCAATGCTTTGGCTCTCCAATTCAATCATGTTCTTCACTTCATAATAACTTGACAAATAACTCGCGGGAGTATCTATCCACGTGCACCCAATGATTCCCAAGTTGGAAAATTGCCTTAGAGCTATGGGTACCAATGGGCCAGGCTCCGGCTTGAAAAATCAGAATTTTGAATAAGGCCGGCCCAATGGCAGGTGCAGTGGAAAATCTGGGCCGAGACCTACCCCAGGCAGGGCTCATTGACAGCCCTATTGCACTTGCCAACAATGTAGAAGTTGGAGGTGGGGCTCTATCATGCTAGCAGTTACGTCTACGTCATGTCATTCCCCTTATGAAATGACCAGATCATAATACTGCAGCCATTTTTTATGCCAGCATGGCATATATGTTGAATATCCTATCTGTACAAAGGAAGGTCCAAACCATGATGGTTACCTGGTATAAAAATCAGGCAGATACGTTCATTGTATGGGCCACACCAGCAAACTAAGTCATGCCATCGTCTCTCCATTTATATTGACCTTGTGTCTCACTGTATGCGTGGATCACCATGATTTTCACACCAATTGATCATCATGGTGTGGCCCACCTTTTGTACGGATAGGATGCTGTAAGCATCAATCACGTTGGAAGGAAGAAAATGGAGGTATCTTAAATTATGGTACACTCACTGTATCTGATTAATTCTCTTTCCCTCAACATACAGAAAATGCTTTCCTGACCTCGCTCTTCCACGGCTATAAGAACACTTCTCCCCTATGCGTTCCACGCAGCATCAATATCCAATTACAGTAGAAATGGCCACACCAAAGCCTTTGTACACCTCCTCTACCATCCTTCTCTTAGCACTCCTCTCCCTAAGTACCCATATGGGCTTTTCTGCTGAAGAGCCCAAGAAGGCCCAGACAGAAATCATGGGCCCCACAGTTCTGGCCCAAGAAGCGATTTTGCTGGCCATCGAAGAGGCCCACTACACAATAACCCTCATCCGTAGATTTTTGATGTTGAAGAGCATACATGCGATTGAATCACAGCAGCCGAAGGTTAGAAAATGCATTGAAAAGCTGAAAGAAAAGGCGAAGGCGGTCCAGCACTCGCTCCACCATCTATGGCTCTTGCGATCCGCTAAGTTGGAGGATGATGTGAAGAATTTGAAGGGTTTGGATTCGGCGATGAACAAGCAATATGAGCGGTGCCGATGTGTTATAGAAGGTGTGGACGGTGAGTTTGACCTCTTGATCAAAGGGCAATTGAGTGATCTGGCACTTGCTATTGGCCATGCACTTTCTCGAGTGGAAGAATGGATGGCTTTGGGTGGTGGTGGGCCATGAAAATTCCCTAACAAGTTGATATGAAGTATGATGACGCTCTCTCTCTCTCTCTCTCTCTCACACACACACACACACACTCATAGCATGCATGTAGCCGTGCATCACGTAATATGAAACTAAGCTCCATAGACATGCAAGGTTGTGTATGTGAACTTTCAAATAAAACGTTTCTTTTTAGCAAATGTGTCGCTTGTGCAGAATATCCAAACCATACAAAAGGTGGGCCAGACCATAAAGGTCACCTGCACTAGAAATATGACCAATCCACAGGTGAGCCATCTCTCTCTCTCTCTCTCTCTCTCTCTCTCTCTCTCTCGTAAGCATGTGGATATGTGTGGGTGGGACCCCTGATTGTGGGGCTCACAGTAAATGGGCTTTTAGGTGCAAGATCCAAAGAAAAAAAAAAGCTGATCAAAATTTTAGGTGGACTGCACCGCAGGAAATCTGTCTTGATTGAATTCCACATTAAAAACATCATGGATTCCGCCAGAATGTTTATTTACCATCCAACCTGTTGATAAGGTAAAAAAGAACTAGATGAAGATACCACACAAATATCATCTTGATACAAAGCTTTTGTGGCCCACAATAAGTTTTTAATGGTCGATTACCACTGTTTCCTGTACTATGGTCCATTCGAGATTTGGATCTGCTTCAGTTTTTGGATCATACCTAAAATGGGCTTTCAATACGGATAGACGGTTTGGATGTAGTCACATACATCACGGTGGGCCCCACAGCCAGGGGTCCCACCCACTTCGGTGGATTCGGGGATCCATGCACGCGCTCCTAATATGTAACACTTATACGAGATCTGAGCCTTCCATCTTTGTATGTCACGGTGGATGGACCATGACACAATTCTCTCGTATTAGAAGGTCTTAGCCATCAATTTCTGGCCCTTTTGCGATTGGACGAGAAGGTCCTCGGCTCCTCGGATTGCGTGGTGTGCCCAAACCCACCGACCTCCGCGGTGTCTTTCTTCCCCACCCTGGGTTATAACCACATCGTCCATCCTATTTTTTAGATAATTTTAGAGGGTGAGCCCAAAAGTGAGACAGATCTAAAGCTTAAGTAGACCACTCCACGCCTAAAATTGAAAACTTACTTGGGTGATTGAAGTTTTGGATCAAGCTAATATTTATAATTTCCCTTCATCCCACTCTCTTTTTTACCTCATGAACAGATTGGATGATAAATAAACATCTCTGCGGGCCCTAGGAAGGTTTCAACATAGGCAGTTATTGTCCCACTCCTTTATGTTGTGTTGTCCACTCGAGCTTTATATTTTCCTCTGTTTTTGGATCACGTCCTAAAATGATCCCTAAAATTAGATGGATGGTGTGTATATAACACATATATCATGGTGAGTCCCACATAACTTTGGTGTGTGGCATGCAATGGATGCGGATTGGGTACTACCCCGAACGGGCACGGTACCTGAGGAGCCTCCGTCGTGTGGAATTTTACTGCAGTAGCCCTGAGTTGTAACTATTTTTATTAAAAGTCTAATTTCTCATTTGATTAATCTTTTTTAGCCTTTTGACGAGAAATTAAAAATTTGTGGTAAAAAATGCCCCTCTGACAGATTCGCCTGAGCACTTTGTATCCCCACTGGGGCATGGTGGATTCCCCTTGAGCACATGGTGGTCAAAGGGGCATTCGCGACTGTAAAATTTTCAAGTTTCCATCAAAAGGCCAGGAAAGATGAGTCAAATGAGAAATTAGACTTTTAGTAAACATAGCCACAACTCAGGCCTATCACAGTAAAAATACCCTGTCGTGTGCGCGTTTTGTCCAAACTTTCCATCCAGTTCTCCATTCCATATCATTTCGTGGATAAGGGAGCGAATTACCTGTTACAGGGTAACAGCTTAGTGGGTGTTACCCTAACCGTCTGGGGTCCACCTTGATATATGTTTTTGTATATCCATGCCGTCCATCTGTTTTCCTACATCATCTTAGACAACGACTCCAAACCTTAAGAAGATCAAAATATCAGGTGAACCATACCACTAGAAACATTGATAAATGACCATTAAAAACATTTTATAGGCCACAAAAGTTTCGCATCTAGCTGATATTTGTACTTTCCCTTCATCTAGATCTTTTTGACATTATCAACGGGTTGGATGGGAAATAAACATTACGGAAACCTTACTATAGTCCCTTTGAAAATTTTAATGGTGAGGCACTCAATCACCGCTGTTTACTGTGTTATGGTCCACAGAAGATTTGGATCAGCTTAATTTTTGGGACTCCGTCCTAGAATGAATCGTAGAAATGGATGGACGGCGTGGATATACAATAAACCATCAAGTATGTTGTGTGGAACCCGATCCACGTCCCACGCAATCCGAGTCTAGGGGTGTCAATGGGCCGGGCCGGGCCAGGGGTAGGTGTTGGCTCGAATTTTGCACAATATCGGCCCGGCCCGGACCTGTGTAAGATTCTAATTTTCAGGCCCGAGCCCGGCCCATTGACGCCCCTAGATGTGCCAAAAAAGGATTATTATTCCTTTGGGAGTTATTTGATTGCCTGGCACGCATTCTGTCATCATACACGTGGCACTCATATGGATAAATCTAAACCATCCAGATAGTAGGATCTGGTATAGATGGGGCATGGATCCAAAATCAGATTCACTAGATTATCCTAACCATTGTTTCGTAGACAGATATTGAATACGGCCCATCTACGGTGGATATGGTATGTTTAAAGAATCAGGTTAATCAGATCCTCAGTACGAGATCTGAATCGTCCATCAGGCAATTGCTACGTCAGGCTGATCAGATCCTCAAGTGGGTGAACGTATAGATAAAATGTCCATCTAACCTAACTGCTCATTTGTTCGCGATCTCTCACACGTGTCTCATTGCCACACGTTAAAACTTGGGATTCCTCTAAGTATGGTGATTCAATGTAGGTCCTCAGTGTGAATGTGTCAATATGCACTTTGAATGAGCCATGTGCCAAAATTCAGGGAAGTAGTGATACACTCATCAAATGGGCCACACATGTATGTTGAATATGCACCCTTGGTTTTTTTCTTTGCAACTATCAATTTATCATGTACAATTTTATCCCGCCTGATCGGTAAACCAACATTGTTTTCAGTCCACGGCGCACACACACAAGTCGGTAGGGTTGCACATCCGCCAGGTCAACCTGACCGACCCGCTCAATTTGACCCACAGAAACTCGATATGCCCCAACGCGGCAGAGAAAAGGGCCTGGTCCAGGTGAATTAGGGCTGAAAGTCGGGCGGGTTGGGTCGGGTTGGTGCTCAACCCTAACCTAACCCAATGTTCCTATACCTCAACCCTAACCCAACCTAACCTCGGGTTGGGAATTCTCAACCCAAGCCCAACTCAAGCAGGCTCGATCGGGTTGATACATGCTAATATTTTCGCTATTATATTAGTCTATTATGTTTCAATACACATCTTACTTTTGTACCTATGGCTTTATTAATTATATATGTAGTTATTTATTATAAAGAACTTCATTTTTTCTAAACAAATAAGCTAAAATACAAGATAACTATTCATTTAATATTAAGCATTTCAAATTCAAGCATATCAAATTTCAAACATTATGAGTTTACTTACTAAAGTAATATAAACTAATAAGTTTACTTAACTAAAGTATAATAAAATTATAAGTAACTTGTATATAGATCGGGTTCGGGTTGGGTCAGGTAACCAGAGACCTCAACCCAAGCCCAACCCAAACTTAATCGAGTTGGTGTTTTCATAGCCCAAGGTCGAGATCGGGTTCGATACTGCCTGCCCAAGCCCAACCCAATGTCGGGTCGGTCGGGTTCAACTTGCCCGACTTTCAACCCTAAGGTGACTGCGGCTGTATCATTTTTAATCTAGGTACGGTCTAGGATACACGCCAAACTCGGCTGACCCGACCCGTGCCTTGACCTGTGTATACCTGACCCATTCCGCCCGACCCGAACCACCCCGAGTTCTGTCAAAGTATTCTAAAAAAAAAAAGTCTGAAAAATTCCTATGGTTAAAACATCCCTAGGTCCACAGTGATGCTTATATCCATCCATATCATTCATAATATTGTCATTCCTATTATGATGAATTGAAAACACAAATATTAGCCTGATTAAAAAATTATATGGCCCCGCGTCCTATTGTAGTCGTTCAATCATAACATTTTTGGCCCACTTGAGTTTGTGGCTAAAAGTTTGTACAGTTATGTTCACATTTTCAATTTGTTCAAATAGAGCCATTGTTCAGTGATCCAAACCATTGATGAGAAGGGCCTCACCGTGTATGGCCACACATAAAAAAATACTTTGAATTGATTGAAATATCGTACAATAGAATATTTGGGCTTTTAGGGGGTGTTTGGCGTATGGTATTGGATGTGATTAGGTGGGATATGATTAGAAAAACATCATTATTACTGGTGTCATGGGATTGTTTCCTAGTTCTGTTGGAAACCATGGAATGAAGAAACTCTATACTATGTTTGGCATCCGGTGGGATTCACTAGATGGAATTTGCACTCGTTACTATGGGACACACATGGACGAACAAACTCTACACAAGCATTTGGAATCATTGATCCCATGATGTATGTGTTATATCTACATCGTCCATCCGTTTCGTAACATAATTTTATGGCATGGGCTAAAAAATGAAGCAGGAAATACAATGGACCACAACATAGTAGAAGTTTCAACAATAGGTGTTCAATCCGAACTACTTTCTGTGGTGGGGTCCACTTGAGCTATGGATTTACCTGATTTTTGGGCCCTTGCCTTAAAATGATCTCGAAAAATGGATGGACAGTGTGGATATAGTCCATACATCATAGTGGGACCTACAATACCATACTGACATTAGCCTTACATTTTCAAAATTTTCAAACATGTGAGAGGGAAACAATGCTGCAGGTGGTAGGATTCATGAGGGACCAAATGCAATTCCATCCCGCCTAATCCCAACCTCTCCAAACGCAATAGGGGATTTGCATGATGCCAAATGCAATTCCATCCCACTCAATCCCATCTAATCCCATGCGCCAAACACCCTCTTATAAGTTAGTGTTCCATCCCAACTAATGGTGGACATTTCATCCCAGTCTTGACCTGACCTGACCTGACCCAACCCAGTTCAGCGTATAGGCTCGTGTAGAGTTAGAGTTGACCCTTTTGCAAGTAGGGTAGGGTTAGGGTTGGGCCGGTCAACCCAACCCGGTCACAATCTGGACCGAAACCCAAACCTTTAAAATATGTTTAGGTTCAGTTTAAAATTGGTCCCAACCTGACCCATGTGCAGGCCTACAAGTGGGACCTATTATATCAATGACACGGATCTCCGATATGTGGAATTGTCGGTGATCTTTCACATTTGTTACACCCCGTCTAATGATGGACCCTCGTTGAATCACAACCCTTATGATGACAAAATATGCATGCACCAGTGTCATCATCTAAAAATCCAAAAATCCAAAAAGAGGACAAAAGCCACAATGCCGGAAAAAAACAGAGTAAATGCCCTTTGAGCCCCGGCAGTCCTTTATAAAATTCAACTATATGAACGGCACTAAAACACTGTCGGTGAGAATCAGTTATACAATTCAATAATTGTACCCGATCCACCCCTTGGCGGCTGTCCCACCTATGATCGATCAAAATTTAATTTTTGCCCCGTAGGATTTGGCAGGTTGGGTTTTATTGGTGGTCTATCAGGGTTGGGTGGCCATGTGGAAAGTTTTCCCCAAAAGGCTTCATCATAGAGGGAGCTGGGGCCACAGTTTGGAGGAATGGCCGTCAGAATGCATGCATTTCACTCTCTGCAAAAGGGGAAAAAAAAAGGGCTTAAAGGAATTTTACAAAAACCTACTTGCTTAATATAGAATTGGCATTCCCCCACCATTTTAAAATGGTGTTCGATAATTTATCCATTGATTTAAGTAATTACCATCAGAGTACCTTCTGTTATTATTATTAATTTTTTGTTAAATCTATCTCAATCACTAGGCACGTCACTCCATGTTATACCTGTGGTAAGATGTCAGGCTGATCTATGATTTCCACTGTGGGATATTCAACCTCCAAACTATTTCCCTTGGTGTGGTTCACTTGATTGATGGATGTACTTTAATTTTTGTCCTATTCTTAAATTTTGGTGTGGCAGCTAATGGTTAGAGTGGATTTAATATGATGTTATGGTGGGCCTTCTAAAAATAATGTGTACATCTCTTTCTTAATTGTTACTTTTGGCATAGCCCACCAAAGCACAGGTCATTTGTCACAACTGTTTCTTTTTGTGTGGCCTGTCTAAATCATAGGTCAGCTTAGGCCCTAGCCTAATTTGGGACTACCCATTTAATTGTGGAAGTAGGATTTAACGTATACATCACTGTGGGTCCCTAATAAATCAAAGGTGTGCATCACCTTCACCATCACAATTGTTCCCAGGTTTAGGGAACTTTATGGGAGGCCAGCCCTTGATTTTTTATTTGGACCACTGTCTTGTGTAAGTGAGATACACTCTAACCATTAATGTGTAATCCCATGTTAGACCCAAGGATAAAAGATTAAACTGACATGTGTTTTAGGTGGGCCACACCGTAAGATATAGTTGAGAGAGACATCCACCCTTGATTTTTACAGGATGAACTCTAGTGATTATATGAATTAATGTCCTTTAATTACTAAATAACACACAAATTTAGGCCTAAACTAAAAAATTAGGTCTATTCTTAGTTTATGTGGTACGTCAAACTGAAAATTATGCAATTTTCAATGACTTTTCAAAGCAAAACTCTTTGGGCCCCACCATAATGCATGTGTTATATTCAGATTGTTAATTTCACTTTTCAAAACATTTTAGGGCATGAGCCAAAAAATGAGTCAGATCTAAAGATTAAGTGAACCGCACCACAAATAATAGTAAGTTTAATGGTAGACATAATAATTTTCATTGTGAACCTTTCGAGCTTTGGATTAGCTCATTTTGTAGCTAATGCATTAAAATGATTTAAAAAGAAAAATGAAAAGATAGTAAGAATATAACACATACATCATAGTAAGGCCCTGCATGATTTTCGTACATGGCATCTGACGTGAGATTTTTTAAACAGTGTGCATTTAAAAAAAAAAAAGAAGTAAGTAATTATTAATTATTCATCATTTACATACATTTACTTCCAATCAAATAGCCCTAGCTCCAGATAATTACTTAAGCTGACTTATTAACTAGCTTATTGAAAATCATGTTGAAAAATGTTTTGGAATGTAAATTTCATATTGAGGAGTAGATTTTATTTTATTTTATTTCCGGGGTCCTTAAAATTTACAGGATGGCCTTGAATATCCTACCAATAAAAACAAGCCACGTTTACACTCTTTTTTCTCGCCCATCGTCAGACACAATTACTTCTGTCAGCTGCCAACTGTAGTTCCAGCGTCCAATGAGGTGGGTCCCACCTAATGAAGCTGTCCTCACGGTCACGAGACTTACTTGCCCATGTGTATGTTGTTAGAACGGGCCCACTTACCCGACATATGCAGCGTACACCGTACGAAATACAGATCAGACCAATCAGAACGACCCACGTCGGATGACCGGACTTTTGGTAAAAGAACCTCAGTACGAATTTAAAGCTTTCCCATGCATGCAGTGATGGCCTCATTGCGTCCTTCCCTGAAAAGTGGTCTGATACTCGCGCGAGTAGCCTTGCATGATTTCTTCTCGCACACGCGCCGTGTAGCCCGTCCGAAGCGGGTCCGGAATTTTCATGGACGCCGAATGCATTCGACCAGTTCGGAGTGGGGGCACACCGTGATGTATCTGTTTATCCAAAGTGTCTGTCTCTCCTCTAAGATGTTAAAGTATAGGCCAAAAATATACAGATCCAACTCGGCAGTGGCGATTGGATCACACCAGTCATCTATATCCTTCCTCTAAGATGTTAAAGTATGGGCTCAAAAATATACAGATCCAAAGTGACAGTGGGCACGCCAGAGATGACTGTTGCATTTAATATAACTTGCACTCAATGCTTTATACCTTTAATGCAAGAAAGCTTATTATTTGATGTGGTTTAAAATAAACATTGAGTTTACTTTTTTTATTTGCCCATATTTTAACATAATCTTAGAAAAGGATGGACAACGCAGATAAATAACACATCAATTTTAGTAAACTGCCTTTATGCAATTCAGGCCGATCACCACGTCAGCTGGGTCACGCTACATGTTGAATGTGAACTGTTGTTTTTCAGCCGTACATTTTTCCTATGCATGCATGTTGTCTACCTGATGAAGAAAAACTGATTTTTCAGTTACAGTAGTTACAAGGTAGGTTGACTGAACAAACCAACGGAATCTCGTAAACACACGTGACACAACAGTTCGTACCTAACGAGAGAGTAGATTTCATTGCATACTCGCGTCTAACCATCGCATTTCTCTTTCTAAATTATCCACCTTGAGATGGAGATGAGATGGGGAAATGCTGGAATACATCCCGACGTATTGTAATAAGATACGTCGGAGCTCTAGCCGTTGGATCCAGCTTATATTTGTGTGTTTTTCACGTAATCCACAGGTTGGATGGAATGATGGGCGTTCAATTAACACTATTTACTGTGGTGTGGTCCACCTGAGCTAAAATCGATGGACAGCTTGGATGAAGCACATACATCAAGGTGGGGCCCACAGAGCACCGATTCGGTACTAGTGGAGTCAGTGTGCAATCGCGTCCGTATTAAATATTAGAAATTTTTTTATACTCTAGGAGAGTGTGACAAATGCTACGCAGGCACCTAGAGAATACTTGAAAACTGCATACGTCGTATACAATTAATTCAAATGAAACCGTTCAAATTATGGACCGATTATTAGATGTATCATGAACTAAAAATCAACCTTACTTGGTTATATGACCATTGGATTGATTAAAATAAAATATCCAATGGTCCTTTTTCTACGAAAATGTATCCATAAATTAGATGTTATCTTTATTAAAAAAAATCTGATTTTGGGACTGTGAATCAGATACGGTGGGTTCCACAATTTAGACGGTTTAATTTAAGTTATTTATCTCATTTGTAAAATTTCTGACTGCCTGAGTATCAAATTACGTACTCCGCCAGAGCATCAAATGACTCTCCATTAATTATACCTTCATTCATTGCATTATCTGTGCTATTTCACCACCCAAAATGGAAAATGTGTATTGAAAACTAAAAAAGTGGGTGTAAATAACGGCTCCCCAATATAAGGGAGATATGTTTGTGGAGCGGAGGTTTGTTCGAGTACATCCCGACGTATTGTTATAGGATACATCGCAACTGTATCCTTTGGATTTGGGTCTTTTCCAATCATCAAAACCGTTTATTTTATAGACTCCAATTAGGTGAATGATACAAACTCTCGATTAAATATTTCAAAGCTTCTATTGTAAAAAAAGGTTATAATAACAGTTCATGTTCAAAGCAAAAGAGCCAAAGTACCAAAGGGTCTAAATAATCCAATTGAGCCTATATTTGTTGATTTTCACCGTACAAAGTGAGATTCATCATATTGACGGTTTAGATCATTGGATGATGACCCAAATTCAACGAATAAAGTGCCGACGTATCATGTTTCAAAAAGTCGAGATGCATTCGAGCAAATCTCTGTTAAGAAATCATGATGAAATGACTAACATACCTCATTAACTAAGGGAGTTTATTTGATACTCTAGCTGTGTATGACCCTTGATAAACAAGCGCTCAGAAATGGTATATTTGACCTATATTAACTCCAATTAAACCGATTAATTTGTGAAAAATCACTGATTATAAAATAAATTTGTAAAATCAGATTGTATAATGAATCCTAAGCTCTGATTTGCGGACACCTAAAATAAGACTGCGATTTGTTTTTCTAACCGTCGAATAAATGTCCATAAATTTGATATTCAGCTGATCAATTAAGCTTATTGTTTGGTCCAATATGCATCTAAAGTTTTTCATATAATTTGGACGGCTTTGATTTAAATTATTTATATACCTTTATATAATGTTTAAGTTGTGCCTGCGTATGATCCATCACTCTCTTACAGAGTATCAAAGTTTTTCTCCTTATTTAAACTTATCAATTTATTAAGATCACGTGAGCACGTGACTCTTTCTTTGAAAATTGCTTTTAAATGGTAGCATGCACGTGATCCACCATTAAACTAAGAAAAATGATCAGGTGACAGTTGCAAACGTGATCGGAACCGTTTATCTGGTGGACCACCATGTGGATGGACTATGGGTAGAAATTCTTGTCAGTTGGACAACCTGACCATCCAGTTGTTGTTAGTTTTACTTGTTGAATGTGGACCCCTACTATTATCTTTCCTTTTTCTTGAAGCTTGTCGGATGGTGGCCCACCATGGCAACAGAGCATGATGAGCATATATGTGCCTCAATTTGAACCGTCCAAGTGCCCGGCCCACTTAGATGGATCAGATGTATTAGATCATAATGGCCGATTGGTGGACCTCTAATGCATGGCTAAAATGAAAGTAGTCAACGGTCCAGATTCAACAGACAAGTGTGCATTGGTGGCCGATTGGGGCTATTGCCCATCTACATCAGGCCCATTATTTGGATGGTTTGGATTTTGTTAGGCACATGCCACGTGTAGCTTGGCCGGCAAACACCACAGCACCCCTCTTCACATGCGTACACGCAGCACATGTCCCCCCTTCAAGTTTGTCTGATGTCAGAGAAGTCGACGGTCCACTCATCAGTCAGGCAACGTGAGGACGATGAATGTGTACTTTCGGCAGTTTTTTTAAATCCTAACCGTCTATTCTTTTTCAACAGAGATGGCCCATCTGATAAGCGGATCTGGTTGATTTTTACAACATGTCCTCTTCAGAATGCTATCTACTTGATACACTGTTCAGATGTGCGACACGTGTTTCAGATACGCACGTGTGCAGTATGTCAAGAGAGTGCATGCGGGACTACCAAACCTCCCTCCACTACAACTCTCCACGGCTCGATTTGACTGAGAAATGGTGAATAAGAGCCCCAAATTAATCAGGGCCGTAGAACATCCGATCCTGGCGAAGGGTGGGCCCCACAATTACATTACGGGTATGTAGCATTTCAGATCTCTTGCATCTCGTTGATTGAGTAATATCTGTAGATGTCTCATCTTTTCAGTTGGAGAATTTTAAGGCACCGTCCATCTTGGTGTGGCCTAACGGATCAACGGTTTTGATCATTTAACCACTGGGGGCCACTTGTTGGAGCTGAGAAACCTCAGTAAAATATGCATATCCTCAGCCCGAGGATCATATATTTCCTCTTTGCTTTCCCCAACATGCTATTTTGGCAACGGGAGAGAGCAAAAGTGGTATTATTTCATTTCCATAAATGTAGGATGGGCCAGTAAATCAATTAGTAGGGGCTTAGATATCAGTCCTAGTATCCCAACGTAAAATCATGGGGCTTGATTTTTTTTTGTTGTTGTTAGTTTTTCACCATTTAAAAAATGGTGATGACTCGCATGTGGCCCAGTGCAAAGCTATCTACACTAGCCAAATTGTGGGTCCCACTGCAGATAGCATATGCTTAGAATCACATTAATCAAGTAATCTAACCGTCTAAGGGGCTCATTTGGATGGAAGTACATGAAGGCAAATGGGAAAATTAGAAAGTAATGGAGGTAAATATACTTTGGCGGTTTGGATGGGAGGTAAATGCATGTAAATGAAATGAAATGAGAGTAAATGAGGCTATAAATGAAAATAGAGAAAATTTTGGAAGTAAACGACGTGAAATGCCTTTTCAGCTCCATTAGAGGTCGCACGAGCAAACAAAAATGCCACAAGGCACATATGCATCGTAGACATGACATGTTGATGATACTTTGAAATAATTCAATTATCGGCCACATTAGTCAAATCATATTAATAGAATGATCCAAGTTGTCCAAAGGTTAGCTATCTAAATGGACGGTTAAAAAACTTTGACAAGTTTGTTTGTGATTCTTACATTTGTGGCCCACCTAAGGCTCAAAATTTCCTCATTTTTAGCAAAAGTTTGTATTTTAATAAGCTTATTACAATCATTCTATTAAAATATCATATATGTACAATAATTTATGATTTTAAAGCTGATTTAAAATATTATATATGTTCTTGTGAATATATTGAAAACTTTCAATGCATTCCAACTCCTCCCATTTACTCCCATCTAAATTGAATTTCAAATGCATTTCATTTACACCCATCTAAGTACAATTGAGTAAGCCATTTACTATCAATTCATTTACTTCCATTTACAAGCTCCTAAACGAGCCCTTATTATAGTCATCAAACGGATCGTTAGAGTAAAAATAGAGAAGGGTCGAGAGTTAGGGGCTATTTAGATGGGAGTAAATGGAAGGAATTATAAGTAAATGACATTTTAAGTATGTTTGGATGTGAATAAATGCATGTAAATAAAATAAAATAAAATAAGAGTAAATGAGCTTGTAAAGTAAACGGGGTGAAATGCCCTTTTGAACTCCCTTGGTGAGTTGGATGAGTAAACAAAGGTGTCATTGCGTACATGTCCATTATATATGTGGCATGCTGATCATATTTCAAAACAATTCAATTATCAATTGTATTACTAAAATTACACTAATAGAATGATTCAAACCGTCCAAAGATTGGCCATCTAAATGGACAGTTAAAAAACATTAACAAGATGTTGATTTGTGATCCTTACAGCTGTTACCCATCTAAGGTTCAAAATTTCCTCTTTTTTTTTTTTTTGGCTAGAGTATATATTTCAATGGGCTTATTATAATCATTCTACTAAATATTACATATGAATACTAATTTGAAATATTAAAACTAATTTGGAATATCACGTGTTCTTATGAATATATTAAAAAATTCAAATGCATTTCAATTTATCCCATTAACTCTCATTTAAACAGCACATTTGGATTTCCAATTTAAATGCATTTCATTCACTCTTGTCTGAACATAATTTAGTTAAGCCGTTTACTCCCAACATGGGGGTGGCTAACATTGGAGGGTGACTAACCGTGTGGGTGGGTGTACTAGCAGCGGGAAGTGTGTACTAGAAAAAAAAAAAAAAAAAAAAAAGAGTTAGGTTAAAATTGTTTGCCTATTGTAATATTTTAGTTATGCCTCCATCCACAGTTAGGCCAACCACTTAGATAATAAATAATGGAGTCATCACATGGACTTCTCATCAAAATTTCCTATAAATAGCACACAAATATTTAATATTTAGACACTTTTGTCAAATTTTCTTTCAAAAATAAGCTCCCAAGAAAAACCAAAGCAAATCTAGCACCTTGCCAGCACACTTTTGCTGGTGCCTGGCCTCATGCAATCAATGATTTGGATAATCTAACCATTAGATATTTAGACGGCACATGTATGTGATCCAGCTTCTCACAGTATTTGTAACCAATAGATATTTAGACTAAATATATTAGTGACCCTGGCAGTAGCACTAAACAATTTAGTGAAACATGATCTCATGCGAAGAGATGCACTCTTTCATACAAAGAGGTCTGGATCCACTTACCTCGGGTATAGAAAACTGAAGTACATTCCCTAGCCCCCTAGCCCATGGCCGTAGTGTTGCACCTATATTGCATGGGCACTTGAACCCATGACCTCATTGTCGAAACATACAGCATACTTGTGCTCGCGGGCACTCAAAACCCATGACCTCAGTGATGAAAGGAGTAGACCAACAAAAATAGCTTTCTATGCATTTTATCTTCAGTTACTAAAAATAGCTTCCTGCTCATGTATGCATTTTATTTTTAGTTATTAAATCTCCATTGTTGATACCTAGATTAATCCATTATGATGAAATTCTAGCTTTACATTACTTAATTTTAAAATGGTCCAAGGTAGAGGTGGGCAACGATCCGGGCCGAGCCGAGTTAGCCCTAGTTTGGTTTGGTTTGTTTTCGTACCACCACAGTTTGTGGATCGGTTTGGTTTGGGTTTTGGGCCGACCCATGCGGCTCGAGTTTGGTTTGCTCCAGAAAAATCTGGTTCGAGCCAGGATCGGCTTGGTTGAAAATTTCGAACCGAGCCGGACTGAGTTCAAACGCCAGGATCGGCTTGGTTGAAAATTTCGAACCGAGCCGGACCGAGTTCAAACGGACAGTGGCTCTTTTTTTCCTTATTCATTTAAATAGAAAATAATTTAAAAAGTTAGAAGAAAAAAGTACAAACATATCTTACTATATGATGTTTAACATCCTTCAAAAGCGTGCAACTTCAAAATAGACATGTAAGAGTATTTTCCAAACAAAAGTACGCAAGCATAATTTCATAAGTGCAAGGAAATAGTGTGCATTCATGCAAATGTATTGTGTATTATCCATACCATCATGTATATGTATTATTTATTATCCATGTCATCATGTATATGTATTATCCATGTTATCCATCTGTTTTACATATCATTTTAGGACATGATCCCAAAATGGAATCAGATCCAAAGCTCAAGTGGATCACACCACAAGAAACAATGTGCTTATAATTTATGAGCCGAATCAAACCGAGCTGAATCAAATCGAGCTTCGAGCCGAACCGGGCCGAAACTGCCCTAGTTTGAGTTTGGTTTGTTTTTTCAAACAAGCTTGACTTGGTGGCTTGGTTTGGTTTGAACTTCCTTTTCGAACCAATCCAAGCCGAGCTTTTTCGAAGCAATCCAAGCCGAGCTTTCGAGCTGGCTTGGTTTGTGCCCACCTCTTGTCCAAGGTATGGTCCTCTTCCAAAAATCCAAATACAACTACCACTTCAACAGTTTCTTCGCAAAATGCCCTCACACACATGGCTGCAAATTTGTACCTACTTTTGCACCATAAATTCTTAGAGATGGCCCACTCCACTTTTGCAAATTTGCAACACAAATTTTAATCAATTATGCCCAAAATGCCCCTACGATTCATAGATTGATTATTACAATATTACATTTACATACATAGAAGAAGAAAAAACCTAAAAATTTTCACTTACAACTAAGGCAGCTGATATGTACACCCCACTTTTTGTGCATGCACCCCATTTCCTTGGTCCTTTCTTACTTTTGGTGGAGAAGATCAAAAGTGAGAAAGCAAACAGGAGCACGTATCAAAAGATGGGGGTGTAAATATCATTTCTCGTAATAAAACTCCATTCTAGTATTTCCCGCTCTTGGGTCATATTAACGGCTTATATAGTACTGAGAAATGCTAACTGCACTCACTTCACACGCGCAAACGAGGACACGTGTGCGAATCGAAGCCGTTGATCAGGTGATGTAGATGCCATGAAAAAAACGATCGCCCTATAGATGATCATATCCGTCAGATGTTTGAAGGATGGCAACTACTCGCTGATTGACGGATGGGATGTCTTACTCGTGTCCTTTTTTTTGCACGTGTGATGCGAGTGCAGTTAGCATTCCTTTGTTAAGAAGCAAAACACGCGAGATCCAAGCCGTCCATCTTCATCAGGTGGCGCGCCCACGAGTCTGGGCTACACGGTCGATGAGATAGAGGGCGTTGCTGGTGACACGTGCGACATTCCTGACCTTCTTCCGCACGGCCGCCTTTGAGTTCCCGGCGACGCTCTGGAAGCCGTCGAGACACGTGTCTTCGTTGGTCAAAGCCGCGCTGACCCACGTCTCGGCGTTGCTCATCTGCCACCGAAACGTCCCGGCACGAAGGTGCCGGAGCTCCGACAGGGTCCGACGGAGCTCGTCGATGGAATCCGAGAACTGCTCGACGCAGTCCGAGAGGGCGTTTTGCTCCCTCTTGCCGGGGCTCTGGGTCCGGAGGATCCGAGAAACGAAGGCCGAAACGTGTCGGGCGCGGGAGAGGGTGACCGAAACGGCGGCCTGGGCGAGATCGTTGGGGTTTTTGGGGGAAGGTGCGTAGGAGGAGAGGCTCTGGATGCAGAGGGTCGGGTATCGGGCGTGAGTGCAAGAGACCCGAACGAGATCGCTTGGAGTTTCGGCGTTTCGGGCTGTAACGTTTCGGGTTTCGGAGGAGAGAGAGAGGAGAGAGATGAGGAGGAATAGGAGAGAGAAAGGCTTTCTCTGAGATGCCATGCTTTTTAATGGCGAGATGGTGCGGATCGGAGTGATGGTGGTGTTTTATAGGAGGCAGGGTGCGTAGGATAAGGAGGGGGGATGCTGCGTAGGATAGGGGGTGAAGGTGCGCAGGATAAGACGGAGTCCCACTAGTGTAACTCGTGCTATGTACCATCCGGGTTTACTTTCGCAAACGGGAAGCCATATGTTTGCAACTATACAAAACTCATGTTATCATATCCACACCGTCCATCAGATAATTAACCTAGTCTTAACCATTGAAACCGAAAATCATGATTATTCAATATTCAGATGGGCCTCTCCATAAGAAACAGTTGGAATGGAATTACCATCATTAGTTCTTGTATTACATACCTTAGTATTTATATTCCATCTAATCCGTTCATCTGATGTTTATGATAGGATGAAAGAATAACCCAAAAATTACAATATTTCAAATCTCAGGTGGGCCGTATCACGTGAATTTAGAGAGGTTCTAGGTATAATTCTTTGAGGTGGCCAAATTGAGTATTGAATTATTATCATTTTGGAGATCAACGCCCAAAATAAGTGGTAACGTGATGGACGGCGTGGATTTCATGCAAGTTAAGTCCTTCGTCCGACATTAGTGAATGTAACCCCGGTAGCCATTTAGCGCGAAGTACCCAAGGTTTTTTTTTTTTTTTTTTTCCTTGTTTGTATTGAATTTGCGCCTGGTTTCTTGCGAAACGACGAACGAGAACGATTTGTTTCGGGTAAATATATTTCACCCAAAAACGCTTGCGTGAGGGCTTCTTCCGCTGACGTGGACGGAATGAATTCACATTGATGAGATCCACGCCGTCCATCAGGTGCCCCACCCCGTGTTTGGACAGGGATCCAAACATTAGAAAGATTCAAAACTCATATGGTCTACACCGTGGGAAATAGTTGAGATGCGAAGTTCCCACCATTAATGTCGTTCATATTGAGTGTGGGCTACCATTAAATCATTCACAACCTTTTCCGGTGGTGTGGTCCACCCGAGATTTGGATCTGCTTAATTTTTAGGATAACATCCTTAAATGAGCTGAAAAAAGTATGGACCGCGTGGATTTGAAACACATTCATCAAAGTGGGCCCCACACGGAATAACACCAACTAAGGTGTTGCCGGCGTAACAGTTAATCCGCTCCCTAACCGACGGTGCTCTTCATCGTCGGCGAGACTTGGCTGTTACCCGGTTGACAGCGTAGTGGGTGTTACCCCCTATCGTGGGGCCCACCTTGATGATTTATTGTATATCTACGCCGTCCATCCGTTTCTACAGATCATTTCAGGACGGGGTTCAAAAATTAAGCAGATCCAAATCTAAGGTGAACCATACCACAGTAAACAGTGGTGATTGTGTGCCTCACCGTTAAAAATTCCAAAGGGCCCATAGTAAGGTTTTCGTAATGTTTATTTTCTATCCAAACCGTTGATAATGTCAGAAGGATGTGGATGAAAGGAAAATACAAATATAAGCTTGATCCAAAACTTTTGTGCCTGAGAAAATGTTTTTAATAGTTATTCATCTCCAGTCGTATTGTGTACCTGATATTTTGATTTTCTTGAGGTTTGGAATCATGTACAAAAATGATATACGAAAACAGATGGACGGAGTGGATATACAAAACATAAATCAAGGCAGGCCCCACACGGTTAGGTAACACCCACTAAGCTGTTACCCGGGTAACAGCTAATTCGCTCCTGGGGGCGCGGTTTACGTGGATCCCCACATAGGTCGGTGGATCCCTGACCGTGGGGCCTACTGTGATGTATATGCCTTACATCCACACCGACCATCCAGTTAGCCACCTCATTTTAGATCATGATCCAAGAAATGAAGTAGATCCAAACCTTAGGTGGACCATACCACAATAAAGAATCTTAATTGAATCCCCACCATTAAAAACTTCATGAGGGCCATCGGCATGTTTATTTGCCATCCAACCTGTTGATAAGGTCACAAAGCCCTGGGTGAAGAGACCAAACAAATACTAGCTTATTCAAAACTCTTTTGGCCCACAAGAAGTTTCCAACTAACGTTTACCAATGTTTCATTCACTATGGTTCACTTAAAATTTGGATCTGCTTCGTTTTTTTTTCTTTTTTTTTTCTATAATACCCTAAAATGAGTTTTCAAAACGGATGAACCGCGTGGATATAAGGCACGTACATCACGGTCAAGGATCCCACCGACCTATGCGGATATGGGGATCCACTGAAGCCATGCCCGATAATAGGGGGAAGAGGACGGACGCGGGTTCTGTGGATCCCCGGAACCACCAGGCGGGTGGACTGTTAGGCCTTATGTGGATCCTGGGTCTCACCTAATCCGCTCTCTAATGCAATGTATGTTTCTTATATCCATGCCGCCCATCTTATATCCACGTCGTCCATCCTTTTCGCCATATCACTTTAGGTTTTTAGCCCAAAAAATACAGCAGTTCCAAAAGTGAGGTGGACCACACTACAGGAAATAGTAGTGATTAGCCATTAAAAGCTTCTTAGGGCCCACCAAAGTTTTGGATAAAGCTGATATTAGTGTGGTCCGTTCACCCAAGTCTTTATGACCTTATTAACAAGTTGGATGGCAAATAAACATTCAAGTGACCCAGGAAGTTTTTAATGGCGGGTGCTCAATCACCATTCATGTGGTGTGGTCCAATTGATATTTCGATGTGCTGCATTTTTGGACTCATTCCTTGAACAATGATATGAAAAAAAGCGATGGACAAAGTGGATATAAGACGACCTATGCATACATCACGGTGGGCCCCACATGGATCCACTAGAAGCTGGGTCCAAAGGCGACACTGTACCACAAGTTGTGGTACAATTTCTGTAGGTGATCAATTCTCTGCCAACGACGAGGGTGGGACACACATTAACTGACCCACATTTGAATTTGGACCACTGGGCTTTCTTTCTTACAATGTTCCATTTTTTATAGTACAAGTCTGACTTAATATCGAACAGCTCGCCAACATTATTTTTGGGGGAGCGGATCAGGTGCGCCCCGGCCTTAGGCAGCACTGTGCGGCCCTAACCATGGGGCCACCTTGATGTAACTTTTGTATATCCACACCGTCCATTCCTTTTTCTTGATGATTTTAGGGTATGATCCGAAAATTGAATTAGATAAAAAATCTAAGGTGGACCACACTATAGGAAACAGTGGTGATTGAACGATCACCATTAAAATATTCCTAAGGCTTACAATAATACCATCATAATGTTTATTTGCCATCCAACCTGTTGATAAGGTTACACAGACCTAGATGAAGGGAAAAAACAAATACCAACTCAATGCAAAAACTTTATGGCCTATAAAAAGTTTTTAATGGTCATTCACCATTGTTTCCTATGGTGTGGTCCACCTGAGATTTGGACTGCTTCATTTTTTGTCTCATGCTATAATGTTCTGGAAAAACGGATGGACGGGTTGGATATACAATTTATTCAACAAGGAGGGCCCCATGGTTAGGGCTGTACGGTGTTGGGTGAGACTGGGGCCGCACCTAATCGGCTCCCTATTTTTGGTGCATCACTGGTCCACTGCCTTACCTAGCTATCGAAAGGTTCGGAATCCTATGCCATCCGTCTGGATTTCACATGCGTTTTTAGCCATGTCACATGAGGGAGCAGGTTAGGTGAGGCACCATAACATAGGGCTGTAAATGGGTCAGCGGACCTGATGGGGTACCCGAACCCAACCCATTTAGACCCGACCCATTTGTTAAATGGTACGGGTCTGGGTCCAAGAATAGACCCAGTTGCTAAACGGGTCTGGGTCTGGTTTCCTTTATATTAGGCCCGACCCGACCCGACTCGAACCCATTTAGTAAGTGGGCGGGTTTGGTCTATGTTTCAAGGGACCCGTCTAGCCCAGACTCGTCCAAACCTGATTTTAAAGCCTTGTAAAATGCTTGCATACTTGATCCAGACCTGGACCTATTAGACCTGACCCATTTATAAATGGGCCTAGGTGGATCTCCCTCTACCAAACCCGGACCCATTTATAAATGGGTCTAATGGGTTGACTTGGACCTGACCCGGACCCGCCCATTTAGTAAAAGGGTCTAGGTCTAAAATTTGGACCCAGACCCGTTTGGTAAATGGGCGGGTCTGGTTTTGGCTAAACCCGCCTCGAACCCGACCATTTACAGCCCTACCATAACAGCATAGTGGGTGAGGTCCTGACCGTGGGTCCACCTCGATGTATGTTTTAAATATCCACATCTTGGATTCGCTTTGCCAGATCATTTTAGACTTATGGTTCAAAAAACGAGGCTGATCCAAATCTAAGGTGAACCCCACCAGATGCGGATTGTGTCATACTCCTAGTCAATAATTTAAGTGTCCGAGCAAATCTATGTGGGACCACCATCATGTATTGGTTTATCCATGCCATCTATTCCTTTTCTAAGATCATATTAAGATATGGGCCCAAAAATGAGACAAATCCAACCGCTCCATTAGACTATACTAGAGATAACTTTTGCATTAATGCTTAACCCAAGTGTTTTTTTCAAGGGTTAGCTCACACGTCTCATTGTTAGTACACCCACTCACCCCTATCAGTCACATCACAATGTTTGCCACCCCCACCATTGGAATCGATGCAATGACCAAGTCGAGGCTATCTTCATTGAGTCTGCCACATGAGCTATGGACCAGCATGTTAATGCAACCCATGCTTACTATTAGGTGTAGTCTACTGGTGCGTCGGATCTGCCTCATTTTTTGGGCCCATACACTAGCATGATCTTAGAAAATGGATGAACAATGTGGATAAACTAATGCATGATGGTGAGCTCTCACATAGATTTGGCTAGACGCTTAAAGGTCCAACTAGGGGTCGGACGCATGTCAGCATCCCACCACACCACATGTAAACTATGGTGATTGAATGCCCATCATTAAAAACTTCTTAGGGCCCACTATAATGTTTATTTGCCATCAAACTTATTAATAAAGTTAGAGTCTCAAGAGAAGAGAAAACACAAATAATAGCTTGATCCAATACTTTTGTCAATTGCTCTCTGCGTATTTGTTTCCACATGCTTTTCCTTGTGAGTGTATTAATGGTTCCTCTCAGCATCTTCTGAGCTTATGCTTGTCCATTGGAATATGTCTGCATCTCCCGTGCTTGCATTGTAGATCTTGACCGTAGATTATGATGATCATTGGCCTGAGATTGACAATTATTATTTATTATTTTTTTTACACATGCACCCACACCTCACACACATGCACACACTCACACTGCAGTAGGATTTCACCACCATGGGTACTTGAACCCATGACTTTGTGTGAAAAGTCTTGTGAGTCTACCACTAAGGCATGAGTACTAACCCATATGAGATTGACAGGTTGAAAGAGATAAAAGTATTGAATGGAAGAGGTAGAAAGAAAAAAGTATACTAGACAGAAAGATAAAAAACATACTTAAAAATAGACTTAAAGTGTGTTACCGTGGGGGTGGCAAACCTTTGGGAAATAATAATTACCTATTTAGAGCTTTGGTTTTACTGTTGCAGTTACCTTGGTAAAAAGTAATTATCTATTTAACAGGTATTTACAAAAGTAAATGAAAAATCAAACACCATGAAAGCAGACTCAAGGTTATACACAAACCATTTGATAATTCAAGTGGCATTTTAGACTTAGAGGTTTGCTCATATACATCCTGATGTATTGCAATACAATAAGTAGAGGCCTCATCCATTGGAATTGAGTTTTTTTTTTTTTTTGTTTTTTTTTGTTTTTTTTTTTTTTTTGTTTTTAATGACTCAAACCATTTATATGATAGGAGTTCCATGGGATTGAGGCTACCTCAAAAATCTCTCAAATTTAAGTATTTCAACCCTTTGATTCTACCAAAGTTAGTGTGACCATCCATTTTCCAAGAAAAAAAAAAAGCCAAATTTTAAACATTTGGAACCACACAATTTGAGAGATTTTATTTATTGTCTAGCCATTTGACTTCATGTCCTTCATTTTATTGATTGTCTCTATTTATCTCTGATACCTTTGACGCGATTCTATTAACAAATGATGGTTGCCAAATTGTCTTTTTTTTTTAAAATAGTCTTTGTAAGTCTTTTATTAAATAAAGCATGTTTCAAAAAAGGAATAACATCTTTAATCCACAAACCTAAAAGAACTTAGTTTTTTTTCTTTCCTATCTTCTGAAATACAAGAACAATGTTGAAGTAATCATGAAAACTTTGCCTCAAGAAATTTGTTACCTATTAAGATTCTAAAATGTAAGACCCATGCTTTGGTTGTTTATAGTGTTGTTTGGATCTGGTGGACCCACTCCATTGAAGCATGTCTCATGAAAAAGTGGCAGCATTTAAATGTTGTAGAAATTTGACATGGCCCATTGAGACCGCGACATATGCATCTGACATATGAGGGTCCATGATAAATAAAATAAACTGAGGATTCCCTCAAATAATGTTTTTGCCCTTTTCACTCTAGTGTCCACATCTGAGCGTCTAACATGATGCTTTTTTCATTGAGCCATGTTAGGTTTTTGAAAGAATCCTACAACCGCCAATGATAGCAATCGGCATCCCAAATATTCAGTCTCTATCCCGACAACAATAGGACACGAGTTTCCTATAAACTAAGGTCATTAGAATGAATTGGCTCAATGAAAAAGCACCATGCATGTATGTTATAGGTGAGGCCCACAAAGAAAATAGTGAAAAGGTTGTTAGACTGCTTTTATTGTGTGCCACAACTTATATATACATATGTGGCACTTTTTTATTCGACCATGAAAATTTCTACAAATCTTGATGCTAGTCATCTGTATTTGAAGAAAGGAAAGAAAAAAAAAAAAAAAAAAAGGTTACAACAAGTTATTTGGATGGTAAGAAAAGACCAAATGTGAAAAATGATAATTTTTCCTATAATATCTGGAGAACAAAGAAAATATTGGATATCAAAATGCATTTGTTATCTAAATATTAGAGCCAGAATCTCACGAAGAAATAGGCGACTTTTATAAGAGTTTTATTTGAATTTCTTCTTGTTATCCGTATGAAATCTCTAAAAATGGAATCTATGAAAATATATGCTCAAGATATTAAAAATTATTAAAATCTCCATCCAAACTCCTCATTCAAGGGAATCTGGCCAAAGAATGAAAGGCTATGATCTAATCCTATGAGCAACTGTTGGACCAAAGGCAGTCATTTTTCTTGGACCAGTCATCCTTGTTGGGCTGATGAGAGGCAGAGTCTAGCTTTTTATGGGCCAGGCCATGATGTGTGGCTTGGATCCAAGCAAGTATCCTATATTGGCAAGTTGCTGCGAAGTACCTATCCAACTCAAACGAGCGGTGGTAGCATTCCTTGGAACCATTAATCAACGGCCAGATCGGACTGGAAAATTCGATATAACCCATGCATGCAATAATTGCCACTGACTTCCTTGTACGGTGGAATGGTCCACTGCGCCTATAATAAGGAAACAGTGGGCAGCATTATTGAAAGGCGACAGACATTAGGCAGTGAGGCCCACACCACCTTCAACGGCTGTACGGTGGTGACACTGCCTGATGTGATTGGTGGGGCATATGTGATATGGGGTGGGCTTTTTCTAAGGGAGGTGGATTAAGTAGTGAGCTCCTCACCATCCTAGAAGGTGGTGGGCTTTTTCTAAGGGAGGTGGATTAAGTAGTGAGGTCCTCACCATCATATATAGGAGGTGGTGTGGTGACATGGTGCGATTTGATTAGTGAGGTGTATGCTTTCTAATCGAAAAAAATATATAAGAGGGGCTTGGGCCCATTAATTTTAATGAAATACAGCTTACCAATTAAATCTTGCCATGCTAACACACGGAGGTGCGGACCTCACTACCCAGTTCGCACCCTTTCCAAGGTCTTATTTGGATTTGTGGAATTTCCTTTTAAGGGCTGGTATTTCTAAAATAATTATGTTTTTCAAGATAATTCATTGGATTTCTACAAAAAGATCATAATACAGTTCATATCAAGTAGTCGTGGCTTAATTGAAGTAAATTTTAGTTACACTAGTAAATTGGATGATTGGATACGTAATCTCAACTTTCTATATTAATGGTATTTAAGGCAAGACAGACCGAGCATGGCTTCGGTGGATCCCGAATCCACCTACATGGTTAGATCCTTAACTCTAGGGCCTTTCTTGATGTATATACCTTACATCCATGCCATCTATCCTCATAGCCAGATTCAAGTGGAAAGCGGTGAAAAATGAGCCTTCATTATGGTGTGATTTTTGAAGAATGCAATATCAATGAAGCATTGTATAACCAATCCAAAGACTTCCTGTGGAAGTTATACCTTTACTATCCTCTACTATCGTTTTCAAATATCCGAATAGGACCTAAGTCTTTTGGTTGAGTGTGGGAGTGGATTAGGCACCGGCCTCACCCAACACAATGCGGCTGTTATTGTGGGGCCCACCTTGATATACATTTTCTATTTTGTTGGATTATTTTTTGAGCATAAGCTCAAAACATGAGAGACCCTTCTATTGGCTGGACTTTAGTATAGGCAATAATGGTGATTGACGATTAATGGGTAACAAAAGTTTAGAATGTAGTTGATTATTATTATTTTTTTATTTTTTTTTCACCCTTTTTTTTTTTTTTAATAGTAAAGCATTCATCACCTTTTTTTTTTTAAATTTTTTTATAATAGTATGTTCCACCTGAGATTTGGATTTTTTTTTATTTTTTATTTTTAGACTCATGCACTAAAATGACCTGGTAAAATAGATGAACGGTACAGATATAGAATAAATATATCAAGGTGGGCCTCACGATAAGGGCAGCGCCTGATCAGTTCCCTCTTGGCTGATCTTACTAATCACATCTCGCCATGTCACGGCACCACCGCTGAAGGGCTGCAAGCCTCCCTACTTCATCCACGTTAATCAATGAAAACATCAGGAATCAATGCAGGTCAGATATCGCTGCAGCCCGCATGCATGTCAGAGATCCAGGCCATCCATCAGGCAAGATGCACTTTGATCATATCATGGATGAAAAAACGGATGGACGTACGGTTAGAAAATTGTCCAATGGTCCAGATTCGACGGTCATGTGTGGATCAATTGACGAGCGTACTACTGCCTTGCTTTTGGGTATGTGTCAGTCTCACAGTGCGCTTCCTGATGAATGGCCTCCGTCTATGATACGTGTCCTGTAGAGATGAATTGATGACACAAAAGTATGGTTGCGCTTTGTCAGGAAAAAGGACTATCTGGAACGTGGTCCACATCGGTTTCCCATTTCTGAGTTCTGACCAGTGGGGCCCATCGTTCACCATTAGCCTTTTGTCCAACTGAAAAAATGACCTCTTTTCATTCATTAATTCTCCTCTCTGCTGTTGATTTAACTGTATCTTTAGGCCACAAATGGCATGATCAAGTTACAATGTAGACCGAGTGCAGGTAGAGTGAGTGCAAATAACCTCGTTTCAACACTGATGTCTTGATAACGATTCCCAACGCAGGGGTCGCTAACATTGAGGTGTGACTAATGGGGTCGGTGTGTGTGCTTATAGAAACTGTGGCAGTCTCATTTATGATAAAAAGAGAATTGCATTAATTAGACTGACTATTTAGCCACTGGGTTGCACAAACAAGGGTTTTATGAAGTAAATGATTTGTGTTTAATGAATGTTTTTTACTTTTCAGCTAAAAATAGTTTTTCTCACTATAATAACAAAAATAATTTAATTTATATATTGTGTGAGTAAAATAAACTTAATTATATTAATTGAAATAAAAATAAAAACTTACATAGATATCGCTCGACAATTTAAAGTCTTTAGCATAGATGGGAAAGCCCAAGATCTAAATCTTCCTTAGTTCAAGGACTTGGGCATAGAGAAAAGAAATTACACTATTGAGAAGAAAAGAAAAAAACCTTCCTTATAATCTATCACTTGACATAGATGAGGGGAAAGTACACTATTCATAATGTAAGTCGATTCAACATAGCAGTGGATAAAATACTTTGCTCCTATATTAAGGTCAGTTCAACATAACAGTGTAAATGGGTTGTCATATGCTAAGATAAGATAAAAGATAAAAGATAGGCTGATTAATGTATGTTGGTTTGGCAAGAATCTAGAGCTTTTCGATCTTCCTCTTATTTATAAAATTTTTAGGATGGTTGCAAAGAGAGAACTTTGTAGCCACTTCTCCTGTCCACTAATATGAAGATAACGGTATGAATCCAAAGACAGTTATGACTTATCAAATCATGCCATGTATGCTAGTCATTTGTTATAGGGTTGGTAATTGGTTATGTGCACATCCTACTCCCAGACAAGAGTTTTTTCTTGAATTGCAATGTGTGATGATAGCTGTCTACTTCCCTAAATGTGAATAATGCATCGTTATATGAAGCCTATTCAATATAATCATTAGTCTACTCTTCAAATGCTTTCAGTTATAAAAACCATGAGGGATATTATGGTTCATTGGTTGAATTTATCACTAAGTGTGACAATATTTTAGTCAATACCCAACTTTAATTATGGGGCCACTCTGGTGATTAGTTTGCTCTGCTATGTGCATGAGCTATAAGCAACATATGTGTTCTTGCTGTAGTTAAAGTGAGCTTATATTTTTGAACTACTCATGATTTTACAAGGCCTTATCTCATTTAGCCATGGGAGTAGCCCAAGAAATTTCCTTCCCATTTCTTGTTGAGATTTTGCTACCACCTGAATATACATTAAGGAGAATCTTGTGTAATGGTCGGCTATTTTAAAATCCAACGGCCATTTTTCACGCAACATTAGATTGTACAGAAGTTGAATGTCCATCCAAGTCATGGATTCTATTTGGGATGGAGCATAGCTCAAAGGTAAGACTGACCGTACGTTCTTAATTTTCTGATTTTGGACATCAGATTTTAGACGGGTGACCCGAATATGGCGGAGCTATCTCTTCGCTGTACACATGGCATGGGGACGTATCAATCTGTGCCATAGATGCAGTGGCCCATATCATGGATGGTTTATGTTTCGAAAACGACACCTGTCCGACCCTTAACTATTTTCATTTGATACCGTGATCTGAATCCCCCACCTATCAGATGGCTAGGATCATCCAACCAAACTGTATTTGAAAACATGGGCCATCCACCGTAAGGGAAGCTAGAAGGAAGGCCCCGATTGACAAATCACCCTAAGGGGCCTTACGATATCATTACAACTGTTGGTTGGTTAATACCATCCAATCAGTACCCTTCATCCTCCACACTCAATCCACAACATTGATTGTGGCCCCACATGATGGATGACCAACATCAAAGGTGTGTCCTACCTAATGAATGGTGCACATTAAAGGTTGGACCCTAATGCTAAATGACCCACATCCAAAGCGGGCTCCACATGATGGATGACCCACAGTAATGGGGGCCACACAATGAACGATCCACATCAAAGGTTGGCCCCACATGATAGACAATAGATGTGAGGGGGATGGATGATTACTTGTGATGTTGGAAACCAAACATGCTTTTCTACTTTTTAAATGATAAGTGTGTTGTTTACTATACATGCTTATCTATTGATTAAATAAAAACCAAGATAAGTTACTTAAGTAACTTACAATCCAAATGGGCCGTAAACAACCTAGTTTATGTACTCGACACTTGGATTCAAAGTTCAAGTGGTAAGACTGATTTAAGATAGCCTCGTCTCAACTACGTGGCAATTGTGCTGTGACTAACAGGGGTGGGTGTAACATCAATGGGGTGTGTACTAACAAAAAATAAAAAAAGGAAAAAAAGTTCATGTAACCGTCTCAACCATGCGATATTGCTGGTGTACAAAAATGCACATTTTTCAAGAATTTGCGAACATAACACATCACTGTAATATCATCTAAATATAATTGAACAACAATCTAACTCACAGGGGTGGCCACCAATATCTAGACTGCATGTACTACATTGTAGCTATCCTTGTGGGCCTTGGTGAACTGAGCTTCTTATGGGACGCCGATTTCCTGCAAAAGCCTTGCACAGGAAGTTCCTGCACTGGGAACCTAGGTGGGGCCATAGTGATGTTTTCTGATAAATCCACCCTGTCCATCTGTTTTGGGAGCTCATTTTAGGATATAAGAACAAAAATGAACTGGATCTAAGACTCAAGTGGGCCGCAAACGTGAGGATTGAACATCCATAGTTTAAATATTTGTGGGGCCATAGGAGTTTTGAATCAGGCTAATATTTGTGTTTTCAGTTCATCCCAGTAGTAGTGACGTTATGAACGGTATGGATGTCATATAAACATTACTGTGGACCCCAGGGATGATTGAACGGTAGTAATTTTCCTACCCACCTTTTCCTTTAGTGAGGCCCACTTGAGTCTTAGATTCGGTTTATTTTTGTTCTCATGTCCTAAAATGAGCTCCCAAAATGGATAGACGGGGTGGATTTATAGAAAACATCACTGTGGGCCTCATCTAAGTTACTAGTGCAAAAACTTCTTGCGCACGACTTTCGCAGGAAATACGACGTCCCTTCTTATGGTTTATACGCTGTAGCTCGATTTTTGTCTTGGTTATCAATTAATTGGATCTATTTTTTACTTTTAGTTGCTTCTTTAATATAAATTTGGATAAATTTTGGTGCTCGATTGTGCCACATTGGTTGTTTGTTATGTTTTAAATGATCAGTGGTCAGTTAAGTTGCCTCTGAAACTTTTAGGATGTCTAGGGCCTGTTTGGATTGTAAGTTACTTAAGATAAGCTACTTATCAGATAAGTAATTTATCTCGGTTTTTACTTAATCAGTAAATAAGTATGTTTGGTAAACAATATACTTTTTGGAATCCAAAATATAAAAAAGCATATTTAGTTTCCAACATTATAAGTAATCATCCCTCAAGACTATTTGGTCCCCCTCACATCCACTGTCCATCTTGTGGGGCCAACCTTTGATGTGGATCATTCATTGTGTGGCCATACTAATGTGGCCGTCCATCATGTGGGGCCCAATTAGATGTGGGCCATTTAACAGTAAGGTTTGACCTTTAATGTGCACAATTTATTAGGTAGGAGCCCACCATTTATGTTGGTCATCCATCATGTGGGGCCCACTATCAATGTTATTTTCCATCACGTGGGGCCCATCTTCAATATCCACTGGCCATCATGTGGTGCCCACCTTTGATGTGGACCATCCATCATGTGGACCCACCTCCCAAGTAGGTTGTCCATCATGTGTGGCTCGCCTTGGATATGGGTCATTCTCATTAGTCCGACCTTTGATGTGGATCGTCCATTATGTGAAGCCCACCTTGATGTGGATCATCCATCATGTGGAGCCCATCATTATTAATTGCCCACCATGAGGAATCCACCTTTGATGTGGACTATCTATCATGTGGGCCCCACCTTCAATGTGGAGCCAACCTTTGATGTGGACCATTCATTGTGTGGACCATCCATCATGCAGAACCCACCTTGGATGTGGGAAATTCATCATTATGGCCTGACCCTTAATTTGCATCATTCATTATGTAGGGCTTGCCTTTGATGTTGGTCATCTATCAAGTAAGGCCCACCATCAATGTTATTATCCATCATGTGGGGCCCACCTTCAATATCCACTGCTCATCATGTGGACCCACTATGCATACCCACACTGTCCATTCATGTGGGGCCCGCCTTGATGTTTACCTGCCCACACTGTGAACGCCCACACTATGCTCACAACTTTTCCTCTCTTCATCTCTTTTATTCATTTCTTCAACAACTCATAGAAAGTTAAAAAGCTAAAAAAATTAACTAAACTGATTATGTATTTTTAAGTAAAAAAGTTACTACTAATCATAAACCAAACTTATTTATCTGAAATAAATTACTTATCTACTGTTGTCAGTAGAGAAAGTAACTTATTTGGTGGTATCCTAACGGCCCCTTATTGTTATGCAAATTAACTTTTCTTATATTACTGATATGAATTACCAAACTAACTAGAAGATTCATGTATACTTTGATATCCACCTCTCAGTTTGTTCATAAGCAGGAATATTTTGATTTACTCCGTCGTTCATGGCTAGGCAAGTAGAAGGTTTATTTATTTATTATTATTATTATTTTAAGATGATAATTTTATAAGAAGGGCTTAAACTTAAAGAATTACAACTCAAACCATGAAATAAGGAAAAAAAAAACTTTCGCCTAATACATCTTATGCAATAGCCCATTCTATACATTTAGTTTTGCCCTAGTGAACACCTCCAATACCCCCTCGGACATATTTCTGATGCAACAATTATTCCTTTACCCCCATATAGATTATAGATTGGACAACATTACCATTCTCCAGAGCGCCTTGTAACTTTACCCATAAAGCCTCCGTGCCATGCTAACCAAAAAGAAAAAGAAAAACTCTCCATTAAACGTAGCATAACCCATGGCACCCTAAATAGATTAAAAAAATCATCCCAAATTGGTTTTGCGAAAGAGCAATTGGTAAAAGATAAACGACCCACTCTTCACCATGAAAGCATATTACATAAACATTTGGAAGCACCATTTTTCTCTTGCAAAAATTATATACTATGAGCACCTTATTCTTTCCTACAAGCCACCCAAACTCCCACTACTGTGTGAGCAACACTGGCACCTTAGCGCTATACTAAAGCTGTAGGCCTGGGATCACCCCACTATGAAGACCCACTTATAACTCCATGCCATGAGTTTATATTGAAATGCTGGGTCTTTCCCTTGGCCCACCATCTCATCTGTGGCTCCTATCAATGGTTTCACACTGCGAAGCGAAGTTACTTTAGAAGCCTGATTAAACTTCTATCTCTCCATCTGACAAAATCCCACGACATGGAGGGACCCATATCACTTCTTCCCTTAAAACAACGTGCCACTAAAATATTTGCCCTGAAAATAAACTCATTAATCATGGGAAAGCTTCTTTCAGTACTTTTCTCCAACCAAATATCCTCCCAAAAGCATATTTCTTTCCCATCACCTAAAAAAAAGACCTCATATTCTCTGTAAACTTGTGCCTCAATAATGCCATTGACTTCCATAACGCTGAATCCTTATATAATGATGATTCTCTTGTCAACCACCAGGGCTGTCAATGGGCCAGGCCTGGGGTAGGTCTTGGCCTGGTTTTTGAACTATTTCAGGCCGGGCCATTGGGCTGGCCCTGTGTAAAATTTTGAATTTTCAAACCCGAGCCAGGCCCATTGACACCCCTATCAACCACCCCTCTACTAGAACCTTATCTTCTCTTTCCAGACCCATAATATGCACCACAAGGCTGCGATCAGTCATAAAATTAGAAGCAAACACCTGAGAGCACCCATCAGCCCAACATGCAGTTTATGAAAATTGTTAACATCAAAGCACAGGACATTTTTTGACGGTTTGGCAGACGATCAACAAAGTGTTTAATGAAGGGGAAAACCCAAGTTCCTCTTTTCTTCTTTTATTTGATATTATATACATTATTTATGAAATTTAAATGTACTTCTATTTAACTTAAACGAACTATTATTTATATGGGGAATATGTACATTTCTGTATTATCATAAATTCTGCAGGCAAGATGTGGCATCGAGTTTTACAAGGTTGTGATGTTTGCCTCATGTTTGGGGTTGATACTGATACGTGTTGGTTTTGATTGGGGTAAGCTACTTATTACATAAGTAGCTTATATTGGTTTCTACTTATTCAATATACTTATCAACAAAAAAAAGTAGAAAAGTATGTTTGTTTCCAATGTAATAAGCAATTATCCCTCAAGTTTGTTTGGCCCCCCCTCACATCCACCATCCATCATATAGGGCCAACCTTTGATGTGGACCATTCATCATGTGGGCCCCACCTTTGATGTGGGCCTTCCATCATACAGGGCCCACCTTGGAAGTGGTCTGTTCATCACTATGGCCCGATCTCTAATGTGCACCATTCATTATGTAGGGCCCACCTTTAATGTTGGTCATCCATCAAGTGGGGCCCACCATTATTGTTATTGTCCATCATGTGGGGGCCACCTTCAATATCCACCGGCCATCATGTGAGCCCCACCTCTTGATGTGGGCTGTCTATCATGCAGGGCCCACCTTAAATATAGACCACTCATAATTAGGGCCGACCTTTGATGTGGACTATCCATCATGTGGTGCCTACCTTGATGTGAACCATCCATCATGTGGGGCCCACCATTATTAATTTCCCATCATGTGGAGCTCACCTTTGATGTGGACTATCCATCATGTGGGCCCCACCTTCAATGTGGGTTGCCCATCATGTAGGGCTTGCCTTGAACGTGGGTCATTCTTCATTATGGGCCAACCTTTAATGTGGATCCTCCATCATGTGGGGCCACCTACCTCAATATGGGTCATCCATCATATGGGGCCCAACTTCAATGTCCACTACCCATCATGTAGAGCCCATCTTTGATGTGGACCGTTCATCATGTAGGTCCCACCTTTGAAGTGGGTCGTCCATCGTACCAGCCCCCCTTTAGATATGGGCTTTTTATCATTATGGGCTGACCTTTGATGTGGACCATCCATATGTGGGCCCGCACTAATATGAGGTCATCCATCATGTGGGGCCTACCTTTTATGTGGACCATCCACCGTGTGAGCCCCACCTTCAATGTGGATAGTCCACTAATTGGGGCCTCTTTTGGTATGGACCGTGAGAGAGAGCAACATGGATCATGAGAGAGAAGTAGAAAAGTTTAAAAAAAAAATTTACTTCTCTTAGCATGTAGCTTTTGGCATATAAGCTACTTTTACAAATCTTACCAAACTTACTTATCTCAAATAAATTACTTATCTATTGTTGTAAATAGAAAAAGTAACTTATTTGGTGGTATTCAAATGGCCCCAAGTGACAGAGGTTTACAAGAAGATACCAAACCTTACCATCTGGTGGTGCAAATGATGTTAATGTTGTTTCTTTAGCCTTTTTTTGGGGGGGGGGGGGGGGGGGGGGGGGGGTGTGGAAAACATTCCTTCCATCCACATCTATAATTTCGGTATAAAGAGAATATAGGTCTGTCCACAATTCAAAATTTTGATTCAGATCCCTTCCATTTTTGTGCCACTCTCAATAATTTAAGTATTCCAGCTTAAGTTCACATTATCAAGATCATTTGTGGGTTTTGCTGATGCCTTCATGATGTTCTTTGCAGTTATCCTAGCATCACTTCTGTTGTAACTGGATGTTTACAAGATGCTATACAAACGAATTTTGGCATAATTTCTGGGAATAGTGGAGGGCCACTCCTTGATCATTCAGGACACTTAATCAAGATAGTTACACCAGGAGAAGGCTGTCTTGGATTTTCAATTCCAGTAGATACAGTGTGTTATTCTTCACTCCTTAACTTCAATGCTTGGACAAAAGTAAATAAAAATAAATAAATAAATAATTAAAAATACAAATAAAAAAATATCGCCATATATCATGCTTTTTTTTTAGCTTCATAGAAATTGATCAATTTCTCTAACTAAAGTTATGGCCATTGATAGAGTATGATGGAAGAAACGATCCAGCCAACCCCAATTAGTTGGTATAAGGCTTAGATGCTTGTGATGAGAAATTGACCCCTTTATTACCCTTTTAGCTGAGAGGCAACTAAATGTTTGTAAGAGAAAAAAAAAAAGAACGAGTGCCCGAAAAACAAATACAAGGCCTAAACCTCCCAATTATATATCCGTAATGTTATCCTTAATTCAGCCATTAAAGAATGGAAGTCTCCTATTGATCCTTTTTTCAAACCATTAACTTGCTTCTGTTTTCTATCTTTATAGGTTAGGAGCTTTGTTGACGAGCAGTTAAAACCCGAAAAGCAGTACATTTTATCTTCTATTATAGGGATTCTAGTTCTTCATATGTGTTTATTTATGTAGACAACCCACCCAAGCTAGCAACTTGATGAAGCAAGGATGATCTAAAGTACCCATTACTTAAGCCATAAGCCATTCCTAAGCCTTAGCCATACCCAAGCCACCACCCTAAGCCATAAGCTATTCTCAAGCCATAGTCAAGCCAAGTCTAAACCAAGCCAAATCATAAGCCAAGTTAAGTCAAATCCTAAACAAAACCCTAAACCAAATTCAAGTCAAACTTAAGTCAAATTTAAACCAAATTCAAGAGGGACATCTAGGGGAGGTTTATCTAAGGGAGAATATATCTAAAATGCCCTTGGATTTTTTTCTTAATTACACCCTATACAATTCCCAAAGCAAATGAGGGGATGCCATGTGGCACCAAGCCCTTCTTAATCAATAAGAACTTTACATTTGTTATTTTTAACCCCTACCTAACCTTTAATTCCAATCTTGCCATCCCTCTAACTATAAAAGGGGGTCTCCCTTCTCATTCTCCATACACCAAAGAGAGAGAGGAGAGAGTTTACCCACACATTTCTTTTCCTTAAGCCCTTAGCCTAGCCACTTAGCCTAACCCAACCTAGCCACCCAATCTAGCCTAACCTATCCCAACCTAGCCACCCAACCAATTCAAAACCACTAATCCAAAATCACACAAACCAAAACCACTAACAAAAACCACTAATCCAAAATCACCCATACCAAAACCACCCAAACCATAAAATGCATTTATCCAAACCATACAATCTAGCCCATCTAGTCTACCCAAACATTCCTCTTCTCATTTCTACACACAAAAACACCGAGAGAGAGAGAGAGAGAGAGAGAGAGAGAGAGAGGGTGAGCTTGAGCTTTCCAAGCCTTTATCCATTTAAGCCTCCTCCAACCTAACCCACTTGGGTTAACCCTTTCAAGCCATAGTGCTCATACTTTATCCTAGCCACTCCTAGTTGCAAGTCGAGGATCGAATCATCATCATTTATATGCATACTTCATAGATTGCATCATTGCTTCCCTTCTTAAACCCCCTGCTTCTCTAGGTTCCCATTGGGCTTATGCTTTGTGACTTGCCAAATTTTTGGATCCTGTCACATCAGAAACTCATGGTAGCCTAGTCCTTTTACATATTAGGCTAATACCATCACATCTCCTCTTAACGCCCTTTCTTTTCTAGACATTCTTTGAACGTATGCTCTGTGGCTTGCCGGAATTTCGGATCCTGCTACATCAGAAATTCGAGTTTGCCTAGTCCTATTTATTACTTTGCATTTTATTATCTTATCCCCTATGATTAGCTAACCACACGAAGTAGAGACCGTACACCTATACGGGTAGAGAGGATGCCTAACACATTCTCTCTCTATAACCGAGGTCCTTTACTCGAAATCCTAGGTCACAGATCATGGGTCATTTTAAAGTAAGAGAGTCTCTAGATTCTCTGGCTTTCATAAATTTTATGGGGTTTAGCCGACTCTGTGATTTTGACCTAATTGGCTAATGATGACTCCAAGTATACTATATCATTAATCCAAATCAACCCATATGCTATTTTTCAGTGTTTACAATTTATATAGGGTTATTCTTTGCATGTGTGTGGTAAACCATTTTCCATATATGCTGCATACAAATAAATTGGACATATGGTTCAACAATACATCGGGTTGATCCTACTATGGATGGACCGCTATCTGTAAAAAAATTAATCGGTAAACAAAGGAAAGATACATGGTTTGGGAGCAAAGCAAAAGAGAGGGGATGACCTTAGAAGCCAAGACTCAACACTTAGTAGGGCCTAGAAACTCTCTGTAAATTTCAGACAAAAATGTTGAGATCCAGTTCCTAATTCATCACCTTTTCCTTTGCTCTTTGACAGACCCCTTCTGGTTCCGACAGTTTCAACTTGTTGTTGAAGGTCCTGTTGTTACATTCCTTCTAACATGGATCTTGGCACAAGGGCCTATTTACAACACCATGATCTAATTGGGGATCGATGAAGCCTTGCATTTGATGGTGCCTTAATGTGCCACTCTCCCTCCTACACTCCATATTTACTAGAAATAATTCTTCTAGAGACTTTTTTCCTCCTCAAACCTCCACATCCATTTTGTCAAAAGGGGCATGATTTTCATTCCAGCTCACATTCTTTTGCTGCTCACTTCCATTACACAATATGGAACATGTGTTTCTCCCCCATATGACTTCATAGAAAATCTATTTGCAGCAAATTGTGAAGTACATTCATAGTTATTGGCATATTAGCGAACAATAATTCTATTAGACTTACATTTATTAGCACATTAGTGGAAAACAATTCTATTAGATTTACATGCCTCACAAAATATAAGTATTTACGTTTACAAACTGAATGGATCTCTTCACCCTTCCCACAACTGAGAAACATGGTGTAAACATGGGGATTCCAGGCATAATATCTATCAATGCACCAAGAGTCCACAAATCCTCATACCTGTGTGGGCCCCACTGTGATGTGTGATGGGCATCCACACCATGCATTTGGTGGGTCCTGTATTGGTTATGCGATATCCCAAAAATCAGCCATATCTGGAACTCAAGTGGGTCATACCGACTGAAACATTTCATAATCATGCCTACAACATCTAAAAGCAGTTGTTGGGGCCCACCCACCTGAGTTTTAGATACGGTTGAAACTTGGTATGACTTCTTGTTTAAGTGGGACACGCACAATGGATGGGCTGGATTTCTCAACCACATCTCAGTCAATCCTATAAACGACCATAAAGGTTTATATGGGTGGATATCCACTTTTGACTATTGTTTATGGTGTGGCCCACCCAAGTCATGGATTGGCCTGAGTTTTGGGCCCATGGCCTACCATGGAATGGTGCATCTTCCTGATGAGGTGGATGCCCATCACACATCACAGTGGGGACCACACAGCTCGACCTCATGGGAACTTCCCATAAGGTCGAGTGCATAGTACCTTCTCCCTATATATATATATATATATATATATATATATATATATATATATATATATATATATATATATATATATATATATATATATATAGACACACACATTTAAAAAGTTCTTTACAAATATAAACATAATATCTCTTTCCTACGTAGATTAGTCATATTTTGCTTTAGTTTTTTATTTTTTATTTGTTTGTGTTCAGGTTATATCATGAGACAACTGCATTAGAATAAAAAATTATGTTTTATCAGTTCTCACTTTTTATATGACTATTTAAAATTGGTTTTGGTAGGATGCAAAATTGTGTACAACCACTGGGTCGTCTTCTAAAGATTGGCCAAATACAATATTGTCTCTTGCACCCTTCTAAAGATTGACCAAATACAATCTTGTCTCTTGCACCGCCGAATTCGAGACCTTAGGATTCCAATCGCCCAGGTTATACCTTTACTTTGAATTGCAGAGATGGGATGGTCTAAATGGAGTTGGACATATTGCAATGACAGTAGATGATGATGATGGTTCCATTGCTCGATTAGTAGCACTCCAAGAACTTGTAATGAAAAAGAACTTGAAATTTATACCGATTGATGACTAAATCAGGTATGTCAGATGACCGACATCCAAATGACCTCTTAGGCTTTTATTGATACCACCTCAAAGTGCTACACGAGATCGCTTGTGACATCTGATATGTGCTTTATAATATAATCAATTTCTCCATGTTTATTGACAAGCTTGATGTTTATTGATTAAAGTGAACAACAAGAGGTTTTGCTAACATGGAATATTATTAGCAGGGAGAGAGAGACATCGGTGGAGCGATCTTCAACTGCACCAATGAACACAAAAAATGGGGTATGCTTCAGGCCTACTACTATTAGTCATCGCCGGATGTGGTTAAAGACATTGCGATGGTTAAGGTGAGCCTTTCAATTTTTCCATTTATGTTATGTCGGCAAAACTTTTATGACACTCATAAAAGTTTGTTCATGATGTGAATAGGTTGACATTGGTGATGGACAAGATATTCTTGTCAGTGTACACTCTGACTGCCCAGGAGGTGACCTATTCAAGTCAGTTGGATGTGGTTGTCGGAATCAAATGGAGCTTGACATGTAAGAGAAAGAAAAATGGCCAAAGTGTATTGTTGTACCTCCGTGGTCACAAGGAACTGGACATTGTCCTAGAACACAAGGTCAATGCTTTACAACTAAAGGTATCGTTTGTTGATTCACGGAAGTACTGCATCAATGGTCAGGTAAATATATTTTTTTTTTTGCAGTTCAATTCATTAATGTGCATTACTTTTGTCATCGACTCGTGTTGTGATAAGATTGTTTAATGTATTTAAAAATATATAAAGAAAAAACAAAGGAAAAACATAAAAAATGCAAGCTTGATGGTATTTTAGCTCTTGTGTTAAGAATCTCTTCAGATACTTGAATTATCTCATACTTGTTACAGATATTATTGAATTTGGGTGTTCAGACAATGAAGCCGATGACTCACAACCTTGACCCTGCCGCATACACCGCCTTAAGGGGACAGTTTAATCGCAAAATAAAAGCTCCCCTACTTGGAGAATCTAGCAGCATGGTAGAGGAGGAGGGGAGAGATACATATGAAGCATTTGAAGAGTGGTGATGTATAGCTGTTGATGTATTCCTGAAGCATTGCATTTGATGGTGCCTTAAGTATGTTGAGCTACTTGAGGCATAAGTAGCTTATCTTAAGTAACTTTTGAACCAAACACACCCTAAGGGCTTGTTTGGGAGCTTGTAAATAGAAGTAAATGGGAAATGGAATTGGAGGTCAATGAATTGTGAATAAATGATTTTTTAAAATGTGCTTGGATGAGAGTAAATGAATTGCATTTGAAAAAAAAAAAAAATTGTTTGGATGGAAGTAAATGGGAGGTATTGAAATGCATTGAAATTTTCTAATATATTCACAGGAACACATGTAATATCTCAAATCAGCTTAAATACCCAAATTATTACACATATGTCATATTTAATAAATATATAATTTTGTTATTCTAACTCATAGGAAGAAATACTTTAAAGATAAAATATATAATTTATCTAAAAATGAAGGAATTTAAGCCTCAGTGGGCCACAAACATAAGGATCACAAATAAGCAACTTGCCAACGTTTTTTAACCATTCATTTACATGGCCAACCTTTGGATGATTTGAATCACTTTATTAATGTAGCCAATAATTGAATTATTTTATAGTATCATTAGTGTGCCACGTGTGCGGTGGATATGTGCATAGTGGCATCTTTGTTTACTCGTGCGACTCTCCAAGGGAAACTAAAAGTCATTTCATTCCATTTACTTCCAAATCCTCTCTTAAAAAGAGGATTTCATTTACAAGGCCATTTACAAGGCCATTTACTCTCATTTCACCTCCATTTATCCCCAATTCCCTCCATTTACAGGGGCCATTTGGATGGGAGTAAATCGAGGTAAATTGAAATAATTAGCAGTAAATTGAGGTAAAATGGAATAATTAGAAATAAATTGAGGTAAATTAGGGTAATTGAGAGTAAATGAAGGTAAATTGGGGTGATTGAGAGTAAATTGAAGTAAATTATGGTGATTGGGGTAAATTAAAGTAAATTTGGATAATTAGGAGTAAATGAAGGTAAATTGAAGTGATTGAGAGTAAATGGAGGTAAATGACATTTAGATTTCAAATGCAGTTCATGTACTCCCATCCAAACATGATTGAGTAAGTCATTTACTCTAATTCATCTATCTCCAATTCCATTTCTCATTTACCTCCATTTACAAGCTCCCAAATGAGCCCTAAGTGTATTTCTTCCTATGAGTTAGAATAAATATGTTTTTGAACTCTCTTTAAAGTTGAGTGAATGTTCGAGCACATTCTAATTTTGCATATAGATCATTTTGAACTAAATTAAGAAAAACTTTTTGGTAGAATATTCAGCATTATGTGCACATGAATGGTAGATTGGTGGATCTAAACTGTCCACATAGTGGGGTCTTACAAAGATGGATCGAAGTAAAATCACACATATTAGAAAAACCAGTCCATGATGATGGTGGGATTGGAATCTATGATTAGGATGAAAATGGTTTCAGCAGGAAAAATTGATGGCTACAATAGTATGTTCTGTCTAATTTTCAGCCGTGGGCAATCAATGCATAAGGCCCACTATCTTGAAGGTATGAATTGGCCTCTTCACCCTTGAATAATTCTGACCAATGATCCAGCCGGCACGACCTAAAGAATGTTGTAGGAACTGCCCTAGCCTAATCATTGGCAGGCTCCACTTCACATGTACAATGCTGTAGGAAACTCCTCAAGAGTACATCCTAACACACCCTAAGTGCTAATTTGGGAGCTTGTAAATAGAAGTAAATGGGAAATGGAATTAGAGGTAAATGAATTGGGAATAAATGACTTTTTAAAATGTGTTTGGATGGGAGTAAATGAATTGCATTTGAAATAATTTTTTTCTTTTCTTTGGATGGTCGTAAATGGGAGGAATTGGAATGCATTGGAATTTTCTAATGTATTCACATGAACATATGTTATATCCTAAATTAGCTTTAATACCCAAATTATTACACATATGTCATATTTAATGGAATGATTGTAATATGGCCATTAAAATATATACTTTATCTAAAAATGAAGGAATTTGAGCCTCGGGTGGGCCACAAACATAAGGATCACAAATAAGCAAATTGCCAATGTTTTTTAACCATCCATTTAGATGGCCAACCTTTGGATGATTTGGATCATTTTAATAATGTAGCGAATAATTGAATTGTTTTGGAGTATCATTAGTATGCCACGTGTACGATGGATATGTGCATAGTGGCATCTTTGTTTACTCGTACGATGGATATGTGCGTAGTGGCATCTTTGTTTAATAATGTAGCCAATAATTGAATTGTTTTGGAGTATCAATAGTCTGCCATGTGTACAATGGATATGTGCGTAGTGGCATCTTTGTTTACTCTCTAAGGAAAACTAAAAGGCATTTCATTCCATTTACTTCCAAATCCTCTCTTAAAAAGAGGATTTCATTTACAAGGCTATTTACTCCCATTTCATTTCATTTACATCCTAGCCATTTAATAATTGACCAGCGAATGGATGACTAGAGAAATGCATAGCCAACCATTAAATGGAGCATAGTGTTATGAAAAAAAAAATAACTGCATACGATCAATGCAAGACAAGTAAAACTACAAAATGAAAATAGCAAACAAAAGGCCAAAGGGCTAAACAAAAAATATGCTGCCATAGGAAAGCGATACAGGCCCCACTAAGGAATGCCTTAAAAGATTGATGAATGAAGTGCTTCTCTCTAGTGTTGCTCCTTATATAGACCACACCAGAGGAGAGAACAAGTGACAAAGTCTTACCTGAACTAGACTTCATTAGGAAACCATAAGAGACGTGTAAGAAGGGGAGAAAGTGGACATCTTCTCTTCTACTACCTCAACACCTAAATTGTTTTATAAAAGAGATCTTTGGTTAATTGCACAATTAGAATGGGCAATCTTGATGAATGATGTGGATCACCGAGACATGGGCCTCACCTACGTAGAATACGTTATTGGATAAGCCCGTCGGCCCACATCTAAAGATCGGTCAGCTCACATTCATTGCATAAATACTCAACAAAGCAGAGTTAGATAAGCCCGACTGAGTCTGTATCTGCATAATTAAGTTAGAACGAAGCCGTTAATATTCGAGTCAACTTGGTGACCAGTCAGTGTGTAGTCCACATAGTTATATCAAATCAACTTTTCCAAATCAGGGTCCAATATGCTGTTTATGCGACATCAAGTTCATTCAGCAGACATGCCCCACTATGACGAAGGGACACAAACACCTCAATAATCAGGCTAGTCCTCAAGTGGATCAATTGAGGTTTTGGCTCAGCCTGACTTTTCGGAGTATGGTGAACATGTGACTGTGCAATTCTAGGCAGAAATAGATTAGGTTGTGAGGAGACATGGTAAGATGTGATTGGTGGGCTGTGTACTGTCAGAGATGGGCTCAGCCTTTTAAAGGCTTTTCCGTCGAATACATACTCAGGCCTAGAGCTGTACACGAGCTAAGCTTACTCGGTTAACTCGCTCGACTCAACTCGAATAAGCTCGATTCGGCTTGGATCGAAAGGTAATTCGAGCCGAGCCGAGCTATTTTTTTAAGCTCGAAATTACTAATGCTCATGCGCAATTAGTTATACGTCCGACTAGTTGGTGTTTGGGGCCCACCATGGTGTTTGTACAATATCTTGCCCGTCCATTAAGATTATCCTATCACGAAAATGAGATGACCCAAAAATCAGGTTGATTCGACTATTAGGTGGGGTACAAGATAGGAAACCATGAAACAACACCTATAAACTCCAAATTCACATGGAACATCACATTTTCATAGTTGGATTGTCCTGATTTTTGGTGCTTCCTATTTTTAGGATGAGACAATCTTTCTGTACAACAAAATATCATAAAAACACCATAGTGGCCCCCCACGTGCCAACTAGTTGCGTGTGAGCATTTCTTATATATATATATATATATATATATATATATATATATATATATATATATATATATATATATATATATATATATATATATATATAAAACAAATTTGAGTGCTTTAATTTACTCTTTAAAAAAAAAAAAATTCACTCAAGCTCTTTTTTTTTTGTTTTTTTGCCCTAGCTGACCTGAACTCGGCTCAAGCTGGCCCGAGCTGTTGACTGAACTGAGCCGAGCTTGCCAATTAGGTTCGAGGATCGAGCCGAGCCGAACTCAATTTGGGGTAGGCTGCTGGCCAAATTGAGCTGAGATGCGCCAAGCTTGACTTAGTTTGACTTGTATACATCTCTACACAGGCCTGTCTATGACAGGGTTCGGCCCATCAATTTCGTCTCGCCAGGTACTCTCACCATCAAAGTGGGGTGGTGAGGTCCTCACCACTCAATACGTGTCCATCCTGGGGCCGTACAAGCTCAACCAAGTGGAAAACGTGACACATACGCATGTGTGTACCTTGACATGCAATGGATTGTAGGTGATTAGTCTTCTCTTTGAACCACATCAAGCGGCTATGTTAGCTACAGACAATATCAGCCCTGGGCCAAAAAAGAGTTAAAACTACATAACGTGCCAAACAAGTCATGATTGTGGTCCACGTTATGGAATATGGACTAAGAATGGTACGAATGTTGGACATTTTATCGTGAGATGTTTTAAATGATTATTTTTTTAAATTAGATGCCCATAACCTACAAATACTATTGACGTGCACCTAAATTTTTATCCATTTCAATGTAGAACTTATTCATTTCTTTCAAGTGCTCATCTATTGGTTTCTAAGGTGAGGCCCAGCTGTGATTGAATTGGCATAATTTGTTTCACGGTGGAACAATTCTACCACATGGGTTGAATGACGCACACCATGGTGGGTCCTACACGCAGCTAGTTTTCCACAAAATTCTCATTAAGGGTGGGAATGGGCTACCTAGGTAGGGCCACCTGTGTTCTAGTCCCCTAAACCTTGATTCTAGCATGCACGGATTGCTTGCGAATGTCTTTTGTATGAACTTACAATTAGGAGCTAGGTGGGGTGCCACTTTGTGAGAAATCCACTTTGTTCATCTCTTTTGCCATTTTATATTAGGACAACAGGTCCAAAACTAGGCAGATTCAAAACTCAAGTAGGCTGCAAGACATGAAATTGAAACCTTCTTGGGGTCCATAGTGATGTTTGTGGCCCATTACACAGATCAGGTTAAGGACCACCAAAGTTTTACTGGATCTAGAAACCTTAAAAGTTGATCCGGGTGTTGGATCGATCATGATCATTCAACATATCTTGCTAATGGCTCATCTTGTCATCCTTAAGATGTTGAACGGTCCGGATCAAACCACCTGCATTTAACCATCTCATAGGTGATGGTTTAAAGTGCTGGAGGGATTTGACACCCGACAAGGACGGCCTAGATCTGATCGAGTTCTCCCAATATCTTAATTTCGATTAATGCATGGCGAGGGATACGTGATTGAGCTGATGCTTCTGTTTCTTCGAATCTGGATCTGATCTGCGCCTGGGTTCGCTCAGGCGTTGGTCCAACCTATGGGTCTTCAGAATCTTCTCAAATGCTCCAGTCATTCTGAACATCTTTAGGAAGATCTCCCATTTTGGAAAAACTGTGAGATGGCTTCATTAAGAAGATGATAGTCGAATTCATGATAAGATCCGTTCTCTCGATGGGTTTCTTATAGACGTGCTGGGTACGTTGCTTTATTTAATGGGCACAATAAACGTGGCCACGTGGCATGCACTGGTATACTCTTTTAAAGGCAAACGTAAGGGTTTGTGCCTTTGCATTATGGCCGAATATGTATTATGGAAGGAATACCACGAGTTCATACTCTTGAGTGAGAGTAGGTTTCACGCCAATCAAGGTCATGCATGTCGTGTCAACATGTGGCAACCTTTGATTGGTCTGTATCATGGCGTCAAAAAATGGGCATTAACACTCACCACCCAATATGTGTCCATCCTACACATGGTATATGGACCCTGCAGAAGCTCATCCAAGAGGGAAACGTGACAAGTAGGCTTGTGTGCACTGACATGCAATGCATTGTATGTGAATAGTACTCTTTTGGAACCATGTGATGGACCCTATGTTAGCTTGTTAAAATATCAGCCCTAGACCAAAATTGAGCGAGCAACCGAAGGTGCCAAACAAATCATGATCATGGTCCACGTTAATCATACGCTCTAGGAGAAATCATGACAAGAAACTACCTGAATGATGTGGAAAGACGACCATGGCCCAGTGCAGAGATGTCAAATTTGGCCCTCAGGTTCTAGCTGGTGGAGGTTATGGAAGGACCCGGATCGCCTACTGAAGCTGTCAGTAGCCAGGTGTTACAGGACGGTGATCCAAAAATAAGGCAGATCCAAATTAATCACATGTGGACCACATCAAAGGAGACAGTGATGTTTGAACAACTACTATTAAAAACTTCTTAGGGGTGCAAAAGTTTTAAATGAAGATGATATTTTTGTTTCCCTTCATCAGGTCTGTGTGACCTAATCAACAGGTTGGATGGCAAATAAACACTATAGTAGTAGCTCTAGGAAGTTTTTAATGATGGGCACCATTGTTTTCTTGTGATGTGGTCCAACTGATATCTAGATCTGTCTCATTTTTTGTCTCATTTGTTAAAATAATCTGAAAAAATAGATGGACGGTGTGGATGACACACACACACACACACACACACACACTCTATATATATATATATATATATATATATATATATATATATATATATATATATATATATATATATATATATATATATATATGGTGGCGCCCACGAGTACTTTCCAGTAGCAACCGAGCTACTGGTAGTTTCAGCAGGCAATCCACGTCCATTATGGAATATGGACTGAGAATGGCACGAATGTTGTGAGTGTAATATTTAAAATGATTATTTTGAAATAAGATGCCCATGACTTAAAAATACTATTCACATGCACCTGTAACTTATTCATTTGAATGTAGAAGTACTTATTTGTTTCTTTCAGGGGCTTGTCTATTGATTTCTGAGGTGAGGCCCACCTGATGATTGAATCAGCTTAATTTGTTTCATGATGAGACAATTAGGTTGTCGGGTTGAACAAGTCACACCATGGTGGGTCCCACACCTAACTGGTTGCACCAAATTCCCATTAAAAGTGGGAATGAGCTAGCTAGGGTGGCCAGAGGAAAAGATTTAAATGATCAATGCTTTGAAATAATTTAATTTTAGGGTTTTCTTTTTTCTTTTTTATTCTATAAATAGTTCCGATGGTTGAAACATGACCCTAGGTTCATTGAACGTCTTTAAACTATACATGCATAGAGTAAGAATTGCAAGCAATTGTCTTCAAACTGTTTTTTTTTTTTTCTTTTTTTTCGGTAACACAGTGGCCCAACCTTGATAAGTGGATCGGTTCAACGGGCCAGAAAAAAATCAGGCCATTTCACACCATTCGAACTAAATAAAATAAAAGAAGTTCTTAACTACCAAATTTGTGCCCATCTAGGGAGTGAAAAAGTCAAGTTAGGTAGCAGATCTAAGCACTATTTGCAATAAGATGAAAAGCTAACATCTTGCACCCATATTGGGTGTTGTCTTGTGTACCGTGCATGGATGGCATTATAGGGCTGTATAGGAGTTGAGCCGAGTTGAGCTTGGCACAGCTCGACTCGATTTAGTCAGCAGCCTACTCAGCTCAAGATAACGGTATGAATCCAAAGACAGTCATGACTTATCAAATGATGCCATGTATGCTAGCCATTTGTTATGGGTTGGTCATTGGTTGTGCGCACATCCTGCTTCAGACAAGAGTTTTTTCTTGAATTGCAATGTGTGGTGATAGCTAGCTACTGCTCCGAACGTGAATAATGCATCGTAATATCAAGCCTACTCAATATAATCATTACTCTACTCCTTAAATGTTTTTGGTTATTAAAACCATGAGGATATTATGGTGCATTGGTTGAATTTATCACCAAGTGTGACAATATTTTAGTCAATACCCAACTTTAATTATGGGGCCACTCTGGTGATTAGTTTGCTCTGCCATGTGAATGAGCTATAAGCAACATGTGCGTTCTTGCAGTAGTTAAAATCGGCTTATCATTTTTGAACTACTCCTGATTTTACAAGTCCTGATCTCATTTAGCCATGGGAGTAGCCCAAGAAATTTCCTTCCCATTTCTTGTGGAGATTTTGCTACCACCTGATATACATTAAGGAGAATCTTGCGTAATGGTCCACTATTCTAAAATCCAATGGCCATTTTTCACGCAACATTAGATTATTCATAGATTCTTTTTTGGAAGGAGCATAGCTCAAAGGTAAGACTGACCGTACGTTCTTAATTTTCTGATTTTGGACATCAGATTTAGACGGGTGACCCGAATATGGCAGAGCCATCTCTTCGCTGTACACATGGCGTGGGGACGTATCAATCTGTGCCATAGATGCAGTGGCCCATATCATGGATGGTTTAGGTTTCGAAAACGACACCTGTTCGACCCTTAACTATTTTCATTTGATACCGTGATCTGAATCCCCCACCTATCAGATGGCTAGGATCATCCAACCAAACTGTATTTGAAAACATGGGCCATCCACCGTAAGGGAAGCTAGAAGGACGGCCCCGATAGACACGTCACCCTAACGGGCCTTACGATATCATCACAACTGTTGGTTGGTTAATACCGTCCAATCAGTACTCTTCATCCTCCACGCTAAATCCATAACATTGATTGTGGGCCCCACATGATGGATGACCAACATCAAAGGTGTGCCCTACGTAATGAATGGTGCACATTAAAGGTTGGACCCTAATGCTAGATGACCCACATCTAAGGTGGCCCCACATGATGGATGGCCCACATTAGTGGGGGCCACACAATGAACGAACCATATCAAAGGTTGGCCTCACATAATGGACAATAGATGTGAGGGGGAGGGATGATTACTTATGATGTTTGAACCATGCTTTTCTACTTTTTTTGAATGATAAGTATGTTGTTTACCACGTATGCTTATCTGTTGATTAAGTAGAAACTAAAATAAATTACTTATTTGATGAGTAGCTTATCTTAAGTAACTTACCATCCAATTGGGCCCTAAACAACCTAATTCATGTACTTGACACCCGGATCCATAATTCAAGTGGTAAGACGGATTGAAGATAGCCTTGTCTCAACACTGAGGTCATGGCATCCAATTCCCAAGGTGGTGGCAATTGTGGTGTGACTAACAGGGGTGGAGTTCTATCAGTGGGGGTGTGTACTAACAAAAAAATAAACAAAAGTTCATGTAACCGTCTCAATCTTGGGATATTGCCGGTGTACAAAAATGCACATTTTTCAAGAACTTACAAACATATCACATCACTGTAATATCATTTAATTATAACTGAACAACAATCTAACTCACCGTGGTGGCCACCAATATCTACACTGCATGTATTACATTGTAGCTATCCTTTTTGGCCTTGGTGAACTGAGCTTCTTATTGGGAAAACCGGCGGCAGAAGCGAAACATTGAACGCGTGGAGCAATATAAAATCAAACAAGTAAACAAGATGTAATCAAACTGCACACAAGCATTCACTACAAGATACTCTGAATTTACATGGAAAAACCCCTCAACGGGTAAAAAACCACGGCACAAAGCGATCCACTATGGATATTAGAAGATTACAGAGATTAACAGCCCACAAGTAAGGAATAAACAAAGAAAACCCCAAGTTCTCTCTCACACACACCTCTCTCTCCTCTTCCTAATACGATTAGGAAACCTTGGACACCTTAGGATACAACTTAAATCTGGATTACAACTCCTTAAATAAGCAAATCTCCGAAAATAGAAATATCTTGCTCGTTACTGCAAGCTGCGCAAGAAACCCGCGCGCACGTCCGACTGGTCGGCAGACCAGCCGGCCAGTGCACAAACAGTCTAGGAAGAAAAACGTGTTTGCTGCCTCACCACCAACTGGTCACCAGACCGACAAGAGCCCTCTGTAGACCGGTCAGCCGACTGGTCTGAGGCACTCGAAATCTGTCCTGGGGGGTCTCCACTGCATCTGGGTAATGCCGCCCGACCAGTCGGAGCACCCAATTCGTGCATAGTTTGAAGACTACCCTAACAATCTCCACTGAGGCTTCAAACGACGAATCAACACCATCTTCGCAACGTCATCTCATCTTCAATCATAGCTCCACCGCTTCTCGTGCCACCATCGACCCTAACCTTGCAAATTCACGCCCTTTACCACTTTTCTCATGTGGCCCTTGGGCACTTGCCACGTATGAGCAATGTGGATCTCGCTGCCTTTCCCACAGCTCCACAGTGAATTGTGCTCCCGATCAACATGTAAAGATGGCCACGCCTCCGTACCTTCATACGCACGAGTGTCCCCTTCAATACTTCACAACAACAATCGCGGCCGATAAACACGTACCCTTTTGCCTCGAGTGCTCCAAGAAAAATCACAGTCATCTTCATCTTGAGAACGTGCTTCACATCTTCCAGGACTTGTTCGACCCCATCGAAAATCTTGATGAGCACAGTACCAATACTCACAACCTTATCAGCGACTCCATCGCCTACAAACACTGATTCTCCACCATACTTCATGTATGTCGTGAATGAATTTCGGTCAGGACAAACGTGACATGAAGCCCCTGAATCAAGGATACACTTACTATCGTGAGATACCTTACTAGATACAGTCAGAACTTCACAAAAACCGTCATCTTCCTCTACGGTATTGGCTCCCTCTTTAGAAGAATTTTCATACCTCTCTTGTTTCAACCTGAGATTCTGACAATCCCCTCTCATGTGGCCCTCCTGGTCACAATTCCAGCACTTCACCTTAGTCTTACCTTTGCCCTTGGCCCTAGATCCCGATTTCGAGTATTCTCCATGCTCAAAACTTCTTCCCATCATAACCAGTGCTTCTGAGGAATAACGGGAAGCCACATCACCACTTTTTTTTTCTCATCACCTTCGACTGAAGGGCTGAGATAACGGTCTCGACGTTTATGATTTCCCTCCCTGCGCACATAGAGTCCTTGAACGACTCATATGAATCTGGAAGAGAATTCAACAGGATGCATGCTTGATACTCATCCTTCATCGGTTCATCGATCTCCACTAACTTGCAAACCAGCCTATTGAACGTGCTCAGGTGGTCCTCCACCTCAGTTCCCTCAGTCATCCTCAAGGTGAACAACTGCATCAACACATACATGCGATTCTCTAGAAATTTTTTAGCATAAACCTTCTTTAGCTTCGCCATCGTTTCAGTCGTAGTCTTCTCCTTCATAACATGATAGAGAACATTATCCGTAAGGTTTAACAGGATTGAAGTTCTAGCCCTCTTGTCGAGCCTCGTCCACTCATCATCTTTCATAGCCTCGGGTCGCTTTCCAAGAGCTTCATTAAGCCCTTGCTGAACCAGGAAGGATTCAACCTTCGCCTTCCATAGCTCAAAGTTATTTTTCTTGAAGAACTTCTCTAACTCGAACCTTGCACCCGATCCCATCTTCTCGTCTCGGATTCGAATTTACTTCACCCTAACTTTAGCTCTGATACCACTTGTTGGGAAAACCGGCAGCGGAAGCGGAACGCCAAACATGTGGAGCAATGCGAAATCAAACAAGATGTAATCAAACCACACACAAGCATTCACCACAAGAGACTCCGAATTTACGTGGAAAAACCCCTCAACGGGTAAAAAACCACGGCACAAAGCGATTCACTATGAATATCAGAAGATTGCAGAGATTGATAGCCCACAACTAAGGAATAAACAGAGAAAACCCCAAGTTCTCTCTCACACACACCTCTCCCCTCTATCTAATACGATTAGGAAACCTTGGACACCTTAGAATACAACCTAAATCCGGATTATAACTCCTTAAATAAGCAAATCTCTGAAAATAGAAACATCTTGCGCGCTACTGCAAGCTGCGCAAGAAACCCGTGCGCACGTTCGACCGGTCGGTCAACCGGCCGACCAGTGCACAAACAGTCTAGGGGGAAAAACATGTTTGCTGCCTCACCACCGACCGGTCGCCCGACCGGCCGGAGCCCTCTGCAGACCGATCGGGTGACCGGTCTGAGGCACAGGAAATCTGTCCAGGGGGGGTCTCCACTGCATCTGGGTCACGCTGCCCGACCAGTCGGATCACTCAATTCGTGCATAGTTTGAAGACTACCCCAACACTTCTTATGGTTTATATGCTGTAGCTCGATTTTTGTCTTAGTTATCAATTAATTGGATCTATTTCTAACTTTTAATTGCTTCTTTAATATAAATTTGGGTTAGTTTTGGTGCTCGGTTGTTTGACTTTGGTAGTTCGTTATGTTTTAAATGATCACTGGTTAGTTTATAAGCTGCCTCTGAAACTTTTAGGATGTCTACTGTTATGCAAATTAACTCTTCTTTTATATTGTAATTACTGATATGAATTACCAAACTAACTAGAAGATTCATGTATGCTTTGATATCCACCTCTCGGTTTGCTCATAAGTAGGAATATTTTGATTTACTCTGTTGTTCTAGGCAAGTAGAAGGATTTTTATTTTTATGTTTTTTTAAGATGATAATTTTATAAGAAGGGCTTAAGATTAAAGAATTACAACTCAAACCATGAAGTAGGGAAAAAAAAAACTTTAGCCTAATACATCTTATGCAATAGCCCATTCTATTACATTTAATTTTGCCCTAGTGAGCACCTCCGATGCCCTCCCACATATATTACTGAAACAACAATTATTCCTTTTCCCCCATATAAATCATAGACTGGACAACATCACCATTCTCCAGATTACCTTGTAACTTTACCCATACTGCCTCTGTGCCATGCTAACAAAAAAAATAACTCATGGCACCCTAAATAGATTCAAAAAATCATTCCAAATTGGTTTTGCGAAAGAGCAATTGATAAAAGATGAACGGCCCACTCTTCACTCTGAAAGCATACTACAGAAACATTTGGAAGCACCATTTTTCTCTTGCAAAAATTATATACTGTGAGCCTTATTCCTTCCTACAAGCAACCCAAACTCCCACTACCATGGGAGTGGCACTGGCGCCTTAAAGCTGTAGGCCTGGGATCACCCCACTCTGAAGACCCACTTATAACTCCATGCCATGAGTTTATAGTGATATGCTGTGTCTTTCCCTCGGCCCACCATCTCATCTGTGGCTCCCATCAATGGTTTCACACTGCGAAGCAACTCTAGAAGCCTAATTAAACTTCCATCTCTTCATCTGACAAAATCCCGCGATATGGAGGGGCCCATATCAATTCTTCCCCTGCCACTGAAATATTTGCCCCTGAAAATAAACTCATTAATCATGGGAAAGCTTCTTTCAATGCTATTTCCCCACCAAATATCCTCCTAAAAAGTATTTATCTTTCTCATCACCTAAAAAAAAAGACCTGTTCTCTGTAAACTTGTGCCTCAACAATGCCATTGACTTCCAACGCTGAAGCCTTACGTAATGATGATTCTCTTATCAACCACCAGGGCTGTCAATGGGCCAGGCCTGGGGTAGGTTTCGGCCTGTTTTTGAACTGTTTCAGGCCGGGCCGTTGGGCTGGCCCTGTGTAAAATTTTGAATTTTTAAACCCGAGCCCGGCCCATTGACACCCCTATCAACCACCCCTCTACTAGAACCTTATCTTCTCTTTCCAGACCCATAATCCTGCACCACAAGGCTGCGATCAGTCATAAAATTAGAAGCAAACACCTGAGAGCACCCATCAGCCCAACATGCACTTTATGAAAATTGTTAACATCAAAGCACAGGACATTTTTTGACGGTTTGGCAGACGATCGACAAAGTGTTTAATGAAGGGGAAAACCCAAGTTCCTCTTTTCTTCTTTTATTTGATATTATATACATTATTTATGAAATTTAAAGGTACTTCTATTTAGCTTAAATGAGCTATTATTTATATGGGGAATATGTACATTTCTGTATTATCATAAATTCTGCGGGAAAGATGCGAGGTTGTGATGTTTGCCTCATGTTTGGGGTTGATACTGATATGCGTTGGTTTCAAATGGGGTAAGCTACTTATTTCATAAGTAGCTCATCTTGGTTTGTACTTATTTAGTGGATAAGCATATTTGGTGACCAACATATTTATCAACAAAAAAGTACAAAAGTATGTCTGTTTCCAATGTAATAAGCAATTATCCCTCAAGTTTGTTTGGCCCCCCTCACATCCACCATCCATCAGATAGGGCCAACCTTTGATGTGGACCATTCATCATGTGGGCCATCCATCATACAGGGCCCACCTTGGAAGTGGGCCGTTCATCACTATGGCCCGACCTCTAATGTGCACCATTCATTATGTAGGGCCCACCTTTAATGTTGGTCATCCATCAAGTGGGGCCCGCGCTCCATTATTGTTATTGTACATTTAATTTTGCCCTAGTGAACTACCCTCCCACACAGATTCCTGAAGCAACAATTATTCCTTTCCCCCATATAAATCATAGATTGGACAACATCACCATTCTCCAGATTGCCTTGTAACTTTACCCAAACAGCCTCTGTGCCATGCTTTAAAAAAAAAAAAAAGACGACCTACTTTTTACTCTGAAAGCATATTACAGAAACATTTGGAAGCACCATTTTTTTCTTGCAAAAATTATATACTATGAGTACCTTATTCCTTCCTACGAGCCACCCAAACTCCCACTACCATGAGAGTGACACTGGCACCTTAGCGCTATACTAAAGCTGTAGGCCTGGGATCACCCCACTCTGAAGACCCACTTACAACTCCATGCCATGCGTTTATATTGAAATGCTGGGTCTTTCCCTTGGCCCACCATCTCATCTGTGGCTCCTATCAATGGTTTCACACTGTGATGCGAAGTTACTCCAGAAACCTGATTAAACTTCCATCTCTCCATTTGACAAAGTCCCATGACATGGAGGGGCCCATATCACTTCTTCCCCTAAAACAATGTGCCACTGAAATATTTGCCCCCGAAAATAAACTCATTAATCATGGGAAAGCTTCTTTCAATGCTATTTTCCCAACCAAATATCCTCCCAAAAGCGTTTTTCTTTCCCATCACCTAAAAAAAGATCTCATATTCTCCATAAAATTGTGCCTCAACAATGCCATTGACTTCCACAATGCTGAAGCCTTATATAATGATGATTCTCTTGTCAACCACCAGGGCTGTCAATGGGCCAGGCCTGGAGTAGGTCTTGGCCTGGATTTTGAACTGTTTCAGGCCGGGCCGTTGGGCTGGCCCTGTGTAATATTTTGAATTTTCAAACCCGAACCTTGCCCATTGACACCCCTATCAACCACCCCCCTACTAGAACCTTATCCTCTCTTTCCAGACCCATAAAACTGCATCACAAGGCTGCTACCAGTAAAAAAGAAGCGAACACCTGACCACCCATCAGCCCAACATGCAGTTTTTGAAAATTGTTAACATCTAAGTACAGGACATTTTTGGACGCTTTGGCAGACGATCAACAAAGTGTTTAATGAAGGGGAAAACCCAAATTCCTCTTTTCTTCTTTTATTTGATATTATTTACATTATTTATGAAATTTAAAGGTACTTCTAACTTAAATGAGCTATTATTTATATGGGGAATATGTACATTTCTGTATGATCATAAATTGTGCAGGCAAGATGTGGCATCGAGTTTTACAAGGTTGTGATGTTTGCCTCATGTTTGGGGTTGATACTGATATGTGTTGGTTTCAAATGGGGTAAGCTACTTATTTCATAAGTATCTTGTCTTAGTTTCTACTTATTAAGTGGATAAGTATATTTGGTAACCAACATACATATCAACAAAAAAGTAGAAAAGTATGTTTGTTTCCAATGTAATAAGGAATTATCCCTCAAGTTTGTTTGGCCCCCCTCACATCCACCATCCATCATATAGGGCCAACCTTTGATGTGGACCATTCACCATGTGGGCCATCCATCACACAGGGCCCAGCTTGGAAGTGGGCCGTTCATCACTATGGCCCGACCTCTAATGTGCACCATTCATTATGTAGGGCCCACCTTTAATGTTGGTCATCCATCAAGTGGGGCCCACCATTATTGTTATTGTCCATTATGTGGGGGCCACCTTCAATATCCACCTGCCATCATGTGGGCCCCACCTCTTGATGTGGGCTGTCCATCATGCAGGGCCCACCTTAGATATAAACCACTCATAATTAGGGCTGACCTTTGATGTGGATTGTCCATCATGTGGGGCCTACCTTGATGTGGACCATCCATCATGTGGGGCCCACCATTATTAATTTCCCATCATGTGGAGCTCACCTTTGATGTGGACTATCCATCATGTGGGCCCCACCTTCAATGCGGGTTGCCCATCGTGCAGGGCTTGCCTTGAATGTGGGTCATTCATCATTAGGGGCCGACCTTTAATGTGGATCCTCTATCATGTGGGGCCACCTACCTCGATATGGGTCATCCATCATGTGGGGCCCAACTTCAATGTCCACTACCCATTATGTAGAGCCCATCTTTGATGTGGACCGTTCGTGATGTAGGCCCCACCTTTGAAGTGGGTCGTCCATCGTACCAGTGCTGCTTTGGGTATGGGCTTTTTATCATTATGGGCTGACCTTTGATGTGGACCATCCATATGTCGACCCATACTAATATGAGGTCATCCATCATGTGGGGCCTACCTTTTTTTGTGGACCATCCACCGTGTGAGCCCCACCTTCAACGTAGATAGTCCACCAAGTGGGGCCTCCTTTGGTATGGACCATGAGAGAGAGCCTCCTATGACAACATGGATCATGAGAGAGAAGTAGAAAAGTCATAAGTTAAAAAGTTAAAATAAAAAATCACTTACCTTAGTAGGTAGCTTTTGGCACCTAAGGTACTGTTACAAATCTTATCAAACTTACTTATCTCAAATAAGTTACTTATCTATTGCTGTAAATAGAAAAAGTAACTTATTTGGTGGTATCAAAACAGCCCTAAGTGACAGAGGTTTACAAGAAGATGCCAAACCTTACCATCTGGTGATGTAAATGATGTTAATGTTGTTTCTTTGTAGCTTTATTTATTTATTTATTTATTTGTTGTGGAAAATTGTCCTTCCATCCACATCTATAATTTCTGTCTAAAGAGAATATAGGTCTGTCCACAATTCATAATTTTGATTCAGATCCCTTCCATTTCTGTGCCACTCTCTATAATTTAAGTATTCCACCATAAGTTCACATTATCAAGGCCATTCATGGGTTTTGCTGATGCCTTCATGATGTTCTTTGCAGTTATCCTAGCATCACTTCTGTTGTAACTGTATGTTTACAAGATGCTATACAGACGAATTTTGGCATAAATACTGGTAAGAGTGAAGGGCTACTCCTTGATCGTTCAGGACGCTTAATCGGAATAGTTATACCTAGAGAAGGCTGTCTTGGATTTTCAATTCCACTAGATACGGTGTGTTATTCTTCACTCCTTTACTTCTATGTTTGGACCAAAAAAAAAAAAAAAAAAAAATCGCCATATGTCATGCTTTTTTTTAGCTTCATAGAAATTGATCCATTTTTCTAACTAAAGTTATGGCCATTGATAGAGTAGAATGGAAGAAACGATCCATGTAGCCAACTCCAATTAGTTGGTATAAGGCTTAGATGCTCGTGAAGAGAAATTGACCCCTTTATGACCCTTTTAGCTGAGAGGCAACTAAATGTTTGTAAGAGAAAAAAAAGACCGAGTGCCTGAAAAACAAATACAAGGCCTAAACCTCCTAACTATATATACGTAATGTGCTCCTTAATTCAGCCATTAAAGAATGGAAGTCTCCTATTGAACCTTTTTCAAACCATTAACTTGCTTTTGTTTTCTATCTTTATAGGTTAGGAGCTTTGTTGACAAGCTGTTAAAACCCGGGAAAGCAATACATTTTATCTTCTATTACAGGGATTCTAGTTCTTCATGTGTGTTTATTTATGTAGACAATCCACCCAAGTTAGCAACTTGATGAAGCAAGGATGATCTAAAGTACCCATTACTTAAGCCATAAGCCATTCCCAAGCCTTAGCCATACCTAAGCCACCACACTAAGCCATAAGCTATTCTCAAGCCTTAGTCAAGTCAAGTCTAAACCAAGCCAAATCATAAGCCAAGCTAAGCCAAATCCTAAGCAAAACCCTAAACCAAATTCAAGCCAAATTTAAGTCAAATTTAAGCCAAATCTAAGAGGGACATCAAGGGGAGGTTTATCTAAGAGAAAATATATCCAAAATCCTCCTAAAATGCCCTTGGATTTTTTTCTTAATTACACCCTCTATAATTTCCAAAGCAAATGAGGGGATGCCATATGACATCAAGCCCTTCTTAGCCAATAAGAACCTTCCATTTGTTATTTTTAACCCTTACCTAACCTTTAATTACAATCTTGCCACCCCCTCTAACTATAAAAGGGGGTCTCCCTTCTCATTCTCCATGCACCAAAGAGAGAGAGGAGAGAGTTTACCCACACATTTCTTTTTCTTAAGCCCTTAGCCTAGCCACTTAGCCTAACCCAACCTAGCCACCCAATCTAGCCTAACTTATCCCAACCTAGCCACCCAACCAATTCAAAACTACAAACCAAAACCACTAAGCCAAAATCACCAAAATCAAAACCACTAATCCAAAACCACCCAAACCATCAAAGGCATTTATCCAAACCATACAATCTAGCCTATCTAGTCCACCCAATCATTCCTCTTCTCATTTCTACACACAAAAACACCAAGAGAGAGAGAGAGAGAGAGAGGGTGAGAGGGTGAGCTTGAGCTTTCCAAGCCTTTATCCATTCCAGTCTCCTCCAACCTAACTCACTTGGGTTAACCCTTTCAAGCCATAGTGCTCATACCTTATCCTAGCCACTCCCAGTGACAAGTCAAGGATCGGATCATCGTCATTTATATGCATACTTCATAAATCGCATCATTGTTTCCCTTCTTAAACCCCCTGCTTCTCTAGGTTCCCATTGGGCTTATGCTTTGTGACTTGCCAAATTTTTGGATCCTGTCACATCAGAAACTCATGGTAGCCTAGTCCTCTTACATATCAGGCTAACACCATCACATCTCCTCTTAACCCCCTTTCTTTTCTAGACATTCTCTGAACGTATGCTCTGTGGCTTGCCGAAATTTCGGATCCTGCCACATCAAAAATCCGAGTTTGTCTAGTCTTATTTATTACTTTGCATCTTATCATCTTATTCCCTATGATTAGCTAACCATATGAAGTAGAAACTGTACACTTATACAGGCAGAGAGGGTGCCTAACACCTTCTCTCTCTATAACCGAGGTCCCTTACTCAAAATCCCAGGTTGCAGATCATGGATAATTTTAAAGCAAGAGAGTCTCTAGATTCTCTGGCTTTCATAAATTCTGCAAGGTCTAGCAAACTGTGGGGTTTTGAGCTAATTGGCTAATAGTGACTCCAAGTATACTATATTATTAATCCAAATCAACCCATATGCCCAAATCAATGACAAAATTGCATTGGCGCTATTTTTCAGCGTTTACAATTTATATAGGGTTATTCTTTGCCTATGTGTTGTAAGCCATTTTCTATATATGCTGCATGCAAATAAATTGGACATATGGTTCAACAATACATCAGGTTGATCCTACTATGGATGGACTGTGATCTATAAAAAATTTAATTGGTAAACGAAGGAAAGATACATGGTTTGGGAGCAAAGCAAAAGAGAGGGGATGACCTTAGAAGCCAAGACTCAACACTTAGTTGGGCCTAGAAACTCTCTGTAAATTTCAGACAAAAATATTGATATCCGGTTCCCGATTCATCACCCTTTCCTTTGCTCTTTGACAGACCCCTTTTGGTTCCGACAGTTCCAACTTGTTGTTGAAGGTCCTGTTGTTACATTCCTTCGAACATGGATCTTGGTACAAGGGCCTATTTACAACACCATGATCTAATTGGGGATCGATGAAGCCTTGCATTTGATGGTGCCTTGATGTGCCACTCTCCCTCCCGCAGTCCATATTTACTAGAAATAATTTTCTTCTAGAGACTTTTTTCCTCCTCAAACCTCCACATCCATTTTGTCGAAGGGGCATGATTTTAAGCTTTCATTCCAGCTCACATTCTTTTGCTGCTCATTTCCATTCCACAATTTGGAACATGTGTTTCTCCCCCATACGACTTCATAGAAAATCTATTTGCAGCAAACTGTGAAGTACATTCATAGTTATTGGCATCTTGGCACATGATGGGCCACCTTCAATATCCATCACCCATCATGTGGGCCCCACCTCTTGATGTGGGCCGTCCATCATGCAGGGCCCACCTTAGATATAGAACACTCCTAATTGGGGCCAACCTTTGATGTGGACTGTCCATCATGTGGGGCTTACCTTGATGTGGACCATCCATTGGGGCCCACCATTATTAATTGCTCATCATGTGGAGCTCACCTTTGATGTGGACTATCCATCATGTGGGCCCCACCTTCAATGTGGGTTGCCCATCCTGCAGGGTTTGCCTTGAATGTGGGCCATCCATCATTAGAGGCCGGACCTTTAATGTGGATCCTTCATCATGTGGTGCCACCTCAATATGGGTCATCCATCATGTGGGGCCCAACTTCAATGTCCACCACCCATTATGTAGAGCCCATCTTTGATGTTGACCATCGATCATGTAAGCCCCAACTTTGAAGTGGGTCATCCATCGTACCAGCCTCGCTTTGGATATGGGCTTTTTATATCATTATGGGCTGACCTTTGATGTGAACCATCCACATGTGGGCCCACACTAATATGAGGTCATCCATCATGTGGGGCCTACCTTTTATGTGGACCATCCACTGTGTGGCCCACCTTCAACGTGGATAGTCCACCAGGTGGGGCCTCCTTTGGTATCGACCGTGAGAGAGAGCCTCCTATAACAACATGGATCATGAGAGAGAAGTAGAAAAGTCATAAGTTAAAAAGCTAAAAAAAAATTACTTATCTTAATATTTAGCTTTTGGCACCTAAGCTACTTTTACAATGATCTTACCAAACTTACTAATCTCAAATAAATTACTTATCTATTGTTGTAAATAAAAAAAAGTAACTTATTTAGTGGTACCCAAACGGCCCCAAGTGACAGAGGTTTACAAGAAGATGCCAAAACCTTACCATCTGGTGGTGCAAATGATGTTAATGTTGTTGCTTTAGCTACTTTTTTTTTTTTTTTTTTTTTTGGGTTGTGGAAAATTTTCTTTCCATCCACATCTATCATTTTTGTCTAAAGAGAATATAAGTCTGTCCACAATTCATAATTTTGATTCAAATCCCTTCCATTTCTGTGCTACTCTCAATCATTAACATATTCTAGCTAAAGTTCACATTATCAAGATCAATCGTGGGTTTTAATGATGCCTTCATGATGTTCTTTGCAGTTATCCTAGCATCACTTCTGTTGTAACCGGATGTTTACAAGATGCTATACAAACGGAATTTGGCATAAATACTGGGAATAGTGGAGGGCCAGTAGAAAGTTGTCTTGGATTTTCAATTGCAGTAGATACAGTGTATTATTCTTCACTCCTTTACCTCAATGCTTAGACAAAAAAAAAAAAAAAAAACCATATATCATGCAATTTTTTAGCTTCATAGAAATCGATCCCTTTTTGTAACTAAATGTTATGGCCATTGATAGAGTAGAATGGAAGAAACGATCCATGTAGTCAATCCCAATTAGTTGATATAAGGCTTAGATGCCTGTGATGAGAAATTGACCCCTTTATGACCCTTTTAGCTGAGAGGCAACTAAAAGTTTGTAAGAGAAAAAAAGAACAAGTGCCCGGAAAACAAATACAAGGCCTAAACCTCCCAACTATATATCCGTAATGTTCTCCTTAATTCAGCCATTAAAGAATGGTAGTCTCCTATTGATCCCTTTTCAAACCATTAACTTGCTTTTGTTTTTTATCTTTGTAGGTAAGGAGCTTTGTTGACGAGCTGTTAAAACCCGGTAAAGAAGTACATTTTATCTTCTATTGCAGGGATTCTAGTTCTTCATGTGTGTTTATTTATGTAGATAACCCACCCAAGCTAGCAACTTGATGAAGCAAGGATGATCTAAAGCACCCATTAGTTAAGCCATAAGCCATTCCCAAGCCTTAGTCATACCCAAGCCATCACCTTAAGCCATAAGCCATTCTCAAGCCTTAGTCAAGCCAAGTCCAAACTAAGCCAAATCATAAGCCAAGCCAAGTCAAATCCTAAGCAAAACCGTAAACCAGATTCAAGCCAAATTCAAGTCAAATTTTAGCCAAATCCAAGGGGGACATCAAGGGGAGGTTTATCTAAGGGAAAATATATCTGAAATCCTTCTAAAATGCCCTTGAATTTTTTTTCTTAATTACACCCTCTACAATTCCCAAAGTAAATGAGGGGATGCCATGTGGCACCAAACCCTTCTTAGCCAATAAGAACCTTCCATTTGTTAATTTTGACCCTTACCTAACATTTAATTACAATCTTGTCATCCCTCTAACTATAAAAGGGGTCTCCCCTCTCATTCTCCATACACAAAAAGAGAGAGAGATGAGAGAGTTTACCCACACATTTCTTTTCCTTAAGCCTTTAGCCTAGCCACCTAGCCTAACCTATCCCAACCTAGCCACCCAACTAATCCAAAACCACAAACCAAAACCACTAATCCAAAATCACCCAAACCAAAACCACCAATCCAAAACCATTGATCCAAAATCACCCATATCAAAACCACCAATCCAAAACCACCTAAACCATCAAAGACATTTATCCAAACCATACAATCTAGCCCATCTAGTCCACCCAAACATTCCTCTTCTCATTTCCACACAAAAAAACACCGAGAGATAGAGAGAGAGAGAGAGAGAGAGAGAGAGAGAGAGGTGAACTTGAGCTTTCCAAGCCTTTATCCATTCCAACCTCCTCCAACCTAGCCCGCTTGGGTTAACCTTTCAAGCCATAGTGCTTATACCTTATCCTAGCCGCTCCTAGTTGCAAGTCGATGATCGGGTCATCATCATTTATATGCATACTTCATAGATCGCATCATTGCTTCCCTTCTTAAACCCCTTGCTTTTTTAGGTTCCTGTTGGGCTTATGCTCTGTGACTTGCCGAATTTTTGGATCCTATCGCATCAGAAACTCATGGTAGCCTAGTCCTCTTACATATCAAGCTAGCACCATCACATCTCCTCTTAACCCCCTTTCTTTTCTAGACATTCTTTGAAAGTATGCTCTGTGGCTTGCCGAAATTCTGGATCTTGCCACATCAGAAATCTGAGTTTGCCTAGTCCTATTTATTACTCTGCATCTTATCATCTTACCCCCTATGATTAGCTAACCACATGAAGTAGAGACCGAACACCTATACGGCAAAGAGGGTTCCTAACACCTTCTCTCTCTATAACCGAGGTCCCTTACTCGGAATTCCAGGTCACAGATCATGAGTCATTTTAAAGCAAAAGAGTTTCTAGATTCTCTGACTTTCATAGATTTTGCAAGGTCTAGCCGACTGTGGGATTTTGAGCTAATTGGCTAATGGTGACTCTTAAGTCTACTACATCATTAATCCAAATTAACCCGTATGCCCAAATCAAAGACGAAATCGCATTGGCGCTATTTTTCAGCATTTACAATTTATATAGGGTTATTCTTTGCCTGTGTGTGGTAAGCTATTTTCCATATATGTTGCATGCAAATAAATTGGACATATGGCTCAACAGTACATCAGGTTGATCCTACTATGGATGGACTGTTATCTGCAAAAAATATAATTGGTAAACGAAGGAAAGATACATGGTTTTGGAGCAAAACAAAAGGGAGGGGACGACCTTAGAGGCCAAGACTCAACATTTAGTAGGGCCTGGAAACTCTATGAAATTTCAGACAAAAATGTTGAGATCCAGTTCCCAATTCATCAACTTTTCCTTTGCTCTTTGACAGACACCTTTTGGTTCCGATAGTTCCAGCTTGTTGTTGAAGGTCCTGTTGTTACATTCCTTCTAACATGGATCTTGGCACAAGGGCCTATTTACAACACCATGATCTAATTGGGGATCGATGAAGCTTGCATTTGATGGTGACTTAATGTGCCACTCTCCCTCCTGCATGCACTCCATATTTACCGGAAATAATTTTCTTCCAGAGACTTTCTTCCTCCTCAAACCTCCACATCCATTTTGTCAAAAGGGTCATGATTTTACGCTTTCATTCCAGCTCACATTCTTTTGCTGCTCACTTCCATTCCACAATATGGAACATGTGTTTCTCCCCCATACCGACTTCATAGAAAATCTATTTGTAGCAAATTGTGAAGTACATTCATAGTTATTGGCATATTAGCGGACAACAATTCTATTAGACAAATATTTATTGGCACATCAGTGGAAAACAATTCTATTAGACTTACATGTCTTACAAAATACAAGTATTTATGTTTACAACTGAATGGATCTCTTCACCCTTCCCACCACTGAGAAACATGGTGTAATCCTTGCCTCCTTCACTGTTGCTAATGTGTACAACATGGAGATTCCATGCATAGTATCTATCAATGCACAAGAGTCCACAAATCCTTGTATAGTCATCTTTTGCATTGTTGTGCTGATGGATTATTCCTTTCCCAGGTTTTTATTTTTTTTGTTACTTTAATGTCATGAGGATTTATTTTATGGTTACTTTAATGTCATGAGAACTTAGACACACACACGGTTAAAAAGTTCTTTACAAATATAAACATAATCTCTCTTTCCTACGTAGATCAGTCATATTCTGCTTAAGCTTTTTTTTTTTTTTTTTTTGTTTTATGCATTCAGGTTATATCATGAGGCAACTACATTAGAAACAAAAGTTATGTTTCATCAGTTCTCACACTATTTAAAATTGATTTTGGTAGGATGCAAAACTGTGTACAACCAATGGGTCGTCTACTAAAGATTGGCCAAATACAATCTTGTCTCTTGCACTGCCGAATTCGAGAACTGAGGATTCCAATTGTCCAGGTTATACCTTTACTTTGAATTACGGAGACGGGATGTTCTAAAAGGAGTTGGACATAAAGATGATTCAGTTGCTCTTGCCATGCTTCAAGTTTAGGCTCTGTTGCAATGACGGTAGATGATGATGGTGGTTCCATTGCTCGATTAGCAACACTCAAAGAACTTGTAATGAAAAGAATTCAGTCATACTATTAGTCATAAAAGTTCCATTGCAATGGTTAAAGTGAGCCTTTCAATTTTTCCATTTATGTTATGTTGGCAAAACTTTTATGACACTCATAAAAGTTTGTTCATGATGTGAACAAGTTGACATTGGTGACGGACAAGATATTCTTGTGAGTGTACACTCCGACTGCCCAGGAGGTGAACTATTCAAATCAGTTGGATGTGGTTGTCGGAAACAGATGGTGCTTGCCATGCAGGAGATAAAGAAAAATAGCCAAAGTGTATTGTTGTACCTCCGTGGTCACAAGGAAAGGGGCATTGTCCTAGAAAACAAGGTTAATGCTTTACAACTAAAGGTATCATTCATTGATTCACGGGAGTACTGCATCGGTGCTCAGGTAAATAAGTTTTTTTTTTTGTTTTTGAAATTCAATTCAATAATGCATCCAAATGCAGCTTAGTGTCTTAAGCCTGATGTCCTACAATTCAGGAATGTTGCCTTCTGTCATCGACTCGTGTTGTGATAAGATTGTTTAATGTATTTAAAAATATATAAAGAAAAAACAAACGAAAAATGTAAAAAAAGAAAACCAAGCTTGCTGGTATTTTAGCTCTTGTTGTAAGAATCTCTTCATATACTTGAATTATCTCGTACTTGTTATAGATACTACTGGATTTGGGTGTTCAGACGATGAAGCTGATGACTCACAACCTTGACCCTGCCACATACACCGCATTAAGGGGACAATTTAATCGCAAAAGAAAAGCTCCTCTATTTGGAGAATCTAGCAGCATGGCAGAGGAAAAGGAGGAGAGAGATACAGATGAAGCATTTAAAGAGCGGTGATGTATAGCCGTTGATATATTCTTGAAGCCTTGCATTCGATGGTGCCTTAAGTATGTTGAGCTACTTGAGGCATAAGTAGCTTATCTTAAGTAACTTCCGATCCAAACACACCCTAAGGGCTCATTTGGGAGCTTTTAAATAGAAGTAAATGGGAAATAGAATTGGAGGTAAATGAATTGGGAGTAAATGACTTTTTAAAATGTGTTTGGATGGGAGTAAATGAATTCCATTTGAAATTAAAAAAAAAAAATTTGTTTTTTTAATTTGGATGGAAGTAAATGGGAGGAATTGGAATGCATTGAAATTTTCTAATATATTCATAGGAACATATGTAATATCCTAAATCAGCTTTAATACCCAAATTATTGCACATGTCATATTTAATGGAATGATTGTAATATGGCCATTAAAATATATATTTTATCTAAAAATGAAGGAATTTGAGCCTTGGGTGGGCCACAAACATAAGGATCACAAATAAGCAACTTGCCAATGTTTTTTAACCATCCATTTAGATGGCCAACCTTTGGATGATTTGGATCATTTTAATAATATAGCTAATGATTGAATTGTTTTGGAGTATCATTAATATGCCACATGTACGATGGATATGTGCGTAGTGGCATCTTTGTTTACTCATGCGATTCTCCGAGGAAAACTAAAAGGCATTTCATTCCATTTACTTCCAAATCCTCTCTTAAAAAGAGGATTTCATTTACAAGGCCATTTATTCTCATTTCATTTCATTTACATCATAGCCATTTGATAATTGGCCAGCGAATGGATGACTAGAGAAATGCATAGCCAACCATTAAATGGAGCATAGTGTTATGAAAAAAAATAACTGCATACGATCAATGTAGGACAAGCAAAACTACAAAATGAAAATGGCAAACAAAAGGCCAAAAGGCCAAACAAAAATATGCTGCCATAGAAAGCAATACAGACCCCACTGAGGAATGCCTTAAAAGATTGATGAATGAAGTGCTTCTCTCTAGTGTTGCTCCTTATATAGACCACACCATAGGAGAGAACAAGTGACAAAGTCCTACCTGAACTAGACTTCGTTAAGAAACCATAAGGGACGTGTAAGAAGGGGAGAGCGTGGACATCTTCTCCTCTACTACCTCAACACCTAGATTGTTTTATAAAAGAGATCTTTGGTTAATTGCACAATTAGAATGGGCCATCTTGATGAATGATCTGGATCACCAAGACATGGGCCTCACCTACGTGGAATACAGTATTGGATAAGCCCGTCGGCCTACATCTAAAGATCGGTCAGCTCACATTCATTACATAAATACTCAACAAAGCAGAGTTAGATAAGCTCGACTGAGTCTGTATCTGCATCATTAAGTTAGAATGAAGTTGTTAATATTCGAGTCAACTCGGTGACCAGTCAGTGTGTAGTCCACATAGTTATATCAAATCAACTTTTCCAAATCAGGGTCCAATATGCTGTTTATGCGACATCAAGTTCATTCAGCAGACATGCCCCACTGTGACGAAGAGACACAAACACCTCAATAATCAGGCTAGTCCTTAAGTGGATCAATTGAGGTTTTGGCTCAGCCTGACTTTTATGAGTATGGTGAACATGAGACTGTGCAATCCTAGGCGGAAATAGATTAGGTTGTGAGGAGACATGGTAAGATGTGATTGGTGGGCTGTATACTGCCAGAGATGGGCTCAACCTTTTAAAGGTTTTTCCGTGGAGTACATACTCAGGCCTAGAGCTGTACACGAGCTAAGCTTTCTCGGTTAACTCACTTGACTCAGATCGAGTAAGCTCGATTCGGCTTGGATCGAAAGCTAGTTCAAGCCGAGCCGACCTATTTTTTAAGCTCGAAATTACTAATGCTCATGCGCAACTAGTTATACATCCAACTAGTTGGTGTTTGGGGCCCACCATGGTGTTTGTACAATATCTTGCCCGTCCATTAAGATTATCCCATCACGAAAATGAGATGACCCAAAAATCAGGTTGATCCAACTATTAGGTGGGGTACAAGATAGGAAACCATGAAACAACACCTATAAACTCCAAATTCGCATGGAACATCACATTTTCATGGTTGGATCATCCCGGTTTTTGGTGCATCCTATTTTTACAGTGAGACAATCTTTCTGTACGGACAAAATATCATAAAAACACCATATTGCCCCCCACGTGCCAACTAGTTGTGTGTGAGCATTTCTCATATATCGAATTCGAGTGTTTTAATTCCTACCCTTTAAAAAAAATTCACTCAAGCCCTTTTTTTTTTCTGTTTTTTTGCTCTAGCTGACCTGAACTTGGCTCTAGCTGGCCTAAGCTGCTGATCGAGTCGAGCCGAGTTCGCAAGTCAGGTTCGAGGATTGAGTTGAGCCGAACTCAATTTGGGGTAGGCTGCTGGCTAAATTGAGCTGAGCTGAGCCAAGCTTGACTCAGTTTGGCTTGTATACATCTCTACTCAGGCCTGTATAGGACAGGGTTCGGCCCATCAATTTCATCTCGCCAGGTACTCTCACAATCAAAGTGGGGTGGTGAGGTCTTCACCACCCAATACGTGTCCATCCAATGCATGGTTTGGGGGCCGTAAAAGCTCAACCAAGTGGGAAACGTGACACATAGGGATGTGTGTACCTTGACATGCAATGGATTGTAGGTGATTATTAGTCTTCTCTTTGAACCACATCAAGAGGCTATGTTTGCTAGAGACAATATCAGCCCTGGGCCAAAAAAGAGTTAAAATACATAACGTGCCAAACAAGTCATGATTGTGTTAGCTAGTTTTGCACGAAATTCTCATTAAGGGTGGGAATGCGCAAGGTAGCCCCCTAAACCTTGATTCTAGCATGCATGGATTGCTCGCGAAAGCCTTTTGTATGAACCTACAATTGGAAGGGGCTCGCTTGGTGGGGTGCCACTGTGATGTTTGTGAGAAATTCACTTTGTTCATCCCTTTTGCCATATTATATTTGGACACAGGTCCAAAACTGGGCAGATTCAAAACTCAAGAAGGCTGCAAGACACGAAATTGAAACCTTCTTGGGGTCCATAGTGATGTTTGTGGCCCATTACACAGATCAGGTTAAGGACCAGCAAAGTTTTATTGGATCCGGAAACCTCAAAGGTTGATCCGGGTGTTGGATCGATCATGATCATTCAACATATCTTGCTAATGGCTCATCTTGTCATCTTTAAGATGTTGAACGGTTTGGATCAAATCACCTACATTTAACCATCTCATAGGTGATGGTTTAAAGTGCTGGAGGGATTTAAGACCCGACAAGGACGGCCTAGATCTGATTGAGTTCTCCCGTTATCTTAATTTCGATTAATGTATGACGAGGGATACGTGATCGAGCTGATGTTTCTGTTTCTTTGGATCTGGATATGATATGTGCCTGGGTTTGCTTGGGCGTTGGTCCAACCTATGGGTCTTCGGAATCTTCTCAAACACTACAGTCATTCCAAATATCTTTAGGAAGATCTCCCATTTTGGAAGGATTGTGAGATGGCTTCATCGAGAAAATGATAGTCGAATTCATGATAAGATCCGTTCTCTCGACAGGTTTCTTATAGACCTGCTGGGTACGTTGTCTCATTAAATAGGCACAATAAACATAGCCACATGGCATGCACTGGTTTACTCACCTAAAAGCGAACGTTAGGGTTCGTGCCTCCGCATTTATGCCGAATATATATTACCGCGTTGATACTCTTGAGCAAGAGTAAGTTTCACGCCAATTAAGGTCATGTCTTGTCAACATGTGGCAACCTTTGCAATGTAAAATGTGTATAAACACTCACCACTCAATATGTGTCCATCATACACATGGTTTATGGGCCCTGCAGAAGCTCGACCGGGAGGGAAATGTGACACGTAGACTTGTGTGCACCGACATGCAATGCATTGTAGGTGAATGGTACTCTTTTCGAACCATGTGATGGACCCATGTTAGCTTGTTAAAATATCAGCTCTAGACCAAAAATGAGCTAAACCACCGAAGGTGCCAAACAAATCATGATCATGGTCCACGTTAATCATACGCTCTAGGAGAAATCATGACAAGAAACTACCAGAATGATGTGGCAAGACGACCATGGCCCAGTGCAGAGATGTCAAAGTTGGCCCCACAGGTTCTAGCTGGTGGAGGTTATGGAAGGACCCGGATCGCCTACTGACGCTGTCAGTAGCCAGGGGTTACTGGACGGTGATCCAAAAATAAGGCAGATCTAAATTAATCATATGTGGACCACATCAAAGGAAGCAATGATGTTTGAACAACTATTATTAAAAACTTCTTAGGGGTTTTAAATGAAGCTGATATTTTTTTTCCCTTCATCAGGTTTGTGTGACCTAATCAACAGGTTTGGTTGGCAAATAAACACTATAGTAGTAGCTCTAGGAAGTTTTTAATAGTGGGCACCATTGTTTTCTTGTGATGTGGTCCAACTGATATCTAAATCTGCCTCATTTTTCGTCTCACACCCTAAAATGATCTGGAAAAATAGATGGACAGTGTGGATAAAACACACACACACACACACACACACACACACACACACACACATATATATCCACGTCCCTTATGGAATATGGACTGAGAATGGCACGAATGTTGTGAGTGTAATATTTAAAATGATTATTTTGAAATAAGATGCCCATGACTTAAAAATACTATTCACATGCACCTGATGATTGAATCGGCTTAATTTGTTTCATGATGAGACAATTAGGTTGTTGGGTTGAACAAGTCACACCATGGTGGGTCCCACACCTAACTGGTTGCACCAAATTCCCATTAAAAGTGGGAATGAGCTAGCTAGGGCGGCCCGGAGGAAAAGAGTTAAATGATCAATGCTTTGAAATAATTTAATTTTAGGGTTTTCTTTTTTCTTTTTTATTCTATAAATTGTTCCGATAGTTGAAACATGACCCTAGGTTCATTGAACGTCTTTAAACTATACATGTATAGAGTAAGAATTGCAAGCAATTGTCTTCAAACTGTTTTTTTTTTTTTCGGTAACACGGTGGCCCAACCTTGATAAGTGGATCGGTTCAACGGGCCAGAAAAAAATCAGGCCATTTCACACCATTCGAACTAAATAAAATAAAAAAAGTTCTTAACTACCAAATTTGTGCCCATCTAGGGAGTGAAAAAGTCAAGTTTTAAAGGTAGCAGATCTAAGCACTATTTGCAATAAGATGAAAAGCTGACACCTTGCCCCCATATTAGGTGTTGTCTTGTGTACCGTGCATGGATGGCATTATAGAGCTGTATAGGAGTTGAACCGAGTTGAGCTTGGCACAGCTCGACTAGATTCGGCCAGCAGCCTACCCCAGCTTGAATTCAACTCGGCTTGGCTCAGGTTGGTCAGCAGCTCGGGCCAACTCGAGTTGAGCTCAACCTTTTGAACCGAGTTTAAGTCGAATAGGATGAAAAAATGAAAAAAGAGAGCTTAGGTGAATTTTTATAAAAGGGTATGGATTAGGGTGCTTGAATTCGATATATGCATAATGTATATATATTTAAACTATTTAAAATAGGCTGAATTGAGCCTAGTTAAGCTGAGTTAAGTTCGAGCTGAGCTTCGAACCAGAGTTGAGCTTGGGTTGGCTCGAACTCGGCTCAAAATTATTTTAAGCTTAAAAAAATAGCTTGGCTCGACCCGACTCGAACCTATCTTTTGATCTGAGCCCAATTAAGCTTATTCAAGCCGAGTCAGGCAACTTAACCGAGCTAGCTAGCTTGGCTCATGTTCAGCTCTAGATGGCAAGGCTGCACACGTTTGGAATTAACAAACTGGCAAGCTTTAATGCATTTTCTTAACAGAAAAAGGTTCTTTATTTTCTACCGGGAGAGTTTGCACGTGCAGTGCATGTGCGGGGGAAGGGAGAGATATGAGAGGCAAGGCTTAAGAGAGGGAGAGAAAAACGGAATGAAAGAGTACAGCTGCATGCAAAGAGATAAAGAGTATGTCTCTAATGGTGTGTGATCCAACCACACCTTTTTTTCGCCCGCCAATCCAACGGATCAACATCACGCAATTATTACGGTGCTCCGACGTAGCCTTTGTCGGAAGGGCTGTCAACGGGACGGGCCAGGGGTTGGTTTCGGCCCGGATTTTGAACTGTTTTGGGCCGGGCCTATTTAAATTTTTTATTTTGCATCCACTCCGTCAATATTAAAATTTCGAAATCCCGGAGAATCTGAACGACAATGTGGGGCCCATGTTTGGTTTATCCACGCATTGATCAGATGGCGCCGATTGTGCTAAAAAAAAAAATCTTCCAAATTAAGTCTAATGAACATTTCATGAGCTAATTTACAAACATCATCCCCATAGATAAATATTAACCATTTGATCAGTGGCATTAAACGTGGACGGTCAAGATCATTGCTCAAAGTTAGGTGCAATCAACAATTTGAACCATCTATTTGTTAGGACCCTTCTTGGATTGGTTATGATTCTAAAGAAACACTTCTGTTAGGAAATTGTAACTATTCTATACACGGCTTTGAAAAATAACGACTACAGAAAATAATGCAAGACTACGGATGGATTGGATTGTCTGATCAGTGTAATTTTTACGTGGTCAACCAAAAATTGTGTTCTGAACTTAATGGACGGTTCAGATTGACAATTGGACTATCAAAGTGAACCGAAGGAACTAGGAACACTTATCTTCTAATGCTCACACTTTCCCATCTTGGCACGTGTGGTTCGTGTGAGGCTAGAGGGCTGCACATCTGCCGGGTGAACCCGACCAACCCGTCCGATCTGACCTGTTAGAAACCCAATCCACCTCGTCGCAACAAAGAAAAGGTTTGGGTTCCAGCTAAATGCGGCTGGATCGTTTTTAATCTAGGTATGGTTTAGGATACACACCAAACCTGACCGACTCAACTCGTACCTGACCCGTATATACCTGGCTCGTTCCACCTGACCCGAACTGCCTCGAGGTCTATTAGAGTATTCTAAAATATATATGCTTGAAAAATTCCTATGGTCGAAGCATCCCTAGGTCCGCAGTGATGTTTATATGTCATCCATACCACTCATAATATTGCCATTCCTATTGTGATGATCTGAAAACACAAATATTAGCCTGATTCAAACATTTTGTGGCCCCATGTCCTATTGTTGACGTTCAATCCTCACATTTTTAGCCCACTTGAGTTTGTGGCCGAAAGTTTGTACAGTTATGTTCATATTTTCAGTTTGTTCAAATAGGGCCATTGTTCAGTGATCCAAACCATTTATGAGAAGGGCCTCATCATGAATGGCCACACAGAAAAAATACTTTGGATTGATTGGAATATCACAATAGAATATTTGAGCTTTTATAGGTTAGCATTCCATCCCAACTAATGGTGGACGCTTCATCCATATCCTAACCCGACCTGACCCGGTTTAGCATACAGGCTCGAGTAGGATTAGAGTTGACTCTTTTGCAAATAGGGTAGGGTTAATCTTAGAGTTGGGTCAGCCCAACCTAGTCATAACCAGGACCAAAATCCAAACCTTTAAAATATGTTTTGGTTCAGTCCAGGATTGGCCCAACCCAGCCCTAACCTAACCCTTGTGTAGGCCTAAGGTCCAATGCAAGTCCACACCAAACCACCACCAGGGATTAAGAAATGAGTTTGTTTTGCCCTTGTCGCCACTCAGGATCCTCCGAATGTGTCCGCTCACTGGGGCCCACTTGCTCAGTGGTCCGATGATCTGAACCGTCAATGTTGTGGATTCGAAGGTACACGGGCCACAGTAGGAACTTTACGTGGAAGAGATGATGTTTCCATTATGATCAATAGATGATTATAGGACAATGAACAATGAACAGAAGACTACCAATGGATATCACTCAACTCTAAAAATAAACAGTTCGGATCATCGATTGAACATGATTAGCGGATAATAAATTACCAATGGTCGTATGGACGGTTCAAATTATCCGACCCTTTCATCACGTGGGCCTAGTGGGTGGAGATACATGTGGGCCCATTGGTCAAGGAGTTTCTACATTTGGGCCCACTGGTCAACAATCAAATTGTTGATCTAGTGGGCCCATCGTGGATAGGTGATGTTCTCCAAATCTTCTAGATCGGAAGATCCCAGCCCTTCAAAGATAGAACATTGAATGCCTAGCTCTTCCTATCTGGATATTTTCTTGGGTATCCTTCCTATCTTTGATGTGGTCCATCTAATCAACGATTTGGATTACTTAACTATGGGCCAACATGTTATTCTGTGAGCGAGACTAACAGATGATTACTAGCCATTCATTTGAAGAGCTTCGAAGCTCACACATTCAAAATGCAGCAGTTTACACAAGCAAGATCTGGGCCATTAATCAGGCAGGCCCCATATGGATCATTTTTATAGAGATTTGCATGCTCGAGTGCTAAAAGGCTTACATCATTTGCTCTAAATTCCGTAATCCCACTCCTCCCATCTTCAAACGACTAACACACCTCGTTACATTCTAGTAGATGAAACTTATGTTTTTCTTCTATTCTGACAATAACTGCCCATCAGCTATTGTCCTGTCTGTGAAAAACTTTGATGATGGTGTCTACACACCACACCGCATGCTACGATGGAAAGAAACGTACACGTAATGATTTGTAGGATTGGAGACCAGTTGCACAATAAATAGAATTAGTTGTGAGAAAGAGTCCATCCATCGTACCAATTTCCTTCATGTATCTTTGATACCAAGGAGAGGAGTCATGTCCTGATGCATCTCTAATCGTGTCCACCCATTAATGTGGATCCCACCCTAATGATCATGTGACTAATACAAATCGATCATTGCATTATCAGATAGAATTACACCATGTATGGCCCACAATTTCAAATTTTGAGACATCTAAAAAGAAACATAAAATAAGTTGGAAGATTGGATGACAAATTTGATTACTCCTTCCTCCCATATATTTGCTTTTCTTTTTTCAAAGCTTGCCTTCAAATCTCTCAATTATAAAATATGTAAATGCAATGCCTATTTCTTTCTAGGCATGCTTTTGAAGATGTGATGGTGGGTTTAAGTAGTGGTTTTGGGGTGTCACTCCATTGGATAAAGAAAATGGCACTCATTTCATCTTGGTCCTGTGACTGATTTCGTAGCAGTCCAAAACCAATATCACTAGTAAAAAACCTAGTCGCTTCAGACAGTATTTAAATCCATGATGTGATATTTTGATAGCATTGGTTTCTTTCTTCCGTTAGGCTTTCATTGCACCATCAATATACATTAAAAAAGCTTCACATTGCCCCAGCAGATTATTGGTGAATTTAATTAGCTAATGTGTAATCTGCAATTTATGTAATTTCTTTTATATTTTTTAAAGGTGAGAGCACACCACCTATAACTTACTTAGTTTAATAAAATATTTTATATGCAATTCGGCGGGCTCCACAAAAAGAACGGCCTTACCTATTGCATAACACAATCACAATAAGCGAAAACGAGAGTGGCCTAATAAGAGAATGGGGCCAAAAATTGAAAGAAAAACGTAAAATTGCACCACACGGCTGCCACCAGTCACAAAGGAAGCAAACCTGAGTACCCATCAGCCTAATATGCAGTTTATGAAAATTGTTAACATCTAAGCACATGAAATTTTTTGACCGTTAGGCAGACTCAACAAGGTGTTTTAATTAAGTGGAAAACCCAAGTTCATATTTTCTTCTTTTATTTGATATTATTTACGTTATTTATGAAATTTTAAGGTACTTCTATTTAACGTAAATGAGCTATTATTTATATGGGAAATATGTACATTAAGGACGCTTAATCGAGATAGTTACGTGAGAAGGCTGTCTTGGATTTTCAATTCCAGTAGATATAGTGTGTTGTTCTTCACTCCTTGACTTCAATACTTGGACAAAAAAAAATATGGCCATACATCATGCAATTTTTTAGCTTCGTCGAAATTGATCCTTTCTTCTAACTTAAGTTATGGCCATTGATAGAGCAGAATGGAAGAAATGATCCATGTAGCCAACTTCAAATTTTTTTTTTTTTGTTAGTCATGCGATGCACCCCTACTCTGCTAGTTGCACAATGTGCCCACACTGTTAGTCGACCCCAATTAGTTGGTAGAAGTCTTATATGCTTGTGATGAGAAATTGACCCCTTTAAGTTTGTAAGAGAAGAAAAGAACTGAGTGCCCGAAAAACAAATACAAAGCCTAAACCTCCACACTATCTATAATGTTCTCCCTAATTCAGCCATTAAGGAGTGGAATCTCATATTGATTCTTTTTCAAACCATTAACTCGCTTTTATTTTCTGTCTTTGTAGGCAGGAACTTTGTTGATGAGTTATTAAAGCCTGGGAAAACAGTCCATTTTATCTTCTATTCTAGGGATTCTACTTCTTCATCTATATTTATTTATGTAAACACCCCACATCTGTGTTTATTTATGTAGACATCACACTCAAGCTAGCAACTTGATGAGGCAAGGATGATCTAAAGTACTCATTACCGAAGTCATAAGCCATTCCCGGGCCTTAGTCATACCCAAGCCACCACCCTAAGCTATAAGCCATTCCCGAGCCCTAGTCAAGCCAAGTCCAAACCAAGCCAAATCTTAAGCCAAACCCTAAATCAAATTCAAGCCAAATTCAAGCTAAATTTAACTCAAATTCAAGCTAAATCCAAAAGGCACATCAAGGTAAGGTTTATCCAAGGGAGAAAATATCCAAAATGCTCTTTAATTTCTTCTTAATTACACTTTCTACCATTCTCAAAGTAAATGAGAAGATGCCATGTGGCACCAATCCTCTCTTAGCCAACAAGAACCTTACACTTGTTATTTATAACCCTTACCTAACCTTTAATTACAATCTTGCCATTCCTCCAACTATAAAAAGGGTTCTCTCCTCTTATTCTCTACACACACCAAAGAGATTGTGAGAGGAGAGAGAGCTTACCTATACCCTTCTTTTCCTTAAGCCCTTAGCCTAGCCACCCAACCTCACCTAACTTAGCCCAACCTAGCTACCCAACTAATCCAAAACCACTAACCAAGACTACCAATCCAAAACCACTAACCAAAATCACCCAAACCAAATCTACCAATCCAAAACCACCAAAACCATCAAAGACATTTATCCAAACTATCCAATCTAGCCCATCTAGTCCATCCAAACCATCCAAACATTCCTCTTCTCATTTCCACACATAAAAAAACCGAAAGTGAGAGAATAAGCTTGAGCTTTTCAAGCCTTCATCCATTCCAACCTCCTCTAACCCTCTTTTAGTCATCTAGCCCACTTAGATGACCATTTCAACCATTTCATGATGTAAACAAGGTGACATCGGTGATGGGCAAGATTCTTGTGAGTGTCCCAGCAAGTGACATATTCGGGTCAGCTGGATGCAACTGTTGAAAATAGTGGGAGCTCACCATGTAGCAGATAAAGAAAAATGTCCAAGGTGTATTATTGTACCTACGTGGTCAAAAGGGAATAGGCATTGACCTAGAACACAAGGTCAATGCGTTACAACTAAAGGTATTGTTTGTTGATTTACGGTTTACGACATCTATGCCCAGGCAAATAAGTTATTTATTTTTTTAAACACACCCACACACACCACATGGGTACTCAAACCTATGACCTCTGGGTTGAAACTCTTATGAGTCTACCACCAAGCCACAAGTAGAGACCCTCGTTTAAATAAGTTGCAAAGCCATTTGTAATCCAAATGTTGATTTCAAAGAGGCTTTCTCAAAGAAATATATTGTTTTCTTCTACTCTTTTTTTTCCACGCCCTTCAATATCTATATTGACCGACCAGGCACCAATTGCAGTTATGTTGCTTTCAAGTCGAGAGTGGAAGAGGGATGTAATTGTGGTCATTCATTCGACTGAATCTTTATTATTAAATACATGAGTAGAAGCCTAAAATATTGTTATTTCCTCTACTCTTTTTCTTTTTTTTTTAAGATTAGTTTCTTCTGCCTTTAATTGATAACTGTAGTTTAATTTGATACTTCATGTAGTAGATGCCTATACTCCAATAACTTTTTCCAAGGGAATTCATGGTTGCATATTGGCATGGACCAGACTGCTCTTAACCAACCATAGAATATTCATTTTGAAACTGAAAATTCTACTTGAAAAGCATGCCTAACAATGTGAGCTATAAGATGAAATTAGCATTAGCAGCACAAATGTTTTTGCAACTTATTTACCTGAGGGTTTCTACCCATGGCTTGGTGGTAGATCGACTCACACGAGTTTCAACACAGATGTCATGGGTTTGAGTACCCATTGTGGTGTGTCTGGGTGTGAGTGTGTGTTAAAAAAAAACTTATTTACTTGAGCACAAATGTCATACTCCCATGAATTAACAAACAATACCTTTAGTTGTAAGGCATTGACCTTGTGTTCTAGGTCGGTGCCCCTTCCCTTATGATTACGGACGGATAACAATACACCTTGAACATTTTTCTTTATCTACCGCATGGTGAGTGCCAGCAATTTTCGACAATCACATCCAATTGATCTGAATATGTCACCGGCTGGGTACTTAAAGTGTACACCCACAAGAGTATCTTACCCATCACCAATGTCACCATGTTCACATCAGGAACAAACTTTTATGAGTGTCATAATGTCTCTTTAATTTTATGATTCAGACTCATGAATTAGTATATGGTTCATGTGGGGTTTTGCACCTGCCTTATTGCAACCTGAAAATATCATTGTCAAATGAACCAGCAGAAGGTATGATTTAGATGCTCCTCATATTGAAAGCAAATATCTAAACCTTGCAATAGAGGACATTTTTGTCATATTAATATCCCTGCTAAGGTTACTTGTCTTGCACCTTTACGATTGAGCGGCTTCACTACACATGTTTCATGGCCCAAAAACTCAGACTTCTCAGAATCATCAGATGGGCCACATGTATCTGAAGAAAATGGATTGCTAAGAATGTTGGCCAGTGGTTCAGATTAAGTTCAAGCTTGGCAAACCTAATGAGCGATTGGGACTGAATTTTGGAAGGTAGGGAACATGGCCGGTCCCACCTAACAAACGGTTATGGTCATGCATATGTGTGCCATGCTCAAATGTGGACCCTAGAGTAGCCTAAATTAGTGAGCAGCTTCCAGATATCATCCCGGTAAAGGACAGAAACCTTCTAACGGTGAAATTTGTGTCAGATTTGGGTGTTCTCATTCTCTTTGCAAATGATTCATTCTCAGGATGATAAAATACTTAAAATTTGGTTACATTAATTATCCATGACCAAGTACTATCCCAAGCTTTGTTTACTTTATTTTGGTATAAAAGTACGCATTTTGAGGTTTTACCAGTATAAAAAAATAATTTAAAAAGGTTTTGCCAACATAACAGAACTGAAAAAATTGAAAGGCTCACTTAACCATCGCAACGTGTTTAACAACATCCGGCAATGACAGATAGTAGTAGGCCTGAAACAAATCCCATTTTTTGTTTCTATGGGTTCAATTGAAGATCACTCTGCAGATGTCTCTCTCCCTGCCAATAATATTCCATGTCAGCAAAATCTTTTGTTGTTTACTTTGATCAACAAAGCCAAAAGCTTGCCAATAAACATGGAGAAATTGGTTGCACTATCCATGTGTTTTCCAATATCACATGTCACAAGCGATCTCGTGTAGCACTTTGAGGTGGTATTAGTAAAAGCCTAAAAGGTCATTTGGATGCCAGTAAAGTTTAAGTAATAAACACTTTACACCTAAAAAAGAGTTTGGTGTGTAAACTAATTACATACTATTTTATTTGGCTTTTAAATGGTAATCTCTTTACTGAAAAACAAATTATGTGTTTAGCTAACTGGTAAAGTTTCTAAAATATATTAAGTAGAAAGGGCTTGATTTTATGGGGCCCTACGCACATGTTAGACAAATTTGATGTCCTACACCCATCATAGTGAGTCCCATGCACAATCTAGAAGGTTTTCCGTGGTGGGCATCTCATCTCAAATGTTCCCTCTTGTGTGGCCCATCTGGTAATCAATCAAGCCGTTATTTTCAAGGCTAGAGAAGAGCATCAAGGGACGCACATGATGGACAGATTGGATGTATTGTAAACATCATCATAGGCCACACACATCATGATCAATGTGTATCAATTATTTTGTTGTACTATGTATAATATTTTTTTTTTATATTATCCAACTTTCTTTCATCCAAATATTATCTATACAAAGATTTGGACGGGTATGAAAAAAAGGACCCACACCTATCATATAAACTCCATACAGGATCACCAGACTTAAACCCTATACAAAGGGCATGGAGCCACCAAGACCCAAAGAACAATATACAAATAAAAAAACAAAGCAACTCCAAACAACCAATCTACCAATGGCAGTACCCAATACTGATGTAGAGCAGGCCGCAATCTATTCTTAGCACAACTAGACCGAAAGAAGCCTGAATGGAAGCGGATGTAGTCCGTCAAATCCATGCTTAGTCCTATATAGGGCATGACGTAACTGGGCCTCAGGCGCGTCCAGTTCAAAGTGATAAGTTTCGGAGAAAACAAGAAGAAATCACCACACATAATAGAACTCTAGATTTGTAAGGTTTGCCCTCATGCAAAACCCTCAAAGAAAGCAATAATATATATCAACTCTAGAAAGAAAACAATGTACAAGAATACTTTTCTATAGACATAGCTACCCAACATGGGCCAAGGGTTAAAAGAAAAAATATATTAGAAGCAATGATACAAATATAATAAACATGTAAGGGGATATACCCCTCCACCATTGCCATCTAACCATACTACCCAACCACGTGTGGCATATATGGTATAGGCAATCATATATGTGTAATACGAAGAAATTTATTTCAAATAGGGAGAAATTAGCATTCGAAGTATGAACCGTAAATCGATCATAACTTTTAATCCGGATATTGTCACTAAACACACAACCTACAAATCTTTATTGTGACAACCAACTATCATAGTGGGTTGCATCAGTTCATTTCGCGAGAAAACACCTCCTTCCAATTCAAAATTACAATTTTAGGAAAAACATTTTTAATAAGTTCTAATTTAGACATATTTCATTCACTTTAGAGTTTTAGTATATGCAGTCTTATTATGAATTGCAACTAATCATGCTGGGAATTGATTAAATTAGGGCTTTCTATTTTTAGTAAAATTTATTATTTCAGGTAAATTCTATTTTAGTTAAATTATGACTCCTAATTAAAGTTTATATTTTTTCTTTATAAATGATGTAATTGGAAAATCTGAGAATTATTGAATAATAAATTTTCAAATTTTCCTTTTTATCTTATGGATTCAAGGTTTTGCATATATACTTGATATAGACGTGATCAATTTCTCCCCACACCCTTCACGGCGTCAAATACCCATTGCGACCATCCTAGATGAGCTGACCTTCCTCAGCATACCCAACAATTCCTTTTAAAGACTTTACATGCAATAGAAACATGATTTTTTACCTGGGAAAAAGAAAGAAAGATAATTTTACCAAAGTACTCATAGGCAAAATTTGCCATCCAAAACTTGCTTACGAAGTATTTACTAGTAACCCTTCACAATTGAGGATTTCACCGGCATCCTAACATCCCTAATTGGTTTCACAAGAGCACCATAATTTGAAAAAAAAAAAAAAAAAAAAAACAATGTGTGTTGTTCGAGGGCCACAAAATACCTAGGCATAAAACAAGTGAATTTCTGGGAAGCATTACCCAAAGCTTTTGTCCTTTTCCACTTGTTATTTCTCTATTCAGGTCCTTGACTCAAGCCACAGAAAACGTAACCCTTTGAAGTTTGAATTTAAAAAAGGAAAAGAAAAGGAATTGGTATTATTAGATTAAAATGGACTGTCTCAGAAGCAGTGTTAAATGATGGAAACTCATGTTCTTCTATCTTTTTGTAGCAGAGTTAAAATGAGAGGAACTGAGAGCTTCTATGATAGGTTCCCTTTCTTCAAATTTTCTGACATTTTAACCCTTTCTATTTTCTTTGCATGATTTTTTAAAACTGCACCTCTAAGGAAACTAATTTAGGCCACAATAGACAGCTATAAAGATGATAGTAACTAACTCTTAATAGAAATGGCAAGATATATGATACATCAGGTCAAAAGACGATGAAATCTTAGTAACCTTTCGAGGGGAGTTATGATGATGGCATACCTGATTAAGTTAATATACTTTTCAAGTTCTTTTTCATTGCAGATTCTTGGAGTTTCGCTGATCAGACTATGGAACCATCATCATCATCTTCAGTCTCGCATATGTAGTGCAACAGAGTCTAAACCTGCAGCATAGCAAGAGCAACTCTTTTTAGAACATCTTGTCTTCATAATTCAAAGGAAAGTATGACCTCAGTGATTGGAATCCTTGGTTGTATACAGTTTTGCATCCTATCAAAGACAATCTTAGATGGTCATATAAAATATGATATCTGATAAAACACATACACAATTTTACATCCTACCTCATTTTTTTGGATCATGCCCTAAAATAATTTGTCAAAATGGATGGATGAGGCGGATAAAACACATACATACATCATAGTGGGGGCCATGGAGTGACGTACTACTCTGATACCATATTACTGACCATTGCGCTAAAAGCCCAAGCTGCTAGGGAACTATAGAACAATGAATCCGGATCCTCTGTTAATCCAAGCAGAGAACCTCTGCTGCTGCTGCTGCTCTGATTGGTCCAGGTCAGCCTGATTGTGTCAAAGCTGAACTGATTGGTCCAGCTCATCATGACTGTGTCAGAGCAGTTCAGCTCTGACACAGTCAGGCTGACCTGGACCAATCAGAGAAGCGACGAGCAAGATTTCTCTGCTGGGTTTCAACAGAGGATCCGGACTCTAGAACAATATATATCAGGGGTTTGTTGACGCCTCCAACACCACTAGCCATACTGCGTCCCACACAAAGTAGATGTGCAATGAGCCAATGAGAGAGGATGAGGTCGAGTTTGTATGAAATGGTGTGCTCCGGAGTTGATCCAACGGCTCTAGAGGCATGGGATGGGACCATGTCATTTTTTACACGTGGCACACATGGATTAGATCATAACCGTTCAGTCAGATGGGCCGTGAATCAAAAAATCATACTGTCTGGATGATCCTAAATCTTTAATCATAAGTTTACAAATTGGAAACTGAAATTGGATGGTTAGAATCTTCGACTAGGCAGTGTGTGGTCCCCACGGGTGTATTGACTCAGCTTTTTCTAATCGTGTGCAGTGCCCAGCGTGCTGTTCATACGACCTCAAGTCCATCTGTCAGACATGCCCCACCATGATGAAGGTACACCGACCCCCCAATAATCAGGCCAGTCCATAACTCAGGTGGACCACTTGAGATTTTGGCTCAGCCTATTTTTGGAATGTACGGTGGAGATGATACTGGCAATATGATGCACGCTTTGTGGGCCCTGCAGAAGTTGGATCATGTAGGAAATGGACCCCGATTGCCTAGAGACCTGGTGACCCGACTCTTAGGAGCCCACCGTAATGTTGTGTTTTATCCAGGCCGTCTATCCATTTTTTCATATCATTTTAAGGGTTGATCCCAGAAAAATGAGTAAGATTCAAGGCTCAAGTGGACCACTCCACAAGAAAAAGTGGGAACTGAACGCCTACAGTTGAAAACTTCCTGAGGCCACAGAAGTTTTGGATCAAGCTGATAATTGTGTTTTCCCTTCACCTACGTTTACATGCCCTTATGAACATGTCATGGTGGGCCTAGGAAGGTTTCAACTATGGGTGTCCTTATCCCCCATGCTTCTTATGGTGTGGTCCACTTGAGCTTTTGATCTGCCTCATTTTTTAAATCATGTCTTGAAATCATTGGGCAAAACGGATGGACAGTGTGGATAAAACAGATACATCATGGTGGGTCCCACATAGTTGAACCGGGTCCCGCCATTGGTAGTGTGTGGACCTTGAAATGCAATGCATTGTAGGTGAACAGTCCTCTTTTTGAATCAGATAACGGAGGCTATGTTAGCTCGTGAAAATATCAGCCCCAGGCCAAAACTGAGCTAAACCACCCAACCTGCCAAACAAGTCATGATCATGGTCCGCGTTGATCACACGGCTCGAGGCGAAATCATGGCCCAATGTACAGATGTCAAAGTGGGGCCCACAGATCCTCACTCATGAAGGTTATGGAATATTCACTTGCACCTAAAATTTTATTCATTTGAATGTAGAACTTACTCATTTCTTTCATGTGTTTGTTGTCTGGAGTGATTGAATTGGCCTAATTTGTTTCATGGCGGGACAATTCTATGATAGTGCAGGTTGAATGACACACACCATGGTGGGTCCCACACACAGCTAGTTGCACCATGGTGGGTCCCACTCAGTCTACCACTGCCCCAAAGGTATGGGTGTCTTTGCTGGAACTTACTATATATGATGGGAAGCTATGTGGGGCCATCCACCTTGTTCATCCATTTCACATTAGTAGATGGGCAAAAAATTGAGGCAGATTCAAAACTCAAGTAGGCTTCATATCAGAAAAAGCGGGTTGAGAAATGCTATACAGTGATGTTTTTATGCCATCCATACCCTTCAAAAGGTCATTCCCAGTGGGATGAACTGAAAACATAATAACATTGTCCTCATCCAAAACTTCTGTGGGCTCATAAATATTTCATCAGTGGATACTCAATCCACACAATATCCTTATCATGTGGCCCACTTGAGTTTTGAATCTGCCTCATTTTTGGAGCCATAACCTAACATGATTTGGCAAGATGGATGGACCGTGTGGATTTCTCATAAACATCAAGATGAGCCCTACCCGCAAAAGGCATTGGCAGCCTCTGCGTACGATTCTAGCCCTAATCAGGCTAAGAAGTTCCTGGACAGCAAGGAAATGAGTTAGATGATCAATTGGTTTCAAATAGTGTACCTGATGATTTTTCCTTTTTTTTTTTTCTTTAATTCATTCCATCCTTTGTCTACGAAAAATTCCATTATATAATTAGTTTGGACAGTTAAAACAGAACACCAGATCCAATGACTGTCTTTAAACTATAGGCACATATTGAATAAAAATTGCTAATGAGCCGTCCATTTTTTTTTCTGTAATATGGTGGCCCAACATTGATAAGTGGATCGGTTCAGCGGGCTAAGATAAAATCAGGCCATTTCATGCCAAGGTGGACCATACCATTCAAACGAAATTAGAAAAAAAAAAAAATGCTGAACTACCAGACATTGTGCCCATCTAGGGAGTGAAAAGGCCACGTTTGTAAGGTAGAAGATCTAACCACTGTTTGCAATAAGATGAAAAGCTAACACCCCACACACACGGTGCATGTTGTCACGTGTGCCTGCTTGCGGATGGCATGGCTCCACACTTTTGTGTTGTGCACAGGCTTTGGATTCTGATTCCGCGCTATCAATAGTTTGGTAAGTTCTCTTGAAAGGAGCAGGAAGCAAGATACTGTCAGTTGAAGTTGGTCAGACTGACGGCGTTATGTGGATTGGTGCAAGTCAGGCTATTTAAGTCCTAATTTGGATTAGGACTTATTGATGCAAGTGTTCTTTCTAAAGACAAGGGTATGACCTAGTGAGAGAGGGTTTTTTTTCACTTAAAGAGCTTGGAAGTAATTTTCTTAAGGACTTGGGTTTTTCTAATGTTATATATTGCAAATGTTAATTAGGTGTTTTTGCAATCGAAGAAAGTAAGTAGTGTAAATTTTAAAGTTTTCTATATAATAGTGGTTTCTATTATTATTTTCTTCCGTATAAATTTTCCACGTAAAATCGATGTATTGTATGTTTGCTTACTTGATTGCTTTGATTATTCTAATTATTAGATTGTTCTATTTTAGTTGAGCATGTTTTCACATAATGCATGATTGGCTAATGGTATTAGATCTTAATTTCTAATACTTTATTGGGTTTTGGGAGCTAAGCCCAATTCATCACAACAGTTTGAAATTAGGAAGCTTCCCAACTTTATTGTCCTCCTTTTTAATAGGAAAATGTTCTTTAATTTAAAAAAAGTACAGTTACAGATGTAAAGGAGGAAGACATAAACGAAGACAAAGATTTCAAAAAACACGAAAGAAAAAAAGAAAGGAAAGAAATGCAGCTACATGCACAAAAATAAAGAGAAGATCTCTACTAACATGAGATCTATCTACACTTCTTATTCTTTTATGAATTGTGGCCCGGCAGCAATAGATGTACCGATTGGCGTTACTCAATCATAACAAGTACCCACGAGGCCATTGTTCGGGCCATATGCAAAGATAAAGAGACAAGTGTGAGCTGGTAGATCATAAAATAGTAATAATAAAAAATAAATAAATAAAAATGAAAAGGTTGACGCAGCTAAAATCCAAGCCATCCATTAGATACTATTAATCTATATTAAAAATCACATTTAATATTTCATAAAATCTCATCACATGATTCTCTTTAAACTAATTGCATTGGAAAATACGTCCTTGCTCAACACTTATGTGTAACAGATATTATAATATTTCAAATTCTCAGGAAATTAATATAAAAAGGCAAGGGACTTCCCTGTTCTCCGCTAGCTTATATATGTGGGGACCATGTTTGGTTTATTCACGCCATTGATCAATGGCTTGGATTAGCCAACAGTGGACCCCACATGTACAATCTAGGTGCATAACAGGGAGCTTACCTGTGTGCTCTGGGACTATTGTAAGTTATAGTGCTCAGAGTTGCATTAGGACACTTAGACGGTCCAATGCATTGATCTAGAATGTTCATTAAGTCCGAAGAGCATTTCATTAGCTAATTTACAAACATGACACTGATCAGATAAATATTAGCCATTTGATCAATGGAATTTAATTTGGACGGTGAAGATCATTTACCCTAAGTTATGTCTAATCAATAATTTGATCCATCTATTTGTTAGGAACCTTCATGGATTGGTTATGATTCTAAAGAAACACTTTTGTTAGGTAACTGTAAGCAGTCCATCCATGGCTTGGAAAAAGAATAACTACAGACAATAAGGCAAGGCTACGGATGGATTGGATCGTCCGAACAGTTTAATTTTTGTATGGTCGCCCAAAACTTATGTTGTGAACTCAATGGACGGTTCGGATTGACGATTGGACTGCCAAATTGAACCAATCCAACTAGGAGCACTATATATTATAGTGCTCTCGGGGTATATCTCAAAAAGCAATTTTTTATTTTTTATTTTTTATGCTGTGACGTGAGATGAGATGATGTTTTCCTTGGCAGGTTGGCCAGCGTGCGAAAGATGACAGGGACTACCCTTATAAAGATTAAAAAGGAAGGAAAAAAACACATGGTTTAAAATATCTTTCCAACGGCCCAGATTCAAAAATCACCTGTGGGCCACCTGATGAGAAGGGTGGCGATTTAATCTTCGTATATGGTCATCTTCATTATGTGGACCATCTTATTCACTCCTCTTACGTCCACACGTTTTTGCCATCTTGACACGTGTGGTGCATGTGTTGGGCTAGTAGGTAACAATGCAACTGACAACAAACCAGCCGGTGTTGAAATAGTTTGATTTAAAACATTTTTAAATTTGTTTAAAATAATGGTTTTTTGGTTTTATCTAGTATTAGATGGGAGAAATAATTTTTACCTCTTTATAAGTAAGGTGTTACGCACCTTATTTATGGTAAAATATAGGGAGTATAGTAGGGTGTTATGCACCTTACTTATTTATGGTGGAATATAGGGAGTATAGTGGCTTGCCTGTTCCAGTACGAAGCGCACGCGTTCGGGCTCGATCTCGGTCTCGAGCTAGGTGCGAGGGAGTGGACACGTGAGGCAGTGTGGCTGCAGAGGCGCTAGAGGCTAGGTAGTAGATCAGGTGGCTGGGTTCGGAACAGAGGAGGTGCTGTGGGTGGGAGGTTTAACAGAGAGACCTCTCTGCTTTTTATAGAGAGCTACATGGCTAATTAGAGAGACCTGTGTAAATACTCATGCAGTAACGGTCCAGACCATGCAGTAACAGCTGCAAGTGGTTAGCTCAACAGTCAGAAACAGCTAGCCATTGAGTCTAAATAGCCAGCATGTAGGTGTGTAACTCCCACATGCACAACAGTCAGAAACTATAAAAAAAAAAAAAATGGCTAGTTTCTCACAATAGCCAGAAAACGGCTAATGCCGTTATGGCTCTGGACCAAAACTGTCAGCCACCCTTGCCTATATAAACCGAACAGGTCTGGTTCATTTCAATACAACAATAGCAATCACAACATCTCTACTGAACCAGCACCCATCTGAGTCTATTAGTCTCTTGATTTGGTTGATAAAACCAAGCCACTTAGACTAGTGTATTGGTCTACTGCTATAAGAAGAAGAAGACCGTCATTCTTTTTCTCTCTTTATTTTTATCATCTGCGTAGAACCACATAAGGCTCGTCGTATCCTGAAAGCAATCCACCTGCAACCTATCAGTATACTCAAAATAATTTAAATATGGGTGAATTACACTTTAAGGCAACGTGTTTTTTTACCTGCTTTACCTTGTCCTTATTTCTCAATTTTTCTCAATTAAATTTTTTTTTTTGAAATAAGAAATTCGCAACACCGGGTATTTAGAAATGAGATGATTTTGGCCCAGCCGCCACTTAGTAGGTACCAAAACGAATGGACGGCCTGGAAACAAAGCACATAAATCACTGTGGGCGCCACATATTTATTCTGGTGATATAAGCCGCCGTTGAACTGATGGTAGCCGCAACCCCAAGTTCGATGATTGTCTCCACCATAAATATGGTGGGGCCCACCATTTGGCGACAGTGATCACCTGACCAGTATTTCTAATTGAGCCAACAACCAAATGGATGAATCAGTAGACTAATGACGTTCTGATGTTATGTTACGACCGTCTGCGTCGAAACATCAACATAAATTGGGCCACCATCATTATCACCTAGTGCGAAAATTAGGCGTTCGCTCACTGAGCGAGACATAACATCAAAATCAATGGAGAGCCAATGGTCTGACTAGTGTACTGGTAGGGTGCACGCAATAAGTGGATCTCCATGATTTTCATTTCAAGTCATCATCATGATGTGGTCCACCTTTTTCACGGTTTAGATTTTTTTTATCTATATGATATGTTGGTGGAAAAAGTGGTTGTATAAGAACTTGCTGTAGTGCCGTGGTAGCATAGAGAAAGAATATTCCTCGAATATTATATTTGAAAATCCCGACCAGACGTCGGACGATTATATACAATTGCAATTACAGAAATTCCCATTATGCCCCCCTACCAAGCACGTCTTAACGGCGACGTTCTCCGTCTCGCTCCGTTCCAAAACCTCACAACGCTGCCGTTAATCGCCGTTAAATCCTGGCCCCGATACCACCCAAAATCCCCAGTTCTCAGAACGGGCAGCCCAGCTCTAACACCCAAAGGCCAAACGCCGTCAATACCTCCGCTAACGCCGTTACATTCTCCAACAACGCCCTCCTCTTCACCAGAAACGCCGTCGTATCGTTCGTCGACGCCGTCGTCTTCACCATAAACGCCGTCGTATCGTTCGTCGACGCCGTCGTCTTCACCATAAACGCCGTCGTAACGTTCGTCGACGCCGTCCTCTTCATCTGCAACGCCGTCATCCTCCTCGCAGTAATACGCCGCGAACTTCCCGCGCTTCCGTACGACGTTATCGCTGACGGAACAAACGGCGGGCGACTCCGCCTCGGGTTTCGGGCTCGCGGGCGGCGTTAAATCTGACGGCGTCTTTTGGGGTTCGTCAGGTTCGCTGGATGCTGCGGTTAGCGGTGTCGGATCTTGAAACGATAGACGATCGCCGGATTTGTGGCGGGCCCGGGAACTGACGGCTGTGATTCGCCAGAAGCTGAACGCGGCAGTCAGAACAGCAATCCAAGCCCAGAAGCTCCTAACCTTAGTTAAGGAGTAGTGGTCGAAGAGGAGTGCTTCGAGCGGGAATCCCAACACATCCATGGTTTTCTGGGAGAGATTTGGGAGAGAGTCTGGGAAAATCGGGAGTGTATTTATGGAGGGAGTGGGATAATCTGGGCCGCAGGATAGTTGGGCGCGAGAGGATCTGATTGGAAGATGCCGGGAATCGAGATGGGAAGATGCGGTATAAAATCCGTCAACATACTCGACAATGATTGAAGAATTGACTGATATTCTGCCGGAGTATGGTATATACGTACGCAAGCAGATGTCCATGGTAGGGAGTAGATTAGGTGCGACCCTTACCGTGTGGCTCACTTCGATGTATGTATTTTACATCCACACCGTCTATCCGTTTTTTCAGATTGTTTTAGGGCATGAGCCCAAAAATGGAGAAGATACAATTCTCAGGTGGACCATAATATAGGAAACAATGGTGATTGAATGCCCTACCATTAAAAACTTCCTAAGGCCCACCGTAATGTTTCAATAATATTGATTTTCCATCCAAGCCGTCGATAAGGTCACACAAACCTGGATGAAGGGGAAAAACAAATATCAACTTATTCAAAACTTTTCTGATTCATTAATAGTTGATCACCACGGTTGCCTATATTATGTTCTACCTGAAAATTGGAAATGCTTCATTCTCTGGATCATGCCCTAGAATGATCTTGCAAATCAGACAGGGAAGCATGGATATAGAACACAGACTTTAAGGTGGGTCGACCGTAATGGCTCACTTAATCCACTTCATCCATGGTAAGCAGGGTTCAGGTTTGGAGCCTTGCCTTGTTGGTAGACACTGCAGAACCTATTAGGGTGAAATTCTCGCTGCTGACAGCACAGTGGGTGTGTGCGCGGTTAACTGGGTGGGTGGGTTGCATGACCGACTAAAAAAAAAAAAAAGAGCAGGGTTCGACCTAAGCTCAGCCTATTTATTCAGTGGTTCACATTTTCAGACCATAGGGTTTTACCTAAGCCTAGCAAAATTCCACATGATCTATCGAAACTCGCATGAAAAATTTAGTGTTCAGGTCCGACTTTATCTTGTTAGGTTACTAACGGGTTGGCCCATTAAAACTTATTAAGATAACAAGTCGGGTTAATATTTCACATGTGAAACTCATTTAACCATTAGTGAGGGTATTTTGATAATTATATTTAGTATGGTGAGAAATCCCTAAGCTAAGATAGCTAAGAAGACTCTCTCTCTCTCACTTGAGAGTTTTCTCCATCTTTCTACCCATGTCCTCACATGGCCTCGTTTCAAAATCTGTGTCGAAACGAGCCCCCTTCCCATCTCTCTACCTACGAAAGCATGACCTATATATTTAACAGGTTAAACAGGTCAGGTTACAAGTAATCTGTTAAATTAACAAATGGGTTTGAATTTCTAGATCGTGACAAGTTAATTAAAGAATTGGGTTTGAGCGAGGGCATTTTTCGACACAACACAATACAGCAACCCAAGCTCGACCCATTTATTTAGTGGTCCACATTTTTAGACCAATGCCTAACCCACTGCATGCCCATTTATATTTCTTTAAACGAAGTGGGATGGACCAGTTGACTAGTGGACCCACCTGACTCATCCACGTCTCTAAGATTGCATATCACACGTGTCATGTATGTATCTCAATCCAGGCAGTTGAAATTGAGGACCCCCATATATGGACGGGAAGTAACCCTCCAAAATGTATTGAACTGTTGGGCCATTTTAAACATATGTTATGTGCTCATCAAACACATGGTTAGAAATGAAAATAAGGTCCATTTAATGGATGGACAGGATGGTTTGATCGATGTGCATTGCAAGGTAGATTATTTAGATAAAGATTCTGGCATTCACTGCATGCATGCGTATGATATCCCATGGTCTGCCGGAGTACTGGATGATTCTCAACAAACGAGTGGTGTTTGTTTTGGATGAGGTTCTGACTGGTGGGCCAGGTCTGTGATGCGGAGGGATGATCTTGAGTTTCAGCCATGTATGAAATCGTGAGGTGGATTCTCATGGACACGTGTCAGGCTCTGGCTGGTTGGTTCCAACAGGGGAGGGGATCCACTTCCCTCAAAGGGGGTGCGGATCAGCTAGTCCCACTGGGACTAGCATGAGGGGTAGTTTCAAATCTCTGTGGGCCCCACCATGATTTATCTGTTTTATCCACGCCATCCATCCATTTTGCGGTCTTATTTTAAGGCATGAGCCCAAAATTGAGACCGATCAAAATCTTAGGTAGACCACACCACAGGAAAACAGTGCCATCCCCCACCCCCCCCCCCCCCCAAATGGACCCCTTAATTATACTGATCATAGGGGTGGCCATTTCATTTGTTTGACCTTATGCTCACATGAAGTGACAAATTTTAGCCATTTTACATTTTCTAACTATATTATTATATTGTTGAACTAAAAGTTGCACATGCATCCCATCCGCGTGCTAAAATGGTTTTTGGCTCGAAATTTGGTTGTAATGTGCGGGCGTGCCTTAGCTAGTTGTGGCTCAATTTAAACTAAATGCTTTTGACCCCAAGCGTCAAGATAATCCGAGAGATTAATGATATGGTAAATTAATCATCTATTTAGTTACCTCTAAGGAAAAATGAGCAATTTGCTGAAAAGAGAGTTTGTTTTTTAAATGGGTTGTTTTTACCTTTCAATTGAAAGGAATGCTTTAATATTTGCATAATAGCAATCATAGTTTAGCAATGAAAAAAAAAAAAAAAAACCGATGATTGACCAAAAGCTAAAAGTAATTTTATTAATGATTTACTATAACGACACTTACAATCAGCTACTAAGAATACCAATTTATTTGCAACTCGGTGGAGACTAAACTTCATAGGGGGCAATTGTTTAGTAGAGGATGACAGTCATCTTAATGAAAGGTGATGATTGTCTGGCATATGATGACAACCCAACTTAGTAGTGTATTGGCTCAGCATATTAGCATAACATTGTAACGACATAATAATGTAATAACGTAGTTTGTATAAAATTTGGCATAGCGATGTAAAAGCATAGGCACGTAAAATTTGGCATAGTGGTGTAATCGCATAGCTTTATAACAACCTTGCAAACATGCAGTATTGTGCTACGTTTCATTAATTTTAGCCTCCCTCTAAAAAAAACTTTGTTCGTAGCTTTATTTATAAATAATATGAGATAATTATGTAATAGCTCCTCCACCTTTTTAGTTGTTGGTGGTTATGCAACCACTCTACCATCTTCTCATTTATGAGTGATTACGTAACTGCTACACCATTTGCTTAGTTATGAGTAATTATTGGAGCGTCAATTATTGTAACCACTCTACCATTTGCTTAGTTATGAGTAATTGATTAGCCATGAAGCTAATCATTTATCAGTGATTACGTAACTGCTACACCATTTGCTTAGTTTGATAGTGTCGGACTCATTAGACGAGTGGATAGTTCCAATTTCAAGCCCATGAGATCTTTGTGGTATGGTCCACCTTTTTTTTACGGTGTGGATGTTCCACTGTACTGACACAAGTGGAAAACAAGTAGGTAGTTCATGTGTACGGTGATCCAAACTTTTATGAAGTGGGTCTCACCTAACGGATCAAAACCGAACATGAGCATTTGGTTTTCATTGAAGGGCTAGGATCGTGGGTCCCTCCTTAATGATCTTTAAATTAAAAAAAAAAAAAAAAAAAAAAATTCCATAAGAAACGAATCCCCAACAGACTGATTAGTAGAAGAGTGATGAAAAGTCAAAATCAAAAAATTTCCAATCATAGATGAATATAATTTTCAGGTTTGAACTAAGTGGGCCCACATGATTTGAACGGTTTAATTTCAGTTACATATATGTTGCTGTAAAGTGTGAGTGCATGTGTATGAGCCAACAGGTTCTGCCAGAGTATCAAATATTAGGTTCTTCTGGATTGGAAGGAGGGATGAAGGGGTGAGTTGCTCACTCATGGGACTTTGCTCAGGCTTCTCAGACTCTCTTCTCATCTCTTCTGCGGTTCTGCCCCCATCCATGCAATTTGTTATCCCTTCTTTAAAGTGAAAGATGCCTCATTGAACTCACTCATGTGCACTTACCTCACACGTGGAACACAAGTTACACGTGTGTGATATCAGAGCCGCTCTTCAGTCGAACCCATCAACTTCTAAATGAGCATGCGTGTAGGATCATCGAGTGGTCCATATTTATGTGAAAGAAATGAACGGCTAGGAACAAATGACCAATGGCTCAAGGATTTTTAAAAGAGGGGCTCATCTAATTTTCGTATTTAGTTTATTTTATATTCGAGCATCCGAAATAGCATGGATTGGCTGGCGAACGAGTCTGATGTTATGCACGTGTAAACATTTCCCAAGATTATACGGCAAGATTGTAACTATTTACAATCTGGTATAAAAGTGCTAAAAAAGAGAAGAAAATCCCAGTGCGTGTAAACATTTCCCAAGATTATACGGCAAGATTGTAAATATTTCCCAAGATTAAACGGCAAGATTAAAGGCGTCGGAGGGAATCTAGTGAGTATTTTAAAATTCAATTTTTCAAAATCCCATTTTTGGAATAAGAAATGAATTGTGAACACAGTATCTCCCAATTAAGGAAAAATAAGAAATAGGGATTTTTTTATTTATTAAGAAATTACCGTTAGAAATTAATTTTACCATAAAGTGGTTTTTTGAAGTTTATATTTACCAAATCATGCTTACTCTCTCGTCTTCATTCTTAACGATTGCAAATTGGCAATCTTTCTCTTCGTCTCTCTTTAGCATTTACTATGTTAGCATTTTACCTGTGGGGCCCACCTTGATGTATGTGTTGTATATCAACATTGTTCATCTATTTTTCGAGCTCGTTTTCGGTAGTGGCCCAAAAATGAAACAGATCCAAATATCAGGCCGACCACACCATATGAAGTAGTGGTGATCTACCATAAAAAGCTTCTTGTGGGGCCACAAGTTTGGGATGGAGCTTATATTCATGTTTTCCCATCATCCAGATCTACGTGCCCTTATCAAAAGGTTGGATGGTAAATAAACATTACGTCCCACTCTAGAAAGTTTGTAGTGGTGTGCGTTCAATCCATCGCCATGTTACATGTGGTGTTGTCCACCTAAGATTTGGATCTTCTTCATTTTTAGGCTCATGCCCCTAAAATGAGCTGGTAAAACGGAAGGAGTTATATACTATACACACATCAAGGTGAAACCGTGGTTGCTGTCTGACCGAACGTGGTAAACGTCCGGCCTGACCGAATCCGCTCCCATATGGTTTGTGCCAGCAAAGACATCAGTCGACATGAGGTTGGACCCACCTTGTTGTGTCTCTAAATTTCGATTCGGTCACTAGTTGCATGACTTAATTTTAGGCGTAGGTATAAAAATTCAACCTCATCTGAGATTTTTAGGTGGACCATACAATCGAAAACATAACCAGCAATTCGATTAGATTTCGAAAACATAACAAGTTAAGGCCAACGTAGCTTCTAATTTTTTTGGTAGTGTAATTCTCTACAGCACCGGGCAAAATACAAGCCTCCAGCTCTGCATAGCTCTCCATCGAGGGTAATTGGCATGTTATAGAAATATCATATGCTCCCAGGAGTTTTTATGCAGCTCTGTGGTGCTGCCATGTTGTTTGTATAAATCCACTCCATAAATCTTGTGGGAACCATTATTTGAACCGCACAAGCAATAAATCAACCTGATAAAAATAATTCCAATGGACCGCACCAATCGAAACAATGTAAAATTACTCACAAAACATTTTAAGTTCATACGTGTGGCTAGCTTGAGCTTTGAATGAGATGTTTTGTATCTTCAGTTAGTTCATCCTGGAGAGTTACACCTCATTAAGGGGTTTGATGAAAGAAACACACCATGCTCACCCCCACCATCAACCTACAGCTGGCATCCTAACCCCATTGTTCTCCTTGGTGTGGCCCACTTGAGTTGCCATCTGGCTGATTTTTATTCCAAAGAACTAGAACTAAGGATAGGACCTGATGGATGGAGAGGACCTGATGGATGGAGTGGATTTTAAATGTACAAATGGCAGGCCCCATGGCTTGTAGAGGATTCAGTAGCCAACGGAAGCACCTACTATTTTTAGAAGGCAAAGGTGTCATCTGCTCGGTCAACATAAGTGGAGGCTGTTTGGCACCCTTAAATCCTGGATTTTGGGGAAGAATTGAAATTCAAAATTTGTAAAATTAGAGTAAGTTCTGCAAATTTCAATTCTAGGTTGATTTTTACCCCCTTTTTTTTTTCAATTCCAAAGGTGGCCCTTAGCTTGCATGGTTGAGAATTTGGGATCATCTCAAATTGTCATAACTACTACCTCTTCTTCTTTTAAAATATTCATATTCATTCACACTATGATAATGGAATGCTACAAAAATCAAACCTATGCAATTATTACGTAGGTCACACAGTGGATAAAAAAAATTAACAACCCCTAAAAGAAAATACAATTTTATTTCAATTAAGAAATCAATGGGCCCACTTTTGTACGCCACCAAAACCTTTGAATTAGCTTATTTTTTAGCTAAGGCTGTCTAACAATAGGCTCAGTGCAATCGACGTCATACGCTGCACACGTCATTTTTAAAATATTTGAGAGCATTTAATTCATCACATTATCCTATCAAATATACTATAAAATAATGCCAGGAATCAATGTGTCAAAATCCAGGCTCCCAAAAACCATCTGAAATCCATGCTGCCAAACAGAACTAAATCAAGGATTACAAATTCAAGATTTCAATTCCATGCACCCAAACAAGCCCTTAGTATTGAGCTTGGACCTGTCAAGCTAGGCCCATGAGCTGTCTTAGACATGCATGTCAGGCCCAATCAACTTTTGGGCCCATCTGGAGCTGAGTTCATTTTCATTTGGCTGAGAGCTCAGCCCAGCTTGGCCCCTCCATTCTACAACTGTGTCATTCCAATCATCGGTTAGGCAACATATGCATCTAGTATGTCAACCATGGGTTTTCATTCTTCAAGTTCAAGATATCTATTTCTTCCTGAATGTGTAGTCACCTGATCAATGGATGGATTAGGAACTTCACGCCTAGCGCAGGTAAGATCCACCCCTTCATGACCTAACAATTAATCTCGTCGGCCCCATGGGGGCCCCATCATGCGGTGGGACATCCTTCACATCTCCATTATCAGGTGGCCCAGCCATCATCCGAAGGAAATCAATAATCATATCCACCTACACTGAACAGGTACAAGTGTGATGGTTGGGATAATCTAATGGGGGGATGTGGTCCATCCACCATGGGACCCACCATATGAACAATTTGATCACCAGAGTTGGGTTTGTCTTGCCGATTCGTGGAAAAAAAATCCCTAGTGTTGGTGCAAATGAACTGAGATGCCAATGAGCAAAAATGACTGATGGTCCACTTATTAGACAACATAGTTAAGTAGACAACATTTTTATTTTCTAGTGATGAATAGACCACTTGCTGTAGAAACTATCTACGTTGAATCAAATTGAAATGCCGGAGACATGGGACCGATCAATACAGCCTCTCTTAGAAAACACTCGAGTTCAGGACTTAAAGCAGAACTTACCTGGTTTGGTATAGTTCATCTCCAACTGGTCCACCTTTTCAATTCTGAAACCCCTTGTCCGTATCTCCTCTGGCAAAGAGGTGTCTTTGTAATCGACAGGCTCAATGATCCACCCCTTATTTTGAACTGAACCACCAACTTTTACCTGTAAAACCAAAAATGCAGGATGGATGACAATCGAGTGATTTAGTCGATATTTTTTAAGTTAGGTCTGGTCTTGTGGCTTGTAGGATGATTAGATGAAATCAAAGATAATAAGAAAAAATTACTTTAAAAATGGCATGGATTGTTGGAAAAGACCAAAGCTTGATAGTGGGATGTTAGAATATGGTTCAACTGGCAATCTGAAATGTGATGACTACTCAGTGTGGAATGTGCATGAGATCTGGGCTGTCCATCAGGTAGGACCCACTGAATGTGCTGTGGATCAAAAATTAGACCGGACCAGAAATCAGGAAGGCCACATGTTCATGAAGAAATGGACAACTAGAAGAATTGACCAATCGTCTGCAAACAACGTACATGTGTGGCCGCATTGATGGCCGGACTACCCTGATTTTCGGTCATGGTGCATATATTGAGGGGCCCCAGCTAGATGAACGTCTTGCAAGTAAGCATTTACTCTTCAGCAAATCTTATTCCTCCATTTCCAGTATCTTTTTTTTTTCCCAGAACTTCTATATTCACATTTATCATAGAAGAAAAGGAGAAACTTTAGGCCCAGTTTGGTTCCCACTAAAAAACAATTTCTTCTCATATTAGTTAACAATATAAATTAAGGGTTATCAAGATTATTGTTAATCCTCACCAAAATCTCAAATAGATTATGACTTGGGAAAAATAAGACGAACCATTTTTAAGTGGCAACCAAACAGGGCCTTAGCACTCACAATGCCATTTTATATTCAGAAATGATTTTGGAGTGTTAGTCATGTCAAATACCTCTGCTTCTTCAGCTGCATTGATTACAAGTGCCCCATCCAATGAGAGATCCGCAAGAAACACATTTTGGCCCTTGATGACCATTGTAGACCTCTGGGAGATAGAGCAGCCACTGCCCACTTTTTCCCTCACATCTGTGAATGTCAATCCCCATTTTGGCTTCCATGTGATACGAGGCCACACTTCCACCTCTTGCCCATTGAACACTTGGAGCACTGGATCGGGTATGTGGACCCCAGTCTGGTAAACAAACATGGAGAATGAGTTAGACATTCTCAGCTTCTCTTGAAACCAAATGAAGAGCAAGTTCAATTCAGTAAATCATTTGTCAAAGCGCCTACGGATTAAAGCGGGAAAATAGTACATTCCAGTCCCAGTATAGTTTAGGGCCTCTTTGCATGTCAGGCAGCACCGAACAAACTGGATAGGATGTCCCTAACCATTTCATTTCCTCTGGGAGATGGAAACAAGGATATCAATGGGCCAAGCAAAATTGATAATTTTGAATAGGGCCAGTTTCAAAATCCAGGCTGAAACCACCCTAGGTTCTGCCTGTTGACAGTTTTACAAAATGGAGCCTATAAGAAAAGTCAGCCTTTCAAGGTGTTTCCGCTTCCATCAGGGACAAGGTCTTAAATCAGTGTATTGGGTATCATATCCTTCACCACCGACACGGCCCTGTATCGTTCTGCATCACCCCTGGATTGGGCTGTTTCAGGCTGATATGGACTGATACAGGTGTACCATTAATGGGTGACAGTTGACACCAGTATGTATAGGGTGATATGTACTGCTTTCGGACGATAGTATATACCTTAATCAGGGATGCTTTGCTCGAAACAACATGCCCGCCTTCTCAGGACTCCATTTCTCTTTTGGATATGAAACCCAAAGGAGTCAGGACTCAGGATTGAGTCTCCATTGCAGACCCTTGAGATCTTTACTAAATCATTTCTTAATAAACAGGATTTGGTGAAGAAGTCCATCATATCATCCATATGTCGAAGCAATGGACCTCATTAAATATTAATAATCCATACTACAGGGTGGGTGCATTTTTTTAGCACCATCAAATTGAATTGCAAATACAATTATAATGAAGTGGAAAGAAACAAATCGCAAGTGTCTTAGTATGCATCTTGAGAAATTGGGCTCCAAATTGCAGTTAATTTACTTTCAAGTTGGACTTGAAAGAAGTGTGGGTGCAATTCAGGGCTATTTTCTAATTCTGAATGTGAGGAAACATTGTTATTTCCTATCATTTCCTCTTTCATTAAAATGAATATTCAAAATCCAAACGCAGCATGGCTATTAATGATTTTTTTAACGAAGTTCTCAATGACATCTTAGAAAGATAAATGCATCAAAACATGCCTTATATCCCTATTTCGATGGTCGGATCCAAAAAGTAGTGGGCGTGTTTGGATTGGGGGTAAAATATGAGAATGCAAGGGAAAGTATATCATGACTTAAGCAAATTGTGAACTGACTTCAGCACTTGAGGAAGGAAACCCTTTGCATTTGTTTGTTTTGCTAAAGAAAAGTTTTGGATAATGCTTTCCCTTTGCATTTTCCATTTTTTGGATTGCAATCCCACAAAGGGAAACCTCTTTTTCCCTCCAATTTTACCATTTAAACATCACATCGGAGGAAAAGTGTGATTGTCACCATTTGAATTTTTCAAGAAAAGGTTTTACACCCTCGTTGAGGTGGCAAAGGCAAAGGCAAAGGCAAAGGGTTTGTTGCGGACATCCTCTGCTTCCCAAGCAAGTGCAAGCGTTTTGTCGACGTGAACGAAATGACTTCCCTAGTTTACCCTCAATCTAAACACACACTAGATTTGGAAGGAAAATGCCACATCCAAGGAAATATATGGAAATAGAAATCAGTGGAATTAAATCCAACCAATCCATCCGGTTTGTCTTAGTAAACATGATCTCCCTGGAAATATGGAAAGGTTATTGTTCAAAAGTGAGAGTTGTCTCTCAGAAAACGTGGAATCTCCATTTCCTAGTGTTTTTTTCAAGGAAATGGAGATTGCCTTTTTCTGAGGAAACTGTGGAAATTGAAAATGAATTCCACAGCTAACATTGTTTTCACAAACAGCAGAGAACGTCACATACGAGGAAAACAATTCTATTTCTAGGGTAGTTGAAGAAAGCACAAGAAAACTAGGCACTGGAGAGCTTTTCAATTCATATGAGATGTGAGCAATTGAAGACATGTAATAATTCAGATGAAGATGGTTGAATACTTCCTCTCTTGACAAGAAACTAGAAACAAGATGACATGAAAAAGCTTGGGCACCACAATACATTAGAAAATTCTTGAGTGTAGAAGACGTGATAGCTTGACTGAATGAGATCTTAAAGTAAAGAACATCACCTTTTTATAAGAGTTACAGGCAATTTTTAGAAGAGAACTAATTACCTACAGCCTGTTCTAACTACAACATCTTTTTTTATGCCTTCAGAATTTTTTGTTTCCATTTTGCCCTTCAACATGTCATATATTTCGAGGGAAAAATGCTTGTAGAACTGCGTTATAGGTGACGATAACCTACACCTAGTTGTAGGTGATTATACCTCTTTCTACAAGAATGCAACTGAACAACAAGACTAATATAATTGGGACTACACAAAATCATCATAAGATTTCCATTTCATACTTTCTAATAAGACTAAAAAAAATACCTTTCTAAGAATGAGGCTGTTTGCCCTGTAGATAGCCATTTCTCCAGAAGTTGCGCTATGGTATGGATTTCCCTTTGGCACCTGCAATTGAATAAAAGCAAATGGTTGGACTCATGATGGCCACTGAACTGACTACACAAGCCTTAAGTTGGATGAGAAAAGAGAAATAAAAAGTTTCAAGAGTAATTAGTTGGAGATAATGTTGTCAAAATCATTATCGTATTGCAAATCACAAAAGGGGTTGAATTGTATCGAATTGCAAACAAGGTATTCCATATCAGTGATGGTGGCCGTAATGGTCACCACTGTCACCAATACAGGTATCGGCCCTAATGGCCAATACTGGGGCGTAACGACCGTTACAACCCCTGTAATGGTTGATTTTTATTTTTTTGCCTCAAAAATTCTGAAAAAATTAGTTAGAAAATTCAAAATAATGTAAATATTGCAAATATGTATTCTTTTTTTTTTTTTAACATGTTTATGGTAGCATAATGATCCACTCTTTGGTACGAGTGTTGTATCTAGTTGTCTAGTGAATTTATGAACATGGTTATGTGTCTCTAATATTTACACATCACAACCAATCATTAGAACTAGAAATTGGAAAAAAAAGAGGCAATAAATAGAAAAAATGGCCCTCAAAACTACTATTCACCTAAATCGCTTCCATATATGGTTTTAATCCTAAAAACTACAGTAAGAGTGGTCAAAATCTACTGTAAATTAATCTAGGAAAGTTTTTGGAATGAGAAAAGTGGCAAAAATGAGGAGAAAATTGAATTTAAATAGAAAAAAAAAAGTGGTCTTTTTTTACCATTACGGGGGCCACGGCCGTTATGCACCGTAAGAGCTGATACGGTGCCAAAAAAACTAAATGCTTCATTTCACTCTCGCATCACGTAACAGTCATGATCATACCTGTACGTATCGGCCTTTACAACCGTATAGTAACGGATTAGAACACCTTGATTGCAAATCGTATCGTGTAAGACTCTCTCTCTCTCTCTCTCTCTCTCTCTCTCTCTCTCTCTCTCTCTCTCTCTCTATATATATATATATATATATATATATATATATATATATATATATATATATATATATATCTGTGTGTGTGTGTGTGTGTGTGTTGTCCCAACTAAATGCTTCATTTCACTCTCTCTCTCTCTCTCTCTCTCTCTCTCTCTCTCTCTCTCTCTCTCTCTCTCTCTCTCTCTCTATATATATATATATATATATATATATCTGTGTGTGTGTGTGTGTGTGTGTGTTGTCCCAACCATTCTTGTTGGAACCGACCCCGATAAGAAAAAGGAGTAATTTATAACAAAACTTCAGTGTTGTTGATTCCTAGGTCTAGGTGTAGTGCTTCTTCCCCTATGTGGCCTATTGGTACTAGTGAATTAGTATTGACCTACAATACAAAACCTATAGGTTAACCTTACGCTCAATGCTAGAATCAGGGATACACGACAGAAGGAATTGTTCAATCTCCAAACTAATTTCACCTTCATCAAGCGTAGGTTTATTTCAATAATCTTTTTTCTTTGTATACCGAATCATGTCTCCTCCTTGTAAGACTGAGGGTGGTAAATAAAAAATAAAAAAAAAATCAAATCGCCACACACACACATATATATATGAAAAAAAAATTAGAAACTCATTAATAATTCATTTCCCATCACATACAAAAAAAAGTAATACACATTATGATATTATCAATTGAGAAAATGTATGTAGTATACATATCATGATAGTAAAGGATTCCTGTCTTTTTCCTTTGTTTTGTTTTGTTGTCTGCAAAAACTAATAATTATCAAAATCCCCAAATCTCTCTCTCTCTCTCTCTCTCTCTCTCTCTCTCTCTCTCTCTCTCTCAATAAAAACAAATGAGGATATATTTAATAGGGGAGTGCCTTTTCCTGTTTTATGAGCAAAAGGATACAAAGAAAGAAGAAAAAAATGAATAATTTAAAAAAAAAAAAATTGATTTCTTAAATAATTTTTGTGCCCATTTATGCAATCTACAATTATCGTATGATTATTTAGTATTTACAATTTGGGTGTACAATTCAAATCTTACACCCATGCGATATGATATGAATTGTACGATTCTGATAACATTGGTTGGAGAGGGGATGCCAAACAGAACAATTTATCAAATGGACAGAAAGGATACAAAGAACAAGGAATCATCAACAATCCATCAAGATAGTGGACATACAGAGTCAGACCTATTAAGATCATGACTTTGGCTAGTGAATAGGTGATCATATTAGCTTCTCTAGGAACACGACAAAAGCTATCCATACTTCCATGACATTCTGAGAAATTTTGAACTTCGATGATAGACCTATTCCATTCACATGTTGAAACTAAATGAAACTAGTAAATTTTAAAGGAGAAATATGTACCTTAGCAGCATCTTCAGGGTTGTTCTTCACAGGGGCATACGCAAGCCAAGTATCCATCACCTAAGGGAGAACAATAGCTGCTAGTTATTAAATATTTCCATATTTATATGCAAGAAAAATTGCAAATGAACTTTAGGTTAATGCTTGGAAGTTCTCAGTTCCCAAGACCAACATGCAACTGGTGCCAAATTGCAACTGATACCTCACTTGCAATTTGGGATGGAAAATGTGGGGAAATGGAAGTATGCTGAATGTTGGCTCCATTTGCCACTCTAGCCCAAACAGCAACCCCATAAGACATCAAAGTTATCATTTCAGTTGATAAGAGAGAAGACAGGAATGAGTGCAAATGACAGAAGACAATACTTGAGCAGATTTTTCTTACTGTAAATCCAACTCTAGCCGATGGAGGCAGCGATTTTGGATAATCTTGCATCATACATTCCAATCGGGTTGAGGACTTAAAGGATGTCTTGCTAGAATCTTTGTACCTGCAGCAAGTGAAAAATTACCAAAAAAGAAAAAAGAAAAAAACAAAACAAATAAGTAGTCGGTACAATGTCAATAATGATCAAAGTAGACACTCCTACTGTCATCCTGCTTGAATTAAATTAATGCGTTTGGGAGATCTATCTTGATCTAATATTTGAGGGTGTGTTTAGAAGCTCCTAGTGCCCAATCCTGTAATTATAGGTTAGCACCAAAATTTTCCAAAAATATATAACTGTGGCAGAAAAACAACTCCACCATAAAGCTGCCAATCTTATTCTTCCTCGCCAGAGCACTCGCAATGTTGTTGAAGAACATTTTATTTTTACCACCCTACTTAAGCCAAACTACTCTAGACGTCTACCTCCATTTGATCTCCTCCTTAAGGAGGCCGGCGTATTCTTTGGCTAGGTTTACATGCTCCGCTTTTTCCTCCTCGAAAATAGCCTCTCCCCTTTCTTTAATATTTATGCCTTGAATTTGTTGAGAATATTATTAACATCTGCATCCCGGCACCCCAAAACCTCTTTCCATGCCTTAATTTTTTTATTTTTTGATTATTTTAGTAGCTTCAACTTGTGGCATATTTTAAACCCTGCATAGCCTTTGACTACCAAGGAGCTCCACCACTTCCTAACCAAATCCAAGAAACCCTCCATCTCTAGCCACATAAGTGTCTAGGGCCCCAATCCTCCTCTTTCACTTCAAATAAGATTGAACACCCCCACCCCCCCCCCCCCCCCCCCCCCCCCCCCCCCCGCGGCGATGTGCAAAAGGGAACTTATCAACCCACTCCGCCAAAACTAAGAACTTGTCAATTCTAGTCATTATAACCCTATCTTGGCCATTGGACCATATAGACCTTACATCCCCCAGCAGCAAGTTCATTTCATGAAAGTCCACCAATGCCGAAAACTCCCACATACACACACCCACACCCACCCATCCCACTCGAGGCTCAAACATTCACTACATGAATTTAGGTCATTCCGTAACAAATGGTTGCATTGGGAAGCTTGGTTTGGACGATAAATAGCATAAAACATCTATTTAAACCCTATCACGCACCTCAAAATATAACTAAAACTGAGATAGAGCTACGCCACCACTCCTTTATCCATTAACTTGAATCCCAAGCAACCACAATCCCCTCAGTAGTTCCATTTGTGCGTCTAACGTAACCCAGTCTTTACTACCGATTACCCACACCGAATCCAACACTAGCCGGTCAATTACCTGAAGCTTAGTTTCCTAGAGGGTGACGATCTGAGCCTTCGATCTGAGAAATACATCCTTCACCTTCCTGCGCTTCTCCCCGCAACTCAGCTCTCTGACATTCCAAATGAGGATCTTCATTGGGACACCGGCCTCAACTTTTTGCCCTTCTTGTTGCTGCTTGACTGGACCTCAACCTCATAATTAACCAAAGATTCAAGTCTTACTGGCTCTTTGCGCCCTTCAGGGGTCCAAAGAGCCTTCTTCTAGAGCTCGGCTAATTTCTTCTAAGCACCTCTTTCTTCCATAAGCTTAAATAGTGCCTATTAATCCTCCTCGCATCCCCAAACGTCACCCTGATGAGCATTCTGACATGCCCCTTCGAGTCTTTGATCTACCTCATGCCCCTAGCTATTGAAGATTGATGGTGGCACATATGCATGTGGGATGCTTCAACTTGGACAGTTGCACATGTGGCACATTGAAAAATGTCACGCATGTACAAGGATAAGCATGATCCTCATATGCACCGAGATTGTAAACTGTCATTGATAAGCATTTCCACCTCTCTACTAAAGACACCAAGCCATGGTCAACGGTCACATTATCCATGACTACTTGTTGAAAAGTGCATTGGCTCCTGTGCATAAGGGGTTGACAAACCGTGGACATGTACATTGTCCATGACTATAGTCTGGACGAGACTTTACCCAAATCCAAAAGCCCAAGGGAGTGAGAAGCAGCAACAGATTCAGTTGTGGGCATAGGGAAGCATCTATCTCAAACTATTATCAAGCTAGTCAAGTCAGTCCTTGGAAGCATGGGCAGTTCAGTGGTTTTATGAAGATCGTCAGTTGGAATGTTCGTGGATTGGGTTGCCCACAAAAGAGGGCACAAATTAGGGAGTTATGTAGTCGGTATAAGGCACATATTGTATCCTTTCAAGAATCCAAACTTCAAGCATGTGATCAAAGGCTGGTGAACTCCTTATGGAAAGGAAAATTGAAAGATTGGGCAGAATTAAACGCAGTTGGTTCAGCTGGTGGTATATTAGTTATATAAAGTACTAAACTGTGGATAAAGGAAGACAGTTGGTTAGGACAATATTCAATTTCGCTGCTGTTTAAGGATGTCTCTTCTGATTTTTTTACCTCAGTTTATGGCCCGAATAAACTGTCAGTTAGGCAGTTGTTGCGGGCTGAATTAGATGCAAGTAGAAGTACATGGAATTTACCGTGGGTGGTAGGCGGTGATTTCAACGTTGTCAGGTTCCCTTTCGAAAAATCAAATCCAGGTCGCACTTCCAAAAGTATGCGCAATTTCTCTGATTGGATAGCAAAAAATGAGTTGATTGATCTCCCCATGGGAGATGTGAAGTATACATGGTCTAATGGGCAAGAAAGGACAGTCCAATCAAAACTGGATCAATTTCTTTTGTCGGCGGATTGGGTAGATATGTTCCCCTTAATATCGAAGAGGCTTGCCTAAGCCGGTCTCCGATCATTGTCCAATTGTATTGGAGGTGGAGGAAGAGGACCAGGGGCCGCATCCTTTTAGATTTGAGTTGGCCTGGTTGGAAGTGGAAGGTTTCGCAGATAATGTTAGAGAATGGTGGCCTTCCTTCCTAATTCAAGGCGGGGCAGGGTTCTCCCTCTTTCAAAAGTTGAAATTGCTAAAGGGGAAGATAAAAGAATGGAAAAAAGAGGTGTTCGGGCAGCGAGATCAGGAATTCTTGGAGATTCTTCTAGACATTCAGAGGCTGGATATTAAAGAAGAGGAAGAGGAGTTGTCAAATGACGAAAGGGAGTGGCGGGAAATTCACAGGGCAAAGTTTAATGCTAAATTAAGGGAAGATGAAATCAAATGGTGTCAACGATCTAGAGCTCTTTGGCTTCAGGCTGGAGAAAAAAATACTAAATTTTTTCATGCAATGGCTATTGCACGGGCTCAAACAAACAGGATGAAAAGTGTGATGGTGGACGGATTTAGGGTGGAAGGGGAAGGAAAGGTTTGTGCATTGATAGTGAATTTTTATAAGAATTTGCTAACCAGGGAAGAGTGGGACAGACCATTGTTGGATGATGTTCATTTTGATTCGATATCTAGGGAGGCGGCCGAGTCTCTTGAGAAAGATATCTCGATTGTGGAGATAGAGGCGGCGGTGGTGGAATTGGGGGGTGACAAAGCTCCCGACCCAGATGGATTCCCCGTTGCCTTTCATAAAATAAAATTTAAAAAAAAAAAAAAAAAAAAATTGGGATCTTGTTAAGGAAGATGTGATTCTATTTGTCAATGAATTTTTCAAAAAAGGAATCCTAGCGAGGGAACTTGGGGCAACGTTTGTTGTATTAATTCCAAAAATAGGAGGAGCAGAGAGTTTGAAAGACTATAGACCAATTAGCCTTTTGGGAGGTCCGTATAAGATATTAGCAAAAGTTTTGGCTACTAGATTCCGATCGGTGCCAAGTGAGGTAATCTCGAAGTCGCAAGGAGCCTTTGTAGAAGGTCGTCAAATTGTTGATAGTTCGTTGATATCTCATGAGCTAATCGACTCATATGTAGGGCTGTAAATGGGTCAGCAGACCCGATGGGGTACCTGGACCCAACCCATTTAGACCCGACCCAGACCCGACCTAGACCCGACCCATTTGTTAAATGGTACGGGTCTGGGTCCAAGAAAAGACCCAGTTGGTAAACGGGTCTGGGTCTAGTTTCCTTTATATTAGGGCCGACCCGACCCGACACGACCCGAACCCATTTAGTAAGTAGGCGGGTTTGGTCTATGTTTCAAGGGACCCGTCCAGCCCAGACCCATCCAGACCCAGTTTTAAGCCATGTAAAATGCTTGCATACTTGATCCAGACCCGGACACATTAGACCCGACCCATTTATAAATGGGTCTGGGTGGATCTCCCTCTACCAGACCCGGACCCATTTATAAATGGGTCTAATGGGGTGACTCAGACCCGCCCATTTAGTAAAAGGGTCTAGGTCTAAAATTTGGACCCAGACCCGTTTAGTAAATGGGCGGGTCTGGTTTTGGCTAAACCCGACCATTTACAGCCCTACTCATATGCTAGGAAGGGTGAAAAAGGAGCTATTTGCAAGTTGGATATTGAAAAAGCATATGACCAAGTGGACTAGTCTTTCTTAGACTATATGTTGGGGCGGTTGGGGTGTGGAGCTAAATGGCGCTTGTGGATCCATGTGTGTGTTCAATCGGCTAAATTTTCTATTCTCATTAATCGTTCCCCAAATGGTTTCTTTCAAGCCTCAAGAGGATTGCATCAGGGTGATCCATTATCTACATACTTATTTGTGGTGGTGATGGAGGCTTTGGGTCGCATGATTGATAAAGGTGTCGCGGTCGGCTTACTTAAAGGTTTCAAAGTAGATAACTCCCAGTTTCTAGTGTCGCATTTACAATATGTAGATGATACGTTGCTTATGAGCAAGGTGGATGAATCAGAGATTGATAACATGAGAATGATCATAGTATGTTTTGAGGTTGTCTCGAGCTTGAAGGTGAATGCGAGCAAATGTGAACTATTGGGAGTAGGTTTGTCAAGAGTAGAGGTGGGTTACTTTGCTAAGGTTCTTTGTTGTAAAGATGGCTTCTTTTCGACAACATACCTTGGGCTTCCTCTATGTATAAGGAAGCCACCCGTATTTTCATGGGATAGAGTAATTGAAAGATTTGTGAGTAGGTTATCTTGTTGGAAGAATAGGCTCTTGTCCTCTGGTGGAAGATTGATGTTGATTAAGACGACAATGTCGAACCTACCAGTCTATTATATGTCTTTATTCGAATGTCCGAAGTCGGTTGTGAACTTGAAAGAATCAGAAGAGAATTCCTATGGAGGGGGGCAGAAGAGAAACAAAAGTTCCATCTTATAAAGCGGGAAAATGTATGCAAACCTTGGGATCAAGGGGGAGCAGGTCTTCCGTTATTGGAAGACATGAATTTAGCTTTATTGGGAAAATGGGTGTGGAGATTTGGAGTTGAGGAGAATAGTTTCTAGAGAGAGGTTGTTGTGAGAAAGTATGATTGTCAAGAAAACTCTAGATGGACAAAGGTATCATCCTTATATAGAGCATCGTCTCTCTGGAAAATGGTCTCTACTCAGAAAGATAGAATTTGGGAAGGGGTGAGTTTTACATTGGGAAATGGAGAGGGAATTAGATTTTGGGAAGATGTTTGGATAGGGGATAAAGGTATGAAGGAAGGGTTTCCACGATTAGTGGGAATTGCATAAGATCCGAATATAGTGGTGGCCAGATGCTTCTCATTTTACGGGGACTCTATCATTTGGGCCCCTCATTGTAGGAGGGATCTATCAGACATAGAGTTGGAGGAATTTTTGTGTTTATTGGAGCTACTGTGTAAGGTTCGTTCGATTGTCTCTTAAAGTGATTCCATGGCGTGGCTACATGAAAGATCCGGTAAGTTCTCGGTAAAATCTTTTTACCGAAAAATTAGTGGCGGATTAAATGCTTCTGAAGTGAGCCATACAACGTTCGTTTGGAAGTATGGAGCTCCAACCAAGGTAGTTTTTTCGAATGTGTACTACAAATCTGATGAATCAGTGAATCATCTTTTCTTACATTGCGACTTTGCTACAAAGATTTAGGTCAACTTCATTGTCAGACTTGGGCATCAATGGGTAATGCCGGGTTTTATTGAAGCTCTATTCCTCTCTTGGGATGGTGGAGGAAGTGGGGAGATAGGGAAGAAATTATGGCGTCTTTGTCTCCCGGTAGCAATTTGGGTTCTTTAGTTAGAAAGAAATAGCCGTTGTTTTCGAGATCGAGAAAAACCTCTTGTAGCAGTATGCAAAATGGCTAAGGAGTTGCTTTTGGAATGGGCGGTGGGAGCAAAATTCATCACTTTAGATCAGTTTTATAGCTATTGGAAAGAGTCATAGTTGTGTGCCTTTTGTTCTTGTTTCTTTTTGTTTGTATTCTTTAGGCTTTTTCCTTGTTTTAATAAAATTGTCACTGCTTCAAAAATAAAAATAAAAATAAACAACCATGATGCAAGAGTAGTTGCGGGATCACAAGCTCGAACTAGGAGTGGCACCTAGGCAGAAGTTTCTTGCAACTAAGCATCAAAACTCTACCTAAACTACTAGTTTATAACCATTTCAGCAATAGCTCTCCCTTTTCTTTTCTTTTCTTTTCTTTTCTTTTTCTTCTTCTTCTTCTTCTTCTTTTTTTTTTTTTTTTTTTGTATATTAACATGATATCATTGTTTGAACTACCCCGATGGAAAGATATGTTATGACATAACATTTGCCAATAGTAAGCATGATAAAAAAGTTAGATTATAAAATAGGAGCATGCCTTAGTACACTACATGACCATATTTGTTATAGAAAGGGAAATGAATCTAATGCAAAATGCCACGGTGGTGTGAGTGCGTGGGTGTGTGTGGGGTGTGAGTGCATGTGTGTATAAAAATTTTTTAAAAAATCTAATGTAAAATGACCAAAACATAGAAAGAGGAGGCCATACTTAGGATTAACAAACTCTGCAATGGCACCATGTGTTTTTGTGAGCTCTTTGATGTATGAGTCGAGTTCCAAAATCAACTGCGCAAAAAAGTGTAAACATTACAAGTTCCACCCATTCCAAGGTCAAAATGAATATTATGTAAAAGAAAAGTCAAACATGAAAATGCTTATTGAGGGGTGTCCTTAAAGAAATGCCATTATATGACGTCAAAAACTAAGGCCTATGGTTATGATAGATCCTATCTTCACAAAGACAATGTCATTGTTAAAATAAGCAGAGTCACTGTTAATATGGTTTTCAATACTTCAGAAGCAGATAACTTGTTAGTTAAGATTTAAGAATGAATTCACCATTACCATAGCCTTCTCCCAGAAATTTGAGGTCGGGTTTGTGAATTGTGTTTCACAAAGTTCAAACCAAGAATTCCCACGATTGAACCAAATTTTTGCAGTCTTACTTAATTTTTCATTTCAAAGGAAGCACGAACCAGTTTAGAAACTCACCTGGTTTATATTTCCAGGGTAAGGGGAATAGCCAGTTTCACAATTCACATCTCCATCAGGATGTCCAGTTGCTCTAAGTAGAGGATCAAGCTGGTTGTACTCAACATTAATCACCATTGTCCTCCCTGAAGCCAACATTCGTATGCATAAAAGAAATGTGAAAAAAGAAGCAACTGACTTTTTAAAGCCTCTCTGTTTTTGAATGGTTACTACTCTCATGTATTATACATGTAATCTAGGGCTGGTAGCAAGAATCTTATGAGATAAGAAGCAATTCATGTTGCAATACTTGTAAACAAGACGCCTGGCTATAATGATACAACTCAGGGCATCAGATACCTAAAGGCAATCTATTTAAAGCCTAGACTATATGCAATTGGAGGTAACAAAAATTGCACATGCTTCAGTTCATAATAACTTTTTTTTTTTTTTTTTTTTTTTGGGGGGCGGGGGGGGGGGGGGGTTAGTACACACATCCCAATGTTAGTACACACACGTGACACACCCACACTGTTAGTCATCCTTCAATGTTAGCCACCCTCATTTTGGGATTCGATTATCTTCACTCAGTCTACCACTGTCCTTCAGTTCATGCTACGTAGTTGCCTGTATTAACAACAAAATGCTAAAACTCATTATCATCTATGCCTAACCCGAACTAATTGGGGTCAGCTAAATATTGCTAAAATTGGTCAATATAAAAGATAAGAAAACATCTCTAGTCTGGACTATAAAGTATCAAGACTCGCATCAGCAATGGATGGATCCCCTGAACAACCCCTAGAAGTGCTCAGGATCCCATGGAATAATAATCTTAGCAAAGCAAGTCCCTTTGCAGATACCTAGGTGTCACTTGATAGATCTAAAAAGGTTCAACCTTTCAAAAATTTTATCAATCTTCCAGACCAAAATATGATTGAGCATTTGATCTTCCGCTAAGAACATTTAGCCTTATTTAATAAATGCTGACAAGCATGCTATTTTTTCAACCGTTGACTAGTCTGTAGAGGCACAGTGGAGTAAAATAAAACTGACTAGAAAATCAGAAACAAAGTCCTTCAATAATTATTTTCCCAAAATCTAACGTGGTTTAGATTATCAGAAAGTAGACAGAGATTGCAAAGTATTGAAATGACAAAAGCAATGAATTATATGATCGGTTTTTGGGATGGACATCCTCCACTGTTAAGTACAATTGCTCAAAATCTTCCAGGTTGGAAGATCCCAGCCTCTGGTCTTTGGTCGTTTAGAGCAAAATGTAAACCTTCTGCTGCATTTATTTTGTCTCTTAACAGTTCATTTTCCAGCCAAATAAAGGAGGTTAGAATTATCCCAAAAGGGAGTTTTGGGGGGCCACATCACATCAAGGATCTGGAATCTGAATCATCAAACTATTGGTGGCACTTGTACTAAAAGGCATGAGGACACCACATCCTCAAACCAAAGATCTATCTTCAGAGAAAGCAGAATGCTGTTAGACCACTTACCATCCGAATGTGTAAGCTTGGTTATTCCCCCAATAGCTTCTTTTGCTTTGCGAGGAACAGCAAGAGAATTCACATGGTAGTTTTTGGTGGAGCTTACACCCAATGAAGCTGGAATTGCCTAAACCCACATCAAAAAAGAGAAGCAAATAACTTTATCAGAATTTTGACACCAAAACCAACAACAGCCTCCACCAAGATGAATAAAAAGCCAAACAACGTGTACATTATTAGACCTTAAAGAGTAATCCGTTAGTATCTTGGAAAAATAAGACCCATCTCAAACCTGCATCGTGCCTGAGAGGAGCATGGAAAATGTAAAAAATCAAGACATCAAAAGCCTGTTTGAAACCAACATTCATATCTAAGAGAGAAAATTCAAGGAAATGATTACTGAAAATCATACAACAAGAGCTCACCAGAATGCCACAAGTGGTAGCCACAACATCTTACCAAGAAATTGATTGCATTAACATAGAATAGTACAAAAGCATACCATGAGTTTAGGAGGCCACTAGAATAAAGAAGTGAGTGCACATCTCCATGGCCATGAGGTTTGGTCTATCCATACATAAGTAAATATAAGAAAGAAAGAAAGAAAAAATCTCCCACACTTAGAGGCCTTGCAATAAAAACAAAACCAAGAAAGACAACAATATAAGAGCTAGACCTGAATTTTATATTTATTTTGTGGGTCGATTGCAAGCCTGGCATCATTATCATCTAAGCATGCTACCTTTTCCTGAAATGGGTGTTATTAAACAAAGTCAATTGCAATCCATCAATTGCAGTTTCAAGATGAAATTCATAGATGGGAAATCATATTTATCCTATCGATACCTGCTTAAGAAGTTTCACTTGTGTTGGCTTCATTCCAAAATATGAATTTGACTCTAGAAGCTCTAAAGTACGCACATGTGTGTCGTCAGATGTCATTATCACGAAAGGAATCTGTGTCTCACATGGGCCTACAAATTGAAGGGAAGCATCATCAATTGACAAAAGTAGAGCAAATAAATGCTTCTATATTTATTTGACAATGAAGATGACTTTCAAAGTGAATGGCTCACAATAAGCATCCTTAATACAGATGCTGATGAATGTCATAAATTTGCACATTCCCATGGGTAAACAACTTCTTCCTCTATAAACTACAGACAAATCATTTATATTAGCAAACCTTGTACTAATTTACAGCTGGCATCTTGTAGAGCTAGAATGGACTCTATATAGTGTTGTAAGAAACACGTTCCAGTAGTTGTTTCTTGAGGAAGAGCCAACTGCAATACAAAACAAGCACAGTTACAGATGTCGCAATTGCTCTAATCCATAAGCCTTCTGCATGATCACATTTTTTTTTAATGTTTTATGCATGTATGCATTCATTGACATCAATAGGTGTGCAATTAATCGATTGGACTCATAAAAAAGATGGTTCAAAAAAGAAAAGGAAAAAATTATAATGCCTGAAAATGTGAGTCATATAAGAATCAGGCAGATAAATACACTTCTGTGCTGTTAGGTTCTACCTTAATTCCATTGTACCCAAGACGTTCGCCAAGCCCACCTGCAACAAGAACAAATGCAGCATTCCGTGCTACTCTAATGCCAACCTCTTCAAACTTAATGAAGTTATCATCGCCGAAGATCAGAACCTCTCCTGATGGGACCTGCAAGATAAATATTTGTGCATCACAAAATCCATGTCCATGCATCATTATTGCCTTCCAAAACAAACATGAATACGTTAAGATTTATGCCTGCCTTCACTTGAATTTGAATATTGGGTATTACATATATCCATGAAAAGCAGCAAATGATTGCATTCAACTGCTGCGACATGGTTCAGGAGCAAAGGGAGAAGATGGATGAGTGTTTTACTTTGGACTTTGTACCTGACTATACAGGAGGAGAGGACCAATCAAGCGGTCAAAGGCTTTCCCACCAGACTGGACCCGGTTTCAGGTCAAGTTTTCAGTACTACTCAGACCTTTAGAACCCCGGGAAAAGAAGAAGAAGAAGAAGAAAGAAAGAAAGAAAGAAAAGAAAATCTCAAGAAAACCCATTGAGTTCTCACCCATACAAAGAGCATGTTATGTACTCATGTTCTTGGTGAAAATTCACGCAGAAAAACAAACACTTTCTCAATTCTACACTTTTGTTTCTGTTTTATTTTTCTTTTTTCTTTTTAACCCTTTAAACTGTGGAATAGTTTGAGCTGAAGTCCAAGTCCATTTGGATACTTCTCCGTCTTTTCTAACATAAATCCACAGAACCTGGTGAAATACATGAATTGCAGTCTCTTTGTTCTTTTTCTTTTTTTCTTTTTGTTTTGGTCACCAGAGCCAAAGACCACAGTATCTGATGGATGCATGTGATGTGGGTCTGTGTGGGTCTGGTGTTACTGGCACTTGTACGCATGTTGTGAAAATAGAAGGTCATTTTTTAGTTTCCATTACATCTGCCTGCATAATCATCAACAGAAAGGGGATGGTCCAAACAGCAGTTCTATTACCACTGAAGCATTGTAGGAAAATTTAGTGCAGTGCAAAAATGGTGCATCTTACATTCAGATGAAAATCCCGGTACAATGACACATAATCACAAGTATAACCACGGCATTTGGTATTGTCAAGTGGAATTAATATATATTGAGATGCAGAAAGAAAGCTTCAGGGTAACAAAGTGAAATTGAAGAAAAAAAATCTGGCATGTACAAGAAACACAGATTTCAAAACAAAAATAATGGATTCACTTACCGAAGGAGTAAAGCCATCGAATGGATTTTTCCCTGCTTTCGAATCTGCTAGTAGATTCCTAGCATTTCGAATATATGATGCCAAACCACCTGGATAGCTTGAATTAAGCCGAGTTACCTAGAGAAAAGAGCTACTTGACATCAACAAGCAGATATTGAGAAGAGTAATCATTTTTGCTGACAGGTACAAAGCTATGTAGGTTTCCAGAAACCCATCAAGCCTTCCACCAGAAATATGTGGTCAGCATAGGCTTGCAAAGATAAATTTCAAAATAATAATAATAAATGTTTGAGTGAAGAAAATGGAAAGTTAAAAGTTGAAACCAAAGTTCAACTTTTGCTGCTTGGACTTGGAAATCGACAGAGACCATTTAATTTTTCCAGGATACAGCATCTGAGTTGTAAAAATATACTGAGAAAGCATGGAATACAAGGTTCTTGTACTCATAAGAACCACAATAATAAAAACCAAAAAAGCGCCGTGAAAATGTACCTGATCAAAGAAACTTTTCTTTTCTTCATCATCAACACCTGATTCAGGCCAATGTGCAAAAAGATGACTTTGTCCCTCCGCCAACAACACTTTTGCAAGCTCAGTCTGGCAATCAACAATCAAGATAATTAAGGTGATGACAATGATACAAAGTAAGAACTTTTGAGAATGGTGCCTGAATCTTTTGATGTAAATATGATTTCCTCATCAGTGGATATTGCATGAATTAAGAAGTGATTAGTAAAAATGCGCTTTCTGCAACATAATCATGTATACAAGGAATGATTTTTTTGGAAAAGCGAAAAGCATACTTCTGAATAACAAGAAAACATAGAAGAATGGAAGAAAAGGTCAAAGATGAACAACTTATAGGATATATTACACATTGAACGTGTTTCCGGAGTAGTACATTTGACACCATAAGTAGCTAACTAATCAAACAACAGGATTTGCTTGATTTCATGATATCTAAAGAACAACCACCAAAGAGGATCCCCATTATGACATCCATCCGATCACACTAGAAAGGCCTCCCTCAACCATAAGCATGGTCACTTCCCCAATTAATTTTACCCCATTATGAAGTACTAGAACATCTAATCACATTCATATTCCCAATCCACATGGCGAAGGAGAAGATGGTGTCGCTATCCATTTATAAAACAATCAGCCAAAACCAACCCATTTGAAGTTTTATTTACTGCTACCATCACAACTCAACTTCAGCCAATTGCTACAAGGTGCCTTCCAATGTCTCTTGGCCTTTACCAGGGGGGCAGTGGTGACAATACTTGGCTTAATCCAAATGCCACACAAGTTTAAGAACAGCAGGAACCAATAAAAAAAAATCTCATTCACGATATTGTTGAGAATGGTGGGGTGCCGATAAGTTACCATCTGTTGATTGTACTTACATCTTTAATACGTCTCTTAAGAATATTAGAATGATTAAACATGGTATTTTGAAGGAAAAAAAAAGTATCTTTTAAGAAGACATGAGGAGAAAATGAAAGGTGCGGATAAGAAGATGTTGAGAGATAACTGTAGGAAGACTAGGACAGAATTAAAAATGGGATAATCCGAAGTAACCAGGAATAAATAAGAGACAAAACAATAGAGGGGTAATTCAGATGGTTCAGTCATGTGCAACAAAAAGCTGGAGACAGCTCTGCTTAAGAGGATGAGAGAGGCTTAAAAGGACTTGGATTGATGTAGTAAGAAGGATACAAAGGCTTGCTCACTTGCAGTTACAAGAGATGGGGCCTCAGGAATGATTGGTGAAACAGGACTTTTAAATCCAACCCCAAAGAGCTGGAACAAGACTTTGATGAGTTTTTGTAGAGACAATTCTTGTGGAAGTACGCTAGATATTTTTCTTATGGAGATTCTTGAGATTAAGCACATACACACAAGCACACTGGGTTAACGAGTAGGTCATGACACTTTCACCTTTGTGGTGTAATTTCCAAACATTGTGTCTACGCAACCTTAAGCTTGCATCATAACATGATTCCATCAGAACCAAAAGGCTTAGCCCAAGAAATGCAAGGCTGCTTATAATGCACAGGTGAATTGGATGGTGAATATTTGGTTCAATAAAGAGAAAATCACAAAACTGAAGTGGGCCACACCACAGGAAAGAGTGGGGAGGGAAATGCCTACTGTTGAAACCTTCCTGGAGTCCACGATGATGTTTATACGCCATCAAAACCATTCATAAGGTCATTCCAACTGGGATGAACTGAAAACACAAAAAATTTAGCCTGATCCAAAACTTTTGTGGCCCCACGAATGTTTCAACAGTGGGTGTTCAATTCCCGCCATCTCCTGTGGTGTTGCCCCCTTGAGTTTTGGATATGCCCCATTTTTGGGCTCATGTCCTAACATAAGCTGGAAAAACAGATGGACGGGGTGGATTTCTGACAAACATCAGGCCCCAACTAGGTTCCGACCACAGGAAGGGTCGTAGGCAATCCACGTCCCCCCAATTGTCATTTGACTGCCTTGGAGTCAAACTTGAAGATGAAATAACCGCAATTTGGTGCCCATAGGCCCCAAACCCTCAATACAAATGTAGAGGAACTGTATCTGATGCATTAGGATATGAATAGCATATGGATGTGCCTGGGCTGTACAGTGGGTCCCACGATATTGTGATCCAGACCATTCATCTGCCTTGCCCAACTGCTGATTGGGGATGCCCAAAAACCTTCTAGATATGGTTGATCCCAGCAGTTCAATCTCTCGCCTTTTGACTGTTCCTGTATTTCTTCCTTTATAAACCGTTAGTAGGCCATTGAAGGGTTAGCACCTTCCAATCTGGGAGATTTTGTACAACATCCATGATACATAATACAAAGTGGGATGCGAGATCAACAATCTAGATCAATGAACCAAGAACCCCATTCATAGAAACTCACCCCATCTATTAGTAGGCCACCAGTTGAAGGATTAGGATCTACCAATATGGGGGATCTTTGTGGCACGACTTAATCCACAACTAGCACCATCAGATCAAATGTCTGGATTAAAAAACTATGGGCCCAATCATATGAATTCTCACTCAGACTATACACATCCCAATGCATCAAGACCTATAAATTAGACATGCATGCTAAGGAAACCACAAGTCACATTATTTCCACTTGAGGCCGGATCCACAACAAAGCTTTTTAGGCTAAAGCCTAGCTTCTATGCAATGTGTGAGGCACACCATGGCGTGTGCATGACATCCAATCCGTACATCACGTGCACCCCCTCACATTCTCCGCCCAAAAACCAGGCTGACCCAAAGCTTTGGTGGATCGCACTGTAAAACCATGCCTAAAACTGAGCTTTTAACGGAAAGATTTTCGGGTTTTCCACTCATTCTGGTGGGCATATCATCTGAATGGAAAGATTTTCGGGTTTTCCACTCATTCTGGTGGGCATATCATCTGAATGGATTGGATAACATGGATCGGCCTGATTTACAACACGTCAAGGAAAACCAGAGGGAGCTCACATGATGGACGGATTGGATGTCAGGAACACATGCGGTGGGCCCCACACCACGTTGTAGGTTAAGCTTAACCGACAAAACTTTGTGATGAATCCAGCCTAGCTCCAGACTGTTCGCAACCCGATGGCAATTCAATTCGATTCCATATGGCAACCAAACGCGCTCTAATTCGATTCCATATCTCGCAGCATCGATCTCTTCGTTACACAAACGCATAGCAGTTTGAATTCGAAACCAATCCGAACATTCAAGAAATTCACAGAGACAGAGATGATTGAAGTATTTAACCTGATCAGACGAAAGAATCCCAAGATTCCTCAGGAGATTGGGAGCGGAAGCGGCCCAGCTACCGTCGGAAGATCCGCCATTGATGCTTAGATTGGAGAGCTTCTCAGCCGTTGGTCCGGCGGACGCCATCCCAGAATTCAATTTCGGAAAGGAATAGAGAAGGAGAGAAAAAAAAATTCAAGATGGAGAGAGTTTGAGATGGGAGCAGATCTGAGAAGTGAAAGAGAGAATAGCAGAAGCGGAAAGAAATGGAATTCGGTTACTCGGATCTGAGCAGAAAAAAAGGATGCAACGAACTGACGGATCTGTCAGTTGCGACGGACCCGAAAGAGGAGGGAAAGAATCCCTTGCCTGCTCACAGGAAAACCGGGAAATGGCAGCCTGTGTCTGTGACAATGTTTTAAAATTGAGTGCGGATCGCCTGTGCTCACAAAATACGGAAGCGGATTGCGAACGAACTTAGCGTACTGAGTAAACTCTGTGGTGTCTACCATGATTTATGTATTTTATCCACTCCGTCCATCCATTTCAACATATAATTTTAGGGTTTGAGAGAAAAAATTAAGAATATCCAAAGCTCACGTGGACCACACCGCAGGAAACAGTTTGAATTAAACCTGTACCATTGAAAATTTCTTAGAGTTCACAAAAGTTTTGGATCAAGCTGATATTTGTGTTTTCCCTTCATTCATGTCTTTTTTATCTTATGAACAGGTTGGATGACAAATAAATATTACTGTGGGCCCTATAAAGGTTTCAACGGTGGAAATCATTATTCCCACTGTTTACTATGGTATGATCCAGTTGAGATTTGTATATGCTTCAAGTTTGGGCCCAACGGCTAATATGATCTGGAAAAACGGATGGACAGTGTAGATAAGCCACATACATTTACAGTAGTCCCAACTGAGTTTACTCAGGACGATAAGAGCGTGTCCAGTAACTCCGTTCGTAATCCGATTTCACAAAATAAAAAAGTTCATGCGCAGGTAACCAAGGTGGGCCATGAGACCGGATCATCTGCTCACCCTCAACAGGATTTTCCTGTTTGCCTATCAAATGATTGGTCCAGCTCATCACTACTACATTTAATGCAGTCAATCTGAACTGGACCAATCAAGGCAGGCAACACTGGAAAATCATGTTGATCTGGATTCCTTTTTAATAAATCCACCCCGTCCATCCGTACTTGACTTGAGAGGGAAAACCGGCTTGTTTTGGGACGCGGATTCCCTGAGAAAGCCTTGCGCATGAAGTTCCTGTGCTTGGCTCACCGTAATGTTTTTGAGAAATTCAACCTGTTCATCTGCTTTGTGAGATTATTTTAGTACAGTATACCCAAAATCAACCGGATTCAAGACTCAAGTGGGCCTCAATAAATGAAAAGGTGGGTAGGGAAATTCTTACCGTTGAAACCTCCTTGGGATCCACAGTGATGTTTGTATGCTATCAATGGGCGCGACTTGGGTGAGACCCGGGAACCAGCGATGTGGGTGGACCCTGAACCTAGGGTCCACCTCGATGTATTGGTTGTATATCCATGCCGTGCATCTGTTTCTTCATATTATTTTAGGCCTAAGTCCCAAAAATGAAGGGCATTCAAATTTTAGGTGGACCACACCACAGGATGCAGTGCTCATTGAATTGCTACCATTAAAAAATTCCTGGAGTCCTCCGTAATGTTTATTGACCATCCAATCTGTTGATTAGGTCACGTAGGCAAGGATGAAAGGAAAAAATAAATATCAGGTTGATAAAAAACTTTTGTGACCCACAAAAGGTTTTTAATGGTCATTAACTAGTTTTTCTTATGGTGTGCTCCATCCGAAATTTGCATCTGCTTTATTTTTGGTACCATGGCATAAAATAAGCCGAAAAAGAAGATGAATAGCATGGATATACAATTCATATATAGAGGTGGACTCCTAATGGTAAGGGTCCCACCCACAACGCTGGTTCTGGGTCTCACCCAGGTCGCGCCTGCTATCAATACCGTTAATAACGTCATTCCTAATGGGATGAATTGAAAACACAAATATTATCCTGATTTAAAACTTCTGTTACCCCACAAATATTTCAACTGTGGACATTCAATCCTCATATTTTTGGCCCACTTGAGTCTTGGATCCGGTTCAGTTTTGTTATAATGTCCTAAAATGATCTCAAAAATAGGATGGACGGGGTGGATTTTTCAAAAACATCATGGTGGACCCTACCCAGATTCACAGCAAGGAACTTCCTAGATCAGATGTCACTTTTTCTGTGTCTTCAATCCAGACAATCCGCACTCTTTAAAATAACCCACGACCACGACACAGAAACTAGCAGCTGGGTACGTACGGGATTAAGCCACCTGTCTATAAATTTCATAAGATCCACACTGTCCATCAGGTAAGATAACTCATATCAACGGTTGAATTCAAAAATCATGATCAAACAAAACTTACGTAGACCACACTTAGTTTTGTGTAGAACCATCTTATCTATTCATCTGATTTTCCTTATCGGGATCAAAGAGTCTTACTTACTCAAAAAATCAAAGTATTCCAAATTTCATGCGGGCCATTTGAAGTGAACCTCGATGTTTTAGGTATAATTTTTTTTTTTTGAGGTGGCCCACCTAAGTGTAATCATCCGTAATGTTGGGATCAAGGCCCCAAAATGGATTCTGTATGTGATGGATGGCGTGGATTTCATGCCCGTTAAGTAGTCTCTCTCGAGTTAGTGAAATCCGCTTTCCTTGTAAAACCCGTTTTACCAATACAGCGAGAAGGATGGAACGGAGGGTCTACAGCAGAACGAGGGAGATAGGGATGGGTTGCCAGCTGCTACTGGACGGGCTTTGTGGGCCCCACCATGATTTACCTGTTTTATCCACGCCATTTATCTATTTTCCCAGATCATTTTAGGTCATGAGCACAAAAATGAGACGGATCTAATTTCAAGTCAATCATACCACAAGAAAAAAAGTGGAGATTGAACGCCAACCATTAAAAACTTCGTAGGGTCCACTGTAATTTTTATTTGCCATCTAACCTGTTGATTAGTTAACACAGACCAGGATGAAGGGAAAACACAAATATCAGCTTCATCCAAAACTTATGTGGCCTCCAAGAAACTTTTAATGGTAGGCGTTCAATCACCATTTTTTCCTATGGTGTGGTCCACATGAGATTTATATATTCCTCATTACTTCGCTCATGCTTTAAAATGATCTGAAAAAATGAATGGACGGCGTGGATAAAATACATGCATCATGATATGGCCCACAGAGCACCATCCAGTAACTGTAGATGAGATTTCGCTTGAATACATCTCGACGTATTGCAATAAGATGTGTCGGGACTCGGGATTGAATAATTTTTAAGTGCCTGTGTATCATCCACCATTCCTACAGAGTATCAAAGTTTTTCTCGTCGGAATTTTAGCCGCCGGTTTTTTATATTTTTTAAAACAGACACTTGCGTGGAACGCTAGCTACCACCGGGGTCACTTTCTCTGACATACACTTTCTCTGACTTAGGCTAAATGACTTAAAGTGCATGAAATCCGCCCCGTCCATCAGATACATCACCCCTATTTAGGCCTTGATCTTAAAAATAAGACTCATTGAATACTTATGTGGGTCATATCATAAAATTATACCTGAAAACCTCTTAATTCAAGTGGTATGGCCCACCTGAAATATTTGATCAGAGATATTTTTCAATTCTGCGCCATGCAAGGGGAGCCGTAGCAAATAAACGGTTTAGATTATTGAAAAGACCTGAGTCGGGATGTAACCTTTCACTACTAATCCCATATGCGTGTGAGAGCGCTGCGAATCTATACGCACTCACACGCGTCCATTACGTGGCAGATGACATTTCACACATCGTCCACGTAAATTTTTTAAAATGTACGGAAAATCTTTAACCGTTAGTTTCGGGCGTGCTGTGGGGCTCACTGTGACGTATATGCCTTACATCCACACCGTCCATCCATTTTGACAGCTCATTTTAAGGCATGATCCAAAAAATGAACAGATCCAAATCTTAGGCGGACCATATCACAGGAAACAGTTGTGATTAAATCTCTACCATTAAAAACTTCATGGAGCCACCGGAATGTTTTTCTGCCGTCCAACCTGTTGATGAGGTGAAAAATACCAGACCACACAAATATTAGATTGATTCAAAACTTTTGTGGCCACGAGAAGTTTTTAATAGTTGATTACCACTGTTTCCAGTATTATGGTACACCTGAGATTTGGATTTGTTTATGTTTTGGTTCATGTCCTAAAATGAGTTTTCAAAACGGATGGATGACGTGGATATAATGCACATAAATCACATTGAGCCCCACAATTAGATTCTTATTAATCAACGGCGGCTATTGGAGGAGAGCCTGGGTTTTTTATTAACAGATTTCACTGGATTGGGTGGTGATCCCAACACCACCGATATCCATGGTGACCGGCTTATGTGGGGCTCTCCGTGATGTATGTATTCCATCCACTCCGATCATTGGTTTTGCCGGTTCATTTAGGGCATAAACACCAGAATCAAAACCATATAAAAAGCTCTAAGTGGACCACACCATGGGAAAAAAGTGGGGATGATCGTGTCCACCGTTGAAACATTTCCTAAGGCCAACCGTGATGTTTATTTACCATCCAACCGGTTCATATCAGCTTGATCCAAAACTTCATTGGCTCCCAAGAAGTTTTCAACGGTAGACATTCAATCCACCCTGTTTCCCGTCATGTGATCCAATTGAGCTTGTGGATGTGCTCCAATCTTGGACTCATGCCCTAAATTGAGCTGACAAGACGGATGGAGGGCGTGGATAAAACACATACATGACGGTGGGCCCCACAGAGTCAGGTCACCAGGGATATCGGTGGTGGGTTCACCACCCAATCTGCCTCCAATTTTTTACTCATGAAATGGAAAGGTCGGATCTGCCACACGTGTTTTGTATTCGCACACGTTTCAGCTTGTCTTTAGCTCACCTTTAAATGAGTTTGTTTTGCTTTTGTCGCGACTCATGATCACTAGAATATGTCGCCACCCTGGGATCTACGTGCAGATATGGTCTATTTATTGAAACGGTCCACCGTATAGGCATAACTTTCGAAAAAGCGACTTTAACTTTTCTAATTAACAGTAGCGTGATTCCAAAAGGAAAACCGTAAAGACTCCCATAAAAAGAAAATAAAATCTTTCCCATATACAGCATGATGTTTTAAGCATGCAAGAAAACGACTTCATCTAAGTTCATTGGAGCCGTACATTTGTCTTTGAAATTATGCATGTGTCAAGCGTAAGCGGATTGCATTTTACTCCTCGTCAGACCTTTAAGAATTCAACCAAATATGTATGGGAGCTCACCGTGATGTATCTATTTATCCACACCGCCCATCTCTTTTCCAAGATCATGCTAGTGTATGGGCCCAAAAATAAGGCAGATCCAACGCTCCATTGGACCACACCAAGTAGTAAACTTGGGTTGCATTCAATATGTATTAAATGTAAGAGTCATCTCTAGTGTAGTCCACTAAAGCATTAGATCTGCCTCATTTTTTGGCCCATACACTAGTATGATCTTCGAAAAGGGATGAACGGCATGGATGAACAGATACATCACGGTGGGCCCCCCATAGATCTGGCCGGACACTTAAAGGCCTGACCTATGCTTCCGTGTCAAGCATATGTTAGAGTCATGCAACCCAATTCGAACTCGGCGCTGAAATAATCGGATCAGGACTAAATTTAAAAAAAAAAAATAGTTTAACTATTTAATCATTAATTTATAAGGAGTCAAATGACTTATGAAGAGGAGGATTAATCCTTTAAATGAGTTATTTTTCTCTTGAAGACAAAAGCTTTTACTAGAAAAGAAAAAACGTCATCTAAATTTTTGGAGCCGTATATTTTTTTTCTCCGAATTGTAGCTAACCTAGACAGGTTGATCAACCTAAACCTTGGGCCAGCGCATTAATGTAGTAATGCTCTTTTAATGAATGGATTGAATCTTGGACCTATCATGCCATGTTGGCACTTGTGTTGCATGTAAATGAATTTTATCAGGCATGTGTGTGGACTTAGCAAACTCAAATTAAATTTCAAAAGGGGTAGGATACTTAGATGGTATGATACAAAATTACATACATGGCGGATATTAACTCAAATAAAGCTGACTAGCCAAATCACAACCATAAGAACAGATTGGTCCAATAATACTGGCCTTTGATTTGTTGATGCTTGTTTGTGAATATATGACTGTTGGCTATTTTTAATTTTTTACTGTGTAATAAATGTCCACCAATATGATATTGATGATAGAATAAGCTTAATTTGAAATTTGAAATTTGAAATGGTTTTGTTTGACTACTTATATTACATGTGTGTAAAAGTAATTTCTAAGTGTTGCATATCATCCCTCACACTCTTCTAGGGTGACAATTTAGAAGGAGAGTTAGTGGTAAGTTAACAACACCATAAAGCACATGTGCTAAAATCCTACATGAGGGATGATCTAAACCTTGCATTAATTCACTTTTTATAGGATTCATGCCAAAAGACTAGGAATTTCCACTCATCAAAAGGTAGTAGTAGGACATCAAACATGAATTGTTAGCAATTTATAATTATTCAAGCGATGCATTGTGGAGAGTTACATGAATTATTTGTGTGGATTGTTGGTTGAATTTAATAAAAAATGAGGCCACATGTGTGATGAAGGGCATATACTCAAATTTTGTATGCAACTATGATATGCACGGCATGCCAAAGTCATACTTGACTCAATGTTTGATTTAATGTTGGTGCCACCCGCACTGAGTTGGATTGATTAAAAATCGTACGTAGGATTTTGTTATACTCTCAACTGCCGATTGTAATCAATGATCAAGCGATTTGTAAAAGGGTAGGGATTAGCCTGTCCAAATAAATTCTTTTTGCATTGTATCTAAGGGCTTATTCTTTCACCAATAAAGGAAATAAATTTCTAAAAAGAATAGAGATGGACAAATAAATAAAAGAAAGGCTTAACATTGTTATTTTATTACTTGAATATATGGTCCATTAAAATTGACAAAGTATCTACCTAATTTGTTTGTAAGAACAGGTGATCGAGGTGAATGATCGGCAGGATATGACCAGAGAGGTGTGATTGCCTAAGTAAGAATTCAGTTGATCGAGATCTAACAACTTAAGGTTTTGGACATTTAATATAATCATATGGTATTGTAACGGTGAAAGTTGGATAGTAACAATATATGTTAGAGCTAAGATAAATGGAATGTAAAGAAGATAGATATTGTGTTTGGCGTGGGGCTTCGAAAGCTTCATTTTGTGTTCCTTTTTATATACTATTGAGGCAGCAAAACCCTTGTTGGGTTTCATTGTTGATCCTGAATGTTTCCATGTAGTCGACATACATTCCTAATAGGAAATACTCCAGATGGATTCAGGACTGCTGGCTTCTCGAATTTTCTTCTCCTAGTTGACCCCTTCTATATGATTTACACCTGAGTTCAAGATCAATCAAGGGAACCTCTACAACTGATTCAGACCTCAAATCAATCATAGCTTTGCATTTGGATTGTCTTTCTAGATAATTTATCTTGAGTTATGTGTCTTTTGATCGTGGTATTGAATGGGACGGATCCACTTGATACTAATCTATTATCTAATGATGTCTTATCTTGTCAGACCCAATTTTCATCAAGCTCTCTCATTTTCTTAATTTCGAGTATTGTATGAAGATGACTCAATTTGCTAGTGTGTTTATCCTCTCTTAATTTAAGCCCAAATCATAACTGGATTTTCTTGAGTATCAGTTCGATCTTAAGATATTCTGAATCTTCCTAAACTTCATAAGCTCTTCGAACGTCTATGGAAAAATCTTCAATTTTAGAAGTATTGTAAGTGATGGTCTCACCGATGCTTATTTAGATCCATGGTCGGATCCAGATGACGTGCAAGGTACATTGCCTCGTTAATTGACTCGTTAGTCATGGTCACAAGACATACAGCAGTTCACTCCCTTAAAGGCATGCATAAGGGTCTATGCCACTATACTAATAATGCATACCGCTCAAGTAGGATCAAATGAAGATATTTCTAAGTGCGAGTATGATTTCCATGAATATCAAGCCTATAATGTCAATACGTGCTGTCTTTCCATTGGTCAAAATTAGAGTGCTGAAAATAGGTGTAAACATGGACCATCTAATATATGGCCCGGATGTCTTATATAGTAAAATCTCTTAAAAAGATGAAGGGGTTACAATAGGCTTAAAAATCTACTTGCTCACTGGTTGTATTCTATGCCCATGTAGCTCGCGGATTAATGATCCAAACCACTTATCCCATAGGCCATAGGTCTCGTTGTGGATGGCAGAAATTATAACATTTTAAAAACCTGAAGATTGTGAATGTTTACTGCTCCTAACCTCGTGTTTATACAATTGATAAATACATATATAACCATGCCTGAAATTCATGGTTTGGGTCCATCACGGGCTTGTGATGGAATTAACAACTATTATATATTTTGAAATATCATGGTATTTTGACCATCCAATCTTACGTTTGGAATCCAATCCATCCATCATAAGATAACCACTATATCGATTCCCTAAGCAAAGAATCAGGTTGATCCACCTGTCAGGTGGGCCACAATTTGCAAAAAAAAATGTACAGCTACAAACATGTATAATGTCAGACTAATCTGATGGATGGATTAGATGACTATGGCGTGTACCGGAGCTTTGTTATCACTAATCTGATAACAGATCAATGATCTGGATTACTGATCAGTGGTCCATCCTCGGTGTGATAACAGATCAATGGTCTGGATTACCGATCAGTGGCCCCACTTGTCAGATCCGAGAACGCGTGTGTACCGTGCAAAGCATCCGCCGTTGATCGTATGATTCCTCGGTAAAATGCCATTTCCGGAAGAATATTCGCCGCATATTTTTTAAGTAGATTCGTCTCCGAACAACCCCAAAGGAATGATTATTGATTCCTTCACCAAACAGACTCCGTAAACAACTGTCCACGTGGCATCCATAAACTTCAGCTTCAATCCAGACCGTCCAAAAATCAGAAGACCATGATGGTCTACAAAAGCCGAAGATTCTACCCACCAGACAATCTTAACCATCTGATTCCACTCAATGCTGCAAATTAAGCTGTTAGGATTGGCTTATCACCGTCCATCTATGATGGGCCCACATTTGAAGTATAAATTCTCTTTGTTGGCAGCATTTACTCCAAATTGAGCTATGTGTAAGTTTGCCACCATTTAAATAAATAGTAGGCATGCAATTGGGCTGAGCCTGGGCCCACTTGCCCCTAAAGGCCTAGCGAGGTGGGACCAACGCATGGTAATTACCATTCAGATGTGGGGTCCACTGGGATGCATGAATGGCATCCAAACCATCCATTAGATGGCTTCCATCAATCCTAGCCGATAACTCAGGTGGGCCAATCCAATGGGGGACACAGGAGAGGGGTGATGCCCAATATAGAAATTTACAGATGAAATGGGACCCACCATGTTTTGCACATACCATCCAACCCAGCCATCAGCTGCACCCTATCAGGATTAAGGGACTCACAAAAACACCGGCTGTTCCAATATTCAAGTGGACCACATCGGGTGCATATAGGTTTTAGGTGTGATTGTACGCTACTGCGTGAGTCGACTCACCACAACTTTTGATCAGGACGGTTGTTGATACGTGCCGTGTACGAATCCATTCATATGGGGCCCACCTGCTCATGATACGAGTACGACGTGTCACTCATCTCTTCGGTCAAATGCTGACACGGATGACTTTGAACATTTAGGAGAGATGGAAAAGCTATTCGATGAGAGGTTCTTTTTGTAGTTTAGAGGGGGACGTGGATTAGCCACTGACGGCTTCAGTCACTATCCGGCTACTGAAGTGACATCTCCAAGTTTCTGTGGGGCCCACCATGGTGTATGAGTTGTATCTGCACCGTCCATCTATTTGGAGCGATCATTTTAGGGCACAACCAAAGGATGGGCGAGATCCAAAGCTCAAGCGGACCCACCACAGAAAACAGTAGGGATAGTGACACCCACAGTTGAAACCTTCCTAGGCCCACCATGATGTTTATTTGAGATCCAACCTGTTCATAAGTTCACACAGAAATGGAAGGGAAAACACAAATATAAGCTTGATCGAAAACTTAGGTGGCCCCTAAGAAGTTTTTAATGGTAGGCGTTCAATCCCCACTGTTCTATGTGGTGGTATCTACTTCAGCTTTGGATCTGCCTCATCCTTTGGCTCATGCTCTAAATTGATCTCTCCAAATGGATGGACGGTGTGGATATGACATATACATCATGGCGGGGCCAACAGAACTTGGTGATGTCAATCAGTGTTGTTTAGAGGCACATTACTACCTAATAATGTATGGTACAGATTTCATCTCAAAAGTTATTTTACCCGAAAAAGTGTCAACCCTCCTTCCACGTGTGGACCATGCCATACCCACTTAGTGGTGTTATAGTAGGCATATGTCACAGTCTCAAAAGTAGGCACTCCCTTTCCATTTCTGCATTTGCTTCCTTCTCAAAGCTATCTAAAAGGTAGGTAGTAGTAATTATTTGAAATTGGTTACAGGTATGGTAGGTAGGATGCCATGACAAAGATATCCCTGTTGCTTTCATTTCAATGAAAGTATGAAATGACATGCTATGCTATGTGTGGACCCATCATGACGTGTGCATGCATCTAGTCTATCCATCATGTGCGTCCCATCATGTTCTCCTCGCATCTAAAAAGTCGTTCCAAAATGTAGGTGGATCATGTTCTCCTCCGTCGAGTCCAATCAAGAGCAGTACGATGAGTCACCCCTCAAAAAATGCCTTACTCAGATGAGTTAACCCCAACTCGGGCGAGTAGTGACTTGAATGAAGAACTAATGAGTCAGTCAGAGTTGCTGAGTCAGAAAATCATGATTGAACTTAAACTACATCGTTTGTCATGCATGTCACGCTTGTAGCTAGGCCTGATAAAATTCCACACAACCCATTAATCCACATGAAATCCGCACGAAAAAAAATCGGTGTTTAGGTCCAACCTTATTATGTTGGGTCACTAATGGCTTGATCCGTTAAGACCCGTTAACATAACGGTTCGGGTCAGTATTTCACTCACGAACCCGTTTAACCCGTTAACATAATGGTCTAGATCACCAAACCATGGCCCACCTATGAACCTTAGCACTCAATATTATAATGTACAAGTGATTCCTCCTCGTCTCACTAGTGAATCCTATTGTTTTAGGTGATAGAATGGGCCTACTAAGTGGACCACAATTGTATGTTGGGTCAGACTGTCAGTTGTCCTCATCAACGATGTGCCCATCCGATGAGTAGACTGGCCTAACGGGTTAAATGGGTCGAGTTACGGGTAACCCATTAAATTAACAAATGGGTTTGAGTTTCTAGATTTTGACCTGTTAGTTAACAGGCAAGTTTTGGTGAACTAATTTTTGACACGACACGACATGAATACGATTCAACACGACCCGTTGCCAGGCCTACTTGTAGCACAATCCTCAGCTCGAGCATACATGCATGCATATTGTACATTCATTTTGCATATTGTGCATTCATTTATGTAAGCTCATGTAATATAAGGGTCCGGTCCTCGCCTAGTTGGTAGACTCTTTGGAGTTTCAACAAGAGGTCTGAGATTTGAAACCCATAGGTGGTGAAATACCCATCTAGAGAGTGAGTGTGTGGGGGTGGTGTTGGGATAAGTCTTCAAACGATGCACGAATTGGGTTCTCCGACCGGCTGGACAGCCTGACCCAGATGCAGTTGAAGACCCCCCCCAGATAGTTTCTCCTATGCCCAGACCGGTCGGCCAACCCATCTGTAGTGGGCTCCGACCGGTCGGCTGTGAGTCAACGTTGGTGTAAAATCTCCCTGGACTGTTTTTGTATTGGCCGACCAGTCGGCTGTGCGCGCGGATTTCTTGCGCAGTACTGCGCGCAGTCCGCAGTACTGCGCAAGGTGTTTCTATTTTCGGATTTCTTCTTATTTAAGGTGTTATAATCCGACTTAGAGTGTAATCCTAAGGTGTCCAAGGTTTCCTATTCGTACTAGGAAGAGGGGAGAGAGTTGTGTGAGAGAGAGAGCTTGGGTTTTCTCTGTTTTCTTTGTTTGTGGGCTGTAATCTTTGTAATCTTCTGATATTCATACTGGATCGCTTTGTGCCGTGGTTTTTTTACCCGTTTTGGGGTTTTTCCACGTAAAATTCGGAATCTCTTGTGGTGAATGCTTGTGTGTGATTGATTGCATCTTGCTTCTTGTTTGATTTCGCATTACTTCAAGCATTCAGCGTTCCGCTTCCGTTGCCGGCTTTCCCAACAAGTGGTATTAGAGCTAAAGTTGGGGTGGAGTAGATTCGAATCTGAGACGAGAAGATGGAATCAAGCGCAAGGTTCGATATAGAGAAGTTCTTCGGAAAAAATAACTTTGAGCTATGAAAGGTGAAGATTGAATCCTTCCTGGTTCAGTAAGGGCTTGATGGAACTTTTGAAAAGCGACCCGAAGCTATGAAAGACGATGAGTGGACGAGGCTCGACAATAAGGCAAGAACCTCAATCTTGTTAAACCTTACGGATGAGGTTCTCTATCATGTCATGAAGGAAAAGACTGCGGCTGAAACGATGGCGAAACTAAAAAATGTTTATGCCAAGAAATCTCTAGAGAATCGCATGTACGTGTTGATGCAGTTGTTCACATTGAGGATGGCTGAGGGAACTGAGGTGGAGGACCACCTGAGCACGTTCAATAGGCTAGTTTGCAAGTTGGTGGAGATCGATGAACCGATGAAGGATGAGTACCAAGCATGCATCTTGTTGAATTCTCTTCCAGATTCATATGAGTCGTTCAGGGACTTTGTGTGCGTAGGGAGGGAAACTATAAGCGTCGAGACAGTTATCTCAGCCCTCCAGTCGAAGGTGATGAGAAAGAAAAGCGGTGATATGGCTTTCCATTATTCCTCAGAGGCACTGGTTATGAGGGGAAGAAGTTCTGAGCATGGATGCTATTTAAAATCGGGATCTAGGACTAAGGGCAAAGGTAAGGCTAAGGTAAAGTGCTAGAATTGTGGTCAGGAGGGCTACATGAGAAGGGATTGTCAGAATCCCATGATGGAGCAAGAGAAGTATAGAAATTCTTCTGAAGATGGAGCCAATACCGTAAAGGACGGTGGCGATTTTTGTGAAATTAAGACTGTATCTGGTAAGGGATCTCACGGTAGTGAGTGAATCCTTGATTCAGGGGCTTCATGTCACGTTTGTCCTGATCGGAGTTCATTCACGACATTCAGAGAGTATGGTGGAGAATTGGTGTTTGTGGGCGATGGAGTCGCTCAAAAGGTTGTGGGTATTGGTATCGTGCGCATCAGGATGTTCGATGGGGTCGAACGAGTCCTGGAAGATGTGAAACACGTTCTTAAGATGAAGATGAATGTGATTTCTCTTGGTGCACTCGAGGCGAAGGGGTGCGTATTTATTGGCTGCGATCGTTGTTGTGAAGTGATGAAGGGGGCACTCGTGTGTATGAAGGCACGGAGGTATGGCCATCTTTACATGTTGATCGGGAGCACAATTCACGGTGGAGTTATGGAAAAGGCAGCGAGATCCACGGTTGCTTGTATGTGGCAAGTGCCCAAGGGCCACATGAGAAGAGTGGTAAAGGGCGTGAATTTGCAAGGATAGGGTCGATGGTGGCACGAGAAGCGGTGAAGTTATGATTGAAGATGAGACGACGTTGCGAGGATGGTGTTCGATTCGACGTTTGAAGCCTCGGTGGAGATTGTTGGGATAAGTCTTCAAACGATGCACGAAAGACCCAGATGCAGTTGAAGACCCCCCCCCCCCCCCCCCCCCCCCCCCCCCCCCCTGACAGTTTCTCATATGCTCAGACCGGTCGGCTGTGAGGCAGCGTTGATGTAAAATCTCCCTTGACTGTTTTTGTATTGGCCGACCGATCGGCTGTGCGCGCGGATTTCTTGCGCAGTCCGCAGTACTGCGCAAGGTGTTTCTATTTTCGGATTTCTTCTTATTTAAGGTGTTGTAATCCGACTTAGAGTGTAATCCTAAGGTGTTCAAGGTTTCCTATTCGTACTAGGAAGAGGGGAGAGAGTTGTGTGAGAGAGAAAGCTTGGGTTTTCTCTGTTTTCTTTGCTTGTGGGCTGTCATCTTTGTAATCTTTTGATATTCATATTGAATCACTTTGTGCCATGGTTTTTTTCCGTTTTGGGGTTTTTCCACGTAAAATTCGGAGTCTCTTGTGGTGAATGCTTGTGTGTGATAAATTGCATCTTGTTTCCCGTTTGATTTCGCATTGCTTCACGCGTTCGGCGTTCCGCTTCCGCTGCTGGCTTTCCCAATAGGTGGGTGTGTGTGTGGAAAAAAAAAAAAAAAAAAAAAAGCTCATGAAATATAAGCTCAACGCTAAAGAAAAACTCGTATGCATGTCGAAAGAGCACTCAGTGAAAGGTACCAAGTCGAATAACCTTAGATTGAAGAGCATGGAGTTTAGTGTCTTTTGCGCCCAGAGATGACAATTTCCTTCCCACTTTATATAACACATGAAAACACTGATGTATTTGGATATTATCTGCATCAATGGCGTGGCTAATCATCTGTAGCCGTTCAATAGGCCGGCCCAATCATGTATTTGCCATAACCCATAATTAGGAGGATTGATGTGGGCGATGCTTATTGTATTTCTCTTTTCAGCCGTCTCTTTTAGGTCAAAATTTTAAAAGATCGTGATTGTCACGTCAACTGAATCTTTGGTCAGAATTAATCTAAGCAATCGCATTAAATTATTCTCCCACATCGATAAGAGAGAAATTATTCTTTTCTACTTGTATTTAAACCTTTGGTACAACGTACTTAAAAAATTATACTTGTGCATGAGACGGTGGGGTGTGCTTTGGCACCTGCAGCTATGTGGCACCGAACTGAGTCGGTGCAATGGCATAGGTGAGGGGCCATAGTTGCACCTATTATGGCAGGCTTTCTCAGTTCTTGGAATATTCTGAGACTAGGGTGAGTTAGAACCAAAAAGATCGGTGGATCCTTGACTGTAGGGCCATCATGATATATGTGTTTTATGTCTATGCGGTTCATCCATATTTTCACAAATCCAAATCTCAAGTGGACCACACCACAGGAAACAGTGGCAATTAAACGCCCACCATTAAAAACTTCTAGGGCGGTTACGAGAGTCTTGGATCAAACTGATATTTGTGCTTCCTCTTCATCCACGTCTGTGTGACCTTATCAACAAGTTGGATGGCAAACGAACATCACCGTTGGTCATAGGAAGTTTAAAATGGTTAACGTTCATTCACCATTGTTTCCTGTATTGTGGTCCACCTGATATTTGGATCTGCTTCATTTTTGGGCTCATGCCCTAAAATGAGTTGGTAAAATGTGTTGTGGTCCACCTGAGATTTGGATCTGCTTCATTTTTAAGCTCATGCCCTAAAATGAGTTGGTAAAATGAATGCACAGTATGTATATAAAATACATAGTGGGACCCACAGTCACGGAGCCTGCGAACCTGCCTGATAGCTTCCAAGAGGACACATCCTGTGTGTTTCCATCCCAGTACGTACAAAGAGGGAACTGAATCCTCTTCAACACGTGCTTACACCAAAGCTCTGTGGGCCCACCATGTTGTCCGTTAGACATCCGCTCCATCCATCGGGTGTGCTCGATCGATGCTAGGCTCCGGGTCAGAGAATCAACCAGATCCTTGATTGAGGTGGGCCAAACCACAGGGATTGGACGCCAACTATAGGTTTGTGTGTGGGGCCATCATGATCCTTATCTTTCATCAAATCCATTCATCAGGTGTGAATCACAAGGATGAACAGAAAATACACAAATCAGCTTCACCCAAAAGTCAGGTGGGACCACATGGTATGAACTTTAGAGGTTTTAGGCGAATTTTACATTGTTTCCATTGGTGTGGCCCATCTGAATTATTTCTGTAGCTCGTCCTTTTTTCTGTGCGGTTAACATGATGGTTTTCACTGGATGGACGGATTTGATTTCACATCCACAACATGGTGAGCCCCACAGCTTGGGTGTTTTACACGCTGCGTAGATAGACCATTCCGTTCTTGATCAGAGGCTTTGCCTTTAATCTTCAGTTTCGTACAACTGGGGCCAACAATTCAGTCATATCCAGACGGTTGATGTAGAAAGTAATTTCCCAGATAAAGATTGCCCTCCTTCTTAAGTTGAATATGTAAAGTTTCTGAATTTATCATCTTAACCGTCCATTCGCAGACCACAAATTAGAAGGCTAGGATTGTCCAAGGCAATTTTGGGGATACGTTCCTCCATTGTGGGGCACTACAAACCAATGGTCCAGATCACTGTAAGGTTTACAAACATGCGTGGACATCTGGACCTCTCATCTATCAGTAATAGAATCATTAGGCATACTAAGAGATAATTAGAGAATTCTTGCCAGATGAATGTCAATAGCAGGCTGAACTTTTATTAAATGGTCCATTTTTAAATCATCAATGATCCTCCAATCAGTCACTTTGTTGAGATGATCCATCAATTGTAGGACCCTGCACATGAACAGTAAGGATCCTATGCAAATGGAGAGAGAGAGAGAGAGAGAGAGAGAGAGAGAGAGAGAGAGAGTCTTTGTTAAAAATTCCAAGGAGACTCGAGACTCCTCATTACATTATTTCGTTCATTCACTTGCCATTTCCATCTTATGGCAAGTCTTATTAGCAACATTGAAAAAAAAAAAAGAAAAAGAAAAAGAAAAAAAGATCCTCACCACAAAAATAATCAATCTCACTAAGCTAACCACTCACCATCCATCCCTTCAATCTCTCCAAGATCCATGCTGCAAAACCCAAAAGAAAAAAGAAAAAGAAAAAAATCAATTTCTGTAACATTTCCATTAAAATCAATTAAGTAACCCAAAATCCTGAAATTAAGATGATTAATCACATAAGCAAAACAAGAAAATCCAAACCCATTAGTCTTTATTCAATTTCCTTAATTAACATTTCTATAAAAAAATCAAGTGGGCCCCTACAACAACAAGGGTGAGAAATACACAACCCTCCTTTTGCCATTTTTAAATGCTTGCATGTATGCACCAACAGATTTGGCTTGCACACCCCCTTTTGCTATTTTTTTAGTGTTACATGTAGGCCCCACAATGGGTTATGTGGACCCTACACTGTTCCTATGGCAAGAAGAGGCCCACCCCATAAAACCCATTTACCCAAAAAACCCTCTATTAATCTAATTACTCAGTATAATATTACTAAATAGCCCTTAAATTTTATAAAATATAAAAGCACACCCATTTTGCACCCCACACTATGCCTATGGCAAGAAGTGGGCCCAACCAATAAACTCTATTTACCCAAAAAAAACCCATATTATAGTAATATAATTACCCATTAGTCCTCCAAATAATCATAAATATACCAAATGCAATGTCATCATTTCTCCTTACCAAGGTAATGCAGCATCTTGCAACAAATCATCTGAATAACAATCATCCAAATGCTGTTGTAGGAAGCACCCCTCAGCAGCACTCCCAGCAGCACCATCATTCAACCAAGCTGGGATGTCCATGGCCTCATCGAACAGGTGGGGCCCATCACCATCTATCCTCTCGCCATTGCTCTCAGGGCCAATCTCCATGGTCTTAAGGAACTTGAACCACCATGCCGATGTAACAAAGTTCAACGTGTCATTCCACTCCATGTCATGTTGCTCGCCGATCGACCGGATCTCTGCCATCTCCTCATCGTCCATCGCCGGGTGCAACCCCCCAATCGGGGGCAGGCTGCCGACCGATGGGGCATCAGTGCACGTCAGAGTCGGGGAAGGTGATGACGATGATGATGAAGACGGCGTGTAGATTGATGGATAGTTGTTTTGGTAGAATGAAGTGTCTATGTTGTTAAAATCATGGAAGTTGAGATTTAGGCCCAGTGGTTGGTTTGGGAGGGCAAAATTGAGATTTTCACTAATGGGTAATGGTGCAACAGGTGTAGGAGCCCATGCATAAGGAGTAGTATTGGGAAGGCTGGGAGAGAAAGATGTGTAAGAGAAATTGTTGAGGTAGTTTGTGAAGGTGGGATTGGTGTGGTTTGATGGGTAGATTCTTGGGTTCCTCCTAGATTTCATCCTATCATGTGGTTCTAAAGCTGGTGGACCATGTGGGTCTTGATGTGGTTGTGGGTTTTGCTCTGGCTGTGGCTGTGGCTGTTGCTGCTGTTGTTGTTCGTTTGCTTGTTTCATTGCAGCCCTATGGAATTTGAGTGCAGTCACAATTTCCCTCCTAGCCTCAGCCATATTCAGTAGCCTTTCTTGGTATGGTCTACTAGTGTGGAGCCTTCTCCTAACTTGCTTCTTTGGTTGTGGTTGTGGCAGTGGTTGCTGTGGTGGGCCATCACTAAAACCTTCACTAAGGAGGTTTTGGGGAAAGCCATCTTCATTTGAAGGGCTGGGATCAAAGGGTTTTGGGCTGTTCATGGGTTCTTTGGTTCTTGAAGAGGTGAGCTGTTTCACAAGGCTACGTATGTATGCACCTGAAAGGTGTGGCTCTTCTTTCACCTTAAGCTTCTCTATGTCCTTTGTATGTTTTGATGAACGGTTCCTCATCTCTCTCTCTCTCTCTCTCTCTCTATCTCTCTAGATGAGAATGGGAAGGAATGTGGAAAGAGGAGGGGTTGTGAGAATCATGGTATTTGCCTTTTCTTTTCTTTGGGTTGCATGCAAAGTACCAAACAAGGGATTCATGGGTGTTATAAATAGGCACAAGGGCAACCTTAGTTTTTACCATTCTGGGAAAAAAAAAGGGGGATAAGCTTGTTCCAGGGATTTTTAACTCTGGGTTTAATGGGCCCTTGGAAGGGCATGATGGGTAAATGCCCATTGTTTTGTTGGAAATTTACAGAATTGCCACTGGTTTTTGAAATTATGGCATTCACCCACATGGATAGAATTACCAAAATGGCCCTAGAAACACATATCCTGTGTGATGTTGCGGCGTCGTCTGTCTTTTCTGAGTCATGGGTATTAAAGGAGGCATGTGGGGGCACTTAAGGAGGCAATTTATAGCCTAGCATTACTAGCATACATGTATGTGCATGGACATTGTCACCTACTAGAAGTATCTAGCTACTGTACATTGGCCTAATAGAAATAGTATACCACCAGACAAAGGGATTGGTGCAATATGAAATCAGAGCGTGTTTTTGCCTAGTTGAGGTATCCGACTATCATAGATTTCAAGAAATGGTTTCTACATAAATTCAAAAGGAATGTTTGCATATGAAATGAATAACGTCCACATTTGATTTGAGCCTAAAAGAAGCGTATGTGCACCACTCATTTTAAAATCGACAACCAACATCACAAAATCATAAGCCATATTTTGGTATGTGGATGAACATAATATTTCTTCTGACGTTTTGGCCCACTAGATATATCGTGTTAGAAAACGAACTGATGCAACAAAGAGAATCAAACACACAAAAAACGCAAAGGATTTACATGGTTCAGCAGTGTGCCTACTCCATGGATGAGCCCCTGTTGAAAATATTAATTCTCAAAAGGATTATAGCCTTAATAATATTCTAGCCTAAAAATTCAGAAAAGAGTTTCTTTGCATAATCCTAATTCAGCCCCATAAACAATATTTATACCCCATACATGGAAATACCCAAAATATACTATTTTGGTCGGATCGGATCTTCGGATTAGGTCTCCTACCATTTGGGTTCACTGCTAGGGCTGTCAATGGCACGGATCTTGATCCGTATCCGATCCGTATCCGATCCGATTTAATCGGATTCGGATCAATAATCGGATAATCGGGTCGGATACGGATATCCAAAGATGATCCGTTTAATATTCGGGTCGGATTCGGATCAACCTTGATCCGGCCCGTTAACGATCCGACCCGATAAAAAAAATAAATAAATAAAATAAAATAAAATAAAAACATAGGATAATCTCTCTTTCTCTCTTTCTCTTTCTCTCTCTCCTCTCTCGGATATCCGGTTGGATATCGGGTCGGATCATAATCGGATCGGAAACGGATTTCGAAAAATTTAATCGGGTCGGGTTCGGATCATATACTTGTGATCCGAATCGGATTCGGGTCGGATTCGGGTCGGATATATTCTTAATCGGGTCGGATTCGGATCATCACTGATCCGGCCCGTATCCGACCCGTTGACAGCCCTATTCACTACTACATAAATTCAGAAGGCATATTCACACTCTACTGTAAGGCATGGGACAATGTTTTTGCCTAATAGAAGTATTTGAGTTACATTTCAAGGAACAAACACTATATGAAATCGAAAAGAATTTTCTCATGATGAACAGATCAATATAAAACAAGTTAGATTGAAATTTTAGCATAATAGAAACATCTAGGTATTGCTTATTCTAAATCAACATACAACTATCACAAAATCATAGCCATTTTAGTTCTAACGAATGAACACTATGAATTCTTCGAACATTATGGATTTAATTGAAGTATCAAGGTGTTTATAGTGGAATCTTCTACCATAAGGTAAGGGATTGGTGCCATAGAAACTTGCAAAGGGCATTCCACTTTTTAAAACATTCAAGTATCAAGATTTCAAAAAAGAAAAAGAAAAGAGGAATGCTATAGATTCAGTAAAATGGAAGAATATCATATCGACTGAACTTGAGACTAATAGAAGTGGATATATAGGTACACCATTTGTTTCAAATCAACAAACACGATCGCAACAACAAAAGCCATTTTGGTCCAATAGACAAACATCATATGAACCATCATTATCAAAGGTTTGCTCACATACATGTTGATATATTGCAGTAAGATGGATTTGGGTTATTTTTTCAATCACTCAAACTATTTATAATAGGGCTTTCCCTTGGATGGGGGATGCCTGGGAAAAACTCTCGGATTGAATATTTCAAACCCTTTGATTATACAAAAGTCATGGCAGCTATTCATGCTCAAAGAAAAAGGGCCAAATTATCACAGGGTTGAAATACAATTGAGAGCTTTTTATTTATAGATTTTCCTCCATACAAAGTAAGACTTGTCATATGAATGGTTTGGATCATTGGAAGTTGACCCAAATTCACTGGCTAAAGTCCTAATGCATGGTATTACAATACATCAGGATGTATTCAAGCAAACCTCTTCAAAGGGATGAGCACTCTTTTTAAGTGCCCTACCACATTTCATTAACTAGACTGTAAGCTCTATTTTAACATAGTCAGCGGCCACTAATGAGAAAAGATGGACCACTTAGGGGTATTTTGGTCAGCAACACTCCAATGCAGGAGCAATTTTGCAATTTCCCAACATGGGGCATTTTGGTAATTTGCCACTACTGATGACAGTTCCCCATTTTCCTGTTCTGCAAGGTTGTACTATGGGACCAGACTCACTAAAACGTCAGCAAAGGGCTATGGACTGACAGAAGAATCTCCATTACTGTTGTGACCTTTTCTTTTATTTTATTCCAATTTTTCTAAAAAAAATAAAAATAAAAAATTCTCCTTTTCTCTCATTTTTAAAAAATATTTAAATATTGCCAACATGATTTGGGTCTGTTAGTAAGAACAGAGAACTTGGACCTTTTGTAAAGGCATTCCACAACATGTTAAAGACAGAAATGCTCCATACCTTCCCTTTCTTTCCTTTTTATTCTGGTTTTAGGGCCCAAGCTAGTGTATGAGTTCCCCCACCATTTCTTAAATGGCGGTGACTTGTCGACCATACTTGTGGGATGCATGATTCATCAATCCACACCATCCAAATTGTGGGTCTGATTGTCTGTGTTGTATTCCAAATAACTCGCTAATTGGATGATCATAACCATTTGCACCAGCCAATGAACTCAGACCAGTAACTGTTTTTTTCGACTTTCCATATGATGGTGAGATGTTCTATATTTAGGATTTTTGGGATGGACCCAGATGCCACATACAAGCCATGATGTTAACCATCGGTATTAAATGATGAATTGGGATCACTGACCTTTTTTTTTTTTTTTCTTATTTTTTATTGGATGTTTAGGATTTTCGATTTCAGAATGGACCCAAACGCCAGATGTTTAAGATTTTTCGATTTCAGAATGCAACAATCTTAACCGTTTGTATTGATCGATGAATTGGAACAATTGGGACCACTAGCCGTTTCTATTAATTCTCCATCTGGCGGTGCCTTGGGACCACTAGCTGATTTCAGAATGGACCCAAATGCCACATATATGCAACAATCTTAATGAATTGGGACAACTGGGACCACTAGCCGTTTCTATTAATTCTCCATCTGATGGTGAGATGTATGGATGTTTATGATTTTCAATTTTCAGGATTGACCCAAATGCCACATGGATGCAGCGATCACAACCATCTGATATGGGCCATTGAATTGAGCCAGATGATCATTTCCTTCTTGACTGTTCATTTGTTGGGAAATAACTTGAATGGTTGGGACTATAGTTGGACAAAGCGTGAAGTGAAGCGGCAAAAGATACAGGTGTAAGAGGGGGAAGCACCAGTTTCAAAATGTTAGCAAGTGTAAACAAACCAACTCCATCCACACTCAAGCCAAGATTTGAATGATTTAGATTGGACTAAACATGCCTAAGCTGGTGGCCCTAGGATAAGTCACCACCATTTAAAAAATTTTGAGAAACGCACACAATATTCTAAACCTGTTTTTAGTTGCTTTTTACCATTTCCCTCCTCCCTTTTACTCCAGTTGGAAGTGGCAGAGGCATGGCTGTGTGGGGTTTTGGCAGAGTCTACAGGGAAGCAACAGTGAAAATAAAGCCTAGAGATGGAAAAGTTACTGAGAGCTGTAAGTTGTAAATGTCATACTCTATTTCAGTAGAAAGAAAAATGTAAAATTAAAAAATACAAACTACCCCAATTGAAACTATTCATAGATGCCATCTGACACTGTTGCTACACCACACATGTATTGAAATGTAGTGTAGATGGGGAGCAAATGCACCATAAAAATCCAAAGAGAAAAACTTTGATACTCTGGTAGAGTGTGATGGATCATACACAGGCACTTAGAAATTGCAAATGTGGCATACAGGTAGTCAAATTAACCGTCCAAATTATGGTAACCAGTATAGATGTATCATGAACCAAAAATTAAGCTTATTTGGTTATCTAACTAGTGGATTGGTGGACATCTATTAGATGGTTAAAAATGAAAAATAAAAAATAAAAAATCCAACAGTCCTATTTCCGCAAACAAGTGTTCATGAATCAGAGAATATGATTACTCAACTAATCTAATCTAAAGAGATCAGGAACATCTCTTTTTTATTATTATTAAACAAAGAATACGAGATGTTAAAATTATTATGGTAGAGGAATGCTCCTAGGTTTTCAGAGTTATAATGCTAGAGTCCAATCAATCGATCTGAAGATTCTGAACGGTCCATTACGTACAGAACAAATACCATAGGCTATTAAGCAAATAATCGCACTGATCAGAAGACCCAATCAATCCTTTATTTCGCATTATTTTTGTAGCTATCCATTTTCCAAGGCATGAATAGGATGATTACAATTATCTAAACAAGGCAATTCTTTAGAATTATAAACATTCCATGAAGGCTCTTAACACGTAGATGGATCAAATTGGTAAGTGGACCTAATTTTGTGTGAATGATCTTGACCGTCCATATTAAAGGCTATTTGATCAAATGGTTACATTTGTTATATCAGTATGATTTTTGCATTGTAACCCATGAGATGTGTGTTGGACCTAATGAATAGTCTGGATCAAATCAATGGATTGAACTTCCTAAGTGGCCCACAGCAACTAGGAGCACCTTAATTTAATATGAGCACTGGACCATTTCCTTTAATTTAATTGAAGGCTATAGGGTAGAATAGAATAATGGAGTTGATATTGACACCCACAAAATATGTGATGCGGACATCAGTGATGCACCCTTTAGAATGTACCAGAGGAGGCGACGTCATAAATCAAGTGTTGGAGCAGACAAGCTGATGTGGATGGATGCTGGGCCCATTGGACTCATTTTCTGACGCGTTACGAGTATGCAAGCTGCAGGATCGCGCAGGAGCATCATGACCGCTGGACAATGAAGCGAATTTACTTTTAGTGTTTTTTCTGTTTATTTCCTCGTTTCTAGGCGTTTTAGCGTCGTTATTTAGTTTAGGCGTTTTTATGTTTTTTTTTTTTTTTCAGGCACTTTAGTGCACTTTTTATTTTTATTTTTGTAGCTTATATATACTATGAGAAACCCTATTTCGAATCATTGAATTAATAGAAAATTCGTGTGCTTCTTCCTCTTTATTTGAGAGATTAGGGTTTCGGGATTGGCCCTCGGGTGTTGAGGATTCCACCCCGGAGTTCCCGTTTTCTCTTCTTTATTTCTTCAAGGTGCGAGTAAAGGAAAGATTCTTTTTTATTTATAATTCGTGCTTCATGAGAACTCATTGTTTTTCGACAACCTTCGTCATTTTCTGAATCCCCCCCCCCCCCCCCCCCCCCTTTTTGGTACTAGCGAAAAAGAGGGATGCCTAGCCATGAGAACTGGATCCAAACTTAACTGTGGATTGGTCTATGCTAGATCTGGGATATCCTCATATCCCTAAATCCTCCATGTTTTATGATTTTACATGGTTTTATGCCAAGGGGCATGATCCGGACGGACGGATCTCATCTCTGTGTTGAGATTTGTTAGTTTTCTCTGATTGGAAATAGTTAGTTTCGTGATTTTATTATTTGAATATCTTCCAACTGAATATACATGCATCTAAGGATAGGTCATCGCATGCCCCTGCATCAATATGGTAAATGGTCAAGCATGTGGACCACCTGATGATACCAACACTTGCTTGATTTTTGGGCCAGGGCCTCTACGTGGTGGGGCCGCCTGATGAGAAACCTCAATCACATGTGGCGGTGAAGATGCTTGTGGAATTGGCAAAATTCTACTATAGTGTTATATATAGCATACATAATTAAGCCTTGAGCTAAGCATAATAACTTGTAGGGCGGGTTATGAACTTTCCATCAAGTGGGCCACATTGTTTAGTTCTTCTACCATTTCATTCCTCGGGTAGGCTATAGTGTACAAAACTAATGAACGGGTAGGAAAAGAATAGTTCCATCCATCAGCTTGTTCTGTAAAGTTTGGCCGCCTTAGGCATGAATCGACCAGAAGATCAAAACAATGTGGCCAACCTGATAGAAATCTCGGATCTAGCACAAGTGTCATAACAAAAAGTGAGCGTGCATGTAGATGGGTACCTGTCTTATATTTTTCTTCACTTAGTTTGATTTTGTAAGAAAATGCTAATGATTCTAAAATGTCATTCAAAGGAAGGTTCTTTGCAAAATGATCACCTACAGGCTGTGCGCATTGCAAGAGCGGTGCAGTGCACTTTCAGCCTCATAAAATGACTTGTGGGTGGGAAGAAAAATGCACTGCACGGCTCTTGTGGTGCAAACAGCCTGTAGATGATGACCAGTTCTCTTTACATTAGTCATGGTGTTAGGCTCTAACAAACAACCAATGGAAAACACAACTCTTTGGCATTAATCCTCATTAAGCACTAATTACATAGTGTAGTTTAACTCTGGTAGGCTGTCATTTTTCATCTTTTTGTCCCGTGTTTGGATGCACAAATGAATTGAATTGCAAAAACTCAATTGAATCAAGAAGAAATGACGAAGATTAATCTATGTTCCCTAGCAATCACAACAAAGATATAGTAGCTAACCCAACTGCGATTCCATTTGAAAGTGCATCCAAACGCGCCCTTAATGTTCCTACAACAGAATTGTAGTTTCTCTAAAAAAAAAAAAAAAGCTTTTTAATTTAATTAACTGATCTGCATTTTCCTATCAGCTTTGCCTAGAAATAATCTATGTCGTAGTAATAAAACTTTAATTAGAGGTTTGCTAATTCCATAAACTTGTATGGCCTCACCAACTCTTATGTGACAGCTCGTATACCAAGCTCCAGCACACGTGAGATCCAAGCCATCGATCATGTAGGCACAATCGCATACATCCATGGCCTTAGGAAAATGTGGCACTGCATATGAAACAAATGAACAGCTAAAACAAGTATTTTAGCCATCCAATTTGCATTGTAAGTTGTGACCCACTAAACGGTGGACCTCCATGACTTTTAGGCGAAGTCATCAACATGGGGGCCCACTGATGAATGCTCGGATGTTCTCCGGTCGTGTCATACTGACTCGAGTTTGAGCTTGTAGGTGGTTGTACTGCATAGCATGTGGATTAAGAAAACTTGCAATCCACCAACTTAAAAAAAAACTAATAATGTTTTAATAACAATTTGTTAATTAGTACACCTCCCTCACACAACTTCACATGCAACGCACATGCCAACTTAGCAAATGCATGGGACATCTGAGTAGTCCATAAGGTTTCCCTAATTGTGAAGTGACGATAAGAAAAAATCAGGCCCGAGCACTTCTGGTGTGGGCCACACTTGTACGTAGAATGTGTACTATTGCAAAGGTTCTCTAAACTATCTATTTTTTGTTAGACTAAATTGCAGAATGTAGGATCGCCTATGCATCAATTATGGACATAATATGAAATTAATCTGAATTGCATACCTGAATGAGAAGCTATACCTCCACCTAATGTCAATGACGATGTTGTACTTGAATCCCCTTCATCTTCACACCTGTTGATGACAATGTTGTAGTAAAATCACCTTGATCTTCCACACCAAACACCCTTTTGGAAACCCTTCAATGAGACTTGGGTTTTCTTTACATGTAAGTGCTGAAACTAGACCTCTCTTTAGAGAAATGAGCCTTGAAGTTGTTCAACCCATCACAAGTACTCCTCTAGAAGTCTGTAGACTAGATAGAATCCATGTCTATCTGAAGCACTCTGAATACATAGTAGAGTCTAAGCGACCACCCCTTACATATCTAAACCGATCACAACTACTGTGGGGCCCAACTATATGATCAATCCAAATATCCAACGGTAAGATTATCCAAATTATTGATCACATAGGGCCCATCTAATAGAGAGAATTAGGAGAATTGGAAAAAAAAAATCCACAATAGGGAATTGTTTGATACTTTGGCAAAGTGTGATGGCTGATAAGCCACACCAAACAGCATCCCATATTAACCCAAATTAAAATGATCAAATTTCAGGGCTAACCATGGTTACAAGCCAAAAATTAGATTAGTTGAAGAATCCTAATCATTGATTTGTTGGAAAACCGTTTCTCGAATTAGGACCACTGGATATTCTAGATTTGCACTGTAAATCTCAACCAATTAGCCAGTTAGATAATCAAATTAATGTAATTTTTTTATGATCTATCTAAGCTGGGCCTCACAATTTGGACGGTTCAGTTTAAATTGCTGACTTGCCACGTGTACAGCCTTTTATTGCCTCCTCATCAACCATCACACTCTGCCCGAGTATGATTTTTCCTCTTGGCAGTAGCATACCAATAACATCATTTGTCACAAATAATGTAAAAAATCATTTAAAATTTCAATCAGACACCACAGTTTAATTTAAAACCCCTCCAGCTATGGCCTAGACTCCAAAGTTAGTTTTGCACCATTTAAAAATGGTGACCGACTCTTCAACCATACACATGGCATAGTTGAATGGAAATCCAGACCTTCCAAAAGGCAGATCCAACCGTAGATGTAGCATAACCAGAAAATTGCACTTAGAAGATAATATCAACCATCTGGTTTTCCTATCAAGTTGGACCAATCTCTATTTTACCTTTAACTATCCATTTGATAGCCACTAAATGTACGGTTAGGATTGGTCGATCGGTGTGATTTTACATATATACCCCATCCACAATGGAACCCAAAATTTGGATGGTCAGGATAATTGTACACACAGTAGCACATGTGAGGAAGATGAGTCACCACCATTTTCAAAATGGTCCCCCTCTAATGATCGATATCACCAAACTATATTGAAGGATGATGAAAAAAAATTCATTTTTCCAAAAAAAATGTGCTATCTAAAAAAATTAAAATATTTAAAAAATCAGAAATAAAATAAATAAAAATCACACTATCTTGTCCATAATAGGCCCTAACCCATTTTTAATTTAATAAATGCAAAAAAAGGAAAAAATTGAAATTGGTCATTATTTTCAGAAATGCTAGAAATAAAATAATATCATATTATCAATGTGATGCATGTAAAATGCCTAGAAGAGTCCAATATGAATAAGGAAGCTCATCAAATCAAAGACTTATCTTGTAAGAGAGACATTTACAGCATTTCACACATCCACATCAGTACATCAGATAAAATACAATAAAATAATAGAGAAATAATGAAATGAGTAATTTCTGAAAATGGAAAAAATTGGAGAGTGGTGAGGATAATACCAAAGGGTGGTGGGATGCATGGCTCCCTTCTGAAAAAACACCTGTTCCCACCAATCCCCTCACAAACAGAAGTCTGTGAAAAAAGATGGCATTGACGAATGGCATTCGCCCACTACAACCGTAAATTTCCTCTCTCTCTCTCTCTCTCTCGGATTCCATCTACCAGCAGATGTGTTTGCCTTTTTATCTTTGAGGATTTATATACTATATACTCTGCAGGAATATGGAATCTCACTATACGCATGAATTCATGCTGCCACGTGGCAAGGATATGCCTAAATTCAATCCGAACCGTCCAAAGAATGTCCCACCATGGATGGGTGAAAACCCATAAATGGAATTGGATGTATGATCCTACAGACCAATTCACTAGCGTTTGCTTACCGAATCCAGGCTGGTAAGTGATTTTCATGATATTATACGCATCAATTCATACTGCCACGTAGCAAGGACATGTCTCAGCTCAATCCGAGCCGTTCAAAGAATGTCTCATCATGGATGGGTGAAAACCCAAAAAGGGAATTGAATGAATGATCCTACCGACCAATTGACTAGCGTTTGCTTACCCAGTCCGGGTTGGCGAGTGATTCTCATTTTACGGTTTCTTATTCTATGGCCACCAAATAGACGGTTAGAATTTTAGACTCAGTTTGAATTTTGGGTCAGGGGCCATCCACAGCGGGACGCATGATATTGATGGTTTGGATCCAAGCACCGGCGTGCCATGCGAACGGTAGTTGTTCGACTATGGGATATCATTGTTAGCATGAATTCATGCTGCCACGTGGCAAGGACTTGCCTTAACTCAATCCGAACCGTCCAAAGAATGTCCCACCATGGATGGGTGAAAACTCAAAAAGGGAAATGGATGTAGGATCCTACCGACCAATTGACTAGCGTTTGCTTACCGAATCAAGGCCGGTGAGTGATTTTCTTTTTACGGTTTCCTACTCTATGGCCACCAAACAGACGGTTAGGATCTTCGGATCAGTTTGAATTTTGGGTCAGGGCCCGTTCACAGCGGGACGCGTGATTTTGATGGTTTGGATCGAAGCACCGGCGTGCCATGAGAACGGTAGTTATTCGGCACCCATCATTTAGTGGTGATGGTTAGAAAACGTACGGATATTGATTACTGATTTGGATGGCTGGGATTGAAGCAAATGCCCAGTGGTTGTGTTGCGTGTGCTTGGTGTTCAGTAATCCTGCACGAGTATGGTATACAACACCTCTTTTAAAAGAGTTAGAAAAGGGAAAAGAAAGAGAGAAATAGATTCGAGCGGCTTGTTTCAGTAGCTGGGCGTGCAGGCCTGTTATGTCTGCCTGCAGTCTCTGCTCCTTTCACACATACAATCTCTCTCTCTCTCTCTCTCTCTCTCTCTCTCATTTGCTGATGGTAGATGGGCCTCATAACTCCATTGAATGGTGGTAATAACTCTATTAGGGAATTGATATTACACCACTCCTTTTGATAGATACATCCAATCTTTCCACTTTTGGTATTACGATGTTGCAACTTTGTACTGTTTTGTGGCTTGAGAATAGAAAGAAAGGGTGCATCTGGGATCTGTCCGTGAGAAGATGAAGTTGGCTAGTCTAACACGCAGCTCTACACGCGGATGGAGACATCCGAGCCGTGTGTCAGGTGGGACACATCACTTGATAATCTTGCAAAAGGGTTAGGATAGTCGACGTTCGAGCAGGCTGTACGTGTGGTGGAATGGACTGTCGAAAACTCGCAAGTGTTTTTAGACCGTCCATTGTTCTTGTACGTGTGTGGCGTAGGCAACGGTTTGAACAGATGAGATTTTGGGAATGTAATTTAAACTGTAGATCTCACATGATACACGGCTAGGATTTTCTACACTTGTGACGGGTTGGTTGTTGGGTTTGTCCGCGTGTAGACGTGTGTGTTGCTGGGAGCGTGTCTGGTGGTTGCAAATCTCTTGTAATTACATGAGAGAATTACATAGAGAGCTTTGCCGGAATACATACCGATGTATTGTTGTAGGATATATCGGGACCTTACCTATTGAATCTGGGTAATATGTCAACGATCCACACCGTTTATTTTGTGGGCCACATTTTGGAAAGAGGACATTAAAAAAAACAGGTTCTCTAGGCTTGGAAATTTTATCCTTTGATCATTTATTCTTTTCCTTTGAATTTGACGGTTTCCTTAACATTTGAATCATCAAATTCTTGATATATTTCAATATGATGTTTTTCGTTTATCCTACATCCGCTGTGAGGCCCACCATGTGAACAGTTCGTTGATAGAGACACCTATCTAGCGGATAAGATTGCGATGCATCCTAGTTCAGTGCTTCTGATGTATTCTAACGTACCTCTTATGTAGATCCTTCAAATCGTGGCACGCCAAAAAATCTAGACCCTTCAAATCGAGGATCGATATGTAGATACAGGATAGAATGAAAATCAGATCGATCCAGCTGTCCTAACATTCTCATTTCACTCATTGAATTTGGACAGCTAGATATTTTCTTTTCTATGTAAGAAAAAAAAACGTCCATTATCGATCATCACCGTGATCATCACCGGCCGGACCAAATCCGCTCCTCTTCATGTGTGGTCTGACTCTCGGTCGCATGATCTCGACCGCAGACAAGGTACAGGTGTACGGCAATTGGAAGTGGTCCACGGGACAGACTCCTATGTTAGTTTTGCGCCATTTGGCGTTGATCTATCTAGACCATCCAAATTGCGGGCCTTACTGTGGGATGGATCATGTCCATAGAATAACACTGATCAAACATTCATAGCCATCCAATTATCCAAATTCGATGGAATACCATCATCAGGTTGCTCCATCCACAGTTGGGTCAGCGATTGACGGTCCTGATCACCTCACCGTAAAAAATATGCCATGCGTACGTCTGAAAGTCACCACCATTTCTTAAATGGTTGCAAACCAGCAGATATCCTGGAATGGCACACGTGTTGGAAGGTACCTCCATTTTCTGGTAATCTTATCCACGTTGTGCGGGGGCGGAAGCGTGTCAGAGATACTAAGTATGTCACACGTGTCAGAGATCAGAACCGATCATCGGGTTCTGCGAACTACGAACATGCTTATGCCAAAAATCATGGTAGTAAACTCACCTAGCGAGAGACACGTGTACGTTGTACTTTGACTGTTGGGTTGTTTTACAACCGCCCATTTTTTGGGTAGGAGTTTGATTTAATACCAAAAATCAGCGGACCCACACTATTTTGGGCACATGTCATGTTAAGAGAGTACCTTATCTGATGAGTGGCCCAGATCTCTTACACGTATTCCACACCCTCACGTGAGGGGCGCGGCCCTACTTTTTTTGTATAACAAGCGAAATGCTACTGTGAAGTAGGTGATCGGGACCATTGATCGTATGGGCCAACAAAAGGATGGTCGATAGGCCAGAGGAATATAGTGATTGCCCAACTGGGGCCATTTGTCCAATCCTGCCGTTCACATGTATTCGCCTTTTAATCCTTTCTTTTGCCCATTGGCTAGGGTATTGTTGCTGCAATAGCCCTAGGTGTGGCTATTTTTACTAAAAGTCTAATTTCTCATCTGACTCATCTTTGTTGGCCTTTTGATGAGAAATTGAAAATTTTACGTTCGACAATGGCCCTGTGGCCACCATTTGCTCAGGGAATCCACAATTTCCCATGGAGAATTCATAATGCTTCGGGAATCAGTCGGAGGGGTATTTTTTATTATAAATTTTTAATTTCTCGTCAAAAGGCTAAAAAAAAAAAAATCAAACCAGAAATTAGACTTTTAGTAAAAATAGCCACATCTCAGGGCTATTGTAGTAAAACTCCCCAACGGGGCGGTTAGGTGCGGCCCCGGCTACACACAAGTTGGCGCGGCTCTAACTGTGGGGCCCACCTTGATATATGTATTATATATCCTCGACGTTCATCCATTTTTATATATCATTTTAGGATATGATCCGAAAAATGAAACAGATCCAAATCTCAGGTGAGTCATACCATAGGAAACAGTGGTGATCGACCATTAAATACTTCTTGTGGGCTTATATCCTAAAATAATCTGTTCATTTTTTGTTTTATTCTCTAAACTGATCTGGAAAAACGGATGGACGGCATGGATGCAGTATACATCCATTAAGGTGACCCCACTGTCTTGGTGAGGCACGGACCGCACCTAATTCGCTCCCATTGGTGACATGGCTACCACAGCCGTACATGTGGCAAATTTTCACTTGCATGAGATCTGAACCATTTGTTAGGTAAGGGTCCTCCGTTGGCCATACCCCAAAACTCACACTATTCTGAAAATCCCAGCCACTCAATTGGAGGACTTTTCACGAAAAAAAGAAGCTTCTTAGACCATCCATTCTATCTAAGAAAAACTCCTCTGATCCAATGGTTAAGATTCTCCGAATAGTCTGGTTTTTGGGCTGTCATCCATCGATGACGGGGACCACCTGATGATCCGTTTGGATTCAGCACGCGTCTTCCACGTGTACGAGTAACAAAGAACGTTGTAGGTTTTCTCATCCATGTGAGGGCACTCTGGTAATTCACCGGTAATAAAATCGCAGTATCTGTAATTCCTTATCGACAGAGGGTCAATAAGGTAATTTCACAATCCACCTCCCGTAAACTCGAATTAAATAATATCTTATTTTCTAGTGAAAGGTAAGAAGACCGTCTGTTATTGGTGTTTCTGACGGATGTGATGTGACCGGTCACAATCAACGGCTATTTTTCGCTGTGGCCGCTGACACTGAATGCCACGTGGCAGGACCTCTCCTCCTCCAATCAAAACGTTCCTGCCACGTGGGAGGCAGCCAAAGGGACAAGCAGAAGGCGCTTGATTTTTGACAGCACAGATCCCTCCCCAGGCCAGGCCAAAAGCCCTGCAGGGGCAATTAAGGTAATTATTAGCAAAGGAGAATGGTAGTTTGCAGGAGTATGCCAAACTATATACACTCACTCATTTACCCTAACGTGACCTGCATTTTCATCAATCCAGACCGTTGATTGGAACATCCTAACCATTCAAATTCTCCTTTGATCTTTGGGTGTTGATCATATTTATTTTTAGCCATACATATTTTATGGACTGATCAGATCTTCGTAGTTTTCAGATCACAGAAGCCTTTTGGAAATGCCCTTTACTAGTGGGACACACAATTCAGAAGGTTTACATCGATGGACGCGGTTTGGCTAGTGAAACCCACACCAGCCAATTAGCTAGTGTCAAAGTTCTGTAGGAGCCCCGATGATGTATGCGTTTTATCTACGTCATCCGTCTATTTTTACACCTCATTTGAGGGCATGAGCCCAAAAATGAGGCAGGCAGATCCAATTCTCAGGTGTACCACACCACAGGACAATAATGTTGATTAAACATCCATCATTAAAAACTTCCTAAGGCCAATGTTATTTGCGATGCTGTTGATAAAGTGAAGAAGGGAAAACACAAATATTATCTTGATCCAAAACTTCCGTGGCCCCCCAAAAAGCTTTCAATGGTAAGCGTTAATCCCCATTGTTTCTTATGGTGTGGTCCACCTGAGATTTAGATCTGCCTCATTTTTGGGCTCATGCCCTAAAATGAGTTGACAAAATGGATGGACGATGTGGATAAAATACATACATCATGGTGTGGCCCACAGAGCTTTGACACCAGCTAGCTGGCTGGTGTTGGGGTCACGAGCCAAACCGCGTCCTAGATGGTGGTAAATGCTTGCGATGCCTGCGGCACGTATGCAAGAGTAAGCTTCTATGCTATATACCCGCACATAAAAAAGCATTTTACTTTAGCTGTAGTAGTTTGTGAGTTTTACACCATTTCTTAGGGAGGAACAGTCAAGACAATCCAAATCTATGGATTCAAATCTACCCAAACTGCTGAACATGGCCCACCCATCACGTCCTTTATAGAAACCCATGGAGGATTTTATAACTTAAGGCCCGGTATTTCTACGTATGTTTAAGCAAAATATTTTTGAATTATGGATTATTTTGATATATTTCTCTGGTGGTTAATTTACCATGAATTTCAGCTAATCAAAGCATTACGCCAGATGTACGGTGGATTGGAAAGTCACCACCACTTAAGAAATGGTGTAGAAAACACACATTAAACTATTTATTCCCCATTCATATGGGTAGGGTTTTCAGACGTGCAGGCCTTCTTTCTTTCACCCCTTTAGGGTGGGAGTGTGTGGTCTCTTTCGTTATAAGGTGGTGGTGGACCATTTTGGTTTTAATTCCATAGCTGTAATCACATGAGTGCATTGTCACATAAAAAGAAGATCGTGTGCCAGCCCAACACGTGCCCACGTGGGAAGTTCATGGGACATCTGACCGCTGCATTTAGGTGGGCCCCACCGAAAAGGTTATCATATGAGAATATCTGGCAGGGGTCACATTGTACAAAAATAATGGACGGTTGGTAGAAAAAGCAAATGATGATTGCAATTCCAACTATGGTAAATTGGTAAATACCATTCATCTTGTTGAGTGGGCCCCAACGTGACGTGTGAATGCCATCCATCCGTTCATTATCATCATAGGGCTGGACCCCAAATTCCAGATCGATACATAACACAGGTGGGTCGTGCCAAAGGAAAGTAAAATGGGAAACAACAGGGAGGTTGAGAAGTGATAACCACCGTAGAAATTTTAAGATTGAACGTGGGTCCACCGTGCCGTGTATATGATATCTGACCCAGTCATCAGGTTCGCCCCATGAAGATGAAGGGACCCACTAAATTTTTGGCCATTACAAAACTCAGGTGGGCCATGCAACATGAATATATAGGTTTTGGGCATATGATTGTACATTGCCCCTTGTTGTGTTACACCATGGATCAGGATGATTTATGGGATGAACGGTTAACACGAGAAGTAGAACCAGATGCACGGTTTCGATTCTACATGCCCATCACGGGTGGGCCCTACACAGCCGAACCCAACCTGCCAATTGTCCACGGCCATTGCACACGTTTGGACGGCATGATGAGTGGACAGTCCTGAGTTCTTGTTTTGCGTTAGTTCATGTTCATGATGCCCCCACACACTTGGTGGGTTGGCACGTATGCTGCTTGTAAATGACAGTGGGGTTTGAAGTTAGCTCAAGTGGGGCCCATGATTCAGTGATCCAGACTGTTGGTATGTTAGATCCCTTGTGGATGGACCACACCCAATAAAATTCCCACAATAGGACAATCCCAGCTTTTCAGTCTGTGGCATGCCAGGAGATGGTTGACAAGAGAAATACAGCTCCACATTCATCTGAATAAAAGGCCAAAGATCAATGGCTACGATCTTCTAGCAGAAGAAAGTTAGAGGCATGATCATCACGACGCATTGCATCTGACCAACGGCTTAGATCACTTAATTATGGGCATCGATTGTACAAACTAAAAGCCCGAGCATGAGTACATCATCTATGTCCTGGATCGAGGACCATACAGATTGCCGACTTAAACATAAATAGCGGTGTAGGACGCGGATTGCGTATTGCGTACTGAGTAGAGTCTGTGGGGCTCACTGTGATGAAAGTGTCTTATCTACACCGTCCATCCGTTTTATAAGATCATTTTAGGACATGATACAAAAATTTAAGTACATCCAAATCTCAATTGTACCACACCAGAAGAAAGAGTGGGAATTGGATGTCTGCTATTGAAAACTTCCTAGGGACCACAGAAGTTTTGGATCAAGCTGTGATATTCGTGTTTTCCATTCGTCCACATCTGTGTAACCTTATGAACAGGTTAATAAACATCAATGTGGCCCTAGGAAGTTTCAACGGTGGACATCATTACCCACTGTTTCCTATGGTGTGGTCCACTTGAGCGTTGGATATGCTTCATTTTTGGGTTCATACCCTAGGCGAAGCTGATAAAATAGATGGACGGTGTGGATTGGACACATATATCACAGTGAGCCCCAAAGAGTATACTCAGTACTCTATATAGCCTACTGAGTTATTAAGTACGCATTAATCCGCGTCGAGCGTTGCATGGAGTACTTACGTTCTAATCTGCAGAAGCTGCTAGTGTGAACATGTGTTGTAGGCACTCTGTGGGTCCCACAGTTATATATGTATTTTATCCACGCCGTCCATCCATTTTTCCACCACATTTTAGGGCATGAGCCCAAAATTGAATCATATCCAAAGCTCAAGTGGATCACACCACAGTAAACAGTGAGGTAATGACGTCCACCGTTGAAACTTTCTTAAGCTAAGGGATGTTTATTTGTCATCCAACCTCTTCATAAGAAAACAAAAATGCCAGCTTGTTGGCCCCTAAAAACCTTTCAACAGGAGATGTTCAATCCCCATTTGTTTCATGTTGTATGGTACACTTGAGCTTTGAATATGCTTCAATTTTGGGCTTATCCCAGTAAATGGATGGCATGGATAAAGCACATACATCACTGTGGGCCCCACGGCCTAGGTGGTGCTGAGATCACCATGCAATACGGATTTTTGCTGGTCCACCTAAGCAAAGGCAGTGGGTCCCATACTTGGGCCACACTGTTCATGCTTCGCCTATCCAGTGCATCATCGGCCGTCCGGTCATGTATGAGGAAATGGACGGTTAAAAAGTGATCAATTGTCCTCATTGCACGTACATGTATGGCCTAACTGACCATCAACCATCACCAATACTTGATGAACGGTCTGGATCACCACATTAGCCTCGGGGAGACGGTAGGATTCCAGATCCCGGCTGGTGCAAGTAAACAGCAGCAGGGCTGTTCCTCTTTTTCAGCACCAGATGCTACAGAAGAGAAAATAAAGGAGAAAAACTTTGATACTCTGGCAGTGTATGATATATGCTATGCAGGCACTTAAAAATTGAATAAGTTTTTATATAAGTAATTCAAATTCAACCGTCCAAATTATGTTTCCCAATTCAGATGTATCATGAAGTGAAAAATACAACTTCTTTGATCAGCTGACCATAAGATGGGTGGATATCTATTGGACAGTTAAAAATGAAAAATATCCAATGGTCCTCTTTCAATGTCCATGGATCAGGGGTTAGAATTGTTCAGCCAATCTAATTTTGGGTGAATTAATGTATGCCACATGTATGAGTTTTGGGTGCCTGTGTATCAAGTGTTACATGCTACCAGTACTGTATCATATCTCCCTGGAATAAATAGCTTCTAGAAGGATCTAGAGGGAGATGATGATGATGGGGCCAACGGTCCTTAACTTTGCTTGGTTGTGAGTACCAAGTTGCAACCAATGAAATGCATGGAAGAGTAATCCTGAGGTAAGGGATTGCCTCATTTGGGTGTGACCACTCAAAAGGCCATGTCTACTGCTAAAAGATGCGGCCAAAATAGTAAAAATGAAAATATATATATATATATATATTAAAAAAATTAGGGTTTTGTACTTTCACTTAGGGCACACGTGACACAGGATAAGTCTCACGTGTAAATCTAAATAGTGGGCCCCACCATGATGTGTGTTTTATCAGGGCATGCTCAAAATTGAAGCATATCCAAAGCTCAAGTGGACGGTGGCCCACCTGACCCACCTGAAGGGCAGTGTACAATCATGCCTAAAACGAATACATTCACTTGCTGTGGCCCACTAAATTTTTGAATGGCTTCAGTTTTTCTGTGTCCCTTCATCCTGATGAGGCCCACCTGATGAATGGCGTGGATGATATATACACAACGTCGTGATCCAGCATTCCATCCGGAAGTTTCCATGGCGTTTGGTCTCTCCTCTCTATGTTCCCCCATCGTACCCTTTACTGTGGCCCACCTGAGTCATGGGTCATGATGGGTTTCGGGATCCAAGGCTAGTAAGGTGGGCCCTACACCTATGGATGGTGGTCGTCATACACACGTGACAAGTTGGCACGTGTGTCCGAAGTGGATGGCGACATTACTTGTTATTTGATTTTTTTTTTTTCTTGGACTCTTTTCTCATCGAGGGATGGACGGATGAGAAGAGTGAGGTCATGGGGCCGTAAGATTGCATGTGATTAGTTACGTGACGTACATGACACGTGGACAAAGGCGATGTATTCCCACGTGTGAAGGACAACCGTCGGTGGAAACGTGTGAGTTGAATATGGTTAACTCACTGGTGCATGCATTTGGCAAATGCAGGGTAAGAAGGTGCACAGTTGGCAAGAAGTGGGCCCCACACGGTTACCATGTCCTCAGTCCCAGATATGACAGAGCTGCTGTGCAAGTAGCTGTTGCTGAGCGTACACGTGTGTGCAAAAAAGCTTGTGTACACGCCACACATGAGCCAGCATGGCATGATGGATATGAGATCTAATCCATCCATCAGTAAGTACCCACTATATTGATGCCTTTGCGAGAGAATCAGGTTCATCCACTGGTCAGGTGGGCCACAATATGAAAAAACTTGGCTGAAGTGATCTAACCCATCCACCTGTTTCTATTATTGGGCCCACGTGTACAAAATCGGACCAACCAAATGGATGGATTGGATCTCGCACCTATATGCCATGTTGGCACGTGTGGCATTGAAGCTTTATTGCACACGCGTGGGCGCTTAGAAAAGCTTTAGGTGGTGATCCAGACCATTGGTCAGTTTCGTACCGTCGATGGTCAATGACCCTATGATCTTTTTAGATAGGATGATCCTGAGTCTTTAATATTTGATCTGTGGCCCAGATGGTCCGCATTCAATGGATATGATCTAAGTCTGCAGTCTGGGAGAGGTTCAAGGTCCATCCAGATGCAACAGAGAAGTAGTCTGGATTACTGAAACAATGGCCCACCTCGTCAGATATGAAAAGCTCAAGTGCACTGCAGAAATCCTTATGGTCGAGGATCTATGAATCCTCCTATCTTCCGCCCTTTATCTGCTGGCACATGTGAAGTACATCGGTGCCCTATTTTAATTGACACGTTGTGGGGCTCACCATTGATCTAGATGGTCCATTCAATCCTGCTATTTGGCAGAGATCCATGGTGCAAAATCATGCCAATTGGATGATCCCAGCCATTGGAATGGATGTTTTAAGTTAATGACTAAACCTATTTTGTTGAAACCAGTGGGAAGTCTTTTTCTTTTGTTTTTTAATCTCTGCTTGATCTTAACCATCCATTTCTCATTCTGTTGATCGTATGGTTAGGATCATTAGATTGACGTGATTTTTGCACCATAGCTTGAGCTAATGTTAAAAGTTATGGGTTGCTGCTTGCTACTATTATTACTACTCGGGGTTCTTCAGCAGGAGGGGGATGAAGGGAGAGGGTGTGGTTACATATAGAGAGTAGATAGAAAGAAAGGCTCTTAAAATAATTTTATCTATGAACGACCATCTCCATTTATTTTAATGTTGTGGCCCACCTGAGTTTTGGACTTTGTTTTTTTGTATGACGTCCAAACATGAGCCATTTTAATAAAGTGGAGTGGCAAAAGGTCCATGCAGCTGAACTCAATTAATTGAGATAAGGCTTACATGATGATTTTTATTTTAACCTGAGTCAAATCAATATATGTATAGAGTAATGTTAATCAACATGGTGGGCTCTATAAAGTTTTTGCCACATGGAGTCTCTAAATATATTAAAATATATTAAGGAAGTGAAAAGACAAAGACATCCTTAGAGGCATAAGGTCATTTGGCACTGTGAATTTGAAGAGATTGGAGGGTATTTGACCTTATTCCGAATCAATTGGCTGTTTGACAACGTGTATTTGAGGGTATTTCAATATAATGGATTTCAAATCCTTACTTTTGAGTTCCGTAGTCCACCCTTTGCTTAGATTACCAATCCTCTCCATTTTTCCCCCTCATTTTTAAAGAAAAGATAATCGCATTTGTAACATGTGTCACTAAGTTACTAATCTATTATACACATGGCTGATTGATGATCTTCTAAAATAATTAATTGCATCACTAACACTGCTTTAATAGACTGATCTAAGCCATCTAAACATTAACCAGAAAAATGTTGGCTAGTCACTCAGTTGTGATCCTATTCTTGTGGTGCATTTGAGGTTTATAATTTCATCATTTTTAGCCAAAATATATATTTCAATGGGCTCATTGTAATTATTTTGTCAAATGTCACATATATACATAGGAATGCTCACCAACAAATAATCTTTCACGAGAACTCGTGAGAGATTTTTTAGAACTCATCATACATGATCTGTCCCTAAAATCTGAGCTGTTCATGTGATGTAGCACCTCAAAAATCTCCTAGGACCCAACTTTCAACTTGGTTCACAAATTTGGTGGGCCAGGAAAAAAGGAAACAGTTTCTTCCCTTAATGTACGTGTGACATTAACTCCATCCATCAATTGAGATAAGGGTGCAGTTGGGACTGGTTGGGTCAGGTTGAGAGTCAAAACCTTGAGAACTCAATTCCCCTGTACTCAACCCTTCACTGACTCAATCAAACCCATCCAATCCAAATATATATGATTTTTCTTTTTCTGACTTAACCCAATTTGATTTCAAACCGGGTTGGCATTTTCCAACCCTTCCTCAAGAACCTTGACAACTCGGGTTTGGCTTGACCCAAAAGCTAACTTAAAATTTAAGTTGAGCCAGCACGTAACCAAACATGAGCTAAAAAATAAAGCAAATCCCCAACTCGAAAAAACCAATCAACAGGAAGAGCAGGGATGGAGACAATCAACATTGGAACCTTCTGAAGGCCCACCATGATGCTTATGTGCCATCCAACCCGTTTATAAGGTGAATCCCCATTGGACAAATGAAAAAATAATATAAATATTAGCCTAGGTCCAAACTTTGATGGACCTAAGAAGGTTTCAATGGTGGGTGTCCCCTTCCACCTTATTTTATGTGTCATTTGGTGTGTCCCACTTAAGTTTTAAATTTGCTTGATTTTTGAAATCATACAGTAACATGAGCTGACACAACTAATGAATGGAGTGGATGTCACATGAACAAGCCATGGACTAAAAATAATATTGGCCCACAGCCTTTATAATAAAAATGGACCGTTCACTATCCACCTTATGTGATAAATGGCCCGGATATGTGACACGGGTGCTGTACACAAAGATCTCTTACATGGCTCCCTTGCTCGAGGGTCCACTGACTGAATCATGACAAAATAAACTTCTAATAAAAAGATATTCTTGAGCTATGGGTCATCCAAAATGTAGCCCATGGATTGAACCGTCCAGATTCATCCACATATTCACCCTCCCATTCTTCTATCTGGACAACACCTTTTACTATCCGCCGTTGGAATGCCGGCGTTTTCACTAGATCCACATGGGTTAGAAAAAAACATGCAAAATGCTCATATCCAACAATTCTCTCACCCCAAGAAGCTTCCAACGTGGCCCGCTTTTGGGTGATCAGAACCGTTCAAGTTATTGTCCAATGCGGATATGAGATACCCATATAGCCACCTCCACCGTATAATTGTTGAAATAGTTTGTTTTAAAACATTTTTAAAAAAGTTGAAAAAAATAGTTTTTTAGTTTTGTCCCCTGTCAAATAAGGAGAAAGTATTTTTACCTATTATAAGTAGGTGTTATGCACCTTACTTATTTATGGTGGAAAAGAGGGAGTATGGTGGCTTGCATGTTTCAGTGCGCGCACGGACTTGGTCTCGAGCATGGGTGTTGTAGAGGCACTAGTGGCACACTTGGCACTTCGTACGTGCGCATTATGACTCTAGACCAAAACTGCTCACAACAGCCAGAGCCACCCTTGCCTATATAAATCGGACAACCAAAACTGCCACCCACCCTTACCTATATAAACCGGACAGGTCTGGTTCATTCCAACACAACAACTGCAATTTGCCAGATAGTGTATCCTGGAAGCAATCCGCCTGCAACCTATCAGCAGACTCAAAATAATTTGAGTAGAGGCAAATTACGCTTCAAGGACAAGTCCTTATTTCTCGATTTTTCCAAATTAATTTATTTTCTGAGATCAGAAATTCTCACTAATAATCTCGTCCGTTCATCAATGGCCCTAGTTTTCCCAATTTGCAAGCAACCAGTCTGATGAACATTTACATCACCGAAAAGGTGGGCCTTTACTCCATCATTCCTTGAGCGAGCACCATATACATATAAAATGAAGCTACATCACCATCATGATGATTATGTGTGATCATAGTCATCATACTATCTACGTACAACAACACAAGGAAGGACAAATAAATCACAACCGCTCATTTTCTCATTTGAATAGGGAAATAGTAGTGTGCCAAAAGAGAGAAAAAAAAAAGAGGGGGGGGGGGGGGGGGGGGGGGGGGGGGCGCGTAACTTCTAGAGACTTTGAAGTAACTTCAAGGTCTCATCGACATGTTTCTCTGGCTGGAACTGATTGTTGTAGATGAGCTGGACCACACCATTCCTATCAAGGACATAGGTCTGTCTCCCGGGCAGGGTCCCAAACAGATCAGATGGGACCCCCCATTCTTTCCTAAGCTTGTTCCCTTCATCACTTAATAGAGTGAATGGCAGCCTGTACTTCTTAGCAAATGACTGCCGTCCGATCAGATCAGATCAATCCACCCAGAAAATAACCGGTCACGATTAGTGAAAATATAAACTTAAGTGGGCCCAAACTAACTGATATATTAACCCATTCTCATTGATTTGCAACACTCATTTTTTTAATTTTTGGGAAATGAATAAGAAGTGCATATTTCAATGAGGCCGGGTCTGCTACAAACCCTTGTTTAAGCTTTGACTTACAGCAAACTATGTGGGGTCCATCATGATCTTTCAATGACATCCAATCCAACTATCATGTGCATCTCCTCTTACTCTCATTGGAAACCAAAAATCAGGCTGATCCACAAATCAAGTGGGCCACGCCAGAGGGAACAGTTGAGATAGGGACGCCCACCATAAAAAACCAAAACTCGGGCCATTCCAAAACTTAGGTGGGCCCCAACACGTGGTTTTAGAAGTTTTAGGCATGATTCTACATGGTGGGGCTCACATGAGTTTAGATCAGCCCGAATTTTGAGCACCAAGGAGAACACGAGGCAGAGCACATGATGGACGGCTTGGATGTCAAGCAAATATCACAGAGGGTCCCACTCATCGTCCAAACAGTGTGGCTTTTAGTCTATATATGGTCCATTCAGCGATTGAACGGTTCTGATCTTGTCCATGTATGCGACATGTGCGGCTCTGACATGGAGGCATGGTACATTCCATGCCTACAAAGGCCCTTGATCAGCTCCCTAGTTAGCCATCAAGCACCTACTTCTAGTACAAATGGCGCAGGTGTGTGATCTTGGACCCTTGGATGAAAATGGATGATTAAAACCAACGGCCCAAATTCATCTGATGATGGAGAGATGTGGGAAATTACCTTGTGAGATGAAGGGTCATCACCACTAATGCCAACAACTTCAGCTCCTGCTTTCTTAAACTTCTCATAAGAGTCCCTGAAAGCACATGCCTGGAAAACAAAATACATAAAAGAAGCTGAGTACACAACAACTATTACCTGGGCTACGTACGTTTGGATACACAATTGAATTGAATCGCAATCGTTCAGCTTAACCGAGAAAATGAAAGTGACTTCCATTGATCATTAACTTGAGTAGGTATTGGAAAAGGCATTATATGGACGTCCTGCTCTGATACCATGTTACTGACCGGTTGCGCTAAAAGCTCAAGCTGTTAGGGAATGGTAGAACAATGTATATCAGGAGGTTTCCTGATGCTTCCAACAGTAGTATGGTTCCACACAAACTGATATACCGCACCATTACTAGGCCTCACATCGCATTTGAGTGGGTGTTGTGAGCCAATTCTTGTAGAATCCAAAGACCCATATAGAAGAGTTTATTGAACAGTGAGCCATGGTCTGGTATACAAGGCAAGAGTTCTCCCAAGTAGGTAGTATTTATTTGGCATAATCTGACCAGGCCTCATATTGCAATAGCAGTGGGTGTTGTCAGCCAGTTCTTGTAGAATCTAAGGACCCCATTTAGAAGAGGTTTATCAAATATGGAAATATGTTGGATGATAGTGAGACAAGGTCTCCTTTAGAAGGTAAGAGTTGCTCGTAAGTTGTAGACTTTGTAGTATTGTTTTAGGTAGATTGCTGGATGAACAGTGGGTGTTGTGAGCCATTTCATGCAGAATCCAAGGACCCAATCTAGAAGAGGTTTATCGAATGTTGAGATCTTTTCGATGAACGCTGAACCATGGTCTCCTATACAAGGAAGACATTGCTCCAAAGTTGGTAGTGTTGTTTCACACAAACTGATATACCTCACAATTACTATGCCTCACATCGTGTTTGCAGTGGGTGTTGTGAGCCAGTTCTTGCAGAATCCAAGGACCCCATCTTGAAGAGGTTTATCCAATATTGAGATAGTTCGATGGATGAATGGTGAGCCATGGTCTCCTATAAAAGGCAAGAGTTGCTTATGAGTTGGTAGTATTGTTTTGGGTAACTTGACCAATCCTCACAATTCATTTGCAGTGGGATTTGTCAGCCAGTTCTTGCATTTTATATTGAGATATATTAGATGAATAGTGAGCTAAGGTCTCCTGTACAAGGTAGGAGTTGCTCCTAAGTTGTAGCATTATTTCACCAAGACTGATATACCTCACCATTACCAAACCCCATATTACATTTGCAGTAGGGGTTGTGCGCCAGTTCTTGCAGAATCCGAGGATCCCATCTAAAAGAGGCTAATCAAATATCAAGATATGTTCAATGAACGATGACCCATGTTCTCCTTTACAAGGCGGGAGTTGCTCCTGAGTTGGTGGTATTGTTTCATGCAAACTGGGGAGGATATCCTTCTAGTGCAGATCAAGCACTTGATTGATATCACTCTTTCAGATGGATCCTGATTCCCCCCCGACCCACTTTGTAAAGGCTTTCGTCACTTCAATTGAGGACATGGGTAGACATGAATTTGAATAAAATCAACAAACAAAGGTTTGTGTTTGAACTTGATGAACCACCTGAACAGGTTTAATGGACCAGTTGGCCAGAGGGTTGGAATGGTTTCCTCACCAAAATTGGTTTTAGGTGGCCCAATCCATTTTGATGGTTTAGTCAGGTCCAGATCGGTCCAACCATCCAGTCCAATCTGACTTCTGAAAGATTAATTGATATATTGTGAGAGAATTTGAAATTTTGCACAATATATTGGGAGAAAAGTATAGCAGATGGAACAAGCTCTTGAATGGGAGTTCTGATCTTTGCCACAACTTACTTAGGCTGCGTTTGGATACACACAAGTGAATTGAATTGCAAACATTCAGTTTAGTAAAAGAGGAAAGAGCAAAATCATGAATGTTTTCTAGCACTCAAAGGGAGGAACTAGCCTCACATTGCAGTCCTATCTAGAGGTGGACAACGATCCAATCCGAGTCGAACATGGATCAGATCGGATTGTTCGGCTGCTTGAGTGGGTGTGCTCGAACAATGTTCGAACAAACATTCGAACAGGATGGCTCTGTTCGAACTCAATTTGGTCTAGCCCAATCATGTTCGAACATGTTCGAACATATGGATTTCGAACAATTTTTACGAGTTTGAACAATTTCGCTTTTTTCGCTTGAAAATATTTTTTCTTACTACTGAATAGTAAATACCGATTTTTTCGTTCTGTGTGTCCCACCATGATGTATTTGTTTTATCCACTTCATCCAGCCATTTGTACAACTTATTTTAAGGCATTAAATAAGAAATGAGGCAGATACAAAACTCAAATGGACCACACCACAGGAAACAGTGAGGAGAATGATGTCTACCATTGAAACCTTCCTGAGCTCACAGTCACTTTTATTTGTCATCCACCCTCTCTCTCTCTCTCTCTCTCTCTCTCTCTCTCTATATATATATATATATATATATATATATATATATATATATATAATTGAGTCAAACGAACGAGTCGAGTCGATCAATATTCGAGTCGAGTCGAACAGGACTGTGTTTGAAATTGAATTGAACTTTTTTTCGAACACACCATGTGTGTTCGAACAAAGTTCGAACAATAAGACTTTCTGTTCGAACAGGGTTTTACCAAGTCGATCCGAGTCGATCCAAACGATTAAACTCAATTCGTGTCCAGCTCTAGTCCTATCTCTTTGCAATTCAGGGATTATTTGGAAGTATGGGCTTGAAATCCTGGATTTTCAATTCTATTTGGCGGCATAGATTTTTAAAATCTTGGATTTTAGAAATTTTGTTTGGGAGTTTGTATTTTGACTTTTGGATTTCTGAAATTATTTTATAGTATATTAATAAGATAATGAATGTGTTGAATTAAATGCTTTCAAATATTTTAACATGGCATATGTGTGCAACATAAGATGATTATTGCACTGAATCCATTTTAAGACAACCTTAGACTAAAAAAAGGCAATTCCAAACTTTTGGTGGCCTACAAAGTGGACCCACTAATTCCATATATATATTGGTGATTGTCAATTTTTCATATGATAGTTGTCATGGTTGAAGATAATTCCAAAATTCCAGATTTTGCAAACTAAGGGTTTCTCTTGAAATTTAAAAAGAGTGAAATTTTTGAATTTTTAACCATTATAGAATTGAAATTCAGAATTTCTAGGGATGCCAAACTACGCTACTTTTACAAATCTTGGATTTCAATTCCCATTTGCCCAAAATCTAAGATTTGTGGGGGTGCCAAATAATCCCTTAGAAAAGATCTTATGATATGATTACAACAACTTTGTTAGACTAATGATTGCAATTTAATTTAAACATTCATCCAAATGCGCCTTCATATGCCAAAAATATCCTTATTTTCAACTGATCCCCCACGCCGTGCTAGCTAGATAGGAATGGAATCCAACAAACAAATGGGTACAACAACAACCTCTGCAGTGAGATTGTATGAATGCTGAGAGGAGAAATTACAATATGATTATGAATTGAAACCCAATTTGACTCTCCAAATGTAGCTGAAAATTTTCAAGTTGTGTGCTCCAAAAATGCAGCATGGATATCGAACCAAGAACTCAACAGAGGGATGAAGAAGGCATGATTATAAACTGAGACGAACCCATGTTTAGCAGGCAGGAAAAGGTGGCCACACACCCTTTCGATTGGTATCTACAGTGATCGATCAGGTACAAAATGGGGGCCATACTTGGGGTGTGTGGGTCCCACTACTCAGGTGAAATTGAGAACACCAATCAAAGCAATGTGAACACAAATCAGAAGCCGCTTCTAATAATAAACACTTAAAATTAATATGGCGTGTTTGGATGCCTATTGGATCAAATTACCATATGATAAAGTGGAAAATAATCAAATTATTAATAATGTACTGCAATTCAAGGCTACACCCTCACTATGAATACTAAGATTTGTCATTTCTTCTCAAAGGGTGTGTTTGGTTGCATCAAATTTCATGAAATTTTGCAACAAATTAGATTGATTAATCATGAAATGTTACCAAGTTTCATGATATTTGGTGCAACCAAACAGACCCTAGTGTTCAAGCCTAGTTCAATGCATGTTTAGCACTTCTCATTGCGTAGGCTACTCACATGATTAGGATTAGAATCCTAATCCCTCTCATGGGCACATATGTATCAGATACAGGCCCTTCATCTTCAGATGATATGTAACTTGGTCCAAAAGGGGGGGCTGTTTTACTCATCAGGTGGACAGCCTTGTAAAAAAGCTAACAGTTAAAAAGAAGTTGAACAATTCATCAATGGAGAAATTTGTTCAGTCCAATTTATCAATCTGGACCATGCATTAGGTCTATCATCCATTTGGTGGACAACCATGCAAAAATCACACTAATGGGACCAATGGTGGGGTCTGGGCTTGACCCTACCCAATACGGCCTCGCCTGGCCCAAAAATTGATATCCCCTATTTCCCATTTGAATATTTATAATCTATCCGTTAATCAAGTGGGCCACACTTAGAGGAATGAGATCAACAGTCTACAACACATAACACGAGCCACATTGGCACGTGTGCCAAAATTTCTATTTTTAAACTATCGTAACAGCAGTTAACAAAAGATTAGGTAATAATGCAGTTCGATTAATCACCTGTTTGGTGCACCCCGGCGTCTCATCGGCCGGATAGAAATAAACGACCACAGGCTTCCCTTTGAACCTGGACAGGCTCACATTCTTCCCATCTTGATCTTTCAATGTAAATGTAGGTGGGACACTACCTTTCGACACCTGTTGCGATCCAGGCCGTTGTTTTAGAACTTAGCTTATGTCAAATGACACACATGATGTAACATTATTTTTCAGGACTCATCACATAAGTTCAAACCATAGTTTAAAAACACAAAAACTAATTAGCTGTCCACTTGAAAAGAATTCATAAGTGTTTTTCTAAGTTTTTTCAGTATTATTAAGTATCCGAGTCATGACCCGATGGGATTTTTCTCGAGTCTTGGTGAAATCTGGTTGAGTTGAGTCGACTCGGGGCGAGCCGAGTCAAGTTTTCTTAAACTATGGTTCGTACACGTGGGAATTCACATATAGTCGAGACGCGTGCGGCCCACCGGTATTAGGCCCAAACCCACAATGCAGCCTGGTCCATAACTAACATGGGCCACAATGGTGGATGCCCACCACAGAAACTTCCAGATGGAATGTGGGGTCCACTTTGTTGTGCATATGTCATCCAGCCCATTCATCAGGTGGGCCTCACCAGTATTAAGGAATACACAGAAACTCATGATGTGGGCCTCACTAGTATTAAGGGACACACCAAAACTCATGATGTTCCAAAACTTAGGTGGGCCACAACAAGTGAATATGGATAGGCTGCTGGAATGATTATACATTGCTCCTCTTGGTGTGTACTACCTGAGCTTTTAACAGGGCTGATTCTTGGAATGTACGGTCCCAAAAGTACCATCATATCACCAGATTCATGGTTTGGATTCTAGATAATTTCAGGTGGGCCCCACATGAAAATGTGGGCCCACCCATGATGAGTGTGAAACCAAAATTTTCATGTGGGGCCACCCATGATGAGTGTGAAACCAAAATTAAGTTTATAAGAAACCATAGCTAATGAAATTGAAATATAATTATTAGAAGAAATGTGTACCTTAGCAACAATGTGGGTCCTCAAAGTAGTAGTAGAAGAGGGTGGGAGGGAAGTGGGAACTGAGGAGAGTTTGAGACCGTAGATCTCGGAATGTGATGATCTTGAGAGGATTGGGATGATTTGGGGACATGGGTTCTTGTGATTTGGCGTTGGGAGTAAGAGGATTGAATGCTTTGGGAGAGAAATGGAAGCCATGATGTACGGAAGGATATGTGCTCTGGGATGTGTGTGGAAGATGCCATGCAATCCTCTGATTTCCTTTATCTTTGGTGGGGGGTTTTTAGTAGTCCGCAGGGGCAAAATAATTTGTAGCCCTGTTGCAGAAGGACCAGAATTGTCAACAACACCTAAGCTCTGTGGGTCCCACCATATTGTATACTTAAAATCCACTCCGTCCATCAAGTGAGAAAAAATATTTAAACCGTAGAAAATATATCTAATTAAGAAATATTATGCACCAAAATTGCTAAGCTCACATGGTGTGGCCCGTTTGAGTTTTGTACGGGGCTTTTTTTTTTAATATTCACTTCATCCCGGTGAGTTGTACTTGTACCTGATTAACGGTTTGATGAAAGATACACACCATGACAAACCTATGGTTGGCATCTCATCTCCACTGTTCCGTGTGGTATGCCCTATATAGGAGCTGAGGATGTAGCTGATTTTTGGCCTTAGGACCTAACATGGAGGATGGAACCTGACAGACGGATTGGATTTTACATTTACAACATGGTGGGCCCCACAGATTTGGGCGATTTACGCAGTGTAAAACAGGTAGGACTTGTGTATGCAAGATGTGGCAAGTGGGCCTTTCTCCTTTTCTAGCTGTTCGTTTGTGGGGGCACCGTGGAACTCATCAAACCGTGCAATCGTACGAGATTCGAAGCATTTAGCAGTCCTTGGTGGGGCCCACAGGGTGGATGTCTATGGAATTGCTCAGGAGGGCCATGGTGCCGCAGACTACTGATTCATTTTCCCGTGTTGGGCTTGAGATGGACCGACGGACGGACGGACGGACGGAGGGCTTCGCGCCACATGTGCAAAAGTAGAACACGTGTCTGCATCTGGGGCATTCTTCATACATGCGGCCCACCAAGAAAATGCCGTTTCTAAAAATTAGGTCGGTCCAATCATCAGATAGGTCGCATGTGTATGCTCAATGGAGAGATTTAGTCTCTGGAGATCGTCCATTTATTTTGTATGAGTGTGGCCCACCTAATGATCAATGCAGCCTATTTTCTAAGCCGTGGAATTCAAAAAAATGTGGTCCACACGATGAACGGCTTGGATATTTGTCACTTATGACACCTGGCCAAGGACAATAGGTGAGCACAGAAAAGTGCACTCGCTCGAGTCTACTCATTACTACTCGAGAGAGAGAGGGACAGGTGTATGGTATATGTGACTGCGTAAGATGGGGATAGATTGGCTCAGACGTGGCCGATTGGAGATCTTAGATTCTGATTCTGATTCTGGTCAGATGTGTACCGTCACCAGAAACATTGCATTACGTGCCTGTACAGGTTCTGGTGTGAGGACCCCAAATCCAGACCGTCTATGGGGTGGCCCTTGACGTGGATGGCCCATGGTAGAAATAAGATATCAGTTGGACGAATCCTAGTTGTCCAACTCGTGGTCTTCGAACAGATGGTGGGGTCAATATTTAAACATTAGCAAGGAAAGGGTAATGGCTGGATGGCTATGGTAGGCCAGGGCTGTAAATGGTCGGTTTCGGGGCGGGTTTAGCCGAAACTAGACCCGCACATTTACTAAATGGGTCTGAGTCCAAAGAGCAATTTTCGACTGTTAACCTCTCTTTTGACTATTATTCCCAGCTAAACCTCCATTAGTTTTTTTTTTAAAAGTAAACTCCACTTGTATGGATGTGACATTTTGGGACGGAAATACCCATGTTGTTAAGATTTATTCCTTCTCCAAAGAAAACCTATTTTCTCCTCATTTTTCTCCTCTTCTATATTTAAAATTCATTTTTTCCTATCATTTATAGCAAAAAAAGCATCATCTTTTTAGTTTTGAGATCGGTTTTCACTTCGGAGCACTATTATTCTATTTCTTCAACTCTTGTTTCATTGGAAACGAGGTTGTGGTGTGAACAAGGTAAGAACGAAGAATGTGAATTTTTTTTTCTACGAATGCGTTTTTTTTTTAATAATCAAGTAGGATCTTTGTTTTATCGCAATGTGTTTTTGCAATAATCGATCTCGTTGAATTTCAATGAGCATATTGATATTTCAAAGAGCATACTGTAAATGTTAGGACATTCGAAGATTTGTGATAGCTGTGCTCTTCAATTGCTGTGCTCTTTGAATTTTATATTATGCTCTTTCAATTTTACAGTGTGCTCTTCGAATTTTACAGCCTGCTCTTCTAATTCTACAGCTTACTCTTCTAATTTTACACTATGCTATTTGAATTGATGTGCTTTTTGAATTATACACTGTGCTCTTTGAATTATACACTTTGCACTTTGAATTTTACACTTTGCACTTTGAATTATTGTGCTCTTTGAATTTTACACTGTGCTTTTTGAATTTTACATGAGGTACTTTGAATTGCTATACTCTTTCAATTGTTGCGCTCTTTGAATTTTACATTGTGCACTTTGAATTGGTGTGCTCTTTGAATTTTACACGAGACACTTTGAATTGCTTTGCTCTTTCAATTGCCGTGCTCCTGCTCTTTGAATTTTACACTGTGCACTTTGAATTGCTGTGCTCTTTGAATTTTACACTCTTTAAATTTTATTTTAAATGTGTGCTATTTAAATTTTACAACATGCTCTTTGAGTTTTGAAAGATGAACGAGTAATCGTTAAAACTGTAACAAAACTATTGTACTCTTTGAATTTTAAAAGAGTACTATTTGAAATTTGAAAGAGAACTAATTTCATTGTGTTTCTTTGCAGATAATGGCTGCTAGAATCATCATATGCTCTTATGGTGGGGTCTTAATATGTGAAAACAATTCATACACGTATAAGGGTGGAAAATCGAAAAGTTTTGCTTTGAGTGTCAACATTACATATGATGATCTTCTATCTACAGGATCATTAAGACTACACCGAATGATCATGATATTAATATGAAAGTAATATACCCATGCTCAAACCAATCAATCCCTCTATCTGAAATTGAAGACGATGAAGATGTGCGAGTGTTCTTGGTAGCACAATCAGAGCATCCAAATATATACATGCCTTTAATAATAGAGACAGTGCAACGCATTAATGAGACCATTCACGAAGACCCTGTTGGGTGTAGTGGCATTGAACATAATGTCAACATTTAACATGATGCCCTTGCGATAGCAAATCTGTGTGAAGAACATGGCGTTAATTGGGCAGTTGACCTTAGCCTGAAAAGTGAATATATGGTATCACCTTCGCCTACAAAAGTACATGTGACATCATCGTCATCTTTGCTTACAAGCGGAAATGTGCCTTCATTATCACCTTCACTTACAAAAGCATATGTGGAGTCATCATCACCTTCTTATATAAGAGTACATGTGACTTCGTCTATGCCATTACTTAGAAGAGTACATGGGTTTACATCCTCATCTTCACCTACAAGAGGACATGTGTATTCATCATCACCGTTATGTACAACAGGACATTTGCCTTCACCACCTGAGCCGCTTCAAACATCAAACTTTATGGATGTTGAATTTAATGTGCCTTTCGAAGATGAAGCATTCGTCAATGCGGATCTGTCAAAATATAATGGATCGCTGAATGAGTCAAATGAGATAACTATTAGTCAAACGTTTAAAGACAAGAGATGGTACCAGTATGTGTTGAGCCAATTTGCCATGAAAAATCACTTCCAATATCGGGTCCTGTACTCATCAACGAAGAGATATACCGTAGTGTGTTTCAAAGATAATTGTGAATGGAAGTCCATGTATTTAGGGTAAATGATGCCGGAATATTCAAGATTCAAACTTACACGTACAAACATGCATGTGGAATGTTATGGATGCAGAGTGATCATCAGCAAGCAAGTAATAAGTTAGCCAATGGTTTGGTTATTAGTCGTATTGAACAACGCATGGGATTAAGCCCGAAAGATATTGTATTAGCTATGCATGAGAAATATCATATTTTTATCAGCTACAAGAAGGCATGGCGGGCCAAGGAGATTGCAATCAAGCGCGTAATGAGATCTTAAGAAGACTCTTACAATGAACTTCCGGCCTATTTGCATGAGTTGCGGAGGGCCTACCCAGGAATAGTGACTATCGTGCTTGTTAACTCACAGACAAGTAGGTTTGAAAGATGTTTTATTGCTTTCGGATAGTGCGTTAGAATTTTTCAAACTTATCTGCGAAGGGTGTTGGCAATCGATGCGACTCACCTAAAAGGTAAATACAAGGGTGTTCTATTTGTTGCTACAACCCTGGATGGTAATAATCAAATTGTACCAATAGCATTTGGTGACGGGGAATCAGAGAACAACAACAGTTGGAAATGGTTCCTTGACAACCTTAATTTTACGTTAGGGTATCTTCCAGGACTTGTGATATTATCAGACCGACATAAAGGTTTAATGAAAGAAGTCCCCGAAGTCTTCCAATACGCAACACATGACTACTGTGCCTATCATATCTATAGAACTTGGTTGACACATTTAAAGACAAGTCGCTAGAAACATTATATTTGCAAGCTGTAAAGACGTGCAGAAAAGGCTGAATTTGAAAAGATAATGCACAATATTAAAATGGCAAACCCTCCAGTATTTGCATGGTTGACAGAAATAAGATACGAAAGATAGGCATTTTCACATTTTCCAGGAAAAAGATTCAATTTCGTGACTACGAACATATCGGAGTGTGTTAATGTTTTGTTCAAGGAAGCAAGAGAATACCCTATTATAAACTGATAGAGACGGTCAGATTAAAGATCTAAGAAATGTTCTACAAGAGAAGTGAACGTGCAACAACATTTAGTGGACTATTGACGAAATGGACAGCGAAAGAAATAACGGAACTTATACCGATGGCGCGCGATGTCCGCTGTCATGCAATCTCTCGAGACGAATATTATACTATAGGAGATTACAAAGACACACTTAATCTTAACGAACTTTCATGTACATGTCGCGAGTTTAACGTCAAAGCGCTGCCTTGTATGCATGTTCTTTCGGCATGTATAAAGTATAATCTTCATCATCATAACTATTGTTCTCCATTTTATACAGTTGAAAATTACCGAATGTGCTACAGCCAACCACTTTACGCAGTTCGTGATAAGAGTGAATGAGAATTATCGGACAAATTCAAGGAGTTCTGTGCAAAAATTAAGCCCCCGGAAGTAAGGAGGTTAGCTGGAAGACCGAAAAAGATGAGAATTTTTTCACGTGGAGAGGAACGAAAAATAGTCAAGTGTGGTAGGTGTAAACAAACAGGTCATAACCAACGTAGATGCAAGTTTCCAATACCTGACGAATAATGTATCTTTATCTTCATTTATGAGTAATGATGGTTGATGGTTGATAGTTGTAAACATTAATGATTTAGCTATCTATATATATATAATTAATGATGATTAATTGTTGTATTTTCAACGTGATCGCGTTGAATGTATACTGTGCACACTGGATTTCAACGTGATCGCGTTTAATGTATACTGTGCTCGTTAAAATTGAAGACGATCGCGTTGAATTTCCACTGACCTTGTTGAAATCTCTCTGTGCTCGTTGAAATTCCACTATGCTCGTTGAATTTCGACGACTTCGTGTTTAAATTCGTTGAATTTCTAAAAGAGCTCGTTGAAATTCCACTATGCTCGTTGAATTTAAAAGAGATCACGGTGAATTCTACTGTGCTCGGTAAAATTACACTGTGCTCGTTAAATTTCAGGGAGAACGCAGTGAATTACACTGTGCTAGTTGAATTTCAACGAGATTGCGGTGAAATTACACTGTGCTCATTGAATTTCAACGAGATCGCGGTGAAATTACACTGTGCTCATTGAATTTCAACGAGATCGTGTTGAATTCCACTGTGCTCGTTGAATTTCACCGAGATCGCGGTGAATTACCCTGTGCTCGTTGAATTTCAACGAGATCGCGTTGAATTCCAATGTGCTCTTTGAATTTCAACAAGATCGCGGTGAAATTACACTGTGCTTGTTGAATTTCAACGAGATCGCGTTGAATTACACTGTGCTCGTTGAATTTCAAAGAGATCACGATGAATTACACTGTGCTCGTTAAATTACACTGTGCTCGTTGAATTTCAAAGAGATCGCAGTAAAATTACACTGTGCTCGTTGAATTGCAACGAGATCGCGGTGAATTCCACTGTGCTCGTTGAATTTCAACGAGATCTCTGTGCCTGCTCATTACACTCATATCTAACATTAACATTCACAAATTGATTATCATGACATACTTCCAACATTCATATTACAAAATTCACAAAGCAACATTCACAATATACATCCACAATTCATAATAGACATTCACAAATCAACGTTCACAATATACATTCACAAAATTTTCCACTTCCTCACATGCCTATGACTAATCGGCGACGCTCAAATAATCGTGAGCCAATGAATTCCTAAATGTACGAGAGTGTGGTTGCAACTCCTTATCCTTCAAAAGTAGACCGCTGCTCAAGATGTCCATATACTTCATAATGAATATGCCACAATCATAACCATTCGTTTACTTTGGTACAGATGTATCAATGAGGACATTCCATTCATTTCTTTCAAGCGCAGATGTATCTCCAGTGGCATGAAATAGAATATGGAGTGCTTCAGTTATGATGCTCAGCTCTTTCTTGTATCTACTCTTTCCTTAGGTGTCTAAACTATCAAGAAGAATAATCTCTCTTGCTTCCGGGTGGATGACAAGAAGAAACTAATGCCGACCATTATAGTTCGTTGGTACATACACCTGTCCATGGTAAACACAAGAAAATAACATATAAGACGCAACTATTGTCTATTAGACCACAGTGGATAAATTTAAGATGATAACCTTACTTGTTCATATCGCCAAAATTCCTTTGATCCGTCTTCTCCCCTTACAATAGCAAATGTAGATTCTTTCTGATTTTATTCACAAATCAAGCGCCGCACTTCACTATCATTTGAATCCCGATAGCTTCTCAAGAGAGGAAGACACTTATTGAGACATTGCTGTTACAATAGAATTTACATATTACTATATATCTTCTACAATTAGAAATAAAATAACCATAATCTAAAGTAAACAATTACCTAAAAAAAGTGGGGCAGAACTTGCAATCTTGTGGATATACTCCCTTGTAATCCTCCTGCTTTTTTTTAAAAAAATTTAATGTATGTGTTGATAGCCTAAGCAAAAAAATTAATAATAATAAGATTCAACTCAATGTTTATATAGGTTGTAAATATAAGTAACTTAACGAAAATAAATTGACAATACTTACAAGGCTATCGACCCAGGCATATATTTTCCAAATGCTGTTAAATGATTCTCCTGGTTTCATATTATTATTATTTTTATACAAATCCTTACATACTTGTAATTCCTCCTCCGATAACTCTCTAAACGGGTCCATCGGCACATTAAATGATATCGGAGAAGTATCTAACACTTTCAATTCCTCAACTTCACTGATGAGGTCAGTTGATGTAGGAATGACTGATAATGATACTTATGGGGATTGTTTAATGTACGATGGCTTTAATGACCTTTTTGGCCTTCCTTCATTTACATGAGTACTTTCACATTCTTCTTTATTTTCCTCTTTCGCCACCAAATGTGAACCTATTTCTTTATTGTCCAGTTCCACATCGGAAGTAGAACAATTAATCTTTCTTCTTCCTATATAGTAGAAACAAGTAAGAAATATATGAAAATAATAATAAAATAGTTAACATTCCACAAAAAATTATTAAACCTTGTATAATCCATCTTCAAACTTCTTCCTCTTCATATCTACAATTTTCTTCAACTCTGATATCTCCTTCATCAATGTTTCTCTCTCCTTTTTCATTTCTTCTCTCTCAGTCACCCTCTCCTTCTTCATCTCCTCTCTCTCCTTCTTCATCTCTTCTCTCTCAATCTTCCTCTCATTCTTCATATCTTCTTTCTCCTGCTTCATCTGCTTTCTCTCCTTTTTTAGTTCCTCTCTTTCTTCTTTTATCTGTTTTCTCTCTCTCTCTTTAGATTTTCAATTAACGTTTTCAAACCTTCATCCACCTCTCCCCCTCTCACTACCTCTCCTTCTCCTTCTCCCTTAGTCTCCCCTCCTTCTTCTTCCTCTCTCACTTCCTCTTTTACTTCATCATCTCCCTCTTCCTCTTCTTCTTTGTCATCTTCGCAATTCCCATTTTTCTCTTCTTCTTCATCTTCTTCTTCATTTTCTTCTTCATCTTCTTCTTCTTCATCTTTACTTTGGATGATATCTAATGTTCTCTTCCTTCGGACTTCTCTAGTCATCCTTCCAATGCAACCGGCTTCAATGTCCTGTAAAATTAACATTATTAGATATCATCGAATACATGTCATAAAGTAAATGTAAGTTACATTAAGGCTAATGATTATCTTACCTGGAACTTTTCTCGAAGTACCCGAACTGCCTCCATTTCAAGTTCTTCAATTGTTGGTTCCAAGGTAAGCAGCACAGTGGTCTATGTTTATAAATTACAAAAAAATTAGTATCTAACACATCTACAATAATATCTGGTCTACCAACGAATTTGTAATGGAATGCTACTTACATCTGCACATTTCAAAATATCATCTATTGTCGGATACCTCCAACCCTTCCACCCTCGATATTTCATGAAGCGTGGACGTTGGTTGGAAACAAATGATATCGTAATAGAAGCTAGGGCTGGAACCTTTTCAACGGCCCATATCTGTGACAATGACATCAAATTTTATTAGATTAAAAAAACTCTAGTTTGAAAAATATACTACTTATGTGAAATAAACAAAGAATGCTTACTTGTAATGGAAATATATAGCCGTGGACATTGTAGGTTTTTCCTCCTGACTTTGCTGCGTGACTAGTATTTTGTATCTCTTGAGACATTGACTCGAATGCCACATTGCCCCATGGATACTTATTGAACTCTTCTAAAGAGTTAACCAAGTCAATAAATAAGGGGTTGCAATGATTCTTCGTGTCTGTCCCCCTTACAAAAAACTCCACACACATTAATAAAACGATCTTCACGACATCTGCATGCTTATTTGAATTGACAACTTTTTCAAACGCATGTAGTAGACTGTTTTTTACAATAGGGTGTTTTTTTAAATAGGTTTCTTTTATCGACTTCTTACTAGTCGATTTCTCAAGGGTGTACATGTCTCCAATCTTCAACCCTGTTATAAGGGCGAAGTCTATCTTGGTAAACATTAGAAAATTTTCCCTCATTTCAAATACCAGCTCACCCATGTTACTTCTGTGTCTTAAAAGAAGTGAGTGAATTATGACTCCGTTGTATCTGAACGAGGGGATGTCTAACAGAAATGAAATAGAGATTCTCGAAACATATTCAATCGACTTTCGTACTTCTCTAATCCCTCCTTCACAATATCGAACCACCAAGTCAGTGAACATCGAGCGGAATTGTTTGGGTAAACATTCCTTAGGTATTCTTCAATTCCCATAAAGAAAATATATGAAACGTAAAACTATCAGTGTGATTGTTGAATTTTTTAGTGCACTCGTTGAATTTTTTAGAGTGCTCGTTGAATTATATCTGTGCTCGTTGAAATTCAACAAGCACAGTGGTAAATTTCAACGAGATTATTCAACGAGCACAGTGGTAAATTTCAACGAGATCTCGTTGAAATTTACCACTGTGCTCGTTGAATTTCAACGAGATCTCGTTGAAATTCACCGCGATCTCATTGAATTAGATCTGTGCTCGTTGAATTTCAACAAGATCTCGTTCACTTTCAATGAGATGATCTCCTTTAATTTCAAAGTAATCTCATTGCATTTCAACGCGATCACGTTGAAATTGAACGCGGTCTTCTTGAAATATCATTGTGCATGTAGAGATTCAACATGCTCGCGTTCAATTTCAATGAGCTCTCTACGAGATCTCGTTCACTTTTATCTGTGCTCGTTTAATCTCAATGATGTGATCACGTGATCACGTTGCATTGTCTTTCAAAGAACACCTGCATCCTCAACATTTCAAGGTAACATTGGCATTTCTACAAATACCTTGTATGGTTGATCAAGCCATAATATTCCCATTTCAACATTTCAAGGTTACATTGGCATTTCTACAAATACCTTGTATGGTTAATCAGGCCATAATATTCCCATTTCAACATTTCAAGGTTACATTGGCATTTCTACAAACACTTTGTATGGTTAATCAAGCCATAATATTCTAATTTCAACATTTCAAGGTTACATTGGCATTTCTACAAACACTTTGTATCCCAAGGTTAACGAACAATCTTAAAATGAAAATCACCCCCAAATATTCAAACGGACAATCTTAAAACGAAAATCACCTCCAAACATGCCTAAAACATACCTTTCCGTAATCTCTTGGACGGAGGAGCCATAATAACCATTGAAAACTGAAGATATATGAACGAAGATGAAGATGAAGATGAAGATGGGATGAAAATTATGTGTCTTGTTGATTTTCAACGAGATCAATTTAACGAGATCGCAGGGAATTTCGAAAGGAACAAGAGCAATTTTGTCAAAAAAATAATGAAAGTTTACTTTTGGAAACAAAACTATTGGAAATTTAGCTCGGAATAATAGTCAAAAGAGAAGTTTACAGTCGGAAATTTCTCAAGTCCAAATTTTAAACCCACACTCTTTTACTAAATGGGCGGGTCTGGGTCTGAGTCGAGTCTAAGTTAACCCATCAGACCCATCTCCATTTATAAATAGGTCTGGGTCTGGTAGAGGGAGATCTACCCAAACTCATTTATAAATGGGTCGGGTCTAATGGGTCTGGGCCTGGATCTAGTATTCAAGCATTTTAACAAGGCTTAAATTGAGTTTGGACGAGTCTAGGCTAGATAGGTCCCTTGAAACATAGACCAATCCCGTCACATACTAAATCAGTTCGTGTTAGGTCTAATATAAAGGAAACTAGACCCAGACCCTTTTAGCAAATGGGCTTGTTCTTGGACCCAAACCCATACCTTTTAACAAATGGGTCGGGTCTAGGTCGAGTCTAAATGGGTTGGGTCTGGGTACCCCATCGGGTCCGTTGACCCATTTACAGCCCTAGGTAGGTGCGATTTGTGTTGGTTTTAGAGATCTCGGGCCATCTATAGTGATGTCCATCGGATGGACGGTCTGGATATACAGATCATATACCCAGACGTACAGGGGTGAGTCAAGGTGCACCAATTTGGATTCCACTCACCCTTCCAAGTCTCCAATTTATCTCCACACGCGCCAAGTTGGCACATCTGTAGCAAATCTGCGCCGTTTATCATGTGGGGCACACCGTATAGATGATTTAGCCAAAAGCCCGGGCCTTTTATTTTAGCCGTCCATTATTTTTGTACATTTGGGGCCTACGGGAGGATACTAGGTTGGGCATGGGCTAATGATGAATGGCTTGGGCTGGTCCATTTGGGCCAGTCCAATCATCATGTGGGCCACAATTATATAAAAGGAATATAATTGAAAAGAGCGAAATTTGGTGAAAAAGACTAATCATATTCCCCACAGAAAAAAAGGGGTTCCTACCAATCTCCACTGTCCATGTGGCATGTGATAGTGACTAGTAACTTGAGAGCGAGTGGGCCACTTGGGAAGGAATAACTGATTGGACAATCCTAACCATCAGATGATAACACACAACGGTCCACATTTCAATGGGTACAAAAATATTACAAATATTAATCATCCATTTAACCATTTTGGTAATTCACTGTGAAAGGTCATGAATGGGTCAGTAAATGGGCCAGGCCCATGAGCAAAAGACCAAAGCTGAAGCCCATCGTAGTCGAAATTAGGTTTGGTGAGCTAAATCAGATAATCAATCAGTCCTCAGGGGCTCAGCCCAAAGCAGTCTGGCTCATGCTAGGTTGGTAAATGGTAAATGCATAAGCATTATAATCAAAAGTTTTGCAAATCAGTTTCGTTGTATTGTCTCATTTACCATTATTAATACAGGGTTGAATTGCCCTATATCAGGCTGATTTAGGCCAAGATGGGCCGCTACAGCCATATCATTTATGACTTTCTCTGCCTGCATCTTGAGTTTGAGAGGGGATGTTAGATGTATATGATAGAATATGGTCTTTTCTTATTGACGTTATAATCAAAAGTTTCGCAAATCGGCTTCGGTGGATTGTATTGGTTACCATTGATACCGGGTTGTATTGCCCGATATCAGGCCGATTTAGGCCAAGATGGGCTGCTACAGTCATATCGTTTATGGCTTTCTTTGCGAGCATCTTAAGTTTGAGAGGGGATGTTAAATGTATATGATAGAATATGGTCTTTTCTTATTGCTTCGACAGTGGGAGATTGGTGTATATTAACTCTTTATTGCCATTAATTGCTTCATCATCATCTAAATCTTATGTCAACTAATTGGGATATGCTATTCCTACCTTTTTATTCTATCAAGGGCTATAACTTCACTTAGACCATAGGTTACTTAGACTATCGGTCATTGAGTCTTTTCGTGGTACCTCTACTTGAGCCTTTCTCTTGCCCTTTTAGGCCTTCAAATTTTACTAACTCCTTCAAACCTATGTAGTTCTTAGTACCCATTGCACATGACCAAACTAACTTTTTAATACATTGGTCTCATGTCTTAGTCTTTACTCAGTCACTCTTTCTTAAAGTTAATTTAATGATATGGCTCGTAAGTCTAATCCTAAGATAGTTAATTAAGCCCTGTATATCTCCTTTATTTTTCTGAATTGGTAATGTGGTACTTTTTCCTCCACTCATTTGGCATTTTATTCAATCTCATAATTTTATTGGACAGCTTTATAAAAAAAATTAACATAGAATCTTTCGTATACTTTCAAACCTGTATTGATATACCATTTATTCACCCATACCACACGCTCACACACCCACCCACACCACATGGGCACTTGATCCCATGAACTGAGTGTCAAAACAAAGTCTTGTCTACCACTTAGCCATGGAGCTGAACCCACTCTCTTAATGCATCTAACACAATCTACGTCTCTACTCTTCCTCTCTCTCAGCTTTGCAAGTGTGAGGATATCTTTCTCACATTCTCGTCCCAAATCTATTATAAAGAACATCACAAATTTTAAGTTTAGCCTTAGTACTTTCTTACTAATCTTTTTGACATTTTTATATTATTCAAAAAATTTATTGTTTCTAATCCCTTTCCAATCTTTGAAACATGAACATCTGGCCTGCAATAGCTTTTTGTACGCCATTAATTCATTATGCTTCTCTATAGTCATTTAGTTGAATCACTCTCAAAAAAAAAAATAATAATAATAAAATAAAATTGAACAGGCCATATCAAGAATATCTCATAAGGTTAACCATTAACCTTTTATACATCATATGCGGCCAGTATTACTTGCCCATGACTCTCTATAATCACTGGCATTATAGTGCTTGGGCTTGCTTGATTTTCAAATTACAGTGTAAATACATGGCAAAATGGCCATCATTATTTACACTTGTAATTACAGATCTTTAACCCCCAAGGCTAATGTTCACAAGTCCGGTGTATAGGCGCAAAATAGAGGTCGGAAAATAATTTGGGTGTAAAAAGTGTAGGGCCCACCATGATGTATATGCCGTAATCATATCCATGCCGTTCATCCATTCTGCTAGATCATTTCAGGGCATGAGCCCAAAAATGAGGCAGATCCAAAACTCAAGTGAACCATACCATAGTAAACAGTGAGAATTTACCGTTGATAACTTCATAGGGGACACATAAGTTTTGAATCAAGCTGTTTTTTGTGTTTTCTTTTTATCCATGAATGTATGACCTTATGAACAGGTTGGATGACAAATAAACATCATCGTGGGCCCTAGGAAGGTTTTAGCTTTCAATGGTTGAAGTATGTTAGAATCACCATTTCATGTGGTGTGGTGCACTTGAGCATTGGATTTGCCTCATTTTTAGACTTATACCCTAAAATAAGCCTGTGGAATGGATGAAGGCAATTACGACACGATAGTGGGACTTAAATCTAAGGCTCTCAATGGAGCGGGTTAGATCCGAGATTCAATTCGCTCCGAATCCGTATAATGCGGATTTGGATCTTAAAATGGTTCGATTACTTAAATGGACTGAATTTGGATCTTAAAATAGGTCCGATTACTTAAATGGATTGGATTTGGATTCACAGGAACATATCCGAGATCGATCCGAATCCAATTAAGATCTGACTCATTGTCACCTTATTGTATATGTTATATTCATGCTGGTTATCTGTTTTACAAATTATTTTAGGCCATGTCTCAAAATTAAGACATGCCACTCTTAGGTCGACCATACCATAGTAAATAGTGGGATTTGCATCATTTTTCTACTAAATTAAATATATTATATATTTTTTTAGATTTGTAGTGAGGGTGGATTCGGATCTAGATCCAACTTGAAGCCGAGGGTTATATGGATTTTGGATCGGATATGGATCTAACAAATTTATAAATGGATCGGATATGGATATCACATTTTGGATCCAAGTTGAATCCGAATCCGTTCCAACCCATTAAGAGCCCTATTTAAATCCTCTGTTGGTTACCTTTAAAAGGCTCATGGACTTTGTCAAATCACCACTTACTGGACAAGGGTGGAGGGACACATCATGAACAAGTTGGGCTTGATTTTCTTACTGCCTGTGGGAGAATATATTATTGAGGTATATTATGTCTCTCCGTGTTGGAAAACGAGACATCCCTCTTTGATACGAGGTAAAATCACCACTTGCTCTAAAAGCTAAGTTGTCAGAGGACAGGTGTATCAATGCATATCGAAGGGCTTTAACTCACTTACAAGGAGGTCTAAGCCAAAGCCAGTGGTCCCTCTACCCATGCAGAGGTCTGACATCTGTCCTTCCACGTGCTTTTGCCGGGACTTTAATGAGGCCGGATGTGCTAGTATCATCGAAAGTGGATGTAGCTAGACAATGACCATAGCCTTTTGTCTGGTTCAATTCTCTCCTACTGAACGTGGACCATTAATGCTATATTTCTTTTATCTTTTCCTTCACCGTTTATTTTCTAGTAGTGTCCTGGAAAGATCTCAATTGGATGATCTTAGCTTTCTGATTGGTCCACAAATCAGCTTTTCACAGACCAGTTTGGTCCATGGAAAGTAGGCTTTTCATGGATTAGCTACACCTATACCTTCATACAGATGTAATATGTGGAACTTTTCTATTGGACTGCTGGCCACCATCAGAAGTAGGGCCGGTTTAATTGTAGACTTGGAGTAAGATTAAGTGGCGACTCTAGCAACCCCTAGGTGAAACAGCTCTGTAGACCCCATTATAAAGTATGTGTTTTATTCATGCTGTCCATACATCATGGTGGGGCCCACAAAGCTTTTCTACTAACTCTAGTGTTGGATTTACCACCTAAATTGAGTCCGTGACTTCCAAACATGCTTTGTGTGGTCTTGCATATGACAACGGCCTGTAGCTCAATTAAAGGGCTGGTCCCCAATTCTAACCAGACACCAAGTTCAGTACTAAAGAGGCAGTACCTTATTCCAGTAAGTGAAGGATCCAATATATTCTTACTACAATGTGTCCAAACACAACACGAAATGAACTTGGCTTAAACAGTTAGATATTTGTACTTAATTGGCCACATATGTAGGACATTTGAGCCGTGCAAAAGGTTGGACCCATCATGAAGATTGTATGAGATGGAAATTTGGCTGATTCACTCATCATCCATACCCTAACTGTACATTGGGTTTGATCGTCGGCCTTCCAATGCATTGGATAATGTAGTCCAACTAATGAATAGATCAGCCTGATTTCGGCACAAGGAAATCTTTATCATGGTTCCCACCTTCTTCACGGCTCAGATGGCCTACAAATGTGACAAGTTGGTAGGAAAAAGGGTGTAGCATGGTAAGCTTATGCTGGGCAATAGTTTCTTACAGGGCCACTCGGAGTTTTCAGCTTGCAAAAGTGGGGCCATGATTCGATCTAAACCGTTGATATTACTGTCCCCACTTCAGATGTTCCATATACAAGTGTCTTTGATGGAAAAATCCTAACCCTTCATTAGGTGTCCAACAACTAGATGGATAGGAACGAATATATATAATCAAGAGGCCAGATCTACTCCAAAGCTCTGTAGGTTATGCATGCTTAGTCTACAATGCAATTTTGTGGGGCCCCACATGATGCGTCCATGACATCCAACCCGCCTTCGAGGTCCAAAAACCAGGCCGATCCAAAACTCAGGTGGGCCAAACCCGTTCGAGTGGGGCCACTACCATTTTAAAACTTCCTGATTGTGTAGGGCCCACTATATCTTCTATATGCCATCCAATCCACTCAGAAGATGAGTCCCACCAGGATGATCAATGGGCAACCCAAGAATCAGGCAGCTCAAAAACTCAGGTGGGCCAAAGCACATGAATTGCTAGGGTAAGTAATAAGAGAGTATTGCTCGCTTGCTTTTCCCTTAAAAAAAAAAAAAAAACTTAAGTACGTCAAAGCAAATGATTTTAGAGGTTTTAAGCATGGTTTTACATGACGTGGCCCACCAAAATTTTGATTGCCACAAAAATGAGCGGTCCATATCGGGAATGCTTCAAAAGGAGGACCATTAATCCATCATCCATCATGTGGGACCAGTATTCATTGCCCATGATTCTCTCATTAGATTATTGGCTAGAAATATGAGTGGATTTAGAGCTAAGTCCACCTAACAAAAGGTGCACATTTTTCATGTGTGCCTGCATTAGGTGGACCCAAGCTAGATTTAAAGGCTCATGGACTTAAAAGAGGGTGAGCCCCTACCAATTCAAGTTCCCACATCTGTCCTTCCACATTCACGTGCTTAGGTGGTCGGGATTAATAGAGGACATTTGTGGACCAGTATCAGTGAAAATGGATTAATTGGACAACGATCATAAACTTCTGGCTGGTCTAATTCTCGTCGACTGAATGTGGTCTATTAATGCTTTTTTTTTTTTTTTCTTAGCTGTTTATTTTCTAGAGTGTCCTGGAAAGATCTCATCAATTGGATGATCTTAGCTTTCTGACTAGTGGTCCACAAATCTGCGATTGAGACGGAGCATATTAGGTTCGGCCCTGGCCTCACCAAAGATGGTGTGCCACTTTCTGTGGGTTCCACCTTGATATGTTTACCCTAAATCCGCGCTGCTCATCTATTGTGCCATATCATTTTAGGGAATGAGCCAAAAAATGAAACAGATCCAAATCTCAAGCGGAACATATCATACGAAAGTGGTGATTGAATGTCCCACCATTAAAAACTTGGGAACATCTAGACCGTTCATCTAAGCAGTCCCCACCATAGATGGGCCATATGTCAAAAAATCTCACCCATCGTAGATTTCACATCTATGGAAGCATGAGCTATGGACAACATTCCAAAACAGTAGTTTCTAGCTGACCTCTGTGTGGAGGGTGTAGATTTCTGATAACTAAGATATTTCTCGTGTTACCCATCTAGGGTGGGACTTTATAGATGAACGGTCTGGATAATCAGATGGTGGAGGAGAAGGGACGAGTATCATCTACCACCGTCAGCATTCCTGTCTTTGAATTGTCTCTTTCCTCTAGGAATCCTTTTCTATTTTTGTATGGGCATCTCCTTTGTTCTATCCTCTCTGCTCAATCCTGACCATCCATTTGCTTTCTATTGACCGGACGGTTAAGATCGTCCTCTTTTTTCTTGTCTTTTTTGTAATGCGTCTTCATGGCCCACCGAGAGTCGGTTGGAATGATTAGGGTCTAGCTTTATTGGATTATTAATCAGTTTCTTTCAATTGAAGCAACACAGGCTCTTCTTCTATGATTGATGGAGGATGATGGGTGGAGCTTTTGTTTGGGAGCGGATTAGGTGCGACCTCACCCAATATGGTACGGACCTAAACTGTGGGGCCCACCTTAATGTATGTATTCTACATCCACACCGTCCATCCGTTTTTCCAGATCATTTTAAGGCATGAACAGAAAAACGAAGTAGATTCAACTCTCAGGTGGACCATGCCATTGGAAGCAGTGATTATTTAACGCCACACCATTAAAACTTTAAACTTCCTAGGGACCACTATAATGTTTATTTGTCATCCAACCTGTTGATAAGGTCACATAAATTTGGATGAACGGAAAAAATTAATAAATATCAGCTTGATCCAAAACTGGCCCACAAGAAGTTTATAATGGTCAATCACTACCATTTCCTATGATATGGTCCACCTGAGATTTTTATCTCCTTCATTTTTTGTCTCATGCCCTAAAATGATCCGGCAAAATAGATGGACGGCATGGATTTAGTATAGATACATAAAGGTGGGCCCCATGGTAAGGACATCACCTATTCCTCCCCCTTTGTTTAGCCCACAAAATTGTAAACGTAGGGCCCACGTTTTGATGATCCAAACCGTTCGTATGGTGGTCCTCATCGTTTTTGGGAGACCCAAAAGACATGAAGAAGTTTCTCCTCATCTGATGATGACCCTAATGGTTCAGTTGGGCTACTTCAAATGAGAACCATTGGATGTAATTATTCATCTTTTTTTTATCGACGGCTAGAATCATCTGAAAGATGATGGGACCTACAAGATCAACGGCATATGTTACAAGAAGATGGTCCATCCTGTAAAATTGCTGGGCCGAACAAAAGCAAAAACCTAGCATCATATACTGCCCCCTAGAAAACAGCCGATCCGATGCCAATAAAACAAGAAGTTCGCTGATCTTGTACGCCACTCTAATGGATACAGAATCTAAGACGCTCATTAGGTGGGCCCCACCTTGGAAGGTGAAAAAAAAAAAAAAGAGAGACTGGTCGGCCATACCGAATGATCGAATCTAGGTGTTAGGACTGTCCACCCGACCTGATTTGTCGACCAGTTCACATGCACTCATGAGCTCCCATCTTGAACACGTGTTCTCTGTTTCATTTTCTTGAACACGTGGTCCACTTGAGCTTTGGATCTGCTTCATTTTCGGTCTCACAACGGGCAAAACGGATGGACAGTGTGGATGAAACACATACATCACGGTGGCCCCCGTGGAATTTGGTCACCAGGGATATCGCTGGTGACCAGGTCACCAGCGAATCCGCTTCCGTCTTTTAGGGCGCTGCTTCGGCCGAAATGGGTGGATCCCCTTATGGGATCCAATGAGTGGGAGGATCCCTGACTGTGGGGCCCACAGTGATATATGCTTCTTAAATCCATGCTGTCGTTTGACAGCTCGTTTTAGGGCATGATCCCAAAAATGAAGAAGATTCAAATTTGAGGTGAACTACACCACGGGAAACAATGGTGAATGACCATTAAAAAAATTTTGTGGGCCACAATTGTATTGGATCAAGCTGATATGTGTGTGGTTCCTTCCTACAGGTCTTTGTGATATTATCAACAGGTTGGATGTAAAATAAACATTCCGCTGGACCTCAAGAAGTTTTGATGGTGACTAGTCAATCACCACTCTTTCTTATGGTGTGGTCCACCTGAGATTTGGATATGCTTTATATTTTGGATTATCCCTTAAAAAAAGATGTCAAAACGGATGGACGTCGTGGATGTAAGGTACATAAATCATGGTGGGCCCACAGTTAGGAATCTACCAGCATCGGTGGTTTCTCCGGATCCACACCGAAGCCGCGCCCCGTCTTTTGAGGTCACGGATCCTGACCCTTAGCTCACCATACCCCAACGACCGACACCCAAACACTGCCAAAGCAACACATCCGTCCAGTAGTTACGCCTTTTGGGCCACTCTGGTGGTAGCTAGCACTCTCACCGACGCATCCTTTTTCTCTCCTTCATTCACAGCCGTTGATCTCTAGCCGATCAAACTCATAACCCCAGTGTCCCACCACATTGGGTCCTAATCCGTCCATCCAAATAGCCCCACCCCAACACGGCCCTGTGGACCCCAGACCTTCCCATTGGTAACCATGCTCTCTTTTTTTTTTTTTTTTGTCTTTCGCCACGGCTTCATATGAATTCGACCGTTATCATTAACCATCGATGAGAGAATGAGGCCCACTTCAGTGGTGCCCAACACACCGTAAGATCGAGTCGCGGGTTCGACCCTCACGAGCCCACCTAACCCTTTTTTGGTTATGATGGCCTGACATGACCGTGGTGGGTGGGCTGCCATAGATCAGGTGTGGGGACAGTTCGAAAGTAGGTGTATGGTAGACCACCTTTGTTTCCCTCCAAAATACAAAAAAAACCATGTGCACCGGAAGCGGATTGGGTGGTGACCCCAACACCACCGGAGGCGGATTATTTGGTGAAGAGCTCACGTGGTGTGGATACTATGGGCCACCGACATGTATGTATTTTATCCGTGCCGTCCATCCGATTTTTCAGCTCATTTTAGGGTATAAGCCCAAAATTGAAGTATATCAAAAGCTCAAGTGGACCACACCACATAAAATAGTGGGTATAATGACATCCACCATTGAAACCTTCCTGAGGCCCATAGTGATGTTTATATTCCATCCAACCTGTTGATAAGGTAAAAAAAAATACCTTGATGAAGGGAAAACAAAAATATCAGCTTGAATAAAAACTTTTGTGGCCCTCAAAAAGTTTTTAATTGTGAGCGTTCAATCATCACTATTTCCTGTGGTGTGGTCCATGTAAGCATTTTATCTACTTCATTTTTGGGTTCATCCCTAGAATGAGCTGTTAAAATGGATGGACGGTGTGGATAAAACACATACATCACAGTGGGCCCCACAGAATATCACCACCCAATCCACTTCCAATTGCAACATATATCAAATAACATATTTGGCAGCCAAACTTCTAACAAATCACTGTACCCGAAGAGATCTGTTTGGCACAATAGACACATCAGGACATACCCACAGCAATGGCCCCCACTTCACATAAGATCAGCTACCCATCTACCGGCCATCGTCCAATTCAACTAACGTCCTCCCATGCAATCTCTCCTGTATAAATTCTCTTTGGAGTGTAGAAACCTCCCATCTATCACTCCCCACATTCCCTCTCTCTCTCTCTCTCTCTCTCTCTCTCTCAATGTGGTGGGATTGAGTCCCATTTGCACTAGTGGGCTTGAGTGTGCTTGGATGTGGGCCCCGGCAGCTAGGGAACCGTCGATATGGTGGGGCAAGCATGCCATGGTGGAGAAGCAGGGCACGTGCGATGTTCGCTCGATCGGACGGTCGAGAATTTCCGCATGTGCTCTAACTCTCCACCTCGGACGCTCGCCCCGATTCGCATGCGTGGAGGAAGAACGGCATGCCACCATTAGGAGGTGAGTCTACAAATTGGCCATGCTTTATATATATATATATATATATATATATATATATATATATATATATTTGAACCGGACTCACAGATTAGATGTTATACGAGGGGCCCCGCATGATAGACGGAGTGGATGTCATAAAACATCATGGTGGGGCCCACAAAATGTTTTGCAGGAGAAAGCTTTTATATATATATATATATATATATATATATATATATATATAAAAGCTTTCTCCTGCAAAACATTTTGTGGGCCCCACCATGATGTTTTATGACATCCACTCCGTCTATCATGCGGGACCCCTCGTATAACATCTAATCTGTGAGTCCGAATCCTCTGTTGAAACCCAGCAGAGAAATCTTGCTCGTCGCTCAGCCTGACTGTGTTCAGCTCTGATATAGTCAAGGTGAGCTGGACCAATCAGAACAGCAGCAGCAGAGGTTCTCTGCTCGAATTCAAGAGAGGATCCGGATTCCTAATCTGTATATCATATAAGGTAAGTCTTTTTATTATTTATTCATATTCCATAGGAGGCCGGATTCGCTACAAAGCTTCTGTAGTAAAGCTTATCCTACAAAAATTTTGTGGGGCCCACCATGATGTTTGAATGAATTCTAATCCGTCTATCATGTGTGCCCCTCATGTTCCCATTAGCTACCAAAAAAACAAAAAAAAAAAGGTGAATCGAAGACTCTGATGGGTCATACTAGAGCAAACGGACAAGATGGATCCGTCCAAGGGTAGTTTTGTCCAACAACTTTAATGCAGCGGTGCCAGTAGTCAGTAGATTGCGGATTGCGTCCTTCCTTCAGTCTGGAGACAAAGCGTCCATACTGAGCTGAGCTGTTGAGGGGCCCACCATTATGTATCTGTTTATCCGCGCCGTCCATACATTTTCTATGACCATTTTAAGTTATTAGACCAAGAACGAGGTAGATCCAACGCTCAGGTCGGCCGTGTAGAACACAACACTGACACGAGTAATGTATGTTACTGGGAAAGCTCGTGGACCCACCTTGATGTATTTGTCAACACCTGCCATCCATGTTTCCAGCTCATTTTAGGGCATGAGCCAGATCCAAATGTCAGGTGTACCAGAACCTAGGAAACAGCCGTGATTGAATGCTACAAAAGCTTTGGATCAGGATGACATTTGTGTTTTCCCCTTGTCCAGGTCTATGTGACATAATCAACAGGTTGGTTGGATAGCAAATAAACAGTACCATTGACTCTAGGATGTTTTTAATGGTGGGCATTCAATCACCACTGTTTCCTGTGGTGTGGTCCACCTCAAATTTGGATCTGCCTAACTTTTAGACTCAATGCCCTAAAATGAGCTTGCAAAAAAATGGATGAACGAAGCGGATAAAACACATACATTATGGTGGGGCCCACAGATCTTTTCCAGCAGTGCATAGTGCCGAAGTCGGTGCTGTGTGCTGCACCACGCAATTGCTGTTTGTGTGCTGTAGTACGCAATCCCAGTCCGTAGATTGCTGGTTGAACTGTCCACTTTTCAAAGAAAAAGTGCCAAATTTGAAAGGGTTGGAATAATCACATATGACAGATTTTATTTATTGTCAATCCACCTTACAAGGTGGGACAAATTTTATAAACGGTCTGGATCATTAGAAGACAGCCCAGATTCAAAGGCTAAAATCCCGGACTAATAATTGCAATTGCATGTATAAGCTAATAATATGCTTTTAGACCAAAATGTAAGAGTTATTTGTGTATAGAAAGGGCCGGCAACGGAAGCAAAGCCGAACACAAGCAGGCAATTTAATCAAACAAGCCACACAATGTAATGACAATGCATGCAATCATCCACACATAGACAATCAGATTTTTACGTGGAAAAACCCCTCACGGGTAAAAAGCCACGGCACAAAGCGACACAAATCCACTATAAACTCAGAAGTTACAAGAGATGGAACCCAAGACCCAAAAACCCAAGCCCATAAGAGAAATCCCAAGCTTACCAAAAAAGAAACCCTCTTCTCCAAGCTCTTTCTCTCACCTAGAAGCTCCCTCAATCCCTTTTGCAACCTTGGTAACCTCTAAACTCGTAATACCCCTTTAATAGGAAGAAAAAACAGATTTAGAAACCTCTTGCGCGCAAACCGCGCAAGAAACCGCGTTGCGGTAGTTCACTGCCAACCAGTCGTCCGACCGGTCGGACACCCCTACCGGTCGATCGGCCGACCGGTCGGATGGGCAAAAAATACTTCCAGCAGCCTGCTACCTGATTACCAGCGTGACCGACCGACCGGCCGGCCGGCCGTTCGGTGGTCTTCATGCGTGAAGAGTTGAGACGTCTAAGCCTAACAAACTCCACCACGATTCAATTCTTCATGCAACTCCTCGCCACGCACCATCTTCACCTCTACTTCGTCATCATTATAGTCATGTTGCTTCTCATGCCCCATCGACTCTATCCTTGCATCTTCACACGCCTTGTTGCTCTTTCCATGTGGCCCTTTTTCTCTTGCCACACTTGAACAACCGTAGATCCCACAGCTCCACCATGAATTGTGCTCCCGATCACCTTGTAAAGATTATTGCACCTTCGTGCCTTGATCACCACGCGTGCTCCCTTCACCACTTTACAATACCGATCGCAGCCGATGAACCTACACCCTTTCGCCTCGAGTGCACCAAGAGATATCACATTCCTCTTCTTCTCAGGGACATGCTTCACACTTTCAAGGATCCGTTCGACTCCATCGAATATCCTAATGCGCACCGAACCAATCCCTACCACATTGTGAGCGTAGCCATCGCCCACAAACACCGATCCACCATCATGCTCCTTGTATGACATGAATGAGCTTCGGTCAGGACATACATGACATGATGCCCCTGAATCCAAGAGCCACTCCACCAAGAGGCTCTATGTCAGATACAGTCAAAACATCACAACCGTCACCACAGTCATCTACGGTATTGGTTCATTCCCTAGAAGAACCTCCAGATCTCTCTTGCCTTTTCTCAGGATTCGAACAATTCATTTTCACATGTCCTTCTTCCCCACAATTCCAGCATCTCACATTGTGCATCCACTTGCCTTTTGATTTAGATCTCAATGAAGGAGATCCTCCACACCGCTCAGAATTCCTCCCACTCATAACCAATGCCTCATCAGTAGAGGGACCCACGTCGCCGCTTTTCCTTCTCATCGCCTTCACCTGAAGGGCTGAGATAACGGTTTCTACGCCAATAGTCTCCCTACCTGCACACAAAGAGTCCTTGAGTGACTTATATGAATCTGGAAGAGAATTCAACAGGATAAACACTTGATCCTCGTCCTTCATCGGCTCATCTACATCCATCTACTTGCAAATAAGCCTATTGAAATTGTTGATGTGGCTCTCAACATCGGCCCCCTCCATCATCCTCAGATTGTACAACTGAAGCTTCAAGTATATGCGATTTTCAAGAGATTTCTTCGCATAGATATTCTCTAACTTCGCCCATGTTTTGGCCCAGTTTTCTCTTTCATGACGTTATACAGGACCTCATCTGCCAGGCACAACTGGATTGAGACATTGGCCTTTTCATCGATCTTCTTCCACTCTTCTTCTTTCATAGCTTCTGGTCGCTCTCCAATGAGTGCAACTTGCAATCCTTGCTGAACTAGAAGGCCTTTCATCTTCACCTTCCAAAGCTCAAAGTTATTTTTCCCCAAATACTTCTCTATGTCGAACCTCATGCCTGATGCCATGCTCTTGTCTCAGATTCGAATTTCTGCTACACCTCAACGATCGCTCTGATACCAGTTGTTGGGATAGGAAGGACCGGCAACGAAAGCAAAGCCGAAAACAAGCATACAATTCAATCAAAGAAGCCACACAATGCAATCATAGTGCATGCAATCACCCACACATAGACAATCGGATTTTTACGTGGAAAAACCCCTCACGGGTAAAAAACCAAGGCACAAAGCGACACAAATCCACTATAAACTCAGAAGTTACAAGAGATGGAACCCAAGACCCAAAAACCCAAGCCCACAAGAGAAATCCCAAGCTTACCCAAGAAGAAACCCTCTTCTCCAAGCTCTTTCTCTCACCTAGAAGCTCTCTCAATCCCCTTTGCAACCTTGGTAACCTCTAAACTCGTACTACCCCTTTAATAGGAAGAAAAAACGGATTTAGAAACCTCTTGCGCGCAAACCACGCAAGAAACCGCGTTGCAGTAGGACACTGCCGACCGGTCGTCCAACCAGTCGGACACCCCTACTGGCCGGATGGACAAAAAATACTTCCAACAGCCTACTGCCTGATTTCCAGCATGACCGACCGGCCGGCCGGCCGGTCGGTGGTCTTCATGCGTTTAGAGTTGAGACGTCCAAGCCTAACAATTTGATGCACCCTTCCATGGTGGATCCGAGTAAGAGGTTGAGCTCTGTGGGCCCCACCGTGATGTGTGATGGACATCTATCCTTAGATGCACGCTTCCACGGTGATCCAATGGCCAAAAAATCAAGCCAATCCATGACTTAGGTGGGCCACACCACAGACAACAGTTGAGAGCTGATTGCATTTAAGGCCCAGTGAGTTGTGGTTTAGACATTATGTGTGTCCCACTTGGATGATGGGTCACACCAAATTTTAGTCCATTCCAAAACGCGGCGGCCCCACCAATCACTTTTATATGTTTTAGGCATGATTTCCTATGATTTCAAATGGTGTGGCCTGCCTAAGCTGGCAGATTTTTGGCAAATCTCATAGCCTAGTAGGGACCTAACAAATGCAAGGTGTGGATGTCAATCATACATCATGGTGGGGCCCATTATAGTTATTTGAAAATGGTATTATATGTTACTACTTTCATGATGTGCATTCAGTGGATCCAGGAAGCCATTGATCACTGTAGTTCTTTGACTTGCATAGTTTTGTAATGGATCCGGCCACATTTTACGCGTACTTGAAAATTGTGTTATATTTTACTACTCCCAGGATGTGGGTTCATTTGATTCAGGAAGCCATCGAGCACTGTAGTTCATTGACTAGCAAAGATTTGTAGTAGATTCGGAGGACTTGGGAAGCCATCTACAACTGTAGTTCTCTGATTTGGGAAGTTTTATAGTGGATTCGGCCTCATTTTATACTTATTAGAAAATGATATTATGTGTTACTACTTTTAGGATGCGGATTCGGTAGATTCGAGAAGCCACCGAGCATTGTAGTTCTCTGACTTGCAAAGCTTTGTAGGGAATCCGGCCTCATTTTATAGTTATTTGAAAATGATATTATATGTTACTACTTCCATGATGTGCATTCAGTAGATTCAAGAAGCCATTGAGCACTGTAGTTCCCGGCCACATTTTATGTGTACTTGAAAATTGCATTATATGTTACTACTTACAGGATGTGGATTTAGTAAATTCAGGAAGTTATTGAGCACTGTAGTTCATTGACTTGCAAAGATTTGTAGTAGATTCAATGGATTTGGGAAGCCATCTAAGCAATGTAGTTCTCTGATTTAGGAAGCTTTGTAGTGGATTCGACCTCATTTTATACTTATTTGAAAATGGTATTATATGTTACTACTTTTAGGATATAGATTCAGTAGATTCCGGAAGCCTCTAAGCACTGTAGTTCTCTAACTTGCAAAGCTTTGTAAAAAAATCAGGCCTCATTTCAATTCATCCTATGGATGGTATGGTTGGTATATAAATGTTACAATGGACCTTAAGGAGGTCACCATGCCACTTGAGTTTTGGATCTACCATATTTTGAACCCATGTCGTTTTAACATGATATGGAAAAATAGATGGATTGGTGGATTTGTCACAAACAGTATGGCATCTCAGGGCGGTTGTCTGACATGGAGAGATTTGATGTTGGAATATTTGGTTTAAAATATTTTTAATATATAATATTTATTTAAAAAAAAGTTGAAAAAGAAAAAAAAAAAAAAAAACTTTGTTTTTGTTTTGTCCCATATTGGATGAGAGAAAGAATTTTCTCTTCTTTATAAGTACGGTGTTGTACACCTTACTTATTTATGGTGAGAGAGAGAAGTATGGTGGAACACATTTTGCACTTCGCACGTCGCATCATCTCTGCTTTGTATAAAGAGCTGCAAGGCTATTTAGAGGGACTTATGTAACTCCTCATGCAGTAACAGTCCAGACCATGCAGTAATAGCTGCATGTGGCTAGCCCAACAGTCAGAAACGGCTAGCCACTAAGTCTAAACAACCAGCATGTAATTGTAACTCCCACATATACAACGGTCAGAAACTGTCAGAAAATAGCTAGTTTCTCCCAACGGCCAGAAAACGGATATTGTCATTATGGCTCTTGACCAAAACTATTAGAAAGTGGTATATTTGATTGGTCCACTACTCTCCTTTTAATCTCTCTCTTTTTGTTTATTTGCCAGAGATAGTGTTACAGAGTTTCATTAGTGGTCTCTTCGTTTTTCTTTGAAGGCAAAACCACACAAGGCTCATTGTATTCTCGAAGTAATTCATCCGCAACCTAAAAGCAAACTCAAAACAATTTGAGTAAGGGCAAATTTCACTTTAAAGACAGCATGAATTTCACGTGCTTTATCCTATCCTTCTAATTGTTTTTCCGATTTTCCTAATATTATTTTTGTGTAATATGATATCAAATTCTCAACATTTGATTGGGTCATATGCAAATATAGGAGATGCCATCAGGCATATTTAAAAGTTATTCAATGGACTGCCTAGTCAAGGGTGGCCCATCTCGTACAGCATGGCCCAATCAAATCTCACTACATCATGGGCCCATCATTCATGATCTGGACGGTTGATCTGGTGGGCCCATGATGGTTCCACTAATGACCCTCATAAAAGGCTAAATTGACTCCAATGGAAGAGAATTTTGAGGCCTATCCATTGTTGATGGACCCCACCATGTTAATTCCCTGCATCACAGGAAATGTGGGGCCTGCTGGCATTGTTGTCCACTTGATCGAACATTGGCATTCCTCTTTCAAAATATTCACCCAAATTTGAAAACTCATCCCTTAAAACATCTTGATGTGGTAATTTGATCACATTCATGTGTGGTCCAGCTAACAAGCATTGGTCATCTGCTTCACCTGATCGACGGTCAGGAAACTCTCTAGCTGATCCAACCAATCATTTCCGTTCTTAAGCTCTGACAACTTAAACAACACACCATCCTGACCTTTCTTTAAGTGGGCCACGGAATTAAACCCGGCTCTCAACCCAAACACGGCTCAAAATTTGCTGGGCAAGCCCACTTGCTAATATAGCACACGTGTGCCAAATCCAAGCAGTCCATCAGCTGGGCCACAAGATTGACAAGCAAATGGACGGCAAGAAAAAAAAAAAAAACACAATCTGACCCACCTGATGGAGTGCTATGATCTTGATGCAGTACTAGCATGTAGACGGTGATCTAGATTGTTGAAACCGTGGGCCCCATCATTGATTGAGGATTCCTATCTTTGAAATCCTGACCGTTCGATATTTTGTGTCTTTTTCTATTGAATGCGGATCGGTGTTGTGTTTTTCTTAACCGTTCATTGAATGAAGGGCTGGGATGTTTTGTAATGGGAACTTCGAGACATTCCCCATCCATTGAGCTGACCCACTAATCGTCCATATGCAGTCCATTGTGGGTGCCCACCTTATTGATCAATTCATTGGAATTCTCCACTGTGGCACGTCAGGGAGGGGCCCACTGGATGAATGGTTCTGATTGCCGAAGGTGCTAATTAAAGATTAAATAATCCAGTGATGGGATCATAAGTTATCGTGCACCTAGTTGCATTTGGACACTTAGAAAGTTTGATTGATCGATCAGGACGGTCTACTAGGCTCAGAATACATTTAAATGACTTAGATTAAAAATTCAAATTAATCAGATGATCCAAACCATCCATATGTGTACCTTCATTTTTACAACCACTCCATTCTCCAAGCCACGAATGGGAAGGTTAGAATCCTTCGATCTCTAGAAACAGAAAAAATCCATGATGGGCTGCACAGATATAAGAACGAAATTGTTTATTAGGCCTTTTTTATGGATATTATTAAGTTCATTAGGCCTATTTTTCCACAAATGATCTTGACCATCAATTCTCTAGCCTATCTATCAGACAGTAAGGATCATCCTATCAGTGTTATTTTACAGGGTAGCTCATGAAATCCGTTTTGGACGTAATGGACAGCCCAGATCACTCGATTACATCGTCCGGGTGTCTTGATGAAACTAGGTGCACTATGACTTTGTAGATTAAGCTTAACCTGCAGAACCATGTATGGCCCACCGTGATGTGTAAATCACATCCAATCCGTCCATCATGCGTAAACCATCATATTGTGCCAACCACCCCGAAATCAGAACGATTCAGAACTCCGAAGACCACCACACAGGATTGGGGACGCCTGTAATTAATAACCTTTTAGATTTTGTGTGGACCTCACGTTATTTTTTCTATGACATCCAATCCATTCAAAAGATGATCCACACAAGGATGAATGAACATGTCAAAAACTAGACCATTTCAATACTCAGGTAGGCCACACCACGCGATTTTAGGGTATTACGCATCATTTTTAATATTGTGGCTGACCTGAGTTTTTTAATCAGACTGATTTTTTGGGTACGGAGAAGAATATGAAGGGGAGCAGATGACAAACGGATCGGATGTCATTCATACATCACGTTGGGCCCTACACACTTTGCAGTGGATCCGGCCTATAAAAAAATCAAGAAAGAAAAGAAGAAGAAAAAAGGGATATTTTTACCGAAAATTTCCCAAAAAATGCCTCCAGGACTTGAAATGACGCTGAGGTGATTTTGTAGTAGGGGTGGGTAACCGTCGGGGCTGGGCCGAGTTACCCCCAGTTTGATCGAGCTAATTTTTATGTCACCCCAGTTTGTGGATAGGCCCGGTTTGGATTTTGAGCCGACCCATGCGGCCTGAGTTTGGTTTACTCTGAAAATTTTTGGCTCAGGCCGAGATCAGATTGGTCAAAATTTACTAATCGAGGTGGCCGAGTTCAAACAGTTAGTGCTCGGTTTTTTTTTTTTTTTTTTTGTATAAATAAAAAAGAGGAAAGAAAAAAAATAAAAATAACACACAAAAAAAAAATACAAAAATATCTTATCATATGATGTTTAACATCCACAATAGGGAGGAATGCATCTTCAAAATAGACATATATGAGCATTTTCCAAATAAAACTACACAAGCATGACTTTACAATGGTAAGTAATAACTAAATGCCCCTAAAACTTAGGGCTGGTCGAAACCGAGTCGAGCGGATACGCAAGAGATTGAGTTTCGTTTATTAAATGGGCTGCATTAGAGTGGCTATATAGTCTGGGCCAAACTTCCAAGCAAACCCAATTTGTGGACAGCTTTATTATAGAGAGAGAAAATTACAAAAATACCCTCATATAATTTTTTTTTTCTTTAATAGTGAAAGTCAAGACTTGTGGAGCTCACATGGCATGTGTGAAAAATCCAACCCGTCCAACATATAGACCCCTCCATGGTGGTCACATGGACAAATAATCAAGCCGATCAAATCATCAAATGAACTGCAATTGAATTTGGATGCCTTAGGGGTGTATATCTTTCTTTATGGATTGGCCCACCTTATGGTCGGATCCTCCATAATTTTGGTTCAACTAATAATCATGTTGGTTTGCATCTGCTGACGGGTTGGATGATAGGCACATACCACATGGGCCCCACGATTGTCAATCCCTGCTCTGTAAAGAAAATATAAAGAAGGGCAATATTGTAAATTCACTGCTAAAAAATAGATTTAGTAAAATCCCATTTTGGGAGGGAGGGGAGTTGGAGGGATACCGTACGAGGGATACCGTACGAAACGATACGTAGCGTAACGTTACGATACATGAAGATAGCTCAAGCGAGTGCATTGGCTTCCATTTCGGTCCGTACAAGGGAAGCATAGACACCGTTGATATGGTTGGCCATGAGCGAATCGTGGCTGCCGTACTCTGCGACCGATCCGTCGCGGATGACCGCGATCCGTTCCGCCTCTCGGATCGTGGAGAGACGGTGGGCCACGATGATCGTGGTGGCCCGCATCGAGATCTTGTGCAACGCCTCTTGCACGTGCCTCTCTGATTCAAGGTCCAACGCACTGCTCGCCTCGTCCAGCAATAGAATTCTGGATTTTTTCAAAATGGCCCTCGCAATTGCAATCCTTTGCTTTTGCCCCCCTGATAACTGGACTCCGCCCTCCCCTACCTGCACAAGGGGTATTTAGAAAATTACGTTAAAGCCATCGACAAGTTCTTCATATTACAAAAAGGCCCCTATTCCTAGAAATGTGAAGCTCCATCCTGCACATATATATATATATATATATATATATATATATATACATCCTTTTATCCTGTGAAAACCACTGTACAATAGATAGTGGTAACTCAATCACCATACATATGGTACTCACGATCACAAATCTAGATCATCCAGATCGTGGGCCATTGTGATGGAGCATAGCCCAAAAGTCACATTGATCAGATGATTCTAACCGTCCATTTGGTGGCCATCATCAACTAGAGTATTCTAAAAGAGGTTGGCGTGAAATTCGTTACCAGGTGACAGTTAAGACTGTCCAATCAGTTAGATTTTCAGCTTATACTCCAAAGTCAATCTTGTCCGTGATTTGGACGGTCCTGATTGCTGCTTGTCTGCCATAATCCAGAGATCTAAGGACACCGGCAGGGAGATATATGGTAGAGATGGAAGAATGGGAACATGGTAGAGCCATCTCTTTATTGCGCAGGTAGCAAGGGGATCGTTGAGTCAATCCCAGCCGTCCATCGAGGGATTCCTATCATGGATGGCTTATGTTTCAAAAATAACACACCAGATGAACTCATCATCAGTTTTCGCTTGCTTTTGCATACTGAATATTGAACGTTAAATGCTTTTGTTTGCCACTGTCTCTTTGAAGGACACTTAGCAGATGGACAAGATCATCTGATCAATGTGGATTTTGAATAATTTGCCATCTACAGTAGGGTAAACTAGATGGACGGTCCCGATTGATACGAAACCCAATGATGTGCTGTGAAGAGGTGGCTCTTTCATAAGCCGGTTCATCCGGCTCTACCGTATCATCTCCCAAGAAAGAAAAAGGAACAGAAAAAAACCCTAATCTCTTAAAATTATTAAAAAACCCCTGAATATCGAAAAATGCAAAAATACCCCTGGCCTTAAAAATACTGAAATTTCAATTGCATACCTGTGTTTCATACCCTTGAGGTAGACCGCTGATGAACTTGTGAATGAAAGCCTCCTTAGAAGCTTCTTCAATCTCAGCCCATGATGCGTTTGGATTCCCAAAACCAATGTTCTCTCTTATGGTCCCTGCAAACAAGGTTGGCTCCTGGCCCACCAAAGCACACTGCCTCCTTAGCCACTTCAAATCAAGCTCCCTCAAATCCACACCGCCCATCAAAACCTTCCCACGGATTGGATCATAGAACCTCTGCACAAGCCAAACCACAGTAGATTTCCCAGACCCACTTCCCCCCACCAAAGCCACCACACTCCCTCCTTTCACCTTCAAAGAAAAATCCTTCAACACGACGGTGGAGGGCCGTGATGGATAAACAAAATTCACCCCTCTAAACTCGACATCGACTGGCTTTGATCTGTCCACCTTCTTCCCCTTCCGTCCATCGCCACTGATCGCGGGCTGCCTGTTGATGATTCCCAAGACCCCAGGGATGGCCACTGGAGCATTCGACGTGTCTGGTGCAAGGCCCGCCAGCTGCCCCACTGAGAAAGAGCTCAAAACCAATATGAGAAAGATCCTGTAGACGTCTCCAAAGCTTGTGTAGCCCTTTTTTACAAGAAATGCTCCAAACCAGAGGATGAGAGTGTATGCTCCATACATGGCCCCTTGTGAAAACCCTAGTGCAAGGCCTAGAATCTGTGATCGCTTGGTCGATTTCTTCTTTGGCTCCGATAAGGCCCGATCAAATGACGAAACTATCTGTTCTTGAGCTGAAAACGTCGAGACGGTCCGAACATTAGAAACTGCACTGGCAGCAATACTACTCGCCCTTGCATATGCCTCATTATCTAGTTTTGGCCCAATGTTTATAATCAAGCTGAGATAGCTGGCGCCGAGCGTGAACGGCGTAAGACCGGCAGCCAAGAGCGTCAGCCGCCAGTCGTAAAAGAAAGACACGCCCAGCCCGACAGCAGCCGAGCTCAAACCCATCAGCAGAACGGAAAAGCGATCGCCAAGGACCGATCGGAAGCTGATGCAGTCAATCGAGAGCTTTGAAACAAGGACCCCAATTGAATTCTCATCGAAGTCGAACCATCCCGGCTCCTGTCTTAAGATGGATTGGAAGAGGAGTGTCCGGACCCGTCTCGTGAGCCTCGTGCCGGCCCACCCACAGAAACCCTGCTGGCCTGTCATCGAGACCACACATCCAAAGCCCAATCCTACAAGCCCCAATGCGAGATATCCAACCTCGCGTTTCACCTTTGATGGACTTCCACTGAAGTAGAATTCTAAGGCTTGGCCGAGGAAGAGAGGGAAGATGGAGAGGATTGCACCAGCATGCATTCCCAGCAGAAGACCGAGCATGAGCATTAGAAGCTCGGGCTTCTGCAGCTTCCACACCTCCTTCAGAGGGATTTTGTTGGGCTTTTCCCGCATTTTTTGCTGCTCTTCTTCTTCGTAGTATTGGAGCTTGTTCTCTTGCATGGATTTTAAGTAGACGGAGTGTTCTTGCATGGATTTCACGTAGAGGGAGTAAGCGGACTCGTCTTTGTCGTTTTTCGTGACGTGGCTGGGCTGGGTTGGGTTGTTGTGGGGCCGTGAGGCCATGTTGTCAGAGGCAAGTTTGACCAGGTCAGCGTAGAGGCCTGAGCGTTTGATGAGCTGGCTGTGGGTCCCACATTCCGCGACGGTGCCGCTGTTGAGGACCACGATGGTGTGAGCGTTCCTGACCGTTGCTAGGCGATGGGCGATGACGAGGGTTGTACGTGTGGTGGAGATTTGGTCGATGGCTCGTTGGACGACTGACTCAGACTCGGCGTCTAAGGCGCTGGTGGGCTCGTCTAAAAGGAGGATTTTAGGGTCCTTTATCATGGCCCGAGCCAGGGCGATCCGTTGCTTTTGGCCACCTGATAGCTGGACCCCACGGTCGCCGGCCTGCATGGAAAAATGACATTTTTAACCCTGGGAGAAGGTGGGAAATATCCGGCCTTTTAAGATAAGAGAAGTTGGATGCATGGCAGTTCAAAAACTAGACTGGATGTTTATCCAGGCCAGGTTGACTCGAAGACTCGGACGAGTCTTTACTTAACTCGACTCAACATGTAATTAATTTAATAATTTTTATCAGCATCTTATGTAGTAATTTTGTGAGGATAATTTATATAAAAAATTAAATAAATAACAAGCAGCCAAGCTACCGAGTCTAATCTCTGAGTCGAGTTGACTCGTATGTATGCATGCATATAGGTACTACCTGAGTGTCGTAGCCTTGTGGAAGGTTTGAGATGAAGTTGTGGGCATTGACTGCAATGCAAGCAGCAACAGCTTCTTTTTTTGTTGCATTCGCTTTCCCCATCAAGATGTTTTCCAAGATGGAGGTAGCGAAGAGGACTGGCTCCTGGCCCACCATGCCTATCTGATCCCTCAGCCACTTTAGTTGAAGTGTCCTGATGTCACGACCATCCAAGCATACCGTGCCTGTTCAACCCAAAACACATAAAAATAATGAAACAAACGGCTCTTTGGGAACGTGCATGGTGTGCATGGCAGGATGTGTATCAGTGTGATCTGGACCGTTCATTTAGTATACCCCTATTGTCAAAATTGGCAATAAGTGAGTAGTTTTCTGATTGGAAAAATGTATATATTTACATTGTTCTTTGAATGTGGATCATGTATTAAATCAACAGCAAGGTCCACTTGATGAACGGTCCAATGATGATGCAATTACACTACATGTCTTCAAAATCAAGATCAGCTTACCCTTGTTTGGATCATAGAACCTCTCTATCAAAGCAAAAATGGTGGATTTACCACCTCCACTGGCCCCCACCAATGCGAGTGTCTTCGATGGTGGGACCACAAGATAGAGCGATCGGAGGATCTGCGCGTCGGGGCGAGATGGGTATGCGAAGCTTACATCTATGAACTCAATCCTCCCACTAACGTCCGAAAGCATCCGTCCATTGAGATTGTAAGGATCAATCTCAGGGACCCTGTCGATGACCTCGAACACCCGGCCCGCTGCCACCGTCCCTTGCGCGAACTGTGCGAAGTATGATAGAGACAATGCTAGCCCTCTGTGCACATCACAATGTTTTATGGAATTATTTTTAGCAAGTTTTATGTGAAATACATGTTTCTTAAATGGTAGTTATGATTTAACTAAAAAAATGATGTTTTTTAAATGGGTGACATACATACATACATACACACGTACATACATGATAGAGTACGCTAGCCAGTATACAAATATACATACATCCATTTGCAACAATTGCAGGTGTGGCAAGTATTGAAATGTACATGTTACACCAGCTACGAGTTTTGCTATGCCTACAATACTCAGGCACTACTAGTACACGCAGGTGGAAGTGTGAATGAGTCCCACACAGTTGAAAAGCTCGAGTTGACTCTCTCGAGTCAACTCGACCAGACCAGATTTCACCAACACTCGGTCGGAACTCGAGAAGAAAAAACTGCGGTGGTGAACATGTACATGTCATTGTTGTGATCAACCTATTTTTTCCATGCGGGATCCATGTTTGGTTCATCCAAGCCGTTAATCAGATGGCCCACATCGTGGATGGAACATGCCCAAAAAATTTGCACCAAAGTTCTACCTTCAATGGAGAAAATACAGAATAGTCGTCAGTTAGGATCTTCCATTAGATCAACGGCCTGGATAAACCAACGATGGGTGTAGCATGTCCAAACTTGGTGCACAACGGGCAAGTTGTACGTGTTTCAGAAAAAGTACTTGTATGTGTTTTCTAAAAATTTGCCGAGTTTTTGAGTCGAGTCAACTCAACTGAGTTATGAGTCAGTCGAGTCGAGTTTTCATGTTTTTGAACCAAGGTCCCACTTGTACAAGATCCAATCCACACATCACGCAGCAGCACAAATGTTCTTTTAACCCCAGCCGATGATCGGTTTGGGCCATGCACATGTGTAACACTTTGGCACATTTGCATTGCACGTGTGAGAGAGAATACTTCATTACCTTCCTCCTACGTTGACACCAAAGAAGCAAGCAATGGCTGCTCCACCTGAGATTTCTCCCTTAGCAACCAACAGTGAGCCGTACCAGAAAGCTAGGGCCCACGTTGAATAGGTCACCAAGTAAATCACACCCATCCCTGCGCCTTTTGCAAACCCGATCTTCATTCCGAACGGTGCAGATTGTTCCAACAACTCATCATATTTCGCAGCCAAGTTATCTTCGGCCACAAAAGAAAACACGGTCCTGATCGCGCTGATCGCCTGCTGGGCTAAGGTGCCAGCCTTCCGATATGAAACCTTTGAACGGACAGGATGGATCGATTAAGAAAATTTGCCATGATTAGTTAAGAGATTATACCATGCCTTGATCACGTTTCACCAAGTCCGAGTTGACTCGGACGAGTCGTACTCATCTTAACTGGTTTTTCTATGAGGATGGGGTATAAAATGCATGCCGTTGTAAGGTGGGCCATTCTCGCACGTTGGATGCAGATCACTCGTGAAAATTTCTTAAACGCCTGCATTCTCGTAGATGTATGGCCCACCTGATGATCCAATGGATCTGGTTTTTTCCATGGCAGATGCAGGTGGGTCCCACCTGGTGAATGCAATCACTTGCACAGGATTTTGATCTACGCATGGAAGTTGCATGTTGGGACGGCCGTCCGTTACCAATCAGGTGTGGAACCCATAAACCATAAAAGTGGTGGGCCGCACATCATCCAACCGTTCAATTAATGATCGGATGGGATCATTTTACTATAAAGGGTGTGGATCAATCTCTTACCTCTTCCTTAGCCGTTAATCCGACATAGACGGCCTTATAAGCGATCCCACAAAACATCATCAACGGTGTGACGGAGAGAACTACCAAGGCCACCTTCCATGATCTAAGAAAACCCACCACATATCCACTGATGAAGGTAAACACATGATGGACGAAATGGGCCATCTGCATCAACGGAGATAAATGAATGTTAAGATTTTAATACTATCTGGTGGCCCACTTGGCCAATTCACAGCACTGGAATTACCATATGTTCGATAGGGCTCTCAATGGAGCAGGTCAGATCCGAGATCTGACTCGCTCTAAATCCGTATAATGCGGATTTGGATCTTAAAATAGGTTTGATTAGTTAAATTGATCGGATTTGAATCTTAAAATGGGTCTGATTACTTAAATGGACTAGATTTGGATTCACAGGAATATATCCAAGTTCAATCCAAATCCGATTAACATCCGACTCATTGCCACCTTACTGTATATGTTATATTCATGCTGGCCATCTGTCTTAAAATTCAGACATGCTACTCTTAGGTCGATCGTACCACAGTAAATGGTGGGATTTGCATCACTTTTTTACTAAATTAAATATATTATATTTTATATTTTTTTAATTTGTAATGAGAGTGGATACGGACCTAGATCCGACCAGAATTGGTGGTTATATGGAAATGGATCTAACAATTTGTAAATGGATCGGACTATGGACTTCACCTTTTGCCTCCGAGTTGGATCCGAATCGGATCCAACTTGGATCTGAATCATCTACAGATATACAAACTAGGCCTGCACATGGATTGGGTTAGGGTCGGGTTGGGCCCAACCCTGGACCGAACCTAAATATATTTAAAGGTCCGGGTTGTGACCAGGTTGGGCTGACCCAACCTTAACCCTGCCCTACTTGTAAAAGGGTTAACCCTAATCCTACCCTACCCTATATGATAAACCGGGACAGGTTGGGTCAGGTTAGGACTATGTTTCTATGGTGTGGTCTACCTAAGATTTGAGTCAACTTCATTTTTGGTATCATATCCTAAAATGATCTTTCAAAATAGTTGGACGGTGTGGATTTAAGACACATAGTCAGGGGCCACCCACCTTGATGGATCCAGGATGTTACCTAATCCGCTCCCTGTGAGTGTGAGATGAGTGCAGCTTGGGTGAGAGCCGGTGAGACCCGGAACCAGCCATGTGGGTGAGACCCTAACCATGAGGCTCACCTTGATGTATATATTGTAAATCGTCCATCTACATTTCCAGATTATTATAATACATAGTCCCAAAAAGGAAGTAGATAAAAGCTTTAGGTAGGCCACACCACAAAAATCAATGGTCATTGAACTCCCACCATTAAAAGATTCTAGAGTCCACCCTGATGTTTATTGACCATTCAACCTATTAATAATGGTATATAGATATTTCTAAAAGCAATAAACTAGTATAAACAGGGGGTTCGGGTCAGGTGAAATGGGTCGGGATACAAGGGTCGGGTGGAACAGGTCGGGGTAGGGTCAGGTCGGGCGGGTTTGGCATGTACCTTAAATCGCACCTAAATTAAAAACAGTCCAGCCGCATCTACTTGGGATCGGACCATTTTGTCAGCCGGGTCGGGACGGATCGGGTTTCTATCCGGAAGGGTTGGGCGGGTTAACAGGGCAGATGTGCATCCCTAATAGAGACTTGGAGCCGGATCTCGACCCATTGATAGCCCTAATGTTTGAGCTGTTATGGCCGCACGGTGATCCCCTAGAACCATCCAAGCCATCCATTAGATGGGCCATCCAATATAAGTCCTGGTTACCAAAATCCAGCCTGATCCATCACTCAGGTGGAGCACACGAAAGGGAACGATAGGGGACACTGGAGAACGGGACGCCCACCGTATAAACTTTTAGATGGACCGTGGGTACCATCATGTTGTCTATATGCCATCCAAGCTGTTGATCGGGTGATCCCCACCTGGATGAGGTGACTCGTGGAAACTCAAGACATTTTCAAATTCAAGTGGGCCACAAAAAGTGAACATATAGGTTTTAGGTAATAGTATCTATACAATCCATGGCCTAGAGAAAGGACGGCTAAAGAAAATAAGTTCATATCAAGAATGGATTAGACCATCCTATGAGTGCATGTTTTGGATGGTAGTCTTAAAATATGTTTTGGACTTAATGAACGGTTCAGATCGATTGATTGGACCGTCTAACAGAACTTAGACAACCAGAAGCACTGTAGCTTACGGTGCTCTGACAGCACTGAAGCATCTCTTCCTTATTATATTAAGCCGGCTTTGCATGATCTAGAGAGACAAATATTAAAGCCGGCTGAGCCGTTGGGTCAAAGGTTCACAGATAAAAATATAATCAATTGAATTTTGGTAGGACCATCAGCAGCCCTCTAACACACGTGGCTACAGATGCGCTTGTGGAACATCCGAACCATGTCTTAGGTGGGCCCCACCATTTAAAACCCGGTCCTGACGTCCATTAAGAGGATCCACTTTGGAAACATATCTAACCCGTTGATTGTTTCCACACCTCTGTGACATGGTGTAATGATTTTTATCGGCCTGATTTTTGGGCCATCAGATCTATGTAGTGGACTGCAACATATGCACGGCTTGGATGCCTGACACTTGGGGATGTGTGGCCGGATGCAGAGGTCTTGCTTCATCGTTCCTACATCATTATCATCACGAGCTTGACAAGGAAAAAAAAGGCTTGACATTTAGCCCCCTCAATTTTGGCCTAACAACAGACAACCATCTCTATCATGCATCAATCTACACTGCATAAAAAACAGAGTAGATAGAGTTGTTTTTAGCCCCCATTTGGGAACTTTGTGTATTTTAAAGATGGAGACATTTTAGATATTTTAAAATTTTGAAAATGTAGATACTCAAATGGTACATACAAGATTTGACCAGCAAATGACATTCAACTGTCTATACTTTTCTTAGAAAATTGAAAACCCATGACTCTCTCTGTCCCTCACATGGCTGGTTTCTCAAGCCAAGATCCATGAGATTACTCTCACAAATATAAATCAACATAGGTGTGGAGCTTTCTTGCGATTCTAACCATTGAATCCAAAAATCATAATCATCTAAAACTCAAGTTAGCCATATCATGGGAAACAATTGGGAAGGACCACCCAACATTAGTTTTGCACAGGACTAACCATGGTATTTGTATGCCATCTAATCTACGCGTTAGGAAAGACTGCCCAACATTAATTTTATGCAGGACTAATTCCATGGTGTTGGTGTGCGATCCAAATATCCATGCCTTGGGAAGGACAGCCCAACATTAGTTTTAGATGGATTTACCATAATGTTTATATGCCATCCAATCTAGGCCTTTGATGCACATAATCATGATAAAAAGACTAACTAAAATCATAGCATTCCATAACTTAAGTAGACCATACAAGATGAATTTAGAGGTTTTAGGTATAATTTTACAGGTAGCTAACTTGAGATTTGAATAAGCCTGATTTTTCTAATAAGGCCAAATGTGGTGTACATGATGAATGGCCTGAATTTTATAAAAGGTTAATGTTGACATTTTCTAAATGTATTTAAACTAACCATGGTTAATTTCGTCCATCCAATATATATATATATATATATATATATATATATATATATATATATATATATATATATATATATATATATAGGAAGGGTTTGCTTACTGAGTAAACTCTTTGGGGTCCACCATGATTTATTTATTTTATTCTCTCCGTCCATCCATTTTATCGTATAATTTTAAGATTTGAGCCCAAAAATGAAGCATATCTAAAACTTGAGTGGACCATACCAAGAAAAACAGTGTGAATTGAGCTGATGTTTTTGTTTACCTTCGTCAATGTTTTTTTTATCTGATGAGAGTTTGGATGACAAATAAACATCACTGTTGGCCCTAGGAAGATTTCAACCATGGAAATTATTATTCCTTCTGTTTGTTTCCTGTGGTATGGTCCACTTGAGCTTTGGATATGCTTCAATTTTGGACTCGAGCGCTAAAATGAGCTGGAAAAACATATGGACGGCGTGGATAAACAGAGTTTACTCGGTTCGCAGGCTGATTTCTGCTTACACTGAGTGGTTTTTTACCAAAAAATGAAAATTGAAAAGGGGTTATTTGAAAAATACTTAAAAAAGAGAGAGTGTTAACTGTCTTTGATCCAAAAGTGAGGGTGCTATATGTAAAAACCCCAAGAGGTAAAGAAGCAAACCTTCTCTCCCATGACTTCTTGAATCTGAGCAACATCACTGGAGATACCATGCATGATGTCGCCGGTGCTGATTTGGGTGTCGAAGAATCCGATATCTTGCCGTAAAACCGCCCTTAGATACTCCGTTCGGATCCGCTGCGCTGATCTCTCCCCCACCATTCTCCAGCATGTTATCTCTGCACATTGCCCATTTACTAGATTAACCTAATATTCATCATTACCAAGTAAGCATGCTGGTGCAATAACAAGTGTCTGTTCTCTCTCTCTCTCTCTCTCTCTCTCTCTCTCTCTCACACACACACACACACACGCACGCACGCACTCATTCACTCACCCAGGTATGCTCCAATCACCACTACAGCTGCAAGTCCAGCCATGTATAGGCATATCTGAAACAAATCAAACCAATAACCATTAACTTCCCATAAAACAATGTTATTAGAAAACAAATTACTACGACAAAATCAAGAAAACCCACTAATGATAATCAAATGACTCTTTGGGGCACACTCGTGCAAGATCCAGGCCGTTCATCAGCTGGCCGCCAATGAACACACCCTGCCCAAAACAAAACCCAAGTGTGATCTATTCACCAAGTGGACCACGACGGTTCACGTTTAACTTATTCAAGTGGTCCACCTAATGAGTGGACTGGCCTGCTTTTTTGGGCAGTGTGGCATGCCTGATGAGCAGCCTAGATAGACATGATCATACCTTCTCAACATGTTCCATCATCTGATTCTTGTCACCATTAAAGTCACTACCAATCTTGTTAACAAATTTCCCAAAAAGATAAGAATACCAAGGAAGGGATCCACCGTTGATCAAAGCCCCAACACATCCCAAAAACACAAGGACCATGTCCCACTTTGTAGAGTATTTGAACAGCCCAAATAACCCAACTGATCTAGCTGCCCCCAATTCATCATCGTCGTCGTCGTCGTCGTAATCCTCATCCTCCTCATCATCATACACATCCCCACCACCCCCATGATGACTCATCGACCGCCGTTCATCATAACCATGGCCATGACCATGACTATCATGCGTATGCTTATAACCACTCACATCATCATCATCATCATCATCATCATCAACGGCTCGCCTTATGTGGGGCCTATCATGGCCATGACTATGATGTAACTTCATATGACCACCACCACCACCACCATCATCATCATCAATGACGCGATGATCATGTGATAATAAAAGCCGATCTTGGCTTGAAAGACGATGACGATTAGAAGATCGATGGTGATCTGTGTCAACTACATGAATGACATTGCCCGGTTCGCTATAGTCGATCATGCTCTCATCCTTGCTAGCTAAGGGAATGTTGCGTAGGCCTCTCGAAAACCCACGTGGGGAACCATTGTTTCTTGAAAATGAAAACTCATTTTCGCCGGCCACATAGCTCTGAAGCTCGATCCTCCTTGGCCCCACATGTGAGAACTCATTGTAAGGGTTGGCAAAGCTGCGGCGCCCCCCGCCGGACGTGTGAGAGAGGTAGAAGTCATTAGCGGACCGGAAGATCTGACGGTTGGCAGTTGGGGTAGTGGTGGTGGTGGTGGTCCATGGGCTAAGGGCTGAACCGAGACTACGGCCAACTTGCCATCCGGTCGGTTTGAATTGCCAGGATATCTCACCTTGCCATGATCTATCGTCATCGACGGCGAATGCGGAAGCGGGCGATGGGTGATGGACCCTACGGGGATCTGGGCTGCGGGATGAGCGGTAAGATGGGGCGAAAGAACGAGATGGGTCCCGCGAGGTCGCCGGCGTCGTACTGTAACGGCGGTGGCCACGGTACCGTTGATCCGACGATGAATAATCAAAGGAGAAATCAGCCATGATGAACGGTTGGGATGTGTGGGTGTGTAGGGGGGGGGGAGAGGGGGTGTAAGATAAGGGAATCAAAGGTGAAGGATAAGCCGAGGAGGGATTTTGGAAGCATTTGTGGGGGAGAGTAGTGTTATAAGGATTCAAACAACTTTGCTTCTACCGCCAGTTTTTGAATGTAGGCATTTGAAATGACGAGAATGCCCTTGAGTACTCGCTTTCTGGGCTGGCCGTAGATTAAAAAATGACAGTGATCGGACAATCTGGGCAGTCCAAATTTGTTGCCTGCAAATGATATGTTAAGAAAAAGTTATTAAAAGAATAAGGAACGGTTCATTTTCAATGAAGAAAAATGGCACCAATCGGACGGCTACGTATGATTTCCAAATCACGATGAATGCTATGCTATGGCTATCCAGATGGCAAGCCAATTAATCAACGACTTTGATTGTTCTGTATACCAACTCACGATCACCATCATGTGTTGCCCCATTGGAATCACTTGGGAGTGTGAATCCAATGATCAGAACCGTCCGTTTTCTAGATTCAACCCCATGTGGGCCACAGTAAGAAACTCACACTGAGTATCTTATGTATAAATCATGATTCAGGCAACTGATATGTATATCTCACATTCCACTAGAAAATCAATGGTCAGAATTCATCCTTCGAGTCTGATTATTTGGCCATGGACCATTCAAAAGTGGTCAGAAGCTTGATGGTTCCGATTATCGAGCCATCTCATATAACAGCCATGGCAACGGTCTGTATTGGAAATGCCACATTGCTGGGCCCACATGCAGAGATGGTCAGAAACCAAAATGGTCAACCTGCATCAGCAGATTCGGCATTAAGTGGATGAACCACAGTCCAAAAGATCGAAACCGAACAGATGAACCCAAAAGCTCAAATATTGAAATAATCCAGGGACCACATTTAAGTAGACCAATCAACGGTTACGATCATATCCATCCATTCAGTGTAATTTTCAAAGGAAATCAGATGGCCCACCTAATTCAACTGCCGGAAGAGAGTCTGTTTCCAATGTTCGATCGGTTCTGATTGTCTTATTCTTAGATACTTGTTCTTGGGGGCGTCGTTTTGCCTTCTTGGATTCTTTCATTTTTTTTATTTTTTAATATTTTTAATGTTCGATCGGTTGTGTGTTGAGTTGAGTAACGACTGACGACTATCATATAAAGGTGTTTGCTTTAAAATCATTAGTGTTGGTGCCGGCCTAGCTAGAGCTGGATGCAGCTACTCCATTCGAACTTAAGCCCTGCTAGAGCTGGATGCAGCTGCTTGATTCGAGCTTAACGCCTTCGACCTTGGGCACTGAAATAGACCATGAGATCGAGAACTTGGTGGATCAGCCACCTATTCAGTTATTGATGATAAGTGATGAGACGATAAGCGAAGGAGAGGGCTCATCCCTTGAATAAGTTACTTTTAGCTTTCGATTGAAAGGACTTACAATATTCATGGATGCAACTTGAGTTCAACAATAATACAATAAAGAAAAATGATATGACTAAGCTGAAATTGTTGTATTAGTAACTTCACAATATGGATACTTATAATCAATTCGGAGGATGTCAGTTAATTCTGTTGGTGGAGCCTTCAATTTGGACAAGTTTGGGGCTGCTGGACGACCGACCAATGTGGTTGGGCGACCGAAAATATCGTATATGAGGTTGTGGATCTCTAGATACTCTGGATTTGTATGTCGAGGATCGTCGATCACCTAATAAGATCGGATCGGACGCCCGAAACTCCTCAGTTTTGACTGTGAACTCTCTAGACTATTATGATCGGGTTCGGTCACCCGACGAGGTCGAGTCAGGTACCCGACAGTGGCGCAATCAGTTAAACCGGTTTGCATTGTTTGTCTTTAATTTTGGTTATTTGGCTATATAAGCCGGGTGTAATCAAGTTTAGGGAGGAGGCTAAATACGTTTTTAATGTGATTAAGGTTTGAAGAGAGAGTTTTGTGAGAGAGGGAGCTTGGGTTTTCTCTTGGAGTTTCTGTTTAGGGTTTGATCATCTCTTGTAACTTCTTATTCATAATGCATGTCGCTTTGTGCTATGGTTTTTTCCCGCAAGGGTTTTTCCACATAAAAATCGGATTGTCTTGTGTGGATTTGCCTTGTGTGATTGTTTTGCTTCACTTGATTCTACTCTGTGCTTCCATGAGTTCCCAACAAGTGGTATCAGAGCTAATATTGGTAGCGGATTTAATCTGAATTCAAAGTATTAATGGCATCTAGCGTGAAGTTCGACGTAGAAAAGTTTTTCGAGAAAAATTATTTCGAATGAAAGATGAAGATGAATAGCCTTCTAGTTCAGCAAGGTTTGAAAGAAGCACTTATTGGAAAGCGACCAGAGTCTATGTCAGAAGAATACTGGAACAAACTCGACAAAAAGGCCAAAATCTCAATCTAATTGTGCCTAAAGGATGATGTCTTATATAATGTCATGAGAGAGAAGACTGCTGCTGATATATGGACAACGTTAGAGAATATCTGCGTGAAAAAATCTTTAAAAATCATTTCTGATGCTTCAGTTGTTAACCTGAAGATAGCAGAGGGAACCAATATTAATAGCCACATCAGTAACTTCAACAAGCTCGTTTGCAAACTATTGGACGTAAATGAACCAATGAAGGACGAATATTAAGCTTGCATCATGTTAAATTATCTTCTAGAATTGTATGAGTCATTCAAGGACTTTTTGTGAGCAGGTAGGGAGACCATTAGCGTTAAGATCATTATCTCAGCCCTTTAGTCGAAGGCGATGAGAAAGAAGAGCAGTGACGTGGGTGTGTCTTCTGAATAAGCACTAGTTTCGATGGGAAGGGATTCTAAACGGGACAAGGGATCTTCACGATCAAGATCGAAGTCCAAGGGCAAGGGGAAGACTAAGTTGAAGTGCTAGAGTTATGAAAAATCAATCAGGGCAAAAGTTGAAAATTTTGATAACCAATAATGGTGGAGAATTCACTTCAGGAGAATTCAATCAATTTTGCAAGGATGAAGGGATCGTGCAGTACAACACAGTGTGCCACACACCAAAGAAGAATGGTGTGGTAGAGTGGATGAATTAGAATTTCTTGGAGAGAGCCTGGTGCTTGATTGGTAATGTTAGGTTGGGCAAGGAGTTGTGAACTGAGGCATTAACACGGCTTGTTACTCGATAAATCGATCACCTTTTACGGCTATATATTGTAAGATTCCTGAGGAAGTGTGGAGTGGTCGACAAATAGACTACTTGAGACTGCGAGTGTTCAGTTGTGAGGTTTACTCTCATGTACTATCAGTTGAGAGAAAAGCTAGACCAAAGGGCCAAAAAGTGCATCTTTGTGAGCTATGGTGATGGTGTGAAGGAATATAGGTTATATGACCCTACCACATGGAGAATCACATTGAGCTGTGATGTTAGGTTTGATGAGGGGTCCTTTGTTTCGAAAAGAAGTGCCAAAGGAACCGAAAAAATCAGAAGTTGTGGACATCTAGATTGACAGAGATGATACTCGGGCTAATACTGAAACGCAGGAAAAGGTTCATGATCAAGCGAAACAACCACCTGTGCGAAAATCTACCTAGAGATCATATGTTACCGACGAGGTATAGGAATGACTCGAACATTGCATTCGCCCTTATTACAGATGAGGGGGATCCGTCTACTTTTCAAAAAAGGCAATGCAAGACGAGATGGACTCCCTGTACAAGAACGAGTCGTGGGGGCTGGCGAAACTTCCCGTGGGCCGAAAAACGATTGGATGTAAATGATTTTTTTTGAAGAAACAGGATAGGTACAAGGCAAGGTTGGTAGCAAAGGAATATGCTCAGCGTGAAGGCATGGACTTCTGTGAGATCTTTACACCAGTTGTAAATCAAATATCTATCAGGTTTGTATTGGTGTCAGTTGCCCAATCTGACCTCGAGCTAGAACAGGTGGATGTAAAAACTGCTTTCCTGTGTAGAGAATTGGATGAGCAAATTTACATGACGTAACTAGAAGGTTGTAAGATACAAGGGGCTGATAACAAGGTTTGCAGGTTAAGGAAGTCGTTATATGGCCTTAAACACTCACTTAGGCAATGGTATAAGAAATTTGACATCTTCATGATGAATCGGGGCTTTACTAAAAGTGAATATGATCACTATGTCTATTACAAAGCACCGGGTGATGGGAAATTCATTATATTGGTATTATACATTAATGACATGCTTATTGTCAGTCGCAACATGTTTGATATTGATGCATTGAAGACTCAACTATCATGAACATTCGAGATGAAGGATGTAGGGGTTGAAAAAAGAAGTAACCACCACGGCCTATTATAGCTCGCCATGTGTCTAAGCATTTGCCGATGGTTAAGCCGTTGGTCGTGCGTACTCCCTTATACCACCACGTGGTCATAGCTATTTACCTTTTCCTAGTTCTTCACGATCTTCCTCGTGTTGATGGTGTCGGCCATGAAAATCTCATCTTGATCTTTCGTGCGGTGCAGCTGCCATGTGTACAGTGTTAGATCGGGTGTAAATAAAAAATAAGATAGATGACAAGTAAAGAAATATAAGGTGTTGACTCATATCTCATGTAAATATCATATTCGCGGGTGTGAGACGAGCCTCTCATGTGCTAGAGTCTAGATGGAGGTCTCCTCTTCACGTTTCTCTTTTGTTGAACAGATAGGTCAACCCACAGAAGGTTAGGGCATCTTTGGATGTGTAAGTGAATTGAATTGCAATCAAAGGATGAAAAGGAAGTCAGTAGCCCTCTGGAAATCTTATGGCAGGTAGGAAATTTTGCAGCTCGTACAAACAGGGCCCATGGTTCCATTTGTGATCCAAAACGTTGATATGGTGGGACTCAGAATGGATGGCCCATGAACCAACGGCTATCCCTAGCTTGCTCCCCACCAATCACTATTGACTCCATCAAGGACAAAGAGTCCTCGGTCATCTGAATCGCTAACCTTACGTGTGTGAATGGACCAGTAAATGAACACCTGCACATGTGCCAAGATAGCAGTGTTTGCTTTGGTCATATTGTTGACATCTAAGCCACACGTCAGGTGGCATCCTGTGTTTGCTTGTCCAGACTCAAAAAAAAAAAAAAAAAAAAAAAAACCTCCGTCCACTCATCAATGGGCCAGCGTGCAAAAACAAACGGTTCACCTTTTTCAGCTCTCCGTTTGTTTTAGCACACCGAGGCCCACTTGATGACCAGACAGGCTTGGATTTTTTTTAGCCCCACGGCATCTACACGGTTTGGAAAACCTGCAACAGGGATCAGATCTCTCATACGCATGCTAGCTTGGCACTTACGCAGCATGTAGATGGGCCGGATTAGCAAACCAATTGGACCTGGCTAGTTACTCTGATCGTTTCTAGAGATGTGAGTCTTCCTTCAAAAAACGAAACTCTCATTTTTTTTATTTTCTTTTGTTTTTGGAAGATAGTAGTAGTTTTTGGAAGCAAAAATTAAAAATAATAATAATAAATAAATCACGGATGCAGACTCTCTGAATGATCTTTAAACATGGCCATTCCAAACTTGTCACCTTATTTCCTGATGCCAATGCAAAGATTTTACTTTCAGACAGCTCTGATGGCTGTATCTGGTTTTCCTCTAGAGAAATGACAAGATAGACGGCTGGATCACAAGCTATGGTACAGCAGATTTTCTTTTTCCAGTCAACATGTCACATGTAGAATATCCAGTCTGCGAAAAACGATTGACCACACATCTGAAACGAAAATCAGGCCAATCCATTCATTTGGTGGGGCCACACCAGTAAACTTGAGTCATGTCATTTGACTGTCCATTGATTTCGACAGTGTCCAACTTGTATGTGGATCAAGGTGTGGCCCACCTTTTGCATGTACATGTTGGCGGGGGAAAAAATGACTGCACCAGTTCTAATACAGCTGCTGCAGCACCAGACATTTTTACACACAGTGGAAGAATCTTAATTACGAGTAATCGACCTTAGTAATAGCTTAGCAGCTTCGAAAAAGTCCAACGTTCGATGTTTACCCTACCAGCAGGGACGAAACCTCATTCTGTTCAATGCCTTCCTGGTAGCTTTGATGTTTGTGGGTCAGATCCTATCTTAAGCTATGACAACAGCACCAATTCCAACATTATTCATGGAAGAAAAGGAAATGAGTTCTGCTAAGCCACACCGTGGGAAGATCACAGCCTAACAATACAGCCGCTGCCCCCCTGTTGGAGGGCGTGGATCTTGCACACATGTACCACCTCAGGACGTGTGGCCCACATGTGAGTGGTTTGGGAACTACGGGCATGTAGAGTTAGCAAAACTGAAGGAAGCAAATAGACAAAACCCAGGGCCACTTTCAACGCCCTCACAAACTGCAGTCTAAATAAATTGCGGCCAACTCCGATTACAACAGAGAACTGGTTTCCAATATAAATCATGAGGATACAGTCTACATGAGGAAGAAAAACAAAAGAATGCCGGACGACTCACAAAAATCATAATATTTTCACGCCAATTGGCGGTTTCACTTCATACAATCTACGGATTCAACACTGACAGAAGAGAATAGCTAGACTCACGAGGAAATAGACAAAAACGCAACACAGTTATATTATAAGGAAGAACCCATATTACATACCTTTTTCAGAAGCTTCGTCGCATTACACCTACTCCTATCAAAACCACCTTAGATATTTATAGTATCATAATTCTTACCAAATGCCGAATTTCTTCATCTGGGCTTTGACTCGCTTCCCTTGCTTCGAAATGACGAGAGTGAGAAGAATGACCGAGGGGCTGAAATTTCCAAATGAGAGAGAATTGATTCAGAATCATGTTAGGAAAACATTGGGTAATGGAGAAGGGAAAAAAACGACAAATGTATACAAGATTTGGAAAGATAACAAAATGGGAAGATCAAATTTGGAGGAGCTCTGCATGATATGTTCAGAAATACAGTAATACCACTAGTGCAGATATACAAATTTATCACAGATTCATGATTAAAATCTCATTTATTACATTAACTCCAAGTCATGCTTTTAAGCCACGGATGAGTTGTCATGGTTTTAAGACTCGGACAAGTCATCCGAATCAATTCAGATTCGGCACTACCTGATCTGAGTTCACTGATGCATTTGGAAAGTCGGGACTGAACATGACCACAAAGGAAGGTCTAAACATCCCTCTATCCATCAATAGGAGTGAGAAGGCAAGTCTGACTTCGGTCTATCCTTAAAGAAAGTTTCTGGGACACTGGAGGAAAATTAATCAATCCTTTGGTGGAAGAATCTGCTGCAGAGGCCTTCCAGCGAGGGGTTTTGTTGAGAGATTGAGTTGGGAGGTTGCTTAACACTGATTTTACCCTTCCATACAAGCTACATTTTGAGGGCCCTAAGATAACACTTCATCAATGGAGGGAATTGCATCAAATATCCACATCATGCAGCTTCCTTCTGAGAGGTAAACATGGACCAGCAGAATCATTTGTAGCATCACAACCACCAAAAAGTCTCATCTCAGAATGCAACAAATAGAAGCTTGGTGCGCATGGCAGCCTGCTTGGTACATGGGCTTAGGAGGGATTAAGTGGGATGGAATTGCATTTGGTTCCGTGCAAATTCCATCATATGTTTGGAGACCACGGGAAGGAATGGAATTGCATTTGGTCCTATGCGGGATTTTTGGTGGATTTTGAAATCCACTACATTTGTGGACCCCACATTGATGCGTGTTTTATCCATGCGGTCCATCCATATACATCCTTTACACATAACATTCGAGTTGTATACGTGTGCAACTGACCAACATCAGTTGTGAATCTGGTCCATTGATTACAATTCCATGGTCTACCAAACAAGGGTTTTGCTTAATACAGTGTTTTTGCCTGAGGAAGAATCTGATCCCAAACATGTGGATTGGATGGTCAAAATACCACGGTATTTCCAGACATGCAATCATTGTGCAATAATGGTGTTAATCCCATCCAATGCAATTCCATACCATTTAATCCCACGGACCAAACAGGCGAACTATCCTGAAACCTAGAAGTACATGTCTTATGCATGTCCTGTATGAATTACTGCCATGAAGAACTATACGATGATCACTAAACAAGAAATAACTTCAGATGTTTCATGCTAAGTAGTCGCAAATGACCAGGTGCATCATTCCAAAGGTCCCCTCCCAGAACATGCAACTTTCTAGCAATTTATAAGGTAATCAAAGATCAACAAGGGCATAGACGGAACCTCATCTACCCATCATGCCAGATAACTGAGTGGGTCAAAAAGACCAAGGTGGTGCAACCCGGTTATCGAGTCAATGAGGTCTCGATACCCAAATTGCAAAGAAATTAAAAGAAAAAAGGAAAAAGAATGCTGGAGTAGAGAGGGAGAGAACTTTTATTGATATCAAGCTTTTCTCTTACAAAAGCTTAAAGAAGAACAACGCTTAGAATAATATTCCAATTACCAACTCCTACACCACCACCACCACCTTTTATATATCCTAAAAGAATCCTTAATTGAAATCTATACAACTAAGAGAATCAATTATGATTTATTACAAACTAATCTAATCTTTCTTTATATGGCAAAAGCCTAATAAAAAGCAAACATGGAAAGCAACTAAATCTCTAAATCCAGCCCATATGTTCAATCATATCAATTACACCATCACATCTTTAAATCAACCCCCCGTATCACCCAAAAAATAGTAAATCATAATCATTGATTTTAGGCTCCCAAATCTGTAAATAATCAACACATGTTAGGCCTATGATGAGCTATGGGCCTACGTCTTGTTGGGCCATATAGTTGGACTAGATGGGTCGGGGGCCTGCATCACAAGGCAACCGCATTGCACATGGAACCTCATCACAGCCATTCATCATTGCAGGACTAAGGATGGCCACAAACCACATCATGTGGATCATACCCCTAATCTTGACACTGAAGTGATCAATTTTGTGTGAAAAGTGGACTGGCCCTACCAATAACTTACATATGATTTGTGTGTGTTTTCCATCTCTTTTTTCTTTTTCTTTTTCTTTTTCTTCGTTTTTTTTTTTTTTTTGAAAGGCAACCAAATTTTTATTAAAGAAACCTAAAGAAAAGAAAAACAAGGCTAGCTCGTTGAGGTAGCAAAAGCACTAAACACCCAAAAAAAGAAAGTTACAGTCTTTTAGTTTTTCCACATTAGAGGCCCATTCTATGACCAAGTTCCTAACCCTGAGAGCTATACACTCCGCCGCCTGACCCACACCTTTGAAGCATCTTCCATTCCTTTCTTCCCAAACAGGCCACCAAATAGCCAATAAAGACATTCTCCAAAGGCCGGTCCTATTGGTGGGTAGATTGACCCCGTGCCAGACTTTTAGAAGGTCACCAGTTGAAGATGGAAACACCCATTCCACCTCAAAACGCAAAATGATGTCCATCCAAATCTTGTACGTGAACTCGCAATGGATGAATAGGTGGTTCACTATTTCCTGATTTCCCATACAACAGAGGCAGACGTTTGGAAGAATCATTCCACGTTTTCGAAGGTTGTCGACCATAAGAACCTTTCCTTTGCCAGCCAACCATCCAAAAGCAGCAATCTTAGGAGGGACTTGGAGCTTCCACACTCGACCTGTCGCTGCCTCTTCCCTATTTAGAGGATCCTTTGTTAGGAATTCGTAGAAGGACTTCACCGATAAGGAACTAGACTTGTCTAATCTCCAAATTAGGCGGTCTTCAGCAGTTGGATCAAGGTGATAAAGATGAATGCGATCCAGCAATGCCACAAATTCTTCGACCTCCTCATCCCTAAGATTTCTTCTGCAAGGCGGTTCCCACACTCCCTCGCTTCCCACCAAAGAGAAACAATCAGCTACCATGACTAGAGGATTTGGGGCGAGTTGGTAGATTAATGGGAACTCCTCTTTTAAGGGGCCATTTCCTACCCAAACATCTTCCCATAACCGAATTCTGTCACCATTTCCAACCGAAAATCCCACTCCTTTTAGCACATCAGATTTTATGGATACCACACCTTTCCATAGAGCTGAACATCTGTACAAAACCGAGTCTCCGGTCACGCATCCGTATTTGTTTTTTATAATCTTATTCCATAGGGCGTCATTTTCAGTCACGAGCCTCCATATCCACTTTCCTAGCAAAGCCTTGTTCTTTTTTTTAAAGCTCTTTGATGCTGGCCCCACCGTTACGATAGTGTTTACATACTTCTTTCCACTCCACTAGATGGAGCTTCTTCTTTTCTTCCATCCCATGCCATAGGAAATCACGCCTCAACTTTTCCAATCTGTTCACGACCGACGCCAGGCACTTAAAGATAGACATAAAGTAAATAGGGATGTTCGATAGGGCAGCCTTAATAAGAGTAATACGCCCCCCAAGGGATAGGCATCTGCATTTCCATCTAGACAAATTTTTCTTGACTCTTTCTATGACCTTGTCCCACATACTCTTCGGAGGTTTACCAATGCACAAAGGAAGACCCAACAAGGTTGTTGGGAGAGTACCCACCGCACAACCGAAACCTTCAGCCAGCTGTCAAGTTTCATCTTCCTCCATATTCACCCCATACATTTTACTCTTTTCCAAACTCACTCTAAGGCCTGAAACCACTTCAAAGCATCGAATAATTGTTCTCATGTTATTAACTTTCTCCATATTGGCGTCACACATCAGAAGCATATCATCCGCAAATTGAATATGGGAGATAAGATTGTCCATACCTTCCACTTTGAATCTAGATATTATCTCTTCTTCTTGTCCCTTGGTCAACATTCTAGATAAGAGCTTCCCCAACCATGACGAATAGGAAAGGGGATAATGGGTCACCTTGCCGAATCCCCCTAGAGCTTTCAAAGAATCCTTTGGGAGAACCGTTTAAAAGGATAGAGAAGTGCACCGATCCCATACACTCGCCTATCCACCTTCTCCATTTCGCTCCAAAACCAAGGCGCTGCAGCATATACTGTAAGAACCCCGAATCAACATAGTCGATGCTTTTTGTAGGTCGAGCTTGCATAAAACACCTTTCATTCTTGATTTCTGCCTTAAGTCCAAACATTCATTCGCGATGAGGGCACAATCGATAGTTGGCTTCCCGATACAAAAGCACTTTGATTCTCCGAGATAACGTTCCCTATAACTCCCTTCAAACGAGAAGGTAGAACCTTCGCCAAGATCTTATATGGGCTACCGATTAAACTGATTGGTCTGAAGTCTGTTAATGATTCCGCGCCTGGTTTCTTGAGAATTAACGCCACAAGTGTTGCTTCAACATCCTTGGATATCCGCCCTCTCTAGTAGAACTCATTCATGAAATCCATAACATCCAATTTTATGGAGTTCCAAAAAAATTGGAAAAACGTGATAGAGAAACCGTCTGGCCCTGGAGCTTTATCTCCTCCTAGATCGTCAACCGTCCTTTTCACTTCTTCCATGGAGAACGGCATCTCAATGGCATTAGCTTCCTCGACGGTTAGGCTATTGAACTACAACTGATCTAGTTTAGGCCTTTTCCAATTGTCACCTAGGAGCAATTTCTTAAAGAACTGGATAACTTCTTCCTCAATTCTTTATTTATCCTCGACTCGGTCCCGTCCACCAAAATGCTCCCAATCTTATTGATCATCACACGCGCACTAGCCAAATTGTGGAAGAATCTTGAGCTTTTATCACCTTCTTTGATCTAAGCGCTCCACGATCTTTGCCTCCATTTGAGCTCGTCCTCCAACACCCTTGCCGAATACTCTTGTATTAGTTGCACACTCCTTGACATTTCTTTTTCTTCTTTCAAGCTGTAAGCTGAGAGGAAGACAGAAGAACAACTACAAAAAGAAGCAATGGATGCCAAGTAAAGAGTCGCTCCAGGTGCTCCTCGACTAGAACATGAGCTGTGTCATTGGCTTCACAAAAGATGTGTGAAAGCACACATCTACCCTAATGAATCGATGAAGTGAACCCAATGCCAAAGACCCAGAAATTTCACTAGCAAAGAAATCATGTTACAAGAATTGGGAATCCCTTTACACAAAAAGAGGAGGCGATATGAAAGGGAGTCACACATTATCTTCTAAAAAGACCTTCCTTTGGTCTTGTCAGTGTTGTCAACCCAGGGGCCTCAAAACCAATGAGGATTCACCATTCTCACATCTCCACTTGCACCAGCCACACCCAGATAACAGATCAAGCTCCATGTAGAGACCATGCTTTCATGAACCAACTGGCAATTCTTATCATTCCTCTAGTCCTTTATATTTGGTCACACCCTCAAGCCACCAATCCCCAAGACCTTTTGGTCTTGTTAGTGTTGTAAACCTGGGGGGCTTAAAACCAATGAGGACTTCAACATTCTCACATCTCTGCTTGTATTAGCCACAACTGGATAACACACAAAGCTCCATGTAGAGATCGAGCTTTTTCACAAACTGACAATTCTTATAATTCCTCTAGTCCTTTATCTTTTGGTCACACCCTAGAGCCACCAATCTCCAAGACCTTCCTTTGGTCTTGTTATTGTTTCCAACCTAGTGGCTAAAACCACTATGAGGATTCAACCATCCTCACTTCTCACAGATTTACCTGTACCAGCCACCCTAGATAACACAACAAGCACCATGTCAAGATCAAGCTCTCACAAACCAACTGGAGATGCTTATCACACCACTAATCCATTATCTTTGGTCACGTGCTAGAGCCACCAATCTCCAAGTCCTGCATGATTGCACAATTTTTTTTTTACTGAACCTTGTATCTTCTCCGGTAGCTTAGCTAAAGAAGCCACTTCACTTCTAAATATCCCCATTTCTTTCCTTCCAAATGTCCCATGACATAGCAATAGAAGGGTTCTCCATTACCCACTCCCTCCAGCACAAAAAAGTCAGCAAGAGCAACTGTCGACAAGGTTAGCCACCTTCCAAAAAAAATCCTATTTCCAAAGACATTTTGTGGAGCTCCACAGTTCAATATTTAGAGCAATGGATAACCACCTCTTTACAAAAGAAATACATATTTGCTGGACAGAACTCTCCACCTCTGAAGTGATCACCTCGCCTTGTCCACAAAGGCTCATCACGAAAGCTTCCACGCTGGGAGGAAAGCAGAGAGGAAACCAGGCACCCTATTCCATAGCACAAGGAAGAGGATTTCCCCTCTCTCTATGGCCTAGATAGAATCCTAAAAGCTCACTTGGGATTTAAGAATGAACAAACTAGAGAATCCCAAAACCAAACTGTAATATTTTTCACTTAAGACTTCCTCCAACCTACTCAAGCAACTTCTCAAAACTAAATACCATATTAATCTCATTCCCACGCCATCTTATACCCAACCTTTTCAAACCAATCAATCACCACTGACCATTACTACAACCCTATGGTGGCATGGCTATTACTATCATCAGCCATCCTTACTATTCATACAACATGTTTTGAAAGTGAACATTCCCATCATAAATAATAACAAAATACCTAAAAAAGCATTAAAACCCTATGAATGAATCTACAAAAAATAAATTCGCATACAGTCTTTCAGACAACTATTTCAATTATTTCAAGGCATCTAAGTCCCCTATGTGCAGAACAAACATAAATAAATAAGGGTTTTGCTGATGTCCCCACCTTGATGGAGATGTTGGCAATGTCCCCAAACCTTTTGAATGACACATGGGATGTCCAATCATCAATCACGACAGTTCATTAAATAGTATCAATGGGAGCAAGCTATGGTGCAAAAATCACACCGATTGGATGATCCTAACCCTTTGAATGGGGTCAATTTGTTACAACCGTCCATTGTTTACAAGCCATAAGTCACATGGTTAGAATCATCAATCCAAAGTACTACTTCAGATCATAAGCAATAGAGAGTGCAATCTATCTAGTAGACGTTTCAAGATGCTGATTGGAGCAATTTTGTTTCTCTGATCAATCTTGGCTGTCCGTTTTCCATGATATTGATCGGATGGTTTGGATCATCCAATTGCATGATTTTTACACCATGGCTTGCTCCGTATTTTATGAATGAATGAACAGTTTGGATCGATGCTAGGTTACTCCACGTGCCATTTAAAAGCTTTAGGGACGTTGCTAACACCCCTATGAAGGTGGGGACGTTAGCAAAACCCAATAAATAAATATGCAGAATGTCAGGATTAATGGTTGCTGTAAATCTGTTATATCAAAACCACTAAAGCTCCATCTCAGATTTAAAAGAAACCAAAGGGATGATTAACATTAGTTTATTTTAATGTTCATTAACACATGTGTGGCTCTTCTTTAGCAAAAAAGGAATGCACAAATTAGTAATATGTTACCTTTCAAAGAGCTTCCCGATAGATGATCTTCCCTCAGTTTGAAGTTTGCAGGAGGTGCTGGAATTGAGCTACGTAAGGTTTGATCTGCATATTAACAAAAAAAAAAAAATTCAGCTAATACACATATTATCAAAATCAGAATCAGCAATTAGCCAGTAAATTTGAGAATTTGGGTGCATAATAAATATCAAACTGCAATGACATCACTTTCTCAAATCATACAAGCTAGGTAATGAGCAACACTCCATTTTAAACGTCTTCACAAGTAGCATACATCAGACACTAAGTCAACACGATACAAGGGGAAAATATTAAGATAACTATTCTACTATTATTTTTTCCAGTATGCATAACAAAAAAGGAACTTGGTTCCTTTGTTAAGGGCTGTGGTGTGCAGCCATAGAAGCACAATAAGGCCCTGAAGAAGGGTCCTTCAATGCCTCTTTTACAGCCTTGACGGTCACATGGATGTTCCTGGCTTTGTGCATACAGCAACTGTTATCTCCCTGTGTTTGTTCGCAGAACTAAACACTGAGGTCCAAACTCAATGGGCAAAATCAGATGCTTACAATCATATACTCAGTGTGATTTTTTTGTTATGCTCCATCCACAATCAGGTTAGTCATTTGGATGATATGTTACCATGCCATGTGTATGGTGGATGAAACTCCACAGGTCCTAAAATAGTGGTGAACCACTGTATAATTCTAACCTCGAACTAAGTTAGATTGCATAAGAATCACAGATGACGTAATATTTACACAACCATGGATGACGTTGTCCATATTTCAGCCTCCTTGCTGTCAAAGGATAAGCAGACCCCATAAGCATATCTTTTGTAGCTTCTGAACTCAGGAACATGATTGTGAGGTTAAACATTTCCTTTTCCTCAGTTTCTTGGAATCTGAATTCAATGGCTGTTGCAGGACACTTCATACATTGGAAACTCAATTCCCATTGATGTTACAGTTTTCTTCTAATAATAGATCTCTTATGCATCAAAAAGAAAAGTCTTTGAGTTTTTTTTTTTTTTTTTGAAAGATCAGGAGAATAAATACCAAGTAATTTTGTTAAAATTGGGTATTTTAGATACTTGATTTGAACTAAGCAACTAGCCAGCTTATTTTAGCCAAATCCAGCAAAGAGGGGTGCATTTAACAACTTAATCACATAACAAGCAGCTACCTTGTTCATGAAAGATCTCGCCATCATTAAAGCCATCATAAGAAGATTGAGACTGCGAGAAGCCCATTCTTGTTTTCCTCAGATCCTCCGATGAGCGGTTTGCCAGATCACGGCCGTCCTCGGTGTCATCGTCTCCTTCGGAAGTCGTTGAGGCAGAAACCCAGTCTGTTATTAGACTCTCTGCACCTCTGCTCTTCCTCCCAAACTTCAATAAACGTTTGAACCCTTTTGTCACATCTTTACGTGATTGATGGGATGTGTTAGCAACAAGGATTGGTATCTGAGCACTGCCCCATTTCTTCCGCATTCGAGCTGCATCAGCCTCCATCATCTGGGACAGCGAGTGCGAGTTCCATGATGCTGGACTGCCTATAGGAGAATCAGCAGAGGCATCAACATCCGAAGCATCTTGCGTATAAGAAAATGAATGGTGTGTGCGTGAGTTCCATGACGCAGGGCTTTCTCCTGGGGAATCTTGAGCAGTTCCTGCAGATGCATTGAATTTGGAAGAGATGGCAGCCATTGCAGAGACTGAACTGTCATCAACTTGAGAAAGAGTACTGAGGACCTCGCCATTTTCAGATCCTGGGTATCCAGATTTTTCCGATTCCTGGCTCAGCCTTGGTTTCTCGGTATCTGAGTCAGCAGGAAAATCTCCCATTTTAAGATTTTCTTCACCTGATGCTCTTTCAAACTCTTCTTCTTCCTCCCCTATAACTGTGTCAGGTGAATCATCCGGATGATCCACTAACTCTTCAGAATCTTCTCCACTCTTCATGTTCTCGGAAGATATTGATGCTTTCATCTTAGCAATACCAACCCCAGAACCAGGACCAATACCATCACCCTTCCTGAGGAAGGGCTTCGACTCACCACTCTTTGGAATTTTAGTGTAGAGACTCTGCTCTGTTTGCTCTTTGGAAAATCTTAATGGTGTCAGGACAACACCATCAGTGTTTACAGGCGACACGTCCTTCAACTCACCAGAATTTGCTGAGCTTTTTCTCAGTGATTGAGACCGCCTCGGCTTCTCTTCCTTGACCAGAGATACATCTTCACTGGTGCTTTTGCTGCGTGCATAATTCCTGAATGAACGATTTGATGTCTTGCTAATTCCTGTCGAAGGCTTTGTATTTTCCTTTCTGAAGTCAGAGAAGTTGGGAACTGACTGTGCAAGAGGATTTTCTCCTTGCGTCCTTCGCCTTCCAGACGTTGAGTTGGTGCCTTTGACAGACGACCGTGGAATTGGTGCTACTGAGGTACGAGGGGTGGAGGAAGGAACGGTTCTGTTGGGTAAAAGTTTCTTAGAGTGGGTGCTTCTTGAAGAACCATCACTGAAAAGAGTCTCATTGAAGGAGCTATCATGTCCATAAGGAGTCTGTTCAGAAAATTCTGGGAGATCTTCTTCCTCATCACTCTGGAAGGGCTCCGCTACCTGCTTCCGCCGAAACGCAAAACCTTGACAAGGTGAGTTAAAAATGATCATATAAGAGCCAAAGCTCTAGAAGATTGGGAAATCACATAATTAACACTGGGCATGATAATACCAGTTTTCGTGAAGCGCGTAATCTAATGATTTTGCGGGGAACCAGTATGCAAGCATTTCATCAGATATTAACATAAATCTATCTTTCAGATGCTTTGCTAAAGAAACCCGAGCTTAACCAATTATTAATACAAAGGGCATGTGCATCAATCATTTTGACATGAGAAAATTTCAATCAAGGATACCTGTTCCTTGTTTTTCATGGATGTATGAACATTGAAAGACCTCAACTTCTCTGCACGTCGACGAGCATTAAGGGCAGCATCTTGTCTATCCACAGACCCTGCAAACTTGGCCTTCATCTCAGCTCGACTACGTTCTAGGCTGTCCTGCATTGCCTTCATCTTGGCTTCCTTCTGAGCCCTTTTCGACCCCCACTCTTCCCGCAGCTTTGCATCTCGTTTCTGCATATATCTTTCATAGAACTTCCCCCTGGAGTCCTCTGGCGAACCGAGTTCGGCCAACTGCTGCTTTGAAGAGTTACCAGAGTCTCGATAATTTACCATCTTCATCAGCGAACTGAAGTCGAACTCCAACCCATTGCTCAAACTCCCTGATGGTTCTCTTGCCTGATTCTTCTCAGGCAACTGGTTAGGAGTGACCTCCATGGGTTTCTTGTCCATGACACTTGTTACCTGCTCCACCTGCGGATCTGCCAACTTGCTTCTCCGCAAAGAAGCTGTTTGATCTCCAGGAACCCTAAGCTTGTGCGCAGCAAAAAGCTTTTCCAACTCATCTGCCTTCATTTGCAGCTCATCATTTAATTCCTGATTTCCCTTGGACTGCCTCACCTTTTGAACTGGCTCAACTGAGGTATTTGCAGCCAAATCAAACATCTGCTGATTTTCAGTAACCTTCCTTCCTGAGAAAGTAGGCTGGCCATTTCCATATGCAGGCATGCTGTCGTCCCTCTTACCCTGAAACTTCTTGCTCTGCTCTGGAACAGAGCTCTGTCTGTGCAATTTCATTCCTTGGAAACCAGAATCTCTTCCTCCTGATTCTTCTACTTTGGTGGGAAAAGGGGCTCCAAATTGTACTTGTGAAGATGTTAAGTCTTTTTTCCCAACTTCATCTGCTTTGCCAGGGAAACTTCTCCACTGTGACTGGGGAGCCAATGGTTCACTCCTTCCCACTTCCTCCGTTTTGCCGGCAAATCCTCTGTATGGAGCCTGAGAACCACCTGTCGGTTCCTTCGGTCCAATGCCTTCGGCCTTGCCCAAGAAAGCTTTGAATGGAATCTGACTCACAGGGTCTTTCAACTTGGACCCAACTTCCTGCGCTTTGCTTGGGAAAGCACTAGTTTGGGTCTGAGACGCCGGCTGATCTTTCAATCCAACATCCTCAGCTCTGCTCAGAAAAGCTCTAGATGGTATCTGAGATGCTTCAGAGCCTTTTGATCCAACATCGTCCACTCTGCTTGGAAGCGCTCTGAATTGAGCCTGAGAAGCTGAATCTTTCAGACCAACATCATCCACTCTAACCGGAAAAGATCTGAACTGTGTCTGAGAAGCTACTTGATCCTTTGTTCCCACATGCTCTGATCCACTCTGAAGGGCTCTGAACTGGGTCTGAGACAATCCTTGATCTTTCAGTCCAACATGTTCCGTTCCACCTGAAAAGGTTCGGGATTGAGTCTGGGGAGCTGATTTATCTTTCAACAAAGCAGCCTCCCCCTTTCCCAAGAAAGCTCTCGACTGGGTATCAGAAGCTGCTCGATCCTTTAACCCACCATCCCCCACTCTGCCCTTGAATGTTCCAAACTTGGAACTAGAAGCCGCTTCCTCTTTCAGCGCAGCATCCTCTCCTGCCCTGCTCGGAAAAGCCCTTGACTGCGTGGTCTGTGAAGTATCTGAATCCTCCTTCAAACCTGACTGCAACTGAGATGTCGCAGTATCCTTCGATCCCCCCGAATCCTTCTGAATCTGAGAATTTGAGGAATGAGATGGCGCTGCTGCCGTCGTTGAGCTCTCTGCAGTTTCTTTTCTCTCACTACTCAGCTCAACGCTCATGTCACTCGCACCGCTCCATCGCCGCAACACCGCCTTCTCAGCAGCTGGGGGGCCTGCAGACGAGGATGAGATGTCAGACGAAAGGCGCCGGAGCTCGGGCCCCTTCCCAACAACAGCGGCCTTGCTGCCGCTGCCACCGCCACTCCCAGACTGCTGCTCCTTCTGCTTGTTCTCAAACAGGTTGATGCGATCCTGCACGCTCAGACGCCTAGTCGGCTGCTGGCTGGACAGAGATGGAGATGGTTCGGCTGCATCCTCGGCCGGCTTCTCAGTGGGGCTGTCTCTTTCTCTGCCCTCGTCACGATCAACGCTCGGTTCTCTCGAGGAGGAACTGCGAGAGGGCAAGCAGACGGACGAGGAGAGCTTGAGGGGCCACGTGGAGTGCTTTGATGGGTCGTGGAGGTGGATTGCGTCTTCTTCGTGCCTGGGCGGCTGATGCTGATGTTGGGCTTGCTGGTGGGGCCCGTTAGGTTTTAGGTGGGCGCTTTCTTCCGCCGCCGGGTCGTCTATAGACATGTCCGAACCGGAAGAGGACCGGACGGCCTGGTCGTCCACACCCAGCTTCCATGGGTTTATCAGCTCGGGCCGGCGTTGACAGAGAGATATGAACTTGCTGCTTGCTTCCCTACAAGTTAAAAAATAAAAAATAAAAATAAAAGATAGATAAGCGCATTAAAATATTAAATTTTGTAATTAATCTACTCGCCCTCTTATTGGTCGCAGGGCGGCAAACCCGCATACGTACGAATCCGTACTCGCACGAGTAGGACACACTGCCCACGTGGACCAATTGAAGGACGAGTAGGAGACACTGCCCACGCAAATTTTTCTACTCCGGCGAGTAGGTTCCGCAAGCTAAGAAGAGAACTAAGGCCGTTAGATCTGGATCATGTTTCGATCCAAAGCGTTTAAACAATGGGCCTCGCGGCTGGATGGTTGATACCAAAAATATAGCTCTACGGAGTAAGATACTTGAACCCTTTGATCGTTTAACCGTTCTCATTTTAAATATGGACCGTCCCCTTCAACGGTTGTTTTGTGGGCAATTATTAGATCTTTTAACCCAAGTTCAGGCCCATAATATGAACGGTTTGGATTATTGAAAAGAAAAGGGGCAATAGATTCAAATTTATTATATGGTAAGCCTCCTGAAAAATAAAATACTCCCGGCTTTTCTCGATTACGTCTCTTAAGCTTATAAAAAAAGGGATGGCAACAACACAGCGATGCGTGCATCGTACCAACAGTAGCACCAAACGAGTGGTTTGGATGTCCCCATCATATCGACCAGTCCTCTCTCTCTCTCTCTCTCTCTCTCTCTCACCGCAAGTTGGCCAAAAACAACGCATTTGCTTCGATGAGTGGTAGGGACGGCTTATCTAATAGGTACCACCACTGTCGGCCTCGTAAAGTATTAAAAACAAAAACAAAAACAAAAAGTATCTTAGGACATGTATACGTCCATCCATGTCAAAATGTGGCTCCCCTCGGTATGGACGGTCAGGATTGATCAGCTGAGTCTCTTTTTTTTTCTTTTTTTTCTTTAGGCCCATATAAGATGGGATCTTCTAAACAAACGGCCTGGATCAACACTCTGGCAAAACAGCATACTGATTGATATTTCTCTTCTTCTTCCTTCAATAGAGTACATGTCTATTGCAATTAACGAGATGACAACCATGGGGCCATGATATAGTATATAAATTGTATATCATCCAGTGGGCCCCAAGGATTTCTCTAGTATATCAATTCATAGCCATCCGATTGATTCCCATGCAAACGGGCTGTAAAGAATAAATAAAGCAACAGTCTACAATTAAGATCTCCATTAAGAAACAGTTGGTCTAAATGTCATCCTGAGGGCCCCACAAGGTTGATCTAGGTTATCAAGATATCACGTGGGTGGACCCAATTAGAGTGTCTCAAAGGAGTCTCCCACAATCATCACTCCCCCAGATACCAAAAGGCGCTGCATAAAGCAATAGTTACATCTGAAATCTTGAGCTTTTGCTTGGTGGGTGGAATAAGGTGCTTACCATAAATAATCTTAATAGATAATCTTTAATAAGAGGAAGATGGTGACCCTCAATACGTGTGAATGTGTATACAAAATGCGGGGTCCATTTACCACCTATCCATTGCTCTTTTGCCAGAGAGGCTGATGACAGGGTCTATAGAAGGTTTTTCTTTCTTCTTTTTTTCCTAGCTTAGCATTAGGGTTGGGTTGGGAAAAAGGAAAGGATGATATAGAGGTTAGCTCTTCCAGCAGGTCGCACTACAGGGCAGTGGAATTATCAGTGCTTCCAGAATCAACGTCGGTCGGCATTGGAGGTCTATAGAAGGGCAAAGTTAGATGTATTCGGATGGGCCACAAGCACAAAGGACCTAGATGAGTGTACCCTTTCCCCTTTGTATTGATCTTTGTTGGTGTAATCTGCCTTAGACCTTCTTTGGCTATCCCTCTTCCAATAAAATTTCATTATCTTTTCAAAAAATATTTTGAAATCTGTGGGGCTTTTCTATGCATACCAAATGGTCAGTCAGGTTGGGCCACTTAAACTGCACAATTGGGTGGTGAGGAAGGTTAGTAAATCAGTTTTGGTGTGCCGTAGTCACCCCTCATACAGGGTCATATCCCCCTGTATCAGGCTGCTTCCTTCATGAGCAACACCAGTGCACAGACGGTACGTCAAACCATGGTGGTGAGAGTGCTCAGGAACAATATCATGTGCAGTCCGTTTTTCCTGCCCTCTTGCCTCCAACCAACATCCATAACATTTTGATCCGACAGGACCGACACACCAGATTGTTTTCAGGACATCCAAACACAGCTTAAAAATCATCATAGTCATCATACATCCATCATATATCATTCATGGCAGGCTTCGTCACAGGAACAACATGGAGATGTTTGCCATTGAGATTCTTTGCTGTTTTGATGTAGTTAGATAACAAGATTTATTTGGAATAAGTTTATTAGAGATTTTTGTTGAGATCAATACAACAGTCAGTTTCAAGGTGCTTTAGTTTTCTCTTTTAAAAATTGCTTGGAGATTTAATATCTACCAGAAGTAATTTCTTTCTTATTTTCATCTCTGATTTATTTCCCATATTTTATCCTCTATCCTCAAGATAAAACCAAAATTATTGTTATCCAAAGAAACCTCCATGGTACAAATATCTTATCAAAAATGAAAGTATAACTGGCATAGGTATAACGGGGGGCATGCCTACCGGTTGACATGGGAGAAGACATTATGTGTGTGAGATCCACCTAGTACACCAGGTGCACCACCCCGTGCTTGGCCTTAATTCAAAAAATCGGTCCAGTCCAAAACTCAGGTGGGCCATAACATAGGGAACAACGTAAAATCATGCCTAAAACCTCGAAGTTCAGAGTGTGGATTTATGGGGGTTATCTATGGGCATCCCCTAATCCTGGTCAGGCACAGTGGATGAATGGACAACAATGGCTGCAGACATAACAGCAGGCATTCCCATCCCAATTGTTTCCTATGGCATGGCCAACCTGAGTTTTGGGTCATCCAGATTTTTAGGTTCCAGGGTGAATAAGCTGTAGCACAGCTGAAGGTCGGGGTGACCTCATGCACATTCCCAAACATGGTGCTCGGTTAGAATATATTAAAAAAAAATAAAAGCAATTACTAAGTCTTCAATATTTTATTTTCTCCCTATCTCTATCAAAAAACTAGTTTAGTAATCTGTCATTTTGCCCTTTATTTTATGTCTTTCCCATTCAAGCAGTGCTGACAAGTCCATCTTTTCATTAAGCTGATCTAGGTCAATGTTAATGGTTTCTAAAACCATTAGGTGAAAGAAAAGCCTAGCCTTTGTCATTTCAGTCATGGATGGGGAAAACCACACCCGTATCTTTCCCATGTGAAATGATGGAACCATTTCGATGGGCCAAACAGGCAGGTATCCGAAGTTAGGGCTGACAATGGGTTGGACCAGGGCTGAACACATGACAAATTTTGAATAGGCCAAACCCAATGGGCCCAACATCTGCAGTTCAAACTTTGGACCTGGAACCCCTATCTGCCATCACATCCATTTCCAAATTGGCGTGGAACCCTATGCAGCGATCGTGGGTGTCTGGATTCACGGCCCGGGTTTGAGTCCCCAGATTAATAATAAACTAAAGCCTGTTTGGTAGACACCTAAAAATGAGTTGACCTTGATTTAGTTAATAATAATTATATATTATAGATCTTGATCTCTGATAGACAATCACTGTCAACATGAACTCATTATGTATTAGAGATCAGTATCTCTAATAATCTTTCCCAAAAAAAAAAGATCTCTAATACATAATTAGAGTTAACTAAAATGAGACCAACCCATTTTTAAGTGTCAACCAAACAGGGCCCAAGGATTTCTGGAGATGAGATTTTTTACTGATTTCTTACTTTAGGCGATGGGCGCCGAAGCGATCTGCAAACAGCAGCAGTTCCGAGACGTTGTCAAGGGTGAAACCAGCAGCCGATGCTCGAGCGCATGCTGTGGTGAGATCTTGTTTAACTGCAACGAGCCGTACATCTATAGCCCTCAAAAGCTCTTGCCTGTGTAGTCAGTAAAAAAACAATGGCAGGAAATGCAGATTACTCAGCAGCTTTAAAAAGGGAAAAAAAAAAAAAAAAGTAACATCAACAATCACGAACCACTATTTACACCCACTTGGACTGCTGAACACACCCAACTTTGCTATTCTCAGTTAGACAATAGTACAAGTTTGTATAATTGCATAACCAAAGGTAGAAAGAATGGATTGTCTTCAGCAGCCAGAGTAGGTGAAAATAGGATTTCCCTATTTAACAAAGAACCATGTCACAATTTCTTTCCTTTCTTCCTTCTAGTCTGACCTATGGACTGGAGTCTGATATTTCAAGCCTGGGTCCACCAACTAAACAATGACTCTTACATCAATGTCAAGCCACCATAAAGCTTGAATTCTTCAGTATGTTGATAATGATATGTGCAAGAGGTTTACTAAGCCCACAAGCGTGTGCAATAAAGCTCACGTCACATGAACCATGATGGCACGATATGTCTGGGATCCAATCCATCCATCAGAACGGCACCACTGTCTTGATGCCCTAGCCAATGAATCAGGTTAATCCACTGGTCAGTTGGGACACAGTTAGTAAAACTAATGTACTGCTCTGAAAATCTTGGCTGAAGTTTTATAACCCATCCACCTATTTCCAATATTGGGGCCTACATACTGAGTGGAACAGATTTATTTTTGGGAAAACATGTAAAAGGTTGTACCAACCTGATGAGTGGATTGGATCCTGCACCTATGTGCCATGCTGGCACATGTGTGGCATGTACAAGAGCTTTATCACGCGCACACAGCAAAGCTCTGTGATGCAATGCAAAACATAGTTTAGAACCCATCAAGTTGACTTGAGGCAATGACCCATGTCAAGAAACAAGGATATCTTTTTGAAGTTCTAAAGAACTCATATGAGCGGTTGAAAAACTTGAATGAGTACTCGAGAAAAACTCGACAATGAAAAATTAGGACCACATCTTAAAGCTTGCTTAAGGAGAGTTTGGATGCATTACAGATTTGGACTGCAATAATTAGTTCACTGGATAAGAAATGACCAGAACATAGTTACCTACCTTAGCAATCATATCAAGGTACCAGGCCCCTGTTGCAAACTACTTTCAAGTTGGACTTAAAAAGAATATAACTACGATTTGAAGGCTATTTCCCTCAATTGAAGTAACATAATGAATTCAATTCAGTTGTACACGTACAAGAATACAAGCTAGTACTCGAACCCAGTTTCTAGACATGGGGATTCTGCATCGCGTTTCGCATTTTTATCACTAGATTGATGCACATATAGAGATTACATGTTATGAGTTATGAGATGAATATAATAGGCAAAATAAAATGCAGATGTTTAAAGACTGGTTAATTCATCATCATGCACGCATCATAGTCTGAACAAAGGCATAGGTTGAAAGAGGAAAAAATTACTTGGTAATGTCTGCTGATCCTGCTACTGCAGTTTCACTTTCACCTGGATCAAATACCAGATAAAAAATAACGGTATCAGTTGGCAATAACAGTGATTTACTAGTAAGAGCTCATAGATTAACCAGATCAATCTACAAGGGGCTGTTTCCCATTTCCCCAAAGCCCTAGCTATAGGGTGAAGAAGGCCATACTGCGGCAATTTTTCTTTTCACCAATTCATGCTAGGATTATAATCTAGGGGTTGAAACAACCAGTCCATTCTTTTAATAATCTTTTTTCACTTCTTTCCAAGATGGAACGCAAAAACAGAACATAGCTGTGGAAAACACAAACACCTTTGGACTACAACATAAATGGTAATATATTGATGATAAAAAATAAAAAAAAGTTTCCTGAATACTGTATCAACTTATCTCCAACGGCCATGTCCAAGATGCCTTTCCTGACAGTAGATTTTTATTAAATGGAGTGCCCTCATTCCATATGTTTACTCGTCCTTGTTCCCCAACAGTAAATGGTCATTTCTTAAGAATCTGTCCTTTATATTTCATTCATTAGCATGGCCATGCCGGTTGCCTCCATTGTCATCCTGAAATACGTATCTCATCTGTAATGGCTAACAATGATACGTAAAATGGAGCTGTATGGGTCCCAGTTAAAAAGAAAAAAAGAAAGAAAGAAAGGGGCCTGCATCGGGCTGTATCGGCCTATACAGGGTGTACTAGCACTGATGGGGCCGATACAGCCATAAAGGCCCAAAATGATTTTTTCAATATTCTTAATTTTCTCTTTCTTTTCTATTTAAATAAACAGAGGAAGCTTTAACTCAAGACTAGATTTAGGCCTATTTTGGGGATCATAACAAAAGATTCAAGTGGATTCAACGAATCGAAGCGAAATAGACTGTTATGTGAAAGATCAGAGAAAAAGGGTTTAACCATCGCATGTTTTTTTTATGTTTCTAATCTTCTTTTTGTTGTATTCCAATATAAAGGGTCCTGATCCACCAAAACACGTTTGATTTGTGTTCAATTATGGCCAATTTGGTTGACTTTGAACAGGTCAAGCTGACAGAAAGCATTCTTACTAAAGAAAGGCTCGATGCACCAATATATGCATGTCCAAAATACAAAAAAGGCTAAATTCCTGAATATCTCAATGTTTCCTTTTTTCTGATATTTTCCGTTAATTTTTTGGATAAAAATAAAATAAAATAAAAATCCACCAATACAGGCCCATGCAGTCCGATATGGCCCAATACCAAAACGCAACACCCGTGTTGTATTGTTCTTCGGCCGGGCTGTTATGCCCTCCATTACCGATATTGAAAACCATGATAATAAAGGTCTATTTCCAATGTTTTCCACATCAATCATGGTACAGCACAGGAGCAAAATACGGCTCTAAAAGTTATCAACACCATATCAAACTTGGGAACAACACCCTTCTGAAGTGACTGAGTTCAGAGAATATATTTGTTTCCTTTAGTGTTGTTTTATCACATACAGAACATTGTAAATCTTCCAGAGTCAGGGTTCAAAGTTTCTTTATTATCAAGTGCCAGAGAAGTTGGAAGCAAAAGCCTCTAGGCAGTAAATCTCTCTCTTTGAAATGTAACAATTTTATTAGATAGCCAAAAAAACTAAAAAAATCTATAAACAAAACATACAAAGGGGGAACCCCCCCAAGAAAACAAAAACTGAACAATCCCCCTAAACCCGAGAGATTGAAGCCCATTCAAGAACTCCATACTTTGCCTGCCTCTCCCACTAATATTGCGAAAACAACAGATGGTCCTTTCCCCCATAAAGCCAAATGCCCGCTAATAAAGCCCATCCCCACAACCTTCTACCTCTTTCCCCACACCCCTCCCCCATGCCAAGCCAGGAGTTCAGCAATTGACTCCAACATTACCCAAGAAATGCTGAAGGAACTCAAAACACAATCCCACAAGACATCGCAAAGGGGCAATGAAAGACAAGATGACTGACAGTCTCCTCACTACACGAGCAAAGAGGGCAAGCGTTTGCGATTAGTGAATTTCAGCAAACAACTTCTAACAGCTAGAAGGACCACAGCATCTCAAAGTTAATTTCCATGGAGTAGATGCCAGAGAGCAATATGATGTACTAATGTGTTCCACGTTGAGGTGATTGCTGATAATTTCTAAGGTTGCATCTGAGGTTACTACATTTGCCTTGGAGCAGAGTGGACTCAACTTGACTCTTTGCCGCATAAAGCTCACTTGCCATTCAGATATGGTTTGACAGACTCTCTACATTCCACTCTATGCAGAATGGTGTTTCCGCACTTTCCAAACAAAGCCCAATTTCAAAACCTTAGTCGGTTTCATTTAAATAGGGTTTATGCAATTTCTGAATAGAGCACAAGTATTAAGCTTTCCTGATTATGAACCAAAAATAGCCAAGACAACAGAAATAATTACTAAAACCACAGGAGGAAAATGATTAAACATACCCGACAAGCCACAAAGCTGATCTCCTGACCCCTGAAGAATTAAAAGGACTTCACTTTCAGTGCATGCTAAAATAAGCTGTTGCCACTTTATAAGATTGGAATCTCTGAACATTGAGCATGATGGAGCATATCACCTGTGAATAAATTCTCCTGGCCGCTTCCAATTGAGACATCTCAGCATCAAACGTATTGACCAATTCCAACACGTCTGGCGTACTAACAAACCGAACAAACCTGTAGAAGGAAAAAAGAAATACAGCAATCTGAAGGCACTGGATTCAAATTACCCACCAACTTTAAAGCATGGAAAAGGCGGAAGCAGTATGAACTGAGGGAACCTGTAATAAAAGAGTTCTCAGATAGGGAACAGAATGGTGAGTCTGATACCATTCAGTAAAGAGTGACACCTGACTATAGTACCCTCCACATCCATGTATCTGAATCCCAAGTGCTCAATCCTGAGCTTCTTAGCAGATGGAGGGCAGCAAAAAAATTACAAAGATTGGACAATCTTTTGCCCAGTTGAACTTAGACTATTGATTGTTTCTTTCTTGCCATCATTTTGGCAGCCACCAATAGATGGTTAAAATAGCCTAATCAGTAATCAGTGAAATTTTTAGGCTATGCTCCATCCACGATAAGCCATGATGCTCCATCCACGATAAGCCATGTTAGGACAGTCTAGATTGAATTACATGCATGACATATGTACAGTCAAAGGTTTGCTATGACTGTTGGTACTAAACTCAAAACAACACTGCATGACATCTAAGATATGTCGTGTCGATGTAGATTGTAAATCCACTCATAGTTTAAGTAATCATCAATGACATGAGTTCCTGGGTTTTGCTTCATTTGAATGGGGGCAACGAGAGAGAGGGCGGGGGGGGACCCGTGCCTAACCTTTCAAGAGTTCCCTTGGTGAACCATGTGCCAGCATTTCTACGTTTCTCGACTTCTAGCTTAATCGATTGGACTGCCTGAGCAACCTGTTCTTCTGCAACCCTTAAATGGGTAACAAATGGCTTCAGCAGGCCTGAAGCGAGTTTCTCAGTCTTTCCTTCACCCGATACAAACAATTCACATCTGAAAGAAAAAGAAAAAAAAAAAAAAAGAAGGAAAAATACAAAGTTAAAAAAAAAAATAATAATAATTAAAAATGGAAGCAAAGAAAACAGGCAACCCAGAACTTATCAAATGACCTACTCACCGTGAGCGCTTTGGTGACAGCTGGAATACAGCATAGTCAAGAGGTGTATCAGATCTCATTTTCCAGATAATGATGACCAAGCTCTTATGTGCTTGTGGACGGAGTCCCCCCGCTGGTTACAGTCAAATCCTCGGAATCTGAAGAAAATTAAATTCTCAAAATCTCAAATTAGAGAAGAACTTCACCTAATCACCTATTTCATAATGAGAATGAGAATTCACACATGGAAACTGTTGCATGAATACTGAAGCCATGAAATAAATATGAAGAAATCTAACAATTCTTGCTGACATTTTTTCTGAAAACACAGAAAACAGAAACAAAAAAAAAAAAAAAAGGGGGGGTTTTAGATCGCGTGGCCAGACACCAAAAAACCACATTTTCCTTTCTGGTATGGAAAGAAAATGCAGTAAAATCTAAATGAAACTAAAGCTTGGAAAGAATATCAAAGCATCTTATTAACTAAAATGCTTGTTGAATTTCCACTTCTCTGAAAATACACCAGATGCGACATTGCAAAAAAAAAAAAGGCCAAAACAAAACCCTAATTTCCAAACAAATCACATCAGAGTTGAAAAGAGGTCTAAAAAAGGCGCCAATCTCAGAAACTCCAAAGCAAATTACTACAAATCAAACCAGGACTCATACACAGCACGTAAAAAATAAAAATAAAAATCAAATCTTTGGGATTTCTTCCACATCTAACTCATCCAAAACCTAACTCTCCCCGCCGAAATCAAAAGCGATTTCCAGAAACTCAGCAATTCCGGCGAAAACGAACAAAATGCAGGAAGAAAAGGCACAAAATTGAATTTCCCGTAGCTTTTTCCCACCAAACACGTCAAAACCCAACCATTCCTCCCAAAAAAAAAAACCTCTAGATTCGCCAAAAATGCACAATCCTCCCATTCCCCGAGATTTCCACCACAATTTCGAGAGGAACCGACACTCCCAGCACCACGAAACCCTAGCGATTCCCTCCTTGAATCAGCAACGAATGGTCGGAGAAATGGGAAGAAATGCCAGATTGCAGGATGAAAAACACGGATCGAAGCGAGATTCGTACGTACCTGGCGATGTCTAGATCGATTGAAGATCGGATCTTCAATTTTTACATTTTTTCTTCCTTTTTCTTTTTCTTGCTACGATCTCTCTCTCCTTTTTCTAGCAGCGATTTCTTTTCTTCTTTTCGTTTTTTCTGGTTTTGGTTTGGGCAAAACCCTACCGATGGCGAGACTCTTTCTCTCTCTCAGACGCTTTTATCTCCTCTCTCCTCTCTCTCTCTCTCTCTTTGAGATGAGATTACAGTAGAGAGAAAGAGAGAGTCGGGGGTAGAGTGCTGTTTTCAGACAGATTTCTTTATAAATGAGGATTTTGGATTTTTAAAGATTTCCAGAGGGAGCGAGGAAAATGGTCTTGGTTTTGAGGGAAACTACAAAAATAGGATCCTTACTTTTCTTAGTAAAACTACCCTTCACCTGCAACTAGTTGCATTTGGACGTGTACGTATATTAATCACAAATCAGAACCGTCCATTAGTTTCAATTCACTTTTATTTTGCTACTATACCAAAAACGAACCACTGGAATTTTCCTAAAGATATGAGATTTGACCTATCTTCTATAGACAATATTGTCCATCCATTTTTCATGCCAGTTATATTATGTTTTTCGATCATCTGGACCATTAGATCAGTGTGATTTTTCCTAGGAAGTTTATGAAGAGTGAAATCAACCTAATGGACGGTTGCGATAGGTGATGTGGATGGGAAGGCGTCCAAATGCAACTAAGTGTAGGGAAAGTTTCCCCATGCACGTAGTCCACTCGATCATTTCTCCTCTTGCTTTTTGCGTTGGACTACTATGTTAGTCATCCACCATTTAAAAATGACGGTGAGTCTTCACACGTACGCATGGCGTAGATTTAAGGTGATCCAGACCGTCAAATTCGCTGACCAATCTATGAATGGACAACCAACTAGAGATTACACTGAGAAGATAATACTAAATAACGGAGGCTTTTCTACCTGGGACCACTGACTTTTTCCTTCTTATATTATGGATTTCTTGGTCAGTGCAGTTTCAGAATATGTCCATCCATCATAGAGCTCACAATTTGGACGGCCTTGATAACTTTACATCTGCACCACATGTGAGGGTGGTTAGTCACCACTATTTTTTAAACGGTGAAATAATAATACGAGTCTGGTATCTTTTTCCTGGAGGTTTGGTGGCCCACACGCACCATTGCTCGCAAAGAGGCGCGAACTTAGCATTGTATAGGACATCTGATCCGTCCATTACATGGGACCCACTACTTAGGTGGATCTGGCCAAAAACTAGACCGGGAATGTTAGACTGTCCATTGTTCGTCGATCTGGCCTGACTGATAGTTTACCAGCCTGATTCATTGGCTTGATCATGTATATTATTTATATACGGCTTGGATGTCGTACACGTGTGCCAAGTTGTGGTTGGATGAGTGTGGGACTAGCGTATCTGTCTCGAGATTGGTCTGACTTCTCGCGATGACATAGGCCCCATGTTTGCAAGATCTAGATCTAGACCGACGCAATGAGAACGGACTTGGATTTGGTAGTAACCCCTACCGTACTGGGTCTTGGTACTGGTCGGTCATGTGCGCCCCGCCATTGATGTATGCTTTTCATTCATGCCTACCATCCAATTTTCCAGCTCATTTTTGGGCAGCAGACCCAATTCTCAGGTGGGCCACAGCATAGGATATGTGGTGATTTAAAGCAACCATTAAAAGCTTTCTAAGGCCCACTGTAATGTTTATTTAATCTGCTTATTAGGTCAACCTTGATGAATGTAAGACACAAATATCATCTCGATCAAAAACTTCTATGGCTCACTGAGATTTGTATGTCCTATCTTTTGTCTAACGCCCTGGTATGAAATGGATGGACAGCATGGATAAAAGACATACATCATGACGGATTATCAACCTAGGTCCCTACGGATCTGAATCCAATGATAACGGACTGATCATCCAATCATCTTCACCTAGTGGACAAGGTGGACTACCATGATGTTTGTGAGAAATACATTTCGCCAACTCATGTCATGACATAAAGCCCAAAAATGAAGAATATTCAAAACTCAAGTTGAGCCACAACTTAAGAAAAAGTTGGGAGAAAAATGCCTACCATTGAAACTTTCCTAGATCCATGGTTAAGTTTATGTGACATCCTAACCATTGCTCGTTTCAAAAAATTTTTGGCCCCACACGTGTTTCAACTGTGGGCATCCAATCTACACCATTTCTATGATGTGGCTCACTTGAGTATTGAATCTATAACAATTTTGAGATCATCATGAAACATGAGAACACACCCCACCTTGGATAGGCTCACAGACATCATGGTGATTGGTGGGCCCCACCTAAATGACATAGGGAGGGCATATGAAAACAGGAAATAATTTTTTAAAAAATTCATAATAATTTATTGATTAGATTATTAAAAACGTAATTATAATACTTTAAATGGAGAACTAAACCCTAAGACAAAATATCATACTCATATTCCAATTAAAATTCTTAAAAATCACGTCTTATTATAAGTATAGTAAACTTATTATTTATACACTTTTTTTTCTTATTAAATTTCATGGTTTTCGAACAAAAATAAAAAATATTGCTAAAAAGTTACGCGTAAAATAAAAAAATTATTTATATTAAAAACAAAATAAAACCATCATAATGATCATAGATTAGTTAAATTTTGCAAATCCAGCATGGCAATCTGATGTAGTGAGGTTGGTTGGCTTAACTAGTTTGAGATACACCAAAATAATATATTATAGGTTCCAAAAGTCACCCGGGGTTGCAAGATACAATTATTATACGGTTGTGATGGGCAAATCACTTTCATCTCTAACTAGGATTCCTCTAGTCCATCTTAGCTATAAAACTTTCTGTGGCTGCTCTACATCACTAATCTCTTACTGTAGAAACTTCATATGAGGTTCATATCAAGTGTCCTTGTTTGTGAGCAAATACGCGTGCAATTCCAAAAAGAGCAGCTTGGCAAGTGCATGGACCACATGACCCTCATTGGTCCCGGGCAAGGCACCGTTCTACAGGGGAAAACTACTGATGCTGTGGTGGACCACTTGCTGCCTGGACCCATCAGCAGGACATGGAAATATAACCTGAGAGGATTCGATTTCTGCCGACTAGGGACCCTTTTATTTCCGGATGGTAGTGTGATTAGGTTTCAAATTTAAATTTTAATCAACGGTCGTCAAACAAATAGCCCACCACATTGTAGGTATCCCACGAGGCAAAAAACCCACTGCTCGGATATCTACATTGTCCATGCATTTGTTGAAATTCATTTGATGGTTTTGGCCATTTTTTTCCACGTAGATCATATGTTTTGCGTCCTTCCAGATCAACGGTGCTGATCAACTCGTGTAGGGGTAGAAAGGGATCTCCGATTCTCCATTCGAACTGTTGGCCATGGGGCCCACCGGCTGCTCAACGGCTATCTTACATCAGGTCTCAAAATCGAGACCATGTTAAATCCATGCTAACCAGTCTCCCTATGTGGACAAATGTAGTCTCTCGAGCCACACAATGTTATCACGTGGGGCGATGCTTTGACGATCCAAACCGTTGATTGGAACGGTCCATGGTGTAAGGGTGATCACCCAAAAGCTTCCCTGGATAAGATGATCCTAACCATTGGATCGGTTCCTACATCTGATCAAATGAGACATGGCCCATCATGTACATAATCCAAATCATGACCGTCCAATTCCTAGAAATCAAAAAAAGAAATCCAGCCGCACATCAGCGCTGAGGGGTTGGTCCACATGCAATCTCCAACTGAGGTGTGCACCAGCCATGACACGGTATCTCCATTTCTGTCATGTCTCTGTCATTTGTTTAATAGGAAGACTTTGATACTAGTTGATTGTGACGGATGATACGCAGGCAAGCATGAGTTAATTTAAATTAAAGCATCCAATTTACTGTATGCAACTTTTCATGTATCATACTTAAAAAATCAGGCTTCTATGATTATCTTAATACTTCATCCGGTTGGGGGCATTTGCCCAATCTAATTTGTGGTCATTAATTAATGGATAATAGAGGGAGAGGACTTACGTTAGGAAAAGAGATTACAGCTCGGGTGGGCCCCATTTTAGTATTTATATGAAATCCAATCAGACCATTAGGTGAGTCACCCCATGTTAGATCTAGAGCCCAAAACTCAATATCATCTGTGATTCAGGTGGACCACACGAACAGGACAAAGCTCACCTTCCAAATTAGGATGCTCACCATTAATTTATTTTAGGGGCCCACCATGATATGCATGTAAAATCCACTTTGATCATTCAATGTGTGATTACAAGTCAGGCCTATGGATAAAACATAGCCTGATCCGCGATTTAAGTGAGCTACACCAAAAGAAATAGTTCGAAGTGGAGAATCACCCTTGTTTTTTATAGGGTCCACCATAATAATTATATAAAATTCACTCCAACCATTAGATTACACACCAAAACTTATGATTAAAGCCTAAAACTTAGGCCCATCTGTGATTCCAATGGGCTACACCAAAGGAAACAATTCAGAGGGCGAGAGTTCCCCTGTACACTACACTATTTTTAATCTGTGGTCCATCTGAATTAGGGCTCTCAATGGGTCCGATCTGGATCAGATCCAGTTGGATCCAGCTCCAAGTCTATTTATCTGTAGATAGATTTGGATTGGATATGGATATAACTTGGATCCAAAAGGTGATATCCATATCCGATCCATTTCCCATCCAAAATTCATATAATCATTGGATTCGGCCGGATTTAGGTCCGAATCCACCTCATTACAAATCTAAAAAAATATATATTATAATATATTTAATTTAGTAGAAAAATGATGCAAATCCCACTATTTACTGTGGTATGGTCCACCTAAGAGTGGCACGTCTCTATTTTGAGACATGGCCTAAAATGATCCGGAAAAGGATTGGCCAGCATGTATATAACATATACAGTAAGGTGACAAAGAGTCGAATCTTAACCAGATTCAGATCGAACTCAGATGTGTTCCAATGAATCCAAATCAGGTCCATTTAAGTAATTGGACTTATTTTAAGATCCAAATCCGATCCTTTTAACTAATCCGACCTATTTTTAGATGCAAATCCGCATTATAAGGATTCAGAATGAATGAGATCTCTGATCTAACCCGCTCCATTGAAAGCCCTAATCTGAATTATGGATGGCTCTAATTTTTAGGCTTTAAGCCTCACATGGGTGGCACACCTAATGAACAGGGTAGATTTCACATACACGCCACGGTGAGCTCCACCCAACCCACCATCCCATTTTCTTTGAAATGACTCTTTATATCTCTGCTTATTTAATACCATTAATTAATGACCACTATTTGAGTGGACATCCAACCGGTTGGACTTTTTGCAACCATTCTAATTTTTGGGCTGCAACTTCAAAGTGAGTTCCACGATATTAACTTCAGTTAATGTATGACGTGTACCATTTTGAAGTGCGTGCATACCAAGCGTCTTACGCAGCCAGAGTATCAAACTACTGAGTACTAACCATTGTTTAATCCAAAAATAACTAATACATGTGATATGTTCCTTCCCCAGATAAACTACCTGAGGTTGTCAAAGCCCACAAGCAAGGGCACGTGCCAATATAGCACACGTGTGTGAAATCCAATCTTTCCATCAGGTCCGTCCATTTCACTCCTCAAACTGAGTCCAGTGTACCAAACAAACGAACGGCTGAATTTATTTTTTTTTATTTTTTTGGGCCATCCATATGTTTTGGTCAATGTGGCACATCTGAGGAGAGAAATAGCATTACCTTAGGCGGAAGATCTAAAAGGTGTGGCCCACCTGATGGGAATCTATGATATTGTACACGTGTGCCAGCATGTGGATGGGACTCGTGTGGGGTTAACAAACTTCATGAAGTAGTAAGAGGTCACCTAACACCACGTTGCCTAACGGAAAGGAAAATTGCACATGGAAGCAAACATGTAACGTACAAGTAGTGAGAAATTATATGGTCCCCAACCAAAGGATCAGTTTCTACAAGTGGGCCCCAACTTTTTTGGTGATCAGGACCGTTGATCTATTGATCCCCACCGTGGATGGACCGTGCGCCGAAATGCTCTTGGAGTTGAAGATCCTAGCCGTTAATCTTGGATCATTCTTCACTGTTCGTGCTTCTCCTCACTACCGTCAATTTGAAGGCTGGAATCATCTTATCAAGGAGCTTTTTAGGGATGGCCCATTGAAGTGCAATATCCTCTATTCCTAAATATAGGACGCTGGACGGTCAAGCCCTGATCATCTGAGCGTAAAAAGTCTCAATTTGTACAAATAGGGTCCATGGGATGGAATCTGGACCGTTGGCTAGTTCCTAAACATGGCAGATCAGATGATTCTAACCTTAGGTTTAGAGGACTGAAAAAAAACAAAACAAAAAACACGGTTCAGATGAATCACCCAACTAATTGATGGTTGGGGCCAATCGCAGCGTGTGTATGCCAGATCCAACCCATACAGAAGGGTTGCCTTACCATAAAAAATGGACAACCTCAAAATAAAATGATCTGACCACCAAGTGACCCCAATTGAATTTTGAGGGTTTGTGAGTCATCGTCCGTTGTTTTCAACGGTTAGGCCCACCTGATGCTTGGATAGGCCTTTTTTGGGACGGCATCCCATTTTTCGCGATGAGGCCACACTACTAGACGGATTGGATGACACATGCCACGGTGGGCTCACATAATCGTTGCACAAACTTCTGATCTACAGCTAGTTGCATGTAAAGATGTTAGAATGCAGAAGATGTAGCTTTCTTGTTAGAAAATATTTCTTTTCTCCCCACGACGTGAACACGTCCTCCTCTGGTTTGCAAGAATTCAAGATTTTGAAATAGCCATTAAATTTCAAAGCTGTGGGGCCAGTTCGGTTGTTAGGACAACTAAAATACCAATTTCACTGATTTTCATGGGTTTCTAACGAATATCAGATCTAGGGCTGTTTTCAAAACCTATCACATATGTGGACAGGTTTATTTCTTTATTTGGTCTATGTGGTTCATGGTCCTAGAGTGATGCTAACATGGGTTATTCTATTAAAACCCAGCTCTAACCACTCTTAACTATTTCTTTAAAATTCAACGACTGAGATTGAAACTTGGCCCAGATTTCAAACTAAGATTAAAATTAATTCACCCAACAAGATTTTGAGGCAAGTCACTCAATTGTCAATTGCGTTTTTTTTTTGGATAAAAGTTAGAAGTAGTCAACAAGTTTCGGACTCTTAACCTTAGGTATAAAAGCAAAGGTCTTCCCAGCACATTAAGGTGATATGTTTGTCCATTTTAGGGTGCATTTGGTTGCACTTGTTGCTGTTCAATCCGAACACATGGCCAGACTTTACAAACAACCTGATTTTAGTTAATCGCTTGTGATTAAATCAAATCAAGTGTCAATGTGCCAAAGTTGTGTTGGACTCTAATAAAACTAAATGCTTATGACCCGAGGCATCGAGTTGGACAGATTAGGCCAGATTTATGAGGATTAGCCTAACTATTTAGCCACTGCTTGTTACCACAATCTTAGGCAATTTAAGAAAGGAGAGGGTTAGTCTTTCTTAAGAAAATATTTTTACATTGAAGGCAATGACTTTTTCCTTTATGGTGATAGCTTAAATCTTGTTTCTTGATAAAGTAATAAAAAACAGTTAAATTAAAAATAAAAGTTAGATTGTCAATCTTATTAATCAGAGTATCAAGGAAGTATAATCGGCAGAAAGAAAAGAAAATAAGTAGAAACTATTTCCTATGACGGTCTGTGCTAATGAAAATGACCGTGGTCGATAATGCTCAGATGGTCATGGAAATAGCAGATGATCATGGTGTGAGGTCAGCAAGACGTGACAAGAGATATACCAAGTATGAACTTAGTGATTTGAGGATTTGACAACAGAGTTGTGAATATTTAAACTAACCTATTAACGTACTACAACGATGTGCTAGACAATAGCGAAGCTAAGCTAAGAAATAAAGGCTCCAAACTTGTTGCAGTATAACTAAACAGAAGTGGAGGGAACTAAACTAAGAACCTAAAGTAATATGTGTTCATAAATGACGAAAGAGATAAGCAGTGTAGAGTTGAAAGGTTTTGTGTGTCTGTGTTGGCGTGCGGCTATAAACTCTTCTTCAAGTGATATTTTTATAGTTTTGGAGTGATGATAGTCGTGCGTAAGATCTCGTTACTTACGTTTGAGTCTTTCAATTATGTAGCTGCCATATCGTACTTAGATATGAAGTCCTTGTCCTATTATGCCATAGTAAAAAATCCGCTTCTATTTCCAAATGGCTTTCTATTATTCGCTCCGACTTTCTTACAACTTCTAAAAAGATCTCAGATGTTCTCCATCAAAGTTTCCTTAAAAATTTTGAGACGGTCATGTCGTGTGAGTGTTGGCTATAGAGAATTCAACAATGGTAGGTCTTTAGAGAAACTTCCTCTACACACTAGGGTCCTGCGTGCCTTACGTCCATTAGTAATATGTCATATGAGAGTCAACTGCCTTTTGCTTTCTTGCCATGCATACAATTTTGAGCGCCTGGCTCTTTCAGCAGGATACGTGTCTTCGGTAAATAGGCATCTACAATCTTTCCCGTTGCAAGTATGTTTCTCTCTCATTTTTCATACAAGTGTACTAATACGTGGCAGCTTCTCAACATTGATCTAGAGAGAGTCCGGTTAGGTATATAAACATCACCAAATTTCATAAAATATAATGAAAATTTGAACCGATTAGATTAATTGATCATGGAATATCATTTAATTTCATGATATTTGGTGCAACCAAATGTGCCCTTAGCTAATTTATGTATTTTAGTTGAGGGCCAAATTCCTATCTTAATTTTGCAGTGATATATGTTAGGTCACAGATGACTTATTGGAGCACACAAATGATGCAAGAAGAATAGAGTCAAGGTAAAAGTTGCCCAACGCACACTGCACTCATCCGGCAATCATAACTTTGTGGTTATCAAAGTTGTTATTATGAGATTTTTTTATTTTATTTTTTTATAGAGATTGATGGAAAGCTATAAACAAGCCCTATTAGTAAAGGAGAAAGTTAATTGACCATTGAATGATTTCGCAAAATAAAGTCACATTATAAGTTGAATTTTGGTTTGAAGTCAAAATGTATTTATTTTTTAATAAATAACCATTTTGTTACTATTAGTCATTTTAGAGTGATGAGAATTCAATCTTATTTTAAAGTCCATTTTAGTTATCTTCGATAAGTTTAGGTCCATCTATATGTATAGGCCTTTTCTAGTAAGTTTACTATTTAAAAAAAGCTTAATATTCTAAGTCCAACAAGTCTCAACTCATAGAATCTATATCAAATGCATTGTAAAGAAATTATTAATTGCTAACAAGTTTGTTTAAGTTGAAAATATTTTTTTAACCTTATGGGTTTTATCTTAGAGGAAGAAAATGATGATGTTTTTCTCTAAATAAAAAATTAATGATGACTCATACTATTACATGTGGAACTAATTCAAAACTAACTGGACCATCCAAACTGTAGGCCCATGGTCAATGGAGCATAACTCTACTGATCGACGACTACCGTTAACCATATAATTAGGGTTGGTCATGAGCCGAGTCAGCTCGAGAAACTCGATTGACTCGACTCCAAAAAGCTCGCCTTAGCTCGACTCGACTCAGTAGAACAAGTCAAGCCATGCTTCATTTAGGAGGTCGAGTAAGAAATCGAGTCAAGCTCGACCATTGGGTCACTCGACTCGACTCGATTCAAGCTCGAGCTCGACTCGTTTCATATAGATATTTGTTAAAAAAAAAATTAAAAAAAACCCTAATCTTCTTATTTCTTTTCATATAGATATTTGTTAAAAAAAAAAAAAAAAACCCCTAAACTTGTTATTTCTTAGTGCCCCCCCCCCCCCCCCCCCCCCACACACACACACACACATTAGGCTCCAAGCGTAAGACATAAAAAACCCTCACATGTTGGAGGTTTCTTAATCCTACTATTTTGTTCAGGTAAGAACATTCCTTGTTGAGCATATCTGATGGATTGAGTAATTTCAAGTACAAAACATGGTGAGCACACAGTGGTTGTGTGTTTTACACGCTACACAAACACAGGTGCTACAGTGAGACCACACACCATACATATCTACAAAACAGGGGCTATGGTTAGACCAAACACCATATGCAGCTATTGATTACAATTTTAAGAGGGAGGTGGTGAATCTGATCCATGAATCAGCTGGGCCTCATCATGAAGATGGTCCACACAATAATTAGGGCAGTCCATTCACGTGGTGAGCTATGCATGTACTGTGTTAATTATGGTTCATAAAATATTACTAGTGGTCTGCATTCAATGCATGTGTGACTTGGCCAAAGAAAAAGCCCATCAGAGCTAGGTCATTTTAATGGTGGGGTCCCACTTGTAGAAATACTATTCTCCCTTAATATATGTGTGACTTCTCAAACTTAATGTGGTTGACTTTTAATTTGTATTTTGTAGTAAAAAATATAAAAAATTGAGGTGAGAGCAAGCTTAACTCGACTCGAGGTAAGCTCGCCTCGACTCGATCCACTAGCTCACCTCGAGATCGCCTCGAAAGTTTTAGCAAACAAGGCAAGCTCCAATGGTAAGCTCGAGGGTGAGCTTGAGCTCGAGCTCGAACGAAAGGAGAGCACAGACGAGTCAAGCCAAGCTTAGCCCACCTCGACTCGGCTCGATGTACAACCCTACATATAATAATGGCTCTAAAATAGGTGGCTAAGAGTAAAGTAGTGAATGATCTTTCATTTGAAGGGGGAATTAAAAAAATCAAATAGTCAACATTGCCTACTCAGTGCAAATTAATAATCTAATAATGTGAAATAAATTAGTTATAATTTCTTAAGCAGCCATACATTGTGACATGGCTTGAAAATTGCACTATCTTCAATTAAGGTCTATTTCACTATTATGAATTTGTATTGTTTCTTTAGATAGATGAAAAATCCTTAATTAATTCATAACTTCCTTGTTATGAACTTGTTTGGCTTGAATTTGGTCCGTGTGCTGTGCTGAGCGTGCCAAGCCTAATGCGATTTGATCTGAACTGAACACTTTTAACCCCAGGTGCTGAGATAGACCGAGAGACCAAATTCTTGATGGTTCGGTTGTTTATTCAACCACCTATAATAAAAATAAAGTGATTTACGAAGGGGCAAGTCCATCCTTCTAATAGGGCCATCCAACTAATTAAGTAAGGTTGTCCTGTGATGAAAATGAGATACCCCAAAAAAGGGGCAATCCATCCATCAAGCCATGAACCATTGAATGGACAACTCAAAAACCAAACAACTTAGTTACCAAGGAAGCTAATACCATTGAAAACAACAGACAATAATCCAAAAGCCTTCAAAATAATGTGGCTCACATCTTACCGTGGGACCCGCGCCTGTCATTCACAGTCTGGGCTAGGGCCAGGCTAAGGTTCCCCTAAACCTAAAAAAGCCCTAACCCCTAGTCACCTAAGCCCTAGCCCTAACATTAAATCAAGCTAAAAAGGCCTTAGTCCTCACCCTATGGTTTGTCAGGAAAAGAGTAAATAATCAAAGATTGTAAATATTCCAACCTTAAAGAGTCATGAGACATTCATTCACGTCCACAAGTCCCATCGTACCGTTAAATGCCAACCACTAACACGTCCCATCGTACCGTTGGCAGGCCATTCATCATTGGCCCTGGCCCAGGCCAAACATAAGCCCAGATTTCAAGAGCAGGAATAGCCCTCGGTGGATCCCTGATGGTGGGGCCCACCTTGATGTATGTGCCTTATATCCATTCCCTCCATCGGCTTCGAAAGCTAATTTTACGGCATGATACCAAAAATGTGGCAGATCCAAATTTTAGGTGGACCACACCACAGAATTAGTGGTGATTGAATACTCACCATTAAAAACATCTTGGGAGCCACCCGAATGTTTATTTTCCATCCAAACCTGGTGATAAGTCAAAAATACCTCGATGAAGGCACCACACAAACATCAGCTTGATCCAAAACTTTCGTCGCTCACAACTAGTTATTAATGGTCAATCACCACTGTTTCCTTCTTTGGGGTTCACCTGAGATTTGGATCTGCTTCGTTTTGGTGATCATGACCTAAAATTAGCTGTCAAAACGAATGGACGGCGTGGATTTAACTCGCATACATCATGCTGGACGGGTTGGATGCCATACATACATCGGGTCCCACTCTAGTGAAGTATGTTTGTGGCATTTTGGTCTCAATGCCAATCCAAGCCGTACATTTGGTGCAGATGGCTTAAGAGAAATGCTACTCTACAGCCCATGTGGTGGAAGTTTGGCAGCTATCTCGTCCTTGTCCTTGTTTACGTAGCAAGCTTGTGGCAGCGGTTGGGATTGCTTCTCTCATGGGTATGGGCCATGGGCCCAGAATCGTTGTGATTGGACAAATCCAACCGTCCAATTGTTACGTGAGTTTTGCTGGTTGAATGTAAGAATTTCTCTAAAAGTTGGTTTTGCAAATATTGATCTTCTTTAATTTGGGCTTTTGGCCCATCCAGGTAGTGGCCCACCGAATCAATCTGACCCGACCATTGCACGAGTTTTCCACGTGCGGGATGAGGTGGGAGGTGTATACAAATTCTTTGACTCGAGCTGTATTATAACATTCCTCACTTATCGAAATCATAGAAGGCCTTGTAGTGAGAGGAGATTCGGTGAGGCAGTGACTGTGGGTCCCACCTTGATGTATTTGTTGTATATCCATGCCATCCACCCGTTTTAAAAGCTCATTTTAGAGCAATAAAGAAAAAATGAAGCAAATCCAAACTTCAGATGGACCACACCACATGAAACAGTGGTGATTAAATGGCCACCATTAAAAATTTCTTCTGGGCCACGAAAGTTTCGGATCAAGCTGATATTTCTGCTTTCCCTTCATCTAAGTCTGTGTGATCTTATCAACAGGTTGGATGGCAAATGAACCCTTACGGTGGGCCCGGGGAAGTTTTTAATGGTGGGTGTTCAATCACTACTTTTTGCTGTAGTGTGGTCCACCTGAGATTTGGATATGCTTCATTTTTTTTTTATCTCATACCTTAAAATGATCTGGAAAACGGATGGACGGCGTGGATATACAACACATACATCAAGGTGGGCCCCACGGTCACGGCCTCACAGAATCCGCTCTCCTTGTAGTTAGGGAAGGTTTGATGCTCTGGCTGTGTATGATACCTGATACACTGGCACTTACAAAATATACAGAACTCATGTATTAACTAAAATTAAACCGACTAAATTGTGGGGATCACTGTCATTAAGAAACATTCCCAAAATCAGATTGTATAAACTGTCCTAACCTCTGATTCGTGGACACTTGTTTATTGAAATCGGACCGTTGGATATTTTAACCGTCCAATAAATGTCCCCCAATGCGATATTCACCTTATTAGATAGTTATACTAATTGCTTCATAATAAATACAAATTGATACCCAAAATATTTACAGTTTAATTAAATCATTTTTATTCCATATATGGAATTTGTAAGCAAGCGCCTGCATATCATTCACCATGCTCTACCAGAGTACCGGAGTTTTTCTCTTGTAGACAGATTCACGAGCGTTGGACATAGAACGATGGCAGTATCGTAATTTCATGCAAAGCCAGTGGCAGATAGCTATTTTTAAGGCCATAAATAACTCGCAAGACCAGAAAAAGACCAAAAAGGCCAAAAGCCATATCCTGGTTTAACCTGTCCTTTTAAAATATGTCGGAAGTTGAATCGTGCGGCTCGAGTACTCGACAAGCGGCTCCGTTCTTTGGTCCCTTTTTCCACTGAGATTCCAATTATTTGAACAATGCCCCTGAATTAGTATGAAATTACTAAATAACTTATCCCTTCTTTGGAAAGCGATAAGGATCGGATATCCGTTGGCAACATAGCCAATGGAGTTAGTTTGATGGTGAGTCGGTGACATTGATCAGATGGTCTTAACAGTTCGGCTAATGGGATATCAAGTGGACTAATGTGAGAAAATGATTGACGGTCCAATTCGATGGGCCACATCTGATGTCTATACTCCATCCATAATGGTGCCATGGGTTTTGGGTCTGACCAATCTACTCACCCTTCCATCCTACCATGTGATGATCTTGACCATTCATCTAAAAGCTCATGTTACGTATACTCGGTCACGGAGAATGTAAATGGTTGGGATTGTTGCTCTCAATTCAATAAGTATGGCCACATGTATAGAGGGCTTAGATTGGATATTTGTGCGTGAGTATAATGCGCAGGCGTGTCATAGTCGGCCTAACTCAAGAGTTGATTGAATTAGAAGGATAAATTAGAGACTGGACATCATCCAAAGTTCGCTCAACCACTTATATTGCACTCCGTTTAGGTAATTTGTGAAAGGATAGAAGGCGAAACCTTTCAAATGAGTTCTTTTTACTTTCTGACAATAAACATACTATTTAAGGACATTTTTTCCAACAATATTCAATTCAATACTTCTCAAAGGAACAAACACAAACGGATTAAGAACGGAAAAATGTTGTCGATTTCATTAATGTATATAAATAATATCCATTACAATTGATAAGTCATGAGACAACTAGATAATAATAAACGAGAAAATAAAAAATAGAGATAAATACCTGATACGCCTATCAGAATAGACGATCGAGATGGGTTTAATAAACTAAATCGGAACTTAATTAATCACAGTCTACAATTTAAGGTTATAGAAATCTAAATATACTCCTAAAATACTACAACAATAGCCGCTAAACAATAGCTATGTAAAAACTAGGGTAGGCTAGGAAAATAAAAGACAAATGAAATATAAAAGATAGATAGTTATGTTTGACATGGGGCCTTGAGCTCTTCTTTAATTGTTCCTTTCATAACTTATCGAGGCGGTGAAACACTTGTCAAGGTTTCCTTGTTGATCATGAATCTTTCCCTCACGTCATGGACTTTTCAAATAAGGGTATCTCCTTGATAAACCTGAAAACTCTCAACCTAGAAGATCTCCAAAAAGTTAATAGTCGTTGGATCTTGAATTTTCACTCCAACATGTAGATGCTCCTCTATAAGATCTGTTTGATCAAGAAAGCATATTTCACTTAATCACAACCGTTTACTAAGGTGACCTGATGTGGATCACTCAATCCCTAACAGGAGTAGTTAGGTTTGACACCAAATACCAATATTTGTTATTGAAGGTAGGTCGGATCACATCTAAATCTCCCATTCTTTTAACTCTAAACGGGACATGGTTGCAGTCTATTTCTCTCGATCATAGTCCGATTGGATGCTAGGTTCGCTTAAACATCGGTCCGATACATGAATTTTCAAAATCTTCTCGACATAACGGTTCCTCGAATGTCTTTGGGAAGATCTCCCATTTTGGAAGGACTTTAAGAGATGACACATAGAGGAACGTGGTGAGCTCGATCACCGTCTTCCTTCACCAGATAACTACTTCGAATCCATAAAGCTTCCGAGACTCCTCAACCAAATTCCTCGAATCCACAAGGGAAAACTCTCGAATCCACAAAAAAAGAGTAAAAACTCAAATTTGATTAATAATAATGTAAGATGGATCCTTAACAATAAAAAATAAACAAGTTTAAATAGCTTAAACAAACCCTAAAAAATCCCTAATTGCACAATAAAAGAATCCTAATTAAAAAAGGAAACAAATCGTGAAAAATCACACAAGTTCGCGTAGGGCCATTAGACTTCGTCGGGTTACCGACCCAAGCTATCGGGAAAAGCGTCGGGCACTCAAAACTATTCAGAACTGTTCAGAGACTAAGTCTGAAATCTAACCGAGTTTCGGACGACCGTCAGAAAACCATTGGGCGACCGTTGAGAAACCATCAGGAGACCTTCAGGAAACCATCGAACACCCGGAAATTGCAGAATTTCTGAAACTTTTTCTGGATCTTTTTTTTTTATCCATGTGTGATAGAAAAGTGTTTGATCCATGCGCTTCATCTGGGGTTCTTATTCTACATTAGACCCATTCACTTCAAATAAAAATTATCATAGAGTTTTGCTTCAGGCTTGGATCATGATCCACGACCAACATCAGCACCAGATGTATTGCAGTAGGCTTCTTTGGTGACACATGGAGGTCACACACTTCTTCTATCCTCTCACATTCCTCTTCAATGTCGCGCATCTCCAGGAGAGATTGCCCCTCCACTTTAGAAGTTTTAGAGTTTTCTTTCGGGACTATAAGGGCGAGAACAATCTTCACGCCCGCCCAAGTATCATGTGAAAGGCGTATATGTCTACAACTTCACACAATACTTAGTCCTTGTAAGATTTACCGATCAAGAAGGAAATGAGGCATTGATTCGTTACTGTCGTCACACTGTCCTTCCAGATTCAACCAACCGTGTATAGAGAAGGGTGTGATTCGGTTTTCAATTTCAATTTTTCCACCATAACTCTTAATACCATATTTTCACAACTCCCGCCATCGACGATCACATAGTCACGGCATTGTTCCGCCATATAGGTATTGTTTTGCCCCGCATTACCTGCAGTGCGGGTTGAAACAATACCTATAGCCCATAACTATGATCATCCTTATGTCTTACAGTTTTTCCAGGGTCCCTCTTATGTTCTTATACAAATTTTCGAAGGTGAGGGCCAACACCGGCTTCACAACGGGGAAGGATGTTGTCCCACACCAACACACATCGTAGACCTTTTCATTCATCGTGCACTTTATGCGAAAGAGGTTGTGACGTTGGGGATTGATATGCACATTCATCGTATATGACTACCTCCGTACAACCAAGGACACACCTTGATCTCCGAGAGTTCACTCAATCCTTCCTCTCCATACTCGGCATGCTCAGCAACATGAGCCTTGTGTCATTCTCTGCATCTCCAGCACCTCCATCAGTGATGACCAAATTAGCACTGGTCATTGAGGACATTTGTTTGATAAATGGCTCGGTTGGCCACACCGAAAGCAATGGTCAGGCCTTGGCTGACCGTATGGATTCGGAATCCGTCTCGAACCTGGAGTAGTTATCGTAGCACATTGGGGCCTCAATGGGCCGTTTCTCAAACCTCGGATCACAGGGGTAGGAGGGGGTACAATGTACCATAATAGGTGCTTTCCCATTGGCTTAGGATGTGGCCTACAAAGGATTTGTCGTGAGGGGTCTGCACCGCAGAGTAAGCACTTTCAAGTTGCATCTCTGCCCTATTAGCCAATTGGACGACTTCATTCATTGTTTAGACAGGATGCATCTGAACCTAATCTTGGATTATGACCCACAATCCGCCAATGAATCGCTCCACTTTCTGCGATTTGGATTCCTTTAAATTTTTTCGTGATCCCAATTGTTAGAACTCCTTTGTATATTCTGCTACTAAACGATTCTCCTACTTGTAGGTTTGGTATTGCTGAAACAACACCTGCTACTAGTTGCTTTGGAGGAATCAGGCTCGAAGAAGGCGTTTCATCCGTGACCATGATTGGATGAGAGCCTTGTTCTAGCGGGTTGGGTAATTTGAAGTTGTTCTCACCATGCCATTGTGCCAGACTTCGATTTGTACACAACCAACTTCACCTGCTTGTCTTCCAGCACATCCATATAATTGAAGTATCGCTCGACCTCTGACAACCAGTTGAGGAATTCCTTTATCTGTAGTAGGTTATTAAAGCTAGGAAGATTGGCTTTGCCTCTGTAGCCTCGTTCTGCTTATTCCACATGATTGCCTCCATGCGCAGCCCGTCGTACAATAATGTCTTTGACTTCCTCATCGCTGGGTTTTGAATCGTCTGGTGTAGCCCTATGAGTAATTGGATTGCGTTGCAAAGTAATAACGGGAGGTTGAACATTGCCTTTGGCTAGGGGTGGAATTAACATCGTCGTGATGCGGTCAAAGATTGCCTGTGGCCATTGTATGGCCAACCAATTCTCTTATTGCGCCGCTTCGAATCCGCGTTGTGAGATAATCCTTTGAAGCACTGTTCGCAGGATGAAAACCCAACTTATTGTTAGAAGTCACTATCCCAAGGGATAATCCTCGCTCTGATACCACTTGAAGCAGGGAGGGACGTAGTGAGGTTTATCGTCATCTTCCTTCACCGGATAACTACTCCAAATCCACGGAGCTTTCGAGACTTCTCAACCGAACTTCCTCAAATCCACAAGGGAAAACTCTATAATCCACGAGAAAATAGTAAAAACTCAAATTTAATTAATAATACTGTAAGATAGATCCTTAATAACGAAAATAAATAAGTTTAAATAGCCTAATCAAACGCTAAAAAAGTCCTAATTGCATAAGAAAAGAATCATAATTAAAAATGAAAACAAATCATGCAAGTTCACACAGGGCTGTCGGACTTCGTTGGGCAACTGACCTAAGTTGTCGAGAAAAGCATCGGGCGTCGAAAATTGCTAAATTTCTGAAACTTTTTTGAATCTATTTCTAGCCCATGTGTGATAGAAAACTACTTGATTCACACCCTTCATCAGGGGGTTCTTGTTCTACATCAGAAGATCAAAATTGGATTCGTGATAAGATCTGTTCACTTAACGGGTCTCTTATAGATGGGGCGGGCATGTTGTCTCATTAATGGGCGCATTAATTGTGGTCACGTGGCAAATGCTGATTCCTTCTCAAAATGACAAGCATAAGGGTTTATGCCTTTGCATTAATAACTAAATGCGTATCACAAAAGGAATATCAAACGATAATACTTTCAAACGAGAGTAGATTTCATGTCCTTCGTGGTCACATAATGTCAACACATGGCATTGTTTGATTGGTCCACATCCTGGTGCAAAAAATGGGTGTAAACAGGGATTATTATGTACATGTATAGGTCAATTAGAGAAAAGGTTTTTCCTCTGTTGTTATTTTCAAGCCACTTCTGCATGTATGATGAGATATCTAATGAGTGAGATTTTCTTCACACAGGTCATCCACATTGGGAATCTATCAATGATGGGTGTAGCTTATCACATGGTTGGAAAGAGGTGGATTCCTAATGGAGAAAGTCACTAGGCAATAGCCTTGCCGAAATCCTAAGCCCCATAAAGGAGGATATCTTGGGTTTTTTTTTTTATATTTTAAATACAATAGAAATAAAAAGCTATAAAAAATTATATTTTAATTTTTATAACTATATAAATTTTGATATGAAATTATTTTCTTCTTCTTTCTTTCATTTCTCTCGAGCTAGTGATGAGGACAGGTGTTTAAAGGTCCCCCCCCCCTTCTCTTCTCCGTTGAGTTTTATCCCTCTAAGATATGATCTATTTATAACGAGAAAGTTAGGGTTTCAATAAGACACCACTGATGGCACTCCATCATCCTACATACTCCAATGCGCCTCACTACATTAGAATTTTGTGATCCTATATCTATATATGATCCAAACCTTTTCCTGACATGACCATTCATCAAAGTTCCATTGTCCATGCAAATCAAGTGATTGGCTCCTTTAAAGGGGCCAAAGGCATCAAGTCTTTTGACCATTACTTAATCTCTCCAAGTCATCGAGTCTTTAAACGTTAATCCTATCCATCCACAAAGGACTACCTCTGTGTAAATGCCCAATCTCAAAAATAAGGCCAATTCACTAATAAGGTGGGCCACAGTTTATGAAACAAATGCGTAATTGGAGAAACTAGGCCAATTGCTTCCAGCATTGTGGCCCAATTTTATTTTTAGGTGAGGACATATACATGGTCCGAACCACATGATGGACGGCTTGTATACTGCAATTGTTTCCCATGCTGCCCCATGTGATGGCGTGTAGATGGCATGCCTTGTACACACGTGTGGCCTTAGCAAAGGTAAGGAGTTTTATCTAATTTCAAAATAATCTAATTTCTGCAAGTGGTAGGTTCTGCTTTTGGGGTGTTTCCAAAAACGATTGGTGGATGAGGCAATCGTATTTGTGGAATGGCCCACCATCTAATATCAGACCAAAATACCGTAGTGTATGTGTGTGGGACGCGGATTGCCTAGAGACTCGGTCACTCTGTGGGGCCCACCGTAATGTATGTGTTTTATCCGCATCATTCATTTGTTTTGCCAATCAATTTAAGGGCAGGAGCAAAAAAAAAAAAAGTAAGACAGATCCAAAATTTAAGTGGACCACATCATAGGAAATGGTGGGGATTGAACACCTACCTTTTGAAAACTTGTTGGGACCATGGAAGTTTTGGACCAAGCTGAAATTTGTGTTTTCCCCTTCATCCAGGTCCGTGTGACCTTGTGAACATGTTGGGATGGCAAATATCATGGTGGGCCATAGGAAGATTTCAAGAGTGGTGTCATCAACCCTAGTTTCCCATGGTGTGGTACACTTGAACTTAGGATCTACTTCATTTTTGGGCTTCGGGTAAAATGGATGTACTACACAAATAAAGCACAGACATCATGGTGGGATTGATAGGGTCGAGTCATTCACATGAAACAACACATGCTAATATGAAACACCTGTGAGATTTGGGCTTTTCATTTGAATAGAAATGATTCTTACATCTTTTTCCTCCAATATCAGTCAAGTTTCACTCATCAGTTGGCCACAATTTACATGGCAAACGGATGGTTAAACAAATTTTCTTTTCTTTTCTCTGTCTTCAGTGGATGAGGGCTCCCTTGTTGAGATGACCTTATTTAGATTGTGCATTGGCCTGGATGAAGGCCAACCATAGGCCTGGAATCTGGACCAATCTTGACCGTATGCGGGCATGGAGATGGCTCGTGATCTGAACGTTAAGTGGACCCAGATCTGCTATAGGCTACTATTGTAGACGGTTGCTGAGTCCTAAACATTGATGAACGGCAGAGAATGAAGCCTTGTTCATGGCCTGCTTGATGCTCCAGGTGGCGGTCGGTGATCTTCCTCATCAGATCACTAGCAACTTGCAGAGGAACGATCAGCATTTCATGAAACTGGGTTCACCGGGATGTTCACTCCCCACTGTTTCCTATCATTGGCCCACTTGAGTTTTCATTGCAAGGTCATTTTCGTAATTTCACTTTTTTTAAATGCCATTCCGAAATGCAAGAAAATTCAAGCCGAAGGACGAGCCCAGTGAAGTCGAGCCGAGCCAGAACAGGAGACAACAAAAAGATGTGGACAGCTGGATTTGGTTGCCACGTGTCCCGAGTACTAACGAGATTTTTCGATTTTTGGGATGACGTGGAATTTCAGGGAATGGTATCTTGGAGTGCAAAACAGACGGAGTTCCATGATGACATTGGCAGAGGTGAGGTGGTGGAGGAGAGACAGAGAAAGTGATCTAAATTTACAATTCTGCCACCGAAAAGCAATTCTCTTTTGGAGAAATGCCATCCTACACGAGAGACTAGCTAGCCAAATACTACTCTCCCCACACGAGCCAACGTGTCATGTACGTGCGAGATCCGCACCGTTCATCAGTTGAAAATGAATACTTATGTTTAGAATCACGAGAATAAAGACGTATGATATTCAAGTGAGACATACATTAATTGGAAATGGAGATTTCAAATCTCGATCAATAGGATACGTACATGTGTGGCCCACATAATGCCTGTGATGGATTGATTTCTAATATGAATAATTTCCTGGTGGTATCTCCTGATGAACGGTCTGGATCTTTCATGAAAGTGAAAATTAGCACGCTTGGGAGAGAAAGATTCGGTGGACCAGCACACGGCTCTGGAAAAGCATTGCACAGAAAAGTCGCGTAACAGAATTCTCCATTTGTATGTTTGGCCGCCGGATGCGAGGACGATTATATTCCGCGAGTACACCGAAAGCTGTGCCCACCAACCGACTCAATAAATGTGCTCTGTGGAGCCTACTTTAGTGTGTCGTTGATATCCACTCCGTCCATTATTTGAGCCGTATCATCTCATGCCTTGCCCAAAAATAAGAATGGTCCAAAAATCAAGTGGACCACACTATAGGGAAAAGTATGGATGGAAGACCGACCATTGAAACGTTCTTTGTGCGTATCGTAGCGTTAGATCATCTGATATTTTGTTTTTCTCTTCATCCTGGTTAAAGCCACTTTATGAACGGGTTGGATGGAATAAAAACATTATTGTAGGCCCCAAGAAGGTTTCAATGGCGGTTGTTCTCATCCCAACCGTTCCGTGTTGTGTGGCCCATTTGAATTTTAGATCAGCCTTATTTTTAGGCTTAATTGCTATCATAAGCTGGAAAAAAATGATGGATGGAGTGGATTTTAAGGAACACATTACTGTGGGCCCCACAGAGGGTTGTCAGTAGGAAATAGCGCCATAAATTGGGTGGGGGGGCGGCGCCCAATCATACTATGGGCCGTACTTCGGATGGACAGAGGGATAACAGATCTAGGGTGGTGATATGGTAAAGAATAGCCGCAGTTCCATCCTGATGCGTGGAAAGAGGGATAACAGATCAAGACCATCTACAATGTGAATCATATCCTGGATGGCCCATTAGTAAAAAAAATACATTGGTTGGACAATCTGAATCGTCAATTTTCTCTGTTGGATACCAACCAGTAGATATTTTTTTGCTTTTGTCGATTGTAGGATCACCTGCTTACCGTGTCCTTTTACACGGCAGGACGCGGATTGGTTACTAACGTCCTCCCCTTCAAGCTAGGAACGGACAGGGCCTCTGACAGGCCACCATGAGGTATGGGTTTCATCCACACCGTTAATCTATTTTTCCATATAATTTTAGGCTATAATCCTAAAAATGAGACAGATCACAGGGCCACTCAAGTGGACTACACCACAGGAAGCAGCGGTATATACCAACCGTTTAAAAATTGCTAGGGCCTACCTTAATGGTTAATTGCCATCCAACCTTCGCATAGACTTACACAAATATCAGCTTGATCCAAAATTTCTATAGCCCCCAAAAAGTTTTCAACGGCAGGTTTCAATACTCACTGTGTGGTCCACTTGAGCCTTGGATCTGATTCATTTTTGGGATTCTACACTAAAATGTTATGGAAAAATGGATAGACAGTGTGGATGAAACACATACATCACTGTGGCCCCTCGTTCCTAGCCTAGGGACCGGCGGAGGTAGCAACATCTGCGTCTTACACAACAGCGTCCACATGAGGGGCAATTCCATTTCATTGTCTGACTGCCACGTGTCTGGATGAAAAACGTGGCAATGATAATACAATAAAAACGTCTCGGAGGTTATCTGACGGTTAGGATGGTCTCGGAGTAAAATTCCGGACCATGGCCCATCCAACGAGATAGAACCCACTGGATGGATGGTTCAGATAATTGCCATGTGTGAAGCTGGTCATCCATCAGGCAGTCCGCATCTGTACGATGAATGTGATGCTGGGAAGTTTCCTTTCAACCGTCTGTTTCTGTCGTGGGGATGGCCCACCCTGATTCTAGCATGTTTAATCTTCAAAATGGGGCCTGCCGTTCGCACCACTGGGAGTCACATTAACTTCCCACTTTGCCTGGTGACTCGTACACGTAGCACCTACCTGGTGGGATTTGATTCAGCACCTGCCGCGGTAGCTAGGGCTGTAAATGGTCAGGTTTGGGGCGGGTTTAGCCAAAACCAGGCATGCCCATTTATTAAATGGGTCTGGGTCCAAATTTTAGACCCAGACCCTTTTACTAAATAGGCAGGGTCCAATCGGGTCCAAGTTAACCTATCAGACCCATTTATAAATGGGTCCGGGTCTGGTAGAGCGAGATCCACCTAGACCCATTTATAAATGGGTTGGGTCTAATGGGTCCGGGTCTGGATAAAGCATGCAAGCATTTTCCAAGGCTTAAAATCAGGTCTAGACGAGTTTGGGCTGGACAGGTCCCTTGAAACATAGACCTAAACCCGCCCACTTACTAAATGGGTTCGGGTTGGGTTGGGTCAGGCCTAATATAAAGAAAACCAGACCCAGACCCGTTTAGCAACTAGGTCTGCTCTTGGACCCAGACCCGTACCATTTAACAAATGGGTCGGGTCTAGGCGGGGTTTAAATGGGTTGGGTCTGGGTACCCCATCAGGTCCGCTGACCCATTTACAGCCCTAGCGGTAGCTGGTAAGAGAACCTGACCCAGCAACTCCCAAGCATGCTTTCCGTGGACGGATGCGGATTCACCGCCAAAGCCTTTGTAGGAAGTTCCTGCGCTTGGAACCAAGGTGGGGCCAGCCGTGATGTTTGTGAGAAATCCATCATGTTCAGTTTTTTCTGTGAGTTCATTTTATTACACGCAAACAAAACTAAGATGGATCCAAGACTCAAAAGTGTGAAAATTCTGCCATTGAAACCTCCCTGAGTCCACAGTAATGTTTATATGCCATCCATACCGTTCAAAACATCATTTCTATTAAGATGAACTGAAAACACAAATACCAGCCTAATTCAAAACTCCTATGACCCTGCGAATATTTCAACTGTGGAAATTCAACATCGACCCACTAGAGATGGACCATGTAGATTTCTTATAAACATCAAGGTGGAGCCCAGGAAGGTTTCAAGGGTAGGAAACTCTTTTCTAATTTTACCTCTCATATGGTCCACTTGAACTTTGGATCTGCCTCATTTTTTGTCTCACATCCTAAAATTCTCTCTGAAAATAGATGGACAAGGTGAATTTCTTACAAACACATAGTAGGCCCCACCTAGTATCCCAGCGCAAGTCCACACAGATTGGGTACCACCCCCAGCAAGCCTAGCTAGAGACGGATCGATCCTGTTAAGGCTATGCGGGGTCCACATTCCATTAGTCCATTTTAACATATCATTTTAGGGCATGAATCCAAGCTGGAGGAATCCTTACTCATGCGTATGGTGTGGTAGACTTGCAAGAGCTTTAACACAAGGTCATGAGTTAGAGTGCCCATTTTGGTAAAATAAAAAATAAAAAAAAATGCATGAGTGTGTGAGTGCGTTATGTGTGAAGAGTATTCGTGCATGTGTAAATATGAAAAAAAAATAAAAAATAAAAAATCCACTAAAATCCTCTTTAGAGCCACAAATTTTTTGAATTAAACCGATATTTATGTTTTCCTTTTATCCAAGTTTATGTGACCTTATGAATGGGTTGTATGGCAAGTAAACCTTGGTGGGCCCTAGAAAGTTTCAACTATAGGATTTCAAGCCTATTGCTTCCTGTGGTACTACGGTCCACGTGATCTTGGATATATCTATTTTCATGCTCATATCCTAAAATGATATGTCAAAATGGATGAACACCATGGATAAAACACATACATCATAGGTGGGCCTCACATGACTCCTGACAGGACCATCATCTCTAGCTAGATCCAGGTGGGGGTGGTACCCAATCTGCATCCTATAAAAGAATCCGACCTAGCAACTTTCAAACATGCTTTTTGTAAACATCTCTTATAGCAGCATGTGGTCCAATTTAATTCCACCATGGTAGGTCAATAAAAAGTTGTTTGGTTAGTGGGCGCGATTGAATGAACGGTCCAGATGAACAATATGGATTGCTGATGTGTTGAAATTTGTCTAGGTGGAATATACCCAAAAAAATAAATAAATGGGGATAGGATTGAAAAGGGGCAAACTTACAGATGCTCAGGATGATCCAATGGATGTAATTTTCACCCAGCTTCCTAAAGAAGTGGGTCAGATCATACGGACGGTTCAGATCAATGATATGGACCACTGATGTGTTGAAATTTTCCTAGGTGGGATAAAGATTGTAGAATTGAAAATGGGCCAACTTACGGATGTCAATATCATCTGATCGATCTATTTTTTTGAAGCAGCCCAAGGAGTGGGTCAGATCCAATCGACGGTTCAGATTGATGATGTGAACTTGCGATGTGTCAAAATTGGACTACGGTGGGATAGACCCAAAAGACACAGACAGGATAGGAAAAGGCCCAACATAAAGATGGTCATAATCATCCAATCGATCCAATATTTTCTAAGCAGTCCAAAGAGTGGGCCAGATCAAATGAACGGTTCAGATCAATGATATATACTGCTGACGTGTCAAAATTGGACAGGTGCATGGCAAGTTTAACACAGGAGTGCGATGGTCACAATAGAGGATAGAGCTGCGACTTTCCTCAAAAGAAGGGTGGGTTTTGGATGGCCAATATGCTTTATTCAGATGCGAAAAGGACAATTCCATCCCACCAGTAGTTATTTGACACGTGTCCGGCAAGTGGGGAATGGGATGAATGATAGGGGCTGTTTGGCATAAGTGGTGAAATTATTAGGTTAGGTTTGGTTTTTGTTTTGTCGTGACACATGGCGCTTTTACAAGCTTTGGATCGTCTTAAGAAGATCTTGTTTTATTCATGGAAGTGATTATTTAGGTCTTGATTACCTTCATTGACGAGAAGAAAACGAAATCATACGTACAATGACTTTGGACCTAATTTCAAATTTTCAGAGAGAGAGAGAGAGATAGGACCTCTTTGTGGGGCCCAGGAATTGTTTATGGCCTGGATTTTGAATTGGTCGGGTTAGTGGGCCACCCCTAGTCGAAATTTTGATTTTGGTCGGCCTCATTTCAACTGGTTGGATTATAAGTTATGGTCTACCCAACCTGTTATGTGCATGGAACATGGGTTTACCCCAGGACAACAAGGGAAGAGGATTTGGAGTGGCCCTTACTGTGGGGGCCACCTTGGTGCATGTATTCTATATCTACACCGTCAATCTGTTTTGCCAGAATATTTTAGAGCATGAGCCCAAAAATGAAGAATATCCAAATCTCAGATGGACTATTCTATAGGAAACGGTGGTGATTGGATACCCTATCATTAAAAACTTCCTAGGGCCCACCTGTTGATAAGGTTAACCAGGATGAAGAGAAAAAAAATATATATATATATCAATTTGATCCCAAACTTATGTTGTCCACTAATGGTCAATCAGCACTGTTTCCTATGGTGTGGTTCTGGTAAGAATTTGATTTACATTATTTTTTGGCTCATAAGCTCAAAATTGATATGGAAAAACAAATGAACGGCATGGATATAGAACACAAATGTCAAGGTGGGCCTAATGGTATAGGCTGCACCGGTATGTACCTAATCTGCTCTAGATCACCCTGTACAAAAATTGGATGGCGACCCAACAATACCTTGACTGGACTCTATGGAGCCCACCATGATGCATGTGTTTTATATGCTTCAACCATCCATTTCGCAAGGGCATGAGCCCAAAATTGAAGCATATCCAAGGCTCAAGTAAACCACATCATAGGAAAGAATGTGGATAATGGTGTCCACAATGAAAGCTTTATAGGTCCCATCGTGGTATTCATTTGCCATCCACCCTTCCTAGAACACACCGACCAACCCGGATGAGGGGAAAACACAAATATCATATTGATCCAAAACTTCTACAGACTCAAATTGTCTTGAAAGTAGGCGTTCAATGTGATTAATTTTTGTGCTCATGCCATAAAATAAACTGGCAAAACGGAGGGATGCATGGATAAAATACATACATCATGGTGGGCCTGTGGAGTCCAATCACTAATGATATTGGTGGATGGTGGTGATGGGGTCACCACTTACCCACACATGAACATACTAGGTAAGCTAGGATTTGAGTACAAGACTTTCTGTTTTGATACCATGTCAAACAATCGCTTTCTCTAAAATCTAGAGTCATTGGAGGATGGAACTTACCTTCTCCACATACGCAGATAGATCCATTGTGTATGCCTATCCATACACTTAACTCGGCCTAGTCAAGCTGAGTCCCTTATATATTTAAATGCTGACTCGTGGTGCCCAAATGGGTGAGTTTGAGTCAACTCAAATGAGTCACATCTGACTCGGGCAAGTCTTTGATTCTTGCTCTTGGCCTCAAAGAATGCCACATTCCATCTCTGGAACCACATTGCATTCACATCCATGTAGAAAGAAAATTGCAATCTCAACTACCTCTCTAGCCTTCTGTAAATAGAAAAAATTGATGATGGTCAATGCATTTTTTTCTTCTAGTGGACACACCTACCTCCATGTAGGAAATGCAATTTCAGCCATAGTATTTATTAAGCATCACTTATTTGATCGATTCTAATAATTATTTTCCAAAAAAAAAAAAAAAAAACCTCTCTCTTAATTAGCCAGGGCCAAGTCAGGCTAGGCCCGAGTCCAACACAATACTAGAACCCAAATGCATGAATTTGGCCCGGCCCCAAATTGATAAAATCCTATTTCCAATTTTAGTGTTCCCAATCTATCTGTTGATCAAGTGGACCACACATGCACAAAGATATAGACACTTTTGAGCTAGGAATGAAACCAATGTCTATAGTTATGATGAATTAGTTGCCTAACTAAGAATTGGAATGGCATATTGTGGGATATAACACATGCACATATAAAGTTGTCTCACGGCTCTCTCCATGGTGCATAGATTTGCACACACGAACCTCACATGAGAATAGAAACTTGGAATTTTTGTAACATGGGGAACTTCCATTTCGATAGCACGTTTGGTAAACACCTGAGAACGAATTTATCTCATTTTAGTGAATCATGATATGTATTTGAGATCATATTCTCTATAACATAATTCCATTTAGTTAACCATAATGACATATTAAAGATCATGATCTCAAATACATAATTACAATTAACTAAAATGAGACTAACCCACTTTCAGGCGTCCACAAAACAGGCCCTCCCTTAAAAAAAAAAAATTTAAAAAAAAAAAATCTTTTTTCTTCTTTTGGTTGGTCAAAGAAAAACATTAATTTCAAGAATAAATACAGTTCATTGACCTCTACAGTCTTAGGGTTTGAACTGGTGCTCATGCATTTGCAGTGCACATAAAAGTGCATTTTTGGGAAAGGAAAACCCTAGAGTCATTTGAATGCCTGGGACAGAGGGCTTGTAGGGGAAATACACATACATGGATCACAAAATAGTAAGCTGTGGGTTCACATACAATTAGTTGTAGATGAGAAAATCGTGCAACTAGCTAGGTGTGGGGCCCATTTTGAGTGTGTATGGCATCCAACCCAATTGGGTCACCCAGCCCTACTATGAAAATGAGATTCTTTAAATATCCAATTGATCCAAGGACCACATGTGAATTTAGAGCTTTTTGGGTAGTTGTTAATTTTTTTTTTATAGCATGGTTCACTGGATGATTAGATCAATGTGATTTTTGGGACAACATATTTCCATCACCGAGCAGCCATGATGGGCCTCATATGTAATCCAACTGGTTGTACATTTTTCTTACTGCCAACTAGTTGCGCGTGTGACTTAACCTAAAAAAATATTTTCCTTTTCAAATGACTCTACCTAACAACATAAACAAGGGTAACAATGGCTCAGGTTGAGGTTGCGCTTGACTACCCAAGCCCAAGCCCAAGCCCAACCCGATGCATTTAGCTGCAGATAGGTCAGGCTTGGGTTCAACCAACCCCACTAAACTCAGGTTAAAAAATGGAATATGGGGCCACAAAAATACAGATGCATGCATGCATGCATACATACATAAACACGTTTTTGCATGCATCCATAATCTTTTATCATTTTTCTTTAGGTTTTGGGTCATCTGTCCCAGCCCATCGGCAACCTATATGGGTGGGCTAATTCTGGTTGAATGCAGCCCAGGCTTGACCCATTTTCTTAAATGGGTCACATTTTCTACCCTGAGTCCAACCTGCTACTCACTCAACTTGGCCCAAACCTTCCTTAGAAGCGGGCAGTTCCAACTTTTTGCAGCTTAGCCCAACCCATTGCCACCCCTAATTACACAAATATCAATTCTACTTGGAGTTAGTTTTGAATAAAAAGAAATAAAATTATTTCTGTGTTGCGAGACATTATAAAATAATGAAACTTCAAAAGCCCACAAAGAAAAGTGAAATGCAAGCTAGCACGTGAAGATAAATGATAGGAAGAGGAGGTGAGAATTCTAAGAACTATCAAACAATGATAGTATCGAAATAATGAAATTTAGATAATGGGCCAATGGTACAGTGATACAAACCATTGCATACGATGGGCCTCACTATGGGCGTTCCATGCACCAAAAATCCCCTCGGATCCCAAAGATCCTGGCCAAGGAATTTTTTATTTTATTTTATTGTGCTCCTATTTGTTGACCACCTGTTGAAGGATTATGATTTTTTCCCATCCTCCTAGTGGATTTTTTTTTTGGCACTGCCATCCGCATTGGGCCCCATGTGTTTACACTTGGCTTAGCACTAGTCCACGTTGACCAACAAGAAGCCATCACTTGTCAGCACACTCATACGGACAACAGAGGAGAAACATGCTTGTGCCAAATAAAACTACTCGCGTTTATCTCTCACCGACAGGTATTCTATCAAAAGGAACCACGTTTAGAGTCATTCGCATGTCTACACCCAAGAAGATGACCATCATTTGCAGGGCACACAATTGACGTACACTGCACACGTGTGACTCTTAGCGTGCTAAGGAAGTTTTCAAAGACCTGCCAATGCTGAATTATTTGTAATCCAACCTACACATGGCGTGATTGTTGTTTATACCCATTTTCTACGCCTTGACCTGGACCAATGAAAAATCGTCACATGTTGACACTATGAGTTTAGTACCGACGGAAATCCTACTCACACCCAAAGATATATTTGGTTGATCTTCCTTCAGTGTTATGCGTTCTTTTATTAATGAGATGGCACAGACCCATATGCATGCCTTTAGAGGAATGAACTAACGGATGCTACATGGCCATGATTAACATGTCAATTAATGCGGCAGCATGCCCAACACGTCTATAAAGACCCATCGAGAATTCAGTTGTCTCTCATAGTCCTAAAATGAAAAATCTTCTTAAAGACGTTCGAAGGGTTCGTGAAGATTACGGAGATTCCAAATATCTGAAAATTGAATTGATATCCAAGCTAATCCGATTGCAGTTCGAACACAAATCAGGAGATGATGGACATCAGCCAAATCTGGTCTCTATTCATATAGCAATTAGAATTAAGAGAATGAAATAGCTCGATGAAAGATTTATGGATATAGGGTCAAGATCTGGTGGATTCGATGGATCTGACCTGCCAACCCCCTTGGGACCATGATTAAAAGGGAGAAAAAGCTCAAGGTAAATGCAGGAAGTGGTTTGATTAGGTCATGCAAATGCATAACCATGATCGATTTGAAGTCTGTGATCAGTGATAAAGATTTTCCTAACTAATCCTAAATCTTGATGCAATTATTTTTTAAAGGGGATTGACTACGAGAAAGAAGATCTAAAAAGCTACTAGTTTCGGATCTATCCAGAACCTTTCCTATTCGAAATGCATGCCATAAAAAATAGAGAGGATTCAGAATCAGTAAAGAAACCCAGCAAAGGTTTAGCCGCCTCAACAACTTATAAAATGAGCACGCGATGAAAAGCTCAAGGCCCTATGCCAAATATAATCTATCTTTTTTACATTTATCTTTTCGCTTATCTTAGTATAGCATGGAAGCGGATCGCGTACTGAGTTACTTAGTACGAAATTAAGCTCTATGATGCCCACTGTGATTTATGTATTTTATCCAATCCGTCCATCCATTTTACCACAATTTTAGGGCTTGATCCAAAAAATGAAGCATATCCAAAGCTTGAGTGGACCATACCACAGGAAACAGTGTGAATTGAACGTGTTCTGTCAAAAAATTCTTTGAGGCCACAAAAGTTTTGGATCAAACAAATATTTGTGTTTTTCCTTCATCCATGTTTGTATGATCTTGTAAAAAACTTGATGACAAATAAACATCACTATGGGCCTTAGGAAGGTTTCAACGGTGGAAACCATTATTATTCCATTGTTTCCTTTGATGTAGTCCACGTGAGCTTTAGATATGCTTCAATTTTTCACTCAACCCCTAAAATGAGCTGGAAAAACGAATGGATGGCATGGATAAATAATATAAATTTACGGTGGGACTAACAAAGTTTAGTCAGTACGGTAAAAGCGTACCGAGTTACTCAATATGCAATCCGATTTAGCATATTGTAGCTTAATTTTAACATAGATCGCTACTATCTAACGCAATTGCTGCAATACTGTATGATTAAATTAAATGTCCACAACCTTAAGTTGTTGGGTCTCGATCAACTGAGTTCTTACTTAGGCGATTACATTTCTGATCACGTTCTGTTGGCCATTCGCCTTGATCATCTATTCTCTATAGACGGGTCAGGTATTCATCTCTCGTTTATTCATTTCTTTAATTTATTTTGATACTCTATCAATTATAATGAGCTATATATTCAAACATCACTAAATGAACATTGTTTAGCTTTATTTTATTTACTTGTTCATTATTCTTTTAAGAAAATTAAATTATAATTACTGGTGAAAGAAAGTCCTAAAATTGTAAGGTAAAAAGAATCCATCAGAGATGACTAATCCCTATCTTTTCATAAATCGCTTAATTGTTGATTACAATCAGTTGTTAGCTCGATAGCTGGATTTTCAAATACGATCCTATGCATTCATTTTGATATGGGGGTAACCAACGTTTAATCAAACATTGAGTCAAGTATGACTCTAACACTCCCAACGAACATGACAATTGCATACAAAATCTAAATACAGGCCCTTGATCACGCGTGTAGCCTCGTGTTTGATTAAATTACCCAAACGGTTGTCCTGAATCAATTTGAAAAAGAAAATTTCCGTAGTGATGTCCGACGCTTTCTCAAAGGCGATAAGGAATTGAGAGCAAATTTTGAAAAGATATCCAGAATTAGAAATATATCACATACGATAGCATCCACAACAACAATTCCAAATCCTATTAGGATACAGCCTCTGTGTAATTGAAAAATTCATGCATAAACCACAAGACTTATGCACAGTCATTATCTCTTGAAAATCTATAAAAGTAGCATTCGAAGAAGAGCTCCAAGCTCGCCATAAACAATAAATCTCTCTATAGCTCTACGCTGCTTTACCCTTTGTCCTCCATGGACCTTTATTAGCTTAGTTACTCCACTTTTGTCTAGCGATGTTGTATCAAATCTAGAGCCATTAGTTTAGTTTATAATTATTATTGTTAGCGCATTGCTACAATACGCATTTGGAGTAGGTTAAATATTCATGATCTAATTTTCAGATCCTCTCGATTATCAATCCTTACTTGATGCATTGTTAGTCACATATTACTAATTTCTCATCATGAATGTCTCACAACTGCCCAATAGTTTTTACAACTGCTTTGCCAGCACAGGCCTTCACAGGTATTTTATTTTCTCTCTACTTAGTTTATTTTTTCCATTAATTGATTATACTGCCTTTATATTCCAATTAATGAAATCGGCGATCCAACCCTACTTTTAGTTTTGTCCAATCCTTATTACCTTACCGATGAACTTGATATACTATCGTAGTTGATAAAAAAAAGAGTCCTTAGTTCCAAGGCAAAAGGATCACATTTTGAAGGACTACCCATTCCCTTCTAAAATCGCCCGATCACTATAACAATTAATGACTAAACAGTCAGGCCAATCTTTACAGATATTATCCTAATCTAGCTAATTTGATGCTTGAGGTCACAAGCGTTCAATTTATTCAAGTCAAATACAACTCTGGCACGCCTAACACTAATCCAATTACACACGTTTGATTGAATTCAAGCCATGATCATGTGTCCGGATTGAACAATAACACCATGATATTAATTGTTTGGATAAATGAATTAGTGGGCCCAACCAATACCCACTTAAAGTCCATATGCATGGATGGCTGAATGTTGATTACTTACAAAAGTAACCTATGCCTGGGCCCAACCAATACCCACTGAAAGTCCACATGGATGGCTGAATGTTGATTACTTACAAAAGTAACCTATGCCAATAATTTTTTAAACAAAAGGAAGTTTTGTATACTCTCGAGATAATCACAAGAGCCATGTGTACACCATAATTCTGTACTGGGCCTTCGTTTTCAGGCCCAATCTCACCCATCAACATCATAAATGGGCCTATTCTTAGGCTTGGGTTGCACATGGCAGACCCATATGTTGATTAATTCAAATTGGGGCACGTACCTGATTGGCAGGCCTCCATTGTAGGCCTGAGCCGGATGTGCATCAAGCTCAAACTCGAAACCTGATGGCTCATCCTGGCTAAATGAGATGGGCCTGGGCGGACTACGAGGCTCATTGGTTAGGTACTGGACCTCTATGCAAGGCCCAATAGATAAGTAGGCTGAAATGGGATTGGGCTTGATGAATTTTCCATCGAGGTAGGCTCTACTCTGGGCCCTCTGTCTTAGGGCCCTGGCTGACCGCCGGACTCAAATAGTAGATGGGCCGGTCCTTGGTTTTTATTGAACAACATTTTCTATTTGACAATAGGCCAAGCCCAAATCAAGGCCCACTTACATCTGGCAAATTATCACATTTGGTGACTATCATACATTAGAGCTGTATGTCATCCAACCCATTCATCCATCCACCCCACCAGATGTACGGCCAAGATTCCAAAATCCAGCATGATCTGTAGTTCAGGTGGGCCACACATAGGGGACATTGTGAAGGGGGATACTTAGGTGGGCCAAATATATAGGTTTTAGGTGCGATTTTATATTGCTTCTTGTGGTGTGTCCCATCTGAGCTTTTGATGAAGATGAATTTTGGATGTACTGTGCCCATGAAGAGTTGCATCAGATGCACGGCTTGGATTGCACGATATATCGCGTGTGGGCCCCACACAGCTCGATGAAATGAATGTGATCATTACCCTATATACTGCCCACAGCCGGCCGGACGATCGGTTCAGATCTTATACAATATAGATCGAGCGGCTCTTAGACGTGGGGACAGCCTTTCGAGTGCCGGCTTCACACGTTGTAATCATCTCTCGCTAGCATTCCTCTCCTGCGATTCTATCAATACTGCAAAACACACACAATGAGAAATTGCATCGGGATTCCCGCCGGGATGATGATCTGATGGTCTCTCTCCAGCATGGCTCTCTGTGCTGATCCACGTCGTTCATCACGTGGGGCCCACTGTGAACATTCACCTGAACAAAAGATGAGGCCAATCTACTCATCGCTTGGGCCACACGTGGAGACGAGGTGACCAATCTACTCATCATGTGGGGCCCACCGTGATGTATTTGTTTTATCCACACCGTCCATCTGCACTGCCAGTTCATTTCAGTGCATGAAGACAAAAATGATGCATATCCAAAGCTTAAGTAGACTACAGCACAGGAAACAGAGAGGATTGAATGCTCACCGTTAAAAACTAACCGGTGGTACGGAAGTTTTGAATCAAGCTGATATTTGCGTTTTCCCTTCGTCCAGATATGAAGACCTCATGAATTGGATCGATGGCAAGTAAACATCACGGTGGGCCTTAGGAAGGTTTCAACGGTGGATATCATTATCTCCACTGTTTTCTATGGTGTGGTCCACTTAATCTTTGGATCTGACTCATTTTTGGGCTTATGCCTTAAAATGAGCCATTAAAACGGATGGACGGCGTGGATAAAGAAGATAAAGCACGGCCGGTCCCACAGAGTCGGGTCATTGGTGTCCAGGCAATCCGAGTCCGTGAATCTTGACTCAGCATTTTGCAAGAACGAAACCAAATGGATCCTAATGTCTAGTGATCTCAGCCGCTCATTTGGTGGTCCGTTCACGAAGTCATGATCCTACTCAGTGGTCTAGTGAGCTCTTTCCCATTGTACGTGAACGGTTGGCAAGTTTATTTCTTGACCGCCTGATTAATGAATGATTTGGATGATCTGGACCATCCATCTTATGGATACTAACACGGATGTACTAATGAAGAAAAATCATAGCAGTGCGACCATCCTAGGCACCCTAAATCCCCCTTGAATTTGGACCGTTGAGCAGTTAAACCAAAGTGCCTCCTTAGTTTAAAAACGAAAAAAGAAAAAAGAAGAGTTATTATCGTAATGGTATTTGTTTTTTTCCATTTATCCATGCCTGTGTGACCTTATGAAAAGGTTAGATGACAAATAAACCTCACTCTGGGCCATTGAAAGGTTTCAACCGTAGGTGTTATTATCATAATTGCTTCCTATAATATGGTTCACTTGAGCCTTAGATCTACCTCATTTTTTAGCTCATGCTTTAAAATGATATTATAAAATGAATGGATGACATATGTAAAACCAATACATAATGATGACCCCTGCACATTTTGAGCTTGACCAGCGGGATAGTACCCCATCCAAGTCCCTTCACAAGATACCTTGATAATTTAGTTTTTAATTTTGAGTGTCTTCCATCAAATTTCTTTACTAGGTATTTTATTAAATGATTATTTTTTAATAAATGCCCATATGATATTATAAATAAATGACAACAACAATGGCCATCTATTATATGTCAATTAAATAGCTATTCTAGCATTGTCCAATAAATGGCTATCATTTTGTGCTCCTTTGAATACTGCTAGGTAAGTTACTTTTTTTTCCCTAATTGTAGTCACAACAGTGGATGAGTAAATTATTTGTGACAAGTGAGTTTGGTTTATGATCAATTATAATTAGTTTATTTATTTAAAGTTGCTTAATCACTTCTATTTAATAAGTAAAAAATCAAGATAGTCTACTTAAGGCATGAGTAGCTTATCATAAGCAACTTGTGATCCAAACCCTTCCTTTATAAACCATCTAATGAATCCCGAACTGCCTAAACGGCAAAATGTGGGCTGAGATTGAAACTTGTATGTGTTTTCTATGCATGTGTATTACCTACCACGCCAAACTAGAGTACCAAATTTTTTTCTCTGACCCTTGGATACAAGGGCTAGGATCTTTTTATAGCTTTAGCTTGTGTGTTCTCACACAATTTTCACAACTCTTTTGTTTTTTAGCCCATAAATGAAGGGGTGCATGTCCCATCATACCAGAAAATGCTGCCCAAAAAAGTGTTGGATCAAGCTAATATTGGTGTGATACCTTCATCCATCAAAGGTTCGACGGTAAATAAACATTTCGGTGGTCCCAATAAGGTTTTTAATGGTGAGTATTTAATCACCACTGTTTCTTGTGGTGTGGTCCACCTAATATTCTGATCAACTTCATTTTTAGAATCATGTCTTCAAATCAGCTGTCAAAACCGATGGAGCACTCACATACATCGAGGTGGGCCACATAGTCAGGCCGCCCCCAAGAACTACAGAGAGGGAGAGAGAGAGAGAGCTCCATCTCTCGTAGAAAATCCTCTCGACTCCGGAAAAAACGAGAGAGAGAGAGGGAGGAATCGGAATCGGAATGGAGAACAAGAAATCGCATCTCCGACTCCGCGTCCGAGTCACGGCCAAAAGACGGGGGAGGGAATCCAAGCCCTGCGGTGCCACCAAGAACCTGCTGCGGGATGCCGATTCCTACAACTCCGTCAAGAAGCTGCAGCGCCGCGAGATCGGACTTTCCAGGAAAATGTACCGCGGGCGGTCTTACAACGCCCAGGAGAAATTCAGGAACTTCCACCTCCAGGTCAGATTCTTCTTCTTTCTCTTCTCCCGTTCCGTGGAATCCGCTTCGGTTCCGCATACTACAATGAGCTGATGGGTTTCTCGATTGAATGTGGAATTAAGGTTTTTGGATTGAATTATGACCTTTTTCATTGTTTAGGGGTGTAATTACGGGTTGGGATTCTGTGGAGGCACTAGGGATTTTGATTGAACGCGGAATTAGGGTTTTTGGATTGAATTTATACTTATTTTGTTGTTTAGGTGTGTAATTAGGGTTTGGGATTCGGTGGAGGCATTAGGGTTTTTGATTGAATGCGGAATTGGGGGTTTGGATTGAATTTGGACTTATTTCATTGCTTAGGGGTGTAATTTGGGTTTGGTTTCTGCGGGAGGAACTAGGTTTGCGATTGAGAAGTAGAATTTGGTAGGGATTGTGTAATTGGATGCATTGGATGTTGCTGTTTAGGATTAGCTTTTTATTTAAGGTTGTAATTAGGGTCTTGTATTTTGGTCAGATTATTGCTTTAGTTCTTGTTTTGGCTACAAATTAGGGTTTGGATTCTGACTAGGGTTAATTCTTGATTTAAATGTTGCAGATTATGGTTGGTTTTTGTAGTAGAATTTGTATGTTATTGCTTGTAGTGGAATTAGGATTTAGGGCCAAGGTATCATGGCAATGGCAGGCGTATTGGCCAATGTGGCCCTGTAATGGTTGAAAACTTTTTATTTGGGAAAGAATCTAAAAAATTATTGGTAAAATTCTAATAATTGTGAGGATCACAATTATGTTTTTCTTTTCTGGTTTGAACATATATTTGATGGTGCAATGAGCTTCGGTAAGAATGGTGTATGTCAGACAAGTGTCAACTCAACCTGATGAAAGTCGACCAAATAAGCCCTAATTGAACACAAGTTAAGCATTATTTGGTTGATTAGGGCCCGTTACATAAAGTGTAACAAACAAAGATGGAACAACGAAAATAAGTGATAGTTTATCCCTTACTTCCAGTATTTCCTAAATGGTCCACTTCACTTTAGTTCATTGAATCTTACTCAAATTTTGCATTTTGATCTTTAGAAAAGTCCTACTAGAGTCCTACATCCAGTTTAAACTTAGTTTTAACTCACTTTATGGTTGAAATGAATAAAGAAGTGGAAAAAGAGAGAATGAAAATACAAATTTTCAAAATGGGCCCTTTATGGTCATATTGGCCGGGCCTATAATGACATGAACTTTGAAGGAACCATTCCTTCACAATATGCCATATAATAAAATATAATAAGTGTTTATACTCGCTTTGATTGATATATCCACCTATGCCGTATAATAAGATATAATAAGTTTTTATTCCCACTCTAATTGATATATCCACCCGTGCTTTTGAATTTTGGTAATACAACAACACAATCTTGTACAATATGTTCTTGTAAATATGGTGTGTTGGAGGAGGTTGGTAAGGGCATCTTCTCCAGATAGAGGGCTCAGGAATTTGGATATATTTTTCAGGTTGGAAGACATTTCTCCTTATGAAGTTGAAATGGTTCTATAAATAGATTTTAGGGGGATGCTTTGTGTGTTAGTAGTCCTTTTTATCGGATTTTGTCATGTGCAAGTAAGTTACGATAAAGGAGGCGAGGAGTGCACAATGTATCTCAGTGGTTAGGGGAGTGGTGGTTTGGGACCTATGCTTCCAAAGAAGCTTTAGAGATCAAGAAACTGAAGAATTCATTTGTTTGTTGGAGTGGCTTCAAAGCATGAATCCTTCATTGATGAACATGGACAGATGGCATTAGAGACTCAAAGCCTCTGGGAGATTCTTGGTGAAATTGTTTTATAGTTTTCTTGGTAGGGGTGTTGGGATGGGATGGATGGACGTCCTATGTCCATGATGTATTAAGGTCCATTGATCCTGAGAGTTGTTATATTTGGGTGGCTTGGCGGTAAAGAGAAGGTTCTAACCATTGACCATTTAAGGAGGAGACAAATGATGGTCAGGAATTGTTGTGTAACAAGTTGAGTGACACATAATCTGTGGACCTTTGCCATGTTTAACTGTCAGCAGCCTTGGCCACGTCCAGAGCCTGGATAAATGAAGAAGGATTGCCCACCTACCATTCAGAAACTGACCCCAAATAGTTGCATGCTTAAAGAACTGTTGTCACTTATCAGCGTTTTTTGGCAATCAATCAGCTGATTAAGCTGTTGCGGAGAAAGTCAAGATGGAGCTCAACATATACTTCTCAAAGTTCACCATGTGGAGGCACTTTCTAAAAGAAAGGTTGATTCTTCTCACAACCTGTGGAGAAGCTATATCTTAGAGATTCTATTGGCAACAATACAAAGGTCCTGACATGTTTTTTGCGGCAAGATGGGTTTCCAATCTATCTAAGGTTGCTCTGACATATCTGTATTGGCCTTTATCAATGTCCTTACAACCAACCAATAACCACTCCTTAGATGTGCAAACGTGAACTTTGAAGGTACCATTCCGTATGGAAATATAATTGGTTATCTCCTTATATATATATATATATATTTGAAAGGTAATGATTTTACTAGACAACTCACACAAGGCGAGGAAATAATACAAACAGAAACACAGAAACAGAGGACCCCACAGCTCAGCCTAAGCTGGCCTAACTACGGAAATCCAATCACCCAATAGAGCCTCAGCCCTCGATATAACCTCTTCGACTTGGGAAGCTTTATTTTCGAAACGTCGTTGATTCCTGGCTCTCCATATGGACCAGAAGACAACCATAATAGTGAGTCTCCACTTAATTTTTCTGCTTCCCCCCACTCTGCCTCCATGCCAAGCCCAAAGCAAATCTTCTACACCTTTCGGCATAACCCACGGCATGCTAAACATCCCAAGGAAATGGTTCCAAACCTTGCCAACTAAAGGGCAATGGATGAAAATGTGATCAACCGACTCTCCATCATGCATATACGATAGGCAAACATGAACTTTCAAGGAACCATTCCTTAGCAAATAAGAATATGCATTAGAATAAGTGTTTACACTAATGATTGATTCTACTTTTGGTAATACAAAAACACAGTTTTGTACTATAGTTTCTTGTAAATATGGTGCACGGGAGGGAGGGTGGCATAGGAGATTTTTCCCAATATAGGGCGTTAGGAATTAGGAAAGCATTCTTTAGCGTCCCCTCCCCGCTTTTCCCTCTCCAAAGGATGTCTTAAGAAGGGGACACCCTTCTGGTTAGATTTTGGGGGACTTTTGCACGTGTTAATAACTTCTGTTACAATTTACCACGGTGTACTCGTTAGCAACAATGAAGGGGGCGAGGATTGCAACTGTTTGTTGGTGGTTGGTGTAAGTGGTGGGACTTATGCTTCCGAAGAAACTTTAATGACAAAGAGACTAAAGAACCACCAATCCACTAAGAGTTGTTGCATTCAGGTGGCTAGTTAGTCAAGTTAAGTTTATAATCGCCAACCACTTAAGGAGCAGAAAAATGATGATCTTATCTTATAGTATGTGCGAATAATGCAAATTCTGTGGTTTATCCATTGTGCTTTTGCAAAAGAGATGTGTAGGAGGTTTTTGACCCTATTGAGATGGCTTGGGTGATGCTAGGGTTGTCTATTGCCCTTTGCCAAGCTTATATGCAAGTGAGGCGGGTGTTATAGAGATTGTCTCTGCCAGTGGGCCTTTCGTTGTTTTGGAAGGAAGAAAGTATTAGGACCTTGAACAAGAAGTTGGAACTGCTAGAAGGGGTATTTCAAAGAGCAAGGTAAGGTGATAGTTTGGGCCTTGGGTCTTAAAGCCTTTTACTGGAATCACCAAAGAATCATGTGTGATGAGTCTACGCTTATAGGTGTTGGATGATTTCTCATCATCCTCCATTTCTCATTTTGTCCCGTCAGTGCATCTTTCTCATGTGAAGGGTTCAATAAATCATCTTTGCTATCACAAAAAAGAAAAATAACAACTGGGTGAAAAAACTTTGTGCCAAACTGTAATCAAACGTGGAAAGGATGCTTTTGTTTTTCAGCTAGAGTGGGTGCTGATAACAATTCTGATGATAAATTCTTATTGATATATTGCTCACCAAACGTCATCGGATGAAGAAGCACACCTCAAAATGTGATTTGTAGTCTTTTCCTAACCTTCAAATGCTGTGGTAAGCCAAAAACCTTAGAGGGAGTCATCAAAATTGTAGGAAACATATATAATTGGATTTTCATGTTAAACTGGAAATATTTGGAAGAATTTGTGTTTCAGTGAATGTCCAAATTTGACGGTAATGCCTAACATGGCATTGACGCCCTGGTTGGATTTTAGGACCTCTCATCGTCATTGCCATCTCTAATCCTTGTACTAATAGTTTTGCAATGCCATGCAATGAATGCCCATCTTTCTTCTTCTGATAATGCAGGAAGAGTTTGATATGTATGATCCAGGAGCTCACTGCTTTCCAAGATTGCCGTTTCTTAATAAGAGATCCAAAATAATAGAGATTGTTGCAGCAAAGGATGTTATATTTGCTCTGGCACAGTCTGGCCTCTGTGCTGCTTTTAGTCGGAGTAAGGGCTTACTCTTTTCGATTTTCAGTCTTTGTTAAGGATTGGCTATTTACTGATGGGGAGATCTAACCCGAGCAGCACCGATTTCTTATACGGTGCACTGCTTTCAAATTGGAAATGTGGTAAAATGATCCGTGATCTGCAAATCTCATGGACTGGATGATCCTTCCCGTCTGATTGGCTTACCTTTTTCATTCAATACTGGGTATTGCCAATATTACTTCTACTATCAATGTGTTGCACATTCATCAGATCAAAAGTCCGTGAGATTTTCTACTGAAATTGATCCATGCTGTGAATCCTCCTGATAAATGGTCGTATCTGGACCGCTATGGCATGTTTTCAATTTTTGAGGTGGCTCAAAATGGCTCCCAAAGCAGGGAGCAGTGCTGCAATAGATAACCTATCTACTGATTGTTGTTGACATTTTCATATGCTGATGTTGGCAGCAACGAACAAACGTATATGCTTCCTGAATATAAGTTCAGATGAAGTAATTAGAAGCCTTTTCTATAACAAGAACAACGATTCGCTTATCACTGTATCAGTCTATGCATCGGATAGCTTTAGCTCCTTGAAGTGCAGAACTACACCCATAGAGTAAGAAAAGACATTTGACTCATGCTCCAGCCTCATCTTCTAGAAGTCTGGTCTAGAAGACATTTGATTCATAAAACCCTTGACAGGTATATTAGGAGGAATCAATTGGACGCTGGATTCCCGCTCTTTGAATCAGAATCACTGAAATGGCCTGGTTTTGTTGAATTTGATGATGTTAATGGCAAAGTACTAACATATTCAGCCCAGGATGGGTAGGCAAATTTCCTTTGTACTTGTTTTTGCTTTGATTTGGGTGGAGTCGTAGGGTCCTGATGCATCGGAATTTGTATAGTGCCTTGATGCCCCTGGTTATGTACATGTGGGTCTCATGGTTGTGTTCCAACCCATTGATCTGATGGGCCTACTGTGGATTGGGATGCCCCAAAAAGTCTACCAGATTGGAAGACTTTTAACCCTTCCATGAGCATCTTCTAGAATCTAAATAGATGGTTAAGAAAAAAGGACAGCAACTGTTATGTCAGCATGCTTCTGGGATGTCTTTTGCAGTTTGCAGATGGAAATCTTTGCTGAGATCATCCTAAGCCCAGAGTTTTGCAAGTTTGGATCTCTTAAAATCTACGAAATTTTTGGGGCATCCTCCATTCACAGGTCACAGTGCAGTCTATTGGACCAACTATGTGGGTTCTTCTATAATACTGGTGCATCAGAATACTGCAGGTTCTGATGCATTAGGGCAGCCTGCTCATTCTTTCGGATACCAACAATGGCTACTAACATTTATCTTGCCAAAAAAAAAAAAAAAAAAAAAACATTGGCTAATAACATTATTCTGAGATTCTCGGTTTGTGCACGCCCATGCAGCATTTACAAGGTGTTTGATCTAAAGAACTATTCCTTCCTGTACTCTATATCTGACAAAAACGTCCAGGAGATTAAAATCAGGTCCAATTCTCCCTCCCTCTTTCTATTGTTGCATGTTTGACAGTTTGGGACTCTTAAGGAACCTTCACAATGTCTGGAACTCTGATAATGTTTTGTGACTGCAGTCCAGGAATTATGCTGTTAATATGCCATAGAGCCCCTGGTTATGTTCCTCTGAAGATACTCTCCATCGAAGATGGTACGGTGTTAAAATCTTTCCATCACTTGCTGCATCGTAACAAGAAGGTTGATTTCATCGAGCAGTTCAACGAGAAGCTTCTGGTCAAGCAAGAAAACGAGAACCTGCAAATTCTTGATGTGGGTGAGCTGCTTTATATATATATATATAGAGTAGTGGTCTCCTGCGCACGGGCCGTAGAGGCCTTATTTACGGTCTTAAGAACTAGCTAGTTGAAGTGGGCCTCACCATGATGTTTAAGTGAAATCCTTCACGATCACGAGGTGAGTCACGATATTTTAACCGTAGGGTCCAAAAATCAGACTAATCCGTGATTCAAGTGGGCCATTCAAAGGAAAACAAGTGACCCGTAGCTATAGGAGAGATTAGAGTCTTGCTCTTTTAAAGCACCTGCCCGGAAAAGTCCCTGGGGATGTGTTGTTAAAACACCCAGTGTGGTGAGGTGGGCCACCTTGATGTATTGTTGCATATCCACACAGTCCATCCGTTTTGCCAGCTCATTTGAAAGTATGAGCCCAAAAGTGAAGGAGATTCAAATGTCAGGTAGACCACACTACAACAAATAGTAGCGATTGAATGTCCATCATTAAAAACTTTCCAGGGCCTCGCATAAAGTTTATTTGCCATCCAACCTATTGGTAAGGTCACAAAAAAGTAGATGAAGGGATAATACAAATATCAGCTTGATCCAAAACTATTGTGGGCCACAAGAAATTTTTAATGGTCAATCACTGATGTTTCTTGTGATGTGGTCCACCTGAGATTTTAAACTGCTTCATTTGGAAAAATGGATGACGGCATGGATGTACAACATTCATTCTATTGTGAGCTCACAGTCATGACTAGACCAAACACGTTGTAACCTGTACCTTGCCAATATTCTCTCGCTGGACGTGGATTGGACGGGAACCCAAACACCGGTGCCTGCATAGTGTAAGGACTCTGTTGGCCCACCGTGATGTATGTATTTTATCCATACTGTCCATTCATGTTGGAATCTCAGTTTATGGCAAGAGTCCGAAATTGATGAGTATTCAGAGCTCAAGTGGACCACATCATAAGAAACAATCAAAAGAAGCAGTGAGGATTTAACCCCACCATTAAAAAACATCCTGGGCTCACTGTAATGTTTTTTGATAAATCCACCCCATTTAACGTTTTAGTCAGATACTTTTAGGAGTTAAACCCAAATATGAGGCAGATACAATACTATTGTGGGCCACACTACTTGAAACAGTGGTATTAGACTCCCACTATTGAAATAGTCATGTTCCATAGTGAATTTTTGAAATATCCACGCCATCCAACAGTTCTTGTATGATTTTTTGTTTTAGGAATAACCATATGACCTGTTAGGATGGCTTATAAACAGCACGGTGGGTCCCCGAGAAAATTTCAACCATAGTCGTTAAATCTCCATTATTTCCTTCAATGTGGCCCACTTAAGCTTTGGATCTACATCATTTTTGGATGGGATGAATTCCAAAAGGATGAGCTGAAAAGGGATGGACAGGATGAATTCCTTAACATACATCACGGTGGGCCCATACCTACATGAGGGGTTCAATCAAAGCTTTCAACGGTAGGCATTGTCCTCCCAATTGTTTTATACCTTGTTGCCCACTCGAGTGTTATCTAAGGCGATGACCGTGGCCCACCTTGATGTTATACTGTATATTCATGCCATCCATTTGTTTTGGTAGTTCATTTTAGGCCATGGGCCAAAAACAAAAGCAGATCCAAACATCAGGTAGATCACAAGACAGGAAACAGCGGTGATTGACTGTTAAAACTTGTTGTGAGCCACAACAGTTTTGGATCAAGCTGATATTTGTCTTTTTCCCTCCATCCATGTCTGTGTGACGTTACCAATAGGTTGGATGGAAAGTAAACATTTCGGTGGGCCCTAAGAGATTTGGATCTGCTTCGTTTATGGACTCTTGTCCTAAAATGAGCTGTCAAAATGGATGTACTGTGTGGATATACAGCATATATATTGAGGTGGGCCCGTGATCATCACCTATTCAAATTGGGTGTTTCAACAACGCATCCATCAGAACCCTTTTCCGTTTGGTGTTTTATAAGCGCACGATTGTAATCTCCCATTGTAGCCATAGATTACGTATTTCTCTTTGAATGACACACCTTAATCATGGATTGGGCTGATTTTTTAGCCCTGCAGTTAAAATGGAGCGACTCACCTGATGATCAGTGCGGATTTCACTTAAACATTGCGGTGAGGTCCACTTCAACTGGCCACTTCCTAAGACCGTAAATAAGGTGTTTACGGCCCGTGCGCAGGAGACCACGACTCTCTTCTCTCTCTCTCTCTCTCTCTCTCTCTCTATATATATATATATATATATATATATATATATATATATATATATATATATATTGTATGGAAAACTCAGTTTGGGTATTTGATGTTCTTATCTGCCACCCCTTTATTTGACCACGCAATCAGGTGAGGAACTCGGACTTGACTGAAGTGAGCCGGACAGAGTTCATGACTCCATCTGCCTTCATCTTCCTTTATGAGAACCATCTTTTCTTGACATTCCGGAACAGAACCGTTGCTGTGTGGAATTTCAAAGGAGAGCTGGTTACTTCATTTGAGGACCACTTGTTGTGGCACCCCGACTGCAACACGAACAACATCTACATAACCAGTGATCAGGACCTGATAATCTCCTATTGTAAAGCTGAGGAAGGAACCGAAGACGATGGAGAAGGTACATATGATAATTTTGTTCGTTTTCTTCTTTTTCTAATCCATGCCTTGGATGCCTGTTATATCAATTCCATTAATTGTGTCTCATGACACGAGTTGTCAAATCTAGACACCCCACCTGTGCTACTCCTGCTGCATGTGTGGGATCCTTCTGTTCACGAGGCGAGCTCCACAGTTATGTTCGCCTGCCCAATAAATCAGGATGGCCTGCTTGTCAGGGGAACCAGATTTTGTAAAATATGGTAGTTAAAAGATTGTATCCAGCAGCCAATGTTTAAGATACATGCGCATCCATCTGATGAGCATACCGGCCTGATTTTTGGGCCAAGGCACATGAATGCTGGGGCCTTCTAGATGAAGACTCAGTATCTCAAATGCTTGTGCAATTTTGGCATGTGTGGTTCTTTGCGTTTGGCAGTAGCAAGTAGCATTTATTTCTAGTACGGACTCTTAAACTATCTTGATCCGATGGCCAGTTCTCTTCCTTTGCTGTTTCCATAGTTCACCCCAAAACTCAACTCAGCTTGATGTCCAGCTGGGTCAGGTTAATTCGAAGACTCAACTTGATATACTATAGCTATTTAAATGATTATGAATATAAAAATTGGCATACATGATCATAGATGAAGTGCATGCTTGTGGGTAGCAGCAGTGGCCTCTCTTGGTAAGGTTGTGGGTTCAAATCTCATGCACTGTTTTTATTCCTTCTTCTAAAAAGCAATCACCGAGTAACTCCAGTTCGAGTCGTGTCTGGTCATGTTGAATTAACGAGTCGGCAAGATGACTAGACAATTCTGCCCGAGTCAAGCTCGCCAGCTAGTTTCATGGTGACTCGGCTTGGCTGTTTCACTGCCCCTCCCTGAGACTAATTTCGAGAATGTTTTAGCAGCTGGTGCAGTCGGATCAATCAACATGAGCAACATCCTAACAGGAAAGTGCATTGCGAAGATCTCTTCGAGCGACCCCAATCTTCAGATCAGCCCGCGAGGCAGAACGGGCAGATCATGGATCCGAAGCACTGTCCAGGAAGCGCTTGAAGATGTGACTGCCCTCTTCTATGATGAGGACCGAAACGAGATCTACACCGGGAACAAGCAAGGTCTGATACATGTCTGGTCAAACTAGACACAGGCGGCCGGTGTCAATCACATGGTGGGTAAAAAGAGCACCCTTCCACATTAATATATACGTCCAGCTGTAACATATAGTCTAGATAATCGTGTATAGGGTTTAAAGTCATGGTTCTATAAATTGAGTATCACTCTTTATTGGGTGTATGTTTATATCTTGTAAGCTTGACTATATAGATTATAGCTGCTTGAGAAAGTGATTTTTTTTTTTCTTTTTGTTTTTGCCATGGCCCCAAAAATTCATTTTGTTACATTTCTTACATAGATGCAATTTTCTAACAAAGAATTCAGTTGTTACTTTGAGGCATGTGTCTACTTTCTGTGGGAAGTGAAAGATGGCTAAAATTCAAGGTTTTTATTTTTTTTATTTTTTTATTTTAAAGATGGGCAACCAAACAGCCATGAAAAAATGATTCTACTCCTGTAGGATAAGTAGCCGAAAGTATTTTTGTGGCAGGCTAAACGAGCCACCACTATGACATTTGAATGAGTGAGCCAGGAAAACCGGCCAATCCCTCCACGCCGTCCATCCACTATGACATCTGCTTTTCCATCTCGTTTTGGGATGCGATACCAAACCTTAGAAAGATCCAAATCTCAGGTGGACCACACCACTAGAAACAGTGATGAATGATTATTAAAAACTTCTTGTGGGCCACGAAAATTTTGGATCAATCTGATATTTGTATTTTCCCTTCGTCCAGGTTTTCTTGACATTAGTAACATGTTGGATGGTAAACAAACATTACAAAAACCTTGCGATGGGCCCTTTGGAATTTTTAATGGTGAGGCACTCAATCATCACTGTTTCCTGTGGTGTGGTCCACCTGAGATTCGGATCTGCATAATTTTTAGGACCACGTCCTAAAATGGGCTGGAGAAACAGATGGACGGCATAGATATACAGCACATCGTTAAGGTGGGCCCCACTGTAAGGGTAACACCCACTAAGCTGTTATCCGGGTAAACGCCTAATCCGCTCCCCTGTTTGGGGTTCAAGGGCCGGCTCCCGTTGGGTGAGATGAAGGCGTCTGCCTTACACATGGAAGGTGATGAAATGGATCCAGGCTGTCCATCTAGTTGGGCATGTACAGGGAATATCCTGCAGTTGATTTTCTTCCAAGGAGAGTGGCCTTCAAATGGACGATGTGGATCACAAGATATTAAGAGGTTGATGGATGATCATCAAGTTGGTATGATTTTCAACTGAGGCCATCTGAGGGTAGGAATAGGATATGCTACTTGGACGGATCAGCTCTTGCCGCCTGTTTGTGATAGGACGAATAAGTGCTTTCTCTTCTCCGGCTGGCTTGATCTTTGGTTTTCAGGAATTAAGAACTGTGACCCACTTGATCAACTGAGTCCGGTCAGGTCATGACCGTGGGGCCCACCTTGATGTAATGTGTTGTATATCAGGCTGTCTGTTTAGCCAGCTCATTTTAGGTCAAATCCAAATCTCAAGTGGACCCCACCACAGGAAACAGTGGCGAATGACCATTAAAACTTTTTGTCGGCCACAAAAAAGTTTTGGATGAAGCTGATATTTGTGTTTCCCTTCATCAAGGTCAGTGTGACCTTATCAACTGGTTGGATGGCAAATAAACACTACGGTCGACCCTAGAAAGTTCTTAATGGTGGGCATTCAATGATCACTGTTTCTGTGGTGTGGTCCACCTGAGAATTGAATCTGCTTCATTTTTTGGGCCCATACGCTAAAATGAGCTGAAAAAGCGGATGGACGGCGTGGATATACAACACATACATCAAGATGGGCCCACGGTCCCGACCTGACCTAAGTCAGTCAGGTCCCCACCTGATTGAATCTGAGCCCAGTACAGTCGGCTCCACTTTTAAGGCATGGCCGTGATCTCGCAATCTGTGTGCAACACAACTCACCCCTTCGATCTCTCCGCCTATTCTCTCCGACCCATCCCATAAACCCTAAAAAAAATCTCTGCCCCTCTCTCTCTGATCGTGAAATCGCTGCTCAGTTTGCATTTTCGACACACACACACACATAGAGAGAGAGGGACAGAGGGGGAGAGAGAGAGAGGAGATGGAGAGATTCAAGCAAGGTCTGCGGTCGCTGGCGGAGGAAGGAGGTTCGAACAGCAGCTCTTTAAGAGGTTCTGAGTTCTCATCTGGTCAGACTCAGATCGTCGTTCGGAGAGCTCACGGGTATCCCCAACTCCTCCAAATTTCTTTTCTCATTCTCATTTATTCTCATCTAAGCTCACCATCTTCTTTCTAATTTTTCTATTAGAATGACCCACCCTTGTACTGTCGTATTACCTAAAAAGCTGACAGAAAGGGTGTATATATCGATATAAGGGCGGCTGTAAATTACTCTTTTATTCTTGCTTTTTTTTTAATCATTATTTCTGTTTGGAAATGATCTTTAACTTCTGTGTCATTTGATGCATTGTGGAAAAAAAATGGTAGACTTTGATTGTTAGGTGTCATTTGGCAACCTGGAATTTGGGAGTTACTTAAGAATTCAATTCCAGGAATTGGATTCCCTTAGAATTCAACTCCGTCAGTCATGTTTGGCAACCTGGAATTTGATTAATTGGATGTTGCAGAAGAATTTACTGGACTTCTACTGTGTGTATTCACATGAGAGTGATCTTGAAGAGGTACATTGTATCAACTATGCTGCAAACATGAAATAAATGGGCAACACATAAGACAATCATTGGGTTGGATCCATGGTTAGATAGCCTTGGTCCAAAATATTAGGCAATTCCAATTATCAGGTGGCCCATAGAAGTGGGTCCCACTAATTTCATAATTCAAGCTAAAATCCCAGATGTCCACAGAAGCCAAGACTATCTATTTTAAGTCCATTTCTCCACGGCCAAATTCGACTTTCAACACATTTGAAATACATGTCAGAAAAGTGCAGATGAATGATCCAATGATGAACTGCTAAAATCATTACCTCCAATTTGTAGGGAACTGCATTAAGGCATCATGTGCTATGCAAATAAATTGGATAATTGGCACTTTAGTCCTTCACCCAAGCCATTCATTGGTGGGTCCTAGCATAAATAGTCTGCATCATTGAAGCTCACCTATTTGACAATCTTAACTATCAAAGGCAACATTTGATGTAGAAATGAACTGTACAAAAAGAACATTTTTTTGAGAGATGTACAAAAGGAACATTAGCATTGGTCAACATTAAACAGGAAAAAAAAGGTCCATAAATCGCGCGAGTAGGATTTTCTAATTTTGCAATTTTCACATCATGGCCCTTCCATAGTAATGCTCACCCCATGGACGGTTCAAATCACTAGACCATTTTGGTTGATGAATGAAGAAAGTAATTAAATTAAGACCAAATCAACAAAAGTAACAATTTTTTTTTTGAAAGGTGAATACTTTATTAAGGGCCAACAAGGCCGAAAACAACAACAACAACAACAAGAGAAACAGAAAAACATACCAACTATGAAAGGCAAACAACAGGGAAAAAGAAAAGAAAACAAGAGGAGCCAAAAGCTCAAACCCTAGCCTAACTCGCTAAGATCTAACCTGGAGCTCATTACCTAATGGGCTAGAGCACCTTATACAACACCCCATTGACAGAGCTGCTGACATTGTTAAAACATCTGTTATTTCTCTCCAACCAGATAGCCCATAGGGCTGTAAGCAAACCAAGCCTCCACCTCTTCTTCCTGAGCTTCCCACCACCTCCAACATCCCAAGACCTGATGTCGGCCTTGTTTGAGTAGGGGACAACCCAGGACATGTTTGCGTTGAGAAGAATCCCATTCCAAACGGCTGACGCAAAGGGGTAGTGCAAGAGGAGATGGGAGAGATTCTACATGTTGCAGACAAAGGAGGCAAACATTTGAAAGGCACAGAACCCTCTTCTGAAGATTGTCTGTAGTGAGGATACGGCTTCTGCCGGCGAGCCATGTGAAGGTAGAGACTTTCGGAGGAGCCCCATAGAACCAGTGAGAGCTTGTGCAAGAAGAGGCAGGATCCCTAGAGGAAGAGAGGACAACATAGAAGGACTACACCGAGAATGCTCCAAATCTCCCAAGAACCTAGGAGACAGAGTCAGCTACAAGAGGGTCTATCACAGACTCCTGCAGATGAGAGAGAAGCCCTAATAACTCCTCAAATTCCTCATCTTTCAAATTCCTTTGAGAAGGAGGAGTCCACACACTACCCACTCTAGAGAAGGAGAAACATTATGAAACAGAGATATCTCTTTAGGGCACAATCTGGCTAGAGAAGGGAAGGAGGTGCTTAGGGGGGTGGATCCTTCCCCAAAAAGAGGGATATCTCTCTGTCCTTGTTGAAAGCTTCCTTTCGAATCTTTCTTTTACCAAATGCTTGGCTGGCTTACTGACAAATGGGGGGAGGCTGAGGTATATAGATGGTAGCTTTTTGGCTTTGCACCCAAAAGAAGCAACGAAACAATCGACCTTTTCCATTTCTAAGTGAATGCCAAATTGCCAATAATCTCATTCTTTTGAAGGTTAAGTTTCTAACTGACACCACTTCAAAGCTTCTAAGGACCGATCTCAAGATCGAGACCTGCATCTCATTTGCATCGCAAGAAATAATCGAGTAATCTCCAAATTGAAGGTGCGAAATCTAGAAATCAACATTTTCAATCTTGAATCCCTCTATGACATTGCCAATCTAGCCATATCCGTCATCTTGCTTTGTGCTTCCACCATCATGATAAAGACAAAGGGGGAGAAGGGGCCGCTTGCTGAAGGCCCCTAGTGTCCCTAAAGAAACCCTTGGGAGTCCCGTTGACAAGAATCTAATAGTGGGATATTGCACCGAGCCACGCACTCCATCATCCTTTTACAACATCTTCAAGACCTATCTTCCTCATCAGATGGTCTCAAAACTAACAAGCCACATGATTGTAGCCTCTTTCCATGTCCATTTTGCAAATGGTCTCAGGTTTGTGCTTTTTATACCTTGAATCAAGACATTCATGGGCCACCAAGCAACCTTTCAAGATCTGCATACCATGGATAAATGCCCCTTGAGATTATAAGATCACTTTACCAAGAACTTATTTGAATCTTGTAGCCAATGTTGTCAAATGCAATCTCATATGCGCATATGCGATCACGTATTCGCATATGCCATCATGATGGTGATGGCATATGCGACCACGCAAGTATGCCATGGCATACTTTTATATGCGACTGGTATGAGATCGCATAATGGCCCAATGGTCTAAAATATGATCGTTGAGACTTTATTTATTTTTTTGCAATTTCAGCCACTTTTGCCTTAAATAGGCAGATACAAGTATGCTAAACAAACAAACATGAGGCTATAAATAGAGGGCTCTCCCTCAGTTGTAATCAGAGTCAGTCAGGAGTGAGAGTGCTTAGCTTAATGAGAGTCGTTTAGTAGTTAATCTTTTGTAGTAGCCTTTTAAGTCTTTCTTACAGTCGATGTAATGAGAGATGATTAATGAATACAAATATGATGTATTGTTTTAAACTCCGTTTGCGTATACACCACCCATGCTTGCATAATCGTAGATTACTCCTTATCATCGTGTTTTATATCTAAGTTAGCCCTTAGTATGTGTCCTGCATGCATAATCGCCCTCTTAGGTTTTTTAATATTTGTTTCATGTTTGTTTGTTTAGCATACTTGTATCTGTATGTTTCTTCCGTCATCTAGGGTTTAGTTAGCTTGTTAGCGTCCTTAACACGTTGCTAGGGTTTTAACGTGTTAACCTGGTTTATGGTTTAGGGTTAGCCCCCTGTGTAGTTAATTTAGGGTTTTAGCGTGTTAACCTGGTTTATGGTTTAGGGTTAGCCCCCTGTGTTAGGGTTAGCACCAGTATCAAGGAGGCTAGGATTGATACCAATTAACTACACAGGGGGCTAACCCTAAACCATAAATCAGGTTAACATGCTAAAACCCTAGCAACGCGTTAAGGACGCTAACAAGCTAACTAAACCCTAGATGACGGAAGAAACATACAGATACAAGTATGCTAAACAAACAAACATGAAAATAAATATTAAAAAACCTAAGAGGGCGATTATGCATGCATGACACATACTAAGGGCTAACTTAGATATAAAACACGATGATAAGGAGTAATCTACGATTATGCAAGCATGGGTGGTGTATACGCAAACTGAGTTTAAAACAATACATCATATTTGTATTCCTTAATCATCTCTCATTACATCGACTGTAAGAAAGACTTAAAAGGCTACTACAAAAGATTAACTACTAAACAACTCTCATTAAGCTAAGCACTCTCACTCCTGACTGAGTCTGCTTACAACTGAGGGAGAGCCCTCTATTTATAGCCAAATATAAACACACTGTAGATGCGGACTTCAGAGCCGTTCGAATCTGCGAGAGGATAGACATCGGACTTGAAAGATGTTGAAGTCCGGAGAGCTGAGCTGGTAGGTAACGTGTCGCTTCTAGCGGATCAGATCGGATTAACTGCAGTAGCTGGAATTTATTACGGTCTGACGACCGAAGGCGTATCAGGACAAGTTATCTCTGCATGGGTAAGAAACGTCGCTGTCGATGAATAGTAGATAACTATTGTGAATAGTAACACTATTCATGATAGGGACTTTTTGTCATGAGGAGGCATGAGCAATAACTTCTGTGGGACCCACCAGGACACGTGAGCATGTAGGGTCCGCGAACACTATTCATCTGGCACTATTTACCAAGACACTATTCATCGTCAAAGTCTTCATTGGAGCTTGAACTTGTGGTTGCATCAATGGAGTCGAAATGAGCGGCGCAGTATGATGTGAAATGCTGAAGACCAGTGTCATAGGAAGCGGTGAACGGATATTCCCATATGTTCTCAGGGATATCTTGCCAGGGGACATGATTAAGGTCACACATGTGTCTTTTAAAGAGCGTGAATTCTTCACGGTGTGACTGCCATGATCTTGAGAGATTATATGGGCGCCATTGCCGGATCACGGCGCGATCATGGGCGTAAGGAACATAGTACGAATCACCATCTGGAACATGTATCAGATCTCTGGGATTTCTGAATTCAATTTCCGCAGTCAGAATGATGATCGTCGAGAAGAGATCTCCAGACATGTAATGGTTGAAACCATTCAAAGAACTTGAGGAGACCACGAGTTTCTGTACTCAGGTGATTCATCCAAAGACTTGCATGGATGAAGTAGAGCTGCAACAGAGCTGCATCGAAGATCACAGTGATCGTCCACTGTTCTGTGAGATACCAGAGAAAACACAAAGCTTCTGGAGGGACAAACCGGAGATTTCGAAAGGTCAGGGGAGTCAGATATGGATAGACTGGATGGGGAATTCTTTCGAAAACAGGACGGTTCTGACACAGATGTATATCGAGGAAGGTTCGGATGTTTTCAAGGGTACGATGCTTGAAGTGCAGATCTGAGATCATGTTACGGATCTCAACAGGAAGGGTATGGATTCTCTCAAGAGGGAATAGGCATGGAAGGCTGAGCTGATGAACCGGAAGTGTATGAGGTTCTTCGGGTAAGTGCATCCTGGACAGAAAATCAGCGAGGACATTGTTTCTGCCTTTGATCCTGTTCACTGTGAAGTTCCATTGAGAAAACCAATTCGACCATCTCAACAACTGAGGTTGAGGCAATGTTTTGTTCTTGAAGTGGATCATGTTTGGGAAGGCTGACATGTCCATTTCAATGATGAAGTGATGGCTGACGAGATGAAACTGGAACTTGGAGATACCATTCTTCACTGTTCAGAATTTCCTTGTATGTGGAGTGGTAGTGTTGTTCAGACTGTTTGAAGTAACCACTCCTGTATCCACATATCTGGCGCGTTCCATTAACGTCCTGAAGGAGAACAGCACCCCACTGAGTATCACTTGCATTGGTCTGCAAGATACGTGTTCTTTGTTTGTGCGGGATTTGCAACGGAGGAAGCTGAGGAACAATATGTTTCAGGGCCTGTACAGCAGTGGTGTGATCCTTCGACCAAGATGGAGCATCTTTCCTGAGAAGTTGAGAGAGCAAACTTCTGTAGCGGCTGACATGAGGAATGAAGTCTGAGACATAGTTAACTATGCCTAAGAATTGCTGAATTTGCTTTGCACTAGTCAGCTGATCAGGAAACTGGAGAAGATGATGCGCAATATGAGGCTGAGGCGCATATCGTCCATCCTTGATGTGCATGCCAAGGAAATCAATGTCTGTCGTGGCAAGGTGCATTTTTGCTTCAGAGAGCATAATGCCATGTGTATAGCAGATATCATGGAACTGCTAGAGAAGTCGGGCATGAGCGTCATGATCTGGTGAAAATAAGAGAAGATCGTCAATATAAACCAGACAATGAGCAATGAGTGGTTGGAAAAGCTGAATCATCGCCTTTTGGAAAAGGGATGGTGCAATTTTCAAACCAAAGGGCATTACTGTCCACTGGTAGTGCGCATTGGGGATGGTAAATGCTGTCTTAAATCGTTCCTTCCGGGTGAACACCCAATTGCCAAAATCCTGCCTTGAGATCAAACTTAGAGAAAATCCGGGTATCGGCAATATATTGGAAGAGAGACGATTTATACGGGAGAGGAAACTTGTCATCCTGAAGAAATTTGTTCAACGGTTGATAGTTGATGACAAGGCGCATCTTTCCTCGAACTTGTTCACTTCTTTTGTTCGCATAGAAGGCTTCACAAGCCCATGGACTGTTTGTGGGCTCGATGAGGGACTGAGCAAGAAGTCCTTCTAATTCAGAATTCGCAAGGGCCATGTGTTCAGGATTCATCCCTTGATGACTAGCTTTCATGGGAGTAACATGGATGTTATCCTTGAAAGGGAGACGGATAAAGAACTCTGAACGTGTCCAGAGCGGAGACGAATGCTTGGACTGGAATTCTGCATGCGAATTTGCGCAACAATGGTGAACGAGTTGCTGACGGATTTGAGCAAGAGGTTCCGCATAATGGAGAGCTGGAATTGTGGACCATGGAATGAAATGCGAATAATGGCGGAGACCTGTTGGAGACCATTTGAGCTTTTTGACGTTCTGGAGTATATCAAAACCAATGATAAGATCCTTACCAGACAGAGGAGATCCTAACAAACAATGGTGATGGTAAGGGTCGGAAATATGGAAATGGAGACTGGAGAACTGACTTTGTCAATGTGAAAGACATCTCCATTGGCGGCTTTGAAGTACTGGGAGTATGGTTTCCAATAGTGAGATGGTAAGAGGCTAGGATTGATAATGGAGTAAGAGGCACCAGTATCAAGGAGAGCTTTGAAGTACCTGTGTAGTTAACTGAAATCAATTAACTACACAGGGGGCTAACCCTAAACCATAAACCAGGTTAACACCTAACTACAGGGGGCTAACCCTAAACCATAAACCAGGTTAACACGCTAAAACCCTAACTACACAGGGGGCTAACCCTAAACCATAAACCAGGTTAATACGCTAAAACCCTAGCAACGTGTTAAGGACGCTAACAAGCTAACTAAACCCTAGATGACGGAAGAAACATACAGATACAAGTATGCTAAACAAACAAACATGAAACAAATATTAAAAAACCTAAGAGGGCGATTATGCATGCAGGACACATACTAAGGGCTAACTTAGATATAAAACACGACGATAAGGAGTAATCTACGATTATGCAAGCATGGGTGGTGTATACGCAAACGGAGTTTAAAACAATACATCATATTTGTATTCCTTAATCATCTCTCATTACATCGACTGTAAGAAAGACTTAAAAGGCTACTACAAAAGATTAACTACTAAACGACTCTCATTAAGCTAAGCACTCTCACTCCTGACTGAGTCTTTTCTGATCTTACATAAGAAAAGAAAATACAAAGATAACTAGCACAAAGGTAACACAGAAATCCAGTTGCTGTAGACGTTGTGAGCACTTTGAGGTTTAGCCGGTATCTGCGCGCGTATGATCTTCAATGAGAGCATCGATCCACTGGGGAAGATAGAAACTGGGACATACATGTGGTAGCATGCTTGGATCTCTTGGAGGTATATGCCAACACTTAGCGTATTTATTGACAACTTCTTCTTGTAATCGGCGCTTCGTGTCTGAAGAGGCAAAAACATCTCCTTCGTAGACGTTTTGTCGTAACGTCCCAAGCAAACCATATGTGTCGACTTGGATGCATATTCTGTCAGTCTCTTGAATTGTTTTGCGCGTGGCCAGACTGAGATTGCGATAGACGGCCATGAAACCGTTTATCCTTGTCTGGAGTAGGAGCTCGTCGTCATATGTGAGTCCTCGATATCGAGTTGGCCAGTAAGGGGTAACAGGAATACTCTGGATATCGATGTGATGGTAAGATGGGAAATACATTCTGCCATCTGGACTCCATTCTGGGGGCGCGGATGTGATCTGCAGATATAGATACATGCGGCCTGTGGTGCTTCGGATTTTGTTGCAGCTGCTACTGATGCAGTTGGGTAGTCCTTTGAGATCTTTTGCTTGGAAGGTGTGGATCCCACCCAAGAAACCATTCTCGAAGAGGTAAATCTTCAAGTCTTGGTCTACATAGGATTCTGCTATGTAGACGTTGCCATTAGCGTACGGGTTTCCTGCGATATTTAGCCCTGGCTCAGACGGTCTAGCCATTTCATGGAGGGCCTTGAAGCGAAGTAGCCACGTATCGATGTCGGTGCGAGAACGGGCCTGTATATCTGAGATAAGATGTGCAGGTAAGCACTGGCGGGCTAACTGGAAAATAGCTTCTCTCTTGTGGGGGAAAAATGAATCCTTGTAAAGGGATTCCACTTTTGGTTTTGGAAGAGGAGATCTATTATTCCTTTGGAAATACAAGTACAGCCTGTTAAGGGATTGCTCCATTAGTGGAGACGTGTGTGTGCCTTGTGCATCCCATAGAGCCTGAAGAATACTAGCTTCTTCAGCAGGTATGTCTATGGTGCTGGAGGAGAACCAGCTTCGAGGAGAAGGAAACGAAGGTGTATGGTGAGAAGAAGATGAAGCTTCCCACATGGCTGTGGGTGTGGAGCCAAAGTAGCTGTGGAGGAAAACATCACAGAAGTATGAGGTTATCTCTTTTTATAAGTTTTAATTCTACCAGAGGAACTCAGATATCGCTCATGTAGATAAATGATAGAAAGATGATAGATCTAACCGATATATGAGGTCTAATATGTTATCCAAATAGGCAAAACATTCTCACGGTCGAACAGAAGCTGGGAGCATGACAAACTAGGCGAAACTCCTAGATGAGGTGTATGGTTTTTCTGGCGTTTGTTTCTTTAAGAGATGTATGAGCATCATACTTGTGAAATCACCAACAGTTACAACAGGCATGCTACGGTAATCGCTAAACCCGTACGCTAATGACAACGTCTACATAGCAGAATCCTATGTTGACCAAGACTTGAAGATTTACCTCTTCGAGAATGGTTTCTTGGGTGGGATCCACACCTTCCAAGCAGAAGATCTTAAAGGACTACCCAACTGCATCAGTAGCAGCTGCAACAAAATCCGAAGCACCACAGGCCGCATGTATCTATATCTGCAGATCACATCCGCGCCCCCAGAATGGAGTCCAGATGGCAGAATGTATTTCCCATCTTACCATCACATCGATATCCAGAGTATTCCTGTTACCCCTTACTGGCCAACTCGATATCGAGGACTCACATATGACGACGAGCTCCTACTCCAGACAAGGATAAACGGTTTCATGGCCGTCTATCGCAATCTCAGTCTGGCCACGCGCAAAACAATTCAAGAGACTGACAGAATATGCATCCAAGTCGACGCATATGGTTTGCTTGGGACGTTGCGACAGAACGTCTACGAAGGAGATGTTTTTGCCTCTTCAGACACGAAGCGCCAATTACAAGAAGAAGTTGTCAATAAATACGCTAAGTGTTGGCATAAACCTCCAAGAGATCCAAGCATGCTACCACATGTCTGTCTCAGTTTCTATCTTCCCCAGTGGATCGATGCTCTCGTTGAAGATCATACGCGTGCAGATACCGACTAAACCTCAAAGTGCTCACAACGTCTACAGCAACTGGATTTCTGTGTTACCTTTGTGCTAGTTATCTTTGTATTTCCTTTTCTTATGTAAGATCAGAAAAGACTCAGTCAGGAGTGAGAGTGCTTAGCTTAATGAGAGTCGTTTAGTAGTTAATCTTTTGTAGTAGCCTTTTAAGTCTTTCTTACAGTCGATGTAATGAGAGATGATTAAGGAATACAAATATGATGTATTGTTTTAAACTCCGTTTGCGTATACACCACCCATGCTTGCATAATCGTAGACTACTCCTTATCATCGTGTTTTATATCTAAGTTAGCCCTTAGTATGTGTCCTGCATGCTAATCGCCCTCTTAGGTTTTTTAATATTGGTTTTCATGTTTGTTTGTTTAGCATACTTGTATCTGTATGTTTTTTCCGTCATCTAGGGTTTAGTTAGCTTGTTAGCGTCCTTAACACGTTGCTAGGGTTTTAACGTGTTAACCTGGTTTATGGTTTAGGGTTAGCCCCCAGAACCTCCTATCATACAACGCAGACCTCTACTCTTACCCACTCAGCCGAGAATGAACCCATTTCCCAGTCAAGCCTCTTCCTCTCAGCCAGTCCCCTCAGCAAAAGGAAAAGAACCTCTCATCTCACATCCTTTTACATCTTCAAATTAGACACACGCCATGAAAATCACAGCCCTTATTTAGGAGTCCAGTATGGTCTAATCCAACCTCGGGATCCCCTCATCTCATCATTATCCTTTCCACATCTCATGGCTTCTAAATCTTCTTTCAATATGTCCAGTCCGTCTACATCATCTTTGTCTTTGCATAGTAGGTCTGCTCATAAGTTAGATTATCTATATGAGATTGCTTATAAGGATAGTAAGGTCCCTATTACGGATTATCCCATCATGGACCCTTACAAATATTTTCAAAAACCACATCGCACAGTTTCCACTGTTGTCCGTAAGCTCATCTCATCTCCAAACCCTGAGAAAAAGAGTATGCAATGGCTTCAAAGTTTGGCCAATGTCCCATCTCGGCCAACCAACTCGAACAGTTCATTCCTATCGAGTTGCCTCATGAACTACTCTCTCAGTGGCAAGCAGAAGGGTACTCCCATCTCCACTTTGGAGCAGTACGCCTTTGTCTCACTTTCCATGGTCGAAAAGGTCTTCCAGTCTCAATGAAGATGGCGCTCTTGGATACTCCATTCCAAGAATATCAGCATGCCTTTATAGGCACGATCTAGACTACTCTTAACGCTGGCACGGTCTTTATGACGCTGTATCCAAACTATAACATTCCATTCAGCGATTCACGTCTCTTTGATGCGTTGAAGGTCCAGATCCAGATAGCCGGTGTCTTGCAAGATGTTAACACCATGGCCGCCACTCTTCATTATCAGGTCGCTTTCCGCGTGCAGAATCATGCTATCGATCTCCCTGTACCGGATAACCGACTCCATGAAGATGCTCTTCTCATCTCAGTAGACAGGAACACTGTACCCAAGTGCACGTTCGTTCCTCGGCAACTATCTACTGAACAGCTTCAAGCAATCCTTCCTTACAGTTGGATTACCCATTATGAGAAGCACTTCGCGTCTTCCAGGGTGATGCACCATGATCACCCGATCTACATCCGCCATAAAGACAAGACGGTTGAAACTCGCTTCAATCCTTCTGACGAAGCCGAGTCAGCCACAGTCTTTCCGACGCCGTTTGCAACAGCTTCAGAAACTACTCCATTGATGTTCACACAGTCTCTCACAGACGGTGAGCAACACTTTCTGAACGCTATGGATCCAGCTCTGACTTCAGTATGCTACACTCGATGGCTGCAGAGCTAAGATCGCCACATCTACTGGGATGTTTGCGATTGCAGCAAATGTCTTCGCGACAACTTCCGGTTGAAGTATGAGATGTCTGATCCGTTGCCGAAAGCCTCTTCCCAGGCTATGCTTCACGCGAGATATGAAGCTGGTGATCCAGAAGTTGGTCTTCTTGGAGAATCCTCAGGCAAGTTCGATTACTATGTCCTGTATTCATCGTCAGAGTCTTCATTGGAGCTTGAACTTGTGGTTGCATCAATGGAGTCGAAATGAGCGGCGCAGTATGATGCGAAATGCTGAAGACCAGTGTCATAGGAAGCGGTGAACGGATATTCCCAAGTGGGCTCTGAGGGTAGCCATCCTAAGGGAGTAGAGACTGGTGCTGATGGAGAGCTTTGATCTTGCATACAGACCATAGGATAGTCTGGATGGCCCTCGGAAATCTTCGACTCAAATCCCCCTCATTTTCACTATTCTCCACTCTAAAGCTTACAATCTCTCACTCTCTCTCTTTTACTCCTCTCTCATACTCTAACCTCTCGACAAGACTACATTAAGTTGTAAGTTGTAAGTTGTTTCAAGTCATCAAGTTATCCATTTATCAATAAAATTTCTATATTTGAAGTTTTTAATAATTAATTATCTCTTAATGTAGTTTGTTGATTGTTTTGTTTAAATTTATGTAAATATAATATAAGTAATTAAATATATAACTTAATGAAACACTCAAACTACAATGAAATAAGTAAAATAAGTTATCCAATCACTTAGGCAAGTTTTTCCTAATTTTTAGAATTTTTAAAAAAATTTGTGTCCTAATTTTTTTCCTAATTTGATTATGCAATCACATATGCGATTTGACAACATTGCTTGTAGCCAACACCTTTGTGAGAATTTTATAGGGGCTCCAGAAAAGGCCAAGTGGCTTAAAATCTTTTAATTCTTTTGCTCCCTCTTTTACGGGAATGATTGCAATAAAAGAAGCTGCCGCTTCCTTGTGAAGGCTGGCTTCTGAATGGAACTTGAATATCAAATTAAGCACACCCAATTTAACTTCCTCCCAAAAAGTATGAAAGCAAGCAATTGAAAACCTGTTGGGCCTGGTGCTTTTTTGCTACCTAGTTATTTTATTGCCACAAGTGCCTCATCTACCTTAAATGGTCTTTCAAGCCAATCTGCTTTCTCTTGGGACACTTGGTAGAAAAAAACCCTTATTGTACACATATTGTACAAGTACTAAACTTACTAATTACTTGGTGGCTTGGAGTGACGTTGGAAATGGCCATGTTGGTGTGTGTTGGCACATTAATTTGGAGAAATGTGTGTCTATTTTCTTTCACTTGCATATGCTGGACTTGATTGCATGTGAAAGATTTGTGGTGGTAATATCTGATCCCTTGTGAAGTTTGGTTGTGCTCTTGGGATTTTTTTTTGAAAGATAACAAACTTTTATTAAAACGCAGAAAGAGAGAAGACAACATACAAAGATGCCGAGGAGGTGGCCTTATATTACCCAAGGAAATTGAAATTACAATCCTTAAAACTAGGGGAAGAAGAGGGCCATTCTATGATTAAATTCCTAATTCTATGGGATCAAGGTATCCCAAAACGGTTACGTATCGGCTGATACGTAACGTAAACGGTCATAACCGTTACGTGTTGCGGGGTCGAAATGGCCGTAATGGCCATTACAGAAAAAACAGGCCGTAACGGTCCTGTAACAGTTTTTTTTTTCTTCAGAAAATAAAAAAGGGTTGTATCGGCCGATACGGGGTCCGTAACGGCCGTTATGGCCCATATTGTAACGGTAACGGTGGTGGCTGTTACGGCCACCGTTACCATTATGGAACACCTTGTATGGGATATGCTTCCCATAGGCTTGCTTAGGTTGTTGAAACACCTAGCACTTCTTTCTTCCCAAGATGCCCACCAAATAGCTAGAAGGGCTATTCTCCATAGACCGGACCTAGATTTACTTAAACCCACTTCACTCTAGGAAGAAAAGAGACAGTTCACCGTATCCGGGGCCACCCACATCACCTAAAAACGGGCCAAATAGCTAGAAGGGCTATTCTCCATAGATCGGACCTAGATTTACTTAAACCCACTTCACTCTAGGAAGAAAAGAGATAGTTCACCGTATCCGGGGCCACCTACATCACCTAAAAATGGGTCAACAATCAGCCCAAACCGGCCTTAAAAAGGAACAATGAGCAAAGAGGTGATCGACAGTCTCCTTGTCTTGCATGCACATAAGGCAAATATTTGGAAGCACTGTAACTCTTTTTCTAATATTGTCTATAGTTAGTATTTTCTTCCTTCCCACCAACCACTTGAAAGCCGCAATTTCTGGGGGAACATTGAAGTGCCAGACAACTGTCGTGCTTGTCGCTATTGCGCCTTTTCCCGACACAAGGGAATAGAAAGATATAATTGAAAAAGAGCCTGATTTATTGACCTACTACACCAGCTTAATTGAATCGGAAGGAGTTCGGACATGGAGATGAATGCTCTCAAGAAGATCTATTAGGGTGGTTACTTCCTCATCTTGAAGATAGCGCCTATAGGGAGTCTAGGTGACCACCCATTCAATTTGAGAGCAACAATCTGCCACCGATACAGCTGGGTTAGGAGCCAAACGATGTAAAGAGTGAAAGTTGTCTTTTAGGAAGGAGGATCCCACCCACTTGTCTTCCGAAAATTTAATTCTTTCACCATTACCAACCAAAAAGCCCACACCTTCCAAGAAAGCCGCTTTAAATTAATGAACCCCTTTCTAAAGCGCCAAGGTCCTATAGAGTGAGGACTGAGGATTCTTTAGTCCACCAGTCCCCATTTGATGTCCCATATTTGCTTTGAATAAGCCTTCTCTATAGAGTACCCTCTTCCTCCCCAAACCTCCAAAGCTATTTCCCAAGCAAGGGGATGTTTAGGAACTTAAGATCTTTTATTACCTACTCCCTCCTCAAAGGTTTTGCATACTTCCTCCCAACTAGCTAAATGAAACATCTTATGCTCATCCGCACCTTTCCATAGGAAATCACACCACAACTTTTCAAGTCTACAGAGAACCGAGTCATCTTGGGATTTTTGGTTGCACACCATTGTAATCGTTGTCGTCATCATTGTCTTAGCCTTCTTCCAACAATATATGGTCGGTTAATTGGTAGATTGCCATAAGCTTTATCATCAATTGCTTACCAGACAAAAACCCTCTCCTTTTACTTGTGTCCTACAATTGGCCATGACAGAGGCTTACAATATATGGTTCAACTGGCAATCTCTCTCTCTAAAAAAAAGTTTATAATTTCCAGGGAAAGATTAGTGTAGGCATTAAACATGATTCTAAATATTGTTGAGAATCTAATTATCTGTACATATATATAAAATAATGATAAGATATTATTTTTTCTTAGATTTGTCACCAACTAAATATATTTTAGATTTTTTTTTCTTGGATTTGGGTCCAATCCGGGAGGACATTTTGGGCCTCTTTCTTGTAATGTGGGTTGCCCGAATTTGGTGGATCGTCTCCTTTTGGCTTGGAATGGGGTTAGCCTTGGGAAAGAGAAGAAGATCCTTTGGAGAATGGCTTTGCTAGCTACTTGGTGGGATGTTTGGTAAGAGAGGAACTCTAGTTGCTGCAATAATGCCTTTAAATTGGTGGAACCTCCCAAAGGATTAGATCGTTGGTTATTGAATGGGCTTTCTTTGTTTCTAATCTTGAGAGATGTAATCTAGATGGGCTGTACTTGGGTCGCCTCCTCGGTGCTCCTCTCTTGTTGTTCTTCTTGCTTTCCTTCTTGTTGTTTTCTTGCTTTTGTTTGTTTTTTAATAGATTTTCTGTTGCCTTTCAAAAAGAAGAAGAAGAAGAAGAAGAAGAATCTCCACAAATGCTTCATCTAAGAAGTGAAGTACAATTATTACTATTCAATCTCAATCTTATAGCAGCCACATTGAACCCAAATTCATCCATGATTCCAACAAAAACAATGTCTAAAGAGACAAAAAAGATTGTTTGTTGGAAATTCTAAATCTTACAAGAAAACTATTTGTCTGGAAAAAATCTAAATCTTGCCATGCAAAACTCGGTATAAATTGAATAATTCACTCATAAGAAAAGGAAAAAAAATGCAAACTACACCGTGATCACGCAGTGAACACAATTAGATTATTAGATAATCCAACATCGTACACAATTACCCTATAATCTTTACAGTGTTAAGTGTAGACTCAACATGAAATAAAATGTTGGAATTGCTTTGGAAAACCAGAGATAGCCTCAGGAAGGAAAGAGATTTTGAGTAGGATCTGAAGGGTGGGCCTTGAAAGGAGGATGAGGTTAAGAAACAAAAGCACTTTGTTTAAGGTGGTGAGAAGGGATCTACTGAGGATAATGCTTTATATAGGCATGACAAATTACTTGGACAATTCTATGATAATGACTAGATGGGTGTGGACTCTATATTTACAAAGGGTTAGGTGTGCTATATCATCATCATCATCATCATCATCATCATCATCATCATCATTAATTGGGGTTGGCTACATGAATCTTGTTCCGCTATTCAACTCTATCAAGGGCTGTACCTTCAGTTAGATTGAAGGTAATTATTGGCATGCTATATATAATATTCTATTCATGAGGCAATCACCACTGGGATCGGGGTAGGTGTAATATTTAGTGGTTTGTTTTGTGACGTTGTTAGCTCTATCAAGAATTGGTTTCCTAAGCATAGAAAAATCTTCAATATGAATCTCATAAGCAAAGAAAAAAAGAGATTTAGTTTTTTGTCCCTTTTTATGCTTGGTTTGAAGTATTGGTTCTAGAGCGCAACTCGTTCTAGTATAGAACTAGACCTATATTAGATGAATCACAAAAACAATGAAAAAAGAAGTGAAAATCAGAAAAATTAATAAAAATTTACCTCTTCTCCTCTCTCTTTCTCTCACACACACATCAACTCTCTATTTCACTCTTCACATGTCAACTCTCTCTCTCTCTCTCTCTCTCATGTTAGTTCATAAGTACACCATTGCCATCATTAATAAATGGCACATCCTTCTACTAAAAAAAAAGACTCTCTCTCTCTCTCTCTCTATGTATATATATATATATATATATATATATATACATATATATATATATATGCACATCCTTTTACTAAAAAAGGCTCTCTCTCTCTCTCTCTCTATATATATATATATATATATATATATATATATATCTCCTTGGTTGTGACCCATAGTGACTCACCCTGACTCAAGCAATTGACTTAGAGTCTGCATTGAGTTGCAATCGATTTGGAAGGATTTGCATAGAGTTGACAACAAGTCAGACATAGTCGGGTGTACATTTTGTAGTGGGGTGTGACCCAAACCGGTTCCTACCGAAACTAGTATGACTTAGCTCCGAGTCAAATAAAACGTTATTTTAGACTGGCTTGCCTAGATCAATAGTAACAAATCTCGTTTTCAATAATTTCTCTGCTGGGGACTTTCTTAGGAGATTTTCAAAATTTGACATTTTTCTTGTGATATTATTCAGAAGATCTCACTGAAAATAAAATATTAAAGATACATATAAAAAATAATTTTCAAAATTTAAAATATAGGTACAAATGATTCATCTTAACTTTGAAATAATTTTGGCGTTAAGATCATGATGATTTCTTAATAAAAACTGTGAAAAATTTAGAATTGTTGAGATATTGAAAATCTTGAGTTACTGTCCTGAATAAGACTGTTTTAATCAATTATTCGTGAAAATAGTTGCTAGATTTTGAATATCTTGTTAATATTTTTCACATTGGACCAGATAAACATTGGCCCAGATATTTGAGGCAGTTTTGGGTTTGAAGGTTAATGTTGCAAAATTGGAACTTCTCAGCATCCATGTGGGGGAGGAGGAACTCCAGACTCTTGTTGGCATTTTTGGATGTAAAACCGGTTCGTTTCCTTCCACGTATCTTAGGTTGATACTTTGCATTGGGAAACCGGCTATTCAACTTTGGGATATGGTGATAGAGAGAATCGAAATGAAGCTTGCTTGGTGGAAGTGCAGCTATATGTCTCTAGGAGGTCGCTTAATCCTCATCAAGTCGGTGTTCTCTAATATACCCATTTATTTCTTGTTGTTATTCCAATGCCCGAAGATGGTTTATTCCAGACTTGAAAGGTTGAGATGAGAATTTCTTTGGGATGGTGCTAACGAGGGGAAAAAGTTCTATCTCCTTAATTAGGACGATGTGTGCAGGCCGATTAAGGAGGGGCATGAATGAAATCGTTGGGGGATATGAATAATGCGTTATTGGGTAAATGGGTTTAGAGGTTTGGAGTAGAGGAAGGGAACCGTGGAGATATGTGGTGGCTGCTAAATATGGTACGTAGGAGTCTGGCTGGTTCGTGAAAATATCTTCGTTGTACCGAGCCTCCGCTATTTGGAAAGCGGTTACGTCTACTGAGCATATTATTCGTAGGGGCATGTCCTTTGCCCTGGGAAAGGGGCTCCGCATTCGCATTCGCTTTTGGGTTGGCGTTTGGTGTGGTGACCAAGTGCCGCAAGTTTTGTTTTCAAGAATTGCCTGCTTGGCTCCCAACCGATTTGTCGTAGTGGCGGATTGTTACTCAATTATTGGGGAATAGATAGTTTGGGCGCCTTCTTGTTGCAGAGATTTATTGGATGCAGAGATTAATGAGTTCAAAAGCCTCCTTGAGACTCTTAAGGAATGTCAAATTTGATGGGCAAGAGGAAGATTCTATCTTGTGGGCCAGAAATGCTTTCGGGAATTTTTTGTTAAGTTGCTTTATGGTCTGGTTTTGGACCTAAGTCGGTGCCTCCCCTCCATTCGTTCCAACATTGGTTTTACGGTGCCCCGCCTTGGGTGGCGGTTTTTGTGTGGTTGTTGTGTCACAAGAGAATCCTTATTATCGATAATTTGCAGAAGCGAGCTATGATATTTCCCACTGTTTGTTTGATGTGCATGGATAGTGAGGAGTCGATCGACCACCTCTTTATCCATTGTCCCTTCGCCGGCAAGGTGTGGAGCCACTTCCTCTTGTTGTGTCAGACGGATTGGGTGATGTCAGCGACGGCGGAAGATCTTCTTTGGGCTTAACATGGAGGAGGTGTAGGGAAATCCAGAAAAGCAATGTGGAGACTACTTATTATGGTGGTGTTTTGGGCAATTTGGGGGGCGAGAAATGGATGCTGCTTTAGAAATGTTCGAGTGGGGGCTGAGGAGGTTATTAGAAAAGTCTGCTTTTTATTTAGTGTTGGGCTTTTCATGTAAAGGCCATTTTGGTTGCATCCCTGCTTGATTTAGTTTGATTGAAGTTGTATTCTTTGCGAGCTCTTTTAATAAAATCATTGTTCTTTCAAAAAAAAAAAAAAAAAAAAACATTGCATGGCAACAATGTTCAGTTGGTCCCAAGCCTAGGTAAAGGAGGGTCAATGTTTGTGAGTAGCTAGTCGCCAAACTTCTACAAAGCAATCATGAAAGCCAACCCCAAATAGCTAGGACCATGGTTTGCAAATTGGTTTTTGTACACTGAATCGCTCATGAATCCATGACTGATATGGGCTTGTATTATCCTGTATTGCATTGTACCATGTTGTATCGGACCGATACGAGCTGCTGCAGCTGTACCGTTCATTTACAATACTGGTATGTATCAGGCAATACGTATCGGTATTAGATGATACTCCCAAAACCTTCGGTGGGACAAGGGCATGATGATGATGATAAATCACATATTGAACATAATGAAAAAGCCACTGATCTTTCATCCAAACATTCAAGGAGAGCCAAAATAACTTATGGACAGTGTTGTCACATGCGATCGCATATGGCATAGTGGCATATAGAGTTTTTTGTACTGTATAAGCCACAAAAGTATGTGACTGTATAAGCCACAATTATGGGATTATGGCATCACATACTCAATATGCGATGACATGTCCCAACAGTCAGATTTCTGAACATTGGGACTTTCTTATTTTTGCTTCAAACCCACCCCCCCCCCCCCCCCCCCCCCCCCCGGTTAATAAATAGGCACTTCCATCCCCCATATTCCTTCCTCTATTGCTCCTATATTCTCTTACTCTCTCCCACTCAAATGCTCTCTCTCTCTCTCCAATGCTCTCTTACTCTCCCACTCAAGTGCTCTCATTCTCTCGTAACTCTCTCCCACTCAAATGCTCTCGTTCTCTCTTAACTCTCTTGCTCTCTAGAGAAGTGGAATGAACCATTTTGGGAAATATTGGAAGAAAGGGAAAACAATCTCTCCCTACCTGCCCCCCCCCCCCCCCCTCTCTTCCATCTTCTCTTTGTTATATTCATATGTATTGAGCCCTAAATCATGCTTGATTTTGTTCAATTAGGGCCTGTTTAATTCACTCTCAGCAGGTCAAGCTGAGAGACAACATTCTTCTTGAAGGATGTTCTGACACACCATTGAATACATCTTAAAAACAGACAAAAATGATAGACTCAGATGTTTTACATTTTTACCTATTTACCATTATCTTTCAAAATTTTTAATTTTTTTATTTTTTTATTTTTTTTGTGCTAAAAATTTTCAGCCAATACAGGTCTGATATTGTTACGATATGGCCTGTGTTTTTTTATTTTTTTTTGTGCTAAAAATTTTCAGCCAATACAGGTCTGATATGTTACGATATGGCCTGTGTTAATCGCTTTTGGGCCTGTTCGATACACCCATCAATACCGTTATTCAAAACCTTGCCAAACATGTCAACATGCATGTCTGTGCGACATCTAGGCTGTTCAGACCAAAAGTTTGAGGCACAGGTGAGTGAGTGAAATCTTGGAATGGAAAACTTGAGGATTGTTAAAGCTTTTAATCAAATATCACACACCAAATGTTGTCGAGACCATAATTGCATGTATCATGGGGTGCTATGTGGCTTACAACTCATGTGGACTTGCAACCATTAATGACAGCTTGATGAGTTCTTATAGTCACACGAATCTTCTTTGCAGGTGAGAACCCCACCGAAGAATCTATGATTTCTAGATCATCATCATCTAAGCCTAATTTCCCAACTAACTGGGGCCGGCTACTTGAATCCTGTCTGCCATTCCACTCTATCAAGGACCACATCCTTAGTTAAACCATAGGCCGTCAAATTTCATGATTTCTAGATGCTTTGGATTTATATATATTTTGTACCTTTAGAGGTAATCAAGAGAGTATTTCAAGAGGAAGAGGAGTGGTTTGGTTGAATTTGATGGCTGCATTCATTTGTCAGCCTTTGGTAGAATCCAAAGGCTGGCTGCCTTGGACTGCTCGTTTCCTCTTCAGATCCTAACTTGAGGTAGAGTTGCCATTTTGGGACTTTGTTTGGTGTACCGGGTTGATTTGAGGTGAGTCCTCAGTCCAAACTCTTGGCCTTGAAAGGCCAATGGTTAAGATTGTAGTGCTGGTGAACCCCCAAAAGGTGTTGATATGGGTTTATCATGAGGGTCCACTCATGGCGTAGTGGCTGCTTGTTTCTGGGAGAATGTGGCAGGTTTACCTTCAAATGGTCATGGACCACTTGGTTGGGAGTGTGGAAATTTAGGGTGGATGGTCTCTCCAAGGACACCCCAGTTGTTATAGGATTGGAGGGTTCTCAAGGAATGATAGTTGCAGCATTAAGTTGGTATTCTCCGTGTAATCCAGGGTTGGAAAAGTGGAAATTCGAGCAATACAAAGAATCTTTCTGATGGCTTCGTCAACTCTTCTTTATCTTCAGCAGAGTCAGAGAGAAGCATCAGTTGGGCTTTGTTCAACTTCATTTCTAGAGCGCCAAATGATCTCACTATCTTGCTAAGGAGTCTCTTGGTCTTATTCCTTCGTGGGATCTTCTGATCCATTATCTTGATGGGTATCTTGTAATATTCTTTTTGTCATTAATCCTAATAAAGTTGCATTTCCAATAAAACAATCATAGATTGCTCGATTCTGGTCAAGAATGCTTCCTTTATTGGTGCTTTCAATTGACTGGAAAATGTGAGTACCTCTGCGTTAAGGTCATGTTTGGATGCCATGGAATCCATGCGAAACAATGGAATTTTTTTTTTTTGATATGACAATTTGTGTTGTTTGGATGAAAGGAAAATGTGAATTCCATGAAGTAATCACTATTCACTACCTTTTTCCACAATGTGAATCCTTGGCACAAGAAATTGGGCGACTTTTGTGGGAGGACTAAGATTTCCAGTTGCTATCCAAACAAGAACTCTAAAATGGAATCCATGTTTTAATAGTTCTCGTCAAAATCATCATTGAATAATTATTATTTTTCCCTCTCTTTTCCATTGGATTCCACGTACCCAAACATGCCCTAAGAGTGACTGATGAGAGTAGCTGTCATCTTTTGGAGCACTTGGCTCTGAAGTGGAGGATCCAGCTCTATCGCAACTCATATCAGTCTAATGATCTATCAAAGGTGTAATAAATGCTCGGTACGATGCCTTTTGACGTCATGGATGGCAATAGGCGGCCCAACTTAGAGGACCTTATCCATGCTTGCTCCCCACCATTATCAAATGCCTTGACTCCCCATTATTTGTCCATGCTCCAATTTCTTGCTTTTGGAATACTAAGAGTGACCTTTCTCCTTCTGACTTCTGACTAAGAGGAACAGCTTGTCACTTGGCTCACTGAGGTTTGTGTTTTTTTTTTTTTTCTCTTACCAAGTTGTATTATGGAAGTAGTCTGCCAATTTGTCGTGTTATAAAATTGATACAAAATTTGGGGTTTATCACCTCGTCTAAAGCTGGAATACGCACCAATATTCTTTCAAACATGAGGACAACAGTTCTTATAGTTGAGTAATGCTTCCTTGGGCTGCATTTGGATGTACAAGTACGTTCAACTTATCAAGAAGAACCAACAAAGATTACCGATGTTTCCTAGAAATCATATTGGGACTGTTGCCTTCAAGCTGAGGTTATATTCTTTCATGTCCACTTTGAAAGCAATATGATCACAATTTGCAACCCAAATCCTCAATATGAATGCTAAGGAAATCACAATTTGGTCATTCACAATTTGGAATAGAATCCTCATGGCCGACAACCTCCAAAAGCGTGGAATGTGCATCCCCAACATTTGCCTTCTATGCTACCGATCCGAAGAATCAGTGGACCATCTTTTCATCCATTGTCCGTTCGCTGCTAACATATGGTGGAGCATTGAAATGAATATCATCATAGTTTCAAAAAAATAAAATAAAAAAAATGGTGGAGCATCTTTAGATTGTCTGGGGTATTGTGGGTTATGCCCAACATGATAGAAGAGCTTCTTTGTGGGTGGCATGCAGAATCTGGAGGGGCAATGGGGAAAAGAAAATGGAGAATTGTGTTCTTGGCAGTCCTTTGGGCGGAAATGAATAACCGCTATTTTAGGAATTCTAGTGTCTCCGTGGCTGGAGTTTTCTCGTGCTGTCTTTGTTTTGTTTAGGGACTGGGCTCCTGAAGTTCTCAGATTAGGCTGGGGTGTTCTTTCGGGGGACAGTCTTTGTTTGGGTTGCTTTTTTGGTTTCTTTCGCTCTTCTCTCTGCTTGTTTAGTTCTTTTCCCTGTATTTTGTCTCTTTCTCAATCAAATTCTCGTCTTTCAAAAAAGAAAAAACAAAAAAAGACTAATAACTACAGTTCAATGCAATAGTGCACCCAAATGTATACTCGTTTGGTAGTTGCTCGACATGAAAATGTATACTTATTTGGTAGTTGCTCAACATGCACAAGGGCATTCCAAATGCACCTTATTTGGCAGTTACATGGTTAGGTTCTGTAGTATGTTTGCCAGTCAGCTTCAGTTTCTGCTCTCTCTCTCTCTCTCTCTCTCTCTCTCTCTATATATATATATATATATATATATATATATATATATATATGAGTAATGCTCACACACAACTAGTTGGACGGTCCAACTAGTTGCCGATTCAAGAGCTAGTTAATGCTAATAAATACGGCAAGGAAGAAAGGTATTTCAAAGGAGAAAAGAGTTCTCGGCTTGTGTGGGCCCCATCATGCATTAATGAGAAATCCACTCCAACCATCAGGTGAGTCACTCCATGCTAGGCCTAGGCACCAAAAATCATCTCCATTTGTGGTTTAGGTGAACCATACAATTGGAAACAGTGTGCAGCAAAAGCTCACGTTCCAAACGGTTTCCCTGAGTATGGCTCACTTGAATCACATATGGGTCGGATGTTTGGGCCTTGAGCCTAAATTTTTATGTGACGTCTAATGGTTGGAGTGGATTTCACATGATCATCATGGTGGGCCCCTATAAAAAATCAAGGATGGACTCCCTCTGCAAATTGTTTCCATTGGTATGGCCCACTTGAATCGCATGTCGGTCTGATTTTTTGTCTCTAGGACCATCATGGGATCACACATGTAATGGTCGGATTGGATCTCAAATACATATCAAGGTGGGCCCCATAAAAAATCAAAGGTAGGTGTCTATATCGATTCTGTGAGTTCCCATAAAAGTATAAAAGTGATACATTCCCAAAGAGAGTAGTTCTTACTTTAATCGGTTAGACTAAAAGAGAGTATTATTCCTTTTAAAGTATTAAGTGCTTATAAAATCCAACCCTTCCAACAGGTTAGCCCCAACACGAGGATCTTTCAGTACAATGATTTGTAGTATTCACTGATCAAATGGTCCACATCATTTAAAACAACAAGAAGAAATTGGTAAATGATGATCATGTGACTGGACGTTAAAGAGATATAGAAAATGTGATTATTATGATGGCCAACCTATTAGATGGCTTAGATGTCATATATACATGAAAGTTTGGAAGTTAACTAGTGGCTGGACCTTATCATATGGTCCAACCCGTTGGACATGAAACTTTAAAAATATTTCGTCCAACGGGAACTCCGATTCGGCAGTGCTCTTCCAGTATGGACGTCGGTACTAGAGGTGCTCTTTAGGCCCCACCATGATGCATGTGTTTTGTCCGCGCTGTCCATCCATTTTTCCACAATATGGTAGGGCATGGTCCTAAAAGTGAGGCAGATCCAAATCCCAAGTGGACCACACCAGTGGTGATTGAATAGGGCCCACTGTAATGTTTATTTGCCATCCAATCTGTTGATAGGTCTCACAAACCTGGATGGCTACTTACCCTCAAGGCAAACATTTCATGATTCAGCCAATGGTTGGAGTGAATTTCATATAAACATAACAGTGGACTCTACAAAAATCAATGGTAGAGGTCCCTCTCCCCAATTATTTCCTCTAGTTCGGCTCTACCTTAATCATGGGTCACCCAGATTTTTGGGCCCTAGACATAAAGATAGATTATGCAATGGATGACCCACATAGATTGTTCATAAACATCATGGTAGGCCCGATAAAAATTAAGAGTTAGAGTCCCCTCTCCTATTGTTTCTCTTGATTTGGCTTAGCTGAATGAGGAATCCACCTAATTTTTTAGCATTACGGTTAAATTTCTATCACACACATAATGATCAGATTAGATTTCAGTTACATATAATGAGAGAGAGAGAGAGAGAGAGTTTTGTGTTCTAATTAGTAGTTAAATTTTTGTTAGGAAAAATTTTGGACAGTTAAAAATGTATTACAAATGTCTAGATTCTACTTGCATGTGTGGCTTAGGTAATTAGTATTTTTTAATAATTTTTTGTAAATAACATCTAATTAATAGGCCCTACTTGATGAACGGACCAATACGTTTAATATGTGCCTCTATCGTTATTAAATAGAATATAGTATTTACATAATCCCTCACGGGGTCGTTCCATATTCACAGAGGAATTTTTTCCTATTTAATTCCCATTCAAATGGTCCAACTAGTTGTGTGTGAGCATCTCTCTATACATATTTATATGCGTGGATAGAAATAATGGATAATGGATGATTTTAATTACTTGATGTTATCACAAGGTTCGAGATCTTGCTTATTCATAGGATGTGTATAGCTGAAATTAGGATGTTGAGATGGATGAGTGGCAAGACAAAGAAGGATGGAATTAGAAATGAATGCATCCAGGGGAACTTAAAAGTATAGCACTAACAGGTAATAAGATGAGGCAAAGTAGACTTTAGATGGTTTTGTCACGAGCAATGGAGACCAAGAACGGCGCCAGTTAGAAGTGAGTTGGTGCAAGTTGAGGGCTCTAAAAGGGCAAGTGGAAGCCCCAAAAGGACGTGGTGGATGTAGTAAGAAAGGACTTGATGACCGAATGGTCTAACTGAAGTTATGGCCCCTGATAGAGTGGAATGGCAGAACAGGATTCGTGTAGCCAACTCCAATTAGTTGGGATAAGGCCTAGATGATGATGATGAATTTGATAAAGATCTTTACAATTTGACTCATTTCCATTGAGATTCCATGACTATTTTTGGCTTCTACAAGAATTGGAGTGGTTTTTGCTGGTCTTTTTCTTCACTTGATCTCTGGTTTAAGTTAGCTGCTTCCTTGAGAACCACCTTGAGTAATTTCATTGCTGGGAAGTGTTCATTATCTGATGATAAGAACCTGTAAATTTTTTTGGATCTGATTTACTGATAGGAACTCGATTCATTTATTGGTAGATTTCATGCTCCAAATCAATGCTTACCTTGTTTGGCTACCCTCTGGAAAGAGCCAATCAAGGAATTTCCTTATATCCCTTCTAACATCGTTCTATCTCATCTGGTACCTCATAGGGATAAACGATACGGATACAGTACAGAATATGTTCCTTTCTGCTATGCTAATAAAGCTGACATGCTTTTTGAAGTAAGACCATATGATTTTTCTTTTCAATTTTAGCCGTCCAATAGATGTCGACCAATCCGATATTCAGATTCTCAAACAGTCATAATTTTGGTTCATGTTACATCTAAAACTTGGTGGCTCGACTTTAAACTCAGCTGACTCAACTTGACAAGATCTTGAGCCTGAGTAACTAGTAAACTCAATCCTAAGTCAGAATCAGTCTTGACTTGTTGTGACTTAACGCAACCTGCAATGACTCGGACCAGATCTGTCTCTTGGGCTTTTCATTTTAAAGGAAGAAAAGAAGGGAAAAAAAAGATGAAGGGATAAAGTTCCGGACCAGATCTGGGATGAACCATGATTATTTGTGTTTGCTGTGGCTATTATATATTTTGATATGGGTAAGAACTTTAAACATTTATTGTCATCATAAATACTATTAATGGCACAGTTTTTGAGTCGACTAACCCTGCTGGCCATCGAGTCAAGTTGAGTTTCAGGGTTTTTGAATGATTGTACTTTCAATAGCACTTGACCAAGTAAATAATCAAAGATTCGAACTATAAGAGACTAATTTATGTCATTAAGTGATACACAGAACTTATGAATTATTAAGTTATTAATTTATATTATTAAGTGCTGTCATATTGTCATTTCTGAAACTATTTTAACTTTTTGGATTGTACATGCTAGTGACATGCACAATCCAAAGATTGGGAGAAGGCTATGGTGGTAATGATGTTGTTGACGATGATGAGCGGCCCAAAAGTACTAGTATCCAATTGTATCAGTCAGGGTTATGAGGTCACCGCAATCCATTGAAGTTTCTTCATCAAGGTTTGATTCGGTTGTGTCTGACTGGTTTGGAGCCACGAGTCAGGTAGAGGAATCAGGGGTGACTCGACCTGCCTCAATTCAGGACCGAATGAGTCCTCACGAATCAACAAGTCTTAAAACTCACGTGTAGATGATGCACATTAATTAAAGAATACATATTTTCACATTCTTCTGGTATGAGATTGGTGTGGTGTACTGTAGATGGGTTAGACAATTTTTAAACATCACCATCTGGTCACGTGCAGAAATGAGAATGTTCATTTCAATGTGTGATCTTTTCCCACCATGCAGGGGTCTGCCACCGAATGAGTCCTCATGAATCGACTAGTCTTAAAACTCACGTGTAGATGATGCACACATTAATTAAAGAATACATATTTTCACATTCTTCTGGTATGAGATTGGTGTGGTGTACTTTCTTTGAAGTTTGATGCATGTATAAGTGTTTTATGTAACCTTGAGATTATCAAGTTCTGAAAATGACCATTGAGCAACCAGAGGGCTATCAATGGGCCAGGCCCGGGTTGGCCCGGGCCCATATTTTGAACTGGTCGGCCAGGCCCTGTTCAAAATATTGGCCTGGGCCCTGCTCATTGACGGGCCCAATAAACAACATCACAATCTGTTGTTGTGCGGTCCCTTCCATGTTCTTGTAATCACTCGTATGCCCGGGCGGTGAACATGCACCGTCATTTGGTTGGTTGGCAGTCCTTTTCTTTTACCGTCGTCTTTGGGATCTTCCTCTTGTCCACTCACTTTTTTTCCAAGATTGTTATGCTTTTGCTAGTGCAAATGACAAGAAGGAAACCACACACCATGACCCATTCTTTTTTTGAAATACCTACAAAACACGTGACTATGCCACATTTCGTAGTTCTCTGAAGTGACGTCCTCACCGGACAGTGCTAAACATGTATGGTGATTGGACCATTGATCTGGCAGGCTGGACCATTGATCTGGCAGGCCGTCATGTTGATGAGCTATAGTGAATGGATGACTCTGACCATCTGATTTTTGTGACTTTTGGCAAGTGTATTCGAACACCACTCATTTTAATTGTCCTTTTTTCAGGCCACTGATCTGAACCATTGGGCGGATACCGAGTCCATTCAGCTTGATTTGTGAGATATGGCCCATCAGGGCGGCCCACCATAGTGGGCATTGTCTTTTGGGTTGTATGTTACAGAGCACCGATGTCATGTGCAAAATAGAGAATTTAAGTGCACAGTTTGTTGCTGTAGAATCTTTTGCTGCTGCTGTGCTTACTGTATCCATGTATATCTGACTTACAGCTTTTGATTTGTACAATGCAGGCAAGTGGTTTCGCTGTGGACTTGTTCCAAGGTATGTGCCATCAGCTTTGCTGTCGGTGTCGTTGTGGGCTTCACGCTAAAGCGACGTCTCAGGCGATGGGCCACCAAACTGCTCAAACGATGGAAGGATGATTGAAATCCAGCCTCCTACTGATGTCATCAATCGTCTCATCATGTTCGTCCGTTGGCAAGTGATTCCTCTCCCTTAATCGAGCCTACCAATGTGATGTTTTTTCTTCGGTGGGTCTTCACTCTAGCCAATAGAGCTCTTCCAAGTGTGTCCACATTGGGGGAGCTTTTGGGCTACCATGGCATTTCGGATGAATGGATGGACGGATTCTTTTGTTGTTGTTATCCTTTTGCAGTTGAAAAGGACATCCATATACTAGAATTCTCAAATTGATAATGTGGGCCCTCACTCTACCCAATAGAGCTCTTCCAAATTTGTCCGCATTCGGGGAGCTTTTGGGCAACCATGGCTTTTCAGATGGATGGACGCACCGAATCTTTTCTTGTTGTTATGCTTTTGTAGTTGACAAGGACTGCCATATACTCGAATTCTCAAATTGATAATGAGGTTTGCGGTAAAGGAACATCACCTTCCTTTTTTCGCTTTTCTCATGGGGAAGCAAGGTAATTACTTTCAAGTTGTTTGTGGCCCACCTGTGATGTATATGTAGAATCCAAATGAATTCATTAGGTGAGATTGTTCATGGGCAACGTACATCTGCGGGTCCTTATCCTTACTTCGGTGGTAGACTCCTAAGAGTTTCGACATGAGGTCTGGGTTTGAGTTTGAGTACCCATAGGTGGTGAAATCTCTCTATGGCGTGAGTGGGTGTGGGGTGCTTGTGTCAAAAAAAAAACAAAAAGAGTGGTTATTGAATACCCACCATTGAAAACTTCTTGGTGTCCGCTAGAATGTGTATTTTCTATCCAACCACTGGATATGATCACAAAGACTTGGATGAAGGGACCACACAAACATCAGATTGATCCAAAACTTTTGTGGCACACAAAAAGTTTTTAATGGTCAATCACCACCGTTTCCAATGATGTGGTCCACCTGTGAGTTGGATCGGCTTCATTTTTGGATCATGCTCTAAAATAAGCCTTCAAAACAAATGGACGGCGTTGATGTAAGTTGTCAGTCTTAGACATGAGTACAGTCTAGTGGGTGAAACTTGTAACAACCACTAACCTGTGTGCCAGATCCAAACCTCTTATCAAGTGGGTCCCACTGTGCCATACTTTTTTCTTTTAATGGAAATCCTGGCTTATCAGACCATTGAACGGGGATGCTTGCGTCAAAAAAAGAAAAAGAAAAAAAGAAGAGTACAACCAGGGACCATCGCTATAAAATCTTGGGTTGTAGGAGTAACTTATATGTTCACTTGCTGTGGCCCATGTAAATTTTGGAATGTTTTGAATTTTGGTGTCCCTTAATCTTGATTGGGGGATGTTAATTGCCTTGTAACTAGGGTTCATCGATGAAAAAGGTTGTTTGTGGCTCTTAGGGTTAGAAGTTTAAAGGGTGAGAACTTAAGTTCATTTTGGAATCTTTAATGTGATTTGTCAGTCTTTCATTTGACAAGGGTACATACTGGTTTTTTATTTGGCCATGTTAGGAGAGATATCTGAAATCCTATTTACTGACAATTTCAGAATTGTTATTGGAAAATTAAAATTTTTAATAGGGCAAGCTCAGAGGCCTGGCCTTATTAGTTAACATCCAGACCTGGGCATAGCTCATTACCAGGCCTATCCATTTGAATTGTTAATTGGATGCTTAGGATCATCAGGTTAGGGCTATTTTTTTAGGTGGCCCAAATCCAACCTATTTAATGGATTCTTAAATTTGAATTGACCTGTTGGGGCCACCGATCCATTTGCACTTCCGTATATGGTGTATTCGTTGGGGTTTTAATACAAAGTGATAAAATCCACCCTCTATGCATCTCATGTAATGATCTGAACCGTTGATGTTCTGAAATCTATTCTACCCAGGCCATCATAAGAAGCATTTGTTTTAATGGCTCATATTCAAACCCAAGATTCAGGGTCAGGATCATCAATGATTAATGTAGTATTTCTAAGGATGCAATCCATGGATCTGTATTTCGAAAATGGTTGATGCGTATGTACTGAGAATCTGAGCGCACGATATGCACGGAAAGGAAATGCACACACAATCTATCTTTCCCCAAATAAAAATAGTGAAAGAAATGTGTTGTACCTAAAAATTCTCAGTGAGAGCTAATTTATTAGTAGAATGCGCGTTTGTAACAGTTTAACTAACCTGTAGCTGGCATCCATTCAGACCCAGCCCCATTGTGATGGGTCAAACCCCCAGCCAAAACTATTGATGATCAGTCCATCTTAACCATCTGATTTCGTTCATTCAATCTGGTCTCTTGATCGTCCATTGGCTCGTTCCATATTTAAGTGGGCCCACCCTTAATGTATGTGTGTAGTTCATAGATAATCACTGGATCTCGGGTCATGATTCGATAATCCAAACCGTTGATTTATTGTGAACAGAGAATATCCATATTTTTTTTTTTTACTAAATTAGAGTTATTTACACTTTTGACAACTTGATTCTTTTCCTTATAGGTGGGCCAGGACTGGGATAGGGCTAGGTCCATTGCCACCCCTACATTATATTGTGGCCCCCATCGGCAATTTGGGCATGAACAAGAATATGCTGAAAAAGAAAGAAAGCCAGTTGTTACTGACGTCTATGATCTGGAATACGTGGACATTTGGACGGCTGTGATGAGTGGAAGGACATAAAAGAAATGTAATAGTCAACGAGAATGCCTGTCAGCGGTTGAGATTGGTAGGGGCAGGTATAGATACCATATAAGAGTTTAATACTCGGTATTATTTGGTAATTAGAATTATTGCGTATTTAATAAAGTAAACAGTTGTAACTCTCTATTATCAAATAGCTTTGTAAGCCTACACGCGTGTACAAATCAGTTAATTCACACCCACCAGATATGCCATTATATAGTATTTTAAAATTAATTAATTCAAATTTGCACAATAAATGAATTTACAATAATTATGAGGTAGTAGGATTTAAAGTTCTTAAAAAGTTATTTTAAAATATTACATAATAAATATTTAGTTAGAAATTTTAAATTCTAAATAAAAATTTATTAAAATCTTTTATTAAATTATTTTTATAATTAAAATATCTAAAAGTACAGCAATAATACAAATGATTCAGTTGTTGTTTTATAAAGAGAAATATTCATACAAAATGGTGTTTGATAACTTTTACATGCATTTCTTTCTTTTACTAACTTAAAAATATTTCAAATATGTAAACTAATTTAATTAGATTTTTTTAAATAAAACTTCCTCTATAATTAAAATTTTCCTGATTAATTACTTACCTATGCAATATTTTAAAACTATCTAATTTATACTACTTTTAAAACTATTTAAGTTTTAAATAGGTTACAATTTGGCACCTATTAATAATTGTAATTTTATTTGTTGTGCAATATTTTAAATATTTAATGTTTATTATGCATTATTTAAAATAATTTAAATTTTAAATAGGGCTTTTTACTCTAAAATTACTTAGAAATTCATATTTTACCAAATATGGCCTCCCAAGCAGAAATTCTCAGGCAATGTTTTTTGAGGGGTGAAATTATAAAAGTGCCCTTATTTATGTTTTCTTTAAAAATTACTCAATTAAAAAAATTGTGGGGCCCACATGATATGTATATAACATCCAATCCATTCAAAATATATACCGTGGGATGATGATCACCCGAACAAAAAATATTGCGGATTGATTCATCATAAGAGTTTGGATGTTTTTGGGTGGTGTATATTGTTTTTTTTTTTGGCGTGGCCACTTTTTGTTTGTATAATCATTATGCTGGGGTTCATCAATTGGATGGGTTGGATGTCATAGGCATACAATTCCAGGGCTACACTTTTTAAAGAAACAAATAAATCAGGGCATTTTTGTATTTTGCCTCTGGAAAGCTGGTCTGGACGATTTTGAGTCATGGAGGCCTTATCTGGTAAAATCCGAACGAGGAATTTTGTGTTAAAATCTCTTTTAAATATTCTAAAATTTAGGTGCACCTTAAATTTTAATTATTAAATGTGTATTAAAATATTTAATACAGTCTTCAAAAAAATATTTAATAAATGATGTCGTTGCTTAATTAAAAAAATCTAAAGTATTAAATTCCACATAATTATTATGTAGAATATCGGATATAAAAATTGTGTGTCGAAAGTGTTGCATGTCAATGGCTAGAACGTCCAACAGGTGTGATATTTTGCAGAAAATGTTAATGGGCGAAAGTGTTGCATCAATGGCTAGAACGTCTCACAGGTGTGCTATTTTGCAGTGTCTCACCTGCTAGCCCAGTCAGAAGATGCCTAGGCATTTCAACAACAGGTTTCATGTTTGAGTACTAAGGAGACATACTAACCCCACTGGTGGGTGGGTGCATCATATGATTAACCGTTCAGTTTAGATTAAGAGTCAACAGGTTGTTTAGGGAACGTATGTTGTTGACTGGAGTCTTTAATCTAAAGTTTTGGGGGTTATTGGTTGATCGACAACTATAGTTGATTGATCGAAAATACTTTGAATTATACTGATTAGTCTCTGGATAGTTTTAGACAAGTTCAATCAATTAAATTTGAAGGCTCGATCGATCAAAAATAACTTATTTATGTTGCAAACTCTTTAAACAATTTTAGGCATGGAGTCGTCAATTGATTGGTCCTAAAGAGTCATAGGCAACTGATCAATCAACGATTCGCATGATTTTACGCAAGTGCATAATTTGTTTCCTATTCCGGATGTAACACTATATATATGGGTATAATGCAAGATTAAGGTAAGAATTAAGACAGCCAAATTGTTTATAGGGTTTGGGTTTGCAAGAGAGTAGATTAGTTTTTTTCACATGTGTAAGTTCATTCTATCTCTTGTACTTTTAACTTTATAGTGGATTCTTTGTTACTTTGTGCCGTAGTTTTTTAGTACAAAGCGTTATATACTTAAAACTATGCATTCTCCAAATTGCTTGTCTGCGTTTGTTCATCACTTGTTTGATTCCACTCAATAATTACTTTTGCGGCGCCCAACATATATTTGATATGCATAAGTAATTGCCATAAAATCCATGTAATTGGATTCACCTGTTATACTTGGCAGCCTGCAATCGGAATCCACTGTAATATGATAATTTGATAACCGGAATCACCGTATTGTTGTTGGTAGCATATACTAAGAAGAGAGAGACAGTGGGAGAGATGCCTTTGACTTGCCAATCCGTGACAATCAGAATCTATGTGAAGTGTAATTGCACCCTAATTTGCATCAAATACTCTCCCATGCTATGGAATTGGAGCCTTGGTATCAGTCAGGGTGAGCATAACATAGACCAAAAACCAGGCTGTCCCGCCCATCAGGTAGGCCATCCATCATCATCATCTAAGCCTTTTCCCAATTAACTAGGGTCAGCTACAAGAATCTTATTTTGCCATTCCACCCTTTTTTATCGCCTTCATTTACATCCTTTTGGGCCTTCTCTTGTCGTCTCAGAGCCTTCAACTTGCACCATCTCATTCCCTCGAAGAGTGAGGTGGGCCATCCATATATGCTAGATATGGGCCGTTGGTTAATTTTTTCTTTGAAAGACAAAAAATTCTGTCTATTATTTCCACACAAGTTTGGCTTGCTTGATGAGTGGGTGAATCTGAATTTTGGCTAGGAATGCTCTCAATACAGCTAACCAAGTAATGGACTGGATCTTGCACACCTGTGATATGTTCACACACGTCCCAATCAGCATTTCTTCATGTTTTTAGTAACCCATCTAATAGAGCGAAAAAGAAAAAGAAAAAAGGAAGGAAAAAAAAAAAGAATCTTCATATATAAATGCTAGCCACAAAAGTTCAAATTGCCGTAAATTGCTAGTAAGAAACTATAAACCTCTTTCTCTCTATTGTGAATATGAATTCGTTTTGCCTCTGTCGGGCATGTGCCACTCCATTGGGGCCCACATGCTGAGATGGTCCAATGATCAGATCTATGCATATTCTAGATGATATGCTAATCGGTCCACCTTATAAACTAATACTCAAGGGGAGATTTTGATCATCACTATATGTGTAGATGAATTTAGAACATTGAAAATAAAGTTCTCAAACATGCGACTCTAAGGCTTGACATTGGACCAAAGCTTATTTAAGTTAGCATGGAGACCTTGGATGGCTCCCGTCGCTGGACCATCTCAGCACATGGGCCCCAGTGGCGCAACACATGCTGGCGGTCCTGAGTTGCGACGGAGGCAAAATGAATTTTGTAAATATTAACTATTTTGATATTATATTATTTACATTTGGAAGACTAATATGCTTTTCTATTTAATTACAAAAACAGATGACACTCCAAGGCGTTTTGTTTTTGGTTGAATCTTTTTCCTTGGAGATTAGAAATACTCCTTGTGAAACTCGAACCGAGTCGAGGTGCTATGAGTCAACTCGTGAGATAATCGCTTCAGCTCCTTCGCTAACCCAGGCATGCCACAGTAGAATACACCTACATTAGTAGCACACATTCATTGAATCAATATGGTTAAGATGTTTAATAAGGTTAGAAAATTTCAGAGTCGACTCACTAATCATCCGAGCTGACTAGACAATCAAGAAGTCCGTGAGTGAATGTCTAGTGCCTACCTACAGTGGCGCATGGATGCTTTGAAGCTATTTTTGCAAACACTTCTTTCCAATTCGGCCTTGCGAAATGCGTCCTTACCTGCCATTAACCATAAGAACAACATGTTCATAGAAGATTAGTTATAAGGGAGATGATTTTTACACAAGTGCCTTTTGATTGGTCCACCTAACGGCTTATGTCATCCATTAAATGTAAAGGTGCATTGCAAATCATCTGATTTTCTCTTTTTAAATCATACCCGAGTGCCGGAGACGATGTCAACGCCGTGTTTGGCATGGTTGAGAGCTTGCACCATGGTAAGAAGCGTCGATCTTGCATCCCCCTCTTCATAAACGCTTGTAAGATAGTTATGCATCTCGATGATGCCCTGTTTCAGCAACAATGAGATCATCATTTTTCTTTCTAGTTAAGGCTGCATTTGGTTGCACCAACTATCATGATATTTCATGATTGATCAGTCTAATTTGGTGCAAAAGTTCATGATATTTCATGAAATCTGGTGCAGCCAAACACACCCATAAAGAATAAAAAACCAATGGACTATTGTTCTAGTGATTTGAGCGTAAGTCTGGAAATCCATTAAGGTGGTATCATGACCCTTCCAAGTTGATAGATTTCCACATCCCAAGTGGGCTGAACGGTCATTTTGAGGAAGGTGATTTTTCAGCTCTCATAACCTGGGGTGAAATGAATCTTTACCAATGTTGGCCACTGACCAAGTGACCTGGGGTCAGCGAGACTGTTCATTAAAATGACCCTAACACCCTCAATTTGTAAAGATCAGGGCAAGATAGAATATTAAAAACAAGCAAAATTGGAAGAAGGCCCACCTTCTGATCCATTTCGGCAACTTCATTCATGACTCCTTTGAACCATTCAAAAGACCCTGGTTCTCTTGTTACCCAATAGAAGTGTGCACTGACGGTCCTTTGGGACTTCTTCTTGCCATTGCTCTGTGTTGTCTGCATTGTCGTTGTCGTCGTCGATGGAAAGCTGTTAGCACTATCGTCTGATCTGCTAGTCTCCGTGAGCAAATCCTACCCCACAAAACCCAAAAGAAGAGGTAGGTGTTATATGATGCTCGATAAAAAAAAAAAAAGGTGTTCCTTTGTTCTACCCAGCAGTGGAACAGGTGGGGACAACCATTTGCTGATCTTATCCTTTTATTTGGGTGGGCCCCATCATAGGAAGGTCCATGGCCAAATTTCTTCCTGATCAGATGGTCCTAGAGATAAAATGAAATGGGCAAACAACTAATGGTTGACATTCACCATGTGTTCCCAGTGCGGACAATTTGGATCACCAGAAGTGTTTTCTCCTGCATTTGCAGGGCCGAGCAGATGCTTATAAAAGAAAATCCATAAATTCAACAGCAATGTCTTAAAATAATCTAGAATCATTCACAGATTATGGATTTTACCATCAGATCTTCGGCCATTCTTATGTTGTTGAGTAGGTCTCTGAGGATGCTTATAAAAGGCGTCGCTCCAATTCCAAGCCCGACAAGGAGTAAGACATCGTAGTTCCTGTAGTCCTGGGCTGGCGCTCCATATGGGCCATCAACAAGTAATCTTGGCAAACTGCATGGATTTTTCTTGGTAAAGAGCTTAAGACGCCCATATATAGAGATTTTGAATTCAAATTTGAGTGGGTAACGTTTCAAGTGAGTAATGAATTACCCTTTCTTATCTCTTCTTCCCAATTCGCCAAACCTCGCTCTTCCGATCACCGTTGGTGAACTGTATTCCTCTGTAAATACTCTCCTCAGTTCTTCAGTCCAATCTCCTAATGTTCGGATGTGAACACTGAGATGATCGTCTCCAGGTGCTGAAGTAATAGAGAAAGGGTGCCTGTTTAATTCAAATGTTTTTAAACATGCTTAGATTGATTAGATTTCACAATTCAAGAAAGAGAAAGGAAACTGTGGAAAGATGGAATGATTAATGCGGAAAATGAAACCTACCATTCAAATGGGGAGATTGTGGGGCACTTGAGGAAAATGTACTGCCCACTTTTATAACGAAATCCATGGGGCTTGGACATGATTAAGCTCAAGACACTTCCTGGTAGGACAGAAACCTGTAGGGAAAAAAAATTAAAATTAAAACTACTGTTTTATACTTTTTTAGGGTCAGTTTTTTTTTTTTTTTCCTTATCTTTTCGGAATTCACCAATGGGACTCTTGATCCACACAGGATTGAGATCCTGACTATTCATCAGGTGGACCTCACAATTTAGATTCTGGTCCAAAACTTGGGTCGATCTGCTAATCATGTAGGCCACATGTGTAGAAAAGAATGGATAGTTAAGAAAATCTGATTCATAGCACATTCAATGCATACATGTGTCCCACCAGATAGCAGGTCTGATTTTTGTGCCATTCAATTTACATTATGGGGATTGCTTATGAGTGGCTTGGATCTTGCACAAATGTGCCGCATTATCACATGAGTGCTAGTATAGATTAAGAAAAATTACATACGAAAACCGATGGAACATTCAAAATGTTTACCCCTGGATTAAGTCGCAATTCGAATGTAGTGTTTTTATGCTTGTTAATGGTGTGTTTGGTCACACCAAATTTTGGGAAATATCATGAAATTTTGCAAAGAATTAAATTGATTAATATCGTGAGATTTCATGATATTTGGTGTGCAGCCAAACCTGCCTGAAGCAATCATCTAAAAAGAAAAACACCTGAAAACACTGTAGAATTATAATTTGGCATTTTCTTTTAGTCCTTTATCATTTAGCTTCGTAAGCAAGAACCTGTCAGGATGAAAGAGAGAAGAACAGAGACAGAGACAAACCTTCAGGATCTTAACTGAGTAAGATTCAGATCGGAATGTTCTTAGAGTCCTCTCGCCTAAATAGAGTAGCAGGGGAATTGAGATGTACATCCATGTCTGGTAAACAAATAACCTAATCATTAGCAATTTAAATTCAAATCGAATAATATCTGCAAAAACCTGATCCTCAACACAACTAATCAGTTCACCTGCACTTATCAAACACTGCTTTTCTTTTCTTGCATTCTTTTATACTCATGCTCATTGGCATCAAATACATTGATCGGTCACCTACAACATGTGATGATCCTACTACATATCCAAGATTCCAAATGCTAACAGAAGGAATATTCCTTGTAAACCAAATTGGCCGAGGGTGATTGGCCCACTCCTCCCTAATAACTGAATGCTTACAATTTCAATTGAATATAATGCAGCCATTGGATATGCTAAATTCGAATTTACCAGTGGCTTGTAATGTGAATTTATCAGTTATATTTATTTTTTAATATCCTAAAAATGGAGAGGAAGAACGTTATGGGATTCAGAAAAGAGTAAATAATTACTGATAATGACAGACGAACGAAACAAAATGCATATGCACCTGAAATCCAATACAGATTAATGGATGTTTTGAACTAGTCAGCGAACCCAACAACTTCACTGATGATGAAATTAGGGCTGCAAGTAAACTTCCTCATGTCTGGTTAGGATTGGAAAACGCCAATCTGACTTCAAATCAGGTTTGGTCCTCTTAAGGTCAGGTCAGGCAACCTGACCCAACCCACCCGAGTTGCACCCTTGAGGGGCAATTTGGATGCCTGGAAATGGTTGAGTGGTAAACGATTTACGGCATGTCCTATTTGGCTGTAAGCTGTAAATGATTGTCTGTGTTTGGATAGCCTGTAAATTGTTTGAGTCCTGCAAATAGAGAGCCAATATTTCCATTTATAGCTGTTAGGCTGTAAATGGACTGCCTGTAAGTGAAATTACAGCTTTTTACCTGTAAATCAAATGGGGTTGAAAGCTGTAAATGAATTACAGCCTGTAAATAATTTAGAGGCACTTTTCAGCATCCAAACACAGACTGTCAACCATTTACCTGTAAATCATTTACAGTTAGCCCCATTTACAGGCATCCAAAGGGCCCCTAAATGAAATTTGCCCATATATTCATTTCCAGTGATTTTATAAGGGAATCAACATCAGCACCCATCTTGATTGATTTGTTTACTCTCCATTTGAAAGAAAAAAAATGTACTATTTCCATTTCCACTTCCATTTCCAAAATTGGAAAATGGGTGTAAGAAATCCAATTACTTGGATTGGTAGAATTAAGAATGCTACTCTCCTCCTACTGTGCTATGTAGCAACACTAGCATGTGATCCAGTCCGTTCATCTGGGGCTAACTAGAAATGTTCCATTGCCAAAAATAGTTCAGTCCCGATATAGCAAATGTGCCACATGTGGGGAGAGCAGGATTCAACAGGGTCCAAATTACAAGTACTTTGTAATTTCTTTTCAAGTTCTTACCGTTCTCTCATACCATTTGTCGACGAGAAACATGAAATATCCATGCACGATCAGCAATCCGTAGACTATGGCGAGGAGGTGATGCGAATACCAGAAGGCGTTAAAGCCCGTCAGCCTGTTGAAAGGCGACGGTAGCTTCACGAGGTTCTTTCGGAATCGGCGGGCAGCAAGTGTGAATGCAATTGTCATGAGGGTCACCATTGTGATCCCAGTGACGCCTTCGATGCCCGTCAGGAGGCTTACGTACGTGGGCATCTTGTTATTGAAATAAGATGATATGAGAGCGAATTCTGTCGGAGATGCTCTGATGAGACGTGGGAAGTCACAGGCCAGATGGTTTCCGGCGTGGACGATGATTCCGATCCCAATGGCGAAAGCGATTATCTGGTCAAATGTAGCTGAATTTGTTAGTTTTAAGTGCAATATGGTTACTTAATCATGTTATTCATCTCCTCATTTATTTTTATCTCCTCTTCATTTCTGTGGGATTCTATGGTGCAGAAATTGGAATCAGTGCAAAACAGAGGAAGACTGATGCAGAGCATTGGAGTGGCATTATGGTAATTTTTGTGGTAACAAGGGTTATTCTTTTCATTTCTTTGGATTGTTGAGTGCAGAAATTGGAATCAGTGCAAAGCAGAGGAAGATAGATGCAGAGAATTTTAAGTGGCAATATGGTTTTTTTTGGTAGAAAGTTTTTTTTTTTTGTTGTTGTCATTTGTTAGGGATTGTTTGGGGGCAGAAATTAGAGAATGCAAAACAGAGGAAGATTTGAGTGTTATTTGGTAATTTACTAGAGTGTCATTTTGGTAAATTTTTGTGGTATTAAGGTCATTTAAACTGGAGTATAGTAACCCTTTCCCGTAATCCATTTGGGTGTCCCCACGGTGTGCTTTCTGCACCTTGTATTAAATAGTGGCCACCCATTCATCATACATCTATGCCTATCCAGACCGTCTATAGTCTGGGGCTTGTTTGAATGATGCAATTCCGGAAAACCACTTTCGGACAATCAAACCATCCAATTGGCGGCCGTCAAATCGGTTTTTAGATAGAAAATAGTCAGTGGGTCTAGACGAGCTGAATTGGGCCGTTAAGATGGTTTAGCAGATCTGAGGTTCGAAATGCAGAGGAGGCACAATAACTCCACTTGTGGGTGGGTGGGTGCAATCATGCGACTAACTGTGTGGGTGTGTTGCGCAGCCAACAGGGTGGGTGTGCAATCATGCGACTAACTGTGTGGGTGTGCAGAAATAACAAATAAAAAGGTTTATCAGCCTGGGAATTACGCTTTATTCATTTATTTATTGTTGGCTAGAATGCATCCTAATGTACTGCCGTAGGATCTATGGGAGTTTAGCCTTTGGATCTGGGTTCTTCTTTCAATGATCCATGCCGTCGATATGATGGCCCTTCTAGCTAAAAGATCAAAACACATAAAGTGAGATATCACAACCGTTTGATCATTTGAATTGTTACTTTGGACAGTCTACTTATCCTTGCAATAATCCAAGGGTTGAAATATTTCAATATGAGATTTTGTTGAGTATCTTCATAGTACATCCATCTTATAATAGTTAGGGGTCATTCAAAAGGGCCCTGATCCAACGGCTAAAGTCTCAACCCATCCTACTGCAATATAGGTGGTGATGTATTCTAGCAAACCTCTTATTTGTTTAGTTGAAGTTGACTATTCCACATGGGTCGCCGTTTCAATCGATTTCTTCTATAAGTGGCTTGGATCTAAAGCTATCCTGACCACCCAAATTATAGATGTCATTGCGGATGAAGCATGTATCCAACTATGCAATCCTAATCAATTAGGATCAGGCTTGAATGATGATGATCAATCTACAATGGGGTAAGAGTATGCAATACGACTATGCTTGAAGAGCCACCACCATTTTTTAAGTGGTGTGGAACTAACACGAAAGTCTAGCGTATTTATGAGAATGATCAGATACAACGGTTGTACGTGAACTCCTACATTCAACCTTTTCATTCCTGCCAACTTGTGATGGTAAAATCTGATCCATCCAAAAGGTGGGACACACCATCATGATTAGCTGGTTTGAAAATCAAGTCGATGCACTCAGCCGTTCGTTTAAATCAGTGCACTTCTATGGACTCTATAGCCGTTATTTCCATATGAGGTAGTAACAATCCTGTGGTCCACCTTTTTCACGGATTGGATATTCTACGTATGTGACACGTGGCTGAAAAGAAATGCTGTATGCTAAACTCACATACAGCCGCCGCTGTATATGATCACTTCTTAAAAAATTTATTTTTAAAGGTACAGCTACTCTTACCGAAACCAACCCAATCCCTATGCTTCACATACGCAATTCGGCGTTACGCACGAGAAAATTGCAAAGACCAATATACCCTTCACGAGTAGGGATTTGGGCAGTGTTTTATACCTGATTCGAGGGCAATTTTGGTCAATCATGAAAATTCAGAAACAGTGGGTTCTACGCCTCTTACGGCTCCCAATGTTGGTGAGCCCCACACGCATCTTTCCACGTGGCACACGTGCATACCTGGAAATCGTGTGGAGAAATATGAACAGTAGACAACATAGTCTCCACTGTTAAGACGAACACAAGTGAAAATAAGGCCGGTATACTTATCAGGAGGGATCCTGTGGAAGTTTAACGTGAACCGTTGGTTAAGCTGTCCATTCTTCAAGTATAGGAATAATGGCCCACCTGATTAGTGAACCTATCCTTGTTTTACTGATGATCAACGTGGGGGCCACTTTATGCACCTTTGAGATCTCCTCCATCACGGATGGTGCGTGTGTGTGGTGCGCGTGGAGATTGTGCGTGTGGGCCTAGCAAACTTTTAATTTACCCACAGATTGTGTGATCCAGTCACAAGATGATTACCGCGCACCTAGGCCGTGCATATTTGTTGGGTTGCGTTTGGTTGCACCAAATATCATAATATTTCATGATGAATCGGGCTAAACTGAGGCCAGATTTCATGATATCTCTTGAAATATGAGGCAACCAAACACACACTTTCAACGAACCAGTATTGCTAATGAGTATTTACTATTTACTGAGAGCAATGCAATCACTACTAGCGAGAGTAGGATCAAAGCCTGCACTGCGCAGACGTGCCAATGAGGTACACGTGTGTGCTCGACATCTGGACCTGTCATCAGATGCTCCTAACTTTCTATGTTTTGTCGCCTAGAGTTTAGGTGAGGTTAGTTAATTCCACGCCCGTGTGAGAGCCTCACACCTGCATACGCGTGCGAATGTTTTCCCAGCTTTTGATCAGATGAACTACACTGTTCATCTTCTGGCATAAAAATATTTCACGGACGCGGGTTCTACCCCGACCAGGACCTATCTACAGACAGACGGTCTTTGTGGGGCCACCCTAATGTATATGTTTCATAAAACGTCGTCCATCCAATTTGATGGATCATTTTAGCGTATGAACTAAAAAAGAGTCAGATCAAAGGCTCAAGTGGATCATATCACAGGAAGCAGTGGGGATTGAAATTCCACCGTTGAAAACTTCTTGGGGGCCGCAAAAGTTTTGGATCAAGCTGATATTTATGTTTTCCTTCATCCATATCTATGTGACTTTAGGAACAGGTTGGATGGAAAATAAACATCACGGTGGGCCGTAGGAAGTTTTAAACCGTAGGAGTTCAATCTCCACTTCTTCCTGTAGTGAGGTCCACTTAAGCCTTCGATCTGCCTCTTTTTTTGCTCATGTTCTAAAATGATCTGTCAAAATAGATGAACCGCATGGATAAAACATACACATCACGGTGGGCCCATAGAGCCCCTGACAGCACTGTCCGTCTCGAGCTAGGTCCCGGAGGGGAGTACCCAATCCGCCCCACATTTCAGACCTCAGGTGGGCCACGTCATATCAAAACAAATGAATGATCAGAGAATTTTTGACCGTAGATTTGGTGCACGATGTGGCCCACCTGAGAAGTGACATTGTCCAAGGATCTAAGCATTATCTCCAACCTCCCTCGTGGAAAAGCTCCGATCTTACTCACGTGTTTCATGCCCGTGTGCCCTATCATCCACATTAGAAGCATTTCTGCGGCCCACCTTATCATTCGGCACGCCTGATATTCGGTACGTCACGTGGAAAGCGGGGCCACCTGAGGAACCGTATGGATCTCGTGGACCAGTGGCATATTCACACGTATGGTGACAGCAGAGATTAGCAAGCTCCTTTGAAATTGGACTGCGGAGGGCCTGTCTTGCGCTAACTGATCACTTCTTGGGACAAACAATCATAAGATCCACCCCGTCCATCAGGTGCACCATCACCGTTTCACCATGGATTGTAGAATTCAGTAAAATACAAGACGTAGGTGGGCCCCACCATATGAATAACTTAAAATCATGCCTAAAACTCTAAATTCACTTTGTGTGGCCCGCATGAGTCACAGAATATCTCGTCATTTGGAGAGTCCATTCATCCTGGCATGGCGCGTCAGATGAGTGGATTGGATGGTTATAAACACGACGCTGGACCCACACACAATTTATACGATTTTAACGGTGGGATCTGTTTTCGCATGGTGTATCCCACACGAGTGTTGAATCGGCATGATTTTTCGGCCCCGGTCGACGCACAGGGTGTCACCTGATGGATAGTGTGGATCTCATCGTCGTTGCGTCCACATCAGCGAAAGTAACGCCTTCGTATCCGTACAAAAGTCAACAACTCCTTGTATGATGCTCAAGCTGCATACTCAGAAATTGTATGCGTGGCATATATATTAACTCGAATAAATCAGGTCCCACAGTAGCCAAGTTAGAAATCATGATATCTGATTGGTTGAAAAATCTTAAAATCATGATATCTGATTGGTTGAGCAATCTTAACCTCTGATTCGTGGACAGTTTTTTTCTGGAAGTAGGACTTTCGGATCTTTTAAATTTATTACCGTCCAATAAATGTCCATTAATCTGATAATCAGATAACCAAATAAGATTTATTTTTGGTCGACGATACATCTACACTGGATACCATAATTTGTACGGTTTAATTTAACTACTTATATTCCACGTATGCAATTTCTAAGTGCCTGCGTATCATCTATCAGAGTTTTCCAGAGTATCAAAGCTTTTATCTTCGAAAGAGGAATTACCTTGTGGAAGTTGATGTTGTCATCAAAGGGAACAAAGAGCCGAACTCTGGTTGACCGGAGCCACGTCAGCGTGTTGCGGCATACGGGAAGCAGGACGAGGGCCATGTTAAACTTCAGTGTCTCCGCAGCACCTTTTGCCGTGGTCAAGCAGTAGCCCATCACGTGAAAGGCAGGTCTGTTCCGATACTGGATGAATTTCCAGGTGAACAGGCCAGCCATGATCACTACCCAGAGCATGATAATCCACGCCCTCTGCCAGTTCTCTTGTATGAGATACCTTAGCGCACCGCTTATCCTGCGCACCAGGTTCTTGGGCTTGAGCCCGATGTTCTGGCTCCAACCGGCGCTTGCAGTGCTCAGCGGCCTGCTGTAGTTCATGTATGTGTCTCTTTGCAGCAGTAGCGCTTCCAGCTGCCATAGCTGAAAAGAAAGGAGATTCTCCTTTAGGAATGGCAAAATCGTAATTTAAATGCTAGTTTTTCAATGGGAGTTCTAAAGTCTAATCGGTGGACCACTAGATGCGGTACAACCAGTAGTGGATAACTTTCAATATGTTAAGTTCATAGAAAGCTAGCCCTTTCAATTGGTAGATCCTACCATAAGGATTACCTAAAGTGGAAATTATCTCCATCCACTAATTAGGTGGGCCACACAACAGAAAACAATTTCTATCCCTTAATAAATAGAAAAATACAATTTTGGTCCACTCAATTCCATAGATGTGGAATCATCATTATGGTGGAAACCTATTGGACGGTTTGGATTTTGTAAGAACATGAAAAGTTGGAAGATATACGCCGGTGGACCGTAACTTATAGTCCGATCTGTTGAACCTGAGAACTTATCTTTAAATGGAGGCTCGCTAATTCCAAAAGCGTGTAGAACCGTGTAGGCGTACACAAACGCACTGTGGCGTGTAGAAATGTAAGATCAGAGATTTCCGTAGGATTGGAAATAATGGTTGGATCTTCGTCCCAAAAGATTACATAACCTTGATGTATATGTAGAATATCCACGCCGTCCATCCGTTTTTCCAGATTATTTTAGGGGTGCAGATACAAATCTCAAGTAGATCGCACTACAGGAAACAATGGTGATTGAACGCCCACCATTAAAAATTTCCAGGGACAACCGTAGTTTTTATTTGCTATCTAACCTTTTGATAAGGTCACACGGTCTGGATGAAGGTAATAAAACAAATATCAGCTTGGTCCAAAACTTTTGTGGCCCACGATAAGTTTTTAATGGTCAATCACTACTATTTCCTCTAGTGTGGTCCACCTGAGATTTGGATCTGCTTCATTTTCGTTTCGCAAACTAAAATAATCTGAGAAAACGGATGGACGGTGTGGATATGCTACACATACATCAAGTTGGGCCCCACGATAAGGGACGCACCGTGTTGGTTGCGCCGAGGCCGCACCAAATCCGCTCCCTGCTCTTCGTTGGCCATCTTTCTAAAATTACATTACAATTGGATCCCAACCATCCGATCCTTGACCTTTGGTTTGTAAAGGGATGGTTTACCTACCGTCCACCGAGATGGTTGGGATTGTTCAATCGAACATAGTGCTCATTATGCGAAATGAGGTCCATTGTGCCTGATGATCCAAACCCTTGATCTGGTGGGATACATCATGCATGTGCTATACCCGAAGAATCTCCCCGGATGAATGATCCCAACCATTAATTCAGTGGTCCATAGCCAAGTTGGATAGTTGGAGTTCTTTTTTTTTTTGTTACAAGTGATCTGGATCATCCGTTTTAGACCAATTAAATGGATGGTTAGGATTGTTCGATTTGTCTCATGCATGCAAACCAATTACGGTGCACGTGAGTTGCAACGGACGATCGTGATACTTAATTTCCTACGTATGTGTAAGGTGTACCTCGATGTAGCCGAGATTTTCAGGGTCGAGTTCTTCCATGATCAGAGACGAGTATTCTTCTGCTTGTTCTTTCAACTTGGACAGCTTGTTCGCAGAAGCACTGAGCATTATCAGCTACAGAAAATGCAAAATTCTGAAGAATTCAGGGTTTGTGCTAAAATACGCCATGGGTGCGTATGGAAGAAGAAAAGAAAAATCCTCACCTCTTGCACTTCTTCTCTTGTTATTTTCCCATCTGCATTGCTATCCACCCTAGGAAAACACCACCAAACCTCAATAGAGAGAGAGAGAGAGAGAGAGAGAGAGATTGGATTTTTATGTAATTTTCAGAGAAATGTAAAACTGACACACACATGTCAAAGAATATCTGAAGTCGGGCGTCAAAACTCTGGTCTGAAATCTGCATCCAGAAGTCGTAGAACTCTTCCTTTGTAATTCTCTCTATCTTTTGATGCCTTCTTCTCGCCAAAGCGTCAAAAACCCCCACCGCAAATTCCTTGGAATCCACCATTCCTGTGAAAAACACCAAACAGATGAAAATACAATCCCATGAAAATAAAAGAAAATGGATAAAATGAAAAAGAAAATCATGAATACCAATGCATTCAGCAAAATCCTCTCGAGAGAGCAGACCGTCCTTCGCCAGCGACTCAAACCGCGACTCCACTTTTTCCCATAGCTCGCTCGTGTTCACGCTCCCAGTAGTCTTGCTTATAAACCTCAGCCCTTTCAGCGCTTGCTGTGCACCCGATCTCGTCCTGTCCAACCTCGCCTTCAACCTCCGAGCATCGCGAGCGGCAACCGCCGGATCTTCCACCGTCGACGCCTCCGATCGTGCCGATCCCGATCTCAGCCACGGGAACTTCCGACGGATCCTCGACGTCGTCGACACGCTCCGACTGTAAGACCTTCCGTCATTTGCCGTCGGCGTGACGCTGGAGACGACGATGGAGTCATCGTCGATCTCGAGCGTTACTTCGACGAAATCCTTCAGCTGGTTTCTGCTCAGATCGGCGAGGAAGATCGGCAGCATTCCGCCGCCGACGCTTCCATAGTCGGCCGAGTTGCGATCTCCCTCGTAGTAGTCGGAATTCCGCTGGTAGCTTGATCTTCTGGAGCTGCTGGCGATCGACGGCGCTCGCATTTTCTGGTAACTCTCTCTCTCTCTCTAGAGCACCGAAGGCGCCTTCCTTCACACGCTTCAAAACCAGCGTCTTAAAACAAACTCAAAAACACGATTTCAACGCTCGTTGCCGAGTCCAGCTGAGTAGTTGGGATTTGTTGTGGAATTCGAGAAAATATAAAAATCTGAAAAAGAAAAAAGAAAAAAGAAAAAGAAAAAAGAAAAAAAAATCTATTTTCTCAGGTTGGGATCCCCTTTCACCATTTCCGTTCCGTTACCGTTTTCACGGCGGATGTGTCACTAACATTTTCCGGTTTCGGACGAGAAATCGGTGAAGGAAAATGGGAGCGAGGGTGGGCGGTCGAGATTTTTGTACTGGATGCAAAATGACCGATGGATTTGTGCAACGTGGCGGACGAGATTTCACATGTGTGGTCCGTTTTCTTTTTGAAATCCGTCGTGTCTTGGGAAGGCTTTACCGGGAATGGGCAAGAGAGGAGTCTGTGAGTTTTTCAGGTGCTTTTGGATCCGAGAGACGGTTCTCGCTTATATAAGGTGGTCAAACTGGAGGTTGGCGGGGAAGTGGGTGTATAGAAACTTGCAACAGCCGGTTTAACACTCGTACGGCAGGTGACTTGTACGTTGCCTCGGCGATCTGTAAACCAAAGATCGCGATCAGGGGAGGAGCCTGGATTTTCTTCCAGAGGGGGCAAGGAAGCATGTAGCAACGGTAGGCACCATTGTCCCCATGTGGTGGGGTCCATTTGAGCTTTGAATCTGCCCCGTTCTTTTAGCCATAAAATGATATCTCTAAGTGGTTAGACGGTGTAGATATAACACATGCATCACGGTGGGGCTATAGAACTTGGTGACGTAACTTCGATTGCCACAGTGAACCGTCGGAGCTGGACGTGGGTTTCTTTAGCAGGAAGGAACTTACGTGGTGCCCACCGTGACGTTTGTGATAAATCCATACAGTCCATCCATTTTGTGAGATTAGTTTAAAACATGTGACCAAAATTGAGACGGATCCAAGACGTAAGTGGGCCAAGAACGTGAGGATTGAACTAACACAGTTGAAACATTCGTGGGGCCACAAAAGTTTTGGATGAGGCTAATTTTTATGTTTTCTGTTCATCTAAGTAGAAATGACATTATGAACTGTATGGATGGCATATAAACACCACTGTTGACCCAAGGAGGTTTCAACAGTAGGAATTTACCTACACACCTTTTCCTTTAGGGCGGCTCAGATATAGTTCTTTTTTTTTTTTTTTTTATCACATCCTAGGATGAGATTAAAAAAAAGAATGGACAGGGAAAATATCTCACAAACATCATGGTGGGATCCAATTATGTTCCCAGTGCAAGAATTTACTGCCGAAGGAAATCCCCTTCCATCAGGGACGCGGATTGGCCAGTGACCCCAACACTAGCCAAAGGCTGGTGTCAAAGCTGCATGGGCCCCACCATGATGTATGTGTTTTATCCACGTTGTCCATTCATTTTTCCACCTCATTTTAGGTGATGGGCCCAAAAATGAGACAGATCCAAATCTCAGGTGGACCACACTACAGGAAAGTGTTGATTGAACATCCACCATTAAAAACTTCCCAAGGCCTACCATGATGTTTATTTTCCATTTGACCTATTGATAAGGTCATACAGACCTGGATGAAGTGAAAAAACAAATATCAACTTGATCCAAAACTTCTGTGGCCTCCAAGAAGTTTTCAACGGTGGGTGGACGTTCAATTCCCACTATTTCCTGTGCTGTGGTCCACCCGAGATTTGGATCTGCCTCATTTTTTGGCCCATGGCCTAAAATGAGGTGAAAAAATGGATGGACAGCATGGATAAAACACATACATCATGGTGGAACCCACATAGCTTTGACACCAGCCCCGTGTTCGGGTCACTAGCCCATCCGTGTCCGTCCGTCAGAATCCGAGATTACCGGGTACACGGTGATCTATATATTTTATCAGCCTTTCATTTATTTTGAAAGAACATTTTATAGCTTCAGCCCAAAAAAGAAGCAGATGGAAGGCTCAATTGGACCACACCACATGAATCAGTGGATTAAACCATTGTGGACCGTTGGTTTAACTGGGAAATTCTGAGGCGATTCGCGAGAGGAGAGGTTGAGTAGACCATTCGAGGGAGATGAGCTTACGTGGAACATATGTAACAGATCTGGGCCACTCATCAGGTGGGGATCACAATGAAAATTCCCTTCCTTGAAATCAAGAGCTTCGAAATCATAAGATCAGTCAGAGCTATGGGAAGAATATAGACAAAACGTTGGTCCAGTTTCTTTGGATAATGCTCCCCAAATGATTGATGGAGTGAAAGGAAATTCTCTTTTCTGGAATGATAAAGGTTCTCCCCACCTGATGAACGGTTCAGATCTCGCCTTCTGCATTTTCCGTTTTAGCACGTATGGTAAACGCGACAGTACTTCTCTTTGTTCGAGTGCCAGCAGTTCGCCAGGTATGTTTGCGGTTCGCCGCCTTTGGGACGCGGATTGCGTGGTGAACCCAACACCACGACGTTACGTGGTGTCAGGACTCTGTGGGGCCCACCGGGATGTATGTATTTTATCCACGCCGTCCATTACTTTTTACAGATATTTTATGATTTGAATAAAAAATTGAAGTATATCAAAAGCTCAAGTGGACCACACCTTAGGAGCCAGTGGGGATAATGCTGTCCACCGTTAAAACCTTCCTAGGGTCGAAGATGATGTTAATTTGCCATCCAACCTGTTGATTAGGTCACACAGACCTGGATGAAGGGAAAACACAAATATCAGCTTCAGTCAAATCTTCTGTGGCCCCAAGAAGTTTTCAACGACAAGAATCCAATCCCCACTATTTCCTCTTGTGTGGCCCACTTGAGCTTTTTTTATGCTTCAATTTTGAATTCATGCACTAAAATGAGCTAGAAAAACGAATGGATGGTGTGGATAAAACACATTCATCATGGTGGGCCCCGCAGTCGTTACACCACGTGGCTAGGGTGTGTCCGGTTCACCACGCAATCCGCGTCCGTTTGGTTGCTCCCCTTCACCATCTCCACCTAGACCCTCACACGGGAGATGTGCCCAGGATGATATGACAAGTTAATCCAGTGGGCCACGACCTACCATATGCCAGTGATCAATGAGATTGAATTTATTGACCAGTGATAAGCTAATGAATGGTGGAAAAAGATCAGCCTCAAACCTAAAAGTGAAATCAGCGAGGGAAAAAGTTTTTCAACGTATAAACCACGGTCATGTACACGATGACCGCCAGATTGACGGTCCTGATCATCTAGAAATGTACCATACGTTGGGCTTGAGGACTGGGATTCGGTAGTGACCCCTCTATTACTGAGGTCTTAGTACTGGTCGGTGCTGTGGGCCCAACATGATGTATGTGTTTTATACATTCCGTTCATCCATTTCCCCTCTAATTTTAGGGCATAAGCCCAAAAAATAAGGCAGATCCGATTCTTAAGTAGACCACAACATGGGAAAAAAGTAGCGATTGAACCCCACCATTAAAAAATTTCTAGGGCCACTCTAATATATATTTTCCATCCAACCTGTTGATAAGGTCACACATACCTGTATAAGGGTCCACAGAAATATCAGCTTGATCCAAAACTTTTGTGGTTTAATGGTGATCATTTATTCACAACGGTTTCTTGTATTGTGGTCCACCCGAGATTTGGAAATGCTTAAATTTTTCTAAAATGAGCTAGAAAAATGGATACACAGTCGGTACTCGAGGGGTCAAAACGTAATCCACGCCCGGGCCTCGTACCTTTTTGTTTTGTTATTAATTACCTTTGGCCCTTTACGGTTGTAATTGGGCGCGACTTGGCTGTTACCTGGGTAACAGCTTCGTGGGTGTTACCCCTACCGTGGGGCCCACCTTGTATATCCATACTGTCCATCCGTTTCTACAGATCATTTTAGGACTGGGTCCCAAAAAATTAAGGAGGTCCAAATCTCAGGTGGATCATAACACAGTAAACAGTGGTGATTGAGTGTCTTATCATTAAAATTTCCAAAGGGCACATAGTAAGGTTTTGGTAATGTTTATTTGCCATCCAACCCCTTGATAATGTCGAAAAGATCTGGATGAAGGTTAAATACAACTATTAGCTTGATCCAAAACTTTTGTGGCCCATAAAAAGTTTTTAATGATCATTCATCACTGTTCCTAACGGTATGGTTTACCTGAAATTTGAATCTTTTTAAGGTTCTCGATCATATCTAAAATGAAATAGGAAAACAGATGGACGGCGTGGATATACAAAAAATACATCAAGGTGGGCCGGCACGGTTAGGGTAACACCCACTAAGCTGTACTTAGGGTAACAGCTAATTCGCTACCGTTGTAATTGGGTACTCTATGTTACATGGCCGGCATTTTGCAGTCTCCAAGGCTCTACAATTCTGATAACTGAAACCCATGGTTAGTGAATCCGATCCAATGGTCTGCATTGACCCACGTTGGATTTAGAATTACAAAAAAAATTCATTGATTGGTAAATATTAACATTTTCATTTGTGGTCCACGCATGAACGGCTAAAGAGAGAAATACAATTTCTCTTTTAGATCAACTGAAAAAAGTCTTAACATCTTCCAATCTGGGAAAGTTGGTTTTTATAAGTAGGCAATAGGCCTCATTTATCACTCATCATAAGTGGAGATTCCGGAGTTATCATATCCCTCGGAGCGGATTAACTGTAACCCGGGTAACTGCTTAGTTGTGTTTCTAGAATCGTGTGGGGTCCAACTTGATGTATCTGTTGTATATCCAAACCGTCCATCTGTTTTTCCATCTCATTTTAGTAAGTGATCCCAAACCTTAAGAACAAAATCTCATGGGGACCATACCACTAGAAACAGTGATGCGTGCCCATTAAATACTTTTTATGGGCCACAAAACTTTTGGATCAAGCTGATATTTGTATTTTTCCCTTCATCAAGATCTTCTTGATATCATCGACAGGTTGGATGGCAAATAAACATTACCAAAATCTTATGATGGGCCCTTTTGAATTTTTAATGGTGAGCCAGTAAATCACCAATGTTTCCTGTTGTGTGGTCCAACTGAGATGTAGATCTACTTAATTTTTAGGTCTCTGTACTTAAATAGTCTGGAGAAACGGATGGACGGCGTGGATATAAAAAAATCATTAAGACGGCCCCATGGTAAGGATAACACTTAATCCGCTACCCAATTTTTCAGGCTGTGCCAAATTTACCGGAATGTCCTCAACGTTGTCCACACGGCGTCGCTATTTATTACCATTAACCTGTTCATATTTTGTTTCCCGGGGAAGTATGAGGCCATGGTCGTAGGAACGCCGATTCCGGTGGCAGGCGCTGTGGGACCCACCGTGAGTGGGACCCACCGTGATGGGCGTGTTTTGGGATCCATACGGTCCATTCATTTTTTTCCAGCTAGGGCACGACCCCAAAAATGAAGTAGATCCCGAGCTCTAGTGGACCATACCATGGGAAATCGTGAGAATATCACCCCACCGTTGAAACCTTTCTAGGGCCTGCATGATATTTATTTGCCATCACTTAAACACTGGCCGTTGAGACATTCGTAAGGCCTAATTTAATGTTCATTTTCCATTCAACTAATTTGTTAGATCACAAAGAACACACATTATGTAAAACAGGTTGCAGAAGCCTACATGACTAAGATGGATGGGAGAAAGGAGTTTAAGGGAAACTGCACAATTCAGCATAGTTCAATCAACCGACTAGAGTCAGTCAATCGCCTGAAACTCAGCCACGAGGTTCGGAAGTTTGCTAGATGCTTTTGAGTATCTTTGATCGTCCAACCCGACTTGTGTTGGTGGCTTGAAATAAATCCGAAAAATCAAGTTAGTCTCTAAATAGTTTTGGAATGTTTCGGTTGCTTGACCAAGCACTTGAAGGCTTGGATCGACAAACTTACATAAATTTGAGTATTTTTTTCTATTTTGTTTCCTTATTTATTTAGAAAACTTCTTAATTACATTTTAGGGTTATTTAAGATATTTAAACACTTTTGTTATTCATTGTTAAGGTTAACCTCTTGGTTGAGTTTTAGGTGAACGACTGACTTCAATCATGAATGACTGACTTCGATCGATCGACTAAACTATGCTGAATTTTACAATCTTTTCTTGGGCTCATTTCTCTTATCCGTCTTAATCATGTAGGCTTCTGCAACCCATTCTACATCAACACAAATGTTAGCTTGATCCCACACTTTTGTGGTTTTTAGGAAGTATTCAATAGTGAGCATTCAATCACCACTTTTTCTTATGGTGTGGTTCACTTTAGATTTGAGACTTATGACCTAAAGTGAATGAACAACATGGATAAAACACATACATAATGATGGGCTGCACAATGCCTACTACTAGGGCCACTAAGGATATCCCTAGTGGTGGGAATCACCTTACTGCTTGTATGGGAAGCGGATTGCTGAGTGACCCAGTGTGACAGGACATGTGGGGCTGTCAAAGAAGGGCCATCTAAGTTTCTGTTGGAGAGTCTTCAAACTATGTGCTGGACAGGGTGCTGCGACCGGTCGGGCGACAGGTCTGACGACTGGTCTGGCCGTTTGGCCCTGTGCACGTGACGACAGAAGACTGTCCCTGTGTGGCCCTAGACCGGTCGTGCGACTGGTCTGGAGGGGGCTGCGACCGGTCGGTTGTGAGGCTGGGACGGCGTGTTCTCCCTGGACGTTTCTGTGCAATGTGCGACCGGTCGGCTGTGTTTCTATTTTCGGATTTCTTCCTATTTAAGGTGTTGTAATCTGACTTAAAGAGGAATCCTAAGGTGTCCAAGGTTTCCCATTCGTACTAGGAAGAGGGGAGAGGTGTGTGTGAGAGAAAAACTTAGGTTTTCTCTGTGTTTCCTTGCTTTGTGGGCTGTCAATCTCTGTAATCTCTGATATTCATAGTGGATCGTTTGTGCCGTGGTTTTTTACCCTTTTTGGGGTTTGTCCAGGTAAAATTCGGAGTCTTTTGTAGTGAATGCTTGTGTGTGTTCGATTTCATCTTGTTACTCGTTTGATCTCGCATTGCTTCACGTGTTCGGCGTTCCGCTTCCGCTGCCGGCTTTTTTCCCAACAAGTAGTATCAAAGCTAAAGTTGGGGTGGAGTAGATTCGAATCTGAGACGAGAAGATGGGATCGGGGGCAAGGTTCGAGGTAGAAAAGTTCTCCGAAAAAAAATAACTTTGAGCTATGAAAGGTGAAGGTTGAATTCTTCCTGGTTCAGCAAGGGCTTGATGGAGCTCTTGGAAAACGAACCGAGGCTATGAAAGACGATGAGTGGACGAGGCTCGACAAGAAGGCAAGAACCTCAATCCTGTTAAACCTTACGGATGATGTTCTCCATCATGTCATGAAGGAGAAGACTGCGGCTGAAACGATGGCGAAGTTAGAGAAGGTTTATGCCCAGAAATCTCTAGAGAATCGCATGTACGTGTTGATGCAGTTGTTTACCTTGAGGATGACTGAGGGAACGCAGGTGGAGGACCACCTGAGCACGTTCAATAGGTTGGTTTGCAAGTTGGTGGAGATCGATGAACCGATGAAGGACAAATACCAAGCATGCATCCTGTTGAATTCTCTTCCAGATTCATATGAGTCGTTCAGGGACTCTGTGTGTACAGGGAGGGAAACCATAAGCGTCGAGACCGTTATCTCAGCCCTTCAGTCGAAGGCGATGAGAAAGAAAAGCGGTGACGTGGCTTCCCGTTATTCCTCAGAGGCACTGGTTATGAGGGGAAGAAGTTCTGAGCATGGAGGATATTCGAAATCGGGATCGAGGGCCAATGACAAGGGTAAGTCTAAGGTGAAGTACTGGAATTGTGGCCAGGAAGGCCACATGAGAGGGGATTGTCAGAATCTCAGGTTGAGGCAAGAGAAGTATGGAAATTCTTCTAGAGAGGGAGCCAATACCGTAGAGGACGGTGGCGATCTGTGTGAAGTGCTGACTGTATCTGGCAAGGGATCTCACGATAGTGAGTGGATCCTTGATTCAGGAGCTTCATGTCACGTTTGTCCTGACCGGAGTTCATTTACGACATACAAGGAGTATGGTGAAGAATCGGTGTTTGTGGGCGATGGAGTCGCTTATAAGGTTGTGGGTATTGGTACTGTGCGCATCAGAATGTTCGATGGGGTCGAACGAGTCCTGGAAGATGTGAAGCACGTTCCCAAGATGAAGATGAATGTGATTTCTCTTGGTGCACTCGAGGTGAAAGGGTACTTGTTTATCGGCCGCGATCGTTGTTGTGAAGTGATGAAGGGGGCACTTGTGTGTATGAAGGCACGGAGGTGTGGCCATCTTTACATGTTGATTGGGAGCACAATTCACGGTAAAGCTGCAGGAACGGCAGCGAGATCCACAGTTGCTCGTATGTGGCAAGTGCCCAAGGGCCACATGAGAAGAGCGGAAAAGGGCGTGAATTTGCAAAGTTAGGGTCGATGGTGGCACGAGAAGCGGTGAAGCTAGGATTGAAGATGAGATGAAGTTGTAAGGATGTGTTGATTCGACGTTTGAAGCCTCGGTGGAGTTTGTTGGGAGTCTTCAAACTATGTGCTGGACAGGGTGCTGCGACCGGTCGGGCGACAGGTCTGACGACTGGTTTGGCCGTTTGGCCCTGTGCACTTGAAGACAGAAGACTGTCCCTGTGTGGCCTTAGACTAGTCGTGCGACCATTCTGGAGGGGGCTGCGACTGGTCGGCTGTGAGGCTGGGACGGCGTGTTCTCCCTGGACGTTTCTGTGCATTGTGCGACCGGTCGGGCGACCGATCGGTTGTGCGCGCGGAGTCCTTGCGCAGTCCGCAGTACTGCACAAGGTGTTTCTATTTTCAGATTTCTTCCTATTTAAGGTGTTGTAATCCGACTTAGAGAGGAATCCTAAGGTGTCCAAGATTTTCTATTCGTACTAGGAAGAGGGGAGAGGTGTGTGTGAGAGAAAAACTTGGGTTTTCTCTGTGTTTCCTTACTTTGTGGGCTGTCAATCTCTGTAATCTCTGATATTCATAGTGGATCGTTTGTGCCGTAGTTTTTTTACCCGTTTTGGGGTTTTTCCACGTAAAATTCGAAGTCTCTTGTGGTGAATGCTTGTGTGTGTTCGATTTCATCTTATTACTCGTTTGATCTTGGATTGCTTCACGTGTTCGGCGTTCCGCTTTCGCTGCCGGCTTTTTTCCCAACAGTTACTTCAATGGAAAAACTTTCAAACATGTTCTGCATGTGCCTTAATTTTACAACAATATATGATACCTAATTAGTCGTCTTTCAAAATCTTCTATGCCTGAAGATTCCTGCCCTCTGATCAAGACGGTGATGGAAAAATAATTAATGGGTCTACTATCAACCAAAACGGTCGAACTATCAAATGTTGGGTGTCTTTAAATCTCGTTGATCCTCTGCAAACCTATCTAATGTAGGGTCCATCAGATCAAATCCCTTGATTACTTAACAATGGCTGAATAACGGTCCTATAAGGATTCGAGGGCATTTTCGGCATCCCATAAAGAAAGGTACTATCTGGTATCTTCAGACGCGGATTGAAATGCTGTTGAATTTTCTGAAGCGACGCCTGCTAACGCTGAAGGAAGTATAAAAAACTGCAGCCTTTTTCATTATTCCGAAAATACCCACCAAACTCATTAAATAACTATTTTGTATCTTCAAGTTCATGTTTCCCACTCATTCAAGCTTCTCACGACAGCCCCTTATGGCGGCTACCTTTCTTCCCACGACTAGAAAAGACAGAATTACCCTCATTCATGTCGTTTTGGACGCTCGGTACCAGGTTTTTAACAAAACAGGCGGTCTCAAGTCCAACCGGTTGTACCGTAAATTACGGTCCATCAAGTGGATAACTTCCAATCTTTCATGTGTAGATACATCTAACCCATCTGATAGGTTAGCCCTGTCATGAGGTTCATCTTGTGAAAAATCATCCATATCCAAGTGGACCATATTTTATTTTTCTATTTATCAATCGGTAGATATTGTTTCCATTGTGTGGCCCACCTGATGAGTAGATAGCGATGAAGTTTTGACTATGTGATCCTCATGTTAAGTAAAACCTATTGAAAGGGTTGGATTTTACGTACACTTACTAGATTGGAAATTATCTACTGGTTGGACTTTAACTTGTGGTCCAACCGGTTGGACGTGAGATATTCTCTTCGTAAAATACCGTCGTTATAGACGTGCTGGCCATGTACTTTCGCTCCGCGCCCAAAAAAACTTCTATATCAGTTGGAACAGCCATCTACGTCCAACAGTCATGCTGAAACGATAATCCTGGCCATTGACTTGAATGTGAACTGTTGCACGGTCAGGATCTTCCCCATGATCTGATTTTAGGTTGTGGCCCATCCACAACAGTTCCCAAAAGATGTGCGGTCTGATCATCCGACCGGCATCGTATGTGGGTCCAACAGGTTATGCAGTCCCACGAGTCTGAACTGCTATCTATGCATAACAAACCCCTGTTTTAGATTACCCAGTTTTGATGTAAGGTCAGAAACGGCCCATCTTCACACTTCTACATGGCTGTGGCAATTCAGCTCATGCGTTCATTTTAATATGTATGACATCTAACCTGTTAAACATATAAATCCACCATGATAATCATGCTAACCAAAAGCCTATCTGGTTGAATCTGCATTTTGATGTTTTTAATTAGTGAATATTATTATTTTTAGTGTGGGTCACCCTTTTGGTGGTGTGAATTTGAATGCATTTAAAATTTAAAAGTCATTTGGTAGTATAAATTTAGAGGTATTAAAAAATACATAGCTTTATTGTATTTTGAAAATTTTAATATATTGTCCTTATGACAACAATTGAATTATTGATTGTTTCATTAAAATTACATCAATAGAATAATGTAAGCAATCCAATCACTAGTGATGTAAACCGACAGCAAAAAGGTGCCGGTGAATCTCATTTGTAATCCTATACTTGTGATTGAATTTAGGATTATAATTTTTTTTAAGTATATCTTTTAATGGGATTATTATAATTATTCTATCAAACATCACATACTTAAACTAATTAGGGATGTTAAAGTCGATTTAGTAATCAAATATATACTAAAAAAATTTAATGCACTGTTTATTTTTTGTTTGAAAACATAGGGGTTCCCACCCCATCTTGAGGGGAGACTATTCTTTACATATGTATGTAATTATCCACAACAAAATGCATTAGGTAATGCCGGGAGTAGATTTGACCCCACACTTGTAGGAAGCAAGCCAGTAGTTTGGCCAATCTCCCAAACCCATCAGATAATTTTTAATGCATTGTTATGTTTTGATTTTAGTGCATTTTGATCACAAACTACCAAACACAATTGTAAATTTAGAATCATCTTGATTGTGATTTGAAACTCGGTACATTCTAAATACAAACTCCCAAATACGATCTCATGCTTAGGTTAGCCTTTTTTTTTTCTTTTCTTTTTTGTGTGTCACGGCAAATTTCATCTATTAGCCGAGTTGGACATGATTATGTGAATATAACGTGGGACCCACAATTTCTCCCCCTTAACATGTATCCAAAGGGAGGGAGGGAGGGAGGGAGGGAGGGAGGGTGTGTGTCCAATGGTATTATGGTAATTTTAGAGTTCATGGAGCAGTTTAATGACATTTCAGTTGGCAGAGAAAATTTCAATTTGTGAGGACTTTTACCGTAAAAGTTGGGAAAGTAAAATATTGTAAATATCCAACAAATTCTCAGTCGTGCGTAAAAGTCTTCTAGAACGTCTCTAATTGGTAACATTGCAACAACCGCATGGGAATCGCGCGTTTGCGTGAGGAAGGAGGCTTTTGAGAGTACGAAATAGAAGCTTGGAAAGGAATCTACCAACCCTTTTACTGCGGTACTACGTTCTCTGATGAATTGACAGGATATGTACTTCCAACAGCCCAGGACAGGACATGTACTACTCTGAGAAGTGAAACACGGATACTCTGGCCGAGTGTTCATGCTCTGGCGCAGCGTGACGGACGCGGATTAGCTACTGACAGGTTGAGTAGCGAATAACGCTACTGAAGTGACGTCACCATGTTCTGTGGACCCCAACATGATGTATGTGTTGTATCCACACCGTCCATCCATTTGAAGAGACCATTTTAGGGCATGGCTCAAAGAATGAGGCAGATCCAAATCTCAAGTGGACCCCACCACAAAAAACAGTGGAGACAATGACATCCACCGTTGAAAACTTCTTAAGGGCTAATGGAAGTTTTAATGGAAGTTTTCGATCAATCTGATATTTGTGTTTTCCCTTCCTCCATGTCTGTGTGAACATATGAACAGGTTGGATCTCAAATCAATATCTTGGTGGGCCTAGGAAGTTTTCAACGGTGGATGTTATTGTCCCTGCTGTTTTCTGTTGTGGGGTTCACTTGAGCTTTGGATCTGCCTCATTCTTTGAGTCATGCCCTAAAATGGTCTCTCCAAATGGATGGACGGTGTTGATACAACACATACATCATGTTGGGGTCCACGTAACATGGTGACATCACTTCAATAGCCTTATTCGCTACTCAACCTGTGACTCTGTCAGTAGCTAATCCACGCCCCAGCGGGACGGATGATTCACAGGTAATCTAGAAATTGCTTACAAATTGCATGTGTTTACGTAATTAATTTAAATTAAACTGTCCAACTTATGGGCCAAGCCTTACTGATTCAGATTCACCGTGAACTGAATTATGGCCCGTTTGACATCATGGATTTGAGGAGAAGTGAGGAGAAACCGATTGCTTTATTCTATTTGGCACCATGGATTTGATGAGAAGTAGATAAAAAAGGCACTTTTAGCTCTTTTTTAAATCCTTAAAAAAGGTAGGAGGAGAAATCTTCCCCAACATGGGACCCATCCTAATGTGTCCCTAATTATGGGACCTAACATGATGTATATTTTTCATCCAACTTGTTGATAAGGTCATAAAGACCCTGAAGGGACCACACAAATTTCAATTTAATCCAAAACTTTTGTACATCATAAAGGTCTCACTCTCTACTTTTTCTTATTTAATGATCCACTTTAAATGTAGATTTGCTTTATTTTTTAGATCTTGGCATAAAATGATCGGTAAAAATGAATGAATGGCATGAATTTAAAAATTGAGGCTAATACGGTGGGATTAAAATCTACACCGTCCATTTCCTCATGTCTGATTTCTCTCTAAATTTTGGCTACCAAACAGAAAATTTGGAATTGATAAGAATTGGAATTGATGAGAATTCATATCGTAGAATCCACTTCTCCTCACTTCTCCTCAAATCCATGGCGCCAAATGAGCCATTACGTTTATTTAATTGTTTAACCATTGGACTTGTGGATGTTTATTGGACAGATAAGGCCAATTTGGAATGCATGATTAAATGGTATTGAAGTACATCAGGTGGAATTAAGATCATCATTGCACAATTATTATATGTTCGGAAATTCCATCATATTTCAACCTTTGGGATCAAATTCTTGGTCCTGTAAGAATGCAAATATTAAATGAAATTAATGTTTAATGGACCATGGAATTGTAATCAACTGGCCATATTAACTTGATTGTCTTATGTAAAGGTCACATGTGAATGGATAGTGTGGATAATACAAATGCTGTTAAGCGACCACTTTCTCTAAAAACTCGAGCCATTAGAGGATGATGTATCAATGTATGTCAAGGGACTTCAACACTATCCTGCACCTGTAACATATTGGACAAGGGTGGAGGGACACTAGCACCATAAACAAGTTGTGGGAGAATGTTGCCCCTGGGATTTGGACACTTTACCTTTCGCTTTGATATTATGTTAAACAACCACTTTCTATAAAAGCTTGAGCTACTAGAGGATGGTGTATCAATGTATATCAAGGGACTTCAACACATGCATTAATATGGGACCCATATATATAGTGAATTTCAAAATTAATCAGAACTCACGTTGTAATCCTTATTAGGATTAAATGATATAATATCTAGATTAATCCAATCATTCCCATCTTTCCTACGAAATTTACATTAAATGTAATTTCATAAATAGGTTCAAATATGAAAAAGACCTAATGGATTTATTTCAATAGACAAGTGTTGACAAATCAAAGGTTAGGATTGTTAAATCAAATTTTGTTTGGGGATTGCGAGTTTTTTTTTATTTTTTTTTATTTTTATGAATTTGGCAATTTATTAGGCTTAATTTGAGTCAATGCATGCTTCATCTATATTGCTGTGTCCTACTTTGCCAAAGAACCTAAGATCTCCCTTTGAGAAATGAAAGATTGTGTGATGACTCACCACCACTGATCTCCCTAGTGGTAGGATTGTGTGGGCTCACCGTGACATATGACATCTTTCGATTTTACCGCTCATTTTAGGCCATGAGTCCAAAACTAAAGTATATCTAAACCTTAAGTGGGCCACACCATGTGAAAGAGTGGGAATTGAATGCCTACTTTGAAAGCTTATTAAAAGTTACAAAAGATTGGGATCAAATTAATATTTTTGTTTTTACTTCAAGATTCATGAGACCTAAAGAGCAGGTTGGATGACAAATAGGCATCACTATGGCCCCTATAAAGGTTTCAACTATGGATAGTCTTTATTTCCACTTTTTCCTATGATGAGGTCCACTAGACCTTTAGATATGCTTCAATTTTAAACTCATAATATAAAATGAGGTGGATAAATAGATAAATGGCATAGATAAAACAATACATTATAATAGGCCCTTAGAGTCTTGCCACCACGGAGGTCATTGGCGGTAGGTCACAACACCATCTCCATCCTTAAAATAATGCTTAGTGCACTCTCCTCACATGCAGATACATGGTGCACATGTGTCATATGTGTGCCACTGATTGCCTAATGATGTAGAGTGAGTTGCAGACAGTTTCATGACAAATATGGATCAGAGAAAGTTCGATCAGATGTGGAAATGATTTGGACCGTTAGAACCTTAAATCAGGCTAATCTTGCAATTCGGGATGAGTTTTTTGACATATAATATATGATTTTGGGTAGGAGAACCTACTGAAGCCAACCAACTCCGCTATGCTAGTTACCCACATCAGATTTGCGAGATTCCATTTGATCGACGGTCAAGAGTCCCGTTTAATTTTGTTTTTGCTATAAATAGTAAGTTTTAGTTTGAGTATATCTCTTTATCATTTGAGTTATAGAAGTTGTGTCCAACATGAAAAAGGGCTTAGAAAAGGTAAGAGAATAACATGGGTTAGTTAGATTGGACACTTATTATTTTTGGCCGAAAACTACGCAGTCTAGTAAGAATAGAGTTCGTCTATAAATAGTAAGTTTAATTCACACTATCAGGGTGTTTGAGTTCAAGTCGAAGTTTAAAACTCTGTCCTAAATATGAGTTCCTTATCTAAAGAGTTATAATTGTATTTTTTTTTATTGTTAATCAAATTATTTCAAAATTTTTAAGAATTTTTTTTTTCCCCTCATCATGGATTCAAGGAAGCGAGGAAGCTCTATAAAGAGTCTATAGAGCTCCATGAATTTGGAGTAAGTCATGTCCCTCCTCCTTACGTCACCTAATGTTCATTAGTATTGCCACGTGTGTACAAACAAATGAATACTTAGAGATGTTGACTAACAGTCCAAATTGACACATCTGGCCCACCTAATGATACCATCATCTTAATTTTTGAGACATGGCGTATACAAAGTGGACGTTGGAAATAAGCGCCTTGATATCATACACGTATGCCTCGTTTTCAGGTCGAAGGGGTTTTAAATACAGCTTAGTCGAGAGAGTTCACATGGCATTTTTCTGCTTGGATAACAGACTCTCCTTATATGCTTTTTATTTATATATTTATTTATTTTTTAGACACGCCACCCGTATGGGCACTTGAGCCTGTAATCTCAATGTTGAAACCTAGCTACTCTGTCTACCATTGAGTCATGGGTTGGATCCCAAATACTCTCCTTTCCATTGTAGGAAATCCAAAATTGTGGGTCCCACTATTAATGGGTATCAAATAAACAATTTAAAGTAAAATAGTGAGTGGTCCAAATTAAATGGGAAAAATCTCAGTGCAATTTCTTGGTTACGCTTCATCCACAGTCGGGTCATTAACATGGACGGTCTGGATTATCCTGCAAGTATGAGTATTTTAGGCCACCATTAGATGTATTATCATAGGAATTTTTTATAATGTGTGGGAACTGTAACTTTTTTTTCATTAATAATAATTTCAATAAATATGAAAATATATCTTATCAGATCTTAGGAGACGACAAATTATCTAATATAATATAATTTAAGAGATACATCCACATTATATTAATTTACTGAAATACATCTACATTATAAACCACTCCAAAAATGGCATTTACAGGTTAAACCTCATTGTAAACCTGCCTGGCCAAAAATCAGGTCGTCCACTAGAAAGGTGGGCCAAGAAAAATTGAGGGCTAGAAAACAATATGATTCATGTTCCATCTTCAAGGTACATATGTGTGGCCGAGCTGCATTTCTTTCATGTTCAGTGGCCCACATAATCAGTGAACCAGCTAGATTTTTGAGCAAGGATATCTACATGTTGATGACCCATCTGATGGACGGCTTGGATCTTGCTGCTGTGTGCCATGTAAAGGGTCTACCTTATATACGTATGTGGGATTTGGTAGGAGAACATTCCACGGAGGGGTAAGGAAAGCATGCATTGCATGTTTCATTAGCTAGGGATATGATATAGACGTTGGTTAGGACCCAGCCTCGTGCACAGCTAGTGGGTTCTATGTCTCTTGAGCTCGTGATGCATGAGAATAGGGATGTTGTCCTAATGCACCTATTTCATACAAATGTGGGCCATGGCTCGTTGATCCAAGCCGTTCCTTTTGTGGGACTTGCTTATAATATAGGGTTAAACCAAATAATATTCTAAGATTAAAGGATCATATCAATATGGGGAGTTAATTAGTTGATACACCAGCTGCGTATGAGCTTGATATGCAAGCAGTACTAAAAAATTGCACACAAGGCATATATTAACCCAAGTATACTGACTAAATTTGCTTAGCCATGGTCCAAAAATCAGATTGGTCCACAGATTATAACCTCTGTTTTGTGGACACATGTTTGATGGAATGAGATCGTTGGAAATTTTCATTGTCAGTCGTCCAATAAATGTCCATCAATCAGATGGTCAGCTAATGAGATAAGTCAGAAGTTTTTGTTCATGGTGTATTTAAACCGGGACTCATAATGTGGACAGTTTAATTTGAATTACTCATAATGCAATTTTTTAAGTAATTTATAAAGGCGTCAAGGTATTGGGAGGTGGACGGCCTCATGGGAAGTTTCTTGTGATGTGGAGCTTTGTGGGCTCCACCATTATGTGTGACAGGCATCCATCCCATTAATCAGATGCACCCTTTCATGGTGAGCTATGGGTATAAAAATCAGGCCAATCCATGGCTTAGGTGGGCCTTACAACATACAAAAGATGAGAGTGGATGCTCATCCATTGAAACTTTCGTCATTGTATATAAGACCCAACGAGATGTGGTTTAGACATCATCGCATACATTATGTGTGTCCCACATGGATGAGGGGTCAAATGAAATTTTAGGCCATTCCAAAACTCAGGTGAGCCCAACCAAGCACTTTAAAATGTTTTAGTAATGAATTTCCATGGTTTCAGATGGTGTGACCTATGCGAGTTTTAGATATAACTGATTTTTGGCACATCCCATGACCTAAAGGAACCCTACCAAATGCACGGCATGGATGTCCATCACACATCATGGTTGTGCCCTCAGAGCTCGACCTCAGGGGCTTCCCATGAGGTGGTTCTCATAGTACCATTTCCCATTTATAAATACATGCGTATCATCCATTATACTCTATCTGAGTATTAAAGTTTTCCACGTAACATTTTTATTTATTTATTCTTTTGGTCAACTAAACTATGGACAACAAATTAGATGGTTTGAGTTACTGGTATGTCAAATGTACAATATTTCTCTGTGCAACAGTATCAACTGCTACACTGTGCCAGAGTACCAAAGGCTTCTGGTATTAGCAAGAAAGAAGATGGTTTCACTTCCATTTACCTAAATGCCCTTAAATTTAGTTTAAAATCCTACGCATGTACTTAAAAAATTGCATAATTTTAACAACCCATAAAAAAAATTGTATGAAGATTTTTGTCCATCGATTCTCTTAACAAAGGCATCTGGTTTGTTCATCTAATGATCTCTGCCATGGATTACAAAATGGTGGTTAAAAAAGAAATCCAACCGTTGCTCCACATTAATGTGAAAAAAAATTCTCCAGCTGGAGGTCAAGATCATCTCAAATCATGTGATTTTTGCAACACACTGTATCTAGGTTGTGGTCCATCAAATGAATGGTCCTGATTCCGTATACATATCTCAAGTATTGAGATATAATGCTGGCCATCTAAGATGGGATATTTTAAGTTCTTTGTGTTCTAAAAAGTGGGTCTAGACTCTAATACTCACAACCACAATGGGATCGACTGCAAAGCTTTGTACATTAATCTACAATGCGACCTGTGTGGCCCACCATGATGTGGTATGATATCCAATTTCTCTATCATGTGAATCCCCTCACATTCTCCTCTTTGCCTAAAACCTAAGACAGCCCAAAAATCAGGTGGGTCACACCATAGGGAACAGTTGGGACGGGACCGTCCACCATTAAAAATCTTCCGAACTGTGGTGGAGTGCACTGTGGCTTTTATATGCCATCCAATCCATTCAAAAGATGAATCCCAGCAGGATGATCAGTCACCAAAAACAATCAAGACATTCCAAATCTCATGTGGGCCACACCATGTGATTTTATATTTTTCAGGATGATTTTACATGCTGCAGCCCGCCCGAGTTTTAGACCAACCTGGTTTTTATCACTGAGTAGAAACATAACGGCTACACAGTATGGACAGCTTGTATATCATGCACACATATCACAGTGGGCCCCACACAGCGTTGTTGTATGATCTTAACCTACAAAGCAGTGCAGTGAACCTTGCCTCAATTAATGAAAGGGAATTTATGCCTACAATTCCTTTCAAATACAAATCAAAGTGTGGGTTGTTAGGTTGGTAGAGAGAGATTCCCTCGACCAGGTTGACGTAGAGGTTTGCTACTCCCACACGCACCTTTACACGCTGCACACGTGTAAATCTGACAAGCGTGCAAGACATCTACACCACATATAAGGTGGACCAACATGAAGATAACCATACCTGAATATCAGGCAAGCCCACACATGCTGTTTCCACATATAAACCGTCCATTTTGTTTCTATAGAGTAGCCCACCTGATCACTGGACCCCACCTTATCTTTACCGTCCATTATCATAATCAAATTACTGTGGGGCCGCACTAGGCTTTGATCAGCTGATTACTGATCCAGCTTGTCTTTAGAAAAAAAAAATCAACGGTGGTGAAGACTTTCATGTATCCGAAAGCTACAGCCGACGAGCCACTGTCACTTTCCAGAAGAAAATGTCTTAGTTTCAAAATTGTGGGTGATGATGTTTAACTACCTACTGATCCCAGAGAAAAGATCCAGTGTTCTCATGGCAGTGTATGTTCTAGTACTCCAAGTTTCATCTGGCCCTTGAATAATCCAATTGATCATTCCTGACGGTCCATTATGTTCATCATATATTTCGTGGGCCACAACATAAAAATCACATCATCGGGATGATCTGATTCATTGACATTTTGGGCATTTTTTTTATAGCCGTCTTTTTCTAAGATATTGATTGGATGGTTAGGATTCTTTGAAAATGTGTTTTTTTTTTTTTTTTTTATAAATATAAGAAATCCATGATCGGAACCAACAATAGACGGGTCAAATTGTCAGTCAGGACCTTCTTTTATAGATGATCTCCACCGTTAATTTTATAGGCTGATCGGTGTGAGTCTTACATGAGATCATGTAATGTGTGTTGGAGCAAATGGACGGTCTAGATCAATCGAATTGAATTGATTGTCCAAGTGGCAGGGTGAAACTAAGAGCACTGTAAGTTAAAGTGCTGGAGGTGTACTGGATCATTTATTCTCATTATAAATATCTTAAGTTCTTAACAACCTTTCTAGAACGTATGATTTGTTCAAGGGCGGGATGACCTCTGATGGGTCACCACCATTTTGACTCCTCCTCATCATTTGTGGTATGCATGTACGGCTATCCAGACCATTGAAATTTTGGAAGCACGCTGTGGATGGAGCATATCTTGGAAACCTCACCGATCGAGTAATCCTAACCGTCCAATTAATTGTGATAAAATGGATGGTTGATAGAAAAACAGTGGGCGGTCCAAATTCCAAGAACGAAATCAAATGATTACTGTCATCTCTTCATGTTGTTTTAGGATTATTCTCCATCCACGATTAGTCAATGATTTGGATGGTCTGGATTGCCGTGAAACTATGCCAGGTGTACTGTGGAAGAGGCGGCACCATTTAAAAAATGGTGGTAAACTCCTGGGAATTCAGCGCGTTGTTTAATAAGAGAGAAGTTGAAGCCATGTTGTTTGAAGTTTAAACGTGGAGAAAATCTGAGACAATTGGTGGCACATGTGTGAGGAATCCAGACCACTCATTAGGTGAGGACTACTACGACTATGCCCAAGGTGAAAATCCAAAGATGGTCCACTCATCAGGTGGCCAACTTGTGCAGGTCGAATACCGACTAATAGTCATCATTTGTCTACTATCTGATGGTGGATAGGCATTATTATTGTGGCACGGATTATTCACGGTGTGTCCTACCCGATGAACGGCTCTGATCTCACACAAACGGGCCACGTTGCCACGTGTCCTGCGAATCACAACTTGCATGTCTCTTCGCAGGAATCTGCTAGCACTTCTCTAAAGACAAAGCACTGAATATGTTAGTTATTTAAATCCTGGCCGCCCATTCGGCATTTTCTAGACATGCTTGCATGCATGTATACATTCGAGTATCATTGCGGTGATCTTGCATATGATGTAGGCGATGAGGTTTAAGGGCGGCCAGCTGTCGGGTCCAAATCTCGGGTCTCGAGTCAGGCCATGGCTCGGGGCAGTAGTATCGACTCGTGGCTTGGTCATAAGCAGACGCGATTTGGCTAGTGAACCCAACACCAGCCAGCCAGCCAGCCAGCCAGCTAAGTGTCAAAGCTATGTGGGACCCACCGTGAGGTATACGTTTTATCCACTCCGTTCATCCATTTTTCAAGATGATTTTAGAGAATGATGGAAAAAAATGAGGCAGATCCAAATCCCATATGGACCACACCACAGGAAATAGAGGGATTGAACACTTACCGTTGAAATTTTTTTTGGGGCCACAAAAGTTTTGGATCAAGCTGGCATTTGTGTTTTCCCTTAATCCAGGTTTGTGTGATCTTATCGATATGTTGGATGGCAAATAAACATTACGGTGGGCCTTAGGAAGTTTTTAATAGTGGAAGTTCAGTCAATACTGTTTTCCTGTGGTGTGGTCCACCTGAGCTTTGGGTCTGCCTCATTTTTGGGCTCATGTACTAAAATGAGCTTGTAAAATGGACGAACGGCGTGGATAAAGCATATACATTATGGTGGATCCCACATAGCTTTGACATCAGCTAGCTGGCTCTGGCTGATGTTGGGGTCACTAGCCAAACAATAAGCATGCCGTCTATTTCAACAGGGCGATCAAGAAGCTGGCACCGGGTCAGCTTTAGCCTAAATTTTGAACCATACAGGCCAGGCCCGGCAGCCGAGTCTATTCAAGATTTTGAGTTTGATGGGCCCGGGCTTGGTAAAGTAAGATGGTTCATTACTTGGGCACTTTGAAATCGTAATGGCCCATGTATCACCTCATTCCAACCATCTAAGTTGTTATAAAATAGGTTATTTTCCATATTTTAAATTGAGTGTGCAAGATGGTCTATGCTTCAAATTTAAATTATTTTGGCATTCTTGGTCTTTAATTAGTAATTATTTATTTGTTAGTTTGGACCATTGGCCACTGATTAATAATAAATCCCTCGGCCATTAAAAAGATGGAAATTTACTATAATAAAAAATTCTTTTATTTTTAATCCAAAGATTACTTAAAACTTAAGAAGTTATTCAACACCTAATCTCCTGAAAATTATTGGTAAAAGACACCTTTGCTGATTCTGTTGTCCTTTTCTTTTTAACTTTCATTTGCTACCTTTTCTGTTAAATTTCATTGCGAGTGGTAGTTATTTTTGTATCCCAACTGAATCATACCAAAGCTTGTGGGGCCCACCATGCCATATATAAAAAATCCACATCATCCATCATGATGATTTTAGGACCTGGAGAAAAAATCAGAGGAGTTCAACAATTCAGGTGGGCCACACCACAAGAAATCATGTGGAAGGGATGCCAAACTTATATAGTTTATGTGTAGCGTTACTATTAAATAAGAATATAATACAATCGACAAATAAAAGTAAGAAAAGAAAAATTACCAATGAAAGTCCATGTCGGCAAAGCGGCCGCCATAGATAATTAACGGTTGTCTGGACCTAGATGGTCAAGTTACAGTTGTGGTTTGGCCGATCGTGGCCTAGAAAAATCACTAATTTGGTGTGTTTGGATGCGACCCACTTTTCAGTTTTTATTAAATCTGCATGAAACATGCAAATGTTGGGAATGATGCTCCCTTCCTTTTTTCCTTTTCAGAAATAGACCTAGTAGAGGGTTGTTTGGCCGCCTCTCACACACTCTACAGGTATTGATGTGAGTTGTTTTTTAGAATTTGAACCAGTCATTAGGGTTGCTAGAAAAACACATACCAGAGACATTCCAAGCTTGTTACATTCTTGGGTGGGCTACAATCTCAAATCGAATTTCACCCATTGCTACCCCGCCAGAACCCGCATCATTTTTTTTCAGTAGCATCCATACATGCCCTCATGAAATAGTGAAGTGGAATCTTGTGTATCAAGAGAAAAATGCATTAAATCATATTTTTAGTAGGATTCAAACATGCCGTAGGGACTTAGGGATTTGAGATTCAACGACAAGGTCGTGGGTGAGAGCTAAGCTAATTCCAACTTGTTGTAGCGATGTGTGATAGAAGTGGATGAAACTACACTAAAGCTACACTAATTGATTTGGACTTCTTGTTATATCGTGTTGGACAAATGCAGAAAGGCTAAATTTGGCTAGATTGGACTAAGATAAACGTCCATGTGGGATAAAAAGAGATAGGTAACATTGTGTCGAATAAGAAATGTATTTGATTGGATTGCCAGGGCCTTAGAGTTCTTCATTTAGACTTGGATAGATAATGACCTTATGTATGCTCTCCTCAACTTATGGGATTAGTTAGTCAATTAATTAGTGGTCTTGGACAACTACAATTCTAATTTGGAATGAGGCCAACTAACTAGTATGTTATTATATCTGTTTATATTTTTACTTCCTAATGACTTCCTTTTCTCACTGCACTGTTGACAAGTTTTCTTATGTGCATGGCCAATCATATCTAGCATGTGTCATCTCCTTAGCGTTACACTAGCTGTGCATGCTTTTAGAACTCTATGTATGTGTGGCTTGGATCCTTAAGCTAGTCTCATAAGATTTTAGTCGTGCGTACGTCTCTAAGTATTGTATGAATCCTGACATGACAAGTGTCTCTACGTCTCTAAGTATTGTATGAATCCTGACATGACGAGTGTCTCCAGTAAAAACATCGTTTTGATTCTTACAATCTTTCTCCGCCCCTGTATTAGTTTCTTTTCTAATATCCTGTAAGAAGGTGCCGACACCTAGCTGCATCCGCTGGTCGAGTGTAAACAGTAAGCTATTGATATGATGCCCCTGTCATGGATGGATGACATCGAAATAGTTGTAGTGCCGTCCGGGCCAAAGGTAGTCCATTGCCACCCTTTCACCTAGAAGACACCCTAACTATGCGATCGAGGCCTTCATCTATATGGTCGCCTGCTCGTGGCTTGGCGGTACTAGACTGTTGAGTTTCAACACTGAAATCATGGGTTCAAATACCTATGTGGTGTGCGGGGGCATTTGTGTATTAAAAAAGAATGGTGGCCCACTTAATGTCAACTAACTTATAGTAGAGGTTCATGCAACGTTTTATTCGTTGCAATTTGAGTGGGATTGAGTGCGACACAACACCTTATGGAGAGACTAAAAAGTCAATAGAGAAAGAGAAAAGACACATCGAAGAAGGTAACACTCCCATTTTCGCTAGCTTTATATTGCTTGAATCTCAAGTCTCCTTCAAAATTCCTAGTAATTTCCAGAATTCGGTTGGATGTGATAAATCGTTTCCACTCAAAATCTAATACAAATATCAGCATCCAGATTCGTGAGATGCACGCAAGGGTCTAAAATGGGAGAAGGAATTTCTGTCGTTTGATACAGTGGGCCACAGAATGTAAAAAATGTAGCTATCATCTAGCATGTGGGGCCCACTTATAACCACCGTCTTGATAGGGCGTGGCAATGTGTTTTGGCCCTCATCTCAACTGGCCCGATCCACTTGTGAGGTCGAAAATGTGGCCTGTGTAAGTCAATGGGTCGTGGGTCGGGTTTGGGCTAGAATTTTTGACCGATTTGGTAAATAGGTTCGATTTGGGCTAACCAGGACCTGCCTGACCTAACCCAGAGCACAGCCAATTGTCGTCCCTAAGTGTTGATGTGTAATGGACCGGTGGGATCCACCCTTAGATTGTACATGGCCCAAAATGCACAGTAAGAGTAAAAAATTGGTCTTACAGGCCATTTTGCAGGCTCATATTTGAATGGTTGTGATTATCCGATCAAGTGTGATACTGGGCCATGTGCAATTCATGATGGACCCACATGGAAAATTTCTGTAATTAGGTGCAAAGATTTAAACTGTCCAAAGTTGGCTGCAGTCCCAGCATGTTAAAAGGTATGGCAATGTGCTTCGGCCCACAAGTCAAATGGCCCGACCCGATTGTGAGGCTGAAACTATGGCCTGATTAAGTAAATGGGCCGGGCTTGAGCTGAACCATATTGAATCTGACCCGTAGATGTTGCTTAAGAATGCGCTGGACCAGATGACAGGACCTGACAGAGCCCAAAACCCAAAATAGATTAACCGAAGTTGAGTACAGAAAGATGTATGTTTGTTTGTATCCACTAGTTGGGCAGGACCTGCTGGATCAGGTACGATTCGGGTCGGTTGAGCTCGACCCTGTTACAGCAAAAAAAATAATAATAAATAAAATGAAAAAGGTGTTGGACAATACGATAATGGGCCGTGGGTCAGGTTCAGGCTAGAATTCTTGACCGATTTGGTAAATAGGTCAGATTTGGGCTTACCCCAGCCTGCCTGACTTGACCCGAATCGGGCCAATTTCTATCCATAATTGTCGATGTCGAATTTACAGGTGGGATCCACCCTTAGATAGCACATGGCTCAAAATTCACAGTAAGAGTAAAAAAATGGTCTTATGGGCCATTTTGCAAGCTCTTATTTGAATGGTTGTGATCGTCTGATGAAATGTGATGCTGGGCCGTATGCAGTTATGGTGGGCCCACATGGAAATTTGTTCGGTAATTAGGGTGCAAAGAGTGATAATTTCCGAAGTTGGAGTCCCAGCATATTAAAAAGTGGGACCTACAAACAATTGCTTTCTTTTTCATTAGAGGGCTCTGAGCTTTTCCTTTTAATAATATATATAATATAGGTTTGTTATGCTCACACACACGTTTGAACCTGGCCCATCCATACTCGCATGCATGCCAATTCAGCTCATGCACGTGAGATCCAAGCTGTCCATCTGGTTGGGCACAATGATTAGATCTTCTGCTTCAAAATTCAGTCTCACTCCGTCGTCAGGTGGGCCACAACATAGAAAATAAATCTACCGTTAGAAACAAATTTTCTAGCCCATCATTTATGTTGTATCCGTTGTATCCCGTGCCCACACGCCGGCCTACAAAATCTCTAATATAGATAATTTGTAGAGAAATGTGCAATTTGTACACAAGGGTCCCTGTATGGTTTATCCAGGCCATTGATATGATGTCCTCCATCATGGATGGACCATTCCATAAGAGTCTCCTCAAGTTGAGTTTTACTAGCATTAGATGCCCAAAAAATTGTTGGGCCTAGGCCCAGGAGCAGCCTGAAAATCGATCAAATCCCTATTTGTTCGTTCCCATGGTGAAAGTTCTTAATCCATGCATTAATCGAGTGGGCCACACATGCACAAAGTAGAAATCTCCAAAAATAGAAAACAAAACTGGCTTGAGGGCCGGCTTTTAAACTGGACCAATATCTAGGCTTGGGCTCCTAAACTGGGCTTAGGGCCATGCACAGGTTTAAAAACTGGGCTGAAAAGCTTGATCTTCCGCCAAAACAGCTAAATGCACACTAGAGGTTCCAATGGCTATAACATTGCGATGGAATATTTAAAAAAAAAAAAAAGAAAAGAAAAGAAAAGAAAAAAGATGATTTTTTCAAAGTCAAAATTGTGTTTACCCAACAACTCCCTATTTTTAATTAGCTTTGTTTTTACTATTTTTAGGGTTTTAGGATGTGGTTCCATTTAAAGTCTTCTTAGTTATCTAAAGTTCATGTACGGGTCATAGTAGGATTAAAAGTCTTTTTTACTATTTTTAGTAATTTTTATTCTTTTAGAAAAGTTTTATAGTTTAAGTTGAATTAGGAATCTGGGCCTCTTTTGTTTAGACAATGCTGTCGAGCATGTTGTAAAGAGCATTCCATTCAATAATGTTAAATTTTTATTCTCCTCTCTGTTTTTTTTGTTTTTTTTTTTTTTGTGGAGATTCTTTCTTTCTTTAGTGCAATCAAAAGTTATTCTTGAGGAAAAGACAGTGATCTTTCTTCTTTTTATCTTGCACCGCTGTGCCATAAGCCAAGGCTAAGGCCTTTTTAGCCCAATGAGGGCCATACCAAAGTTTAAGGCTCAAAGAAGTAGGGCTACAAGCTCTAGCCCAACCCAGTACCACCCCTACGTAGATTCATGCCTTGCTTGAGCTTGTTTGGATCGGTGGAATCGAAAATATAGATTTGGGAAGAAAAGCATCATAATCCTAATGGCCTATTTGTTTTAGCACATGTAATTTTCTTGAAAATGTGGAAAAATCATTGAAAAGTGAGAGTTGTCTTAGAACGGCCATTTGGATAGAGCCAGATAAGTAACTTTTTTAGCTGACAACAGCAGTTAAGTTACTTATTTAGGATAAGCTTAGTTAACAAATGATTATCAGTTACTTAATTGCTAAAACATACTTAACTATTTCAATTTTTTTATTTTGCTTTTGGACTTTTCTACACTGGCTGAAAAGCCAGGAGGGAGAGAATTTTTTTCAAAATTTAGTTTATTAGCTACTAGTTTACATGTATTGGACTAGAAATTAAGCTTATGTAATTATCTTGCCCTCCTATATGAGAACATTTATAGGATTGCTAAAAAAGAAAATATCCAATTATTTTATTTCAATAGATGTCTGCCCCGCGGCATGTGTAAGTGCCCGCGTGTTGAGTGTCATATGACTATCCTTTATCTAATGGGGAGAGAAATGCTCCAAATGACACTTCCTACGGACGTGTCAAATGCTTATAACATCACAGCCGTGCAAAAGGTCAGCTCTATCATAAAGATCAACTGGGACACGGATTGGGTACTAGTACTACCCCACCAAGACCTAGCTAGAGGTGGACGGTCCTGGCAGGGGATCTATGGGGCCCACCTTGATGTATGTGTTTTATCCACACCGTCCATCCAGAGAACAAAAAAAAAATGAGACAATCTAAGGCTTAAAGTGATCACACCGCATGAAACAGTAGGCATGAATTGAAAACCTTAGATATACCATTGAAAACCAACCCATATCAAAGGTGGGGCCCACCATGATGGACAGTCTACACATCAAAGGTGGGCTCCACATGATGGGCAATTAATAAAGGTGGGCTCCATATGGTGGGCAATTAATAATGGTGGGCCCAACATGATGGATGATCCACATCAAGGTAGGCCTCACATGATGGACGGTCCACATCAAAGGTCGGTACTAATGATGAGTGGCCCATATCCAAGGCAGGCCACGCATGATAGACGGCCCACATGATGGACAAGCCACATCAGAGGAGGGGCCCCAATCTATCTTGTCCAGCTGTTTATCCCGTTTTGTTGGGAGTGTATCCACCATGCTGTGGGGCCCACGTGATGCATGTGAGAAATCCACACTGTCCATCCTTTTGTCCAGCCCAAAATCCAACCAGATCCAAAGCTCAGTTGGACCGCACCTTAGGAAACATTGAATGAACGCATGCCATTGACATCTTCCTTGGGCCACTGGGATTGATGAGCTGTGTTGGCCAGTGTGGGGCCTGCTATGAGCTCCGCAGTGATGTATACGTTTTATACGTGTTGTCCACCTACGGGCCCAACATGTGAATACTTCTATGACTTGGTCTTGTTTGTTTGTTTGTTTGTTTGTTTATTTGGTTTTGTTAGTTTTTTTTTTTTTTTTTTGGTAATTTCCCTTTAAGAAATCAAATGAACCTTATTAAAAGAAAAGCCATATAAAAAAGAACTGGTTTTCACAAATGATTTTCTTTTCGCAAACGGCCAACAAAGTTTTGAGGACAATAGCAAAGAGGCCTGTTGCCCCCATGAATCAAACTATACTTTTTCACTATGATGCACCATGTTTTGTTCTTATTTTTGGAATAAGTCACGTACATTTAGGAGGATGCTACCTAACTTCTGTAGAGGTGGGAAAAGTTGATCGTGCCTGTCAACCTGACCTGGACCCCACTCAGAAAGAAAGGTTTTGGGTTAACTCATTTCCCATTATGGGTTGTGTTAGGATTGTGCTTTATCAACCTAAAATTAAACAGGTTAGGTTTGATTTAGTAGGCCAGATTTAGTGAGTTATGCATATAGTCTGCTTCTTGTCTCCTCGCTAAATTGGATATATATATAAAGAGCTTAAAAACCTCTAAACTTGGTTACGATGGCTGTAAAGAGCTTAAAAACCTCTAAACTTGGTTATGATGGCTGTAAAGAGTTTAAAAACCTCTAAACTTGGTTACGATGGCCGTATTTTACTTATAATAAGAATGATTTTGTATTAATCAAGTGTTTTAAATAAGAAAAAAGGTAGTATGAAGTTCACCTCATGAGAGTTTCCCTTGAGGTCGAGCTTTTAGAGCCCCACCATAATGCCTAACGGACATCCATCCCATTAATCAGATACACCTTTCCATGGTGAGCAATTAGCCTAAAAATAGATCAATCTATAACTTAGGGGGGCCACACCACAGACAACAGTTGAGAGTGGATGCCTGCCCATTGAAACCTTTGGGTCCAATGAAATGTGGTTTAATGATGTAGCCCATGTGTATGTTTCACTTAGATGAGGGGTCACACTAAATTTAGGCCATTCCAAAACTTAGACGAGCCTGCCAAGTGCTTTTAGATGTCTTAGGCATGATTTCCCATGGTTCACATGGTGTGACCTATGTTCCAGATATGGCTGATTATTATTATTATTTTTTAATTTATTTATTTATCACAACCCATAACCTAGAGGGGACCTATCAAATGCACGGGGTAGATGTCCATCACACATCACGATGGGGCCACAGATTTCAACCTCATGGCAAGCTCCCACCGGGTTGACCTCATAGTACCATTTTCCTTTCAAATATTTGGTTATCTAATTCCGGGTTTGCTAATCCCTACCTTCATGGGCCGTTAGCAGTGTGCTCAAATCTCTTCAATAATGTGGGATGCCTGATCATCAATTTGAACCGTTCATTCTTTTGTACAACTATGGACAAGCCATTGTATTAAAATCACACCAATCGGATGATCCTAAGCATCCAATTAATAACAGAAAATGGACAAATCCAGATAAAACGGATAAACAAAATAGGTCCAATTACCTTCTTGAACCATCTTTCCTATAACTCTGCTTCTCATGATTCTAAAGTAGCACTTTGGTTAGATGAGTTTAACCAAATGAATGGCTCATGGAAAAGAAAACAAAAGGTTGTAATAAATTGGCATCATGTATTGGGTTAGGATCATCCCATCAGTGCAATTCTTGCACCATTGTTTGCTCCCAATAATACTATTAAACATATTAAATGAACTGTCCACATTAGCAAATCCCTTTATCTTTTTATACTTTTAATTAAAAGGTGGTTTGGATTAACCTATAAGTTTTAGAACCCGTTCATTTAAAAGAACTGGGTTGGGGTTGCACCCATCCTTGTTACCACCCAACCCGGCTGTTGCAACCCCTGCACCTTGTGTAAGACACCATGAAAATGGTAAGTCCCATTTAGTCAGGTCTGATCTTCAAGTGGACCATCCCTCTATGTCAAGTCAGGCCCCATCTATGTTGATTCACATTAGAATTTGGCAGGGACTTGGGTCTTTTGTTCATGGGCCTAGTAGAGATTTAGTAAGGCCCGTTTCAGGTGGCCCATTTGCAATCTAGTCAGTAGGGCTATCAATGGGTTGGGATTGGCATTGCAGCCCTTGGATACTACTACGATTCTATGTTATTCTTAACACGTGGAACACATGAATGGAATTAGAACCGTTAATTTAGTATCTCAAAGAATGAGTGGGCCCAAAGTGACTATATTGGATGAAAGCCTCGCTTTACGATGTACAATAAAAGACAAAAATAGGCTACGGCAACAATTCAAGTGAGGAAAGATCGACTGATAAACGGCTAGGATCATTGAATCACAACAGAATTTGGCGTGGGCCCAAGCCCGCATTAAAAGTACCTAAAAATAAAATTAGATTAATGGAGATGCGGGGTATCGAACCCCGTACCTCTCGCATGCAAAGCGAGCGCTCTACCATGTGAGCTACATCCCCATGTTTGTTTATTTAAGAAACTAAAACTATTTATAGCCTGATCAGGCCAGTGACTCATGGAATCCAATCAAAATCAGGGTCCATGGGATTCATGGTTCAGATCATAAATGTGCCACATGTGTGGTGTATGATCTGGTGATAGGAGAATTGGGTGAGCCACTGGACCACTCCCCATTTCAACGTTAATGGATGCATCCCATCCCTTCAATGACTTTCCCACAGCAACCTTTCCTGTTTTAATTTACGTTCTCTGCCCAATTAAATTTTTTTCTACCACCCTAAATACTTTAAATTAATTATTAAAGTATCGAGTCGAGTTGACACTACTAACTCAACATTGAGTTGAGTTGAGCTTTTGAACCATGTTTCCCACAAGGTCTACATGTGTTGGTCAAATATATTAGTTGGTGTTCTGTGTGTGGCCCACCTTATGAGTGGATTGGCCTGATAAATGGACCAATTTTTCACACGTGCAACATTGGCACGTGTATTTCAATACATCTCTTCGATCTCTCCTCCATTAAACACTTTGGGCTTGTTTGGTAGCCGCTCCTAAAAATAATCGAAGCAAATTTCTATGCAAAAATTTAATTTTATATGCAAATGCTGCTTGAATGGCATTGTTTATTTAATTAGTTTTCTAGATGTTGTTTAGATGTCATTGTTGAGAAAAATGATATAATGAAATAATGCAACATAATAGATTATTAACATAAATTATTTGTGCAATGTCACATCTATTTATTTATTTATTTATTTTTGTCTTTCATCTTAAAAATTGACAATCAAAAGTAGACCTCATTTCATGGACAATCCAAATTTATGACTAGACTTCTATTATGGTAAGTTCAGAATGTTTGATTTTCTGAGAATTGATCAAATAGTTAAAATCATCCAATCAAAAGGGATGGAAAACCAAATGTGGGCCTTGAATGATGGACTATTCAGATCAATAGTAAGGCTTTTTTCGCTATGAATATGAATAATCCATTTTCAGTAAATAATAGGAAGGTTAGCATCATTCAAAAAATGAGCCTGGCATGATGAGTGGCTCGATGTATTCGTTGGACCTTTATGACAAAGTAAATGTTGCCCCTTCATTTTATTAGGTGAGCTCTGAGCAGCCTGAGTTATTAGTTAGACGTTTTTCATTTTTTAAATATTGAAAGTGACTTTTGGAAGGATTAGCAATTAAAAACAATGTTGCATGACTAACCGTTTGAATTGTTAATTGGACATCAATTCTAATCAATATCAGCCGTCCATAGTGTGGTGACTAATTTCAAAGTAAACCTTCCATCATGTAAGGCCCATCTTCGATGCAGACCATCCATCATGTGCAACCCACCTTTAATGTGGACCTTTTATCATGGGTCCACCGTTGATGTGGACCTTCCATCATGTGGGCCCACCTTCAATATGGGCTATTCATCATATGGAAACATCTTTGATGTTGATTGTTCATCAAGTGGGGCCGATCTTGATGTTGGCCATCCGTCATGTCAGGCCCACCTTTAATCTCATTGTGATATGGACCATCCATAATGTAGTGCCCAACCATTATGTGGGTCCCAGGGCCCACCATTGGTGTCCATTGTAGGGACCACCTTAGTCTCTCCCTCAGAGCTAGTGGGGCTGGGCGGGCTACTCAACCCATTGGCACCCTTATGTCACATTGCCTCTAAAAACAGAACCCAAATGGCAATCTACCTCCAAGTATATAGGAGAAGATTAAAATAATAAGGAGAATCTTCTATTAATGAGAAAACCTAAATGGCAAGCACTTCTGTTATGGTGTATAGCAGCACCGCTTAATACAAGCACAAGGCGACATAAGACATTGTAGAGACCACCCAATTTCTATGAAATAAAATACACCATAACTTCGTGTGTATCACCCCCATTTGTAGCTAAGTAGTCTAAGGAGAGCTATATATGTAACAACCCAAACTCTCTATTCAATCAAAGCTTGGATTGAGAATATCTCTTCCTTCCCACATTGCTAGCAATTCTCCTTATTCTTTTAAAGGAAGGATAGAATGGCAGCCCTTCTTTCAACCTGTCCTTCTACCATGGCCAACCTCCCATCTGGGCTCGGGCCCACAAGCTCCATGTGCCTGCGTAGCAATGTTCCAACCATTGTAAGTTTCAGACCACACACACACACACACACACACACACACACACACACACACGTGCAAGTATGGGTGTAAATGTTCCAACCATTGACAGCCCTGCCTTAAGTGGGCCCCACTTGGGCCACATTGTAATGTTGCACTTATCTTTTGTGCAGAGAGTTCCTTTGGTAAGTGGGCTGAGGCAACATCAGAAAGTTCACTTCACAATGGCAATAGAGAGAGCTTCTACCCTCCCAAGGCTCTTCCATACTTCAATTTCATGTTCAGCTGTAAGCCATTCCTCTCCCTCACTTCTATTTCATTTTAGGCCGCGTTTGGTGTACCGCCAAATTGCCATATGGGGTGTGTGGCCCGCATTAAGCAGGCTTCCGTTTTTGGCCCACCTTGGAGGTTGAAACGCACAAATGCGCCATGAAAACCATCATACGCATCACTTGTTGGCTCCAATTGTTATGGATAAAAGTGGGCCAGGCTTTGAGTTTAAAGGCCCAACAACTATTTTGATGGGCCTGTGATTAGGTGTCCACAAAGCCACACAGGAGACTGGGCTTCATCTGGGAATTTCATTGAAGGCCCAGCTTCCACAAGTTATGGTCTGACTCAGCCAGTGGAACAGCATTGCATGTTGACCGATGATCGGGACCATGATAAAGACGATGATCGTTAAATCTTGACCCTACATCTTATTTATTATCTAATAGATGTGGGTCCCATGTGCAGGCTCAACCGGAAACTCTGCAGACCGTCCAAATCACGATTGCGAACCAATTGTCTATTGAGGAGAGCACGGTGACTCCTGAGACTAAGTTTGCTGATTTGGGTGCTGATTCTCTCGACACGGTATATCTTCTCCACCCTTTCCGTGAAAAAACGCCCGGCCCAATCAGTTCAAAATCTGGGCCCAAACCAATCCGGGCCGCCCTTTTTACGTCCTTAAAATTCTCCTTGACTGTTCTCCTTTAGGATTGCAAGAGGGCTGGATCAGTGCCAGGTCATTGGTTCTAACTGGGCCTGAAATTCAATCCTAGCCCAGTCTTTGACATCCATTAACGGGCCGAGTTCATGGCCACATCTGGGTTCAACAGAGTTGTATAATCTAGGCCTTAGATAAGGCCCACTCATAACTCAGTGGCTAATAACTGGGCTGCGAAGGCAACGATGGTCCATGTTTGTGTTGCCACTTGAGGCCCATGGGTTGGACCTAGGCCTGATTTTAGACTAATAACTGGGCCTGACTCAACCCCGCCACCCACGAGTTGGCCCAATGAATCGAGATTATTTAACACCAATGTTCTCAGTAATCTACTACTTGGGGCCTTAGCTTATGTAAAAGGCTGGCAATGGGCTGGGCCCAGGCCTATCCAAGTCAAAATTTTGAGACAGGCAGCCCGGTAGTTGGGCCGTGGCCGAGCCTAAGCCTGATCGGTCCGATTGGATCGCCCTTTGGTCTACTAACATTAAGGAATCATTCCAGGTAGAGATCATGATGGCCCTTGAGGAGAAATTTGGAGTGTCGATCGGAGAAGAGGGAGCTGAGAACATCTCAACCGTCCAAGACGCGGCCGACCTGATCGAGAAAGTGAAAGCTGGAGAGAATTAAGGCTAACCGACGCATCCGAATAGAACGACGGAGACATCTTGATTTCGGTAGTTTTATATTAGCATAAGTCTGTCATAAGGAAATGCTACGCTCCGGCAATTTTGTCTTGTCGAGACACATCTTCTTGTTGTTTTGTTTCTTATTTTAGTCGGAATGTGATGAAATCACTTGAATTTAAATGTTCCTTCTTTTTTTTTCTACCTAAATTGCGAAATAAAAAGTATTTTTATTGAGCCTAACATGCAAATATTTAAATTATTTAAAGTGGTTGTAAAATCAGGGAATTTGGGATGATTCTTTTCTCTCCATTTTTCAATAATTTATAATAAAATAAAATGTGCGGATATAAAAGAATACAGACTAATATGGTACATAAGCTAATATGATAGAAGGTTTATGGTGGTCAGTAAGACCACACATGTGTTGGGATTGGACGCCTTTACTCTTCACGCATGAAGACCACTGACCGGCCAGCCGGCCGGTCGGTCACGTTGGAGATGAAGACAGTAATATGTGGAGCCTTTTTTTGGGCCATCCGACCGGCCGGTGGGGGGGTCCGACCGGTCGGGCAGTTTCCTTTTTGGACTTGGTTTCTTGCGTGGTTTTGCGCAAGGAGTTTCCAATTCCGGTTTTGTCCTATTTAAGGAGATGTAATCCGAGATTAGGGTTGCCGCCAGTGGCCGCCAATGGGCCAAGGGATTGAGAGGGTTCTAGGGTAAGAGAAAGAACTAGGGAGGAAGTTTGGAGTTCTCTAGGATGAGGGAAAGGGATGTGTTTGTCCTTCTCATGTGAGAATTAGCTTCGGGTAGCTTGGGATTTCTCTTATGAGCTGTGATCTAGGGTATTTCTTCTGTAATCTCTTGTAACTTCTGATTCATAGTGGATTGGTGTCGCTTTGTGCCATGGTTTTTTACTCGTGAGGGGTTTTTCCGCGTAAAAATCGGTTTGCCTTCTTGTGTATGATGATTTGCTTGTTGATTGCCATTGTAGTGTGTTCTTCGCCTGCTTTGATTGCTTCCGCTGCGGTGCTCCTAACCCCAACAACATGTATTCATTAACAGCCTTAAACCACATGTGCACTTGGGTCTAAGTTATAAAAGCAACTGAAAAAATAAAAATATATATATATATATATATATATATATATATATATATATATATATATATATATATAATATAAATTGTGGAATTAAAAAGGATTGCTCTATGTATTAAGTATGGAGATCAAATAAGATAAATAAAAGGCGTACTAATTGGAAAGCTGAGAAAAAGGCTTACCTTCTTATACATTGGATGGGAAGATGTAACGACCCGAGATTTTTGACTCTCGTGTATAACACGACGGTCGAATTCCCAAGTAAATCATGGACTAATTGATTTGTTAAATAATAAAATATAGCATTCAATCACAATGACGGAAATAATTATCATCTTATTCTATCAAACTTACTACGTCATCATCAATGTTTAAATAAGGGAACCAACCAATATCCATACTGATTAATTAAAATACAAAACCATGTCTTCTCTTGAAGACTTATTACAATTCCATAAATGTATCAACTACTCAAAAAAAATATTTAATAAATGATAACACCAACTAAGTTTATCTAACATCGTCATCCGCCATGTGATTATACGAACATCAAACTTACTACGTCATCATCAATGTTTAAATAAGGGAACCAACCAATATCCATACTGATTAATTAAAATACAAAACCATGTCTTCTCTTGAAGACTTATTACAATTCCATAAATGTATCAACTACTCAAAAAAAATATTTAATAAATGATAACACCAACTAAGTTTATCTAACATCGTCATCCGCCATGTGATTGTACGAACATCGAACACTTTTCCTTAAAAATCGGGTTCAATACCTGGATCTTCACCTGCATCATCTAAATTGTGTTTGGGATAGCGTTAAACGCTATCATAGTGGGGAATATTCCCTTCAAGACTATCAAGAATAATAATGTACTAAAAAGTCAGAGTAACGCAACACAATAATATCTTTATTAAAACAAAACAATCAAGTAAAAATCTTTGTTAATGCGATGCATGGAATGCATGCTCTGGCAAAGGCACCCTGGCTAGAATCACAATACATGAAGTGGGAGACTCCCTGTTACGACTTCAAGCTAGCCACTAGTCACCAGAGGTTCGTGGGACGCACAAGCCCATAGTTTTGCCCGACCACGTAAGAAACGGGACGCTCATAGCCCAAATCTACACGTGACAGTGTACGGGAGAAGTAGGACGCTCTAGCCTATTCTCAATTCCGTACACCCACATGGAGCCAAGTGAATGCATGACTTTAGTTTCTCCTTTATTTAAGTGTTTTCGCATACAACCGATTTAAATAAAACTCAATGATCACTATAGGGAGTCGCAAGCAACCCAGCATAGGCCGACAGCACGAGATTAGTGTCCATAGCACCAACCCCGGCTCATGAGAATTTATATACCATTATTGTCCACTTATTGTCCCGTTTTATGATTTCATCATGTCCCAAAAAAGCCAATGTTGTACATCATGACCAAATTCATTAAAATACCCATGTACTGTAAATGGATCAAATCAAGCATCATGTACATGTAAGGATCCATTAACAAGCAATCACTTCATTCTCTCAGTTAAGTCAAGAGATATTCTTCCATCATGGACACCTCTCACGGGTTCCATCTCTCTACATCGAATAATTTTACCAACTTAGGGACAAAGAGTATATAATAATGGGATGTCCATATGGTGATCTTATACACATATTTCATATCACAATATGAAAACCAATGTTACTTGTAAAACATAGATTAAGGAAATAAGGGCATAGATTTCACAAAGATAAATAACACAAATACACATGCTTCTTAGTAAAAAATCTAAATAAGGAATCACATCATTATATAATTATATTCATTGCAAATCCTACATTAAACTTCATGTTATATAGATCAGCAATTCAAAATAAAATAACTTCACATGCCACAAAAGAAACTTATGATAATCATAATATTATTAATGAAAGGCTTGAAGGAAAAATCCTCACCTTATGATGGACTTAGACGAAGAGGGTTGTAGAAGATCCTAGCTGCTGGGAAAATATGAGAAAGAACTCTTTTCTCTTCTCTCTCTTTTTCTCTCTCTCTCTCTCTCTCTCTCTAAGGCATGGAGGCTAGGGTTAGGAGAAGGATTTGGAGGTGCGTAGTAGAAATATGGAGAGGGATGTGCACACGAGTCTTGTGTAATAACTTCTTGAGGTGGGTTTCTCAAATCTCAATATTCAGGTGATCTATGATCAATTCCAATCTGTTCATCTTATCAAGCTCGAAGAGTAGAGTCAGAATACGTAAATTTCTTGATGATCCACATTCTAGATTGGCCGATCCTTGAAAATGGCCTAACGGGTGCTAAAATGGGCTAGATCTCAATTAACGGTCTACGCTTGATGATCAGGGCCCAAATTTTGGAAAAATATATGGTCATAATAGGCAAACAATTGTACAAAATTTAGTGGTTGATTGATGGTGAGAAATACCTAGATCTGAAATTTCAACTTTTGGCGGAAAAGGAAGGGGCCGGCTTTGTGGTTCAACGATGTAGGATTATAGATCGGAGTCCAAATTTTGTGTAAACTCGTAGTCATATGATTATAATAAGTGGTCCAAATTTGAGAAGCGATTGATGGTGAGAAGTGGGTAAATTGAAAGGTTCAGATTTAAAAAGAGTTGGTAACTCATTAATTTCTAAAACGGGATAACTTCGCGCATAAGAAAGATGCTTATCAAGGTGGGGCACTCAAATCACACTATTGGTCCATAATAAAGACAATCCAAGTCACTCATATAAAGAGAAATATTCGACTACGACTAACCATCTACTTTCCTCACTCGATGGACATGAAAATCAAGGGTTAAGGGGCTGATTTGACAATCGGACCACTTCTACTATGATTTAAGGGCTGAAAATTGATGTGTATGGTTAATATTTGCCCAAAAGCTTAAATCCAGAGTTTTGCGTGAAAGTGATCGTCAGAAACTATAATACTTAAAAATGGCATCTTAATTTAAGTTTAACTAATGGCATTTTCATAATTATCTGAAAAGTGCATGATTTTTGAAATCTGATCTTTCTACAATGTTTATGGGATCATTCTAAGCAACTTTTGTAAAGGGTCCCCTATCATATCTCCTACGGATGTCCTGCTATTCGCAAATCAACGGTAAATGTACGATAATTAATAAAAAATAAATTAAAAATGAATTTTCAAAAATTTTCAAATAAATCTGAAAATCTGGGGCGTTACAGAAGAAGGCTTTAGAACATGTATGGGTTTGGGATACAACCTTATTTAAATAATTGCAGAAGAGAGGAGCTTGTCGCCCATCAAAACTCCTGGCTCCACACATTTCAGTTTTTCATTCAACCGGAATATTGTGCATGACTCAAAGTCCAAACGCACCACCCTTTATATGAATTTAGGTTTGATCCCAACTTTAATGGACCCACTAGTATGCCCAATTACAACATTCAACCCTTACGATAAATCTAAACCGCTGGTCAATTAGGCTCACCTTATAAAATTCTTACATGGATCATGTATAGACTGTTAAATTCATGATCTAAAGGTGAGAAAGTGTGGCCCATCTAAGTAAAATGGGTGGGCCTGATTGAATCCTGCCTGGACTAACTGCTCATATAAGTTATCAATGGGTTAGGGCAAATGACCAACCGAAGCTGGCTCATAGCCCATTGCAAACGAATGAAAGATAAGTAACATACAGATATGGTGTCTATATGTACTAATTGAGTTGGGCATGCCTTTTACCACCTGTCTCTTCTTAGACATTAGCCGGGTCGAGCCAGGCTGGGTTGAGTTTGGCGAACATGATCCAATTATAATTAAGGGCCCATTTGGATTGTAGGTTACTTAAGATAAGGTACTTATCAGATAATTTACTTATCTTGGTTTTTACTTATTAAGCAGATAAGCATGTTTGGTAAACGACATACTTATCAGCCAATAAGTAAATAAGTATGCTCGGTATTAACGCATTGATAAGTAATCTTTTGAAAGAAAATTTCAAATCTACATATTTTAAGCAACATATTGACATGAAAAGAAAAAGCTAAGCGTTGAGGCAGTTTTCCTAACAGAATGAGCTTTTCTAATCCTCATGTACATGCCATGCATGTGCTAGCATAGCACGATTGGTCCGAGATACATTCCATCCATCAGAACGGGACCACTATATGGATGCCCTGGCACAAGAATCAGGTTGATCCACTGGTCAAATGGGCAACAGTCTGCAAGAAAAAAAAAATGTACGGCTTTGGAAGACTTGGCTGAAGTTTTCTAACCCATTCACTTGTTTCCAATAGTCGGGCCACATGGCGAGTAGACTAGAACCATGTTTGGGAAAGATGTAGAAGATCAGATCAACTTGATTGGTGGATTGGATCTTGCACCAATTAATGTAGGGCCCATCTTTGATGTGGGCCGTCCACTGTGTGAGCCCCACCTTTGATGGGACAGTCCATCATGTGGGGCCTCCTTTGATATGGACAGTATGAGAGAGCAGTAATTGAGTGAACCATGAGAGAGAACTTTGATATTTAGCGTGATGAGAGATAAGTAGAAAAGCCAAATTGGAAGCCCCCCCCCCCCCCCCAAATAAAAAGAAGAAGAAGAAGAAGAAGAAGAAGAAGATCAAAAGGGTGACATGAGAGAGATAAATAGAAAAGTCAAAAGTCAAAAAGCTAAAAAAAAAAAAAAATACTTATTAAGATAAGTAATTTTCAAGAAATAAGTTACTTTTCAATTATACTTACCAAAGGAACTTGTAACTTATTTGGTAGTATCCAAACGGGCCCTTAATAAGTTGGGTCTTGGGCTTTGATGAATTAAGGGGGGTAGACGGGCCATAAGGGGATGCGCGTTGAGTTAGTGTGGGAATTTTAAGTAAATGGGATTAACCCTTGTTAAATGACTTGAATCGTATGGTCGAGTCTCAAGTTAGAGTCATGACTCACCTCAGTTGAGTGAAGCGGCCTGACACAGACTTGGGATATTGGACCAGGTTGGGTCCAACTAAGTCCGAGTCAACTCGGACAGTTCACACAAGACTCGTTCGACTCTTAAAATCATGGTTTGGGGTCATGGCAACCTGAGCCAAACCCAACCCAACCCAAACCCCACCTTGAGTGGATAGGCTGCGCCCAAAATATCCTGACTTGCATTCGTTAGACCATTGGACTGATGTGACCTATCGGCTCATGGACTATGCATACGAATTATCCCAGACTGGGAGATCCTAACCTCTAGTGGCCCTTTCTCAGCTGAGTAGATATGGTATCTGCAATTTTCTTCTTGACCGTCCATGTAAAGCCCACAAATTGACAGGTTAGAATTGTCCAATCAAGGAGATTTTCAACCCATGTTCCATCCACAGTAAGCCCCGTCCGATCGATGGTCTAGATGAACCGTTGGCCAACTTGGACAAAATTAGATAGTGCATGCATGAGTGTCCGTGTGATGTTGGGTATCTGGGGTCTGAATCTGAATCTTCAATGGCCACAGAATATGGATAGCCCATTAAAGCGACATGGGAAAGGTGTGTGCATTTAATTGGAGACAGGACTTTGATGGGTAGGAAAAATCAAGGGCCCAATAATTCATCCCACCCACATCAAAATTATTGTTGATGTGGGTCCCACCCAAACTCCATATTTAGCAACTTGCTCTCTAACGCACACTAGGCAAACATGCAGCTTTCTGCAAGTAACACTGGGGTAACAATGTTGCCTAAGGCACCAAAGGCCAAAAATCTAGATCCACAAATGGGCCACACCTCATGAAACAATGGGATGGGATGTCCACCATGGGTTTGTTCATTGGGCCACTATGGTATGTATTTTTCATCAAACCCGTCCATAATAAGGTGTAACTCACTAAGATTTAAAAAAAAAAAAAAAAAAAAAAAAAAAAAAAAAAAAATCCCTATTTAGTAAAACTTATATGCAGCGCTTGTTACTAAAATGTGCTATTTTCAGTGATTTTAATTGATTCGGATCATTTGCTAAATCTAAAAAAATGAGTACTTAATTTAAATTTTCACTAAAAATGATTTCTCTTTACATGGCTTAGATGATGGATTTCTTTATGGAGTGAACTTTATATGTAAAACTAACCCATAAACCCAATGTGTAATCCATGACAATGTGGACCAGGTGCCAATGCGTTGGGTTGTTGGCCAGGTTGGTCATTGACCTGGCCAATAGGTAACATGCCTGCATAAAAAAAATTGGGTACGACGGGTTTTGTTTTGACTCAACCCCACTCACTCTTGGCCAACTTTTGAACCCAGTTGAGATTGGACCCAAACTCAACATCCTAGGAGAATTGAGAGAATTAAAGAGATTATCAAAACATGCAATTAGAGATTAAACAAACTTAGACTTTTATTTAAACTTGTTGAGTTTGAATATAAATGAGTTAGGTTTGAATTTCCTCGAGGCTTATTTGGATCTGCGAAAGAGCAAAAAAAGAAACATTGTTTACAGGAAAGCTTATTTTCAAGAAATTGTGGAGAGGAAAAAAAAAAAACCTTTATTTTCATTGTTTGTTTTTAAATAAGATTTTCTTAGAAAATTTGAGGAATGATTTCCAATTCATTATTTGGTCAAATAAAGAAATCCTGGTGGTTATTGGCGTATTCTAGAATAAAGCGTGACACATATGGAATGTTTGAAGATAAACTCTTGCACCTATGGGTAGAGTTGTACACAAGTTGAGTAAGCTCAAAAAACTCACTTGACTCGGCTCATATCAAAAGTGAGTTTGTGCCGAGCCGAGCCAAATTTTAGGTGCTCGAATGAATTCGAGTCAAGCATCGAGCAGGGCCATGCTCGACTCGACTCGAACATTAGCTCAACTCGACTCAAGCTTGGATCGAACTTGACTCGAATTGTTGACTTAAGAGTAAAATACCCCCCCCCCCCCTTCGAAAAAAAAAAAGAAAAAGAAAAAAGTTTCTAACTTACCTGCCTGAGTGCCCCCTCTCCCTAACCCTAACCACCCTCTCTCTCTCTCTCTCTCTCTCTCTCTCTCTCTCTCTCTCTTTCTGAGCTTGACAACCGGCCACACCGGCCCCACTCCCTCCCTCCCTCACTCTCTTAGCTCGACGGCCGGCCACCCCCAATTGGCCGAGCTTAACCTACCCCTTTCCCCCTTCCATTTTTTTCTTGATTTCGTGTGGCAGAAGGTGATTGGGGTTAGGGCTGCACACAATTCAATTTATGATCAATTTATCGATTGAATCGAATCGAACAAATCGAATCGAATCGAATCGTTCTCGAAGATCAATTCAATTCAATTTTTTAAAAAAGAAAAAATTCAATTTCAATTCAATTTCAATTTTCAGTTCTGATCGATTGAATCGAATCGAAAATCGAATTGATCTGTATCGAATTGAATCGATTGATCAAATTGAATTGAATATATATATATATATATATATATATAGTAATGGACGGTATGGATGAAATAGATACATCATAGTAAGTTTTATCTATGCTGTCCATCTATTTTTACATGTAAATTTAAGGAATTTTTAAAAAATTAGTAAGATATATATCTCATATTACCACACCACAACAAAGCAAATGGAGATTGAACGTCCACCATTAAGTTCTTCCTATGGCCCATTGTAATGTTTATTTGCCATCCAACCTGTTGATAAGGTCACATAGACTTTGAGGAAGGGAAAAAACAAATATGAGCTTGATATCAAACTTCTAAGGCCCCAAAAAGTTTTCAATAATAATCGTCAATCCCCCACTGTTTTGTTGTGGTGTGGTCCACTTGGATGTCTCATTTTTGGGATAATGTCTTTGAATCATATGGAAAATGGATGAAGGGCCTAGATAAAACACATATACCATGGTGGGGCCCACAAAGCTTTGAAACCACCCTTCTGCATATCCGCGCCCACCCAAGTGTCCAAGATGAATCAAATTGCGTACTTAGTAACTAAATGCGCTTGGTGTACTACGTAAACTCTGTGGGGGCCATGGTGATTTATTCATTTTATCCACTCCGTTCGTCCACTTTAAAAGATAATTTTATGGCTCGAGCCCAAAATTGAAGCGTATGGTGGCACACACCACAAGAAATAGTGTGAATTGAACCTTTACCATTGAAAAATTATTGTGGGCCACAAAAGTTTTAAATCAAGCTGATATTTTTGTTTTTCATTCATACATGTCCACTTGATCTTACGAACAGGTTGGATGATAAATAAACGTCACTGTAAGCCCTAGGAAGGTTTCAACGGTGGAAATCATTATTCCCACTATTTCATGTGGCATGGTCCACCCAAGTTTCGGATACGCTTCAATTTTGGGCTCAACGGCTAAAATGAGCAGGCAAAACGAATGGACGGTGTGGTAAACCAAATGCATTCAAAGTAGGCCCAGCTAAGTTTACTCAGTATGATAAAAGCGTATAATTTGAAGTTCTCCCAAGAGAAAATTAAGTGTTATGTTGGTAACAACTTAGTGGGTGTTACCCCTATCTTATGGTGCCAACCTTGATGTATTTTTTTGTATATCCATTACGTCCATCTAATTTTACGTCTCATTTTAGGACATGATCCAAAATTATAAGAAGATCAAATCTTAGGTGGACCATACCAAGAGAAAAAGTGATAAATAATCATTAAAAACATTTTTCGAGCCTCAAAAGCTTTGGATCAATATGATCTTTCTAATTTCCATGTAAGGACTAGTTATTATGCATATGTTTTCAGAAGTATTTCTACTAATATTACTATTTGAAGTACTATAAAATCCAAGCTTACAAAACCTATAAGTTTTCAAATTGCAATGTGTGAAAAATCGAATTAAATTGAATCGAAAAATTCATCAGTTCAATCTCAATTCAATTCCAAAAAAATTAGGTCAATTCAATTTCAATTCGAAATTTCAAAATTAAGATAAATTCAATTTCAATTTCAATTTTGAAAATTTAAGATTAATTCAATTTCAATTTCATTCAAAATTGAATTGATCGAGTCGATGTGCAGCCCTAATTGGGGTGCATGACACGAAGAGCATCTGCCTGCGTGTAGTTGCCCGACTGCCCGTGGTCATACCGATATGGTTCCTGGCCATCATATTCCTCTTCTTCGGGCCCATCAACTCCACCATGGGTGCACTTCTCGTTGGCTTCACCGTTTACATTATTCCATCAATAGTTAGGGCTGCACATCGATTCGATCAATTTGATTTTGGATGAAATTAAAATTGAATTGATCGTAAATTTTTTAAATTGAAATTGAAATTGAATTGATCTTAATTTTAAAATTTCAAATTGAAATTGAATTGACCCAATTTTTTTGGAATTGAATTAAGATTGAATTGATAAATTTTTCAATTCAATTCAATTCAATTTTTCACACATTTCAATTTGAAACTTATAGGTTTTGTAGGTTTGGATTTTATAGTACTATGAATAGAAATATTAGTAGAAATACTTATGAAAACATGTGCATAATGACTAGTCCATACATGAAAAATAGAAAGATCATATTGATCCAAAGCTTTTGAGGCTCGAAAAATGTTTTTAATGGTTATTCATCACTCTTTCTCTTGGTATGGTTCACCTGATATTCGATTTTCTTATAATTTTGGATCATGTCCTACAATGAGATGTAAAATTAGATAGACGTAATGGATATACAAAAAAATATATCAAGGTAGGCCCCACATGGTAGAGGTAACACCCACTAAGTTGTTACCAACGTAATAGTTAATTCACTCTTGAGCGAACTTCAAATAGTACGCTTTTGTTGTATTGAGTAAACTTAGTTGGGCCTACTTTGAATGCATTTGGTTTACTACACCGTCCATTCGTTTTGCCTCCTCATTTTAGCTATTGAGCCCAAAATTGAAGCATATCCAAAACTTGGGTGGACCATGCCACATCAAATAGTAGGAATAATGATTTCCACAGTTAAAACCTTCCTAGGGCCCACAGTGACATTTATTTGTCATCCAACCTATTCGTAAGATCAGGTAGACATGTATGAATGAAAAACACAAATATCAACTTGATTTAAAACTTTTGTGGCCTACAATAATTTTTCATTGGTAGAGGTTCAATTCACATTGCTTCCTGTGGTGTGTGTGCTACTATACACTTCAATTTTGGGCTTGTACCATAAAATTATCTTTTAAAGTGGATGAACGGAGTGGATAAAATGAATAAATCATCGTGGGCCCCACAAAGTTTACTTAGTATGCCAAGCGCATTGAGTTACCAAGTACGCAATCCGATTCATCTTGGACTCTTGGGCGGGCGTGGATATGCAGAAGGGTGGTTTCAAAGCTTTGTGAGCCCCGCCATGGTGTATGTGTTTTATCTAGGCCCTCCATCCATTTTCTATATGATTCTAAGACATTATCCCAAAAATGAGACATCCAAATCTCAAGTAGACCACACCACAAGAAAACAGTGGGGGATTGATGATTATTGTTGAAAACTTTTTAGGGCCTTAGAAGTTTGGTATTATGCTGATTTTTGTTTTTTCCCTTTCTCAAGGTCTATGTGACCTTATCAACAGGTTGGATGGCAAATAAACATTATAATGTACCCTAGGAAGAATTTAATGGTGGACGTTTAATCCCCATTGTTTTGCTATGGTGTGGTAATCTAAGATATATGTATCTTACTAATTTCTGAAATTTTTCCTTAAATTCAAATGTAAAATGGATGGACGACATAGATAAAACTTACTATGATGTATTTATTTCATCTATACCGTTTATTAATTTATATATATATTCAATTCAATTTGATCAATCGATTTAATTCGATATAGATCAATTTGATTTTCGATTCGATTCGATCAATCGGAATTGAAAATTGAAATTGAATTGAAATTGAATTTTTTCTTTTTTAAAAAATTGAATTGAATTAATCTTGGAGAACGATTCGATTCGATTCAATCGATAAATTGATCATAAATTGAATTGTGAGCAGCATGTCTCTGCTTGACAGGTAGCGCCCAATCCATCCTTCCTATGCTTCCCTTATTGAAATGACCAAAACGCCCCTATTCTTGTACCTTCTCCCATAGATTGTTATGACTCACTTTAGTGACTCAACTTCAAGCCGAGTCGTCAAAATATTTTTTGGGGTGACAGACTAGGCGTTGTCCAGTAGTTCAGGGCTGGCTCGAAAACTCAAACTCACTCGAACTCTCTCAGTCTGCTGATCGAGTAGGTCCAGGCTCAGCCAAGTCGAGTTGAGCACCGACCAAGGGTTGAGTGGTTCGAGCCGAGCAATGAGCAGGGCAAAGCTCGATTCAACTCGACTCAACTCTACCTATAGGTGCTTAAGCTTAATGGGGTCACACATGATCCATGAGGGGGCTTGAAGTTGTATGATGACAAATGTGACATAAGCGACACATTAACACATTTGACACATGTGGCACTTAAAGGTAGATGGTGGCACATATGCACATTGGCACATGTGGCATATTGTTACATGTAGCACATGTAGAGCAATTGAAGATGAATAATAACACATGTGGGTCACAAGTGAAAAATGGATGATGGCATATGTATGATACAACCAAAGATGGACAATGAAAAGTTTTCATATACAACACATTTAGGCACTCTGTGTAGGTGGGGAGCAAGCAAAATATGAATGGTGGCACATGTACAACGTAATAAAAAATAGATAATGAAAGGATAGGCACATACAACACATGCAAGGTGATTTGTACATGTTACGTGCAAGTGAAGATGAATTGTGACACATGTGGTACATTGGCACATGTGTAACAATACAAAATATGGATTGTGGAATATTTACATATGTGACACATACTACAAGAAAAATGACCTTTATGGGTGAGATTGACATTTGTATGTACGGATGAATGGTCATTTTAATTGGGATATGAGTTAAATGTTTTATCATGTGATTGGGATATTGAATGCTTTATTAGGTGGCTGTGAATTGCATGTTTTATCAGGTTAATTATGATATTTATAGGGAAAAAATTTTGTTGGCAAAGTATGTTGGTGGTAATATAGCTTTTGCAAGGAAATATATCCTTGGTAATACTAACATTTCCAACAAAATGTTACACGAAAATTATATTTCACAAGGAAATATTTCGTCGGTAATGCTACTATCTTTTCTAGGACTTTGGTCGGTAAATTTGCCTTTCCAAACGAAAATTTTCCCCTGTAATATCTTTTCGTAAGGAATATTTTCCTCGGTAATAGTCCCATTAATAATGGATTAATCATGTCGGTAAAAGTGAATTTTTACCGACAAAAAATTGTGTTTCGTCAGTAATTGTTTTTCTTGACTCTGCAAAGAAGCCCATGTAGAAAATTTTTGTCAAAATATTTTGCTGATAAAAGTGGAAATTGTTGTGCATGTGAGGCAATTGGCGATGGGCAATGAATCGTTGAGGAATTCATCCTTCTTCAGCGGTGGGAAAATTCATTTTTTAGAGGGAGGTGAGAAAATAAAGTCCATAGTTTTTCAAAAAGAAAAAAAAGAGGTGAGGTATTGTGTTTTCAACTACTTGTCACATAAAAGTTCTCGCAAATGATAAAAATCTTTGTTATGGGTAAAGAAAGTTGATAGCGCCGACCCGGGAAAGACGAGCCGACCCGTTTCAGGCTCCGGATACAAGTCGGGTCGTATTAACCCGATAAAAGTTGGTCAGCTCGGTCCGATGTAATAAAGGTCGTCTTGAACGAGTTGAACTGTAAATCCATGATCTTAGGCTCACGCCGAGATATCAAGAGGAAAGATCGACATCCCCAGCTTTTAGGGATAAGGATCTTTGTTCATTATGGGCAGATCCGAGGATCTCGGGAACCCAGCTGGCAGTCCATTGGAATTACGACTCTCCGAAAGGCAAGCAGTTTCGCAACCTAAGTCTATAAATAAGGATGTTCTCTCCATTATCAAGGTATGAAAACTGATATCGATTTACACTAAGATATTCGATTATTAAAGATCGCTGACTTAGGCATCGGAGGGTTATCGGCTGGACCCCCAGCTACCTCCCTTATTCTCTGTATTTTCTTTTTACAGGATCTGAGGAATCCACCATCTTGGTTGTTTTCTACAAGAAGTTCAATTCCATCAAACCGTCCAGATCATAAATCTACATCCTCATCTGTTAACCAATTTTTGGTAACAACAATCTGTTTCATGAAAAATGATATTTTCTTTCCTTTCCTTTTCGTTTGGTTAATCCAAACAATCCCCCTTCACTGTCTTATTTGTCTAAACTTATTTCAGTCTAGTGGATCATTTCCTAAACATGGACAGCCGTCGATCTCATATCTTGTGTTGGAGATTTACAATTGGGTAAAAGAAATATCTTTATAAAATAAAAAAAAATTAATTACAAATAAAAAAGATAAAATATCTTTTGTCAACATAAGAAGGTTTCTTTTCTGTCCCCTTCTCCACTTATCAAATCCACATGCAACCAAACACAGCCTAGGTCCAACTTAATTAGGTTTGGACATGTTTAATTGATAACAAATATTTAGACCTAATTGCTATTCAAGTCAGGTTTTGAATCCCCCCTTGGACTCCAAATCCATAATGACCCCTCTAATACCGAACACAGCACTGTCGGTATTGGAGAAGCTCAATGGGCCCCACCATGATGCATGTGTTGTATCTAAACTATCCATTCATTTTGCCCGCTCATTTTAAGGTATGAGGCAAGTGATGTATATTTTTTAACGATATTATCCATTCATTTTACAAGCTCATTTTAAGGTATGAGGCAAAAAAATATATTAAGCCCACTGTTGAAATCATATTAAGCCCGGCCATGATGTTTATTTTCCATCCAATTTGTACTCTTAAGGAAAGACAAAAATCAGCTTATTCGACATTTCAAGGTTCACGAGAAGTTTCCAATCCTCACTATTTCGCTAAGGATCTACCTCATTTTTTAGATTGTTATCCTCAACTGGCAAAATAGATGGACAACATGGATGAAATATACAAGTCACCGTGGAGCCCAGAGAGCTTCGACCAGTACCGAGCCCACTACTGAATTCGAGTCCCTTGCACCATTTGAACCATTAATGTTAATGATACCACCATTGTCTCATAGGTCCATCCAAGCCATCCAATGGGTGCAATCCTTGAATAATCTCTAGTAAGTAGGAAAATAACTCCGTAATTTCATTGACAAAGCACATTTACAAAACAAAAAACCACGAAAAAAAAAAAAAAAAATTAGAGCATAGACGTAAGCATATATTACACAACACACAGATAAATACACATACTCTCTCTCCTCTCTTTCTCTCTCCGAAACTCCAAGCTTTCCATGGAGTTCTAACCTTGCCCTTCTTATTTTCATGGTCTTATTCCTGGTTCACCAAGTACACGTGTCTCTCAGCCGATTCTCCCTGAAATCTCAGCCCTCTATCAACGATCGAGAGCACCAATCACAACCCTACAAAAAGAACCAAAACAATAACACGAGCTCATTAATTCCATTCGAATGTAATAAGAGACGAACACGTGTAGGGGATCAGAACCTCTCATCAGGCTCTCCCTATTGTGTAGATGATCTGATCATCAGGTGGGTCACATGTGGAAGTCAATCCAGTCCGTCAGTTTAGTGGGTTCTGTCCATCAATGGCCCACAACTTTGATATGCGTAGATCGGACAGTCGTAGATAAGCCATGCGTGAACATCAATCAAACAGATGGTTATTGTTTAGTAAAGGATATGGTTAGATGGCTGGGATCGTGCGGCCAGCGTGACCGCTAGACTAACGGTCTGGATCAACCGCTCTGTCCCAGTTGCAATTTTCAAATTGGCCAAAATACCCTTCAATAATGGGATGCTAGATTTCTTCAAGTAATTTTCGAAGGGAGGGTTCCAATGGCCTAGATTTCTTCTCAGAATCCAGCCATCCATCAGAAGGCTCAATTTAAAAAAATAATAATAATATAAAAATAAATTTAAAAAAATCCAATAAAACCCTTTCCCCAAAACAAGAGCAAAAAGCTCACCAATCGTACACCGTTGGATTTCTGGTCTCTGCCCGATCGTACGCTTCAGATGTAGATTTCCTCCTCATCTTCTTCAAATCCCCCCGTGGTGTCGTCGCTGCGAAGATCCCAACCAAAATAAGATAAATCGAACATTCTAGAAAAATCAAGAAAGGAAACAGTCGGTCCTGATGATGCACCATTCCGTACAAGTAAGGCCAATGTCTCGGAGATCTAGACCGTTGATCTGATGCGAACCACAGTGGATGGGGACGCCGATTGCCTGGAGACTCCTAGGTGACCCGACTCTGTGGGACCCACCGTGATGTATGTGTTTTATCCACGCCGTCCATTCGTTTTGCCAGCTCAGTTTAGAGCACAAGCCTTTAAATGAGGCAGATCGAAAGCTCAGGTGGACCACACCACAGGAAACAGTGGGGACGATGATGCCCCACCGTTGAAACCTTCCTAGGGTCCACCATGATGTTTATTTGCCATCGAACCTGTTCAATAGGTCACACAGACCTGGATGAAGGGAAATAACAAATATCATGTGGCCCCAAGAAGTTTTCAACGGTAGATGTTCGATCCCATATATTTCCTGTGGTGTAGTCCACTTGTGCTTTGAATCTGCCTCGTTTTTGGGCTCATGCCCTTAAATGAGCTAGGAAAACGGATGGACGGCTTGGATAAACCACATACATCACGGTGGACAGGTGTCCAGGCAATCCGCGTCCAGTGGATAGGGGTACCTCCGAAAACGCCCCAGATTGATCCTAACTGCTAGATCTCAAAATAGCCATTAATCAACAGTATAGGATCATAACATCTGAAACATTTTTGGGCTATCCCCAATCCAGATTGGAAGATCCTAACCGCTAGATCATCAAATAGCAATTGATCGACGGTCTACGATCATCAAATCTGGAACACTTTCTTGGGCCATCCCCCCATCCGGGGTGCGGCCCGTCCGATGAACAGTCTGGATCACAGCATGGGGCCCACTTGGACAGACTGCCTGAATCAAGACAGAGAAAACCAGACACCCACGTGCGAAAGGCGATCCGGGGGCGCTCGACCCGGCCGGAGAAGAAGGGAGAGAGCCAGTTTCGGCCGAAACGTTACGGAAACTGGCGGGCTTGACGATAGTTATACTCCGAGATATCGGTATATCGTCGCTTGTGGGAGACGACCGAGGAGCAGACATGCTCGAGTATTTTCGGAGCTTGCTGAGGCCGTTATCGGGTCGTGGACCCGCGACCGTGTCGTCCCAGAGCTTGTCCAAGAGACCCATTTGTGGGATTATAGGATCCGATACGCCGAAACGTTACGCGGTGATGGTAACGGAGCGGAGGAGAGGAGAAAGAAGGTGGAGATTTCTCTGAGCTGAGGGAGGGGAAAGGGGTTTTATAGGGAGAGGAAAGTTCCGGTAGGGGTATTTTCGGAAAAACAGAAAACTCCGAGCCGTGAGCCGATGCGATCGGCTCTTCTTTTTTAGATGCAAGGGACTTTTCGGGTTCCACCGGATATATTGATGTGAAATTAGCAAAATCCTACATTTATTTTTGTTTCTTTGGAAAATGTTGAAGTAGAGAATTGTGGGCCCAATTGGCATGCATGCGACATCCAAAGGTACCCACCGTGATAATAAGATGAACAGAAAATGTAGTGGGTGTAATCATTCAGTGGGCCACTTCATAAAAATTAATTTACACAAAAAAAAAATCCAAATTTAATGGTAACCCATTTAGGGCCTAGATGGGAGTAAATGAAATGCATTTGAAATTTAAATAGTATGTTTAGAAGGGAGTAAATGGGAGGAATCTGATTGCATTAAATCACATGAGCATATGTGATGTGTAAATTATCATTAATATCCTAAATGATTGTGCATGTGTGATATTTAACAAAATGATTGTAATAAGTTTGTTGAAATATATGTTCTTGCAAACAATGAAAACAAAATGAAACTTGGGTGGCACACCCACAAACATAAATATCACATACAAGCAACTTACTAACATTTTGTAATCATTCATTTAGATGGCCAACCTTTAAACGGTTGAATCATACTATTTGTATGATTTTAGTGTAGTTGATAATTAAATTGTTTTGGAATATCATCGGCATGCCAAGTTGATGGCGGCACCTTTACTTATGTGGGCATAGAGCTGTACATGAATCAAGCTATAGCTCGGTTGGCTTGCTCGGCACCTTTACTTATGTGGGCATAGAGCTATACATGAATCAAGCTATAGCTCGGTTGGCTTGCTCGATTCGGTTCAAACCAGCTTGACTTGACTCGGTTCAGATCTCGGGTTTAAATTGAGTTGAGCCACTTTTTTTTTCCTGTTCGAAGATTTTTTTAGCCAAATTCAAGCTAACCTTGGTTGGAGTCGGCTCAACTTGAAGCTCAGTTTGGGTTCACTGTGTTCGAGCTTAACTCAACTTAGGTAAGTTGAAAAGTTAGGTTTTTTAGTCCTACATTGGATGTGAGGAAATGAATTAATGGCAAATTGTCTATAAAAGCAGCAATAAGGGTTGTCAATGGGCCTGGTTACCTTTATGACCAGATTTTAAATTGTCTACCTCCATCTCCCATCCAAACAGCACCTTAATAATGTGATTGGCCCGCTTTTTTGGATTAGCATCAGGCACAAACAAACCATGTGGGGTCTACAATTCTTGACTTTATTGTTTTCTTCGGAAAAAGCAATGATAGGCAGTTTGGTAATTTTTTTCGTAAGGGGTAAAATTACTATAATGCCTACTACACACTTTTTCTAAATAGTGAGCAAGCTGAGAATTGTGGGGCCCATGTGATATTATTACGAAATCCAACCCGTCCAATCAAGATAATCTCCCTTATTGCTTCGAAGAACCAAAATTTTGGTCAATCTAAACAGTGAGCCACATGGTTGGCAATGATTCGATTAGACAGATCTTTGGTCCATGTGATTATTATAGTTGGATGAGTATGTTTAACAGGTAAGATATTGCTCATATATCATGTGGGCCACAAAATTTTCTCACTCTGTTATCTTTTAAATAAAAAATAATATAACGGGTGCTTCTGTAATTTCCTCGAATAGCACTACCCAGGCAGATGATTCGCGAAGGAATCCTTGTCAAATGACTACGACCTTCTTCTTCTACTCACTTTATGGTGGAATCAAGAGGTGGCAATGGGTTAGGTTGGGTTGAGTTTGGGTCAGGTTATTTCCACCTCAACCCCAACTCGATCCAAATTGAATTCGGGTTGGATTTTTCCCATCCTTACCTAACCCAAATTAAATTAGGTTAGGTCGGGTTGACCCACATTTTAATGATCAACTAAACAATGGTTACATACATGAACGTCCACACCTATTATCAATTGAGTTCTAGTAAAAAATGATGCTAGAAACTGATAGATGGTTTTGATCAAGTTAAGGTGGGCCACATTGGTCAGGTTTTGAAGGGCTTGAAAACACAAAATCAATTATCCACTGCTATCTTTGGCTTCTAACTGTATACACCATACAACAATACATTCAATGCAAACCCCTGTGATTTGTTAGACTCTCATGTTCGAACCATATGAATTGATTGGATCAGCCGGACTTCTGTTCGAAAGTAGTTGCACGATTTTGAAAACGAACAACATTCATTTGAGACTTTTTTATGAAAATGGAGGGAAAGAGGATTTTCTCTCGATTTTGGTTTTGATGGGGTGTGCACCAATTGTTAGTGCACACTCATCAACAAAAATTGAGCTCACTTTCATCAGAAGTGAAATCCACTCAATCTATCATCTAGTAGGGTGTGTGAGAAAAAAAAAACTATGTATTATTTAACTAATAAGAAAATTAATATATAATAGTCTACCTAACCCTTATATGATTCGGGTCGGGTCGGGTCACCTTTAACCCTAACCCAACCCATAAAAATTCAAGTTATGTCCGGCCAAACCAAAAATTGAATCCGGCTCAAATTTTCTCCCTAAATTGCAAAAAACCTGTCCGGTTGAATTTTGCTAGGTCTAGTGGAATCTGATCACCTGTAGCAACTGTACCACAGTGCCATATTTCTGGCAACATACCATCCATTCAGTGAATCAGTACCATGTAATGGTAGGCCTACCGTGAAGATCACCCTTCTAAAAATTAGCCTGATCACTCACTGGTGGGCGAATCCTGGATGTTGAGTTAAGCTTCGATTAATGCCGGATGAACTTCATATGGGACCTACTGGATTAATGGTATTGATCTCCTATCTAAGTGGCACTTTAGCAGGAAAGATGGTGCCTTACCTATGACACCTTGCCCCGTGGGTGATCTCCTCTCTTCTCACAAATCACACTAATTCATCCTTCATTAGTGTGAAAAATGCATGCCTGATCTAGACCGTTCAAATCATGGGATCCATTTTAATCAGAGGATGGCCTGGTAACCAGACCATAAGATTATCATAACCATCCAAATGGTGCCATAAAAAAATGTTAACAGAAAATGATTGGTCCAAATTCAATGGTGTTAAAATGGAAAAACTGTATGCGGTGTGCAAAGATGGTATGGAACGTGGATTCCGTGAGGCTGTGACCGTGGGGCCCACCTTGGTGCATGTGATCGGTCCCACGTTAAATCATTCTGAGTCGTGGATTCGGTGGGTCTGCGATTGTGGCGCCCACCGTGATGCCTGGGTTGTATATCCACACCGTTCATCCGTTTTGTTAGCTCATTTTAGACCATGGGCTAAAAAATGAAGCCCATTCAAAATCTCCGATGGACCACACGGTGGGAAACAATTGTGATTAAATGCCCACCGTTGAAAACTTATAATTTATGTTTTTCCTTTGTCAAGGTCTCCGTGACTTTGGCGTCGTCCATCTCAGATTTGGATCATGACTTAAAATGAGCTAGCAAAAATGTATGGACAACAATGGCATACAACAAATACATCAAGGTGGGGCCCACGGTCACGACCTCATCCATTCCCCTCTCCATTGTATGCCACTCGTTCATTTGCATACATGTGGGTTTCCAATAATGAGAAGTGGGTCCCATGGTTAGGATATCAGACCATCTCCCAGCCACCAGTATTTGAGACTTCCTTATTAGAATTGACCGTGGATTGTCGTGGTATCTCTTTTCCACCGTCTATCTTGAAGACAACAAATTGAAAGGTTCAGATTGCCCCATAGGCGATATCCTTAAGTAATAGTCCATATCTATGATGGGACACAACAAATCAACGATCGGGATTGCCAATCCATGGGCCCGACTTGTAATTTTTACAAAAAACTCTTCGATCGAGGTTGAGCCGAGCCGAGCCGAACCGAGCTGAAGCAAATTGGTACTATATTCGTCGATTCCCCTTTTCGTGGGGAAGAAAGAGAAAAACTTTGATACTCTGGCAGGGTGTGACGGATGATACACATGCACTTCTAAATTAAAAAGAAATTGTGGATATAGTATTAAAGTAATTCTATTTAAGCTGTCCAAATTTTGGGTCCCAGTTGAATGCATCAGGAAACAAAAATTAAGATTGTTTGAATGACTGACTATCGGATTGGTGGGCATTTATTGGACGGTTAAAAATAAAAAATACACGGTCCTCTATCAACAAACAAGTATCAAAGAATCAGAGATTAGGATTTTTCAAATGCTCTGATTTTTGGATTGAGACTCAGAGACATTCGGTTAAACAAGTTAGTCCGTTAATTTGAGTTAATGGATGCAGTAGATACGATTTCTGAGTGGCTGTGTATTAAGCGTCGGACGCTGCCGGAGTATCAAATAACACCACGGCGAGAAGATGGGAAGTATTGACGCGGTCATGGATGTGACAAGTGGGGTCCACCGTCACTATCTTACACGTCATAGATAAGATTGGGATCCAGTAAAATCCAACAGCAGGCCGACACGTGGTGGTCCCTGGGTCATCTCACGTGATGGAGTATGGCTTGGGCTAGGAGCATTTTATACACTGACGGACTAGTCTTCTTCATACACATGCATGAAGTGCATACGTGCGCGATGCGGTTTCGGTGGATCCGCAGATCCACAGAGGTGGGTAGATCTCTGACTGTGGAGCCCACTTTGATGTATTTTCCTTAAATCCACGCCGTCCATCAGACTTTACAGATCATTTTAAGTCATAATAAAAAAGATTAAGCAGATAAAATTCTCAGTTGGGCCACACCACAAGAAAGAATAGTGATTTGACCATTAAAAATTTCTCGTGGTCCACGGAGGTTTCAAATCAAGCTGATATTTGTGTGGTCGCTTCATCCAGGTATTGTCAACAGGTTGGATGGCAAGTAAAGATTCTGGTGGCTCCCAAGAAGTTTTTAATGGTAAGTATTCAATGGTGTGGCACACCGGTGAATTTGATCTCCTTCATTTTTTTTATCGTACCTAAAGTGATCTTTCAAAACGGATGCACAGCATGGATGTAAAGTACATACATGAAGGTGGGCCCCACAGTCAGGGAATCACCCACCTCGGTAAATCCTGGGATCCAGCTGCGTGCCACATCTCAAGAAGGTACCTGTATAGGTGTGCATGCATGACGGTAGGAGCGGATTGCCTGTGAACCAGGGCACATAGATATCTCTGTGCCCCGGGGTTATGTGGGGTCCACATAGATGTCCGTGATAAATCCACTCTGTCCATCTGTTTTGAAAGATCACAGTAGGACATGATTCTATAAATCAGGCAGATCCACTACTCAGGTGGGTCACACCTATAAAATAATGGAAACAATAATATCCATCATTCAAACTTTCCTAGACCTGACCATGATGTATATATGCCATCCAAACCTTTCGTAGAATTGTTACAACTCAAATAACCTGTAGGAACATATATTATACTGCTACAAAACTTTTGTCACTGCATGGTATGGCCCACATGAGTTATGAATATGCCTGATTTTTTAAGATTTTATCACATTGTGGTCTTTCAAAACAGATGGACGGAGTGGATTTGTCGTGAAGATCTCTATGAGCCCCAAACAGTCCTAGGCACAGAGATATCTAGGTGCTGGGTGTCACTGCAATCTACTCCCATGACACAGCAGTTGTATGGGAGCGGATTGCCTATATGCTGTGTGGGGCTCATAGAAGATGTCTATTATTTTGTCCATCTGTTTTGAAAGATCTCAGTGGGATGGGATTCTAAGAATCAGGTAAATCCAAAACTCATATAGGCCGTACTACACAAAACAGTAGGGCTTAAATGATTGTGTCAGGATGATATTTGGCCCTACAGTTTATTTGTGTGTTAAGAATGAGTCCGGATCCTCTGTTGAAACCTAACGGAGGAACACTGCCCATCACTTGTACAACTCAGCTTGACTGTGTCGGAGCTGAGCTGATCTGATACAATCATGCTGAGCTTGGACCAATCAAAGCAACGAAGCAGAGGTTCTCTTGTCGGTTTCAACAGAGGATCTGGATTCGTTAATAGTTCTATGAACAGTTGGGATGTCATGAAATCATCATGATCAGCTTTAGGAAGGTTTTAACGGTGGATGTTGCTGTTTCTATTATTTTGTTGGTGTGGCCCACCTAAGTTTTGGATCTTACAGATTTTTATAAAACTGTTCTACTCTGGTCTTTAAAAGCATGTGGACGGAGTGGATTGGTCATGGACATCTCTGTAGATCCCACACAGCCCCGAGCACATAGATATCTCTGATCCCGAGGTCACAGGCAATCCGCTCCCGCATCATATGATCGTCATAGTATACCGAAATGCCATCGATTGCTTTTTCTTTAAAAAAAAAAAAAAAAAAAAAAAAAAAAAAAAAGAGAAAGAGGAGAAAAGTCAAGGATTGTGGGGCCCACTGTGTCTGTGTATGACATCGAACCCGTGTAACATGGGCTCGATTTTAGTAGTGACCACCGAGGTTGATATTGTCAGGGTCATGGGCCCACCATGATGTATTTGTTTTATTTATGCCGACCGTTCATTTTGTCAGCTCACGGTAGGGCACTGGCTCGAAAATGAGGTAGATCGAAATCTCTGAGTGTACCATACTGAGATCTCGAGTGTACCATACCTCAGTAATGGTGATTGAACGCTCACCATTAAAATTTTCATAGAGCCCATCTTTTTCTCCCATTTAGCCTGTTGATTGGGTCACACAGACCAGGAAGAAGGAAAGCATTTTGTGGCCCTCAAGAAATTTTTAATGGTGGGCGTTCAATCACCAATGTTTCCTATGGCAGTAAATCACCACTGTTTCTTGTGGCATGGACTGCCTGGGATTGGGATCCGCCTCCATGCCCTAAAATGAGTAGGAAATAAAAAAAACACACACATCATAGTGGGGCCTACAGATCTCGGGAGGAGTGAACATGATATCGATGATGATCCCTTTACTGCCACATTGGTGCTCGAAAAGGTCATCGGCCCACCATGATACATTGTTTTATCCACACTCTCCATCAGTTTTGCCAAAGCACAAAAAATGAGGTAAGATCTAAGTATCAAGTGGACCACACATGACACAAAAAAGTGGTACTTGGATGCCTACTATTAAAAACTTTTTATGACTCACTGTAATGTTTATTTACCATTGAACACATGCCTGAATGTTGTCCACCTAAGATTTAGATTTATCTCATTTTTTTATTCATGCTCTAAACTAAGTTACTCCTAAAATGAGCCTGCAAAATGAACGAATAGTGGGATAAAACACATACATTATGGTGGGGCCCAAAAAGCTCTTGAACTTACACGAGCATGGCTATGAAGGGATCGTTACAGAATGTGAGTCTGCTCTTGAACTTACACGAGCATGGCTATGAAGGGATCATTACAGAATGTGAGTCCACCTACAATGGGTTACATGTGAATTGGATGTTTTTGGGTTGTGTGAATTAAGGGCCTATTTGGAGCACGGATTTTGAATCCCCTGGATTTAAAAACCCTTGGATTGGAGCCCCCTCCAGTTGAATTTCCTATTGTGTTTGACACCCTAGATTTGCAATCCCCTGTAATTCAAAAGTATGATATTTATAGGGGTTTGAATTTAATTACGAAATCAACTTTAATATCTTTAATTAGTTTACGTATGTCCTGTTTGATGCAATGGTTGTAATAAGCCATTTGAGATACATACTTTGGTCAAAACTGATGAAATTCAAGTCTTGGATGGGCCACAAGCACAGGATCACATCGTAGTGACTAAATAACAAATTTTAACCATTGATTTAAATGGCAATGTTTGGACAACACATATCTTCTTATTAAAGTAATTTTAGTGATACAATTGATAATTTAATTATTTTGGGATATCATCAATCAGCCTTGTGCCCAATTGATTAGTAGCCTAGTGACATGTGACTCTTGGAAGGATTTTAGATGTAATCCAAGCTTCCACTTTAGATTTGAAACCCCTCATCTATGGGATTTAAAACCCCCTCAAATCTCCCCAAATCCATGGTGTCAAATGGGGCTAACGCTTTACTCTAGATTACTTGCCGGGGACTGCTTTTTAACTGTGGTTGGTGATAAAGGACCCTGCACGGTGGAGTCACGATATTCAGGTAGTGTATGACACTTGGTACTCAAGCACTATAAACAGTACACGTGGAATGCATTCAACTCAAGTAGTCAAGTTCAACTGACCAAATTGTGAAACCCAATGTCTCCAAATCAAGTTCCAAAAATCAGACTGTTTGAACAATCCTAACTTCTGATTCATGGACAATTGTTCAACGAAATAGAACCATTAGATACTTATTATTTTTAACCGTCTAACAGATGTCTACCAATCCGATTGTCAGATAATAAAATAGGCAGTAACATTTTATTTATGAAACATCTGAGCTGAAATCCATAATGCGGACAGTTAAATTTAATTTAGTTGCATAAGTGAATTTCACAAGTTCATTATGATGGACCACAGAGCTTGGGTTAGGGGGGCAGCCGCTTACCTTATTGCAGGGGATGTGGTCCAAACTCTGTGGGGCTCGCGGTGATGTATGTGTTTTATGCACACCATCTATCCAGTTTTTCAGTTCACTTTAGGGCATGAGCCAAAAAATGATGAAGATCAAAAACAAAAGTGGACCACACCACATAAAATAGTGGGGATTGATTGCCCATTGTGGAAAACTTCCTAGGGCCCACTTTGGGCCTGAGTGGGGAAAACACATGCTAATTTGTGATGCAGGGATTGAAAATTTTATGCTCCATGTGTGAGAAATTCCAAAACAGTGGTCAAACTTGACATCATGGAAACCCATTTTTATAAAACTTGGGCTAATTGAATTGGGAGTGGGTAGGTGAGGTAGTGGAAGCAATGACGTATTCTTTTAGGAGACGTATGATAGGAAGCGTTTGGATCGATAATTTATTTACAGTAAGCTACTTGTTTAAGTACCTTATCTTGACTTCTACTTATTAAATTGAATTGATTAAGTAACTTATTTGGTAGTATCCAAACAGGTCCTAAGTAACTTTAAATAATAAAAAAAAGAGTTACTTATAAGTGATCATAAACCAAACTCACTTATCTCAAATAAGTTACTTATCTACTTCCCTAAGTAGAAAAGGTAACTCAGACTGAGTGAATTGATCCTCGTTTCAACACTGAGGTCATGGTATTGATTCCCATAGTGGGGGTGGCTAACATTGTGATGTGACTAATAGGGGTGGATGAGTGTACTAACAATGGGGTGTGTGAACTAACCCAAAAAAAAAGAGAGTAGAAAAGCTAACTTATTTGGTGGTATCCAATTGCCCCTTAAGAAACATATATAGAGAAAGTATTTTCAAAAAGATTTCTTAAGAAGGTAGGTAAAGAAAATTATGATCATTGCAATTTTTTTTTTCATTACAAAAATATAATTTTTACCATGATCTCTAGGTGAAACAAATTATAATAGTGGATTTATTGTTGCAGTCAAATCAGATGTAAGTTATGTCACCATATAGTTATAGGATCGGACCAAGTAGTCATTGCAAATTTCCAATCATTTACGGATGTAATTGGAAAACCAAACACGCCCTTAGTGAGATCTTTTATATGTTGAAAGAGTGACGAGGAAATCCCAATTCATTGGTCCTTTCGATACAATCAAATAGATTGCCACAAGGGCGTCATATTCTAGGAGCCCAAACTATGTGATTGAATAAATCCTCCTTCATCTGTTGCGGGTCGAGGGCTCCTTCTCCTTCCCCTCCTTCAAACTCCGATTCGTATTTTTCATATAGAAATCTCTGATCAATGATAGAACAAGATCCATTTTGCATCATATCTAACTGATTCCTTGGTTTGGACCGAAGAAGCAATGTCACTCGAACATTATCAAACTGACTGCAATCTTTTTTTGTCCGTGAGGATCCCACCAGAGCGCCTTCTACTTCTAATAGGCCATGAACTAGATCAGAATCATTCTTGACGAATCTATAAGAAGTGATTCAATTTTTTTCATCAGTTGAATCGTTCATTATGAAAATAAAACTTTAGAGTTTCGTGGATGGATTGTATATTTTCAAATCACAAAAATCTTTGGGCTTATGCCATAAAATGAGCTAGCAAATAAATAGACAACATGGATAAATGTACTCACGCCTCAGTTTTTAACATTTTAGCCACAATTTTGAACCGAGACAAAGGACCCGTTTGGATACCACGAAATTGTTGTGAAGGCATCATTACTGTGCATGAACAGAGTCCACCGACCGGTCGCACGACCGGTTAGCCAGTGGACAGGATATGCAGTTTTGAGTCCAAAACTCTCTGGACGATTTTGGCCATTTTGAGACCGGTCGTGCAGATCTCAGACCGGTCGCCAGACCGGTCGCAGGTTGCTCAGACCGGTCTGAGGACAGGTCTAAGTTGAGGCAGCATCCGGCACACCTCTCTGGACTGGTCACGACCGGTCGTGCGACCGGTTTGCGGTCTGCGGAGATTGTAGTGTTGCGCGGTTTTCGCACTACTTGTTTCTATTTTCGGGTTTCCTCTTATATATATGTTTCCTAATCATGCTAGACCTAATGCTAAGCAATACCTAGCTGTTCTAAACGGGATTAGGGTTATTGGGAAAGAGGATTGAGAGGTTGTGTGCTTTTGTTCATCTTTGGGATCTACTCAGGTAGTTCTAGCTCTGTAATCATCTGCATTCATAGTGGAAGTTGTCGCTTTGTGCCGTGGTTTTTTTCCGCAAGGGTTTTCCACGTAAAATTCGTTTGCTTTTGCGTTGAGTGCTTGTGTGGCTTTGTGGTGATTATTTGATCTTCTTCGGTGCTTCCGCTGACCGATTTTCCAACAAGTGGTATCAGAGCTATCGTTGGAGGGTTGAAGAAGAAGTTTTTTGAAACAATCTCATGGCTTCAAGTACCAAGTTCGACGTTGAGAAGTTCTCGGGCAAAAATAACTTCGAGTTATGGAAGGTGAAGATGCGTGCCATCCTAACTCAGCAAGGGGTCGTGAACGCTCTTGGAAAGTGCCCTGCCGAGATGAAAGATGATGAGTGGACGAAGATGGATGAGAAGGCAATGGCCTCAATCCAATTGTGCCTTGTTGATGACATCCTCTATAACGTCATGAAGGAGAAGACCGATGTAGAAACATGGACCAAGCTAGAGAACATCTATGCAAAGAAGTCTCTAGAAAATCGCATGTATCTAATAATGCAACTCTTCACTTTGAAGATGGCGGAGGGGACAGATGTGGAGGACCACATTAGCACGTTCAACAAGTTAATTTGCAAGTTGCTCGATTTTGGTGAGCAGATGAAGGACGAGTATCAAGCCTTGATCTTGTTGAACTCGCTTCCTAGTTCATATGAGTCACTCAGGGACTCGTTGTGCGCGGGTAGGGACACTATTAGTGTTGAGACCGTTGTCTCAGCCCTTCAATCGAAGGCCATGAGACAGAAGAGCGGTGATACTAATTCCTCCTCCGAAGCATTGTTTATGAGAGGAAGGAATTTTGAGCGAGGTGAAGGATCGTCGCGTTGTCGATCCAAATCGAAGGACAAGGGCAAAAGTAAGTTGAAGTGTTGGGGATGTGGCCAAGTTGGGCACATGAAGAAGGACTGCAAGAGTCCTAAGTATAAGAAGGAGAAGTCAGGTGATTCTTCTAGGAAAGCCAATACCGCTGAAGCCGAGGAAGGTGGTAGTGATGTGTGTGAAGTCTTGAGGTGTCAAAGGCTGGACCTCTCTGTGATGAGTGGATCATGGACTCTGGGGCCTCATATCACATGTGCCCAGATAGGAGCGTCTTTACTTCCTACAAGGAGTATGAGGGAGGCTCGGTATTTCTAGGCGATGACTACGCCTGCAAGGTTGTGGGGATTGGTACAGTGCCCATCAAGATGTTCGATGGGATCGAACGGACCTTAACAGAAGTAAGGCACGTTCCAAGGTTGAGGAAGAATCTGATCTCCCTTAGTGCACTCGAAGCATTGGGGTGCAGGTTCACCGGTTTTGACCGTTTCTGTAAAGTTTTAAAGGGGGGCCCTTGTAATTATGAAGGGACAGAGGCATGGAAACATTTACAGGCTGATTAGGAGCACTTCAGTAGGTGGAGCTGCAATGACTGTAGCGGATTCCACGTCTGCACGTATGTGGCATGCACGCTTAGGCCACATGAGCGAGCGGGGCATGAAGGTACTTTCTGAACGATCTTTGATTCCTTTCTTTAAATCTGTAGACTTTAGTATATGTGAACACTGCATGCATGGGAAACAGTCTAGATTGTCTTTTAAAGGGGGGAAATATGTATGTAAAAGGGTGCTTGATTATGTCCATTCTGATGTATGGGGGGCCGTCGCCCGTTATTTCTGTTGGTGGGTCATCGTGGTTCGTGTCGTTTATCGATGACTATAGTAGGAAGGTTTTGGTTTATTTTGTGAAAAATAAATCTGATGTTTTCACGACCTTCAAGTATTGGAAGGCGATGGTGGAGAATCAGTCAGGGCATAAATTGAAAATTTTAAGAACCAATAATGGTGGTGAGTTCACTTCTGGGGAATTTAACACGTATTGTAAAGAAGAGGGGATCGTGAGGCACAACACAGTGCGCCACACGCCAGAGCAGAATGGTGTGGCAGAGCGGATGAATCGGACTCTCTTGGAGAGAGCTCGATCCATGATTAGTAATGCTGGGTTGGGCAAAGAGCTATGGACTGAGGCCGTTAACACGGCTTGTTACTTGATAAATCGGTCACCCTCAATAGCAATTGAATGTAAAATACCTGAGGAAGTGTGAAATGGTCGTACGCTAGACTACTCATGCCTACAAGTTTTTGGTTGTGAGGTTTACTCTCATGTACCATCAGTTGAGAGAAATAAGCTAGACCATAGGGTCAGAAAAGGAATCTTTGTTGGCTATGGTGATAGTGTGAAGGGATATCGCATATATGACTCTGTCACACGAAAGATCACACTGAGCCATGATGTTAAGTTTGATGAGGGGTCTTTGTTCCGTAAGGATGCTACAAAGGAATCAGAAACATTAGAACAAGTTGATACTCATGAGGACAGAGATGGGACATGGGCCAATACTGAGGCACAGGCAAAGGTACATGATCAGGTGGAGCAGCCACCTATGCGAAGAAATCCACCCAGGGATCGCAGGTTACCTGCAAAGTATAGGGATGACTCGAATTTTGCATTCGCTCTCATTACAGATGAGGGGGATCCGTCTAACTTTGAGGAAGCACTACAGGATGTAGATGCTGAGAAGTGGAAGATGGCAATGCAAGACGAGATGGACTCCTTGTACAAGAATGAGACTTGGGAGCTTGTGGAGCTTCCAGTGGGCCGAAAAGCGATAGAGTGTAAGTGGATTTTTCGGAAGAAACAGGATAGATATAAGGCAAGGTTGGTAACAAAAGGCTATGCTCAGTGTGAAGGCGTAGACTTTAGTGAGATTTTGCACCGGTTGTGAAGCAAGTATCTATCAGGTTCGTGTTGGCGCTGGTTGCCCAATACGACCTAGAGCTGGAACAGATGGATGTCAAGACTGCTTTCCTGCATGGAGAATTGGAAGAGCAGATATACATGGTGCAACCAGAAGGTTATACAGTGCAAGGGGCCGAGAACAAGATTTGCAGGTTGAGGAGATCGTTGTATGGTCTCAAATAGTCGCCTAGGCAGTGGTACAAGAAATTTGATTCCTTCATGATGAGTCAGGGCTTTGCCAGGAGCGAGTACGATCATTATGCCTATTACAAGACACTGAATGATGAGAAGTTTCTCATACTGGTGTTGTACGTCGATGATATGCATATTGCCAGTCATAGCATGTCTGACATCGATGTGTTGAAGACTCAGCTTTCAGGGACATTCGAGATGAAGGATTTGGGGGCTGCAAAGATGGTTTTGGCATAGATATTCATAGAGACAGGAAGAGGAGCAGGTTGTGGTTATCTCAGGAAAAATACCTTGAGAAGGTATTGAAAAAGTACGAGATGGACAAGTCCAAATCGGTTAGCGTTCCCCATACGGCTCACTTCAAGCTTTCTTCTGAACATTGTCCCAAAACGAATGAAGAAAAGCACGTTATGTCTCATGTGCCCTATTCAAGTGTTGTGGGCAGTTTAATGTATGCCATGGTCTGTACAAAACCAAATATTTCACAGGCTATGGGTGTTGTAAGCCGATTCATGTCTAACTCGGGCAAACAACATTGGGAAGCTGTAAAATGGCTACTTCGATACATTCGGGGTACGCAGGACTATGTCTTGACGTTTGAGAAGTCAAAGGACAAGTTGGTTAGTTATGTCGATTCTGACTACGCAGGTAGTGTGGACAATAAGAGATCGACTTCAGGGTACTCGTTTGTATTAGCGGGTGGAGTGATTAGTTGGATGTCTAAGCTTCAGTCGGTGGTGGCTCTTTCCACTACTGAAGCTGAGTATATGGCAGTGACAGAAGCTTTCAAGGAAGCTGTTTGGTTGAAAGGGATGATAAATCAGTTGGGGCTTCAGCAGGAAGCCGTGCTTGTTAATTGTGATAGTTCAAGTGCTATAAATTTGGCTAAAAATTTTGTTTATCACTCACGTACTAAACACATTGATGTGCGTCACCATTTTATTCAACAGGTGTTTGAGGAAGGAGATGTGACTCTGGACAAGATTCACACCAGCGTGAATCTGACGGATATGCTGACCAAGGTGGTCACTACAGAGAAGTTCAAATTCTGCGTAACTTCTCTGGAATTGGTGAAGGCTTAACGAAGACGCAGTGATGCATGAGAGGCGGCTACTATGACTGATGATGAGTTGGTTCTTTGAAGAGTAGAAGAGATGGTTCAAAGTATAATGATGCCTTGGTGGAGTTTGTTGTGAAGGCCTTATTACTGTGCATGAGCAAAGTCCACCGATCGGTCGCACGACCGGTCGGCTAGTGGACAAGATATGCAGTTTTGAGTCCAAAACTCTCTGGACGATTTTGGCCATTTTGAGACCGGTTGCCAGATCGATCGTGGAGATCTTAAACTGGTCGCCAGACCGGTCACAGGTTGCTCAAACCGGTCTGAGGACAGGTCTGAGTTGAGGTAGCATCCGGCACACCTCTCTGGACTGGTCACGACCGGTCGTGCGACCGGTTTGCGGTCTGCGGAGATTGTAGTGTTGCGCAGTTTTCGCGCTACTTGTTTTTATTTTCGGGTTTCCTCTTATATATATATTTCCTAATCGTGCTAAACCTAATGCTAAGCAATACCTAGCTGTTCTAAACGGGATTAAGATTATTGGGAAAGAGGATTGAGAGGTTGTGTGCTTTTGTTCATCTTTGGGATCTACTCGGGTAGTTCTAGCTCTGTAATCATCTGACTTCATAGTGGAAGTTGTTGCTTTGTGCCGTGGTTTTTTCCCGCAAGGGTTTTCCACGTAAAATTCATTTGCTTTTGCGTTGAGTGCTTGTGTGGCTTTGTGGTGATTATTTGATTTTCTTCGATGCTTCTGCTAACCGGTTTTCCAACATAAATAAGTTACTTTTTCTACTTACATCAGTAGATAAATAACTTTTTGGAGAAAAGTAAGTCTAGTTTATGATCACTTATAAGTAAATTCTTTTATTGAAAGTTACTTAACCACTTCAGTTTAATATGTAGAAATTAAGATAAGATCCTTGACACATAAGTAGCTTATCTTAAGTAACTTACGATCCAAGCTCCCCCTAAAAGCCTGTACTCTTGTAGTGCCACCAACTAGCTAGAGCATGTCCACGGCAGGCCTCATCCAATGAAGAGCCAACGTGCCTACCATAAAACGTGTGGGGTTATTAGTGGGCGCCACTTGTACTAACGAATGTTGGTAGTTTAAAAACAAGGAATTGACATCTTTTGGTAAAAAGTAGGTTTTTTTTTTTTTTTAATTTCCTTTTCGGTTGTGTTGGGTCTCACACAAGGATGAGTTCATGTGGGTCACACCACGTGAATTTCAAAGACTTATGTGGATCAGATCGTCGGCTGTCCATTCAATTTTTATGTCGTGGCCCACCCACTGTTCTGCTCAGCCAGGGTTTAGTAAAATGTGTCCAGCCTTTTAGCACGGATGCCACTTGAATCCCTGGGGTTGTAACCCCAAGTTCTGTGGAGCATGTCTTTGTACATATGCCCTCGGCGCATTGGTTTCCCCAGCCCATTTCAGCAGGACGTCATCTCAAACTCTAAGCAGAATCAAAACTCAAGTGGGCCACACAACAAGCATTGGGGACTGAACGCCCTCCATTGAAACCTTCTTGGGGCATAGAAGTTTTGGATGAGGCTAATATTTGTGTTTTCCTTCCCGTGGGAATCACCTTATGAACGGTTGGACGGCGTATAAACAGCACGGTGGGCCCCAGAAAGGTTTCAATGGCGGTATTTACATCCTCACTGATTCCTGCATCGTGTCCCACTAAGGGCCCATTTGGATACCAGCAAATAAGTTACTTTTTCTACTTACAGCAGTAGATAAGTAATGTATTTTTGATAAGTAAGTTTGGTTTATGATTAGTAATAAGTAACTTTTTTACTTAGAAGTACATAATCACTTCTGCTAATTTTTTTTTAGCTTTTTAACTTTTCTCGAGATATGAAAGAGAGGAAAAGCTGATAAGTATATTGTTTACCAAACATACTTATTTTCCTAATAAGTAGAAACTAAGATAACGTACTTGTGACATAAGTAACTTATCTTAAGCAACTTAAGATCCAAACGAGCCCTTATTGTTTTGATTCTGCCTGAGTTTGGAAGGACATGATAAAATGGGCCAGGGCAATCGATGGACGGAGCGGATATAACAAAACATCACGGTGCCTTTCGGGATATATATCCCGAATTACCAAAAATACCCTCTGTCCGTACACGACCACTGGATAAGAGAACATGCAATTAGCTGCGTCTCAGCAAGGCGTGGCTCGGGCTCATTTTTGCCCGCATGTCCTAAAATGAGCTCACAAAACGGGTGGACGGAGTGGATTTCTCACAAACATCATGGTGGGCCCCACCTAGAGCCGCGTCCGTATGCATGCATCTACACCATCAGAGGGCGAGGTTTGGGTGGATCCCTAACCGTGGGGCCCACTGTAATGTTTTACCTGACATCCACACTGTCCATCCATTTTGACATCTCATTTAAGGGCATGATCCCTAAAATGAAGTAGATCCAAATCTTAGGTGAAGCATGCCTAAGATTAGACTAGGTGCTCCGCAGCCTACATGGGTGTTGCCCTGACCGTGGGCCCACCTGGATGTCTGTGTTGTATATCCATACCGTCCATCAGTTTTTCAGCTCATTTTAGGGCATGGAACCAGAAATGAAGCAGATCCAAGTCTCAAGTGGACCACACCACAGGAAACAGTAGTCTCAAATGGGACGACTATAATGTTTATCTTCCATCCAACCTGTTGACCTAGGTCACACAGACCTGGATGGGAAAAAAACAAGTATCATCTTGATCCAAAACTTCGTGGCCCCAATAAGTTTTTAATGGCAGGAATTCAATCTCTATTGTGTGGTCCACTGGAGATTTGGATGTCCTATTATTTAGAACATGCCGTATAATGAGCTGTGAAAACTAATGGACAGTATAAATAAACAACAAACACATCAAGGTGGGCCCTACAGTCAGGGAAACACCCACCAACGTATAATCCCGGTAACACCTAATCCGCTTCCATCAGACTCAGCTGCATTGGAAGGGGCTCAGATTGCATACTGGGTAAACTATGTGAGGCCCACTGTGATGTATGTGTCTTATCATGCCTTCCATTTGTTTTATCAGATTATTCCGGGGCATGAGCCCAAAATTATTTTGAAGCACCAAAGCTCAGGTGGACCATACCACAAAAAAAAACTGTGGGAATTGGATCCACGCCGTCGAAAACTTTTAAAGGGCCACATAAATTTTGGATCAAGCTGATATTTGTGTTTTCACTTCATCCATGTTAGTGTGGTCCACTTGAGATTTGACCGTGGGGTCTAGGAAGGTTTCAACAGTGGACGTCATTATTTCTACTCTTTCCTGTAATGTGGTCCACTTAAGATTTGGATATGCTTCAATTTTGGACTCATGCCCTAAAATGAATTGTAAAAATAAATGATCAGTGTAGATAAGTCACATACACTACGATAGGCCCACAAAGTTTAGCATGCTAAGCACTCAATATGCAATCCACGTTCCAGTGGAAGTATCTATGACATCAGGTGGGCCACACCATAGAAAATGACCAGCAACCATCCAAAAACCTCCAAAATCATGTGGTAGCCCAATGATGGTCAAGTCAGCCTAATTTTTGGGCTGTCGTAATTTTATGGTACCGTTCTGACGAGGTAAACGCATCAGGATGGCCCCACAAGCGTCTCCCACTAGGAAGCTGTTTCAGTGATGACCCGACACCACCCGCTGTGGAAATCGGTTTGCGTCCTGAGTTACTCAGTACGCTCTTATCGTACTGAGTAAACTATGTTGGACCACTGTAAATGTAAATGTATGTAGTTTATCTACACCGTCCATTAGCTTTCCAGATCATTTAACGGGTTGAAATAAAAATTGAAGCATATCCAAAACTCAGGTGGGCCATACCACAAGACACAGTGGGTATAATGATTTCCACCGTTGAAACCTTTCTAGGCCTGCAGTGATGTTTATTTGTCATCCAACCTGTTCATAAGATCACACAGACAGTGATGAAGGGAAAAAAACAAATACCAGCTTGATCCAAAACTTCCGTGACCCCTAAGAATTTTTCAACGGTACTAGTTCAATTCACATTGTTTCCTTTGGTGTGGTCCACTTAAGATTTTAATATGCTTCAGGTTTCGTCTCAAGACATAAAATTATTTGCTAAAATAGATGAACCGAGTGGATGAAATACATAAATCACGGTGGACTCGCAATCCGCTTTACTGTGTTTTATCCACGCTGTGCATCCGTTTTGGTGCATCACAACACCACGGGAAGCGGGTGATCGAACGTCCACCATTAAAAACTGTGGGGTCTACAAAAGTTTTGAATCAAGATGATATTTGCGTTTTCCCTTCACCAGGTCTTTGAGACCTTATCAACAGATTGGATGGCAAATAAACAATACGGTGGCCGCCTAGGAAGGTTTCAACTGTGGGTGTCATTATCCTTACTGTTTTCTATGGTGTGGTCCACTTGATCTACGGATCTCCTTCATTTTTGGCCTTATGAGCTAAAATGAGATGGTAAAACAGATGGACAGCGTGGATATAAAACATATACTTTACGGTGGGCCCCACAGTGTTAGGGGTCACCACCCAATCCTCTTCTAAAATGGCCATTTTGCTAGGCAGAGTGTTTATAGACGTTGGCTTCTTGCCCCTGGAGTATTTTATTAATCTGTGAAACAGATGAGAGGTAAGGTTTTGATAGGGTACAGTGGCAGACTGTCTACCCTTAAATTGCGTCCTTAGAATGATCTGAACCGTTGTTATGCTCCTAAATACCATATGGAAGCTATGGTCCTATAATGATACTTAATTGATGATCTTGACCTTTGAATCTTAGATTTGAACATTTTCCATTAGATATTCATCTTCATACACAATCAACCATTCTTCTTAATATAGCATACAACCCAGAACATGAATGGCTTAGATCATCGTCAAAGAAGCAATCCGGGGGTGGAAACTTGCCACAAGTATGGTACATTGGCACCCTACCCTATCAAAACCCTGAGAAAAATGAAAAGTAGAGGGAATTATATCAAATGAAATTTTAGATATGTGCAAATGAAGTGCTCCTAGTTGCATGGTTCACTTAGACAATTAAATTGATTAATCTGAACCGTCCATCAAGTCAATAGCACATGGGACCAACGACAATGCAAAAATCCCACTAATAGGACGGTGCAACCCACCCTTGATTAGGCCTTATTTTCTACAACCGTCCTTTTTCTAAGTCATTGATGAGATGGCTGCGATGGCCTATCGAAAGGGATTCTTTAGAATCATAAGCAGTCCATGATGGTTCCGAATCATCTTGACCGTCCTTATTAAACACCTTTAATCAAATTTAATATTTTCCGATCAGTGTCATGTTTGAATGGTAGCCCATGAAATGTGATTTGGATCCAGTAAACGGTCTAGATCAATGGATTGGACAGTCAAGTGTCCCAATCTAACTAGGAGCACTATAGCTTATATTGTTCTAAGAGAATTAGAGCATTTCCACATTTAAGTCAGATTGATGTCATGATGACATGGTAGCCTATGAAATATGAGCTAGACCTTATTGGACGGTCTAAGTGTCCCACTGCAAGTAGGAGCACCAAAATTTATAGTACTGTGGGAGCATGGAAGCATTTCTCCTATTTAAATGGACCCATGAATGATAGATTGCTTAGGAATTGGTTGCTGATTTTTTTAAAGATTTCCTTTAAACGGAAGGAATTAAAATTGGAAACCTTGTTGGGTGTGGTTTCATGTCATTTTCTCTCTTGAATAATCAGACCCACATAATGGATGGGCTAGACTACTATATGGAGTCTATTGTTTTTCCTATATGGTGGTGACTCATCCATCTTACTAGTGGCATACACTTAAGTCAATCTATATCATCCTTATCACGGGCCCCATCGCAAATGAAGCAGTTAAAATTTAAACTGATGTAATGATCTTTCACCATTTTGCTTTTAATCATTTAATCATATCGACGGTCGTGATAATCCTATAACCATGGTTTTTAAAAATGCTCCATCATCAATGGGGCCCGAGATTTGGGCAGTCCGGATTTGGAGCGGATTAGGTGCACCTTGGCCTCACCCATGACTATGTGGCGGGTTTGGCCTCACCCATGACTATGTAGCTGGTTTGTGTAATTCAATCAAACACAACGCCACATGTATGATCGAGGACATATACTTAATGTACATGCACAACTAAGGAAGTGTAGGTGTGCTAGAGTCGTACTCAACTCAATGTTTGATTGTGTTGGGGATGTCTTTAATCTTGACACTAAGGGGTTGTTGGTCGCCCGACAAATATGATTCAGTCGCTCGAAACTACCTCGAAAAAGGTAGTTAATCTTTGGACACTACTTGATCTGATGATCACTACTGGTCGTCGGTCGCCCGACGTGCTTGGCTTAAGCGCTCGAAACTCCCCAAATAAGACTAGTTACTCTTTGGACAATTTTGGCTGTATTCAGTTGCCGGAACGGTTGAGTCGAGTTCCTGATGCCTATTGCACTGTATATGTCGGTTTGTGCGGTTTTGCACAGTTTATATCTAATTCTATTTTTATACTATTTAAATGAGTGTAATACGAGATTATGGTAATTGCCAAAGGGGTTGGAAACACAAGGAGTCTTGACTTGTTCAAAGGGGTTGAGGGAGCTTCTAGGGTAAGAGTAAAAGCTTGGGTTTCTCTCGTGGGGCTTTGATCCAAGTAAGTTATTTTTCATAATTTCTGATTCATAGTGCATATTTGCTTTATGTCATCGTTTTTTCCGTGAGGATTTTTCCATGTAAAATTTGAATTATCTTTTTGGGTGTGTTGAATTTACTTGGTTGCATGCCATTGTGATTGCTTTCGTTTGATTTTCGCTTCCACGATCCCAACAAATGGTATCAGAACGTACGTTGGGAGGAAGACATAATCTGAAATGAAATATCAATAGTGTTCAGCATGAGATTTTACATAGAGAAATATTTTGAAAAAAACTAACTTCAATATATAGGAGATCAAGATAGAGGGCCTCTTAGTCAATCACCACTATTTCCTATATATTATGGTACTCTTGATGTTTGGATTTGCTTTCTTTTTGGCTCATGCCTTAAAATTGGGATCTCTAAAAACAGATAGACCGTGTGAATATAGAATACATACATCAAGGTGGGGGCCATGGTAACGGCCGCACCATCTTGAATAAGGCAGGTGGCACCTAATCTGCTTCCGTCTGGGTTGCGATGAGTGTACGCCACCTGGACAGCGAATCTGTCACCACCATTTAAAAATCGCGGAAGACAAACACTAGTATTCAAACACAATACCAATTTTTTTTTGGTGGTCCATCATAATAGCAGTGTGGTCCACATCACTCTCATTTTGGTTAGGTATTGTTTGATAAGTCATGACACACGTGGCTTTCTTCTTTTTTTTAGTGGATGTATATGATAAAAGGATAGTCTCTAATACCTATTTAATTTGGTAGGTTTTCTTTTTAGAGTAAGCTGTTATTGATGATATCAGACAAACAATAATGCCACTTGGTTGAGAGACACAACATTGAGGGGGTGTGATAAGCATCTTTCAAGGGATTCTAATAGTGCCGTGATTCCTCATGTGGAGCCCACCTTCCAGATATCTCACCTTCTGAGGGTACCCACTTGCCTACCTTTTTTTTATATAAGAATTTATTGGGCACCACAAATTGGAAATGTGGGGCCCACCTTCTTGGGGGTTCAAATCATTTTACATAGTGGGGTCCACACGGTGGATGGAAGATGGTCACTGGAGTTTCGGACATGATCAGATCTAATGGTCGGATGATCTGAAAAAGTTAATGTTGATCGTTGGTTGTAATTGTCCATTTTTATCAGATGGATGGAATTGTCTAATGGACTACATTTTATCGTTTATATTCCTTACGTGGTATTCAAATGATAGTCTCTATTGAATGAGAGGAACTTTGATACTCTACCTGAGTGTGAGGATGATACGCAGGCACTTGGAAATTACTTAGAAATTGCATACGTGGCATACAAGTTAAATTAAACTATCTACATTATGAGTTCTGGTTGCCTAACTATCGAATTAGTGGACATTAATTGGATGGATAAAAATAAAAAGCTCCAGTGGTCCTATTTTAACAAATAAGTGTCCACCAATCAGAGGTTAGGATTGTCCAATCAAAATGGGAGTCGTAACTCAGTGATGGTGGGCTCTACAAGGGAGTGATTTAATTTAGAAGATGTCCGGCCTTACCCAAGACAGTGCGGCCCTTATGTGGAGCCCAACTTGATGTATGTATTCATGTCCGTCATCCATCTGTTTTGCCAAATTATTTTAGAGCACGAGCCCAAAAATGTAGATCTGAATTGCCCAAATTTTAGAGCACAGGGCCCAAAAATGTAGATCTGAATTGCCAAATTATTTTAGAGCACGGGCCCAACAATGATGTAGATCTGAATCTGATCAGGTGGACCATACTATAGGAAACAGTAGTGATTGAAAGTTCCTACCATTAAAAACTTCATAGGACCTACTAATGTTTCCATGTTTATTTGCTATCTAACCTGTTGATAAGGTTACATGGACCTGAATGTTTGATCCATATCTTTTGTGGTCCACAAGAAGATTTTAGTGGTCAAATCATCACTATTTCCTATGATTTGGTTCATATAAGATTTGGATCTGTGTCATTAGACCTTAGGACAATCTGTTAAAATAGATGGATGGCATGAATATAGAATATATACATCAAGGTGGGTCCCCACGTTAAGGGCCGCACCTAATCCACTCCCATCCCACAATTACTCTATATATTTAGTTTCCTTTAATGTTTCCATATATACAATTTCTGAGTGCCTGAATAATAACCGTCTTGCTCTTCCTTGGTATAAATGACGTGCTTTGCTTAAATCTTGTAACGAGAAGAGGCAAGGGATGCAATCATCATGCTCTTCCAGATATTCAAAATATTTTTTGGCACCAATGTTTTAAAATAAGATTATTCATCAACTAAGCATATGTCCAACTTAATTACCCGACTATATGAATAGACTAAAAAAAATGCATTGAAATATTATTTAGTGTTATGGGTTAATCTGGAATGACCCCAAAGGCTGAACGGTCAAAGTTACACATGAGTGTTACTGACATTCTCTATCTTCGCGCCCGAGCACTCAAGCGCCGGTTGATAATACTAGTACTTCACTACCCTCGGCCACTTATTAGGACCCGAACGATTGGAGCATTCTTGTTGGATTTTCCTCTTCTGGATGGTCGGGCACCCGAACCAGTTTTGGTCGGGCGACCGAAATTCATCAGGAATGATTTTTTTGGGCAGCAATGCTGCTGGGCTATTTTGGCTACAGCTGGGCGCCCGACGACCAATATAACCGGGCGCCCGATGACTTGGCCGGGCGCTCGACCATGTTGGTTCAGGGCGCCCGAAATTGGTTCTTTCCAATGTTTTTCTCGCTGGATGTTTTTTGGGCGCCCGACCCGGCACGGACTGCTTAGACGCAGTTTTCCTATTTAGGCTCTAATTGTTCCGTTTTTTGTACTTAAGAGTTCTAAAACGGGATTAGAGTATCCCATTGTGTGGTTTACACGTCCAAGGTGAGAAAGAGAGAAAAAGAGAAAGAGAAGAGAGAGAAAGATGAAGCTTGTAGAAGGGAGAAGTTGCTTGAAGAGGGATTCTTCTGCGCAACCGTCGTCTCAGCGCTTCTACGTCCTCGGGATCGGTGAGATCGTTTCTCCTTTGTTATTCTCTTGTTGTATATCCATCCCAAGTGGGTGAAGAAGGTTTTATCCAAGCGGTGTGTGCTTGAGATCGGTTGTAACAGTTCCTTGAGATAGTGGATTGTTGATCTGGACTAGGTCTCATGGTTTTTACCTCTTTTGAGGGTTTTCCATGTAAAAACTCCTTGTGTCGTGTGGTTGTTTGTTTATTTTTTATTATTACATTATCGTAGTCCATAATTCTAGTGCATTGGGGGGCGAGATCTGAAGGTTTGTGTGAAACGCACCCAACAAAGTGGTATTAGAGCGTTCAGGTTGTTTGAACGGAGTGAGATCGGTTCCGAATTATGGAAGGTGGCTCATCAAGGATGATCAGCCTCAATGGTTTTAACTGGACCATATGGAAGGCTAAGATGGAGGACTTGCTTTATTGCAAGGACTTGTTTGCTCCAATTCTAGGCATATCGGCAAAGAAAAAGGATATGTTAGATGATGATTGGAAGAAAGTGGACCGGAAGGCGGTGGGGTTCATTAGACAACGGTTGGATGATTCGGTTTTCCACCATGTGTCTACAGAGACCTCAGCCGCTAGCCTATGGCAGAAATTGCAAGGGCTATATGAGAGGAAGATAGCCGGTAATAAGATATTCCTGATAAGACGACTTGTGAATCTCAAGTTCAAAGATGGTGGTTCTATAGCTGAACACATGAATGAGGTCAGCAACATTATGAATCAGCTCTCCGCCATGAAGATGGTCCTGGATGATGAACTTCAGGCTTTGCTACTGCTTAGCTCATTGCCTGACAGTTGGGAGACATTGGTGGTGTCTCTGAGTAACTCCTGCGCCAGATGGAAAGGTATCCATGGATCAGGTAACCAGTTGTCTCTTCAATGAGGAGACAAGGAGGAAGTCTCTAGGGCCTGCTCAACAAGAGGCCCTTGTGACACAAGATAGGGGGAGAGGAAAGAACAGAAAGGGCAGAAAGGCCCGAGATAAATCAAGAGGCAAGTCAGTTGCCAGGAAATATGTTGAATGCTGAATTGTGGCAAGAAGGGCCACTATAAGCATGAATGTCACAAGAAGAAGAGTGACAAGAAAGGTAAAGGAAATGAGAAGGAAGATGAATCGGATTTTACTGCGATCGCCTCTGATGGTGACGTTGTTGTTATTCTTCGGCAGATCATGATATTTGTCTCACGGCTTCGAGTCAGGACACTAACTGGGTGATAGACTCGGGAGCCTCGTTTCATGCGACTCCACGCAGAAATTTCTTTACAAGCTACAAGTCAGGTGACTATGGGACAGTGAAGATGGAAAATTCTGGTGTTTCGAAGATCGTAGGGGTCGGTGATATTTGTTTGAAGACCGATGTGGGCTGCACATTGGTTCTCAGGGATGTGAGACACATTCCAGACCTTCGTCTCAACTTGATGTCGACGGGAAGGCTAAATGATAATGGCTATGAAAGCTGGTTTGTTGGTGGGTGCTGGAAGCTCATCAAGGGTTCGTTGATTGCTGCCAGAGGAAAGAAGTGTTGCATTCTTTACAAGGCAAGTGTCAATATATGCAAGGGTGGATTGAACGCAGCAGAAGATTCAGCTACTGACGTGTGGCATAAGCGTCTAGGCCAAAGAGGCTTCAGCTACTAGCGAAGAAGCAGCTCCTTCCAGACGTGACAGGTAAACCTCTCAAAACTTGTATTGATTGTTTATCTGGGAAACATCATAGAATTTCTTTTGTTAAAATTGTTTCTCATATTAATAAAGTACATGCATTAGATTTGGTTTACTCTGATGTTTGTGGTTCTATGAGGACAAAAACCTGAGGTAGGGCATTGTATTTTGTCACTTTTATAGATGATGCATCTAGGAGGGTTTGGGTGTATACTTTGAAATCCAAGGACGAGGTCTTTGGTGTGTTTAAACTGTTTCATGCTATGGTCGAGAGGGAGACAGGCAAATCATTGAAGTGCATCCGCACTGACAATGGTGGTGAATACATAGGTGACTTCCACAAATATTGCAAGTCACTAGGTATACGGCATGAACAGTCAGTTCCCAAGACCCCCCCAGCATAATGGTGTGGCTGAGCGAATGAATCGCACCATTGTAGAGAGAATCAAATGCATGTTATCTAATGCAAAGTTGCCCAAGATGTTCTGGGGAGAAGCAATGCACACGGCAGTGTATTTGATAAATAGGTCTCCATCAGCCCCGTTGAATGGAGAGGTACCTGAGAAGGTATGGACTGGATGCAGGGATTCGTTCACGTACCAAAGGATGAGAGGTCCAAGCTCGACATGAAGATCAGGCAGTGTGTGTTTTTAGGGTACGGTGATGAGAAGTTCGGTTACAGGTTATGGGATCCGACCGAGAAGAAGCTCGTCAGGAGCAGAGATGTGGTTTTCATTGAAGATCAGTGTATAGAAGACATTGAAAAGCCAGAGAAGACCCAACCTAGTTCAGGTGAACTGGAAGACATGAATCCGATTACTCCTCCCGTGGTGCCTGATGACGGGGGAGTACAGCAAGGTGTAGAGGATGAGGGAGTCCCTATAGAAGATGGACAGAGAGAGCAGCCCTAAGTTGATCCACCTGTTGAGCCGCAGGTGAGAAGGACATCAAGGGACAGACATCCATCCAAGAAGTACTCGCCACATGAGTACATTATGCTCACTGATGGGGGAGAGCCAGAAGAATATTCTGAGGCCTTAGCCGACGAGCATAAAGATGAGTGGTTAAAAGTTATGCAAGAGGAGATGGAATCTTCCATAAGAACCACACCTATGACATGGTGAAATTGCCTAAGGGCAAGAAAGCTCTGAGCAACAAGTGGGTGTTCAGAAAGAAGAATGAGGAGAAGAATTCACAGACAAGGTACAAGGCCAGACTTGTGGTGAAAGGGTTTGGTCAGAGAAAAGGGACAGACTTCGAGGAGATATTCTCACTAGTGGTGAAGATGACATCCATACGGGTGTTGCTTGGATTGGCGGCTAGCATGGATATGGAGATAGAGCAGTTAGATGTCAAAACTGCCTTTCTCCATGGTGACCTGGAAGAAGAGATCTACATGCTCCAATCAGAAGGGTTCGAAGTCAAGGGCAAAGAGCATACGGTGTGCAGGCTTAGGAAGAGCTTGTATGGGCTGAAGCAAGCTCCTAGGCAATGGTACAAGAAGTTTGACTCGTTCATGTTGAAGCATGGATATGACAGAACGGAGTTGGACCACTGTGTGTTCACTCGTAGGTTCTCAGATGGTGATTTCTTAGTTCTTCTATTATACGTTGATGACATGCTCATCATGGGAAAAGACATTAAGAAGATTGACAGGCTGAAACAGGAGTTGGGCAAGTCGTTTGCGATGAAAGACTTGAGCCCGGCCAAACAGATCCTAGGAATGGAGATAACCCGTGACAGAAGCAGCAGGAAGCTTTAGTTGTCACAAGAGCGGTACATTGAGAAAGTCCTAGAGCTGTTCAACATGAATGCAGCGAAGCCGGTCAGTACTCCACTGGATGGTCACTTCAAATTGAGCGACAAGCAGTGTCCCAAGACGAAGATGGAAGTGGAAGAGATGCGAAAGATACCCTACACGTCAGCGGTAGGAAGTTTGATATATGCTATGGTGTGTACGCGCCTAGACATAGCATATGGGGTTGGGGTTGTCAGCCGGTATCTTGCCAATCATGGTAAGGAACATTGGGCAGCGGTGAAGTGGATACTGCGGTATCTAAGAGGCTCATCCATGTTGAATCTATGCTACGGTGACGGAAAACCTGTGTTAGAAGGCTACACAGATGCAGATATGGCAGGTGATATAGACTCCAAGAAGTCTACATCGGGGTTCATGTTCACGTTTGCAGAGGGAGCGGTCTCTTGGCAGAGCAAGCTACAGAAGGTCGTAGCATTGTCGACGATAGAGGCCAAGTACATTGCAGTCACAGAAGCATGCAAAGAGATGCTTTGGATGAAGAGGTTCCTACAAGAACTCAGCCTGAAGTAGGAGGAGCACGTGGTCTATTGCGATAGCCAAAGTGCTATACACTTGAGCAAGAATCCAAGTCAACACTCCAAGTCGAAGCACATAGAGATTCGGTATCACTGAATCAGGGATACTTTGGAACAGAAGGTGTTACAGCTTGAGAAGGTCCATACGGACGATAACGGGTCAGACATGATGACCAAGGCTTTGCTCAAGGGCAAGTTTGAGGTTTGTAGAAACCTGGCTGGCTTGAAGAAGATGAATTTCTCCTGAGTCGGAAAGGGGGAGATTTGTTGGATTTTCCTCCTCTGGATGGTCGGGCGCCTGGACCATTTTTGGCCGGGCAACCAAAATTCATCAGGAGTGATTTTTTTGGGGCAGCAATGCTGCTGGGCTGTTTTGGCTACAGCCGATATGACCGGGCGCCCGATGACTTGGCCGGGCGCCCGACCATGTTAGTCCGGGCGCCCAAAATTGGTTCTTTCCAATGTTTTTCTCGCTGGATGTTTTTTGGGCCTGGCCGGGCGCTCGACGGTCTGTGATCGTGCGCCCGACCCGGCGTGGACTGCTTAGACGGAGTTTCTTATTTGGGCTCTAATTGCTCCGTTTTTTGTACTTAAGAGTTCTAAAATGAGATTAGGGTATCCCATTGTGTGGTTTACACGTCCAAGGTGAGAAAGAGAGAAAAAGAGGAAGAGAGAAAGAGAAGAGAGATAAAGAGGAAGCTTGTGAAGGGAGAAGTTGCTTGAAGAGGGATTCTTCTGCGCAACCGTCGTCTCAGCGCTTCTACGTCCTCGGGATCGATGAGATCGTTTCTCCTTTGTTATTCTCTTGTTGTTTATCCATCCCAAGTGGGTGAAGAAGGTTTGATCCAAGCGGTGTGTGCTTGAGATCAGGTTGTAACAGTTCCCTGAGATAGTGGATTGTTGATCTGGACTAGGTCCCATGGTTTTTACCTCTTTTGAGGGTTTTCCACGTAAAAACTCCTTGTGTCATGTGGTTGTTTGTTTATTCTTGATTATTGCATTATCGTAGTCCATAATTCTAGTGCATTGGGGGGCGAGATCCGAAGGTTTGTGTGAAACGCACCCAACAGTTCTAATACCTGACCGATCACGTTAGACTTGAACGGTCGGTTTTCCCTAGCTCCCCGACCAACCGCCTCGAGCTTGAGCAATCTCTCTCTCCCTTATTTACAACCAGCCCATGACGATCAAGCTCGTCGGTTACTTACATCTGCTCGAACACCATCTCCTGAGCACTACTATCTGAACGACTAATGCTCAATTGACGTGCTCCACAAGTCACATGATTCACCTTTTCGAATAAATATGAGAGATATCCGCACTGCGCAGATATTCTCGCTTACCTATCCGGGGCAATCATGAATCAAACTATGATTGTGACTCATCCTCGTAGGATATCAAATCTTGACAGAATTAAAATCTCAGTCGAATACGGTAACAATATACCCTATAAATACCCCTCCATGCTATGACTAAAGGCACACACACAAAAATACGAATATTTATCCCCATTGGATAATTATTCTATAATCGCTAATTTAGGCATCGGAGGGCCATCGGTTGGAACCTCCGACAGCCATCCTAACCCTTGGTGGTGCTTGCAGATTCTTTAGATCTAAAGTCTCCATCTTCGGTCACCAATATGACAATAGAGATTCGAGTTGGTCCCTGATCAACATTTAGTGATGTAATTTAGCGTTAACATTCATTATTTAAATTATATTCATAATTTGGAGAGTTTATTAGTGCCTATGTATCATCCATCATATTTTACTAGAGTATAAAGTTCTTTGTATGTTTACTCATGGTAGTATATGAACTCCGTAGCCTATGTTGCTAATAAGTAGTATACGTTTGGGAAACATGCAAAACCAGCCTACGCATCATTACCCTCCTTGGCTGCGGAAGAGGGCTTTTATTATTATTATTATTTTTTTTTGTTAGTCATGCAACACACCCACTCTGTTAGCTGGGTAACGCACCCACATGGTTAGTTACACAATTCACCCACGGGTGGGTGGGGTTACTGTGTCGCCTTAGCATTTTGAGCCTGAGACCTGCTATTGAAACGCTAGGCGTCTTTTGGCCGAGGCAGAGGGCCTAGCAGATTGCAAGCCGTATAGCCCAGCTTGGGCCAGGCGGCCTCGCCCACTGTGACCTTAATGCATTTTGTCTGTATTCTTTGGGTCACAAGTCAGCTGACCGTAAGCGCCTAAAATACCCAAGCTCTATGAGGCCCACCGTGCTGTCTGTGTGAATTCCACTCCATTCATCAGATTGAACCCTTTGTTCACCGTGCATGCAAAAGATCATTGTGATAGAATGTCTCACTGAGCCACACCAATGGGAACAATGTAAAACTGTGCCTAGAACCTCCAGGTTCATGCCATGTGGCCACTTGAGCTTTGGATGGGGTTGATCTTGTATCTCCCCCTTCATTTTTTGTGAGTCACGACTCATACTTGAAAAGGTATGATGAAAAATACACATCATGATGGCCCCACACACAATGCCATATTTGGCATCCCATCTTCATTGTTCCCTTTGATGTGGTCCACCTGACTTGCCTATCTGGCTAACGTTTTGAGCCCAGGCCTCACATTGAGGAGCACATCTGATGGACGGAGTGGATGTCATCATAATGCTTGGCTGTTTTTCGGGCCCACAAAGTAGTCACTGAGTATATGGAATCATGTGTGCGGTCCACGACACTAGCATTTTATCTATCAGTGGGAGGCATGCATATGTCAGCTGACGAAGGGTCCACTGAACGATCAGATGGCTGTAATTAAGTGGGGCCATTATTCAAATCTCCTAAGAAAAACCATATGACAGCGGATTTGACATTTTAGGAAGATATTGTTAGACTCCCTTGATATATATTGATACCCCATCCTCTGGCAGCTCGAGCTTTTGGATCAAGTGGTGATTTGTTAGGGTGAGTTGTGAGTGTACCTCCACCTTTGCCCAATATGTTTCCATGCGGAGTTTCACCCTCACTTGATTGATCTGAACAGTTCACCAAGTCCAGAACACATTGCATGCTCTATCATGTAAAAAATTCACACTGATCGATGATCTAATCCATCCTTGATTTGGGTTTTTTTTTTTCCAAAGCCATTCTTTCCAATCCATGGATAGGATGATTATGATAGGCTTAAAAAGTGAGTTTTTAAAAGCATAAGCAATCCACGATGGGTCCTAACAGATAGATGGGTTAAGATGTTGATTTGGTTCTAATTTCATGTAAATGGTCTTGACCATCCATATTCAAGGCCATTGATTGAACGGTTAGAAATCGGCATGCGACTTGCATGATAGCCCATGAAATCTGTCTTGGACACAATGAGCAGTCTAGATCAATGGATTGGACTGTCTAAGTGTACCAATACAAGAAGGAGCACCATAACTAGTACCACCATTTCCCAGTATCTATCATCCAAGCAAAAACTAACCACCCCAGAAGAAAACAGCCATTCCTTTCCATGTTAGTCGGAGTCTTAACTCTATAAATAACCGTTCATTTCCCTAGTTTGATGCATTCAACGGTCCAAACAAACAGACACCAAAGAGCAAAGAGAGAGATATGGATTGCAAGAAAGCAGCAGCGACGATCCTATTGGTTATGGTGGTCATGTCGGTGGCCGTGTATGTCGAGGGAGGTGAATGCTTCGATCAATGCATGGTTGCATGTGGGAAGGTGGACCACACCACAACTCCCGTTTGCCTGGCTGAGTGCGCCAAAGCTTGCAATGAGATTGGCGCCGATGAGTTGAAGCTGAATCATGGGACATGACAAATGGCCCTCCACCAGATTCTATTATCAACTTCTTTCCACATCACCCGTTCAATGTAATTTATTGGTTTTTCTCTTTGATGTCCATATTAAAATAAGGTCTATGATTGTGATTTGGACCATTTTATAATTCAAAATTTTGAAAACCCAGGTCGATGGACACTTGAAAGAGTCTTTAGTGAATTTGACTCGATATTTTAATAATTTAATGCATCTACATGATAGTGACTATATTAATTAAAATATCCAAACAAACCATAGTTGCAAGATGTAGTGTAGCGGTAGCGGTAGCATCCATTGTCGTTGGCAGGTGAGGCTGCGCCTTCAATTATTGCACCATGACACTCGGTCACTCAGCTGAGTTTTGAGTTGATCCACTGAGTTATTATTATTATTATTATTATTATTATTTATTTATTATTTATTTATTTATAATCAGGGTATGCAGGCCTCTTTGAGCACCTGACTAGGTCCCAGGACCTCTCGCTTCCTAAGGCGGGGGGGTGTCCTGACCAGTCGAGCTACCACTTGGGTGGTTGGTTGACCCACCAAGTTTAAAACTATAAATCATTTAATTTCAATTACATGCATGCGATGTATGGTTTTTGTCATGTATGTGAGCCATTAAAATTCACATAGGGGCTGTTTGAATTTGGCAAATTTTGGTGCACATGGGATTGCACTTGCCCATAAAGATATATTTCAATGTGCCATGTATATATGTGACTATTCAAGTTCAAACGTTCTGCCTGTGCATATACACCACCATCATTCTTCAAGCATTGAAAAATGCAATATAATCCACCTGTCCACGTGTAAATGTAGTTTTTTGGTTTGTTTTGCTATCTTTTTTGTTTTCCCTTTCCTATGTTTTTCTACTTATTTTTAAACATTTTTTTTCACACGCACTCAAACACCCCCACACATGCTCATGCACTCACAACACAATGGGTGCTTGAACTAATGACCTCGTGTTGAAACTCTTGTGAGTCTACGACTGAGCCATAGGGCCGCAGGCATGGTCTTCTTCCTTCATTTGGTTTTGTTCTCCTTTTTCTCCGTTTTGATTGTGGTGTAATAAAGTTTCATTGTAAAAAAAAGAATAAAAAATGCTACCAACCAACCAACCAATTTTTAAGTTCCTCACATGGATCACAATCATGGACGGAACAATCCATTAGCAATAACATAGTAAAAATCATCCCTAATAATGCTCCACAGATTGCTAGTTGCAATACAACTCCTTCAAATCCAAATAGACCTTGAGTTTTCTCCTCCCCGTTAAAGTGTTCTAAAATAATGCACCTTATATTAGTAGCGCTCAAATTTAAGTGATATGGTTTTGACCTTACTTGCATAAGCTATCAACCTCAAGAGTCATGATGGGAGATGATGTCTTGAGTTAGGTGGTAGAGCCCAATATTGATGATGAACCATTCAATTAGGCCATGTATTAGGCGAATGGCTAGATGAGGCCAATATGAAAGATCAAAGGTTCAATTCCACTATCATTAAAGGTGATCAATTTAAATAAATTGATGATGAAAATTATTGTAGTTAGGCCAATGCTTATAGTGAGTAATTAGATTAATTGTTAGGAAGAACATAAGGGGATGCACAAGATGGACACAAGCCCCAGATGATGCATGTGCCCCGCGGCTAAGAGAAAGGAAACCCATCAAGCCAATCCAAAATTGAGGTGGGCCATATCAGGTGATTTTAGAAGTTTTGTTCATGAATTTAGATGGTATGGTACACATGAGTTTTGAACCAACATTATTTTTGGGTGCCAAGGAGAACATGAGTTTGTGCACAAGATCGATTGATTGACTATGGGTGACTTTGATACACTTAAATAGACTTTCATTCATTTCCACATACTTGATGAATCTGGATGGTCTTTGGCTAACTTTGATGTACTTCAACTAACTGCTTCGAAGTCTATTAAGGTGTATTGAAGTTTGAAGTTTGTTGAAGTTGATAGCTATTGCAATTAAGGTCAAAACCATATTAAGGAAGAATCCGTTCAAGTGGACCACACCAAAGAAAGCAGTGTGAATTGAACGTCTACCGTTGAAAATTTCTTGGGGGCCACACAAGTTTTGGATCAAGCTGATATTTGTGTTTTCCCTTCATCTATATCTGTATGATCTTATGAATAGATTGGATGACAAGTAAACATCACTGTGGGCCCTAGGAAGGTTTCAACGGTAGAAATCATTATTCCCACTGTTTCCTGTGGTGTGGTCCACTTGAGATTTGGAATTGCTTCAATTTTGGACTCAACCCTTAAAATTAGTTAGAGAAATGGATGGACGGCACGGATAAACCACATACATTCATGGTGACCCAACATAGTTTACTCAGAACGATAAAAGCTTACCAAGTAACTCCGCACGTAATCCGATTTCCTACGTGAGCCTCATCAGGAAACTTAGACACAGCCAAAATTAAGCCCATCCAACCAACAGGTGGGCCATCATGTAAATTTGGATGGATGGTTGTCCATTGTTCTCTTGAGCAATTCCCCGTAGATCATGTACATGGCATCCTAACAGTGCATCATGTGAACCTCATCATAAGGATATGATGCCCCCAAAAGTTAGGCATATACAAACATTAGATGTGCCACACTGTAGAAAACTGTAGACAACTATCTAAGGACATTCCTGTAATGACCCACATGATGGATGGATCAGCTCAATTTTTAAGCGTCCAAACTTTCATAAGGGACCCTTTTGGACAACTTTGATGTCATACGCACACTTCGGTGGTCCCACTTGCCACCCTTTTTGGAATAGCTTATTCTATGAGGACCTGTCGAGGAACTTGTCTTTACACACATGGAAAGCATGGTATAACCATTTGACGCAGGGGTGGACATGGTAAGGTTGATCACTGTCTCCCTCACCAGATGACTACTCTAAGTACATGGAGCTTTTGGTACTTCTCAGCTGGACTTCCTTAAATGCACAAAGAAAACTCTCAAATCCACGAGAAGAAAAAAAATAAAAGTCAATTTTTTATTAATAATATGAAAAGCTAGCCTCAAAATAATTTTAACAACTAAACCTAATGTGCAATTAGAAAGAGTCTTAACGAAAAAAGAAATAAAACGGAAAAAACAATGCGAAATTGTGTAAACCGAACAAATTGTCGATTGACCGATCAACCTGGCTGGTCAATTGAAACTCTTCAAAACAGTCTAGAAAGATCCAAAGGCAAAACTTGATTTTTGGCAATTTTTTCGATCTTCTTGGTGATTTTGTCGATCATTCGATTGATAGATGTATAATTTGTCTAGTGACTTCTCTAGACTATTTCCTACATGGTCGATTGATTGATCTAAGTTGCCGATCAATCGATGGTGCTGAAAATTGTCCCTCTTGAGCTCTTTCTTTTGATCCTTCCGTTGGTTCATCTTTACTATAAATGTATCCGGAACCCTCTCTACATCACCATTTTCCAAATGACATGTGGCAGGGTGATGTATTCATAGGTCCACACCATATAATCACACCACATGGATGGCTTATGTTTTAAAAATAAAAATTATAAGATAATCTTCTCCATTACTCTTTCTATATTTTATAGTGCTGCGAATTTTAAGTGTGTTTTTTTTTTTTTTTTAAAGGAAAAGATCAGATGTATAGGATTGTCTAACAGGTGCAGTATATTTCTGACATCAAACACCCATGCTAGGGCATTGCATGTGTGCGCCAGTTTGTGCATCATCTTGCCACGTGTACTGTAGAGAGATGGATAGACTGTTAATTGGTGCACAAAAATGGGTATCCAGGCCTTCCATTTAGTGGGTCATCTCAGCCAATGCCCAATAGCTCTCTTCCACCTTTTGTCTTCTGCATTTTTTAAGACTACCTTGAAAATTACGTATCTTACAAATAAACCCTTTCTTTTTCTGTACCAAAAGTGTAAAAAATAGGCCTATTATTTAAGATGAGAGGGTGTAAATGTCAATATCTGTAGATACTAAACGTTTCTACATCTGATGCAACGATAGTAGACGTAGCTATAGCCCATCCATTTTAAAACTATCATTTACCTACCAAAAAGTACAGCCCACTCAACCAAACTTCAACTCAGTCAACAGTGACAAGGTCTTGTAGTTCGCGGACTACTCAAGTGAATTTGTAGTTCCCTAGCTGGGCCTTGGGTAGGGTTTGTCGGAGCCGTTCAAGATGTAGGTCCCACCTGCAAAAACCTGTTGTCAGCAAAACATCTGAGCTCTGTGGGGCCCACCGTGATGTTCTTGTGACATCCACTCCGTCCATTGGGCGAGCCTTCTCTTGTTCAAATTCCACCCCAAAAGTTAGCCCGATCCGAAACTTAGGTGGACCACACCATGGGGAACAAGATAAAGTCAAGCCTATAACCTCTACATCCACAGTGTGGTCTGCCTAAGTTTTTGTTCAAGCTGATTTTTTGCACACCTATTCATCCTGGTGAAGCACACCTGTTGAATGGGTTGTGTAGAGTCCACACACCCTGGTGGGGCCCAAAATTAGCCACTCGTACCAATTGTTCCTTGTGGGGTAGCGGGCCTTAGTTGTTGATTGGGTTGATTTTTTTTTTTTTGGACCAAGGGCTAAACATTGAGGGGTGGACCAGATAGACTTAGTGGATATCACACAAACAATATGTTGGGCACCACAGAGCTAGGATTCTGGTCCACCATAAATAGGCAATTGGAAAAGTATGACTTGCTACAAGAGATCCTGACCATTCAATGTGATATAGAATTATCTTTATAGGAAAATAGAACCATCACAAGGTGGGACCTAACTCCTAAGGTTACTGTTATAGTGACCCACATGGCCCAGCTGACGGACCATGATTCAACTTCAGTAGTCTGCAGACTACCTACCAGCCATTTACCCATGATCAATATATTAACCTAACCATACTTATATGGGAGAATATAAAATATAAGTGGACTCCACTTATTTTCCTTTTTTCCTCACCCACTTCTTTCATAAACATTTATTTAATATATGTGTCATTTATGAGACTTAAATAGATTATGATAAGTTCATTGGTTGGGCCCCACTGTGGATGTTGAGGCTGGTCTAGGCATTAGGTGGACCATAATGCATGGTTAATGTGGACGGTTGGTCTTCTTTTTTTGACCGAACATTTCTTCCATACAGATGTGGGCCACCAATGAACTGACCAGCCTGATTTGCAAGCCCCCGCACATATATACTAGCTGCGGTCCACCAGACGACCGGACCCTGATCTCACACAGACATGCCTTATTGGTGCGTATGAATCCAATCTGTTCATTTGAGGGACCCGCTATGTAGACCTTTCACCATGTGGTCCAGAATCAGGTTGGTCCACTAATCAGGTGGGCTACAGTTTACTAAATAAATGTGTGGCTGAGAAAAAAAAAGATTGGTTGTACAACTGTTTTTTGACATCATGGCCCACCAGCTGAGTGGACCAAGTTTACTTTTATGTGAGAACGCCTGCATGGTATGGCCCACTTGATGGACAACTTGGATATTGTTCGTTGCACATGTGATGGACTTTGGGGTGTGGAGCTACAGAGAGATTTGCAGCACACATGGGAGGGCCCAGATTTGTAGAACTTGTAGAACACCTATGAGATGGACGGCCCAGATTTCGAGATGGGGAGTGTTCACCGTAGTCCCCACCTGATGAATGGACCAGTTCTTGTCTGTGGAAACCATGTATAGATCTGAGAGCACCGGTGCATTTCTCTTTGTTTTATTACATGATTAGCTAACAATATGAGTTGGGCGTGGGTCCATGGTTCGATTGGTAAATCGGTTGGACCCGGGCCTAGACAATTGAGTTTTAACACACATAGTCTCAAACCATGTAATCAAAGGTGGGCATCTTTTTTGTTTTGGTAATGTCGGCAAGATATTACTATCAACCAAGCAAAGGTATAAACCCAATTACAAACGACATGATATGCACATGAGCTGATTGCATCAACATAAATTAAAGCAGGACATACGAGAAGATCCAAGGCCATTGCAATCACAGGTAGGCTTGCCCCGCCAAGAAGCCCTCACATCAAGAAACCCTCACATAAGAGTAACTTGATCTGTCATTTGGCTAGCATACATTCTCAATGGCTCGATGGAGCTGATGGAGTCTGCATTGATCTTAACGGCATAATTGTCGAAACACATGAAATTGGCATGTAAGAATCTCAAATCAAAGAAAGAGAAGACATATAAACCTTCAAGGGAGGTTGATATGTGAAATAAGTATCTATCAAGTTTGTGTTGGTTGTGGTTGTCCATTATAACTTGGAGTTGGAATATATGGATGTAAAAACTGCTTTTGAGAATTCGACGAGTGAATTTATATGATGTAGTCAGAAGGTTATATAATACAATAATAACTTTGACTCAGTGATAAATAAACTTTGTTTTAACACTAAAGTCATGGGTTCGAGTGCCCATGTGGTCTATGGGTTTGCAGGGAAGGATATGAAAGACAAAAGGTGCACGGATATTGGAGAAGCCTGGAGCATTTAGCTCCTAAATTTTCGCATGAATACAATAGAAATTTAATGAGAAATATAAGATGGATATGTTAGTCTAACCAGTGTGGTTTTTGGTTTATTATCTATCAATAATGGATCCATGATTTGCATGGTTTAGATTATCACAAATAGTGAATGGGTAACCATGTTTAAAAAAAAGTAGTGAGCCATTATTGTAGCCTAACTTAGAAGGTTTAAAAAAATGCAATTAACTACTCTTTTTTCAATTTAAATGACGCAGGGAAGGGTATGCAAATGTAAGAGAAAGATTATAGTCTTACTCTCAAGTGCATAAATCGAAAATCCATAAGAAAAAAAGATAGAAAATCTGAATATTTTATTGAATAATGTCTTATGTGTATCAATTCTCAATTACACCATTAATAAAGAATAAGAATTAAACCCTAATTCGTAATTATAAAAAATAGTAAAATCTTAATCTTAATAGAAGTTACACAAAATAGTAAAAATAATCTAAAGCCTAATTTACCAAAAATAAAAAGTTTGGATAAACCATAATGAATAAGTCCTACCATGCTTATAATTAATTTATAAAAAAGATAAAAATCTAAAATTCTAAAAATAAAGAAATATTATTAAAATAGGAATTACTAAAAAATGTAAATTTTTCCTAAAATTCCTTTTATGAAGTAGAAATGTGCATTTTCTTACAAAAACACGACGCACTTTATAATTCAGTTAATCTTGGATGATCCGTTACAGTAAAGATTGATAGGTCATGCATTAACAATATCTAGATCAAAAGTTATAGCTAATTAGACGATTCACACTTCAAATGATAATTTCTCCCAATTTGAAATGAATTTCTTCAAACCGAATGTACTTGGGGCCCAATTATGCCATGCCCTCCATAGGATTGGGCTTGAATTTGATGGATTACTTTTGCTTTTGTTTGTTTGGTCTTCTTTTAATTCATCTTTTCTAAGAATGTATCTCTTCTACGTCCAACATCACTTGGGTTGGGTCCAAATATCTCCCACAGGCACCTCATTGGCACCTAAGTAGAGAGTAGGATTAGGATGGCTACTTTAAAAATAGGAAAATTAGGATGACATGCATTTTATAACCAGCTTTGGTAATCCCACGCGGCTGTAGAAATCAGCTCTTGTATCCATACATGTGCCATGGCACATGGTATGAGATGCAATCCATTCATCTAAGGGGAACCGTTATGAAGATCCTATGGCCCACGATTCAGGTGGTACACAAGTAAGGTGGGCTACAATTTACTGAACAAATATGTGGCCGATAAAATGATTAGCCTACCAGCTGAACGGACCAAATTTATTTTTGGGTGACAACATCTGCTCAGTCCGGCCCTTGATGAACGATTTGGATTGGATATAGCTTCCGTCGATCACACTGGCACATGTGGTGGTGCGTAGATAGTGTTACTTGTACCTGCGTAGGGCTCTCAATGGAGTGGGTCAAATCCGAGATCCCATTCGCTCTGAATCCATATAATGCGGATTTGGATCTTAAAATAGGTCCAATTAGTTAAATGGGCTGTGTTGATGCTGTAAATTCGCCAACAGATGATGGTGAAGACTCTTTGACACTGATGGATGGATGCCGCTGATCTCCTTCTTCACAAAGGGTTGGATCCTGTAGAACAAAAGAGAAACTAAGGGGGGTGGCTGGGGTCCAGCCGTTAGCCCTCCGATGCTTAAGTTAGCGATATCTCGAAAGATTGAAATTCTGCTTTTTCTCAGTCTTGGTTTTTTTCGTACCTCAGTAAAGAAGAAGACGTGTCTATTTATAGACCTAGATTGCAGAGTTGTACTCCCTTTCGAAGCCATGATCTCCGGGGAGGGATTCTCGGATCTTTGGGATTTTCGGAGCTGTCCCGAGATCTTCGAGGATCTTTCGGCGGGTCGGATAAAGATCTCCCAGATTTTCTTCCCCTTATTACGCGCACACTCAGAGGCTTGCGGAAACAGAGTCAGGTCGCAAGGCGGTCGACCTGGTGAGGTCGTTTCTGACGGCTGCTTCTCTACTTTAGGTCGGATCGGTCAGGCCCGTAAGAGCTACTCCATCCTCGAATCAGATCGACTATGAACTGTGCGAGCTGAACTGGATCGACCTTCGGGTCAGCTCGTATTCTCTTTCTGATGGCGCAGAGGTCATCTCGTATTCTTCCCACAACAGAAGTCCCCCCACTCCCGAGTCTAGCACGTCTGTCTCGGGAGTAGCTTGATAGAGAAGATACGTCGATCTGGCTACCCTTAATGTTTCACAGCTGTCGTGTTGCCGCGCCGTCATCTCAACGGGCGGGAAAGCGGTATTTAATGCGTCGTTCAAAAAATCGAGGCGTCATCATTCGCTTGTACGGCGTATCAGCGCTCAACAGAATATTATCTAACGGGGTGATGCCACGTGTCTGAAGTGGCGCGATACTTTTTGTACGCTTCAACCAAGAGCCGCCACGCGGGATCTCCGCATTAAATGCCGAATAACCCTTCGGGTATAAAACTCGAGAGTTAGTGGATTTCTGAAAAATTCCTTTCTTCTCTGATCCTGCTTTCCTCCCTCTTTCTCTTTTCGGGTTCTTCTTCTCCATTCTCTGTCACCTCTCCTCCGGCCGGCGTACCAGTTATTTTAGGGTACGCTCTTCTCATCTTCTTAGAAGATCTTCCTTTTTGTGATTTTCAAAATGTCGGAGTCTTCCTGCTCTGATGCTATTCCGATGGTGAGGTTTGGAGATTCCGAATCGGACCCTCCTCTACCAGAGCATCAGGAGATCGATCCCAGAGAATCTCATTCCAGGACAGCAGATCCTGTGAATGAAGAGGAATCTGAGGTTCCCGAGCCAGGAGTTGGGGAAACGGCTCAGGGAGATACCTTCGAGCTGGACGGGGTGGTCTCGCGAATTACTTAGAGAGACCTTGACAATGCGAGAAGGACATACGGGATCCCGGAATCCGTTGGTCTTAGGATTCCGGACCGGACTGACAGACCGAGCCGACCTCGCCGGGGAGAAACCGTTATCTCCCTGATGCACCTAGAGGCCGGTCTCAGGTTACCCCTGCACCCCTTTGTACGAGAGGTTCTTAACACCCTAGGCCTCGCACCGAGCCAGCTCCAACCTAATGGCTGGAGGTGTATGGTGGGATGCTACATACTGTGGCAGAGAGTAGGGAATAAAGACCTGACTTCGAACGAGCTGTTTTCCATGTACAGCCTCAAGTCTTTGGGAGGTCATGGTCTTTATTACCTCTCTTCCCATCCGGGCCATGGGGGCTCGATAGTGACCGGCCTGCCATCCTCGACAAGAATCTGGAAGAGGAAATGGTTCTTCGCGTCGGGGGATTGGGAGGCTTCGTCGGACGAGCTTCGCCCTTTGGAGCATCGGGTCCGAGCTGATTTTGCTCTGCCAGGTCGAGCCATACTTAGAGAATTTTTCGATTAATGTTTCTCTCTTACCCCCACTTTCTTTCATTCTGACGTGCATTTCCTTATCTATGCAGCCTCGGTGGCTATCAGAGTAGCTCTATCTGTAGTTCAAGAGAGGCAGATTCGAGCTGCACGGGAGTATCCGCCTGTTGAAAGGAACTTTCGCAGCCTAATCACTGCAGAATCCGTCCTTGAATCGGGTCGGTAATATAGATATTCATGCTTTACGTTATCAATTTTCTAAGTAACGTGCTCTGACATTCTGCCTTGTACTTTGGACAGGCATGGCTCCGAAGGCGGTCTCTAAGTCCCGCCGGATCCCTGCTCGGCTCCTTGAGCGTGGGGAGAGCTCGGTGGATCCTCCGAGCAAGAGGATGGCCACGGAGGCTCAGGGGCAACAAAGGTTGCCTCGGTCCTTCGTATGCGGGTCTGGTCAGCCTCAGGGTTCATCTCCCGCAGGGGGTGAAACTTTGGCTGCCCAGCCTCCTGCTCCCGGGGTTCCGGTTGTCAACGTGCCGGATACCTCGGACTCCCTACCCGAGCCGTCGGCTGGTCGCCCCACGACTCGTGCCAGTTCGTCTGGCACTCCGACAGCATCGACTTCAGTGGGGCCCGCCCGCACCCCTGCTGAGGTCGGGTCGTCGCGACCTCCCCCGGCACCCCGGGCCTCTCGCCCTGCTGCTGCTCCTGGGGCCGAGCAGCGCGAGGACCAGGTCGACATGCCTCCGGTAACGGAGCATTTTGCGACCTGGAAAGAGGGGGTTAACGCCTATATGGACGTTAACCAGAGCATCCCTCAGGATCTGAATTCTCTTGCGACATCAGATCCTGATCAGATGGTTGGTGTTGCCATCGAGAGCAGTCTCAGGGTAAGTTGACTGTCCCTTTCTCTTCTTCTTTTCCTTCACTCGTTCCACCATCGCATTACTAACTGTTGTAGCTCGTTTTTGTAGGACTCGGCCTTGCTGATTATGATTCGCCAGAAGATGGCTGAGCGGACACACCAGATGCAAAAAGCTCTGGTTGTTGCCTCTTCCTGGAAGAATAAGACTGAGGCGATGAAGGCCGAGCTGAAGAAGAAACTGTCTGAGTTGGCAACGGCTCAGACGGAATTGCAGACAGCCCAAGCTGAACTGCAGACAGCTCAGTCCGAGCTGAAGGTGGCCCAATCCGAGCTGGAAGTGTCTCAAGTACAAGTCTAGTCTCTGGAGGAGGCGATGAGGGAGACCTCAGCCAAGGCCCAGTCTGAAGGTAACAAGGTCGAGTCGCTGGAGGCCGCTCTCAAGACAGCTGAGGAGGAGAAGGTGGACCTGGCCCGGCTCTTGAAGGAGGTCCAGATGAAGGCTTTGGCTGATGCAAAGGACGCAGAAGCCAAGTTTGAGAGGCTGAATGCAATTTCTGAAGAGCTGTACAATCATGGCTTCCAGGATTGCAGGCGGCTCGTTCTCAAGCATTTTCCCAATCTCGACCTGACTCCAGTCGACAACGATGAAGATGAGGACGAAGTCGCGAGGGAGGGACCTTCAAAGGGGGCTGCAGCCGGGCCATCCAACGCTACCGAAGGCTGAATGTGTATTTTCCCTTTTTTTTTTTTTTTTTTTTTTAACAATGTAAAGGAAACTTTTCACTTCAATGCAAGCCCTCAGAGGCATTTTATTCAAACGCTGTGTACTTCATTTTTTTTTCTTTTTCATGCATACACAAGTCTCGAAGTGACTGAGCTCATTGTCATAAACTCGGCCATTATATTAGAATAGTTGTAGGGCTTTGATAGTAGAGCAAATTTCAGTTCGGAACGTTACCACTGCTAGGCCGATCTGTTGTTCACAACACTTGGGAAAACTTGAAACAATTTTTACTGAACCATCACCTCGGAACATATGTTTCAGACGAGGTCCCACTTCTTCATGGATAGTAGATTTTCAGGTGGTCAGCATTCCAGGGGTGGGAAAGGGGCCGGCTGTCCATGTCTTCGAGCCAATAAGTACCAGGACGGCGTGAGTCGAGTACCCTATAAGGCCCTTCCCAGTTGGGACTGAAGGCAGCGATTTTTTCTTTGGTACTGACCTTTTTGAGAACCAAATCGCCAGCTCGGAACCGCCGCTCCTTTACTCGGGAATTGTAGTATCGCCTAATCCGTTGCTGGTAGGCCGCCAATCGTATTTGGGATGCTTCGCGAACTTCGTCGAGTAGGTCCAAGTTTATCCGTAATTGTTCTTCGTTTCTGTCAGGTCGGTGTTGGCTTATCCTACTCGTGGGTATCCCGACCTCTACTGGGACAACAGCTTCTGCTCCAAAAGCCAAAGAGAAGGGTGTTTCCCCGGTGGTGGACCGAGCTGTTGTCCGATAGGCCCAAAGTACTTCAGGAAGTTCGTCAGCCCAGGCGCCTTTCTTCTCCCCAAGTTTTGTTTTGAGATGGTTTTTGATAATCTTGTTAACTGCCTCGACCTGACCATTGGCTTGCGGGTGGTGGGGAGAGGAATACACATTCTTGATACCCAGACCTTTACAGAAATGCCGGAACCTTTCGTTGTCAAACTGTCGCCCATTATCAGTGACTATTGTATTCGGAATTCCGAATCGGCACACGATTGATTTCCAAATAAAATCTGTTATTTTCTTCTCGGTAATGGTCGCCAATGGTTCTGCTTCTGCCCACTTCGTGAAATAATCGACGGCAACGATTGCGTATTTCACCTGTCCCTTCCCCGTCGGAAGAGGGCCAATGATGTCAACTCCCCATTGAGCGAATGGCCATGGTCCAGACATGGGAGTGAGCTCCTCGGGTGGCAAGTGAGGAATTGGGGCAAATCGTTGGCACCCGTCGCATCTTTTAACAATTTCCCGGGCGTCGTGCTGGATGGTAGGCCAATAATATCCTTGCCTGATCACCTTCTGTGCTAGTGCTCGAGCACCAGAATGATTGCCGCAACAACCAAAATGGATTTCACGCAACACGTAATCAGCTTCCTTGGCTCCCAAACAACGCAAACATGGAAAAGAAAATCCTCTCTTGTAGAGGATCCCATCGATCATGGCGTACCGAGCCGATCTGTAGCGAATGCGCCGAGCTTCTTTCTGGTCGTTGGGTAATTCGCCCGTCTGTAAAAACTGAACAATAGGGTCCCTCCAATCAGGGGTAGCTGTTACTGGAAAAACTTCTGCTGTCTCGTTTGACGATATGCTTCGTTGAGGGAGGAACTCGATGGGAACCATCCTGCCGAGGTCGTCGTCGTCTGATGAGGCGAGTTTCGCGAGAGAATCTGCATTCATATTTTTGCTTCTCGGGACCTGAACAATTTCATACTGATCAAACCGTGACAGCAGTTCTTGAGTTTTTGTTAGGTATGCTAACATTTCCCCCCCTTTCGCCTGGTATTCTGCGGTCACTTGTCCGACCACCAATTGAGAGTCACTATGTATTTTTATAGATCGGATCCCTACTGCAGAGGCGAGGCGGAGGCCGGCTAGAAGCGCTTCATACTCAGCTTCGTTGTTTGAGGCTCGAAACCCGAACCGGAGAGCATATTGAATTTGGATGCCGTCCGGTGCTGTCAGGACGAGACCGGCCCCGCTGCCTCGTGAATTGGAAGATCCATCAACGTGTAATAACCAGGTCGGAGCGCAGTAGTTACTTTCTTGTGGCGGCTCAGATTTGCTGTCGTCTTCCATTTCGAGAGGTTCAGTTAATTCGACGATGAAGTCGGCGATGGCCTGCCCTTTGATCGCAGTTCGCGGCCGAAACTTGATGTCGAATTCACCGAGCTCGACGGCCCATTTAACGAGACGGCCTGAGGTTTCTGGGTTCTGTAATACCTGCCGCAATGGTTGATCAGTCAGCACAGCTATCGGGTGCGCTTGAAAGTACGGTCTCAATTTTCGTGCTGAGGTGATTAGAGCCAAAGCTAGCTTCTCTATTGTCGGGTATCGGGTTTCGAGATCGAGCAGGGCTTTGCTGACGTAGTAGACAGGCCTTTGGGTTCCTTTGTCGTTTCGGACTAATGCTGAGCTGACCGCCGCTGGAGAGACAGCTAAGTACAGGAGTAGTTCTTCTTTGTGGGCTGGTTTAGACAATAGTGGCGGAGAGCCGAGGTATGCTTTCAATTCGCAGAAAGCTTGCTCGCAGTCTGAGGTCCAAATCATCTCCTTGCACTTACGTAGTTGCTTGAAGAAGGGGAGGCATCGATCTGTAGCCTTTGAGACGAATCTGTTGAGTGCCGCAATTCTTCCTGTGAGTCGCTGGATATCCTTCATTGTGCGAGGCGAGCTCATGTCGAGGAGTGCCTGAATTTTTTCAGGGTTGGCTTCAATTCCTCGCTGGTTTACAATGAAGCCAAGGAATTTTCCCGAACTTACCCCAAAGGCACATTTGCTGGGGTTAAGCTTCATTTGATATTTTCGTAATATTCTGAACGCAGTGCAGAGGTCGCTGACATGGTCCTCTGATCGTTTGCTCTTCACGAGCATATCATCTACGTACACCTCCATAGTTCTACCAAGTTGGTCTGCGAACATCTTGTTTACTAGTCGCTGATAAGTTGCTCCGGCATTCTTTAGCCCGAAGGGCATGACCTTATAACAGTAGAGTCCCCGATCCGTAATGAATGCTGTCTTTTGCCTGTCGGGAGCGTGCATTTGGATCTGATTATATCCAGAGTAAGCGTCCATGAAGCTGAGTAGCTCGTGCTCGGCGGTCGCGTCGACGAGCTGATCTATTCGTGGCAGAGGGAAGCTGTCTTTGGGACAGGCCTTGTTCAGGTCAGTGTAGTCTACACAGACTCTCCATTTCCCGTTATTCTTTTTGACGAGGACCACGTTTGCGAGCCATTCTGGGTAGCATATTTCTTGGATGAATCCAGCCTTGCGCAGTTTCTGTACTTCCTCTTCGATGATCATGTACCTTTCTGCATTGAAAGAACGCCTTTTCTGACGGATTGGCTTAGTGGTTGGGTTGACGTTTAACCGATGGACCATCACTCCTGGACAAATTCCAGGCATCTCTTCATGGGACCATGCAAAAACGTCCGCATACTCCGTCAAGAAGGTGATCAGGTCCTCTCGTACCTTGCCTTCTAAACACGATCCGATCTTGATAGTTCTAGTCGGGTCGGTATCAGACAACGGAATGTCGACCAGCTCTTCTGCGGGCGACCCGCGCTCCTTTGCTTCCTCTCTCGGATCAGGAGAGGTCGCATGAGAAACGGTTGATACTGTACTTTTATTTTTCCCTCGTAGGGAAAGCTCATAGCAACGGCGGGCTTCCTGCTGATCTCCCCTGACCACGCCGATTCCTTCGTCGGTTTCGAATTTCATTGCAAGGTGATAGATGGAAACGGCGGCTTTGAGAGCTCGCAGGATAGGACGGCCAATAATGGCGTTATAAGCAGAGGAGGTATTTACGACAAGGAAGTCGACCATTATTATTTTCTGGTTTGGTTCTTCTCCTGCGGTGACTGGTAGACTTATCTCTCCTTCGGGCATAATGCTATCCCCCGTGAACCCAGTTAATGCTGTCTTGACTGGTCTCAGTCGAGATCGGTCGATCTTCATTTTTTCGAATGCCGATGCGTATAGGATATCGGCCGAACTGCCTGTGTCGACCATCATCCTGTGGAGTTTTTTATTGGCTACCATCAACGCGACGACAAGGGAGTCGTCATGTGGATGTATGACCCCTCGGGCGTCTTCTTCGGTGAAGGATATTGTTTGTGAGGTTACCTTCGCGACCTTTGTAGGTCGGCTGGTGATATTGACAGAAGACTTCGGTAAGGACGTCCTTCCTTGCCGCACGTAGCTTTTGCGAGAGTTTCCGGTGTCTCCAGTGGTCGGCCCTCCGAAAATCATGTGGATTTCTTCCACAGGGTTGTTGCTTTGTTCCTCTGTCAAGTCGGCGACTCGACCTTCATCTCTTCGGCCCTCTGAACGCTGAGCAATGTAATCCTTCAAGAAGCCTTGCTGGATCAGGGCTTCTATCTGTCGCTTCAAATCAAAGCAGTCCACGGTGTTGTGACCGTGGTCTTTGTGATACAAACAGTACCTCGATTTCGACCTCCTATTGGGGTCGGTCTTTATCTTTGCAGGTCGTTCGAAATTGTATTTTCCTTTCTCCGCTAAATACACTTGCTCGATGGTTTTGTTGAGCGGAGTGTACTTATCGAACCGTGGCGCAGGTGATTTCGTTCGGCGAGCGGGCCTGTTCCGGGTTGGCGATCTTTGTTCGGACTTTCGTTCCGACCTGTGTCTTTTCGAGTTGTTGCTATCCGGCCGATCCTTATTTTTGGTCACCGGTCGATGAGCATTGACCAGTTCTTCGGCGTTGATGTGTTTTGCTGCCCGATCTAAAAGTTCTGCCACGGACTGAGGCGGTTCTTCCCCGACAGACCAAAGGAACCTTCGGTCTCGTAATCCTCCGATCATGGTGTGCAACAGTACATCTTGCGAGAGGTTTTCAATTTGTACAGCTTCGGAATTGAAGCGTGCGAAGTAATCTTTCAGGGACTCATCTTCCTTTTGCTTGATCGCAGCGAGATGAGTTGAATGCTTTCTCGGGTCAGTGCTCCCAATGAACTGAGTAGCGAAGGCTCGGCTTAGTTGAGAGAATGAACTGATCGTACGGGGTTTTAGGTTGCAAAACCAAGTCCATGCCGAGCTTGTTAAGGACAACGGAAAGGCCTTGCACATGATATGCCCATTGGCCCCGAGGAGATCCATGCGGACTTTGAAGTTCTCTAAGTGCTCCGCCGGATCTCCAATTCCAGAGTATTGCTTCAACTGGGGAACTTTAAACCCTTTGGGAAGGGGTTCCTCACGAATCTCGTCGGTGAATGGTGATTCAGATGAATCGACCAGTGCATCTACGGCGATTGGGGCTCGGGCCCGTTGTGCTCTCTGGAGATCGCCCATTTGTTCTCGCAGTTCCTTCAGCTCGGCCTCCAGTGGGCCCAAGTTGTCGTCAATCCTGTTGCTGGCTTCACGATCAGCTCGTTCGTGTGCGAGACGAGCTGTTCTCCGTTCCTCGAGCCTGTGTCGCAGGTCGGTGGCGGGCAAGCTTGTCGTTGGTCGAGGTCCAGCCTCGGTTGCTCGGTTGGCGACCTCATCTTCTTCCATCGGAGTGGGATGTTGAGAACGCTGCGACGGTCGAACCTGGTGGGAGTGCAAGGTTTGTTGCGGCCGAGAATGGGTATGCCGAGATCCCTCACGGTCTTTATCGTTCAACACGGTTGGGTGAGCTAGGCCAGTTAGCAGAGCTTTAATTTCGTCCAGTCGCTGGTCTACATAGCCCAATCGTTCGTTGACTCCCCCTAGTTTTTGGTTTACCCCCCCTACCTGTTCTTCAAGAAGAGACAACCTGACCCCTCGGTTACGGGGTCTCTGTTGTCTCCCCTGTTGGGCAGAAAGATGAGAGTTTCCACCGAGCTGGATAGCCGGAATTTCGGGAAACGATCCTTCATTTTCCGATATCTGGTCGTCTGAAGGTCCATCGATCGCGGGGGCTTTCCCTTTGTACTTTCTTTTCCCAACCATAGTAAAAAAGGAAGGATGGAGTTGAAATCGTCTTCAGTGATTGGGTGAGAACACGGCTTTCCTACTTAAAGGACTCTGCGAAGAAAAGTTCCCACAGACGGCGCCAATCTGTTGATGTTGTAAATTCGCCAACAGATGATGGTGAAGACTCTTTGACACTGATGGATGGATGCCGCTGATCTCCTTCTTCACAAAGGGTTGGATCCTGTAGAACAAAAGAGAAACTAAGGGGGGTGGCTGGGGTCCAGCCGTTAGCCCTCCGATGCTTAAGTTAGCGATATCTCGAAAGATTGAAATTCTGCTTTTTCTCAGTCTTGGTTTTTTTCGTACCTCAGTAAAGAAGAAGACGTGTCTATTTATAGACCTAGATTGCAGAGTTGTACTCCCTTTCGAAGCCATGATCTCCGGGGAGGGATTCTCGGATCTTTGGGATTTTCGGAGCTGTCCCGAGATCTTCGAGGATCTTTCGGCGGGTCGGATAAAGATCTCCCAGATTTTCTTCCCCTTATTACGCGCACACTCAGAGGCTTGCGGAAACAGAGTCAGGTCGCAAGGCGGTCGACCTGGTGAGGTCGTTTCTGACGGCTGCTTCTCTACTTTAGGTCGGATCGGTCAGGCCCGTAAGAGCTACTCCATCCTCGAATCAGATCGACTATGAACTGTGCGAGCTGAACTGGATCGACCTTCGGGTCAGCTCGTATTCTCTTTCTGATGGCGCAGAGGTCATCTCGTATTCTTCCCACAACAGGCTAGATTCGGATCTTAAAATAGGTCCGATTACTTAAATGGACTGGATTTGGATTCTCAGGAACATATCCGAGTTCGATCTGAATCCGATTAAGATCCGACTCATCGTCACCTTACTTTATAAGTTACATTCATGTTGGCCATCCGTTTTCCAGATTATTTTAGGCCATGTCTTCAAATTGAGACATGCCACTCTTAGGTCTACCATAACACAGTAGATAGTGTGATTTGCACCATTTTTCTACTAAATTAAATATATTATATTATATTATATATATTATTTAGATTTGTAATGAGGGTGGATTCAGACCTAGATCTGACCCAGACCCGATGGCTATATGCATTTTGGATTGGAAATGGATCTAACAATTTAAAATTGGATCCGATATGGATATCACCTTTTGGATCCGAATCCGATCCAAATCCGTCTACAGATATGTGGACTTGGAGCCGGATCCAGTTGGATCCGATCCTGATCCGACCCATTGAGAGCCCCATACCTGCGTGTGGGCTTTACATGTCCGGAGACTACAGAGATTGAGATGTGCAGTGTACGGGAGAGGCACTAAACAGGTGGGCCCAAAAACGAAGGAAACCACTCATATTCATGGGTTCTAACGGGTATGTTTGAACATATATATGAATCATTTCTCCACAAAAACTTGTGGCCCACCAATGAGAAGGACGGTTGGGATTTCGAGATGGAAGTTGGACAGTGGGTCCCACCTGAGGAATGGATAGAGTTCTTGCTTATGTAGGCTGGATGGGCCTTGTTGGAGTCCAGCATCTTGATGTTGAGCCATGCATAACCAATGGCCAGGATATCATGCAGATTTATCAAGTTAACACGTGTGCCATGAGCAGAATAGAAGACCCTCAACCTCACGTGAGAAAGTCCTGTTGGCAGCCAAGCTGATTGCAAGCATAGCGGTAGAGAAATGTATGCATTGATAGTTTGTAGGCCTCACTTTCTATTGGATCAACTCCAAGAAAACTCAAGTGGGCCCCATGCATTCAAGAAGCCCATGTATGGACTGTATGTGTATGGGCCTGAAGCGCTCTAGTGATTGTCTGGCCCACCACAACGTGTGACCAGGTTCCTTTCCTCTATTCGGTCTGTTTCAAACACCTCATCAAGAGAATCCATAGACATGCTTGATTACTGTGAAGTTGGGTCAGATTATCTGCCGTTCGTTAAATTCAATAGGGTGGATCTAGGGCTGTCAACAGGTCGGGCCATTCACTGTACTGTGGGACCATTATCGTTAGTTCCATTTTTCCACAAGAAATGGGAAGCCGTGTGGGGCCATTGTGATGTGTGAGTCCCATCCAATGTTAGTCCTAGACCCAAAATACAGGCTGATCGATTACTCAAGTTGGCTGAGCGAAGACTAACAACGTGGGATACTAGGAAGGGGGACACCCACGTCATGTACTGTGGGGTCCTTACACCTTAGGTGGTTAGGCAAGAGATCCTGATGATCATCATTCTACTTTGAGATATGTCGTTTTTTCTTGTTCTCAACTTGATCTTTAGGAGTACTAAGAAACAACTCATCATTTCTTGCTCTAGCACTTAAGAGTATCATTTTCTTGCAGTTATAGCTGCAGAATTATTTTGGATTCGTATGAGATTTATCTGTTTATTTACAACAGCCTCCTCTTCTTTATTATGGTAATATTAGTGCCATTTCTTTCGCCTCCAATCTTGTTTACCATGCCCATACTTAGAGCTGTTCACGAGCTAAGCTAACTCAGTTAGCTCGCTCGAACTAACTCGATTCGAATGTTTGGTTCGAACCAAGTCGAGCCATTTTTCCAAGCTCGAAATGATTTTCAAGCTGAGCTTGAGCTAACCCAAGCTCGATTCGGCTTGGCTCGATCAAAGCTTGACTCGGCTGACTCAGTTGGAATAGTATGTTTTTTAGTCGCACATCGGAAGTGAGCAAGGAAATGAGAGGTGAAACTCTCTATAAAAGTAAGTTGGGGGATGTAAATGGGCTTTGAGCTGCCTTAGGGCTCAATTTTTAATTGTTTTAAGCCGATATCTAGGATGGGCCTATTTAAAATTTTGTTTTTTCAGGCTTGAACTTAGCTCGAATTGAGCTTGAACTTGACTCGAAAGCTCGGTTGAACCAGCTTGAACATGTCAATCCAGCTCAAAAGGCCATTAAAGGCTTAATCTCTGTTAGATTTCAACTATTACGAGAGAAGCTTCACGTCGCTAGTCGTCCGCTGTTTAGCTTGAGGGCTGTGTTAACAACCCATCATCTTCTCAACCACAACTACCTTCGAATGGTTAGTGCGATACCTATGGCGCACTGTTTCATATTTAAGTTTAATTCAAAGTTGTAGTTTATATGAAGTAATCTATTATAGTCTATAAATACAAAACTATCCATGAGATCCAAATCATTCGATTGGCTTCACACATCACATTTCCTTTATGGACCACCTTTATTTTGGGTACTGCCATCTGCTATGTGAGGTCTACCTGATGGATGTAATGGATATTTCACCTATCTGCCATGTTGGCACATGTGGTGGCATCTGCATTAGTTGACTTCTGCACACGCTTGTGCTGAGCAAAGCTCTGTCTATTAATTCCAAATTATTGGCTAGTTATACAAATCAAACAAAAATCAAATAATAAAAAAAGCCATATTTTATTTACACTTGTGGCACATGCACATGCAGTTAGAAGTTATACATGTCGCATACATGTAGCTAAAATCAAATGGTCCAGCTCACAATCACAGGTCTTATTTTACTATAGTTGAAGTGATGATTGAAAGTATTGCAAACAGTTACAAAATGATTGGACCCTACAGGCTATTTACTTTAAGAGTCCGGATCCTTTGCTTCAGCCGAGCAGAGAATCCCTGCGGCTGCCGACTTGATTGGCCCACGTCAGCTTGATGGTGTCAGCACAGGGTTCTCTGCTCGGCTCAAGCAGAAGATCTGATTCTTACTTTAAATAGACATACAAGATAAGATAAATTTAAACAGTCACTCTTGATATTTGAAAATCAAATGCAATAATTTAAGGAAAATGGAGGAGAGAAAGTAAGAGGCTGTTGAGATTGGTTTGAAAGTGGTTGTAACGTAAAGGGATTGTTGTTAACCACTCCTGCAGGTCTTATGAAGCTTTCAATGGTGGCTGTTGTTTCTTTTCTACTCTTTCTTAGGTTGTGGTCTACTTAATTTTGATTTCAATTTATCTTATTCTTTAATCTTACATCTTAACATGAGCCGATCACAATAAATAAATAAGTGATTTGACCCCATATCTCTACGAGACGGATCATCGCGTTGGATTAGGACCAGCATGGAGGGGACGTGGGATTGATCGAAAAGAATGTTTTTTCCTGCCCTTAATAGGTGACATTTAATGGACGGTTAGGAACACCTGGTAGATCCAAATTCAATGCTAAAATGGGAAATTTGGAAATGGATGTAGGATTAAAGGACCATTTTTCTAGTGGTGAAAAAGAACCGCCGACTCTTATTGATGGTCCACGGTGGGGAAAATATTTCAGATCTGATCCAATAGCACTTGTACAAGTCGAATTGATGGCCGTCTAGCTTGAACCGTCCACTGAATGAAGCCCATGATCAATCCATGGACCATCAATTTCTGACCACGCGATCAATCATAGGAGCAGTCGACTACACCAGAGTGTGTGGCAGTAGACTAATTGATGAAGCGTGACCCACCCTATCATTGCCAGGATCCCCGATTTGATTATGGACAATGTATCTTACATACTGTCTTGGTGTGATGGCCCGATCCAATCCGAATTAGGGGCCCATAAATTGGACCGTGATAACGTATTTTCATCTTATGGTCCATTTTCGATGCACTTAACCCGTTCTCTATGATTATCCAAACGTGTTGATTAAACCATGGTGCACCACTCCCATCCAACGGTCCTCGGTGTTCACGGGTGGGACCCACTGCCCCGAAGTGGAAATTGCATCAGATCTAAGGTATAAGAAGAATTGTACGGATCTCTCTCTCTCTCTCTCTCTCTCTCTCTGCACTTCTTGGGTACAAGTTCAACTGATTAACCGCAAACCGACTCATTCAAAGATAACCGTCCATTTTGATCAGATGTATAAGACAAATGAAGAAAGAGTGGGCCCCACATCATCAGAAACTGCACTAGAGCAACTCGGTATCTGCCTGAAACACCGACTCTTTTGCAGTATTCTTCTCTTCTCTTCTCTAATGCTTCTCATCTCCCAACGAAAGATTCGATTCACGGACCCCACTCAGCCCTTGAAATAGAAATAAAAAAAAAAAACAATCGCCCCCGAAACGCGTCGAGGATTTCAAGCCGATATACCGGCATCTCGGGACGATACGTCGTGCCGTGAAGAGACCTTCTGTTTTCTACCCCTCCGCCGCCTGCTGCTGTCCCTGCTTCGACTCCTCGAGTCTTCTCCATCCTCCGCCTAGGGAAAACAAACTCGCGTATAATTATACGCAGTAGAAATACGTGTCCAAATACATGAAAAATTAAGAAATACGTGTCCGTAATGACGCATATAATACCCCAACGTCAAGAGCTCGAATAGTCGAATAACAAATGCGTAAGGGCATGTTAGTAATTTGGACACCCTACAAACGCGGGTCGCGTAGCGAGTACAATAACCCGAGATCCGCAGGGTCCACCAGTGTTGTGTGTGACATCCACTCCGTCCATCAGGTGGGCCCCTCAATGTGAGGCCCGGGCCCCTTTCCATAACTCAAGTAGGCCACAGCCCGTTCATCAGTTGCGCCTCACCAGGATGAGCATACACTGCAGAATATCAGCCTAACCGGCCACACTGCAAGGTGTGGTTTTGCACCGTTACGCCTTGTGTGGCCCACCTGATTTTGGATCCAGGCTGATTTTTTGGGGTTCACAGAGAACATTAGTAGGTTTACCTATTGGATGGACTGGATGTCACATTTTAATTACCTGCCCGCTGCGCACAACAGGAGTTGGAGAGGATTCTGATCCAACTATATAGTTACAGCTAGCATCTAGACCGTTGATCCCATCAAATAAACAAATAAAAAACAACTAGCCTACATATTTAAGTGGATGCGCCCTTGTGAATGTACGTATCGCAATTCTCTACCGATCGGTGGATATATTTATCTGATAGGAGTAGCTTTTAATCTTTGAATCCCTCCAAGGTGGGCCTACCATGAGAACGGTCAGGATCACCGATAGGAGCCAAGTTACATGCAGAAATTCGAGGCGGGGCATGATTTGAGCACCCACGCCGTGTGGGGCCCACCTTGTTGTATATATAATCCGTCCATCAGGTGAGAACCTTATTTGAACCGTACATTCAAAAGACCAGTTCAATGCAAAACTTCAATGGGCAAAACCAATCGGAACAGTGTAAAATCGCTCCTAAAACCTCCATGCCGCCGTCTGACTTTTGTATTAGGCGGATTTCTGTATCTTCAGTTGCACCTGATTAGCGGGTTCGATGGAAGACAAACACCGAGGTGGCCCCACACAATTTGAGCCGTGGATCTGGCTGAAATTTTGCCACATGGTCCAGAATCTAGTATAAAACCTGATAGACGGACTGGATATTACGTGCAGCACAAGGTGGGGCCCACAGAGCGATTCCGGTGCAAGAGAACAGGAGGCAGAGAAAGCAACACTCACCCCAGAGCAAAAACCGGGGCGCATTTCGAAGCTGTCGACGTTAGCTTTTCCCATCCCCGAGAAACTCATTTCCGAGCAATTTCTCTTGTTATTGTTGCTGTTGTTATTAGCAGTACAAGGAGTAGAAAAGCAGCTGGAGTTAGCTCCTTGAAGAGAAGCCGAGCCAAAACCGTTCATATCTCGTTGGAACATTTCCTCGAACAGGTCTTGCAGCTCCTCGAAGCTCTCCTTCCCATTCCCCTACAATCACCAAAGGAGAAACAACGGTCGGTATTTCAAAACCTCTGGTCGGACCCACTAGATAAACGGTTTGATCATCGCATGGTTCGCGTAAGACTCACGCAGCCAAGACCACACCATCAGGTTGAAACTGAGGGGGCAATGGGTCCGGTCGGGTCGGGTCGGGTCCGGTCGGGTCGGGTTGTTTCCATCTCAACCCTAACCTGACCCAAATTGAATTCAGGTTGGATTTTCCCAATCCTGACCCGGCCAAATAGGTCAGGTTGACCCGCATTTTAATGATCAACTAACTAATTTGTTGATTAAACTAGATGCGTATAGCACTATTATTCAATTGAAAACCAATATATATATATATATATATATATATATATATATATATATATATATATATATATAGAGAGAGAGAGAGAGAGAGAGAGAGAGAGAGTGTGATGCTTTGAAATTGACATTTAATATTTCATCCCAACCATCCAATTAATGTCTAGCAATTCTATTTTTATTTATTTTTTTATTATTGGATCAAATCAACAAGACCATTTGATATTTAATTTTTTAAATAGTTAAATTGTGGACACAATTATTGAATGAAATAATTTGATCCCTTCATTTTAACCGTCCAATAAAGTCTTATCAACAATCAAATAAATATAACCATTAAGATATTTTAGTTCTCCAATAAATGAGCACCAGAAATTAAAAAAAAAAAAAAAAAAATCTCATGATATTTTAGTTCTACACGTCATAAAATGTGATTATCGGTGTGCATATGTTTTTCAAATTGTAAACTGTTCCCAGCAGAGTGTGTGAGAAAAAAAAAAAAAACTATGTATTATTGAACTTAATAAGAAAATCAATATATAATAGTTTACTTGACTCTTATATAATTCTGGTTGAGTCGGGTCACCTTTAACCCTAACACGACCCATAAAAATCCGAGTTGGGTCGGGTCAACCCAAAAATTCAATTCAGGTCAAAATTTCCAACCCTAAATTGGAAAAAACTAAGTCAGGTTGGGTTGAATTTAGCCAGGGCTAGTGGAAACCTCGCTAGGCTTCATGGGGAATATAAAATGGGAATAATACATAACCCATCGTCCATTTGAAGACTATTGACTGGATAGATGAGATTGTCCGATCAACGAGTTAAACTGTTGGATTATGGCTCATCAAGTGTAATTCAAATCATCTACTACTATCGGATCTCAGTTTATGTTTAACCGTTCATCTGATGGTCATCAATTTGACAACTATTGATGATAGTGTTGGGGATGTCTTCAATCTTGACACCGAGAGGGTTTCGGGCGCCCGAAATTATCTTGGATAGGCTTCTGAAATTTGGATTGTTTGATCTATTTTTTCGAGAGTTGTGGGGATCCCGATGATTGTTGTAAGGTGCCCGACAATTGTGTAGGGTGCTCAACGAATGCTGTAAGGCAGCCCGATATTCCCTTAGATTTTTTGTTGGAACTCTCTGGACATAATTTGATTCTGTCGAGCACTCGACGAAGTCAGCTAAGCTGCTCAATGAACTATAAGGTCGGTTGCACAATTTTGCACTAAATTTGTTTTTAATATGTATGTTACCTATTTAAAAGGGTATAATACGAAATTAAAGTAACACAAAGAGTCCTAGACATATTCAAACATATTAAAGGGGTTGAAAGAATTCTAAGGTGAGAGAAAAAACTTGTAATACTTGGGTTTTTCTTGTGGGCTTGGGATTTAGATAAGTTCTCTTCATTCTATTGTAATTTTCAATTCATAATGGACTATTTACTTTGTGTTTTGTTTTTTTTTCTTGTGAGGGATTTTTCTACATAAAATTTAAATTGTTTTCATATTTGTATATTGATTATTATTTAATCATTGCCGTTGTGTGATTATCTCATTTGATTTATTACTTCTTCCGCAGTGGACCTGTTTTCTCAACAGATGAAAATCAACCATCTACATCAGCTCGGACGATTTGATTTTCTCCAGCTTCGGTTGAGATGGTGGACAGCTGTAGATGATTGGACGATCATCTACTTCTGTTTTCGTTTTTTTTCAACACACAAACATCCCTCTAAGTAAGGATTGGAAGTCAAAGAGGGTATGCTTAGCTGTCCAGCAGGGCGGCCGGCCCACCGTGAAAGGGACGCGGCTGCGCTGGATCCCACCTTAATTTAGTTCTCGTATATCCAGGCTGTCCATCCGTTTCGTCAGCTCCTTTTGGGGCATGAACCCAAAATTACAGTAGATCCAAATCTCAGGTGGACCACACCACAGGATGCAGTAGTAATTAACCATTAAACACTTCTTCTGGGCCAGAAAAGTTTTGGATCAAGTTGATATTTGTGTGGTCCCTTCATCTAAGATCTTTGTGACCTTATCAACAGGCTCGATGGCAAATAAATACGTTGGTCCCCAGGAAGTTCTTAATGCAATCAGCACTGTTTCCTTGTGGTGCGGTCCACCTGAGATTTGGATCTACTATATTTTTTGGTTCATGCCCCTAAAATGATATCGTGAAACGGATGGACAGCATGGATATAATAAAAACATATCAAAGTGGGCCCCACAGTGAGGGCATCCACCGAAGCGCTGAGCATGGGACGCCCAAAATCACGCTTTCTAACCAGCCTATTAGCTAGTCAAGCAGCCTGAATATGGTAAATGATGGATCCAACTTGATACATGGCTTGGATGTGATATAAAAGTGCAAGGCTGGCATGCATGCTAGCGAAGCTAGCACTTGGATATGAGCACTGAGGAGAAGTGCGATTGAGCATTGGATGCCAATCAATGAACTTTGGTATGGCCCACTTAAGATCAGATAGCAATACAAAGGTGGGCTACTGATTCAACGCATCTTTAATAATCCGATCGGGACGAAGGGGTGCCGAAACTCAAGTGAGATGCACCATGTGGTGTGTCTTGCTAGGGATGGAGGGGCACCTTAAAATGATAAACCAGGTGAGCACGAGCAAGGTTTGGGTCGATATCCCTAACCGCGGGGCCCACTGTGATGTATGTTCCTTACATCCATGCCGTCCATCCATTTTGACAGCTCATTTTAGGACATGATTCGAAAAAATGAAGCGAATCCAAATCTTAGGTGGACCTAACACGAAACAGACGTGATTGAATACCCACCATTAAAAACTTCATGGGGGCCTAACACAAAAATATCCATTTTTGCGGCCCACCGAGAAGTTTTTAATGGTTGATTACCACTGTTTTCTTATTATAGTCCACAGGAGATTTGGATCTGCTTCATTTTTGGAATCATGTCCTAAAATGAGTTTTCAAAATGGATGGACGGTGTGGATATAAGGCACATACATGAAGGTGGATCCCGCGGTCAGGGATTCCACCCACCTCGATGGATCCGGGGATTCACCGAAGCCACGCCCAGGTGAAGACATGGCATTGGGCCTGATTGATTGTACATTGCTCCATGTGGTGTGTCCCACTTGGTTTTTGGTGCAGGATGATTCTTGGGGTACAGTGAGTGGGACCTGGATTGTGGGCCACTTGGAGGGTAGGAAGTTCTTACGGTTGGAAGCTGTGGTAGGATTCTCATAGTGGGATGGACTTCTCTCCCTATTTCACCCTCCTAACCTCTTTTACGTTTTGGCTAGAGCTTTCTCTTATGGTGTTATTTCAAATATAAAGACGGTGGTTTCTTTTAGGAACAAGATCATCTTTTGAAAGTTTTCCAAATGAGAGATTTCTCATATAGTGAGAATAGTAAACCTTTTAATTATGATTTCTATTACTTTAAGTGGAGGATAAAGCTTTGTGTTGCTGGTTGTGAAGTATTGCCCATTTGTGTTGTAGGTAAAGCTACACAATAGCTAAGTGGGACCAACAGTAATGTTTCTGAACAATCCAAGTCGTGTATCTGTTTTGTCAACTCATGTTATGACATGAGCTGAAAAATGAGACAAATCCAAAACTGAAGTAGGCCACATTATAAAAGGAAATAGTACGATTGAACTCTCACCATTGAAACATTTGTGGGGCCAAAAAGTTTTGGATTTGGCTAATATTTTTGTGTTTCCAGTTCATCCTACGGAATCACCCCTATTAAGGGTTTGGAGGGCATATAAATATCATGGTGGACCCATGAAAGTTTCAACGGCAGGAATTCCCTCCTTTCTTCCCAGTTTTCATGTCATGTGGGCCACTTAAGAGTTTTGGATCTGCCTTATTTTTTAGCTCATATCCTAATGTGAGCTGGCAAAAAAGATCGACCGGCTTCATTTCTCACAAACATCATGGTGGCCCTAAGTCATAGGCAATATGCGGGGAGCGGATTATGTGAGACCCGGATCCACTGAGGTGGGTGGAACCCTTGACTGGTGGGGCCCAATGTGATGTATCTGACTACATACATGCCGACCATCCATATTGGAAGCTCACTTTAGGTCATGATCCAAAAAATGAAGTAGATCCAAATTGCCGGCAATTGATCATTAAAAACTTCTTGTAGGGGCACAAAAGCTTTGTATCAAGATGATATTTGTGTGGTCTCTTCATCTAAGTCTTTTTTGACCTTATCAAAAGATTGGATGGCAAATAAACATTCCTGTGGAATCCATGAAGGTTTTAATGGTGAGGATTCAATTACAACTATTTCCTGTGGTGTGGTCCAACTAGGATTTGGGTTGGCTTAATTTTTGGCATCATGCCTTGAACTGAGATGTCAAAATGGTTGGACGGCGTGGATTTAAGTAACATAGTTCACAGTGGGCCCCACAATCAGGGGTCCCACCCACCTTGGTGGATTCGGGGTCTCACCTAGGGCTGCACATCTGCCCGGTTAACCCGCCCGGCCTGACTCGGTAAAAACCCGACCTATCCCGACCCAACTGAGAAAACGGTCCGGTCCCGGGTAGATGCGACTGGACCATTTTTAATTTAGGTACGGTTTAGGGTACATGCCAAACCCGCCCAACCCAACCCGTTTCGCCCGACCTGAATTGCCCCGTTTATACTAATTTATTGCTTTTATAAATATTAGTATAACATTATCAGTAGGTTGAATGGTCAATAAACATTAGGCTGGACTCTAGAATCTTTTAATGGAGGGAGTTTAATGACCATTAATTTTTGTGGAGTGGTCTACTTAAAGCTTTTATCTGCTTCCTTTTTAGGACCATGTCCTATAATAATATGGAAACATAGATGGACAGCATGGATTTACAATATATACATCGAGGTGAGCATTATGGTCAAGGTCTCACCCACATGGCTGGTTTCGGGGTCTCATTGACTCTCACCCAACCTGCGCTCATCTCACACTCACATGGAGCAGATTAGGTGACATTCGAGATCCACCAAGGTGGGTGGCCCCTAACCGTGTGTCTTAAATCCACACTGTTCAACTGTTTTGAAAGATCATTTTAGAATATGAAACAAAAAATGAAGCTGACTCAAATCATAGGTGGACCACACCATAGAAACATAGTCCTAACCTAACCCGACCCGGTTTAGCATATAGGATAGGGTAGGGTTAGGGTTGACCCTTTTACAAGTAGGGTAGGGTTAGGGTTAGGGTTGGGTCAGCCTAACCCGGTCACGACCCGGATCGAAACCCGGACATTTAAAATATATTTAGGTTCGGTTCAGGGTTGTTCCCAACCTGACCCTAACCCGACCCGTGTGCAGGCCTAGTCTCATATAATCCGCTCCTCAATCTGCATCCCAGTGAGTAGGGGTGTCAATAGGCCGGGTTAGGACCGGGCCAAGCTTTGTCCAAGCCCGGCCCACCTCTTTCAACATATGCCCAAGCTCGGCCCGGACCCGTGACGGGCCACAATAGCTAAGCCCAAGCCCGACCCAAGATACAAATGCAGGGTCAGCCCGTACCCAGCCCTAGCCCGAGCCCGACTTTAACATAGAGAGAGAAATTATCCTTTTTATTCTATATGTGAAAAATTTTCACCAGCATTATAGAAAATAAAAAGAGTTTTAAGAGGGAGATGGATTTTTAAAAAAAAATTAAATTTTGAAAAGAGGAAAAATATTATAGTTTAAATTTTAAATTATATATATATATATTCGGGTCGGGCTGGGTTTTTGGGCTTTTGAACAGCCTAGTCCAAGCCCGGCCAGTTTAAAAAAGGGCTTATACTTTGCCCGAACCCTCTAGTACAAGCCCGGCCCAAGGCGGGCCAAGCCCGAAAACCCGTCGGGCCAACCCGGTCCATTGACACCCCGACCAGTGAGTATGAATAGGCCCAACAGATGCACGGTTTGGATTCCACATTCAAATCACGGGTGGGCAACACACGGCTCGAATTTACGGTAATTACAATATGTCGACCGTTGGGACCATTTTCATGCCGCAAGACGAAAAGCTAAATCGAATCATCATAAAAATCAACGGTCGGATATAGCTTCGACAGACAGACACCCGTTATAGGATTTCTCCGGCGATGACAGAAAACCAGTCACAAAAGGTCAAGGCCCCAAACGCACCATGCGTAGGTTAGCAGATAGAGATATGAGAACTTACATTCGCCTTGGTTTGACTCATCATAACAGCCATTTCACCCAAGAAATCGCCCATTCCCTGCAAAAATCATCGAAATGATAATTAAGATATATAAAAAGAAATTAAAAAACCAGGTTTGCAGCAAGGATCGCCCAATCTGCCCCTGCAATTGATGATCCAAACCATTCATCTAAAAATCTCCTACAGAACAGCGTCGTTCATTCACTCTTTTCTGACTTTTATTCAGTAAGAACCGTCTACGATGCAGACTCCTAGATAAACGGCCTGGATTATCACATGACGCTCAGAACAAGCAAGCGCCATACACGCGAGAGCTTTTGACGAGTTATTGGATACTCGGGCAGCGTATGACACTTGATAAGCAGGCACTCAAAAAATGCACATGAGGCATGACAAATCAAAATTGCAGGACTTACTGACATTGAGTCATGGTCCCAAAATCAGATTCGTTGAACGATCCAAACCTCTGATTTGATATTTTCATTTTCAACCATCGAATCTACGGACACCAATCAGATAGTAAGATAACCAATTAATCTCAATTTTTGGTTCATGATGCATCCAAATTGGGATATAAAATTTGGACAAAGTGCCTGCGTATCATCCATCATACTCTGCCAGAGTATCGAAGTTTTTCTCTTAAATGTAGGTAAGAAAAAAAACGTTACCGTTACCGTTACCGTTAACTAACTCACATTTTCGTCATCATCACAGTCGTAGACTCCAACGTCGTACAAAAATCTTTTATTGGCGTCGGATAAAACTGTGGAAATCTTCAGATATCTCGTGAATTTCATCGTAACATCATTACTCCCGAAAGTAGGAGAACGGAGTGGAGCATAAAAAAAATAGGTGCAAATATCAAATGAGCCACGCTAGCGTAACTCGCGCGTGAAAATTTCATGAGATCCACTCCGTCCATCAGGTACAGTGTATAATACTCATCTTGTAACCCAAAAATCAGGACCATCAAATTTTCAGGTAGGTCACACCCTCGGCATGTGATGCCCACCATTAGTTTTTTTATTGGGCCTACCATGGTGTTCGTATTCAATTCAATCCATTCATCTGATGTGCCACATCATGATGAAAGAATTACCCAAAAATCACAGTATTCTAAAATTCAGGTGGGCCATACCACGTGAATTTTGAGGTTTATTATGTATAATTTTATGGAGTGGTCCACCCCACCGTTAAATCAGCCTGAATTGTGCGTTCAAGAAGGAAGAAGGGGTGATCTACCAGATGGACGGGGGTGGATTTCATGCATGTCAAACCCTTTCTCCCACATCCCACATACTTATAATAATCGATTTTCCATGCACTCATCATAGTCGATTTTCCATGCATGGATTATTTATTATATATATCTTTTTTGGGAATTGAAACAAACCATTTTCGATTTTGGGAACAATGATAAAGTCTATTGCCAAAAATGGAAAATGGGGGTATGGAAATTAAACAAGTTGGATGTAGATATCAATTCCCAATCGATTGAAATTACCAGAATAAGCTTCCTGAATTGCTTGGAATTTCATCTTCGCTTCTTCAATGAATTTCGAATTTCCAGAAGCAGAGCAACGGTCCGGATGCCATCTCTACATTACCAAAAAAAGAATTCTTTTCTGAAAGTTCACAACACCCAGAAATTCAATTCCACCATGTCTGAAGGACTCTTGCTTTAATAGATATCAGCATCCAAAAAGCAAAATTTAAAGAAAAAAAGGGAAAAAAAAAAAGCTTCCCTAAATTCAAAAAAGAAAAAACAGGAATTCAATCTAAGCAAGGGTATTTCAATCATCTTGCAATTTTAAGAGCCAAATCAGAAGGTTGAAATAAAAAGAAGAAATCCAAATCACCCAAAATGCCTTCGCTCAAAAGAGTATCTTTACAACCTTTCTAAGTATCTCAGCATTCAAAAGATCATAAAAAAAAAAAAAAAAATACTCATTTTCTGCAGAAGAAAGGAACCTTTACATTAAATAAATAAATAACTAAACAAAGCCCAGAAATCCAATCAACCCATTTTCTAAACTTGCAAATTTTTTTCGAAAAAACCCGGAAATGCAATCTGCTTATATCTTTCAAAGCAATGATCTTTCCCAGAACCTTTAAAAAACTAAAAAAAAAAAAAAAAAAAAAAAAAAAACAACAACAACAACCAAGAAATGCAATCCACCAATTTCCTTCCATGAAAGATCATTTCAGAAATTCTTCAATATTTGAAAATCACCCAGAAATCGAATCTTCCCATATCTCTAAAAGGAATGATCTTTTCAATCTTCTAACAATTCCATCACCCAAAAAACAGCAGAAGAAAAAAAGAAAAGAAAAGAAAGCCACCGATATAGCATTTCCTCTTTTATTTCTCTCTATTCATTTTGACTTACCAGTGCAAGATTCTTATACGCAGTCCTCAGCTCCAACGCCGAGCATTCCTTCTTCAGCCCCAAAACAGCGTAGAAGCCGCTGTTCTTTTCTTCCCCAGCAGCCTCAAATACCAGAAAACGAAAACGAAGAAGAGGAAGAAGAACCGATCCAAAACCATGAAATGTCGACGAATTTCGTTGCTTGGAATCCTCAAATACAGAGAGAGAGAGAGAGAGGGATTAAAAAAGCTACATCTTTGTAGTTCCGAGCACGAAACCTCGGGCTTTCGTGCAGAAACGGGACAGAAAAAGCGCCCCGGCCGCAGTGGGAAGACTCTGGAAACCCCTGCCACTGGACTTCTTTTAGTAGTGCTTATTGGATATTTTCAGCCGTCTGATGGTTTTGTAATTAGCGGTTGGGATGTCCTGATTCTGTAGATTTTTTTTAATCTCCAGAAAGTTCTGCTTCGACAAATGACAGCATTTCCAAGTTTCTGACACCTTGCGGGATCCACCAAAGTTGAGTTTACAGGGAGCGGATTAGGTGCTACCGGGTAAACACCGTAGTGGGTGTTATTCTTACTGTGAGGCCCACCTTGATGATGTGTATTATATCCACTCCGTACATCCATTTATCCATCCCATTTTAGGACGTGGTCCAAAAAATTAAGCAGATCCAAATCTCCGGTGGACCATACCACAGGAAACAGTGGTGATTTGGTGCTCACCATTAAAACTTCCGAAGGGCCCATAATAAGGGTTTCTGAATGTATATTTTCCATCCAACCCGTTGGTAATGTAAAAAATAACTGAAGCAAGGAAAAATACAAAGATCAGCTTCATCAAAAGCTTTTGTGGCTCACAAAAAGTGTTTAATAGTCATTCATCATTATTTCTATTGGTGTGATCCACTGGAGAATTGGATCCTCGTAAGGTTCGGGATCACGTCCTAAAATGATAAGAAAATCAAATGGACGGAGTGGATCTACAAAAAATACATCAATGTGGCCTCCACACGATTAGGGTAACACCAAATTGCTTATCCCCTCCCGAGTTCACAAGTCGCCGGTAGACCCCACGTGCACATGCAGGAATTACTCTGGCGCGTGCCATTGTAGCAGGTTCGTGCAAGATCTGAAACGTTCATTTGGTAACTGGAGCAGACGGGGATTAGGTACTACTTTCGCGGATCTAAGCCAGATGGGAAACACAGGGTGGTATTAAACCATTATTTTTTTTTTCTCCCTTAATTATTAGGATTTTAGTTCTTTCTTGATGTAAGCCTTATCCCTCGTGGGTTGATAGGGCTTTAGTTCTCAAGTGATAGACTAAGTGTTAAGATAACCTCGTTTCAACAATTGAGATCTTAGTATAAGTTTCCCAAAAGTGGAGGATGGTTAACATTGTGGTGTGACTAACAGGGGGGTGAGTGTACTTATAGTGGGGTATGTACTAACCCCAAATAAAATAAAATAAAATAAAATAAATCTAAGGAAAAGATAAAAAGAATGAAAAATAAATGTGCATTATTTTATTTATTTGATATTTTTATTTCATTCTCTTTTTTATTTAAGATGATTAAGAATGTTTTTTCCTAATGTATTTATTCTTTTCGTTTTCGCTAAAAAAGCAGAACGAAGAAGAAAAGAAAATACAAAAAGATGAAGGAAAGTTGTTCTATTTATTTAATATTTTATTTTTATTCTTTTTAATTAAAAAGATTAAGACTATTTTTCTATTTATTTATTAATTATTTATTAATTTTTTTTCTTTTGTAAAAAAAAAGGATGAAGAAGAATGAAAAAGCAGAAGGTAAATTGTTTTATTTTCTAAAGAGTGAGAAGAAATGTGTTGAGGATAATTACACATGTTTTTCTAATTTATTTGTCATTTTAAAAAGAAGAGAGAAGAAAAGAAAGGAAGAACGAGAAGAAGCAGCAGCAACATTTTTATTCATAGTTTTTTTAAAAGCCGTCAGATGTCTAAAAAAAGTTTTAAAAAGGTGGTCTAGTTTGTTAATAAACACATTGTGTTTTACCTTCAACCCGGTCTTGTGATCTTATGAACAGGTTGGATGACAAATAAACATCATTATTCACTTTGAAGGTTTCAATGATGGGCATCAATATTATCACGATTTGGTCCATGTGGTGTGGTCTACTTGAGGCTTGAATTTACCTTACTTTGGGCTTATGTCCTAAAATGATCCGGCAAAATAGATGGATGGGGTTGATAAACCCATACATCATGGTGAGCCCCTTGAAGCCCCAGCTTGTTTGAAGCTTGATCGGGATAGGCCGAATAGTACCTAATGTCTGACAAGCATTGACGATTGAAGCTATGCCTATATATTGTAAATTATTTCACAGGAAATAATATTTTGAAAATCGAAAATAAAACCAGAAAGATTAACACCAAGCCGAAGCACGTATATGGTACGTTTTCTTTAAAGCTTAATTCTCCCCCTCCTGTTGAATTGAGATTGCTGGTGGGTTATAAGCAAATCGCTTCTAGGATACGACAAGCCTTCTATGGTCCTGCGTGTCGCAATCACAAATGGACCACCACAGGGATCTGTTAACACAGTTTATTTCTCTGATAGATTTTGGCAAGTTCAAGTAATCTTAAAAAGAGAAAAATGAGAAGATGTTTGTTTTTTTTTCCCCCCTATTTAGAGAGCTCGGAATGGATTTGGATTTGGATTGTATTCGGACCAAGAGGGTCCCTTTTTTATAGTCTTTTGGGGTGTGGATTGACCATTGTAGGGTGGTCATCAATGGTTCAGAATGTTTGTAAAACGTTTCTGACGATTGGCACTCAATTCCATACATTTCATATCATTGGATCATCAAGGGTTGTCTGTTTCCTAACCATTAATTTGTCATCAAAGATTGTCAGTTTTCGAACTGTTTAGCCATCAAGGCTACTAGTCGTTCTTAGAAACAGTCAACGATTTCAGATTTATTGATATGATCAGTTGCCAGTAGCTTATAAGGTTAGCCCACCACTCACACTTCACACCTCTCTCGCACTGCGATCGCATCATCTTGTGACAGTTCACATAAGGTTGCGAGGGAGCAACCACTCTGCGACACAATGTGCATGTGCGAAGTGCACCACTAACCCCTCTACAGCCACACTGCCCATGCTCTCTCCAACGCGCACGTGTTCCAATTTCTCCAAGTAAGAATACTCTTCACTCAAGAGCTGGTAAACCTAAAGAATACTCTTCACTCAAGAGCTAGGTAAACCTAAGTTTTTTTCTCTCACTCTATCTAATGTGAGACTAAATTTTTTTTTTTTCAAAGCAATTGTTTGGAGAGAAAAATGAAATATTTTGAAATTTCATTCTATTTAATTTTTAAAACCAAAATTCTCAACATGTTATGTGGATTGAGAATGATCTGACGTTAATCACACTTATAGAGGGACAAATATTGGGTGTGTGCGAAGCTCCCTTGCCCTCTTTGAGATGATGAAATTTGATTGGATGGTAGGCCGCTTCGGAGATAAACCTAAGTGACTAGCATTTAATTGGCTACTTTAAATGCTCTACATGGCCCCATTTTTGAAGTGCCTATTGAAAACAGATGCCTCAAATTTACATTTGACAGACTGGTTGATCAATCGACCAAAATCGAAATTATACAATGAACTCTCTGGATGTTTTTTAGCATGTTCGAGCGACCAAACATTTGGTTGTCGAGCGACTGACCGATCGATCAATGCCACTCAATCGATCGACCGGGCGACCGGCAATTTGTGGAATTTTGCGGTTTTGTTTCTTAATTCAGGTTATATTGCTATATAAGCAGGTGTAATCGAGATTAGGGCAATTTTAAGACTTGTTTAAGGGTTTGAGATAGTTTTGTAAGAGAGAAATTTAGGATTTTCTCTTGGGGCTTAATCCGGGTAAGGTTCTATCTCTTTTAACTTTTGATTCATAGTGCATTTATCACTTCATGCAATGGTTTTTTTTTTTCCTTGCAAAGGTTTTTCCACATAAATTTGGGTTACCTCTGTGTTGGATTTGCTTTGTGTGATATTAAGGGGGAAGGAGCTCAGTCCTAAAGGTGGTAACACACAATTTACATCCTAGGTAGAGTATATACCAATAATATGAGACAAAGGTTGGGTACTGGCTCCCTATTGACATTGCACCAAACGTAGAAGAATTTGATTAGATGGTATGCCGCTGTCAGATATGAGGCCCACTCGACTTCATGCTCTACCAAACAACTTTCAAACTTGCTTTACATGGGTAAAGCTGAGCATGAATCGAGCTGGCTCGGTTAGCTCGCTCGATTCAGCTCGTTCTAGCTCGATTCAGCTTGATTCGAAGGGAGAGTTCGAATAGAGCCAAGCGGACCTCCGTAGCTTGTTTCATATTTCGAGCCGCACATGAGCATGCCCAAGCTCGGCTTGATTCGGCTCGAAGCTTGGTTTGATTCGGCTCGAAACTCGATTCAGCTCGCTTGATTCCGCTCGATTTTTATATAAATAAATAAATAATATAAATATTATATATATATATATATATATATATATATATATATATATATATATATATTTATAACTTATAACTTAAAAAATAGAAACCCTAAACCCCATTTCAAACTTCGAACGAGCGCCGCTGCCTAGTCGTCCCTCCCCAAAACTCTAACATTGTCAGTCCGGCCCTCGTTGCCCGGCCACCCACCCACCCACCCACCCACCCGCTACCTCTCTCTCTCTCTCTCTCTCTCTCTCTCTCTCTCTCCCTTAAACACTCTCCCTCTCCAAGTCATCCGGCGAGGCGATGACCGGCCAACGATCTCTCTCTCTCTCTCTCTCTCTCTCTCTCTCTCTCCAGTCCGTCCGGCGACAATTGCCGTCCGCCCGTCACTCAATCTCTCAATCTCTCTCTCTCTCTCTCTCTCTCTCTCTCTCTCTCTCTCTAGTCCGTCCGGCGACAATTGTCATCCGCCCGTCACTCAATCTCTCTCTCTCTCTCTCTCTCTCTCTCTCTCTCTTCAGTCCGATCGCTTAACCTCGCCCACCCTCTCTCTCTCTCTCTCTCTCTCTCTTCAGTCCGATCGCTTAACCTCGCCCGCCCTCTCTCTCTCTCTCTCTCTCTCTCTCTCTCTCTCTCCAGTCCGTCCAGCTGGCAGCCGTCCAGATCGAGTTTCCCCTGCGGCACTACCCGGACGCTGCCTGATTCCGAGCGTTCGGCCACTCCTGCCCGGTCGTTGCCTCATTCAGAGCGTCCAGTCACTCCTACCCAGCTAGTCCACTATTATAGTTGTTGTCCGACGTCTGACCGACGACCAATCAATCTAGCAGATTTTACCCCAAATTGCATTTAAGGTAATAAATTATTTAATATTTATTCTTAATTATTTTATCATTATTTAGTTAATTAAATTGTATAATTAAACTAACTATTTAGGTAATTTGTTGCAATTGTTTACCTAATTATAAATTTTAGTTGTAATTGTTTCGCTAATTATTTATCATATTGTTTAGATGATTTAATTGTGAAGCTAATTAGTAATTACAATTGCAATGATAATTGTGAAGCTAATTATTAGCTAGTTTAATTGTCTAGGTAATGATAATTGTAATGTGCATATAATTGACATTGTTAGTAATTGTTAGTATTTTTTATTTGTTAATGTTAATAACCATGTGGATCGTAATTGTTAGTAATTGTTAGTATTTTTTATTGGTTAATGTTAATAACCATGTGGATCGTAATTGTTAGTAATTGTTATTTGTTAACGTTAGTAATCATGTGAATTGTAATTGTTAGTAATTGTTATTTGTTCATGTTAGTAATCATGTGGATTTGAAGGTAATTGTTATTTGTTAACTATGTAGCTTTAGCAATTTGTATTTGTAGTATGTAGATAATCAGTTGCCCATTTGAGCGTTCCTATGTGGCTAGGCATAGACTAGATGGCTTTGGTGCATAGCAATCCTCAAATTGTCCCATTTTTTTACAGTTCAGGATTAGATAGATTGTAATTTTTTATTTTACTGATTTAAATGCTACGTCTGTTCCGTGCTGCATCTCCTGTATTCTTTTTGGATGTATTTCTTTCATTTGATTTTATTGACATTTATCTTTACTTTGTGTGGATACTTGATAATGAAAAACAAATAAGAGATAAATATATTCTGGAGAGATAAGAGGAGATGCTGCTGGAATTTCGGCGTAGATATTTAAATCGGTAAAATGCAAGCATTACAATCTATCTGATCTTGAATGGGTAACTGATTTAGGTAGAAAAGTTGCAGTGTCGACGGGTCGGAGTTGTATATTTACAAGTATAGGTGAAATCAACACCAGAGGTTAAGTTTATATTAGAGGTGCACAAGTTGACATTATTTAGTATTTATATTTGTAGATAACTAGTGAGGATATTGCAAATACTCCCGGTGCATCGGTCACATTACCACTAGTTGTAGAGGGATATTCATTAACAATATCTGCAAATGGAAAGAAGAGATCATCAGTATGGGATGATTTCAAAAAAGTCTTAGTGAACGGGGTGAAGCAAGTTAAATGTAAACATTGCAAAACTCTATACACGAAGAATCCAGGGGGTTTAACTACTTAGTTACAAAGACATAGGCAAAGCTGTGTAAAAAGACCGAAAAATTCATTGGCCGGCCAACAATTGACTCTCATTACCAAGAAAGAAGGCGACAACTCTTCCGGCACAGTTTCCGCTTATCAGTTTGATAAAGATAAGCTGAAAGAGTGGTTTGCAAGGTTAGTGATTGTTGAAGAGAAACCATTTAGGTTTATAGAGAGCAAGTCTTTTATGGGGTATAGTAAATTTCTTAACCCAAAAATAGAGAAGGCATCGCGATTCACAGTGAAGAGAGAATGTATGAAGATGAATTCAAATGAGAAGTTGAAATTGAGATCAGTTTTGACGTCGGTCTCTAGAATGTCTAACTTCAGATTTGTGGACGGCATCTAATCAGAGAAAATGTTATATGTTATTGACCGCACACTTTATCGATGAAGATTGAAAACTTTGTAAGAGAATTTTGAACTTCCGTCACCTTCCTCCTCCTCATTCTGGTTATGCGATTTCAGATTGCATATACGGTTGTCTACAGGAGTGAGGCATTGAAAAGAAAATATCCGCAATAACGTTAGATAATGCATCTGTCAATGATAGTCTGATTACAATTTTACGTAACCAAATGAAGCTGACTGGAAATTTATTTTTTGAGGGAAAAATATTTCAAGTTAGGTGTTGTGCCCATATTTTAAATTTAATTGTCCAAGAAGTGCTGAAGACAATTGATGATATAATTGAGAACATCAGGGAGAGTGTAAAGTTCATTAATGGGTCAGCTTCAAGATTATATAAATGGAATGAGATCGTCCAACATTTAGGTTTGCAATCCCAAAAAATATTGAAGTTGGATGTTTGCACACGCTAAAATTCAACTTTTGAAATGTTGGATTCAGCTATTGAATTAGAATTGACATTCCTTGAATTTGCAATGGGTGAGAGAATATATGTTTGGTCTCCTAGACAAGAAGATTGGAGCAAGGCGAAAGACTGATCACTGGGTTTCTTAAGATTTTTTACGACTGCACGAATATTTTCTCAGGAACAACGTATCCCACAACAAATCAGTTTCTCTCGTATGTTTGTCAGATTAAAAAAGCATTGCAAGAAACAGTTAATGATGGTTCGGATTTTATGAGGCAGATGATAGAGAAAATGCAGTCGAAGTTTGATAAGTATTGGACTGAATGTCATTTGTTAATGTCTTTTGCTGTTATTCTTGATCTACGATGCAAGATGGTATTGGTGGAGTTCATTTTCATGAAGATTTATAATATTGGAAGGGCATCATTAGAAATCTCCAAGGTTCGTGATGCAATTGAAGATTTGTACACTTTGCATTCCTCTACTGAACCCACAACCACAAAATTAGTTGAAGGAGTTACAGGTCCAAGTTCTTCTGGTTCAAATAAACCTGTTAGCAAGATGATTAATGAATTCATGACTTTTGTAGCACAAAAAAATACAAGTATGTAAACAAAGGAATCAGAACTAGACTCGTATCTCAAAGAGCCGATCATAATGCTCCATAATTTAGATTTTAATGTTTTGGAATGGTGGAAGATGAAAGCAAGCAAAAAAAAAAAAACCATATACTATCAGATATAGCACGGGACATACTATCAATTCCTATTTCAACCGTGGCATTAGAATAAGCTTTTAGCATAGGCAATAGGGTTATTTCCAAGCATCGAAGCTCACTTTCACCAAAGACGATCGAAGCATTAGTTTGTACTCAAGATTGGCTGAGACTGGTTTGGAGAGGTAGCAGTCAAGATATTGAAGATGATGAGGAAGTGAGGCCGACTGTAAAGATGAAACTACACCTGAAACAACATGAGCATTCAATGATGTTAAAGTTTTGTTAATCTTTGAATGTATAAACAATGAGATTGTACTTTAATTTTCTTTAAGTGTTAAAGTTGATTATGTTTTCATCAATCATCATAACATCTTGCATCATTATAATAATTTTATTTTATTTGTTTTGTTTTGTTTTTACAGTTCTTACTTAATGTTGTTGGTACATATCTTTAGTGTTTACTGTTTCTTTCATAATTTTTATCAAAAGTACTAATGTGTTGAAAATATGAAGTATAGATATGTCGTCTTTTGACCTATTAATCGACATTTGAGAGTACGGTTTCCTAGTTTAATCTTCAAATTCAGGGACTACGAAGATTATATATCGTTTATGTGGAAAAAAGTTCTTTAACAAAACTAATAGGCTTAGATTACACTTAACATGTCGAGGTGGAGATGCAAAATCATGCCCTAAAGCCCCAAAGGATGTTCAACTCCTTTTTCAAGCCCTTCTAGACTCAAACAAAAAACCTTTGACTCCTAAACCTTCCACAAGAGTTGTGATTACCGAACATTCTGACACACAAAAAGTGGAGAGAACGTCATCGAGAAGAGGAAGAGGAGGAAGAATGAATAGATCTATCGAAAGAAGAGCAAATACAACTTGCTTTGAAGCGAAGTTTAGAAGATACTTCTACACATTGTCGATGTCCTCAAACTCCAAGACATCATGATAATGAAGCTGGCTCGAGTAAAAGCACTAAGAAGAAGAGTAACAAAGCGTCAAAGTTCCTCTCCAAACTTGGTAAATTTTACAGGATACTGGGTACTCCGTATAAATCATCTCACAAAGAAGGCCTAAAAAACCTAATTGGGTCCTATCAAAGAACATGATGGAACACCCTCTACACCTTCTGATTTAGGAGACGTGAATAAGTTTCTTTACGAAAATTTAGATAGCAGCTCTAGCTTGTCCAAACGAATCTCGGGAATGGTGAAACTTGAAAATAAGTTTTTAATATTTAAGTTCTAACTTTGTTAAAGTTTTTCTAACATTGTGTAGATACTAAATAGTATTATATAATAGGTAAGTTTTAAAATTTTTTGAACACATTAAAAAATTATGTCCAAGCTCGACTCTCAGCTCGAAGTAAGCTCGAAAGGCTTAAGCTCGAACTCGGCTCGAAGCTCGGACGAGCCAGCTCGAACATAAAAGTCTAGCTCGATGGCCAAGCCAAGCCAAACACGAGCCAAGCCACTTAGCTGGCCGAGCCTAACTTGAACATGGCTGTGCTCAGGCTCGTGCTCAGCTCTACACGTGGGCCTTATCTGTCCCAATGATATGTAGTCTAATCAAATCCTACCATATTACGGGCGAATGGAGCTTATCTAGGTAGGGGCTCCGTCAAAAAAGGAGATGGCAATAAGGTTTTAATACTCTGATGAGACTAGTGGAACTTGTCCTAGTCAACTCGGACTTGATGGAATGGATGGGAAGTGATGCAGCTCAACTCGGCTCAAGTGACTTGATGGTTTTTAAGACTTGGGAAATGATCACATCAATCTTGAGTCCTCATGATTTCCCTTAGGGCTTGTTTGTTTTCATTTCACTGAGATAAATACCTTGTAAATGTGTAATGATTGATTATTTACATTGTATTTACCTATTCATTTTTCAAAAATGAAAATTGACATTTGCTTTTTGTGCACTGCAAATCGAGGAGAGTGATTTTTTTTATGGGACCCACTATGATACAAATGACTTATCCACACCGTCCATCCATTTTGTGAGTTAATTTTAGGGCATGCACCCAAAATTGAAGCAAATCCAAAGCTCAAGTGGACCACGCGACATAGAATAGTTAATTAAACTCCTACCATTAAAAGCCTTTTATGACCACGATTTTCTATGGTCTGGGCAACTTGAGCTTCAGATTGCTTCATTTTTGGGCTCATGCCCTAAAATGTTCCGATAAAATGGATGGATGACATGAATATCTCACTGACATCACAATGGGGCTCACTGAATATATGTGGGTCTTTTTAATACCCTTTTTACATGGAGGAGTGATCGATTTTTATCAAACACAAGAAGTAGTAATAATTACCTACCTACGTGCATTTACCACTCGAGAAATGAAAACAAACAAGCCGTTAGAGTTCTAAGCTGTGAGGTCCACCGTAAACATTATGACCCATCTAAACCGTCCATCAGATGTACCCCATGTTAGTCACCGATATATGAAATTAATTTAATCCAAAACTCACGTGGGCCAAGGCATGTACACAGTGCACTCTACCTGATGAATGGCCCAGATGTACTACAGGCGGGCCATTCGGTTTGAAAATTGAGTGGACAGTGTGGTAATTAATACTTGGACTTTGTCTCCCACGGTATTCTCGTAAATGTTGTTTGGAAGTGTCCATCTCATCTGCCATTTAAAGAAATTTGTGAGGACCACCATCAAGAAGCCTACTCCATCGTGCCATTATTTAAAGTGGCAATGGACCAAGCAGCTAGACCTGACAAAATTCAACTTGACCCGACCCAGTTTTGTCCAGTTTAGGGTTGTAAATTTTGACCTCAATTCAATTTTTGAGTTAACCTGACTCAGATTTTTATGGGTCGGGTTAGGGATTAAAGGTGACCCCAATCATATAGGGGTTAAATAGACTATTATATATTGATTTTCTTTTTAATTAAATAATACACAATTTTTTTTCTCACACACCCTGCTGGGAATAGTCTAGATATCTATCAATTTAATAAACATGTGCACACCAATAATCACATTTTATGACATGTAGAACTAAAATATCATGAGATTTTTTATTTTATTTCTAGTGCTCATTTATTGGAGAACCGAAATAGTAGCTAATGGTCCATAAAATAAATTAATAAAATTATCTTAATGGTTATATTTATTTGATTGTTGATAGGAATTTATTGGACGGTTAAAATGAAAGGATAAAATGGCTCCATTTCAATAATTGTGTCCACAATTTAACTATTTAATAAATTAAATATCAAATGATCTTGTCGATTTGATCTAATGGTCAATAAATAAAAATGGAATTGCTGGACATTAATTGAATGGTTCGGATGAAATATTAAATGTCAGTTTCCCTTTCAGTATTTGCGTAATAAGAATATTCTACAAAAAAGCCTCGGTTATATATATATATATATATATATATATATATATATATATATATATATATATATATATATATAGAGAGAGAGAGAGAGAGAGAGAGAGAGAGAGAGAGAGAGAGGAATGCTCACTTGGGCAACTCTCTCACTAGAAACTCGTGAGCACTTTTTCATGGCTCATCTCACAAGATGTGAGCTTAAAATCTGAGCGGTTCATGTGATGTAGTACTTCAAAAAACCTCTAAGGCCCAACTTTTAACCTGATCCACAACTTTGGTGAGCCGCAGCAGAAAGCAAGAGGCAAATCAAGAGAGGAAACTGTTTCCTTCTTTCATGACCTACCAAAGTTTTGGAACAAGTTGAAAGATGGGCCCTAAGGGTTTTTTGGGGTGCTGCATCACGTGGACAGCTCAGATTTTGAGCCCACTTCATGTGCGATGAGCCATGAAAAAGTGCTCTCGAGTTCTCTGAAGAAGTGCGCAGGTGAGCATTACTCTCTATCTCTCTCTCTTATATATAGTATCATGCGCTCGAGGTCGAGTTGTGTGGGCCCCACTGTGATGTGCATCAGACATCCACACCATGCATTTGATTGCCCCCCTATTGGTTATAGGAAATCCCAAAAATCAGCTGTATCCAGAACTCAACTGGGCCATACCAACTGAATAGTGTAAAATCATGCCTACAACATCTAAAAGCACTTGTTGGGACCCATTAGAGTTTTGGATATGGTTGAAACTTGGTGTGACCTCTTGTTTAAGTGGGACATGAACAATGGATGGGCTGGATTTCTCAAACACATCTCATTCGATCCTTTAAACAATCATAAAGGTTTCAATGGGTGGATATCCACTCTTAACTGCTGTCTCTGGTGTGGCTCACAAAAGTCATGGATTGGCCTGGGTTTTAGGCTCATGGCCCACCACGGAATGATGGATCTGATTGATGGTGTGTATACCCATCACACATCACAATGGGGCCTACACAGCTAGACCTCATGGGAACTTCCCATGAGATTGAGTGCATGGTACCTTTTTCCATATATGTGCACTTACGTACCGGTTAAGCATTGAACGATGGTTTGATTTTCAAGTGAATGCTAGTGTTACATGCATCTAGTTTAATCAATAAATTACTTAGTTGGTCATTAAAATTTGGGTTGGGTAAGGGTTGGAAATTTAATTTGAGTCGGGTTAGGGTTGAGGTGGAAAAGACCCGACCTGAACTTGACCCAACTCGAACCCGACCCGGCCCATTGCCACCTCTACAGGCAGCCCAGCCAACCGCATAAAGCCAGTGCCAGGGCCTGCCCATGCTATTGGCCTGGGCCCTGATAAGATTGAGGGTCCAACTGATAAAGAAAATATTTAAACAACTAAGGACTAGAGAAAGTCCAGTTTAAGAATTTTCTTGAATTGTATAATCTTGGATCGTTTAAACATGGCCTAAATCAAATGAATATTTTTAGACCATATATGTATATGTGAATGTGAAGTGCATTCAAGTGTTTTTAAACTGTCCATTCTATTTTATAATGGTGGGCCCCTTGATAATTGGACCGCGTTGGGGCTAGGGACAGGGATCTTGACCTAGTTTCAAGCCTTGCTGGGCCCTCAGGCCAAGTTTATGGGCTGAAGCCCTGGCCCTGCACGCAATGGGCTGCACAGCCCATTTGCACTCGTTTTTTCAACCATGCTAAAACTCCTCCAGATTTCAAAATCGTAGCTGTAAAATATTTTGCCTTTTACAGTTTCTTCCTTGGTTTAACAATGATACAATCTCATTTTCCCCGTTGAATGTGGAACCTTGATCTAACTGATCTTAACCATCCATTACAAAGGACACCAATGAAAAGGGTTAGGATTGTCTTCTGGTTGTCATTGGGCATCACAATCTACTTTTGGATTCACAGGATCAATGGTATGGATCACTCAGATGTAAGCTCCACTTGCACAAACTCAAAGCTTAGAGGGCAATGTGAATCCCACCATCTACGGATCATGGAAACGGATTGGCTAATGACCCTGCCACTAGCCAATGGCTAGTGATCGGTGCTCTGTGGGCCCTATCATGATGTATGTGTTTCATCCATTCCGTCCATCCATTTTTCCAGATCCTTTTATGGTATCAGCCTAAACATGAGTTATATCCAAACCCCAAGTGGACCACACGGTGTTGATTTATTGTCCACTGTTAAAAACTTCTTGGTGGCCACAAAAGTTTTGAATCAAGCTGATATTTGTTTTTTCCTTTCATCCAGGTCTTTATGACCTAATCAACAGGTTGGATGTGAAATAAACATTACAGTGGTCCCTAAGAGGGTTTTAATGGTGGAGATTCAATCCCATGGTGTGGTCCACCTGAGATTTAGATCTCACTCATTTTTTGGGATCAGGCCCTAGAATAATATGTAAAAATAGATGGACGGTGTAGATAAAACACATACATCATGGTGGGGCCCACAGAGTACCGACCCATATTTGGTGGGAGCATTAAGGATATGATTTATCTCCAAAATTCTTTCCCGTGGGATGATCCTCATAAGGAGGGCCGTAGACCGTTTATCCTGTGGACCGTTATATGGAGGATAATAGATCTCATATGAAAATGTGGCTCTTGCCTCTTGACTTTATATAGATGGGTAAAAAATTCATTTTGTCACTGCACAAATATGAAAATGTTTGGACTGTTTTGAACCACCATTTATATGGTTTAAATCAATGCCATGGACCTTTACTAAGCAATTTAAATCACATGGTCATGTTGGGTCCCACATAACCAATCAATTTAGATCTCACTCAAAGTAAAAATTGTTCACATCTCAGCTAATTAAGTTAAAGGACAACTGTTATTTCATGCAGTCATCAAGACCCGGATCCATATGGACAGCCCAGATAAGAGAACCTGACCCGTTGACAGACCTACACAACTTAGATTGTCAGGTCCGACCCACGACCCAAAACCCAGCCCACCTAAACCGTCCAATTTTAGACGACCCGATGTTCACGAGGCATAGCCCAAAATCCAAACTGATTGGATGCTCCTGACCATCCATTTATCCCGCCACATTCACTGGCGAAACCAGACGGTTAAGATCACCAGATCCATATGCTTTTCCCAGGCTGTCCTCCTTCCACAACGTTCCCCACGATCTTCACCGTTCAAATCTACGTCCAGTGCACGCCACGTGTACGCTTCCGATCCAACCCATCTGCAATGCCACGTGGCAAATTGACCTAGTCAGTCCGAGAGATGTAAACAAGCTCCCATCTCTTTCACATTTCCCTGTTCTCCGCAACCTTTTGTTTCGCGTTTCTATTTTTCCAAGAAATCTTTCAACCACTGTTTGGATGGGAAACGAAACCGACGTTGAGAAAGGTATATAAAAGAAATAGAGAGTCGTTTGGTTGAGATCTCTACGGTTTTTGAAGACTATCGGAGCTTTCTCTATTTCTCCCTCTTCTCTGCAACGCCTATCCTTTCTGGGAGCTTTAATGGCGGATTCTTCTCTTCCCTCTTGTAGCTGCTGCTGATGTCGGATCCGGCTCTTCCCTTTGCCGATCCAGGTACCCGATACGTCACATTTTCTTCTGTCTCTCGTTTGTTTTTAGATCCATTGGATCCGGACCCGGATCTGGATCTTCTCTTTCTCAAGGTTTAGGAATACCGCTTTTTCTTTTTCACGGGATTTTCGCTAACGTGAGCCGGTGGTCCAAGGAACTTCAATGTATTCACGCACTTGGCCAGTTCGCTTGAGATTCTTCACGCTGGGGAATGCTAATTCCAGGCGCTACGTTTTCAAGCGCCTGGCACATCGTTTATCTGGTGGGCCGCACATGTTTGAAGAAATGAACGGTTGGAAGAATGCTAACCAACGATCTGCATTTGACTTGCATGCGTGGCTACTGAGATTGAAGAGGCGATTCGCGGCATGCGTGCACGTGATCTGTGCTAGAAACCAGGTGGCCCCGCTCATCGTGTGGGCTACACGTGTACGGTGAATGCGGGTCGTTGGCGATCTCCTTTCTAACCGTTCGTTTTCACGTACAAGTGTGGTGTAGAGAGCACGTGAGGAGCTAGACAGTGTCCTCTCTGATACAAATGGCGAAAGAAAAAAAAAAATCTTCATGAGACCATTAGTGCAGATGATCCAGACCGTTCAACTGATGAGAACCATGTTTGATGGTCACATCCCGAAACTTATGTGATCAGAACTTGATTATCAGCCCGACGGTGAAAGGAACACTTGCAACGTTCCACATTCAACGGATCAAAGGCCAAAATTCTGATGGCTGGGATCATTAGAATTCATACGGTATTTTGATCTCAGAACATTCCCGTGTTTCACACCAGATGAGCCATCTGGGCCATTGATCCGATTTTCTGTGAGATCTGATCACCATAAGTAGCATAGTGCACGGTGCACCCGATAAATAACCTCCCTTTTATTATTATTATTATTATTATTATTATTATTATTATTTTAATTTAAAAAATTACTCGAACTGCAGCTTTTGTTTTACTTTTGATACGCCTACCATTTTATTATGTTGGAGCGCATGTTCTTCTTCCATTTTCTTTTTTAATTTTTTTAATTTAATTTAATTTATTTTTTTCTGTTTGCTAATTCCACACGCGTGTAGAGCTGTACGCATCCACACATGTATGAGATCTGAGCTTTCCATGAGGTTGGAAATAAATCTTATCTGCTAAAGAAATACAATTTCACTTTTCTGGCGGGCCACAACGTACAAAGTAAACTAACGGTGAAGATTTTCCCTAGCCATTCATTTGTTTTGATATGCGAGGAGTTAATAGCTTGGTTTTTATGGGGGAGCGGATTGCCGGTGACCCGGGCAGAGATATCTCTATGCCCGGAGCAATGTGGGGCCCATAGAGATATCCGTGATAAATCCACTCCGTCCATCCGTTTTGAAAGACCACGATAGGAGAGGATTCTAAAAATCAGGTTAATCCAAAACTCATGTGGGCATACCGCACGTAACAGTGGGGATTGAAGTTTTGTATCAGGATGACATTTGTTCCTATAGTTCATCTGATTGGTAATAATTCTATGAACGGTTTAGATGGAATATAAACATCATGGTCAGCTCCAGGAAGGCTTCAACGGTGGAGGTTGTTGTTCCCACTGTTTTGTTGTTGTGGCCCACCTGAGTTTTGGGTCTGCATGATTTTTAGAATCCTGTTCTATTATGGTATTTCAACACAGATGGACGGAGTGAATTCGTCATGGACATCTCTGTGGACTCCCAGCTCAACACAGATATTTTTGTGCGGGGGGTCACAGGCAGTCCGCTCTCGTTTTTATGCCAGAATATCCATACGGTGCATCCCACCCGATGGAAAGCTCAGATCTCACAACGTGTCACATTTTCACACCTGAGCCCGTGTATGATTTCTACAGCTCCCACAGGTGTGAGGAATTAGCAAAGCTCCTTTATGCGATAATGCTTACAAGGTTGATGAATGTGGACCGTACACGTGGTTCTAATTTAGATGGCCCACAAAGAAAAATCGAACCTAGCAAATCCTGGCCTTCAAACCGGTGAAAATGAAAAGGTAACCGTCCAAAGGGGGGGCCTTTGATTTGGACAGTTTGTGGAGGTTGCCGTCTTTCCTGCCAGCTTGAAACTTGTGCAGGGCATATGTACCATCAAAACGGTGGGCCCCACAACGAAGATCACCTTATCAGGCGGGTGAGGGTACTGTTGGAATCAATGGAGGATCAATGATCTGATTCGACATACAAGTGTGGCCCACTTAGTGAGTGGATCAACCTGATTCCGTGATCCAGACGTTTTCATGGTATTGATGTTCTTCGTAAGTGTTATGGTAGCTGAAAAAATGGTACACTATCCAAGTTGCGGTACAATTGGTAAACAGGCCCAGCTAGCCCAGACCAACAGGTTTTGTAACCACTGCTGTGGTGGTTCGGGACAGCTGGTCCGTTGATCTAGTCCGGGCTGTGATTTCAGGCGTCCTAAATACGCAGAGGCTTGCTAAGCCCACACGCCTGCACATGTAGACGTAGAACCGAAGGTGTCACATGCGAGCACGTGTGCTTGCGTGGCACAAGGGTGCAGATCCAAGCGACCGTGTAGATGATCTGGCCTGGCCCAAAAACAGAGTGGTGGGTAGGGTTTTTGGGCTAGGTAATCTACACTGGGACCACATGATGGATGGCTTGGATCTCTTAAGCGTGTGCCGTGCGGTCACATGCATATATGCATGTTTTAAAACATGGAAGTTTAGAATCCACTCGAAAACTAGATGAGTTTTGCTTGTCCCGGAATAATGCTCGTCTTCTATTTGTATTTTGCATGCATGCACGTGCCATGGCCCACCTACGTACCCACAGCCGCTGGATGATCTCAAGAGACTCTCTCAGTTCCAACTACCACACCCCGATTTCGATATCCTGCCGTTGGTTACGGTGGGCCATCTTTGAAAATGGCGGAGAACGGTGGAAAGGTGACCGGAGTCCGGCATATAGTCCGATTGAGAGAGATGCTCCAGAAATGGCAGTCGATCACCCTTAATCCGAAAGGAGATGCGGTGGGGAAACCGTCGGGGATCCCTCCTGCCATCAACAAGCGTCTGCAGAGCTCGGCCCACATCTCCGATTCGGACGAGGAAAGCTGCCCCAGCCCGGACCACCTGCCGGACGTCCCCAAGGGCTATTTGGCGGTCTACGTGGGGCCGGAGCTGCGGCGATTCATCATCCCCACGAGCTATCTGAGCCTCCCGGTGTTCAAGGTGTTGCTGGAGAAGGCGGAGGAGGAGTTTGGGTTCGACCACAACGGCGCCCTCACGCTCCCCTGCGACATTGAGACCTTCAAATACATCCTCCAGTCCGTGAAGGGCGTGGAATACAATGGTAATTACCTAATTTTTATCTAGTGTCTGTACTCTTTTTTTTAAAAATTCTTTTCCTACCCAAAATTCCACTTGGGTGTTTTCGAAATTTCAAATAAGAGGCCTGATCCAAATACAAACGTTTATAGGGATGTGGGGTCTACCATGATGTTTTGATCATGATATCCAATCCGTCCCTATTCTCCTCGGATCCCAAAACTCAGGTGAGGAACTCCATGTAAAATCATGCCTAAAACCTCTAAAATCACATGTTTTGGCCCACCTGAGTTTTAATTAGAACATCCTGACATTTTGGTCATCCATCCATCCTGGTCCGATGCATCTTACGAATGGATTAGATGGCATATACAAAATACAGTGGGCCCCATATCTAATAGGGAAGGTTTTTAATGGTGGGTGTCTCTGTTCCAACTGTTCCCTGTGATGTCCCCACCTGAGGTGTGTATTGGCCTGATTTTCCGTCTCCAAGGAGAACGATTGGATGTTATGGGCTCCACACATTGATTTGCACTTGAAGCTTAAAGTAGAAACGTTTATATTGTATCCATCCTCGATGAGAAGAAGGTGAATTTCATCACTTCCTACACCCTACACTAGATTTGATGATGGCCCACTTCTGATCACTGCTCAGTACTGACGGTTGCGATGAGATTCACCAATAAATTATCTTTCGCTATGGGCAACTCACCCACACGGATTTTTTACTATTATTTACCATTCAGCAATCGCAATCCCACCCACTTGCAGCTAGTTTCCGAATTACCTCATTCGAAGTTTGGTAGTCACACGCGTGTGGGACCATACGTGTCAATATGTAAAACATGCGTGGGATCATGATACTCTGAACTAAATTAGACTAAGGCCCACACAAGCCACTTAGCCAATCTTGGATGAATTACAACCCGAAAATAATACTGAGGAGATGATAACAGACCTTTTTTTTATTTTTATTTTATTTTTAATGAATGAATGTGGACCGCTAACAGTTTTTCTTTTAACCATCCATTTGATAGCCATCAGTTGGACGGTTAGGAATAGCAGTGCATATGCAGCTCCATGTGTTAGGAGGATGAATCACCAACTTTATTATTATTGTTATTTTTTTTAAACGGTCTGCCAGCAACGGAGGTTTGTCCTTTTATGGGCGGTTGTTTGTGGTCATTCTTCATTGTTAAAAGAAAGAAAGAAAAAAGAAGACTATGCATCCAAGTCAAGTGTATAGCTTTTAACATGTCATCCGTTTGCAAAATCCAGCCGGTCCAATACGTTGGATCCACGGTGAGGAGCACCATCTGTAAAAATCAGCTCCCATCCATTCATCAGGAAGACCACACTTTTATATGGTTATTCATCAGTAGCTATATATTATTTTCTATTGTGTGGCCCATCGAATAAGTGGATGGGCTGTTTTCCATCCATTGTGATTGTGATGGTTGGGCGAGCATAGTGGATGGAGTGGATGCCGCATATCCATGATAGGTTAGAAGTTATCCAACGGGACGAAGTTCCAACGGTGGGAAGCTACGTGACCCTAGATATCTGTGAGAAATCCACCTCGTCCATCAGTTTCTTCAGCTGAACATTGAAACCATCCTGGGGCCACTGTGATGTTTATATCCCATCCAAACCATTCATAAGGTCATATATTCTAACTGGGATGAACTAGAAACACAAATATTAACATGATTCAAAGCTTCAGTGTCCCCATATAAGTTTTGATGGTGGGCCTTCCATCCCTATTGTTTCTTGTAGTGTGTTCCACTTCAGTTTTGAATCTAGCTTTAGCATCATGTCCTCACATGAGCTGAAGAAACTGATGGATGGTGTAGATTTCTCACGGACATCTCAGTGGCCCCCACGTAGCTTCTGGAACTTCCCGTGGGTGGGGCGCAGGCAACTCTCGTCCTGCATTTCTCTAAAATACTATTACTTATAATATATTAAATTTTCATGATCCTTTACAGTATTTCTTCATTTCTTGCTTTGTCTTGGAAGTGGTCTAATCTCTCTCTCTCTCTAGCAGAAGAAAGAAACCAGTCAAGCTTAGAAGAGGAATGACCACATGTGGGTTTGTATAGAGCTACTGATTTAAAAGGGTTGCAGATGTAATTCAGGCTACTTAATCAATCTGGTTGTTTATCAGTTTGACTCAATGTTGACATCTTAGTTAGAGAATTTGTCACTTAATTTCCACCGGAGGTCCGGCAATGTGCCCATGCGTCAGAATCCGTCGGAGGATGGGATCTGACCCACATCTCGTTTGTCAGAGATCATGAGAAATTATTGGTCCATTTCGACTAAAGACTCTGTATCCATGTGCTGGCTTGATTACTTAAGTATTATATACTGATCCTCTTTTGTCGGCCATATTAAGGAATTTTTTTATTCGTTTTCTTTTTCTTTTTTTTTCTTTTTAATTTGGGTCGGCCATATTTCATCATCAAGAACAGATCTTGTCTTTGTCGCCGGCAATTAATCAACTATCTTTGATGATGACATTTGAATTAACAAACTACTGTCGACAGAGGTGATAATTAGCTCACCATGTCCTGCATGGGCTTGGCTTCGAATGGTCTGGTTTTATTCTGGTTTAAATCGAGATCACCCATGCCTGGCCCATTTAGTAACAGGGCCAACCCTACCCATTGAGGTCTTAAATGGACCTGATGTTGGCCCCAATAGAAGTTTTAGCAAAGCCCAGGACCAGCCACATGCCTTGTTACAGGACTCAATCCCATACATACTGGGCATAGGCCCGAAATCTGATGAACCCACCTTGGTCTACATAAACTAGATTTTGGTGAGCATGGTTTTTTGGGGAAGCGGATTAGGTAGTGGTTTGACAGGGCAAAGTTCTGCAGGCCTTACTATGATGTATGTATTATATCCACACTGTTCATCCAATTTGTGAGGTCATTTTAGGGCATGAGTCTAAAATTGAGGAAGATCAAAATCTCAAGTGGGCCACACCACGGAAAGTAGTGTGGGTTGAATGCCTACCATTGAAAACTTATTGAATACTTATTTGTGTTTGACCTCATTAACAGGTTGGACAAACATTATGGTGGACCTTTGGAAGGTTTCAACTGTGGGTGTCATTGTCCCCCCAGCTTTCTGTGGTGTGGTGTAGTCTACTTGAACTTTGGATTTGGCTCATTTTTGGGCTCAAGCCCTAAGATGATCTTGCAAAATGAATGGACGGTGTGGTTGGTGTGAATATAACACTTACATTATGGTGGGGCCCACGGAACTTTGTTGCTTTACACACCACCGTCGTTGGCACACCATACTATCCGTTTCCGGTGTTAAGACTCCAAAACCCTATCCGTTTTGACACCACGAGTCCCCTGGAAAAGTTGGGCTAATGAGTGGCGACTTGACTCGAAACGAGATGAGTCAGTCCGAGTTGCCGATCGATTCTTAAATCCATGTTGATGAATCAATGCGATTCAATGTGTGGGCCCCATCGTTGATGACCCATGGAGCGGTGTGGATCACCTAGCATACGGTTCTGTACACCAATCTCCACGGATGTTAATTGTAATAGCAGCCCATAGTAAGAAATGGATTGGGAGAAACTAATTAGAGAAGAAATACTCACACACAATTAATTGCATGTCCAACTGGTTAGCAGGTGGGGCCCACCATGGTGTTTGTATGACATTGTCCCACCATTTCAATGGGATGCCCCCAGAAATCAGATCCATCTAACCATTAAATGCTCCATAGATGAATGTTGAGTTTTTTTGGAAGATTGTTCATGGTTTTCTACCGTGTGCCCAACCTGATAGTTGGGTCCACCTGAATTTTAAGGTGTCCTATCATATCGCCTTGTTGGACGATTGAGATGTCATGCATATACCATGATAGGCCCTACTTGCCAACTGGTTGTACATGCATTTCACAATTAAAGAAATAGACATGCTCTATGATTATAAAAACAGTAACTGAACTCCCTTTGCCTCTGCCGCCACCCAGGATCCAGCATGAGTCGCAGCCACTAGGGCCCACATGCTACGTGTTCTGATGATTGGAACCGTCCGTGCTGTGGACTCTATCCACGTAGCCTACTGTAAGAATGATGATTAATCTGTTGATGAATATTTAGAAGAATGTGAAGATCATCTTCACTGGATCTCATCCGACTTTAAAAATTAACGGTTTACATCATCAATGAAAGGAGATTACGGGACACAGAGCTTATTCACGGTAGGAACTAGGATACTGATGGTCCAGATCACAGGAAAATATCCATATGTGAGTCGTTTCGGGTGGTGACAAACAGTGGTGTCTAAGTCGCGACAGAGGGAAACCAACGAACCTAAGATGTGAAGCCATCTGCTGACGTGAATTTTAAGCCCTGACTCTATTATGATAGGCCAGCATTTTAAAAGTGGTGGTGAATGACGTACACATAACATGGTGTAAAAGGCAATGAAACCATGTTAGGGGTACAAATGGGTCAGATAAGACCTGCCCGGTCATTGGGTCCGACCTGACAATCAATAGATTTGGATTAAAAACTTCAGACCCATGGGTAGGTCTGGGTCTGAAAATTCAATCCTAATTACAAAATGGTTCGGGCCTGAGTATTCTTGAATCAACCCCATCCAACTCCTAACCCTAGGTCTTAAACAGCTATTGCTTAGTAACTGCAAAAGGAGCTTGCTTGCTCTCAGTCTCACCTCCTTATTAGAAGAGAATGTTCCTTCTGCAACACAAGGCCAATATGTTTCATAGCAGCCAAGGATTAGCTCCATTCATTATGTTTTTCAATTTTTTTGGAAAAGAAATGATTAATAAGAAAAGATCTTTGATTATGATTAAAAGGAACAAATAGATGACGATCCAATTTCGGATCATCTCTTGGTGAACATGACCTGCCATAATCACTTCGATCCCTACATTTATTTGCCGGAATAAAAAGAGATTAGAAAGAGTGGATTAGGTGAGACCCTAGATTCACTGAGGTGGGTGGGACCCTTGACTATGGGACCCACTATGATATATGTGACTACATCCATGCTATCCATCCTTATTGAAAGATTAGGTGAGACCCTGGATTCATTGAGGTGTGTGGGACCCTTGACTATGGAGCCCACTATGATATATTTGACTACATCCATGCTATCAATTTGTATTGAAAGCTCATTTTAGGGCATGATAAAAAAAACGAAGTAGTTCCAAATCATAGATAGACCATAGTATAGGAAATAGTGGTGATTGACCGTTAAAAACTTCTTGTGGGCCACAAAAGCTTTGGATCAAGATGATATTTGTGTGGTCTCTTCATCTAGGTGTTTGTGACCTTATCAACAGGTTGGATGGCAAATAAACATTCTAGTGGGATCCATGAAGTTTTTAATTGTGGGGATTCAATCACGACAGTTTCTATGGTGTGGTCCGCTTAAGATTTGAGACAGCTTCTTTTTTTGGATCATGCTCTAAGATGAGCTTTTGAAATGGTTGGATGGTGTAGATTTAAGGCACATACAACAATGTGAGCCCCACAATCAGGGTTCGATCCACCCACCTTGGTGGATCCGGGTCTTACCTAACCCGCTCACGAGATTAGGTAGGGAAGTATATACTTGGTTTGGGTCTTCTTGAATCAACCCCATCCAACTCCCAAACTTAGTTTTTAAACGGGTATGACTTGACCAATACCAAAATAGTCCAAACCAGTGAAAAAAATAAGTAATTATTTGAGGATATGATTTTTCTTTTAATTATTGAAGGCTAAGTTATTGTTATACAACAAACTACAACATATTTATTTCATTGAAAATGTAAGAAGATATAGAAAAGCAGTGGATGTAGGGATCTTATATATATATAGTTCTGCTCTTCTGCACACCGGTGCTCACGGGAACTCCTGAGCACCTTTTTGAGGGCTCATCACATGTGATGTGAGCCCAAAATCTGAGTCGTCCACGTGATGTAGCACCTAGAAAAATATCGGGGCCCATATTTCAACCTGATCCAAAACTTTAGTGGGCCATGGCAGAGAGAGGAGGGCAAATCAAGGGAGGAAACTTTTTCCTTTTTTCCATGACCCACAAAAGTTTTGGATCAGGATGAAAGCTGGGCCCTAGAGGCTTTTTGAGATGCTGCATCACATGAACAACTCAGATTTTAGGCTCACATCACATGTGATGAGTTCTCAAATCGGTGTTCTCGTGAGCACTGGTGTACGGGAAACTTTTTCCTTTTTCCATGACCCACAAAAGTTTTGAATCAAGTTGAAAACTGGACGCTAGAGGCTTTTTGGGATGCTGCATCACATGGACGGCTCAAATTTTGAGCTCACATTACATGTAATGAGTCCCTCAAAAGGTGCTTAGGAGTTGTCGTGAGAAACACAGGCGAGAACTGTACACAAGTCACAAACACTTCCATCAAGCACCTTTTTCCCATATATGTATATAGGAATAGGTACTATGCGCTCGACCTCATGGGAACTTCCCATGAGGTCAAGCTATGTGGGCCCCATGTGATGTGTGATGGGAATCCACACCATGCATTTGGTGCTTTCCCTGTTGTTTATGCGCAGTATCCCAAAAATCAATTGTATTCGGAACTCAAGTGGGCCATACCCACTGAAAGGGTGTAAAATCATGCCTACAACATCTAAAAGCACTTGTTGGGGCCCACCTGAGTTTTGGATACGATTGAAACTTGGTGTGACTTCTTGTTTCACTGGGACACACACAATGGATGATCTGAATTAATTCTCAACCACATCTCAGTCGATCCTATAAATGACCATAAAGGTTTTACCGGGTGGGTATCCACTCTTAACTGTTGTCTATGGCGTAGCCCACCCAAGTCATGGATTGGCCAAAGTTTTAGGACCATGGCCCACCATGGAATGGTGCATTTGACTGATGGTGTGGATGCCCATATCACACACACACACACACACACGCACACACAAAGTCATATAACCATTTGTAGTTTGCATAACTGCATAACTGCATAACTATATATATATATATATATATATATATATATATATATATATATATATATATATATATACACAGTCATATAACCATTTGTAGTTTGCATAACTGCATAACTATATATGTACAACTACTTTATATACATATATATCATATATATTTATGTATTTATAGTAACATCTTTTGGCACCTAAGATTTAGACCACTTGATGGTTAAGATTCCTGGTCATTAGGATCTTAGAGACATGATCCGTCAACAATATTTCTCATTGTTTGGATAGCCTGAAGAGATAAACATGAATGTGTCATGTCAAGAGATGAGTCACTACCAAATATTCACCTAAAAAATTACTTTAATTAGGAGATATGAATCAACTGATCAACAACCAGGAAAGTGGATGGCCTAGGTTGATTATATTGAAAAGGTCCAATCACTGACCTGTTACATGGCCTACCAGCGTGAGCAATGATCAAGAAAATGGATGACTTTCAAGGATCATCATCATCAAAAGCCTCTAGTACTCATGGGTTCATCAGGAAGTATGGCTTAGGTGGTGTCTCCGTGGATTGTGTCGGACCTTTAAGCGTCAGATCAGATCTATGTGGGAGTCCACTGTGATCTATCTCTGTACATGTCGTCCATCCCTTTTCTAAGATCATGTTAACATATAGGCCAAAAAATGAGGTATAGATCCGACACTCCAGTGGACCACACCAAACAGTAAGCTTGATTGCATTAATAACGCAGAATAAATGCACAAAGCAAGTTGCATTAAATCCAAGAGTCATCTCTGGTGTGGTCCACTAGAGCATTGGATCTGTCTCAATTTTGGGCTCATAGGTAATTAACATGATCTTAGAGAAGGCATGGGCTGTGTGGATAAACAGGGTCGGAGGACAATCCGGGTCCTCCATCAAGTACCGCCGAGAAGGCTAGTGTGGGGTAGACTAGCATATGATGGAGACAGACAAGTGGATTTTTTTTCGTAGAGGGGCATTCAAAATGGTGGCAGAAAAGCGGATATTTTCCAGAATCGGGTTAGTTGGAGCTTGCCTCTGGAGTTGTTTACTTACCTAACATGCAAGCACTTGCATACTCTTCTTTGGATCTTATAGGTTGCTATCTCAATGTTTTTATTATTATTATTTTTTTATAAATATGTAATGATGCCTCTACTAGACTTAGATTTAAAAATGACTTTTAATTTTATTTTATTTTTTTATAGGTTGCTATCTCAATGTTTTTATTATTATTATTTTTTTATAAATATGTAATGATGCCTCTACTAGACTTAGATTTAAAAATGACTTTTATTTTTTATTTTATTTTTTTATAGGTTGCTATCTCAATGTTTTTATTATTATTATTTTTTATAAATATGTAATGATGCCTCTACTAGACTTAGATTTAAAAATGACTTTTATTTTTTATTTTATTTTTTTTAAATATGTAATGATGCCTCTACTGATTTATATTAAAAAATGACGTCTGTGGGCCCCACCTTGATGTATGTGTTATAACCACACCGTCCATCCATTTTAGAAAATGACGGTGGGCGCAGAGTTTACTCAGTACGCTGACTGAGTTACTCACTATGTAATGTAATCCGTTTCCTTCTTTTCAGAGCATATGCAGAGAACTTGATTATCTCTTTGACAGCCATGCTTGATTAATCTTTATGAACCAATTGCCTTATTTTGGGGGTTAAAAAAAAAAAAAAACCAAAAACGTTTATTTCATAGGGATATCTTGGTTGTCCTGTTAGCATTAAAAAAAGAAAAAGAAAAGATGAAGAGTTAAACCATGAGATAAAAATGGCAGAATGTAATAAGAGTCTTTGATTTCTCAAGATCTATACACATCAAAATCATAATTTAAAGACAAGAAAGCATATCTTAATCACTTGGAGCTTTTCACTTTTTTTTTTTCTCTATTTTTTTTTCTTATTTATTTATTTGGGTTAGTACACACTCCTTTGTTAGTCACTGCAATGTTAACGGGAGCGGATTAGGTATTACCTGAGCCTGTCCCGAGCTCAGGACAGGCCCGACGTGGCACGTATGTGTCACATTTGTATTGGTGTAGGGCACGTTGTCAGAGGTGACCTGCCATATCAGCAAGCCTGACACAATCATGTCAAGCTTCCTCTCCCCCAATGCCAACACGCCACATACTAGCCTATCCTAAGCTTGGGAAAGGCTCGAGTAGTACCTAATCCGCACCCAATGTTAACAACCCCTACTTGGGAATCAATATCAAGACCTCAGTGTTGAAACGAGGTCATCTTCATTCAGTCTACCACTTGAGCCATGGAGTTGTTTGCTTGGACAGTCCACTGGATCCATCTAAGTTATTCATGTACACATTTAGTAGGTTATGAAACAAAAATCTCAACGTATCAGATTATCCAAAACCATCTTTGATTTGGCCTTATTTTGACAGCCATCTATTTTTTAAGCCATGGATGGGATGGTTACAATTGCCTAACAAAAGTGATTCTTAGAATCATAAGCAATCCATGACACGTCCTAGAAAAAAAAAAAAAAAAAAAAAAGATGGATAGATCAAATTATTGATTAGACCTACTTTTGTAAAAAATATCTCGGATCCATTAAAGACAATTGATCAAACGGTTCATATTTGTCGGATCCATGTACGTTTGCATGGTAGTCTATTAAAGTTGCTCTGAATACATTGTACAGTCCTAGATCAATGGCCTGGAGTACCATGTCCCAATGCAACCAGGGGCACTAATCGTGCTCATGATTCTTCACATTCACATGAAGTTCAAGGATCATGAACTAACGGCCAAGACCAGAGACAAGCTATCCAGAAAATTCCTAGCAGGGACAAAGAACCGTATTATCAAGTATTAATGACAGAAGAGTAAGACAATTCAAACTCAATCATCCGTTTGGGCACGGCATGCAGATCCCCTCTCTTAGATAATTCCATCCATGAATCGAGCCTAAGAATATTAAAAAAGAAACAAGCATTTCAAGCCTCACATCATCATCACCACAAGTTACAAAATAGAATGTATCATATATAGAATCGAGTGGGGCTCATAGTTTGATGATCCTAGCCGTTGATACGATGGGCTTCACAGTGGATGGCCTGTACATCGAGACTCCCCAATATTAGAAGAACCCATCTATAGAATTTTTGTCTTTTTCTAGCTGAAGGTGATCAACTGTTGCTGTATTTTTATCTTATCTGTCTTTTTTTGGTCACCTATAGAAGGGCTAGGATTTTCCCACCTGGGTGATACTATATATTCGAATATATGGTAGTTACCACAACTTGAAGTTGTGTGGGGCCCATGTGATGTGTGAGTAGAATCCACACGTTCGAATGCATGTGGTGGATCCTATCCGAAAAAGAAAAAAAAAAAATCCTAAGTCAGTAGTTAAATGTCCATGTCCATGTCACTATCCATGACCAATTCCAGCGTGGGCAGGACGGAAGCATGGTTTTATATAGAAATTGGGCTCATGTGGAGCACTTCAGGTGCCATAGAAGTTTGCTAATGGGAGTTGCAGCTAGTAAACTCAGTAGAATTTTCTTGGGTCATCTAAGTAGGCATCAGAAAAGGTCGTATTCGGTCCCAAAGGGATACATTCCGGTGCATGTTGGCGTGGATGACAAGATGAAGCGGTTCATCGTCCACCGAACTTCACTAGGCGACACAGATTTCGCCGAGCTTCTCTGCAAGTCTGCCGATGAATACGGCTTCCGCAACCACGGCGTTCTCAGGATTCCATATGATGCCAAGATCTTCGAGGAATGGATGCTTAGTAGAGGCAATTGGAAGATGATTAAGCCCTGCAATTGGAGCTAGTAAACTCAGTAGAATTTTCTTGGCTCACACTTAGATGACCCTAGGGTTAGAAAGTGATGCTTTCTTTATGATCTGGTTAGTTTACCTCACCCTGAAATTTTTTCTCTAGGGTTTAAGATGTAGACAATCCACGTCCCAAAGGCTGTAAATGATATATATCTGTGGAGAATAAACAAGTGCTCCTAGATGCATTTAAAACTTGGGTCGATTGATCCAGACTGTCCATTAAGCACATAACACATTCCCTTCGCTCCCATGCTAAAATCAGACCCATTGGATAACCTGATGAATCCATAAGTTGGCTTTGTTTTCTAGCTAGCCACCCATTTTTGGATCCATGGATGAGATGATTGGAATTGCATGCCTGATAAGAGTGATTCACTGAAACCAGAAGTCATCCATACCATGATGGGCCAACAAACAGATGGATGAAAGAGTTGATTATACCTATATTTATAGGAACGATCTTGACCATCCAGATATTAGGGTATTGGATTCGATGGTGGGAATCATCTGAAAAACGTGATTTTTGCATGATAGAAAAAGAAATGTGTTCTGAACCTAATGGACGGACCTGATCGGTCCATTGAACTGTGCAAGAGTTCTGATGCAACCAGGAGCATCACATATAGTGCTTTTAATTTGAGCAATGGATCGTTTCTCATGCCTTGTAATTTAAGTGCATAAGGTACTGCTTTTGATGTTTGTACCTGTAAACAGCACAGTGCACTATCTCTAACTGTCCACTAGAGGAGACAACTAGCTACAATTAGATGGGCTGAGATAATGGAAAGTGTAGAAGAATTATATCTTGATCTCGCAGAACATGTGGCTTATAATCATGCAAACATCCACCATATATGGGCCATACATGTAAGCCAACATGGACCATTCAAGTCATGGGCCCCACAATGGGTGGGTCATTGCAAAAAACTTGAGGAAAACATCCATAATTTGGGAGATTTGATGGATTGCACTCAGGCATATATTTAGCTAGAAATTCCATGCATGCCATTCAAGTCACCTTAAACTGTCCAAATTAGGGGTCCACTTCCAATGTATCACAAATAAAAAATTATATTTATTTAAGAGTAACTCCCAAATCCAACCGGTTGGACCACAGGTTATGGTCTGCCCGGCGGATTACTTTCAAGCAGATTAGAATATGTGACATCCAACCCTTTTAATGGGTTGGCCCATCCATGAGGATCGCCTAGTTCAAACATCAGCCCCATTTGCCCATTCAGAGGACCACAACATAGGAAACAATTTCTACCCATTGATAAATAGAAAATTAAAAGTGTGGTCCACTTGAAAAGTAGATGTGGCAGAATTTTGTCAAAGGAGATCCTCATGATAGGACCAACCTATTAGATGGGTTGGATGTTGGGAAGAGGGAATAACCACGTGGCAGCGTGGATGAAGGTCGTGCTGATGAAGGGTCTGGCTTGGGCGTCGGTCGGGACCTTGCCATAGCTCGGACGTTGACTGGTGCTTGACCCTGGCCCCACCCCCATGCATTCGTACTCCCCGTAGAATACGGTCCTGCAAAAATAAGTAGAGTAATTTATACTGTGAAATATCTTAAACCGAGTCTCGCAGTCAGGAGCTGAGTTTCCTCGAGAAAGACTCGAAATGAGTTGAGCCGAGTCGACTCGTCTGATTTTCAAGTAAAGTCACTGCCGCAGCCGTGATCAGTCTCACTGCGTCACAACCGAGTCACAGTCATGAGCGAGTTTCCTGGTGGTTTTTTATCTTGCCGAATGAAGTTGACTGAGCCTAAGCCGCTTTCTGCAGGTCTTGCGGAGTAGCCTTCAAAGCACTGGTTTGAGTGCTCAGACCGGTCGCACAGGCGATCGGCTGTCTGACAGCTTGGCCCAAATGCACAGTGAGGCCGCTCGACAGATTTCATGTGCCTTAGATCGATCGCGTGACCGGTCTGCAGGGGGCTTTGACTGGTCGGTGGTGTTGCTGGACGCAATAAATCTGAAAGTTTCCTATTGCAAGTCGGTCTCCTGCACTGTTTTTCGCATAAGGCTTCTAATTTCGGTTTTATGCCTATTTAAGGAGGTGTAATACAAGATTAGGAGTTTTTCCATTTGGGTCATGTTTCTTAGATGAATTGAGAGGTTCTAGGGTAAGAGAAAGAGTTTGGGGAAAGCTTGGAATTCTCTAGGATGAAGAAAAGAACTGTGCTTGTCCGTTTCATGTGAGAATAAGTTTTGGGTAGCTCGGGGATTTCTCTAGTGGGTGTTTTGTTTCTTCATTCTCTGTAAACTTCTGTTAATCATAGTGGATCGCTTTATGCCATGGTTTTTTACCTGTTGAGGGATTTTTCCACATAAAATTGGATTATCTCCTAGTGGTTGTGTGGTGTGATTGCATTGTGTTTCTCGTTTGATCTTCTATTCTATTGTGGTGTTATTTGGCTTTCGCTTCCATTGCTGGCATCCCTATTCCCAACAAAAACCAAGTCATGTTCATGAGCGACTTTCTTCATGCCTAGTTTCAAAATTCGTTTCAAGTCGAATCAGAACGTTTTGGGACTTTAGAGCCCATGGCCCTAAATTTTTTAGGCAAGAAGATGTAAAGAGTGTAGATGGATGGGTGAAAACAGTAGCTGGCTCATGATAAACTTATAAATTGATTGAGGTGCACATACTGGTGACGGTCTGTGTAGCCCTTATCGTCCCATCCATTAGGGTTTACAAGGCTGTCGATGTATGTGTATGCAAACACAACCCTTGAGTTCTGCATCCATGCCCGGCTCAAAAAAAAGTTTCCAGTGCCCGTAACTTTGCAGTGGATGAAACCCGCTCTAGTCAGCCACACTGTTCCTTGCTTGTGCCCTGACCGCTATAGAGCCCTTCCCCACCGAGTGCAGCTCACAGTTCTGCAATGAGCCACAACATTGGTAACCATAAAAAAAAAAAATGACTCACCTAGTCCACTCGGTTTGAGCATCCAGTGATGCCGGGGGGAGAGTAACAGGTACATGGACCTTCCATTGCCGAAGATGAAATTGACAGTGGCCTGAATGAAGCAGTCCTGGAAGAAATGGCAGGCCCATGTGATAGCAGATCCATAGAACTTGCATTTATAGAAGGCCGCCTTGTCGCCGGATATCTGCATGGCGACTGCCTGTCCTCCATGTGCTCCAGGCTTTGTCTCTGGAGCTGTGTTCTGGAAATATAAATAACAATTATTTAATTAATTTCAAACCCAAGAAATTATTATTATTATTATTATTATTAAACATCTCCTTGCAATTGGTATAATGTTTTATTAGCTGTTAATTTTGACCCAGAAGTCCCTTTTTCTTTTCTTTTTTCTCTTTTTTTTTTTTTTTTTTTTTTTTTTATTTTGGGAGTCCACCCGAATGGTTGTAACAAAAGAAAAACCAGGAAAAAATCAGCATTAGTTTCTGTTTAAAAAAAAAAAAAAAAAAAAGTTGCCCTAGAATCTCAATCAATGGTTGGCCCACTTAATCCACCGTTAAAAACTTAAACAGCAATAAAAGTAGGAGCTGGTGGGAATGTGGGCCCGAAAATCCTGACCCTAAAGTATAAGAGTGGCCAGACCCATATTATTCATTAGGTCCCAGTTGAGCCTAGACAATGTCAAGGCTAGCCCTCCAGGCTTTGTGCTGACCCAGCCCATTGACAAAACAAACACGTCCCAGTTCTACTCCTGAACAGAGCTATAAACACCCACCAGCGCATGTTAGCAGCATTTGAACACACGCACAAGAAAGAAAGAAAAAAAAATCACAGAACGTGAGAAATAACAAGCCAACGAACCTGGAAGCAGATGATATTAACGGCCATGAAAAAGGGTGACTCCAATGCCACCGTCGCGCTGTATACAGTTCCATACAGCGTCTCGAGTATGTGATGAACGGTCGAGATCGATTCACCAGTACCTTCTCCTTATAAATCCCAGGCCCGATCTTTATAATCGTGCGGTGTGAATTCCCCTCTGGGACGCTGTAAACGGCATCGGTCACATTTTTGAAATCACCCTTACCATCTTGATTCACCGTTATCACCCGTCTTTTTTTCTCTGCCGTCCGAGCATTGAACGCCATGGTGTTGGCCACGATCCAACGGTCGAGATCTGCTGAGCTCTTAGAGAATACAAGAACATCTATGGATATCATGCATTGCACTTCCGTCCATTTTTCCCATCACTGGATGATTTTTTGGAGGGAAGAAGAGAGGTGGGGCCTGTGCATGGCCCACGCTTGGGATTGGAAAACTAACACAAAACAGTAGCGCTTGTTTTAGCGTAATTTCGTTCTTGTAGTAGACAAATGCCCTTGAACTTTGGAGAAATTTCGAGAATGCCATTGCTTCCAGAGTATTCTGCACATGTTATAAGATAGATGAAGATATTAAAATGATATTGGTTGACGTGCCTTCTTTTCACTTTAAACGGTTGATTGGTTTTCGTTTAATCGTCCAACAGATGATCACATGATGGAGAATATATTTATTGGGATTCGAACACAGGACATTCATACTATGTTAAGGGACCACTTTCTTTAAATGCTTGAATTATCAGAGGATGGCATAGCAATGTATATCAAGAGACTCTAACACTTGCAACATCAACCCAATCATCTGATGCATCCATTTCAAAAGCATGGACCCGCCTTACCAGAGACCGATCAGCAGGGGCTGTTGTGGGTTTTTGGAATTGCAGTTTTTGGAATTGATATTGAGTGCGGAGTGTAAATCTTACACATATGCGGAATAATCGGATCGTCTATGCATCAATAATGGAGATTCCATACTGTAATCTTAAAGCCATACCTGATTCCATACTATTAGCAATGATCACAATTGTAGTGGGGCGCACTGAATCGCTCAATCTGAATAATCCAACGGTCATGATCTAAACTGATGATCATGTGTGTCCAACCCAATGGAGTCTTACACGGAGATGGTCTACAAAAACCTGATGTTAATGGTGTCTTAAGGGAGAATGGAGCAGAGAGGCTGCACACGGCTGGAGTCTCTGCAATGAATAGGTACGCTCTGATACTATGTGAAAAATAAAAGATTGGAAAAATTCTGAATAGGTACGCTCTCATTTTTTCTTCCTTTTCCCTCAGCCCACTAACGATTGAGTAAGCCTCGAGGCTATCTAGGACTTGGGCCTCTCTTAGACGTTGGCCAAGAGGCCTGACATGTACATAGTCAGGTGGTAGGCCAGGGGATGATTGGGTGAAGATGAATGTAGATGGGTCCTCTTGTAGGAATCTGTGGCCTTCAGGTAGCGGAGAGGGGGAGAGTTTCGCTTCGCTTTCACTCAAGGCTATGGAGTGGGGACCAACTTTGGAACGCGAGTTCAGTAAGTGGAAGCGGAGAGTGACTGTAAAGCGGCTTAAATGAGGGTTGAGTCCCGTGGAATTTCCACTACTTAAAGAATCATTGGGATCGGCTTCGGGGTACAGCTCAAGTCTCGATTGTGTATATTCCTAGGGAGGGAAATGCTGTGGCAGATGGCCTAGCTCAGTTGGGGAGCGCCTCCCAGGTGTATATGGAGTTCCCCACCTCTTCAGCCAATATGGAAGAATTATCAATGTCTTTCTCAATTATACCATGTTCTCAGAATCATGCATAGATTCACCATATATGGGCCATACATGTAAGCCAACATAGACTATTCAAATCATGGGCCACATAATGGGTGTTTCATTACAAAAAAATTGAGAAAGACATTGATAATCTGGCAGCTTTTGATGGACGTGATGGTTTATTATTCAATAGAACTTGTGCCAAGAATCAGAGGTTAGGATTGTTAAGCAGGGATTGGTGCAATTAGAAGAGCGAGAGCATAACAGGGCTGGACTCTAGTCAGCCTCACTATGCTATTTTTGTATATTTTAGGAGGGCTCTCTGTTGGTTTGTATAGCTTTGTTGTAAACGATTGGTGCGGTCCGATCTGTTTTTGGACCCACCGAATGACCTTGTATTCATCTCTCTTCCTTGTAATAATAAAAAATAGAGCATATTCTGCCACCAAAATAAAAATAAAAAAAAGATTGTTAAACCATTATGATTTTGAGACCGGGCTTGGGTTTCAAATTTTACCAAGTGTTGAGTGCCTGCATATCAAGAGTCATACTCAACCAGAGTATCTCATAAATAACGTACACAAGGCTAGAAATTTACATAAATCATATGTATTTACTTCAATCGCAATCGCGTTGCGTGTTTTCCTTACATGATACAAAAGTAATTATCACCTTTTCCACATTTTCCCAAACGAATAGAGATATACACATTGATTCTGCATCACATGGCAAAGCATTACATGAGCCATGTGTGCAGGTTAGCAGCCAGCGGCCGGTGGGGCCCTAGCTAGAGTTTGGGAAGAGGGAGTAGCCACGTGGCAGCACGGATGAAAGTCATGCTGATGAAGGGTTTAGCTTGGGCATCGGTCAGGACCTTGCCATAGCCCGCACGTTGGCTGGTGCTCGATCCTGGCCCCATGCATTTGTACTCCCCGTAGAATACAGTCCTGCAAAAATATGTAAAAATAATTTAGTGTGAAATCTCTTAGACCGAGTCACAGTCAGGAGCTGAGTTACCCCATGACTCAGACTCGAAATCATCTTAAGCCCAGTTGACTTTGCCGATTTTCAGGTCAAGTCACCTCCACTGACTTGACAAGTCTCGCCGTGTCAAAACAGAGTCACCATTCATGAGCGAGTTTCCTGATGACTCAGTATGAGATCTTGCTGAGTCGAGTTGACTCGGACAAGTTTCAAATGGAGTCAGTGCCAACATGACAGGTCTTGCCAAGTCAAAACCAAGTCATACTTACGAGCGAGTTTCCTCATGACCCATTTCCATTACCTACCGAGTCAATCTGACTCAGGCGAGTTTAAGTTGAGTCACCATGTTTTGGGACTATATTGCCGAAAACCCTATTTTTTTGGCAAGAACATATAAAGAGTGTGGATGGATGGGTGTAAACAGTAGCTGGCTCATAATAAACAAATAAATCGAATGAGGTGCACGTACTTCTGACGGTCTAAGTATCCCTTATCGTCCCATCCTTTAGGGTTTACAAGCTTGTCCAAGTATGAGTATGCAAACACAACTCTTGAGCTTTGCTTCCATGCTCGGCTGAGATAGACATTGCCAGTGCCTGTAACTTTGCAGTGGAGGAACGAGAACCCGCTCTTGTCGGCCACGCTATTCCTTGCTTGTGCCGTGATCGCTATAGTGCCTTTCCCCACCGAGTGTAGCTCACAGTTCTGCAATGAGCCACAACATAGGCAACCATTAAAAATGCATGAGGTGACTCATTGAGTCAACTCGGTTTGAGCATCCAGTGATTCGGGACAGATAGAGAGTACCTTGTAGATGGACCTTCCGTTGCCAAAGATGAAATCGACAGTGCCCTGAATGAAGCAATCCTTGAAGAAATGGCGGCCTATGTCATCACAGAGAGTATCTTGGTATCCATAGAACTTGCAGTTATAGAAAGCCGCCTTGTCGCCGGATATCCGCATTGCGACTGCCTGTCCTCCTTCTGCTCCAGGTGCTGGCTCTGGAGCTGTGTTCTAGAAATTAAAATGAATAAATGAATAAATAAATAATTCCACTGTTGGGCCCACCTTGTCAACCGTTAAAAACTTACAGCTATGAGACTAGCTTGGAACGTGGGGCTGAAATCCTGACCCTTAAACATAAGAGTGGCCTAGCCCATCAACAAAACAAACATGAACCATTCCTACTCCTGACCGGAGCTATAGTCGGTTGGGAATAGGGACGCCGGCAGCCGAAGCAGAAGCCGAACAACACCACAGCAGTATATGAGATCAAACGAAAAACACAATGTAATCAAAACCACACAAGCATTCACCCACAAGAGACAATCCAATTTTACGTGGAAAAACCTCTCAACGGGTAAAAAACCACGGCACAAAGCGATCTATTATGATTAACAGAAGTTTATAGAAAATGAATAAACAAAATGCCCATAAGAGAAATCTCCAAGCTACCCAAAGCCTATTCTCACATGAAACAGACAAGCACAATCATTTTCTTCATATCAGAGAATCCCAAGCTTTCCCCAAGCGCTTTCTCTTACTGTAGAACCCTCTTAATCCATCTAAAAAATATAGCCCCAATGGCAAAACTCCTAATCACGTATTACACCCCTTAAATAGGCATAAAATCGAAATTAGAAACCTCCATCGCAAAACTGCGCAAGAGACCGACTTGCAATAAGAAACTTCCAGATTCGTCACGTCCAGCCACACCACCGATCGGTCGCCCGATCGTTCGAAGCCCCCTGCAGACCGATCGCTCGACCAGTCTAGAGCACATGAAATATATCCAACGGCCTCGTTATGCAGTCTAGGCCAAACCGTTAGACAGGTCGCCTGACCAGTCTGAGCACCCAAACCGTGCATAGTTTGAAGGCTCTCCAACAATCTCCACCGAGGCTTCAAACATTGAATCAAATCATCCTTACTTCGTCATCTCATCTTTATCATAGCTTCACCACTTCTCGCGCCTCCATTGACTTCATCTTTGCACCTTCATGCGCCTTTATCACTCTTCTCATGTGTCCATTCGGCACTTGTCATATACGAGCAACCGTGGATCTTGTCGTCGATCCCGCAGCTCTACAGTGAAACGTGCTCCCGATTAAACTCGATCACAGTCGATGAACCTGATTGAGATATTGGCATACCGGTCTACCTTTTTCCACTCTACTTCTTTTATAGATGCTAATCGCTTTCCATGTTTTTCTTTCACGGAATCCTTCTCCACGTTGAATCTCGTACTTGATCTCATCTTCTCGTCTTAGATCTGAATTCTACTCCACCTCAATTTTAGCTCTGATATCACTTGTTGGGAATATGGATGCCGGTAGCGGAAGCCGAATAACACTACAGCAATATATGAGATCAAACGAGAAACACAATGTAATCAAAACCACACAAGCATTCACCCAAAAAAGACAATCCGATTTTACGTAGAAAAACCCCTCAATGGGTAAAAAAGCCACGGCACAAAACAATCTACTATGATTAACAAAAATTTACGAAGAATGAAGAAATGAAACGCCCACAAGAGAAATCTCCAAGCTACCCAAAGCTTATTCTCACATGAAACGGACAAACACAGTCATTTTCTTTATCCCAGAGAACCCCAAGCTTTCCCCAAGCTCTTTCTCTTACCCTAGAACCCTCTCAATCCATCTAGGAAACATGGCCCCAATGGCAAAACTCCTAATCCCGCATTACACCTCTTAAATAGGCATAAAACCGAAATTAAAAACCTCTTGCGCAAAACTGCGCAAGAGACCGACTTGCAATAAGAAACTTCCAGATTCGTCGCATACAGCCACACTACCGATTGGTCAGAGCCCCCTGCAGACCAGTCGCCCGATCGTTCTAGAGCACATGAAATATGTCCAATGACCTTGCTGTGCATTTGGGCCAAACCGTCAGACCAATCGCCCGACCAGTCTGAGCACCCAAACCATGCACAATTTGAAGGCTCTCCCACATAGTCAACCACCTGTTGATGCTATCAACATTTGACCCGACCTAGAAGCAGATAGCCTGTGACCACGGGCACTGTGCCAGGCTGTGTGGGGCCCACAGAGATGTCCGTGGCAAAGCCACTCTGTCCATCTGTTTTGAAAGAACATAATAGGAATGGAGACTAATAATCTGGCAGATCCAAAACTCAGGTGGGCCACACCAAACGAAACAGTGGGAACGAAAATTTCCACCGTTGAAACCTTCATGAGCTTGCCATGATGTTTATATATATGCCATCCAAACCGTTCATAGGGTTACTACCACTCAGATAAACTGTAGGCAAAAATATCATCCTGTTACCACTGTTCCGTGTGCTCACATCAATTCTGAATCTGCCTAATTTTTAGATTCCTGTCCTGCTGTGGTCCTGCAAAACAGATGGACGGAATGGATTTGTCACGGACATCTATGTGGGCCCACACAGCCCCGGGGACAAGATTCTAACCCCCATTCATTCAATCCCCCCTGTTTCATGTGGTATGGCTCACATGAGTTTTGGATCCGCCTGATTTTTTTTGTTACTTATCATGGTCTTGCAAAACAGATGGACGGAGTGGATTTGTCAGGAACATATCTATGGGTCCCACACAGCACCGGGCACAGAAATATCTCTAGGGACGGGGACTGTTACCCTTGATCGATGCGAGATCATTTTAGGGGTATTAAACACCTACCATTGAAAACTTCTTTGGGCCACATAAGTTTTGAATCAAGCTGATATTTTTGTTTTCTCTTCATCCAGGTCTGTGTGACCTTATCAACAGGTTGGATGGAAAATAATCATCATGCTGGGCCCTAGGAAGGTTTCAATGGTGATAATCATCGTCCCCACTGCTTTATGTGTTCTCGTCCACTTGAGCTTTGGATCTACCTCATTTACAGGCTCATGCCCTAAAATGATCTTAAAAAAATGGATGGACGGTGTGGATATAACACATGCATCATGGTGGAGCCCACAGCTGTGTGTGGCACACCACGCAATCTCCCCACCCCAACGCACAAAAAAATGAAAAGTTTTAAAGAACATGATAAATAACAAGCGAACGGACCGCGAAGATGATATTGACGGCCATGAAGAAGTGTGACTCCACAGCTACCGTCGCGCTGTATACGGTTCCATACTTCGCAGCTGTGCCATCGAATGTAATGGTTGGCATTGCATCCGGCTCCCCATAAAATGTGATGAACGGCCGAGATCGATCCACCAGCACCTTCTCCTTATAAATTCCAGGCCCGATCTTTATAATCGTGCGGTGTGTATTCCCCGCTGGGACGCTGTTAACGGCATCGATGACAGTTTTGAAATCACCCTTACCATCTTGACTCACCGTTATCACCCGTCTCGCCTTCTCCGCCACTACCAATTGGGGTTCGAGGTGGGTGTCAATGCCGCTTGCAATCTCAGCCGTCCGAGCATTGAATGCCATGGTGTTGGCCACAATCCAACGGTCGAGATCGGCTGAGCTGGCAGGGTTTGGGACATCAGTGGATAGCACGAGGCTGAGAAGAATAGCCAGGATGGTCGCAACGAGAGCGCCATGCACCACACTTCCGGCCATTTTTCCGGTCACCGGAGGATTTTTTGGACGGAAGAAGAGAGGTGGGGCCGATGCATGGCCTATGCATGGGATTTATAAGGGATGGGAAAACTAAAACAAAACCGTAGGGATGGTTTTAACGTATTTTCGTTCATGCAGTAGACAAATGCCCTTGATTTTATAAGAAATTTCGAGAATGCCATTCTAAGTATTTTGCATATGCCTATTTATAGTTATTTGATACTCTGTTTGCTAGCCATGATTCAAACTCGTGCACTAAGAAATTGTTCACATGTCATATGTGTTAGTCAATCTAAACCGTCTAACGTATGGAACCCTTACGTATATATAGCATGATATTAAAATGATATTGATTAGATTTTTCTAAATTCCGATTGATTGACGTACACGTTCTTCTCACTTTAAACCGTTGATTGGTTTTTCGTTTAACCGTCCAATTTCCACCAGTCATGCAGTTAGATCATTATTCAAGTGTAATTTTGGGTTTATGACCCATTTAAAGTGGGACCCACTATTTGGAAGTTTGATTTCTTGAATATATGTCACGTGTACAATTTCTAATGCGTATGAACCATCATACTCTCGAGGAGGCTTTCACCATGCGTCATGCGTGTTGTTCTTTTGGCCGGTGCCATGACGGACCAGATAAAGGGATGGATGGTTCTTGATGGTGGGATTTTTTTCTTTTTTCAGGATATACTCAATTAATGATCTTGACCATTGATTTGAATTCAGTACAGTGGTGTTGCTGCTCAATCCGGACATATGGTCAAAAGTGCAACGAACAACCCAATTTTAGTGAATCATGCACGGTTAGTTTAGGTGCACGGTGTGCTAGAGTCAAGCTTGGCTTGAATTAAAGTAAACTCTTGTAACCCTTAGAAGCCTGGGTTCGGGGCCTTGGCTCAGTGGTAGACTATGTGGAGTCTCAGAAATCCATTTAGGTGAAATATCCACATTGCTGACAGCACAGTGGGTGCGTTGCATGACTGACTAGGTGGGTGGTTTGCATGACTGACCAAAAAAAATAAAAATGATTGTAATAAGCCCATTGAAATATATACCTTGGGAAGAAAATGACAAGATTTTGAACCGCAGGTAGGGCCATAAGCATAAGGATCACAAACAAGCGACTCACTAATATTTTAACTATTAATTTACAAGGCTAATGTTTGGATAATTTGGATAATTCTATTAATGCGATTTTAGTGATACAATCGATAATTAGATTGTTTACAAGTATTATCAACATGCCAAGTCTAAGATGGATTAGTAGTGGTATGACCCATTTGTTGCATTTGCGAGTCTCCTACTTGTGAAAAGGAGCCGTCAAAAGTTTTTTCACTCCCATTACACTGAAATCGCATCAAAAGAGTGAAATTTCAAAATACATCAAAGCTGTGTATTTCATTTATCTTCAATTCCAATTACTCTCAATGTGTACTATCAAATGACTTTTGGATTCGGGATGAACTCAAATACACTCAAATGGGTTTTGCCAAGCAACTCCTAATTTTATTAATTTAAAGAAAGATATGCACATCCTTTCTGTATAAAAAAAAAAATGTCATGTCGATTACATATATACCAAACAAAATACAAAAGGATAAGCAATAGCAAGCCAACAAAATCTCGAACCCATCCAAATAGTTGTGACTCATTAAGCTATTAAAAAAAGCACCAACCCACCATCCTCCAGGAAAAAAAAGCTACAACATGCCAATGAGGCCAGATGCTGATGCTTGATTGAACAACTCTGTAGGCCATCAACTAAACATCCATGGACTTATAGGCTTCCAAAGGATACAAAATGACAATTATGGATAGAAGATGCGTCGCCAAGAAAATATTAACACAAAATTAACCTTTGGTAAAACCAGAGACAACAACGTACTGCAACCCAACAGTTCCATGTGAGAGACACCCAAAAGCTCAATCCATTCGACCATACTTGCCCTTTTAACAACACACTGTAACTCAAATTATAGTATGACTAACAATATACTTGTCCTCTGAAAGGTCATCAACACCTTCAACATCACCCAAACATCTGATGCATAAATGAACTTAATAATTGATATGAATCCAGCACACTTGGATCTCACGAATCCTTCTCCATATATAGAAGTTAGATTACAACAAAGTTTTAAAGTAATACAAATTCAAATGTATTCGAGTTTGAATGTGCCGTAAATGAGTTGCTAACTGTCCGAAGGAAGTTTCGGATGAGATGTGGGTGGATGGTTATCACACTCCCTCAAGCACAATGGTCGAGTAACGACATGAAGCTTTTCTTACAAGAGACGGAACTGAGTTGTGCCCAATCCTCTAATGAAAACATTAGCCACTTGGTCAACAATACCAACAAATCGTATATGGATATCACTATGAGTGACTTTCTCGCGAACGTAATGATAATCAACTTACACATGCTTGGTGCGAGCATGATAAATTGGATTTGAGGCTAGAGAAATTACAGTACTAATTTTATCACAAAATAAAAGTGGAGAATCCTTCAAAAAAATATTAAGGTCATAGAGAACCATGCGAATCCAGAACAGTTCATCTGTGGTGAGCACCAGGGAACCGTACTCTAACTCATTGCTCAATCAAGAAATAGTAAGTTATTTCTTAGTGCTCCAAGAAATCAAATATTTTTCAACAAGAAAGATTAAAAAGCCTTATGTAGAACGTCAGTCATTGGGATCACCAACTCAATCAGCATTAGAGTAAGCACGCAGTAAAAGGGGTGTCTTATGAAAGTGAAAATCATGGGATGTGGTGCCCTGCGATTTGAACACAAGACCTTCCGCTCTGATACCATGAACAAACTTAATAATTGATATCAATCCATGATACTTGGATTTCATAGATCCCTCTCCATATATAGAAGTTGGATTACAATAGAGTTTTAAACTAATACAAATTCAAATGTATTTGAGTATGCCATCATGAGGGGCTAACCATCTGGAGGAAGTTTCGGATGATATGAGGGTGGTTGGTTATCAATGCATCCATTTCAAAAGCAGGGGCGGAGCACTAATCCCACCTATCCCTCTAACTGACCCCCTACTGCTGTTTACAAACATGGTTTAGAGAGACTTGCATTGAAGTGTAGCCCAACTATAGCAGGGCAAGGCACACCAATGGTAAATGTGGCCATTTTCCTTTGTAGGCCTACTTGAACTACTGTTTGTTCATATTCTTCTTATTTAACAAAGTTAGAGGTGGCGTGCTCCCTCCTTTTTGTTAAGTAGAAGAAAAAAAAATGGGTTGGGTGCGCCAACTACTCATGATTGAAAGGGGACTTCAGCCACTAAGGGCTCGCCTCTGCTGCTGGAGAGAAGCCACTTAGGATGAATTGATTCTCAAAATGTCCCAATAGTGCTCATGGTTACATTGGGACCCTTTGATTGAAAGATCTTACCAATGAGAGCAATGGTCAGGAAAATGGATGATCTGAGTTATTCATTTTTTGTAAAGATGATTGATCTTTCGATTAATTGTAAAATCATCCTGTCATTAATCTGGATAGGCCATTGTAGGTCACCATTGATGGACAAATGACTTTGAAGGATCAATTTTATCAGAAGACTCTAACCATTAGATTAATGCCAAAAAACAAAAAAGAGATGTTCTCAGAGGTCATCAATGTGGACCCACTATTCATAAATGGTGGCCCCATCTTAGAGGGATCATGCCCCCTCTGGATCATTTTAATTTGTCACTAAAGCATTCGGATCAAAGGCTATTGATTGTATGCATTCTAATTCGGTTCATCCGTCATATGGCCCCATGTTTGATTGCTTATTCCTCCATGGACCTTTTCTGATCTCTACTATAATAGCCCTTCTTAGAGGGATCACGCCCGAAAGGTTAATGTAGGGCTTGATTATCTCACCAAACCACATTAATGAAAAGAAAATGTGCATTGCTCAAAAAATGTGCAGCTCATGGGGATGTAGCTCAGATGGTAGAGCGCTCGCTTAGCATGCGAGAGGTACGGGGATCGATACCCCGCATCTCCATTTTATTAAAGTTTTGTTCGATGACATTTTCGTATTAGTACTAGATCACGGAAATAAGCTGACTTTGTTATTTGGATTTGAGATTTTTACAATGACGAAAACATTTAATGATTACAAATTCTTTTATTTGTATCTTTGAAATTCATTTGCATTTAATCAACTATTCTTGTGTTTGGTTTGACTATGATAAAATCATATTAATAATACATTTTCTTTACATTAATAGGATAATTACCTGAACAAATAGGCCTAAATGCATTCTACTTTTGATGTTTGTACTTATAAACCCTATTATGTACTGAACATGTCGATCATAATCATGCATACATCCACCATGTATGGGCCATACATATGAGACAACTTGGACTATTAAAATCATGGGCCATATAAGGGGTCGGTCATTGAAAAAGATATGAAAAAAAATGTTGATACTTTGGCAAGTTTGGATGGATGATACCTTGGCAGGTTTTGATCATGGATGGCATATAGGCATTTACCAGGAAATCGCATGCATCACGTACAAGGTAAATTAAATTTTGCAAATTATGGTCCTCTCTTTGGATGCATCACAAACTACAAAAAGTTGAAGCATAAGAAGATTGGACTGGTATCAACCCTCAGAAAGCTAAACGACAATGCCTATATGTTGGACCTCTCCAGAGAGATCGAGATGATCTCCAGGACATTTAATGTTGCTGAATTGTTCAAGTATTAAGAGCCCAAGCTAAACGAAAACTCAAGGGCGAGTTCTTTTGAAGGAGAAGAGATTGATGTAGAAAAGGTGCCTGAAGAATACATGGTGCAGATGGATCGACACAAAAGTGGAAGAAAGGAACTGAAGGCCAATAGAAGTGGTCCACCTGAGCCTATCAGCAGGCCAAATTAGGATTGTCGGCCAACCAAATTAAATCAGCTAGGGCCCCAATTCCCTGGACTGTTTTGGTCCATTGTTGGCCGATCGATTTTGGTTGGCGGCCGATCAAATTAATTCAGTCAGGGCCTCCAATTCCTTGGACTCTTTTGGTCATCTGATGACCAATTGGACTCTTTTGGTCATCTGATGACCGATCGACTAAGGACCATCGGCTGACCATCTTCCAACTTCAGTCGACCGACGGTCCCAGTCAGCCGACCATTGATTCCACAATTTCACACAGATTTATTATTTTATTTTCATTTTTTATTCAAACTCTTTCTAATCTTGATTTTCTTTTATTTCTATTCTGTCTAGGAGTATATAAACTCATTTTAATTCGTGCTTATGAATTATTTATTATTTTCTTTTATCAAATAAAGCTTGCTTCTTTCTACCTCTTTTTTTCTTTGGTTCATCTCGATAGAGAGATGGTATTGAATCTCACCTCACCTACGTACGGCTGTACCCGGGGAATCAGGCCGATTGGATAACCTTATATACAGGAGTGATTCACTGAAATCACAAGTCATCCATGGTGAGCCAACAAATAGATGGATCAAATAGTTGATTAGACCTATCTACAGGCACGATCTACATCATCCCATTTATGGAACATTGATCGATAGTTGATCATATGTATTTACTTAATCGCGTTGCACGGTTTTCCTTACCAGATACACAATTAATTATCATCTTTTACACATTTTTGCAGAGGAACAGAAAAATATACATCGATTTTGCATTACACGCCAAAGCAGCATTTCCTGAGCCATGTGTGCAAGTTAGCAGCCAGCGGCAGGGTGGGACCCTAGAGCTTGGGTAGTGGGAGTAGCCACGTGGCAGCGCGGATGAAGGTGGTGCTGATGAAGGGTTTGGCTTGGGCGTCGGTCAGGACCTTCCCATAGCTTGCACGTTGGCTGGTGCTCGACCCTGGTCCCATGCATTTGTATTCCCCATAGAATACAGTCCTGCACAAACATGTAAAAATCATTTTTAAGTGTGAAATATCTTAGACCGAGTCACAGTCAGGAGCCGAGTTTCCACTTGACTCAGACTGGAAAGCACATCCAGCCGAGTTGACTTGGCCGAGTTTCAAATTAAGTCACTGCCGCTGACTCGATGAGTCTCACTGTGTCCAAACCAAGTCACGGTCATAAGCGAGTTTCCTCGTGACTAGGTTTGAGATCTTGCTGAGTGGAGTCGACACGACCAAGTTTCAAATCAAGTCACCACGGACTCGACAGGTCTTGCCAAGTCAAAAGAAAGTCACATTCATGAGCGAGTTTCCTCATAACCCATTTCAATATCCCACCGAGTCAATCTGACTCGGGCGAGTTTAAGTTGAGTCATCATGTTTTGGTACTATAGTGCCCCCCAAAACCCTATTTTTAAGGCAAGAAGATATAAAAGAGTGTAGATGGATTGGTACAAACAGTTGCTGGCTCATAATAAATGAGTAAATCGTATGAGGTGCACGTACTGGTCACGGTCTGAGTATCCCTTATTGTCCCATCCTTTAGGGTTTACAAGGCTGTCCAAGTACGTGTATGCAAACACAACTCTTGAACTCTGCATCCATGCCCGGCTCAGATAGACATTTCCAGTGCCCGTAACTTTGCAGTAGATGAACGAGAAACCACTCTTGTCAGCCACGCTGTTCCTTGCTTGTGCCGTGATAGCTATAGCTCCCGTCCCGACCGAGTGTAGCTCGCAGTTCTGCAATAAGCCACAACATCGGCAACCATTAAAACCGAGTTGACTCACTGAGACGAATCGGACAGAGAGAGAGAGAGATAGAGAGAGTACCAGGTAAATGGACCTTCCGTTGCCGAAGACGAAATCGACTGTGCCCTGAATGAAGCAGTCCTGGAAGAAATGGCGGCCCATATGATCACAGAGAGTATCTTGATATCCATAGAACTTGCAGTTATAGAACGCTGCCTTGTCGCCAGATATCCGCATTGCGACTGCCTGTCCTCCTTGTGCTCCAGGTTTTGGCTCTGGAGCTGTGTTCTGAAAAATATAAATAATAATAATTTAATTAATTTCAAACCCAAGAAATTATTATTATTAGTCATCACCTTGACTCAATGAGTTGAATCCCGAGTCATTAGTTTAACACTACTTTCAGTTCGTATGATGTTCTACTAGTCATTAATCTGACCCACAAGTTACCCTAGAAACTCAATCAAATGTTGGCCCAGTTTATCAACCGTTAAAAACTTAGACAGCAATAAGGCTATGTAGGAGCTGGGAATGTGGGTCTGAAAATCCTGACCCTTAAACATAAAAGTGGGTGGGCCCATCTTATTCATCAGGCAAAATTAGGGACCTGTTGGGCCTACTAGACAACCTCAAGGCTAGCCACACAAGCTTTGAGCTGGTCCAGTGCATTGACAAAACGAATACTTCCCGGTCCCACTGACCAGAGCTATAATCACCCACCTGCGCATGTTAGCAACATTTGAGAAGTAACAAGCGAACGAACCTCGAAGATGATATTGACGGCCATGAAGAAGTGTGACTCCACTGCGACCGTTGCACTGTATATAGTTCCATACTTCGCAGCTGTCCCATCGAATGAAATGGTCGGCATTGAATCAGGCTCCCCATAAAATGTGATGAACGGCCGAGATCGATCCACCAGCACCTTCTCCTTATAAATCCCAGGCCCGATCTTTATAATCGTGCGGTGTGAATTCCCCTCTGGGACGCTGTTAACGGCGTCTGTCACAGTTTTGAAATCACCCTTACCGTCTTGACTCACCGTTATCACCCGTCTCTTCTTCTCTGCCGCTACCAACTGGGGTTCGAGGTGGGTGTCGATGCCGCGTGCAATCTCAGCCGTCCGAGCATTGAATGCCATGGTATTGGCCACGATCCAATGGTTGAGATTGGCTGAGCTGGCAGAGACTGGAAGAGCGAGGTTGAGAAGAGTAGCCAGCATTGTCGCAGCGAGTGCTTCATGCATCACACTTCCGGCCATTTACCGGTCACCGGATGATGTTTTGGAGGGAAGAAGAGTGGTGGGGCCCATGCATGAGATTTATAAGCGATTGGAAAACTAATACAAAACCGTAGCGCTGGTTTTAGCGTATTTTCGTTCATGTATTATACAAATGCCCTTTATTTTACAAGAAACTTCGAGAATGCCAACTAATACAAAACCGTAGCGTCGGTTTTAGCGTACATTTTCGTTCATGTAGTATACAAATGCCTATTGGTTTTAGAAGAAATTTCGAGAATGCCATTGTTTTCACAGTATTCTGCACATTTGTATTTTCGCACATACGTATTCGTAGTTATTTAATACTCAGGCAGCCTGTGATGATTCATACTCGCGCACTAAGAAATTGTTGAAATGTCATATGTTCTACTCAATATAAACTGTCTAACTCATGCAAAGTTGCATAGATAGACCACAGTACTAAATCAATATTAAATGGACAATCCTAAGTTCGGATTAATTGACGTACGTTCTTTTCAGTTTAAACCGTGGATTGGTTTTTGTTCAGCCGTCCAATTGATGTCCACCAATCATGTAGATAGATCATCATTTAAGTGTAAGTTTTGGTTTAAGACCCATTTAAGGGCGTCACGACAGACCCTCATTCACCATCCGTCATCCAGTGGGTCCCAAAAGAACAAATGGATGGATGGTTATTACTTATACAGTTTCTAAGATATATTCAGATAATGATCTTGACCATTGATTTGTAAATTTGAATAACAATCGCTAAAAGTTTTAATTTCAATGGTACAGAAATATGAACAAATTTTGATGGTTAGATTCATTTTTTTAGTATGATTTCTTAATGCTGATCCATCCACTGGATTTTCCATGATATATACTGTTCAGATCATATTGTCGTCTTCTCATGTAAACTCCATGGAGCGACGTACACGAGCCGAGTCGAGTCCAGCTTTGTCATGCTCTGGGCTCGAACTACCCAGCCCGTATTCGTTGCTCGACTCGACGTGGACCTGCTCAATCAGTTAACCGAGCGAGTTCGAGTTGAGCTTGAGTTTGAGCTGAGTCTGAGTTTTCAAGCTAAGACAGAGTTCGAGTCTTTCCAACTTGTTGCCGGTCATATGCCCAAAAATTAAAAGTTGGAATGGCCTAAGAAGAAGTTCAAAAAAAACAGACAAGAAAAAAAATGAAAAAGAGAGAAATCTTAATGAACAAGAAAATAAAAAATGGAAGGGTAAGAGATCAGGGATTTAGGCCAACCGAGAAGCTCGGGAGTGGTCAGTGGCGGTGGGCGAGTGGACAAGCAATGGGCAGCAGGCAGCGTCTCAATGCAGCTCGGGAGTGGCTGGCTGCCGAGCTAAGAGAAAGGGGAAGGGAGGTAGTGGAGCCAGTGTAGCCGGCCGTCAAGCTCAGTAAGGGAGGGTTAGGGTTAGGTAGAGTCGGAGAGAGGGAGGCGCTCGGGGGACTCGGATTACGTCCGACCTTGGTCGGACCTTAAAGCGTGCGACCAGAACTGTTTGGGGACCATTGTGATGTATCGGTTTATCCAAGCCGTCCATCTCTCTTATAAGATCATGTTAAGGTTTTAGACTAACATTGAGTCAGATCCAACACTGTAGCCGGCCACACCAAATAGTAAGCTTGGTTGCATTAAATGCATAGAGCATAATTTCAAGTTGCATTAAATGCAAGTGTCATCTCTGGTGGGGTCTATAACACCGTTGGATACGCTTCAATTTTGGGACCATCCCTTAACATGATCTCAGAAAATGAGTGGACGACACGGATATATCGATACATCACGGTGGGCCCTGGTCGGACGCTTAAATGTCCGACCAGGGGTCGGACGCAATCCACGTCCGGCGCTCGGGTGGGTAGAATAAAAATAAAATTAATTTTTTATTATTATTATTTATACTCCAAGTCAATGAGCTGAGTCAAGCCAAGTTGAACGTGGTGGTGCTCAATGCTCGGCTCGAATTCATTCAAGCACCTAAAAAATTACTCCACTTGGCTCAAACTTACTTCTGATCTGAGCCGAACATTTTCGAGCCGAATCGAACTTCTGATCTGAGCTTACTAACTCGTGTACAGCAGTAGCTATGTGTTACACGGAGTATTCTCATTTTAAATTGCTAAGGTGATTCGCGTGGAGAGATTGGAGGGGGATTCTTGGCATGCATGGTAACGTGGCACACGTACAATATCTGGACCACTAGGTTTGCTAAATACCAGGCCTGGTTCACTCATTCGACAGGTCATATGTTCGAGAGAAATCAATGATTAAAAATATCCATACTAACATGATTTTATAACTTAGTTACTTGTGTGGCCCACCTTAAGACTGGACCAACCTGGTTTTTGGATCAGCCCATGTTCTCCTTGGAATCTACCTAATGAGTGGTTCAGATCTTGTCCATGTATTCTACGTTGACATTTGTCCTGTTAATGACCTCTTCATTCTATTGTTGGCCTAGCTAAGTTGGCCTGCCCAACTCTAATCAGCCTGCTTTGAGCAGAGGCTTGAGGCCCATGGGTAGACCAGGGCCTCGGTTTAATGCATACCTGAGATTTACATTTTCCTAAAAGCCTAATAAGGGCTTTGGTTGACCATTCGGGCCGGTGGGTCTGATGCAGGATGAGCTCAAAATGCTGATCATGGGCTTTATGGGCCTAGAACTGGACTTTAGATGATTGGATACTACGAAGCATGATTACGCCTGGCCCAGTCTGATCTCGTGTCGAGTTGTGACTCACCGGAGTCGGGTATGAATCTACTCGCATGAGTCAGAATCTAATTTGAACAAGTAGGCAATCCATGCCCCCCTATAAGATATTCTTATTTTAGACTTGGACAATGTGGTTGGTGCCCATCTGATGGCTTAGATTTCACCTGCAAAAGACCAATGGCATATGTTTTGCCTTCACATAGCTTGGCACTGCTGACTTTCTCTATTCTCAAACTCTACTGCCAATCTTCTCTCTTGAGTTCATCTCTTCCTTCCTCTTTCCATGTGTGTTGCGCGCGCGATGAAGCATGATCATACGATGGGCTTGGCCTTGAAGGGGTTACAAAACAACATTCAGGATTCAAAAACACTATCAACGGCCCAAAAAAATTAAAGTGGTCCATATTCAAAAGAAATAAATGATAAAAGGACTGAATATTCTAAAATTTGAGAGATTTTTTTTTTCTTTTTAACATAATCCATCCACAGTAAGGCCCATCATATGAACAGTTTGGATCATTGAAATACAAGGACAGGTCCAACTGCTGTATTATTCCAAACGCAAAACGTAGGAATGCATTGCAGCAAAACCCTCTTAGACCAAAGCCAAGCCCATGAAGTCCATGAAAGAACCTGGAACTGAACTCCTGCCTGAGCACAGCCCATTTGTTTTATAGGCTCATGAGAGAGCTCGGTTACCCTATACTCTTCTTCACCTTCATCTTATTGAGGGCGGTGTTTTAGAAATTGCACCCAGACCGTTAAAAGCGGGTCGGGTCGGTCAGATACCCGCCGTCCTTCACAGGCCTCATGGACATAAGCATGCATTTGTGGCATCACGTAAATTCAAGACGGAATCCATGCATGCATCACGTAAATTCATAGTTCTTCCATTTCATCTGAAGGGCCTTGATTCAGTGAGAACCGCTCATCCACGGGTCTCTCATGTGGGAATGGGTTTGCCTACTGACACTTTCGGTGCTCTGTGGGCCCTCCCATGATGCATGTGTTTTGTCCATTCCGTTCATCCATTTTTCCATATTGTTTTATGGCATGAGACCAAAAATGAGGAATATTAAAATATTAGGTGGACCACATGATAGGAAACAGTGGTGATTGAACGCCCACCATTAAAAATTTCCGGGGGCACAAAAGTTTTGGATCCAGCTGATATTTTTGTTTTCCCTTCATCCAGGTCTTTATTATCTAATCAACATGTTAGATGGAAAATAAATATTACAGTGAGCCCTAGAAGTTTTCAATTGAGAGCATTTCAATCACAACTGTTTTCTTATGGTGTGGTCCACCTGAGTTCTGGATCTAACTCATTTTTGTCCTCATGACTTAAAACAATAATCCAAAATAGATGGACGGCGAGGATAAAACACATACATCAATGTTGGGTCCACAGAGCACCATTCAGTAGTAGCCCGGTTGACATTGTCAGTGCGCAATTAATCCGCGTCCTCTCATGTGCGGAGAGGAAAACGTGTCAGACATCCAAGCAAACAGAACACATGTCGAAGAGATCAGGGCCAATCATCGGATGGGGTATCATGTGAGCATGTCATGGACCAAAATTAATGTTGGTCCACTAATAAAGGAGATCAAACCTGTACGAGAAAAAGAAGTTCAACAGATCATGTGGGGCTCACTTAATTAGAATACTTCACAATGCAAGGTCCTAATTAACGGTCCAGATCTCTGACACGTGTTCTGTAAAACCTTATACCTGACACGTTCCCTCCCCCGCACGACCCTTACGTAAAACGTCCACATCCGCGCCAATTTCCTTCAATTGATTAGGAGCCCGTGCAACAAAAAGTTTGGTGGGACCCAACATGATGTTTTTGTGGCATCCTCTCCGTACATCATTTTCACCGGAACATGATAGAATGTACACCCAAAAATGAGGTTGATCCAAAACAAAAGTAGGCCACACCATAGGGAAAAGTGGAACTCACCATTGAAACCTAAGGGCCAACCGAAGTTTTGGGTCAAGCCAATTTTTAGTTTTTACTTTCGTCCTGGTTGGACTCACATTCAGAACGGATTGGATAGAAAATAAACACCACGGTGGGCCCAAGGAAGGTTTCAATGGTGGACGTCCCTGTCCTCACTTTCCCCCCTGCTGTAGCTCACTGGGGTTTGTGTCAGCCTATTTTTGAATACACGTACTGCCATAAGCGGTAGAAAATGATGGACGGAGTGGATGTCCCACAAACATCACGGTGGGCTCCACAGAACTTTTTGTTGCATAGGCTACCTACAACAGTTGTAGGAAATTCGCGTCCTGAAACATAACACTGACGCCAAAAAACCTTAGGCTGCACTTGACTGGACAAGCCCACATCCTTCCTTGACCATAGTCACACCTAAGGGGTCACAGAGGGCATCTCAAGATCTGGACCATTGATCATGTAGATCCACCTTAAATTTGACTGGCCCAAAGATCAATCTGGTCTCACCATCTCCTAATCTCAACATAAAGATATAATATGGACCATTGATCTTTTGTTCTATCAGCCCATTTTTCTATACAATGGTAGACCACCTCATGAGAAGATGTACTTGATAAAGCATACAACTCTACCTGATGAACGAACCAGATCTTGCACACGTATTCAAAGCTCGCACATGTGCACGTGTATACTTGCCATTACTCATTATTAATAGGAGTGGGTTCCTCCACTGAAGAGGACGGTTCCAGTTCATCGCGCAAGGACAGAGTCATTGTTCGTTGCCACTCTACAGAACAGGCAGCTCTACGTTAGGTGAATCCGGGCCGTAAAACATCTGAGCCCTCCAATCGATGGCGTTGGTATACAAAGTCCACCCGGAATGAATAATCCTAGCATCTAAACAACATACCATATCTTTTTCAATACAAACCGTCAGCCATTCATTATTTCAACCGTCAATCCATATCAAAAGCTAGAATCACATCCTCACCGTCCTTTTTTCTACCAACAGTCATCAACACCAAGATCCAACAGATGGACGGTCCATAATCACCAAAAGTACGACTAAACCTACTGTGGAGCCGCATCGACCCATGTTTGGTTCATTGCTCAATGAATCAGGGTGGGCCGCAAGTGATCCAGGTTCAATGAATGCTGGAGGACCCAAACTCAGTACAGCGCCCAAAACATGCACCCTCATCCTCCAACAATGAATTGGCAAGTGATAGCTACGCCCCACGGGGGGCTTTTCTCGAGAAAAACCAAGCAACAAACAAATAAAACACAGCCATGTGATTTTCATGGCCCACCAAAGAAACCATGGGCTATACAAATACCATGTACTATAAATGCTACGTGGGTCTGCTCAGTCAACACTCTTTCTCTTAATTCATGTACATGACTTGTATCCAAGATGTTGCCGAAGGTTTCAAGTACCGTCATAACGGCCATTGATACTCTGGCAGGGTGCCATAGATGATACACAGCACTGAGAAAATTCCAAACTTTGGATAAAAGTAATTCAAGCCAAATTGTGCTTACCAAAAATGACACTTGTTTGATTAATTATCCAACCGTTGGGTTGATGGACATTTGTTGGACGGTTCAAATAAATCCAACGGTCAAACAATTACCTGATTTTATGTATTTATATATAAAATCATAATGGGAGATTTGGTTGCTAAAAAATTTACAATCTATGCCACTCATCATTTACATTCCGACACTTTTGGATGGATATTTTAAAAATGAGTTGATTTCAACATCTAAGTGGGCCAATGCATGAACATTGAATAGGGCTCTCAATGGTCATTGGGTCAGATCTGGATTGGATCTACTTGGATTCTGGCTCTAAGTCCTTATATCTGTAGACAGATACGGATCGGATTCGGATCCAACTCGGATCCAAAAGGTGATATCCATATCGGATCCATTTATAAATTATTAGATCCATTTCCGATCCAAAATCCATATAACCATCGGATCTAGGTCCGAATCCACCCATTACAAATCTAAAAAAATATATGATATAAAATATATAATATAATACATTTAATTTAGTAGAATAATGATGCAAATCCCACTATTTACTATGGCATGGTCAACATGGCCTAAAATAATTTGTAAAACGGATGGCCAGCATGAATATAATATATACAGTAAGGTGACAATGAGCCGGATCTTAATCGGATTTGGATCGAACTCGAGCAGGATCTTAATCATATTCGGATCGAACTCGGATATGTTCCTGTGAATCCATATTTGCTCCATTTAAGTAATCGGACCTATTTTAAGATCCAAATCCAGTCCATTTAACTAATCGGACCTATTTTAAGATCCAAATCCGCATTATACGGATTCTGAGCGAATCGGATCTCGGATCGGACCTGCTCCATTGAGAGCCCTAACATTGAATGTGGACCATTGGTCATTTTCTCATGTGATTCTGTTTTTGCATGTATGGTCCACAGGATAATGATGCAGGCCTGGTACTTTGAAGAAGGAATATACGTATCATGCAGGAACTACATGGTGATTAATTATATTTCATCTCTCACACGTGAGCCACATTGCATGTGAGAGAGTCCAAAAAAATGGTTGGATGATTTCCCATTTAGGCCATCAACCACGTATAGCCTCAGGGGATATGTAGTGTGTTGATCTGGAAAAAGATAAATGAGTAACAAATCATCAGGTGGGCCACGGCCCATCTAAAAATTGCGAAAACTGCCTATATTCAATGTCCACGTCCGACCTGCCTGATATTTGGACCTCGTCTTCAACAACCGTGGGGCCCACCTGATGCAATAGCACGTGTGGCCGTAAGCAGAGGTTTATATCCGGAAAACTCCTTCCAAGATTGGGCCATTCAACCAATTGTACAGCAACAACTTTCCAGCTGGTAGCCGAGCCGCACGTGTCAGGACCGACCACATCTGTGTAAGCAGCTGGTAAAATACTCGATATGCGTGTAAAATCCACTCCATCCATCAGGTGCGCCCTTCGATGTTAGGACTTGGGGCCAAAAATCAACCCTATCCACAGATTAGGTGTGTGCTGGGCCTACAAAGTGCTTACAGTCCATCCCACCCGTTCATTGAACATACAGCCAACAATCAGCATGATCCAAAACTAATACGGGCCAAAACGCTTCAACCTAAGAGTTTTTAGGCGTGATTTTACATTTTCTCTAGTAGTGTGGCCCACGAGAGTTTTGGGTGGGTCTAATTTTTTTGGATCTACAATGAAATGACAGGGTTTACCTGATGGACGGATCAGATGTCATAAAACAACACAGTGGCCCTACAGAGCTTTGGTATTTACTGACTGCGTACAAGAGGTGCTGTAGAGATTCCGGTACAATCAGGACATGCCTGGTTTTGTCTTCTTGCTGTGATGCTGTGGGCTGTAGACAGAAGCAGACAGACACAATTTTCTGTTCATGCCTTCCTCCATTTCCCCTTTAATGCCTTTGTCTCCGTATATAATGATATAATACATATATTCCTTCATTCATTAATTTCCTGACAAAAATATTCCCATTAAAGAAAGCAATCCTTTGAGTGGACCACCCTTTGCCCCCTGCAATCAGATATATCAGGCCAACCTCACATGGTCGGTCTCAGATGGTGTGGGGCCCACTAGCGTATTGTGCCCATCGGTACCCGCCGTCTCAGGCGTTTTGTGCGATTCATGGGGGGTGGGTTGCACATGGGGCGCTTGCTTACGTGGCCACGTGGCCAGACATCAGATGGTCCCTATTACGGACGGTCCACGTGCTCCCATTCTGCAAGATTACAGTGACCAACTGTTCCCGAACAAATGTGTGGTCAGGAGCAGCGTAGGCAGTGGTCCCCATCCTCTCTGGCCTGCTGGTCTTCCTGACAGATGTAGTTTTGCCATGTGGCTGTTTCACGTAGCATGGCCCATGAGCAGAAGCTCGGATCACTTGCCACGTGGCTGCGTATAGACACATCCACATCTCTGAGAGTATTTAAGGAGCCTTTTGGATGCAAGTTGGTTAGTCGGGAAGCCTTGGACGCAGAATGCCTGTGAAAGCAACTTCCTGGCAAAACGGGGAGCTACGAGGGGTCCAGCGTGATGTTTGTGAGAAATCTACCCTGTCCATTCATTTTTTCCGTATCAAATTAGGATACGGAGAAATTCAACTTGTCCATTCATTTTTTCATATCATATTAAGACATAGAGCAAAAAGGAGCCAGATTCAAAATTCAAGTGGGCCTACCATTGAGATGTCTGTGTTGGGCTCATAGATATGTCTGTGACAAATCCACTCCGTCCATCTGTTTTGAAATACCACGATAGTACATGATTCTAAAATTCAGGAAGATCCAAAGCTTGTGCGTGCCGTCCATTTGTATTAGGATAATATTTGTTCGTACAGTTTATCTGAATGATAATAATTCTATGAACGGTTTGGATGCCGATATAAACATCATGGTTGGCTCCATTAATGTTTGAACCGTGGAAGCTTTTGTTCCCACTATTTTGTTGGTGTGGCCTACCGGATTTTTGTATCTGCTTGATTTTTAAAATCATATACTAGTGTGGTCTTTCAAAACAGATGGATGGAGTGGATTTGTCACTGACATCTCTGTGGATCCCACGCAGCACCAGCCACATGGTCAAGGGCAATCCGCTCCCCTGGTGAGGAAGGAGCTCTCAACACTCGCATTCGGTTGTGAAATGACCGAACAAGATTTGATTGATGTGGTGGAACTCTAAGCTCGTGCTCATCTCTACAACATACAGCTGCACCAATCAAGTATTGCCACGTCATTTCACTCATGAGGTGGATGGTGAGCTCCTTGTCACCCAATCCCATCCCTTGTCAGTTTAGTACCGTACTCGGGCCCATCTCTATGGACTCGGATTATTTACTACCCCCGTCAGGAAGCTCAGGAGACGGATGGGTGCATGGGGAAGCGTATTGCGTACTAACTCCGCACGCTAAACTCTGTGGGGTCCACAGTGATTTATGTATTTTATCCACTCCGTCCATCCATCTTAACCGAAAATTTTAGGTATGGTGCCAAGAAAATGAAGCATATCAAAATCTAAAGTGGACCACACCACAAGAAAAGTGTGAACTGAATGTCCACCATTGAAAAATGATGGGAGGACACAGAAGTTTTGGATCAAGCTGATATTTGTGTTTTACCTTCATCCATATCCATGTGATCTTATGGACATGTTGGATGACAAATAAGCATCACTGTAGGGCCTGGGAAGGCTTCAATGGTGGAAATCATTATCCCCACTGTTTCCCGTGGCATGGTCTACTTGGGATTTGGATATGCTTAAATTTTAGGCTCAACCATTCAAATGAGGTGGAAAAACATGTAGACAGAAAAGATAAAGCACATGCATTCTAGGTAGACCCAACTAAGTTTACTCCCCAAGATAAGAGATGCCGGTGCATGGTACCTTGTGATTGGTGGAGAGTAGTGGGACCGCACCAATGTAACAGGGCTGTCAGCAAACCACCACCACTTCGGCGCAGGCTAAGGGAGTGGATTAGGTACTACCCGTGCCTGTCCTGAGGACAGGCTAACTACGTGGCATGTGGGCATTGGGGGAGAGGAGGCTTGATATGACTTTGTCAGGCTTGCTGACGTGGTAGGTCTCCTCTCGCAACGTGCCCTTCACCTGTCCAAATGTAACTCATAAGTGCCACGTCAGGTAGTACCTAATCTGTTCCTGCGGGCCAATCAGCTCTCCACCAATGATGAGGTGGCACACGCTGCGTCTATCTGCTCGGCATCCTGGTGGAGGTAGTACCTAATCCGATCCCCATTCCCCTGCAAGACTTAATGATCTCCAATTTGCTTAACTTTTTGTAGTCTGTCCAAGCCTCCAGCGTTACAAAAGAGAGTAAAACAGCATGTGCTGAGCTTACCGTGAATTGTGGAGCATGCGAGATTTATGGGGTATGTGCCACATTGTCAAGTTGCCATGCGGAAGACATTGAGACTGATGGTGACAAGGGAGCATAAAAGGCCTTTGAACATGGCATGTTGAGCATACATAGTAAATGTGCATGAAATATTATATTCTTGTGTGCATTGAATTAGGGACTAGCTATCCTCCACTTTATTTCCACCTTTTGTGGACGACTGTCCTTGCTTTTGTTGATTCCATGCATAAATGAGTGAGACCTTCCAAACCGAGCGGAATCTCATGAATTCCAATTCAGATTGAGATTGCATGCATATGCATAACATCTCACAATAGGATGAAATGCATAGCTCTGATCTCTTTATGATATTTGTCTTCTGGCATATACCATCTTTATAATCAATGGTTCATATCCTCCCTTGTAACTTTTCTTATTTCTCTCTTATGTTTATGAGCGTGGGAAGAGGGCTTTGAATCTTTATATTTATAGGTTTTATTCCTCTTTCCGTTTCCATTGTAAAAATGATTTCTTTGAGAAATTGCATGCCTCTCTTTCGGGTATTAGTCTGTCAAAAGGATTTTCAATTCTGGCCGGAAGTTGAGATAGCTTAGAATCCCAGTTTTCTAAAACAAGAAAGCTCCACACATGTGAATGTGGGTTACATCATACAATATATATATGTGTGCTTCTAACAAGAGAAACCATATTAAATTTGTATCCATGGACATCCTACTGGCAACCTTTCTTGCATCCATATCGGTAAACCACAACGATGGATTTGTGATGTAGAGCAAGCTGTAGGCCTATTCCTGGCTTAGTTGGATAGGAAGAAACTCAAATGTAAGAAGACATAATCTGTTCGATTCGGGCGCAGACGTACATAGGGCATAATGTAACTAGGCAGCAAGCACGTCCAGATCGAAGAAATTCATTCTGAATAGAGAGAAATTGTCATTCGAAGTGTAAATCGTAAATCAACTATAACTTTTGATCTGGGTTTTGTTATATGACGCACAACATATGAATTCCTATTGTCACGGGCCTTTTAGGGTGAAATCAACTAGCACAGCGGGTCGCATCGGTCTATTTAGCAAGAAAACGACTCCCTCCAACTCAAAATTGCAATTTTAGGAAACACTTTCTATTTTTAATAAGTTTTTATTTGAGCTTATTTAAATTATTTGGGGGTTTTAATATAAGGCGTACTCATAGAAATTGTATCTAATCATGTCAGGAGTTATCTGTGTGATTAAATTAGAACTTTTTATTTTTGACAGTTTTACTATTCCAGATAATTTTCAATCTAGTTAAATTAAGACTATTAATTAGGATTTATGCTTTACTATTTAAAACATTGTAATTTGATTTTAGAGGCCGACATTAATAACAATATCTCTAATTTCCTTTATTTCTTGTGGACTCAAGAGTCATTATACCTTATGGATTCAAGGTTCATATCTTGTAGAGGAGATAGTGCTCTTACTCTCTTCATTCTATACCCTTTCCTTTAAGTTGGGTCGGAGAACCATAACTTAATAGAATACTGGGTTTTAATATTAAGGTCATGGCCTATGTGAGGCGCATGTGAGTGTTAAAAATAGAACCACAAAATATTAGTGGCCTTCAAAGTGGTCAACCCTAACCTATCCCAACCAATTTCAAATCCTAACTTGATGAAAGGACCTTGATCCAAGTAGGGTTATATGGTTTAGCTAGCTTTGGGTTGACACAAACGAAAGTAACAGTCTTACCATGTAATTTCCAATGTGTAGAACTTTTTATTGCAATTCAATTAAATGATACATCCAAACATGACTTAAAACTGGCATCTTGACCTCTCTTCATGTATACAAGCCAACCAATGTCTTAGCATCTACCTCAAATTTGAAATGATAGATGGCACTAAAATAAATTATCTTCTAATTCCTAAACTTGATTCTTTAAGCCGAATACGATAAAAGAGCAAGAGAGAAAAAGAGGGGTCTAAATATAAAAGTATAAGCGACTGAGCATCCCTAACAACTAATCATTGCCCACGTAAATAAATGTTATTTCCCACCTACATTTTGTCAGAAGAGTGGCTTAGACCACTAACATTCGCAGATCCATGGCCCACCGGCAGAGGTGTTGGATATTCCAATACATAGATGATCTACCTTCAACAATGCATATTCATGATCTAAACCATCCGTTTAATGTCCCTCACGGTGGCCAATTAAGGTTACAATCCACAATGGCATTACCAAACCGTCCATCTCTGACAGCAACACATAATCCCATCAAATACCAGCCAACCGGTCATAAGGATATCTGTTTTTTTGCTGTGATCCAGGGACCCTCGTTGGGAGGGCGAAATCAATGGACAACCAACGGTCTAACTCAATGCACTGAGTTGGTCCACCTAATAAGCGGATTGGCTGAATTCTCACCCACAAGAAAGATATATTCATCCTGTGGCCACCTTCTGCACGGCTTGATTGTTCTCTGTGAACATTGGTCTGTGTGCAAATCTCAAAACGATGGATGTGATTCACGTGGTGACTTGTGGCACTAGTGTGGAATTTGGGCCGTCCGTGAAAGGTGGCCACACGTGAGTGTCAAATATATACACGTGGGTCTCTTTTCCTAACCGTTGATCTTTCTCTTCCTGATGAGTGGGCCACCCGGACTTTTTAGCCAAAACATGTCCAGCATCAGGGCCGCTTGATGAACAGCCCGGATCCTGTAGAAGTGGACCGCATTGGCACTTGTGATGCGAGTCATCACTTCAATCAGTCGTGCGAATCACCTCATAGTTTCTTTGCCAAATCCCAATATTACACCCATATTGATCAAGAAAAAATATATATAAATTAAAAAAAAATAGAGAGAAACAATAAGATCAACAGCTCAGATGGGTCGATCCTGACCCTCCATCTGCTTCTCATATCTTCCAAATTCTACTACATGCTGATTTCCACCCCGAAATTAAAAATGAATTTACAATTCTACCCTTCAGTTAAAAAAAAACAGGTACACAAGACGACAAAACATCTCGTTTTTCTTTTGTCGTTATTCGTCTGAAACAGGTCACCGGAAAACCTCAGCAGGCGTAGAACTCGACGAGTTCTTCCAGAGATTCCGGCTGTGGGTCAGCATTCTCAAGCATCCAAAGGAGGTGCTCGAAGAGAACGACCTCGCAACCAACGGTCATAGCATCAGATCCCCCACCAGCCGGCGACTTGTCGGCAAGGACCCGGAAGAGGGGGTGGTCGACGAGTTGGGAGCTGATGAGGTAGCGCCGGCGAGATTTACCGACGTAGACCGGGTGGAGTCCGTCGCGGGGGACCGACGGGTCCTGCCACGTGTCGTCTCCTGGATTGGCCGCGATGCTGCTGCTGCCGCTGCTGCTTCTGTTTGGACGGCGGAGATTAGCCGCTGACTGCCATTTCTTGAACATGCATTTGAGGGTGGCGAGGTTCGGACCTTTTCCCATTTTTGGTATGGAGGAACGACAGAGAGGGTAATGCTGGCGGTTTTGGTTGACGGAATACCAGAGATGAGAGACGGAAAACCGGACGGCGGAAGGGATTTGTGGTTTCGGAGGAAGGAAGAGAGGAGCGAAGCTTCCGGTCTTTAAATAGAAGGATTTAGCAGGGGTAAAACCGTAAAAAGCTTCTTCTTCTCTTTCCGTTTGTGGAGCACACGGATTACAACGGACCCGAATTTCTTATACCAAGAAAAAAGCTATGTGGAGCCCACAATGAAGTCTTTGTTATGTCTACTCCATCCATCCTTTTCCGCCAGCTCATGTTAGAACATCAGATCAAAAACTTAGGCGGTCTAAAAATCAGGTGGGCCACACCATGGTGGGGATGGGATGCCCACCGTTGAAACATTCTTGAGACCCACCAACGTTTTGCATTTTTCATTTCATCCTGATGGGACTCGCCTTATTAACCAACCGGATGGGATGTAAGTATCACGGTGGGCCCTAAGGAGGGTTTCAACGGCTGGCATCTCGATTCATTCTCTTTCCTTGGTGTGGTCCATTTGAGTTTTGGATCTGCCTAATCTTTGGGCTCATTTCCTAACATGAGTTCTCACAACTGATGGACGGAGTGGATGTTACACATATATACCATGGTGGTCCCCATAGGTTTTTGTTGCACTAACGCCCTGCAAAACTATAAAGCAGGAAATCCATCCTCCTTGTAGGTGGGAATTTTCGGTTGCTTCGGCCTCCTTCGGGACGGAATCCTGTACAGCTGTACGCAGCAACACCCAAGTTCGGTGGGACCATTGTCTTGTGCTCGTGAGATCCACTCCATCCATTAGGTGTGCCAGTAGAAGTTAGGCCATGGGACCGAAATTCAGCTCACAACTCAGGTGGGCTACGCCACATGGAATAATGGTCAGACGCTGCTGACCATAGGTTTGTGTGAGGGCCCACCATGCTGTTTATATGCATCCATTCATGAAGAATAGACACCATAAATCAGCCTCATTCAAAACTCGTGCAGGCCGCACAGGGTGACCTTCAAAGCTGTAGGTGTGATTTTACAATGCTCCCCGTGGTGTGGTCCATCAGAGATCTGTATAAGAGTGATATTTCTTCTGAGTTGTGAAAATAAGAAGATGAATCAGATGGACGGATTGAATCTTACACTCCAAAATCCGTTAGCCCCACAGAGGTTGGGTTTTTTTAGCTGCTGCGTACAACAGGTGTCGTAGATGATTCCGTCCGTTGCTGGGGTGCGATGGAGAGTGAGAGGAGGTTTATCCCTCCTGCTTGTGTATGGTTCAGTCCATACACGCCCCAGCCTCTGCCAATAGAGAATAACCCAGAGACAACCATCATCTAATTCGTGGCCATGAAATGGATGGTTGGGAAGAAAAGTACCAGCGATCTGAGTTCATCCGGCAAAATCGAGCGTCAAATCATTATAAATTTTTTTCTATGATCAATCTGCACTTGAGCCCATAATTTGGACGGTCAGGATATGACACAACGGAGCAGGAGTAGCCCAAAAATGGTAGTGCCATCTCTCACAATACATGTGGCAGGGTAACCTATGATTCAGGTCCAAGCATGTATTGGCCCTTGATGTGGTTGGCATATGATTGAAGGCACACATTTAGATTGAGTGAGACTGGCCATCTGATCAGTGGCCTTTCAATGGACGGTAGGAACTCATCACAGGAAGTTGAAGCAAAATGATGTCTACTAGTTTGTGATTGATGTGATATTTGAAGCACAAGCCATCAATGACAGGCCACGGTGTTTGGACGACCCAAATCGGTATATCATCCTGCCACGTGTAATATCAAGAAATGGGTCTACCATATTCTCACCCTAAAGCCAATCTAGATGTGTGCATGTATGATAGGCATGATCACGTTCGATGGGTGGCCCCACTATTGAAGGTTTTTTGAATAATCCCAGCCACAGTGCACGCATGCTAGCCATTTTGCCTAATAAACCTTTTTAGGAAAGCTCATACTACCCTTTGTCCTTCCAATGGGGCCCACATGGTGAGATTTTTCATGATCAAAGCCGTTGATGTTTTGAATCAATCAAGCTCATGATGCTGACCTGAAGAAGCAAAACGAAAACAGGATTTGGCTGAAAAGGACCAAGTATGTCACTTCGATTAAGTAATAACATGTTTGATTTGTAAATGCATGTAAATAAATGCAAGTAGATAATTATTACCGCTTGCATACTTCGGCAGAAATGAGTATTACCCCGTATTAAAAAAAAAACAAAAAGAATAACAAACCTTTGAAAAGGATCCACGTACATTCATGTTTCCCACTGTGATGTCTGTAACGTGCCATCTGATTTCTTCCTCAACATGTGTTAAGAGTGTGTTGTTGCATTGGTATATATACAAATAACATTCAAATATGTAAATTTGATATTTCACTATTCATAATGTTAGAAGTCAAATCACACTGTAGACCAATGCTGGAAATTTGACAGCAAGCTGGCTATCTTCCCATCTCTGCGGAAAGAAAAAGAGAAGTGAACTCAGTATCGGTAGTTGTATGCATACACGAACACATGAAGCCAAATAAAAATTAAAAATAAATAAATCTAAGTTGATGAGTAAGTCCACAAGTCCAACATACACTACACACTATAGCTGCATTTGAGCATGATGAGAACGGGCTTTCTTACCCTTCAATTATTAAGGGGATTATCAGAGTCCTTGCTAGTATATAAGGCCTGTCAAAATTCTTAGTACAAGAAAAAGTAGAGAATTTTTACGTAATATTGAACATGATGATATCAGGCTTTCTACCCTCCAATTATTAAGGGGATTATTAGAGTCCTTGGTAGTATATAAGGCCCGTCAAAATTCTTAGTACAAGAAAAAGTAGAGACTTTTTATATAATTTTTGTTGAATAAAAAGTGTAAAAGTCAAACGAATCAAAGAAAAAAATGAAAATTTTGAAACTGGCACCATAAAATGTTTCAAGTCTTACAGAGAATAGAATTAATTATTTAAAAAGTCATACTCTAATCTATATAGGCCACCTTTCTAGAGCGAGATGATTCTATGCAGGATGAACTTAAAACATCGAAAAGAATATTTTAAGTGCCTCACATGCTGGTTTAAAATTAAAGATCATGTTTGTTAGAATAGACACCAATGTGTTACAATCTATTGCATCAACAAGATGGAGGAAAAAAAAAAAGTAATTTTTGTAACCAGCAGTCTAAGATGTTTCAAGTCTTAGAGTGAATAGAATTAATTGTTTGAAAAGCCGTACCCTACCCTCTAAACGCCACCTTTTTAGAGCGGGATGATTCTATGTAGATGAACTTAAATAAAACGTTGAAAATAAATCTTTTAGGTGCTTACATGCCTCTCTTAAAATCAAACAAGAGGTTTGTTAGAATATGTACCCATGTGTAAATCTATTACTTGCGTCAATGAAGTGAAGAAAAAAAGGGAATTTTTGAAACCGAATGGTAGAAGTTTCATAGTGAATAGATTTGAATGTTTGAAAGCCGTAGTCCAGCCTGCATAGGCCACCTGTCCAGAGTGGGATGATTCTATGCAGATGGGACTTAAAACATTGAAAAGAATATTTTAAGTGCCTCACATGCCAGTCTAAAATCAAACAAGTGGTTTGTTAGACTGCGTTCCAATGTATTACAATCTATAACGTCAATGAAGCAGAGAAAAAAAAAGATGGAATTTTTTAAACTGGCACCATGAGATGTTGAAGTCTCATAGTGAATTGAATTGAATGTTTTGAAAGCCGTACTCTAGCCTACATAGGCCACCTTTCTAGAGTGGTATGATTCTATGTAGATGGACTTAAAACATTGAAATGAATATTTTAAGTCTCACATGCTACTCTAAAATTAAACAAGAGGTTTCAGAGATACTTCCCCATGTATTACAATCTATTGTGTCAGAAAAGAGGATAAAAATATGAAGTTTTGAAGCCAGCAGCACGGCAAGTTTCGGGTCTTACGGTGAATATATAGAATTAATTGTTTCAAAAGCTGTGCTCTAGCTTATATAAGCCACCTGTTTAGAGTTGGATGATTCTAGATATGTAGATGAACTTAAAACATTGAAAAGAATTAGGTGCCTCACATGCCACTCATTTGTACACAGTTAGTCACATAATGCACCCACCCATTGGTGGGGTTAGTGTATCTCCTTGGCATTCGAACCTGACACCTGCTGTTGAAATGCCTAGGTGTCTTCCAGCCCCCAGGAACTTGGTTTGTTTTTCAATGATCCAAATTGATCATATGATGGGATACACTTTGGATGGTGGATACTAATAAATAAAAGCTCTTAACTTGAATCATTTCAATCCACTGATAATTCTGACTCTTTGGTTGCGAATATCAATAGCCGTGTTTTATTCTGTAAAAATCAAAGGGTTTTTTTTTTTTTTTTTTTCTTTCTAAACAGTTTGAGTCATTAAAAAGAATCCAAAGCAAACGGCTAATGTCTAGGAGTATTGTATTGTAATTAGTTCAAAACATTGCAGCAAACCTCATCAAACAAATGTCAGAATAATCTATGAACAGTGATTATTGCACCACACCTCATTTATGATAGCACCGAGAATATGGACAATTCCAATCACCTAACCATTATCTCTGCACATAGACCGTTGTGATCATCTCATGGCCTACATCATGGAATAGAGGTGTCCAACAACAACCTCTCAAATTGGAAGATCCTGACCTTTGATCTTTGACCTATTTTCCGTTGAATGGGGACCATTGATCAAAGGGGGGATTTTGGCCCAACCCAATCTAAGGTGGGGATTATCAGATCAATGTGTCTCGATCACCAGCCTTCATATGCACAATTAAGGCTGGGAATCCTATAATTGAGCATCCATATGCTACAATCCACAAATTTTGGTACACCCAAACAGGCCCTAAAGATTTAGAATGAAGGGCATTTTGTTCCTAAAAGGACAGGCAATTTTGTAATTTTCTGCAAAAGAATGGATATTCAACTCTTCCATTCCGGTGTCACACCAACCAAAAGGTTGTTTTGCTTGTTAGGTCCCCTAATTGCCGTAATTAACAGCTAATCACTCTTAAAAAATTAATTAATTGCTTTGAGAAAAGGGCAACCAAGAGGACAGACGTGATGGGGGGAGCTGCAAAAGTCTAGAATCTATTTTCCTTTTTAATTATTATATTATTTAACATAATTAAATAATCACTTGAGCATGAGATTAAAGGGGCATGCATGATCACATATGTACAACATTCATTCTGTGTGGGCCCACAGTGATGCTTGAGAGCCGTCAAACCCGTCCATTAGATTCATCTTTCCAATCTACATCTAGATCCCAAAATCGATCCTGATGATCTATTGATCAATTGGGCCACACCAAAGGGAAAAATGGGGGATGATGAGGTGGGGGATGCTCACCATAGAAACTTCCAGGTGGAATGTAGGGTCCATCATGTTTATATGTCATCCAATCCATTCATTAGGTGAATTTGGAGAGGAAAGAAAGAGAAAATTGAGAGAGATTCAAAAGGGATCAGATAGAACAAATTAAAGGAGAAAGAGGTGGAGAGAGGTGAGGCTACATGTAAAGGGAAATTCATCCCGGTTGTTTTCCTTCTTGTGATCCACTCAAGTCCCCGATTCACCTAATATTTAGACTAACATTTTAACATGACCTGACTCAACACATACTGAGTGGATGTCACAAAATCATTAGCATGAGCCCAACAAAGTGCTGCTTGCATATTACACATATTAAAAGAAATGGAATGAATTGCATATGCAATCTTAATCATCCCTTCAGTTTTAAAATCTCACTCATTCTCAACCAAGCTGTAGGTCTCAGGTTTGAGTTCTAAGGAGACACTAACCCCACTGGGGTGGGTGCATTGTGTGACTAACCAAGTGGGTGCAGTTGCCTAGGTAACAGGGTGGGTGCGTTGCATGACTAACCTTTAAAAAAATTAAGAAATAAACCAAGCAACTACATTTTTGTGATGAGTTTTACCTCTCTTAATTAATTAACCAAAGTTATGAAGACTAATGGCAGGGCAGAAAATGTTTAAAGTTTTTGGTATCATGTATGGTAAAGGGATGACAAAATATGAAAATGGTGCAACGTATCCGTGGCAAGTAATGTTTGTGTGTCCGCCTATCAATAGTTGGGTGACCCATTTCTTGTCAGCTTGTCGCTAATACTAAACGTTATTTAGTTGTATCATTTTGGACTAATCTCAGTTATTATTTTTTTATAATATTTATCATTTTTCTCCTGAAATCATGGGAAGTTAGACATATAAAGAATGATTTTAAAAAAGAAAAAGTGAGGGAGTTTTGTTTTTTCAAGCTATTATTATTTGAGAGAGGAAGAATTCAAGATTCTCGTACCCTCCTAATGCAACGTTTCTTCCACATATTCTCTCATTGGTTTTATTGAAAAAAAAGGAAAGTTGATGCTCTCTTTGTCAATATCATGAATAGATGTCTCTTTTGGCTGATAGTGCAAGTTGGATTCTGCTTAATAAAAAAACCCCAAGGAACATCTGTGTACAACACCACATCTATGTGGGGCCCACCATGTCATTCGTGTGACATCCACTCCATCCATCAGGTGAGTCCTGCTCATATTCATTGTACATCTAAAAAATTCAGCCCGATCCAAAACTCAGGTGAACCACACCACAGGTAACAACAGAAAATCCCACATCACATGATCATGTGTGGCCAAACTGAGATTTGGCCAGGCTGATTTTTGCAGTTCGCCTTCATCGCAGTGAAGTACACCAAATGAATGCTTTGGATGGAATACACACACCATGATAGGCCCCACACACAACCCTGTAGTTGGTGTTCCCTCCCCAATATTCCCTCTTCTGTGGCCCACCTGAGCTGGGGCCCAATATCGAGAGGCACATACCTGATGTACATGTCACATACATAACATGGTGGGTCCTACAAACCTCAGGTGTTGTACCTGCTGCATGCAATAGGTGTTGTAGAGGATTCTAGTCCTACCAACAACTTAATAATACATCTTCTTTCGATTTGGTCGTTGGGGCCAGTACACCATCCATTTTTCCCTGGACAGCTATCAATGTACACTTGTGGCCCACCAGATGAATAGACTCCTCTGAATTTCAACCTACGGTCGTCAAGTTGGAACATGGGCTGCTTGTAAAGGTGCATGTGTAGATGGCCCATTGTGGGGCTAGCAAATCTGAAATATATTCGACTTTATTTTTTTTTTCTGGAATTTTGAGGTGCAATGTAGAAGGTGATTGCCTTTAGTTAGAGGAAGATTTTGTGAACGTGTACCCACGTGAATGGATGGTTAGGACTCAGCATCAATAGAGAATGACCTAATCTAATCCATTAATATTTGACCTCTTTATCTGTTGAATGTGGACCATTAATGTATTTTCTTCCTATCATGGTGTAAACCATGCACCCGTCAAATCACTGAACACTAAAATTCAGTTGCACGTACCCCTGTTGAAATACATAGCGAACATAGTTGATCGGATTGGGAAATTACAACTAGGAGAATTTCTAATGTCATAATGACCACAGCGTGTGCATGCACACATATCAACACGATTGATTAATGGCACACTCCTCAACATGAGATATCCAAAACTCATAGAGCAATCTCTCTCAACCAAAAGCTTTAGAGCTAATGTGAAAGCATCAAAATATCCCTTTATCCAAGTCCTCCTAACCAAACTGATCAAAATCTCTCCATAAGCTACCTCACATCTCACAAGTCCTACAGTGGGACCCACCCCATATCCATTCTAATCATACAAACCCCACTTCATGGCGATTCTCCATCACACAAAACCCCACCTCAGGGCCATCTGCATCATATAGCCCCACCTCATGGGCTACCCCACCCTAGTGTAGAGATGCACTTGCATCATGACACTCATGTGAAAGCGTGGCACATAGGTTCGAGATCCAATCCAGACCTTGTACAAGTTGGAAATCTGGTCCACTCAGCATTGTAAGCACCAATATTGGAAACATGTACATGAGTCCGGGAAAAAAAAAAATCAGCGAAGATTTTCAGAGCTGTACATTTGTTTTTCAATTTGTGGTCCACCTAACCAGTGTATCAACCTGATTCTTGTTCTAGGAAATCATACAGTGGTGCCATTCTGATGGATGGACTGGATCTCAGACCCACCATATGTGGCATGTACATGAGCTTTACTGCACGTACATGTGCTGATGTGCACTTACAAGGCACTGCTACGAGAGAAAAGATGGGAAGAAGAGAATTCACTGTTTCTATTCCGCTTTTACCACACGATAACTCCATTAAGGAGCTTTGATAAGCCCACACGCATGTATAAGGCTGCATCAATATGGTCAAAACCACCCAATGGGTGGCTTGGATATTGCACCTATGAGTGTGTATTAGCAGACTTGTATATGCGTGTGGGCTTGACAAAGCTCCACAATGATAATATAACTATAAAAACTATAAACCCTTAAAAACAAACCTACTACTAGAAAATTTCACCTAACATGCCAACCTGATCTGGACCCAATATGAAAAGTTTTAAGGTTTGGGTTGACCCATTTCCCGATGTAGGTTTTGTTAAGAGTTGTGTCTTATCTGACTTGAAATTAAACGGGTTGAGTTTTGGTTTCCTAGGCTAGACATGGAAGGTTATGAATGAGGATCCACCACTTGCCTCCTCTATAAATGCTAACTATATACTTGTATTATATTTTATAATATAATATAAGTTTAAAAACTCTAAGTTAGTTATAATGGTTATAATTTAGTTATAATCTTAGTTCTAAAACTCAATGGGTCAACTCAATACTTGTTCGAGTCAAATTTGTAATCAAGTTTCATGGAAGCCAATCAAGGTGACCTGATTGACCAACTATTGCAAGTTGTATTTCTTTAGCCATTTTAAATATTTATCGGGTTTTAGATGCAATTTTTATCTTAAATATCACTTGTTGAATTTATTAAATATCAAGTCGAGTCAAATAAAGACTCAGCAAGTCTACAAGTCTACCCGTTGAGTTGAGTTTTTTTAGAATTTAAACTATGGTTATGATAAGGGTTTGGTTTTAATATTAAGTACGAGTTTTAAATGTGTGTTTAGTATTTTTTTTTCCTACAAAATGAAAATATTTTTTATTTTAAACTTATTCTTTTATATTTTTAATTAAATGGTTAAGTGGGTCAGTTTGGGCTGACCCATTTATAAAATGGGTTGAGGTAGGATTGATATTTTCAACTCATTTAATAAATGCGCAGAGTGTGGGCCCATCCTTGTCATGAACCAAAACTAGCCGGACCTAAAGCATTGCCATCCCTAGTTAGAAATGACTTCTAACAAGTAGGATAGAATGCAGGTCCCACATCAGAGCTACCTCGTGGGCCTATTTTCTGTCATTCCACAACAAGGAAGTTGAGGATCTCGGCCATTCGTTGGGTAGTATTCTGAGAACATGCTCTATGGCGTAAATAATATTGGTCTGCTTAGCAGACAAACATGATTGTATGAGAAAAATGGACGGTTAAAGAAAAAGGCTAATGGTCTAAATTCATTGAGCATGCATGGCTCACTTGATGACCACACTACACTTGTGCAAAAGGAATGGATGATTAAATACACTAGTGAGCTATTCTCATCCAATGTACATGTGTAGTTTAAAAGAACTTTTAGATTAGGGTCTTTTTTTTTTTTTTCTTTTCCTTTTTTTTTTGTTGAGAAAACACTTATATGATGGGACTCTCCGTCGAAAAAAATATTTAAATTTGGGCTATGTTAAACCTTTCATCATTCACTCTTTTTCCAACAGGGCCGAACTTGGCCCAGCCTGGCCCATTGTCACCCCAGGAACATGTGTACCATCTGACAGTACAAACCAGACCCCATATAATAGCTGTGACAGCCGCATGTCGCCGAAACCCGACACGGAGCTGGACCCTGGACGCCATAACTCCAAGCTCTTCATATAATCTCTCTCTCTCTCTCTCTCTCTCTCTCTCCCAATGTTTTGAATGGGTGAGAGCATGTGGCTGAGGATATCAGATACAAAATCCAGGTGAGGGAATTGAGAACATGATTAATGTCTCAGGTGAATTTATAAAAGAAAAACAAACACAATCTAACCTCTATTATCTTTCAATAAACAGTAGCTTATACCCTTAAGCACATGCATCCCTCATCCATTTGTTTCTTATTACTTAAATTATGAGAGTATGAGAGTGAGAGAGAGAGAGAGAGAGAGAGAGAGAGAGAGAGAGAGAGAGAGAGAGAGAGAGGAAAACAACATATGGGGCCCATGGGCTCAGTTCTCAATCCTGTAAGTAACTCTCTCATGGTGTGTTTGGATATTACCAATATTCGGCTGTCGGCAAAAACTTAATAGAGAAGGATTTCTAAACATAATAGAGAAGATAGAATCATAAATGAGCCAATAGGTAGGCCCCATAATGTGCTCAGTGGATCTACAGACATCTCAATGCTGTAAGACAGACTCTCTCATGTTGTGTTTGGATATTACCAATCGTCAGCTGTCGGCAAAAATGACTAATTAAGGATTTCTAAGCAAAATAGAGAAGATAAGAATCATAAATGAGCCAATGGGTGGCCCCATATGTGCTCAGTGAGTCTACAGATATCTCAATGCTGTAAGTAAGACTCTCTCTCTCTCTCTCATGGTGTGTTTGGATATTCTCAATCTTGGGCTGTCGGCAAAAGTGACAAATCAAGGATATCTAAGCATAATAGAGAAGATAAAAACATAAATGAGCGAAGGGGTGGGCCCATATGTGCTCAGTGAGTCTACAGACATCTCATTGCTTTTAAGTAAGACTCTCTCATGGTGTGTTTGGATATTCTCAATCTTCGGCTGTCGGTGAAAACGACTAATTAAGGATTTCCAAGCATAATAGAGAGAAGATAGAATCATAAATGCGCAAAGGGGTTGGCAAAACTTGACCTAACCTGCCAACCCTTGACAAAGACAGAATGGGCGGCGAAAACTCTAATTAAGGATTTCTAAGCATAATAGAAAGAAAATAGAATCTTTAATGAGATTCCGGGTGGCAAAACTTGACCCAACCTAGACCCAATCGAAAAGGAGTTTAGGTCGACCCAGTTCCCATATGGGTCAGCTTTAGCTTATGTTTTGTCAACATAAAATTAAATAGGTTGGGTTTTGGTTTGCTCGGCCTGACCCCAATAGTTGCTGAATATGTCCACTACTTGCCTCCTCTCTCTCTCTCTCTCTCTCTCTCTCTCTCTCTCTCTCTCTCTCTCTCTCTCTCTCTCTCTCTCTCTCTCTAATGTTATATCACATAATATAAGCTTTAAAAATCTCAAATTTAGTTATAATGGTTGTAATTTAAATTATAATAAGAGCCTTAAAATGTGTTTTTTATTTTAATTTATTTTGCGTTTTTAATTAAATCGATCAAGCTGATCGGGTTCTAATTGACCCATTTATGGATGGGTTGGATTGGGCTTGAAAATTTCAACCAGTTTAGTAAATGGGTTAAATCTGAATTGGTTGCGTAGATGTAAGCCCAACCAACCCAATCCATTGCACCCCTAAATGAGAGGAACTGGGGCCACAAATGGACCAGGCGTGCCAGATAGCAAAACAAAATTTCAATAGGCCCAGGGCAAATAGTTCAAAATTTGGTCGTGCAAAAACCAAGCCTTTCTGCTTTGCACCCTTTGGGACTAGGTGTCCCACAAGTTTGTGAAAGCCACAAGTTTGTGAAAGCAAAAAAAAAAATTGGAGGCGATCTACACCCCATCACATGTTGCTATGGGGCCCACTAGTTCAAGATCCAAGCCATTCTATCCACCAGGTGGATCCCACCATTTAGATGCCCTAAGGCTGGTCAGGTCATCACATGGGCCAGTGTTAGGAACTTACAGATTACAAAAGCTTGGCCGTCTTGCTAGCCATCCATTTGCCTCGTAGTCTTGGCCCACCAGTCCAACAGACCTACCTGGATCTTGGGCAACTACATACGTTCATGATGGGAGACACCTAATAAATGTTTGTGTAAACCATGACTATGGTGGCGAAGAATGTTAACCTTCACCCATCCGCCATCTTCAGCATATGTTTGACCTTTTCATGGACGAACGTATGTTCTCACCGATCTGGACCCTCAATTAAAGTCGATCAGATTTCAACTTGACCCAAAGAAAAACTCATTTTGGTCACGTCTCAGATCCAGATTCAATGAATAAATAAAGACAAAATCGACGACAAAATTCAACCAGCCCAGACTAGGAACTACCAGAAGTTGGACATGATGACATGCACCCGTGTACTCAAAAAGAGTTTTCATCTCGTACAAGTGGGCCCCATTGTTCTAATGAGCCGCAGATCAAGGATCATACACAAAATTTCCCTACGTAGGACAATCCTGGCACTTCAATCTCTAGCCTTCGCATAGACAGGCGAGACACATGTAGCAATGGTCCAGACTCGAACTGAAGAAAAATGTCAAACATCGGTGGCTCAAGTGCTCCAATGTGTTGACCCAACAAGACCATGGACCAGATTGATTTAACATGGGACACAACTTGTACCAACTGAGAATCCTAGTACAAGTGTACATCCGTGCATAACTCTAGCCAAGCACCCTACAAATCAGGTCTGATTCCATGGGTCAATGGTAAACCAGCTGTATTTCAACACTGAGATCAAAGCACCCCACAAATCCTCTATATTACAGTTCCTCCCAAGAATTATTTATTTATTTATTTATTTTTAGAGATGACATAAAACTTTATTAAGGCTGCAGCCAGAATAGAAAAAACAAAAACTCATAGGAAAAAATATATATATATACAAACCCTGCACCCAACTCACAAAAGACACAAGGCCAACCCCACAAAGAAGCATAAAAAACTACCCAAAACCACTACATGGGTCTCAAAGAAACCCACTCAGAAATACAAAGAAAGACCCGACTCATAACACTTGAGGCTGGAGGCTCCTGGTTTCTAAAGGTCAGGTTATTTCTTTCGAACCAAACCGACCAAAAGAAACGCCAACAGCATAATCCTTCCATCTGTGCATACCCAAGGAACCTCTGCCTTCCCCATGCCAGGCTCTAAATAAAGGCTCAACAGAATCTGGCATAACTCAGTAAATGTTCACCTTGCTGAAAATTCCAGACCAGACAATCCTTGAAACTGGGGAATTTCAAATCTCTCGTGAAAAAATCGAGTATGTAGGGTGTGGATTGCTTGCAACTAAGGACGTGACCCAATGAAAAAGTGTCATGTGCATATGTCAAATGCAGGCCCGCCTTGCAAGGGGTGAAAACACCATTTCATGCAGGAGAATCTTTGCTTTTCACCGCGGACCCAACGTCAAACAGGCGCACATGACACTTTTACATTGGCCCCCAATTGCAGGCAATCCGCGTCCAAGTATGCACGTAACTGCATTCGACCTTCGACACTATACACGAAAATCAACACATTTCATGTGAATTTTCAACACCATCGCTTGGCTTGAGGCCAAATGCTAGAGCCGCAACAGAAGTAACACATTCCTTTTCATCCTCCAATTGGGAATGAAACAATGACCGCAAGGTGGAAACCCAAAACACCATCAAACCGACCCCAGAAGGAAGACCGCTGAGCTGTATACTACTAAAACCTGCATCCCCACATCTGAAACACTTGAATGGCACACCTTTTCAACCCGTACTGATGCAGGATTCCATTCCACCTTGGTGCAGCGAAAGATTTGTTCTTGCACAAATCAATCAAAAGAAGAGATCAGATTTACCAGAACCAGGCATTGCCTTTGATTAGCCCCGAAAGTTACTTCCTTTGATGAGATTGTCGCGGATAAAGTAGTATGGCCATCGTAATGCAAATGGTCAAACCAACAACTCCACCAAATGGTTGCCATGGATGGATGCCAGTAACCCAGAAAGGTGCATCAGACCGGTACACCAAGAAGCCGCCTGTTTGTAGGATGAAGTTTGCAATCATTGTCCCTGCACGCATCCCAATTGGAACAGAGAGATTCCCGCTGCCTCTTTGTTTGGCCCCAGCCAGAGCTAAAGACAACAACCATAAGCCCGGTGCAGCAGACAGGGACCTGCAATCAGTCAAATGTCAGGGTTAGAATTTCTAACTTTACATATGTTACTGTTTAGAAAACTGCTGATTGGCTTGGAAACGGAGATTTGAACAACATTACAGGTCACCATAACATTGGCCATAGCAGACAACAGCTGTGACCACTATGGGATATTTAAAAGATGATCAATGGCAGTGTTTGGGCTTGTACAGCAATGACAGGAACATGTTATTAGCATATAGCTATGACCAAATTTTAAAGGTAGCTGGAAGCATATACTGAATGTCATTCAATCTCAATACTCAAGATTTGGAACTCAGCTAGGAAAAAAGAAAAAAAGAAAGAAGAGAATTCATTTTCATTGTGGTCCAAACAACGGGTTTTATAAACTACATTGGGTTCAACAAATACTGATGGAAACCATTAGTGTTACCAGTGCATTTTAAAATAAAATCACTAGCCCATTGTGTATATCATCAAGGTCAAAGGCATGCTACTGACAGATGTTTGCCTTTGAGACACCAGCTCTAGGACCTTATTGAATCATTATTGAATCAGGGTTGATCGTCTTTCCTGCAGCACCAGAACAAGTTGTTCCTCTTCTTTTTTTCTTTTTGATAATATGAATTTTATTAGGAAAAAAATAAATAAATAAAATAAATAAATAAAGAAAGAAAGAAAGAAAGAAAGAGGGCAAGAGAACAATCAACGATGAGCAAAAACAAAATCAAAAGAAACCAATACAAGAACCTATGGCCCAAATGACAACCAGCTGCAATTCCTACAGCTTACATACAACAATAAGGGAACCCCCAAACAGCCCCATTTTTAGCAAGGAAGTCAACTTCCGCATCGGCCTCCCTATTCACATGAGAGACTCATCAGCAGGTCCCTACACATCCAAAAGCCCGAATTCAACAGCATTTTCAAATGTGGCCTGGCCGAAGCCGGAGTCCAGCTCATTTATGGCCGTCATGTGTTGGACCAGCATGGGAGCAGCTTGTAAAACATTGATGCGGGAAGGGCTTCCCTCTCAAGAACCATTAACAGATGCCAGGCACAGCCTAACAGATTCTATCGTACCTATGATATGAAACTTCTTAAATATAGATAGCTGGATCACCAAAAAATGGATATGAAACTTCTTAAATATAGATAGCTAGATCACCAAAAACTGGAAGAAGTCAAGGCATACAAGAAGTACCTCTGAAGCAGAGAAAATGCGAGCCCAGAAATTATAATCGCACGGCGATACCCAAGGTCCACAGCTATTTCTTCAGGCAACCATGACCTGAACAGCAATTCTTCCACGACGGAAACACCAACTGCTGGCACGACTCCTCGAGCAGCCAGTAGTAGCATTCCTCCAAATCCTTTGAGCCACATGATAGTCCCTGCTCTAGATGAAGGGATCCCTAAAGACCAAGCAGGGTATGCGCAGCCAAGTGCTGCATTCACCAAATGTATGGATAAGACAAGAATGATTCCCCCCATCAAACCCTTGAAAAGATCATTAAGCTGCAAGAAAGAGCCCAGTATTAGTTTAGTCCTTCCAAGCAAGGTATTCCAAAACGGTTACATAACGGCCATTAGATAATGGTAAGAGTGGTGACTGTTACACGTTACAGAGTCGTAACGGCCATTATGGAAAAAATTGACCCCTAACGGCCCCGTAACAGCCTGTAAACGGTCCGTTACAGGGCTGAGATGGGTTTTTTCATTAAAAAAAAAAAAGTCATAATGGTACATTACTGTTATGGAATGGTAAGGGAGATACCCTTACCATTTAAAAGAAATTAATCAGAAAGTCTGTCACTTGATAAGGGAGCTACCCTCTAGACCCTACCCTTCTTATTTACCTGCACCCATTTTGGGAGTTGAGAAAGTACAATCTTGTACTATTCAAATTCAAAAATGCAAATGGGTGTACACAAATCAATCAGGGTGGGTGTAGATCAAGGTGTTCCATAACGGTAACAGTGTACATAACAGCCACCACCGTTACCGTTACAATACGGGCCGTAACGGCCGTTACGGCCCCCCGTATCGGCCATTACGGATCTTTTTTTTTGGGGAAAAAATTGTTACAGGACCGTTACAAGGCCGTTACAAACCATTACGGAACCATTACGGCCTGTTTTTTTCTGTAACGGACATTACGTGACCGGTTTTGAATACCTTGGTGTAGATTCCAATTCCCTGTTGGTAATTATTAATATCTTCACAAAATATGATCCAATAAATTACTGATCAAATTTTTAACGTTTCAATTTCCATCATATTTTCTTTTTTCTTGAAATATATAAATCCAGGTAGTTGTTCACACACACGACTTGATTGAGCTAGGATGCTCTGTTTTATTGGAATGGCTCCCAACATCTTTAGTATCGATTGGCACAAGCTGAAGAGTGCAGATGCTGTCCAACAAATACAGTTGTTTAGGATTTGTCAAAACAGAGAAGAATTTCCAAATGGCTTCACCATCCACTTCGCTCCATTATATCTTACTTTGAGATTTGGTGCTATTCATTAAACCAAAAAAAAAAAAAAAAAACTCTTTAACTTTCAGCTTCAGACAGTACACCAATTGCATTCCATGCAATGATAGCTTGCGTCTATTCCCAAATCCCCAAATCCTGATGGTATTAGGCTCAGATGCATGTCATTATTGTGTATCTCAGCCAAAACTAATATGATGCTTATTGAATAACCATTTTACAGGCAAAGGTTCAAGATAAACACGGATAGGAAGTAAGGCCATTGATAACAGTAGAACATAAACCAAAAACATACATAACTTGGTTAAAATTGAAACTTCCATTTGCTACATCATGTTTATTATATAGCATGATGTGCATAATATCCATACCTTTGATAATGTCAGACTCAGTCCATATTGTTCCAGTGGATTTTCATATCCCCGAATTCTTTTGCCCCATAACATAACAAGTATCGTAACAGCAGTATAGAGGCCTATTATGCAAGCATATTCTGCAATTCCAGTCGAACTCCGAGTCACCCAGTTCTGCACAAGTGTTGGGAGCAGCGGAAAAACTACCGGTGACCATAGCACCAGCACCATGCAAACAAACCCAAAAATCCTTTGGAGAAAAAGGTAAAGATGAAAAGTTAGTAGCCCTCCAGAAGAAAGACCATGTGCATGCATGTAAATGAGCATGAACATGCATAAGAGGCTGCAAACAGAGATGGACAAATAGGATAGGGCTATCAATGGGACAGGTTTAGATTGGGTACTGGTGTACCCATATCTAAACCCCCGAAGGGGTCGGGTTCTGCTCCAGGTACCATATTGGAGGAGCCGGACCCAAACCCTGCTATAATCGTATTAATCTAATATGTTATTAATATTAAATACTAAAGGATACTAGTATGCTATTAATCGTATTAATCTAATATGGTATTAATATTAAATACTAACTGGTTAACCATTTACATTCCTGATCCAATTTTTAAACAGATCTAAAATGATTGACCTGAATCCTACCAATTACTAAATGGGTCTGATTTTAGTATCCAGGCCCGTTTAAATCAGGTCAAAGTATCTTGGATACCTGCAGATCTACAACATCAGAAACTTGAGTTGGAATTTGGAACAGGAACCAAAAGCATGCAACATGTTTTGACATATGGAACTACAATTTGCCCCAGTCATACATATAGTTGCATGAAGCTTGAAGCAGAGTAGCAAGAAATTCGGGTGCAGGAGCAGGGAAACATCTATAAAACAGGTAGAAAGCAGGAGCAAGAGTGCAAGGTTAAAGATCCTCTCATGGAACGTTCGAGGCCTAGGCTGCCTTCAAAAGAGGTCTCAGGTTAAAGATATGTGCCATCGGTCGAAAGCTTCATTGATCGCCCTTCAACAAACAAAGCTCCAATCTATTGATAGAGGTATTGTCAATTCCATTTGGAGGAAAAGAAAGGTAAGTCCTGGGTCGCCCTTGATTCTGTTGGATCGGCGGGAGGCATTTTGGTCCTTTGGGATTCTTCCGTAAGAGTTATGGAGGATAGCTGGATGGGCTTACTCTCAGTTAATATTGTCTTCCGTGACGTTGCAACGGGATTCCGTTGGATTTTTTCTAGGGTGTATGGCCCATCTATCCCTTCGTCTAACATGCCTCTTTCTGGAATGAATTGTCTTTTGTTTCTGATAAATGGAACCTCCCATGGTGTGTGGGAGGAGATTTTAATGTTGTGCGATTCTCTCATGAGAAATTGAATGGGTCTCGGGTTACTGCCTCCATGCAAGGTTTTTCAAAGTGGGTAAGTAAACATGGATTGTTGGATCTTCCAATGAGACATGTGAATTTTACATGGTCCAATGGTAGATCTTCTCTGACTATGTCCCTTCTTGATCGTTTCCTTCTCGCCCCTGATTGGATCCAATGATTCATGTTTGCCCGCCAGAGTGTTTGTCCAAACCTATATCTGACCATTGTCCAATTCTTTTGGAAACTGAAGAAATCAACTGGGAACCTAAGCCATTCATATTCGAACTTGCTTGAATGTAAATGGAGGGATTTGCAGACTTGGTGTCTAACTGGTGGACCTCCTTTTCTATTGATGGTCACCCGAGCTTTAGATCTTTTAAAAAACTTCAGATGTTGAAGGTCAAGCTCAAAGAATGGCATCGAAAGGTCTTTTGTCATAGAGAAGAGGAGGTAACCTCTAGATTTGGATATTAAGGATGAAGCCGGTTAGCTAACTAAAGATAAGTTAGCTGGTAGAGCTAGACTTTCCGATGACTATTGTGTGAGATTAAAAGATGAGGAAATTAAGTGGCATCAGAGGTCCCAAGTGCTTTGGTTGAAAGAGAGTGACCGTAATACTAAATTCTTCTGTAATGTAACCAGCACTAGGGCGCAGACCAACACCATCGCTTCCTTGTGCTTTAACGATGCTATTGTGCCTAATAAGAACTCCATCTCTAGTCATATTGTTGAATTCTATTCCAAGTTGCTCTCCTTTGATGGTATCTCATCCTCGTATTGATGATTTGCCTTTCCGCTTGATCTCTACAGATGATGCTACATCTCTGGAGAGACATGTAGAGGTAGAAGAAATCAAGGAGGCTGTGTGGGGGTTGGGAAGGGACAAAGCTTAGGGCCCCAGTGGTTTTCCGATTACTTTTTTCTAGTCCTTTTGGGAATTAGTTAAATTGAATTTGTGCAGTTTCATTTCAAATTATTTTTATTTTTTTTTAGCATAATCGGCTTCCTACTGAGATGGGGAGCACTTTCCTAGCTCTAATCCCCTAGTTGGAAAGAGCCCAAAACATCAGGGATTTCCGTCCTAGTTGCCTCATTGGCAGCCCATATAAAATTCTGGCAAAAATCCTCACTCAAAGGTTAAGACGGGTGATTCCAATTCCCTTTCCAATTTGCTTTTGTAGAAGGATGGCAAATTCTTGATTGTGTGTTGATCGCCAAGGATGTTTGGACTCCTAAGCTAAAGCTAAGGGGTCAAGAATTATTTGTAAGCTCAACCTTCGAAAAGTTTATGATCATGTTGATTGGGGTTTCCTTGATTATATGATGGAAAGGATGGGTTTTAGAGTTAGATGGAGGGCTTGGATGAAATATTGCATCTCTTATGCTAAATTTTCAGTCCTCATCAATGGGTCGCCCTTTGGTTATTTTAAGGCGTCATGAGGTCTTCAACAGGGTGATTAATGTAGGGCATTATCACATCGGGCTCGAGTGAGGGTGACCCGGGTGAAGCGGGTGGCTCATGTGATGCGGGCCCCACCTGTGTGAGGTGGGTGGATAGTGTGATGCAAACTCATGTGAAGTGGGGCCCACGAAGGAGGGCTCGGCCGAGGGCCTGTCTTGTGTAAAGCAGGAGCCCGGGCTATGAGATAAAGAGATTGATTTGCCACGCTCTATCAATTCGAGCTTTTAGAGCAAGTGGTTAGTCGTCCTACATCAAAGTAGTATTAGAGTGGGAGGTCTCGTGTTCAAGACTCTTCACCGGGGGTGATTAATGCAGGGGCATTTTCACACCGGGCTCGAGTGGGGTGGCCTATGTGAAGCGGAGGCACACTTGGGGTGGGCGGTCGGTGTGAAGCGGGTGGCTCATGTGATGCGGGCCCCACCTGTGTGAGGTGGGTGGCTAGTGTGATGCAAACCATGTGAAGTGGGGCCCACAAAGGAGGGTTCGGCCGAGGGCCTGTCCTGTGTGAAGTTGGAGCCTGGGCTATGAGATAAGAGATTGATTTGCTACACTCTATCAATTCAAGCTTTTAGAGCAAGTAGTTAGTCGTCCTGCGTTAGTGATCCCCTCTCCCCCTTCCTCTTTGTTCTGGTAACAAAAGCATTAAGTGGAATGTTAACAGGGGTCAAGATGTGAGCCTGTTTAAGGGATTCTCGATGGAAATTTTCCCTCAACAAATTTTTCATCTGCAGTTCGCAGATGATACCCTTGTCTTTTGTGAGGCGAATGATAACATGGTCACTTGTTTAAGTATGACTATCTATTGTTTGAGGTACTTTCAAGGTTGAAGGTTAATATGACCAAAAGTGAAATTATTGGTATAAATCTTGCTCATGAGGTAACTTCTATCTTCGCTAATTCTTTTGGTTGTAAAATACATTCCCTTCCCTTCCTCTGCTTTATTTTGGGCCTTCCACTGTATTGGGAAGCCTCCTCTTTACCTCTGAGATAAAATCATTGAAAGAATGGAAAGGAAACTTTCCTCTTGGAAATTTAATCTTGTATCCCTGGGTGGAAGACTAAATTTGATAAAATCTTATCTATCCAATCTTCATATCTATTTCTTATCCCTTTTCCATTGCCCGAAGTCTATCATTGTGAAGATTGACAAACTTCGAAGGGATTTTGTGGCAAGGAGGGTCCACGGCTAGGAAATTCCCACTATTAAATTGGAGAGAAGTCTGCTCCCCATACATGGAAGGGGAGATGGGAATTAAAAATCTAGAATTGATTAACAAGTGTTGGAGGCGTCAGTAAACCCCCTGAAATAAATTGTTCTGTCATTCCCTAACAGCTTAAGCTTTTAGCGCAACCGGGTAGTAACACGGTATCAGAGCAGGACATCTGGTGTTCAAGTTCCGGAGTTTGCAAATTTTCGGTATTTTGGGCATTTGGTGTTATCTAAGCTCAGAGTATCACGTGCGGAGCCCGGTATAGAGCCCGCACGTGAGGGGAGGTGTTGGAGGCGTCAGTAAACCCCCTGATATACATTGTTCTGCCATTCCCTAACAGCTTGAGCTTTTAGCGCAACCAGGTAGTAACAACAAGGCCCTCCTAGCCAAATGGATATGGAGATTTGGTAGTGAGAATGATAACCTTTGGCATCAGATTATAACAGCTAAATATGGCAAATCCCCTCAACGATGGTGGACTAGATATTCTTCTCTGCATTGGGCTTCATTTCAGTGGAAAGGAATATCTAAGGTGGCCCCCTCTTGTTCTTGAGAGAGTTTCCTTTTCATTAGGGAATGGCTCCACACCCAGATTTTGGTTGGATTTATGGTGTAAACCGCCTTCCCTGGCTATTTCTTTCCCAACCCTCTTTGCTATCAGCCCAAACCCTCATATCTCAGTGGCTGATTGTTTTTTTTATTGAAAGAGGAGGTGTTTGGATCCCACCCTTTTGCAGAAACCTGTCTGGCGTTGAAATCAATGAGTGCTCTTAGTTATTGCTTCATTCGCAGAATTTTATGCCAATCCCAAATGCGGCAGATTCCATGAGCTGGTCGTTGGTGCAATCTGGTCACTTCTCAGTCCAATCGATGTACAAATCCTTAGTAGCTCCTCAAACTCCTTCGACTTCCTCTTATATGGGTCCAGTTTAGCACTATGGAATGCCCCCTAAAGTTGCGGATCTTGGTCGGCTTTTGGGTAGAAAGCAAGTTCTGATGATCGACAACTTAAAGAAGAGAGGAATGCCTCTCCAAATGTCTGTTTGTTGCACTGTAAGGCAGAGGAAATAGTAGATCATCTCTTTATCCATTGTCCCTATTCTATGCATATTTGGTGGAGCATTCTTCGGATGGCGGGAATCTCGAGGATTATGCCTAAAGCAATCAAAGACCTTTTCTGCTTGTGGCACAACGAGCACGGAGGAGCCTTAGGAAAAAGGAAGTGGAGGATCATTCTGCTAGCTGTGTGTTGGGCCAGTGGGCTGAAAGGAACAATCGTTGTTTCAGGAATCAGAGCTCCTCTTTGACTGGGATGCTCTCGAAAGTCCTTGTTTTGTTCAGTTATTGGGCTCCCTAGTTTTTAGGTCCCCCTGCGGCTTTTGGTTGTTTTTGTATCTGGGGTTTTTTCCTTTCAGTTGTGGGGCTGAAGTTTGTATTTAAGTTTTAGTTCTTTCTAGTCCTCTCAGCCGTGGGGTTGATGGCTGTATTTTAGTTTCAGTTTTTAGGGTTTTTCCTTTTCTTCTAGGTTTTTTTTTTTTCCTTTCCTTTGTGTTGTTTTCTTTCTGGTTTCTTTTAATAATGTTCTCACTTTTCAAAAAAAGAAAAAAATGGGAGTGACAATGGCACAATTTTAGAAGGATCTGCAATGCATGCATGTGTAAGGAGGGCTCAAGTGTTTAAGAAAAGCACCAGTGGCATACCCATCTTGGCTAGAACAAACTCAAAATAGATTTAAAAGGCCCACAACTTTCTGGGGACCATCACAAAAAGATAGACATAAAAATAACGGGTTAACACATACCTCTGAAACAAAGGACGCTCTCCAATATGCAAGAACGAGATAAGCCTGTCAGTCAAACTCAAAGCACCGCGTATACCACCCCAAAGTAAAGCAACTTTGCCAACCAGTCGAAAGATTCCACCCTTCTGTACCAAGTCCGCAAGCATAGCAACCAGCCTGCTTATGAAAGAAAATTATATGAAACTTTTTATGGTGCAAAAGAATATGGCAAGAAGAAGAAGATGATGATGAAACAAGTGATCAGGCAGAAAGTACAATGAAATCAAGTGAACCTGACCTTTCCTGATCCACCTCCCCATCGCTGTTGGTAGGTACTACTGGAGCAGCAACAGACATGGCTTTCTCGGCAAGGCTAGTTACAATGTTATTCTGGTTCCTTTCCTGCATTGGCTCCTCAAGCTTGTCAGCTTCCTTTTGCAGCTCTCTTTTGACATTGATAGCACCAGATGGGACCTCAGTAGTTCCATTGTATTTGTCAAGGTCTTTGCTCTGTGTTTGACAAAAGCAATGGAGCATGAGCAAAAGGAAGATCCACCACGTATTAGGAAATGGTCAGTGTTATCATCACTAGATGTACTTCTCTTTTCTAGTTGATAGCACCAGATGGGAATTCGGCAGTACAATGGTCGTGTAAAGTTCTTGTCTCTGTCAATTCAAACCAGAGCAGCAGACAATGAACACAGAGCACACATAACATGTACATATTAGGAGATAGCCATGATTTTTTAGTCAACTAACATGGCAGCACTGAGTCAAATATAACCCAGGTTTAGTGAGACAATTTGGAGCTATGACCACAGTATGTAAATTGGACAGCTGTAATAAATAGGGAAATGGTACTATGAGGTCAAGCTCATGGGAAGTTGCCATGAGGTCGAGCTGTGTGGGCCCCACCGTGATGTCTATCAAACATCCACTACCGTGCATCTGCTGGGTCCCCTCTAGGCCATAGGATATCAGAAAAATCAGCCGTATCTGGAACCAAAGTGGGCCATACCATCTGACATTGTGTGAAATCATGCCTAAAACATCTAAAAGCACTTGGTAGGGACCACCTGAGTTTTGGATATGGCTGAAACTTGGTGGTGCCCCTCGTCCAAGAGGGACACACAATGGATGGGTTGGATGTGCGAACCACGTCGCAGTGGGCCCTACAAACGATCATGAAGGTTTCAACGGGTGGGTAGCCACTCTCAACTGTTTCTATAATGTGGCCCACCTGAGTCATGGATTGGCCTGATTTTTAGGCCTGTGGCCCACCATAAAGTGGTGTATCTGAATGATGAGGTGGATGGCCGATACGTATGGAGGTGAGCCCACACAGCTCAACCTCATGGGAACTTCCCATGAGCTCGACCTCATAGTGCCATTTCCATATATATATATATATATATATATATATATATATATATATATATATATATATATATATATATATATATATATATATGCTCACCTGCGCACAGTTCTCACAAGAACTCATGAGCACTTTTTGAGAACTCATCACACGTGATGTGAGCCCAAAATCTAAGCCGTCCAAGTGATGCAGCACACCAAAAAAAACCCATGGTCTAACTTTCAACCTGGTCCAGAACTTTGGTGGGCCATGGAAAAAGGAAACAGTTTCCTCCCTTGATTTGCCTCTCTTTCTCTACTATGGCCCACCAGAGTTTTGGACCAGGTTGAAAGTTGGGCCCCGAGGGTTTTTTGGGGTGATGCATCACGTGGACGGCTCAGATTTTGGGCTCACATCACATGTGATGAGACCTCAAAAAGTGCTCACAAGTTCTCGTGAGAACTGGTGCACAGGCGAGCATTCCTCCTCTCTCTCTCTCTCTCTCTCTCTCTCTCTCTCTCTCTCTCTCTCTCTCTCTATATATATATATATATATATATATATATGTGTGTGTGTGTGTGTGTGTGTGTGTGTGTGTGTGTGTGTTACCACAAAAGGTTTATCGATTAAAAAAAAAGTAAATTGGGATGGTTGGAGTCCACATGAAGATTATAACAATGAAAGAACAACCTGAAGAACATATCGGGGGGCAGTTCAAAATACTCAAAGCTTTTTACATCTTTCCCCAGGCTTAAAAAATACTTCCATAGATTTTCTCCATACCCTCCTCCCAAAGCAGCTTAGAAATGTGAATGATGATACAACCAGGATTCACTGGCCTCAGCAAGTAAACATTGAGCTCACTTGTCCGGTCACATACATCTCAAAGATAAGGCTGGGAAAGCAACAAAATTCTAAAGAAATGGAAGAACCTAGAAAAAGAAGCCACATAAAGGACTGAATGCAAAAGCTCATATTCTTTTAACTTGCACTACGTAAGGCACAGAAACTATTCATGCACATCTTATATCAAATGTTCATAAAAAAATAAAAATAAATAAAAGCAGAAGAAGCAAAAAACGGTACAGAAAGATGTTCATCTTATGGAATGTTCCACTAGAAGGAACAAGAAGACAGGTGCATAGCATATTGAATGTTAGAGAAGCACCATTAAGGAAAGATTACAACAGAGCTAAATTTTAGTTTCAGTCTTCACTGAGAGCACGCTTGCAAGAATAACATTTCACAAGTGTAATAGATTCATTTCAGAGATGACCAAATGCAAGCATACTAAAAGCTTCTGAATGATTTGATTATTACCGTATGGTGTGCCAGTAAAGCAGATGCGCCCAGGGCAGCTGTAACAGCCCCAACCATGACTTTATCATTCTTTAAAATTGTTGTCTCAGATTGCCTTGTTCCTCTGCTTAGTGAGCTATCCACATCCGGATATTGAACCTTCTTGCCAACAAATCCATGATGATCATTTTCAACCTCAGTTTCTTCACCATAAGATTTACCCCCCACATTTCTATCTTGATCTTGGATGGATTTGTTCTTGTCACCATGCAGCACTGTAACATGAAAGTGTTTCCTCAGAGCTGCTAAGCTAGAACCTACAGTCACACCAACTGGCACAACTTTCCTCAAATGGCTGGATTCCTGATAAGATAATGATATGGCACTAACAATATGCTCCCCCTGAAGTGTACCAAGCTTCATTGCAATTGGGTCAGACCAGTCCAACTCCTTGTTACATGTCACTGCCATGGCCACCGCATCTGCAACATGTTCCATATCATATGCAATATTTGACTCCACCGTTTCCATATCAAGCATCCCTAGCCTGCGCCCAACTTCAACCTTCAGAGCACGAAGTACAATACCCTTAACTAAGTACATCAATCCCTCTATGTTAGCTGCACCTGGTTCAGCTTTTCTATCAGAATTATCTGTGGTCTCATATTCTTCAGTCGATTGTCGTTCAAGTTCATTATCTAATATTACATAAGATGGTTCTATAATTTTCTCCTCATCACTAACTTGTAACAGTTGTCCCTTTCCATTAGTGCCCTCACAGGCTTCTGCATCATGTGTGGATTCTCCAATGCTTTCAAGTTGATCCAAGAGTTTCCATTGGCCATCTTCTGGAAAGTATTCCAGCAACAGATCATGTGTTGAATCTAAATCTAATGGTTTTATATTTGGCATCATTGAACGAATACATTTATGGAGATATTCATTGTAAGGTGAATCTCTGTAAGGGTGTATTTTTATATGTAGTGGAATACTATTTACATGTCTAATCTTGTTTGAATCCTCCATAAATGATGCAAGATTCATCAAATCCTGCCTTTTAGTCTTTTCCTCTAAATCTAAATGACCAGCACCTATATTTTGTTGAGACCTACCAATGCTGTTCATAAATGATGGATCACCATTTTGAGTGAGCTTTGAATCACCCAATTTATTTCCAACACCCTGATGTAACTCTGGGCATTCTTCAATGCAGGTACTTCCAAGATAATCATTTGATTGCATCATATCAGATTGTACAGATGATCCGTTCTTGCTAGCTTCTTTTTCTTCAGACTCATTTTTATTCATGACAATTGGTTCATCTGATGAAATATCAGATTCCTCATCCTCATTTTTATTTTGTTTTCCAAGACTACCTTGGTCTTTTCCCTTCTCTAACTGGTCAATCATATTTTCTATAACTCCAAACACACTATTCACTGCCATTTGGGTGGAATCATCAAACCCCGTTAAGGCATCTAATGCCTGAGAAACATTGATTGGTGGGGGATCGGATGGTGCCGAAGGCGATGGAGATGGTTCTTCAGCTTTGTCCAAGGAGCTTTGCTTCACTGCCTGCACATTTTTGTCTTCGTTCTTCTCAATATCGTTCTCTTCTTTTTCCACTGGCGAGGACCCTGGAGAGGCCGAAATAGAAGAAGATGATGCCTCAGGATCAACAGAAGGAGATGGCTTACTAGGGCCAGTAGTAGACTCTCCTTCATCTTCATTCTTTGGAATATTAGTGACCTCCATTGTCAATGTACGATCATCCACATTATCCGTGTCTGCTACACTGTGGCTTTGATTCACCCTTTGCTGCTCACCAACGTTCTCAATGCCACTCACTTTCTCAGTCTCATTTTGATGGTTAGGCTTCGCTCCTTCTGGCCTACTTTCAACAGACCCTGAAGCTTGGACAGACTTATCTTGAGAAAATTGACCTCCTCCATGGCTCTCCATTGCCTCATCAGAATCCTTCCCTCCTGAAGTATTTGTTTGCCCCCCATAACTACTCTCCTGTTGAGGACCTAAATCACCAGATTTTTGCGACTTTTCCGAAGGCTGAAGCTCTGATCCTGATCCTGTAGAAGATTCTTCAGAACCAGATTGATTGTTACCGGGGTCATTGGAAAATTTATCGCCAGAACTAAGGTCGCCCAAACCATCTTGTGACATTGCCTTGCTATCCTGAGAGATTTCTCCATGTGAATACTTTCTCTCACCAATGCCCCTCTTCACATTACCTATCCAATTAATTCTCGAAAGTCCAAGATTTAAGTCCGCTCCTTGAGTCCGCACAATGTCAGATATAGCAGCTGTAAGCTTTCCACGAACATCTTCTGGCACAGCTCCTTCCAAGGCTTTCACAAATGTTTCCCCTTGTTCCATGGCAATCAAAACCTGGAGAAGAAGAATACAGAAAATTCAGCAAGTCTTTCATAAATGTGTCCCCTTGTTCCATGGCAATCAAAACCTAGAGAAGAACTCAGAAAATTCAGTAAGTCTAGGCTCTTTTGTTTTTTTTAAAGGTAAGTAACTAAGTATAGACAATTCAAACTTCTGAAATTGTGGAATATGCATCATCATCATCACCATCACCACCATTGTCATCTTAGCCTTCCTCCCAACAGTATGGGGTTGGCTTTTAAACAGTAGATGCGAACGTTTTATACTTGACTGCCACCAGGAAAAAGAAAAGAAAAAAAAAAAAAAAAAACCTTCGTCTTTCACCTGGGCTCTTGGAGACAGCAATAGCAATGGCTCAGTTCGACAACGCTGACTTGCCAACACAGTCCCACCTAGAATTGACCCCCACTGAAACTATTACATGCATCAAGTAAAGGGAGAGCCAGCAAATTAGGATCATCGAGGGGCAGTTACCAGGCAAACCACTGAGCATGAGCACCCACATACATAAAAGTCATGCTCAGGTAGTTGACTGCACAAAATAGGAGGAACCATTGACTCATGCTTACCAACATGAATTACATGCCAACATGGTTAGGCCCCAGCCTACACCTTTCCCAACCATTGCATGATACCCACAAAAGGGGAATTAGCGAACAGTTGATGTCTAGATCATGCAATGTCACATGAACCCACTATGCACAACTTCATATTTAGACCTGCAGTGCTTACATATTTAGAACTGCAGTGCTCAATCTTAGAAACGAATAAGTATAAATAATAACACAATAGCAAAGAAACCATCCATCACAGCAACTGAGATTAATCATAAATTGAAGCTCATTGCAACTAAGATTAATCATAAATTGAAGCTCATTGCAACTGAGATTAGTCATAAAGCTACCAAATATACACCCCATGCATGTTGACAGAGAAATCCTTCACAAAGTATTGTGAGTAGGGTTGTCAATAGGCAGGGCCAGGGTCAGCCCCATGAGCCCATGATTTTGGAGCACAGGACTGACCAGCAGACTGAAAGTTTGGCCCACGGCTGGCCCAAGGAAGCTATAAAGGGGCCCAGATTTGGCATGGGGCAAGCCTTAGTAGCAAATGTTGGTAAATCTATGCATGGGTCCTCAGGCCCATTTATTTGTTGAGCCCGAAAAAACAGACCAAAGGCCAGAGCACAGGCCTAAAAATTCACTTTAAGCCCAGGCTATAGTGGGCCAGGACTGGGATCCCAACAGGCCAGCCTGATTCTTTTCTTTTCTTTTCTTTTCTTTTTCCCTTTTTTGGTTTGGAAAGGTTCATTGACCACCATAGGTGTGACCTTTTCACATACAAGTAGACCTATTCAAGCATGCTGAACCTTTTTCTTTTTCCTTCTTTTCATTTTTTTTTTTTTTTTTTTTTTTGAATAGCAACAAATTTTACTCATACAAGTTGAATATAAGGTACGATAAGGCAAACACTATATCAAATCATTGCAGCAATTTGCAATCATCAAGCACTACCTTCTTCTTTTGTTCCTCTCCCAGTGTACCAGGAGCAGTTACATCAAGCATATTCATAACAAATTCTGCTGTCTGCATCGATTGGCTTCCTTCACTGTCTGATGGACTATCTCCTCCTTCAACTAAGCCAGAATTATCTGAGCCTGTCTGTTGCAATACATCAGTACTTTTCTCTTGATGTGGTTCTAAGCCTTCAAGCTTCCCTTGTACATCTTTTCTTGATTTAAAATGGCCATTGACTCCATCTTGAACCGCATCATATCTTCTTCCAAGCATATCATTGATCTGATTGGCACCAAATCCATCGGAAACTTCCAACTGAGTATGATTCAAAAGACGGTCTGCACCATCCAGTGCTTTTCCTTCAACTAAAGCTAAACCTTTTGACGGATTAATGGCAATGTCCACATCTTTAAGAAGGGGATGACGGCCCTTCAAAAGAGCAAGCTCCACTGCTGAAAACCACTGCAGGGTCCGCATGCATGCACATCAGAAATCTGGGAATGAAACATATGATGTAGTATCGCTAAAAAAATGCTGTCCAATGTGCATGTAAAAAATTCAAGGAAAAAAAGTGCAAGCCGAACACTCAAGAAAAACCAAGACAACAAACTCGGTCAATTCGCCATCGAATACAGCAGCAGCAATAAAATTGCACGCAATAAAATTTAATAAGAAGGCACAGCCAAAGTACCTAGCATTCATACTATGAATTCCTTTCAAAATATATGCCCATCAGTAATGTTTAGCATAAATCAATTAATAAAGCTGTGAATCCAGACAGAGAAAACAATGGTACAGTGAAGTTAGAAGAGTACAGTAAAAAATAACAAATTACCTCAATGGCAAGATGTTGGCACCATGGAATGGCAGACCTCTTCCTTGAGGTAGTACTTGAAGGCAAACAAGAACATAAAAGCAGACTTGTAAATGGATTTTCTGATATTGAGCCACGTGGAATAGAGATCAGTGGTACTGTTCCATCGTCACTCTGCTAAAGTAGTAAGACAATAATAGAGATCAGTGTACTGTTCCATCGTTGCTCTGATAAAGTAGCTAGGCAATAACAATTAAAAGTAGTGAGAAATATACAATGCTATTTTAACAAATTGCAGTTATCATTCAGAAGGAATTACGAAGACATGCGTGCGCTGCACACACAATGCATGCCAAGGCCCTCATAATAGTAAGTCTTTCATTGAGAATTATAAGTAGTTGTTTTAAGCAGCTTATTCCGTATTAAGATTTTTTTTTTTTTTTTTTTTTTTTTTGAAAGATGATGAATTGTATTAAGCCCAAAGGCCAAAAGGACAAAAGCAAAACAGAACAACAGCAAAACAGAGAATGAGCTAGAAGACAACCACAAACAAAAACATAAAAAACTAGAAAACCTAGAAACATAGGAGGGACCAGAACAGCTGGCCTCATGCCCCAAACCCACAATCCAAAACCCATAATTATGGCACCCAGTCCCTCAGAAACAGAAAAATAAAACCCGATTGAGAACCCCAAAACAGATACCATGTTCTGAAAGCAGCAACTGTTCCTTTTGATCTAGATGGTCCACAGCACAGCAAGCAACGCAGCTTTCCATCTCGACTTGCCGAGACTGCCCCCCTCTTCAGCATGCCATGCTCAACATAAGACTTCAATCAAACAAGGCATAACCCTTTATTCTGTATTAAGATATCTTAAGCAATGCAAAAAAATGCTACTCTTTGCTCCATAAAAGAGTTTAAAAAAATGATTACTGCAACCATATTTGCTTAAAATTACTAAATCCAGACTAAGGCATAACCCTTATTCTGTATTAAGATATCTTAAGCGATGCAAAAAATGCTACTCATTGCTCTATAAAAGAGTTTAAAAAATGATTACTGGAACCATATTTCCTAAAATTACTAAATCCAGACTAAGGTGTCAAAAGCCACTAGTTTTTAATGTCTTTTGTAGTACAGCAAGAAAACACTGCAATCAACTGCATTATAATCGAGGTGCTTTGGAATAACTCTGCATCATATTATGAGATTTCCAGAAAAGGTCTTCGCATCTTTAATTACGTTGGGGAAAAAAGATAGCAGGTTTAGGTCATAAATTTCAGTAGCAAATCATCCAGGGACCTACTTTGCATCTGACATTAGGAACAAATCGTAAAAGATAGACAGATACAATTGAAGTACCACACAATAATATAGATTTCAGATCAATATATTATGTCCCCAGTAAAGATACACATGTACAATCGAACTAAGATACAACAATGAAGCTATCAAGTGACCAAATTAGCCGATGAAAGATTGACTTCGTGGATGGAGCTTAGTTCCTTACTCTTCTTATAAAATCTAGTAATTCATCAGAAGACAATTTAGTTGTATTGAGAAATAATATGTATTCAGAATGCCTAATGAGGAGCAAAGTATCCATGCCTGTATGAAGAGAACAGGAATCTTCAGTCTGCCAACCAATTGCCTTGTGCTAGATTTCGAGTAGAAGTCCTCAATAGCCTCAAACCCATAAGAAATCATAGATATTGCCTTATCAAAATCACGCACAGACATGGCTGATAGACCCTCTGCAACCCTAAATCCTTTTGTTCTACCCTGAAAGAGTTCCTGCAAGCATCAGAGTAGAATTAGCCAGTATTCTGAGCATTTCAGAACAGCTGAAGGAACATAAACTGAACTTTTTCAGCGTCATAATAATGCTTTTGCCATTCTTGTTGGTAGAGGTCAGTCTTTCAACAACACAAACTGCAAAGTTGATATGGTTATCCATTGCAACAATCACCAACCTTATTAGATCGTAGAATATCTACCAATCCACCAGTGAGCTTTTGGTCCATTGCAACATGATGAGGGAATGACCTTGTGGCTTCCTCTAAATCAAAGGGATTGTCTATGCAAACAGCAGCTGTGAGGGGTGTTCTCTCAGACGCTTCAGCAAGGTATTTAGTCAGCATATTTGCACCATAACCCCAGCCAATACCCATCAATGTTGTCCATGGCCTTGACCTGTTGATGAACTGTATAGCTGTGCAGATATCATCGCTGTCAGCAGCTGTAAATAACCTACATAAATAAAGTAGCTATGAGCTGCTACCAGAAAAATCATTATTATTGCATATATTTTAACAAAACTTCCATTTATTCGAGAATAGAGCGTCACCTGTATGCTAAAGCCATAAAATAGCATAAACAAGAGCCCAAGAGTTACAAAAGAGGAAATGATCTATGAAATTAAAGACAATCTTGAAAAACCATATTCATAAGCAATTTCTTTTCCTCCATATTTGGTTTCTTCATGGAAACAATTAGAAGAGATCAATATTGATGCAACTAAATGGATATAATTAGAAGATATTTCTAATGATGCACATAAAATCCAAAGTCTCTTTCATGCCCACCAACCTCCAAGGGTATCTTTCACCTTTACTCGTCCACCAAATTACGCTCAACCTATATGGCAAGGACAAGGCAATTTTTTCAAGGGGTGTGCTCCAGTGGTACCACTGCCACTGTAAGCTTACAGCAATACCGGGCAGATTGGGGCCCACGTGATGTAGTTTCACCCGTCCATCAAATATGTCACCTCCGAAAACCCCTAGCATCCAAAAAACCAGCCCAATCCAAGACTAATGCAAGCCATAGTAAAGGAATCAGGTTGTGAAGGAACGCCCACCCTTGAATTCCACAGGACCTGAGTCGCAAAACAGCCTGAATCTTGGAATGACCAATTATCAAACTGGATGAAGGGTCTGAACCGCCTTGATTATATATACACAATATGGTGGGGTCCCCATGACAATCAACAGTGACTGTTCCCTCTCACTACATTCCCTGTAATGTGACCGACATAATTTTTGGATCGGTCTGATTTTTGGGCCCTGGGGGTTTTCAGAGGTGACGCATCTTATGGACAGGTTGGACTCCGTGAACTCGTAACCAGACCCCACATCTGCCCGGCAGTTGATTCCTGAATCCCGAGCCACTCATTCTCCCATCAACCTCTCAGTTGGCGTTTGCCAATGTAAGCTCATGTACTACCACTGAAGTGTGCCCCTTTTTTCAATTGTGTTCTATAAACATGTTCATAGGATAAGTTTAGCTGAGATGAGGATGTTGAGATGGATGAGTGGAAAGACAACGATGGGATAGAAATAAATGTATTCGAGTGAACTTAGGAGTAGAACCAATACGTAATAAGATGAGGGGAAGTAGCCTTAGATGGTTCGATCATTTGCAACGGAGACCAAGAACTGCACCGGTTAGAAGGAGTGAATGGGTACAAGTTGGAGGCTCTAAAAGGGCAAGGGAGGCCCAAAAGGAAGTGGCTGGAGGTAGTAAGAAAAGACTTGATGACCTATGGTCTAACTGAAGTTATGGCCCTTATAGAGTGGAATGGCAGAAAAGGATTCATGCATCTGACTCCAATTAGTTGGGATAAGGCTTAGATGATGATGATATTCTGTCAACATATATCAGTGTCCACAAGTGATTAAGTTGCCAGAGCACAAAATTGCAGAAAATCTACAATAAAAAATAGACCAACGCCACTTCACAGTGTGCATAGAATGAAATTCATGCAACATTTCAGCAACTCTTTCTAGCAGACCCTAATTAACTTGGATAGGGCTTAGATGATGATGATGACGATTTCAGCAACTCTTTCTGAGATGTCCTTCTAACCTTATATAGTATTGACTCTTGACCAAAAGGAAACCTAAATACTTCAAATGTCAGCCTTGCCATCATGTATCTTTTTTTACTAACCAAAATGCAAAAGATTCCCATCGCAAGTGAAGATATCAATAAGATGCTACTATTCCAGTCACAAACCTGTCCTAGTACAACTTGCTCATTTCATATTGAAATCACATGTCCATCCAGTTGATGGCCTAGAAAAATGGACACTCAGGATAGTTTGTACAAAAATTGGATCAAACAACAATTTGAGCCATTTACTTTTTGGGGACATCATGGGTGCTTATGGTTCCACAGAAACAGCTTTACTAGGCAATCCTAATCACCCCATTCAGTGTTCAGACAATGGATGGCTTTCATAAAGAAGGCCAATTTGTCGATAGACTAGATCATCCGATTGCTGTGTCCTAGACCTAATGGACAATCCAGATTGGCCAACTGGACTGTCCAATTATCCCAATGTAACTAGAAACTGACGTATGACAGCCCTAATTATGATGCATGCTCATGAACTCATATAATCCAACGGAAATAAAAGACAATAATAATATAAAACCTAGCATCAATCATCATGAACTAAGAAAATCACAAGGAAACAAGCAATGGAGCGGGCCATTCATCACAACCACGAAGTATGAGATTCAATTATTGCTATGGTTGGATCCGGCGAGGGATGGAACCTCACGATCTTGCATGGTCTTAATCCAAATACCCAATGTGAATCACTAGTCCGAGGGATCGAGGGATTTCTCGGATTAGGGATTTTGGAATTTGGGAAATAGGGATTTTGGATCAAATCTCAAATCTAGGATCTAGAAGTTATGATAGAATAGGGAAAGAGGAAATAACAAGTTTACCTTAGAAGAAGTTGGAGGGGCACAAGAAGAAAAGAGAAGAATGAGATCAAGGAAGAAGAAGAGGCACCATGAGAGAGACAAGAGGAAGGAGGCAACCAAAAGGTTCGCTTTAATCAATAATCAAAAGTTAAAATTCGAGTTTAGAGCTTAGCCCTCTTAAATAAACACTAAAACAAGTAAAAAAGACTAAATTACCCTCAAAGTTTAAGTAAAAACGGAAAAAGAAATCAAACTGCGCAAAAGTTGGGGCACTCGGTCGGGCGCCCGAAGACGTCCAAAAACGTCCAGAGAGTTTCGGGCGCCAGGCCAAGTTCGGGTGCCCGAAGACAGTGAATTCTGTCCAGCGGGTCTTCTTCCTCCTACACACGTGTCCTCCCAATGCGGGGCCTTCTATGTGTCAAATCATGCGTGTAGGGTCTTCGATGCTCCTCAATAGTCGCCTAGCCACAAGGAAGAAGCTTGTGGTGGGCGCTTTCTTCATTGGTACACGTGAAAAGGTCTTGTGTCCTCATCAGAAACACTATCACTTGTAGTGATCTAAGAGCACTGGATGATTGGCAGCCAGAATTAAAACACAAAGAATTCAATGACATGGAGCAAAAACCAACTTTCAAAACTGCTCTGTCTTACCGTGCAGTGGTCAAAGGAGAACCAGCGCACCCCCGAGGATTCATGACAATAGGAAAACACCCATTCTGCAGCGCCTTGCACACAAACAGCCGTATATTCCTATCCATGCTCCCTTCCGTCGTTCCTGGTACAATCAGCACCGTCATATCCAACCCATGCTCCTTTGCCAAATCCAAATTCGCCGGCCAATCCAAAGATATAACGCCTCCATCGTCCGTCCCAATACAAACCCTCTGATAAGAAAGTATCCCCTCGAGAGCATCGCCATCCGCTGCCATACCCGGAGGTATCCTTCCACTGTTCAAATTCACAAAATGCCTGTCCTCGCTCACGAGTCGCTCATTCACGCCTTCCAGCAGCTCGCTGTCCTCAAACAAGATGGTCGGGCAGCGGAGGAGGACGAAGCGGTTGAATGGCGTGGGGCTCGTGAAAAGGATCCAGTTGCCGATGTCGGAATCCGAATCGGATACTCGGCGACGGTCAGTGCGACGGAGGAAGTGGTAAGAGGCAGCAGAGACGATGCCGATGGCGGGGCCGATGATGAGGTCGAGGGGATTGGACGGTGGGAAATTGGAGATGAGGACGTGGAGGAAGTTGTCAAAGGAGAGGGAGATTTTGAGGCGACGGCGACGGCGATTACGGAAGCGGAATTCGGGGAATCGGAGGGTACGAGGAAGGGATTTAAGGTTTTGGTGAGGGAGGAATGGGGATTGGAGGATTGGAAGATGAGAGGAATTGGCTGTGAACGATTTCATTTCGGGGAGAGAGAGAGAGAGAGAGGGTAGGAGATTTCCTTGGATTGGAAGGAATTGGGGTGAGAGAGAGAGAGAGAGAGAGAGAGAGATGAATGGTGGAAGGAGAAGCGTAGAAAGGGTGGGGCAGAGGGAGAGAAAAGAGTCTGTCGTAGCGTTGGAAATGGACAGAGTGCGGGAACATGAGAGGTGCTTCAAACTTCCAGACAAGAGTGTTAAAAGACCAAAAAGCCCTCGTATTAGAAATAAGGTTTGTTCATGTATTAACCTTCATGATTTATTTACCTCTAAATTGGAGGGAAATGAATTGGGAGTAACTGGCTTACAAAGAGTTGAGATGGAAGTAAATGAAATACATTTAAAATCCAATTATCCAGGCTAAGATGAGAGTAAATTAGAGGAATTGGAATTTTTCAACAGAAATCTCGTGGATATTCAATATCAATTTTAATATTCCAAAATAATGTATATATGTAACTATTTAATAGAATGAGTGTAATACACCCATTGAAATATGTACTTTAGCAAAAGAGAAAATTTCAAGCTTTGGAGGACCACAAAAGTAAGGAACTTGCCAACATTTCTTAACCGTCCTATTTAGATGTCCAGCTTTTAGACGGTTTGGATCATTCTATTTGTATGGTTTAAGTGATGTAACCAATAATTGAATTATTTTGAAATATTATTAACAGGTTACATGTATTACAAACATGTATGTAGTGACACCTTTGTTTACACATGCGACTCAAAGGATGCTTAAAAAGGCATTTTAGTCTCATTCTCTTTCTCAGATTTCATTCACATGCCCATTTATACTTATTTTATTTTATTTCCACGAATTTTAATCTCATACAAACACACCTCAAATTCCATTTACCCACAATTCCCTTTATTTACTCCCATCCAAATGGCCCTTTATTGAGTTTTTTAGTACCCCAGGTCCCTTCTGTCAATTACTTTTAACTTGGATTAATATCAAGTGGCATTTTTAGCAAATGCCAAAATACCCTTCTATATGATATATAAAAACCTCCATAGCAAGCAGGTGGAGTGCCATGAAAATCACACCTTTGCAACTAACATACTAGGTGAATTTGGAAGTCATGGATTGTCTAGTTTTTCCACATGTTCTAGCCACCTGATGATTGGACGAGTTTGATTTTGGGGCATCCCATTATCATGGTAGGGCACACTTGATGTGTGGCTTGGATGGTTGACAGATTGTAATGGAGGGTGGTCTAAATCTCCTATATCTAGTGAATCACTTCTATTGGATGATGACAGGAGAGGATCATGAAAAATTGAAGAAAGAAAATGAAGAATGGTGCACATTCAATGCTCGATATGTCAAGTTGATCCAACCCTCACACGAGCAATCTTGTAGCTTATTTATGCAAAGGTATTCATATTTTTCATGCAACTTGCACATCAAGTGACTCCACTATGATGATGGAATGCCCAAAAATCATATCTATCTAATCATCAGGTGGGTCCATACTATAAAAAACAGTGGACAACCACCCTACCACTTCCAAATTGATGATGTTCACATTATGGTTGGAAGGGCATGATTTTTTGGGGCTTCTCACTTTCATGATGGGGCTGCTTCCTAGGACAGATTAGCATAGCATTTTATGGTGTTTTTTTTGCTCATTATTAATGAGGGCTTTTGACTTTCATTGTTTTTTTATAAGAAAAATAACTCAACTCAATAGAAGTCGGAGAAAATTAAATGGAGGGTAGCAGGACGCAACATGCCTTGATTAATGACTGAGGTAGCTCAATGAAATACCAATTTAATTAGGCACCAAAATGTAGATCTCAAATTAATTGGCTAGTACTTTATAAAAATCCCTAAAATAAAGGGTATGGTATGTGCAATACATACAAGTGAAGAGAAGGGGGGAGACACAGAGAGAGAAGAGAGGGTATGGCACGTGCAATATATGTGGAGAGAGAGAGAGAGAGAGAGAGAGAGAGGAAAATAAATAAATAAAGCTTGTCTGTCATTGTATGACAACCAAAAATTGTAAAGGCAAAATAAGTCAAATCTGATTTACATGGTACACAACAAAAATAGATATAAAGAATTAATTTTGCCTCTTACACGATTTAAGATCCAATGCGTATGATTATGTAAAAATATTTTAGTTATGATGGTAAATAGAACATGGTCAGTTTTAAACCATAGGAATTTCTCATCATCTAGTCTCCAATGGGTGGCCATAGGCTGTGATCCTTGCACCTCGAAAGAGATGAAACAAACTCATGAAAGTGAGGACGTGGATTAGCTATGAACTTGACAGTAGCGAGTTTGGCTACTGAAGTGATATCACCGCATATTGTGGCCCTGCCATGATGTATGTGTTGTATCCAAATTGTTCATTCATTTGGAAAGATCATTTTAGGGATGAACCAAAGAATGAGGCATATCCAAATCTCAAGTGCACCCCACTAAAGAAAACAGTGGGGATTGAACGCCTACCATTAAAAACTTCTTTGGGCCACAGCAGTTTTCGATCAAGCTCATATTTTTGTTTTCCTTCATTCCATATCCATGTGAACTTATAAACAGATTTAGATCTCAAATAAACATCAGGGTGGGCCTTAGGAAAGTTTCAACTGGTGGATGACACTGTCCCCACTGTTTTCTCTTGTGGGGTCCACGTGAACTTTGGATCTGCCTCATTCTTTGGCTCATGTCCTAAAATACTCTCTCCAAATGGATGAATGGATGGTGCCCATACAACACATAGATGATGGCGGAGCCCAAAGAGTATGATGACGTCACTTCAGTAGCGAAACTGGCTACCGTCAAGTTTCAGTAGCTAATCCCGGTCCTGAAATGAATACTCGCATAAGGGCCGTGGATTAGGTACTCCCAGTGCCTGTCCCGAGCTCCAGACAGACTAGGGCTCTGATGGCCACCGTGATGTATAGATTTTATCCACACCGTCCATTCAGTTTTCCACGTCATTTTAGGTCATTATCTCAGAATGGGGCAGATACAAGCTCAATTAGACCATGAAATAGGGATTAAATTCTGACCGTTGAAAACTTCTTGGGTGACAAAGGAAGTTTTGGATCAAGCTGATATTTGTATTGTACCTTCATCTAGGCTTGTATGATTTTATGAGCAGATTTGATGGCAAATAAACATCACGGTGAGTCCTAGGAAGGTTTCAACGGTAGCAATCATTAGCACCGCTGCTTACCACGGTGTGGCCCACTTAAACCTTAGATCTGCCTCATTTTTCGTACCATGTCCTGAAATGATATGAAAAACTGAATGGACGGCGTGGATAAAATCAATACATCACGGTGGCCCTCAGAGGCCTAGCCTGTCTGGAGCTCGGGACAGGCGGGGAAGTACCTAATCCGCGCCATCGCATAAGTTGGTTTAATGTGCACGTGGCAGCCTACCACAATGCAAGGAGAGGAAAAGTTTGATACTGACTACGACGGACAGACGACATGTGGACGGTTGTAAAATTAATTAGAAAGTGCATTCATGGGATACAAGCAAGTCAAACTAATCAGACTATATTTATTTTTTGTGACAGGTGTAGGATTGTGTGTAATCAAGGGTCACATGAACTCTTGGGCACCAACGACGTGACTTAATGAAATAATGCCACCCGTGCGTGCATATTTGATGTTATATGGAAAATGGTACTACCCGTCAACCTCATGGGACTGTGTGGGCCCACCGTGATGTGTTTCGAACATCTACTTCATCAGTTAGATACACATGACTTAGGTGGGCCACACCACAGACAACAGTTGGGAGGGTTATCGGCCCATTAAAACCTTCATGATCATTGATTGGGCCCACTGAGATGTGGTTCACAAATCCAATTCATCCATTATGTGTGTTCCACTTGTATGAAGGGTCAGACCAGGTTTGAGGCACATCCAAAACTCAGGTGGCCCCACCAAGTAATTTTTGATATATAGTAGGCCACATCATAGGAAACAATATTGATTGAACACCCACCATTGAAACTTCTTTTAGGGCCGGCCCATAAGTATTGGATCAAACTGATTTTTGTGTTTTCCTTTCATCCAGATCTCTGTGACCTTATCAACTGGTTGGATGGTGAATAAACATTATGGTGGACGCTTGGAAGGTTTCAACCATGGGTGTCATTATCCCCTTTGTTTCCTGTGTTGTGGTCCACTTAGCTTTTGGATCTGCTTCATTTTTTGGGTTCATGCCCTAAGCTGATCCATCAAAATGGATGGACGGAGTGGATCTAAAACACACAGATCACGGTCTGCCCGACACCACCCAGTCCGCTTCCCTTTTTTCACGTCATTATCACACATGATGTTTTTTTTTTTTTTTAAATGTTGTGACATTATATATATATATATATATATATATATATATATATATATATATATATATTATATTTCCTTCAATACCCAGACAATCTTATTCAAAGAGAAAACAGAGAATATACACCCGGACAGGCCGAACTTACTGGCAAGCAAGAGGCACAAAAAGACACCTCTGGAAACCTATGCAATACCTATCTAATTTTATTTTATTATTATTATTATTATTATTATTATTATTTTGGTGCAATTTTCTTTCTTTCTCCTTATCGACTCTTCAGTAAATAGTAACAAACAATCCACGTCCTTACCAAAAATAGTTCAGAATGAAAATAGTTAGGGGTCCTATTTCTGCGAGTGATAGTCTCACATCATATCGTTCTAACTATTGAACATCACAAAATGGACAGTCCAGATCTGTGGAGCTTAACTATTTTATATCTGTTGAGCTGGCCTTACGAATGGTCCAGATCTCATGCGTCCGTATTGTAGTAGCAGACCACAATGTGTTCCCTCCATCCCATGCTGGTTCAACCACAACAGGAGAAGATAAGAGACACTATTTGATCTAGCTTAAGTTCAGCACGACAAACTACATGATTGGCCCACCTACGTATACAGATTGTCTCAGCAGGCCACATGGTTAATGTAGAAAAAGTCACCCAGATATCTTAACCGTCCACTCTCACTGTCCAATGAAGACCACAGGTTTAACTGATCATTTTTATCTGACAGAGAAGGGACTCGTGCAAGGGTCGAATTCATCGTCCATAGAGTATCACGCAAAGATTCAAACAAACCATCAAATGGATGGCTTCACGTTGAAAATCACTGGGTACAATAATCAGGCCAGTCCACACATTAGGTGGGCCATAAAGTTGGCAGAACATAGGTTCAACATAATGGCTATGCGCAACCCAAGTCCGTTCAGACAGATCAGAATATTTCTCATACCTACCAATCTTGAGAGACTGTCAAGAGGAAAAGGCTCACCCATCGCCTGAATGTACAAGAACTGGACCATCCATTTGGTGGGCCACATCCCACAAAATACAACAATCAGATTATCCTGGCCACCAACTGGAGGATCATGGGCGTTTAATGTCCACCACTGATGGGTCAGACTCTTGGAGCCCATATCACAAACAAGCATACTAAGATCGGAGTTTTGGATATCTTGGGCATAACTGAGTCCGCACTGAGTTAACTCAGTTAGAGACCGCAGTTTAAATTCTGTCTCTGGATAAACAGAGAAACCACCAACGCCTGGAGCTTTTATCATAACTAATAATACAAAAGATCAGGGATGCGGCCTGAGACCTGAGGCCTGCAGCCCACTCACATTTGCCACATCATATCCGAAGCTTCTTCCCAGGTTGCACGTCTTCTTCATAATGATCACCGTCGTCGTGGCCATCTCCCTTCTCCATCTTCTTCCGTGCGAGGATCTTGTTGATCTTGTGGAGCTCATTGGTGAGCTTCTGGTCCTTGTTCTGCTTCCTTGTTTTACGGCCGTCCTGCATCTTCACCCCAAACTGGAACGCGGCTTTCGGCATCGCTTCCTTCTGCTCGTTGTATGTGGCCCACTCCTCTTCCGTCTCAAAATCCCACCGATGAAGGCGTCCCTTGGCCTGTTGGAATGTTTGATGAAATAGCTAATCAAAATCCACAGTAACGCTTCACAACAGCCATATATTACTTCTAACAGCTTAAAGAAGAATTGAGATTTAAGATGTTGCTGCCCAACAGATGCAGTACCTCTGGCTCAAATCTCAGAAACAAATCGCCTGTAACCAAAATGACAAGGGATTCCTGAAAATCGCAATGTGCGACTGTTAGATGCAAAGCCTGAGGTGAAAGGGGTAAAAGCGTCATTTCACCCTGTGGAATCTCTAGTGGGCTCTGTATCTAACAAAGGCACATGGCGCTTTTCCACTGGGCCACATCTGCAACATAAAGCTATCCGGATGACAATTTAGGGAGGAAATTTTACCTTTTTCCATAGGGGTTCCCAAGAAAAGCCACTTTAGATGTTAACCCTCCCTCAATTTCAATCCTCCAATAAAAAATAAATAAAACCCTCCCTCAATTCCATGTGTGTTTAGTGTATGACACAAGACAATCATAATGGTGATTTGGGGAACAGCCCATCACGAATGGACTAGGGCTGGCCCCACATTGGTCATTTCCTCCTTATTGAGTTGGGTTACTGCAATCCAATTCATTTGATCATCCAAACAGACCCTTTTGAGTGGTTTTCTCTGAGATTTCCAGTGTCACAGCAATTTAAGAACCAATGCAGTTTTAAGGAAACGAGTGAATCCAGCAAATTTTTGCACTTTCTGATCGAAGTACAATTTTGAAAGGAAAAGATATCTTACCCGACCGCCCATATCCATCTTAGACAAGTCATCTTCATCATCGCTGTCCACGACTTCGCGGTTATACTCTTGATACCCAGGATAGCATTCGGAGTAACTCTCTGAGATGAAATTTGGATCCTTCTCCCGAGCATCCTTTTCCCTCAATTGCTGGAGCCTCTGGTCATCGCGCTTGAAAACAGAACCCAGGCCCCGATCCTTGTCTTCTTGAGTCATGAAACGTGGATCCTGCAGTACATTGGTTCCCGACTGCAGATCGTACTCTTGCAGATTTTGCTGGAGGTACTGTTCAGGGTAAGCCAATTGCTCGGCATATTGATAATCTTGCCATTCTCCTTGGTAGGCAGTGGCTGCTACCTGGACTTGTATAGCATCATACCCGTTCTGAAAAAAAAAAATGAAAACATACACATTCAAAGAAGATTAAGAATAACAGTGTAGATGAGATAAAGCTGTAGAAATGAAAAGAATGCATGAAAGTGTTGAATATCCATGATATTACTGAAGTGCTCAAGGTGCTATGAAACAATTAAAAGATCCATCAATTAAAGCTCGTTTTGACACACTTCTTTAGAAAGAAGTTCCCAAAAAATGGGGATTGAAGCCAGCTTTTTCGCTCAAGTAGGCAACCGAGTCAGCATTTTAGCGCCTATTTTGTTGGGCGAGAGATGAGATGGGGGCTTGCAAAGTGCATCCAAATGGACAACATGAACAATGATTTGGATCAAAATGGTGTTCTGGCCTCAAACGCCTTTTTAGAGGGTGTGTCCAAACTCCAAACAGACACTTAAATTCCTCTGTAACAAAGTAGACAATGCCATTTCTCATAAAGACAGAATTCTTCTGAAGAAAGCCTAATTGCTTGGAAACAGTTGGATTTTTTTTTTTCCTTTGAAAGGTAACGCTTTTATTGCGTTAGTCATGCAACTCACACACCCTGTTAGTACCGCAACACACCCACCCGGTTAATCACACAAAGCATCCACTGATGCTATTAGCGTGTCTCGAACCTGAGACCTGGCAGGAGAGGCCGTGGCATGTCAACCAGACAGGAGACGGAAACAGTTGGATTTTAATGGGAAACCAAAGGAAACGTGACTGTTTAGACAAAGTTTTGGTGTAGTAAGAGAACAGATCATGGAAGTAGCCAATTTTGCAATGAAACATGGTAAAGATCCTGCCAAAGCTACTAGCTAGAGTAGGATTTTGAATCACAATCTCTCCATGCATGCCAAAATGGCAAGCATACAGGACATCCAGGCCTTTAGTCAAGTTGGCCCCACCTCATTCCGGTCATTTGGTCAGCCACACATGTACATCAAATGTGGATCAGCTGTCATCTTTTTTAACCATCCATTTTTTGCATGCATGTACAGTGCAACTGATAACTCAGCACCCTGATCTTTTGGGCCATTGCACCTGCACGGTAGGACTCACCTGATAAACAGCCTGTACCAGCAGGTAGGCAATCCAAGGAACAGGATTCAAACGCCTGCTCTTCGAGTAGCCTAGGCATTTCACATATAGTAATACTAAAATGTACACATATGATACCTTTGTCGTGCAACCCGGTTATCAAGTCAATGAGATCTCGATACCCAAATTGCAAAGAAATTAAAAAATAAGAATACTCACACGAACAATGGAGTAGAGAGGGAGAGAACTTTTATTGATATTAACATTTTCTCTTACAAAACTTAAAGAGAAACGTACTTAGAAAATATTCGAATCTACCAACTCCTACACTACTAACCCCCCTTTTATAGATTTTAAAGGAATCCTTAATTCAAATATCTGCAAGTAAGAGAATCAATCACAATTTATTACAACTAATCTAATCTTTCTTCAGATGGCAAAAGTCTAATGAAAAGCAAACATGGAAAGCAATCAAATATCTAAATCTAGCATACATCTTCAATCATAACAATTACATCTTCAAATCAGCCCTCCATCTTCCAAAATTAGTATATTGTAATCTTTGATTTAGGCCCTCAAATCTGTAAATAATCAGCCCAAAAATCTGCATATGTTGGGCCTACTGTGGGCTATGGGCCTAGATTTTGTTGGGCCATATAGTGGCCCTAGATGGGCCTAGGTGCGTCGTGCACCTGCATCACTTTGCGGTCTGAACCAACATAATAATTAGGATCGATGGCTGACTCGGTGCTTTTAAAACCCTGCTATTTTCAAATCATGTGACTTGACTCGATTTTTTTTTTTTTTTTTTTGACATATTATTCATGACTCAACTGGTGTCTTAGTATACAACAAAATATCATCATCACCATCATCTTAGCCAGCAATTTCGGGTTGGCTTTATAAGGATGGTTCCACTTTTTTCTCTCTCTTTTTTGGTTAGTTTGATAAGAGAGAACAATCGGGATTCTTGAGAACGTGAAGAATTCAGCAGAAAAATCTACTTCTCAAAAAAAAAAGTTCGGCAGAAGAATTTATTGAAAGCATCAAACATAGAGCCATCAAGTGGCCTTTATCGCATTTGGAATTCTAGGTCGTGGCTGAAATTGCATCTATCACTACACTTGTAGATGCTAAGCGTGCGAAAGCTTAGAGCGGATGTTGTAGAACTGTGGCTAAGTCCTAGAGGGGGGGTGATTATGATCGTTTTAAAAACCTCTCGCCTAATTAAACTAATTGGCAATTATAAACTAATTAAGTAAGAACACTTAGCTTCCAAACTAAGTGGGTCCAATCACAAAGACTAGCATAAGATAAAAGCAAATAACTACCTAGTCTAATCATGCATAGATTATCAAATGATTTAACTACTCAAGCACCTAATTTATGCAACCTATGTAGACTATATGAGAATGGATCATATGAGCTCAAGTCTACACTAATTAGTGAAAGTACATCTTGTGTGTGAATGTGCCTATCTAGTACCTAGCATACATTCCTATCAAGCATTCATAATTAAGCAATTAAACATACAATGCTAAGATAACAATGTGCTCAAAAAATCACAAACATAAGCATGTATAATGGTTCGATTACTTGTCTACTCCACTCCCGATTCAAATACTCACCCCTTGAGCACACCGGCATTTACTATAACGGAGGTTTTAAATCAGGTTTACCTCTCAACCCTTATCCGGAGGTTTTTGTACAGGTTCACCTCTCAACTTAAACGGAGATTTTCAAGGTCCATCTCTTAACCTAGGTGTTTGACAAGTTCCACCCAACCTAGGAGTTTACAGGTTCATCCCAACCAACACGTACACACCCGTGTTGGTGGCTCCCCTTAGAGACTTGTTTAGGCCCGACAAACGTGCCAAGGATCGTCAAACGACCCTACGTGGTTTTAAGTAGGATAACCATCAACCATAAATTCACATTCAATCATCTCAAAAGGAATGAGTGCTAGGACTCCTAAAGTGACAACTTACTTGTCGGATCGAGCCCCTTACCCATCGCATTATTGGGTTGTTTGATCTCCGCTCTCCCGTGCTTCAATAAGCTCCCCGATGCTCCCCTGATCGTGTTGCCGTTGCGTTACCAGTGCCTCAGCTCCACCGATCAATCACCTCGCATGTGATGCTCTTGAGATACCCAAGGTGATAAGAGATGGTGTGAATTCTCTACAACCAATAGGAGTTGGTTGCCTAGAGGAATTCCACCTAAAAGGATATTTAGAAAGGTTTAGACGAAGTATCTACTTATGGTCAAGGTGCCTAAACATCTAAAAATCAAAAGAGAGCAAGTCCATCTTCATATGAGCTTTGAATGCTCCATCTTGTGATCAAACACAAGGAAGATAACTTGGAATGCTTGGGATTAGAGCCTAATGGTATGGGTAATGAAGGTGGCTTCTAATGTTCTGAAATCTCTCTCCTAGTCCCCAAAATTGAGCCCAGCCTTTATATAAAGAAAGCACTGACGGCTATAAAACGGCTGCCAATGACTCTCTGTCGATCGGTCGCAAGGGTTCCACGACCGGTCGAATTAAGGCCTGGACAGGTGAAATGTTGTTGTTCAAATTTTGACCCCTACCGACCAGTCGGACAAACCAGACAACTGGTCGAGCAACCAGTCGAATTATGCTCAGGGACAAGCTGATTCAACAGTTTGTTGTTGTCCCATTTCAGGCCTCTAACGACCAGTCAGCCAGGGGCTGTGACCGTTCGACAGACACATGAGTCCTGCTGTTTGGTTTGTCTTGTTTCCAGCAGCTCATGCAACCTCTTTGGCCATTCTTTGGGTGATCTTTTGGGAGACACAAGGTCAATCTAAGATGACTAAAATCATGCCTATTGGGTCAAGGTCATCTAGAGGTTTGGGTTTTGGTTTGGTTCAAGGTTCAGGGCTCACCAAGGCATCTCATTTACCTGTTTTTTCTTCCTTGATATAGCGGGTCCACTTGAGTCTTCAGTCTTCATCTTCTTTAAGCTCAACCGACACCTAGACTCACCAACCTACGTAATTGACAAATAAGGTGCACTAGTATGCCACAGAAAAGTGCACTAACAATGGCTTTCGATCTTATTAGAGTAGATGGTAGTTGCTAACCGTAAAGCTTCATGTGGTAAAATAAGAAATGATTGGACTAGTTCACTGCCTAGTGTGTAGAAATTATATTTCAATCACTCCTCTCTTGGAAACCCAAAGCCACATGGTATATGTGAGGAGGGTATATGTGAGGAGGTGTGAGTACCATTTGGAGTTTCGGTTCCAATGGATTAGACAAAGAATGCTACTCTACCCATGTAGGCACTCACTTCAACGTGATACATGTGTCGAATCAATGCTCACATGATTTCTAGCCTTACTTGATTTTTGGGCCAGTGCATGCAAAAAGCAGGGTCTACTTGTTGAATGACATAGATCTTACACAATTTCTACAGTTGCACGTGTTGTGCACCCGAGTATTGTGGGGTTCCCTGCGAGTCATATATGAAGTGTACAAGTCATTTGAAGGTAAAAGAGTTGGAGTTCGATCATTACAAATGGTTTTGAAGTTGCCTTCTTCTAAAGGAGTCACAAAATTGGAAATTAAACTGCATGCAAGCTACTATGTAAGTTCCATCACATGGAAAGGCAACGGGATGTTGTAACTGGTAAGACGACTTTTGATATTTTTTATTATTAGAATATTACTAATTTTGTTCGTATCTTATTCCATAATTAATAATAAATCTTAAATTTACAATTCGACTTGATCTAGCCATCTAATGATTTTACGATCCAACTCAACTTTTACAAAACAAGGCCTCTATTTATTGCAAAATGTATCCATTTGGTCATTTTCAAAGAGAAGCCCATGTATTTTTAAATCAATTTGAGAAAAAAAATCAACTATGTAATGTTTAAAGGCCCATGATAAATCAATAATTTCAAAAGAATCATCCAATTTTAAATGAATTGCCAAATCAACTTACTGTTTGTTGCCAATCCTGAGCGGGCTCAGAGGGTGGAACCGGACCGTAAACAGGCTCACTGAAATAGGATTGTCTCTCCTTATTCCGAGGGGACTCTTCCATGTCTTCTGAAACGGGACTTTGGTCCAGGTCTTTGCCAGGAACCTCATAATCAATACCATCCCCTAGAAATATGTCATCCTCTTCCACTCTAGCAATAGGTGGGGCTTGTTTCTCTCTTGAATCGAGGTGATTCTTTCGGGGAGGAGGTGGTGGGGGGGGTAGCATTTCTCTTTCTGCCTGATGTTTTGATATTCGACCATCAGGTTGTGAGGGCTTGTTATCCTCATCGTATTCATTGCCAACAGCAGAAATCTTACCTGCAACAAAGGAGGAAGGATATTTTATATAGACTTATTAGCAACTCGCTTTTCGTACAAGTGGCAAACGTATATGGGGTCCGAACCAAACATCAAGTAGGTCCTACCATGGACAGGCCATATCCCAAAATTCACACCCCTTGGACAATCCTACTAGCTGGATTGGGATCGTCCAACATGGCTTTTTTCTTTTTTCTTTTTTCTTTTTTTTTGGAAATGGTTACATTCATAGTGAAGTGGCAAGGCCCTCCTGATGAGCAGGAGTTCCCAAACATGTGACATGTTCACAAGTGCACCATAAGAAGGGTGCAAGAGTAGGGGCTGCAAGCAAGACAGCAATACTCCACATTATAATGCCTGCAAAAAATTTACAAATTTCCATGAAGTCCTGAAATACAGTGAACGCTATCTCATATGTAAGGCTTAGGAGTATTCATAGCTTCATGGCTGAAATAAAGATATGAAGGGCACACTATCAGTGATATAATACGTCCACCTTTTACATCTCTATCCTTTTTCTTTTTCTTCAAAACCTTCCCAGATGATCCAAGGCGAAGATACGACATAATTTTGGCAATTCGATCCAGTACAGAACCGTCCACGCTTACGGTAACCATTTCCTGTATGCCATATCCGAAACAAAATCAGACATGTTGTCCCTCCAAAGATGGAGAAGAACATCACGGGTGAGACAAGGACACCAACCTCAGGAACTGGGCAGTCTGCTTTACTCCTATGCAATGTGGTAGGAATATCATGAAAAAAACCATCCTCCTGAAATGCACAAAAAGAAATAATTGCAGTCAGAAATTTACTTCTAAAAAACATTAAAGAAATGCACGAAAATAATACAACTTGCTCAGATATCAAAGAATGATGGAACAGCAGTTCAACAACATGAATTGTATAGTAGAGAGGTCAGAAAATATTTCAGCATCCAGCTACTTTTTTTCTAACTATAGTACAGCCTCTTAATAGTCATAACATCTAATTGATTTTCAGTCTGAGCTGTGATTGTCCCAACCAGAGTATGACTCAAGCACATCTGTACAGAGAGTACAAGCACAAACACATGCACATGAACGCGCAAAGTGCCTGCAAGCACATGCAGATAACTGCAGCAGCCCCAGCATACAACACAAGCACATGGGGTAACCTTTCCAAGGGGATTCAACCATGCAAAAATGATGAAATGCAGTTTGATGAAGTTCAAAGAACTCTATTTTACTTGTTTCGAGAAATAAATGGTGCTTTGACTTGTTTTAAACTTTTCTGAACATTACATGGTTATAGTGCAGGAAGATCCTCCAAGCTATTTAACATTTCAGATTTCCATCAGCTTTTCATTGATAGCAACTAGCAAGCCAGGTTGTCTCAAACACATGCAATCTTGCAAATTTTAGGGCATTTTTCTCTTCCTTCCATACAAGGCTTACATTCTTGAATCAGTGACATTGCAGAATGAAACCCCCTCCTCAAACTAGTACTGCCGCAACCAAGCCTTCCTTTCTTCGATTTCTTCTTCTTTCATTTTTCTTCCTTTACTCATCTTTCTCTTTTTGCAAAAGCTGGTTGCATCTGGAAACACCCCTTTCAGTGTCAATATCAGCCATTGTTTCCCAGCCCATTTCAACTTTCTAACAAAAGAAAGTGGATATTTTGGCAAATTATGACCTTCTTGAATCAGCGACATTGCAGAATGAAACACCCTCCTCAAACTACTACTGCTGCTACCAAGCCTTCCTTTCTTCGATTTCTTCTTCTTTCAATTTTCTTCCTTTCCCCATCTTTCTCGTTTTGCAAAAGCTGGTTGTATCTGGAAACACCCCTTTCAGTGTCAATATCAGCCATTGTTTCCCAGCCCATTTCAACTTTCAAACAAAAGAAAGCGGATATTTTGGCAAATTATGACAATCCATACTCGTGCACATAGCCATTGTACACAAAGCAAACATCCCCAATTTGAACTGCTCAACTGATGGACACACACTGGATGGATTGTAACCAAAACTCACAATAAGTAATCATTCTAACAGTCCAACTGGTGGCCCTTAAATGGATGGTCAAAATGAGAAATAGTGAAGGTTCAAATTTTTAAAAAAAAATGTGCCTATTAATAAGAGGTTGGGATTGTCCAATAAATCTTATTTGAGGCAATGCCCCATCTACAGTGTACCAAGGACTCGTACGGTTTGAATTGAGATACACTGATACATATGCCATGTGTGAAATGGCTGTGTGCATAGGTATATATGGTGAAGTAAGGGGAAGTCTAATGATGCAAATCACTGGGATGCATAATGCCATGAACCTTACTTTCTTACCAAACAAAAAAGGCGGTGAAGAATAAAAAGACAAGAAAAGCATACCATGTTAAAAATAAATGCCATTCGACCGGGAAGAAACATCTCATTAGTCTTGATCATGCTTTGGGGCTTGACAATCCACTGATACACCGACTGCAGCAAAAAATATATGTCAAGCATGACTAACTGCAGAGAACCAGCTTCACAAAACAATCAACAAACTTAAATGATATCAAGTCAATGCACCTTTGCAATCGCAGTACGAAATGCCAACGGTTGATCATCCTTAGGTACTCTGTAGGGCCACATTTCATTTAGAATCACTACCAGAATACAAGAACCAGATAGCTTAAGCAAACTAAATGGAAACGTACAGACAGGCAGACAATACATATCTTTATAGCAATAAAGCAAACAAGTGAGATATTTCAAAAAAAAAAAATTTAAAACAAACAGGTCAGATCTTTAAAAAAAATATATTAAAACAAACAAGTCAGTATTGCATTGGCCATGGTTTTTCCATACTGATTTCAGTATGTGATTTGCCCAGGACCAAAACTCACACCAAGTGGTTTAATTGGTCGGAATCATTCCAACTTGGACATGCACATGCAAGCTTCAGAGGGGTTATCTCATTTCTTTCTCCACCAAAACCGAGTCAACTTGGTTTCAACTGACATTTAAAACCATGATATTATCGCATATCATTACCTGATTCAGCATCATGGCTTTATGCTGCTGTTTTATTAAAAAGTTAATTCTTTCAAGTGTTGAGATGGTAAACAAAAGTTTTCAGTGAATCCACGAAAGTAAAGAATAGTTCATAGAATTAGGAATAGCTCAAAAATAGAAGTTAAATAAGCAGTGATGAAAACACCCCCATTGAGCATATAAGTTAACCAAATAATGAAAAAGAAAAAGAAAAAAAAGAAAAAGAAAAGAAAAGAAAACTAATGGTGTGAAAGAAGAGAAGGATGCACTTCTTAGTTCTTTATACAAGATATGTACCCTTCTTCTTATCACTACATTTTCCTGATAATCACTGTGGACATTCAATCAGAGTAGGAATCACATGATATTTTGTAGTTTTGGGAATCACATGATATTGAGAAATTTTCAAGCAATACAAGATGTAGAGGAATTCGAGGCTGTGGGCAATTAAAGGGGGCTTATCTACTCTAGCCAAAGATTTCCATAGAAAATGACTGACAGGGACCTTGAAAAACTGAATGTAACAGAAGGAATCCTTAGCATGGAGAAAGGTGATTGCATTAGCGGAAAGCTTTTATAAGCTCAACAAGATCAGGGGTGGCAAAGGCTGGGCCCAGAATGGTTTTAGGCCTTTTTCTTTTTCTTTTTTTATCTGGTCAAAGCAGGAAATACTAAAAGAAACAAGTTTTGCTCATCTCAGGCCTGACCCATTGCTAGCCCTATACAAGATGCCATAAGCAAAAACAAGGCTTGAAAAAAATAAAAATAATCAAAGATATCCTTATGGCACTTGACATACTAGGACTAGTATTCAAATATTTAGAATGACATGTAAAAGCAGGCAACCATGAAACACAATGCAACCAACACTAAACAACAAAAGCGCTAAAACAAATAATGCATAAAAGTTATCAATATGGCAGAAAAAAGGTGAACCAACTACAATGAGTGTATTCTTATTAGGGTTGCCTTAGGAGTTGCATTCATGTGCGTTTGATATTGCAAAGCATACCAACTACCTAGGTTTGCCATCCACTGCATCTTCAGCCTCTGGTTTCTTGTAATCTCACTCCTTAACTTAAAGAAACAGGATTTGCTCAGCTCAGGCCTGACCCATTGACAGGCCTATACAAGATGCCATAAGCAACAAACAAGGCATGAAAATATTAGGAATAATCAAAGATATCCTTATGGCACTTGAAATATTAGGACCAGTAATCAAAAATTTAGAATGACGTGTAAAAAACAGAAAACCATGAAACACGATGCAACCAACATGAAACAGCAAAAGTTAAAACAAATAATGCAAAAAGTTATCAGTATGGCAGAAAAGGTGAACAAACTACAACGAGTGTATTCTTATTATGTTTTCTTAGGAGTCGCGTTCATATATGCATTCAATATTGCAAAGCATATCAACTACCTAGGTTTGCCATCCACTGCGTCTTCAGCCTCTGGCTTCTTGTCAATCTCACTCCTTACTTTATTTAGTAAAGCGTAATCCAAGCCCTTGACCAAATGTGTATGTTCCACATCACCTGCAGAACATCTATCCAGTTGAAGTACAGTTTTCCCACATCAAAGAATAAAAAAAAACAATGGCTAACTACATTTTCTTCTTTCATGCCCCTTCACATGTGCCACACATGCCAAGTAGCAAGTGTGTAAGACATCTGATTGATGAATAAACAGGCCCCACATAGGGCTGTCAACAGGACAGCCCCGCGGTTCAGCCGGCCCAAATCCCGACAGACAACACTCACTCAGACCAAAAGAATTCCTTCATTCATGCACTCAATAACCAATAGTAAGAATACTGACCTCCAAGATATTTGCTGTTCTCAATGGATATCTTATGTGCATCAGCTATCCTGCAAAATGATATGCTAACTGTTAAGTTTTTTCTTAGGAATAAAAAAAACAAATGGAAACTGAAGAACGAACAGAATTCTCACCGTAGATCAACAGTCCCAGGAGGAGCTACTGCATGAAATGACCCCAATTCAGTCGGCTCGTAGTCTGGATTCTGGTCTTCTCTGCGTTCCTTAGCACGATCTCGATATTTTGGACCTTCCAGTTCTTCTTGCTTCTCTTCTCTGTTACATGGAGAGAAACCCCTGATTTCAACAAACAGCACCACAAGCAGAGATACAAAGAAAATGCAACAATATCTACAGTAACAAAGTTATGCTTGGATCCCCTTTTTCATTTCTCATTAAATCTTCAAATGACTGGCATTTGTGTTAGAGAATCCAAATCATTCATCAAGCAGGTATCATGGAAAACCCATCCACCGGAAATTTCAGGCCTATTGGACACCAGAGTTGCCACAATCTTAAGCTCAAATCCAGATTTAGGTATGCTTTGATAGACACTGACACCATTGTCACCACCTATCAGGAGAAAAATGCATTAAAATTGATGTGGCAACCAAACACGCCCTAAAGAAACCCAACCACAGGATGGATTTTTTTTTTATTATTATTTGAAGAGTCGCAGGATGGATTGTTTACGTTAAGCATCCAGGTAAGGGCCTGTTTGCATCTGCCAAGCGTGGATGCAGGCATGCATCCACCGCCCTGAGTGAGCATGGGTGTAAACAGGTCTGACAAATTATCATTGCATTCTAGTATTGGGGCTGATTTTGGGGGCGAGCGCTAAACGGCTCCATTTCAAACAAAATGGGCGTCGAATCAGTCAGGTGGCATCCGTTCCAATCTCGTCGTGGGATGCATCCAACAGGCCAAAAGCATTGTAGACACTAAGAATGTAGTCTTTGCGGGGCTTTTATAAAAGGGGAATGATTTTATTCAACTCATGTGCTTCATACAATGATGCAATACTGACCCCAAGTCCACCCTGATCAATCCAGGACATCCACCTCATGGGCCCCAGCTCAGTTTTCCATGATCCAAGCACCAGAAATCATAAATGGCATTTTTAGTTCACACGGACGGACTTAAATTTCTCCAATCCAGGCCAATAATCTGGTAGTCCACATCATTAAACGACTCATGCCCCAAAAATCCCCCCAACCCAATCTCAAATCTTCACCACCCAATCGTTGTATTGTTTTATGATCGAATATGGACCGTTTCCATTCCCCCTACAGGACGATCATGATCAGCTAACGGCTGAGTCCATCAGGGGAAGAGCCCATCCATTAAAGTCCCACAGGGTAAAAGAACTGGATCCTCGGAATGTGGGCCCACAATATCATGATCGACTTGAGCACAAAAAATACTCCACCCTAGATTTCCTCAAAATTCAACAGTTCCATACAAAATGAAAGAAAAAAAAAATCAAAGAGAAATCCTTCCATTCTAATAAGAAATAAAATTTAAATAAAATACTTACTTCCGACGAATCATCTTCTCCTTATGATTCTTCTTCGTAGTCGTCGTCGTGGTCGCCATTGGGGGAAAAAATCGATATCAAAAAGATAAAATTCTATGGATTTTCTGCAAAACATAAAATTCTTGTAAGTTCGAGTTCGTGAGATCGAGAAAAGAAAGGATATAAATTCCAACAAAAATGAAAAAAAAATTGCAATAAGAAACAAATAAAACTTGAAATTTTAATAAAATCGAACCTTGAGAGAAATCTACAACCTTCTCTGCTATGATTTTCGCGAGTGGGATCGACTGTCGCCTGACTCGAAATTAGGGTTTCTTTTTCTCTTCTTTTTTTCTTTTCTGGATAGGGATTTTAATCGAGTCGGGCTCGATACCTGGGGTTTCTGTTTTTCCTTCTGCAGAGACGAAGGATGTTGAGTAGGGGAGTTGTTTAATACTCTGGCCGATGCTTCATACGCAGCCCTAAATATGGAGTGCATTACTTAATTTAAAAGGACGCGGATTGCCTTGTAACATCCACTCCGTCCATCAGGTTCCGCAGCTCATGTTGGGACGTGATTCCATATCTGAGGCAGATCCAAAACTCAACTGGGGCACACCACAGGAAACAAGGGAGATTTAACGCCCACCATTGAAACCTTTGTGGGCTACAGAATTTTTGGATATGGCTACAGAAGTTTTGCATATAAACACTACTGTGGGCCCAGGATGGCTTCAATAGTGGGACGTTTACATCTCAACTGTTTCCTGAGGTGTGGCCCACTCGAGTCATGGCCGGATATCCACGGTGGGACCCATGAACTATTTAGCTCCACCTGGTCTGCCAAAAGACCCCTTCCAGGCTTGTCCAAGACATTTAAATGTGGTGATTTAAGTACATTCCTAGTGGGCGTGGATTCGATTAATTTTTACTGGGCTGGATCTATGCATGCTTCAGCCCAGACCAGTTGCAACCTGCTGTAAAACGCACTGTGACACACAACAATTCACATGAAAAGGAGACCAACCACCTACAATATCTAAGACTATCAATGGCCCTGACTAGCCAACGCGCTTCCCGGCCTTGACTCCTTTGTGCTACTAGGCCCAGGCCTAAAATTTAAGCCCTTTTAATAAATGGGCCCCTTTCGGGCTTTTTTATGAGCCTTCAGCCTGGCCCAAACCCGGCTCCGATTGGGATGTGTACATGAATTTAGAGTTGGACATGAGTTGAACCAAGCCAAGCTTGGCATAGCTCGGCTCAGCTCAACCAGTAGCCTACCCCAGCTCAATTTCGGCTCAACTCAATTCTTGAGCTTGACTGGCTCAATTTAATAAGCATCTCAAGCTGAGTTTGAATTCAAGCTTTCTAGTTGACTTAAGCTCAAATGTTTATAATATTATATTATATAATTAAGTTATAACTCTGAGTTGAGCCGAGCCTAGCTAAGGCAAATCAAGTCAAGTTCATGCCAAGCTTTGAGCTGAGTTGAGGCTAGGTCAACTCCAGCTTAGTTCAGAAAAAATTTGAGTTCAAAAAATCAGCTTAGCTTTCGAGTCAAGCGGAGTTAATCTTATCCAAGCAAGTTAACCGAGCTCGCTCAATTTGCGTCCAGCTCATATGATCATCACAGGCTGGGCTCAGGCTTGGATGGGATGGGCGCAGATTTTACTGTGTAAGCTGGGCTTGGTCTAAGCCTGGCCCATTGACACCCCTCGCAGAAACGTAGACGACACTCGAGAGTTCATAAGCATGAACTCAAAAGTTGTACACGTGACACTGCAAAACCATTTAAACGTCCAAATAGTGGGGCCCACATTGGATGGGTTTGTAAACGAAAAGATACACCAAATTCATGTCCCATTTGACTGATTTTTGGATGTTTGGATGGTTAAAACGAAAAGTACTCAACGGTCCAAATCCAACAAATGAAAATATCCATCACCATCAATTAGAGGTAGGTTCTTTAAATCAATCCGAATTTCAGTTAACCTATCCATAGATGCGTCCCATGTTTTGAACGGTTTAGTCATAATAGAAATGCCAGCCACGTGTACGATTTCTAAGAGCATGCGTATGAACCAATGCACTATGCAGAGTATCAAATAAATAATGAAAAAGGAGGGATCCGACTCCGATAAGAGATCCAGGCGATGGATACAAAGCCGGGTCTCGTCCTCGAGCCGAAGTCCTTAGCGATGGATAAATGATCAGGTGATAACTCCCTCACCGTAAGATTCCCATCTTGTTTATGTGGAGGAAATCTGACCCGTTAAAAAATTTTGCCCCATCATGAAGATCCGCTTCTGCATAATTCAGGCTTGTACACTCATTGGGTGGTCCAAAATCTACATGTACTGCAGATTGCCGGCAATCCATTGATTTCATTGGTCTGGCACATGTGATGAACTGAACGCTTTATTTTCATGCCATGTCATCTTCATGATAAGATCAACCTTATGAACGGCTCGGATATCCTAAAACTTGGAATGGTTGCAGGGGGGGGGGGGGGGGGGAAAGGCACATTCACCATGTGATTATCTTATCCTAGTAATGACAGGTTACAACTTACAACTATATTAACGAACTCTCATAGAAGAAACCGCCCATTTAACTAACATTTGAAATCATAAAGAGAAAAGGCTTCGATACTCTGGCAGAATGTGATGGATGATATGCAGGCACTTCGTAATTGCATACGTGGCATGTATGTAATTCAAATTTTAAAAAAAAAAAAAAAAAAGCTTATTTAATTATCCCAATATTAGATTGTTATTATTGGCCGGTCAAAAATGAAATATCCAGTGGTCCTGTTTCAACGAACAAGTGTCCACCAATCAGAGGTTGAGATTGCTCAATTAATCAGATCTTGGGACTCTGACTTTTCTATCGTGGGTTCCATAGTTTAATTCGTTATTTGAGTTCATGTGCGCCATGTGTACAAATATTCCTAGGTGCCTGCGTATGGGCTCTCAATGAGTCGGATCTGGATCGGATCCAGTTGGATCCGGCTCTAAGTCCGTATATCTGTAGACGGATTTGGATCGGATTCAGATCCAACTCGGATCCAGAAGGTGATATCCATATCCGATCCATTTATAAATTGTTATATCCGATCCATTTATAAATTGTTAGATCCATTTCCGATCCAAAATCCATGTAACTATCGGATTCAGGTCGGATCTAGTCCGAATGCACCCCCATTACAAATCTAAAAAATATATGATATAAAATATATAATATAATATATTTAATTTAGTAGAAAAATGATGCAAATCCCACTATTTACTATGATATGGTCCAAATGGCCTAAAATAATTTGTAAAACGGATGGCCATTAAGAATATAACATATACAGTAAGGTGACAGTGAGTCGGATCTTAATCGGATTCGGATCTAACTCGGATATGTTCTTGTGAATCCATATCCGCTCCATTTAAGTAATCGGACCTATTTTAAGATCCATATCCGGTCCATTTAACTAATCAGACCTATTTTAAGATCCAAATCCGCATTATATGGATTCGGAGTGAATCGGATCTCGATCTGACCCGCTTCATTGAGAGCCCTAAGTGTGGTACTTTAACAGAGTATTAAATAACTCCCCTTTGTTATATAAGCCCACTTCGGATCTAGTGAGTAAAATCAGCTTTACTCCTAATGGCAAGGCTAAATCCGTACTAAAAATTTCTTAATCTTTTTTGGGGTTCTCTTAGTAGTTTTCTGGACAGTAAGTGGCAAATACGCCTTCTTCATCTTCGGCAACTCTATCGTCGATCCGGGCAACAACAATTTCATCCAGACCATCCTAGAGAACCGGGCGGATTATAAGCCATACGGCCAGAATGGATTCTTCGAAGGACCGACCGGACGCTTCTCTGATGGCCGTATCATCGTTGATTTTATTGGTAACTATATACGAAACTCGATCCATAGGTTGAAAATTGTGATTTATGCTTGAAGTTGGGACCGCTTAGAATGCCCATGCAACAAAAATCTTCCAATGGAAAGATCCTGATCCTTAAGAAGGCAAATAAAGCAATGGTTCACATTCTATTAGGAGCACCAGAAATTTTGTAGTTAGGATTTTCCAACGAGGGAGATTTCTTGGGGAGTGGTCCAATTCGTGTGGGGACCCAACTGGCCAATGGTCTAGATCACTGGACCACAGCCCAACTTGTATACAGCTGCATTTAAAGAGGAGATTTGCATAGAGAGCTTTATATATATCAGCTTGGTTTGGTCAGCAGGTGACCCGGGCTCGAGCTTAGCTTGGTCCTCAGAGCCCAATTGACAGGCTCGGCTTGGTTTAGTTAAACTTTTGAGTCCGAATTCGAGCCACTTTTAAACTTGGGCATTGCTAGATGAGGTTGGAAACTGCCGGAATGGCTGGGCATTGGCTGGCCGGTTAACGAAAGAGAGAGAGAGAGAGAGAGAGAGAGAGAGAGAGGAGATGAGATGAGAGAAGATAAGAGAGAGAGAGAGAGAGAGAGAGAGAGGACGAGATGAGAGAAGATGAGAGAGAGAGAGAGAGAGGACGAGATGAGAGAAGATGAGAGAGAGAGAGAGAGAGAGAGAGAGAGTCGTGATCCTTGTGGAGGCCGAACGGTCAGAAGGCGGTTAAGCAACCACGAACGAGAGCGACTGTTTGAGGGTGGTGGATGAGAGAGAGGGGTAGTGTGCTCAAATGGAAGACTTTTAAACTTTTAGGTTTTTTTAAACATTATATATATATATATATATATATATATATATATATATATATATATATATATATATATATATATATATATATATATATTTTAAATACTGAGCTTGTACCCGAGCCAAGCCTAATCGAGCCTAGTTCGAGCCAAGCCAAATCAAGCTTAGGTCAGGCTTGAGCTTGGTTTGAATTTTCAACAAGCTCATAAAATAAGTTCGGCTTGGCTTGTTCAACTCTATGAACCTAGCCAAATTTAGCTGAGCCGAGCGTGCTTTTCCAACTGGTTCAGTTCATGTACAACTATAGATTTGCACCCTTATTTTCTTAGTATTTAATTACTCTTGTATACACAAATCAAAGGAGTGACGAAAAAGAATGGAGAACTTTGAACTTTTAGAGGTTATCCATAAATGTGAACAGTGACCAAAAAATAGACCCACTACTTTGTTAGGTGACCGCACCATGTATTGAGTCGAACCGTGGACAATCATGGTTTTAGATGATGTTTATGGTGCGGTCCACACCCATATTTACTTTAAGCTAGGAAATTCATTTTCATCGGAAATTTCCTTCTACTAATGCAGCGGAATACACCAAACTACCGATAATTCCTCCATATTTACAACCTTCCGCTCAATTTACCAATGGTGCCAACTTTGCGTCTGGTGGAGCAGGCATTCTTCCTGAAACCAATCAAGGCCAGGTGAGTTTTCTTCTTCTTCTAGCCATACAGACATGTTCCCATCTTCAAACAGCAAAGCCGGGCTCATTTGATGCGACCCATTTCATTTAATATGTTAGCTTTTCAGCAAAGCTATGTTCTCTTGGTTCTCAAAAGAAAAGCCTAATTAAGACGGTGAATAGGTGTGAGTTGCCTATAACTAAGCTAGTCATAAGGGAATCCCTGTAAGCTTGACGTGGTGCTAAATGGCTTCCACTCGGCTTGAGCCCGCTCTGGCCGAGTCTAATTAGCAAATATCTTCCTAATTTCTACCCATTTAGAATTATAGGGGTGGTGTTGTTTTTCAGGTCATTGATCTTCATACACAGCTCAAATACTTTGAAGAAGTGCAAAGCTCATTAGTAGAAAAGCTGGGAGATGAGCCAGCAATGAAGTTGATATCAGAGGCCGTTTATTTCTTCAGCATTGGAAGTAATGACTACATGGGAGGGTATTTTGGGAACCCAAAAATGCGTGAGACTTATACTCCTGAAGAGTACGTGGGCATGGTCATTGGCAACTTGACACAAGTGATCCAAGTGAGCAGTTTTCCTCTTTTTATTTCAGTACGTTGTCTATGAATGCAAGATCCAAACCGTCCATCCGGTGAATCCGGTTATGCAAGTAACCATGGACCAAAATTCAGTCTGATCGAGCACATTGCATGAGCTACAATTTTCGAAACAAATGGATCCGTCCAAATCATTCATAAATTGTGGTCCATTTGATTAATTGATTGGCCCGAAGTTTGGGATTGGGCATCTAATTGGTATGAAGAGATTGATGGATGGATTGGATCTCACAAATGTATTCCATGTTGGCAAGTTGTGGTGGCATGTAAAGGAGGGGCCTTAAAGCGACATGGGATGATGAACTTCCCATCCATCTCGATCAGGCCATTTAATTTTGCCTGATCTAGGGTCTGGGTAAGGTTTCAACTTTGCAAAACTAGACCCAGGCCTAACCCATTTACTAGTCAGGCTCAATCATGGTTTAAATACCCGGATGAGTCATGCGCCGCACGACTTGTCTGAGTCAACTGGGACTTGGTCAAACCAGGCGAATCGACTCATTTGAGTTGACTCGTACTTGGTCGGACCATACAAGTCCCATTAGACTCGTCCCAGTCGACTCGGATTCGGCTAGACCCAATCCGGTTTGATACCCCAGGACACCTCTGACTCAGGTGAGTCACGGCTCAACTTGAGACTGGACGAGTCATTTAGCCAATGGCCCAACAGCTAATTCTCTTTCTTTCTTTCCTTCCTTCCTTCCTTTTTTTCTCCTGGTGATGGTACAGGTATTATATGAGAAAGGGGGTAGGAAATTCGGATTTCTGAGCTTATCTCCACTGGGTTGCCTACCAGCCCTGAGAGCAATGAACCCAAATGAAAATGCAAAAGAAGGGGGCTGTTTTGAAGAGGCATCAGCACTAGCACTGGCTCATAACAATGCTCTCTCAGCTCTTCTCACTAGCCTAGAACACTTCCTTGAAGGCTTTAAATACTCTAATTCCGATTTCTACACTTGGCTCAATGATAGAATTCAATACCCTTCTAAACATGGTATTCTTTCTCTCTCTCTCTCCAATGTTGATATTTTTGTCATGATACATCAAGTGCTTTGTTTGGCAATGCTAATATACGTGGATTACAATGATCTTGAAGATTTCAAGGACGGAATCAACGGTTGCTGTGGGACGGGACCATATGGGGGAATCTTCAGCTGTGGAGGGACCAAGGCTGTGACCGAATACAGCTTATGCGACAATCCCAACGATCACGTTTGGTGGGATTCTTTCCATCCAACGGAGAAGATAGGCAAGCAATTAGCACAAACACTTTGGAGTGGGCCACCTTTCTCTGTGGGGCCATACAATCTAGAGGGGCTCTTCTTCGAGAATGAGAAGCTCACCATCTCGGACATTGTCGACGGCCCAGATGATCTGGGGCCCAGTATCCTGGCCTAGTGGACTGGATCAGGTTTTGGAGTAGTTGGGGAGAATTTGGAAATGAGATCCATTGAGATCACATAGGTTGGATCTTTTACGAATATGATTAAAGAAGCTTGCTAAATCCACATGTGTGCACAGCCCCACCACATGTGCCGGCAATATGGTTCATGTGTGGAACCTACGAGCTGTCCCCATCAGGTGGGCCCCACATTGTATATATGCTGGGCCATAAACCAGGCTGGCCGACTCTTTATGTGCTATACTGTACGAAGCAGATGGTAGCCATCCATGTATCTTTATGTATCTTCTCCTTATGATTTCTCTTGGTTTTCCATTGGAAGAAGAAAATCTCAGGTGGACCATACCACAAGAACAGTTGCAATTGATCATTAAAAAGTTTTTTTTGAGCAATAAAAGTTTTGGATCAAGCTGATATTTGTGTGGTCCCTACATCTACGAGACCTTATCAATAAGATGGATGACAAATAAACATTTTGATGGCCCCAAGAAGTTTTTAATGGTGGGCTTTACAATCACCACTGTTTCCTGTGGTGTGGTCCAGCTGACGTTTGGATTTGGTGTATTTTTTGGCTCATGCCATAAAATAGTATGACATGTATGTACAGCATGCATATAAGACACATACATTATAATGTACCCACACAACATGATCACTCAATCCCATCATCTTAGTGTTGAAACAAAGTTTGTCTACCGTTGAGCCATGGAATCAGCCAGGTGTATGAGACTTTATAAACAGGTTGGATGACAAATAAATGAAAATGTCACTGTACACCTAGGAAGGTTTCAATGGTGAACATTGTCATCCCCACTGTTTTCTCTATGGTACACTTGAGCTTGAGCTTTGGAATTGCTTCAATTTTGAGCTCATGACCTAAAATGAGCTTGCAAAATGGATAGAAGGTTTGGATAAAACACATACATCATGGTGAGGCCCACAGAGGTTTGACACCAACGGGCTGGGTTGGTCACCAGCCAAATCGTGTCCATTTCCATCTCAACTGTTTCTTGTGGTGTGGCCCGCTCGAGTCATGTCCTCATGCGGACTACAGAAACAGACCGATGGAGTGGATTTCTCATGGACATCCACGGTGGGACCCACAGAGCTTCCACCTAGAGGGGCTGTGCTAGGGTTATGTAGGCGGAGGCGGATTGATGGCCCTACGGAAGGTGGGTGGGGGCCCACCGTGATGTTTGTGAGAAATCTACCCCGTCCATCCAAAATTGAGGCAGATCTGAAACTTAAGTGGGCCACAGGACATGAAAAAGTGGAAAGGGAAATGCCTACGTGAGTGGAACTTTCATGAGATCTACGCCGTCCATCAAGCACACTGTGCCATTCTAACAATTGAACCCAGAAATCATGCTCATCAAAACTCAGGTATAAACCATCCGAAACAGTTGGGAAGGAATGCCTACCATTAGTTTCGTGCATGGCCTTTCTGTGCCATCCAATCTATTCATCTAATGTGCCTCAAAATGATGATAGAATTTCCTAAAAATATTGTATAAATTTAGAGATTTTAAATATAATTTTAAAGGGTGGCCCACCTGAGAGTTGAATTAGCCTAATTTTCTAAATAAAGGCCAAGCAAGGTCTAATTCAACTGATGAACGGTGTAGATTAAATGCATGTTAAGTGATTTACCCCACGTTAGTGAAAGAAGCCCCAATGGAAAAAAAAAAAGAAAAAAGAAAAAAAGAAAAAGAAAAAAAGAAGGAGTAATTTTGAGAATTCAGATAGATGAGTCAGTGTCGGAAATGGGCTTTGAGTCCCGCCTCGGGCCACGAACTAGTTTAGCTCCACCTGGCCTTGTATCTGCCAAAAGGCCTGAGGGGAAGGCCCATTCCAGACTAGCTTAACGCATTGAACGGTGGTGATTTGAGTACATGCCTAGTGGGCCTGGACTCGGATCCTTGTTAATGGGTTGGACTTAGACATTCTTCAACCCAGCCCAGTTGCAACCCTCTGTAAACTACAATAGCTAGGACTTGTCTGAGTCATGCGCTGCACGACTTGTCTGAGTCGACGGGGACTTGGTCACACCAGGCAAATCGACTCATTTGAGCTGGGCCAAGCTGGCCCACAGGCTTTCGTCCTTGCCCGCTTTGGGCTGAGCTTTGCTTATGGGCCCTTAGACCTGGCTCAAACCCGTCTGAGCTAATTAAGACTTTCAAAGGCGTTTTTGTCATATATCATGCATGATGGGACGCACCTAATGAACAGCCCAGATCCTGGACAAAAGTGGGTGGCCGGGCTGGGCTTGGGATCTCTATAATCATCAGAGGCTGGGCTTGGGCGTGTTTGTTTCTGACAGTCACAGGCCTGGGCGGGCCGGTATGGGCCTAGGTTTTACTTTGCAGGTTGGGCTTAGACAGGCCTGGACACGGTCCATGCCTGGCTCGTTAGCATCCCTTAAAAAAACACACTCTGCAGAGTTCACTATCATGAGCTCAAACTCACCTGCCAGTCATGCAAATCATTTAAACGTCCAAATAGTGGGGCCCACATTGGATGGTTTTATAAACCAGAAGTTACACAAAATTCATGTCTTATTTGGTTGATTTTTGGATACTTAATGGAGGTTTAAAACAAAAGGTACTCAACGGTCCAAATCCAACAAATGAAAATGTCCATTAGTTAGAGGTTAGGATCGTTATATCAATCCGAATTTCGGTTTATAACCTATCTATGATGCATCCCACTGTTGTCAACAGTTTATTCAAAGTAGGATGCGATCCACATGTACGATTTCTAAGAGCAGTGCGTATGAACCAGTGTAATCCGCAGAGTACCAAATAAAAAAGGGAAAAGTTTAGGTGGGATCCTATTCCAAGGGAAGATCCAGGCGATGGATACAAAGCCGGGTCTCGTCCTCGAGCCAACACCATTAGCAATGGAGAAATGATTAGGAACTAACTTCCGCACCCTAATCTTGCTATCCTATTTATATGGAGGATATCTGAACCGTTAAAAAGTTCTGGCCCATCATGAGTATCCATTGTTGTAAAAATCCAGGCTTTTCTACCTATCAATTGAGCCAGAATCTACATGTTGAGAATATTTCCGGCAGCACATTGATTTCATTGGTCTGGCACACCTGGTGAAGGCAACGGCCTTATTTTCATGACATGTCATCTTCTAGATAAGATCAACCTTTTGAACGGATCAGATTTCCTAAAAAACTTGGCATGTTTGTAGAAACAAAGGAAACATAGTAATGACATGTTACAACTATATTAGCCGCATCTCATTGAAGAAACCGCCCCATTTAACTAACATTTGAATTGTTATTTGTTACATAGAAGAATCTTCAATACTCTGGCAGAGGGTAATGGATGATACGCAGGCACTTGTACATTGCATACCAAGTCTTAGATACTGGATTGGTATTATTGGATGGTTAACATCCAGTGGTCCTGTTTATACAAACAAGTGTCTACCAATCAGAGGTTGAGATTGCTCAACTAATCAGATCTTGGGACTATGTTGGTTCCATATATAGTTTAATCGGTTAGTTTCAGTTCATGCATAGAAAGTGTACAATTTGAGTGCCTGTGTATCAAGTGTGGTACTCTAACAGAGTATTAAATAACTCCCCATTGTTATATAAGCCCACTCCAAATCCTGTGGATAAAATCAGCTTAACTCCTAATGGCAAGGCTAAATCCATACTTAGATTTCTTAATCTTTTTTGTGGTGCTCTTAGTAGTTTTCTCCACTGTAGATGGCAAATCCGCCTTCTTCATCTTCGGCGACTCCACCGTCGATCCCGGCAACAACAATTACATCCAGACCATCCAAGAGAACCGGGCGGATTATAAGCCGTACGGCCAGAATGGATTCTTCGAAGGACCCACCGGACGCTTCTCCGATGGACGCGTCATCGTAGATTTTATTGGTGACCATCAAACTCCACTAGGTAGAAAATTGTGATTTATGCTTGAAATTGGGACCGCTTAGGATGCTCCATGCAACAAAAATCTTCCAATGGAAAGATCCTGACCCTTAAGGAAGAAAATAAAGCAGTGGCTCACATTCAATTAGGAGGACCAGAAATTTTATAGCTAGAATTTTCCAACCAGGGAGATTTCTTGGGGAATGGTCCAATCCATGTCGGGACCCAACAAGGCAATGATCTATATCACTGGACCACGGCCCAACTTGTATATAGTTGCATTTCTAAGATAAGATTTGCACACAAGCTCTTTAGGTCACACTGCCATGTTTGAGTCACTACATCTATATCTCTGAATTATTTTAGGACGTGAGCCCAAATGTGATGAAGATTCAAAACTTAAATGGGTCACACCATAAAAAATAATGGGAATGAAAATGTCGAGGGTTGAAACCTTTCTAGCCCCGCTTGATATTTATATGACATTCCCACCAGGATGAGAAGAGAAAATAACAAATGTCGATATCCATCTAAACTGCTCAATTCATGGTAGTAAATTTACGGATGGAGAATACTTCAATATTTTAATTAGAGGTCACCTGTAAAGATAACCAGTGCAGAAAAAACAGACCAACCACTTGTTAGGTGCACCACACCATGTATTGAGTCAAAACTGTTGGTTATCGACAGTTGACAATCATGGTTTTGGATGTTCCTTATGATGTTGTCCACACCCATATTTATTTTACACTAGGAAATTTATTTTCATAAAAAAATTCCTTCTACTGATGCAGCTGAATATGCCAAACTACCGATAATTCCTCCATATTTACAACCTTCCGCTCAGTTTATCAATGGTGTCAACTTTGGATCCGGCGGAGCAGGCGTTCTTCTTGAAACCAATCAAGGCCAGGTGATTTTTCTTTATTTCTTTCTTCTTCTTATATTCAAATGGTAAATTGGGGCGCGTTTGGGTGCAACCTATTTCATTTTTCATTAAGGGACCGTTTGGATACCACCAAATAAGTTGCTCTTCTTGCTGATGGCAGCAGTTAAGTAATTTATTTGAGATAAATTAGTTTGGTTAATAAATAATGATCATTACTTGCTGAAATCAATTAAGTAATTCAGTATTTTTATTTTGCTTTTCTACTTTTTCACCACCAAGACGAGGTGCTCGTCCATAGCTGTAAAAGTGCTGATTTTCATGGCAACCGCCCAGCCCACAGCAATATATTTGATCCTGCGCCGTCCATCTAGTTTGGATGTGAGTGGGGCTAGCATGTGAGGCAGGTCTAAACCTCAGGCGGACCCCACATCAGGAAGCAACAATGATAATGATGACACCGTTGAAACCTCCTTGGGCCCAGCGCGATGTGTTTTACTCATGCCATTCATTTGTTTTTCCAACCATTGAGTAGTGGGGCCACATGCTTTGCACATAAAATCCACACCGTCTACCCTTGTTGGTTCATCCCAAAAATGAAACAGAATCCAATCTCAAATAGACCGCACCTTAGGAAACAGTGGCCATTGACGCCCACCATTGGTCGGCCCTAATAACGAGTGGCCCATATCCAAGGCGGGCCTTGCATGATAGATGACCCACATTAGAGGTGGGCCCCACATTTGGGAAGATCGACATTAAAGGTGGCTTCACATGATGGGCAGTGGATATTGATGGTGGGCCTACTTGATGGATGACCAAAATCAAAGGTGGGCCCTACATAAAGAATGGTGAAAATGGCCCATATCCAAGGTGGGCCCCACATGATATACTGCCCACATCAAAGGCGAGGTTCACACAATGAACAATCCACACCAAAGGTTGGCCCAAAATGATGGATGGTGGATGTGCAGGGACAAAACATACTTGAGGAATGATGTTGGAAACAAATATGCTTTTCTCCTTTTTGGTTGGTAAGCATGTTGTTTACCAAACATACTTATTTGCTAATTAAGTAGAAAACAAGATAAGTTACTTATCTGATAAATAGCTTAAGTAACTTACAATTCAAACGGGCCCTAAATATGTTAACTTGTCAGCAACAGCAAAGATAATTAATTTCAATTTTCAAAAGAAACCTACAAATGAGACAGTTAAGGATGTGAATTGCCTATAAACAAGGTGGTTGTAGAAATTTCTTGTAACCCTGATGTGGTTTTGAGCAGGTTCCACTAGATCTGACCCTTGATGAGCCTAACCTTGGTTAGAAATTATCCTCTTAATTTCTGTGTCCACCTGCTAGCACAGTTGAAAGATGCCTAGGTGTGTGTTTCAACAGCAGGTCTCATGTTTGAATGCTAAGGAAACATACTAATTGAACCAATGGGGGTGCATTGTGTGACAAATAGTGTGGGTACGTTGTGCAGCTAATAGGGATGGTGCGTCGCATGACTAAAAAAAAAGAACCTCCTAATTGCTAACCCATTTTGAATTATAGGTGTGGTGTTGTTTTTCAGGTCATTGATCTTCATACACAGCTCAAGTACTTTGAAGAAGTGCAAAGTTCATTGGTAGAAAAGCTGGGAGATGGACCAGCAACAAAATTGATATCAGAGGCCGTTTATTTCTTCAGTATTGGAAGCAATGACTACATGGGAGGGTATTTTGGGAACCCGAAAATGCGTGAGACTTATACTCCTGAAGAGTACGTGGGCATGGTCATTGGCAACCTGACACAAGTGATCCAAGTGAGCAGTAATCTTCTTTTTATTTGAGTGTGTCACATAGGACTGCAAGATCCAAGCCGTCCATCCGGTGGATCCAGTTGTATAGTTTTCACGGCCCAAAATTTAGGTTGATTCAGCCATTGCATTGGACACAACTTTAAAACTAATGAATCCGTCCAGTTCATTCATTAACTGTGGTCCACTTGATTAGTAGATTGGTCTGAAGTTTCGGAAAGGGTATCTAAATGGTAGGAAGAGACTGATGGATGGCTTGGATCTCACACACTAATTCCATGTTAGTGAGTGTGGTGGCATGTAAAGGAGGGGCCTTACACGGCCATGTGATGAGGAGCTTCCTGGCTCAATCAGGCCTTTGGTTCTGCCTGATCAATGGCCTTGGTAGGGCTTCAGTTTTGCAAAAGATAGGCCCAGGCCCAACTCATTTATTAGTCGGACCCAATCATAGTTTTAAAGACCCGGATGAGTCCTGTGCTTGTCCGAGTCAACTGAGAATTGGAGACTCGTTTGAGTTAACTCAGACTTGGTTGGACCATGCAAGTCCCATGAGACAAGTCCCAGTGGACTCGGGTTCAGCTAGACTAGATCTGGTTTGATAAACCCCCTGACTCGGGCATGGGCGAGTCACGACTCAACTTGAGACCAAACGAGTCATTTAGCCAATGGCCCGATAGCTAACTCTCCTTTTTTTTTTTCCTCTTTTTTTTTTTTTTAATAATAATAATAATAATGGTGATGGTATAGGTATTATATGAGAAAGGGGGGAGGAAATTCGGATTTCTGAGTTTGTCTCCATTGGGTTGCTTACCGGCCCTGAGAGCAATGAACCCAAATGAAAATGCAAAAGAAGGGGGCTGCTTTGAAGAGGGATCAGCACTAGCACTGGCTCATAACAATGCTCTCTCAGCTCTTCTCACCAGCCTAGAGCACTTCCTTAAAGGCTTTAAATACTCCAATTCCAATTTCTACAGTTGGCTCAATGATAGAATCCAACACCCTTCTAATTATGGTACTCTCTCTCTCTCTCTCTCTCTCTCTCTCTCTCTCTCATGGGCCCATACCCAGCTCATCAGTTTTGGACTTGGATCAAGGCCCAGTCCAGCTCACCAGCTAATCAATCAGGCTTGGTCTGGTCTGGGCTAGACAAGGTCTACTTTTTGGGCATTTACAACTTATGCAAGCTCGGGATGAGTCCAACTACTGGTTGGTCCTGAAAGATAAGCCCATGTCCAACCATTGTAGGGCTTTCGGTTAAGAAGGAAGTAAGTCATAAGTACGGGTGCAACCGGAGTAGGTTGGGTCTGAGTTGAGCATCAAGCCAAGCCCAACTCAACTTTAAGAGGATCCAACCCGTGACCCAACCCAACCTGAATTCCAACCTATGTGCCCTACTATTTCTTTTTGTTAATCATGCCATGCACCCACCCTGTTAGTTGCGAAACACATCCACACTGTTGGTCACACGTTGCACCCACACCCACCGGTGGGGTTAATGTGTCTCCTTAGCACTTGAACCTGAGACTTGCTGTGCCCTACCTAAAACCAACCCGAATTCCTCTATACTCAACCCCAAACTTACCTCACCCGATCCTATGAAAATACATGTGATTATTCCAAAGCCAAACTAACCCAACCTAAATTTGCTCAATCCAAACTCAGCCTAGTTTGAATTGGGTTGGAGTGTTCCAACCCTTACCCAACCCAAGAACCTAGGGCTGTAAATGGTTAGGTTTGGTGCGGGTTTAGCCAAAACCAAGCCCACCCATTTACTGAATGAGTCTGGTCCAAATTTTAGACCTGAAACCTTTTACTAAATGGGCGGGTTTAGGTTAGGTCTGAGTCAACCCCATTAGACCCCATTTATAAATGGTAGCATTGCAAGTCTCAGGTTGAGGGAGATCCACCCAAACCCATTTATAAATGGGTCGGGTCAAATGGTTGAGTCGAGATTTGGCATGCGAGCATTTTTACTAGTTTTAAATCTGGGCTACGTATGGGTCCGGGCCTGAATGAGTCCCTTGAAATATAGACCAAATCCGTTCCATTTACTAAATGGGTTCAGGTCGAGTTGAACTTAATATAATGTAAACCAAATGTAGACTCATTTAGCAATTGGGTTTGTTCTTGGACCACGCCCCAAACCTATACCACTTAACAAACGGGTCGGGTTTGGATTGGGTCTAAGTAACCCATCAAGTTCGTTGACCCATTTACAGCCCTACAAGGACCTTGACAACCCAACCCAACCTGAAACTAAGGTTGACAAAGCCCAAAGCAGGTGGGACTCAGGCTGGGTAGGACCCATTTGCTAGTGTTAATGGAAATCTGTTAGCTGCCCACACCATTTGGTAATTCAGATGGTGTGTCCAATAGGCCATGTAGATGGTCACATGGGAAGAGTCCCATCCACCATAGACATTGTGGAAATGTAGACTTCGGTTTCGAATCGAACATGAGAAATTATAAAGATCTCCACATTGTGGGACACTATTAGATGAAGGTTCCAATCAGTGACCAACGCTGGCGAGCCCCCTTTATTTATGTTAGATGAAGTGCTTTGTATAGCAATGCTAATACATGATTATGATGATCTTGAAGATTTCAAGGATGGAATCAACGCTTGCTGTGGAACGGGACCATATGGGGGAGTTTTCAGCTGTGGAGGGACTAAGGCAGTGACCGAATACAGCTTATGCGATAATCCCAACGATCATGTGTGGTGGGATTCTTTCCATCCGACGGAGAGGATTCACGAGCAGTTCGCACAAGCACTTTGGAGTGGGCCACCTTTCTATGTGGGGCCATATAATCTACAGGGTCTCTTCTTCGAGAATGAGAAGCTGCTCACCATCTCGGACATTGTCGATGGTGTGGATGATGTGGGGCCCAACATCCTGGCTTAGCAGACTGGATCAGGTTTTGGAGTTGGGAGAATTTCAAAATGAAATCCATTGAGATCAGAAACATTGATGTACAATAAATTGGAAGATGAATAAGCTTAAGGTTCATGTATGGAACATGGCTTCAGTTGGATCTTTACTAATACGATTGAAGAGGCTTATTAACTCCTATTGTACTGTTGTTTGCACAGCCCTGCCACATGTGCCGGCAATATGGTTCATGTGTGGAACCAACGAGCTATCCATCAGGTGGGCCCCACATTGTATATGTGCTGGGCCATAAATCAGGCTGGCCCACTCATGATCTGGTACACAATGAATCAGATGATAACCATCCATGTATCTTTGGTACATGGATGAGTGAACCGGCCGGCCTGATTTTTTAAGCAGGGAATCCACGTGGCAGGTCTCACCTGATGGATATATATACGTGGCATAGCACACGTGCCTTTTTAGCACATGCAAAGGTGTGAAAGGTGCTGGGAAAACTGCCCTGCAATGGAAGTAAACCAAACACACAATAAAGGATAGAATCAAACGAACAACACAATGCAATCACACCACATAATTAACACATCCAAAGACAATCTTATTTTAACGTGGAAAAAACTCTTTATGGCTAAAAAGCTACATCACAAAGCAAATCTACTATGAATCAAAAGATTATAGAGATGAACAGCGCACAAGCAAGGAACTCAAGAGAAAACCCAAGTTCTCTCTCTTAAAACCCTCTCCCTACACCCTAATATAATCATGAAAGCTTAGACCCTTCGGATTACTTTTAATCCTGATCACAACCACTTTTTTATAGAAGAAATCTCGAAACTAGAAACAACTTACATAGATTTGTGTACTTGCATAAAACTTCGACACTACCTGCGATCAAGCGCAACTCATCAGTCAACCAGTCGCAAGTGTCAAAAACTTGTGCAGTGAGGAAAGAGAGAAAGAATGACCCGTCGCTACATCAAACCAGCCGGTCGCTAACCCCTGTTGACTGGTCGCCAGCCAAGCTGTGACCAGTCGCCAAAACCCGAAACTGTCCAATGACCTCCATGCTCTTTCGGGATAATTCAGCCAATCGACCAACCTGGTCGGCCAGTCCCAAGACCCTGTTTAGGCACAGATTGAAGGCTCCACCAACAAAAGGTACCATACTTGCGTGCGTATCTAAACTGAATTGTCAACACAAAACAAGGAAAAGTGCGAAAAAAAAACAGAATAAGAAGAGAAGAAGAAGAAGACTTGCATGGCTCTTTTTTTTTTTCCTCCAAACTAACCACCCTTCTGTTTCGTTGCCTTTTTCATCTATCATCCAAGCAAAAAACAAGCCATCCCAAATGAGGAGGAGCCATTCATTTCTAAGTGGGCCTCTTAGCTTTATAAATAACTGTTCACTTCCTTTGTTTGGTCATTCAACTGTCCAAATACACACGTATATAAATATACTAGAGAGAGAGATAAAGAAAAAAAATAGATGTCTCAAAAGAAAGTAGTAGCAACGCTCCTGATCGTCATGGTGGTCATGTTGGTGGCCGATGATGACGTCGATGGACACTCCTAAATGGAGGAGGAAAGGCGCAACTGTTGAGTGTTGCAAGGTGAGAACCATGATTCTTGCGTAAGGTGGGTTGGCCACCTGCATGAAGCTGAATGATGGGACATAAGAACGGTCCACGCTTAAAGCACCATCAACCGTTCTTTATACGTGATCAAGTCCAAACTTTTTTGGGACATCATCAGCTCAACGTTATTTTTGCTTTTTCTTTTTCTTTTTCTGTACCACCATAAAATAAGGCCCCTGATTGTGATTTCGACCACTTCATTTAAGCTACAGTAATGTCACATCTATAGCTTTTGAGTGCTTAATTATCTAAAATTTGTGGTGGAGCGAAGTCTTTGTTTTCCACCATTAAAGTATTGAGAGAAGCTCCGCAAAAAAGGAAGGGTGTGGAAAGGAAATAGCAAAAACACCATCTAATCTATGTGAGGAACCTTGAATCCACAAGATATTTTATTAATACTTATCTTTAAAATGAGATTACAAAGCTTTAAATAATAAAATGCAATCATAATTAAGAGTCCTAATGTAAATAAACTAAAGCTTTCATAAAATAGTAAAACTTATTAAAAATAGTAAGTTGTAATTTAACTTTGACATATGATTCTTGACATGATAAAAAGCATATCTTAAAAAAACTTTACATGCTAAAACTCTAAGGTTAAAGAGATACCTTCATTTTAAAATTTACTAAAAATATAAGTTTTTCATAAAATCTTAATTTGAACATAAATGAGTTGTTTTCTCGTGAAATGGAGTAATGCATCTTGCTTATTAGGGTTGGTAGGCCCTGGATGGCCTGTTCCAATCAAAATTCATAGGACGCGCATCCTGTAACTCATCTGGATTAAAAGTTATTGTTGATTTACAATTGGTATTTTGAATAATAATTTTTCTCAATCCAAAATGAATTTCTTTAATTTGGATGTGCTTGGGGCCCAATTACATCATTCCCCACGTATCACTGGGTTCAAATCTAACGGACTATGTCCGCTTTCATTTGAGCTTCTTTCCATCATTGTGCCTTGCAGCTCGCTCTACATCAGCTCCCGTGCTCTCAAAGCACACTAAGTTACAGTGCTCCTAAATGAATTGGGACACAGACAATTCAATCTATTGATGTATACAGTTCCTTAGGTTAAACGCTCATTTAAAGGGCTAACATACAAACATCTCATCCATCTAACCGTCTTAACAATCTGATCAGTGCCATGTAGTATTGATGGTTAGGATCATTTACATAAGATTAAGAGTATGATTTTTATTGGTTTTTAATTTTGAAATTCTAGTCGACGTACGCTAGTTTAGCTCATCCATCTCCAAGGAAAAGAGCTTGATTTAATTTAGAAAAGTATTTTTGAAAGGGGAGTTATGCGAACTACGGTTGATTTAATTTAGAAAGGGTAGTAAAGTGGACCCCCCCTCTCTCTCTCTCTCTCGCCCGTGATGGGCCCAGGTTGAGCTCTGGGTCTAACAATGAAATCAAGCTTGGGTCAGACCCACAGGCCTCTGAGAATGGTGTTTTAAGGGTTCCTGGCCCTTAATGGTTCACCAGATCGGATCCCATGGATGGATGATCTGGGCGCTTCGTTCGATGGGACCCGACAATAGACGGGCAACGAGCTGTGCAGATATCACATGTTTGAACAATCATATCCATCCAATTAATGTCCTTCAACAGATTCATTAAAACAAATTTAGCCACAGGTCCGCATTCAACATGAAAAAAGGGGCCAGCTTTGATGGTTCCATCAGTTAGTCCTTGGTGCAGTGGCCCATCAACTAGATGGACGGTTTGGATTGTCTGACCACCTAGACACATGGCCCAGTCGTTGATAGGCCCACACGATCAACGGCAGATAACACAAACTCTTCGTTTTCCATCAGTCATGGGACCATCATTCGGAATTTGAACGTGCATGCATGTTCTCAAGGGACTTACGTACATGGCTGCTAGTCCGAGAGCAATGCTAACCGCACACGATTTCCATGGGTGGCACGTGGACGTGGTAGATATGTGTACTGTCCGGATCGCTCGTTCATCTGATCGTGCTGTGGTGGGCCATGACCCAAAAATCAGGCCGGTCACATCATCCTAACTATTTGATGGGATTTCGACGGCCTACTTAAATCACAAAAAACATGCATTTTGAGGTGAAATGATGAAAACGCCCTAGCTTCTTTCTTCTTCTATAAGGTGGAGTACAGCATTGTGGGGCCCACTTGGTGTGTCTAGGACACCTAACCGTCCAAAAGATGCACCCCAACATGATGATCACACCAACTAAACATAACCGATCTAATCATCAGATGGGCCCCACCATCCAAAGTCTCTACATTCACATGTGGCCTACCTAGTGATCGTATCTTCCTAAAGTTTTGGATCGTTGTTCATCAGTGTAGGGTGCACCATTTGGACGGGTTGGATGTCACACAAAATGCTTGACTCCACTTTTTAGAGAAAAATAAAAATAAATGAGGTCATTTGCACATTTCACAACCGAGAAATCTTGACCATCCATTCCCGCTCTTCTTCCAATCAAGAAGATCATCATCTCATTCAACCGGTCATTGGCATATGTGGTGGGCCCACAAGTTTAGATGTCCAGACCTTGTAAAATTCTGCCACGTGCCCCACCAGGAATCATGCACGCGGGACGCATGCCATACCATCGGCGGAATGGGCACTGATTTTGGTCTTTTCTTTTGTGTTAAAAAACCGATACCGTTAAAAAAAAAAAAAAGGTTTATGAACCATGGTCCATGGCCCATTCACCATTGAAAATACCAAATGAACAGTTGAGATCTTGTCCATGTATGCCACGTGTACAGAAATGACATAGAGGCACGTGCCCCCTGAGTCCAGACGCGCCGGATCCGCTCTCCATGTGGCTAACATGGGTGAGTTCTATCATCAGGCGTCGGAGGCCACATCCAAACGAAGTGCATTTATTTCAAGCGCGATATCTACCATTTGGGTGGATCGGAATCATCTACAATCCCTATACTATGTGGGTCCCACCGTGCAGTATGTGTAAATCCACTCCTTCCATCAGGTGATAACCGTTATTTCAACTGTACATACAAAATATTAGAACGATAAAACACTCTCATGGGCCACACCTATGGGAAAATGTAAATTATTTCCTAAAATCAGAAAGTTCACGTATTCTGGCCAGCCAGAGCCTCTGATCAGACTATTTTTTTTTGTACATTCACTTCATCTACACATGATTAACGGTTTTGATGAAACATACACACTACATTGGCCCCACACACAAACCTATGGTTGGAATCCCATCCCAATTGTTCCATGTTGTAGGGCCCATTTGAGTTGTAGAGTTGGCTTATTATTATTTTTTTCCCAATCCCAAAATTGAGAATAGAAACTGATGAACGTGGTGGATTTTACATATACACAACTGGTAGACCCCACAGTCCTACTGTGAACAATTCCTGTCCAGTTTGGATGTCGGTCTAAACTTAAGCAGAAAACACTTTCTGGACAATTTATGTATTATATCCACTCCGTCCATCTATTCTAGCAGATAATTTATGGCTTGAGAAAAAAAACGAAGAATATACAGAGCTCAAGTGGACCACACGACAGTAAAGAGTGTGATTAAACATCTACCGTTGAAAAAATTTGGGGGGCCACAGAAGTTTTGGATCAAACTAATATTTGTGTTTTCCCTTCATCCATGTCTATATGATCTTATGAACAGGTAGGATACCAAATAAACATCCCTGTGGACCCTTGGAAGTTTTCAACTGTGGAAATCATTAGTCCCACTCTTTCCTGTGGTATGCCTCACTTGAGGTTTGGATATGCTTCAGTTTTGGACACAACTCCTGAAATGAGCTGGTAAAATGGATGGACCGAGTAGACAAACCTCATATGGTGGGTTCGACCGACTTGACTCAGTACGATAAAAGCCTACTGAGTGAGTCAGTACGCAATCTGATTTCCACTGGTAAACAACTCAGCACGTGACCTAGACTCGACTTAGAAATTCACGGGTTGTACGTGAAGATTTCAAATACAAACAAGGCAAAAATCATATTTTTCCAAACCTCCGTTCATGTGAGTGAGCCGAACACGTGTCAGAGATCCTATCCATCCATCAGGTAGTGAATACGTGGACATGTCACTCATCAAAAAGCTGCACCTGCACAGTAAATATAGCCCGCGTAACTAATGTTTATAACCGTTCATTTTTCTCATATGAGTTTGGCCTACCTTATCAACGGACCAACATTAATTTTGACCCATGGCATGTTCACGATGTCCGTTATCGAGTTAACGGCTTAGATCTAAGATACGTGTTCCTCTCGCCATCATCTCTGACACGTATCCCAGTATGCAATCGCGATTCTTTTGGAAACGGTTTCCATGGAAATTGTAATAAAACGGTCGTTTGCTTTTGCTTCCCGGAGTCGTAAAGCCCAAGCGTTTTTCTATCTTTTGGCATTTATGTAATTATTTGGGTATTTTTGTCGCTTTCGATAACTCCGTTTTTCTTCTTGTCTTGTCTTCTATCCGTCGCTTTCTTTCCCACAACAGCAGAGAACGGCTTCTCGCATCTTTCGCACAGAGAAGGGTATTTTCGTCATTTTAGTCATAGGTGATGTGCCCTCTGAAGAGAGAGAAGGAATGATCGGTTACAGACGCTGTATCATAATTAATGATACAGCCAATTTTTTCCGCCAGCGTGTCAGATATGTGGGAAATCCTATCCGTTAAAGATGTGGGGAACCTGATGATGATCACCTGGTATGAAATTCAGATCGATCCGCCCATCACCGTTGGTATAAGAGGGTAGCTAATGGAATGAGTTATTGTAATTGTGTGTCCCACCCAACTGAACGGATACGTCTTATATAAAAATATTGTGATCATCATGGTGTGGAACACCTTTTGAACGGATAGGATGTTCTATATACGAGACTTGTTGGCGGGAAACAGGTGAGGCCAGTAGCTAGTCATTCAAAATAATTGAAATGGTGGGTCCTACTCTCGATGGCCCATTTATAAAAACTTGTTGATTAGGAAAGCCAGAAGCCTTCAATCGGTGGTCCCGCGAAAATAAACGATGGAGAAAGAAAACACAGAAACGGTTCATGTTCACTCAAGAAAGGATCAAACGATTGCGCGTATGGGATCTTCGACATGTGGAATCTTTTTGGTTGATGGGCCATCCACCGTTGAAAACTTCATAGGCTCACAATAATATTGATTTGAGATCCAACCTGTTCATATGTTCACAAAGACATGGAGGAAGGAAAAACACAAATATCAGATTGATCGAAAACTTCTGTAGCCCCTAAGAAGTTTTCAACGGTGGATGTCATTGTCTACTGTTTTCTGTGGTAGTGTCACTTGAGCTTTGGATCTGCCTCATTCTTTGAATCATGCCTTAAAATGTTCTCTCTAAATGGATGGACGGTGTGGATACAACACATACATCATGTTGGGGTCGGCAGAACATGGTGACTTTACTCAACCTATCAGTAGCTAATCCGCGTCCTTCTTGTTGAATTATTTTTGGCAGTCTGTGACTCTCTTCTTGTATTAATCATTTCACATGAAAAACCCGTTTTTTCTTTGCTCTTTGATTTTGATAGGATTTTTTTCAACTTTATTATAAAGGTGTGAATTGGATTGGTGCAATTGATTGTCCATGTGAAACCGTTGCATGTCTTTTTCCTTTGACCACGACAGCTCTTTTATTGCATGGCTCATTATACCATACCTGCCAAGATTGGTGGGCCACAACCAAATGTCTACAGTATGTAACATCATCCTAGCCACTCAAATTGTAAGGGTTGGTACATGGTCTCAGACAACCACATGTAGGCCATTTGAACCCCAGCCGTCCAATTTCGACTCTTGAGGATTGGCCCATCTACAGTGGGACTACCCATCACCCATGATCCAAATGGCCTAGCTAGGCTGATCCACATGTGTGACATATGTACGACTGTGGTCCACCATGTTGAGTTTGTGCACACGTGTGTACATTTTTTATCATGCACATGCTAATATGGTACACGTGACAAAATCAGAGCTGTCCGTATGATGGGCCACATGCATTTCTTTAGATGAGCATGTTCAGATATCTGAGAGGTGTTCTTCTTAGAAAGGCCAGAATATATGAAAATGATTGAAGGTCAAATGAAATCTCTTTTGTAGCCTAATGTTGTGCTCCGCACTAAGGAGCAAACCGGTCTGATTTTTAGTTCAGATGGTCTGGACAGTGTAGTTCCCATTGTGTTAACTCCCATCATTCACGTACGACGATTGGGACGGTGAGATGGCTTCTGACAACTGCATTCTTTGATATGATACGGAGTTTACAAGTCATTGGCTCTTTTTTCCTTTAGTAAATAAAAAAAGATCAACCAGACGAGTTTAAGACCCGGTGAGTTGAGTTCTGACTGAGTCATTTTCATGAACGAGTTTCCTTGTGACTCAATGAAAAACTTGTTGAGTCAGATCTAACGATCTCTTCTTTTTTTTTTTTCTTTTTTTTCTTTTTTTTTTTCCAACCTCCGCTTTTATCCCATTGAGGTTGGTTCCTCAGTAAGTTAAATGGAATAAGCTTATTCTACAAGTGTTGTGCATGGAGTTCACTAATCCTATGTACAGCATCCAACCTATATAGCAGGTTAGGCTTACAATGACAGTTGGATGCCCCAAGAATTAGACCAATTTATTTAGGTCAGTATGTCGTTGATGTGGGGCATCTAGGGTGTAGACATCCAATGATACACCATATCTCCACATTAAGAATGGAGTAGCCTACGAGGTGGGACTTATGATATGCAAAATGGCTTTGAGGTGAGATCCATTGTTGGATTGTGTGATTCGGAAACCCATGTAACACAAGGGTTGCCCATGGGGAAGACTCTCCTGAATTTACTTAGGAGAGCCAGAATATATGGATAAATATGTGCTCCCCCAACAACTCAAAAACTTTTGGTGTGTTAATCGGTTGTCCACCATCAGGCATTTTTTTTGAGATGGATGTCCATTATTTCTTATAGTTTAGCCACCTAATAATTATACATACCTGATTTTTGGACCATCTCATAAGCGAGATGGGGATCACTTAATCCATAGATTGGACCACATAAGCATAACATGGTTGGCCCCACCATAAAAAAATGGACAACAGTTCAAGAAACTTATAAGTCATGTGGTGGCCCATGTGATAGTGGGATTGATCGAATTCATTTGGAGTGTCTAACTTTCAACGATGAAGTGATCCCACTAGAGAAGTTGGGAGTCATGCATACGGATTAGTGGGCCACATGTGTAACAGTTGCAGAATAAGCCTATTCGAAAAGAAATAGCTCATGTAGTTGTAAATTCTTAAACTTTTTAAAGGAGCTCTTGCCATTGTACTCCAACCTTAATCAAGAAGAAACTTAAATAAAAATAATAGATTATTGAATTGGCTTAGAAAAATCACCAATTGATTGACTTGGTGCAATACACGGCTTTAAAAAAATGATAATTGGACTATGCTGATCCACTGTTTACCCTTCATCATGGGTGGTGGAAGGTGGCCCACTATACTACGACAGAGATTGCTCTATTGCATCATTTGATCACTGACCAAAAAAATGTATGGGGGTAATGTAGTGTGTATAGTTATACGATAGAAACCTCGCATACCATAGACCCGGTTCAGACCAACTCCCGATCTCAAGCTGAGTCAGGACTTGCCCGATTTGGGGTTGAATCAGCTTGACCCGGCAAAATTTGGGTGACTAGTGGTTCTGAATCTAATTAAGTTGAACCCAGACCGAGTTGACTCGGATGATTTACATGAGACTCATCTGAGTCTTAAAACCATCATGATAGGGGAGTTGGTGGATTGGGTCTAACCATCGTGGGGCTGCCATTTTCTTAGACATGGTCCACCCATTGCAGTGCCCACTATGTGGGTAGTTCTCATCCATACTGATGCATTGGTGGGGTAGAGAGTCTTTATCAGCCTACTCTACTATTTCATTTATGGCATTTATATTGTAAATGCTATTAAAAATGATAAGGATGTGTTTGGCTTCCAATTTTCTATGTAATGCCAAGAAAATAAGCCATCATTATCATTTTAAAATGTTTGTTTAAATAAAAATTAAAGCTGTTCAATCAAGAGTCAAATTACATTTGTATATTACAAAACTGTCATTTTTAAGTGATTTCTAAGTGAAATAACCAATGATAGCAAACTCATTATTGTAGTCACACATGTACATGAGTATGTAATCATTATCCATTTTCAATCATTTACATCCTTGGGGGTGTTTGTTTTACGATTCCTTGGTGTAAATACATACAAATAAGCAATGAATAATTACCAATATAATTCTTTTACTTTTTTTTATAATGACACTAAGGGTTTTGTAAATTTCACGTGGGGCCCTCAGTGATATAGGTGGCTTATCCACACCGTCCATCCATTTTGCAGGTTAATTTTAGGACATAACCTCAAAATTGATGCAGATCTAAAGTTCAAGTGGATCACACCGCATGAAACAATTGGCTAAATGCCTACTATTAAAAACCTTTTATGACTATAATTTCCTATGGTGTGGGTCATTTGAGATTTGGATCCACCTCATTTTTTTGTTCATGTCTTAAAATGTTCAAGTAAAATGGATGGACGGCATGGATATGCCATTGAACTTACAGTAGGGCCCATGAATTTAAGTCCATCATTTTCAAATAGCATCTCAAGGAGAAAATATCCATTTCTTCCAAACATGTGTCAATAGTGATTATTAGAAAACAAACACCCCCTAAAGTACTTGAACAGACAGAATGAAAAACAAAAATATAAAAAGCCCTTTAAAAATCTAATAAAGTGGAAAAATAATGAAAATATTAAAAGGTCAAAGGTCAATGTATGTCAACTAATAAAGTGGAAAAATAATAAAAATATTAGAAGGTCAATGGTTGATGCATGTCGATTATTTTGCATGTTGATTTAAATAGAAACATTAAAAGGTTAATGTATAATGTCAAAAGATGTTGTTGACCCAACTACAAATGGAGTGTAACTAAAAAATTACATGGATAACATTAACCATTTGATTTTTCCCTTTAAATTTGGACAATTCCTTATTTTACTTTAAACAATTCATTCAGTAGCCATAAATATTTATCAGAATGATCTTAGATTTAGGCTCCATCCACAACGGGTCCACAACTTTGATGGTATGGATAGCTGCACATCAAACACTACATATGAGAAGATGAATCACCATCATTTTTTAGTGGTACAAAACTAGCATTTGAACTAGCCATTCTCATTCATCCTCCAAAGGGGCCCGTACGATATCCAAAGTCATGCTGTGCACAAAGTCCAAATGTTCAAATATCTAAGCAAGCCTACCAAACCTAAAAGGAGTCTGAAACACTTTCTAGATAATTAGATCATTTACATGGGTCTAAATCTACCTATTCTATTAGCTGAAGCATGAATAATGTTGTGGATCGCATTAGGAGCAAACCGCACTGATTTTTAGGCCAGATGGTCCAGATAGTGTGGTTCACATTATGGAAACTCAAATCATATATATGCAACGATTGAGATGGTGAAATCGCCACTGACCATTGCATTCTTTGATAAGATGGCCGTTCAGGCAAGTTCAGATCCCAATGAGTTGAGTTCGAACCGAGTCATTCTCATGTACTAGTTTTCTCATGACTAAATGAAAAATTTGTTGAGTTATAAGAACCCTATTTTTCCTAACCTTATAGGTTAAGCCTATCATGAAAGTTGGACACCCCAAAAATCAGGCCAATTTGATTATCATATGGACCACCATGTCAGTATGGTTCTTGAGTGGATGTCCATTATTTTCTATGGTCTGATAATTTAATGATTGTACATACCTAATTTTTTGGACCATTACATCATTGTGGAGGTGATCGCTTACCCATAGATTGGTGGTAGGCCCCACCTCAGAAAACAATGGACAAAAGTTCAAATGTCCTACTTCTGATTGCTTAACCATAAATTGGTGGTAGGCCCCACCACAGAAAACAATGGACAACAGTTCAAAAAACCTACAAGTTCATGTGGTGGTAGCATCAGGCTAATTTTTTGGGTGTGTGACTTTCAATTACAGATGGATCCTATTGGACAAGTTGAATGTCATACACAGAGACTGGTGGGCCATATGTGTGACACTTGAGAAATAGCCATGTAGTTGCAAATTCTTAAATTTTTAATGGGGCTCTTGACATTGAACTTCAACTTAATTATCGAGAAACTGAAATAAAAAATAAAAAATTATTGAGTTGGCTTAGAAAAATCACCCTATTGATTGACTTGGTACAACACATGGCTTTAAAAAACTGATAATTGGACGGCGTGGATCCACTGTTTACCCTTCAATATGGATGGTGAAAAGTCTGTACTGTGACAGAGATTGGTCCGTTGCATCATTAATTTACTTCCTGACAAAAATATATATGGGAAATGATACAATGAGATGATCATAATGCAGTGTGTACAGTTGTATGATAGAAACTTCCCTTTCATAAACCTTGTAGCATGGTTAAAAGACAGCGACTCATACTGTCTCCCAATCTTGAGTAGAGTCGGGACTTGCCCGATTTGAGGGTGAATCGGCTTGACTCGGTGAAATTGGGGGTGGGGGTGACTGGTGGTGTTGAGTATAATTAAGTCCAACCAAGACTGAATTAACTCGGATGAGTCTTAAAACCATTGCATAGGGGAGATGGTGGATTGGGCCCAAAATTGCCTCTCTTTTTTTTTCTTTTTCTTTTTTTGAGTTGGGACTTGCCCGATTTGAATATGCTTGACTGATGTAAGGAAGATGTGGTAAGGTCAATCACCATCTCTCTCACCAGATAGCTACCTTGGATCCATGAGGCTCTCGGGACACCTCAACTGAACTTCCGCAAAATCCATGAAAAAAAATTAAAACAAAAATAATTCCTAATAAAATCCAAATAAATTCATTGATGATAAAAACGAGCTCACAACTATTTAAATAAGAAACTTAGGAGTTCTAGAGTTAGACCCTTAACTCAAACACCCTAAAACTGTAACTTACTATGAATAGTAAACTTGTAATTTATAGACAGCCTCTATTCCTAGAAAACATCATGATTTTTTGCCAAAAATAATTAGTTGCCAATCCAGCCAAACCACATGATTCTCTTAACTTTTTAAAGCAATTTTCATGTTAGGCACAACTTCTACAACTCAAAGGATCAAAAGTTATACTAGAACTAAAACTTATTATTTATAGTAAAAATAAAATTAAATTAGGCTTGTGACATTTGATCTGATCGAATCTCACAAATCCGGCATGGGCAACCTGGCATAGCGGGTTGGTTGGCTTATGTAGCTTAAGCTACGCCAAAATCATATATTATACGTCCCATAACTCATCTTGGATTATGAGATATGCTTGTTTTACTATCTTGATAGCCCAGATCACTTCCGCTTTCAATCGGGCTTTTTCTGGTCCATCTTGGTCGTGAAAATGCCTGCAGCCCACTCTACATCATTAACTCGGTGAAATTGGGGGAAACTAGTGGTGTTGAATTTGATTAAGTCCAACCAAGACTGAATTGACCCGGTTGAGTGTTAAAACCATCGCATAGGGGAGATGGTGGATTGGGTCTAACCATCTTGGGGGCTAGCTAAGTACTGGACATACGAAATTGCCTTTTCCATCCTTTTTATTTTATTTTAACATAGTCTATTCATTAAAGTGTCCACATGTGGGTCATTCTGATCGATATTAAAAGGTTGAAGGTCATTATATATTGTGTTGTTACTTATTTTGATAGAAATGTTTAAAGGTTAATGGATGATAGAAAGAAGTGTCTCTGGCCTTAACTATGATTGTAGCAAACTGAAAAACTATACTGCCAGTTGATTCTTCCCTTTAAATTTGGACCTATCATTGTTTTACTTCAAACAAACCATTAGTAGCCCCAAGTGTACGGTTAGGATTGATTGATCAAAATTATCTAAGATTTATGTTCCATTCACTAGCCAGGGACTCCAAAACTTGGATGGTATAGACAGCTGTACGTCAATGTCACATGTGAGAAGATGAATCACTATCATGTTTTAGTGGTATGGAACTGGCCATTGAGTTAGTTCTCATGATTTCATCCCCCCAAGGCGCTTTAACGGTATCCAAAGTGATGCTATTAATGTATCAATGAAAGGGACACAAGCACAGCCCAAATGCCAATATCTAAACTAGCTATGAGACAGCTATAATTATCCAAGCTAGCTAGTTATAGCTCTAGCTTGCTCTTTTGAAATAGCAAGTACAATCCTAATTTTGGGAATGTTTTTCTTGTTCTAGAAATTATTTATTTATTTTTATTTTATTTTTTGTGGAGAAGGTGGGAGCACACCACCTGAAACTTTATTAAATTAAAAGAAAAATAGCATATTTCAAGTGGTTGCCACAAAAAGAGACAGGCCTCACCTATCATATGTTACTTTAGAAATACCTTCAATAATAAGGCAACAACTTCATTGCCTTCTCCATAAATGTGCCTGGCCACCTAATTCCAAAGGAATTAATTAGAACATTTTCTAGATAATTAGAGCATTTCCATGAGCACAAAGCATGCATAAGAAATTAAGAATCAACTAGTCTCCTCCAATGTCTAATTTTTCTATGTTGAGCTTAAGTTGATTTGAAGACTCGACCCAACTCGACTTGATAATTACTAAGATAACTTGATAAAATTAAAGGGATAAGAGTAGATATGTAACATTGTTAAGGTAAGTTTAAGTGATATAAAATACCAATATATGTTAGTGAACTGCTTAATGGTGAGTTGGTAATTATGTTTACCTTCATTGAGCAGAGGTCAAGTGTATTATCCCAACCTTCGCCACTTATATTTTATTAACATTTATGCTATAACTGGATTTGAGTTTGAGTGGCGTTATATCAACTGGGTGGCCGACCAGATTTGACTATTTGTCTACTCAAACCCAAGATTGACTTTTGTAATGACTGAGTGAAATGTCACTGGTCCAATTGATTCAGCGTTAGGTTTGATTCAACCCAATGAGTTTTAGTACTATGGTTGGAGCTGGTCAGTTCCAGAATTAAAACAATATGAGTGTAGCTTAGCTAGTGTTGTATTGAAGCATTTCTCAACAAAGGAGACTATTCTTAACAATGTGATACAAGGGTACAACTCACTTCAAAGTTCTTGAGAAAATTGACAGTTCTCTCTTTTGCTCTCTTTCTCTCTCTCTCATTTTTATTATTGTTAAAAAATAAATTAAATTAAATTAAAAACTCTAATTCAATTATTGCGTATAATCTTAAGGGTGGATTTCACTTAAGAGTGGCCCACATCAAGTAAACATGCTAGTTTGAAGTGTGTGCGCAACGGGATGTACCCAACATCTCACACGAATGAGCTATAGCTCTATAACTCGGTGACTTAACCCAAAACTCAAGTCAAACCTTAGTCACTAGTAACTCGGTGACAAGTTTGACTCAGTTGAGACTCAGAAAAACTCACCGAGTTGGCTCACTGACTCAGTTAACTTGAACCAAATTTAAAAAGTTGACAGCGGATGGTGAATTTAAACTCACAACCATTGGACGTATCAATTATAATTGAATATTTAGTTTTATAATTAGTTTAGGGTGCCTTTGGTTGCTTCAAATATCACAAAGTTTCATTATATTTTGCCCCCAATTATATTAACTAATCACAAATTATATGATACTTTGTACAACCAAACACACCCTTTTATTAAATATTAAGTTGAATTGGGACTGAGTCTTCGAGTCCCCCGAACCCAGCTGGATGTGGATTGAGCTTTCGTTTTGTCTTGATCTTGGGCCAAGAGACGTGCATAGTGGGGCCACATGATGAACGGCTCGGATCTTGCACAATTCTACTACATTGCCACGTGTTAAATGCCCGGGGAATCTTTCCTACGTCTACTGACTCACCAAAGCACTACAATATGCCGTGCACGATACAGCTGTGAATTCTTAGTCGATTGCATTCTAGCTACGGTACAGGTTGGCTACCAGCTGTACACGTGGCATGTCTTCAAAACCCGAACAACTGTACGTTCGTCGTTTACTCGAACTCAACTTCATAAGATAAATCCTGACCTCTGATTATAGGCATATATACACGTGGCCCAGCTTATGATCAGATGGGATTAATGATTCTTGTGCATGGGATCTACAGAGCGATGTGGGGCCCTCCGTGATGTATATGTTTTATCCACACCGTCCATCCGTTTTTCCAACTCATTTTAGGGCATGAGCACGAAAACGAAGCAGATCAAAAGTTCAGGTGGACCACACTACAGGAAACGGTGGTGATTAAACGCCCACTTTTAAAGACTTCATGGGGTGTGTTTTCCCTTCATCCAGGACCTTATCAACTGGTTGGATGGCAAATAAACATTATTGTGGGCCCTTTGAAGGGTTCAACGGTGGGTGTTATTATGGTCTAGTGGACCGTCGGATGTGCTTCATTTTTGGCTTATGCCCAGCAATGAGCTGGAAAAAGGGATGGACGGCCTGGATATAAAACACATATATTACGGTGGGCTCCACAGTGCCCAACACCACCTACCCGGTTCCCGGATCTACACGGTGGAGATCATCTGAGCGGCTCTAATCTTGCACGTTGAAAATCATCTGCTACCACCTTCCAAAATCTAAGGAATGGTCACGCACGAACAGGTGGGCACCCAACACACGTGCCAATGCGATACGTGCATGGAATTTGTGGGCCCCACCGTGAGGATTAGCTGGTGCATCAATCAGATTGGTCCACTAATCCAAATGTACCACAGCACAAAAAACAGTGTGTGATTGAACACCCACCATTAAAAACTTCCTAAGGGCACAAAAGTTTTAAGCTGATATTTGTGTTTCCATCTATTTCGACCTGTCTGACCTTATCAAAAGATTGGATGGTAAATAAGCATTAAGGTGGGCCTAGAAAGGTTTCAATGGTGGGAGTCATCATCCCTCCTGTTTCTTGAATTGTGGCTCACTTGAGCTTCACATCTGCTTAATTTTGCACAGAATGGATTCAAAATACAATTGATCGGAGGGTCCCTGTTGAAAATGAGCAGAGAACTTTTGCAAGAATGGATTCAAAATACAATTGATCGGAGGATCCGGATTCACCAATCATACCCTCGTAACATCTGTTTGCAAACAGTATATACTCTTTTATTTCCTAGACGCAAAGCAAAAAATAAAAATAAAATAAAATAACAACTTTCATAATCTGGCAGAGTGTGATAGATGATACGCCGGCAGTTAGGAATTACTTAAAATTGCACACGTGTTACATAAATAATTCAAAATAAAACCGCTTAAAATATGTGTGATGGTTTGAATGTATCATAAACAATATTTAATTATTTAAAATATGATGATGAAAAATTCCAATAGTTATATTTCAAAAGAGAAGTAGTGTACACGAATCATATATCCGTATTTTCAACAAAGAAGTGTTCAACAACTATAGGTTAGGCTTTTTTTTAGCTGTAATTTAACCACAGTGGTTTCTGATTTTTAATTTTTGTTAATATATGCCAGGTGTGCCATTTTTATGGGTTCGGTGGATTCCTAACTTTGGGGCCAACTGTGATGTATGTGTCTTATATCCACACCGTTCATCCATTTTGCCATTTAAGTGTATGAGCTAAAAAAATACAGACGGATCTAAATCTCAAGTGCACCACACCATAGGAAATAGTGTTGATTGAATGCCCACCGTTAAAAACTTTGGGGCCATTAAAATGTTTATTTTCCACTGTTGATAAGGTTACAAAGACCTGAATGAAAGGACCATACATTTAATATTAGCTTGATCCAAAACTTCACAGGCTGTGAGAGAAGTTTTTAATGGTCAATATCACCGTTGTTCCTTGTAGCGTGGTCCACCTGAGATCGGGATCTGCTGCATTTTTGGGCTCATGCGTGCGAAACGAATGGACGGAGTGGATATAAGACAGAAGCGTCATGGTGGACCCCACAGTCAGCGATCCACCGAAGCCAGGTCCATTTTTAAGTGCCTGCTTATCAAGTGTCGTACGCATCCGGAGCATCAAATAACTTTCATTTTAGAATAAATAATGACACAGTAAGTGCTGACGTGGGAATCCCAAGATTTACAACAAGAAATAATGATGATTGGAAGCACTTCACCGGAGTTATTTGATACCCCGAAGACTATGGAGCTTGATACACATGCACTCATGACGTTTATTCACTATGAACAATGACTAAAAAATATAAACCTATTAACTTGTGGATAAACATTTGTATATTTCATGAATATAGAATCAATATTTTTTAACTATTTTAATCTAATATTTGTGGACACTTTCGTAATGAAACTGGACCGTTGAATATTTCGATTTTTAACCATTTGGTAAATGCCCACTAATCCACATAGTCAAATATCAAACAAAGATGATGTTTTAGTTCATTACACATCTAAACCGGGAATCGTAATTTGGACCGTTTATTTTGAATTACATATATGCCACGTAAGCAGTTTCTATGGGCTCGCGTATCATCTGTCACACTCTGCCAGAGAATCAAAGCCCTCCTTCTCGAGATTAAAAGCTGTCCTTTGACGATTTCCTCTTAGCTTGGGATTCGACGTCTCAATTATTGCTAAATGTCCACGTCATCAGTACGGCTTTCTCTCCCACTTGACTTTTCATTTCATGACACGTGGCAATCGCTGTCGGCTTAAGGAATGTGATACCGTGCGCGTTTCACGTGCTCAAGATTGAAACGTCTCTATTGTGCCACGTCATGTTTGGTGGACAGCTTCGCTTGTGGATTTCTCCACGTAGCGTGATGGAAGGGGACACGTGATAAATTATTCCATGGTTTGCCAGACCATGGTGTAGTATAGGCATGCAGAACCCTATATTGGTCGTGTGTGAGGTGGAACTTGATGTTGCTCAAATCCAAACCGTTATTTATCCCTAGATCACACTGATCTATTAATCGCACGGTCTTGATTGTCCGATCAATGTGATTACGGCCAAATCCAAACCATAAATCGGATGCTTACATTGATAAACATGCCACGTATGGAATCGGTCTTTGGTGTGTGTGTGTGTGTGTGTGTGTGACGCCATACACGTCATATGGGATCTATGATTAAATTCATGTGGCTTTGGCCAATCTACACCGCTCAGTAGGTGGACCAGACCACTGGATTGGTTGGACATCAAAAGAAAGGCTAGAGATAAAAGACTCGTTCATATTTATGGGTCCACACATCTCATCCATGATTTGGACCGGTTTGGAATGGGAGACACATCTCCACTTGTCCAATTGTTATGTGCACGCATATGGACGAATAAAATCATGTCGGGGCCCATCCATGGTTAAAGACCTAGTAACTCGGACCGACTCGCCCTGTCCTGAGTCGAGATGGGACTCACCCGAGTCCAGGTGACTCATGGTATCGAACCGGATATGGTGCAACCATGGTTGAAAGACTTCCCAACTCGGAAGCCAGTCTGGTGAGTGGCCGAATTTGCCCAATCGTGGGTAGTGCCGTATCTGAGTCGACTCATACATATCACATCGTACTCAAATGGGTCTGAGTGAGTCCAAGTCCTCACTTGAGTCTTAAAAACATGGGTCTGACTGAGACCAAGTCGACTCAGACAAGTTGAATCAGACCGCCCATGTCCTTAAAACACATGTGAATCTATGGTTAAAACACTCAGCAACTGGGACCGACTCCTTCCCTACTGAGTTGAGTAGGGACTTGCCTTGTCGGGATCACTTAGGATATCAAACCGAATAGAAACAATGAGATCGAGTTGACTCGGACCAGTCACATGAGACTCGACAGAGTCTTAAAACCATGGGCCCATCACTTTTTTTTTTTTATTGTGGAACGTTGAATATGATTTATAACCTTCCTAATTCTCAAGTAGCCCATAACTTGGTCGTCCAACGTATACATCATTCCAGCTTTTATGCATGATATAATATAAAGAGAGATGGTCCAGTACTCTGAGAGGACTATGAGTTATAGTGCTCCTAATTGCATAGAGACACTTCATCCAATCCTTTAATCTAGACCATTCATTAGGTTCAGGCTACATTTCATGGGCTACCACATAAAACATCATGCCAATCCCAACAAATCTGAACCATTTGATCTATGGTCTTTAATATGGACAGTCGAGATAACTTAAACAAAATAATCCATGAATAATCAATAATCCATGGCTTCCAAAATGGATAGCCATAGAAAATTAGGCCAAATCAAGGATGGATTGGATCATCCGTTCAATAAGATTTTTTCCTTGGTAGACCATGAATTTTGTTCTGAACTTAATGGACAGTCCAGATCGATCGATTTTGGATTTGTCCAAGTGAACCGATGCAATTAGGACCATTTCTCTAATATAGAGAGGTTTTATTTAAAACGAGTTGGAAAAATATGAGGCGGAGAAAATGACTTTTGTTTTGACAAAGAATGGAGTGTGATATGGAAATGCTGGGCAAAGACAGAGCTTACCCGTTTGCAGAAGCAGCTGGATAAATCCTCAAATCTTTTTTGACTCTGAAAATGAGGATAGAGAGAGAGAGAGAGATTTTGTTTCTCGATGTTTGCTAATTCCACATGCGTGTGGAGGCTATTCATCCACGTGAGAGCTGACGTTTCAACAATAAGTGTGAAAATAATGCTTACATCTCATGCCTCAAAAGTAGGCCATTTCACTCCTTAAGTGGCCCACAGTGTCTAAAGTAAATCGGAGACCAGTTTCTCTGCCACATTGCAAAATGAGCTTACTCTGCAAATGTTACATGTGGGGTGCACCCTGACAGGTGCATAATGCAACTAGCCTCATAAGAACATTTCCAGAGAACTAGGCTGATCAATTATCATATGGGCTACCATATGAATTTGGAGGTTTCTCGATATTAAATTATGTTGTATTTTAAAAGCTTTTTAAAAATAAAATGTATGTGTTTCAAAATTTCATATTTCCTTCCATTTTTTTTCTTTAAAAATGTTTTATCTTTTAGTGTGACTCTTTAGTACCACATTAAAAAGGAACAAAGAAAAATTCAAATCTATAAGAAAAGATTTTTGCATGGGGCTTGAGCCCCTTCTTGGGGGCATGTAAATGAGGGGCTATGCCATTAGCCTAAATTTATGTCGTTGACGACACGTGTGCCCACTGCATTGAGCCGGGATTTGACTCTGGGTCTATGTACAGACTTTAAAAGTATACTCTCACCTGTCTTTTACGCAAATTTTCAAACCAAAGAGATGCATCTGTTTGGGTGGTCGCTCCTATTGAGTTCAAACCTAACGAACCTAACCTAATATTTGAAATGGTGCTTCAAGCACCTAATCGTATTTTATAAATAGACATAATCTCTAATCAATTTCATTTTATTACAAAACAAGGTTTTCTCTTTGATTTTTTAAAGTTCATCTGTAATTGTTATTTTGCCAACTGAATTTTGCAAGCAAGTCAATTACTTCAAATTTAAGTACTGCACGTTGGTTTGAGCCCGTGTACAACAAGTGCACCGTTGGGACCAGGCAATAGTCGTTATATCCTGGAGGCCAACTGTCTAAGAAATCCTGTTGTATTTGGGACGCGGACCAAGGAGGGCAAATTTGGTTTCAAGCTGAGTGACTTAAGTCACGCCTCGACTCAAAACATATAAGTCTTTCTTACTTCTTCTAATTTTAATTTATTTCTGTTTTCGATTTTTCATTTATTGTTTTTAGCAATTATTTCTAACAAACTATACGTTATTTTCTATAGTGAAATCCACTTGATGATTAAATGGGTCTAATTTCTAGAGCATCGCATTGCTTTCATTTGGTTGGAAATAATGCTTGCATCTTATGTTTCGAAGAATAGGCACTTTCGCTACTCGAGTAGTCAAAATATTTAAAGTAAAATAGATGTTAATTCCTCCACAACTTTTGTAAAATGAGGTTATTCTGCAAAATGTTTACATGTAGGGTGTGCTCTGCTATGTTCTATTGTGTGTATATGGAATCCATAGTCATCTAGCAAAGTAGCCTTAAAACTGACTAGGTCAACCATCATATAGGCTACAACATAGATTTCAAGGTTCTAAGGTAGTTGTCCATTGTTTTTTTTAATATTTTATAATAAAGGCTTAGATGATTAATAGACCTTATTTATAAGGCATTAGATCATCGCTCACTTGATGTGTTGGATGGCATGCAAACAATATTGCAAAAAAACAGCTATAGACAATCAATACAAACAATGCAAAACTATCAAAGAAAAGAATCAAATCAAAACTTAAAAGTCAATGAGAAAAATAAAAAGACAAGGTACAAACATTTATATGCTCTAGCAACATGCGTTAATTTATTATGCAACAATATAGAGTTTTTTTTTTTTTTTTTCAACAACTTCACTAAAATAAGATAAACTGTGAAATAAATTACATATTTTTCTCTCCTGCACTTTCATGTACAAGGAAAATCTTACCGAGGAATCGTGGGAAAGATGCACTTTCTCTACATGCATTTTCCCATTATAAACAACACATCACATGAAGGCATTTGCTTAAAGCCTTTATAGGTACATAAAAGAAATCTTCCACATTCTCTCATTTGAATATTGGTTTCATTAATAATATAAAAAAAATACTCGTAATAACAATTGCCCAAACGTCATTACTCACTAGGTAACAATAAGCCCAAATTAAAGAAGTCTTACAACAAATAAATTTCTCATTGTAATAGGCTTCATCAGTATATTCGTTATGTTATCGTTGGTGTGAATCTTTTGTAATGAAATTTGTCCATCTTCTAGCTCGTTACCAAGAAAGTGATACCGAACATCAATATTTTTTGTTTGAATACAAAAGATTAGATTCTTATCCTACTTTAATGTGCTCTGAGTATTACAGTGAATTAACAACGCTTTCTATTTGAAATATCTCAACTCTTCTAATAATCTTTTAAACCAAAAACCTTCATTGCATGCTCGTATAGATGACATATAATCAACTTTCATAATGGGCATTACCACTATAGACTTCAATCTTAACAATCAACTAATCATATTGTTAGCCAAATAAAAAACATAATCTCCCACATGTGTGCCTGCATGTGGATAGGCAAGGCCTAAGCCTCCCACATGTGTGCATGTGTAATATAATAAATGGTAAAATTTATTGTTGAAATGGCAAACTCTAGTACTAGGACTTTTTTTTTAACCCTATTATGACCCGTTTCCCTACTTACAAACGACTCTAATTTGGATAAATTGCAATATTTTAATACTTTACATTTCAAGTGGGACATGAACAAAATGAAAAAATAATACAGTATAGTCAATTAAACCATCATTAGGTAGAGCACAAAATTGTGTACGTCGTGTTGTATTTTGAAAGCATTTGAAAAAATAAAAAAATAAAAAGAAAAAAAAGAATTGAAAAGCGCTTTTAGATGCCACTTGCTCTCTCTTTGATTATGGTACAACCAACTCCAACTCCTCCATTTCAATTCCCAACAAAATAAATTGGAAAATGTGCTGCATTTAAGGTGGAAATTATCAAATATAAGGGTTGCATAAAAAAGTTCTCATATGGCTATCTTCCTGTTCTTTTACACACGCATCCCACACACACACCCCACACCCACCCATGCACACACTGCGTAGTTGGATTTCACCAACTATAGGTACTTGAACCTCAGACCTCGTGTTAAAACTCCTGGGAGTCTACCATCAAGGCAAGGATAAGGCTTTATATGACTATTTTCCTTACCAACAAGTCACATGAGTAGAATATCAAATCCAAATAGAAGATGGGCCACACCATGATGAGCATATGATATGATCCACTCATTAAGCAAGACACAACATCAAAATTGAAGAGGATCTCATCTACTAAATAGTCCGGATAGGTAAGTATGCTCATCAAATTATGTTAGATAGGTTAAGATGATTCACCCATGTGGGAAACATTGGTGGAACTTTAGGCTTCACAATGAAGATCAATTAGTGCAGGACCATATAATTGATACATTAAGTGGACCACATGTTTCATGTTGAATCAAGCCATTGGTAGGTCTAATTAAAACATCTGATGTTTCCACACATGGTAGCCATCCTAATGAGTGAACAGACCCAACTTTTGTATTCGGTGATTTTTACACGGGCCCATCTTCTAGACAACTCATACACATGTGACATGTTGATGCTTGCACTCTCATTGCATGGTAACTTAAAAAGCAAGGCATTATTATAGCTAAACAATTACACTAAAAGAACATGCATGAAAAGTCGTGACTAGGGGTTCGAGTCAACCTATTTTCCATTTGAGTTTGATTCAGTTTGTATTTTGTGAACCTAAAATTAAATAGGTTAAATATGATTTGTGCAGCTAGACTTGGTGGGTCATGAGTATGGCCTACCCCTTTCTTTCTCACTTAATTATATGTGTGTGCATGCACGCGTATTATATATTATAATATTATAAAGTTTAAAATTTTTGAAAATTGATTATGATGATTGTAATTTAAATTATTGTAAGAGTTTGGTTTTATATTAATTTAGAGTTTTATATATATTGCTGATATTTTTATATATGTTAGATCTAGAAAAATCAACCGCTCGTCGGCAGTCTTTTTCCGGATGTATTGTTGTTCTGGGGTTCTGAGTAATAGAAACATTCGTAGACAATCACAAGCATTCACAAAAGTACGCAAGAGAAAGATATCGCAAGGCAAATTTTATTCCAGAGATTCTGAGATCTTGTACATTCCAGGCCGTGATCTGGCACGAGCCCTTAATTGCATCGAATGGATCGATCACCCTTGATTAAAAGGCAAAAGTAAACGAATAAGCCTTAGGGACATTAAATAAAGCAAATAAGGAAGCATAAGTATAAATCATGCATGCCACAAAGAACACGGAGATTTTTACGTGGAAACCCTTGCGGGAGAAAACCACGGCACAAAGCGACAAAACTCTACTATGAATAGCAATTGTACATGAGGTGGAGTATTCAGAAAAAGCCCAAATCGATGGGCAGAAGACTAAATCATCAGGGACTATGGCCTTAGAGTTCGTGGTCGTAGAGACCTGTATTTTTGTGTGGTCGTAGAGACCTGTGTTTGTTGTGTTTTGTTATGGACTGATCCATCTTTGTACGAGTCAGATGTCTATGTCCCATGTTTTGACCGGAGATCCGGGCTGAGACTGTCAGGGTTTTTAACCGAGGGGTGCGACTCTGGGCCTGCGCCCGTCATTTGTGACGGGTGACCGCGGGAAGACCGATCTGCAGTTGTATGTACCTGAGCAGCTCAACCAGTGGATGCCGTTTGGATGGGTAGGGCATCGACTGTTCTTGAAGCGCCAGTCTTTAACAAATTGTGTGTCATAGTTTTAGAACTCTCTTGGTATGGTTTATCGTGTTAACCATAGTCCCATTTGGTTAGTCCAAGAGCATTAATCTGGGCTAAGACATATTTGTACAATGAATACAGTAAATATGAAGTTTCTGCAAGCAGTCGTCGAATCGTGTTGGAGTCTGGTGATTCGTCTTCGGGCGCGTTCTGGCTTTTGTTCACTTGCTGATAGTCGATATGCAACAGAAGCTTAATTTGAGATCTGCTTGTATACACAAATATGCGGGACATTGTAAACAAAGTGAGATGGTCTTTAGTACATGCCAGATATCATAGAGTAAATGTTAGATTAAGCGGAATGAGACATAGTGCGTGTTAGATTACGTAGAGAGAATGCTAGATTAGATGGGGTTATGCATAATGAGTATGTAACTAAGCCACATCATGTTGGGTGCATGTGCAATTAAGTTAAACTAGGTTGAGTGCAGTCTAGGCACACTTCAACTGAGACAAATCAAGTTAAGCGCATGGCGGCTGGTGCTGAGCGCATGCTCATTGGTTAGGGGTACATATGTTTGGAGAGGGGCGGATGCATTCCAGCCAAGGACACATGCCATTTTAGAGGGAGCACATGCTACTAAGGACCGGCAGCACATGATAGTATGGGCTGGCAGCGCATAGCTTTTTTATAGGCGGTGTATGGTGCAAAGGGCTGACAGCGCATGGCTTTATTTGAAGAGCTAGCGCGTCCCTGCTTCAAACCTTAGTGCATGCCCACTGTTAGAGCCAGCGCGTGATGAAAATCACTCTATGTCCAGCGCGTGGTGAAAATCGCCCCACGCTACAAAGGCTAGCGCATCACTCCGTTTGAAGGGCTAGCGCGTCAAAGAAAATCGCCCCTTTCTCGTCCGCTCTCCTTCTCTCTCTCTTTCTGCTCTCTCCCTCTCTTCTACTCTCTCCTACTTCTTCTCTTCTTTTTTCTTGAATGCCACTCACGCAACCCCTTTATATAGTTGTTGGTTTGGGAGTTGTAACGGTTCATATATATCCTCTTATGATGTAGTCCACTTGAAACTTGGATCAGGTTAATCTTGTGTATTCTGGCACGTGTGGACCACACTGATCCTGTGAACATGTCAGATTCTCCAAATCACTCAGATGGTGGGCTCTTGGAGGCGCTGGACGCTGGTTAATGTTGACAATACGTATGTACCATGAGTTTGCATGGTTAGTACGTCTTTTGGAAAACCTGTTAGTGGATCTCCTTTGTAGTTCGTGGGCCCCAAATCTGAGCGGTTCATTAGTTTAGGGTCGTCATTCTAGGAGGTGGTCTCAAGTTTCACCTAAATCCGAGTTCCAGGTGGGCCATACGAGAGGAAACAGTTCCACTGTTCAATCACCGTTGAAGACTTATGTGAAGCCATAGAAGTATCAGATCAAGCTAGCATTTATGCATATGACAAGTGTGGGCATTTGTGATTCTCTGAATGTTTCAGATGTTTCAAAGGGCATCATGGTGGCCCCACACGTCTTCAACCAGTAACCGATTCTCAATCAGCGCTTGGGCGCATGTCTTTACGACAGTGGCTTTTTCCATGTTTGTATGCTTCCACGTGTTTGGCAAACTTTTAGGTGGGTCCCATTTATAGGGCATGGGTTTAAGATTAAAACCGTTCATCAGCTCAGGAGTGCTATTCCAGGAGGTGGTCCCAAGTTTGGGGCAAATCAGATGTTCAGGTGGGCCATACCAAAGAAAATAGTGTCACCGTTGTTTTGCCGTTGAATGATATTTGGGAGTGCTCATGACGAGAGTGGTCATATCCGGGAGTGCTCATATTTGGGAGTGCTCATGACGAGTGGTCATATCCGGGAGTGCTCATATTCGGGAGTGCTCATATTCAGGAGTGGTCATATTCGGGAGTGCTCATGACGGGAGTGCTCATATCCGGGAGTACTCGTATTCAGGAGTGGTCATATGTGGGAGTGCTCATATCCGGGAGTGCTCATGACGAGAGTGGTCATATTCGGGAGTGCTCATGACGGGAGTGCTCATATCCGGGAGTGCTAATATTCAGGAGTGGTCATATTCAGGAGTGCTCATGACGGGAGTGCTTATATCCGGGAGTGCTCATATTCAGGAGTGGTCATATTCAGGAGTGCTCATATTCAGGAGTACTCATATCCGGGAGTGCTCATATTCAGGAGTGCTCATGACAAGAGTGCTCACGAGTTGAACTGCTCGCATGTTCGGGATGCGACCCCTTTTAACGAGCACGAGCCGAGCTGCTCACATGTTCGGGATGCGACCTCTTTTAACGAGCACGAGCCGAGCTGCTCACATGTTCGGGATGCGACCTCTTTTAACGAGCATGAGCCGAGCTGCTCACATATATAGGCTGCTGGTACTATGAGCTGAGGGACGTCCTTGCCATGACCAGAGACCAGAGACCAGGGCTGCTCGCATGACCAGAGACCAGAGACCAGAGACCAGGGCTGCTCGCATGACTAGAGACCAGAGACCAGAGACCAGGGCTGCTCGCATGACTAGAGACCAGGGACCAGGGCTGCTCATATGACCAGAGACCAGGGACCAGGGCTGCTCATATGACCAGAGACCAGGGCTGCTCGCATGACCAGAGACCAGAGACCAGGGCTGCTCACATGACCAGAGACCAGAGATCAGGGCTGCTCATATGACCAGAGACCAGAGACCAGGGCTGCTCATATGACCAGAGACCAGAGACCAGGGCTGCTCATATGACCAGGACGTCATGATGATATACGATCACCGCTATTTCGACTATAACACTGAATTTCATGATGCGCTGGGGCACTTTAGTGACGCGCTGACCTACTCGTGTTTTACAAAATTTGGGTTTTGCGAAACGGAGGGCTTGCGGGGCCCGCTTTGCGATGGATGTCGATGCACTGGCCCCATTTCTAATCAGGTGATGATTTGGGCACTCATAATCATTGTTTCGAGTATCCTCACTTTTGGGACCCAACAATATAATACAATCATTTTTATTTTTATTTTTTAATTAAATGGCTTCAGTGGATTGGAATTGTGTTAAAAATATTTACTTATGGATGAGTTAAGTTGCGATTGAGATTTTCAACCCATGTGGTTAAAAGAGTTGCTTTTGGATTGGATCCATCCTTGTTGTGACCCAAAGCTAACCCAACCAGTACCTAACCAACTTAAATCCATTGCCTTCTTGAGTCAAGACAAGATATTACTAATAATTAATGTTATGTTTGAGATCTACAAAATGAGAGAAAGTATTTGGTTAAAATAGTCAAATTCATGGAGGTGACTTGAGTTGGATTTGACAAATTGCATAGCCTTTAGGGTGCATTGATTGTAGAAATAGACAATTAAGTATAACAAAATTACTTTTAATTTTTGAGTCTTTCGTTTTAGGGCCCGTTCAAAATGATGTATTTCATGGCAATTGTAATGTATTTTACCTTTTTTTGCATTTATTATTTTCCAAAGGTATTAGAAGGCGGTACAATAACAACTTTTTGATGCATAAAATGAGATGGGCCTCTATGGGTCCCACCACGACATAAATGTTTTTATCCATGCCATCCATTCATTTGGCTATATTATTCTAGAGATTTCCTTAAAAGATGACATGACATGGATCCAAAGGTCAACAGGACCACATCACAGGAAAAACATTTTAGATGGTAAGCATTCAATTTCCACAGTTTTTTAGTGTGGTCCACTTGAGCTTTGAATATGCTTTATTTTTTTGCCCACTCCCTAAAATGATCTTTACTAATGAATGGATGGAATGGATACAACACATATTTCATGGTGGGGCACATGACATTTTAGCTTCCATGTCATGTAATGAAAGCAAGTCCTCCTTACTTTCAAGCAAGGTGGTGTATGCATTTATTGATGATGCGAGAGAAAGTACATGTGAATACATGTAATTACACCATTTCAGACGCGTGATTTTGCTTTTGCATCTCATTTTGAGAATTTGTTTGGTCATTAATTTTTTTTTAAATTTTGAATTTGCCTCAAATCTATGAATTCATGATAGTGTAGATTTGGGAACTTATAAATTTGAAAAATCCCCAATTAGAAACAAATATGAGAGATTAGTAATTGATGGATTTCTTAAATCCCCACAGCACATCCCTCACCATGAGTGGCCAAGAAAATCTTTAATACTTTGGCAGAGTATGATGGGTAACATACTACACCTACAGGCGATGGATCCTTAATCATGGCTCAGTAGTAGACCTTGTGGGTTTTAGCACTGAGGTCATCAGCTCAAGTACCCATGTAGTATGTGTGGGTGTGCGTGAAAAAAAAATACCGCACCTAGAAGGCATTGAAGTAATGTTAATTCCAAATTCTAATATAAGTTTAAACATGTTGTGAAGGCAAAAAAGCTATTCTTTCTGGATAATTCAAATATTGCACTGATGGATGCTTATGAGGTTTTTTAATTTCCTATGAAATGCAAAGTAAATGAGTCATCATTATCATTTTCAGGTGTTTGTTCAAGGGGCCGTTTGGATGGGAGTAAGTAAAGGTAAATGGGTGGAATAGAAAGTAAATTGATCTAAATGGTATTTGGGAAATGTCTAAATGGAAGTAAATGCAGGTAAATAAAATGAAATTGAAGTAAATGTGCATGTAAATGAAATCTTCCCTATGAGAAATGATTTGGAAGTAAATGGGGGTAAAATGCCTTTTTGAACTCTTTTAGTGAAGATAACGTTGTTTCAACATTGAGATCTTGGTATTGATTCCCAAGTGGGGGTGCCTAACATTACGGTGTGACTAACAGTGGGAGTGGGTGTACTAATAGTGGGGTGTGTGTACTAACCCGAAAAAAAGAAAAGAAAAAAAGAAGAAGTAAACAAATGTGCAACTATACACAAGTCTGTCTTTTGGGGTGATTTTAGTTATGTAGCCAATATTTGGCTACATAACTATGATACTACACACGTGTCACACTAATAATACTTCCCAACAATTCAAATATTGGCTACATCACTAAAATCAACCCAAAAGAATGATCCAAACCATCCAAAGAATGGCCATCTAAATGGATTATTAAAAAATCTTCACAAGGTGCTTATTTGTGATCCTTATGTTTATGGCTTACCTGAGGCTCAAAATTTCTCATTTTTTGGTAAAATATATATTTCAATAGGCTTAGTACAACTATTCTATTAAATATTGTATATGCATGCTAAGTTGAGATATTAAAGCTGATTTAAGATATCACAAATATTCCTGTGAATATATTGAAAAATTCAAATGTATTCCAATTCCTCTTATTTACTCCCATCCAAATAGAATATTTTGATTTCAAATATATTTCATTTATTCTTATCCAAATACAATTGTGTGAAGTCATTTACTTTTAATTCATTTACCTCCAAATATGGGCTACATCACTAAAATCACTTCAAAAGAATGATCCAAACCATCCAAAGGATGGCCATCTAAATGAATGATTTAAAAACATTCGCAAGTTGTTTATTTGTGATCCTTATATTTGTGGCTTACCTAAGGCTTAAAATTTCCTCATTTTTTGCTAAAATATATATTTAAATAAGCTTATTACAACCATTCTATTAAATATTGTATATGTACACTAAGTTGAGATATTAAAGCTGATTTGGGACATCACAAATATCAGTGTAAATATATTGAAAAATTCAAATGCATTCCAATTCCTCTCATTTACTCCAATCCAAACAAAATATTTTAATTTTGAATACATTTCATTTATTCCCATCAAATACAACTGTGTAAAACTATTTACTTCTAATTCATTTACCTCCAAATTCATTACCATTTAATTCAATTTAGAAGCTCCCAAATGAACCCTAAGCAAGTTTTGTGCTAAAAAATTAAGTGTTAAATACACTAGTAAAAAAGAGTTGGTAGTGTAAATTCTAATCATTACATTTTTTACATTATAAAATTACAATCCTGATTTGTGGGTACAACAAATAAGGTAGCAAAATCATCATTGTCATATGGCGGCTATAATGTAACAAAATCATCATTGTTATACCACAGCTACTCATTCTTATCCCAAGCTGCCCAAAGGACGTGGCATCCAAGATATTAAAATATTTGGTATGGGTAGTGATGATATTGTACGTGCCAACTGGAGTGACCCGTACTTGCCAAATTGTAGCACAAATCGTTATCATTGCGGTGGCTCAGTGGTAAATAAGCTTTGTTCGAGCACCGAGGTCATCAGATCATGGCTTTGGTATATAACCATTAACTGTTGTAATTGGAAAACCAAACATCCCAACAAGCAATTATCCAGCCTTCCTGTTTCAACAAAACAGTCCATGAATCAGTGGTTGGGATTGTCCGACCAAATCTGATATTGGAACAGTGGTTTTGCAAGGCAATTAATGCATCCCATATAATTTCTCACCAACTGAGTATCAATCATCATACTCTGCATAGTATCAGATTCCCCTGTCACAAATGCGAGCTCATCCATCTTGAGTAAGGCTTGGACCGGGTACTACTCTCACCAGGACGTATGGCTTGGATAGGTAAGTGGAGGAGATGAATGGATACGTGTCACCTCGTCATTGGTGGAGAGCAGATAGGACCTGCACCTCAATAATAATGGAGAGCTATAGACCTATCACATCAGCCAAGTCCCACTTGCTCTTTACCAACGCCGAGGTGACGCATACCCATCTGTATCCTAATAGGGTAGTACTTAATCGGAGCCCTCTTCAACATGTCTTACACGGGAGTGGATTAGGTGAGACCTGAGATCCATGAGGTGGGTGGGACCCCTGATGATGGGGCTCACAGTGATGTGTGTGTCTTAAATCCACACCATCCAACCATTTTGAAATATCATTTTAGGATGCGATACCAAAAATGAAGTTGATTCAAATCTTAGATCGACCACACCATAGAAGCAGTCGTGATTGAATCTCTACCATTCAAAACTTCATGGATTTCACCGAAATGTTTATTTGCCATTATTTTCCATCCAACCTGTTGATAAGGTCACAAACATCTAGATGAAAAGACCACATAAATATCATCTTGATCCAAAGCTTTTGCGGCCCATAGGAAGTTTTTAATGGTCAATCAGCACTGTTTCTTGTACTATGGCCCATCTGGGATTTGGAACTGATTCATTTGTTGGATCATGCCCTAATACGGATGGACAGCATGGATGTAGTCACATACATCACTGTGAGCCCCACCGTCAGGGTCCCACCCACCTCGGTGGATCCGGGCTCGTCTTGCACACATGGCTATTTATTACTTAGGTAATCGCTGGGGTATTTTCCCACATATGCCCATTTTTTGCTTTTATGGGAATACATGATGATCATTCACATTCGGGCACTAGCAATGTACGTATGGCACATACATCCCCAATCAAAACTGTTCAAATGATGGGGCCCATTGCAGGTGGGGCATGATCCAAAATTACTATAGAGATCCTTAATAATCAAAGGTCAGCATTCAACAAACAAAGATCCACCAATTAGAGTTTGGAGTGGTCCAATTAATGTTATTTTGAGGATGTGGTTTATCTACAACAGGACACAAATTTTGGAAGGTTTGGATTTTTTTTAGGTAATTTCCACGTGTACGGTGGTGGTGTGCTTGTGTATGAATTTTCATACTCATATACTGCTTTTCAAATATCTTCTCTTCATCGAAAAGGGTCATTTTGGCTCCACACGTGTGTCTTGGCTCGTCAGAGGGAAATAAATGCATTTTCCAGTCACTTTCTAGAACAGTTTTCTCTGATAATTCATTCTCACAAGGGATCATGTGTCACAAAATTCTTATATGTTCTTGTACCACAAGTTATGGTACACCTGGTGGATAAATTTCAACCTATTGAGTGAACGCCACATCGATCTTTTTGGTGGGTTTGGCCTACCATGAGAATCGGCTAGTGCAAAAATCAGCCTCATATACTCATCAAGTGCATCATACCTTGAAAAAACTTCCATCCATTAATAAATAGTAAGATAGAAGGGTTACTCTCTTCTATCCATTAGCAGATGTGGACAATTGTTTTTTATAAAAAGATCCTATTGATGATGGGGCTGACATGTTGGACTGATTAGATGGGAAGCAGATTTGGTACGGCCCAACCTCACCCAAGTAGGTGTGGCCCTTATGGTGGAGCCCATCTTGATGTTTGTATTCTATATTGATGCCATTCATTTGTTTTGCCAGATTATTTTAGAGCATGAGGCTATAAATGAGGCAAATCCAAATTTCAGTTCCACCATACCATAGGCAACAGTAATGATTAACTATTAAAAAATTCTTATAATCCACAAAAGTTTTGAATCAAGTTGATGTTTGTTTTCTTCTTTTATCCAATTTTGTGTGACCTTATAAATCGATTGGACGACAAATTATCATTAGGATGGGCTTCAAAAAGCTTTTAATGGTGGGACGTTCAATCACCACTGTTTTCTATAGCATTGTCTAATTGATATTTAGATTTGCCTCATTTTTGGGCTCATGCCCTAAAATGATGTGGCTAAATGGATAGCTGTGTGGATGTAGAATACATACATCAAGGTGGGCTCTACGGTAAGGGTCACACCTACTTGGGTAAGGCTGAGGCGCACCTAATCCATTATTGATTAGATGTTGGAAACACATGAAACGTGGGGAATTATTTGTTAAGTCTGTCTAGTTTTTCAATTACCACCGTGAGTAGTTGTGAACGAATCATGATTATTTACTTTTGTAATTTTGCGACAACATCACTTACATTTTACTGTAAGGATGATTTTAAAATCACTATAATTTTATACTATAAAAGTATAATAACTACAATTTACCTTACCTACTTATTTTTACTAGAATATTTGAAAGTCATAATTTCAATTTAAATAAATACTTGATAATGATAACTTATTTACTGTGCATTTCATAAGAAATTGAAAAACCAAACAGGCCCTAAGTAGATTGTAACTTGTGGTCTTAATGATTGGACTTGAGACCTTCTTATTAACTAATGTCGTTATCAATGATGCATTGATGTGAAACCCCATACTGGACTTGGATTTATTTGCTTTGCCTGCGGGCCCATGCAGGGCCTAATAAATCCATTTCAGCTTGGCTTGCCTAGACTAACCGACCCGGCTCGACCTCATGATCTATTTCACTTGTCAATTGAACGATGTCAATTAATTATAACTTTTCTAAATGTCCATTTCCTTTTGCATGATCTGACTACTTAATCAATGGATGGATTATCAATATTCACCTTCAAAAATAGAGATTTGATCGATTTTCGTGGCAAGTTGGGCCTAAGAGTGTGTGGAATGGGAATTCATATTAAAAAAACAAATTTACATGTCATCAATAAATGTCTTCTTTTTTTTTTTGTCATTTCGTATGGTAAGAGGTCATGCTATAAAGAAGTGGATTGCATACTTTGCCCCCACTAGAATGATTATTTTTCCCAGCCCACCATGATGTATGATTTTTATATAGGCTGTCTATTATGTTTTTCAGATTATTTTAGGAAAATGAGCCCAAAAACAAGGCAGATCCAAAGCTCAAGTGAACCATACAAGGACGCTGTGGTGATGATCAACCTCCATTGTTGAAACCTTCCTAAGGGCGACTGTAATGTTTATTTGCCATCCAACCTGTTAATAAGGTATCTGGATGAAGGGAAATCACAAATATCAGCCTGATCCAAAATTTATGTGGCTCTTAAGAAGTTTTTAATAGTGGGCATTCAGATTTAAGGGGAAAAATGAATAGACGGCATGGATAAGACCCATACATCAGACTGGGCCCCATAGAGCCCTGCCTGGACGGATTATCGTCTAGGCGGCCGGACACAATCCACTTCCATGCCCTGATATATGGGGCCCACCAACAAAATGGACAAGATCTATTTTCATGCATGAACATCTACATGATCAGACCCACCTGATGGATGGCTTGTCACCATACCGGGGACGTGTAGTAGCGTGTGTGGGCTTTGAAAATCTCTATCATCAGCTGTATAGCATCATGGGAATAGTGGCCGGATCTTATACAACCGTTTCTAGGATATGCTTATTGTACAAGTCGATGTGTGGCCCATTGTGTTGTTTAAATGAAATCCACTCCTTCCATAATGTGATACCCCTCGTGTTCTAATTGGATTCGAAAACTCATTTCTCTTTAAAACTAAGGTGGGCCACACCATGTAAAATCATGCCTAAAGCATCTAGAATCGCATATTTTGGCTCACCTGAGTTTTGGAATAGATGGATGTTTTTTATCGTCCATTCATCCTGGTCAGATTCATCTTCTCAATGGATTAGGTGGTATATACAAAACACCATGGCCTGACGTACAAAATAAATATTTTAATGGTGGGTGTTCCCATTCCAACTGTTCCTTGTGGTGTGGCCCACCTCAGATTTGGATTGACCAGATATTTGTGAGGAAAAGAGAAAATTAGGGGGATCTTATGATGGACAGATTGGATGTCATTAAAACATTACTGTGGGCCCCAAACGATCTATTTGTATGCTTAGCTTATCCAATAAACGTATGTATCGGATCCGGCCTGGAATTAGTAGACCACAGCTTGGAAGTTAATTCACCTACATGTGGAGTAATGATCCGGTAAGTGAGATTACTGTTACCATATTTCAGTGCAAATTCCTCTACGAGACTCAGGTGGCCCACCCATGATCATCAATCACTAATGGATAAACCAGGACTAGCGTGGGCTGCACATGACCCTAAAATCACCTTGTCTATATCATCACAGCCATCCTTTTAACGGCATGCGAGATGGACGGTTAAGATCATTTTTCTGTTGCCATCCATTCTATACCCTTAATCAGATGGTTTTGACTATCCGATCATGATGAGATGCAATCAACGGTGGTGGACCCATCGTATTGAGCGGTCGATTGTGATGGAAATAAAAAATAAAATGTTTTTGCAAATGGGCTGGTTTTGTAACTTTTCTTTATTGTTTGGTCCTACTGAGGTTTGGTAATCCAAGCCTCATACAGCCCTCCACGTGGCATTCATGCGTGAGATCTCAACCATCCTTCAGATTGACCACACTAGTTGGATGCCTATAAAAGCAAACACCTCATCCCCTGGAAAATCTATAATTAATTTGCACGTTATAGTATTTAAATAGTTGAATTATTTACAAATATTTAAATAGTTTAATTTAACATATTTATCTATTTATTTATTAAATATCGAGCCGGGGTCAAGTAAAAACTGAGTCGAGTCTTCTGGTGGGGCCGACCTAGCTGGGCATTGACTTGAGTATATGGTTTTTGAAATCTAAGGTGGGACCCATAGTGGATGGAGCCATGCGGAACGGTTTGGTCCATAAACGATCCACCTGTGCAAGGCTTGATGTGGGCCCATAACAGTTGGATGCAAAACAATTCAAGGCCATACAGCCCGGTTTCAGTGGTGACCTACATGAAAAGACCGGTCCTATAGCTTTCATGGACGACTATTCGTTGGATCCCTGGCTGTGGTGTGGGGTCCACCGTGATGTATGTGTCTTATATTATATTTCCCTATTATTTTGGGTTATGAGCCAAAAAAATGAAGCTAATCCAAATCTCAGAAGGACCACCATTAAAAACTTCTTGTGGGCCAATGGAATGTTATTTGCCATCCACCAAAACTTTTGTGGCCCTGATGAGTTTTTAACGGTCGATCACCACTGTTTCTTGTGGTGTGGTCCACTTGAGATTTGGATCTGCTGCATTTTTGGATTCATAGCCTAAAATGATCTGGCAAGACGGATAGATGGGATAGATATAAGACACATACGCCCCACAGTCAAGGATCTAAGCCGCGCCCTGATTTCACTGAGGCCCATACACGGTGGACCATCTCATTTTTTACCATCCATTCAATAGTTGCAAGATGGATGGTTAGGATATTACTGCTTGGATGTGACGGATTTGGCCCAGCTATTTGTGAAATTTAAAGTTTTAAAATTGTCCATGTTTGTTTTTCTGTTGAGGATTTGACAAATCCAATTCCAAAAATAAAATTAAAAAATAAAAACATTATTAGTTATATATCCATGCGTTGATTTGATGGCCGCAGTCATGGATTGATCATGCCAAAAATCTTGCAAGATGCAAGATGCAAGATCTTAACGGTAGAGATCATGGCCTTTTAACATAGAACCTGGCTTGTTGGTGTATTCCTTTTAACAACTTGCCAGGATCCATCTACAATGGGTCATCAAATCAAGGGCCTTGGATAACCCAAAATGGACCCCACATCTATGATCGTCTCTCACCGCAGAAAAGTTCGTTATCTGTTACTAACTGCTATATGGCCCAAATGAATATAAACACGTACTTATGCATGCATGCATGCAGGTAGCGAAATACGTGTTATACAAGTAAAGGAAAATCCTGAGCCACGTGAATGAGGGTAAAGACCCACTTGATGAGATACGGCGGATGAAGGCCGAGCCTACAGACGGCCCACTTTTCTGTAAAGATGATCCTAACCATTCGAAAAAATGGACTTTGATTTAAACCGTTGGTCATTCTTTGATTTCATCTGCACATAGATCGAATGGCTACAATCGTTCGTAGCAACTGATTCTTCGCTGATGGTAGAACGACCTTGTGAACGGTTTGGATGTTCCATATGCATGTCAAATGAAAATTTATACATGCGCATTACAATGTCAAGGTTTGCTAATTCTAAACGCGTGTGGGTCGGTACACATTCACACGCGTGAGCATGCGTCGAATGTGAGACGTGTGTGAGATCTTAATTTTCCGGTAGGTGAGTTATACGGTTTAGATCTTCTGGAATTCAAATCAGGTCATTTCACACCTTAGGCGAGGGGCAGCACATTAAAAGAAATGAACGGCTAAAAAAAAAAACCAACAATCTACTTATTACTTAGTTGCCCACCTGAATACTAAAAATTATCCGATTTCTTAGGCACAAGATATAGGCATTTTTCTAACCTTATGTAAAGCTCAGATATCATACACGTGTTTTATATTACACGTTTGCCCCGTGTGGATGTATACCCGCGTGTGGAATTAGCAAACCTCTGACTACTCAACGAGTTGGTGTATTCCCGCATGCATCTCAGCATGTGTCGCCCAATGGGGCCCACATGTTGAGATGGTCGAATGATCGAAACCGTCCATGTTCTGGATTCTCTGCTATATATGCTGAACGGATGTCGTTAACTTCCAATGAGCTGCTGATTCAGAACATTACTATCTGGGAATGAATCTAGAACACTGGAACGAAAAATCAAAGGTCAGGATCACCACAAATCGTGAATAGGAGATTTACAGTAGCGCCCAGGTCATGGATGGTTCAGATCACAGTCCTTGCCATGTACCTTGCTCACCACCGTACAGACCACATGGCACTGGCTCTAGATCATGGCAGTCATCGCGTATGTGCCCTGGCCCACCTGCCGGTTGGATCTCGCACATGTGTGCTGTTTCGACACGTGTAGACGAAAGTGTACATACATGGGGAGTGGATTCGGTCAGTTCGGGGTATCTCCTAGACCGTGGGACCCATCTTGATGTATTTATTCTAAATCTACACCGTACATCCGATTTTAAAGAACATTTTAGGACAAGGGAATAAAAATGAAGTAGATCAAAATATCAGGTGGACCATACCACAGGAAACAGTCGTGATTGACGATTATAAACTTCTTGTGGGCAACAAAAGTTTTGGATCAATCTGATATTTTTGTTTTCCCTTCATCTAGATCTATGTCACCTTATCAACAGGTTGGATATCAAATAAAAGCTAGGTGGGCCCTAGGAAGATTTTATTGGTGAACGTTCAATTACTACTGTTTCTTGTGGTGTGGCCCACCTGAGATTTTTATATGCTTCATTTTTGTGTCTATGTCGTAAGATGCAATGGAAAAACGGATGGACGGTGTGGATATACAAAAAAAAATCAATATGGGCCCCATGTCAGGGCCTGGCCGAACTCGTTGATACCCCCGGGCTGACCTGACCGAATCAGCTCCGTCCCCTTTGTGCACTACGTTTTGTAAAGAATCTTCACCCAGATTTTTGCCATTTATTACAAGGATAGCAATGAAAGGGGAAGGGAGATTTCTGCCCTTGAATGTAAATCTTATACGGAAAGTGAGCATTTAGTAACTTAAACGTTACTATTTTTGGAAGTTAGATGTAAATGTCGTTTTATATAGAGGTATTTAGACTCTTTTGCCCTTCCGTTAGCCAAAACTCAAATCATACCGACCGCCTTCCTACTTCAAGAACAATCTGCAATTAATGTTAGTAGGTAGGGATTGTTTGGTAATTTCACATGGAAGTTCTATTTTTAGAACGACATGTTTTATGGGCCAGAGACGATAGACTACCATGTTAGTTTCGCACCATTTAAAAGATGCTGGCGACTCATAATCCTCACATGTGGAACTGTTGTAAAGAAATCCGAACCGTCTAAATTGTGTTTGCGATTGTGAATAGATCATACATCTAGAAAAAAAAATGTAACCATCTAATTATTTCATGTCAAAAGGATGAGTTAAATAAAAATAGTGAACGGTTCAAATTCGAAGTAGAAATCAGATGGTTAATATTATCTTATCTTTAAAAAATTTCTACAGTGCTACATCCATGGTTGGGTTAGAGATTTAGACGGTTTAGATTTTTTGGAAGGTATGAATATGTACTTTTGTAGAGTCACCTCTATTTTTAAAGGATGCCGAACTAACACAGGAATCAAGCCCTTGGTATATTCGAGTTTTGCGGGATCTCAATAATTTCCATTCATTTTCTTAGGCAACATACCATTGATGGCTGCCCAACATTATTTAAATGATGGTGACTCATCCTCTCCGCACGTGGCACTCATGTAAGAATGTCCAGATCATCCAAACCGTCGGTCACATTGTAAAGGAAGCATGTGTCTAAAATCACACTGATCAAGCAATCCTAACCATTCAATTGATGCCCCTATCAAACGGACTGTTAAAATTAAAATAGAGAGTGGTCAAAATTCCGTGGGAAAAATCAGATGGATACCATCATCTTCTCTTGTAATAGTTTTTTGGTTGTGCTACAAATTGAACGGTCTGGATTTCCACAAAACTATGGCATGTGTACGGTCCAAGAGTCACCACCTTAATCCCTCGAACTAAATACTAGTAATCAAGATTTGCAATAATTATGAGAAGCCAAATCGATTTGGATTAGATCAGAAACTCGACCGGGTCAACTCGGATGGCTTGAATGAGTTAGCGCCTGCAGAAAATGATCGCATGCGAACCTGGGCCATCAAAAGTGACCAAATGAGCGGTGCAATAGGTGGGTCCTACCAAGATCGCTGGCGTGGAAATAAGGTTGGTCCACTCATCAGGCAAGACACCTTGCTTTGACATGGTCCATAGAAACTCAGTATTCGCTGAGTTGACTCGGACCATCTAGATGAACCCTAGTTTTATGTAGTTGGTGAATCAGGACCGTCCATGTAGTATGATCTACGAAAGTAGAACTGCACTGATCATGCAATCTTAGCCATGGAAACCGTGCCCCTCGAACAGATGGAAAAAATAGTAAGTGGTTGATGATCTATTCAGATTGAAAAAGTCTACGTTTCAAAGTCCAATGAGTGTGTGTTTATACAATTGACCATCCATTGTGGCCCAACTAGATCAAAAGTTTGAATTGACAATTACAAATACGGAGATCAGGAAGTAATGTAATTCTCACGATTTACTAAACTGTAGCAACTCATTAGATGTTCCAAATGTGACTGTCAATATTCAATTGACGGAATCAAACGGTTAAGATTGTCTATCAGCAAGCTTTTTTGGCTATTCTATCTGCAACGTCTTCAGCTGTTTGGACGCTCCATATACGTTGGCAGGTATAAAATGTACAATGCAACAAAGGAATTGCCAAAATCGCTCACCCCGAGTCAAACCCAACTCTCACTCAGTAACAACTCGTTTGCCGAGTTAACTCGCTTACCCTTTGAATTCCGAATTCTGACAGAAAATAGGAGGGTAAAAAATTGAGAGAGAGAGAGAGAGAGAGAGCTGAGAGCGAGATGATTATTTGATACTCTGAAGGAGTATGATGGTATATACGCATCCACTAAGAAATTTTATACATTTAATACAATAATTAAAATCAAACCGTCCAAATTTCATCATCCTCTGTATCTATATCATTATCCAAATTTTACAATTTTTTTTAATACACACAACCCTGCACTCATGCCGTAGTGGGATTTCACCACCTATGGGTATCAAACCCAGGCCTTGTGTTGAAACTCCTAGAAATCTATCACCGAGGCAAGGATAAGAACCCTTGTACGGTTTGATTTGAGTTACATGCTACCTCCATTTCTTAGTGCCTGCTTATGAACCTTCATGCTCTGCCAAAGCATGGAGCTTTTTCCAGTCCTTAAGTTATATACGTGACATTTCACATAATAAATTAAAATTAATTACAAATAAATTATAATAAATTAATTAAAATATATAGTTTGGCTTAAAATGAGAAAATCATGAGCCTTGAATGGTCCACAAAAGTGGGCCCACTTAGGAAAACCAGCCCTTTTTACTCATCTACATTCCTTTACTGCTGATTAGAGCTATTTAACATCAATCAAATGCCCTACGCAAGTTTGATGAATGACACACAATCACTTAGAAATTGCTTATGTTTCTATCCAAGTTATGGGTCCCAATTTAGATACATCAAGAAGCCATTGTATTAGTGGATTTACGAAATCGAATGGTCCTATTTTGAAAGGCAAGTGTCCACAAATCACAGTTTTGGATTGCTCAAATCATCTGAGTTTGGGAGATGTAATTAGTTCAAGACCGGTCACAAGAGATATTGTTGGTAACTTGACAATGTCAGGCCCATGATGATGCATGTGTTTTATCCATGTCATCCATCTATGCCAAAAAATGAGCCAGATCCAAGCTCAAGTAAACCACACCATAGGAAACAGTAAGGATAATGCACCCACTATCCTTCTCAAAGCTCAACATAATGTTTATTGGCCATCTAACATGTTCACAAGATCCCAAAAAGACCATAAACTAGCAACACCAGGTTTGGTATAAATTTAGCTCTAGCATGCCACATTTACAATTTCCTGAGGACCTGAGTATCAACCATCACACCCAGTCAGAGTATAAAATATAAACTCCCCAAAAATAAAAATAAAAATAAAAAATCCATTTTTAACAGCGAAGAAAGGTTAAATTCATGACATCAATTAAAGATTTTTTACCTTTTTAAGACGCGTTTATTACGTTCATTTTCTCTCTCTAATCATAATCCTCCCACCCTCTCAAGACAAGCCTCTCTCTCTCTCTCTCTCTCTCTCTCTCCGTAAATATATCAAAAACACAGGCCCTTTTCTTTTCTCATATTCTCGCGAAGAGAAATCAATATTTTCCCTCTTTTTTTTTTTTTTTTGTGGATTGCGCCTCTTCCCAAGCTGTGGTCTTCCTTCTCTCTCTCTATCTCTCTCTTTCTCTGAGAAATTTTATTTCCATTTCTGTCCCTGGATTTGAACCTTTTTTCCTCGTTTCACAGCCTCGTGCTACAAAGTCCTTTTAGAAGATCACAGGCCCTCGGACGTCTTTTTCCTTTCTTCTCCTTCTCGTGAATGGAAGAGGAGGCGTTGGAGGAGCGAGAGATCTGAGACGGAAAATGCTATATCTCAAGCAGCCAAAGGTTGTACCGCGGAGCTTGGAATTCCGGTGATCTCGCGTTTGTTTTTTCTTTCTTGTATGCGTTTCTGATCTAGCCCGAGCCTGAGGCTCGGGATCCGGACCATGGAGGGTGAGAACAAACCGCAGGCTCGGATCGAGGAGGAGGAAGAGCTGGGGGGGAGGAGGAGCTGCTACTTGCAGAAGTTCAGGCTCTATGAGACTCGATCGGTGAGACGTGTCTGATAATTAGGATTTGTTTTTCTTAATTTTTTATTTCGTATATTTCTGATGAAATTTCGATTTTTTTTTTAAAAATATTTTTTAATTCGCAATATTCGATCTAGGTTCGTTTCCTGCGTCTGGGGCCCTGGAAAAAGTTAGCTACAGTTTCCTTTGGAAATCAATTCCAACAAAAAGGGTTGGTTTTTTATGGAAATAGATTCCTTTTCAATGCAAGAAGCTGAGTTTCGAGGAAATGATTTCCTTTCCAACGGTTTTTGTTCCCTCTGTTTTGCTAATTCAAAGCGAGTGGATTCCTCTTCAGCTTAGCAATTCCCTGGTTTTCTTTATAAAAAAAAAAAAATGTCTGGTTGATACTTCAATGGTTGGTTTTTACATCCCTCACAATTCAATTCCCTAGCTTATCCTTGAAATACTTGACCCAGCTTTTAGGTAGGGAATGGAAAAACTTGGGAATTGAAACAGAATTTTAGACTTTTCCATGTTTTCCAGGAAACCCAGTGTGTCAATCAAACAAAATTTAATCATTATCGAAGAAATGCTATTCTATCATCCCCGAGGAAAAATAAAAACTAGCGAATGAATTCCCCGACAACCAAACGAGCCCTGAGTAATAGATCCCAAAAAACATAATTACATCAAGAATACAAACAATCCCGGTAAAACCTGCAAACCTAAAACCACAAACTATTTGTTGTGTTATCCAAAACCTTCAAAACTCCAATCCTCAAATTGCAAACAAACATCAGCCACACTCATCCCTATTTGTCAACCTTGAGTTGAACAGCTTAGCCAAGGAGGCATTTCCCACCCACCTCTAGATTTCATGTCTTCTACTAAACTATCAATATAAATTATAACATCGACCTTCCCACAACTGAGCAATTATTTGATCATGAACCTATGATCGGTGGTCGAGAGACCCCTAAGATTCTACGACACCCACCTTCATTTACCACCCAATTTATCCTCCTCTTTACCGTCTTTTCATTCTCCTTGATTTTGAACCTCATGATTGACTGATTTATCATAATTTTTTTTTATGAATTGTCATTTTGTTAAAAAAGAAGATTAAAATATAAAAGAATGAAAAGGCAACAAAACAGCTAACTTTAAAACATCCGATAACACTAAATCTGCTTCAAAGACCCCCTCTTTTGCCAGTTGATCAGCAGTATCATTTGCATTCCTTCTGACTTGATGAAGGGATGCAGAAGCAGTGGAGAAATATCGACTGCTTCATCTACAGCTTATTTGCGCACTCCCACTGATACTGACCTGAGGAAAGCCAACCAATCGCAACACTCAAGTTGATTGTACAGAAACCCTGATTTGTGTCTCGATCTTTGAATTTCACAAATAGCCTATCCATACCACCTTTGTATCCTTCAATTATGATCTGGTTTAAGAACCTAGTTTGACACGTCAGTCATTCCTAGGGCTTTTGCCGCAGGTTCTTAACAACTGGTATCGAGCCAACACCGCGTTCTATGTTCGAATCATGAAGGGTTGACTTGGGGAAAGGTCATCCTAGACCAAAGTGAAAGCTGCCTAAAATTGGAGAGGGCTATCAGTTTGCAACTAGATTGCCATAGTGTCTCAGGGTGGAAAGGGCTATCTGGACAACCAAAATACAATGACCATGGCATCCCAAGGTGGAAATGTTACCAGAAAAGAGGCCAGAGTGACTGCAACCTATAACATCAACTGTTGACTGTGGTGGTATGTTATCATATGGTTTAAGGGCCTAGCTTGACACATTCCCTCAGTCCTAAGGCTTTTAGTCTATTGGTTAGGTTCTTAACACCTTCGAATGGCAATCCAAGCTGGCAGCTAGTGTCCCCAACAATGCTTTGACCCATATTGTTCTTCTATACTGAAGTGTCATCCAATTTCTTATTGAGATTTCTCTCCTAGCTATCACGGTCCTCAAAGAATCATGAAAACCTCTTCACGTCTCAACCAATATCACCCTAGCTTTCTTAGACCAAGGTAGTGACATGAACGGCTTGACTCCCAGACGAGATGACTCAATGACCTGGGGTTGGATACACTTGGTGACCGAGGACTGGAAATCTCCCAGTGAAGCAGCAATGATTACTCTCCGACCAAGTTGTCCCTCCTAACTTTGAATCTATCAATTGAAGAATCATCTTCTTCACAACTATCATCACCAATTTAATTTCCCTAGCTAGGCTGATGACCTGGATCTTATCATCACTCTCCCTATCACATCTTTTTTCCTCCCAAACAAAATACTTGTAAATGTCACCTGGATTTGGCTATAAACAGTGTTGATTTATTTGCCAATGAGAGGCGAACATTCAAATGGCACAAAGGAGACGAATTAATTTCTCACGAGAATTCCCCATTCCCAATAGGGCTATCAGTTGGTAGCCGATAGACTTGACCTTTTTTTTATGGGTCAGGGTCCAATTCTAGGTCCTTCAGAATGTGTGCTGGGTTGGGTTAAATCCTTTTGGACCTGATTTTAAAATTGGCTCTAGTCTGGTTCAGATCTGGTCCAGTTAAAATATTGAGTCTGGTTTGGACCCTTTTATTATTGGGTTAGGTTGGGTCCAACTAATTTTAGTAGCACACATATGTTAATTATATATTAATTATTCTAGCAATAGAATGATGTTAAAAAAGCTACATGCATGTAAGAGAGCCTGTTTACACACTACGCATGTGGGCAGACATCTCCATCAGGTGGGCTCGACCATGTGAATGCCATTATTTGACCTGAACCGGATTCAAACCCAACGTCCAATGACCCGATGGGTACTTCAACCCAATGGTCTGGGTCCAGTTTCTCAAAAATGAGACCTGAACTAGATCAGCCCAGGGACAGGTGCTCTAGGACCTAATCCGAATTCGATCCTTTGACTGCCCTATTCTCCATATAAGGAATGATGCTCATATCCAGAATGAGTTCGTATCATTCAAATGTCATATAATATAAGCAATAAAACACAAACAATACAATAACAAAAAAAGATCCAAAAAATGCTTCTATCCACATGGAGTTGTGAGGCAGCTCAAAGTGGTCATCCCTATACCTATGGGGGCGGCCATAATACTGTTTCTTTCCATAAGTGTAGTATTTTGCCCGGCTCATGAGCTGATAATATTGGGCAGTGTACCTATTCTCAAAAAGTGCACCCGACTCCAGTACTCCCCTTGTTGGGTACTGATCACATTAATTGCCACCACAGTTAGATATGTTATTGTTGTCCTTATTCATTTTGTGTTTAACATATGATATAGGCCTAGTTGCAGCTCGTACATTGTTGTTAGAGTTTTGACCAGCTGCAGAGAAATAGAAGTATTTCTATTTTTAGTTTGTTCGTACTGATTTAGGTTGGTTGTTGTGTTGTTTAAGTTGCTCTCCAGGCATATCTGTAAGTAATTTAAGGCATCAGTTCTCAAATGCTTAAATCACTTAAAAAGGTATGCCTAGATAGCAACTTAAATAATGCTACAACCAACTATAATCAGTGGAAACAAATTGAAAAAACACATTTTTATTTCTCTGCAATTGTCACTGCTCTGACAACAATGTAGGCGTTGCACCTAGGCCTATTCATACCTCAAACTCGCAAGGAATAAGAACAAATGCAACATATCTACAGGATTCTAGGAAATTCAGACATAACTATCGCTTTTAAACTCAATGAAGCTTCTACGTGAGTCCATTGTTGTCACTGCAACATTCTAGCAGTGACAACAATGTAGTAGTTGCACCCGGGCCAATTCATACCTCAAACTCGCAAGGAATAAGAACAAATGCAACATATCTACAGGATTCTAGGAAATTCAGACATAACTATCGCTTTTAAACTCAATGAAGCTTCTACATGAGTCCATGGACTGTATGATGAATTTGTGTATTTGATTGTGTTATGCGCAGAAATTTTACATGATAGGAAGAGACAAGAGTAGAACATTGTGGAGAGTGTTAAAGATTGACAGATCAGAGCCCTCTGAGTTAAACATCCGTGAAGATTCTACCACTTACTCAGAAAGTGAATGTTGCGAACTTTTGAAGCGGGTAGACGAAGGGAATAAGTCCACTGGCGGGCTGAAATTCGTCACCACTTGTTATGGAATCGTCGGTATGTACAGTTCAAGTGAAAAGTACTGTTTACTGTCTCATAGAAACTTGCATTACCTTCATTGGAAGATCTTTAGAATCGCGTATGGTGCTTTTTCTGTTTTGCAGGGTTCATTAAGTTTTTGGGGCCTTATTACATGTTACTTGTCACAAAAAGAAGGCAGATTGGAGCGATCTGTGGCCATACAGTATATGCTGTCACCAAGAGCGAGATGATTCCACTTCCGTATTCCACTGTGCAGTCAAATATGGCTAATTCTAAGAATGAGAACAGGTCTTTAGTCCATTCTGCATGTAAATGTGTAATGTCAATTGTACTTCTCAAGGAGTCTGTAGAAATTAGTATTCGGAATCGTACGCTGCCCATGTATTCTTGAAGAGAAATGTGCTTGGATGTGATCTTCTAGTCTTTATTTCTATTTTAATATTAGAACACAAGAAATGGTTTGCAACTCGGAGGTCTGTTAATATGATCACGGCCTATGTAAGATGGGCTGTTAATATGGGAGGTCTGTTAATATTTGCATGGTCTATGTAAGAGCCAAATGCTATACCTTATTTTTGTGAACATGCACTTCAGTCTTTAAATGTTTGACAACGAGTTGTTCCCCACTCAACAATTCGACATGCACGCTGGGAATTTCCGTGTAATTATAGGTTTCTCATTTTAAATAAATAAAATTCGGTTTCATGTAATATTAAAAAATTTAGTCTATCGCCAGATTATTTGTGGTAAATGAATACATAGACAAGCATCAAGCATTTTAATGCTAAAATAAAACAAAATGAATTGTGTTCTTTGGAGTTACAGATTTATTGTAATTTTCTTTTTTTCTAGCTATAGTAAAAATTATCTGCCCATTCGTCTACATGCTTTTTCATATTTCTTTTTAGTTTCATTTACATCTTCAATGGACATTCATTCATGTATTTTTGTTTTTTGTTTTTTCCCCATGGCATAGATACAAGAAGCTCCTGTGCACAGTGGATCTTACCAAGGACTTCTTTTTCAGCTATTCATACCATGTTATGCGTTGTCTTCAAAAGAACTTATGTGATGATGAGACAGGACAAGTTCTCTATGAAACAATGTTTGTTTGGAATGAGTTTTTGACACGTGGAATTCGAAATAACCTCAACAATACTCTCTGGACAGTTGCATTAGTATATGGCTTCTTTAAACAGGTAATGTGTTCTGTAAAATAATGTGTCTGGGGCATTAATAGAAAGACATTATGAAACAATATGTATACATATATGTATTATTTTCATCTCTTTCAATGTTTTATATAAATATTGTTATGTTGTTAGTCCGACTGTATGACTATCTTCTTCTGTTGCAACCTTCAAGTATGTGATACTATTTATTGATCATTTTGTGGATTTTCTATTGGGACCTGGAATCTGGACTATTCTCAAGTACCAAGAAATGGTTTGGAAAGAGTAACTTCATCATATTAGTCTTTTCCCATTCCACCCCTCTTTTAAATTGGAGGGATTATAGTGAGTCTTCTAAGACTATTTTCTTAAATGCAGCAAGGTATTAATACAGTTCTTGAGAGATATCAGGGTAACTAATTTTGGAAGACATAATTATCATTTATAGAAAGAAGTCATTAAGGCAATTCTTCCAGGAAACATCATATGACCAAAAGATTATGATGATATCCCTCTGTGTAGAGGATGGGAAGAGAATTTCCTTAACATTTTTAAGGTTAAAGTCCCCTCCTCAGTCAGAAGGCAAGTGAAAGTGATCTGTTAGAGGTAACCCAACATATACAGAGGTCTGTAGTCTCCTACTGTGACTCTTGAACCATTAAGAAAGTTGCATGTACACATCCACGTCTTTGATAGGCAGCTCATCTTATAAGTTAATAGGATTTTTTGCATGTAAGTTACTTATTCATTAGTAAACAACACTTGGAAGCTTCTTTCATGTGAAGTTCTCAATGTATTGAAATTCAATCCTGCGATTTCAATGGCAAAACATTTAAGTTGTTCCTGCCTTTACATTTCAACATAGAAGTTAAGAAAGCCAATAAAGAAAACATAAAAGAATATCATGCTACTCTTGCAAGTTTCATCCATGTGAAAAATCCAAGATTTGAAAATTCAATCTTGTGAGCTAAAAGACTTAAACTATTAATAAATTCAAATTTCGTTATAGAAGTCTACCCTTAATTCTGCATCATTTGATAATGATTGCTAGAAAATTATCAGAATGGTATTGATATTAGTTGTATCTCAAGTTCATCTTTGGCTTGCTGAAGAAATCTGTGTACTTAAACTTAGTACACTTGACATTGAAGTTTGATAATAATCTTACTTTCACACCAATGAAATGATTAAATTTTAGCACGTAACTGTATCCATCTGCTTATAAATAGGTATTGTTCAAGAGTGTACGTATCTTTGCTTCTGACAAGATCTTTTAGAGTACTTTTTAAGTAATCATATTCAGGAGTGAGCCATTATGCATATAAATGCATTTTACCACTTTTCCAGTAAGCAAACAAAATTTTATTAGAAGCACTAAAAAGGGGCTTTATACATTAAGGCAATGGGTAAGAGTCACCAACAGAATGGGAAAGCCTGGCCACACCACTCTTAGGTAGATATCCACTACATCATTAGCCATCCTTGGGTCTAATGAGAAGAACAGAAAAAGGGGCAACTGGCCATCTAACTTCACTTATAAATAGGGAACCGGCATGGAGACATCAGCCCAAGAAACAGCACTCTTTGGATCTCCTTCCCCTATGAGATTATCAAGAGATCCAAGAGCCTCTTTTAACAAGGAAAGACCCATGTTGAGTGTTTGCAATTCTGCCCGACTAGAGCCCCCCTACACCACTAGGTCCAAAGAAAGAAAGCTTAACTATGCCTTTAATTTCCCTCTGGACACCCCTAATGCAGTTTATCACTTTCTAGATGACTTGAGGAATGAAATTATGAATTATTCATAATTTCATATGGATTTTGTATGAAGTACTTTCCTGCAAAGTATGCCAGAAGTGATAAAGTTCTATGAGCTAGTACATTCTTAAGATCAGCAAGTGAGTTTTTGTTTTATGAAGACTTTCAACAGGATCCATTCATGCAGATTTTACCTCTTCTTACATCACTTGGGTATTGCCATCTATGATGTTTTAAAAATTTATCTAATTTTGCTTTAAAATTATATTTTACTTTTTGATTAATGACCTGAATTTTTAAAATAAAGAGAAAACATAGATAATGCAGCAACCAAGGGATACAATACAACTGAAACAAATTACAGCAACTCTCATCTTGAATAGCAGGGATTCCTGCTAATGATTGCTCAACCGGAATGATGAAATTACAGTCCTCAACTCCTCATAGAGTTCCTAGAGGCTTCTAAGCCAATATATTAATTCACTTCACGATTAATACCAATGAAAGAGACTGAGATCTGAGAACAACTCTACGACATCCAGAACAGCCCACATGTCCAGGTTGGACCCACCCAATAACATTGGCAGAATCACCTTTGTTAATGACTTGGCTCTTGGCTGAAGTGATGATCGGCTACATATTTGACTCCCTGTGGCAAGGTGAAGTGAAAGCTTGTGCATAGTTAGAATCAGATATATAGACTGTGCCTGTGAATTCAAGAACGGAATTCCCAGTGTCATCTATTATGACTCCACCTGCACCTGCCTGGCCTGGGTTCACCAATGAGCACCTGTCAAAGTTCAGAGGATCACTTCTGTCAAGCAAACACTTTATCAGTAGGTTTACAGCATGGTAGTTATTTTATTCATGTTCAGATCATTAAATATTTTTCAACTTGTTAGGATCCATATTTCACCAATTTTAGCAGCTGTTTGCTTCGGGTGCTATATCGACCATATATGGAAATTGTGAAATGAAGTAATCTATTCCTAGAGAGCCACAAACATATTCTGCAAGACTCTCTCAATCAGTCCTTACTTACGATCTATGCCAATTAAACATTCAAAGGGCCATTGACAAATGGGGAAGTCAAGTGAACATTCATGAAATTGAATAAAACATGTGGTATATGCATCAGGACATAAACTGCATGATGATATGCCTCCGCCATACAAGTCTGGCCCATTGTTCCACAATCTAGTCATTGATCTCATGTGCCGCAACATGGGTAGGGGATGCCCCAAAACTCTTCCTGACTTGTATCTGAAGCCTTCTCATATGCCTTAAAATAGATGACTAGAAGATAATGACAATTGACAATAGTATAGATAACAGGAATAAATTATTGTTATATTCTTCCTTTATAGCTATGTTTCACCATTCAGCTCTTCCATTTATAATCTCTCCAGCATCGCAAGTGATCAATCACAAAATTAGTAAAACCTTGATTTAAATGGTTGTAAGGACTTGAATCATTTGATAAAGAATATAATGAATTTTGAAGACTGCGATAAATGGGTGATACTGATGCAGCCACAACAAGATTGTGGGTCATGCACGTTTCTACTAAAACGAAAGCCCAATCTCCCCTAAGATAGTGGTATTCAACTCCTCCTGCAAGATAGCCACTCCACTATATTGTTCCTCCTACAAATCAGTCACTCCACTCTAACCTTCACCTGCCGGCTAGCTAATTTTTAGGATTTACTTGTTATTCTTGGGGATTTGATTAGATAGTACTTTTTATGCTTAATTCCTATTGGATGTTTAGAATAGAAGTTTATTGTTATTGGAGGAAGTGATGTGGCATTGTAGAAGCTCATTCAATAAAAGCTGCATTGCAATACACCAACACACATATGGGTTTTGCTAATGTCCCCAAACCTTTTAAATGGCACTTATGTCGATCTGAACCATTCATTCATTCATACAACTTGAGCAAGCCATGGTGTAACAATCATGACAATTGAATGATCCTAACCCTTTGAATGGGGCCAATTTGTTAGAAACATCCATTGTTTACGAGCCATGAATCGCATGGATAGAATCATCCATTGTTTACGAGCCATGAATCGCATGGTTAGAATCATCAAATCAGAATGTTACTTTAGAATCATTAGAAATACAAAGTGGGATCTATCTACTAGAGATGTTCAAGGTGATGATTGGACCTAATTGTTTCTCCAGTCAATTCTGACTGTCCATTTCCATGCTACTAAGAAGCTTCGAATCACCTGGTTTGCATGATTTTTGCACCATGGCATGCCCCTAGTTGTATGAATGAAGAATGGTTCGGATCAACATTTGGTTACCCCGTGTGCCATGTAAATGGATTGGGGACATTGCTGATATGCCCATGAAGGAGGGACATTAGTAAAACCACACACACACACATGTGAGAAATGCTCGCGCACAACTAGTTGGGCCCACCATGGTTTTTGTATGTCCAACCTGTCTAGCAAGATCTTTCTGCGATGAAATTGAGAGACCCCTAAAATCAAGTTGATCTAATTATCAGGTGGCCCACATCATCGAAAACAGTGAACAACCATAAAAAAAATCTCCACATTCGTTTGCTGTACATCTAATGGTTGGATCAACCTGATTTTTGGGGTTTTTCATTTTCAGAGTGGGATGACCATGATGGGTAGGTGAGATGCCATACAAACACTACGGTGAGCCCCCATAAAAACGAGTTGGACGTACAACTAGTGTGTGCGCATCTCTCTCTCTACACACACACACACACACACACACACACAGACGTACAACTAGTGTGTGCGCATCTCTCTCTCTACACACACACACACACACACACACACACACACACACACACTGTGGTAGAGGCCACGTGCAGCTACTTGTGTAAGGAAGTGCTTCATACAAATTCCCATATGAAATCAGTTTTGTTTCATAAGGTACTCCACTAGTGGCATCAGCATTTATATGCTGAACAGCAAGTTGGCACATATGAGATTGTGGAAAATACTCTTCAAGCCCCTGTAAATACAAAAATACATACTAGATTGACATGGTGCAATCTCTGTCCAATGAGCTCAGCTGCCATTGGTTTTATTGCTCAAGGTGCTCAATTTGGCTCTTCGTTGCATTGAGCGCACTGGCCATTTGAGCCTTCTGGACTGACTTTCTTCATTCCACGTGATGTGGATTGGTCTTTCCATATTAAATAGTACTTTCTGCACTCCATTCGCTCTTGGTTACTGTGTGTTTGTGACTGGTCTTTTTGTCTTGTATGGATTCTTGTGTTTTCTATGTTTAGGTTTTGACTGTTAACAGATTACTGATAGCTGTATGTCTTTGTGAATCCAGGCTAAACTTTCAATATCTGGAAAGGATTTTAACTTGACACTTATCGCAAGGCGGTCCCGTCACTATGCTGGCACCAGGTTGAGATAAATTATGCCTTGTAATGTATATTCTGGGTTTTGAATGACTTGCATTAGAGTCATAAGTTCATACGTTTCACAAAATGCCATTGCACACAGTGGATCGAGTTCATAGCCCTTCTTGTATTCTAAAGTTTAACTACTGCTTATCCTAGGTGGTTGCTTCTCTGTGATAGGTATCTGAAACGAGGTGTAAATGAGAAGGGTAGGGTAGCTAATGATGTTGAGACAGAGCAGATCGTGTTTGAAGATGTTCCTGAAGGATGTCCAGCCCAAATTAGTTCCATTGTGCAGAATAGGGGCTCAATACCCCTTTTTTGGTCTCAGGAAACTTCACGCCTGAATATTAAGCCTGATATCATATGTAAGTTGCATGCTATGCAACAGTGAACACAATATGGACTTGTTGTCTACGTCGTCTATTTACTGACATGTTTGTTTTTCTCCTTCCAGTGCAAAAGAAGGACTTAAATTACGATGCTACCCGACTTCATTTTGAAAATCTCGTCAAGAGATATGGGCGTCCAATAATCATTCTAAATTTGATCAAGGTGGATTTTACATTATCACAAATAACTGCATCTTATTTAAAGATTTGTAATCATCAATTTGGATTTTATAAATATCTAATGGCTTCTCCTTCCTGTTTTGTTATCACGGTTGGTTGTGAACAGACACGTGAGAAGAAGCCTCGAGAATCCATACTCCGTGCAGAGTTTGCTCATGCAATTGAATGTATTAATAAAGATCTAGATGAGGAGAACCGACTGAAATTCCTTCATTGGGATCTACACAGACACTCTAGAAGGTACCTGGCTTGTGGGCTTGTAATATTTTAGGATGCTAATATTGTTGTCTGGAAATATGTTTCTAACTTGAAAATAAAATAATTTGATTTTCAGCAAAACTACGAATGCGTTGGCATTATTAGGAAAAGTAGCCACCTATGCATTGAAATTAACAGGCTTCTTTTATTGTCAAGCTGTGCCAACTTTAAGACTCGAGGGAGCTCTAAAATGGCATATCTCAGAGTAAGTATTTGTTCTTAAGTGCATTCACTTTAAGCTCCATGCTTGCCTTTTCTGAGCTCCTTTATCAGCCAATGTGTCTGAACATGCACTGACTAAGCATTTAGCTTTGATGAATGACTACTGATAATGATTAAGTTCTTCATTTCATATACCTTTACCTTGTAATAGAATATGCCTTGAAGCTAAAGTATTTGGAATTTTTTATTTTTTTTTCTTCAGGTTTTGAATGCCTCGAAAGAGTCATATCATTAAGTTTTCTTCAGGTTTTGAATGCCTCGAAAGAGTCATATCATTAAGTTTTCAGCCAATGTGTCTTTTCTATGTTAATTTTTCATTACATGTATCAGTCATCTACAACCTATCATTTTGTCTGCTTCCCTACGGAAGACCAGTTTCAACTTTATAATACTAGTTACAGTGGTCACATGAACTCTAGTTTACCATTAATCATTTCGGTGGTTTTGGTTATTTTCTAATCTTGTATTATATCATATGAGAAAGAATCGAGTTGTAAAATGCTAACATAGAAGCCAGTTATCAAGGATAGTCCCACCACTAACTGCACCAGTCAGATGATTATAGTCATCAGTTGGAGAATTTTTGCCCATTGAATGCCAACCGTTACCTTCTCCTGACTGCCCACTGGTAATCTGCCAGAATCCTCCAATTTATGGCTAGGATCACCAAGCTGTTGTGATTTGTTGGGTAAGGTAGGCTCCAACAGACGAAATGTCCATATCTCGTACTGGTGTTCTGTGTGAACTGATATTTAATGCTTCATAACTTAGGTAACATTCATTTCACCAAATCCCCCCCTTAAGGTATAAACTATTTCTTTTTCCCTTTCTTTCTTTGTGTGTCCCTTTTTGTGAATTGGTCTCTGGCAATCTTTCTATATTTGGTGCTTTTGTTTTCATATATGCATTAATTCTATTTAGTACTTGATAAAGATTCGAAAGTGTGTTAAATTCATCCTCCTCTACTTTTAGTCCTGATACTAAGTGAACAAAAACCATCTTTGGACATACATTTTTTTTGTTGCTCTGAGTCAATTGATTCTGCTTCTTCTTCCTTCTTTTTTTTGGTGGAACTATGTGTTACAGGAACGGTGATGCTGGTAACTGTTCTCCTCAAAATAGTTGCAGCATTAATACAGAGGATGTCGATGTTTCAGAAAACAAAACCAACCAACAAGAAAATGGTGTTGTTAACGAAAACAATTCGGTGAAGCCACCAGTGTTTCAAAGAGGTGTCCTCAGAACTAATTGCATAGACTGCTTGGATCGAACGAATGTAGCACAGTATGCCTATGGTTTGGCTGCTCTAGGACATCAGCTGCATGCCTTGGGCTTCATAGATGTCCCAAAAATTGATCTAGATGCCCCTTTGGCTGATGTTTTGATGGGGTTTTACGAGACAATGGGTGACACGCTTGCACACCAATATGGTGGTTCTGCTGCCCACAACAAGGTACTTCCACACTGATCTAAGGAAGTCTCTTGATGGAAGTAATGGTATTATGGTATAAATTTGACACCGGCTGCCAACCTTACACAACCCTCCTTTATCTGTGCTTGGGGCTGGCAATGAGAGCACAAAACGCCCACAGGCGCAATGTAATAGACTATTACATAGGTTGATTGCAATCAAACGCTATCTAATAGTCTAGTAACATCTATGTTTTACTTTCTGCTAAACCACCACCAATTGTTGGAGATTGGAGACGCATGGGCAATTGAGGAATAAATGGTTTCCACTTTCTGTGCTCCTTAAACACCTGCAACAGCCGATCTCAATTAATTACTAGCACTCTAATTTCTATTAATCATCATCCGATGTGTTTCTCAGATATTCTCTGAAAGAAGGGGTCAATGGAAAGCTGCCACCCAGTCCCAGGAGTTCTTCAGAACACTTCAGCGGTACTACAGCAATGCCTACATGGATGCTGAAAAACAAGATGCAATAAATGTGTACGTTTACGTTCCTCAATGTTTTAGACAGGCCTCATGACACTCATTTTACTGTGTGAAATGAGCAAGATTTCATGTGGTTACATTTCCATCCTATCAAATGTTTACTCATGTTATGCACATTTGGTTTTTTGAACAAACAGGTTTCTGGGGTATTTCCAACCTCAAGATGGTAAACCAGCACTTTGGGAGCTAGACTCGGACAACCACTTCAATGTTGGGGGGCGTAACTTTGGTGATGGAAATGCAAGGTATTGATACAGTAATTTTTATTCACCATCAAAAGCTTGTCACTGTTTGACCAACACTTTCTTTGGTCACTGAAATAACCAGTATTCCCTCACCTGTAAAAATTCAGATAGAAACATGGGAAAACGCAGTTAATTCTGTTGCTAAAAAAAAGAAAGAAAGAAATAAGTTGTCAAATCCAAAGCATTAAAATAATTTGGCAAAAAATGTCTTCCAAAACCTTTTTGGCTGTTTTCACATCTGCTTCCTCTCCAAGGGGGTAGGCATCTGATGGCATTCCTCATTACATCTGAATTCTTTCCAAAGCTAAAAAATTTGAAAGATGATTTCAGAATTTTTTTATTATATTTGGTTCACATTTACATCTTTCTAAATGTTCTTTGATGTATTGGCTATTCAGCATGGTTTGGTGTGAATTCTACTGTTACCATATCTTGTATTTGGACTACGGGGTTGAATGGCTTTTATCATGGGAATGCCTACCAGAGTTACTGATTATTAAATAACCTTATTTAACACAAGATCTTATTGATATTGTTACAGAATTTGCATTTATACTTTGAAATGCAGTTCCTATCATTCCCCGGACAATATCGAGTGCGATATACGAACTCAATTGTTTGGCTTAGATGTTTTCAGCATGTTCAGGTCTTGTTGATATTTGATTCCGTCCATTTTGAGGAATTCCTCTAGGTTATACTGTCATCTAGATCTTGTTCAATAACCATCGTGTTTCTTTTTTTTTCTTCTTCTTTTTTTTCAGGTCATTTTTCAAAAGATCCCTATCAGATGGCAACATTCTATGTGAAAGCAAGACACCTGTATCTGGCACAAATGTTGGACAGAAGAAACTCTCTAACTTGGCATTATCTGAAAGAACAGTTCAAGGGGCAGCTAACAAGGGCCTTTCTGATTCCACTCCAGAAATCTCAACTTGTGAAAGTGATGTTTCATATTCAAGGTCAGCTTGCTTCACCAACTCATGTTCCATGTACTCAAACCAAACATGGTGCAGAACTATTCGTGACTTGACCATGTTCCTATTGTGGATCAGACTTTCGGTTTCGTTTTTGTTTTGATTTCTCTTCTTTGTTTTCTTTGCCTCCAGGCTTTTTGAATAAAAATTCTTTGCCTCTCGAAAAAAAAGGTTGACTAAGTGATCAGATGATCATTAGCCATCCTATTGATGAGCTATGAATGGACAGTGAAAGAATGTGGAAATGATCCACATTAAGGGGTAAAAGGTCCAATAAGTTGAGAGCATCCTTTGTGAGCAGCGCTCCAGTAAGTTGTAATGGCACAGCCATCTACATACTACAGTATGCTTATGTAAATGAGGGCCATGGTTCAGTGATCCAAACCATTGATATTTGGGCAATCTTTTGCTTTCTCCGGTTGCACATAGAAAATAGCAGCATTTTCTTTCATAACCATCTTAATTACAAGCCGTGAATTATGTGGTAACGATTTTCTCATGTGGGATTCTTTGGTGCATAGACCATCCAAAGTGGTGCAATTGTATTGAAGGCTTGGATCACTGAACCATGGCCCGACTTTTTGAAACTGAAGACCTGTGTATACTGAAGATATTCATTGGACAAGCATTGGATAGTCTCTCAAAAAGAAATTGTGTGCTGTGCTTAGGTTAGCTTACCCCTCATTTATATATTACATATAAGAACTTTGCTAGGTGCACACACATGTGCAAGAAAGCTCATGTACACACCAAATGTGCCAGCATGGAACTATAGGTCTGAAATCCAATCCATCCATCAGAATGGCACAGCTATCTTGATGCCATAGCCTAAGAGTCAGGTTGATCCACTGGTCAGGTGGGCCATAGTTTGCACAAAGAACGTACGTCTCTGAAAATTTTGGATTGAGTTTTCTATCCCATCCTCCTGTTTCCATTATTGGGGCCTACATGTTGAGTGGACCAGATTTACTTCTGGGAAAACATTTAGAAGGTCAGACCAACCTGGCCAGATCTATTCATCTTTTTTCCTTCTCGTCATCCATATCACCCAATCATAGCTTGCCTTACTCTCACCCATAGGGCCTTACCAAGATTATAAAAGCTAATCAGAGATGAGAATAAAAAAGGGATTTTTCTTTTTCAATTATAGAAAGAATTTTTTTATTTGATTCCCCTTGCACTTTGCTAATATGTTGTCTTCTCTAGGTACACCCCCTCGATGACTCGCCGGCAGCTTTTTGCAGATATGCAAAGAGATCGATGCCTTGAAAGCGATCATATCTATTTAATTGAAAACGGGGCTGGAGATTCGAATTTCCTTGACATTGATTGGCTTTCTTCCTCTGGGAACTCATGTGAGGAAGAGACATATGACAGGCAAGTTCTGTGATTCATTGTAGTTCCTTCAAATTGCAATTACATTCCACTCAACTCCAGACACTAACTATTAGAAAGTCATTTCCGCTTTATTGAACTGATAAATGTAATTCAATTTGGTATTGCATCCAATTGCATTGTTAATCTCTGAATGAATACAGATTGTCTCCATGGTATGTGAATGCACATTTATTGAAAGATGACAAACTTTTCCCCCTTTTCATTGCCACAGCTCCACACTCATCAATTCCCCTATTGCCAGCCGATCATCAGAAAGTATTGCTAATGGCACGAGTGTAGAAACAACCCCACCTTCAAGTGAAAATGGATCCAGCACGAAGGTCAGTGTTCTTTTCAGTCGGCATATCTACAAGATTTAAAAAAAAAAGTTTTAGTATTTCAGTAATCTTCATATCATTTATCCAACTACATTCATTTAGTTTGCGAAGGATCATGGTTAAACCCCAATTTAAACCTGATAAGGGGCCTGCTCCTAGTTGACTTGAAACTACCATACATTTAAGTTGTTCATGTCAAACATTGTATGAAAATACAGGTTTTTTTTTATTTTTATTTTTTTTTAATTGTCAGTGGTCCACATTGAACAAACACAGACGTGTTCACCTGATGACTGGACCAGCTTGAAATTTGTTCCTTGTCAAAAGGCAAATGCCACACGGGCATGTGCTGTATGTAAAAGGATGAGGATTGCCTGCAACCCCTGACATGGCACAGTGAAAAAGTGCCATGTGCGCCTTTTAGATGCTAGACTGGCAGTGAAAAGAGCAAAATCATCATTTCATGGATTAATGTCTGCTTTTCACTGTGGGCCCCACATCTAACAGGCATACGCAACACCTTTTCATTGAGTGACGTCAGGGGTTGCAGGAATCCCCTGCAACTGTCGGTTGCATGCAATTCCTATCCATGCATGTAAGAGAGGGTTAATCTGGGGCTAGGAAACTTCTAAAAACTAGCAATCATCTCTACCAATGGAAAAATTGTACTACAAATCCAGAAAAATACATGGTTTCTGGCAACGATAGATGAAGTCTCCCCCCTCCCCCCCAATTTTCTGATAGGTTTTGATTGTTGAATCTTTAAACATTGTACTATGATATCTCCACTGATTAAAAGATTTAAAACCATTGCAGGGTATGAAACCTTCATCGGATGGATCCCAAAATCGAGACCTCGTCGGCGGATTTTCTGAGAGTTTTGTGGAATGGGTTACCCATGGTGATACCCTATGGCATTGATGCTTTGATTGAATTTCCATCAGTATTTACTTCCAACTTTATCTGACCCACCACTCCAAGGATGTCGGCGGCCCATCGGCCATATAAGGAATAAGTTATAAGAGAGAAAGCAAGAATCAACGGCAAGAGGCACCCGGCATCCTCTTGTAAGATATCTCTTCTCTATACTCTTCTTGTGGTTCACGTACATTTACTTTGACCATGAAATCCTTGGTCAGGGTCCAATACAAGTATGAGGAAAAAATAGCTATAATTCTTTCGGAGCTCTTTTCCACTTCGCTACGGTTTATGAACCTCGAATTTTCTACATGTAAATAGATATGATATATTCGGTCCCTCGAGCTCCATATTTACAATAGCATTATTTCGTTTTTTTCTTACAGTTATTATTCCATGGGTGATTATGGGAGTGAGTAAACAATTGCCAGGTGAATAGGCATATATAAGAAAAACCAAATGGCAACTGTTTAAGAAGTCTTACACAAATCAAGGATATCAGAATTTTGGTAATCTAAATTAGGATCTTCATGAAAAAAAAAAACCTTCAGAAAGCTTATAAAAAAAATGCCAGACTATTTTGAATCTTCAAAAGGATTGTCTATACGGTTTTCGATCTTCATCTATTTGCTTGTAAGAGTGGGCATTTGATCATCATGATTGAGTGTTTGATCTGGAAGTCATACTCAAACCATGTCTGTTCACCACAATGCTCAACCTCTGCACTTTCCAAGAAAAAAAATCTTTGAAAATCACATCGTCCTCCCCCCCCCACTCAATTTCTTTTCTTTCAGAAATTCATGATTTTCAGGGTTCTTTTTTCAAAAAAAAAAAAAATTTAAATTTTTTTAGAGTTTTGCAGCAGTTTATACTTCTTTGAAATATGTTCGGAAAAGTTCTGATTATGATTCAGAGTCATTGGGTTTTCCAGCCAGTGCTTAATCTAGCGAGAGGAATGTCGCCATCCGGAACTTGGTATGCATATGTCAGCTGTGGCCCATAGATGAAATATGTCCCAAGAACTCAAGCCCACAGAGGAAATATCATTTCCCACGCACGTGCCATCAGAACATGGCTTATCCGTGGGCTGAAATTGGGATTATTGGTCCCTGCTGGGCTATAGCTAAATTGACCCGAAATATGCCTGTTTGGGTGATGGGGTCATATGCTGCTCTATTAAGGCCCCTTTTCAACGCACTTTCTGAATGGGATTTTGAGGTACCTGATGCGGTTCATTTGGATGCACATTGTAGTTGTAGACCTCAGTCCAATTTCCCACTCAACATTATAGGGGCTAAAACTAAAAGGCCTGGTCAGATTAGTTTCTGCCAGGTTGACTGAAACCTCATTTTTCAGGAAGCCCTTAGAAGGAATTGTGCTCAAACAGACTGAAAAGCTTAATAGTATGGGTGGGTAGTCCAACCTTAACCTGTTTGGCAGATGCCTAAAATGTGACGGGTCTCATTTTAATTAAAATAGTGATTCTGTAATAGAGAACTTGATGTCTAATGCATAATAATCGTTATAACTAAAATGAGAACTAGTATTTGGGCGTCTACCAAACACGGCTTACAGTGGATCTTAAAATCCTAGCATTTGAGATTGATTGAGAAATTGTGTTTTGGTATATTCTTGGATACCTCGTGCACCACTCAGGATGCGCCACTGCAACAATTACAATCGGTGGGCTAAACATGCGTTCATCGGTCTCATATCCAGTATGGGGCTTATCCACAATGTCTGTGCAACATCCACCAGTTTCACCAGTTCATGTTAGGATGTGATCCCAGGAATGAGGAAGATGCAAAACTCAGGCGGATAACACCACAAGAAACGATGGGAATTGATCCGTTCATCAGGTGACTCACCCCTGATCCAAAACTTCTGTGGAACTCAAGCATTCAATCCCCGACTGTTAAGGTATTACCCACCTGATCTTTGGATCTTACTCATTTTTAGGATCATGTGGGCTAGAGACCCACGGACGTAATGGATGTCACATACATCATGGTGGCCTAACCACCCGGCCCACTTACAAGAGCCCAAGAAAAATTCATTTATACCATAGGAATGAGAGAGAGAGAGAGACAGAGAGAGAGAGTTATAATAATAAAAAAAAAAAAAAGGCTTTTTTGAGTTGGGTTTTAGGATACATCGATATAGAAAAGCTCTTCCTCCTACTCCCAGCCTGAAGGTGCAACAGGAGGAATGGCATCCATCCCATCAGCAACTATTGGTGGTGCAGCGGCTGCATCCCATCCATCGCCCGACGCAACTTCAGTTTGTAACAAATTATTGGTAAAAATCATAATGTTAGCGTTAATAGAAAGCAGCATACAGATATATCTGGGAGTATTATAGTCTGGCAAATAACCAAATGGCAATTTTCCTCACATTCTCATATTGAGAATCTGGGCACCGAATTGCAAGTAGTAGCATTCAAATTAGGCTTCAACCAATCATAACCACAATCAGTGGTCACATCATCACCATGATTTCTACAAAACATCATTGATTCTGTCATTTCTTTCCAACACAAGCTCGGGTCCCCACTAAATGATGTGTGGCCCATGTTGTATTGGCTTTTGGGAGGAGCAATACGCCTCTCAAAGCAGATATTCAGAACCTTGATCCTAACACAGCACAAGTCTTTCAAACATTAAAAAAAGTGGAATTAACATCATAGGTTGAAGATTTCCACAACATATTAAATTGCAATTTATGGTGCATTTGGTTGCACCGAATTCTAATATAATCATAAAATTTCATTATATTAGGTGCAACCAAACACACCCTTAATCATTGTAGTTAATGAAATCACAATGGCAGTTCTGCAATTAATAGGTGGGTCAGCCGTTCTATTATCCAGTTGGAATTGTTATAATATTGACCATGACTTTTGGTTGCCACTTACAAATGAATTCATCTCATTTTCGTTTAAGAATGATTATGAACTATAAAAATAATCTTGATAATCCATATTAATTTATATAAAAAATGATCTATAATACATAATTACTGTTGACTAAATGAGATGAAATCATTTTTAACTGGCAACCAAACAGCGCTGATGAATTTGCATCAATTAGGATTTAAAACAGAAAGAAAAGGTCATAATGCTTCTGACCTGCAGCTGGCATCCAGTCAACCCCAGGCACGGCAGGAACTGATGGAGGTGCAACCATGTCTGGAACCCACTGCGTATCACTAATCTGGCTAGGGCCATTGATCGCCGGAAAGCCCAAGTGCAGTTGCCTGTATAATCAGGGACTCCAACAGGCTCTTCCTCCTCCTGTTCCTTAGCCTCCTCAGGCTCCCTGTAGAAGAACAAATCCACCTGCAAATACCACCCATACTCAGAATCAACTGCTATTAAGAAATTCAAGAGATTCTACTAGGCAGGGTAGACTTGATACTTGTGTATTGACCAGGCCTACTTCAACAGAAACCCAAAAATCATTCTCCTAAATATTAGGAGCCCTACTATGCTGCAGGTTTTAGGATTTCAGAATCCCACTACCCCCAACATGTGTCAACGTAGCAAGTATATGCAAGATCCAGTCTGTTCATCAGGTGGGCCCCACAATGTATTGTGCAGTGGTGCAAAAATAGGCCAGTTTGGTGATCAAGTGAGCTGCATGCATTTCTTGAATATATGGACCAATGGTTTATTATTTTAGCTGTCATTTCTTTCAGAGGCATGCCTGCCTAATGACCCAACAACCCTAATTTTAGGCCAGGGCACACAGCAGAGCCAGCCAGATGTATGGCCTGATTCCCACACATACATGCCACATTGGCAGTTGTGCAGAGGGTAGGTTTCTTAATCATTCTATCGTGAGTATCAATTGCATTTCTCAAACATAAATTGTAACAAAAGACTGCTGCATCTCACCATTACATCCCACTTCTGCCCAGGAAGAATAGTGCCTCGCATCTGCAGAACCATCCTCGCTAGCAGCCAGAAAAGACAACCAATGCTGTGTTTCCCCTTGTTATTGGCAGGAATACCGATATCGACATACCGCATAGGTGAATCCGTGTCACAGAAAGCAATGGTTGGAATGTTTCCAAGTGCAGCTTCCTTAATAGGCTGGACACAATTACCAAAACAATAAAAACAGTCAGAAATGCTTAATCCTAAACACAAAATCAAGATCATATTTCAAAGGGCATACCTGATGATCAGTTCTTGGATCAGTCAGGATAAGAAGACGGGGTTCACTGAATGACGTCTGAAGCTGATTTGTGAAGGTCCCGGGTGTGTGTCGCCCCGCAATTGGATGCGCACCAGTGTATTGTGCGAATTTCAGAATGGCTCTCTGGCCATAAGGTCTGGCAGATTGAACAATGATGTCTTGTGGGTTTTCAATAGCAACGATGACTCGAGCAGCAAGTTGAAGTTTCTCCCATGTTTTACCAAGGTTTATAATAAAGATACCTGAGATCAAAAGCCAACAGCTAAAGCTGGCAGACAATCTTTTTTAATAACCAACAAAAAAATTCATTGATAGAGGAGAAAGCAAACAAAGATCAATGGACAGGAATCACCAAAACATAGAGATTAATCTTTGAACTTCCTCCTTGAAGAGTTCAGACAAGGGAAGGAAGTGAGGCAAATAGCTAACGGTATAAGCTTGAGAAAAAAACATTTTTTTCGTAGTCTGTCAAACAAGTACCAAGAGAAAGACGACTGAAATAACATGAGATGGTTAAAATGTCAACTTTTTCCTTTTCTCAGAAAACAACACAATACAAAGAACTAATCTTGCTAGCTTTTTTGCCCAAAGATTGAAACATAGTGGGTCAATATGCCATGTTATAGAAGAAAAAGGGGATTCAAATACTTATTATAAGATGTCTGAAGGAATTGGACACAACTTGCCTACTACCTGGGGCTACAAGAATCTCTGGCGACTGTAGTCCCAGCTCTGTGGGGCCCGCCGAGGTATTTGTGTTACATCCAATCCATCCATCCATTTCTCCATCTCATTTTAGGACATTAGCTGAAAACGTGAGGGAGATCCAAAACTCAAGTGGGCCACACCACCAGAACCAGTGGGAATTGAATGCCCACTGTTGAAACCTACTTGGGGGCCACAGAAGTTTTGGATCAGGCTGATATTTGTGGTTTCCCTTCATCCAAGTGAGAATCTCATCATGGGCAAGGTGTGCCGTAATGGCAATGGTGGCAACCGTATGTGTTACAAGATGGTAATGGCTGTAACTGCTGTTATGAAAGAAAAAAAAAATGAAACGTAACGGCCCGTTACAGGGCCAGTATAGGTCTTTTTTCTTTTTTTTTCAAAAAGAAAAGACCATAACATGCCATTACGGTCCATATCATAATGGTAACAGTGGTGGCCATTACGATCACTGTTACCATTATGGAATACCTTGAACATGGGAGGCCCTAGGAAGGTTTCAATGGCAGGTATTTCCATGCCCACTGTTTCCTCTGGTGTGGAAGATTTGAGTTTGGAATCTCCCTTATGTTTGGCCATGTCCTAAAATGAGATGGTGAAACAGATGGATGGAGTGGATATAACGCAAACATCATGGCGAGCCCCACAAAGCTAACACCTGGTTACACGAACGAATGCTTGAAAACAAAACCTTCAATGTGCCTTTACTGCATGGGTGGAATTTCAAGCTTTGTTAAGCTTCCACCTTCTATTATAACAAATGTCTATGACGCATGCACAAGGATGCAGTGACCAATGTGACTGTGACCCCACTTACTCTTAAATTCTCCAAGATTTCCTTGAAGGGCCCGTTTAAAGTACTCATGGCGCAACAACAAACTGGCTGGCCATTAATGAAGATTAACCCTTTCAATTCAGGAAAATTGTCAACTTAGACATCTTTCAACACCATTGAAAGACTAAAACAGAATTATCCACAAATCCTAACACCGTTGAAAGTAGTCAGTGCAGCCAACTTTAAAAATGCAACTACAATTATAGAGCATGAACAGAGATGACAGTCTCACAACATTTACAAGAAAACTCAAGGCACTGCCTGTGAGCTAAAGGATCACACTCGTGCTGGCCCAGACCAACCCGCAAAATGCTGCACATCAATGTTGTATAAGTAGGTTGTGCTGGGTTTTCTTGCCAGAACTTGAAGCATATCCGGGCCTAGGCCACAGGTCCATCCTAAAACTAAAGCCTGGCTCCAATCCACGGGCCTTGAAGAAGCTCAGCCAGAACCCTGGTCCAACGAAAGCGGGATTCTGGACAGACTGGACCAGTTTGAATAAATGGGCCAGCCTAGATGGGTACCATGAAAGACCAGTTTGAATAAATGGGCCAGCCTAGACGGGTACTATTGTATTTTGTTTCAAAATAAAATATGAAAAATGTTTTCAAAATTTTCATTTCCCTCCAAAATTTGAAATTACTTGCTTTTGTGCTGTGGGTTTTAGTCCCACATCGGACTTGAACAAAACTTTCTCATGTATATAAGATAGGCCTTTTGTCTTAGGGCTTGAGCCCCTTTCAGGGGGCACGTGAATTTGGTCCCTGGGGGGGGGGGGGCTATGCCAATAGCTATAATCTATGCCATTTACCACGGGCGCGCGTGGAGCCGAGTCTGTGAACGCAGTGCGACGGGCCGTGAGTGCAAGTGCAGGTACGGTGTAAGTGTACTCGCACGAAGGGGTGTGTGTGTGTATGGAGGTACTCTTGGGACTTTATTTGCACTTGTGCCTTTTCGTTTTGAAACAGAGAGATGCTTCCAGTCGGTTGGTCTCTCCTGTTGGGTTTAAACCCAATGGACCAAACCCTTCCAAAAGGGTGCTTAAGGCACCATTTTGGAGTCTATATAAGGACTCCCTCATTCCGATTTCAAAATCATAAGATCTATTTACTCCTTTCTTCAGAAACTCTCTCTGGTTGTGCTGGTTTTAAGAAGTTTTATTGCTGAGTTGTTGCTGAGTCAACTCAGCATTTTCAGGTTAAATTGCAAGTGGTTCAAGCCTGCATACAGTGAGTGCACCACTGGGACCAGGTCATAGTCATTGTATCCTGAAGGTCGATTGCTCTGAAAACCTGTTGCACTTGGGACACCGTCAAAGGTGAGCAAATTCAATTTCAAGTCGAGTGACTCACATCACGCCTCGACTCAATCCAATAAGTTTTCTATCTTTTTTTTTTTTTTTGGTTTTCGGTTTTAACAGTCTATTTGATTCAACCAAATATTCCAACAGGTACCATGAAAGACCAGTTTGAATGAATGGGCCAGCCTAGATGGGTCCCATGAAACGACAATAACAGCTGTTCAAACAAAATCACATTGGAAAACAAAAATCCTATGGTAGCCTTCTATTCCACTGTTATGAAACGTATCATTAGGATTGCCTTGTTGATTTTTTGGGCCATTGGCAATCCAAGGTGGGGTCCATCAGATGGAAAGAACCATATTATCCCTCCATCCACTGCTACGTACAGAGTCCATGAATTGGCGTTGCAAGCCGTCCCATCCTATGGGGCCACTGTAAATGGACCATGGCCTGAAAAATCTTCCAGACTTAATCCCAACGGTGCAAACTTCAGCACTTCTCTACTGAATGCATACCACTGCTGCACTCTTTCCTCAACAGTCCACTTTCAGTACACCAGCCAATGCGTTAGCAGAATGAGATCTTCAAGCCACGGTCTATCCACGGTAAGATCCATCGGATCAACGGTCCTGATATCAAAGGGTGGGCCCCATTCATAAAAATTCAGGTGCCTGAGGATGATATAGTTCCTCACCACATGACAGTACTGCCAATCCATTTTCCTTTCGATCACACATCAACCGTTCGTTTCACAGATCTGATCTCAACTAAGCAAAGAAACACGGAAATTCTAAACGGACAAGAAACAAGGGATAGAAGAGAGAGAGAATCCTGACCGTCTGTTCTTCTTTTGAAGACGTAGCGCACCATCTGGAAATCGCAGTTCTTGGTACCGAGATGCACGTCCGCCGCGAGCATCATTTGTATATCCGCCTCTTTCTGCGAAAATCCCTTCTCAGCCATCTCTCTCTCTCACTCTCAAACCCTAGCTACAAACCTCTTTCCTCCTCAAACACTAGGCAGGAAACCCTTTCTTTCTCTGCTCTGCGCTGAAGTGAAAGAAAGGGAAGATGGTACGGAGGTTTCTTTTGGAATTAAAACCCTAGCTTTCAACGTGGAATGACCAAAACCACCCTTATAGTTAGAATTGGGCCATGGGCTTGTACGGGCTACTCTAGGCCCAAGTCCAACCCAACAATCAAGTACCAACGCCAAAGCCCTCATCTCAAAAAGAACTCCCCAAGTCTGTTATCGTCGCCCAGGTCAGGCTCTTCTTGGTTTTGTTTCGTCGCCACTAATTGACACGTGGCACATATACACCTTGAAACTTGTAATATGGGGGGCATTTCTTTAAAATGTTAATTTCATTTACAGACTCCCCATTTATAGCGGTGCGTTTCTTAAAAATGTTAATTTCATTTACAGGGAGTGGATTAGCTGTTACCAGCTTAAGTGGGTGTTAACCTAACCGTGTGGGGCCACCTTGATCTATGTTTTTTTATATCCACCCCGTCCATCTATTTTCCTATATCATTTTATGGCACGATTCCAAATCTTAAGAAGATCCAAATCTCAGGTGAACCATACCACTAAGAAAAGTGATAAATGACCAATTAAAATAAACATTACGAAAACCTTACAATGGGTCCTTTGGAATTTTTAATGGTGGGGGCACTCAATCACCACTGTTTACTGTGTTATTATTCACCTAAGATTTGAATCTGCTTAATTTTTGGCACTCAGTCCTAAAATGAGCTGTAGAAATGGATGGACGGCGTGGATATACAATAAATCATCAAGGTGGGCCCCACGGTAGGGGTGACACCCACTAAGCTGCTACCCAGGGAACAGCCAAGTCGCTCCCATTTATAGCCTACTGGCTAAATTTCCAAAGATATCCAGTTACATGCTATACGAATACAGACAAATCATTTACCACTTAAACCATTTACAGTCATCCAAACAGCCCCTAATACTTAATCTATCATAGCAACTTTTTGCCATCTTTTCCCCTTAACTATAATGGTTAGGATCTTCAGACACATCCATGCATGTCATGTCCCACTAGATGAGTGGCTGGAGACACAGGCACGACCTACAAGTGAAATTGGCACTAATCAAGGTACATATGATGGTCCACTCAACAAAACTACGACCTTTATTGGCAGGAACCACGCACCCGGGGCCCACTGTGGATGGAGTGCAGCCCAAAATCCACATTGACCAGATGGTTGCAACCCTATGATTCGACCTACTGAATCTCTATTCGGACCATTCTCTTTCCAGCCTCCCCTTCCATGGCCAACAATTAGACTCCAACTATCAATGCGATCCATGCCCCCATCTACAACAGAACATAATTTAGACAGTTGGGCTGATGCATACATGTTATGTGTGCGACTCATGGGCTCCGGGGCCAGTAAATCTCCAGGCTTAGCCCAGCATGATCTAAAGCCTGTCAGGCAAGGACAGCATGATCTACACTTGGAGCTCGTTGGGCAAGGACCCAACTCTAAACCAATACTTAATCAAATGAAATACGACTTAATGCATGGGCATTTTCACACCAGGCTGGGGTGGGGCAGCCTATGTGAGGTGGCGGCACACTCGGGGTGGGACGACCCGTGCGAGGCGAGACCCATGTGAGGTAGGGTCCACGAAAGAAGGTTTGGCTGAGAGTCTAACCGGGCTATGAGATAAAAGGATTGATTCTTCATGCTCTATCCTTTTGAGCTTTTAGGCTAAAGTGGTTAGCCGTCATGTGTCAAAAGTGGTATCAAAGCGGAAGGTCTTATGTTCAAAACTCCTCACCGAAGGTGATTAATGCCCGGACATTTTCACACCAGGCTCAAGTGGGGCCACCTGTGTGAGCTGGGTACCTTACTCAGCCCGATGTGAAAATACCATTGCAATAATTACTCCTGGTAAAGATTCTTGAACACAAGACCTCCCACTCTGATAATACTTTGACACAAGACAACTAACCACTTGCTCTAAAAGTTCAAACAACCAGGCTCCAACATTAACCCAACTGTCCCACACAAGTGCCCACTCCAAGTTCAAGTCATCTATGGTTGTCAACGACAGCTCGTCAATTTTCGGCCCGACAGCCACCAGTGGGCCATACTTGTAACAGTACAGCACTAGAATAGCATACGACGTGGGAAAAAAACATTGCCCCGATCACTTTGGGTGTAAGATCCACCAAAATCGATTTTGGTGGGGTCCATGCTCTCCACATTGGATTTGCTGCACTATAGTGCTGCTTTCCTCTGCATAATTGTAATTAACATAGTTTTAGAAGGGGGTTAGCAGAAGAAAAAAAAAATTACCTTGGCATGGCCAATCCAACATGGAGGACAAGGGGCCCACCAAGATTGAAATTGCTATCCCTATTTTGCCGGATCGCTGACCCAAAAAGGCCCTAAACCTAAGCATGCATTTACCATGTAACAAGTGCATCTGCATATCCTCAAAATTCCAAAACACAACAAGAAGCAGTTTGACATTACAAAAATGATCAGACGGCTGAAATCCTGCATAGGACTTCAAATCAATCCATAATACACCATCTCACTAGCAACTGTCGCCATAATGAAAAAAAAAAAAAAAGAAAAATCAGCTGAGAATGGGGAATATGCGGGTTATGTGGTCTAACGGGATGCTGTCGGCCGTGTTTTTCTTGAGCTCCGGCTGGTTGAATTCGTTGCGAGGGAGCCCGATGAGTTGGCCCCGGCCATGGCCCTTCTCCAGGTCCCACCCGCAGTTGGCCACCTGGTGCTCCAGAAACTTGTCCAAAGAGAGGCCCTCAATGTTGATCGCCTGTTACAAGTGCGCAAGTGGGATGCTTACAAGGGTACCATACAAAAGAAATAACTGGAAGGTACACCATTTCTATACCATCCAGGAATTGTACAAGTGGGGCTAACCTTCTGGTACCTGAGCCATTCTTCTGGCAAATCCCATCATGGGATAGGCCATACCCCACTGTCCCCCACCATCAGATTATCTCAGCAATCTAATTGGTGGCTTGGAAATGGAAGCATACAGCTGATAGGGGCCCGATTGGTCAGATCATCTAAAGGCATCTCGGTCGTCTCCGATCTACCCAGGGCCCACTATGTCAATGGTTTTGACCACCAAAATGCAGGGGCCTAAAGTTTGTTGGGCAACAAATTGCTCAGTCAAATGTTGTGCATTCCAACCTGACTCCAACACAAGGCAGTGATCATAGATGGCAGGAAAAACCAATGCGGGGGCTGATTGTGCATGTGTAGAGAGGAGATTTCTAATGTTGGTTTGTTTAACAACACAACCCTGGGGCCCATTTGGACACACCCTCCATAAGGGCACTTGAGTCTTGACACCTAATGCTGTTTTGATCAAATGCCTGTTCATGTTATGTGTTTGGATGCACTTTTCAAGACTCCGTCTCATCTCCCGCTCAACAAAATAGGCACTAAAACCCCGACTAGGCAAAAACCAAAATACCAGTTTTGAAACCATCTCTGGAGGAAGTGCATCCAAATGAGACCCTGGTGAAGCAGACTCAGTTAGGCAAGTTTGTAGAGACTGCTCCAGGCAAAAGTTTATATAGAACCATTCAGGTTATCAGTTTGTAAAAGTGGACCACATGATTCAATAACTGAAACTGTTGAATAATGGGACCCAGATATTCTGAGTGGACCATGCACCAAAAATTTCTAACTTTTCAATAGGCTCCCATCAAATAGATGGTGAGGAAATAAAATAAAGCAACACATTCAAATATCAAGGGCACTATATTCTTTACCTAGAATCTCCCAATCTGGGTGGTACATGGGCAATCCGGTGAGGCCCATCGTATCAACTGTTTGGATCACCAAACCATGGAACCCACTTGTACAAACTGAAAACCTGAACATACTGTACAACTCTCGACTGGAGCGTTGTAATAATACATCTTTCATTCGATTCATTTATAGAGGAAATGAACATGATGTGAATAGGACTCATTTATTTGATGATGCCAACCACCCCCCTGATCGCAATTCCATTTCTTTCGAGTTGGAAGAGAATAGTTACTAATTGCAATTTGGGGCTAGTGGGGCTGGCCCTGCTATTATCATTTACCCTTTATTGAATTGAATTATTGCAATTCAATCTGATTGATCATCCAAAATGCAACCTTATGCCCTCTTTCATGGAAAAACCTCAGATATTCTTTAAGCCTGCGGACGTGTAAAGACAAGGCTACATAGTGTTCAGAATGTTGTGATATGAAATTTTGGTGATGAGTTTGGATGCACTATTAAACTGAATTGTAATTATGTTCTAACAAAGTGGAAATAACTAAAATGTAATTTTATACCATAGCAGTTGTATTAAGGGCCTGTTCTTGAAATCGCAACTTCGATACTTTTTATCAAAAAAAAAAAACTTTTGAGTTGGAATTGAAAGAAACACAAGTTACACAACTGCATTTTAAAACTACCTCCTCATTATAAATATTCTAAAACATCATCGATTCAACTCATTTAAGCATCCAAACATTGTAAGTTCGAAAGCATCACAATTTCAGTACGACTCCTAAACCACATCCCTCACAAATTAAAAGAGTAAAGGAGAGAAAATCAAAAGCTTACCTCAGCAAGGACAGGTCTCGGAACCTTCTGATAAGTCAGTGAAAGGACATGAATGGCGTAAGCTTGGATTGCTTGCTCGAAACCTGCATTTGCTCTTTCATGCAAGTTAGAATAACCAGCAAGGTGACAACCAAAACAGACCTGATTTATCCAAAATGACCAAGATACTATATTTTTTCAGATTAATCGAGAGAAATGTGATGTACATTTTGATGGGGCGTATTGATGAATTGAACTCAAAACAAAAGGGTCCAATTCCATCCTAATTATTGATGAACAATTTCACCTCTAGACAATCCAATATGTCACCAATAGATCCAATCACAGCAAGAAATTAAGAAACAACAGGAAATAACGATAACTTTGTGGAGTTTCTCTAGAAAAGGCACCCAGGAGTCGCAACAAAGGCTTTTGAGAAAAATTGCTCTTCTAGGGATTTGAATCCCATTGCTGGAAACAAGAAAATCTAATTTGATTCATTCAAAATTCAATTAATCTCTGAAAAGACTTCCATACATATGGCTATCATTTATATACACATGCCTACTTGAGTCTGATGCTCGAATGCCTTGGAAGGTCATGGAGGAGCCCAAATGATGATGGTTCCTTATGATTCTCTCTTTTAATTTTGTCTCCAGGAACAATTCATCAGTAAACATTTGCTTGTTCCTTCCTTCCAGATTTCCCAACATAATGCAAAGGGCAGCAACCACCAAAGCACCTTACTCTTTCTTGGATCACTTCCCCAACTACAAAAGAGTTTTCCAAATGTCCAAGAGATCCTGAACATGTTTGGGAAGGAGCATCATATTGAACTAGCCATGGGACAATGGTGAAAAGATGATGAATTGATTTGACTCTCCCCTTTTGCACATCATGCATGCACAAGGGTGAATTCCGTAATCTTTAAACGATCAGGGTAAGAATTTTATCCCGCACCACCAACCATGAAAACACAACACAGTATCCCAAACCAAGGGAGAGACAGAAGACCGATCTTCATTATATACACAACACATTCGTGATGGGGCACACCTGATAGATGGCTCAGATCTTGTTCACAAAGTGGCATGCATGTTGTGAGTAGGACAACATCCCACTTTTGTATGTAGCCCTCATTCCTCTTTTGGAAATTGTCATGGTTTCCTCACACTTCCCACAACTTCGTGGTGGACATGAGAAACAAACAACCAAACCAACCTTGAGAACTCAGTGATGCAAATCCAAACACTACATAAAAATTGCATCCACATAAAAAGAAGAACCTGAAGAATCTATATTAAAAGACTGACTGTTGATCCTACAGTTACAGCATCAATATCAGTTTACTATTTTGACAGTCGACCAATCAAATAGTACAGGTAGGGTCCTATGAAATCTACTCAAATAGTCCAGTCAATGTTCGTGTTTAACTAGTCAAAGTTATTAGTAACTAGTCAATAGTTTACAAAAGTAAAGTTAGTTTCCATTAGACAATTGTCACGGACTTCTTTTTTTTTGGGTTAATACACACACCCACACTGTTAGTCACACTTCAATGTTAGCCACCCCCCACATTGGAAATCGATACCAGGACCTAAGTGTTGAAACGAGGTTATCTTCACTCAGTCTATCACTGTCCCAAAGGTGTGGGTGTGACAATTGTCACAGACTTGCCTTAGAAGTTTTCTCTTGCATTACAAGCTATTCACACCTTTAAATAACAGACATATAGTTCAGTTTTAAGAATAAATTTTAATAAAGCAAACATCAGTTATTTTCCTTGGTTTCGGTGTCCCTAAGACTTGAAAGGAGGTGTGCCTCCTTACCCTTCTCTTATTTCTTTCTCCATCTTCATTTTCCTTTTGATTCACATGCATACAACCTCATCCAACCACTGTTCCAAAAACCTTAGTTTTATAAACCCTAATTTCTACTTCTCAGCCAAATTCATCCAATCCTGTAAACTGACATCTATAGTCTGCAATCTAACTTGTGATTCAAGTTACTCACATTCCCTATTCCTCTATAACTTCTAAACCAGTTCCTACACCCAGAAATTTGAAACTCTTCTAGACTTAGAAGTTTCCTCCTCTAGACTTAGATGTTTGAGACTCAAAACTGAAAATTTAGTTTTGATTACCCTTCCAGCATCACTCATAATAGGAGGAATGCTCACCTGCGCACTTCTCTCACAAGAACTCGTGAGCACTTTTCCATGGCTCATCGCACATGACGTGAGCCCAAAATCTGAGCTGTCCACGTGATGCAGCACCCCAAAAAACCTCCAAGGCCCATCTTTCAACTTGTTCCAGAACTTTGGTGGGCCACGAAAAAAGGAAACAGTTTCCTCCCTTGATTTACCTCTTGCTTTCTGCTGCGGCCCACCAGAGTTTTGGATCAAGTTGAAAGATGGGCCTTAGGGGTTTTTTGGGGTGTTGCATCACACAGATGGCTCAGATTTTGGGCTCGCGTCATGTGCAATGAGCCATGAAAAAGTGCTCACAAGTTTCTCGTGAGAGAAGTGCCCAGGTGAGCATTCCTCCTCATAATAGATAACCCTTTAAAGTTTAACATTTTTAAATTCTTCTTTTCTGTTGGAATTACATAGATGGTTTTTCAAGATAGCAAACCAACTAATTATATGGGGAAAATCTCGAAGATATGCAATAATTTCTACACTTATCGATTCTAGCAATTGAACTTTTGCCCTTTAAAAAAGAAAGGAAAAAAAGAAAAAGAAAAAGAGTGAGGGATAACATGGAACAACCGAACAAGCCTAGATCTTAATAGTTTTTCTGTTACCTGGTACAACTTCAACTATGCTGCGGTTTTTCGCAGCCTCATCCCAAAACTCGCGGAACCTTGCTGTCTGCAGTAAATAAAAAAAATAAAAACTTAAAACTAAAAATTAAAAGAAGGGGCAAAATAGCATGTTGAATCAATTACAAGCATGCATGAATATATGCATACATGCTTGAGCTAAAACTGGATTCATACCTCGAGATAATGTGAGAGGACAATCAGTGTCTTGAACTGTTCCTCCATTTGCTGATAATGGAAAAGAGGTAACGATTCATATTTATGGAAAAAGGTCTTATTAAACAATTAAAAAGATAACTATGAAAATTGAACACCTAATCTCATTAAAGATTGAACAAGCAAACACTTCTGTAGACCAGTCACAGAAATAGGATCTTGAAGCCTGCCCATTTGGGCAAGATCCAGGCCATTCATCAGGTGGGACCAACAATGCACGTGTCACAGCCCAAAAATCAGGTTGGTACTCTAATCAGGTGTCCATGCATATGTATGAAAGAAAAAGACGTTTAAAAGTAACTAAGCAACATTGTGTAACGCATACACATGGCCCAAATGACTGTTTCAAGCCACAGTGCATCAATCATGGTGCCCACCCAATCAATGACCTACATTTCACACATGGGGAGAGTAGGATTCGAGATCCTACTCCCATGAGTAACCTTAGCAGAACTCAAAAGCTTCATCAACAAAAGCTCTTTCTTTTCTTCTTTTTCCTCCCCCTTTCAAGAACCTGACCAATGCATGCATGTCAAAACATGCCATTTGCACATACAAAATTCTGAGGCGTGCATGACAGTGATTTACATGCCTAAGAATGATGGGAAAGAAGGAAAATACCACTCGTTCTGGGATTAAGAAGAGACAAAGGTTAAAATCTGGAGCTGGCATTGCCATGAGAGCCTGTTAAAACAATAATTGCACAAAAAAATGTATTTAGTTTAGATGCCAGGAAAAATATAAAATCCAATAATTTCTACACTGTTTGAGCAGGAGAAAATGCACTATACCTTGACCAAAATCCGAGCAACAATTTGGATGCTCATCCGCTCAGGCTCAAACTGTAAGAGAAAGAAAAACATGTAAGTATGAAAAGGGGGGGAAACAATTTGGAATCTCTACCATTCAGCTCAACGTGTTGGCCAATGCTTATCCAGAAAAAGAAGAAAGAAAAGAAAAACCATAGCAAGATAAAGCCTTTTGAGTGAGTAAGAAAGAGAGAGAGGACAGATTCTAGAATGCGGTAGATCAGATGGTTAATACTGGCATTGAATTAGTTTTATCATGAGCATTATGTTGGCCATTTGATCAACAGTTCAGATTCTGTGAGAGTTGCCAAGATGCCCTACTGTTGGATCGTGGGAGTAGTAAATGGAGAATAGTGAGGATTTTGCCTCAGGCGCACTCACATTAAGGGCATGGTGAACCTGGTAATAATGGGAAGATTAGGAGAACCAATCCACTTGAGCAGCACCTACCAACTGGCAACCACCCTAGAAACAGATCCTAATGGGATTCCTCCCACTGAAGATGTAAAGGTGACCCCAATAAATGCTATTAGCTGCACGCTTTCAAAGAACCAATCTGATGGAGCTGCTAAAAGCCTAGGACCCCAAAATAGGTTGGACTGGTAAGTGTTTCCTTTTCCTTATTTATATGACAAAAGGTATTTATCTAATACACATGGGTGCAACCACAGGTACTCCAATTCAAAGAATATTCTATTTGCAAACAGGTCCCATTGCTCCCTAATTGTTGGGAGTGCCAGCTGTTCCAACTTTGGATTGTAAATCTTGAGCATCCAAGCTAATCAATCCAATTTACTAGCATCCAAAATCTAAAATGTAACGCCCCGAATTTTTTGGATTCATTTGAAAATTTATTTTGATTTTAGTTTAATTAAATATCGACCATCTACTTTGTTTTGAAAACAACGGACCATCCGTGAGAGTTTTGATGGGCAACCCTTTACAAAAATTGCTCAGAATAATTCCACGAACGATGTAGAATAGTTAGATTTCTCAAAACTCAAATTTTTTCGATAATTACAATAATGTCCTTGGATCCCCTAATTCGCAATTTCTGATCAATCAGATAAGTAGTTTTCGAATCCGTTCGAAAGGTAAGCGTAATTTTAAGTGTATAATAATGTCGTGTAGATAGATTTTCAAGTAAGAACCAGGATCGTGGAGATCTTAACCTAGGAGCATCCATAACCGTTGATCAAGGAATGTAGTTGGGAAAGTAACAATACCAAACTGATTATCTTAGTGGTAAACCCTTATTCTAGAATTTGTGTGATTATTCAATGCGTACAAATATGAAATCTTGAGCGCCCAAAAATGTTAATGGCTCACCTTAACATAGATCCTTGATTTCTAATTCATATGGTTCCCATGATTTGATTGATGTGAAATTTTATACCATGCCTATCTATCATAAATGAACCACACACATTGAATTTTAGCATTTAGATCATAGTATAAATGACATAATTAGCAAATCAACCCCTTAATCCTTGATTTTAATGTCCATCGAGTGAGGAAAGTGGATGGTTAATCGTAATCAAATATTTTCATTCGTGTGAGTGACTTAGATCGTCCATATCATGTGTCAATAGTGTGATTTGAGTGCCCCACATTGATAAGCCTCTTTTTTAAGCGCGAAGTTATCTCGTTTTAAGAAATAATCAAGTTACCAACTTCTTTTAAATCTGGACCTTTCAATTAACCCACTTCCTACCGTCAATCGCAACACAAATTTGAAACATATCTTAGCCTCATATGACTATGAGACTTCACAAAATTTGGACCTCGATCTATAATCCTACACCATTGAACCACAAAGCCAATCCCTTACTTTTCTGCCAAAAGTTGAAATTTCAGACCTAGGCATTTTCCACCATCGATCAACCACCAAATTTTGTCCAATCGTTTGCCTATCATGACTACACATTTCCCCTAATTTTGTACGCATATCATCAAGAATGGACCGTTAATTAAAATCAAGCCCGTGTTAGCACCTGTCAAGCCATTTTCAAAGATCGGTCAATCCAGAAAGTGGACCTCCAAGAAAATTACGTATTACGACTCATCTTTTAATGCCAAATCAGATTAGTGGTATGAATTTCACAAAATATCATCATGAACATCATAATGTTGATCATCAAAGCATTGAACATCCACCTTCATGCACATGAGGCGTTATACATGAGAGAAAGCCTCTCTCTTAACGTGTTATAGAGAAAACCTAAAAAAATTCAGCCATCTCTACCCCCTTGCACGTCCAAACCCTAGGAGAGAGAGAGAGAGAGAGAGAGAGAGAGTTCTCTGATTTTCCAGCAACGTACTCGGCCTCTTCAACCTCCAAGTGTGTCCTTCCAAAAGGTGAGGATTTTCCCTTCAAGTCATTCATAGTTTTCTCTTATTTTTTTTAGTTTCCTTTAATATAGATCATATTGATCGGATTTGTGTGGATGATTCATATTATGAGTTGATAACCATAGTCCGTAGGATTATCGTTAAGTTCCATTATATTATATTGTGGTATGCGTATGTGGATGTTTGGATGTGAAAACATAAATATTTTCATGTTTCCAGCAACATTCATCTTGATTCGTGTTGTATATGTGTTGATGACGTTTATGACGTTACATGTATTGTGTGAACGAGATTATTTATATGAATATTGCATTAATGTACACCCCTTGCTCCCATGTTGGTGAAATCACATGACGTAGAGAGATGGAACTCGTGTGGGGTAACCACAATGGAAAGATGTGTCTTAGCTTGGTTATGAGATTACAATGAATGTGTGCCAAAGGATCCTTATGATTTTATGTTGCTTAATATGGATTCATGAGCTATACTTGATGATTTTGGCTATGTTGAACAATATGGGTTCTTGGGAACATGATTAGATTATAAGACGAGACAAGGAGTGAACATTGATGGTACATGAATCTCATGAGCCGAGGTTGGTGCTATGGACACTAAGCCCGAGTTGTCGGCCTATACTAGGTTGCTTGCGACTCCCCATAGTGGCCATTGAGTTATATTTAAAACGACTGTTTACGAAACTACTTAAATAAATGTAAAAACAATTTCATGCATTCACTAGGGCTCGACTTGGTTAGCGAGCCCCTCTGGGTGTCACGGATGAAGTGTATTGGGGTTTCCTACTTCTTGCCATGCGCCATCTAGTAGAAGTGTATTGGGAGTTTCCCGCTTCCATTAGTTGGGTTATTTCCCTCTGGTGACTAATGGCTAATGAGAAAAGTTGGAAGAAGTCCCGTCTCATTTAATCACGGTGCCTTAGCTAGAGCATGCATCTCATACATTTCATTAACAATATTTTCTTTGTATGTTTTGATTTGGTTAATATTATTTTCTTGCTTGCATATTCTCTGTGTTATCATTGTTATCATAATTGTCTTGGAGGGATTTACCTCACTACGATGGCGATTAACGCTATCCAAACACATCAGAGGTAATCCAGGTAAAGATCCAGCAAATGAACCAAATTATACGAAGGTTCGTGGCAACAGATGACATAATCGGAGTGGTGTCATGAAGATTTTACTTGTTTATGTATTTTAGAATAGTTTACTACTTCCAAAGAAATTGTAATAAGACTTTCTAATGAAGGCAATGATTGAATATTCTATTTAATGTTTTTTTAGGATATTTTGTTGATAACTTAGTATAAAAATTCATACAATAAGATAATTTATTTCCGTCATTTTGCTTAAAAACCACAAGTATTAGATGTTTTAATGATTAATGGAATGTGGAGGATTTTGTTCAAAGCGCATTCCAGTTAACCCCCGGGAACTCGGCTCATCGCGATATTCACGAGAGTCGAAAATCTCGGGGTGTTACAGATGGTATCAGAGTACAATCGGAACCTCTGGGTGAGAAGCCCGACCCTTATCATAATAAACACACCCTAGGGCTTGATAAAAATTAGGGTTATTCCACACCTAACCTACAACTTACCTACCAAATTTCAGGAGAAACCGACGTCTGGTTTGAGAGATAATTCCAGGAGCGCTTCTAAGTCTTGCATTCCAAATTCAAAGCTACCCTAGTCCCTTAGCCTTGGAACCCCCTTAATTAGACTTAATTGTAAGCTTGTGCCCAAAGTCGAAAATCTTTGATACCATCTGTAACGCCCCAAGATTTTCGACTTTCGTGGATACCGCGATTAGCCGAGTTTTCGGGTGTTAACTGAAATGCGCTAAGGACAAAATCCTCTACATTCCATTAATCATTCGAACATCTAATATTTGTGGATTCCAAGCAGCGACGAAAATAAATTATCTTATTCAATGAATTTATATACTAAGTTATCAACAAAATGCTCTAAAAAAATCAAATAGAGTATTCAATCATTGCCTTCATTAAAAAGTCTTATTACAATTTCGTTGAAAATAGTAAACTATTCTAAAACACATAAACAAGTAAAATCTTCATGACGTCACTTCGACTACAACATCCATCATTTGTTACCACGAACCTTCGTATAATTCAGTTCATCTGCTAGATCTTTACCTGGATCACCTGGGATGTGTTTGACTAGCATTAATCGCTATCTTAGTGAGGTATATCCCCCCAAGACAATCATGATAACAATGATAACACAGAGAATACGCAAGCAGAAAGATAATATTAACTAAATCAAAACATACAAAGAAAATCTTGTTAATGAAATGCATAAGATGCATGCTCTGGTTAAGGCACCCTCACTAAATGAGACGGGACTTCTTCCAACTCAGTTAATTGAAAGGTCCAGATTTAAAAGGAGTTGGTAACTCGGTTATTTCCTAAAACAAGGTAACTTTGCGCTTAAGAAAGATGCTTATCAATGTGGGGCACTCAAATCACACTATTGGCCCATGATATGGACGATCTAAGTCACTCACACGAAGGAAAATATTCGACTACGACTAACCATCCGCTTTCCTCACTCGATGGACACTAAAATCAAGGGTTAAGGGACTGATTTGCTAATTATGTCATTTATAGTATAATCTAAAAGTTGAAATTCGTCGTGTATGGTTCATTTATGATAGATAGGTATGGTATAAAATTTCACATCAATCATATCATGTGAACTAGAAATCAAGGATCTAGGCTAAAGGTGAGCCATTAACATCGTTGGGCACTCAAGATTTCATATTTGTACAAATTGGATAATCACGCAAAATCTAGGATAAGGGTTTACTACTAAGATAATCAGTTTGGTATAGTTACTTTCCCAACTACATTCCTCGATCAACAGCCACAGATGCTCCAGGTTAAGATCTCCATGATAGCAAGTCTTACTTTAAAATCTATTTACACGGCATTATTATACACCTAAAATTACGCTTACTTTTCGAACGAATTCGAAAATACTTATCTGAGATTGATCAGAAATCACGAATTAGGGGATCCAAGGGCATTATCGCAATTATCGAAAAAAAAAATGCGAGTTTTGAGAAATCTAACCGTTCTGCGTCGTTCATGGAATTATTCCAAGCAATTTTTGTAAAGGGTCGTCCATCAAAACTCTCACGGATGGTCGGTTGTTTTCAAAACAAAGTAAATGCTCGATATTTAATTAAACTAAAATTAAAATAAATTTCCAAATGAATCTTAAAAATTCGGGGCATTACGTCAAACATGTGCTAAATCCTAACTCGACAATTAGGTATGTGTTGATATTTTCCCCTCCTTTCTTATTGTACTTAGGGCCTATTTGGTGTTGCTTCTCACAATAGCAAAACTGATTCTCAAGGAATAATTCTCTAGAATTGTTCCTTGAGAATTCTGTGTGAAAAAGTGCATGTTTAGTAAACATGTATAAGAAAAACAAATTCTCGTAGACAAATGTTTTTGCTATAAAAGAACATGTTTGGTTAACAAGCACAACAAATTTGTTAACAGACAACACACATGACCATTCTCCAGTTTTCCCTCTAGTGTGGCCCACTATAGTTTCAGATAGGGCTGATTTTTTTGCTCACAACCTAGCATGAGTTGTTTCATATGGTGTATAGAGTAGATAGGCCACACGCATCATGGTGGCCCCTCAAGCCTTTTGTTGCATGGACTCTGTACATGTCCGCATGTTACTGAGAGAGAAGACTCGGGACATGTCCCTGTACATGTATGCTTGTTACTGAGAGAGAATACTCAGGACGTGTCCTTCTTATGACCCCCGCCGACAAGGAGTGCTTTAGGTGGAAGCTCTATAGGGCCCACCACAATGCCCGACTGACATCCACTCTGTCCATTAGTTTCACTAGCTCATGCTAGGACATGAGCCCAAAAATGAGGCAGATCCAAAATTCAAGGGGGCCACACTAGACAAAACAACGGTGGTTGAATGCCCACCATTGAAAACTTCAAGGGAGCCACAGAAGTTTTGGATTATGATGATACTGTTTTTCCATTCAACCTATTAAGAATAACCTTATGAACGGTTTAGATAGAAGATAAATATCATGTGGCCCCCATGCAGGTTTCAATGGTGGGAGTTCAATCCCACCGCTTCCTATGGCATGGCCCACTTAAGACATGGATCTACCTCATTTTTGGAGTCAGATCCTAATATGACATGGAGAAACCGATGGATTGAGTGGATGTCGCAAAATTTTGCCACTTGTGGACGTGTGCAGCTCTACACTTATGTGCAACAAACCTTCCAACCAAGAGGCAGAATAATTTCTGGAGAGTCATTTTCACAACTTTGTAGAAGTGGAAATGCCATCAAGAAATGGGGGCTAGGCCTAAAAAGGTAATTTTCAAAATAAAAAATACACAAAAAAAAAAAAGCGATTTCTTTAGAAAAGCTAAACAGGCCGTCAGGCCCTTAATATGTGATGATGATCTTGGGATTAGTTGCACAAAGCAATCTGATTTGCTATCATGAATTGCATAAACAAAAGGATAGCTTGCACTATGAATTGTTATACAACAACAGCGAGCAGGAATCCTCACATGTTTGGAAACAAAATTTGAAAATTCCATTTTGAAATACATGTCGGACACTCACCCACCCGTCTTTGGATCGTGTGAGATAGGTATTTCAAAGTGGGACTTTCAAATGCAATTTCAAATATGCTGGGATTCCTGTGTTCAGCAACTCTCTATGAACATTGTGTGCACTGAATGGGTCACATTCCATAAATAGAAATACTGAGATGCGCACAAGAATCGTAAGATCTCTAACCTGATAGAGACGAAGAAGGCAGAGATTTGCATCCAAACTGTATGTTTGTGATGAAACCTACATCATGAAATATGGAACAGATGAAATCAATGAGTTCCAAAACAACAACAACAACACTACAACCACTCAATTTCTCTATTATGCATGCAGTCGACAAGAGTGAAGTTTTGGTTTTGTTCTGATGAACCAAAACCACTACACGTATAGCCATCGATATAGTGGGCCCTGCCATGTATGGACTACAGTACAAAAACGGCACCAATTTGAAAATCCTATATGTCCAATTGATCAATTTTTCCACTTTGAATTTGGACCATTGACCCCTTCTACTATTTTTACCATCCTTTTGGAAGCCATGGATCTGATGGCTAGGATTGCACAAATGGTGTCATTTTTCTCCCATGGACCAACCCTGTACAGTGCTGATTCGCTGTTAACCAAGATGAGTTATCACGATTCACGACAAGCCAGAGATAACCTCTCAGGAAGCAGAGTCATTCCTTATGAGGAAATACACAACATCTAGGAGCAAAATGGCTTTACTTTGCTCAGCCAGCAAACATACGCAAGGGACCCACCGATCAGAGATCCAGACTGTTCATTTGGGGTGGGTCCCACCATGGATGGGGCATGCCCCAACAATCTATCCCATCCGATAATCTTAACTATAAAATGGGTGCAATTTCTTCCGGTTGAATGACAACAGCTGAATTTTTAGGCTAGCGTTTGGATGCTCAAGTGAACCGAATTGCAATCGTTCAATTCAATGATAAATCAGAAAATGGCCGGAGCGGTTCCACTCTCCACCTCCATTTTCATTCATTCATCCAACTTCGAAAGTGAGCATCCAAACGCTCCCGTGTGTGTGTATGTGTGTGTGTGTGTGTGTGTGAGAGAGAGAGAGAGAGAGAGAGAGAGGGATGCCTGCTCGTGAACGTAGGCCTCGAGATCGGGAAGGATGTCGGGATTGTACGGATTGACTGCGACTAGCTGCTCGACTGTGTAGGATGAGGAGGGAGACGACATCTCTCGTTCTCTTCCCATCTCTCCAAAACCTACTCAACTCGAGAACGATCAAGGTTTTATTTTCTTCCTTATGGACCCGAACCCGATTAGCCCAACCCGAACCTTCAGTTGGATCGGGTTAGGCTCGAGTTAGAGCTGTACATGAGCCAAGCCGAGCTTTGCTTCGGCTTGGTTTGGCCGAGCTTTCGAGCCTATTCAAGCTTCAGGCTTTCGAGCCACTATTAAACTTAGGCTTTCGAGGTTGGGGTGGTCGAACAGGGTAGGTCATCAGCTGGAGGGATGTCGGTTGTTGGCCAGGAGCAATCAGTTGGTTATCAGATGGGGGCGGTAGGCTGTCAAACAAGGTTGGGGACTGTCGAAAAGGATGTTGCCCAAGGCTAGAAGGAGGTCAATTGTTGGACAAGGTTAGGGATTGCCAGAATGGTCGGGCATTAGCTAGCCGGGTGACGAGCAGAGAGAAAGAGAGGGAGATGAGAAGGGAGAAGATGAGAGGGGGGGTGAGAGAGATTAGATGGTCAGTGATCCTCGTGGAGGCCAAACGGCTGGAAGGCGGTCAAGCAGCCATGGGTGAGGGTGACGAGGGTTTGAGGGGGGCGAGCAAGAGAGAGGGGGATCGAAAAGAAACGGGGGCAACGAACTTAAATGTGAAACTTTTAGACTTTTAGAGTTTTGTTTTTTTATTTTAAATTTTTTTATATATATTATATAACAATATATAATATATTTTAAACATCGAGCCTATATACAAGCCTAAGCTAATCGAGCTTGGTTTGAGCCAAGTCAAATCGAGCTCAGGCAAGGCTCAAGCTTGGTTTGATTTTTAACGAGCTCATAAAATAGGCTCAGCTTGGCTTGCTCAACCTTATGAGCCGAGTCGAGCGAGCTTTTCAAGTTAACTTGGTTCGTGTACAGCTCTATTTGAATTGGAAATCTTAGACCTGAACCTAGTCAGGTTGGGCCTAGTATCAAGCCTCAACAACTCGACCCAACCCACACGTGGCCCCTATATATCTAGTGTATTAAGGGTCCGTTTGGATGCACCCTCATAAGGGGCTTATCCGAAATGCCATTTTGATCCAAATGGCAGTTGTTGTTGTGTTGTTTGGATGAACTTTGCAAACCCACTAAAATGCTGACTTGGCAAAAATCAATCCCATAAATGGGCACTAAAATTATGACTCGGCGAAAACCAATCAATTCAGTTTTTGCTAGGTCGACCAAAAAATGCATGCTCAAAATCCCCTTTTGAGGTAGATCATCCAAATGGGCCCTTAATAAGATTTGCAAATCGGTTTGCGTACTGTATCAGTCACACCAAGCCCGAATTGAGGTCAGGGATAGTAGATGGCGGTCGGGATAGGTCTGGTTGGGAATGATCACATGTAATCGAGTTGGGTCACCTCTGTACGGGGGCTATTTTGTGCCGATACAACCATATCATTCATGGGCAATACTAGCATGTATTGTGGGATATGGGCTGGTTGGGTTATGTCAAACCATGGTTTGTAAGCCAGTGGCCGAGGGCAAAATTTTCCACCCATGTGGCCGGGGGGCCAAAAGGTTGTCCTGATATGAATCAGCACGCTTGCTGTAACATGACCCAAGCCAAGTTGGTTTAGAGGTTAAATATTCAATACTAAGCGGGGCTTTGGCATATCTACAAATAAGAGTTTACTGGCTTATTTCTAAATAAATAAGCTTTTAGACTGCTTGGTAAAATTTAATAAAGTACTTTGTTTGTTTAGAAAGTAGTAGGTAAGCTCTGACTTAATAAGATGGGGAATGGTTAGTTTCTGCAACTGAATTTAAATGTCTTAAGCAGGTAGATGTCTTGGACTAATTTTTTGACGAGTTTGCCCTTATTCTTCTCAAGTAATTCTCATCTTGCTTGTCTTCTCTTCTCTTTATAATTTATTCAGAAAGGCCCACATGATGAACTACCCATAGTGAAGGTAGGCCCCACATGATAAATGGCCCACATCCAAGGTGGGCCTACATAATGCATGGTCACATCAAAGGTGAGCCCCACATGATAGATGGCCTAGTTCAAAGTGTGGCCCAACATGATGAACAATCCACATCAAGCATGCCCTTCATGATGATGGTCTACATCAAAGGTGGGATCCACACGATGAATGGTGGACATTGAATGTGGGACCACATGATAGAAGATTGACATTAAAGGTGGGCCCACATGATGAATGACCCATATTGAAGGTTGGGCCCCACATGATGGACGGTCCATAGCAAAGGTGGGACCTACATGATGGATGGTGGACATAAAAGGTGGGTCCCACATGATGGACTATCCACATCAAGTGGGCCCCACATGATAGATGGTCCACAACAAAGGTGGGACCCACATGATGGATGGTGGATATTGAATATGAGACCACGTGATGGGAGGTTGATATGAAAGGTGGGCCTACATGATGACCCATATTAAAGGTTGGGCCCCACATGGTGGACGGTCCACAGCCAAGGTGGGACCTACATGGTGGATGGTGGTCATCAAAGGTGGGTCCCACATGATGGACTATCCACATCAAGTGGGCCCCACATGATAGTGGTCCACAACAAAGGTGGGGCCCACAGATGGATCATGGACATCAAAGATGGGCCCCTTATGATGAATGACTCATATTAAAGTGGGGCCCACATTAAGGTGGGCCCACGTAATGAAAGGTTCAGATCAAAGGTGGGACCCACTTGATAGATGACCCGCATCAAAGTATGATCCAACATGATGGAACGTGCGCATCAAGTGGGTCCCATTTGATGGACAATCCACGTCAAATGTGGGACCCACATGATGGATGATGGTCATTGAAGGTGGGTCCACATGATGATCAGTTGAAATCAAAGATGGGCCCACATGATGAACGACCCATAATGAAGGTGGGGCCCCACACAATGAATGGTCCACATCAAGGTGGGCCCACATAATGGACGAAGTGGGCTTCACATGATGGATGACCCACATAAAAGTGTGGCCCCTCATAATGAACCGTTCACATCAAGTGGACCCCACCTAATGGACAGTCCACATCCAAGGTCTCTCATGATAGATGACCCATATCCAAAGTGGGCCGTATGATAGATGATCCACATAGAAGGTGCACCCCACATGATGAATGATAGATATCAAAAGTGGGCCCTACATGATGGACAATCCACTTCAAAGGTAGGCCCACACTATGGACACATCATATGTGGAGTCCACGTGATGGGTGATGGTTAGTGGACATTGAGGGGCCCCATATAAAGAACAATTAGCAATGATGTTGGGCCCCACACTGATGGATGGTCCACCAAAACAACCATTCGGATTGCTCTTATATTAAAGTTGTTGTAATATTTGAAAATGATGTCAACTACCCTTAAAAAAAGCTCTTATTTGAAAGTTTTACCAAATACGCTTATTTTAAATAAGATTTTTTTTTGGAGATATTACTAAGCGAGCTTATTTAAAACAAGTGCTAGAACAAAAAGGACTTATTGAAGTAGCTCTTATTCAAAAAGCTCTTATTGAATTAGAGTAGAGATGCCAAACGAGCCCTAAGGGTTTGGTTTGAGTTAGGTAGCTCCAGTTGGGTTGGGCCTCGGGCTAACTCATGAGGGCGGGTTTCTGTTTGAGTTAACCCCCAGCCCAAATGTGCTCCCTTCAGTCCAGTAGCCTCAATAGCCAGCTTCACCAAATATTCAATGGTTCATGCACTCAACCAACCCACTACTGCTCTGTTTGGGGACCAAGAAAGAGTTGAGAAGTCTCTGCAGAAAACACATTTTCATTTCCATAGAGTTTGGAATATCAGAATCAGTTCAGTTTTCCTGATGAACCAAACTGGTACAACATTTGGGGCAGGAAAGGAAATGGAAAATGCATTGCCAGCATTTCCATTTCCCCACATCTTCCACTCCAAATTACAGCAAGATAAAATCTCTGAGCGGCTTCTGTATTTGCATGGATCAAATTATCCACTGCCAGAATTTAAAAAAGAAAAGAAAAAAAAATCCAAATACACCCTGAGATGAAATTTTAGAAGCTGGCACAGCCCAAATTGTAGTAACACGGCAGCAGAAATTGTAGTTCTGTGCTGGATAGGAATTGGTCACGAGTCGGTCCCACAGTATATGATCATTTGCACCATGGACAACTGTCTGATCGCCAATTACACTGATATAATGGTTAAGATCATTCTATCAATGCAAAATTGGCACATGATCCCCCTAGGGTTTGACTCTTGACCAGTTCTCAATTGCATGTATGATGATCTCCGTTTCACGCCATTCCCAAAATTAAGTAAAGAGTAGATGAATATGCATGCATGCATGCTTGGTTTCAAGCATGAATACATTGACATTATTCAATACCTGAGAGAGAGAGAAAGAGAGAGAGACCATAGCTCTAATGCCATGAAGAAGAATAAAGAAACTAGGTTTAGGGAAATCATAGCTCTAATGCCATGTAAGATGAGAGATTTGGGAAATAATTGTGTTCAAAAGCAAATGGCTCCATCTCTCTCTCTCTCTCTCTCTCTAGAACAACAACAAGCATTGACAATCAAGAACATCACTGTAATCGAGAACAGCAAAAGAATAAATTGAATTACTAGAGAATGTTAATCGAAAATGATACTGCCCATGGGGGAGGTGGATTACACCCATTCATATATACATGTAATCAAGACATACATGAACTCATCTTTTTGCCATTGGGGCACCATCTACCTATGAACTGCCAAGAGATAATTCCAGTGCAGGGCTAGTTACAGTTCTAACCAGATGATGATTTCCGGGAATACAGTGACCAAATTCAAGTTTCTCCAATGTTCTTGTGCCCAAAGATGGCACACATGCAAATGTCTCCAATGTTCTTGTGCCCAAAGATGCACACATGCAAATGTCTCCAATGTTCTTGTGCCCAAAGATGGCACATACGCAAATTTCTCCAATGTTCTGGTGCCCAAAGATTGCAACATATGCATTGCATGAAAGGTTTAAAATATCGCCCAAAACTGGTGTGTATCGCCCGATACGTACTTATCGTCCATGAGTGATATGGTTGTATGGGCCCCAAAACCTGTCCGATACAGCACAATATGGGGCGATAAGACGATGCATCGGTGGTGAACAATACGATCACTGAAACCGATTTTTAAACCATGCATGCATAGCCTACTCCACGAAAGAAACCCAAACCCCACTGAATGTACAAAGAATCAGACCTCCATTTGAACCCTTGGAGACCAGTCAGAAACACTTCATCAGTATATCACATGCCCAGCCTGCATGACTACACATGGCGTGCATGTTGTGGCAAGCCACAGATTGCAAGAAAGGGCTGCCATGACAGAAAGCCTTTGCTTCCAAATGCACCAGACAGAATAGCTAGTAACAGGTACGCAGCGATCGATGATTCGTCAAGGTCTTCTTACAAATGTAGGAAGTCGGTGATGGCATTCCAACCAAAGAACCACGATCTTTTATCCATGGGAGGATTGAAGTGAAGCTCGAACATTTCCTTTGAAATGTGACTGTCCGAATCGCAGAACCCGATCAACTTTGCCACGATCTCAGCACTTTCTTGTATATGCTGCATGTTATGAGGGTCTGTCCACAGCTTATTCACCAGCAGCAGTCGCCTCTGCCTCCCACCCTGTGGGACTTCCCATTTCCTATACAACATTTCCCGTTCCTCTGCTGTAAGCTGCAAATTCAACCTCTTAGCAAGCGATTCTCTTTCCTGCTTCAGAGCTCTAATACTGCATATCATCCAAACATAAAAGAAAAAAAGATGAAGCAAAGAACGGTCAGGATCTATTAAATTGAGATGAGAGATGAAGGAAACAAAAGAAAGATATTTAAATTCAAGTTGCGGGACTTCCCTTTGTGTGTATTAATTATGAAAGACCCACCCAATTTTTTGTATCTGTCGTGGGCATAGAACCCGAGGCCTGACTATTCATAAGGGTGAGGCCTGCTATGGACAGGTCTATCTTTAAAAAAAAAAAATTGTGCTCTCTAGGCGATCTTGGCAATCCTTTGCAGAAAAGACCAAACAGGAGCAAAAATATGTAGCATGTTCACTCCACATTCAGCGGGCAAGACTATTTATGTTCAAAGGGTTAAAGCTGTTGGAACAATCCGATTTTTTGGGCTGTGGACCATCCATTGCAGTACTCATGTGATGAACAGTCAGGATCCGATACCAGCTTACCAAGTTAACATTTTGTTGATTTCAAACAACTTCGTATCGGTGATAAGTACAGAATCTTTTCCTCAATGGATGCAGCCGCTTGGCCGACAATTCAACTCACAGATTTCCACACGACCAAAGAAAGAAAAAACCGAAGGATGGTGGTTATCCTAAGCCGACAACAAATAATCTGTCAGTATACCTTGAAGAGACAGAGAATGCAGGTTCATCTCCTAAGAGGGCCGGGCTTGCATTTCCAAGCTCATCCAAGTGCTGTTCTAACCACATCAACCTTCGAATCTCTACTTCCATGTATATCCGATCAGCAGGGTCCCCTCTAAAGAGCAAGTAAAACTGAGTCCGACGTATGATAGAAACATGGCACAGATGCCACAACATAACTATATGCTTTCTTTGGTCCTCAAACATCGTGTACCATGATGCAAGAGAGTCGTCCGGTAGTTCATCTTCATATGTTGCATCATCATTTGCCTCTAGGTCCAATACCTAAAGCCATCAAAGTAAAACAGAATAATTAGAGAGGAGAGCATGAAATTTTGATGTTTTGAAATTTAAATGATAGTTAAAAATTAATGGCACTGAGTAAAAGCCATATGAATATCTTAGACTTCCATTAAATTACAAAGATATGAAAATAAAAAATTTAGATTAGAAGTAGAGAAGGCCAAGACAACCATATTCTAGCATCCAACATCAATCTATAACATCCAATGACATTTCCATGAATGCTAAATATGTAACGATGATGTGGAACCTTTTCAAAGTTGTGCCTGTCAACATGTGTCCATGTGTCATGGCACTCTTGGACAAAGCTCATGTCATCATCATCATCATCATCATCATCATCATAGACTTGTCCCCAGATATAAGGGGTTGTCCCACCGCCCATATAAAAAACTGTTTTTTATATGTTCAGTTATTATTATCTTTCGGACACGTATTTTACATTTAGGTTTGCTATTATTAATTACTGTGGTTTTAAATACAAATAACTATCTTATACTTTCAAAATGTGGTATTGATAAATGTTTGCATGGATGTGCTGGCATCATGACCTTGTCCCAGCTATTTTGGGCTGACTCATAAAAAACTGATTGTTTATGATTCCTCAACATCTATTATCTTTTGGACATATAAATGTTTAACCTGAGGGTTTTCTTATTATTTATTATCATGATTTTAAAAGTAAATAGCTACAGTATACTTAAATGTTGTTGCGCAGCACGCCAACAATGCCGGTGAACCGAGATCCAATCTCTGGTCTCACCCACAAACGATAAATAGGAAGTAATAATAACTACAAAAGGAATCACACAAACCAACAATCCACAAGACAGAGATTTACTTGGAAAAACCCCAACAAGGGTAAAAAACCACGGGTGCAAACTTCGCTATGAAGAAAAACGAAGTTACAAGCAATACACTTACCTTCTCCTATGCTCCCATGCACAGAGATGGCCCTTTTGCTAATCCTCTCACATTTTTCTCACCTTGGACGTATAGAAGCCCTAATCCCCGTGTCTAATCCCGGTTTACATCCCTTTATATAGTAAACCCCGCAATTAGAACACTAAATAAGAAACCCGTGTTTTAACTCCGCGGCTGGTCGGGCGCCCGATCATAACTAGGTCGGGCACCCAGCCAGTTGCAAAATATGTCCAACGAGAAACATCCTGAAATAGACCAATTTCGGGCGCCCGGTCACTTTGACCGTCAGGCGCCTGACCATACACAAAATGGTCCAGAGGCTAATTGGCAAAACAGCCTGAATCATGCTCAGATGTGAGTATTCTCCACATGCCACGTGTAGTCTCCACACTCAACAAATGTTTGTATGGATGTGCTCGTAAATCTGGCTTTTAAAAGCCAACATGTTTGATACCTGTATCCATGTTCTACACCAGCACGTAGTTGTTTCCAAGTTAAATAGCTAAAATGTAATGAAATCTGAATGGCATGACAATAGAAATAAAATTTTGATGTGATGGAATAATTAGTGCTGGTTACCTTGCGAACAAGGATCTGCTTTTGGTAGTGTAGCTTGGCAACACGCTCTTTTAAATCAGTGACATATGCCTTTATGCTCCTTATGTTCTCCTCAGTTGCAGTTTCAAACATTTTCTTCATTTTCCTGACATTGACTGAACTCGATCGGCAACGGCCTGATGTACCCTCCCTTGAGGACTTACCATCACTATCGCTCTTTGTTGGAGTTGCTTTATTGGACTCTAGAAATGCATCACACAATGCAATATCATCATTCACTGGGGCCTTGTTCTCAAGCTCTAGCTCAATTACATTTTGAGAAGAGGAGACAGGCGAGCATGGAGATCTTATTACGTGCTGTCTGTTGATGCTGCTGCTCAAGGCCAACGGGAGCATTTTCTTGATCCTTGTCCGAGTTCTAGATTTTGGGGTCACCTTGTTATTATTCGGAAGAGACAATACCAATCTATCTATAGACTTTTGAACATTTTCGAGCTGCTCTTCTAAGGTGGCGATCATATTTCCATGAGAATTCAATCGTGTGATCTCCTCTTTGAGGTCAGGATTAGAAGCCATGTCATTGACCTTAATCTCCTCCACCGCGGGATTAATGGGTCGCATATCCTTTATCTCTGAGAGAAGCTTTGAAATGGTTTCAAATGCATCTTGGTTCCCCAAGTGGTGACAAGCAACCTCCTTATGAAGCACCTCTAATGCTCGGTTCACCTCTTCTCCAAGCTGCTTCTGTAGCTGCTCATGTCTTCGTATTTCATGCACAAGCACAACAGGATCTATAGCTGATTGACTTGCCACCATTGGCCCTCCTTCCATATCTCTTCCACTGTTTATTGTGCTTGCATTTCCCCAAAGCAGCCTATTCTTTTCAGAAAATGAAAGACACTTCACAATTCGCCGAGGTGACTCGACTCTTTCTGATCCCTGGAAAAAATAAGACCACATAAATGAATGAATGAGATTGTGTTCTTTCAGTGAGAAAAAGTGATTAAAGTCAGAATAGAAGAAGATTTGCTAAAAACAAGAGAATGCATTACTAGGATAAAGAGTCTTATGTACCTGCTGCTCCTGTTGCACTTTTCTTTGCAATTCATACAGCTGGGATTGTGCAAGATCTCTTTGACGTTTCATCTCTTCCATTTCTATCTCCATCTGCACATCAAATATCACATTAAAGGGGAAAAGAAAAAATACATCAGGATGTAGATAACTTGCACACAGATGCATTTTTTTAGTGTTAGACATGGTGAGCCTAGAAATCAGGACATGCTAACATTCTCATAGAATATGAATGTAATTTGAGATGTTTATTCCAATAATGTCGAAAGAGAAGTTCCATGTGAACTTTACTTCATCAATCATAAGATATGGAAAGATGTATCTAGATGAGGCCTACCCTGGTACATTAGTACAACACAAACATAAATGAGATATGGTGAGAAACAAGTCGATGGTTGCATTTCAATATGGATATGGTCCGTATCAAAAAATCACAATGGCAGGTTGATCCTAGCTACTCATTAAAAGACTCTTTTAAGGATTACAAATGGCGGTTTAGAAGTGAGTTGATGGTTGCTTTTCAATAGAAAAAAGATCTTAACGACTAGGACCATTTGATTGCTGTGAGTTCGGTGGACGGGCTTTTGGTTGACTTTTGGTGTATGGCTTATCCATGGTAGGGTACAATACATGAATGATCTGGATTTTGTATGTGTGCCACATGTGCATGGAAATTACACTGAAAACTTTCTCAACAAACTATACCCGTGTCTGTGTGGTTGAATTCATGGATGCGATTTTTATCCTACTGGTGGAATGACTGGTTCTGACGCATATTCACAACAATATTCCAAATGGAGTGTTGTCCTTCTTACATAGTCAAATTCTGCAAACTACACTTATATTCGAAATGGAGTGTTGTCCTTCTTACATAGTCAAACTCTGCAAACTATGTTTATAAATTTAGGGCCGAAGAACGCATTATCATACCTTTCGTATTTGTAACTCCTTTTCCCTCAATTGGACTTCTGAGCATGAAGATGAGGACGAGTCAGGAGTCCGCAGCTCTGCTTCAAGTCGGGCCACTTCCTTCTGCAAATGCTTCACTAATTGTTTGTCCGAAACTACCTGATCAAGTAAAATACTGACAAGTTCATTAAAACAGAACATAAACAGTAGTGTCCAAGCTATCCAAATCACATATACTTTGTAGGTTCAAATCAAGCCCTGTAATCTATGTTTATCCTACGCAACGTCAACAAAAATATGCGTCGTTGTTAGATGCAAGTGCAAATGTGTCACACTTCTACCAAAAGACCAGACAAACTTACAGATTCATACAGTTAGATGATAATATTGAAAGACTCGCTATCATAAAGATATCAATTCACATTCTAAGTAAACATTCTTTAAAAACATCATATGAGAAATAGAAAAGGCTTTTAAAACTATATAACTAGCATGGCTATAATGCAGAAACTAAAGAAAACAATAGATTGAGTTCTCACACTATTAGTACAATCGATGTGTATCTACATGAAACATATTTAAAAAGATGCAGCCTTTGACTATGTGGTCTATACCATGTTTACTTGGGCACTGTTGGTTACTTCCTTTGCCCGAGTTGCAAACAAAAGCGTGTTGCGAGATTGGTCAGCATGACTTAATGCCGGACTCATGGTGCATATGATTGCCGTGCGGGCATTTCCCCCAAGTGAAGGCTGCAATATGCGGGTAAGCTTTGACTCCCGGTATGGTATGTGACAATTTCTTTTTCCATTGCTGCAAGCATTTAAAAAAAATGTCTCACAAAGAAGTCCACTAGAAGCTATAACTAATAGACATGGCCACAATTGCCAATGACATAAAGAGTCCTGATGTCAATGATCTCATTATGTGCGGTTCACCAATTCCAAGCAATAATCAATGGTTTCAACTGCCATCAAGATGAGATGGGATAAGAACAAACACCCACCATCTTTATATTGTGGACTGCATAAGGCTACAATTTGCAACACCATAATCCACTATTTTTAAATGGTGATAAATAATCCACCATGAACATGGTATAAATGACACAGTTTTTGTATTCTAGACCAAAAAAAAAAAAGGATACAATTTCATTCACGAATGTAGAGAATATGTGTATGTGCATCACATTATTGCCCTCCCTCAGGGCACCATAACTTTTTTTAGGGTTAAGTTATCATAAATAAGTTTTAGATTTGTGAGACAAACTCTCACACAACTCTTTCTTCTCTTCACTTCTTTTCTTCTTTGCTTTTCTTCAAAAGGTGATGAATAATCACCATGCACATGAAATGCATGTCAAATCCACACCACCCAAAATCTGGGGCCCAGTGGATGGAGTAGTAGCCTGAAATTTTCACTGGAGAAGCAGTCCTCCTATTTGTCCAGTTGGCACCCATCAAAGGGACATCTATAAATTTGCCAGTAGTCTAAATCCAATGGAACCATCGGATGGTTGAGATCACCCAATCGATGTGTTTTCATGCTATGCTCCATCAACAATAGCACCTGTGATTCTGGAAGTGCTTCAACTGCCTTAGTATGAGATGCGATAAGGCACGCATCAACTTTATATTCTAGATTGAATAAGGACAAGGTTTGCAACCAACAACTTCATATTCTAGATTAAATAAGGATAAGGTTTGCAGCAAATAGAATCCACGATCTTCATATGGTAATGGACATTGATCGCAAGATTTTCGAAATCTTGTCAGTTCTTAAATTATCGTGAAATTATCGCTCTTTTATTGCAAAATTATCATAATCTTAAGGGAATATTATTTAGAAGTTAAAATAATTCGATTTATACCTCTATATTTCAAACTTTAAATATTTAGTTATTATAATAAATATTTTTACATATTTTATTTTCACTGAAATTTTCCTGATAATATCGCGAGGAAAAAAAATTAAAACGTGAAAATCTCCTGACAAATTCCCATGCTGAGAAATCGCCTCTGTGGTGATAACTATTCAAGCAAGAACAATGTCAAATCCAGACCATCCAAAATGTGGGTCTATCATAGATTGTGTATAGCCTGAAAATTTCACTGATTGAGCAAATCCTAAATCTAGTTGGTATCCACCAAATGGATAGCAAACAACAAATTTGTAATCTGTCCAAATCCAATGGCAATGTCAGATGGTTGAGATCACCTGATAGGGTGATTTTTGTGGCCTTGCTCCGGCAGCAACAGGGCCCACGATTCTGGACAGCTAGACATGTATGCCTAAATGTACAGTGGATGACCATCTAGAAAATATTCAAACATTTCTGTTTCTTTACTTGCCCAAATAGAATTTGATCATAATCAATATATATATATATATATATATATATATATATATATATATATATATATATATATATATATATATATATATATGATGGGTTTCTTCCATATTTGAAAAAAAAAATCTTCATCTGATATTGCTAACCTCAGCTTTCTTATCACTGTTGTGAGTGTTAGAAGGCTGCGATTGATATGACATCCTTCCTTCAATCTCACACCAGCTGCATGTGTTATGGAGGCACGCTCACTTCCGGCAAGATCAACAAAATTCTGCAGCATTTGAATATTCTAATTAGCAATTGCAAAAGTAAAGAATTCTTCTTGCAATTAGAGTAGGAAAGGGAAGAAGAACATACCAAACTAGCAACAAAAGATTCCACGCGTCCTGAAACTTCCCGGACACTGCTCTCTATGGTCTGAAACCGATAGGCAATAGCTCATGAAAGATGAAAGCTAATCCTATGAAACTAGGAATAATCCTCTAAAACAACTATAAGCATTAGACTTACCAGCCGGATGATTTGATGAGACCTTGAGCTCACATGATTTAGTGCAGTTTCACCCACCTGCCTTTGAGCTGCAATATAAATATTGGTAAAGACCAGGTTAGCGGAAATGATATAGATGGCATCATTATGGATAGCTTGGCTTACAGGAGTCAGTGGCGCATTTGTTTATTCACTACTCTTTTGTCTCAGAGGTGTGAGACAGTACTCTCCCACTTCAAACTGTCGTGGCTTATGCCAAACTCTATGGGGGAGTTGTTTTCATCTTGGCATGGGGGGGGGGGGGGGGGGGGGGGGATCTAAGGACAAGTGGAAATGGCGTCTTGCTTTGTCGGCTGCCTTGTGGAGTATTTGGTTGGAAAGGAATGAGACATGCTTTGGGGATACATGTCAGCCCTTGGGTTCTATCATTAGCAAGGTGTTTTTGTTTCTAAGGGAGTGGGGCTCCTAATTGTGAGGGCTGGTTGTATTTTTAGCTTTTTGTTTTGTGGTGTGGCTTTCTGTTTTTTCTTTGAGTCCTTTGGCTCCTTCAATAAAATTCTCATTTCTCCACAAAAAAAAAAAAAAGAACAAACTTGGCTTATGTACCTTCACAGACACCAATCAAGTGTCTCAGATGTTGGATATCTTTCACTATTTCTTCAACTAATTTATCAACTGTGGTCCCTTTCTGCATGTACAAGGAGAATTTAGAAAGGTCTACCTACAGATCAGAAAAGAATATGAGTATCTAACTTCAAAATAATGCCTCTATAGTAAAGACCTCAGGATCATCTAACAGACGAAGGGGGGGATTTTCTGGATTAAGCATGTCCATAACATTCTCATTGTAGATCTCCAGTGCAGAAATCTTCACGACAAAGTTCCTCTCCGGAGTCTGTGGAGTATGCCAAAAGGATATTATCAAAACCAATTCAACAGTCATCATACCCTGGATTCTCCAGTTTAAAACCCTTTATCTTATTACAAGAAAAAGTATCAAATCTAATGAAGAAGGGAAATTAATAACACAAATAATCTTCTGATGGCAGGATGCATGTTGTTCTGAAAATCATATGGGATCATAAAATGATAATGGGTGGAGTTCAAATCAAAATGGTTTTTTCAACAACATTAATCAAGATGACTAAAAAAATCTAGACAATAGGACATTTCCAAATAAACCATATTCAAACATTCCACATCAAATTATAGTTGGCTCATAACACTCAACAGAGTTTCTTTCTGCAGGATTCAAAAACAAAAGATGGGCGTCCCTTTCATCTCTACTTCAATGAGACAAAACTAGCTTCAAAAGCATATGATGCTGCTTTCAATTTTCAAGTAAATTATACATTTTTTTTTATATATAAATTTCTGCAAAATAGGATTTAAGTTATGTCCTCCACTTTGATGGGATTCAGCTTGAGTCAAGTATTGAACATGAAAAGTAGAACATTTTGACAACACTGAGTGCACACAAACCATACATTTAAAATGTTCTTGTAGATGTCATTTACAGCACATTCAGTGATGCCTTGCATTGTATGTGTCTTGCCACTGTTTGTCTGCCCATATGCAAATATAGTAGCTGCAAAATAAGGAATAGGTTTGCTCTTAACATCAACCAAATAGCTAACAAAGCATATATTGCATGCAGAGAAAAATGGAAACCCATGTTTACAACCAACAGAAAACCTAATCATATGAATATATTATTACCATTAATGCCAGTGAGCGCAGATAATGCAACATCCTTGGCTCCTTCCTCATACACCTTCTCGGTTAAGCACGTTTGGTCAAATACCTTGTCTGAAACCAATCATAGAAACTCAGATATAAAGAGGAATTTTTTTTTGAATCTTTCAAAAACTGGAAATCAGCTGGGAAACTGGTTTTTAAAATTTTCAAGTTCAACTAAGCTGTGTCAATGGAAACTTGACAATTTACACAAGATCGTTGAAGTTAACGATCTACGGGTCGGATTTTTTTATTTATTTTTATTATTATCAAAAGGAATCATGGTTTTTTTACTCATTGTCCTGACTCCTTTGGGTGTGCATCACTCAGGCCTTGCCCTAGTTGGGGGTAAATTGGCCCTAGTTGCTTCTTCTTTTTCCAATCCATAAGAGGAATACCAATATGATCTGCTTTCCTGTAGTTCAATGAAATATCATCTACAAAAATCTCCAATGCATGGTGATCAAAACTGGGGATCTAGTGATCCAGAACATGTACATACTATAGCCCATAATCAAGATGATCAAGCTATCGTAGCCACTCTGTTAGTGGCCAGTGAATGTGAGGATACAGGCCACAAATCACTGTCCCCAAATGATCCCATGATCAGCCCAACTGGAGATGGGCCACCAGATTGTAAATTAGAACCATATCAGGCCCATCCAAGGGCCCTGATCAAAGATCTGCTAGTTCCAATCATCTGGATCATAATCTGGACCACGTCGAGGGTCCAGATTTCTTTTATGGAAGATAAGATCCATCCAATGGTCCTGACGAGTGTTGTTGACCAAGATCAACAATGAGGATTGATGTGGTTCCACAGATCAACCTGATGGCCAAAAAGAGCCTGTATATGCATTCAGATGGTCTGAATGGGCCCACATGTCCAGATCACCAGCAAATATGAGTATGCGTATAAATATTCGTTGCAGATTTACCAACCTTATGGTCCAATATAACTATATGACTGTGTAAACCTCCTGTTAGACACTTGCCATGATTTGGAAAGTTTTACATTTGACTTAGAGGTCTAGATTTAGTTTTAAGATATTCTTACAAGTCTAGTTTCAGGTATTTCGGTTAAAGAATTACTTATTAGAATAGAAGTCCAGGTTTCATGAAAACAGTAAGAGAACATATCATGCATGTCCTTTCTATCCTTTGGTCTGTAGAAGACCTCTCCTACATGCTGTCAATCAGCCTTAAGCATGGTTAAATGACTCGGTGACTCAGACTGTCTTGTTTGGTCGCGAGTTAAGTCACAACTCAAGTTGCAGATGAATCGGCCCGACTAGCCCAAATCGGGGGTGATTGCTGGGGTGACTTGGGGTGTCAAACCAGACCAGCAGTGAATGATTCCAAGTTTACTCCGACAAGTCGCACAGTACTCATCCAAGTCTTAAAATCATAGCCTTATGCTATGATTAAGTAAAGAAAGCTAATTATTTTGGATTTTGCTACAGTAGAAGAGAGGGGGGGGGAGATTTTGAAGGTCAACACTATAATCTTGGCTAGTAGGATGTTGGGTCCTCCCATGGCCTTGATCTTCTTGCATCTTTGTCAGGAATACAATCAGATTTCAGATACTAATCTATTGCAAAAGTTCCATATAAGAATCTATATAAATTTTTTGTATCTATGCGTGATGTTTGAAGCAAATGGAGACCAGACCTGCTGGAGGACAGATCCATATATGGGTCCAAATCTGCTGCAACAAAAATTCCAGATTCTATTTCACTTTTCTGTTGGTTCTAGTAAGAACCAGGTTCTGATTGTTTATTTATTTTTGCAAGTTTGGTTCCAGCTTGTGATCTGGTTGCATCAGAAAGGATGGTTCAAGGAATGCTTAAGAAGAAATGAGAAATGAGATGAACATGTTCAACGTGAAATATCACAAATATCGAACAGGTAGGGTTGTCCAATCACTGCAACATTCGGTCTATAGCCAAGTTTACATAATGACCAACCAGATCAGTAGTCCATGTCATCATACATGCAAGCAAGTTCCTCATGATTGGAAATTCTCTCTTTTTATAAAAACAGAGTTTGCAGTCCAACTAAGTCAGAAATGTGATTGATTGCATAGCTATGTCACATACAGTATGCCAAAAAAATGGTTTTACAGTAATTACCAAACGTGTAAGTGGCTGGTGAGCGCTGGCGGGCTGAGCTCATAAATAGGATTGTTTGGTCGTCGCTGCATTCCCAAGCAACTTGATCGTTCCCTTCTTGTTCTTTTTGGCTCAATGGTCTTACTCGGACTGTGACAAATATCTTCTCCTCATGAACTGTTAGTACTTTGGGAGTAGATGAGGGGGTCCTACTGACTTTCGACAATGGTGTTGTTGGAGTTCTAACTGTCATCTTCATGAACATTCCAAAGAATCTGAGAGCCAGAAAAATGATTCCGTGGCTCCACTTTCTCGTTAGCTCAGAGGAGATCTGAGGTTTCAAGAATCCTGCTACAAAACATACCAAGAAAGGAATTCATATAACAGGTTGTTTTGAATTCAGCCTGTGAGGGCTTGCTTGGATGCCTGTAAATTTTGTAAGTGGTAAATGATTTAAAGGTAAATGATTTGCATGTGAAAATCATTTACAGCCTTTCCTGTTTGGCTTTAAGCTGTAATCTGTTTACAGGTAAATAGTTGTCTGTGTTTGGACAGCCTTTAAATAGTGTAAAGGGATTTCATTTGCAGCTAAAAGTTCAAAATTATAGCCGTTAGGCTGTAAATGATTTGCAAGTAAATGAAATCACAGCTTTTCAGGGGGATTACATTTGCAGCTAACAGGTATTTCCGTGGAGCCCATCTATCAGCAATCTAAACAGTTCAACTGGTGGGCCCTACTGTGGATGACTGATGCTACCAAAAACTCCTCTGTCAGACTATCCTGGCAATCCTATCACTGGCTTTTGCAAAAGAACATGTTCAGAAGATAACATGGCCTTTGGTCTACATGCAACAGAAGTCGATTGGATTGGAATGCTGGGATTGTTTGATGGAGGGAGTTTTTTTGGTCCATTGCCCACCAATGGTGAGCCCAACCATACGAATGATCTGCATCACTGAAATAAATGCTGGGCAAGAGGATCATTGAGCAATTCAGGCCAAGCAATTGTGTAATATCTCAAAATAAAATATCCAAATCTCTATAACTAAACTCATGAGAAATCAGCAGCGATTAAGTAGAACAAATAATATATAAAAAGAAAAAAGAAAAAAGAATCCCCTTGAACTGCTTGGGGATCATTTTTTTTTTTTTCCTTTTTACACAAGAAAGATTAAAAAAGAAACAGCAAAAAAGGGAAGTAATTAGATTCTTCAAAAATCCAAGAAACGTGGAAAAGAAAAGGAAAAGAAATCCAAACCCTAATTTCCTAATTACCTTTCATTGATTCTTATAATAAATAAATAAAAAATCCTGAAAGAAAATAATGAATCGAAAGAAAGAGTAAAGAAAATCAACATTTCCTTAATTCTACTCATTAAATAAAAACAACAAAAAACACCTGAAATTTAAAAAAAAAAAAAAAAAAAAAGATTACTGAATTGAAAGAAACAGAGAAGAAAATCAAATTTCTGAATTCTACTCATTAAATAAAAACAACAAAAAGCACCTGAAAAAAAAAAAAAAAAAAGATTACCGACTCGAGAGAAAGAGAAAACAAGATCAACATTTCCTGAATTCTAGTTATAGAGATCAAAAGCACTAATATACAATCCATTTCAGATATTTAAAAAAAAATCACCTGAAAGGGTGCGATATGACGATTGGAGAGAGAGAGAGAGAGAGAGAGAGAGAGAGAGAGAGAGAGTTTCAGACGGAGAAGGGTTGGGATTTTGGAGCGATTTTGAGAGGGAGAGAGAGAGAGAGAGAGAGAGTAACGGCTACTTCTTTTGTGTTTTCCGTCCCTCTCGCTTCTCCGGATGAGAGCGGTTGAATGGAGCTGAATGACTTTTTTACCCTTTACTGTTTTCAGAATTTTCAACGCCTGCCTCGCCACTTTCGTCAAATTCGAGGGGTGAGTTAGTCTTTTTCATTTTGATTTGATACTCTGGCAGAACGGGTGGTTGATTCGCAGGGGCGGAGATATTGTACATGTGTCATGCTTCAGTTCATATCGAACGGTCCAAAGTTTTGGAAATTTTGTAGATAGCTCTTTATATAGAAAAAAATATGGATGGAGAGATTACAACCTCCGATTAGTGGTCATGTTTCCGTTGACTACTGACCGTTCGATCATTTCATTTCAACGGTCCATTAAATGTCTAGTAATTAATCCATGCAACGAAGAAATCAATATAATTTTCAGCTTAAAAGCAATTTAAATTGGGAACCACGATTTGGACTGTTTGATTTAGTCACCTATTTGCCACGTCTGCAACTTATTAGCGCCTGAGTATCAAAGATCACCCTCCTCGAGTACTTATCTCTTTTACAAATGTTCCATGCAGTTCTGGAGCGGATCAGGTGTTTGCCCGGGTAACACGTTGGTAGGTGTTGCCCTGACCGGGAGGATGACCTTGATGTAGTGTTGTAAATCCACGCGGTTCATCCATTTTTCCAGCTCATTTTATGTTATGGCCCCAAAGATGAAGTAGATCCAAATCTCAAATAGACTACACCACAGGATTCATATTGTCATTGAACAATAACCGTTAAAAACTTCCTAAGCCCACAACAATACTTGCCATCTCACCTGTTGATAAGATCACCCAGACATGGATGAAGGGAAAAGACAAATATCAGCTTAATCCAAAACTTTTGTGGCTACCAAAATTTTTTAATGGCGACAATCAATTCCAACCGTAAGGTCCACTTGAGATGTGGATCTCCTTATTGTTTGGTTCGTACCCTAAAATCAACCAGAAAAAAACGGATGGGTGGCGTGGATATACAACAAATACTTCAAGGTGTAAGGTGGGCCCCACAGCCAGGGCAACACCCACTAACGTGTTACCCCAGTAACATGTAATTCGCTCCCATGAATTTACCGTTGAAAAATTCTGGGGGCCACAAAAGTTTTGGATCAAGCTGAAATTTGTGCTTTTAATTCATCTCTTACATTGTGATCTTATGTACGGATTGGATGACAAACAAGCATCACTATAGGTATTAGGAAGGTTTCAATGGTGTGGTTTGAGCTTTGGACATGCTTCAATTTTGGGTTCAACCCATAAAATGATATGAAAAAGCCGATTGACGTTGTGGATAAACTACATACATTCACGGTGGGGTCATAAGAGTTCACTCAGTACGATTGAAGGGTAACGAGTGACTTAGTACGCAATCCGATTTCTGCTGTTCCTGCTTTGGGGACGTCGGATTGGCTAGTTACCCTAACACCAGCCCCGAGGCTGGTGTCAAAACTGTGTGGCCCCAGCATGATGCATATTTACGTCACATTTTGTAACAGGATCCTCCAGATATTCGCCTTCCTTCCAAGAGATTTCCTTACTAGACCTGAATAAAGAGAGAGAAACTATGGGTGGCCGGCGTCCAGCCGTTGGCCCTCCGATGCTTAAGTTAGATAAGGTAGGGCTGGAAGAAGAGCAAAATAGACGATGGGGGTTAGAGACTGAGTATTATGTACCTCCTTATTGATGAAACCATCTATTTATATAGATCCAAATGTCTCACTCTGTTACGTAAGATACCGAGATCATCTACTGATTTCATGGGATAAGGTGTTTAACTTGCTTATCCTCAAATAAAGGAATAATCTAATTCAATTACTCATCTGGTCAATTACGCTCCTTGATAGCGATTCCTTGAGATACGGAACCGTAGACGAAGATAAGCCCAAAATCGACCTATACGGGCTGCTGGTACTATAGGCTAAGGGATGTCATCGCTAATCATCAGTAGTCAAAGCTACTCGCACATCAGGAGCTGCTCGCGAGACAAGCTACTCGCATATTAAGATGTGACGCCTTTTAACGACTACGAGAAGAACTGCTCACAGGTCGGGAAGGACATTTCCCGCCTTCCAATATTCGGCTATTGACCATAAGGGCTCGATGACTCGGTAATTGTGTGCCGTATTTATCTAATATGCGAGACGTGACCAGATGGGCTCGCGAGTAAAATATTGTTGTAAAGCTGCTCGTAGAATCAGGACATTGTGCGAATATGCGATCACCGATATTTTGACTATAACAGATGCCCCCCAAGTCCTTACCGCCAGAAATTCCAAGGGAAGGACTTACTCACTGTCATACATAACCGCCTACCACCCTTATCGAGGATGAAGCCGTACATGATTGGGCTGGGATTAATGAGCGTCAGCCTTCCGCAGCTTTTCGGCAGATAGGAAATGAAGCGACGCTCGCCACGTGTCTGGGGAATTAATGGGCGTGCCTGCTCGACTGCCATGCCGAACGGGTGGTTGCCACGTGTCGCCAAATCCGGCGGAATGATTGCTTATAAATATACGGAGTCCGCCAAATCTCCGGGTTTTCACAAAAGCTTTCGAAAAAACTCTTCTCTCACTCACCTGGTGTCTCTGTCTCTGTTCTTCCTCCGGTATCATTCTTCTTCCACTTTTCATACTTGGTATATTCTGCTTCTTTTTCTTCTTTTTTTCTTCTTTAAAAACTTCCATGGCTGGAGATTCCGATGAGACCACCGTCTCCTTGGGAGATGCTACCCCGGAATCCTCTGCCTCCAGTAATGCTAGGGTTCCGGCAGGCAAATACTCAGCGTCCGGGTACCCCTCTATTTTGTTGGAGGAACGGCTGATTGAGTTACGAGAAAGATACATAATCCCTGACTCGGTTGTTCTCCGGTTACCCGGAGATGGAGAAACTCCGGATTCTCCTCTTCCAGGATGTGTGGCCATCTATGAATACTTCCTCATTCTTGGGGTGCGCCTTCCTCTCCATCCCTTCATTCGCAATGTCCTCCGATGCTATAAGATTGCCCCCGGGCAACTTATCGTCAACGGATGGAGGGTGGTCCTGAGCTCCTTTGCCCTTTGGGCGCAGGCCGGTAACGGGGAGCTCACCGCTGAAGAGTTCCTCCGAATGTTTCGACTCAAGAGGCACCCTCCAGCGAAGGCTGGTATTACTTATGCTACTAGCACCGGGATAATTTTATGCTGGGGAAGCCCTCTTCAAATTATCCCGGATGGAGGAAACGCTGGTTTTTCGCTTCCGAGAACTGGGAATCCGCTTCTTCTAGGGGCCCTGGGGTGAATCGATTTTTCTGTGAAGGTAGGCATAGTTCCCCATTATATAAATTTCTCCAGTCAGTTTAGGGTTTTGGCGTTTTTAACTTCTGTTCATATTCGCAGGTATCCCGGCTTTGACGAAGCTAAATTTAAAGGGAGGAATTCACGAGAAAATCGTGAAAGTATACAAACTGCCTGCTCGCGACAGGCATATCGAGGCTTATTTATCAGCCTCGTGACTCGCAGCGGCAGGATTAATATCCGGTGAAGAGATCGCGATGATGAAAGCTGGAGAGAAGAGGGGTTTGCTGCCTCGACTTAAAGACACAAACTTTAAAAGGCAGAAGAAGTCGTCTGCCGGTCCTTCCCATCCATCTAACCAGAAGCGTGTCGACCAGTCTTCCCACCTCGAGGCTGCGGTAGGTGTGCCAGCGGCACCTGCGCCCGTCATTTCCTCACTGGTGGTTCCACCTGGACCACCAGTAATTAATATTACCGATAACTCCCCGAGGGATGATGGAGCGGGGTCCGGCTGCCCCCCAGCCGAAGAATCTCACGAGCTGACAGGCGCTCGGGAGTCGGCTCCTGCTCGCGAGACGGGTCCTACTCGCGTGACGGTTATCACTCCCGTCGCGAGCACGGCTGGGCTGGTCGTTGCCCAGCCCTCTGACAGTGGGTCGTTTACCGTCCCACGTCATCTCCACCCGATTTGTAAATTTCTGTTTGACAATATCTCCCCCCAGACCTTCGGCACCCTCCCCGAGCCAAGCCCTGAAAACCTCCTCCTCGAGGTAGGGAGTGAGGATGGTTCAGGTAACATGTTTGTTGACGTTGATGTCGTGCTATCTTTGTTTATTCCCGAGTCTTTATCTCGATAATCTTTCTCCTATTTTATAGGGCTTGTACCTCATCCTACGAACGAGGCGTGATATCCTCGCCGCCCGTCGTGTGATTGATGAGGCTGACGGGAAGAGGATTGCTTTGGAAAAAGCGGTCATCGGAAGGGATCAGCTCCTCAAGTCCCGCGAGGCATCGATCTCGAAGATGGAGGAGGAGGAGAAGATCCTCATTGAAAAGATCCAAGTCCTGACCGATAGGTACCAGGCTCTGGATTCCAACTTCGTCAAAATTGCGGAGTTGAAGGAAAAGGCAGAGAGAGAAAGAGAGATCTTTCGCCAAGACAAGATCTCGTTGGAGGAGCGGCTCGCAAAGACCAGGTCGCAGCTCAAAAAAGCTAGCGAAAATCTAAAGAAAGAGCGTTCCATTCTTACGCAGCTCAAGGATGACTCGATCCACTGGGACGAGGAGAGAGTCGCCCTTGTCAAAATGCTCTCTGAAGAAGGAACTCGAGCCATCACCGAGTTTCGAACTTCGCAGCTGTACGACGAATAAAGATATGAGTCATACGATGTTGGTCGCGACTTTGCACTTCGAGTAGTAGCAACGGATGCCCCCATCTTTTGATATGGGGGAATTCGAACGGGTCGTGGCTGTCATAGCTGCGGAGGAACGAGCAGCTGCTGAGAATGAGGTGACCGAAGTCACTCAAGCTGGAGGGGTTCCCAAGGTGGGCCCTGAAGTCGAGAGTGCGGCTCCTCCTCCAAGAGACTGATTTATCTTTTCTTTTCTCTCTCCTGTATTTATTTTGCTTATAATCAAATCTTTGTAAACAATTGATTATGAGTGAAAAGAAACACTTTGATGATGATGTTGGTCTTCTCATTTCCTTTCTCTCGTTTTTCCTTCATTATGCAATGAATGTCTTCATTTTTAACTCAGCAGTAATGAGTTATGCTCAATCTAGGGGGTCGTGATGACCATGCCCTCATGGAGATAGACTGATCTATCGATTGAGACTTTGATTCTACCAAGGGTAGACAATTTGGCCAAGAGAATGTGTGTTCTCTTCGGGGCTATTCTGATCCAAGTAAATGGAGTAGCGACCAAAAGACGGCTTTAGTTCTACTAAGGGTAGATGATTGGCCAAGAGAATGTATATTCTCTTCGGGGCTATTCTGGTCCAAGTAAATGGAGTAGCGACCAAAAGACGACTTCTTCTTATTCATTCGAATGTCGTTAAGGTTTACATCGAATCAAGGAAAATATTGTAGCAAATGTTCAACGTGCCAAGGGCGACGTACGGGTCTTCCCTGCATATCTTCAAGATAAGAAGTACCGGGTCGCACAATTTTGATGACTCGATACTGGCCTTCTTAATTTGGATCAAGCGAACGAGCAGGAGCTCCAAGGTTCTGTCTGAGGACTAAATCGCCGATCTGGAAAGCTCTAGGCCGAACTTTAGCATTTCGGTAGCGAGTAATACGCTACTGATACGCGGCTGCTCGCATCTGGGAGGCATTTCTTCGCTCTTCCAAGAAATCGAGATGAAGTCGAAGACCTTCTTGATTACAAGTGGGGTCATACTGCTCAATTCGATACGAGGGCACTTGAATTTCAACTGGTACTACTACGTCGACACCGAATGCTAAAGAGAAAGGAGTTTCGCCTGTTGATGTACGGGTTGTAGTCCTGTATGCCCATAAGACTTCTGGCAGGAGTTCTGGCCACATGCCTTTACACTCGCCAAGCTTGGTCTTTAAATGGTGTTTAATGATTTTATTCACTGCTTCAACTTGCCCATTTGCCTGAGGATGATATGGAGAGGTGCGGATGTTGTGTATCTTCCAATTTTCGCAAAATTCCTCGAAGGCGGCATTGTCGAATTGCTTTCCATTGTCGGTGATTATAGTGTGGGGGAGTCCATGACGGCATATGATATTTCTCCATATGAACTTAGTAGTCTGTTTCTTAGTGATTTTGGCTAATGGCTCTGCCTCGGCCCATTTGGTGAAATAATCGACCGCCACGATTGCGAACCTATTTTGTCCTTTTCCGGTAGGCAGGGGCCCAATGATATCGACCCCCCATTGGGCGAAGGGCCAAGGGCTATCAATTGGTGTCATTTGCTCCGACGGTGTATGAGGTATGAGAGAGTATCGCTGACACCTATCACATTTTTTAGAGAACTCAATTGCATCTGCTTTCATAGTGGGCCAGTAATACCCTTGCCTCATCGCCTTGTATGCTAGAGATCGTCCCCTTGGATGGTTACCACATGCCCCCTGGTGTATTTCATTTAGAACACGATGTGCTTCTTCTGGGTGAAGACACCGTACATAAGGCAAAGAAAAACTCTTACGTAATAAGATCCCATTTTGTAAAATGTACCTGGCAACTGGATATCAGATTTGTCGTGTGGATTTCTTGTTGTTTGGAAGAGCTTCATCTCTAAGATAAATGGTAATGGGATCCATCCAACATGGAGAGGGATGGACCTCGGTCGCTTCCTCAGGAGTTATTTGGTTGATACTCAATGTCTAGAGATGCTCGATAGAAATTGAACGGGATAATTCTGATTCTGGTGCGGAGGCCAGCTTTGCTAAAGAATCTGCGAGTTTGTTCTTCTCGCGAGGGATGTGAGTTATTTCATAATTCTTCAGTTTTGCGAGCAGGATGAGCACTCGAGATTTGGATAATGTCATTCTTTCTTCTTTTGCTTCGAATTCGCCGAGTACCTGATTGATTATGAGCTGAGAGTCACTGTGAATGAGTAGATTCTGAATGGAGAGGACGTTGGGCAGTTCGAGGCCGACGATCAGAGCCTCATATTCTGTCTCATTATTTGAGATGCGAGAATCGAACCGTAAGGCGTATTGGAAATGTGACCCATCTGGAGCAATTAGAATCAGGCCCGCTCCGCTGCCAGTGACCCGAGAGGACCCGTCCACGAAGAGTGACCAGGATGGTTGGTCGCTGGTCGTGGAATTATCATCGGGAGAGGAGTATGTGAATTCGACGATGAAGTCAGCCACGACTTGTCCCTTGATCGCGGTCTTGGGACAGAAGGAAATATCGTGCTCACTGATCTCGACCGCCCATTTAGGTAATCGCACTGAAACGTCGGGTTTTTGAAGGACTTGCCGTAACGGATGATTTGTTGGTACTAATATAGCATGGGCCTGGAAGTATGGTCGCAGTTTTCGGGTTGTCGTGACTAAAGCAAGGGCCAACTTCTCCATATCAGAGTACCAGGTTTCGGTATCCACCATTGCTCGAGTAATATAATAAACGGGTCTTTGTACCCCGGAATCCTTTCTTATTAGAGCAGCACTAACGGCCGTAGAAGACACAGACAAATAAAGAAGAAGTTGCTCGTGCGCCACAGGCTTAGATAATATAGGGGGTGCGCTCATGTATTGTTTCAGTTGTTGGAACGCTTCTTCGCATTGCGCCGTCCACTCCCAACCAGATTTTGCAGTGGTTCGGAGGAGTTTGAAGAAGGGTAAGCACTTGTCAGAGGCGCGCGAGATAAACCTATTTAATGAGGCAATGCGACCAGCCAGGCGTAGGACGTCCTTGAGAGTGGCCGGAGAGTTCATTTCGATCAATGCTTTTATCTTTTCGGGATTCGCCTCGATTCCTCGCTGACCGACCATAAATCCAAGAAATTTTCCGGCTGACACTCCGAACGCACATTTCTCTAGATTTAATTTCATCCGATACTTCCTCATTAAGTTAAAGGCTTCTCAAAGATCAGCAAGGTGGTCGTTTCCTATGACGCTTTTCACGAGCATATCGTCGACATAAACCTCCATATTCCTGCCGATTTGTGCCGCAAACATTTTATTGACGAGACGCTGATAGGTGGCCTCTGCATTTTTGAGACCAAAAGGCATCACTTGGTAGCAATACAGACCTTGATCAGTGATGAAGGCGGTGTGCTGGCTATCAGGTGGGTACATCATAATCTGATTGTAACCAGAATAAGCATCCATGAAATTTAGCAGGGCGTGCCCTGCCGTCGAATCAACCAGTTGATCGATTCGTGGTGTCGGGAAGCTATCTTTTGGACACGCTTTGTTTAAATCAGAATAGTCAACGCACATCCTCCATTTGCCATTGGATTTTTGAACGAGAACCACATTCGCGACCTAATCTAGGTAGTCGACTTCCTTTATAAAATTGACGATAAGCAACTTTTCAACCTCGGCCTTGATTACCATTTGCCTTTCTGCAGTGAAGGCACGTCGACGCTGATGAACGGGTTTATGCTTTGGATCAACGTTCAAACGATGTGCTATGATACTGGGATCGATGCCAGGCATATCTCTGTGAGACCAAGCAAACACGTCCTGGTATTCGGTGAGAAAACTAATCAGATTTTTTCGAAAGACTTTGGTTAAAGAGGATCCAATATATACGACTTTTGACGAATCCCCTTCGATTAAGGGAATTGCCACTGTTTCTTCCCCGGGAGCTCCTGATTGGAGAGCATTCTCTCTTGGATCCAACGATGTGGCCGTCGGAAGACTTGATGAATCTTGTGCCACCATCATAACTGATGTCGCCTGAGCTTTCTTTCGATCTTGTATAGCTATCTCATAACATGATCGGGCTTCTTTTTTATTCCCTCGCACAACTCCAACACCATTCGGGGTAGGAAATTTCATGCATAAATATAAAGGATGTAAAGCCGCCCTAACCTTATTAAGCGATGGCCGCCCTAAAATGGCGTTGTATGCTGATCTTTGATCTACCACGAGGAAGTTCACAAAGATAGTCATTTTCACTGGATTCTCACCAAAGGTGACCGAAAAGGTCAATGCTTCCTTCTGGTGTCACCACTTCGCCCCCGAAGCCGACGAGGGGAGTTGAGACTGGCTTGAGCAAGCTTCTGGCGAGTGCCATTTTATTGAAAGCCTCCAGATAGAGAATATCAGCAGAGCTACCTGTATCCACCATAATACGATGAGTCAGATAGTTTGATACCTTTAGCGTGACTACGATGGAGTTTTCGTAAGGGAAGTGAATTCCCTCTGCATCTTCGAGAGAGAAAGAGATCGAAGGATGGCTGGATTTTGATGTATTGGGAGTTCGTTCCAGCCAGTAGATATGCCGGGGCTTCTTGGATGCTTTACGGGTATATGCTTTTCTTGAAGCTTGAGAATCTCCCCCGCAAGCAGGTCCTCCGGCGATGGTCCGTATCTCCCCGGTAGGCTCAGCATCTTCTTGTGAAGTATGTCGATGAGGTGATTTCTTCTGGTGTGGCGGGGCTTCCCCCCTTTTTGGCAAACGACCTTGTCGGATAACATAATCTTGAAGATGACCTTTTCGGATAAGAGCTTCGATATGGTCACGCAAAGATATACAATCTTGGGTGTTGTGCCCATGATCTTTGTGAAAATAACAAAACTTGCTCTTATCTCTTTTTTTGGGATCAAATTTGATCTTTGCCGGCCATTTTACATATGGTCTATTCTTGATCTCCATTAGCACCTTTTCCGGAGGCCGGTTGAGGGGAGTGTAGTTATGGTACTTACTGGAGTAGACTTTCTTGGAAGAGCGGTCTCGCCGTTCGGGCCGATATTTCTTATCCGAAGGAGATGTTTCCTCTATCTTGCGCTTCTTGCCCTGTATGCCATGACGTGCTAGAGCAACTTCTTCTGCATTAATGTACTTCTGAGCCTTAGCTTGGAATTCTGTCATGGTTTTAGGAGGGTTTTTGTCTAAAGCGAATCTAAATTTTTCGCTCGTAATTTCGGCTATGAGGGCGGTGAGACCTTTTTCTTCGGTATAACCTTCAGTTTGGACGGCTTCGGTAGTGAACCGCACTGTAAATTCCTTTATTGTTTCCCCATGCTGCTGTTTCAAATCCATTAAGTGGGACGCCGGCTTTTTGGTGCGGATGCTTCCCATGAATTGAGAGAGGAACAGCTCCGATAGCTGTGAAAAAGAATTGATAGATCGAGGCTTTAGCCCCTGGAACCACGTACGAGCTGCCTCCTTTAAGGTTAGGGAAAAAGCTCTACACATGATTTTCGACCCATGTCCTTCCAACTCCATAAGAGATCTATACGTTTCCAGATGTTCGAGAGGATCGCCAATACCTGTATATGGAGTGATGACGGGCGTACGATACTTTTTAGGTAAAGGTGCTTCCATGACCTCGCAGGTGAACGGAGACTCAGATCGATGCATCGACGCCACTACGGCAGACGATCGATTTGCCTGATATCGTTGCTCCATGTCATCAAAAGGATCATGGATTCTTTTGAGGTCTCCTTCCCATGGTAAAGTATAAGGTGACGTTTCGACGGTGGACCCCTGAGGTTGTTGTTGGCGAGAAGCACTGGAATGAATGGAATGCGGGGACAGCACAGGAGGTTGGTTGCTGAGTGGCATTCGGTTTGATGGAGGATGGTTTGGTTGGACCTGTGGTTCGTCCAAAGAGTGTCTGGAAGCCACCGGTATGGGTCGTGCTGGTAACCCTTCGGAAGGTAGTCTTTGAGGCCCCAGGAAATGCTGATCAAGCCGATTCGACATGGCTTAAAATCCAGCGTTGAGGGTTAGGAGTGTGTTTCCGAGGAAACGCATAGCATCTTCTTGATTTTCGGAAGCCTCAAACAATGAATTTTGTGATGGCACATTAGGATCTCCTTGAGGGATGCCTGTCGAAGTAGTTGGAGGGATATGCATTGGTTCCGTATCGTCAGGAGGAGGTGGTGCCTGCCTTGAAGTGGAAGGATGAACTGTCTTTTTAGGAGGCATAGAGGAAGGATTTTGATCAGTGGTGAGAGCGACTGATTTTGATCATCAAATCGTTCCCACAGACGGCGCCAAGCTGTTTACGTCACGTTTTGTAATAGGATCCTCCAGATATTCGCCTTCCTTCCAAGAGATTCCCTTCTTGGACCTGAATAAAGAGAGAGAAACTCTGGGTGGCCGGCGTCCAGCCGTTGGCCCTCCGATGCTTAAGTTAGATAAGGTATGGCTGGAAGAAGAGCAAAATAGACGATGGGGGTTAGAGACTCAGTATTGTGTACCTTCTTATTGATGAAACCATCTATTTATATAGATCCGAATGTCCCACTCTGTTACATAAGATACCGAGATCATCTACTGATTTCATGAGAAAAGGTGTTTAACCTGCTTATCCTCAAATAAAGGAATAATCTAATCCAATTACTCATCTGGTCAATTACGTTCCTTGATAGCGATACCTTGAGATACGGAACCGTAGACGAAGATAAGCCCAAAATCGGCCTATACGGGCTGCTGGTACTATAGGCTAAAGGATGTCATCGCTAATCATCAGTAGTCAAAGCTACTCGCACGTCAGGAGCTACTCGCGAGACAAGCTACTCACATATTAAGATGTGACGCCTTTTAACGACTACGAGAAGAACTGCTCGCAGGTCGGGAAGGACATTTCCCGCCTTCCAATATTCGGCTATTGACCATAAGGGCTCGATGACTCGGTAATTGTGTGCCGTATTTATCTAATATGCGAGACGTGACCAGATGAGCTCGCGAGTAAAATATTGTTGTAAAGCTGCTCGTAGAATCAGGACATTGCGCGAATATGCGATCACCGATATTTTGACTATAACAATGCATGTATTTTATCCACTGTCCATCCATTTTTCCACCTCATTTTAGGGCATGGGCCAAAAAATAAGGTAGATCCAAATCTCAGGTGGACCACAACATAGGAAAACAGTGTTGATTGAACGCCCACCCTTAAAAACTTCCCAATGCCCACCGTGATGTGTATTTTCCATCCAACCTGTTGATAAGGTCACACAAACCTGGATGAAATGAATAAAAAACATCAGCTTGATCCAAAACTTCCGTGGCCTCCAAGAAGTTCTCAACGGTGAGAATTCAATTCCCACTATTTCCTATGGTGTGGTCCACCTGAAATTTGGATGTGGAAAAATGGATGTTACCCCTAGAACAGCCTAGTGGGTGTTACCCTAACCGTGTGGGGGCCATCTTGATGTATTTTTGTCTATCTATTTTTTCATAGCATTTTAGAATGTGATCCAAAACCCTAGGAAGATCCAATTCTTGGGTGGACCATACCACCAGAAAAGGTGATGAATAACTGGATCAATCTGATTTTTATATTTTCCTTTCATCAAGACCTTATTGAAGAGCTTGGGTTGCAAATAAACATTACCAAAATCTTAAAATGGGCTCTTTAGAATTTTTAATGGTGGGGCACTCAATCACACTGTTTCTAGTGGTATGGTCTACTTGAGACTTCGATCTGCATAATTTTTGGAACCTCATCCTAAAATTGTCTGTAGAAACGGATGGATGGAGTGGATATACAAAATATCACCCATGTGGGCCATATGTTAGGGGTAACACGGTAACGCCTAATTCGCGCTGGCTTGGGGGGACGCGGAGTGCCCGGATACCGGTCAACATGATGTGTGTTTGATCCACGCCGTTTATTTGTTTTTCCAGCTCATTTTCGTGCATGACACCAAAATGAGGCAGATCCAGAGCATAAGTGGACCACACCATAAGAAATAGTGGGAATTGAATGTCCACCGTTGAAAACCTCTAGGGGCTACGGAAGTTTTAGATCAAGCTGATATTTATCTTTTCCCTTCATCCAGGCATGTGTGGCCTTATGAACATGTTGGATGGAAAATGACTATCACGGTGGGCCCTGAGAAATTTTCGTTTGTGGGCTGCATTATCCCACTGTTTCCTGTGGTGTGGTCCACTTGAGCTTTGGATCTGCCTCAGATGAATGGCGTGGATAAAACACATCACAGTGAGTGGTGTGGTCCACTTGAGCTTTGGATCTGCCTGAGATGGATGTCGTGGGTAAAACACATCATAGTGGGCGGTGTGGTCCACTTGAGCTTTGGATCTGCCTCATATGGATGGCGTGGATAAAACACATCACAGTGGATCCCAAAGATTCAAGAAACAAGAATGTTCTTAAGGCAATCCGTCTCCTAAAGCTAATGTTTGTGAGAAATCCATCTAGGTCATCCATTTTTTTTTTTCACCTCATGCAGGCCACACTAGAAAAGGGAGGCGGTTGAACCCTAACCGTTGAAACATTCAGAGGGCCAACAAGTTAAAGAAGGCTAATATTTCTATGTTTCTGGTTATCTCAGTGGGAATAACCCTTTGAACAGTTTAGATGTCATAAAAACATCACAATGGACCACAGCAAGGCTTCAAAGGTAGGCATTTCCCTTCCCCCTTTTTCATGTGCCGTGTGGCCCAGTTGAGCTTTACATCTACCTTGGGATCATGTCATAACATGGGCTGAAAAAACGGTCGGATGGGTTGGATTTCTCACGAATATTATCTTCCCATTGCAGAGGTCACGGGCAATCCACGTCCCTCATTGGGCCACATTTTTGTCAGGGTCCACCACAGAGATAGGTAGTGCGGTTGCAACTCTAGCCTATTAGGTCTAGTTGGGTTGAGGTTTAGGCTTATCTCACTTCAACCTTAAAATGCCAGACCTAACCCAACTAAAAATAATGATACAATAACAATAAGCTAATATATAAAATCAAATAATTTATAATTATACAATGACATACCTTACCTACATGTATACCAAAAGTTTAGAAATGCTTTAACGAACTAAAGTTGCTTGGGTAGACCTTTCATGAGATTCACCTCACTCATCGATTTTCATTGTTGGGCCCAAAAATATAATAATTGAAAACTTACGTAGGCCATATAACATAGAAAATAGTTCGGTTGGATGAAATGTCCACCATTAGTTTTTGCATGAGGTCCACTCTGGTGTTTACATGTCATACAATCCATTCATCTATTTGCCTCATCAAAATGAAATAATTGCCAAAAAGCCAGTGTTCCAAACCTTGTGTGGGCTATACCATTTGGATTTAGAGGTTTTAGGTATAATTTATTTGTGCAGCCCATCTAAGTGGTGAATCGGATGATTTTTGGGTCAAGGCCAACCAAAGGGTAGTATATCTAATGGATGGCTTGGATTTCATGGCCTCTTTAAGTTTTTCTTCCCTTCCCTTAGAAAAAAAAAACCAATCTCTAACTACCTTTTTGATCGACCACATGAGAAGAGACTAGAGAAACTAGAGAGTGATTTTGGTCCATGACTTTCATGATCACGTAGAAATGGAAAGGGCTTATAAGAGTGAAAGCGGATTCCGTCCTTCCTCATTGTGGACACAAAGCGTCCAAACTGAGCTGTGGAGGGGCCCACTGTGATGTATCTGTTTATCCACTCCATCCATCTATTTTATAAGATCGTTTTAGCATATGGGCCCAAAAATAATGCAGATCGAAGGCTCAAGTGGGCCACGCCAAATAGTGATCGGAATCATGGTGACATCATCACTACAGTAGTGACGTCACCAAGTTTCATCACTATTTGGTGTGGCCCACTTGAGTGTTGAATCTTCCTCCTTTTCAGAGTTATACCTTAAAATTATCTTATAAAATGGATGGATAGAGTGGATAAACAGATACATCATGGTGGGCCCCTCCACAGCGTGGTTTGGACGCTTTGCGTCGATACTGAGGAAGACGCCATCGGACTCCTATAGGAGTAGGGCTTTCAATGGGTCGGGCTTGAAGTTAGCTTCGATCCTGATATTTAACTGTTTGGGCTGGGCCTGATTGGCCAGGCGAGAACGGGCCTATTAACAGCCCTACCTAAGAGGGGTATACTGAAGGTTAACAGTGATGAAAAAAAGCTATGTGGGGACCACAACAATGTGTGTGAGATATCCACTTCGTTCATCAGCAGCACAAGCTCGTTTCAGAAAGTTAAGCCAAAGCTGAGCTTACAAAAAAAAAAACTCAGGTAAGTCATACCACCAAGAATTGTGGGAGTGAAAATGCACACCGTTGAAACATTTTGAGGCCCACCATATGGTATATACCGAGTGATGCAGATTGCGCACTGATCTGAACACCATGTAGCTCCATGGTGTGGGGACATGGCAAGATTTTGATTGAGCCACATATTGCTGTGAGAGGAGAGCGGATTAGGTGTTACCCTTACCATGTGATGAATAAGTTGTGTATCCACGCTGTTCATCTGTTTTTCTAGCTCATTTCAAGCTGTGATCTAAAAAAGTTAAGCAAATGCAAATCTCAGGTGGACCACACCAATGGAAATAATGGTGAATGACCATTAAAACTTTTTGTAGGCCACGAAGTTTTGGATCAAGCTGGTCTTTGCATTTTCCATTCATCTAGCTTTACTTGACCTTATCAACAAGTTGGATGTCAAATAAACATTACGGTGGACGCTAGGAAGTTTTTAATGGTGAGTTTTGAATTTGCTTAATTTATTAAACCACGTTCTAAGATTGGCTGGAAAAAGAGATGGATGGCATAGATATACATCACATCATCAAGGTGGGCCTCTTGGTAAGAGTAACACTCAATAAGGTAAGGTGTTACCCGGGTAATCCCTTATCCACTCCCTTGTTAGAGATGGTCACACAAAACATTTTTTAAAGTTGTAGGTATTAACTGCTCTCACATTGGATGGCAGTCAAATTAAGCTCGTATTAAGTACTACCCGCTTGTGCAGAGCCCACGACAGGCTAATATTTTGCATACCAATATGGTGGAGAGCAGGTTGGTATGGTGGAGAGCATATTGTTAAAAGAGATTTGTCACATCAGCAAACAGATGTTGTAGGCCAGTAACCTGCTCCGCACGGCTGCACCAATATGGATCGTGACGCATACTTGCCACATTTAGCCAGTCCTGAGCTCCCCACAGGTGGGACAGGTATCAATTCCAAGCTAGTCAAATCCTGCCATGCCTGAACACCACGGAGCAGGGTGTGTTGGGGGATGTGGACTGCATGGTGACCTTTAATTGGGCCACGTGCCACTATCAAAGATGGCATAATTCACCTAACAACTTTCCGTGATGATGACCGCTAGCTCCCTCACGGTGGGGCCAACCAACCCTAAGGGTTGTTGGTAGTTATCCTTTGGGTGGACCGTAATTTATTGTCCAACTGCATTGGAATTGAGACCTAGTTTTCTAATAAGAATGAATAAATAAATATAATTATTTCAAATATAGATTGGATGGTGTAGATTGTACTAAAACTATGCCACATGTTTGCTGGAATGGTCATCCATCGTAGGAGTTGCTGGTTTTCTGGTCCAAGTGGGACCCATGATTCAGTGATCCAACCATTGATCGATTGAGCCCAATGTCGGAGCGCATCTAAAATCCCCCCTGAGTTTTCAACTGTAACAGTTCAATCCCAACTATTTCATATGGTGTAGTCCAGTTGAATCTTCCATCTGCCTCCATTTTGGGCTCAAGTCCTAAAATGATTTGCCAACAAGAAAATAGACAGCATGAATAAAACATATAGATCACGGACCCACAACTAGTTCAGATATTTGTGGGACAGAGCTCATCTACACAGGCTTGGGAATAGCTAAAATGACTGAACAAAAGGCTGGCCCAAAAATTGATCGGGCCTTACATGCCTAGGCACAAGCCCATGGTTTTAGTGACTACCATTGATCTAATGATTTTCACTTTGAAAAAGCTAAAATTATGATCATCTACAGGTCGGATAGGCCACACCCTAAAAAATTTGGCATGGGATGCACACCATTAGCTTTGTATTGGGCCCACCATGGTGTTTACATGCAATCCAATCCATTCGTTTGATATGCCTCCTCAGGATGAAAGAATTACCCAAAAATTACAGTATTCCTAAACTCGGGTGGACCATATTACCTAAATGTAGAGGGTTTTAAGTATGCTTTTATAGGGGTCGAATCATCCTTTTTTTTTTTTGAATCAAGGCCAAAGAAGGGGTGATGTACCAGATGGACGAGTTGGATTTCATGGACGTTAGTCGTTAGGTTTCCCCGAAGTCAGAAAAAGTGACCCGGGTAAGCACCTAGAAGTGCGAGTTTTTTTTTTTTTCACCAAACAGGAGCTATATGATACTCTGACTGCATATGACACTTGATACGCAGGCACTTGAAATGGTACACGTAGCATACATTAACTTAGATTAAACCGGATAAATCGTAGAACCCACTTTCTCTAAGTTACATTCTGATAATCAGATTGTTTGGACAATCCTAACCTCTGATTCTGGACACTTGTTTTTTGAAATAAGCCCATTGACATTTTTCATTTTTGGCCGTCCAATGAATGTTCATCAATCTAATAACTACATTAGCAAATAAAAGTACTTTTTGGTTCATGATATATACAAAACGATACTCATAGTTTGGACGGTTTATTTGAATTACGTATATGCCACGTATCCAATTTTCCAGTAATTTCTAACCACCTACATATCATCTATCATACTCTGCCTGAGTATCAAAGTATTTCTATTTCCTTGACGTGGCACGTGTCACAGATCTGGGCGGATAGGGTGCGCATTAAGGATCAAGACCGTTCATCAGGTAAGTACATTTGTGGATATGGTATGGACAAAAAATAATATTATTATGTTAACGGGGCAGGTCAAACTTGTATAAGAAAATTTGTAGAAAAAAAGGAAGTTCCACGTCCCTATTCAACTCAAATTTCAAGAGTGGTTGAGCGGACTACTTTGATTTTTGGTACGTTTCATGTTTGCAGTACATCCTATCTAATGGATGGCCTGGATTTCAAACAAAATCTACCATATGCATAGATCTCTGGAATGTGTTCCACACCCCCACACATGAGGGGCTCACTCATTGAAACATGAGAAATAAGCCTGTTTATCTGGAATCTAAAGGATGAGTGGTGATTAAAAGAGGGCATCTCAGGTGGGCGCGGATTCAGTCAGGTCGTGACCGTGGGCCCACTTTCATGTATATCCATGTCATCCATCCGTTTTTTCAGCTCATTTTAGGACATGGGTACAATAATGAATCATATCCAAATCTAAGGTGGATCACACCACAAGAAACAGTAGATATAATGATGTCCCCCATTGAAATCTTTATAGGGCTCACTGTCATATTTATTTTCCATCCAACCTGTTGATAAGGTCAAACAGACCTGGACGAAGGGAAAATACAAATATAAGCTTGATACATAACTTGTGTGGCCTTCAATAAGTTTTTAATGGTCGAACACCATTGTTTCCTATGGTGTGGTCCACCTGAAATGTGTATGTACTTCAATTTTGGGCCCACGTATTAAAATGAGATGGAAAAATAGATGGACAGCATGGATATAAAAGGCATATCAGTCAGGTCCCGAACGGACTGAATCTGCACCTAGCTGAGGTGGGGGTGGAACAAGTGTCCGATATCCAAGGAGACCCCACACAAAGTTATCATAAATCTGGACCATACATTAGATAGGTTAAATGTTCAACATAAGGTTTGACAAAAAAATAATGTTGGTCCACTAAAATAGGTCAGCTTATGTAAGAAAAATAAGCAGTTAGAGAAAAGTCCAACGTCCATAACCAACATATATGTGTCACTCGATAAGTGTGCTTCATTAACTTTTAATATACCATATGTTCAGGGAGTGGATTAGGTGTGAGACACTGGCCTCACCTAAGATGATGCGGACCTTATTGTGGGGCCCACAATAATTTATTTATTACGTATCTACAGCGTCCATCTGTTTCTCCAATTCATTTTATAGTATTATCCAAAAAATGAAACAAATCCAATTATCAGGTAGACCATACTATAGGAAACAGCAGTGAGTGACTGCCCTTTCATTAAAAATTTCTTAGGGTACATTTTAATGTTTCCGTAGTGTTTATTTACCATCCAATCTATTGGTAAGGTCAAATAAACCTGGATGAAGGGAAAAGATACAAATATCAACTTGATCCAAAAACTTTTTTAGCCCATTAATGGTCAATCACTACTATTTCTTAGAGTAGGGTCTGCCCGATAAGTGGATTTGTTTTGTTTTTGGAATATTATTAAAAAATGATATGGAAAAACAGATAGACTGCGTGGATACGTAATACATAGATCAAGGTAGGCCTACAATGAAGTTCGCACCATCTTGAGTGACTTAAGGGTCTCACTTAATCCACTCTCATATATTCAATTAGTAACCTAAATGATGAATGGCTTGAATTTGTTATAGACTTTTACTCTGACAATTTCAATGAAGATTCACTTTTTTTAGTGATTCCCCTTTTTATGGTGAAAATGCCTCTTGGAAACTTCTGTAACTCACTCAAGAAAAAAATAAGTTTTCTGCCCACTGCTTTTTAATAATTAGATGTACCTAATAGGTGAACAGTCTAAGATATCAATCATTACACAGAATGTGGACCACATCTAATTGAAACTCATTTTTAGTAATTTAATAAAAATAAGAGGTTTGAGTATCACTCAATGAAGACCTGAAAATCACAGCTAAAAAATTTATCATAGAAGATGCAAACATAAAAAAGTTGAAGAAAAATGAAAACAGTGAGTGCGTGTGTAGTAGAGGGTGCAAAAGTGAGTTGATTCGCAGCTGCCTTCTTCTCCTTCAAGAATCACTACCATTTTAATCCTCATCTCCAATCTTCTTGTGTGTTGGCAATTGTAGTGGCGTGGCAATTGCGGTGGCGTGCAGATGACATGAGGGATGGTACTCGTTGTATGTACGGATGTTGGCTCAACAAACTTATCGCCTGCTTCTAGTGGAATCCAACTCTAAATTTTCCTTTAAAGTATTATATGGTGATGCCTATAGAACAGATATTGAATATGTATTTTAAATTTAAGAATTTTTTTTATAATATTTTTTATTTGCATTAAATTCTATCAAATGAATGATTTTAATTATAGAAAAATAATTTTAAATTTAAAAGTGCTTTTAAATCACACATATACGTAAAATAAAATAACTCACAAACACTATTACAATAAGAATTCATTGAGGATTGAACCAAGCTAACAAGCTAAGTTAGGCTATTGATCATTGGCCTAAGCCCACTCCTCCCCAACCACTATGCATATATTTTAAGCTTGAACCCAATTCTCAAGCCAAATTTAAGGGCCTAAGCACAAGCCCTAGCCCTACAAAGCCAGACCATCGCAGCTTGGCCCAAGAAGAAATAGAAGGAGTTAAAAGATTTTATGAGAGATTTAGATAATAAAAAAATCATTTATCCATTGCTAATATAGGTTTGCAAGTGTTTGAAATGGGTTTAGTAACTTGGTTGTTGAAACCTATTGATTTTTTTTATTTTTTATTTTTTCAATGTGACTTCTACCTCTTGGCTATATTAATCCATCCATGTACGACCCATCTTTCTACAATAAAACAAACCCATCTCTTGTATCTTTGATCAATTGTCAGGATTCTCCAAAGATTTGTGGTACGTGAAACATCCACAATGGAACCAATGATTTGAATCATTGAGCCCTGGGTCCCACCCGTACCTCATTTATTATATATCTTGAGACTCAAGTAAAGGTTTTTATATCAACTCATTTTTCTTGCCATTCACGCTATCTATAATTGTCGGATCTCAACGACTCTCTCTCTGTGTGTTGTTGAGGCATGCATGGTATGTTATTTTGCAATAGGATGGAGGTGAACGTACTTGATTATCTTTTATGAGGGGTTTGGTAAGCCACATGAGTGTACAAGTCAGCTGATGAACACACTAGCACAAGTGCCAGCGTGGCAGTTGGGTGAAATATCCAAGCCATCCATCAGGTGGACCTCGGTCTCTAAATGCTACTGCCTAAAGATAAAAAAGCAGGACACTCAATATTGGTACCCTTCTGATGGATGGACGAATCTGGCTGATTTTTTTTTCACAACCATATTGGTCAGTTAGATGTGGCCCACCTGACTAGTGGACAGATCTGATTGGGTGTCTAGATATTGGTACCCTTCTGATGGATGGACGAATCTGATTCTTGTTGTTGGAATCTAGATATTGGTATCCTTCTTATTCTTGCCATGTGTGATGGCATGTATGTTATTAGCGGAAGAAATTTAGATTATTTACCTATAAAAAATAAAAAAATTTGTTAGTTAGAGTTGGTTGGTTTACGCATGTTGTCAGGCATGCTGTGTTGATGACGTCAGTAAAAATATGGACCAAACAACTTGGGGTAACATAGAATTTTTTTATTTCCAGATTCTAGCAAAAGGAATTGAATGTGGATCCTAGCACCATGTCTTTTATATCCAGGCCGGCTGTCAATTTTTCATTTTAGGTAAAGAGCCTAAAAATGAATATGATAAGAAGCTCGAGTGAACTATACCCTCCGTTGAAACCTTCCTACGGCCAACCCTAATGTTTATTTGCCGTCCAACCTAATTATAAGGTTGCACGGACTTGAATGAAGGAAAACACAAATATCAGCTGCATCCAAAACTTTTGCCGCTCCTAGAAGGTTTTAATGGTGGGCGATCAATCACCACTTTTTCCTGTGGTGCGGAAATTCTGATCGGCTTTTTTTTTTTTTTTCTTTTTGGCTCATGCCCTAAAATGAGCTGGGAAAACGGATGGACGGAGTGGATAAAAGACACACATAACTGTGAGCCCCACAGCACCCAACAGCACCTGGTTGGATGGTGCTGAGGTCACCACCCAATCCTCTTCCTGCGTTAGCTGACTTGCACGCGCATGTGGGCCCTACACAGCTCCTTTTATGGAATTATAGCAGAGGAGTCCTGTATTCCACACAGTCAGTTAGCTCTGACACCTTCAGTCAGAGTTGGACAAATCACGGAGGCGTAAGCAGAGGTTCTCTGTTCGGGTAGAGCAGAGGATCCGGATTCCCTTTTATGGGAAGCGGATTGTACTGACGCATTACGGTTAGCTTATTGAGTAAACTCTAAGGGGTTCATCGTGATTTATGTATTTCATCCACTCCATTCATCCATTTTAACAGATAATTATATCTCTTGAGACAAAAAATGAAATATATAAAAATCTTAAGTGGACCACACCAAAGGAAACAATGTGAATTGAACCTGTACCATTAAAAAATTATTGGGGAATACAGAAGTTTTGGATCAAGTTGATATTATTTTTTTCCTTTCATCAATGTCTGTGTGATCTTGTGAACAGGTTGGATGACAAATAAACATCACTGCGTGCCCTATAAAGATTTCAACGGTGTAAATCATTATACCCACTGTTTCTTATGGTAGGGCCCACCTGAGTTATGGATATACTTAAATTTTGGTTTCAACCCTTTAAATGATCTTAGAAAGAGGATGGACTGTGTAGATAAACTACATACATTTACAGTCGGCCCAACTGAGTTTACTCAGTACGATAAGAGCGTACTGGGACGCAATCCGATTCCCTTTAAGGGGATGTAATCACCTGCAACAGCTGGACCGTTTTTCCACCTGAAAGTATCCAATATTATTCGGGGGCAAAAGTGAGTTGTGCGGTTGTATCATAAGTTTACGGTACAGCCATTTTCCCATCATGTCATAGGGCTAGAATATCCGATCCATGCAAAATGTGGGCCACACCAAGATGATCACCAAACGTGAAAATCAGGCCAATCCACTGCCAAGCAGGACCCAACATCAAAATCAACGGACAGCCAACAGTACGACTCAGGTACCGGTGTGGCCCATCAAATTAGTGGATCAGCATGATTTTCATATCAGGTGTTATCATCAGGTGGTCCACATTTTGTACGGATTTCAGATTGTACACATATGATATTCTCTGGTGAGGAAAAGCATGCTGTATCATAACTTCTGATACAGCCGTTGCATCTTAATATTTCTTATTATATATTGTGATCCACCAATCTATGGTACATCTGTTGAGTAGTCAACTGGTTGGTGTGATCTTGACACATTACCCATGAAGTGCGTGCAATGCTGGATGATGTGGGCCACTGATGTACGACATACACGTGGCACGCACTGTATTAGAATATAATCTAACCGTACGTTCGTGCGCGCTCACGGTTTCTACACCGTAATTTATTTATTTATTTTAGAGGTTCGTTAATTCCACACGCGTGTAGAATCTCACAGTACACGCTGGCACACATACAACTATGAAAAACGTGTATGAGATCTGAGCTTTCCACAATGTTGTAAATGATGTTTTAGATCGTCTGCCGGAAAATTGAACGGTTTAGCTTTTCAGGTAGGCCACAAGATGAAAAGTAAATTGACAGTTAAAAACTATGTTTGATATTCAGTGGCCCACATGAGATGTGAAATAGCCTGATTTCTACTCGAGAAGATCTAAACAGTGTATTGCACCTGATGGAAAGCTCAGATCTCTCACACACGTCACAAATGCTCCCGCGTGTGGATTTGTACGGCAATCCAAAACCGAACTCGGTGGGGGCGCTGGTGGATGGAGAATCCTGACCGCCCAATTACTAGCAGTTAACTGGACGGTTGAAAAATGGTCTACAGTCCAAAACCCAAATACATTAGTCGACAGAAGACGGTTAGGATTATCTGATCATGTAATCTTGGGGCTCCAATTTCAGTGTGGCCCACAAGTTTGAACCCCCTTAGGCACATGTATAATCCGGGATTTTTAAACGGTGGGAATCCCTTGAATCAGAAGCCGTGCAAGAAAGGTCACGTGAGAAAGGTGGACCGTTGCATGTACTGCACGAGAAACGGAGCTCCTTGTCTCCATAAAGACAAAAACCACGACACCAGGCCAGCCAATAGATTTACATTCCACGCGGCCCAAAATTACAGGGAGCGGATTAGGTGAGACCCCGGATCCACCATGTGGGTGGGACCCCTGACTTTGGGGCCCACTGTGATGTATTTGTCAACATCTACGCAGTCCATCCTGTATTGGAATCTCATTTTAGGACACGATCCAAAAAATGAAGTAAAGGAAACAGCGGTGATTATCAACAGGTTGTTGATAATCGCAATAAAAGATTCTTGCGGGCCAAAAAACTTTGGATCAAGATGATGTTTGTGTGGTCTCTTCATCTGAGCGTTTTTTTACCTTATCAACAGGTTGGATGTAAAATAAACATTCCAGTGGAATCCATCAAGTTTTTAATGGTGAGGATTCAATCATGATTGTTTCCAGTAGTGCCATCCACCTAAGATTTGTGTCAGCGTCATTTTTGGATTTAATGCACATACATACACCGAGGGGTCCCACCCACCTCGGTGGATCCTGGCCTCACCTATTCCGCTCCCAAAATTGTAGGCATTCTAGTGGGCACGTCAGATTGTACGGCAGTAGCTGATTCGTCACTGTTGAGTGTTGCGGCAGGCACCTGAAATGAGAAGCGCACGAAATGCTGCCTACATGTGCGAGATGGGCTGATGTCTAGGAGATCCTAGCCGCTCATCAGGTGGGCTCCATGTCGGAGTAATCCTGGGCCTAAGATAAGGGGGCAGGATCCTTTTAAAGATCGGCTTCTTTTGTAAATATATGGTCCACTCGATTAGCCATCGTTGGCCAGTGAATCTAGACAGTGGGACCCACTTTTATGAATGGTTTGAATCTCACACACGTGTAACACGTTGGCTGGTGGCATGCATCCCTAACGGCATTTCCTTTCTTTAGCTTTGCTAAAAGAAGTAAAATATTTTTGTGATTTTGATTATGAAACTTAACTTTTTAATTTTATATCTATATGGGAATTGGTACTATGCGCTCGACCTCATGGGAAGTCCCCATTAGATGGAGCTGTGTGGGCCCCACTGTGATGTATGATGGGTATCCACACCATGCATTTTGTTGGTCTTCTATTTATTATGAGATATCCCAAACATCAGCTCTATCCGGAACTCAAGGGGGCCATATCAACTGAAAGAGTGTAAAATCATGCCTGCAACATCTAAAATCACTTTTTGGGGCCACATGAGTTTTGGATACGGTTGAAACTTGGTTCGATCACTTTTTTAAGTGGGATATGCACAATGGATGGGCTGGATTTCTCAACCACATCTCATTCTATCCTATAAACTATCATAAAGGTTTCAATAGTTAGATATCCACTCTTAACTATTGTCTATGGTGTGGTCCACCCAAGTCATGGATTGGCCTGAATTTTAGTCCCATGGCCCACCACAGAATAGTGCATCTGACTAATGGTGTGGATTCCAATCATACATCACAATGGGCCCACATAGCTCGACCTCAGGAGAACTTGAGCACATATTACCTTCTCCATATATATATATATATATATATATATATATATATATATATATAAGGGGCTCTAATGGTCCATTTTCTACGTCACCTACCCCATTTCCTACGTCTGCTTCTACTAGGTTGAAAAATACTGGTGCTGCTGCTATCCGGTGCAAGCTTGGTTAATCGCACGCTAGAATAAAGTTAGGAACGAGCAAGGGCTCTAATGGACCACCTTGATGTATGGGTGTTATCCATGCCATCCATCCATTTTCTCTATTATTTTAGGACGTAAGCCTAAAAATGAAGCAAATCCAAGACTCAATTGGACCATACCACAAGAAGCAGTGGTGATAATGACACCCATCATTGAAATCTTCCTAAGGTCCAACGTGATGGTTAATTGCCATCCAACCTGTTCATAAGCTCACATTGACGTGGATGAACCAAAAATACAAATATCAGCCTGATCCAAAACTTCCGTGCTGCCCAAAACGTTTTCAACAGTAGATGTTTAATCCCTATTGTGTGGTCCACTTGAGCCTTGTAACTACCTCGTTTTTTAGCTTGTACCCTAAAAGATATGGGAAAATGGATGGACGGTGTGGATAAGATCCATACATTACCGTGGTCTCACAGAGTCTTGTCCGTTCCTAGATAGGAACGGCAGGGGTAGTACCCAATCTGCATCTGCCATTGATCATATTTTCCAAAAAAAAAAAAAAAAAAGGTGGGCCCCAATATGAGAAACAAAGAGATGGGTTAAACAACTTCAGCCAAGTGTTTTAGAGCCGTACATTTATTTTACAAACTAGGGCCCACCCAACTAATGGATCAACCTAATTCTTGAATCAGGGCCCACCCGACTAATGGATAAACCTAATTCTTGAATTAGGGAAACAATACAGTGGTGCTTTTTATTTTTTTATTTTATTTTTATTATTATTTTTTTTTAATGGAGAAAGTTAAAAGGGAAAGCGACGTACATGATTTGTGTTGGACATTTGAAAATGCAGGTGGGTTAGCAAATCTCAATCTCTGAGTAGACGACAGGTGGGCCCACCATCCGTTGAGGCATATCTTCTTGAGGTATCACTCCGAAAATGAGATATTTCGAAGACTTGTGGGCAATGCTACGGGGATTCAATGGTCACCGTTGAAAACTTTCGTGGAAAATGTTTTTCTTGGACTCCAATTCGGGTATTCACCATGATGAATGTGGTTTATCAATGCCGTACATCCATTTTTTACAGATCATTTCAGGGCATGAGCCCAAAAATGAGGCAGATCCAACTGTAAGGTTGACCACGCCTAAGGAAACAGGGGTCGTTGAACGCCTACCATTAAAAGCTTGCTAGGGCCCACTGTAAAGTTTATATGCCATCCAACGCGTTGATTATGTCACCCAGATCTGGATGAAGGGAAAACACAAATATCAGCTTGATCCAAAACTCTTGTGGCCCCCAAGAAGTCTTCAATGGTGGGCGTTCAATCACCACTGTTTCTTGTGGTGTGGTCTTATTTTTTTTTGTGAATTCCCTAAAATGAGATGCCAAAAATGAATGGACGGCATGGATAAATCACATACATCTTGGTGGGGCCCACAGCATCGAGAGGAGTCTCCACCGAATCGAGTCCCTTTTTTCTTGTGCACGTCCACCAACCATGCACTTTTTCAGATTAGTAGTTCTTAAAATACAAATTTTATAGAATTCTGCAGTTGCCATGAGCCCCATGCAGGCCCACATGGAAATATAACTTCATCCATCCATTTTGGGCAAATAAGGACCATGTCTCTTTGATCCGGACCGTTGATACGACCTACGGTTATTTCAGATCGTTAACGTAGTTTCTTTGTAGCCATTTATTCATAAACCTCTAATTCAACGGTCAGGGTCGTCGGATCTGGAAGTTATTTAAAAATTCATCTGTACATTGCTTAAGAAAACTAATCCGGATAAGATCAACTTAATGAAGACTACTGTACTCGCACTCTCCAAAACTCCTGCCCTTCCACACTAAGTACAGGTGAATATAGAACAAATATAGAGAATCCGAGCTGTTCATCACGTGGGCCACGCTGATCTGATCTTCTGGCTCAAAAATTCAGGCCAATAAGTTTACTCCTCAAGAGGTTTAGTTACATGCATCCAACTTCAATTTGGACATAATGACCAGTGAAACGGTCTGATATTTATATCATAATATCTGAAAAGTGTGACCCACCTGATGAAAAGATCAGATCTTTAATCCGTGCTTCTTATTTGCACGTGTGTGTGCACGTATATGGGCAGGGTCGTACACGCGAGTGTGCTTTGTTAGAATTACGGAAACGAGACTTTCCATACTTCGACAATGATGGCGCGAAGAAACTACCCCGTACGAAAGCCGCGTCTCTTTTTCTCCGACTCGAGCGCGATTCTCGCATACTGAGGCGGATCGCGTCCGACCCCTGGTCGAACCTTTAAGCGTCCGACCAGATCTGTGCGAGGGTCCACAATGATGTATCGGTTTATCCACGCCGTCCAGTCATTTTACGATATCATTTTAAGTCATGGATCCAAAAATGAGATAGATATGACAATCTTATGAACCACACCAGAGACGACTCTTGCATTTAATGCAACTTGAGTTATGAGATGTGCATTTAATGCAACCCAACCTTACTATTTGGTGTGGTCGATTAAGGCGTTGGATCTGACTTATTGTTGGGTGAATAGCTTAAAATAATCTTATAAGATGGATGGACAGCTTGGATAAACCGATACGTCACAGTGGGTCCTCAAACAGTTCTTGTCGGACACTTCAAGGTTCGACCAAGGTCGGACGCAATCCGCGTTCCTCACATGCAGGCGTAAAAATGATATGATAGAGCCATGTCTATCATAAGATAATAGGGCCCACCCTTGCATCATTCACATGGAATTATAAAACATAGATCAGTACCGTTGAAATAATCGGAAGAAATATAGATGGACCACTATTAAAAAATCAGAGGAAATCATATAGATAAATACTCTAGTGGAAGCCTCAAGACGAACGGTATGACACAAAAGTATTTAATGGCTGTGAGAAAGGGATGGATCAGATGGTTCTATTAGTTTGGTTTTTGAACCATGCATCGTGGGATCGAAGGCTTAGTTTATGGGGATGGAAAATGGATCAAAATGTACATTCATCATTTGATCTCAGCCATCTGATAGTTGGCCCTTACACTGATGGTGGTGAAGATGTGTATTTTACGGTCAACATCTGATGCCTATTCTAGAATGTGTGGTTATTGAAACATGGGCCATCCGTGAAAGTTATAGCTAGATGGACGGCTTAGATTGATGCGCCACCCTGCCATGAGATGGGTCTACCATATTTCAATTCTACCGGTTGTACCGTAGATCCCACAGTTCTCAGGAGGTTGGCTGTCCCAATCCACAGTTTACCCTTCCACGTCGACGATGGAAGGTCGCTCTATCCCACTCTATCAGATCTACCCCTATATCTTCGGCGATTCCACATCATATACTCGGGGATCCAGCATTTCTGAAAAGGAAAGACTTTGATGCACACAGCTCGTGGTGGCCCCCATGCATGCATAAAGCTAAACCGTCCAAATCATGGCCCCACTCGAGATGGGTCACATCTCATAATGGATCTTATCTGGTTGATTGGGAGAGCTCTAATGGATCGTTAAACAGAAAACAGTCAACGGTCCAGATCAATAAACAGCTGTCTCCTTATCTGAGATCATAGCCTGCTTATCAAAACTGATTTTCAACCTGTGTATCTACACGTGTGAAATTTTTTCGTAATATCAGGACCGTTTATCAGGTGGTCCTTTGTCGCGACGACTCAGAACGTAGCGTGTGTCGCCACCTACTGGCCCCACACGATGAGATGGTCAGGTAATTTGAACCGTTCATATTATGTTTAATGATATAGATACGACTATTTCACATAACCACGCTTCATATATGATCTTAACCTTTGATTTTTAGAATTGAATTAGAGCCATTGAAGACTTATCTAAAGGCACAACAAACCGTTCAGTGTAATTTTCGTCATGTTCCTCGTTCCACATAGATTACATAACGTGGACGGTTTCGATCATTGGTCTACTGGTTTAGTGGGCCCCAGCATGTCGCGACACACGCTACATTCTTATTAAGACAACGCGTCTTAAAACCGAGGAACTCGCCGAGGATCTCTTGTACCTTCCGGAATTCCGCGATCTCAAAAAGCTCACGCTTTCCATCACTTTCCCACCTAAATCTTGAGCAGCCAGGCTAACGTACTCGGGTGAGCACTGTTACTGCACTCGCTCCTTATACAGGAGAACCTTGAATGCGTGTAAATGATCCAATCCGTTCATCGTACGTTTCTTGGCTTAGATAACACATCAGACGGATATGATCATCACTTTAGAAACACGTGTGAAAGGAATGTGGATCGTTTAGTAAATTTAGGTTTTAAACTTATGGCCCACCATATGATCATACCAGTCTGAGTATTATATAAAAGATATCTGCATGGTCGGGTACATCCTGATGAGAGGCTTGGATCTCTCACACGTGTTCTAAGTTTCCACGCTTGAGAAGCGAGTGCAAAAATGTGCACTTGCTCGAGTGTACTTTAGGGCCTTGGCGTGTAGCAATCCTCGCGTTAAGACCCTCGTGGAAAAACAGGATCCGCTGCAATCCAACCGTCTAGATTCTTTATCTGAGATGTCAGTCTGATCTGATAATCACTCGGGCTACTGAAATGCTAAACGAATTGACCAACGGTCCATATTACAGTTTAGTTTGAATGAGCATTTCGAAGTGGCTGCGTATCAGTGTCACGCGCGGCCAGAGTATTAAATAACTCCTCTTCCTAAAATAATGGACCCCTATTTACTGCAACGGATCCTAAGCTCTGGGGGCCCCACCTTGTTGTCTGTATTTTATCAACTTCATCCATCTACTCTGCTAGAAACTAGAAAGTAGGCAGATTCCACACTGATGTGGACCGTACCACAAGAAACAATGAGACTGAAGGCCCACCATTGAAACTTTCTTAGCACAACGGATCAGGATGATCTTTGTGTCCCCCCCTTGTTACTGGAGAAGGTGTTGGATGGCATCCAAACATCACTCACCTCACGATCATCTCAACTCTGCGAATTTTCAATGCTATCATTTCTTTTGTTACGACTCACTTGAGTTTCCGATCTGCTTTATTTTGGACTCATGTCTTAAAATGAGCTTTGTAAATGGTTGAATGGAGTAGATATCATATAGACATTTGATCAGGCTTCAAAAAGTTTAAGTTATAAGGATTTTCTAATTGTAGAAAATTTGTACGATAGGAAATCTTTATTTTAGGCTTATAGCTTTTGTTGATAAAAAAACATCATGTGCATGCGTCAAAGATGAACACTCACACATCATCAAAATGTAACTTGCTTCTTGTCTTTAATCACAAGCTCTATCAGGCCTCTTATAATGTTTGGATTACATCCACTTGTTCATCCATTTCTTTAGCTCATTTTATGAGCGCAAAGAGAAAAGCAATCCAAAACTCAAGTGGGCCCATATCAATGAGGATTGAACGCCTATAATTGAAACCTTCCAAGGGATACATGTATTTTAAATCAAACTACTATATGTTGTTTTTTCCTCTACCCTGATGGGAATCGCCTAACAAATGGGTTGGCTCAAGGACACTTACACATTCCAACAGCAGGACTCAGGTTCGAGTGCTAAGGAGACACACTAACCCCATCGGTGGGAGGGTGCATCATGTGACTAACCGTGTGGGTGCATTGCCCACCCAACTGGGTGCCTTGCATGACTATCAAAAAATAAAAAATCTTAGATCTCTGTCTAGGTTCACACCCTAAAATGAGTTGGTTACAGATGAATTGAGTGGATAAAATACAATGAGACCACATAGCTTAGTGCATGAGTAGTCCTATTGCAATCTCTATAATCAGGTGCATGTTTTCTCATTGAGCCATGTCAAGGTTATAAGAAATTCCTGTTATCCCTAATTATATAATCAATCCAACAACCCTATCTGACGGGAGTGCCTAAAACACCTAAGCTTTATCTAGGGCCCACCACGTTGTATATCAACACCTAAGTTTCATCTAGGGCCCACCATGTTGTATACATCATTCAGGTTCCATATTCAATTATCAACCTTGTCGCAAACAATCAACAAAGGTGGGCCACACCACACCCAACAATGGGAATGGGGATACCAACCATAGGTTTGTGCGTGGGGCCACCATGGTGTAACTCACCGGGAGGATGTGAAGACATAAAAATCAGCCTTATGCAAAACCAAGGCAGGCTACATTGCTTGACCTTAGGAGATTTTAGGACCAATTCTACATTTTCCCCATTGGTACGGCCCATATGAATTTCCAATCAGGCCGATATTTTGTACATACCATTTAAATAAGGGTTATTGGATGATGAACGGATTGGATTTACACATACAACATGGTGGGCCCCACAGAGCTTGATTGTTTTAGGCGCTGTGTAAAACAGGCGTTGGGGGACGATTCCGGTCTAAATTGGCGTCCAAGAAAAAAAAAAACGGACCGGAATCGTCTGGTGGGGCCCACCATGTTTTGCATGTAAGCCCACTCAATCCATCTGGCGAAACCCATTCTTCTTTTAACCGTACATAGAAAAATCAGCCTGGTAAGAAATGCTGATGAGCCACACCAATGTGAAAAATGTCCGCCAAAACCTCTATAAGTTCAGAAGGTGTGGGTCGCCTAATATCTGGATCAGGAACTTTTCGTAGTTTCATTTCATCCACCTGATAAACGGTTTTGATGAAATATGCACACCTACGGTTGGCATCCCATCTCCAACTGTTCCCTATGGTGTGGCCCACTTGAATTGTGTATCCAGCTGATTTTTTTCCTCAGATCCTAGTATCAAGGATAGAACCTGATGGACGGAGTGGATTTTACAAAGACAACATAGTGGGCCCCACAAGCTTAGGTGTTTCACCAGCTGCGTAAAACAGGTTTAGTAGATGTTACCGGTCCGAAAGCCCACAGTCCTGAGAAAAAGCGTTCTCAACCTACAAAACCACCCTCGAGAAATTAATTTAAAAATAAAAATAAAAATAAAAACGAAAAAAACGATTTTTTAAAAAAATGGCGCAGCGGTTCTGCAACAGGAAATCCGCTAATGGAGAAGAAAAAGCGGTTTTCTGGAAACAGAGGAATCGACGGCAGTAATAATAGCAGTTAAAGCAACTTCCTTCACCAAAAAACAGAGTATTTTCTTCTCTCTCTCGAACACGACTTTTCATCCTCTCTCCCTTCTATTTAAACCCATTCATCTGCTCTTCCTTCTCATCGCAAAAACCCGTTTTTCATCTCTCATTCTATTATTTTCGTTTCTCCCCGTTTCTTTCCGTTTTCTCCTTCTGTAGGTGCGTTTAATACGAGTTTTTGAGCTTGATAAGCTCAATCTCGTCTATTTCTCGGCGAAGATCGCCATTCTCTTCGGTTTCCGGCCAACAAGTCGCTGGCAGTAGGAGATCAGAGCCGGGAAAAAAGGCAGGGCCATGCTGTGAGATCATCCTGTCCATACAAATCGATGGACAGACGATGGCCATGCTTGGCCCAGTAAATGAATGGATCGATCTGATTTTATCGGCGAGATATGTTCATGTGTGGCCCACCTTTTTCACGAGCTGGATGTCCTACGCGCATGAAAGTTCGCTTACAATGCCTGTGTTTCTGATCATTTGCAATATATATATGGTCTAGAAGTTCCAGTATTTTACGGTTTTGCCATTCGCTGTTTTCCCGCTCTTACATAGACCTTTTGCTGATATTCACGGTTTTGCCAATTCATTGATTTGAGTTTTCGATGTTCTTCTAAAATCGTGATTGAGTTTTGAAATTCTTGTAAAGTTTCCAGTTTTGGTAAAGATTCTCTGAATTTCAGCCATTTTCTTGATTTTTTTTCCGATTTTTCGGAGCTTGATTCTCGAAATAAAATGCTTTGTATTGGCAATTTTGGGATTTTTTAAAACTATTTCCCGTGCTTCATTTTGAAGTAAATTTCGTTGGATCGCATGTTTTCGGGATTTTTTTTACTATTTTCCTGAGCTTGATTTCCGAAGTAAATTCATTATGTCGGCATTTTCTTGGGATTTTTTTTTCTTTTTTTACTATTTTCCCAAGCTGATTTCGAAGAAAATTGCATTGTGTCGGGGATTTTTGCTATTTTCCTGAGCTTGGTTTTCGAAGTAAATTGAATTAAACCGGCATTTTTTTTTTAATTTCTTGTAAAAAATAAAAATAAAAATCCTCGTTTCTCTTTTTGGTCAATAAGCATTTTGCTCTTTCGGCCTCTGCCGTCTGCATGGACTTATGTTGAGAGCGATCAGGACTTTTACTCTGGTGGGCCACCTTGCAGATGAGCAATAAACCGTTAGATTAGTTAGTCTTGACATCAGTGGTCTGCAAGTGGATGATTGATAATTCAATTGAGCCGGCCAAGAATCGCACAAATCGGACAGCTGGGGTTGTCCAATCAGCCTAATCCTTGAGCTAATATCCATGCATGTTGTGGCCCACCATATGAACGGTTCTGATCACCTCGGGCATGTCCCTGATTTACGGTTGAGATGGTTGGGAGGAAGAGCATATATGTCCTTATAGTTTTCCCACAAGAACAATTCATTTTCTGTTTCTTTTTTATTAATTATTATTATTTTGTTCTTCTCTCAGTTTGAGGCCTTTTGAGAACAGAGAGCAGTCATGGCAGACCGCAGGCTGACTCGTGTTCACAGCCTCCGTGACCGTCTGGGCGAATCCCTGAATGCTCATCGGAATGAACTATTTTCCCTTTTCACCAGGTATGGCTTCTTCTCTGATCTTTTTTTTTTTTTTTTTTTTACTTTCATTTCACCAGTAACAAATGTAATGAAAATTGTAGCAAGATGGTTTTCTTTTGGTTGTTGGACGTTGCTGTTTGGCTGCTGAAACTCTTATTTTAGGATATTGGAATCAGTCTCTGGAGATGAAATCTTTTGCAGCAGATCCTTAATGGAATAACTTGATTGTTTATATTTACAATATGTCCATATGATTGTCGCTTCTAATATATACCACCAGGATTTCCAGTTCCATTCTATCTATTTGTGTGAGATTCTGGCCAAGTGTTTTGATAGGGCCCGGTTGTCGGTCGCATGACTAACATGCATCTTGACTTTAATCCAACATATGCCCCATAGCAGTGAATCAGGAAAATTGGTGTATGCCTCATAAAAATTGCACTTTAAGCTTTTTGCCTATTCCTAATTTACACTCTAGCTTTTAAAACCTCATGTCACAGTGCTATCGCATTGTATTTCCATGGCTAGTAAACACCCTAGCTTTCAAACCCTCATGTTGCACTCAACGTGCAATTCCAATGCATCACATAGCATTAACCAGGAAAAATGGTATGCGCCATGGCAGAATCGCACTTTTAAGCTCAATCTGATGGTTAAAAAGCCAGGGTGCATACCAGCTATGATGCACACGAGGGCTCCTTCTCAAAACCCTCTGGGCCATTCATTAGGTGGGTGTCATTGTGTACATAGCATGGCCTGAAAATCAGGTGGTTCTCGTCATCAGGTGGATTCTTGTACTGGGATAAGTCATGTGCAATTAAATTAGCATTTTTGGGTCATGGTAATGTGCTAAGTTCTTGCTGTGAATGTGGCTTTATTGAAGCTCTGTGATTGTGAAGGAAAGCATAATGAAGAAGGGCATGACTGTAGTAAAAACATACTGGATTGTTGCATCTGTTCCGCCTTACTAATCTGCCAACATGTTGCATGGTTTTGCAGGTATGTGAACCAAGGGAAGGGAATCCTGCAACCACACCAGGTGCTAACTGAGTTTGAAGCTGTAATATCCGAAGGGGATAAGCATAACATAAAGGGAAGTGTAATTGGAGATGTTCTGAGAGCCACGCAGGCAAGATCTATGGCTTTGATTGATTTTTTTTTCTTTTATTGGGTCCCCCGGAGTATGATTGTTATTTATATTAATTATTTTACTATTCTTATGTGATGCAGGAAGCAATAGTTTCCCCTCCATGGGTTGCTCTAGCTGTTCGTCCGAGGCCTGGTGTCTGGGAATATATACGCGTGAATGTGAATGAACTGGCCGTGGAGGAGCTGAGTATTCCTGAGTACTTGAAGTTTAAGGAAGATCTCGTGGATGGGAGGTAGTTGCCATTATTTCAACTTATGAACATTTGTGCTATAAAGGATTATAATCATAGTTGCTGTTATTTTATTTATATGAGCTATGATCAAGTGTGAATTATTCATATATTATTACAGTGGATTTCCTACGTGGGGCCCAAGTAGCCACCTATGGTCAGTTGGTCACAATGACCGTTGGATCGGATGGCTCCACCGTGGATCACAAATGGCCCAAGATGTACCCTTACTGGATGATCATGGCCATTTGAATAAGGGACTGTAAAATGGACAGAATGATAAAAAATTATCTCTCCATCCATTTTTCAAGACTTGAATGGCCTGCGATCATTGGTGAACCCTTGGGGCCCATGTAGGGATTGGCATCATGATACTAAGGCGAGAAGAATTCTCGTTGTTCTTGTTTCTATTATTTTTTGGATTTTGTAGGCTTTTTTTTTTTTTCCTAACAAAGTTGCTTTCTTTTATACACAGCTCCAACAGTAACTTTGTGCTCGAGCTGGACTTTGAGCCCTTCACTGATTCTTTTCCTCGGCCTACTCTGTCAAAATCCATTGGCAATGGTGTAGAGTTCCTAAATCGGCACCTTTCTGCAAAAATGTTTCATGACAGAGAGAGCTTGTATCCACTGCTTGATTTCCTCCAAGCACATAACTACAAGGGGAAGGTAAATTCCTTGCCTCTCCGCTCTATAGTTCTTCTGTCTTTCCTTCAGTCTTCATAAATATATAATTATCTGAGTCAATATCATTCCCAACAAATGGTTATCTTGCTCATTGTATAGCTTGAGCTCTGATATAAACTTAGCAGAAAGCCCATTCATTGCAGTAGTAGTAACAAACAAAGAAGGAACTAAAGAAAAAGAAATGGTCAGAGAGAAAATAGTGGGAAATTAAAAATTGGGAATTAGGAAAATCCTAAAATTCTAGGACTAAATCTTGGAGGTAGGCATGATTGGCGAAACAGGATTTGTAAAGCTGACCCCAAATAACTGGGATAATTCTATGATGACGATGATAAAATCTAGGCTAACCCTAACAATGTTAAGAGATGTACCAACATTCAGTTCTGTGCTTGAATATTAGCAAATCTTGCTACCTGCTAATAGAGAAAATTGCCATTCTTAAGTTAATAGGAGACACAGGAAATCTGTTGTTGGAAATGGCTGCAGGCCTCTGTTCTTCTAGAAATAGGGAAAGAAGAGAAGAAAGAGAACTTATGTATCCCTCCTACTCTAGTTTCCTTAATTTATAATAATAATCAGCTACAAGAAATAAGCTCCAAATATGGTGCACCATTATCTACAAGAGACAATGATGTTTACTTATTCTAATGAAATCTAAAAGATACACCATCATCTCCAGAGATATGGTTCACCACAGGACGATTGAAATTGCACTCTCGCACTCAAATATACTGCAATGCACATACATCGAAGATCGTAGACTATAACAGTTCTCTAACTGAGCTTATATAAACAATTTGGAATTTCATGGGAGAACTAGGTAATTGAGAAAGAAGGAATTAACATTGTCGACATGAGAATGTGTTGAGAGACCTTAATGCATGATGTGGGAATGGAGAAGAGAGGAGATTTTAATATGCCCATGTCTCATCTACTCCTGTCATGCCCACAACCTCAGAAATCCAGATCTGATATTCTATATGAAGGTTTAAGAGTAAGCACAAAGTGCAATGGAGAAATTTAAACACATATAACACCTGATTATGTTGTGCAGACAATGATGTTGAATGACAGAATTCACAGTCTTAATGGTCTCCAATCTGTTATGAGGAACGCAGAGGAATATCTATCGATGCTCCCTCCAGAGACACCCTATTCAGAGTTTGATCACAAGTACTTCGGATGCTTATTTTCCTTTTTAGTTCATTTGATTTAAATGACTTTTTTAAAAGGATGTGATTATTGAATAGCATTATTATTATTATTATTATTTTATTTTGTGCATTTGTGATGTTTAGATTCCAAGAGATGGGGTTAGAGAAAGGGTGGGGTGATACAGCTGGCCGTGTGTTGGAGATGGTTCATCTGCTCTTGGAACTCCTTGAGGCCCCCGAACCATGTACCTTAGAGAAGTTTCTTGGGAGGATTCCGATGGTGTTTAATGTTGTAATCCTTTCTCCCCATGGGTATTTTGCCCAATCAAATGTTCTGGGGTTGCCCGATACTGGGGGCCAGGTATATTTCTTATCAAAGAATGCATCTACTCCTTCACCTCCAAAATTTCGTTTTGCTGAGTTGTTCTTTCTGTAGGTTGTTTATATTTTGGATCAAGTTCGTGCTTTGGAGCATGAGATGCTTCTCAAAATAAAGCAGCAAGGCCTTGATATCGTGCCTAAAATTCTCATTGTAAGTTTCATGACCATCATTTGCTTCTGGAATGGCCCATGTTCTCTAATTCCCTGATTCTTTCCTTGGCCTTCCTCATAATGCCTTTCTTACTGTGGAACACAGGTGACTAGACTACTCCCTGATGCAGTAGGGACTGCTTGCAATCAACGTCTTGAGAAAGTCCTCGGAACAGATCATGCAAGCATTCTGCGTGTTCCTTTCAGAACCGAGAAGGGAATTCTCCGTAAATGGATTTCGCGATTTGATGTGTGGCCTTATTTGGAGACTTATACAGAGGTAAATCTATATTTAGAAAATATCAGTATTTTGTCTCTTTAAGATGATCTTTTATAGCGATCAAGCTTCTTATTCAAATGCATGACATGCCTTTTTTTTGAAATTTCCTAATCTTTTGTCCTGCTATTAGGATGTTGCAATTGAACTTGCTGCAGAGTTTAATGGCACCCCCGATCTGATCATTGGAAACTATAGTGATGGAAATCTTGTTGCATCTTTGCTCGCACATAAATTGGGAGTTACACAGGTCTGTCTCACAGAAATATTTGTTACTGAAGTTCATCTGAGTGGCTTCTGCCGAAACTAATTTCTGTCTTGAATATTGTCCGTGAACCATGTTTTTATTTGCTTATGCAGTGTACCATTGCTCATGCCCTGGAAAAGACTAAGTATCCAGATTCGGATATATATTGGAAAAAACTAGATGAGAAGTACCATTTTTCTTGCCAATTTACAGCTGATCTAATTGCCATGAACCATACGGACTTTATTATCACCAGTACATTCCAAGAGATTGCTGGAAGGTATTATACACCCCTCTCTCATTTCTATTACTGCTATGGAAAGCCTACATGATTTTCTGAAAAAGAAAAAAAAAGGGTATGCTTTAGTAGATCTTAGTTTTTTCATCTCTGGATAGTTTAGCATATCATTTTTCCTTTTTACTTGGTAGCTAAGTGGATGATATGAAAAGGATTACAGATTTTCAAACCAGTGATTAAAGCCCTACTTAAACTCATGAGTTAGCTTGATTTCATGGAGACAATCAGAATACTTCTGGCGGAATGCCTTGTTATTTTTTTTCCCTTGACATATGATCTTACCAGAACTGACTCCTTCTGTTTTGCATTTTTTTTCCAGCAAGGACACTGTCGGACAGTATGAAAGCCACACTGCCTTCACTATGCCTGGACTCTACCGAGTGGTTCACGGGATTGATGTCTTTGATCCCAAGTTCAACATTGTCTCACCGGGAGCAGATATGGCTATTTACTTCCCGTATTCAGAAGAGAAAAGACGGCTCACCACTCTCCACCCTGAAATTGAGGAGCTACTTTACAGTCCTGTTGAGAACACAGAACATATGTGAGAGCCTCTGCTTCACCCTTTTTCTATGTTCCTTCTGTTTCCTCATTCTTTGTATCTACAGGTTTTCATAACATGGAAACTATATTGGGTGGGCCTCACCACATGGATGCCCTGACCAAAAGATCAATCTGATCCACTGATTAGGTGGATGACAGTGTGCTTAACTAATGGAGGGCTAGAATATCAGAAGCTCCACTTTACCTTGCCATTTGTTTTATATGTTGAAGCCCCCCTTATGAGTGGACTGGGCTGAGTTTTGGGCCATGGCATCTACACAGTGTGGCCTACCTGATGGGTAGCTTGGATGTTCTACCATGTGCCAGCTTGTCGCTGTGGCAGCATGTGTGGAATTGATGGAACTATCTTTCAATATTACACGATTGCACGGGTGTGTCGCGTTCTCTGGGTCATCATTGCTGATATCTTATGTCCACATATAAACTTAGATCAATCACTTGGGATTCTTGCAGATGCATGTTAAATGATCGAAACAAGCCGATTATATTTTCCATGGCGAGGCTGGACCGTGTTAAGAACCTAACTGGACTAGTTGAGTGGTTCGGCCAGAATACCCAGCTCAGGGAACTTGTTAACCTTGTAGTGGTGGCTGGCGACCACGGGAAAGAATCGAAGGACAGAGAGGAGCAAGCTGAGATGGCGAAAATGAAGTCTTTGATTGAAACATACAAATTGAATGGCCAGTTCCGATGGATTTCAGCTCAAATGAATAGGGTGCGCAATGGTGAGCTCTACCGTTACATTGCAGACACAAGGGGCGCTTTTGTACAGGTATTGTCATATGCACTTGATTAGGTTAAGAAATCAGGACTTGACTTGGGAGACTATCTTTCAGTTATGAGATTGACTCTTAATAATCGATGGAAATTTACACTAAATAATATTATTGCGGCATATCATGAGATTTTAAAAATATTGACAGTTTTTAAAATATCACCCTTTTTTCATGATATTAACACAAAAAATAGTAAAAATCTAATATATACACACACACACACACACACACACACACACACACACACACACACACACACACACTCGCAGAGACGGCCCTCACCGGACGCTCTACTCCAACAACCATAACGGTCAGAACTACGCGACTCGATCCCTTCTGCACGAACGGGGGCTTCGTCCGCTCCGATAGTCCTACACCACTCGACTCGAAGCCAACAAACCACTCGAGTCGAGTTGGTTAGACTCTCCATAAAGTCGAGTCCCGTTCATAAAGTCAAGTCCTTTAGACGAAACGAGCCTAGAGGTTGAGCAGACTCGAGGATATATATATATATATATATATATATATATTAATATTTTTATTTTCTGGCGAGATTTTCTTGATAATGTGCTCTCATTGCCGGTCAAGCCCAGATAAAGGAGGGTTGCATCAGGTTGGCAGAGCGAGTGTCAAAGTTATGCCATAACTTCCATCATGAAGTACTTTGACCCCAATTGATTGGGATAATGCCTAGATGATGATGATGATGATGGTTTTCTCGATGATATCCCAAGAGAAACCTCAAAATTTGAAAATCTCTTGAGAAATTTCCGAGTTGAGAATTTCCATGAATGAGATTTGTTACCATGCATGGAGAAATTGTGTTGACTGGGTCTTGATATATATATATATATATATATATATATATATATATATATATATATATATATATATATATATTAAGGAACAGTCGCTATATATTTTTTAAGGAAAATCAGCTCTTTGTAAACCTCTGTAAGCTAACCCATATAGCATTTTACTCTTGCTTCTTTGAATCTTGTTTCTTTGATAATCAGTACTCCTAGTTAGCGTTTGTATGATGTCAATGTGATGTTTCTCTTGGCTTCCAGCCTGCCTTGTATGAAGCTTTCGGGCTAACGGTCGTTGAAGCCATGACTTGTGGTCTGCCCACTTTTGCGACAAATAATGGAGGGCCCGCCGAGATTATAGTACACGGTGTTTCAGGCTTCCACATTGATCCCTACCACGGTGATAAGGCTGCCAACCTTCTCGTCGACTTCTTCTCAAAGTCTAAGAAAGATCCGTCCCACTGGGATAGCATCTCTCAGGAGGGTCTGAAGCGCATTTATGAAAAGTAATGATTTATTTCTTTGGCTATGCTCAATCGCTTTTGTGTTTCATATTTAAGGAATTCTCATTTCTTGCTTAATCCATGATCCAGGTACACGTGGAAGATCTATTCCGAGAGGTTGATGACATTGGCCGGTGTTTATGGCTTCTGGAAGTATGTCTCCAAGCTTGAGAGGCGTGAGACCCGGCGCTATCTTGAGATGTTTTATGCACTCAAATACCGTAAGCTGGTAAGCTCCTTTTCTATTCAGAAGCTTGAAGAAAGCTCATGGTGTAGAAATTTGGCAGATACTTGCAGTAAAATTTAATTTGTGAGTCCTCAGTCTGACTGGCGGATGCCCCAAATATCATAGATTTGAAAATCCTATCCATCCAATGTTTGGCCCTTGATCGTGTGATCCTTTGAACTGCAACTATACCTTCCTTTTGAACCTTTTTTTCTTATTTTTATCTTCTATTTGTATGCCACTGATCAAAGGGTTATAATAACCCTCACTCACAGAATTTTTAGGCATCTCCCATCCATGGTGCAGCCCATAAGATCAGCATTCTGGATCACTGAACCATGGGCTCCACCTGTGCATAGCAAGTATTCCCATATCAATACCCTAGTATCCAATAATTCCTTTGCATACTTTTCTAAGAGTGGCAAGGACAGGATATTATCCAGATGATTATATATACATATTGATGTCTGGTCACATTACTTTTATCCCAGTCAAACTGAGCAGACTCAGCCAAGTTTTCTGACCTCACTGATGTTTGAGTTCCCAATAATAAACACATCAATGCCTTTACTGATTGTACAAATTCATGCATTTCAGGCACAGTCTGTACCGTTGGCTTCAGATGAGTGAAGAACAGTTCGGAGCTCCATTCCCATCACTGGCAATAAGGAGAGTGTGGGTGGGACGTGTGGGATTTTTCTTATACATGCATCTGAATGCACATTGTGTGTTATCATTTTTCCTTTCCCTTTCGAATAACTGGCATTTTTTGTGTTGGTATTATTATACCAAATTGTTCGAGATTACATTAGGAAAGCATTTTGCTCTTTCTTTGTTTTGATCAGATTTTGTAAACGGCGAACAATTGTATGATTTATACCTACATGCAATGCAAAGTTTGCGAGTTGTGATTTGATTTCAATGCTTAAGGAACATTGGTTTCCCAGTCTCACTGGGAATAGTGTCAAATCTACCTGATTATCCCTAGTGATTTTTTCTATTTTGAGTTGCTCACCCGCCATGACCGAATGAATGAGAATGGATAAGAGGCTCGTGGGATTGACTTAAGATGTTAGGAATGGCTAATGGATATGGGTTTTATCAGGTGGCTAGAGGCCGCACCGAACAGTTCTAACAATATTATGATGATGATAGATTGCGATGGCATATGAAGAAGCATGACAGAGGACAGAAGCACACCAGTGGCATAGAAATATGCATTGTGAACATGGTTTTAGACTTGGACAAGTCATGGACTCAGCTCAAGTTGGGGCTAAGGACCAAACGAGTCAAGAGTTGCGAGGTCTTTTAACCATTATTATGATAGACTGCTGGAAACAGGCTTCATATCACCCTACCCAGTTCTAATCAAACAGGGTAGCTTTGTACTTAAGGTCGTGTTTGGATTATCCATGATCATGAAAGACTGCTGAAAACAGGCTTCATATCACCCTAACTAGTTCAATCAAACAGGGTAGCTTTAGATTTAAGCGATTTTGGATTGCCCTTTACCATGGTAATGTAGAGTGAAAAACAATGATGGGTCATTACATTACTGGGAGATCACATGTTTGGGAACCAAACCATAGAGAATCCAAACAGATACGAAATTGAATCCCATGTTTGCATACACCACAGAGAATAAATGGATGAATTGGGCTGATACTGCACCTGAGATGTTCCTACCATAACAGACATTAATGAAATGGGGTCGCTTCACAGGTGCAGTCCTACAGCTATAACAATTCAGCTACAATGAAACCCGTTGCAGGTGTATGAGCAGAAAACACCACAAATCTGAACCATTTGATTCAAAGGCCGACTGAACCAGCATCCCAACATTACACCGCCAAAGATGCTAGTGGAATTTTTAAGACCAGTGCCCACAAGCAGAAAAACAAAAACGTAACATCCAAAAAAAAGAAACGTAGTACAAAGTTTTGAGTTATGGCCCAAGACCTATCATGCAAACATCATAGCATACACAGAAATCAATAGGACAATGAAAGAAACAACAGCTGCAATTACTGGATTTGTAGCACCCTCCGATGCGTCATTAACATGTGCTGAATGTTCACCACCTTGCTCATCAGCCACTATTCTCCTGTATCTTGGGCAGAGCCATGGATGCCGTCGATGCCACTAGCTCGACCGACCGAAGGGCATTCTACTCTCATGTAGTAGCCACCAAGGCATGCGAAGCAATCAAAGTCTCTTTGTACCTCCGATAGGACCTGTACCAACAACCTTTAAATCTCTCCACTTGTTGCTTGCATGCTTGTAAACTACAGGATTTCGGCTGACAACCACCACAGAGAACCTGGCCATTTCAAACTGCAAACAAACACATAAGACTCAAAAGTCATTGAGATGTTCATTGTCCACCAATACCAAGTGGACTACACTTTCAAAAAATTGATCAAGTTCCCTAGATTGTCATGATTGAAGCAAAATTTTAGACTAGGTTGATCGAGTTGCCTAAATATAAGATTGATCCTGAAACCCTGACTTGTACAAGATGTATTGGATAATGAACCCGACTGCCAAGGAGGAATGCAAAAGTCAATACAAATGGCCCACATAGGTAAGTGGCCTGGCAAGAATCATGTGCGACCTATGAATCCTTGACCACTACGATAAACTAGGTCCCTTACAAAGGGCAGTATCTATCTAGCATATATAGTTCTCTAAAGCTACCCCAACTGATGGTGCCCTTATATGAGATGGCCCCTGATGATTTCATATGCTACCATAACTATACCTATATGTTATGGAATCGATGGTGGACCTCTCCTCCTACAAATGAGTTTTGATCATGATATTAATTAGCTGATAATTGCCTATATGTGAACCTCACTCTCTCCCAAGCTTCCTTGTTCATTAGGGTACTATATCTCCGCGATGAGTAATTGCTAGGTCACTATTATCAATCGCAATCAATCTCCTAGGTGGTGCTGAATGTATAAAAGAACCCAGCTAGTGTAAAAGATATAACGAATCCAGTTGCAAAATGCATAAAAGAACAATAGAGGAGGTCATTCGACTGACAAGAAGGCAATGTCTAATATGACTTAGCACTACAACCATCACACTTACGAAAGGAGAACCTGGGATATTGAGAAAAGCTTACCTGATCATTGTCTATAACTCTCTTTAGCCCTAGCTAACACAAGTTCGAGAATTAAACACGATTGACATTAGTGAACACAGACAAGATACAGTTCCAAGGCAACAGACAAGCTTCCTTAATAAACAAATTGTGAACAACTTCAATATGTTCTATGATTTCATACATTCTAACAATCTACAATAATCATGAATGTCCAACCTACGATTAGATATGAGTTCAAATGCGTATGGAGAAGAACATGGAATAAGGAATTCATACATATAGAACCCATTCAGTAATCTCATGACTTAATATGCATTCACAATGTTCATGTACATTACCAGGATTAAAGTCCAAAATCAAGCATAAGTAGCATCATCACTAAAAATATAAACCCCATATTCTGAATGGAGTTGAAAATACCAGCAATTCACTGTCCAAAAAAATTGCTCAGCCTGTGCATCCTGTAGAGCACAACCTGAGAGGACGAGCCAACATGAGTAGGTCCATGAGTTCCAATATTGTTCAGTACAAGCCAACATAAATCTCAGCCCTTACAAGGATGTGCGTCCGCTCACATGCAATCTGCTATTTCATCCCTCTTCCTCCACCAACTATCCCCCTCTCGCTGCATTACACTCACCAATACCTGCCTCTCATCAAGAGTGTTGACCTCAATAGGAGATGATGAAATGTCATCCAATAGGTCTTCTTGGAAATTTTTTGAGAAAGGTAGGTCTCATTCACTAGCTACACGTATGAAGTTGTGTAACACACAGCAAGCTAGCACAATCTTCACTTGTGTTTCCAGCTTGAAATTTGGAGCAATCTTGAGGATTGGGAAACGTCCTTTTAGCATGCCAAACAAAGTGTTCGATTATGTTGTGTGATTGGGCATGACGATAATTGAACAATTCCTTGTTGGATGGAGTTCTCCTGGTTTTATACCCATGAAGGTTGTAACAAACACCTTTGTAAGGAGCCATAAACCTTGGGGAGTGGAGATAACCAACATCTACTATATAATATTTTATATTATGAGAAAGGTAGGTCTCATTCACTAGCTACACATGAAGTTGTGTAACACACAAGAAGCTAGCGTAATCTTCACTTGTGTTTCCAACTTGAAATGTGGAGCAATCTTGAGGATTGGGAAACGTCCTTCTAGCATGCCAAACAAAGCGTTCAATTATGTTGTGTAATTGGGCATGACGATAATTGAACAATTCCTTGTTGGATGGAGTTCTCCTGGTTTTATATCCATGAAGGTTGTAACAAACACCTCTGTAAGGAGCCATGAACCTTGGGGAGTGGAGATAACCAACATCTACTACATAATATTTTTTGCATGAATGAGAATGTGTGGAAATCAGTAGAAAAGTAAAGGGTGTATGTGTAGTGGAAAGAAAATTTCGATTGCATGTATCATGTGTAATAGAAAGAGAATCTAGTTCACGAGTAATGGCATTTTGTAGGACCCAAGCATAAGAAGCAGAACCCTCCCATCTTGCTAAAACATAGAGGAATCTCATATCAAAGGAGCATGCCGCAAGTGCATTTTGGGAGATGACACCATTTCTATTGGAGAAGCTTGAATTTTGATTTGAGGACAAATAGACCGGTATATGGATTCCATCAATCGCATCCATACAATCCTATATTTGTTAAGTAGCTAGTATTCTTCATCTCCAACAAAAACTTAAGAATGATCCTAGTGGGACTCATAGAGCTTTGCCACCAGCTTCCTGGCTAGTGTTCACGTCACCAGCCAACCCGCTTCCATAGTGGAGAGGGAAATGCCTACAGTTAAAACCTTTCTGGAGTCCACCGTGATGTTTATGAGCTATCTAAATAACTCTTACCGTCATTCTCACTGAATGAGTTGGAAGATACAGAAATATTAGCTTGATGCAAAATTTCGGTGGCCCCTCTAACGTTTCAACGGTGGATGTTCAATCTCAGGTGTTTCACTTGATATCGGTGTGCCTCACCTTGGTCCTGGGGCGCAGGCAGTCCGCGTTGCGCGCGGACTAGCCTGGTACGGACGCGGATTAGCTACCGACAGAAGTGATGTCAACATGTTGTGTGACCCTGGTGTTTGTGTTGCATCACACTGTCCATACATTTTGAGAGAACATTTTACGCCATGATTCAAAGAATGAGAAAGATCCAAAGCTCAACTGAACCCACCATAAAAAACAGTGAGGATTGAATGCCTACCATTAAAAACTTCTCGGGGGTTCGATTAAGCTGATATTTTGTGTTTTCCTTTTCCTCCATGTCTGTGTTAACTTAGGGACAGGCTGGATCTCAAGTAAAAATCATGGTGGGCCGTAGGAAGATTTCAACGGTGAGCGTCACTGTCCCCACTGTTTTTTGTGGCGGGTCCACTTGAGCTTTGGAGCTGCCTCATTCTTAGCTCACGTCCTAAAATGATCTCTCCAAATGGATGGACGGTGTGAATATAACACATACATCATGGTGGGGCCCACAGAACTTGGTGACGTCACTTCAGTAGTAGCGAGACCGATCCGCGTCCGCTCGGTACATCGCCACCACCTCTGCGCCAGATATCACGTGCGCTCAGTTTCGCACGTACGAGTTACCCTCGTTTTGAGAATCTCTCCAAAACCCTAAATCATCTTCCTCACTATAAAAGCCCATCCGCCACAACCCCTCCCTCTCTTCCATTGCATTCCTTCCTTCCAATCTCTCCAGGGAGAAGTCGGCAAAAGCCTAAAATGGTGATTTTCGATCTCTTCAAACCTCGTCTTCTTCCTTGTATTTATGTTTTTTTTTTTAATTGATTTGAGATGATGTGATTGGAACCGTTTCATCGTGGTGAGGCAGGGGATAGATCTGGTGGCCGGAGGCAGGTGCAAGAAGACGAAGCGAACGGCTCCCAGATCGGGCGATATCTACCTCAAGCTTCTCGTCAAGGTTTTTGGTTTTCCTTGTTTTTTTTTTTTTTTGAATTTTATTGTATTTTATATGTGTGATGCTCGGCCGAACAAAATGGAGGATTTTTGTTTGGCCCAGCAGATGTACGTGCGAGTGTTCATCTTTACGTGATCCAATCGGTCCGTCTGGTGGGGCCCCGTTGATTGGATGATCTTAGCTGTTCAATTGGTTGTCTGGAAATGGGTCGGGGATCCGGTTCGCCCATCTGGTGGGGCCACTTTTGTAGATTCCTTCAGTGAAATGAGCTTAGGGGTCGTTTAGATGGTGGTAAATGGTTTACTTGTAAATCACTTAAATGTTAGTAAATCGTTTACAGTGTTTGGATAGCCTGTAAATGGTTGCTAGTAAATCATTTACAGTGTAAAATTCAAAAAAAAAAAGAAGAAGAAGAGCCGTTTGCTAGTAAATGAAATCGCAGCTTTTTGCTAGTAAATGAGAAGGGGCATTTGCTAGTGAATCATTTACTAGTATCATTTACTAGCAAATCAGGGCATCCGAACACAAATAGTGATGATTTTCTAGTAAATCATTTACTAGTAAACCATTTACAGGCTATCCAAACGACCCCTTAGCTGTTTGATTGGTTTTCTGCAAATGATTTGGTTATCCAGTGCGCCCATCAGGTGGGGCCTGCTACTGAGATGCTTTCGATGGGATGATCTTAGCTGTTCAATTGGTTGTCTGCAAATGGCTTGGTCATCCAGCACGCCCATTTGATGAGGTGGAGATTCCTTCAATGGATTGATCTTATCTGTTTGATTGGCTGTCTGCAAATGGTTGGTTTCACTGATCGCATGGGAAAAACCCAGCTGGTCCTGTGGTTGAGATTTTCCAAATTGGGGCCGTGTGGTGTTTTTTTTTCTTTTTTCTTTTTCTTTTGGTGGAATTGATTATTCATAGTGCTGCCCACGAGCTGAATGGTATGCGGTGGTCATAGAGAATGAGTCGCATTTGCTGTTGCTGCCCGAATGAAAAAGCACCAGGCATTTCTTAGTTTTCTTCTGTTTGTGTGATTTGGGGTTGAATGTTCTCATTATGGTTTCTATTAATTGCAAAAATCTCTGTTAGTAATTGTGGTGATTATTTTTATTGGTTTATCAATTTTTGGTTCAGACTGTAAATGAGTTTGTGGTAGTGATGGTAGGCTCAATATTTACTCTCAGAGGAAACACACAGTTCTCGGCTAATCTGTGGATTTTTAGTTTGGCTATCATTCTATTCTGGTAGGGCCCACCTTTCTGTGATCTGATTTGTAAATTTGTTGAGCCCCACTGGATGGATGCTGCAAAAACCCTGTCTATTAATCATGATCTGTTTGGCTGTTACACTGGAAATGGATGGTTGCAACTAAGAGGATTTGTGGTGTTGAGTTGAGCAAATTAGCGCTTTTAGTTCAGGCAACCAAAGTAACAGTTTGGGCTCACATTTTATTTGTTGAGACCGTGTACCTTGAGGGCACCATCACAAATGCACCATGCCCCCCAAAAAGTCCCACTTTTGAAATCTAAGCCATGCCATTGGTTGGATTTAGACTGTTTACTGTCCATTTCCAGATATCCATAAAAAAACTATCCATTTCGAGACCATTGATATTATAATATTAATATATCATCTTTTTGTCCACACTCTACACCTTCCATCAGATCCTTGCCAAACCTGTATGGCCCATATCCTGGGATTTTGTAAGTTGGAGATCTAGTACTCATCATCCTTTCCACACTTGCCATCTTTACCCAAGGGGCAAAATGCCTATCCCCAGTGCACAACATTTGTGTACCATGTGCCTATTCTATGCAACATGCGAAAGCATTTCCTCTTCCGGGTAGACCTTGGCTGCAATGGTTTGATATGTAATTTTCTGTCCATTGACCATCTGCAGTAGGGCCCATCCGATGACTGATCGCAAATTTTGAAAGGTTAACCTCATGTGCATGGAATGCTACCTTGAACAGATCATTATGGGGCTGTTATGGGATAATTTTTCTGTAATGGCTGTTAGGCTATTATGACCCTGTAACATGTAAAGGGTTACCGTTGTTACCATTACGTAACGGCTGTTGTCTGGCCGTTTTGGGATACCTCGTTAGAGTGTCCTTTTACATGAAATGGTATTATTAAGTCAGAGTGTTTCATTCCCCAATGCCCATGGTTAAAAGACTTGGCGACTCTGATATACTTTTTCAGCACTGAGTCATGTTGAGGGTGACTGGGATGGTGACTAGTGGTATAGAACCAGATCGGTTACAATCCAAGTCTATTTGGATGAGATGTATCGGACTTGTCCAAGTCTTTAAACCATGCCAATGCCATATGTCAGTTGTATTTTTTCCTGTCATCGTGGTTTATTATTCTGCTAGTAGTACCCTTTCAATAATAATAATTAAACCATGCCAATGCCATATGTCAGTTGTATTTTTTCCTGTCATCGTGGTTTATTATTCTGCTAGTAGTACCCTTTCAATAATAATAATAAAAAAAATCTAAGCCATGCCAATGGTTGGATTTAGACCGTTTACTAACTGTCCATTTCCGCATATCCATAAAAAAACTATCTTGCACGCCCATTAGAGGTTTCCTTTTGTAGCAACCTGGTTATATTCTTTGAATTGAATATGTAGTGAACTGACTCTTCTGGGTCTTAAAACCATGCCAGTACCATATTTGAGGTGTGTTTTTCTGGTGATTGTGGTTTAACATTATGCTAGTAGTCATTAGAGGTTTCCTTTGGGAGCAACCTGGTTTATTCTTTGAATATGCTAGTGAACCTTTTTTTTTCTTCACTTATTTGGGAGTGACATGTGCTTTGGAAAGTGTATGTGTATTTGTGTGTGTGTGTGTACACACACATACAGGCTTTTGTTTTGTTGAATTAGATGTGATTTTTGACTGATTGAGCTTTTGTTTTCTTGAATCTCCAGCTATATAGGTTCTTGGTTAGGAGGACTGGCAGTAAATTCAATGCAGTTATATTGAAGAGATTATTCATGAGCAAGGTCAACAAGCCACCGGTGTCACTATCTAAGTTGATCGAGTTCATGAAAGGGAAGGTACAGATTCCCAACTTTTCTCTTGAATTGTTGCAATTTAAGGTTCCCATATGTTGGAATTGATGCAAATTCTGGTGCTTATCTTGCGCAATTTACTGCTATTAAATGCAACTCATGAAACAAATAGAAACTCTCATTTTTAATTGCTAGTTGAATTTTAGCTTCTGATCTCTCAAGGATGACACACTGGGAGGCATGCTGTATTCTTTATTAAGAACTAGTTCAGAAGGTTCAATGGTTTTTATATTTTGGTTTCAAATTTACTTGAAAACCTGGTATGGTTTCGATGTGAGGTTTGGTCATTTTAAAGAATGATGCATTCTTGCTCAACTCATGAACTCTTACAAGTGGCATTCTGCACAAATCTGTTTTTTCACCAAGTTTTTATTAAGCACGAGAAGGTGAAGATGAGGAAAAACACCCGAAAATAGAACCAACAAATCTTGGTTGGTTTCCAGCTACATTTTGGACTTGGAATTAAAAAATTGATCTATATATATATGTTAAATTCTGGTTAGTTTCCAGAAGCATGAAAACAGGCATTCATCTGCAATCCCATGATGTTGATTTTTAAATGCCACCTACAATTCCATTTACATATCCTGTTGCTTTTAGTGTATATTTTGTTTCTTGATTTCTTTTTTGTGTTGCCCCTAGTTTTGCATACTAAAAACATCTGCTGCATGCTGATTCTATAGGACGATAAGATTGCAGTGGTGGTTGGTTGCATCACCGACGATACCCGAGTTTATGAAGTGCCTGCATTGAAGGTGACTGCTCTGAGGTTTACGGAGACAGCTAGAGCTCGGATTGTGAAAGCTGGGGGTGAATGCTTGACCTTTGATCAGCTTGCTCTTAGGGCACCTCTGGGACAGAACACAGTATGTGATGCTCAGTATTGCGTTTTATAAATATTTTTTATTTCAACATGCTATGCTTCCTTTCTACATGTTTTCTGTTATGTTTTAATCAATCGGCTATGCACCTCTCCCACAAAAATTAAAAAAAGAAACTGCATTTATTACTGACAACAATGGCTAACATCCAATAATGGTTTATTGTTCACTTTGCAAGAGGGGGCGGCCCCTTGCATCGTTATTCACTAATTAGAATCGCAATGAGGTTGCTTTGATTCATTACTTGTGCACCTGTAGATAAGTTCAGCCAGGGGAGCTGTTTTATCGACAAGTTGGAAAACCATTTTTTTTTCCTGACATATATCCAAGTATACATTTTAAACATCATCATCAACTTTTACCTTTCTCCCATTAACTTGGGGTTGGATTTTAAACGATAGATTGGCAAAAGGTTTATGATTGGCTGCACACTTGGGGTTGGATTTTAAACGATAGATTGGCAAAAGGTTTATGATTGGCTGCACACGATACATCAACCTTCCTATATGATGCTCGCTTTTCAAACTCGCAATTGCGGACGCTTACATTGACACCATTCACATGCCAGCATGGTCTCACTTAGGATTGGCCTCCAACCTGAAATATTACATGCAGGCTCCAAAGGGCGAGCAAGAAGAGTAGGGTTCTGGCAGGGTAGTTGCTGGACAAACTTCCTAGGCACTAAGTATTTGCACTTAACTATGCACGATTTAATCTTTGAGACAAGTAGTTCATTGCTCCCACATGATGTTAAAATTACGAACTCTGTTGCTGTTGCCTTAGGCTGCGGTTAGGTGTATAAATGAACTGAATAATATTAAGAAAATGAAAAAAAAAAATGATGCTTCTCTGTATTGATAATGTCGAAGTAGCCCTCAAATTGCACCATTCATCCAGTTCTAAAGTATGCAATTGCAATTTGGAGCATGCTTCCTAAATTCTAATGCTAAGAAATTAAATTACAGTTTACTCATTAACACTTCTATTAGATGCAACCAACAACAAATGGTATAAGCCAAACACTCTGTGAGCAGCACCAGTTTTTGTGTGCTGATGCACATCTCTAGCTTACCAGAACTACTCGCTTCACTCATGCCAATGTGACATGCATGTGAAAAATCTAGACCTTTCATCAGGCAGGCCATTGTGTAGGGTCTTTCTGGGGCAGTTGCAGGACAAACTGCTAAGCAATTAGGGGTGTTTGTTTGCTTGTTTTCATATTTCTGGGCTTCACACCTTTGGGACAGTGGTAGACTGAGTGAAGATAACATCGTCTCAACACTGAGATCTAGGTATCGATTCCCAATTTGGGGGGTGGCTAACATTGCAGGGTGGCTCACAGTGTGTACTAACAGTGGGATTTGTGTACTAGACACCCCCCCCCCCACCCCCAAAAAAAAAAAAAAAAAAGTTTGGTTAGAACTTCTTTTTAGTTTTTACATTCCCCAGAAATTCCATTACCAAGTTTTTTTTCTAAAAAAACATGCCTCAGCTTTTTTAGCTGGCAAATGGAAAACCTAGGTAATTAAAACAGCATTTTCAGAAATTTCCCAGCTTTCCCTGGAGACTCAGTGTATCAACCAAACAAAATTCTATCATTCTGCAAGAAAAAGTAGGCCAACTCTAACATTCCGCAAGAAACATAAAAACCAGGGATAAATTCCCCAACAACCAAACAGGCCCCAAGTAGCTTGAACTTACCAGTGCATGGTTTAATCTTAGGTTTCAAATTGGGTTCATTGCTCCATATGATGTTAACATTACAAGCTCTGTCGGCTGTCAACGGTTTGGGTTCAGGTCAGAGTGTTCTCTTAACCCGGCTGATTAGGTTCGTGTCCTTTCAGGCTCTGGTCTAGATCTTGAAGACCTGGACCTGGTCGGGTTTAGTACCCATTGGGTGTACCCATCAGATCTTTGGATCTAGGTTTCAAGTTGGGTTTTGGGTAAGTTATGAGCATTTACATCATTGGGCCTCCCAGATGGATGAGTTAGATTGCACACACGTGCCACTTTGACGTACCCATGGTGTTGACAGGTGCTCTCTTCCATTTGTGTATTTGTGTGGCTTAGGAAACCTCATTTCTTTACTAGAATAATCAATGCATAATTTTTTTTTTCTCTTGAAATGTAATAATCAATTCTTTTTTTTTTTTTGAAAAGTAATTATCAATGCATATTTATTTTGAAGGGTAAATAATCAATGTATATGAAATATACAGTTTTTACTATTAAAACTATCTGTCCTTGACCCGACTTGACTTTAACCAGGCCCATCACATGGACCTGACCTGACCTGAACCTGAGTAGACTGGATTTTTAACCAGATCCAAAAGGCAAAACCGAACCCAACCTGATTTCTTAATGGGTCCAACCCTAGTGGCTGTCGCCTTGGGCTGAAGTTCTATTTAAAAGTGAATATTCAGATTAATCAATAGAAAATGAAAAAAAAAACCATGCTTTCCAGTAATTCATGCCTAGGAGGGAGCACTCAAATTGCAGATACATTCTGCTTCATCCAGTTTGAAAGTAATGTGATTGCAATTTGGAGTGCACCCCCTCAGCTTTGAAATAAAATTGCAATATACTCTGTTCCCACTTATATTAGATGCAATCTACAAAAGATGGTAGAAGCCAAATGCACTGTGAGCAGCACTAGTGCCAACGCCATTCACACATTTCTAGCGTACTGATGCATCTGTAGTTCATCAGGACGACTTGCTTCAAACATGCTAATGTGACACAATTGTGCAAGATGTGGGGCCTTTTGTTAGGCTAGTTGTGAGCTGCATGTGTGATTCTATGGTGGTTGAATGAAACTGACTGAAGGTCCATGTTCAATATACACATGTGATCCACCTGATGAACTGGATTGACCCACAATGTCAATATATTATCCTCATGTGTTCCAGTCACTGGGCCATGGGATTCATCTCATGTTTGTTTCAGACTCATGTAAGAAAACTAGTAATTTGTCATTTATTGTGGGCCAGGTTCTTCTGAGGGGCTCCAAGAAAAGAGAGGCAGTCAAGCATTTTGGCAAGGCTCCAGGTGTGCCCGGCAGCCACTCCAAACCCTATGTTCGTTCCAAGGGCAGGAAGTTTGAAAGAGCGAGGGGCAGGAGAAACAGCCGTGGCTTTAGAGTCTAATACTGCCACGGCCCGCTCCAGAGCCATCTTTGTCTCCCTCATCAGTGCAGTAGGTGCTAGCTTCTTCACTCTTTTCATTTTTGAGGTCCGACATTCTATCGAATCTGTTTTTGCTCATTTGTTAGGGATTATCTCTCAAGGGTTGGTGAGTTTTGATTACTGAACTTTGTATCCCCATTTTGAAGTGTGATAAACTGATAATCTAAACATCAATGCTGCCGTGGGTCTTGCTTTTGTAGTCCTAGAATTAGGGAAAATGGAGGATATGGTTTTGGAAACAAACCAAACAGTGGTTGTATTTGACCACAGTGGATCAAAATGGAAGAGAAGAGAACCCATCCTTCAATTGCAGCTTGGGGCAGAAAATGCTGGAAAATGGAAGCTCACACTGTTGGAATTTAGGGGTGCAAAGTCAGCCAGGTTGGCTGACTATAGAGAACCGAAGGACCTTGTCCTGGCCTGACCTAAATTCCGAGCCAACCCAAATACTTGCTATAAACATGACCCGAATTTGCTCTACCCGAATTCGGATTGGAATTTCCAAATCCAACCTGAGGACCGTGAGAATCCAACAACCCATTTTCATGTTTGGCCAATCAGGACCTGAACTTCGAATGTGGTTTATTCACTATACTCGAGGGGTGCGCCGAAACAGGCTGCTTCTACAGGAGTGTAAACCAGAGGGGGATTGATCATCTACGTTTGGATGTACAGTTAAGATGTAAATTAGGTGTTGAGTTAATACCAAAATCCACTGCAATGTGTGAGTGGCAGCACCCTGTGTTGATTCCGATGTCCAACCCGATTTGTGTATCAGGTGGGCCAAACAAAGGGAGCATTGTGGGACTGCAGAGGGGACGAGCTCCTTAGAAGCTTCCAGGCGGAATGTGTTTTACCCCCATGTGCATTTGATCCGGCTCACCAACTAAAGCCATTCTAAAACTTACATGGGGACACCAAAACTAAAGCAATTCCAAATCTTAGGCGTGATTCCACAGCTTGGATGTATGGTGAGCATCTGAGGTGGGCCAGTTGCATGGATGGATCACAAATACGACGGTCAGAAAAGATATAGAATTGAATTGGGCTCTCAAGTGGGCAGCTTCAAACAGCAATTTATGGTGTGCGTTTGGATGCACTTTGCAAACGGACTGAAAAAGCAGGCTTGAAATGCCCCCTTTCAAGAAACCTCCATTTGAGGGAGTGCGTCCGAACAGGCCCTAGCCATGTTGCTATGAAGGGACTGCCCCATTCACCGTCTCCATGCTTCAGCGCTGTTCGGTCATTCAGTTCATTAATGTGGGGCCCATGATCCAGGGACCCAAACAGTTAAGCTTCTGTTGCCACTAGATATCTTCTTTGATGAACAAGCCCAACCCTTATGTGGACGCACAAGTCAGTGGTTTAATGAAAGAAAATACAACAATCTGTGCGTGTTTCATCCAGGGTTGTGACCAGTGTGTCAACGGTGTTGATCACTGAGCCCTGAGCCCTGAGCCCCACTTGCACAAACCGCTTTTTTTTTTTTTTTTTTCACTCCTCTCACGTGGAAATGTAGCATGCTTGTAAGACATCCAAACCACTCAAACGTTTGAGTGTATGCTTTGAAACACATGTGAATTACCTTAGGGGGTGTTTGGACAGGCATCAAATTCATAAATTTGGCAATGTTTTTAATATGAATTATTTAATTAATATGTTTGTTGAGCTTTATTTGTAAATTTACAAAGTAACCACTTAACAAAAGAGGCATAAATCACGAATTTGACAATTAGGTAAAAAAGTAAACAATCTTTAATTTGGAAAGGAAATCATAAGTTGAGGAGTTGATAGAACGGCATTGATCATCCGATCAAACCAAAAATTGAGAGAAAAAGGCAATCAAAGGTGGACCCCACATCATAAAGCCTCAAACCAATGACCTTTCACCTTTAAGAGGGAGAGACATACAAAGGTTTGCCCCGGATGATGGGTAATGATCAAGCCTTTTTTTTTTTTGGCATAATAATATGGATCATCCAATTATTAGTCATTGATCGGATGGTTTGGACCATCACGTCAAAGTGATTTTTGTGAGGGACCCACAGTGAAAATTGGACCGTGACCGACAATGAAAAGAAGACCTTAGATGGTAGATTTTCATTGCAGCTCTGATCAAATCCATTTTCAACTAGAAAATGGCATCCAAACAGGCCCTTAGCATTGTTGAAATCAATGTTTCGGCAGCTGTTATAATTTGAAGATCTTTTTTTTTTTTTTTTTTTCATTAATTTATTTACCGGTTAGTTCACACACCCCATTGTTAGTACACCCACCCACCCCTGTTAGTCACATCACAATGTTAGCCTCAGTGTTGCAACGAGCCTATCTTCACTCAGTCTGCCACTAGAAAAACTAATCTTTTAAGTAGAGAATGTTGTGACATCTTAGCCGTAGACGTCCCATTACAAGATATCCTCTCTCCTTTTCTATATACAACGCCCTCTCTCCCTCTCTCACACAGACACCCTAGCCACCCTTGTGGCGAAGCTTAGTTTCTTTAAGCTTTATCAAGCGCTCTTCCATATAGTGTTTTTTTTTTTGTATAACAGGAATATGTGTAGAGGGTGAGGATATTTTCTAGGCTTTTCTAGGTGAGAGATTTCTTATGTGAAAAAAGAGTTAAGAGTTAAGATAAGCTTTGTAATTATGGTTTCTCTTGCTTTAGTGAAGCTCCGTATTATTGTCCTAACTATATAAATTTTTGTGCTCATCTCTTGGTTTTTGGTTTAGTCTTTAAAATTTTTATTTTCAATATTTTCCTTCGTGTGGTTTTGTGTTATTGGCATCATATTTTTTCAGGTGCAACTGTGGCATACATCTTCTGACATGGGCCGGTTGCTCTCTTTTGTGGGGCCCACACTGATGTAAGGTCCAGGTTTACTCCACTCATAAGGTGTGCTCTTTTGATTTGACCCCATATTGTGTTGACCCAAAGAAAATGTGGGGCATGCCATGAGGAACGGTTGGAATGGGGGACGTCCAACATTAAAATCTTCTGAGGTCGTGCGGGGCCCATTTGTTGCCTATTGCATCCAAGTCTATTCATAAAAATGGAAAACCCAAGAATCAGGCCATTCCAAACTCAAGTGGGCCACGCCATGTGATTTAGATGTTTTCATCCTTCTTTTACTGGGTTTAGACCTCCAAAGTGTTGGATTGACCTGACTTTTGGGATCCAACAAGAACATAAGGGTGCACACATGTTAGAGTGATTTTTTTTTTTTTTTTCTCCGGGTTTGTACACCACTTGGGAGTCAATACCAAAACCTTGACCTCAGTGTTGAAACGAGGTTATCTTCACTCAGTCTACCACTTGAGCTATGATGGAGCGGATGTGGTTCATACATTAATGACCGGTCACACAACCCCGTGGATGAGCTTATTTTACAAAGGTTGTAGAGGAACCTGCCCTGACCAATGGTATCAACAAGACTAACTTTTGATAACCCTAGTTATATATGTAACATAACTGTAGTTAGCAAAACTCTATTTTAAATTTGAATTTTTTTAAAAGAATCCGCACAGGCCGCGAATGATTTCTTTTAATTTTTATTCCATGATTTTTTAGCTGGTCATGGATTTCAAATTTTATTTAACTAGTGGCAACCAATCTTCATTTAACTGGCGGTCCGCAATTCGGACAGGCCATAACATATAACTAAATAAGGGGTTATCTTAATGCATAGCAATTATCCCAACTACAATTGTTGGAAACGGACGCCTCAAATTAATTTGCACAGGGCCACCAGTTGGTCGGTCACGGTGGAGCCAAGGCAGTAACTCACTGGAGCCAATTTTGGGCATTCGGCGCAGTTTCCTTGTTGGACTTGGTTTCTTGTGCGGTTTTGCACAAGGAATTTCTATTTTCGTTTCGTTTTTCTCCTATTTAAGGAGTGAATTATGAGATTAGAGGTATTCTAGATGATATCCTAGGTTGGAAAGGGGATTAAGAGAGGTTCTAGGTAAGAAAATGAGCTTGAGAAGAGCTTCTTCTTCTTGAGAAAGCTTAAGATTTCTCTTGTGGGCTTGTGATCTTGGGTTTTGGGTTCCATCTTTTATAACTTCTGATATTATAGTGGATTGATGTCACTTTGTGCCGTGGTTTTTTACCCGTGAGGAGTTTTTCCACATTAAATTCGGATTGTTTATGTGTGGTTGGTTGCATGGATTGTGTTGCTTGTTTAATTCAATTTGCTGCTTGTGTTTGGCTTTGCTTCCTCTACCGGCCCTCCTATCCCAACAATTGGTATCAGAGCGATCGTTAGGGTGTACCAGAAATTCGGATCTGAGACAAGAGCATGGCATCAGGCATGAGGTTTGACATAGAAAAATATTCGGAGAAAAATAATTTTGAACTTTGAAAGGTGAAGATGAAAGGCCTTCTAATTCAGCAAGGATTACAAGATGCGCTCTTTGGAAAGCGACCGGAGGCTACGAAAGAAGAAGAGTAGAAGAAGATCGATTAAAATACCAATGTCTCAATCCAATTGTGCCTGGCAGATGAGATCATGTATAACGTCATGAAAAAGAAGACTGCGGCTGAAACATGGGCGAAGTTGGAGAATATCTTCAAGAAGAAATCTCTGAAAAATTGCATATATTTGAAGCTTCAGTTGTATAATTTGAGGATGGCGGAGAGGGCCGATGTTGAGAGCCACATCAACAATTTCAATAGGCTTATTTGCAAGTTGATAGATGTAGATGAATCGATGAAGGACGGAGATTAAGCGTTTATCCTGTTAAATTCTCTTCATAATTATATGAGTCGCTTAAGGACCTGTTGTGTGCAGGTAGAGAGACTATTGGCGTGGAAACTGTTATCTCAGCCTTTCAGGCGCAGGCGATGAGAAGGAAAAGTGGCGGTGTGAGTCCCTCTACGGATGAGGCACTGGTTATGAGGGGGAGGAATTCTGAGCGGGGTGGAGGATCTCCGTCATCGAGATCTAAATCAAAGGGTAAGTGGAAGTACAAGGTGGGATGCTGGAATTGTCGGGAAGAATGGCATGTGAAGAGGGATTGTTCGAATCTCGGGAAAAGGTAGGAGAAATCTGGAGATTCTTCTAGGGAGGGAACCAATACCGTAGATGACGGTGGTGATGTTTGTGATGTATTGACTGTATCCGGCATAGAGTCTCTTAGTGGAGAGTGACTCTTGAATTCATCATGTCATGTATGTCCTGACCGAAGTTCATTCATGTCATACAAAGAGTATGATGGTGGATCGATTGTTGTGGGTGATGGCTATGCTTGCAACGGATCTTTGAAAGGGTGAAGCATGTCCCTGATATGAAGAGGAATGTGATATCTCTTGGTTCACTCGAGGCGAAAGGGTGCAGGTTTATTGGTTGTAATCGGTATTTTAAAGTGGTTAATGGAGCACTCGTGATGATAAAGACACGGAGGTGCGATAATCTTTATAAGATCGGAAGCACAATTCATGGTGGAGTTGTGGGATCGGTAGTGGGATCCACTGTTGCTCGAGTGTGGTAAGAGAAAAAGGGCCAGATGGGAAGAGCAACGAAGGCGTGTGAAGATGCAAGGATAAAGTCGATGGGGCATGAGAAACGACGGGGCTATAATGATGACGAAGTAGAGGTGGAGGTTGTGCGAGGCAAGGTGGTGCATAAAGATTTGAGTCGTGGTAGAGTTTGTTGGAAACGGACGCTTCAAATCAATTTGTACAGGTGCCACCGACCGGTCGGTCATGGTGGAGCCAAGGCAGCAACTCGCTGGAGCCAATTTTGGGCATCCGGCCGACCAATCGGCAATCTCCTTGTTGGACTTGGTTTCTTGCGCGGTTTTGCGTAAGGAGTTTCTATTTTCCTTTTTCTCCTATTTAAGAAGTGTATTACGGGATTAGAGGTATCCTAGGTGGTATCTTGATTGGAAAGGGAATTGAGAGAGGTTCTAGGTGAGAGAAAGAGCTTGAGAAGAGGTTGTTCTTCTTGGGAAAGCTTGAGATTTCTCTTGTGGGCCTGTGATCTTGGGTTTTGGGTTCTATCTCTTATAACTTCTGATATTATAGTGGATTGATGTCACTTTGTGCCGTGGTTTTTTACCCGTGAGGGGTTTTTCCACGTTAAATTCGGATTGTCTATGTGTGGTTGGTTGCATGCATTGTGTTGCTTGTTTAATTCAATTTGCTGCTTGTGTTCGGCTTTGCTTCCGCTTCCGGCACTAGGGCTATGCACGATTTGGTTGGTTCGGTTTTGAGGGGCGATATCCAACCGAACCGACTTAATTGGTTTTGAATATTTAATAACCAAACCAAACCAATGAGCCCTCACTAACCGAATTGAACCGAACCGGATAAATTTGGGTCGGTTCGGTTTTATCGATTTTGGCGATTTTTGTCCACAACGTTCAAAAAATTAAGAAGATTCAAATATTTGGTGGACCACCTTAATGAAAAAACTGGTGAATGACCATTAGAACATTTTATAACTATAGGCTATAAAAGTTTTGGATAAGCTGAAAGTGAAATTTGATTTTTCCCTTTATCTAGATTTGTTTAGACTTATCAACGGGTTGGATGATAAATACACATTGCAGATCTTCTTCAACTCGGCCTTAGGACATTTTTAATGGCGAGCGCTCAATCAACATTGTTTCTTGTGGTGTGGCCTACTTGAGATTTGGATTTGATTAATTTTTTGAAACACATCCAAAAATGGGATGAGAAAACAAATATATAAGATATTATCAAGGTGAGAAATATGGTGAGAGTAACATATACATAATAAATATAATTCAAATAATATATATATATATATATATATATATATATATATATATATATATATATATATATATATATATATATAGGGAAATGGTACTATGAGGTCGACCTCATGGGAAGTTCCCATGAGGTCGGGCTGTGTGGGCCCCACCGTGATGTTGATCGGACATCAACACCGTGCACTTGATGGGTACCCTTTAGTTCAAGGGATATCCCAAAAATCAGCCGTAAATGGAACTCAGGTGGGCCATAACATCTAAAGCCATGTAAAGACATGCCTAAAACATCTAAAAGCGCCTGGTGGGGCCCACCTGAGTTTTGGATGCAGCTGAAAGTTGGTATGACCCCTCGTCTAAGTGGAGCACACACAATGGATGGTCTGAATTTGTGAACAACATGTTGGTGGGCCCAAAAAACGATCATGAAGGTTTTAATGGGTGGATCACCTCTGTCAACTGTTATATGTGGAGTGGCCCACCTTAGTCATAGATTGACCTGATTTTTAAGACCTTCGCCCATCACGTAATGGTGCATCTGACCGATGGAGTAGATGTCTGATCAACATCACGGTGGGGCCCACACAGCTCAACCTCATGGTAACTTCCCATGAGGTCGACCTCATAGTACCATTTCCCATATATATATATATATATATATATATATATATATATATATATATAGTCGGTTCGTTCAGTCGAAACCTATTTATAGTTTTCACAAACTGATAATCGAATCGAAATTCTTGGTTTTAAATATTAAAAATCGAACCTACCTTAAATAAAATGCAAAAACCGACTGAAACCGACCAATACAATTCAGTACAATCAGTTTTACCAGTTTGATCGGTTTTTTGAACAGCCCTATCCGGCCCTCCTATCCCAACAACAACAACAACATTTTGTCACATTACACGTCATCATACTGGCTGCTTTAACATCCATTTATCGGATGATCTAAAAGTTGGCAACCATCGCCAACGGTCCACATACAAGTGGGGCTATAACCAGACGATTAGGATCATGCGTTGGAGGAGATACTGAGAATACCAACAATCTATCCATCCATTGGCCTACCATGCGTACGGGTCAGGGTGGGCCCCGCAAGTTCGGCTATAAGATCAACCCCTTGATCTATATTTCCTCGCGGATGGTGGGCGAAGGTTAGGTGGACATATCATCTGTCCCTTTTCCTCTTGTAGCCGTGAGCTCGAGTATCAAGACGAATGTAATAGCGCGTACGTGACCGTGGGGGCACACCTTGATTTATGTGTGGTATATCCACACCGTCAATTAGTTTTTACAGCTCATTTTAAGGCACATTTAAAAAAATGAAGCAGATCCAAATCTTAAGTGGACCACACTATAGAAATCAGTGGTCATCGAAACGACTACGGTTGAAAACTTCCTGGGGCTCACCGTAATGTTTATTTTCCATCCAACCTGTTGATAAGGTCATACAGTCCTGATGAAGGGAAAACACAAATATCAGCCTTGATTTAAAATTTTTTCGGCCCCAAGAAGTTTCTAATGGTGGATATTCAATCCCTACTATATGGTCCACTTGAGATTTGGATCTGATTCATTTTTGGGATCGTGCCCTAAAATGAGCTGGAAAAACTGATGGACGGTGTGGATATAGAGCACATACATCAAGGTGGCCCCACGATCATGGAAACACCCACTAACGTGTTACTTGGTTAACACCTAAACACCCACTAACGTGTTACTTTTTTAACACCTAAACACCCACTAACGTGTTACTTGAGGTGTGGTTATTTTTACTAAAAGTTCAATTTCTTTTACTTCTAATCTCTTTTGGCCTTTTGATGAGAAATTGAAAATTTTACAATCGAGAATACCCCTTTGACCACCATGTGCTCAGGGGGAATCCATCGTGCCCTAGGGAATCCATAGTGCTCAGGGAAATCAGTTGGAGGGGCATTTCGACCATAAATTTGTAATTTCTTATCAAAAGGCTAAAAAAGATGGACCAGATGAAAAATTGCAGGGCTATTGCAGTAAAAATCCTCCCCTATATTTGGATACAGCGTGGCCCCGTTTGAAGATAACATAAAGCATCCTCGACCCGAGATTGGGCCCACTGTACTCGGATTTTCAGTCCAGACAAGTGGCGCCAAAGGTCCACTGATCTGGGCCGTTGGTATGTTGAATCCCTATGTGGATCCCATGGCATACGTTATAGCCTTTTGATTTGATCCCTATTAATGGATTGCTTAGATAGAATTAAAAGAACCGTCCACATTTAAGTGAGTGCCTTAGATTGATGGCTAGGATCCTTCAGAGACTTTTGGTGCATGGAGGTATCCACCATGGAGTACAAGGTATCAATGGTATGGATTACCAGAACTCTGGGCCCCACTTGTTAGAATTGGAAACCCAAGTACGCTTATAAAATCTCGGGCCGAGGGCCATTCATTCATAAGTATATAATAACGGGAAGTTATTTGATACTCTGGCTGCGTATAACGCTGATACCAGCACTAGAATAGTACTAACAATACTAAAACTAAACCGACTAAATTATGAAACCCATTGTCACTAGTTGTTCTAAAAATCAGATTCGTGGACACTTATTTTTTGAAATAAGACTCTTCAATCTTTTTCATTTTTAACAGTCCAATAAACGTCTAGCAATCTAATAGTTAGCTAATGAAATAACAACAAATTGTTTTGGGTTAATGATACATCTAATCTATCTATAATTTGTATGGTTTAGTGTGAATTAGTTATATGCCCTTAATTCAAATTCTCAGTAATTTCCATCTGACTGTGTATCATCCATGACTCTCCACCAGAGTATCAAAGTATTTCTCATATAATAACATCTTCCCGTCTCTGCCTTCTCCGGTCCGATCGAGAAATATTCACATCCAACCGGTTGGAGTATAAGTTACCGTCCACCCAATTGATGACTTTCAACCTCTCATGTAGTAGGAAATCTAGTCCGTACAATAGTTTGGCCCAGATATGATGATCATCTTATTCAAGAATCAGTCGTATCCACTGATATAGTGGGACACACCATAGAAAATAATCTTTATCCATTGATTAGTAATAAATTACAAGGTTGGTCAGTATGATGATTGGATGGGGCTGATTTTTATCCTAGATGATCATATTAGTGGGACAACATATTTGAAGGATTGGATTTCATATGCGAATGAGATGTTGGAAGATATCAGCCGGGTGGACAGTTAGTTACCGTCCAACTAGTTGAATAATCCATATCACCCTGTACCATATTATTACATTATTCAACCACCTTTGATTGTCGGTTGGTTGATTATTGGTATTGACAGAGAGTTCAATGCATGATGGCCCATCCGTGAAAGAAGGTAGACCACCCACCTCTTGGGTTAACTTTTTAAGGCTGGCAATATAAGGAGAAAAATGGATTCCAATATTAAAGTTCTTTGTTTGGATATGAAGTGAAAGCCTCGTATTACAATTACAACAATTGCCTCACTCCTAGTGCTTAGAATTCAAGTTATAGAACACTGTAATAGTTATTTGCTACAATGTCGTTGTTTTCTTTTTCTTTTTTTGTTTTTTTATTATTTTTTGTAATGACGATGTGGGTGTCCTTGTCCCTTTTTAACATGAGACTATTCCTGTGGATGCATGCAATCACTCGAAAATCACATGCATAAGCTAATGTAGCTTTTTCTTTACCATCCAAATAACATAAATATCACATCAAATGAAAATCACTTATACTTTATTATTATTTAGCATGAAATTCATGTCCAAACATGGCTTCATCATCATTTTTTCACTGGAACATTTAATCAATCAAGTGGGTGGTTGAGATGGGTTGGCTTGTGGGGCTGAGAGGAGTTTTAGAATAGACCCACTTAGTAGTTAGGTCTATATTTTCACCACGGATCGGATCTAATAAATTTTGGGTTTGGATGGTCGGGTCTAAGCAGAGGTAAGTCAATCCATTTATTTAATAGGTACAATCCAAACTCAACCAAAGATTTATAGACCAGGCCAAGAGAAGACATTCTCATGAGCCCTGCATGACAATGGTAGGGCCTTAAGCAAACATCAAGGTGTAAAAGTATTGCGCCGAAATCTGTATGCATCCCCCTACATTGGTCCATACATACCGGCATCAGTCATAGATGATACAGGAAAATATCGGCTTGACTCGTGCCTGAAACAAGACTGATTAACCATGGTATAAGTGGTTAAGATACAATAAGCCAAGACTGATTAACCATGGTATAAGTGGTTAAGATACAATAAGCCAAGACTGATTAACCATGGTAAACATATATTGGTGGCGGGCGTCATGAAACCCAAGCTCACCCGAGCAATTGGACCTAGACCTAGTGTTAGTGTTCTTTTATTATTTTTCACCTAATTCTTTGGTGGGTAGATGAGAAAAGTGAACTTTCACATCCGTTCATTTCTTTCCACCAAAGCAAACGGGTCACATCATCATCATCCAACTCTTATCCTAATTACTTAGGTTCGGCTACATGAATCCTCATCTGTCACGATTAATGATGACTTTCGCGTAGATCCATTTCCACCAAAGCGAAAATGTCACTTCATCATCATCATCATCATCATGTATGCCTTATCAAAATTACTTGGGGTCGGCCACATGGCCACGTAAATCTTGCTTGTCAATGATGCACAAGACTCTTGTCATAACTACTTGAGGTCGGCCACATAAATCTTGTTTGTCGATGACACACAAGTTCAACTCTAGACCCTAGCTACTAACTTCGCACAATCTTTCTTTATACAGGATAGGGACTGGCAATGAGAGCGTTTTAACCGCATACGCACTTGATTTCATTGTTTTAAGGTATGAGGCAAAAAAAAAAAAGAGGCAGATCCAACGCTGAATGGACCCCGAGATGACTCTTTCATTTAATGCTTTGTGCATTTAATGCAACCAGGCTTGCTATTCGGTGTGGTCCCCTTTAGCATTGGATCTGCGTCATTTTTTTGGCTCATACCTTAAAATGATTTGAGAAATGAAATGAGACTTGGATATGCAGATACATCACGGAACTGCCCGTTCCTGGCGAGAGACCAGCGGGGAAGGACGCACATCCCCACTGGGCCATGGAGCTGAACCCCAATTCTCATTAGTCTTTAGGTTTGTGTTGGGTCCAAATTGGACACATTCAAAATTAAATTGGGGTCCGATTGACTGTCAAACTTTTGAACCAAAACCTCCTCCAAGTGACCAAAATTTGAACCCGACTCGTTCAATTTCGCGTGGAGACTGATGACCTATCAGGTTTTTGGGTCCAAAACTCTAAAATGATCTAAGACACTCATCAAGTGGGCCGCCCGACATCGGCCTAATTAGTATTTCCATATTTCCATCTCTTCTTTCCCATGTTCATGACACACCATTTAACTAGTTTGTAGCACAGCACTTATGGCAATTACAATTGGAATTAAAACTAATATTATGGCTCATCGTGGCATCCAACAGGCTCAAAATTCACCATAATGAACGGTTCAAATTTTGAACATATGGCTCTTGCTGTCATGCGGTCCATTCATTCACATCTAGTAAAAGGAAGAAAAAGAATGAAGAAGAAGACGAAGGGGATCCAAATTCTCAAATATCCCTTGCAAGTGCCAAGTCAGTAGCAGATTTTAATCAGATATGATAAATGGGTGCAGCATCCAAACACACCCGTATCTAATATCCATTTAATAGAGGGATCTCTTCAATATATTTAGAAGTCTGGTTGTACAAACCTTTTAAGGATGTCAACTACTGTCAGGCCAAGCTGGACTTGGGTCTACTCCTGTCAGGTCAGGTCTACCAGGTCCCTTGGAACTAGAGGAAGATTGACGGAGGACCTGGCCTATTTTACCATAAGCACGGTGCTTTGGCCTCGCTTTGCGGTACACGTGGCATGCGTCTCAAATCTGAACCGCCCAAATTTGGACCCGCCAAAGAATTGACTGACATCCTTCGAATGAGGGGAATCTTAAGCTGGCCCACCAGATAAGATCTTTTGGCTTTTCCTCTTATCTTTTTCTCTCTCTCTCTATGTAAACTATACACACGTGAGAAGCTTTGGACATTTCTGCCCCCCATAATTTGCTTAGAACTTTGAATATCAAGGCACACAATAAGATACTTCAAAGGATTTTAAGGGTATTTTGAGTATCAGAAAATGTGACTACCGTATGACGAATGGCTCAGATTTCACTCACAAAAAGCAAGAAACAGGCTTAGAAAAAGCCTCTTAAGAGGGTTCTGCTCCCACACTACAGTAAGATGGCATCATACCGTAGTCTGGTAGTGGGTTTATACCCTAAATTACATCCTTAGATTCATCTAAACTGTTGATGTTCTCAATACCACCATACAGAAGCTGTATGCTTATAATCATGCTTCATTGATTACCTGGACCTTTGAATCTTGGATTCTAAAATGAGTCATTGAATGTTCATCTTCATACAAAATCACCTGTTCCACGAATGTTTCTTACCATGGATTGGGCAGCATAGTTTCCAGAACACGGACGGTTCAGATCATCATTTAAAAAATGCAACCCAGGGCACACGGCCTTCTTTTACACACAATAAAATAGCATCCTCTACCTCACTCTCTAAAAGCATTTATCCATTGAGAATGTGAGAATCAATTGCCTGTCCATTCAGGTCCCCTTTTGATGTGGGCCACTCCCAACATGCACCCCTCTGCAATCCCACTAATTCAATGGTTGGGATCATCAGAGACGAGTGTGATGCAGAGGCATGGTCCAACCAATAATGGGGCCCGCCGGATGAGTAGCTTTATCCTATGTGAGATGGGTCTGTAGCATTGCCACATGGAACATAAGTCATAACATGAAGATACCATTTTAATGTAAGAACATTCACACAAAACTCGAGAACTGGTCACCTGCAGGCCCCTGCACTGCCCATTTGAGGTGCAGAGCTTTTCTCCCCCTTAATGCATCTTGTGGCTTAAAAAAAGTCCTGTACCAAAAATAGTGGTACATGCACCGGTAGTGGTACAGGGAGCTGTAGGTGATCACTTCTCCACAACACCTTGCTCATGTCCAACTGCCGAAAACGATTGTGTAATCCAAATAAGGAGATACAATGTTTGGCCCAAATCACTGGCGCTCTGATCCAGTTGGCTGTCTGGAACATGTGTGGCCCACCTTTTAGTGTTCCAGTCCATTCATAAGGTGGGCTCCACTGTGGATGGACCATGCTTCAACATCCCAACCATCCAACAATCAGAGCCTACAAACGGACAGAAAAACGCAACCCATCAACAATGGTTGTGATTGTTCAATGGGGCTCTTTCAAAGATCACCAAAACTTCAGTGATTCAGGCGCACATTGCACACATGGTCCTTACAACAAGGGTTTTCCCCCTACAGATGGGGTACCTCCATACTCCACAGGAAACAAACAGCAGAAATTTTTAATCAGTTCCAGTTTCATCACAGAATCATAACCATAGAAACCCAAATCCAAACACCTAAAAATAGAGATAAGGAAACAAGTATCCAAAACTATTACTCCTATACTTTCATAAACCAGACTTACTGGGAAATTCTCCATAGCCGGAAGCAGATCCGTTCTTCTTTCCCATTTCATTCGCCATTGATGACGAAGAGGCCTGAAATAAAACAAGAAAAAAGATTCCTTTACATGAAGAAAACAAGAACCCATCAACAAGAACAAAGGAGAAATAGAAGAGACGGTATGCTAAGCTAAATAGAGAGAAACCATGTTTCTATCTTATTGGCCCCAAGACTGATATAGGTGAGTCGGCCTATGGCTAACCTAACATGCTGATTTTATGGGCCTCACATGCAAAAAATATCCCCCCATGAGTTGTCAGGGAATATCCAATGAAATGGACAATAGCAAGAAATGATCAGCAACATTTAGAAGCAGAGAAATCAGAAGGTTAGGATTAATCCAAAGGGGGGATTTTTTGTTACTGTCGTACAACATGGCTCATCATATGAATGGTTTGGATCACCAAAATGTGGACACCTCATGTATAGTTTAAGGGGCCAATGCTAATGCTTAATCAAACGTTGCATGGTTCCTCAAGAAGGAAAGGGTGGTAGAATTTTACTGACATTTGACTTATTTACAGAACAACGGCAGCCAGATCACAGCACCTCAGTACATGCTACCCGCCGACGGCAGCTCGTCAAATCCCCAGAGATCAATTGAGCTCCCACCATACTGGCTCGCATCCCCGCCAAGGAGACTCTCAATTGATGGGTCTGAACTACCCTCAAGGTAAGGGATCTGCAGGAATTTCATACATGATTCAAACGCCGACAGCTCTTCGGAAAGTTCCATTGTCATGTTTTCCTCGACCGGCACTGCATTCTCAGAATTGTTCTTCAGTCTCTTCTTCGGATTCGCATCTTCTATGAATTCCAACTCATCAGATTCTGGCGTAGGAGCGAGAATGGATGAGATCTCAGGGGTTTTGGCCTCACGTTCCCACCCAAAATCTGAGCAATCAAAAGAATTACTCCCTTGATCTGAGTTGAAACAAAGGCCCCCACCATCAGAAGGCATGACAGAATTGAATTCCACTGGATTTCCATTTGTGGGGAAGGAACCCAAACACCCAGATTGCTTAACAGACGACTCCTCGCTCATAAACGCAAGAGTATTGTAGAACTCAGGATCCGAGTTGTTGACGAAATTGAAGGATTGATTGGACGTGGCTTTCTCAGACTTCAGAGCTTTCTGAGAACTCAGTTTCACAGAACGTTTCGGAGTGACTGTGGATGGTTCTTCAGGGAAATTCACCTTGGCTTTCTTGCCTCGGATCCTCCGAGCCTCAGCATCATAAGCTCTCGCAGCTTCTTCAGCAGTATTGAAGGTCCCGAGCCAGACCCGAACACCCTTTCTTGGGTCTCTGATCTCGGCAGCCCATTTTCCCCATGGACGCTGTCGGATTCCTCTAAACTGGTTCTTTCTCTTCCTTTTCACAGATTTCTCTCACAGACCCACTGTATTCCACGGATTTGGCACTAACGGAATCTTCTGTAATTTCAACATGCAAAGGGAAGGGAAGCAACCATATGAAGGAAGACGTATAACAACATCATCAAATGTTTATTTGTTTTCTATTAGTTCTTCTTGCTATGGAACTGCTACAATCAGTGAAGAAAACAACAGAACAACCCAACTTTGCAGTGCAAGTAAAAAAATCCTATCCTTTCACCGCTATTTCACCGATAGGTTATTCTAAAATTTTCTGTTTTAAAGTTCATAGATTGAAAAGATTTTGGGAAAACATCAGAACCCAAATACAGAATTACAAGACACTATAGAAAAAAAATAGCTACAGACGAGTAACAATCGTAGGCTGCCCTTTTGGCCAAGGCAATGAGAAAATTAATTTGTGAATTTTAGAATTTCTACTCCTAGTAAAATTTCCAAAAACTCACGAACCATATTTGTGTGGATAAGTAAGATCCACATTTGCAGATTTTTTGAAATTCTAACAAGTATGCAAAATTCCAAAATGACAGTATTTATCTGTGCTCCTTTTTCTTACATCTTCTTCAACATTTTTTTTTCCTACTGAGAGATGATAATGTTAAAAAATAACAATTCACATGCTGATTTGGCGATGATGGAAGAAAGTAAACACTCAGAAAAGGAATCCATAATATTGATCGAACATGCAACAATGAGGGTGAGAAAATCTGTCATTTGCATCAGTCTTTCCTTCATTTTCATTTGTCAGTCGATGGCAGGCAGGGATTCGATTTTAAAAAAAAAGGAAATCACAAAGCATCAAATACTTACTATTGAAACAAAAAGGAAAAAATAACCAAATATCGGGCGAATATTCATCAGTCATCAATAAAGAGATCAAAGCAGAACCCTCCCTTCTAAAATACTTCTCCCCTTTGATGATGAGGGAAAAAGCACTTCTGTCTTTGATACAGAGGGAATCAAGGAACTAAAAGCAACTACTAACTAAAAACAAAGACAAAAGGGGGGAAAAAGAGAAGCTTCACATGAAAATCCTACGTATCTAATTTCCACGAAAAATAAAAAATAAAAAAGCTCAACAAGAAAGAAAGATCTTGAAAATCGCATAAAAACAAGTCAAAGAAAATTTTCCATTTTTACGAAAGAAAAACCCTTCCTTTGAGATCCGGATGGCACAAAAAAAAAAAAAAACGCTAAAATTGCGCAAAGATCAAGATCCCCTCCCCCCCACAAAAAAAAAAAAAAAAAAGACCCACTTCATACCAAGAACAAGAAGAAGGAAAACCACCTCAATATTAAAAAAATACTAATAATAAAAAATAAATAAATAAGAAAACACCACACTTCCTACCCATCAGAAAAGAAAAGCTATTCCATGAAAACTGCAAAAAAGAGAAGAAAATCAAATTGCGAAAAAACCCACTTACAAAAGAGGGAAAAAACAGACAAGCTAAAAAAAAAAAAAAAATCGCCGACAAGAAAAATCCATTTCACAAAAACTGCTATAAAAAAGAAAAAAGAAAAGAAAAAGAAAGGAAAAAGAGAATAGAAGAAAGTAAACTCCAGAAAACCCATTTCACCCAAAAAAAAAAAAAAACTAAACCCCAAAAAACTCATATCACAAAAATTGCAAAACCCCACGAGAAAATGAAAAAATAAAAATAAAAATAAAACCCCCAATTCGCAAAAAATGAAAAATAAAAAACCCAGAAACCAAAAATCCAAGAAATCAAAATCCACTTTCTACTCATTTACCTCGAGAGAAATCCCGTTTGGGAAAAGCGAACGGCTTCACATCCTCTACTTCATCCTCTTCATCCGAATCGTCCTTGAAATCCTGAAAATCGGCCTCGAAATCGTCTTCCAATCCAACGATCTTCGGTTTCAGCGGCTTCGAGTAGTCATTTCTGCCGCCCTTCTTGAGATTCGGCCACAGATAATCGGCTGTAAGTCGCCGGGATCGGTTCAGCGGGATGAAATCGGAGATGATTGCTCCTCCACACATCTTCTAGATCTTGTCCGAAATATCGGGTCCTGAAATTTATAAAAACAAAGAGAAATATCGGATCGGAAAATAACGCGAAATATCGGAAATGCAGGCGTTTGAAAGACAGAGACGCAAATGGAAGGCTAAATGTTCTCGCGATGCAGCCGAGTCGCTACGCGGCTTTTATTGGGAGGGTTGGTATCTGAAATTACTTAAATGCCCTTCACTACTGGTGAAGGTGCTGGTAGATCCAAACCGTTCATCACGGCCGCCACATCTTGGGTCCCTAAAATTTTACTGAAATGCACTCATTAGGCAGGTGAAGTTATTGTTGAAGGTGATGATAGATCCAAGCCGTCCATTATGTCAATCACATCCTGGGCCCCTAAAAATTTTATTTATTGAAATGCCCTGATAAGTCGGTAAAATTACCAGTGAAGGTGCTGCTTATAGATCCAAACCGTCCATTACGGCAGCCACACCTGGCGTTCGTGAATTTTATCGTTATGCCCCTGGTTAAATAGGTAAAATGACTGTTGAATTGGGTCCCTTAAATTTACAGAAATGCCCTTAATCAAGGTGAAGGTGTTGATAGATCCAAACCGTCTATTACGGTGGACCCTCATTGGGTTCCTGAAATTTACTGAAATGTCCCTGATTGACTAGGTAAAATGACAGACGTTTGGATCTGGTCTTCTTCTCAGCTCTCATCAGGTGGGCCTTATGTCCAGGCGAAAAAACTTTGCACATCACGTGGTCCACATGAGCACGTAGATTTTGGGCCACGCAGTCAACTTTCAACGGGAGTGGATTCGGTCAGGTGGGAGAACACCAAGTTCGGTCAGGCTGTGATCGTGGGGCCCACCTGGATGTATGAGTTGTATATCCACGCCGTCCATCTGTTTTTTCAGATCATTTTAGAGCATGGGTATAAAAATTATCCAGACCCATATCGAAGGTGGACCACATCACGGAAAACAGTAGTGATTGAATGATCACAACTAAAAACTTCCCACGACTCGGAATAATGTTTATTTGTCATCCAACCCGTTGAAAAGGTCACACGGACCACAAATATCAGCTTGATCCAAAACTTTTGTCACCCACCAGAAGTTTTTAATGGTCAGTCAACAGTTTTTACTGTTGTGTGGTCCACCTGAGATTTAGATCTGCTTTGTTGTTGGGCCTATTTCCTAAACTGAGCCTAAAAAAAACATATGGACGGCGTGGATGTACAACACTTACATCAAGGTAGGGCCCACGGTCACGGCCTGACCGAACTCCGAGTTACCCTGAGCTGACGGAAACCACTCCAACTTTCAACGCTCCTTCCTGTTAGCATGTGCAACAGTGACACGTGGCATGAGTACCAACAATTGTCGGTGGAGTTGCTGATAGATCCAAACCGTCCGTGACAAAGGCCAATGGAAAAGCAACCTATGATGTTCTTTAATTGGACGGCCTTCAATTAATGGACATGGCCAGATTCGGATTCAACAGTATTTTCCTACGCTTGATTCGTACAGCTCGGCATACATATCACCAACTGTATTAAATGCAACAGGGCTGACAATGTGAGTACTTAGCTGGAACAATCAGATGATGGTCAGTACAGGAAAATCCCGTTCAGACCGGGCAGACGATCCAGACTCGTCCCGAAATATTGATCATTACGGGATTTGGGAGGTGGCCCATCAAAGAGGTCCCATCTAATGAACGGCCCAGATCTAGGATGACCTTTACCGATGAGTGTCAGTGAAGCCTAATAGATTGCTTGATTGAGTAGCTTATGGGTGGATCTCCTTAAGACTCCAATGATAGCTCACACCATTTCCCTGGGCAATCATGTACAGCTATCCTGACCATTCAAATTGTGGGTCCTACTCCGGATGTATCATATCTCTGAACTCTCCGAGATCAAGACATCCTAACCATCCAATTGATGGCTATCAAATGGATGGTTTAAAGCAAATAGTGAGCGGTAAAAATCCCAAGAGAAAAAATAAAAACGAATAATTAATATTTTGGTCATGCTCTATCCACAGTTTGATCAGAGGTTTAGACGGTCTGGATTTCAGCACAACTATGCCCATGTTTCCGTTTGAAGAGTCACCACCATTTCTTAAACGGTACTGAACTAACATAGGAGTCTCCGCAGAGAGGTTTCTTTTTAAGGTAGGTGGACTGTGCCTAACACAACAAGCCCTAATGAAAAGGACCACTCACGTAATTTACACACTTTAGTTCAAATGGTCTGGGCCACATAGGCCCACACGAGTCTAGCCTTCTTTGTAATGGCCCACTGTCACATGGGTGGTCCCCACCGAGTTTTTGGGCCCACTAACTATTTGGGCTGGAGACATGGGCTTGAGGATGCCTTATCAACCCAATTGACCAGCCTAACCTGATCCGACTTAGTTAATACGGTGGGACCGTGGCTCCTCCCGGTGGGACCTGGCCCATGGGCTAGCCTGGTCCAATCCCAACCATGATTAGTGCTAATTATGATAATAAAATTCCTAAATTACTTTGAGGAAATTTCATATCAGGTGGTCTTATTCTTCTACCGGAGGCTTCACCTAATCCCTATGAAAGGTTGGTTCACCTCTTTTGACTATTGCTAGGAGCCTTTTGAAATCTTCCATGATTTCATTCATTGAATGTTGCCTAGGGTTATTAATGGGCCGTCCCGCGGGCTGTTGGGTCAGGCCCACCAAGGGCTAAGATTGGGTTTACTTTTTAGGGGCATATGATGGGCTCAGGCCTATTTTCAGGCCCAAAAAAGATATAGGTCTCACGTATTCAAAGCCGATGTGAGCCCAAATCAAGGCCCAGTTGCATCTGTGATTAATGCATTTGCGAATAACAGGGGCCCGCAGGCTATAGCTGAGCCTTATATTTTCAGGGCCAAATTTTAAATACGCCACCACACCCATCGCACGCATTGCCGTTGAAACGGCATTGTTGCACAGAGCGTCTGCCCCAGTGCATGTCATGAATTTTCCTTTTCTTCTGAGCAGACAAGCAGCTGGTTGGACTGTAACGTAACGCCAGTTTCCGTTATCTGATGCACTCGAGGCGAATATAGTATGCCGTGCGAAGCGGGCCACGCGGGGTTGGAATTGGGGTTCTGGTGTCATGTGCTCACACCATACACACGGGCAGCATGTCTTCAGCATATGTTTCGTTCGTCTTTATTTCTCTTCGTATACGGTATGACCGAATGTGTGCACTAAGAGTGTGCGCAAAAAATCTCCGACCATTTGATGGAAATTCAAGTTGTAAATTTTCAATTGTCCATTTTGAAAATTTGAAACTTCTTGTTAGAGATTCCAACCCACTATGGTTTTATGGTCAGAGATGTGCCCACCAACTCTCCATGAAGGCCAAGGGTGAAAATGATTTCAACACATTTTCTTTCTGTCGGTTGGAAATGAAAAGTTACAAAAAAAGAGAAATGTGATGGATTCATGTATATTTGTTAAGATTTTTTTAAAAATATTCTACATTTATATATCCTTATCATTCTCAATGAAGTATACGTAACAATATTATAGTTTTTGGCTCCTTAGTATAGCATATTGGAGTGATCTTAGCCACTCTTCAGGTGGGTCACACCACTACCATTCTCTCATCCCAAAATTAGGCTGCTTTATTATCAGGTGGGCCATATCAATAAATAAATCTGTACCATTTTCTACAACCCACTGTTGCATTTGTTAGGAAAGCTGCTCCCTCCCATTTTTCTACGTTGTGAATGTGTGCTATATGTGGACCACTATAATGAGAAAACATTTCCAATGAGATTTCAGGCTGGTCCAATGCTCGAGTGGGCCATAATCCTGATTTAAATCCTAGCCTTTGGTACACTTGTGGCAGACGCTTAAGGTAGAAAGATGCATTTAAGTGGCACATCCAAACGCACCTCTAGGTTTTGTATTCTCACGTTTGGTTAAACATGCAAAAAAAATCAGTTTGATAAGGCATCGGCAATATCTCCACCCAAACCCCACTAGCATGAGTGCACTTTGACGACGCAATAAGTCATTTTCTGGGAGAGAAAAAAACTTTGATACTCTGGTAGATGGTGATTTATGATACACAGGCACTGACCCATTATGGAAATGGGCCCACATTTGACCAATTATACACTTTGTTTTTAAGTGTTAGTACAACTTTGTATCGTTTCATATATGAAAATGGGTGTAAATATACCAACAGATGTTAAGGAAAAATAGGAAAACGACAATATCAATGGGACCCACAAAGAGCAGGATTTATTATAGTCGAAAAAAGCTTTGATACTCTGGCAGTGTGATGGATGATACACGAGCACTTAAAGATTTACTTAGGAATCTGGTACGTCGCATACCAGTAATATAGATTAAACTGTAGAACATATGGGTGTTAGCATAGATGCATCATGAGAAGAAAAATTAGGGTTATCTTATTATCTGACTATCAGATTGTTGGACATTGATTGGACGGTTAAAAAAATTAAAGATATCTAACAAGAGATCACCTATCTGTGATTATGGCTCTTCAACCTAACTGATATATCGATCGTAACCTTCCACACAATAATCAGTTCTATAATTTCTAAAAGCATGAGTATTGAGTGTTACGCTCCGCTAGAGTATCAAATAACTCCGGAGTCCGGACGCACACGTATTGAAGTGGTTAGAGGGCCTAGAAACATCGGAGTGGTCGAGGAATGACGTGTTCATGCATATGCTTTGCGGAGGAAATCTGGTACACTGGCAGAGGACGAATGATGCAGGAGTCGATTAGGTGCGGGAGCGCATTAGGCAGGGACCCGGACATGCGCGGGGAGTTCCTGCGCTGGAAACAAAGGTGTGGCCACAGTGATGTTTTTTTATAAATCCACTCTGTCCATCCGTTTTGGGAGCTCATTTTAGGATATGAAAACAAAACTGTATCAGATCCAAGAATCAAATGGGCCGAAAAAGTGAAGATTGAACGTTCACAATTGAAATATTTGTGGGGCCACAAGAGTTTCCAATCAGGATAATATTTGTGTTTTCCGTTCATCACAGTAATAGTGATGTTATAAACAGTATAGATGTCATATAAACATCATTATGAATTCTAGGAAGGTTTCATAATAGTAATTTCCTTACCAACCTTTTCCTTTAGTAAGGCCCACTTGAGTGTTGCATCCAGCTCATTTTTTTGTCCCATATTCTAAAATGAGTTCCCAGAGTGGATGGACTGAGTGTATTTATCAAAAACATTATTATAGGCCCCACCCTGTTCCAGCAAAGAAACTTTATGCGAAAGCCAGCAGGAAATTAGCGGATTTCCTACTAAAGCGGGCCACCGTTATTTTATTTTTTATTTTTATAAATCCACACTGTCCATCTGTTTTGGGAGCTCATTTGAGGACATGAAAATAAAAATGAACCGGATCGAAGACTCAAGTGAGCCTCACTAGAGGAAAAGGTAGGTAGGTAAATTACTACAGTTGAAACCTCCCTGGGGTCCACAATGAAGTTTTTATGACATCCATACCGTTCATAACGTCACTACTATTTGGATGAACTAGAAACACAAATATTATGCTGATTCTAAACTATTGTGGCTTCACAAATATTTCAAAGGTGGATGTTCAATCCTTATATTTTCGGCCCACTTAAGTTTTGGATCTGGTTCATTTTTGTTCCCTAAAATGAGCTCCCAAAACAGATGGACGGTTGGATTTATCAAGAAACATCACTTTGGGCCCTCCTTGTTCCGAGCGCAGGGACTTTATGTGCTTTCACAGAAAATCTGCGGCCGATCAGGCACTACCCCACTCACTCAGTGGCACCTTGTCACGGGTGCAGAGCCCATCGCACCAAATGTCACGGTGGTGTACTGACAGTCCTGTCACATTGGTGTAGGCCCCACTGCTCTCCACCAATGATGAGGTGCCACGCAGCCTATCATCCCCTCAGCGTCACGTCATGGTCAAGGTAGTACCTAATTCGATCCCATTAGGTGCGGCCCTCACCATGGGGCTCACCTTGATTAGACGTGGGCACAAACCAAGCCAGCTCGAATTGGTTCGAAAAAGCTTGGCTTGAATCGGTTCGAATGGAAGTTCAAACCAAACCAAGCCTCTGAGTCAAGCTCGTTTGAAAAAACAAACCAAGCTCAAACTTGGGCAGTTGTAACGCCCCGGATTTTCACTAACTTGGAAATTTAAAGTCCTTGGGCATTAACTTTGGTGTGTCGGTTATAGACGTACCCGCACGTGTGTTCACATGTATTGGGGACTAAAATGAATGTTTTTATCAAAGAAATGATGGAATTAATTTAGGAGTTGGAAGATCACATGGTTCGAAAGAGTTTTCCAACGATTGGGTTGACTCGGGTATGTCGCTGTCTGTAGAGACTAAGTAAAGAACCCTGAATTATCAATTCACTCGTAGATCGACGAGACCATCATGAATATTTTACTGGACCTTGGTGTTTTAGCCTATTTGAGGTATTTCAGATTTTTTGAACAGTTTAAATTTGGCAAAAACCCTCTCATTTAAAAGGCGCTATGTTTTGGAAATGCCAAAAAGTTGCGATTTGTACTTGGAGGGAAAAATCAAAATCTTTATTATTGGGATTTCGATTTTCTAGTATTTTTTATTAAATCCAAATGGGGGGTACTTCCTTATTTACATAAATAACTTAAAGTAAATGGAAACATAAATTAAACATGACATTTACTTAAATGTTATTTTGTAAATAAGGCTGACAAGTAGCCTGGACTGTGTGGGAACTCACTATGCAGTGTGGGAACTCACTGTGCAGGGAAGAAATCCTGAATTTTCAGAGAAAATAGCCAAGGGACGACCGGCCGACCGATTTGACAGTCGGCCGACCGATTTGACAGCCGGCCGACCGGATGGGTAGCCGGTCGACCGGATTGGCAACAGGCCGACCGGTTGTGCTGCTGCCCATTTTGGAAGAAAAACGGATGGACAGTGGGATCCGGCCGACCGGATCTGCGACCGGCCGACCGGTCGCAGCTAGACGGTTATAAAATGGGGGTTTCACACCCCATTCGATCCATCTCTCTTTCATTTTCCTCCTCCACTCTCTTCTCTCCTAAACTCCTAAGCTCTCCTAGCTTTCTTTCTCCCTTCTCAAACCTCCTTTCTTCCTCAAATCCTCCTCCAACCTTAGAAATCTCGGATTTTCAAGATCTCTTCGGCCTCCACCTCCGTTCTCATGTCTTCTCCGGCCAAAATCCGACGGTTTTGGGTTGGATTCACCTCCCCATGCTAGGTAAGGTGTTCCTCTACCTCTTCTTCTATCTCTTCTTTCCATTTTTCTTCCTTTTTATGTCATTAGGGCTAGAAACCCATTTGTTTCTGTCGAAACCCTAACCCTAGGGTTTGTCCGTACTAGGACTTAGACCTTTATTGGTCGTTGGGGGTGGCGCACACTTATTGCGGGAGCCGCAACCAAGCTCGACCCCGTTGGGATTCCGACGGTGCACCGAATTTGGGCCCCGATTCGTTGAAACGATTTGGGATTTTTCCAAATCCGAGATACCAAAACCCTAAACCCTAATTAAATAATTAATTAGATTAAACCTTAATTGATTAACTACTAGATTTGTGATTCATTGTAGGTAATTGAGGTATTCCCCAATTTCCGGCGTTCGGACCGTATTTGGATCGCTCCGGCCTTATCCGAATCGAGTAATTTCGATTCCAAGGTGAAGATCTACCCTCAAGCTTACTCTCAACAAATCCTAATTAATGATTGCTTAAGTTTATATGTTAATTGTTGATGTGTGCATAACATGTTCGATAAAATTCCTCTATGGTTGTTTGATTCATAACATGCTCGATGAAATGCCTGAATGATGTAAATTTACAATATTGTAATATATTTATGATTGTGGATGTATGTGGCGCCCTGTGTCATCCGGGCTATGTCATCCGGGTCCTTTGGATCGGTCGGGCTAGTCGGTCGGGCAAGGTGCTTAGATATGTTTATGATTAGGTATTTAATAACCTAAATTGCTATTATAATAAGGTATTCGTTGCTTTGGATTAAGCTCTGAAAACCGTTGATATAGTGTACTGCCTGCCACTGGGTTGGCAGTCAGTGACTTATTCGATCGACCAAACGGGACACGGTCGACCGATAGTGGCCATTGTTGGTTTGTCGTCGTCCACTTGGGTCCATCGAATAAGCCCAATTCAGAGTTAATCATTCCTGTATTTCATTCTTGAATCACATCCTATGGAATCTAGAATACCATCATTCCCACTGTGAATAGTCCACTTAAAACCATATTGCGATTCGATCCACCAAGTCTCGTGAGCCAGGCATGGTGGTATGGGACACCGTGTGTGAGCTGTCGGCCTACGCTGGGGTGGTGCCTCCCCGTAGTGACCAGTGAGCATTGACAGGGGTGACCGATTGTTGTTCGAATGGCCCTTGTGACAAATGTAATCTTAGCCGATGTTTGCGTGCCTGTGCACCATTCGAACGACCCGGGCGTGCATTGGGATAATTCCGAGTGAAACGCCCGCACCTCTGAATAAATTAATCATATATGATATTTGGGATATGAGACCTCCCGCTTTGATTTGGTCGTGGCTGACGAGTCACGGTCGAACCAGGCTTTCATGGCAGGATAACTCAACTTTGGATCGAGGGGTTACTGGCGATGATTGGTTACGCATCACAGGGAGCCAGATAATCCCAGTTAGACTTTACGATACGATGTTGGTATTCTGGCTTCACCAATTTGCTGGATGAATTGGACTAATAAATACTTTAATTAATCATTCATACATGACATTGCATTTGAGGGGGACTCGTGTAGCCTGGTTGCTTGATGTGGCGCCAGTGCTACCTTGAGCATCTCATGTCATTTCTTTGTGTCATCCGGGCTGTGTGCTCAGTCACGACTTACGACCTGCTAGACAGGTGGACTGTGGATTCTGATACCAGTTGGTCGGGCCTAGGGCTTGCCCGGGACATGCATTGTGTGCGGAATCATGACATCCATGCATTTAATCAACTAGCCTAGGATGATGTATGATTTGTATGTGGACATTACCTTAACTTGATTGATTTGACAACATGCTTAAGAGTGATACACTTATATAAACCTGTTTATAATTTAAATATCCCGAGTTTAACCTTGGGGTTATTTCTTCACTATGTTGGCGTTTTGACGCCTTCTATTTGACATATGCAGATGTCTCAAGAATAGGACCAGTTGGTGGCGCGCACGGGCGCCTTAGTAGTCTTCTACCTTCGTCCTTCTTGGTAGTTGTATTTTTCCTTCCTATTACATTTATTGTGATTCGTATAATTCTCATATAGGCTTACACTGCGATTAAATTGTTCATCTAGGGTGTTAGCCCTATATTTTTAATTTAGTTACCTCCACTTTGCTTATGATCCGCTAATTGAAATGCGTTACTCTGATTATTTGTGAATGGAATGAATATAAATCTGATTGAGGACACATGTGGGTGTATTTTTCACGTGTGGCATTCCTAAAATAGCATTTTATTTAGTTAACACTTGGGAACTCGGGATCAGAGTCTCCGTACTCGAGTGCCGAAATTTCGGGATGTTACAGCAGTACCAGCTCGGCTCGGGTCGAAGTTCGATTTGATTCAGCTCGGTTTGATTGGGCTCGTAGATTATAAGCACACTGTTTCCTGTAGTGTGATCCACTTGAGCTTTGGATATGATTCCATTTTCGGATCATGTCCTAAAATGATATGTAAAACAGATGGACAGCATGGATAATACATATACATAATGACATGGATAATACATAATACATATACATGATGACATGGACAATACATAATACATATACGCACATTGTTTCCTTGCACGTGTAATACTATGCTTGTGTACTTTTGTTTGGAAAATACTCTGACACGTGTCTATTTTGAAGTTGCACTTCTTTGAAGGATGTTAAACATCATATAGTAGGATACGTCTGTACTTTTTTTTTCAAACTTTTTAAATTCTTTTCTAATTAAATAAACAAGGAAAAAAAGAGTTGCTGCCTATTTGAACTCAGCCTGACCCGGTTTGAAATTTTTGATCAAACCGATCCCGGCTCGAATCAGATTTTTCTGGAGCAAACCAAACTCAGGCCGCATGGGTCGACCCGAAACCCAAACCAAATCGATCCACAAACTGCAGTGTTACAAAAACAAGCCAAACCAAACTAGGGCTAACTCGGCTCAGCCCGAATCGTTGCCCACCTCTAACCTTGATGTATAATTTGTATACCCACGCTGTCCATCCATTTTTTCAGCTCATTGGATGGGTGAATGGACTATGTGGGGCCACCATGATGTGTGTATTATCTGTGCTGTCCGTTTTTTTTAAATCTCATTTTAGGGCATGAACCCAAAAATGAAGCCGATGTAAATCGGGTGGATCACACCATAGGAAACAGTGGTAATTGAACTGCCACAATTAAAAAATTCCAATGGCCCACCATACTATTTATTTGCCATCCAAACTGTTGATAAGGTCACAGAGAACTGGATGAAGAGAAAAAACAAATATCATCTTGATCTAAAACTTTCGTGGCCCACAGGAAGCTTTTAGTGGTCAATCACCACTCTTTCCTGTGGTACGATCCACTTGAGACTTGGATCCGCTTCATTTTTTGGATCATGGCCTCAAATGAGCTAGAAAAAATGGATGGATGGCGTGGATGTACAAAATATACATTAAAGTGGGCCCACGGCCGTGTGTTGGGTGAGGCTAGGGCCACACCTAATCCACTCCCGGATGATGCTCAGACACTGAGAAATTATAGACATGTCGCAGAACTAATTCAAATTGAAGTGGACTACTTATGTTTCATTTTAGATGTATCATGGACCAAATTGTCAGCTACTTAATGAGGTAAATTAATGTACATTTATTGAACGGTTAAAAGGAAACACATCCAACGGTGCAATTTCTACAAGCAAGTGCCCACGAATCATTAGAAAAGGACCATTCAACCAATCTGATTTTGGTACTTTGTCGCTTTCACAATTTAGACGGTTTCAATTGAGATAGCTGTCAGGGTCCCTCTCATGCCAAGGTGGGACCCACATGTGAGCTTAAGTAATTTATTTTGGCATGTGTGGAGGTATTTTTGGTCTTTTGGCTAAGCCAACTAAAAGAAGAGAATTAGGGTTCCTTTGTTTAGGGAGTGTTCCAGTAATATTTTCGGAATTTTTTTTTTTTTTTTTTTTTTTTTTTTTTTTTCCTTCTTTCTTGAAGTAAAAAAGAACAAAGAAAAGGAAAAAGAAAAAGAGAGTGGTTTTGTAGAAGAAAAACATTAAGAGCCTTTTACACCGAAATCCTGGCATCCAAGTTCGTAGGATTCATAAGGTTAGTTTCTTCAATAGTCTTAATCTTTTGCCTTCATTATTTCTTGTAATCCAACTTTGAGTCATGTAATTTGGATATCTAAGATAGGACTCTTAATGATTGTACTTTAATTAATTCTATTATAGTGGATTTATGCTAGGATTAGGTCTCCTTCCACATCAAAGGATTTTCCACGTAAAACAATCTCTCTTGCACTTTAAATGTTTGATGAGATTTACTTGCTTGTGTTAAAAGTAATTATCATCCACTAAATCTTTTATATTGTTATTCCCATTGATTTACACGTAGAAGTGAAAGGCGTGTGGATGGAGTAGACGTGAAAGGTGTGTGGTTTCCAAACAATAGTGTAGGTTGCCATTTTTCAATGGCCGCGCATCAAGCATCATGCACAGAGTATTAAATTTCTCCACACCAGGGGCAGGCCTACTGCTAAACGAGCAGCACATAAGAAATAACTTGCAGGAAATCCGCCCTGTCCATTAGTTGATTGTAGGCCCACTGGTTTGCATATGCCATCCAATCCATTCATTTGACATGACTACCAGGACAAAGGGAGTTTCCAAAACAAAAATGGTGTTGTTCTGAAATTCAGGTACGCAGAAGCAACAGACTAAAATGGAATAAGATACATTGGGGACACGGATTGGGTACTACCAGATTAACTCTCTAAAGATTCCAATCGTATGCTTTTGGAAATCTTTCCTTCTCTCACTATATTTCTCTATCAATTGTTCAAGTAGGGAAATAGCTACAGTGGTAGACTTCCCAAGCATAAAACCAAATTCAACCCTGAACCCGACCTAGTGAACCGAACTTGAAAATAGGTGGTGACATGGTCTGATTCTGCAGGGTCATGACTTCACTTATGACCGAAGGAGTCGTCTGCATCATTGAGCCTTCAAAACATATTCTGATGTGAATGGATTTGTGTTTGTGACTAAAGAACATCCAAATCATGGGGCCCATTAAAGAAGATTAACATAATCCATGTATATTAGCATAGCTTAACATAATCCGTGTATATTAGCATACTCTTAAATAAGTATCCTGTTGATATGGATCTAGCTGTGTAGATAGCTGTCATACTTCTCATCTAGTTTCATATACTGACTGGTATAGGCTGAATTATTCCATTGTCATGTCTTCCTTGACCGCCATTGCATTCTTGGAACTGTTCTTCAGTCTCTTCTTCATGTTTGCATCTTCTATGAATTCAGACCCGTCAGATTCAGGTGTAGTTGCAAGAATGGATGAGGTCTCAGGGGTTTTGGGCTCATGTTCCAAGCCAAAATCCAAGGAATCTAAAGAATTACTCCCTTGATCTGAGTCGAAACACTGGCCCCCACCATCTGAAGGCATGGCAGAATTAAATTCCACTGGATTTCCGTTCGTGGGAAAGGAACCCAAATACCCAGATGGCTTAACAGATGATTCCTCATTCATAAACCCAAGAGTATTGTAGAACTCATGATCCAAGTTGAAGATTGGTTTCCCAGACTTCAGAGCTTTCTGAGAACTCAGTTGCACAGGGCATTTCAGAGCGACTCTGGACGGTCCTTCAGGGAAATTCACCTTGGCTTTCTTGCCTCGGATACTGCAAGCCTCAGCATCATACGCTCTCACAGCTTCTTTGGCAGTATTTAAGGTCCCAAGCCAGAGCATAACTCCCTTTCTTGGGTCTGTGATCGTGCCAGCCCATTCCCCCCATGGACGCTGTTGGATTCCTCTGAACTGATTCTTTCTCTTCCTTTTCGCAGATTTCTCCACGGGTCCACTGTATTCCACCAATTTGGCTCTAATAGAATATTCTGTGATTTCAACATGCAAAGGGAAAGGAAGAAACCATGTGAGGAAGATGTATGACAACATCAGCAAATGCTTCTTTGTTTTCTTTTTGTTCTTCTTGCTATGGAACTTCTACAATCAGTGAAGGAAATAACAGAACAACCCAACATCGAAGGTTTAAAAAAACAAGGAACTTCGCAGTGCAAGTCAAAAATCCCATCCTTTCATGCTATTCCAGCTATGGGTGATTCTAAAATTTTCTGATTTAATGTCCATAGATTGAAAGGATTTTAGGAAAACATCAGAACCCAAACACAGAATTACAAGACATTGCTATAGAGAAAATAGCTGCAGACAAGTAACAATCTTAGGCTGCCCTTTTGGCCCTGGCCCTATTGATTCCAAAAAATCATGAAATCATACTCGTGTGGATAAGGAAGAGCCACATAAATGGATTTTTGGAAATTATAACAAGTGCACAAAATTCCAAATTATCTCTGTGCTCCTGAAATGGGCATGGGCATGGCCATGAGACCCATTCCGTTTCCTCTCTCTTTTTTTTTTTTCGGAGTGGGGGGGGGGGGGGGGGGGTTCCACCCACCACCACTGGTAGTCAAACCGCAATGTTAGCCACCCCCAACTTGGGAATCAATACCAAGACCTCAGTGTTGAAATGAGGTTATCTTCGCTCAGTCTAGCACTTGAGCTATGGATCGGGTGTGGCCCATTCCTTTTCTTCATCTTCTTCTACCATTTTTTTTTCTACTGAGAGATGATAATGTTATTAACAAAAACCAACAATTCACATGCTGATTTGGTAATGATGGAAGAAAGCATGTAAACACTTGGAAAATGACTCCATGATATTGATCGAAGATGCATTGATGAGGGTGACAAAATCCCTCATTTTTATCATCTTTCTTCCATTTTCATGCGTCGGTTGATAGAAGTAGGGATTCAATTTTGAAAAGCAGTAAATCACAAAAAATCAAATCCTTACAATTGAAACAAAAAGGAAAACAGATAAAGAAAAGCCACTCTTGTTGTCTAATAATCACTATTCGAAAGATTGAAAAACAACCAAATATTGGGATTGTTCAGAAATAAAGAGATCAAATCAGAACCCACCCTTCTAAAATACTTTTCCCCCTTCGATGATGAGGGAAAAAGGCACTTCTGTATTTGACACAAAAGGAATCAAAGAAGTAAAAGCAACCACCAACTGAAAACAAAGACAAATGGGGGGAAAAGAGACGCTTCACATGAAAATCCTACATATCTAATTTCCAAGAAGAATAAAATAATAAACATGAAAGGAAAGATCTTGAAAATCGCATAAAAGCAAATCAAAGAAAAATTCCATTTTTATTAAAAAAATAAAATCCTTCGAGATCCAGATGGAAAAAAGAAACTCTGAAATTGTGCAAACATCAACATCCCAAAATAATAATAATATTAAAACCCAAAGAAGGACCCACTTTATACTAAAAAACAAAAAACAAAAAAGAAAAGGAGGAAAATCAGCTAAAGAAAGAAAAGGGGGAAAAAAAAAAAACATCCACACTTCCTAACCATTGAAAAAGAAATGTCATTGCAAAAACAGTGAAAATCCCACTTAGAAAAGAGGGGGGGGAAATCAGAAAGTGGTAAATGGACTACAGGTAAATGGTTTACAGGCTGCTTTACATCTTTTACCTGCAATTGAAAACCTGCCTTTAAGGCATTTTTTCATTTACCTGCAATTGAATTTCCCAGGTACCTCCACCATCTCCCCCTCCCCGTCTCTCCCTCCACCTTCTTAAAAAGGTTCAAACGCGCCATTGATTCCGGCTGTGTCTGCCTCTTAAGTTTCACATGCTATGTAAGAACATCATTGTGTAGTGACCTAGCTACAGTTTAGGCTTGAATCAGTTGAGTTAGCGTTGTGCAATTGCCTTGTATAAGATTGGGGTTGCAGATCATTGTTGGAATGGTTGGAATAGCAATCTTTTGCAGTAAGGGACCATCATTACTGAATTGTTCAGGATTTCAAGGTTAAAGTTTTTGGCAGATCTCTTACTGCAGAAATGTTAGTCAATGACCATATTATATTGATGCACTTTTTTGGTTACTTTAAGATGGAAATGTGAAGGTTCTGTTTGTTGAAGTTTTATAAAGGTTTCACATCAATGGAGAGTCATCCACAAACAAAGGACAGTGTATGGACTACATGAGCCAAATAACCCGATCAATCTCCCAGCAATATGGGACAAAATGACTTTGTCTCCTGCACATCCCAGCTTCAACCAGTTAGCAAATTTCCAAGCGGAAACTCCACTGTAGTTCACATATTGGATAACGACGGCAGAGTTACCTACTAAAATACATTAAGACCATACATTTCTTTCTACATTTCATTAAATTGGTTATGTGTCCGTATAAGAGAAACAACAGCCCATTGTTGACTGGAGAAAAACATTCCATTATAAATGTTTTCTAAATGTGGTTCTTTAGAGTTGTTTTGTATTTGAATTACTGAAGACATGTTTAAACCTTTTAGTTAACTGTCTATATTCAGTAGTTTCTCCTCAAAAAAGATATTTAAATAAGTGGGCCCACTTCTGTGGCCCACCAAATCTTGGTCTAGCGTAAGGTTTGGCCCCAAGCCTTTGTTAAGATATGCTAAACCCAAGGATCAATCTTAAATAAAACCCTTATATGTCATTTGAAGATTTATGGGGATTTATCTCTCCAAACTCTGTTGGGCGTGAATACCCAATTATAGGCTGTAAACAATCTACAAGTTACCCAAACACAGGCTGTTACCTGTACACAGATTACAGCTTAAAGCCAAACAAGGCATGTTATAAACAATTTATAATTAACACCTGTAATTTATGGAAACCATGTCATAGAGATCTTGTCTATCAGAGATTTCCCACACACGGCACCATCAATCCCAGATTCCCAATCGAATATATAGTACAGTTCGATCTAGTCCACACTTCCTATTTCTGTTGAAATTGCATGGCTACGCAGGATATGCAATTAATGTGTAAATATTCATATTTTAGCAATATAAAATTTGAAGAAACTCACCATTGCAAACACGGTGAGTTTTTCCTCTCTCAACAATATTCTCCATTTACTTTTTATGGTATCAGAGCCTCTCATAAGAGACTCACATCCTAGCAACTCTTCAACTCCTACAGCTTCTTCACAATGACAGCCCTCTCATCAACAAGTAATCTTTCACCTCCAACAACCCCTTCATCAACCAGTCCCCCCCCCTTCACCCCTTTTTCTGTTAAACTCGACCGCCATGACTCTCTTTTATGGCACACCCAGTATATCCCTTTAGTTAAAGGGTATGGTCTTGAACTATACGTTAATGGATCGCTCCTTGTGCCCCTCGCATCCTTCCCAATGAGAAAGATGACGAATGATTGGGTACTCTCAACCCTATGTTACTTGGAAAAAACAAGATCAAGTTTTGCTTGGTTGGTTCATTTGTTCCCTTTCTGTAATGACATTGGGCCCAAGTTGTCGGCCTCGACTCTTCACATTCTGTCTAGCTTGTGCTTGAGAAGCAAGATGCATCTCGCTCTCACGCATAAATCATGCAGATTGGACATGAATTGCAAACAATCCAAAAAGGAAACTTGTCCATGACTGATTATCTTCAATGGATGAAGCAACTTGTCGGTTCTCTTGCTGCCTGATGCCTGAATCTGATCTGCTGCAAGCTATTCTCAATGGCCTCAATACAGCCTACAATGCCACTGTCACCACCCTCACGGCAATGTTAGAAGATATCTCCATTGGTGACTTTCTGATGCGGACATCGGTGGTGCACCCTTTAGAGTGTACCAGAGGAGGTGACATTGCAAATCAAGTGTTGGAGCAGACGAGCTGATTTGGATGGACGCTGGGCCCATTGGGCCCATTTTCTGACGCGTTACAAGTATGCGAGCTATAGGATCGTGTAGGAGCATCATGACCGTTGGACCATAGAGCGGATTTACATTTAGGCGTTTTTCTGTTTATTTCCTTGTTTCTAGGTGTTTTAGTGTCGTTATTTAGTTTAGGCGTTTTTATGTTTTTTTTTTTTTTCCAGGCACTTTAGTGCACTTTTTATTTTCGTAGCTTATATATACTATGAGAAACCCTATTTCGAAATCATTGAATGAATAGAAAATTCGTGTGATTCTTCCTCTTTATTTGAGATATTAAGGTTTCAAGATTGGCTCTTGGGTGTTGAGGATTGCACCACGGAGTTCCCGTTTTCTCTTCTTTATTTCTTCAAGATGCGAGGAAAGGTAAGATTCTTTTTTGTTCATAATTCGTACTTCATGACAACCCATTCGACATCCTTCGTCCTTTTCTGAATCCCCCCCCCCCCCCCCCCCCCCCGGTACGATCGAAAAGAGGGATGTCTAGCCATAAGAACTGGATCCAAACTTGACTGTAGATTGGTCTATGCTAGATCTGGGATATCCTCATATCCCTAGATCCTCCCTGTTTTATGGTTTTACGTGGTTTTATGCTAAGGGGCATGCTTTGGATGGACAGATCTCATCTCTGTGTTGAGATTTGTTAGTTTCCTCTGATTGAAAGTAGTTAGTTTCGTAATTTTATTATTTGAATATCTTCCAACTGAATATACATGTATCTGGGGTTAGGTAATTGCATGTCCTTGCATCACTTTCAGGCTTATCTTTTAGCATTTAAGATGTGCCTTGATCATTAAAATACAATCATTGATATCGTCACACCTGTGGTGAATGTTGCCACTTGTAATTCCAACAACCGATCATCCTCACACAGCTGATCCAACCATGGTCGGGGACATGGTTAATTTGGACCACAGCCACCCTTAAATAATCAGGCCAGTCCATGCCAAATCTGTGGCCGCAAGAACCACACCGGTACCACTTGCTAGCATCATTTTGATCAACAGTTGCAAGTTGCCTCCCCCGTTCTCAATACCACTGCATGCGTGACCACCTCCTCTCTAGCAAATAACCAGAATTGGTATCCCTGATAGTGGCACCACTAATCATGTGACTGTTGACCTCAGCAATCTTAGTCTATGATCTTAAAACACTGGTCTCAAGCAACTTCGAATTGGTAATGATTTTGGACTTCCCATCTCCAACATTGGAATGTCCACTCTCTCCACTACCCACGACAGCTTTATTCTCAAAGACATTTTTCATTTTCCACAAATATCTGCTAATCTTTCATTTGTTTCTAAACTTGCACATGACAATGATGTGTTCTTTGAGTTTCATTCTAACTCTTTTATTGTCTCACGTCATGGTATATTCAATGAAGAGTCATTACCCTTTGGCATGGCTTGGCACCATTCTCTACTGGTGGCAACAACCTTGCAATCCCCCACCCCCTCACCACCACTTATACTACCCACTAACCCGAACCCTGCCCAAACCATGCCCTCAAAACTAACACTATCATCACCTCTTCCCAATACCGTTGATGAACCCAAAAGACCACTCACCCCAACCACTATTGACAACAAAACCCATGCACCCCAACCCCTCTACATGTGAATGATACTCCTTCAAGGCCATCACCAGCACCCATCCACTCATATTCGGCCCATTAGCTTGTTGGAGGATGACAGTCGATCCACTACTAGTTCTGATACTTTGCCTCATCGACGTCATTATACTACCCAAGCAACCAACATTGCACCATCCCACCCTATGGTCACAAGGGATAAGGATGGGTCTTTAAAACCAAAGCTTTGAGAACTAGCAAACACTCGCTCTCTCTTGAAGATATTGGCACAAAACCAACATGCTTCTCTCAAGCAAACAAAGGCCCACTTATGGCATGCCGCTATGTGTATTGAGATAAATGCTCTCTTACGCAATGGTACCTAGACTCTTGTCCCTTATAACTCCCACATGAATGTTGTTGGCAGTAAATGGATTTTTAGACTTAAAAGTAAAGCCAAGGGGTTTATTGATAGGTATAAGGCCCGCCTTGTAACAAAAGGATTTTACCAACAAGAAGGCATTGACTATGGTGAAACATTTGGTCTCGTAATCAACCCTTGCACTATTTGCATAGTTTTTGCAATCGCCATTTCCAATGGATGGCCACTTCGGCAATTAGACATTTAGAATGCATCTCTTCATGGCCTCCTTGACGAAAAAGTGTACACGAAACAGCCCCTAGGTTTCTTTGACCCTCACTTCCCTAATCATGCGTGCCACTTACACAAGTCCCTCTATGGGCTAAAGCAAACATCTCAGGCTTGGTATCATCGCTTAAGCACTTTTCTTCGACAAATTGGCTTCATTGGATCCAAAGTAGATACATCCCTGTTTATTAAACACACTCCTCATTTTATTATCTACATGCTTATTTATGTTGATGATATAATCATCACGGGATCTCATGAGCATTCCATTCAGGAGATAATTACTCACCTTCGCTCACAATTTGTGATCAAGGATCTTGGACAGCTAAATTATTTTCTCGGTATTGAAGCTATAAGAGATGCCAAAGGACTTTTTCTCTCCTAAAAAATATATTCTTGATCTACTACACAAGACCAAGATGGACGGCGCCAAACCATATACAACTCCCATCTATCGCACCTCCAAGCTCTCATGCTATGGTGGTTCTTGGTTTAAGTGATCCAAAACTGTATCGAAGCGTCATTGGTGCCCTACAATACCTAAAACTAACACATTCAGACATTGTGTTTTCTGTCAACAAGGTTTGCCAATTTATGCAGAATCCATCTGACAAACACTGGACTGTTGTAAAGAGAATCCTATGGTATCTCAAACATAAAGTTTCTTATGACCTCCACCTTCGACCTTCGTCCTTCTTTGTAATCAAGGCATTTTCTGATGCGGATTGGGCCAGCTGCCCTGATGATCATCGTTCCAGAAGTGGCTAATGTGTATACCTTGGCTCCAACTTAATCTCATGGAATGCTCGTAAACAAAATACCTTTTTCTCTGTCCAACACAGAATCTGAATGCCATGGATTAGCAATCACCACTGTTGAAATCACATAGATTCAGTCACTCCTTCACAAACTCGGAATATGGCATCCATCTCCTCCAATATTATGGTGGGATAATCTAGGGGCAACATATCTCACTGCCAATCCCGTGTTTCACTCCCGTACCAAACACATTGAGATAGATTATCATTTTGTCCTGGAAAAAGTCTCTCGTCGTCATCTGGATGTTCGTTTTATCTCCTCCAAGGATCAGATTGCTAATATCTTTACTGAAGGACTCAAGTGGTCCACGTTTTTGTGATTTTCAGGACAACTCACAGAGATCTTATCTATAAGAGAATTCCCCACACACCACATCATCAATCCCAATCAAACATATAGTACAGTTGGACAGTTCACATTTCCTATTTCTGTTGAAATTGCACAGCTATGTAGAATATACAATTATTAGCAATATAAAATTTGAAGAAAATCACCATTACAAAAACGGTGAGTTCTCCCTCTGTCAACAATATTCTCCGTTTATCTTTTATAATTCAGTTACCTATATAGTCCATTTACCATTAACAGATTTTGTAGACATCCAAACGATCCGTAACAAAAAAAAAAAACCCTTTCATAAAAACTGCAAAAGAAAAAGAAAATAGAAAATAGAAGAAAATTAAACTCCAGAAAACCCATTTCACAAAAAAAGAAAAAAGGAAAAAAAGAAAAAAAAAATCCCGAAAAATTCATTTCAATAAAACATGCTAAAAACCCATGAGAAGATAAAATAAAATAAAATAAAACTCCAATTCGAAAAATGAAAAATAAATGGGGAAAAAAACCACAGAAATAAAAAAACCCAAGAAATCAAAATCCACTATCTTCTCATATACCTCGAGAGAAATCCAGTTTGGGAAAAGTGAACGGCTTCAAGTCCTCTACTTCATCCTCTTCGTCCGAATCGTCCTTGAAATTCTGAAAATCGGCCTCGAAATCGTCTTCCGATCCAACGATCTTCGATTTCAGCGGCTTCGAGTAGAAATTTCCTGCGCCCTCCTTGAGGACCGGCTTCAGATAATCGTCCGTCAGTGGCCGCGATCGGCTCGGCGGGATGAAATCCGAGATGATTGATCTTCCGCACATCTTCTGGATCGTGTCGAATTTTTTTTATTTTTTATTTTTTTTAGAGGAGAAATATCGGATCGGAAAATAACGCGTAGACAGGGAAGTGTTCCACGCACCACCGACCAAAGTGGTGTGTTGACGTCACCAAGTTCTGTGGGCCCCACAATGACGTATGTGTTATATCTACACCGTCCATTCATTTTGTGACTTCATTTTAGAAGATGGGTCGAAATCGAAAATGAGGCAGATCCAAAGCTCAAGTGGACCACACAACAGAATGCGTGGGACAATGACACCCATGGGCCCACAAGGTTTCAACAGTGATTTTTTATTTATTTATTAGTATACACATACCAGTCTTAGTACACACATCCCTAACACACACATCCACTGTCAATCACACCACCCCCCCCCCCCCTCGCCGGACTTCAGTGTTGAAACGAGGTTATCTTCACTTGGCCTACTACTGTCCCAAAGGTGTGGTGTTCAACAGTGAATGCTATTATCCACAATGTTTCATGTGGTGTGGTCCACTTAAGCGTTGGATATGCTTCCATTTTGGGTTCATACCCTAAATGAGTTGTAAGACAGATGGACAGCGTAGATAAGGCACATACATCACAGTGGACCTGGGTAGTTTCCTCAGCATGCAATCCCACTCCCTCCTGGCAAAAAAATGGTGCACTCGTGACATGGTCCACATCAGCATGTAGATTTCAGACCACACAATCAACTTTCATCGAGAGTGGATTTGGTTAGATTGTGGTTTTGACACACATCTTAATGCATATGTTGTATATTCATGCCATCCATCTATTTTGATAGCTAATTTAAGGCATGAGCCAAAAAATGAAGCAAATCCAAATCTCACTTAACCACACCACTGGAAACAAGAGTGGATTTGGTTAGATTGTGATTTTGACACACACCTTAATGTATACATTATATACTCATGCCATCCATCTATTTTAATAGCTAATTTTAAGGCATAGGCCAAAAAATGAAGCAAAAACAAATCTCACTGAACGGCAGAAATAATGATGGGCTTTAGGAATTGCATATGACCTGGTCACTAAAAAGTTCCTATGGGGGCGATGCAGATTGGGTACTACCCCCATCAAGCAAGTGACGGGCCGTCTCGTTTGGGCTGTATGGAACCTACCATGATGTACATGTTTTACCCACAAGGTCCATCCATTTTGGCTTATTATTTTAGAGCATGTCCAAAAAATGAGGCAGATTTATAACTCAAGTGAACCACATCCACACTCTCGGAGCCCACAAAAGTTTTGGATCAAGTTAAGGGGTTATTTGGATGCCTGCAAAGTCTTTAAGTCGTAAAGAGAGTATATGTAATCTGATTATAAAGGCTGTTTGGATGATGTATTTGCCTCTAAAGGTTTTATAAGCTGTAAACAAATTACAACTTTTACCTATAATCTGAAACTTGGTAAGAAGCCATGTTTCAGATTACAGGTAACAACTAAAAAGACATTATACATTTTGGAACAGAGTGGTAAATATACACTCATGATATGTGGGGCCCACCGTAATGTGTATGGCACATCTAATCTATCCATCATGTGCTTCCCTTGATACACTCCTATAGCCCTAGCAAAATAGCTCATGGATTATCAAATGGACCACACGAGGGAAGGATGAGAGTCCATCATTAAAAACTTCTAGATTGCATTTAAGCCCAACCACGATGGGTGGAGGACAACCAATCTATCTAATGTGTGCATGTTGTAATGCTCTCTTAGGGAGACACCGCCCCCCCCACTTTACAGGCTAGCTAAACACACAATCAATTAACTTGTAAACGGATTACCACTTAAAAGCCAAACAGAATAGCATGTAAACTTTTTTACACTTAAAACCCTTTTCGGGTGTAATGTGTTTACAACTTAAAACTTTCCAGGCATCCAAGCAACCCTTAATATTTGTGTTTTACCTTCATCCAAAGCTATGTGATCTTATGAATAACTTAGATGGCAAATAACCATCATGGTGAGCTTTGGGAAGTTTTCAATTGTAGAAGTCCAATCCCCATTGCTTCCTATGGCGTGTTCTACATGAGTCTTCCATTTGCCTCCTCTCTACAAGTGGTCCTCACATTTATCAATGCTCTATCATACATATTTTTAACAATTCTCTTAGAAACTTTTTTCATTCCTAACATCAATTCTTAACAACAGCGGTATATTTTCTCAAGACTTATTTCAATCCCATCACCCATTAAATTAACTCTATGAAGATTCTATAACTCACTTTCTCTAAGTTAATAAAAATCATGCGGAGATTTTTCTTCATTTTCTTTTATATATATATATATATATATATATATATATATATATATATATATATATATATATATATATATATAAGTAGGGAAACTACCTTAGTGATGGACTTGCAGCATGAAAACAAACCAAACCTTGAACCTAACCCAGTGAGTTGAACTTGAAAATAAGTGGTGACACAGTCTACTTCAATGGAGTCATGACTCAACTTAGGATTGAACGAGTCATTTGCATCATCAAGCCTTAAAACCATGTTCTAATGTGAATCAAGTGTTTGTGACTAAAGACCATCCAAATCATGGGGCCCATTAGAGTCGATTAACATAATTCAAATAGATTAGCGTAATCTTAATAAGTATTGTGTTGAAATTAGTTCACTTGTGCAGACAGTTGTCATACGTATTATTTAGTTTCATATATTATGTATAAATAATTTATATTATAGTCCCTAAAATCTATCAGATTACTATGGAATGAGTATAGGCTGAAAATCAGTGAATCCTAACCGTCTGATTTCACCAAAAGAATCCAAGGCATGATTTATTTCTTTCTAACCATCTAATTATTGAGATTTCTTATACGGTCCATCAAATAGATAAACTCTTAAATAAGGTTGGAAATTAGTAATCTGGGTAGAGTATTGAGTATGGACTTGGAAATTGGACATGTTCGTGTGGCAAATGCATAGCTCGAAGTAGATAAATTGAATGATCCTAGTTTTTGGACCAACTGCTTTAGGTCGAATTTAGATTGCTTGAATGATCCTAACCTTTGATCAACAGACATTTATTCGCCATTTGGGCCATTGGTTGAGATTCTTGTGAACCGTCCATTAGATGTCCAAAAACAAACTAGTTGGGAAATTCCAGGCTGGTCATAGCTCCATGTCTATCGAAAGCCCAATAGGCTAGACCATTCTGGGCCTGACTTGATCAAAAGCCATGCGTTTATTCGGTGTTAGGACTGTCAATGGGCCACACAATGCAAGATTTTGAATAGACCCTGACCTGATGGTTCAAAAATCTTGCCCTAAGACAACCTAAGGTCCACCCATTGATAGTCCTTAGTTCGGGTGGTAAGCGTGCCGGAATCCAAACATTATTTGGGCCCCATGAGCTCATTGTGCCAAAACTTAGCCTGAGAAGTATCGTAGATGAACCCACCTAAAGATGGGCTGCGCCGAAAACTAACTGGGCCACTCAATTATTTGACCGATCGCGTAGTTAAACGGTTTAGGATCATAGGTCACCATAAAATTTTTAAGCTATGTATGATCTACCATACACATGGCATGCATGCATGATGATTTGAATGGGCCCACCTAATAGTTGGATTGACCTGATTTTTGGAGTATCGCATTTTCACCGTGAGACAACTATGTTAAATGGGAAAGATATCATACAAACACCAAGTAGACCCCACATGCCAACTAGTTGGACGTAGTTAGTAGCTTTGAATAGAGCCAAGGGCTGCTCGGGCTCAGGAAACTGGGGCCGGGCTAGGGACAACCCAAGACCAGCATTAGCCCAAACCATTGCCATACCTACCTCAAGTGTTGGATACTTTACTTTTAAACATCCATTTGATAGCTACCAATTGATGGTTAAGATCACTCGATCAGTGTCCTTAAAGGATATAATACATCAAGAATGCGGCCCACAGTCTAAATTGTTTGTACACACTGTGGGTCCCACGTCTGACCGATCATGTTCATTCCCTCTGGAATCTAATAATTACCATTCCTAATTCAAAGCATGATCATATATTTTCCATTTCTTCTCATCTCCTTTAACAACTTGAAACATTAATTTCACTCACACATTTCATTTCTATATTTTTCTCTTGACTTTGTATAGTTACTAGCATTTAATTAGTGGCCACCACATTAGATGATCCTATCCATTTAATCACTGGCCTTGTTTTGCTTGAAGGGGAAGAGTTTCTTATTTCTTCTTCTTCTTCTTCTTCTTCTTCTTCTTCTTTGGGTCGTGGCCAATTCATTGTGGATCCATTAGTATCAATGGTCCGGATCAGTCTGACTGTAGGCCATCTATCTTTTTTTCTTGGACATGTGGACAAATCAATAACCCTTGGTCTTATCACAGGCATTTATTTAGATTGTGATAAAAATGAGGTCTCAAGTCCAACTGGTTGGATCATAAGTTACCATCCACCCAGCCATGGCTGTTGTGTGCATGCAGCATCCAACCCTTTCAACGCAGAGGATTGCCCCTCTCCAAGGATATACCTGAAGACCAACTCTGCAAGGCCCGCCATGATGTATGTGTTTTATCCACGAAGTTGGATTAGGTGAGACCCTGCCTCACCCAAGATGGTCAGGCCCTTATTTGGGCCCACCTTGATGTATGTATTCTGTATCCACATCTTCCATCCATTTTTCCATATCAATTTAGGACAGGATCCCAAAAATGAAGAAAATCCAGGTGCACCCTACTCTAGTAAACAGTATTGATTGAACTGTACCCTACCATTAAAAGCTTCTTGGGGCGTCCCTTAATGTTTCCTTGGTGTTTATTTGCCATCCATTCTGTTGATAAGGTCACATAAGCCTGGATGAAGGGAAAAGACAAATATCAGCTTGATCCAAAACTTTTGTGGCCCATTAATGATCAATCACCACTGTTTCCTATGTTATGGTCCACCTGATAATTGGATCTGCTTCATTTTTGGCATACTGCCCTAAAATGATTGGGAAAAATGGTATGTAGATATAGAATACATACATCAAGGTGAGCCCCATGGTAAGGGCCAAATCATTTTGGGTGAGGCCACTTCTTGTTTTACGAGCTCATTTTAGGGCATGAGCCCCAGAATGAGGCAAATGCATACCTAGGTGAACCATACCATAGAAAACAGGTAATCCTGGGAATCTGCATTGAGCTAGTGGCATATGGTTGATCATAGAGACAACTGAAAAAAGAAAGGACAGAGGTACTGGCAAAATCTTTAATGCGGGGAAGTTGACAACTTCCTTATTTGCTGCTTATTCATAAGGTCATATAAACATGGATAAAGGGAAAACACAAATATCAGCTTGACCCAAAACTTTTGTGGCCCCCAAAAAATGGTCTGCGTTCAATCCCACTGTTTCATGTGGTGTAGTTTACTTGAGCCTCGGATTTACCTCATTTTTTTGGCTCATGCCCTAAAATAATCAGGAAAAATAGATGAATTGGGTGATAAAACACATACATCACATTGGGGCTCATGGAGCTTGGTCTCCCTGGAGAATGGGTCCGCAGGCAATCCATGTCCCCCTTTCAATAGGTTTGCCCCCGGCCCTCAGCAGGTTAGCCACCCCATAAAAAGCAACATGCTCATTAATAAATAGCAAAATACAAGTGTGGTCCACCTGATGAGTAGTGAGACTGATTTTTTCGCACAAGTTGAGTCTATGATGGGACCAACCTATTAGACAGGTCTGATGTCACACACTCATAACAGTTCCTAGTCCAACTGGCTGGACCATAATAGGTTAGAAATTATCCACGCGTGTCACTCCATGCAGCACACGTGCCAACCTCACAAATGTTCAGAAAAGCTGTGAAATGGATTATAATAACCTCTTTTGTTAATGGAATGTTAGGAGACCCACAGAGAATCTATCTTTTTACAGTAAAAACATCTATTTCAGGATACATGTATAAAAAAACAAATTAGTCCACTCATTTGGTGGGTCAGCCACTCAGAACAATACTTAAACAATGGACAGCTAAAAAGAAAGAATACATTGCCTAATGAGTGGACCATCTGATTTTTTAGTAAGTTCATCTCCACCGAGGGGCCACCTCATGCATGCTCAAATGCCCACAAATTTACCATAATTGCACATGTGCCGCATGAGCAAACGTCCGTTTTTCGCATTTGATCATTTCATTGTAATGATAATAAAATTAATTTATTAATTAATAATAGTGATAATAATAGTATGAATCATAATAAACAACATCCTAAAATTAATTAATAATAGTGGTAATAGTAGTATGAGTTGTAACAAACAACATCATCATGCACCATGGTTGAAGGGCTCAGCTTGGTTGATTTGTTTGGACCTAAGTCGAATTGGGACTCACCCCGGATCATGGGATCAATCCATCATCTCTCACCATTTAAACATGGTTGGCAGAAATCTATCACCATAAAAAATATAAATCTTCGAGAGTATGTTTTGATGGGAGTTCAGCTTCATCTATGAACTCCTCGATGGGCCAAACATTAATGCATGTGATCATTTCTCCTTGTGGTCTTTTAAGTTGAAAGGTGGATTCAAGGCCTTCTTGATTGTATTTAATTTGTTTTAGGTTTTCCACTTTAGACATCAATAAAATTAAAGACTATTTCAAAAGATATAAAAGTTATTCCTTAGTAATAAATGCTCAAGATCCATAATTCCAAAAAACATCCTAACCTGTGGTTCTATATGTCAAACCCACACCATCCCATTTTTTTTTAAAATTATTATCGATTCTAACCCCTTAGGAAAAAAAACCAGATCCAGCTCAAATGGGCCATACCACAAGGGAGTCTGCGAATGGAATACCAACAGTAGGTTTGTGTGTGGGACCACTATTGTGCTTATCTTCATCAAACCCATCAACCACATATATCTCACCAAGATGATCATGATGAAGTGAAAATACAAAAACCATTATGATCCAGGCAGGCTACATGGTGTGAACTTCTAAAGGTTTCATAAGCAATTTTGCATTTTCCCCATTTGTGCTTGATGGAAATTTTATGGGGGTCATCTTCTGTATTTACCGTTCAAATAAGTGTTTTCACCTAATGAACAGAGTAGATTTACAGGTAAAACATGTCTGGACACTGGAGCTTGGATGTTTTAAAGAACCATATAAAATAGGGGTTGTAGACAATTAGTCCTTTCCAAGCGGTAAAACAAATATTGCCAAGATTTTAGAAATACCACGACAATGTTACAAAAATACACTAAGGGGGCATTTCGATCTTAAGTTACTGAAGCTGTTTATGCCTCAAGTAGCTTATCTTGATTTCTACTTTATTGAATTGAAGTGATTAAGTAACTTTAAATAACCTGTTAAAAAAAAGTAACTTCAAATGAGAAAGCTACATATAAGTGATCTTAAACCAAACTTATTAGTTACTAATCTACTACTGTAAGTAGAAAAAGTAACCTCCTTATCTACTGCCCGTTTGGATACCACCAAATAAGTTACTTTTTCTACTTACAGCAGTAGATAAGTAACTTATTTGAGAAAAAATAAGTTTGGTTTATGATTGACTATAAGTACCTTTTTTATTTAAATTTATTAAATTACTTTAGTTTAATAAGTAAAAATCAAGATAAGCTACTTTAGGTACAAGTAGCTTCTTTTAAGTAACTTAAGATCCAAACGCCCCCTAAACTATATGATCACAAGATTTTCAAAATCTTTGGCACATTTTAGAATATCATGTTTTTATCGCGGTAACTGTTAAAAAGACCAGTAAAACCATAAAATTTTATTATATAAAAATATTATTTTAGTTGTAAATTTATTTATTAAATTAGAATAATATTTTAATATTATCTGCAAGATTTTCCTGATAATATCCCTAGAAAAACCTCAAAATTTAAAAAAATCTATCAATAGATTTTTGGGTTGAGAAGTTGCCAAGAACAAGATTTTTCAATTCTCCACAACAATTTGTTTCTACCACCAACAAATCAAAAGAAATGTCAACTGGTGATTCAATGGTGTAATATTAACAGGTCGGGCAACATGAAGACATTGATAGCAATGTGGGGGAAGTTCTCATCAGCTTACCAGGGTCCTGCAGGCCCACTCAAGCATGCATATTAAATTAGTGAAGATGACAGTATGAAGCCATGAAGCCGGGAAGATGACATACCGCTAGGGTGAGCTAAGGGAGGACAAGGAAAGTGAGCTAATGTGTGTCAGACCAAGTACATTGGGACTTTGCTAAATCCAATTCCAATTCAAATCTATAAATTCGAGAAGTTCATGCATTTACCAAATTCATATTCTCAATTCTCTAATGCCCAGATCAGGGCCATCATAAAAACTAAAAACCCAAACACAAGTGGATAGGATAGCACATATTTGTGAGTTTGGAACCTTTGATCTATTGATCCTGGCATGGGACTCGCTGCCAGATCCTCACGATTGATTGGAGTTTCAAGCACGCGGAGGACCACTAACCGACGGCTTGATCATTGGATTGATGTGACTATTTCCTCATGCCATAGAATAGTTGTGTAGAAATTAGGTGGTTCACAGATTGCGTCTTTTCAAGCATAGGAAAAAGGCCTATTACACCATTTCTATTCATTCTCTCTTTCTCTAAAACTTGAAGATATTACAACCTTCTTCATTCACATTTCACTGAAAAGATGTTCTTTTTACAAAAGAGCTTAAGAATATCCTCATTAAGTTAATTAAGATATTCTTAAAAGAAAACCCTTAATAAACAAAAGGCGGATAAACACGTGAATACATTCAAGACAATTAAAACATTTTTATATGAAAAAAACATACACTCTTATAATTAATATATAATTAAAAAAAAAAACTCTAAAACCCTAAACCTTGAACCCTAAGAAAGGGTTACAGAGGAGCCTGCATTGTCAAGACAATGGGACTAGTGACTGTGTGCTTCCCATCGGTCCATGAGAGAGAACCGCTCCGAATGCTCGAGCTCCCCGGAGATAGCCGAACGGTCTCGGCTTCCATCCTCACAAGGAAGCTGAGCTTCTGGTTAAGCCGCCTGAACGAGAGCACTTTCGGCTCCACAGACACGGTGCTCCCTGCTGGGGCATTCACCGTTGCACGATATGTCGATTTGGGGTACCCCACATTCGTCACTGTCCGAATGAAGTGTGTAGACATTCTCCTTCGGCCGTATTGCATGAAGACTGCTGCAAAGGAGGGGTAATTCAAATTGCCTACATGGCCTGCCCTTTGCGCCCCTTTGCAGTCAGCGTATCTCCGGGTGATTGCCCGGATGTTCTTCTCTGTGTAATTCGAATTGCATAGGAAGTCTATGTAATCGGCCGCTGAAAGATCATACACTAGCCCAGGATTGATTGCTCTCTGGGGATTCACATGGCCTGAGCCGTAATCCAAGACTGTCGATGAGTTCCCCGTCGACTCGTCAATCATCGTCTCCCCACGGTTGTCCTTAACATATGCAGTTGTCATCAAGGCGGAGCGGATGGCAGCCGGACTCCAATCCGGGTGGGCTGCCTTTAGCAATGCGGCGAGGCCTGAAACATGAGGGCATGCCATTGACGTCCCGGAGAGTATGTTGAATTCTGTCCGTCGCTTATCAGAAGGGATGCCGGAAGGCCCGACACTCTCAGGCCAGGCCGCGAGTATGTTCAATCCCGGGGCGATCACATCCGGCTTCAGGATATCCGGCGACTCCGGGTTGGGGCCACGGGCAGAGAATGAGGCGACAACAGGTGCAGGCCGGACACCGAGCCGGGTCCCACGGAACACAATCGTCGCCATAGGTGGCGACTTGGATCGTCCGGCTGATGCCGAGCTGATATACTTGCGAATCTCGTCGCCGCTGGATGCTCCGACAGCTGTCGCCGGCAACACATGGCAGTCAGCCACTAGGCCCTCCCCATCAAACACCCCATTGGCCAGAATCATGCCAATGCCACCTGCTTTTTTCACAACCTCTCCTTTGGCAGCCCTGGAATTGATTCCTCTGTCACACAAAACAATCTTCCCCTTCACAGAATTGGGATTTAGAGATCCCTCCAAACAGAGGGAAGACGAATAACCGTCACCCCCTTCACTGCCTGCGTAGATTAGCGGGTAGAGCTTGCCCGGGGCAAGGTCAGGTCCGCCATAGACGCTCACGCCCGGGACGATCCGACCGTTCCCAAGCTTGACATCAGCGGGGAAATCCCGGTCCATCGATCCAGCGCCGACGGTTGCAACCCACGGCGCAACATTCGTGACCGTCAGCCCCCCGGGGCCGCCGTTACCGGCGGATGCGGACACGAAGACCCCTGCGTCGGCGGCCGCGAATGCCCCGATTGCGATGGCATCAAGGTAGTACGGCACGACAACCCCGCCGACGCTGAGCGAGATCACATCCACGCCGTCCGCTACTGCGGCATCGAAAGCGGCCAGGATGTCGGAATCAAAGCACCCTGCGGCCCAGCAGACCTTGTAGGCGGCGAGCCGGGCCTTGGGCGCCATCCCGGCCGCGACACCGCGGGCGTAGCCCAGGGTCGAGGCCGGGAAAACGTACCGCCCGGCGGCGATCGACGCCGTGTGGGTCCCATGGCCGTCGGAGTCCCGCGGGGAGCGGGATTCCAGCGTCTCATTCATCTTACCGTTCGTCGCCTCGTATCCGCCGCAGAAGAACCTCGCGCCGATCAGCTTGCGATTGCAGGACGACGAAGGGAAGCCAGTCCCCGTATCGCATCGGCCCTTCCATTTGGCGGGTATGAGCCCGAGATCGCGATCGCTAAAGCTGCGGCGCTCGGGCCAGATACCGGTGTCGATGACGGCGATCACGAGATCAGATCCGAAATCAGACTCGGCGAGGAGGCCGGAGCTGTCCTGGGACTTCAATCCGAGGAATTGGGGAGATCTTGTGGTGTGGATTTGGCGGATCTGCTCAGGGATGACGGCTGCAATGTGGGTGAGGGATTGGAGGGTTTGGGCTTGGGAAGAGGTGAGACGGACGGAGAAGCCGTGGAAGAGGGTGGAGTAGGTGTGTATGACGCGACGGACGGAGTCTGCGGATGGGTTTTGAGAAGGAAGGGAGTTTAGAGTGGATTCGTACCAGTGGCTGTGGTCGGCGAAGACGGACGGTTTTGAGTCGCTACGAACGCGGACGATGTACGTTTTTGATTGGTCAGGGGTAGAAGTGGAGATGGTGAAGGAGAAGGAGAAGAGGAGGAGAGAAAGAAGGAAAGGGAAGGGAGAGATCTGCATTTCAAGGGAGAGAGAGAGAGAGAGAGAGAGAGGAGATGCGATTTGTTATCTGATGCAACGGCATATATCGATACTTACTTCAGTGTTATAGGGAGTGGAGTGAGGGGACTGAGTGGGATTTTGGAGGGTCGAGATTAGGTACTCTGGAAGAGTGTGATGTATGATACTCAGGCTTTTATAAATTGTATGCTTGGAATTTAAATAATTAAAATTGTAATGTACAAAATATTGGTTTCCTTTTAGATTGATCATGATCCAAAATTTATGATTATTTGTTTTATTCGACTATGAGATTGGTGGACAATTATTGGACGGTAAGGAATGAAGATACTCTAAATGGTGTCCACGATTCAGAGGTTAGGATTATTCGATGAAACTAATTTTTTCGGACTTGGACTTAGCTTACAGTGAATTTCACAATTTAATTGGTTTGATTTGAGTTAACATATGTCACGTGTACAATCCCAAGTGAATGCGTATGAAGTAACGTGCGCTGTCGGAGTATCAAATAAGTCCGCTGTGTGGTTGTTGATGGGTGTCGGATTGCCTGCGAAAGGCGAAAGGCATCTCCTGCACAAGCAATCACGGTGGGGCCCACCGTGAGGTTTGTGTAAAATCTACGCCGTCCAACCGTTTTGTGAGATCATTTTAGGCGTTGCGACCAAAAATGAACGGGATCCAAAAATCAAGTGGGCCGCACTAAAGCAAAAGATGTGTAGGGAAATTCTTACCGTTGAAACCTCTATGGGGTCCACAGTGATGTTTATATGCCATCCATACCGTTCATAATGTCATTCCTACTGATATGAACTGAAAACACAAATATTATCCTGATTCGAAACTTCTGTGGCTCCACGAATATTTCAACTGTGGAAGTTCAATCGTCATGTTTTCGGCCCACTTAACCCTTGGATCCCGTTCAATTTTGGTCGCAACGCCTAAAATGGTCTCACAAAATGGTTGGACTGCGTAGATTTTTCACAAACCTCACGGTGGGCCCCACCCAGATTCCTTGTGCAGGAGATGCCTGCGAAAGGCTTTCGCAGGCAATCCGCATCTTTCGATAGTAGGCACGAGTTTTCATTTTCTTTTACAAGTGGGACCATGGTTTGGAAATCTAGACCATTGGTTTCATGAGTCCCACTGTGGATGGCGTATGCCACAAAACTCTCATAAATTGGAAGATCTCATAGAGCAGACCCTATGTGATGTCCGTGTTTTATCCACGTTGTTCATAAGTTTTTTCAGATCGTTTTCAGGGTATGATGAAAAATGAGGCATGTTCAAAGTTCAAGTAGGCCACACCGCAGTAAATAGTGGGGACACAAACGCCTACCGTTGAAAACTTTGAGGAAACCACTAAGGTTTTCCAATCAAGCTAATATTTATGTTTTCCAATCGTCCAAGGCTTGTGGGGTCTCGCCTGCTAGCCTAGCTAGAAGACGCCTAAGTGGCTCAACAATAAGTCTCAGGTTTGCAAGACGGTGTCCTCCTGTCAAATCAATATTATGGTGGTCAAATTTGTAGGGCCTATGTTTATTTGATCCATACCATCCATATACTTTATGTGCACATTTTAGGGACCACAGCAAATAAGAGAAACTAAATCGTACCAACCGGTTCATAACATCACATAGACTTGGATGAAGGGAAAACCAAAAAAAGGCTTAGATCTAAAACTTTGGTAGCCTCAAAAAAGAAATGGGCGGTAAGCATTTATTTTTCTCTGTTTCCTATGGTGTAGGCCACCTAAGCTTTGGATATGCTTCATTTTTGGGCTCATGCCCTAAATGATAGGGAAAAACGAATGGACGGTGAAGATCAAGAACATGCATAACAATGGGCCCCACATATTTTAGTGGAAAAAGTGCTAGTCCGGTCTGTTACAACAATGCAAGAGCATTTGGGAGAAGCTTCTCGTCACCATCAGGTCATTGTCAAGGAACGGTTACCCATTTGCATTGTATTTATCCTGAGATTTGAAAAACAAACATGTCCTGAGGGCCTTTTAGATGCGAGTAAGTAGAGGTAAATAAGTAGAATTGAGAGTAAATGAAGATAAATAATATTTGAGGTATATTTGAATGAAAGTAAATATGCATGTAAATAAAATCCTCTCCATCACATAGAGAAATGAAATCCTCTCCACCACATAGAGCATTTCGAAGTAAATAAGGTGAAATGACTTTTTAAGATACTTTGGAAAGTTGCACATGTAAACAAAGGTGCAGTTATTCATATGTCCACCATACATATGTCACACTAATGATACTCTCCAAGAATCCAAATATCAACCACATCAGTAAAATCACACCAAGAGAATTATCCAAACCATCTAAAGGACGGACGGTTAAAAAATGTTCACAAATTATTTGTTTGTGGCACATCAAGGCTTGAAATTTTTTCGAATTTTATTAAAGTATATATATATAACAATGAGCTTATTACAACCATTCAATTAAATATTACATATGTATGTTAAGTTGGGATGTTAAAGCTGATCTAGGATATCACATATATTTCCATGAATATATTGAAAAATTTAAACTAACGGAGTGGATAGAACACATGCATCAAGGTGGGCCCACATAGTCGGGTCCCTGCCTAACGGGTCTCCAAGCAATCCACGCCCTTTTTTAATTGAATGTACGCCACAAAACTATAGATGGAAATTATTGTTAATTGTGGATAACGATGCATACGTCATCCACAGTGGGCCACAGCAAGGCAATCGTCTGAATGATCCACCATGCACTATGTTAGAATTAAATACACGGCTCTACTGTTTAAAGGTGCGGGCCACGTATTAATATTTTATACACCGTTCCTTCATAATATGATTGAACCTCCTTTCACCATCCAATTGGCAGGGTAATCGGTTGATCGTGACCGTACACCCACTGAGTCCTCCAATGGATGATCCATGATTACAAATTCATGGAAATTGAATGCTCCTTTTCATTTGATTGGTAGCCTTAAAAGTACATGGTGAAAAAAAGATATAGATTGACGGTCCTGATTCACTGTATATCCTTCCACGTGTGCGATGGGAGTGGCATAATTTCCCTTGATTTGATTAAAGATGTTTTTAGAATAGGGGATTAATTAATTATCCTTGGCTGAGGATGTGTGGTTCTGCTTCTTCTATCCTGGGCTGAGAACACGTGGTGGGATTTGTACAAGTAGCTCATCTAGTCCGTTGAACGGTGTTGATTAAATGGGGCATCCTTGTGGGTGGACCATGGCCCGAAACTAACAATTGGAGGATTACCTTTGGTTTGGTGTACGCTACATATTGGATGGCTAAGATCTTCCAATTTTGGATTTGGGAGGGGGGGGCAGTATGGGACCCATTAGATTAATGGTCTGGATCGCCCAAACATTTCCTTTCTTTTCTGGACTCCATAGGATGGGTATCATGGTGTGATTTTGCCACCATTTTATTTTAAAAAATAATAATAATAAATGTAGCTCATGCGCACCGCACATGGAAGCGGATTGCGTAGTGAGTAACTCCGCACGCTAAGCGTGTGGAGTAAACTCTGTGGGGCCCACCGTGATTTATTTATTTTATCCACTCCGTCTATCCATCTTAACAGAAAATTTTAGGTATGGTGCTGAAAAATAAAGCATATCAAAATCTAAAGTGGACCATACACAGGAAAAGTGTGAACTGAATGTCTACCATTGAAAAATTCTCTGAGGACACAGAAGTTTTGGATCAAGCTGATATTTGTGTTTTCCCTTCATCCATATCCATGTGATCTTATGAACAGGTTAGATGACAAATAAACATCACTGTGGGGCCCAGGAAGGTTTCAACTGTGGAAATCATTATTCCCACTGTTTCCCGTGGCATGGTCCACTTGAGATTTGGATATGTTTAAATTTTAAGCTCAACCCCTAAAATGAGCTGGAAAAATGTATGAACGGAATAGATAAAGCACATACATTCTAGGTGGGCCCAACAGAGTTTACTCCGCACGATAATCAGGACCCACCAAAATCGTGGGGGATGTTGGCGATGGTGAAAAGCCAAATTGTTCGGTGGGCAGACGATCTGAGCCGTCCATCCAATGAATGATTAAAATAAAATGGTCAGAAGTCAAAATTCAAGGCTGTGCTCCACTCACAACAAGGCCAATGATTGGACAATCTGGATTGCATTACATTTCCGGGCAACACTCCATCCACAACTGTGGCAAACGCACATTGCCGTCTCGCCCACTCCTATAGACGTTACTGATGGTAGGATTGGGAAGAATTATTAGTGGGATTTGATTGTAATAGGAAAAAAATTATTTATAATTTTGTATCACAGGGTCAAGATTCCAGAGTGCGTTCACCATCATTATCAAAATGGTAGTGACTCATCTCCTTGGATGTGGCTCGCATGAGTGCTTATCCAATCCATCCAGTTTGTGGCCACAATGTGGACGGGACATGGCTAAAAAAATCGCACCGATACAACAATCCTTTACCGTCCAATTGCTAGTTATCAAATGGATGGTTGAAAGAGAAGTATCCAACCATTCAAATTGCAATCCAATCAATGTGATTTTTGGTATACGGTCCATCTGCAATCGGGTCAGCGATTTGGATGGTCTGATGGACGTACAACTATGCCATGTGTGCAGAAGATGAGTCACCACCATTTTAATATAGTGCTTAAACTATCACAGGAGTAAGCTCCAATGCAACCTCCTCCACAAAAAGCCAACGAACCATCCATCTCTACCCGTTCGATGTATATGATGTCTCCCTGTCGGCAATCGAGAGTGTGATGTACCAAACGCGTTGATATTGTCTCTTTAATTTGTGCAGATAATCATGACCAACGTCCCAACGTGGCCCACTTATTTGAAATCTCGACCATTCATCAGGTGAGGCCCATCATGACCATGCACCGTCCAAAAAATCAGGATGGTCCACTAATCTTCTGGGCTAAATGGGTGTGTTGAATATGGACGGGTGATGAATGGAATGGCAAGTCGCGACTGATGAATGGCCCAGATCTCACCCATGCCATATTGGCTCACGTGAGGAGATCATAGAAGTCGGAGGTCTATTAATCCCTCGTTCGTGCTGTCATTTTCGTCCTGTAACATTTTAATACTCACCCTCCACATATGAACGTCCATTCAGTGGATTGGTGGGGTCCAACAATTGAACCGTCTGGATAGATGATTCCAAGGGCCACGTGTGTGGTGGAGATGGATCTTCGGTTGAATAAACTATTTTTTCTCATTTTTTTTTTTAAAGGCGCCATTGGACCTAGGTCACTATGATTTGACCACGTAGACTATCCACTAGGTGGGCCCCAATGTGGATGGATCTATTATTTGAAGACTTAGTAACTCAGTACGGTATAACTTACTGAGTAAACTCTGTGGGGCCCACTTTGAAGTATGCGTCTTATCCACACCATCCATCTGTTTTGCCAGCTCACTTTATGGGACCGGCCCAAAATTGAAGAATAAACAAAGGTCAAGCGTACCACGCCAAAGGAAACAGTTTGGAATAATGATGTTCACCGTTGAAACTTTCCAACGGCTCACAGCGATGTTTATTTGTCGTCCTAACCTGTTCATGAGGTCACAAAGACATGGATGAAGGGAAAACACAAATATCAGCTTGATCGAAAACTTCTATGGCCCCAAGAAGCTTTCAACGGTAGACATTCAATTCATACTTTCTCCAGCGGTGTGGTACATTTTAGCTTTGGATATAGTTCAATTTTAGGCTCATGCCTTAAATCAAGCTGGTAAAACGGATGGACGGCGTGGATAAGACAAATACATCATGGCGGGCCCCACAGAGTTCACTCAGTACCCAATCTGCTTCCCAGTTGGAACATCGGTTAGGTGGGCCCCCGTGTGGATAGGTCACGGTTCGAAATCGGTAGACTGCTGCTTTCACGTTTGACTGCTTTTTTTTTTATTTTCTTTCAATTTTTTATATCTAATCTGCTGCTTTGGTAGGTTGTCACAAGCTGGAGTTCCTTTTGGACCATGGTTCAACAACGTTGGAGCCCACCAAATGGACAGCCCAGAACGTCTGACCTTTTTGGTAGGTGTACCGTGTAGGTGATGTGAGTTGCCACTCAAACCAGAAGAAGGCCGTTTGTGGGGGGCCCGCCACGATGTAAGAGTCAAATCCAATCCGTCCATAAGGTTCGCCTGTCGTGCCAAAAATCTGTACTGTAAAAATACAAGTGGGTCACAGTGCAGGGAGCAGTTGGGATGGGACGCCAACCATTCAAACCTTTCAGATTGTGTGGGGGCACACCATGTTGTATATATGTCATCCAATCCATTCATAAGATGTGACTCGCTATGATGAATGGTTTCAGTAGCCTATTCTGGAACTTAGATGGGCCATACCATGTAAATTAACGGTTTTAGGCATGAGTTTACATGATGTGGCCCACCTAAGTCTTGGAACCGCCTGATTTTTGGACTTCAACTAGAACATTAGGAGTCCCTCATGATGGACGGATTCGATGTCATTTACAGATCACGTTGGACCCTATACACGTTATCGAAACAAACGTTGCAGAGGAACCGGCCTTGAGGAAGCAGAGAAGTTACAAAAACGGACGAGATTCAAGCGATGTTTCACAACCGCTGACATAACGGTGGTGATTCACCCTCCTTACATCTGGTACACGTGTACATACATCCGTACCAACCAAATTGTGGGGTCATATTGTGTATGAACTTGTACTAAAAAATTAGAGCAATAGAGTAATCATAACCGTCCAACTACTGGTAATCAAATAGACGGTTAAACTTAAACAATGAGTAGACCAAATTCAATAGTCTAAGTCAAATGGTTACCATCATCTGATCAGCGAAAGTTTCGGGTTGTGATCCATCCAAAATCGTTTTACTATTTTGGACCGTATGGATTACCGTTAAAGTGCCAAATGTACGGTGGATTGACTCACAACCATTTTTAAAATGGTGGTGAGATATCATTCCAAGTCAAACCCGTTAGTAGTTGTGCGAATCGAGAAGGAGAATGTTTTAACGTAGCAAATGTAAATATAAAAATAATTATCGTACATTATTGCGCGGGATCATTGCTGACATTCTCAGAATCGTACTCCCCTCAGAGTGGCTCATTAACGGAAGATCCGGGCTGTTCATCAGATGGGACCCACTTGAAATGTCCCATGGCCTGAAATCCACCACACATATGGGAGTTGAATTCGAGCCATTTGTTAATCTTTCATAAACGTACCATTCTTCTTAATGTATGTATGGCCCACCTAATTAATAGACACATATGAATTTCTACGGATAGAATTATCCTAGAGAGATCCATCAGATGAACGGCTTCGATCTCGTACATACACTCACAATCGAGCGTGGGACGAGAGTGGCCTTCGTATATATATCTCTGCACGGTGGAACTGCTTTTACAAAGTGGAGCGACTAGATACTCCGGCAGCGTACAACACTTGATAAGCTGAAACCTATAAACGGTACATTTGGCATATATTAACTAAAACAAACCGACTAAATTGTGGAAACTATTGAAAAAAGATAGAAATAAAAAAATCAGATTGATTGAATATTTCTAACCTTTGATTGATGGACACTTTCTTGTTGAAATATGACCATTGGATTTTTCATTTTCAAGCGTCAAATAAATGTCCACCAATCTGATAGTCAGATAATCAAATAAATGTAATTTTTTTTTTAATTATACATCCAAACTGTTACTTCTAATTCGGCCTGTGTAATTTAAATATACTTATGTGCCACGTATGCATTTTCCATGTGATTTCTAAATGCTTGCGTATCATCAATCACAGTCTGCGTATCATTAATTCCACGTATGCAATTTGTCACGGGTGCCACTATCTCCTACTTTCTGCGTTGATACTCACCCCATTTATTCTTACCCTTTGCTGCTAATTAGTACAAAGTTGGGCTAATGTTTTAATAAAACTAAAAAGAAAAAGAGTAATTATCAATTAAATGGGTGTACTTATCAGTTACCATCGTGGAGGAAAAGAAATAGGAGAAGCTATCAGACACAGCAGCTGGATTATAACTTAAAATACGGCTACCCTTTTCTCCAAACGTATTATATTAGAAAGTATTTCAGCGGTAAAAAATGTGATTAAATCATTTGTATCACTTTTTTATGGATTGGATCTAGCCATTAATTTTTAGGTCACAGAAATTTACTATGAAATATCATCGCTTGATGTATGTTTTTATTTTCTTGATTTCAAATTTTTTCTGGACCGTCTGATTTTTATCTGAGATGAATTTCATGATTTTTGGAACAGTTTCGACGGATAGGATATTGTAAATGTGGGACATGTTAGTGGGAAAAAGATTGATGTATCGTAACTAATAATACAACCGGTGCATCTGATAAGTTTTCTAAAGAAATTTACGCGGTTTCTGCTAGGCACGACAATCGAGAGCGTGTCGGTGTACTTGTCGGCACTCGAACGTGCTGGTATTAGTCTCGTGGTTCTGCACACGTGTCGTCTCTCTTTTACTGCTTTTGGGGTTTTTTATTCGAGCGCCACGTCAGTGCGATTCTTTTCACCTAAGCCTTGGCATGTGTGCTGGTCGCACGTGAGAACTATAACACGTGCAACTGGGAGATCACGCTATGGCATTGGGTCGGGTAACTCGGACGCGGTTTGGCTAGTGACGTTGCCTGCCAGCGAATATCGGTCGGTGCTCTGTGGGCCCTAATATGATGTATGTGTTTCATCCACACCGTTCATCCATTTTTTCAGATTATTTTATGGTATGAGCCCAAAAATAAGGTAGATCTAAATCTCAAGTGGACCACGTTACAGGAAATAGTGTTAATTAAACGGCTATCGCCACCGTTAAAAAAAAATTAGGAGCCACAAAAGTTTTGGATCAAGCTGACATTTGTTCTTTCTCTTTATCCAGATCTGCATAACATAATCAAACTGGTTGGATGTCAAATGAACATTACAGGGGGCTAAGAGGTTTTTAACGGTGGACACTCAACCACTACTGTTTAGATATGACTATTTTTGTGATCAAGATCTCAAAAGATCTGGAAAAATGGATGGACGGCGTGGATAAAGCACATAAATCATGGTTTGGTGTTGAATTTATTTCAATGAAAACGTGAAATAATTGATAAAATAAATCTGGTAATAGGAACCTCACACCTGGTATGTCGAACTGCTTTACTGGCAGACAAATATCGCCGATAAAATCAATAAAAGCTCTGGGTCGAGGCACGTACTTAGTCGCTATCTTTGAGATAGTTCGCGCCCCTCGGTGCAAAGAACCGGTGCAGAAGGATGCCGACGCGTCTACCTCCAGGATACAACTCCCCATATATGTTCCTTCACAGCATGCACAAGCTATGGAAGAACCCAACACCGATACCACCACCAAACACACCCTTCCAATTATCCAGAGAAAAACAGCCCGAATTGAATATGAAATTTAGGAAAGACGATAGCAAGGGAAGAAGGTTTTTTCTCTCTAATAAACCCTAACCCTATTCCTCCTTTTTTATAAAATCCCCAAAAAGCATAACGATTAGAAAAAGACCCGTTGAAAGAAACCGTCGCGACGTTTCGACGTGCCCGATAAATAAGGCACTTTCCGCATAATGGTAACGACCTAATCAAGTGGGCCACGTCTAACGGTCGCGATCAAAGCAACGGTTAAAAAAATAATTTTATCAATTTGGGCAACCTAGCCCATCAAGACTCTAAGCAAGTGGGCTAGGGGTCCGATTGCACCCCCCCCTGCGCGCGAGTATACGTGGGTGTGCACGTGCGCACACGCCCGGTTAAAGATTTCCGGACCAGTTTTCCCGCCGGATGCACCCCCCTGCGCGCGCATACGGGCTTGGGCATAATCCAAGACACATTGTGTTAATGTCAAATTTTGTAACGAGATCCTCCGGCTTTTCTCCTTCGCTCCAGCAGGGATTTCCACCACCAGACCTGAAGCAAGACAGCGAATAAGGGTGGCTGGGGACCAGCCGTTAGCCCTCCGATGCTTAAGTTAGACCACAGAAGAGAAGCCAAGCAAAACGGGACCAAGATTGAATGATGTGTACCTACCTGCTCTCAATGGAGCCACCCCTTTATATAGATCTGAAGCAATCCAATCTGTTACGTGAGATGTCGAAATCCCGTTTATGTCGCATACGATACTGAGAATTCGCTGATTTCTTGGGATAAGATCCTATCTTTTTAGTCAGATCCAACCCAATGACTTATTCCAACAATCACGCCCCTAGATGGTAATCCCTTGAAATCCGGCTGGATCCGGCTGGAAACCATAGTTGGAGTCATGACCTCCGAAAAGGAAGGAGACGCCCGTAGTTGGAGTCATGGCCTCCGAAAAGGAAGGAGACGCCCGTAGTTGGAGTCATGGCCTCCGAAAAGGAAGGAGACGCCCATAGTTGAAGTCATAGCCTCCGAACTGGTTGCAACCCATAGAAAAGCTGCTCGCAGGTTTAAAATGTGGTCGCGAGTCCAAGTACATATTTTGGATGTAACGTCTTTCAACGACTTGTGAGAAGGTCTGCTCGCGGATCGAGCTTTGCCGTATTTGACTATCGGTTATGAAGACTCGAGACTTGCGAATAGCTGCTCCATATTTTTCAATCTATGACTCCTGATCAGGTAAGCTCGAGAGTCGAATGGTCGTCCCGCACTTATCCAATATTCGACTCTCGATCATATAATCTCGAGAGTCGAATGGACGTCCCGCACTTATCCAATATTCGACTCTCGATCAGATAATCTCGAGAGCGAGAGCGAAGTGGGCATTTCCGCGTGAAATCTTATCTCCATCATTTTGCCTATAACAGATGCCCCCCAAGTCCTTGCCGCCAAGAATTCTTAAGGAAAGGACTTAGCTCACTATCACACGAAACCGCTCGCTACTTTCATCGAGAACGGCACCCCTCATGATGGGCTGAAATTAATGAGCGCCAGCTTTCCGCAGCCTTTTCGCTGATGGAAAATGAAGGGGCGCTCGCCACGTGTTTGAGGAGTTAATGGGCGTGCCTGCTCGAGCGCTGTGTCCAAAGAGGGACTGCCACGTGCCATCAGATACGGCGGAATGATTGCCTATAAATATACGGAGTCCGCCATTTCTTTGATTTTCTACAGAAGTTTTTCCGAAAGAAACCTGCAATCCTTTCTTTCCATTCTTCTTCCTCTTCCGGTGCTTTTCCTTTTTCCGGTATACTTCCTTTTTCTTCTTCTTTTATTTTCATCTCCCCATGGCTGGGAACTCTGACGAGACTACTGTCCCCCTTGGTGATGCCACTCCGGAGTCCTCTGCCTCCAGCAGTGCAAGGGTTTCGGCGGGGAGATACACAGCAGCCGGATATCCTTCCGTTTTATCGGAGGACCGGCTGGCTGAGCTACGGGAGAGATACCAAATCCCTGACTCTGTAACTCTCCGCTTATCCGGAGGTGGAGAAAACACCCGACTCCCCCCCCCCCCCCCAGGATGCGTAGCATTTTACGAGTACCAGCTCATCCTGGGGGTACGCCTTCCCCTCCATCCCTTTGTTCGTGATGTATTACGGTGTTACAAGATTGCCCCTGGGCAACTCATTGTGAACGGGTGGAGGGTGGTTTTGGGCTCCTTTGCCCTTTGGGCTCAGGCTGGCAACGGGGAACTCACGGCGGAGGAGTTCCTCCGTATGTTCCGTCTGAAGAAAGCTCCATCCAGCGAAGGCTGGTATTATTTATGTTACTGGCACCGGGATAATTTCGTGTTGGGTAAGCCCTCCTCGAACTATCCCGGCTGGAGGAAGCGGTGGTTCTATGCTTCCGGGAGCTGGGAGTCTGCCTCCCCCAGGGGTCCAGGAGTGACCCGGTTTTTCTGTGAAGGTAGACACAATCCCGTATTGTGCAGTTTTCTTAGAATAATTTTTAGGGTTTTGCTTCGTTTGACCATTATTTATGCTCGCAGGTATCCCGGCATTGCGGAAACCGAATTTGAAGGGTGGGATCAACGAGAAGATCGTCAGAGTGTATAAGGTGCCTGTCGGAGATAGGCATATCGAGGCTTGCTTATCTCCTTCGCGACTTGCAGCAGCAGGCCTCATATCCAGAAGAGAAGTCGAAATGACGAAGGCTGGAGAGAAGAGAGGCCTACTGCCCCGTCTGAAGGGCACAGGTTCCAAAAGGCAGAAGAGAACCCCTGCCGAACCGTCTCAATCTTCCATCCGCGCGGGCAACGATCAGCCTGCCCTTCCCGCGAGCATGGCGGGGGCCCCAGCTGGGCCTACTATTCCTTCACTGGTGGTCGCACCTGGGCCACCAGTGATCAACATTGCAGATAATTCCCCAGATGGGGTGGGGTCCAGCTGCCCCCCAGCTGAAGAGGCTCGAGAGCAGGTAGAGCCTCAAGAGCCGACTCCTGCTCGGGAACTGGTCCCAGCTGCCGAGCAGGGACCTGCTCGCGAGTCCATGCCTCCACCTCGCGAGCAGGCCGGTTTGGTCGTTGCCCAACCGTCTGGGAGCGGGACGTACTCGATTCCACGCCACCTCCACCCTGTATGTAAGTTTTTGTTCGAGAACGTCCCGCCTCATGCCTTCGGCTCTCTCCCCGAGCCCAGTCCTGAGAACCTTATCCTCGAAGCGGGGATGAGGATGGTTCAGGTAAGACTTCGTCAAGATCTGTTTCGACCTGTTGTTACGTTCTAGAAATCTTATATTTTTCATCTCTTTGCAGGGTTTAGATCTTATTCTGCGAACGAGGCGTGATATCGTTGCCGCCCGTCGCACGATAGAGGAGGCTGAGGGAAAGAGGACTGCCTTGGAAAAGGCAGTTCAAGGAAGAGATCAACTGCTCAAGGCTCGTGAGGCAGTGATCTCGAAGAGAGATGAGGAAAAAAAGATCCTCATCGAGAAGATCCAAGTCCTGACCGACAGGTATCAAGCCTTGGACTCAGATTACGTGAAGCTCACGGGTCTGAAGGAGAAGGCAGAGAGAGAGAGGGAGATCTTCCGGCAGGACAAGATCTCGCTAGAGGAGCAATTCGCGGGGGCCAGGTCGCAGCTCAAGGAGGCCTACGACAACTTGACTAGGGAGCGCACCGCTCTTGCGCAGCTTAAGGACGACTCGATCCACTGGGACGAGGAGAGAGTCGCCCTTGTAAAAATGCTCTCGGAGGAAGGTACTCGGGCAGTTTCCGAGTTCCGGACTTCGCAGCTGTATGACGATGAACGATATGAGTCATACGATGCTGGTCGAGACTTTGCACTAAGAGTAGTGCAACGAATGATCCCATCCTTCGATATGGGGGAATTCGGTAGAGTCGCGACCATCATAGCTGCAGAAGAGCAAGATGCTGCCGAGAACGAGGTGACCGAAGCCACGCAGGCTGGAGGGGCTCCTGAAATGGGCCCTGAAGTCGAGAGCGTGGCTCCTCCTAGCGATTGATTTCCTTTATTTTCTTCTCTTGTATCTGCGCTCATGTATATGTAATCATCTGATTATCAATGAAAAGATATTTTTGGAAGTGTTGCTGCTTCGTTGCTGTTCTCCCTTCATCTTTCATTTTTTTTTTTTGCTTGTTAATCTTGAATGGATTCGTCAGAGATGTGACCCTTTAATTCGAGCATGAGCTAAGCTGCTCGCGATCAGGATGTGACCCCGTTTGCTGCCCTAATTAGAGCACGAGCTGCGGTGCTCGCATTTTGGAGTGCGATCCCTTCTCTCACCAATCGCGAGTAACTAACTCATGAAAAAAATGAATTAGACTCAATCCGGGGGTCGTGAGACCATGTCCGCGTTGAGATAGACTGATCTATCGATTGAGATTTTGATTCTACCAAGGGCAGAAGGTTGGTCAAGAGATGATATTCATTCTCTTCGAGGCTGTTCAGGTCCATGAGAATGGAGAAGCGACCAACTAGTAATGATTTCAGTCCTACCAAAGGTAGGCAATTGGCCAAGAGGACGTGTAAGCACTCTTCAGGGCTATGCTGGTCCATATAAATGGAGTAGCGGCCAAAAGATATCTTTTACTTTATTCATAAAATGTTATGATAAACTACATCGAATCTAGGGGTAGTATCTTAGCAAATGCTCCACGTGCCAAGGGCGACGTACAGGCTTCCCTTACATGTCTTCAAGATAATAAGTACCGGGTCGCACAACCCTAATAACCCGATACGGGCCTTCCCAATTCGGATCCAATGAACGAACAGGAATTCCAAGATTTTGCCTTAGGACCAAATCTCCGAACTGGAAGGATCTAGGTCGAACCTTCGCATTCCGATAACGAGCAATACGTTGTTGATATGCCGCCACTCGTACTTGGGAAGCATTTCTTCGCTCTTCCAAGAGATCGAGATGAAGTCGGAGATTTTCCTGATTGCTCGCGGGATCATACTGTTCGATTCGGTATGAGGGCACTTGAATTTCCACTGGTACCACTGCGTCAACACCAAATGCTAAGGAGAAAGGAGTTTCACCTGTCGATGTACAAGCCGTGGTTCTATAGGCCCATAACACTTCTGGCAGAAGTCTGGCCACACCCCTTTACATTCACTTAGCTTGGTCTTTAAATGATGCTTTATAATTTTATTCACTGCCTCGACCTGCCCATTCGCCTGTGGATGATATGGAGAAGTGCGGAGATTACGTATCTTCCATTTGTCGCAAAATTCATCAAAGGCTGCGTTGTCGAACTGCGTTCCGTTATCGGTAATTATAGTATGAGGAAGTCCGAAGCGACATATAATATTTCTCCACATAAACTTAGTAGTTTGTTTTTCAGTAATTTTGGTTAATGGTTCTGCCTCGGCCCATTTGGTGAAATAATCAACCGCCACGATCGCGAACCTATTCTGTCCTTTTCCCATAGGTAAGGGCCCGATGATATCGATCCCCCACTGAGCAAAAGGCCAAGGGCTGTCGACTGGGGTCATCCGCTCAGACGGTACATAAGGTATAGGTTGATATCGTTGACACTTGTCGCATTTTTTAGAAAATTCTATGGCGTCTGCTTTCATAGTAGGCCAATAATATCCTTGCCTCATCGCTTTATATGCTAGAGATCGCCCCCTGGGATGATTACCACATGCCCCCTGGTGTACTTCATCTAGAACACGATGTGCTTCTTCTGGATGAAGACACCTCAAATAAGGCAAGGAGAAGCTTTTTCGCAACAAGATTCCATCTTGTAAGGTGTACCTGGCAGCTCGAAGCTGAATTTGTCTTGCAGCTTTCTTGTTTTCTGGTAGGTATCCATCTCTGAGATAAAGGATGATAGGATCCATCCAGCATGGAGACGATTGTACCGATATAACTTGCCCGGGAGTCACTTGGTCGATACTCAAGTGTTGACGGTGCTCGATGGGGATCGAATGTGATAGTTCTGATTCTGGTGCAGAAGCGAGTTTTGCCAAGGAATCGGCAAGTTGGTTCTGCTCGCGAAGGATATGGAATATTTTGTAAGTCTTCAGTTTGGCGAGCAGGATGAGGACACGAGACTTGTATAAGGCCATTCTTTCTTCTTTGGTTTCGAATTCGCCAAGAACTTGGTTGACAATGAGCTGGGAGTCGCTATGAATTATCAAATCCTGGACTGCGAGGACAACGGCTAGCTCGAGGCCAACAATAAGGGCCTCATATTCTGCTTCATTATTGGAGACGCGTGATTCGAAACGCAGAGCGTATTGAAAATGCGACCCGTCTGGAGCCACTAAAATCAGGCCCGCTCCACTGCCACTGGCCCGTGACGACCCGTCCACGAAGAGCGACCAAGGAGGCTGGTCGCTGGTCATGATGCTATCTTCAGAAGAATATGTAAATTCGGCGATGAAGTCAGCCACGGCCTGGCCCTTGACTGCGGTCCTAGGACAGAATGAAATATCATGCTCGCTGATCTCGACCGCCCATTTAGTTAAGCGCCCGGAAGCCTCAGGCTTTTGAAGGACTTGACGTAGTGGATGATTTGTTGGTACTAAAATAGCATGGGCTTGAAAGTATGGTCGCAGTTTTCGAGCTGCCGTGATTAAGGCTAGGGCCAGTTTCTCCAAATCAGAATACCTAGTTTCTGCATCAACCATTGCTCGACTGATATAATAAACGGGCCTTTGTACCCCGGAATCTTCTCTTATTAAAGCGGCACTAACGGCCGTGGAAGACACAGATAAATAAAGAATGAGTTGCTCATGTGCCACAGGCTTAGATAAAATGGGGGGAGCGCTCATATATTGCTTCAGTTGTTGAAAAGCTTCTTCACATTGAGGTGTCCAGTTCCAATCAGACTTGGCCGTTACACGAAGGAGTTTGAAGAAGGGCAGGCACTTGTCAGATGCTCGCGAGATGAACCTGTTCAATGATGCGATGCGACCAGCTAGACGCTGAACGTCCTTCAGAGTCACTGGGGATTTCATCTCTATCAATGCTTTAATCTTTTCGGGATTCGCCTCAATTCCACGTTGGCCAACCATGAACCCAAGAAATTTCCCTGCAGATACTCCAAACGCACATTTTTCTGGATTTAATTTCATCTGATACTTCCTCATCAGATCAAAGGCTTCTCGAAGATCAGGAATGTGGTCATCTTCATCGATGCTTTTCACGAGCATATCGTCAACATATACTTCCATATTCCTACCGATTTGAGCAGCGAATACTTTGTTGACAAGACGTTGATAAGTGGCCCCTGCATTTTTGAGACCGAACGGCATTACCTGGTAGCAATATAGTCCTCGATCTGTGATGAAGGCAGTATGCTGGCCATCAGGTGGATGCATCATAATCTGGTTGTAACCAGAATAAGCATCCATAAAACTGAGGAGAGCATGTCCAGCTGTTGAGTCGACCAACTGGTCGATTCGTGGTGTCGGGAAGCTATCTTTGGGACATGCTTTGTTTAAGTCTGAATAGTCGACGCACATCCTCCATTTGCCATTAGCTTTCCGGACGAGAACTACGTTTGCGACCCACTGTGGGTAGTCAACTTCTTTTATGAAATTTGCCGCGAGCAGCTTCTCAACTTCAGTTTTGATCGTCATTTGCCTTTCTGCAGTAAAGGCACGTCGACGCTGATGTACGGGTTTATGCTTCGGGTCAATGTTGAGACGATGTACGATGACATCAGGATCGATGCCCGGTATATCTTTATGAGACCAAGCAAACACGTCCTGGTATTCAGTGAGGAAACGGATCAAATCTTCACGGTGGATACTGTTTAAGGAGGAACCGATGTACACGATCTTAGACTGGTCGTCTTCGGTCAAGCGGATCGCCACTGTTTCCTCCCCTGGAGTTCCTGATTTCAGAGCATTTTCCCTTGGATCCAACGCGGTGGCGAGAACGTCGGATGAACCTTGAACTATTTCCATGATAGGTGTCGCTTGAGCCTTCTTTCGATCTTGGAGGGCTATCTGGTAACAGGACCGTGCCTCCTGCTGACTTCCTCGCACGACCCCGATGCCATTTGGGGTCGGAAATTTAACACATAAATATGAAGGGTGCAAGGCCGCTCCAACCTTAATTAGAGATGGTCTCCCCAAGATGGCGTTATATGCTGATTTTCGATCCACGACGAGGAAGTTTACGAAGACGGTGGTCTTCGCTGGACTCTCCCCAAAGGTGACTGGGAGATCGATACTTCCTTCAGGTGTTACCACTTCTCCTCCAAAGCCGACAAGAGGGGTCGATACTGGCTTGAGGAGGTTTCTGGCAAGTGCCATCTTGTCGAAAGCCTCCAAATATAGGATATCGGCCGAGCTACCTGTATCCACCATAATTCGATGAGTCAGATAATTTGATACCTTCAGTGTGACTACGATGGAATCTTCATGAGGGAAATGAATTCCCGCTGCATCTTCGAGGGTGAAAGAAATTGGGGGATGGCTAGCCTTCGACGAGTTGGACGTTTGTTCCAGCCAATAGATCTGCTGGGGTTCTTTGGACGCCTTTCGGGCGTATGCCTTTCTTGAAGCTTGAGAGTCACCCCCGCAAGCTGGACCCCCGACGATAGTGCGAATTTCTCCTGTGGGCTCAGCATCCTCTTGGTCGGTTTGATGATGAGACGGTTCCTTTTGGCGAGATGAGGTCTTCGCCCTTTCTGGTGACCGATTCTTACGAGAAACATAATCCTGGAGATGGCCTTTTCGAATAAGGGCTTCGATATGGTCTCGTAGAGAGATACAGTCCTGGGTCCTATGCCCGTGATCTTTGTGGAAGTAACAGAACTTACTCTTATCTCTCTTCTCGGGATCGGATTTAATCTTTGTAGGCCACTTCACATATGGCTTGTGTTTTATCTCCATTAGAACCTTTTCAGGAGACCGATTAAGAGGAGTGTAATTATGATATTTACCAGAGTAAGGCTTCCTGGGAGAACGATCGCGCTGATCGCGATGGTATTTTTTATCTGTAGAAGTTCCTTCTGGCTTGCGTTTCTTACTCTGTACTCCATGGCGTGTCAATGCGACTTCTTCTGCATTGATATATTTCTGAGCTTTGGCTTGGAATTCCGCCATAGTTTTCGGCGGGCTCTTATCTAAGGCAAACCTAAATTTCTCGCTCGTTATTCCAGCAATGAGGGCTGTGAGACCCTTTTCTTCAGTGTAACCCTCAGTTTGAACGGCTTCGGCAGTGAACCGTACTGTGAACTCTTTTATTGTCTCCCCATGTTGCTGTTTCAGATTCATCAGATGGGAGGCTGGCTTTTTAATGCGAATACTTCCCATGAATTGAGAAAGAAATATCTCCGATAATTGGGAAAAGGAACTGATGGAAAGAGGCTTTAACCCCCGAAACCACGTACGAGCCGCTTCCTTCAATGTAAGGGGAAAAGCCCTACACATGATTTCTGAACCATGTCCCTCCAACTCCATGAGGGACCTATATGTTTCCAGATGTTCCAGAGGATCGCCAATACCTGTATACGGAGCGATAATAGGCGTTCGATACTTTCTGGGCAACGGGGCTTCCATGACCTCGCTTGTGAAGGGAGATTCAGATTGATGTATTGCCGCCATGACAGCAGATGGCCGATTTGCCTGGTATCTCTGCTCCATGACATCAAAACGATCTTGGATTCTTTTGAGATCTCCTTCCCATGGCAAGGTATAGCTAGACGTTTCGGCGGTGGAGCCTTGCGGTTGAGGTTGTCGAGACGAACTGGAATGTATAGAATGCGGAGACGGCACAGGGGGATGGCCGCCAAGTGGTGGGACCTGTGGTTCATCCATAGAATGTCTGGAAGCAACTGGTATGGGTGGCGGTGGTAACCCTTCGGAGGGTTGTCTTTGCGGTTCAGGGATGTGCTGATCAAGCCGATTTGACAGTGCCTGAACTCCGGCGTTTAAAGTTAGGAGAGTGTTCCCGAGGAATCGTAGGACATCATCCTGATTTCCAGAGGCCTCCAATAATGGATTTGTTGATGGCATATTTGGGGCTCCTTGAGGGATATCCGTCGGAACAGGTGGGAGGGCAGGTGCGGATTCCGTCTCACCGGGCGGAGGTGGTGCCTGCCTCGAAGTTGAAGGATGAACAGTCTTTTTAGGAGGCATCACCGAAGGATTTTGATCGGTGGTTAACACGATTGATTTTGATGATCAAGTCGTTCCCACAGACGGCGCCATACTGTTAATGTCAAATTTTGTAACGAGATCCTCCGGCTTTTCTCCTTCGCTCCAGCAGGGATTTCCACCACCAGACCTGAAGCAAGACAGCGAATAAGGGTGGCTGGGGACCAGCCGTTAGCCCTCCGATGCTTAAGTTAGACCACAGAAGAGAAGCCAAGCAAAACGGGACCAAGATTGAATGATGTGTACCTACCTGCTCTCAATGGAGCCACCCCTTTATATAGATCTGAAGCAATCCAATCTGTTACGTGAGATGTCGAAATCCCGTTTATGTCGCATACGATACTGAGAATTCGCTGATTTCTTGGGATAAGATCCTATCTTTTTAGTCAGATCCAACCCAATGACTTATTCCAACAATCACGCCCCTAGATGGTAATCCCTTGAAATCCGGCTGGATCCGGCTGGAAACCATAGTTGGAGTCATGACCTCCGAAAAGGAAGGAGACGCCCGTAGTTGGAGTCATGGCCTCCGAAAAGGAAGGAGACGCCCGTAGTTGGAGTCATGACCTCCGAAAAGGAAGGAGACGCCCGTAGTTGAAGTCATAGCCTCCGAACTGGTTGCAACCCATAGAAAAGCTGCTCGCAGGTTTAAAATGTGGTCGCGAGTCCAAGTACATATTTTGGATGTAACGTCTTTCAACGACTTGTGAGAAGGTCTGCTCGCGGATCGAGCTTTGCCGTATTTGACATCGGTTATGAAGACTCGAGACTTGCGAATAGATGCTCCATATTTTTCAATCTATGACTCCTGATCAGGTAAGCTCGAGAGTCGAATGGTCGTCCCGCACTTATCCAATATTCGACTCTCGATCAGATAATCTCGAGAGCGAGAGCGAAGTGGGCATTTCCGCGTGAAATCTTATCTCCATCATTTTGCCTATAACACATTGCAAAAGTCTATGTAGAGTGAAAGTATATAAAACACTTTTCTTTCTCCCACTCAATCCGATGTGGGACTAAAGAAATCCACAAAAGGACAAAACCAAAAAGCAACACAATGGTTTTGTTTTGAAATACACACAACAATTGGTACAAAACACCGAACACTAGCCAGACCGCATTGGGGGTAATACCGAGTTCGGTCAAGCCTTGACAGCAGGGCTCACCTTGATATACGTGTTGTTTATCCATGCAGTCCATCCATTTTGCCCGATCATTTTAGGGCATGAGCACAAAAACAAAGTAGATTCAAATCTCAAGTGGACCACACCTCAGGAAACAATGGTTGATTAAAAGACCCACTATTAAAAATTCATTGGGCCACTGTAATATTTATTTTCCATCCAACCTGTTGACAAAAGCCACACCGACCTGAAACTACAAATATCAACTTGACCCAAAAATTTTGTGGTCCAGAAAAAGTTGATAATGATCAAACGCCCCTGTTTCTGTAGTGTGGTCCGTTTAAGATGAGATTAATTTGGATTGCTTCATTTTTCAGGCCTATGGTCACAGCCTGACCGAACACTGTTACCAAGCACAATATTACCCAGAAGTCAGACCTGACCGAATCCACTCCCAGAGAGAAGTGCCCATTTTACTCTTGTCATGGTGAATATTAATCGGGGCCATCCATCCAGTGTGTCCTACCATTGATGGCTTATTTTTACAATACATAAACCTGTTATGTCCATCTATCCACCATCTATTTTCCGGATGGCTAGGATCCTAGCCATCAATCACAGGATTCTGTCACTAGTGTGGACCATTGCTTGTATTCGACGAGCCAAAGAATGGAGTGAGGATTTTGGGGAAACCTCCATCCATCATTGTGGACCCACCACATCAAGTTTCTATATCACTGAGACATAGGCCCCACTTGTACAAACTCAACAGCTGATGCTCCGATCCATGTCTTGTACACGTGGCACATATGTGATGGATCCAGACACCCATCGATCCATATCTTGTACACGTGGCACACATGTGATGAATCCAGACACCCATCCCTTGGGCGTTATTGTAGATGGGGCGAACCACCACAAACTATAAGGAATCAACTCCATCTTTTTATGAGCTCATGTTAGGACTTGAGCCGAAAAAAAAAGGGGGCAGATCCAAAACTCAAGTAGGTCACACTAAGGGAAACAGTGATGATTCAATGCCCACCATTGAAACATTCATGGGACAACAGGAGTTTGGATCGGCTAATATTTGTGTTTTCAGTTCATCCCAGTGGGAATGACCTTATGATGGGTTTAAATAGCATATAAACATCATAGTGGACCCCGGCAAGGTTTCAACGGTAGCAATTTCATTCCACAGTTTCCCGTTGAGTTCCCAATTTGAGTTTTGGATCAGACATGCCTTGTGACCCGGCCACAAGAGATATCTCTGTGCCACCGAGGCTGTGTGGTGCCCACAGAGATGTCCGTGACAAATTCATCTGTTTTGAAAGACGACTATAGGACAGGATTATAAAATTAGGCAGATCCAAAACTTAGGTGGACCACACCAACAAAACAGTGGGAATAGAAACTTCCACCATTGAAGGTCCTGGAGCTGATCATGATGTTTATATGCCAACCGTTCTTAGAATCATTACCACTACCACTAGATAACCTGTAGGAACAAATATCATCTTGATATAAAACTTCTGTCACCACCGGGCATTCAATCCCAACTGTTTGCCATGGTGTGACCCACATGAGTTTTGGATCTGTCTGATTTTTTAAAGCTTACATAAGCAAAGCCGTTTTATACTCCTGATTTAACCTGTATTAGAAAGCTTTTATAAAGAATAATGTTCACACACAACTAGGTGTGTGGGGCCCACCATGGTGTTTGTACAATATCTTGCCCTTCCATTAAGATGATCCCATCATGAAAATAAGATGCCCAAAAAAAAAAAAAAAAAAAAAAAAAAAAGAAAAAAAAGAAAAAGGGTTGATCCATCTATTAGGTGGGCTACGATATCATGAAAGAATACTTAAAAACTTCACCATTTTTTTAAAGTATCCTATTATTATGATGGGACAGGAGGTGGATTGCGTCCTAACCTCGCCGGTCTCCAGCTTGGAGGAACAGGCAGCAATTTTGAGTGGCTGCTGTGATGTATAGGTTTTGTCCACACCATCCATCCATATATAATATAAATATCATCATTAGTATATATATATATATATATATATATATATATATATATATATATATATATATATATATATATATATATAAAATGTTTACATTTATTACTTTTATCTCGTGCAGATGTAAAATGAACAGTGCAACATCTATAAAATATACAGTGCACTAGCCGCAACGCCCACAACGTGGCCCGAGAAATTGCAACTGTCTACGGCTGCCTGAGGTCTATATAAGGCTTCTACCATACAACGAGTGAGAAAATAGCGGAGAGTAACGAGCCAGGGACGGGTGAGAGTAGTCGTGAGAAACAGAGAGTAAAGAGAGAGAGAGAGAGAGAGAGAGAACTAGAGATTTAAAGAGAGTGAAGAAAAAATATAATAGAAATCGAGGGTGAGAGTTTCTGTGAAGGCATTGGTCGAGGTACTTCAGAGCTTCCTGACATGCTAATATTGTTAGTGCACTTTTCTGTGGCATACTAGTGCACCTTGTTTGTCAATCACTTACGTCAGTGAGTCTCGTGTCGGTTGAGCCCAATGAAGACGAAGACCGAAGACTCAGATGGCCCCGCTGCATCAAGGAAGAAGAATCAGGTAAAAGTGATGCCTTGGTGCCTTAACCTCGACTTAAACCCAACCCCTTATACTCCTTGATGACCTTGACCATATTAGGGAACCTTTAGTCATCATAGATTGGCCCTAAGTGTCCCAAAACATCACCTTAAACTTGGCCTAAGAGAGTGGGTTGAAGAAGAGTTGGGTCAACAAACTGTCAGGCTGAACCCAAGCCTGACCGACCGGTCACGACCGGTCGGATGGACTGGACCAACCGGTCAAGACCGGTCGGACTAGGTCCCAGATTGCACAGCAAGCTTGCTGTCTTCGCAAGCCAATGGGCCGACCGGTCGGATAGTCCTCCTTATGTACACAGCAGCCCCTGTCCACCTATTTTGCTGTGGCCGACCGGTCCTGACCGGTCGTGGACCCCTGGCCTTTTTACCCGTTGTGCATTCTTTTATAAATGGGCTTGGCTTGTTTTGAGGGGCAAGGAGAGGGATTTCGAGAGGAGTGAAGCCACCATTGTTGGAGACTATTTGAGGCTCATTCCCAACCTATGCAAGGCATCTTCCTTGTGCTTTAACACAAGATTAGAGCATTCTAATCTCATGAAGAAGATGACCTTCATCCCTTCTTGATCTCTAGAGTTTGGAACATTCTTGATTGGCAAATCCCTGTCCAAAACTCTATGATGAGATCGTTGTAGGAGAGAACCTCTAGGCAATCCATTCCCATTAGTTGTAGAGTTCTCAAACCTACCCTCCTAGCACCTTGGGCATCTCAAAGGCATCACATGCTAGGTGTTTGATCAAGTGTGGCTGAGGCATTGGCGAAGCAACGGCAACACGATCGTGAGAGCAAGGGAAGCTGATTGAAGCACGGGAGAGCGGAGATCAAGCAACCCAAACCGGCGCTAAATAAGGGGCTCAGTCCGACAAGTAAGGTTGTCCTTTTTTATAGTCCATTTAGAGTTTGTTTGTCAAACTCAATCTAGGGACGTTAGCAGTTCCTTGGCCCGTTTGCCGGGCCTAAACTAAGTCTCCAAGGGGGAGCCTCCGTCACGGGAGTGAACGTGAATCGGGTTGAGAGTTAGCCTATGTCCAAAACTCCGTTTGGGTTGAGAGTTAGCCCTTTGTCTAAAACTCCGGTCATGGTTGAAAGGTGAACCGATAAAACCTCCGTGTAAAGGTTGAGAGGTGAACCTCATTTAAAACCTCCGTTAGTGAATGCCAGTGTGCTCAAAGGAGTTGAGTACTTGAACCGGGAGTGGAGTAGACCCAAAATCGAACCACTATACATGCTTGCGTTTGTGATTGAATTGAGCACATTAATATCTTAGCATTGTTAGTTTAATTGTTTAATTATGAATGCTTGATAGGAATGTATGCTAGGCACTAATTAAGCACATCCACACACAAGATGTACTTTCACTAGTTGTGTAGACTTGAGCTCATTGATCCATTCTCATAAGTCTACATAGGTTGCATAGGATAGGAGCTTGATTAGTTAAATCTTTTGATTACCTTTGCATGCTTTAGACTAGGTTGTTTATTGCTTTATCATATGCTAGTCTTGTGATTGGACCCACTTAGGCTTGAAAGCCAAAATGTTCTTGCTTACATAGTTTAATTTGTTGAATTATATAAGTAGGCGAAAAGAATTTCAAAAAAGGTCCTAATCACCCCCTCCTATAAGGTTTAGCCATAATTCTAGTTGCTCTTTAAGCTTCCGCATATACATACGTGGGTGTCGTGTTAGACCACTCGACATGCTTTCAGATATGTTGTCCGATATAAGAGACAAAAGGCCTATTATAAAAGTCATCGAAGCTAAGAATTTTTCTATCTCATTTCACTCAACATATACTAAACATACTAACCTCATTCACATTTTTTTCTGTCTTACTTTGTGTTATTCTCTCTTCCATTTTCTTTTACTTTATTTGCCTGCCTAGGATCTTAAATTCTGAGAAGTAAGGCTAATTTGCACTCCATCTCATTTACTGCATCTTCATTTTTATGCGCCTACTCAGGGCCACTTGGCTCTGCGATGTAAGGCTAGGTAGTTCTCTTTTTATTTCTGCCTGCCCAACCCTTATAGGTTATGCGAAGCACGACGAAATATAAAATGCTAAAATTCTACTAAATCCCAAAAATTGTAAAATCCTGTAAAGTAGAGACCGCACATTGTGCAGGCAAACAAGGATGCCTAATCTCTTCCTTTTTCGTCACCGAGGACCCTTAATCAGAATTTAAGATCACAGATCAACCACGAGAGTCATTCGAGTTGGGGAAGGTGGACATTCAGTGGACAAAAGTCATCCAATCTACCATCTATAATATATAATATTTACATTTATTACTGTCATCTCATGCAGAAGTAAAATAAACAGTGCACCATCACTATCTGTAAAATGTACAGTGCACCAGTTGCAGCGCCCACAATGCGACTCGAGAAACTGTGGTTGTTTATGGCTGCCCGAGGTTTATATAAGGCCTCTACCATACAACGAGTGAGAGAATAGAGGAGAGTAATGAGCCAATGATGGGTGAGAGTAGTCGTGAGAAATGCAGAGCAAAAAAAAACAGAGAACTAGAGACTTAGAGAGAGTAAGGAAAAAATACATATAAAAACCCAGGATGGGAGTTCCTATGAAGGCGTTGGTTGAGGTATTTCAAAGCTTTTCAACATGCCGATATGCTGCCCGATATAGGAGACAAAAAAGCTTATTACAAAAGTCATCGAAGCTAAGAATTTTTCTATCTCATTCAAATCGCAGTCCACTTCACACATTCTAAGTACATTAATCTCATTCACATTTATTTATGTCTCACTCTGCATTATTCTCTTCCATTTTCTTTTATTTTATTTGTCTGCCCAGGATCTTAAATCCTAAGAAGTAAGGCTAGTTTGCACTCCATCTCATTTACTGCATTTTCATTTTTATGCGCCTACCCAGCGTCACTTGGCTATGTGGTGTAAGGCTAGATAGTTCTCTTTTTATTTTTACCTGCTCGACCCTTATATGTTATGCGAAGCACAGCCAAATATAAAAATGTCAAAATTCTACTGAATCAGAAAAAATTTTTGCAAAATCCCGAAATGTAGAGACCGCATATTGTGCGGGCGAAAAATGGTGCCTAATCTCTTCCTTTTTTATTACTGAGGCTTTTACTCAAAATCTATGGTCGCAGATCAACCATGGGAGTCATTCGAGTTGAGGAATTGTGAAATTTCCTAACCTCTAAGAAATCTTACGATTTTTAGCCAACAGTAGATTTTAAGCTTTATTTGACTAGTTGCAACTCCGAATCAAATTCATTTTACCAATAAATTAACATCAAAGCCAAGGAAATAACGGCACTGCATGATCACATAATCACAGTTTCCTTTATTGAACCATATAAGAGTAGTATCAATTACTTAATGACGGTACTAACAGTGATGGAATATAATGAATATCTTCCTCAGCGTAATTAAAGTTGTTAAACAGTAATAAAAAGGAATGATCACAGACAACCATTGCAATCTAAGCTTTAACAAGCTACACCCCTTTTCCGCCAGCATGTCACATCTGTAGAACATCCAGACGGTGAAGACAGTTGGTCCCCATCATGAGATCACCATGCACAAAAATCAGACTGATCTACTCACTAGGGTGGGCCACAATTGCATGTTATGCAATATCATCGGCCACCCACTGATTTCCTTCATGCGGCCCATATGATGATCGGATTATACTGATTTTCGTGGCAGGTGATCTTCATGATGAGACCCACCTTTTCCTCGGATTGGATGCTCTACATATAAAGTGATCATCATCATCTGATGAACTGAGTTTGCAATGTCATCATTCTCCATGAAAGAGATTATGGTTCCTTTGACATTTCTTTTGAAATTTGAAGAGAAGACTTTGATTTCCCTCCCTTTGTGAGGACACCCAAATCCTAGTAAAACAAAGAGAGGCCACAGATCACTAAAGAAGGAAAAAGAGAGGGAAAAAAGAGAAAAAAGAGAGGAAAGATAAAGGGGTGGGCCATCATAGAAGAGATTTGAATTTTGAAGGTGTGGATGTGGGCCACATGCCATTATTATTCGTCTGTTTATTCAGAGGTTTGGGACATTGGACAGCCAAAATCCGGGTGTCCTGGTTTTCATGTGCTTGTATTACAAATAAAGCTTAAGTGTACTCGCTTGCATGGTATGGATTGGAGTGTTTTGCAGAAAATATGCCAACTTGGTGCACGTGTAGTAAATCCTGGACATTCATCAGGTTTGGCCCATTGGGAGCATATACTGGATAAAAAATTGAGCCGGCCTGCTTACCAGGTAGGTCGTGTATGAATGTTGAATATGGACCGTCGGATTGATTTCTTTTAGCAATCCGTTTCTATTCTTCTTGGGTGGCCCACCTATTAAGGAGATCGGTATGATTTCTGGTCAAGAAGTCTAGACAGTTGGATCAAACAGAAGAGCGGCTAGGATGGCTTACTCGTGCCTTGTTTCGATGCGAGAGATAGTGCCAAAAAAGCGTACTCTCGCTGGAGTTCACTCAGTAGCCGTCCTTCATCATATCCAGGCATTCAAAGCAAATGCTGTCTAGCTAAGCTGCTTTTGGCTTAGAAAGCCAAGAGAAATGCCATAACTAGAGATGGATGCAGCCATTTCAATCCAACTACCGCCACACATATGGGAACGATCAGAGCCGTTCATCTACTGCACCCTACTGCATACGTGATGTGGCGCAAAAATCAGCTCGTTCTGTTCATTACGAAGGGTACAAGTGTATGATAAAAATGAACGGTTAAAATTAAATTGTGGAGAGTAAAATTCAACACATGCGTGTGGCCCACCCGATAACAGATTGAGCCTGATTCTTATGTCACAAAAATTACCAAATGTGTCCGTCCGATCAGATGAACGGTTCAGATCTCTCATATCTAAATGCCACGTTGTCAAGTGTATGGACATCAGCCATCCAAATGGCTACTCGCGTGAACGGTCACAATACTGCTTCATTACAGTTATGATGAACGGTCCCACATCTCCGGCTGGTGAACTTTTGTCTTCTAATTCTTATCAGGAAGTATCTGATTCCACACGCGTGCAGAGCCGTACATATTCACATGCAGGCGCAGAATGCAAATATGAGACACGTGTGTGAGATCTGAGCTTTCCGTAAGGTTGGAAATAATGTTTAAATCCACCTAACTAAAATCAGACAATTCCACTCTTCAGGTGGGCCACAATGTATGGGATAAGTTCTTAGCCATTCATTTATTTTGATATGCTGTGGCCCACTTGAGGTGTAAAATAGCCTTATTTTCATGCGTAGAAGATCTAAAGAGTGTATCTCGCCTGATGGAAAGCTCAGATCTCACACACGTGTCTCATTACGACATGTGTCCCGCATTGATGTGTGCGGTTCACACATGCGGGAGGAACTAGCAAAGCTTTTAGAAACCTTTGCAGAGAAGGGAATGGATTGCCAGCAACACGACAAAGAAATAAAAAAGAAAAAGAGTCGAGTAAGAGAAACACTGAGAGGTTTTCTAGCCCCCACATGCACCTGTTTGCACACACCTTTACATGCAACACACGTGCCAACAGGACACGTGTGAATGGTTTGTACTGTGGCAACCACCGTGAGATTGACATGGCCCGAAATCAAGCTGGTTTACTCATTAGGTGGGCCACCTCTGTACACGAGTTTTAAGAAAGGGTTTTTCCGTAAAGGAGCTAGATTAGGTAAAACCCCGTGTCCCGAGGAAGAGGGGATTATTGGCGTAATAGTCCACAGTTTGCAAAATCCAATATAAAGTCCAATTTCTTGGGAGGCTTATCTTTTTTAGCCTCACATGAGAAATGGCGAAACGTTTTAATCGCAAATGCCGCTTTGACCATTTGTTGTACTGTGTATCGGAACTTGATACTTTCATGAGAATTCATAGTACTCAGGGAGATTGACATTATTCAGAAGAGGTCCAACCACCCCAGGCTAAGATCTACATTGCTTGGAGAGACACACAATGTTTTAGGGAGATCCACATGCTCAGGAGGGACTCACAATGCTTAGGGGCATCCAGAGTGCAGCAGGTGATCAAATGGGAATCTTGACTGAAAAGTTTGTCATTTCTGGTGTGGGGACTAAAAAAATGAGCCTTATGAGAAGTCACACTTTTTGTTGGATTAAGCAAACCTGTGGGCTATTACAGTAAATATCCCGAGTGACAGTGGATTTGGGGAGACCCTGGACGCGGATTGCGTCCCACCTTGGTCGGACCTTTAACCGTCCGACCAAATCTGTGTGAGGACCCACTGAAAAGTATGGGTTCATCCAAGCCGTCCATCCCTCTTATAAGATCATGTTAATGTATGAACCCCACAATGAGTCAGATGGAATGCCTTAGTCGACCACACTAAATAGTAAACTTGGGTTGCATTAAATGCACTGATGCAAGTTGCATTAAATGCAAGAGTACTCTCGATTGTGATCCATAACACCGTTGGTCTGCCTTAATTTTGGGCCCATCCCTTACCATGATCTCAGAAAATGGGTGGACCGCGTGGATAAATAGACACATCACAGTGGGCCATCGCACCGACCTGGTCCGTGACACCCCGGTCTCACCCAAGACGGTGCGGCCATAAGGCCCACCTTGATGGATAGATTATGTATCCACGAAGTCCGTCAGCTTTTTCAGATTATTTTAAGGCATTATCTATCAAAAAATGAAGCAAATCTAATTATCAGGCGGACCATATCATAAGAAACAGTGGTGATTAACCGTCCTACCATGGAAAACTTCTCAGGGCTCACCTTAATCTTTCCATGGTATTTATTTACCATCGAATCTGTTGATAAGGTCACATAAGCATGATGAACGGAAGAAAACAAATATCAGCTTGATCCAAAACTTTTGTGGCCCATTAATGTTCAATCAACAATGTTTCCTATGGTATGGTCCACCTGATAATTGGATGTGCTTCATTTTTCAGATACTATCATAAAATGATCTGAAAAAATCGATGGACAGTGTTGATACATAATATATACATTATGGTGCGCCCCACGGTAACCCCTGGGTAAGGGCCGCATCGTCTTTGGTGAGGCCAGGTCTCACCTAAACCCCTGCCCACCGTGATGTATGGGCTTTTCAAAATTGACCATCCATTTGCTATATCATTTTAGATATAAGCCCAAAAACTGAGGTAGGTACAAGACTTAAGTGAATCACATGGTGGGGATTAAACGTCCCCACCGTTGAGAACTTCCTCGGAGCTGTTCAAGTTTTGGATCAAGATGATATTTGTGTATTGCCTTCATCCAGACCTACAAAATCTTATGAATGAGTTGGATGGCTAATAAACATCACGGTGGGCCCTAGGATGGCTTCAAGAGGGGGGGCGTCATGTTGGATTGGTTTGAATAGAAGTTCAAACCAAACCAAACCTCGGAAACAATTTCGTTTGAAAAAACAAACCAAGCTCAAACAAAGGTAGCATTGGCTCCGCTCGAAGCTCAGTTTGATTCAGCTTGATTGGGCTAGCAGATTATGAGCACATTGTTTCCTATGGTGTGATCCACAAGCTTTGGATATGATTTTATTTTGGGATCATGTCCTATTATGATATGTAAAAATGGATGAACGACATGGATAATGCATAATAATGCACACTGTTTTCTTGCACTTGTAAAATTATGCTTGTGTATTTTTGTTTGGAAAAGGCTCTTATATATTTATTTTGAAGTTACACTTCTCCTTTAGCGATGTTAAACATCATGTAGTAAATACTTTTGTATTTTTTTCTAATCTTTTAACTTTTTTTATTTAAACAAACAAACAAAAAAGAGAGCCACCACCTATTCGAACTCAGCCCAACTTGGTTCGAAATTTTTTACCGAACTAATCCTGACTCGAACTAGATTTTTTTGAAGCAAACCAAACTTGGGCTGCATAGGTCAGCCCAAAACCCATACTCGCCGTTCCACAAACTAGGATGGCATAAAAACAAGCCAAACCAAACTAGGGCTAACTTGGCTCAGCCGGAATCATTGCCCACCTCTACTAGTAATAAGCTTTCAAGTGGACTACACCACACGAAGCAGTGTTGATAATTACTCCCCCGCAAAACATAAATATCATCTTGATTGAAAACTTCTACGGCTCCCAAGAAGTTTTTAATGGCCGGCTTTTAATCCCCACTATATGATCCACTTGAGCCTTGGATCTGCCTCTTTTTTGTTTTATAACCTAAAATGATATGGTGAAATGGATGGTCAGTTTTGATAAGCCCATATATCACGGTGGGCCCTCAAATCTCCAGCCTGTTCCGAGCTCGGGAACACCGTCCATAAACACCGCCTCTCTTTTATGTATTTTCTTAAAAAAACCCCTCACATAGATGTGTTTGCAAAAGACTTCACATCTTTTACCATATATTTGCAAACAAACCGCCAGTTACTCTTTTCAAACCAATTTCTGCAGTTTCAAAAAGACGAAAACACCCCTACAGAAAAGAGTACTTCAAATCTCGACCACTGAAACATGCTTATTACTAAGAGTAAATCCTAACCGTTAAAAGGCATACTTTTACTATATTTTAAACCCTTTCTCATTTTTCACAACTTACTGCAGTTATATTCAGGTAAATAACCGACGAACGGTTTGAGATTTTTCTTCTAACGTGGAAGAAGGTATAGGCTCTTTCGTAAATATGCATAAATGAGGGTTTTTTAGCAATATACAGAAAAAGAAGGGGTTTACACAGAAATAAAAAAAAATACACGATGTACACACGTGACTGCCTTGTTAGTGGACCACTTTTATCTTTCTGTCAGGTATAAGGACACCTCATGCATTGTCCGGATGTCCCACGAGCGCGACAGGTTGGCACGTGTGCCTCATGTGAAGATGCATGTTCTCATGCACGATTTCTACGCACACCCACACGTGTTAACCATGCATCAGATGGGACCCACCATGCTTTTTATGATCTGTCCGGAAGATCGAGCCGTCCACTCATCAGGCAGATCACACGTGCCAGCAACCACCTGATGAACGACTCAGATTTACGTCGATGTGGGAGAGGTGCATGTAAGCGTGTGGGTGCACAGAGAAAAGCTAAAACACAGATTCTCCTTGCTGGTCACGATTTCATTGAGTACAAGGAACACGAGATTTTGGTGCGCACGTACATTCCACTAGTTAAAAGGAATGTTGGAAGGAGATGTCTAATGATCACTTCCAAATTCAATTTTCACATGCATCTTTAGATTCCTGCCTCCAATGCATGTGGGGACATGTGTTTGTATGAAATCTCCATCCATGGATGTGGATGTATGTGATTGGATTGGAGATTTCTACTATGACCCAACGAAAAATTGTAGCAATTATAATTTTCTTTAACAGTCTCCTGGATGTAGATCGATTCCCTAGGACCTATCTAGGGGCTCTTTATTTTGAAAGATTATTTTAGGGCATGGGCTTAAAAAGAAGGCAATTTAGAGGCTCAAGTGGATCACATCATATATGAAACAGGGTGGATTGAACTCCTATAGTTGAAAACTTCCTAGGTCCCTACTGTGATGTTTATTTGCCATTCAACCCGTTCATAAGGCTACATAGGCTTGGATGAAGGGAAAGCATAAGTATCAGTTTGATCCAAAATTTTTAAGGCCTTTAAGAAGTTTTCAACTGTAGGATTTCAATACCCATTGCTTTATGAGGCGTGGTCTACTTAAGCATTCAATCTGCCTCTTTTAGGACTTGTGCCCTGATGAACGGTGTGGATAAAATATATACATCACAGTGGGCCCTATGTTTGGAAATCCCGACAACGGTAGCGCATCAAACAAGCAACCACAATGGTAATGATCAAGTAACAATCGACACACATAAGAAAGTAATCTAATTTTGATAGAAAAACCCTCTCACGAATAAAAACCCACGGCATAAAGTGAATCTACTATGATATCAGAAGGTACAGAGAATGAAGAAGAAAACACCTGAATCCTAAACCCTATAGAAAAATCCCAAGCTTTCCCAAGTTTTTTTCTCCTTTTTTAAAAATCTCTCAATCTCCTTTTGCATTTAGGACACCTTAATTCATGTATTACACTCCTTAAATAAAAAGAAAATCAAAATTAGAAACAACTTATGTAAAATCGCATAAGAAACTGACTTAAAATAGAAAATAATCGACTGGTCAGACCTCACCATCGACTGGTCGGTCGCCATCCACAATCGGTCTAACGACCTGTTGCTGCTGTAAGATTTGAGATGTTCGATTCCAACACTCCAATGACATACGTACATCTTCTTCTTAATTGTTTTTAATAGGGTTGGTCAGAAATATGATATAACAAATATAAGTAGAAATAAGCTACAGCGAGGGTGCAATTGGCAGCACGTGTATATTATCCAACTTGTCAATCATAGAAATGAAATGCCTTAGATGGCTTACTTGATGATTAGATTAAATCAAACATTTTTTTCTTTTCTAATTATGAATTGTAAAGTGAAAATAGAAGAATGTGGATAAATAGAAAGGCAAGAGAATGAGAGAAGGAGAATACTAAGGGTATTTGATTTTAATATGCATGGTCTATATTATGAATAATTTCATATAAGGTAGTGTGATAAAGCATTAATATTGATTCGTCCATAATTAGATGAATACAATTTGTAGGAAAGAAAAAATAATAATAAAGAGGCTTGAGTTAATAGAGACAGAGGAGTTTAACTTAGGAACGAATTCGAATTGAAGAGCTCCATTATAAATATGAGGCCAAGCTATTAATGGAGAAGTCATGGGAACGACAGAGCCTATGATGGTAGAAGATCTCCATCCCTTCAAAGGGTTCACACATACCCTAAAGGAGTAGACACTTAAGAAAAATGAAAATCATGGCTTGCATGTACATGAAAGTGCATGGGTTGCTAGTAGATGATTGAAACATTACATATATGTGGAATAGAATACCCTGTGCATGTGAGTCGAGTTGGGTGAGGTTAAAATGCCCTCATCAAAAGCTCCAGCCATGGGCCAAGCTAAAATATCCAAGCTGGGTCCACAGCCAGGCTGTCCCGTCTGGGCAGTTTCAACTTGCATTTGTACATACACATGCCGCCATAGATTCATAATGTTCCTGTCTGTCCTTACCATGAATGCAGAGAGAGAGAGAGAGAGAGAGAGAGAGAGTGGTGTTGGGTTTGGTAGACCCATGTGTTTCCCTTAAAGGATGGATTTCTCTCAATTTGAAAGGATGTGTGTGTGTGAGAGAGAGAGAGAGGGAGAGAGAGGTCAATGGGTCCAGCCCCAACAACATGGTCAATGGATAGTGACCCCTGGGTCCTATGGTTAATGACCCTTTGCTCAAGAGACTCATGGCCATGGGCCCCCCTTTCATAAATGGGTCTCTCTCAACTTTAAGAAACACATTCATCAGCATGTTGTGATCCCCACCTCATTTCACGTCACCCCCAAATCTCTCCTACCAAATTCCCACATGGAAATGGATTTGTGACCATTCACACATGGCCCACCACTAATAATTCAACCCATCCATCTTTCTAAACATTGGATATGATATGACTGAGACCCTTTGGGAGTGGGGATGGTGGATCAGGGCTGTTCAACTAGTTGACCAGGACATGGATCCATGATTCTTAAGGGACAACACAAATTGGGCCATCCTGTACATCCAAGTGGTGGCTTATAAATGGACGGGTAAAAACCAAAGTTGGCTATTTGTTGACATTCAGACCCCATGTGGCTTTGGAAAAATGGGCCATCCCTGAAGAGCCCATTGGGTGGATCCACCCAATCGATTCGTCTCAATTGCCATGTGTTCCCTGGATGGCCCCTATCATGTTCTGAATCTTCTGATATAGAGTTAGCTTTACATGTTCTGATGAACGCTTGTTAGTGATCTTCAGCGTATAGTATCAACGGTTCTGTTTCCATGTTAGACCTTGCAAAGGTACCCACTTCCGAGTTAAGGGCCCACCTCATGAAGAGGGCAGTAGGGGTGGCAATGGGTTGGGCTCGACCTCGAAATGTGGTCCATTTAAGTAAATGGGCGAGGCATTGGACGCTACCCAACCTGGTCCACCCATATAGGTCATCAATGAGCTGGGCCAGATGACCTGGCCCATCCCTTACATTAATGAAAGTCTTAGAAGATAAGTACACATGCACTATGTGATTATGTAATGTATGTATGCATTCACTAAAGTGGGTTGGTCTGCTCATAGCTCGAGTCCCCATATTCCATTTTTAAGCCAGAGTTGGGTCATGTTGGGTCGTATTATATGGTCGAGCCCCCTCAATTACAATTAAATAGGTTGGGTTGGGTTGTGCGCTGGGTTTGGTGAATTTTAAGTGGGTCATGTCAGATCGGGTCATAGGGTTGTGGGTTGTGTTTCGGGTTTGGCTCAGAATTCTTGGCCCATTTGCTAAATGAGTAAGGCTTGGGCTAACCCCAACCTCACCCAAACCCAATCCATTCTGGCCCATAACGATTGTTACAGTGATCAATGGGCCGGACAGGCCTGTTGGGATCTGTACCGGGCTACCATGAGGTAGGCTTGGGTTTTTAGAGCCATGGGCTTGGATGAGGCCCTAAAATTTTGAGGTGAGAAATCAGCATGTTGCAACTGGCTTAATAGCCACAGCACTTTTTATTCAAGGCTTGGCCCATGTACTAATCTTGGCCTATTTACAGTTGCCATGGGCAGAGCTTGGACTTAATTTCAGCAACAGTGGCTAGGGATGGTGATGGGCTTGGTGGAAAGTTGGTCCAAGGGCTGGGCTCAGGCTTGAAATCTAGGACCTGCCCGGACCAATGACGAATGGCTTGGTCCGGACCTGTCTGGCCCATTGGCCTGGCCAAATCATTAAGTGGGCCACCATCGTACAATTATAATAGATGGTTTACAGACCCCCATTCACCATGCTGTGATGCTTATTGGATCTGGGTCCGGATGCAGCAAAAGAGGGTGTTTTCAAATTCTACCTTCAGAATCGAAAATGCTTTATTATTATTATTATTATTATTATTATTATTATTATTGGTTTGATTTTATTTTGAGTGGATCTATATTGATATGGTCAATCTGTTTCTCGGCCAAGAAGTTGTCCACGTGGTCCCACCTTTTGGTGATCTCTACCGTTCATATGATAGGCACTACTATCTTAGATGGGAGAAATCCTCGTAGTGTCTGACCATCTCGCTGGAGCACCGTTAATATAGACGTTTGGATGATTTTTTAAATTTGCGATCCACCAACTGGATAGCTAGAATCATCTAATGGGGAAGATATCAGGGCATGGCCCATCCACGATATCATGGACGGTTTAGATTACTAGCAGAAGGGGACCATGTTTACCATTGCTAATGCTTTTGATGGACCATCGGGCAATGCCTTATGTGTCATTCAGTTTTATTTTGAAGAAATATACAATGCTCAATGGAGACACACCATAGGCTTTTTTTTTTTTTTGTTCAAGTCATTGTTTTTTGTTATATCCACTCCGTCCATCAGTTTCACTAGCTCATTGTAAGATATGAGTCCAAAGATGATGGAGACCCAACACTCAAATGGGCCATAGCTGTCCATTGACTTCGATGGAGTGGCACACCTGAGGAGTGGGTCAGGGTGATTTTTCTCTGAAGTGATCTTCATGATGTGGCCCCTCTTTTGCGCAGTCAGGAAGTTTGGGCCTGTTTGGATACCACCAAATAAGTTTGGGCCTGTTTGGATACCACCAAATAAGTTATCTCTTCATGCTGATTTTTCTCTAAAGTGGTCTTACTAACTTATTTGATATAAGTTTGGTTTATGATCATTAATTTATAAGTAACTTTTTTGATTTAAAGTTACATAATCACTTCAGTTTAATAAGTAGAAATTAAGATAAGCTACTTTATCTTAAGTAACTTAAGATCCAAACACCCCCCAAGGGTCCGTTTGGAATGTAAGTTACTTACAATAAGCTACTTATCAAATAAATAGTTTATCTTGGTTTCTACTTAATTAGCAAATAAGTATGTTTGGTAAAAAACATGCTTAGCAATTAAATAGTAGAAATGTGTGTTTGTTTCCACCATCGTAAGTAATTATCCCTCAAGTTTGTTTAGCCCCTGCCACATCCACCATTTATCATTTGGGGCCAACCTTTGGTGTGGATTGTTCATTGTGTGGGCTCCGCCTTTGATGTGGGCAGTCCATCATGTCGGGCCCACCTCTAATGTGGGTCATCCATCATGTAGGGCCCGCCTTGGATAACTAGTTGGAAAAACAGATGAATAGCATGAGTAAAACATCACGCTCAGCCCATGGAAGTTTCAATGGTGTCATCATTATCACTGTTGCTTCTTGATGTGGGGTTCACTTGAGGTTTAGATCTGCCTCACATGCTAGCCCCACTTATGTCACATGGTAGGCCATATAAATACATGAAATCCTGCCATACAAGGGCGGTCACACGTGAACATTTCTCATACTGAATCAGTCTATAAACATGGACCCAAAACCCCTGAAAAATGCCAATAATAGTGCTGCATGGACGGTGCCATGTCAAGCATGGACCTACAGAAAATGATGATTTTATCTTTTTCATTGTGGGTTACATGCCAACATGTGCACACCACGCTTTTTCATTGACTTCTGGGTGGAGAGGAGCTCTCCTAAGTGTAGATTGCTAGCATAGAGTAACTTTGATATTGTTACTTGGTGTGATGGATAACAGACTGCATAGTTTTTATGCATGATCCTAGATAGATCCTTTGTTGTCTTACCTTAAAAGAAAAGAAAATTTATTTGATTATCTGATCACTATTAGATTTATGAACATTTAGGGGGTCGTTTGGATGCCTATAAAATTTTTAAGTAGTAATATTCTGATTACATGGGGCATTTGGACCTGTTAAAAAGATTATAGTTACTAGAGATTTCAAGCAAAGGCTCTAAATAAATAAATAAAAAAAATCAATGTGAGGAGAGTTGTGGATCATTTTTAACCCTATGCAAGGACTCAAAATGAAAAAAGAAGAATAAGACATACTCTCCTACAGTGAGTGTCTAGATTGAAGCTCTCTCTCTCTAGGTTTGGAAACCCCTCATACACCGTGTTGGGTGCGTTTCATACAAACCTTTGGATCTCGCCCCCCAATACACTAGAATTATGGACTATGCTAATGCAATAATCAAGAACAAACATCAACCACACGAACACAAAGAGTTTTTACGTGGAAAACCCTCGAAAGAGGTAAAAACCACGGGACCTAGTCCAGATCAACAATCCACTATCTTAGGGAACTGTTACAACCGATCACAAGCACACACCGCTTGGATCAAACCTTCTTCATCCCACTTGGGATGGATAAACAACAAGAAAATAGTAAAGGAGAGGAGCGATCTCACCGATCCCGAGGACGTAGAAGCGCTGAGACGACCGTTGCGCAGAAGAATCCTTCTTCAAGCAACTTCTCCCTTCTACAAGCTTCCTCTTTCTCTCTCTTCTCTTTCTCTCTTCCTCTTTTTCTCTCTTTCTCACCTTGGATGTGTTAGCAACGCAATGGGATACCCTAATCCCGTTTTGGAGTGCTTAAGTACAAAAAATGGAGCAATTAGAGCTAGATTAGGAAACTGCGTACAAGCAGTTCGCGCAGGGTCGGGCGCCCGGTCACCAGACCGTCGAGCGCCCGGCCAAGTCAAAAACAGTCCAGCAATGAACATGAGAAAAAAATGAATTTCGGGCGCCCGGACCAAACATGGTCGGGCGCCCGGTCACCAAAACCATGGGGCGCCCGGAAATGGACAAAAGTGTCCAGTAGCCTTGCTGCCTATTTCTGGGATTTCGGTCGCCCGACCACAATGAGGCCCGGGCGCCCGGCCACTCCCAGTCTACCCTCTCTCTCCTCTGTTACGTGAGGAGGAAAACTCCATCAAATCTCCCCCTTTCCGACTCAGGAGAAATTCGTCTTCTTCAAGCCTAGCCAAGTTTCTGCAAATCTCAAACTTGCCCTTGATCAAAGCCTTGGTCATCATGTCTGACCCGTTATTGTCCGTATGGACCTTCTCAAGCTGTAGCACCTTCTGTTCCAAAGTGTCCCTGATCCAGTGATACCGAATCTCTATGTGCTTCGACTTGGAATGCTGACTTGGATTCTTGCTCAAGTGTATAGCACTCTGGCTATCGCAATAGACCACGTGCTCCTCCTGCTTCAGGCTGAGTTCCTGTAGGAACCTTTTCATCCAAAGCATCTCTTTGCATGCTTCTGTGACTGCAATGTACTCGGCCTCTGTCGTCGACAATGCTACGACCTTCTGTAGCTTGCTCTGCCAAGAGACCGCTCCCCCTGCAAACGTGAACATGAACCTCGATGTAGACTTCCCGGAGTCTATGTCACCTGCCATATCTGCATCTGTGTAGCCTTCTAACACAGGTTTTCCGTCACCATAACAGAGGCTCAACCTGGATGAGCCCCTCAGATACCGTAGTATCCACTTCACCGCTGCCCAATGTTCCTTGCCAGGATTGGCAAGATACCGGCTGACAACACCAACCGCATATGCTATGTCTGGGCGCGTACACACCATAGCATACATCAAACTTCCTACCGCTGACGTGTAGGGTATCTTCCGCATCTCTTCCACTTCCGTCTTCGTCTTGGGACACTACTTGTCGCTCAATTTGAAGTGACCATCCAGTGGAGTACTGACCGGCTTCGCTACATTCATGTTGAACCGCTCTAGGACTTTCTCAATATATCGCTCTTGTGACAACCAAAGCTTCCTGCTGCTTCTGTCATGGGTTATCTCCATTCCTAGGATCTGTTTTGCCGGGCCCAAGTCTTTCATCGCAAAAGACTTGCCCAACTCCTGTTTCAGCCTGTCAATCTTCTTGATGTTTTTTCCCATGATGAGCATGTCATCAACGTACAATAGCAGAACTAAGAAATCACCATTTGAGAACCTACGAGTGAACACACAGTAGTCCGACTCCGTTCTGTCATATCCATGCTTCAACATGAACGAGTCGAACTTCTTGTACCATTGCTTAGGAGCTTGCTTCAGCCCATACAAGCTCTTCCTAAGCCTACACACCATATGCTCTTTGCCCTTGACTTCGAACCCTTCTGGTTGACGCATGTAGATCTCTTCTTCCAGGTCACCATGGAGGAAGGCAGTTTTGACATATAACTGCTCTATCTCCAGATCCATGCTAGCCGCCAACCCAAGCAACACCCGTATGGATGTCATCTTCACCACTGGTGAGAATATCTCCTCGAAGTCTATTCCTTTTCTCTGACCAAACCCTTTCACCACAAGTCTGGCCTTGTACCTTGTCTGTGAATTCTTCTGCTCATTCTTCTTTCTGAACACCCACTTGTTGCTCAAAGCTTTCTTGCCCTTAGGCAATTTCACCATGTCATAGGTGTGGTTCTTATGCAAGGATTCCATCTTCTCTTGCATAGCTTTCAACCACTCCCCCTTATGCTCGTCGGCTAGGGCCTCAGAATAATCTTCTGGTTCTCCCCCATCAGTTAGCATAATGTACTCATGCGGCGAGTACTTCTTGGATGGATGTCTGTCCCTTGATGTCCTCCTCACCTGTGGCTCAACAGGTGGATCAAGTTGGGGCTGCTCCCCCTGTCCATCTTCTGTAGGGACTCCCTCATCCTCTGCACCTTGCTGTACTTCCCCGTCATCAGGCACCACGGGAGGAGTAACCGGATCCATGTCCTTCAGTTCACCTGAACTGGGTTGGGTCTTCACTGGCTTTTCAATGTCTTCTATACACTGATCTTCAATGAAAACCACATCTCTGCTCCTGACGAGCTTCTTCTTGGTCGGATCCCACAACCTGTAACCGAACTTCTCATCACCGTACCTTAAGAACACACACTGCCTGATCTTCATATCGAGCTTGGACCTCTCGTCTTTTGGTACGTGAACTGATGCCCTGCATCCAAACACCCTGAGATGACTGTACGATGGATCATGTCCAGTCCACACCTTCTCAGGTACTTCTCCATTCAACGGGGCTGATGGAGACCTGTTTATCAAATACACCGCCGTGTGCATTGCTTCTCCCCAGAACATCTTGGGCAACTTTGCATGGGATAACATGCATCTGATTCTCTCTACAATGGTGCGATTCATTCGCTCAGCCACACCATTATGTTGGGGGGTCTTGGGAACTGACTGTTCATGCCGTATACCCAGTGACTTGCAATACTCGTGGAAGTCACCTATGTATTCACCACCATTATCAGTGCGGATGCACTTCAATGATCTGTCTGTCTCCCTCTCGACCATAGCATGAAACAGTTTAAACACACTAAAGACCTCGTCCTTAGATTTCAAAGCATACACCCAAACCCTCCTAGATGCATCATCTATAAATGTAACAAAATACAATGCCCCACCCAAGGTTTTTGTCCTCATAGGACCACAAACATCAGAGTAAACCAAATCTAATGCATGTACTTTATTAGTATGAGAAGCAGTTTTAACAAAAGAAACTCTATGCTGTTTCGCAGATAAACAGTCAATACAGGTTTTGAGAGGTATACCTGTCATGTCTGGAAGGAGCTGCTTCTTCGCTAGTAGCTGAAGTTCTTTTTCACTCATGTGGCCTAGACGCCTGTGCCACACGTCAGTAGCTGAATCCTCTGCTGCGTTCAATCCACTCTTGCATACACTGACACTTGCCTTGTAAAGAGTGCAACACTTCTTTCCTCTAGCAGCGATTAATGAACCCTTGATGGGCTTCCAGCGCCCACCAGCAAACCGGCTTTCATAGCCATCATCATCCAGCCTTTCCGTCGACATCAAGTTGAGACGAAGGTCTGGAATATGTCTTACATCCCTGAGAACCAATGTGAAGCCCACATCGGTCTTTAAACAAATATCACCGACCCCTACAATCTTCGAAACACCAGAATTTTCCATCTTCACTGTCCCATAGTCACCTGACTTGTAGCTTGTGAAGAAATCTCTGTGTGGAGTCGCATGAAACGAGGCTCCCGAGTCTATCACCCAGTCGGTGTCCTGACTCGAAGCCGTGAGACAAGTATCGTGATCTGCCGAAAGAATAACAACAACGTCACCATCTAAGGCGACCGCAGTAGAATCTGATTCATCTTCCTTCTCCTTTCCTTTACCCTTCTTGTGACATTCATGCTTATAGTGGCCCTTCTTGCCACAATTCCAGCATTCAACATCTTTCCTGGCAACTGACTTGCCTCTTAATTTATCTCGGGCCTTTTCGCCCTTTCTGTTCTTTCTTCTCCCCCGATCTTGTGTCACAAGGGCCTCTTGTTGAGCAGGCCCTAGGGACTTCCTCCTTGTCTCTTCATTGAAGAGACAACTTGTTACCTGATCCATGGATACCTTTCCGTCTGGCGCGGAGTTACTTAGAGACACCACCAATGTCTCCCAATTGTCAGGTAATGAGCTAAGCAGTAGCAAAGCCTGAAGTTCATCATCCAGGACCATCTTCATGGCGGAGAGCTGGTTCACAATGTTGTTGACCTCATTCATGTGTTCAGCTACAGAACCACCATCTTTGAACTTGAGATTCACAAGTCGTCTTATCAGGAAAATTTTATTGCCGGCTGTCTTCCTCTCATACAGCCCTTGCAACTTCAGTCATAGGCTAGCGGCTGAGGTCTCTGTAGACACATGGTGGAAAACCGAATCATCCAACCATTGTCTAATGAACCCCACTGCCTTCCGGTCCACTTTCTTCCAATCATCATCTGACATATCCTCTGTCTTCGCCGATATGCCTAGAATTGGAGCATACAAGTCCTTGCAATAGAGCAAGTCCTCCATCTTAGCCTTCCATATGGTCCAGTTAGAACCATTGAGGCTGATCATCCTTGATGAGCCACCTTCCATAATTCAGAACCGATCCCACACCGTTCAAACAACCTGAACTCTCTGATACCACTTTGTTGGGTGCGTTTCACACAAACCTTCGGATCTCGCCCCCCAAGACACTAGAATTATGGACTATGCTAATGCAATAATCAAGAACAAACATCAACCACACGGACACAAAGAGTTTTTACGTGGAAAACCCTCGAAAGAGGTAAAAACCACGGGACCTAGTCCAGATCAACAATCCACTATATTAGGGAACTGTTACAACCGATCACAAGCACACACCGCTTGGATCAAACCTTCTTCACCTACTTGGGATGGATAAACAACAAGAGAATAGTAAAGGAGATGAGCGATCTCATCGATCCCGAGGACGTAGAAGCGCTGAGACGACCGTTGCGCAGAAGAATCCTTCTTCAAGCAACTTCTCCCTTCTACAAGCTTCCTCTTTCTCTCTTCCTCTTTTTCTCTCTTTCTCACCTTGGACGTGTTAGCAACCCAATGGGATACCCTAATCCCGTTTTGGAGTGCTTAAGTACAAAAAACGGAGTAATTAGAGCCAGATTAGGAAACTGCGTACAAGCAGTTCGCGCAGGGTTGGGCGCCCGGTCAACTCAAAAACAGTCCAGTAATGAACATGAGAAAAAAATGAATTTCGGGCGCCCGGACCAAACATGGTCGGACGCCCGGTCACCAAAACCATGGGGCGCCCGAAAATGGACAAAAGTGTCCAGCAGCCTTGCTGCCTATTTCTGGGATTTCGGTTGCCCGGCCACAATGAGGCCCGGGCGCTCGGCCACTCCTAGTCCACCCTCTCTCTCCTCTATCACGTGAGGAGGAAAACTCCATCACACCGAATGCAAGAAACCCTTCAAACGACCATATAATGTTTAAGGAAGCAACAAACTAAAAATGTTCACGAGAGATGTCCATTACTGACAAGTTTAATCATATTTTTATTTTTAACATATCTTTGATGGCTATCAATTAAAAGGTTTGGATCCAATGATTCTAACTGTCGATCGGATCTCCCATGGCCAATAATTAGGTGAATATGGGAGATTGATGTATATGTGGGCTATGTCTATCCAAGAGGTATGGTTTCAATAAGATTTTTTTTTTTTTCTCTTTTTAATCATACCTTATGATGGCTATTAATTGAAAGTTTTGGATTTGATGATTCTAACAGTCGATTGGGTGTCGATCTCCCAATGGCCGATAAATAGATGGATGTTGTAGATTGATGTATATGTGGACCATGTGTATACAACATATTTGGTTTTAATCAGATCCCCCCCCCCCCCCCCCCCCGTTTTAATCATACCTTTTGATGGCTATCATTTGGAAGGTTTAGATCCAATGATTCTAATCATCAATTGGGTGGCCCAAGGCTGATAATTCGTCTAGTAAATAAAATACTCAATGGATAGGGATGGTGGGCCACACCCAATGAATATAGATCATCTTGTTCGTTGCTGATTTGTGGGCCACATATATAAAATTTAAGATGTTTTAAAAAGAAATTTGAATAGTAGGCCTACTTTTGTGGGCTATCGAATGATTGATTTAATGTAAAGATCGGCTACAAGTTTTATTAAGTTAACTTATACAATAATCTATCCTAAATGAAAACCTTGAATGAGGACTCTTATGGTCTTATTGGTCTTATTGGGTAGCGCACAAGTGGGCTCCCAAAGTAATGTTTATGTGAAATCCACCCTGACCACCAGGCACTTCACTACATTGTAGGACAAGGCCCAAATATTTACCCAAATATTTACCTTGTTCATGATTTATGTGCGCCCCACCAAAGAAAACAGTTGGGAGCAAGATATGCACCATTGATTGTTTAGAGGGCTCATAGTGATGATCATGTGAAATCCGGTCAAACCATCAAATGACACAAATTTAACCAATATGGCTAAAAAAATCAGGCCTATTCATTTTTTTTTCTTCTTTTAGTTAGTACACACATCCCACTGTTAGTACACACACCCACTGTGTGTCACCCTCCAATGTTAGCCACCTCCCATGTTGGCATTCAATACCTTGACCTTAGTGTTGAGAGGAGGTTATCTTCATTTGTCTACCACTGTCCCAAAGGTGTGGGTGTAAATCTGGCCTATTCGTGATTCAGGTGGGCAACGCCGAGGGAAACTGTTTGGAGGGTGAATTTGTTCCTGCACTATTTCTAATAGTGAGGTCCACCTAAATCATGGATGGAGTTGGCTTTTCCACTGTAAGCCTAAAATTGGGTCAATAATTACCTAATGGTTGGAGTGGATTTTAAACATACATGGTGGTGGGCCCACCCCCAACTAGATAACCCTTAACGTAAATGATGTAAACATTTTACGTGGATGCCATTCTGTACTGAGGTGCTCAATACCTTTTAGTGTGGTGATATGAAGACTCTCGGAGGCCCACCATAACGTAAACATTTTACGTGGACACCACCCTTTATAGTGGTCATGTGAAGACTCTAGAAGGCCCACGATAATGTATGTATGTTATGCACCCTGTCCATCCATTTCTCCCGCTCATTTTAGGGCACTAGGCTAAAATTAAAGCATATCCAAAGCTTGAAACCATTCTATGGCCCAAAGTGATTTTAATTTGTCATCGAAATTGTTCATAAGGTCATACAAACCTGGATGAAGAAAAAATACAAATACCAGCATGATCCAAAACTTCCCTAGCCCTAAAAAGTTTTCAATGGTAGACATTTAATTCCCATCATTTCTTATGGTGTGGTCCACTTGAGATTAGGATATACTTCAACTTTAGTCTCATGCCCAGAAGTAATCCACTTAAGGTAATCCAATTATAAGCGCAAAGTATTTACAGATTATGGGTAAATAATTATTTATTTTTGGATCACTTTGTAATCTGTGCACAACTTGTAATTGAGCATTGGTGCATGATAGGACTAAGAGTGGTAAATTCTTTAAAAATCATACAAATTAAATTTTCAGCCAAGCAGTCCCGTGCGTACCAGACAGTAAGTCTAGAGGTCTGGCCAGTTCAAGTGGGCTCATCCTGACTTGTTTACCAATTCGACTCTGTATATCAAATGTGTTAGCCCATTGCAAGGGTAGGGCCCAAAAGTCAACCCTATTCATTGTCCAGGTGGGCCACTTGAGTGAAAACAGTGTTAAGGAGATGCACGCCCTCCAAACTATTTCCCCGTCTGGCCCACTTGAATCACGAATAAGGCTGATTTTTGGGCTATGATCCTAGATTTATTTTTGGGCTGTGAACTAAATTTGAAGTATGATATGTAATGGTAGGAGTGGATTTTAAAAATAAATGATGGTGGGCCCACCCTCATTAGATCACCCTTTCCAATAAAATTTATTTTTACTGTACCGAGGCACTCATACCTAGTGTTGTACAGGAGCCAAGCTTTGCCCTGCTCATTGCTAGGCTCGAACCACACAGCCTTGGCTCGGCCGAGTTGAGCGTGGACCTGCTCAATGAGTGGACCGAGCAAATTTGAGTTTTGAGTAGGCGTTGAGTTGAGCGAACAGGTAGGTTAGACAACTCAAGAAGTGGCTCGCATCGGCTCGCATCAAGTGGAAAGACAGGGGGTGGTTGACATCAAGCAGATACTTGAGAGAGAGGGAGGGAGAGAGTGCCAGAGTGGGCCTTAGGGGTGGTCCGGTGGGACCAGGTGGGCAAGCAGAGAGAGAGAGAGAGAGAGAGAGAGAGAGAGACGGATAGGGTTAGGGTGCTCGGGCAAATTTTTTTTTTTTTAAATAAAAAGATTAGGGTTTGAGAGGGGGTGTTTATACTCCAAGTGATTATCTGGGTCAAATTGAGCCAGTTTTGAGCCATTACACAAGTTGAGTCAAGTCGAGCGTGGCTCTACTCAGCACTTGACTTGAATTCATCCGAGCACCCAAAATTTGGCTTGACTTGGCCCAAACTTACTTCCCATCCTACCCAAGTTAAGCAGTTTTTAGCTGAGTCAAGTGAGTTTTTCAAGCTTACTCAACTCGTGTACAACGCTACTCATACCTCTGCCATGATGTGAAGGCTATTGGGTCCATGAAAGAAAAACATGGAAAACGATCGGTATCTATGAAAGAAGTAGAGTTGAAAAAGGTGGATCGGTACGCCAATATCTCAATTAGGTTTGTCGATTGCGATCGGGTTTGATCGGGAGCACTATTCATGGTGGAGCTGTGGGATCGGCAGCGGGATCTACGGTTGCTTGTGTGTGGCATGCTTAAGGGCCACATGAGTGAGTGGGTGATGAAGGTGCAAGGATGGAGTCGATGGGGCATGAGAAGTGGTGGAGCTATGATGACGACGAAGTAGAGATAAAGATGGTACGTCACAAGGTGTTGCATGAAGATTTGAGTCGTGGTGGAGTTTGTTGGGCTTGGACGCCTTAAACCTTCAAGCATGAAGACCATCGACCGGCCGGTCAGCCAGTCAGTCACGTTTGGATCAAGACGACAGGATTTTTGGAGCCTTTTTGGGCCATCTGACCGGTCGGCCGACCGGCCGGTGGGGGGGTCCGACCAGTCGGGCAGTTTCCTTTTTGGACTTGATTTCTTGCGCGGTTTTGCGCAAGGAGTTTCTAATTTCGGTTTTCTCCCATTTAAGGAGATGTAATCCGAAATTATGGTTGCCGCCAATGGGCCAAGGGATTGAGAGGGTTCTAGGGTGAGAGAAAGAGCTAGGGAAGAAGCTTGGAGTTCTCTGGGTTGAGGGAAAGGGATGGGTTTGTCCTCCTCGTGTGAGAATTAGCTTCGGGTAGCTCGGGATATCTCTTGTGGGCTGTGATCCAGGGTATTTCTTCTGTAATCTCTTGTAACTTCTGATTCATAGTGGATTGGTGTCGCTTTATGCCGTGGTTTTTTACCCTTGAGGGGTTTTTTCACGTAAAAATCGGATTACCCTCTTGTGTGTGATGATTTGCTTGTTGATTGCCATCGTGGTGTGTTTCTTGCCTGCTTTGATTGCTTCCGCTGCGGGGCTCCTAACCCCAACAGTTTATACTCCAAGTGATTATCCGGGTCAAATTGAGCCAGTTTTGAGACATTACACAGGTTGAGTCAAGTCGAGCGTGGCTCTACTCAGCACTCGACTTGAATTCATCCGAGCACCCAAAATTTGGCTTGGCTCGGCCCAAACTTACTTCCCATCCTACCCGAGTTAAGCAGTTTTTAGCTGAGTTAAGTGAGTTTTTCAAGCTTACTCAACTCGTGTACAACGCAACTCATACCTCTGCCATGATGTGAAGGCTATTGGGTCCATCGCCATGCATGTATTTTATCCCTGCCATCCATCCGTTATGCCAGCTCATTGGAATGTATGGTTGAGAATAAAAATATCCAATGGTCCATTTCAACGAACAAGTGTCCACGAATCACCCCAATCCCATTTTGGAACCGTGACCTAGCGTATGCCACATGCACGATTTATGAGTGCCTGCGTATCAAGAATCATACTCTGTTGGGGTATGAAATAACTCCCCATTATCAAAATCCTCTCCGCATTATACGGTGGAGATGTACCACAAACTCCTTGCATTATTATAAATTTACAATAATACCACACGGTACACGCATGATCTACGTATGCTTCAGTAAGGTTATTTTCGTCATTCCATGAGGGTTTCCACCATTATCAACAGAAAATCCTATTTCAACGCCAATTACATAAACATCTCCGCATTATCCGGGAACGAAAAGCTCCCATCAAAATGACCATAATACCCATGAAGAACGCCTCATTTGACGCATTTCCTGCAACCAGCCGTCGTTTTCATGGGGCATTTTTGTCACTAAAAAGCGAATAACCTTTTCGACGCGTCACGACAAAAGAAGGGCTGTTGAAATATCGAAACAGTTCATTCCAGAATTAAAGAACAGAAACATGGTTAAGTGGTCTAATAGGAAACTGCCACGTGCCAGAATCGATACGGAAAAAGAAAAAGAAGAAAGCAAGTATACCGCAGGAGCACTCCCAAATCGTAGTCCGCAGGACATCCATCACATCCCCGCCCGGGTCCCACTAGTAAAAAGCAGATTGGACTGGACCAGCTTCTGGACGCAGATTAGGTGCGACCTGGGATCCAGCCAGGTGGGTGTGACCCTGACCGTTGGACCCACCTTGTTGGTGGGAATTCAATCCCCATTGTGTGGTCCAAGTAAGAATTGTATTGCTTTACTTTTTGGATCCTGCTTTAAGATGAGCTCGGCATGCTCTAAACTGAGTTGGCAAAACTGATGGACAACATAGATATACCATACGATGCATCTAGGTGGGTCCCACAGTCAGGGGGCACCCACTTGGCTGGACTAGGGGTCACACCTAATCTACTCTCCCTGGACCACAACAACCCGGTGAAAAGTGAAAGATAGATGTACTGGTAAAGAGGAGCAAGATCGTACATAAGTAAATTTAGACGGTTGATTGTTGATCCACTATAAGAAGATAACCATGCAATCTTTGATCTTTATTATTGAATGCCTCTTCATGTTTTGATGGAGGACAAGAACCCATAATGAAGGTCGTGGATCAAGTACATTTGTATTGGACTCGACAAATATTAGAGGAAAGTTGACAAAATCGATAATTTTCGCATGAATAGATCGAAAGAAGGCGGGCCTGTAAATCAGTTATAACTTTTGATTTGGGAGAAGTTACAAGACGCTCAGCATATAGATTCCAATTGAAATTTCATTTTGGAGTTAAGTAGGTTGTGTCCGTCCATTTTGCTTGAAAATGCATGATTATAGTAGGTAAATGAAATTTTTGAAAAAAATATTATTTTTAGTAATTTTGATTTTTAATAATTTTTTTTACTTTTTAAAATTTTTGTTTAATTAAGAGTTTATATTTTTGTTGAGCAGTAAGTTTTAAAAAAAGTTTACTTAATAGTAATCTTTAATTAGAATTTTATTATTTTTAATAACTTTTTATTTTAAAAAACTTTTTATTTTTAGTAAATATAAATATAAATTTATTTAAAAATACATAAGCTTGTTAAATTTATTTTCATTAATAATTTATTCAATTAAATTTTAATTTTTATCAATTTTCTTTCACAGATTCAAAATTTTGTCATATAAATTTAAAGAGCCTTGTGACTATGATGGTGATAGACCTAACCACATCCTTTCTGCATCATGTTCTCCTGCATCATGTTCTCCTGTATGAAGTCGGGTGAGCCACAATATGTATGAATTTTTTAAAGTGGATTAGATTGCATAAAAGAAAATATTATGGCCTTCCCAGAGTGGGCCCCACAAATCACGTTTTAAGTTAAGCTTAACTAAGTCGGCTTTTCTAATTTCTAGTGGGTCTGGCCTCTTCTCCATCAAGCTTTGGGCACAATTGCTCACATTCCATTAATTGCACGGTTAGGATCATCTTAACTGAGTATCCATATTTCAGAATATGTTTGGGCCCGTGTACGACGGTCAGGATTCGTTCGGATACAATTTCGAGTAGTCACGGAGACTACCGAACCCATCCGGAATATAAACGTTTGTATTTTTTGGTGAAAAGAAAGTGTAGTGTTATGGTTCTTCGTTCTTCTCCTCACCTTTGAAAAAAAATAAAAAAAATCAGAAGCTTATACTCTCTTGGCTTTCTATGTGAGTTCTCTCTCTCTCTCTCTCTCTCTCTCTCTCTCACACACACACACACACACACACACACACATACACACATCTTCTGATGTTTTTCTCTCTCTAGAATTCAGAGATATTTGAGTAGATGTTTTTTTTTTCCTTTCGTGATTGATTTTAGATTTGCTTCATTTGCGTTGTTTCTAATACTTGGAGAATTGCTGGTTGGAGTTTTTTTATTTTTTGTTTTTATTGAATTTTTCAGTGTAATTCAAGGCCATTTATATGAGTTTTAAGTTTGTTTGATGCTTGATGTGCACTTCCCATTTTGGTTTGTTTGGATTTTCTCTTTCGTTCTTTATTTCAGTGTAATTTGAGAGAATGAGAGCATAAAGTGATATGTATTTATATATTGCAATTTGTTGTTATTTGATGTTTGCTTGATGGGTTTTGGTGTTCTTGGTTAGTACTTTCTATTTTGAATTGTTTGGATGAGTTGGGTTGTTTTCTATTCATTCGTCGAAGAATGTCGCAGGGTGCATTTTTTGGTGGGATTTCATCTTTCTACTTTTGCTTGAATAAACGAAATGAAGTTCTAATTTCAGGGGTTTCTATTTGTGTTTAGTTGTTAATTTTGAGGCCTGGTTTGTTTTGTTCTTTTGGGTTTTGTGAATTTTCATTTTTTTTTCCCTTCTCCTTCCATTTTAGACGGGTTGGCTCGAGGACTGGTGTATTGAATTTGGGCATGTTTGGACACTCCCCAATCCACGTATAGGATTATTCGTATTTTGGCTCGTCCTCAATTTGAGGGAGGAAGGACATTTAACTGGACCATGAAAAACCCATGTGGAATGGTGCGGGCTACTGTTCCATCCACATTTCCTGCCCTGATTTACAGATGGTCAGCTAATGTCATTTCATCTCGAAATTAGATGGCTGATAACAGATGTGTGTGTTGATCGCGTGTTTGGATTGACATTTGTTCTTTTGAGTTTATTTGGATTTATTTTTATGTTGATTTTTTATTTATTTATTTATTAAATTTTTTTTTTTTTGTGGTGATAATTAGGTTGTTGAATCAGGATTTTAGAGGGATTTTCTTGGGTTTCATTTTAGTCGTACAAATTCTTCCTTCGGAATATTTTTCAAATTATTTTGATTTCTTACATAGATCATCGGTGAAAATTTTCTATTTCATGTAATTCGTATTGAAAACGGAAGTAAGGATTTTTGTATTTACTTTGAACTTAGCTGTTAATTCAAAGCCTGATGTGTTCTCTTTTAGTTTTTTCGTAAATTTTCGACGCTGATTTGAATCATTTGATAGTAAGAGTTGCCCGATTACCAAAGATCAGATGCATTTGAACATTTACCTTGTTATACAGCAGCTTTGGGATTTGGTAGAGTACATATATTGCACTTTTTAGGTCTGCAATGAATTCATATATTTGTTTTCTATTAAGATATAGCTCATCTGCAGCTCGAGGACAACTATCTGATCATCAAGGACCTGTCATTTCACTTGCCCTGGTGGGCCCAAGTGAAGTTCCCAAACCAACCAGTTATTTTGTTATGGATGATTTTCTTGATCAAATCATCCTGTCTTCATCATGGCTGGATGCGAACCCGGCGGACTGTTCATCTTGGGTTGATGGAAATACAGCTCAAAGAAATGGCTTAGTAGCTGATTCAATGGTATATGATGGGAATGAGAAGAACTCACCAACAAGTATAGTTGCCTCAGGCCATGTCACTGGGAGCTTAGCCGCTCATGGCCTGCCTAGACATGTGGAGCATGATGGTACTTCTATTCTAGCTAGCGGGAATTCGAACTATGGCATCAGCCATGGGATATTTACGGGAGGAACCCAACTCCGACAAGAGCATCTGGACCATGTATCGATTCCATCCCGCCATGATGAGTCCCATCTCTCAATACAGGAAGTGATAGAGAGTAGCCCGACGGCCAGATCCTCAAGCCTGCATAAGTCTATTTCACCGCTGTGGCCACTATCATACAAGGGTATTTCTTCTCTGCCTCCAGTCATGGGGCAAGGTAAACTACAACATCTTGGCTTGCAAGGAGAATCTGTGGAAGGCGATGCTAATATTTTGGATAAAAGATACTTTGGGAAGAAACTCCAACTGCTGGACAATTTGCCTGCAACTTCAGTTAATGTATGAATTCCATTTGGAGAAGTACAAAGGCTATCAAAGAGGACCCTCCCTTTGCCACACATGAGAGCGTGTGGGATAAGTCTGTGAGATTGACAGTAGTCATTGGGCAGGCCCAAACGTGCAATGACCCAAATATCGGGCTGGTCTGCTCTGTCGTTGGGCCGCACCTATAAGATGAATGTGGATTGTATGTTAAGTTATTTTAATTGTCCATTCCTATCTTACTCGTGCAGCCCACCTCATGAACAACCAGTCTGATTTTGAGCCAGGGCACATAAAAGGCTGGTCCATAAGAGGCTGGGTCCACAATGAATGCCCCAGATCATGCACAGGCATGTCATGATAGTCATGATATGATGTGTCCATATCCTTAGCAAGGACTCTTTCTCCTGATGTTTGATATTTTTCTGTAACATTGTAGGATCAAGATGACCTGCAAAGCCCTCTTTCACCTCGTTTTACTGCTGGGCCACCTACATTGAGCAGAGCTACACCCGGATTGCAGTCTCATCAGCAGGTGCCATATACTCTAGTTATTTGGTGCTTCTGCTATATAATTCTCTTGTAGAGCTCAGCTATGGCTATTCATGTGGGATTTTGAATCCTGCCCTCCCCTTGGCATGATCCGGCCTGTTTGTCAGGTGGGCTGCTCTGCATGGCCTGAAAGGTGGGCCATTCTGATTATCAGGTGGGGCCATGCCTGCACGTCAAATGTGGACCATGACCATTGCTCAGTTTTTTTTACTTGTCTGTTTTCTTCATAGATGTATGGTTCACTTGATGAGTGGACATGCCTGAACTTCAGTCCACAGCTCATTGATGGCAGGGAGATGATCCAGAACTTGCACATGTTTGCCCATTAAAAAAACGAAAGGGAGGGAGCGAGGGAGCGTTCTATCCAAAATCCTACTCTCTTGAGTAGCATTTCTTTTCACCATCTCGTAATTTCCTTTGTTAAGGGGGAGCAGGACTCGAAATCATAATCTCACCATCTGGTAATTTCTTTTTGTTAATGGTCCCCCTACAATGTCTATATCCTGTTGTAACAATCTACAGGAAGCAGATTCAATCAAGCATTATATGTACCAATCTTCGGTTTCTCAATTACAACCTCTGCCAGCTGTTGCTGGTTGCAATGGAGCAGTAAAACCACGGGTGAGAGCACGCCGTGGTCAGGCCACAGATCCACACAGTATTGCTGAACGGGTTAGTATATGATATTATTATCATCTGAGATAGATAGATAAAAAGAGCTCATATTCGTTGTACTTTTATTTTATTTTATTTTATTTTTATTATGTAGCCCACTTGTGAATATTCTTGGTGGTTTGCATTCTGGAAGTTGGTCAAGTTTTAGAATCTGATTTTTCAAAATTTGGAAGTTTGTTGTTTTTTAACTTAATATACAACTGCAGCTACGGAGAGAGAAAATTTCTGAAAGGATGAAGAACTTGCAAGAACTTGTCCCAAATTCTAATAAGGTATGGTTTCACGTTGGCCTTAGTTCTAATGTATGCCATTTTTTACCTGAATCTTTTCATGAAATTCACAAAGGGTGCTTTTTAATTCTCATTCACGATTCAGTCTCGGTTTCTGTGTGGCTTCTGCTCCTGACCAGACATGGGAAATGGTGTGTTTGGATGCTTAATTGAATTGAATTGTGATAATCCAATTCTATATAGGGTAAATGAACAAAGTTGGGGTTGTTCAATTTGAAATCACAATAACAACCAAACCCTTAATTTGAGTTCCGTGTTTTTCAAGTTGGATCTTAAATGATTGTAATATCAATTTTGGGGCCAGTCCCTCATTATGAATGGAGTCGGCATATCCCCACTTTGATTATTTTAGCGTCATTGAGTAATTGTAGTTCGATCCATCAAGGATCCAAATGCATCCCAATGCTTCCCTATCCCAAAACGATAGCTAAAGATCTTAATCCTGGTAATCTAGCATTCTTCACTGTCACCTGTAAATCTTCTAACCTTTGAAGTAAATTTGGAGAGAACTTAATTACCTTCACTAGAGGAGAAAACATGGCTTTCATCGTTGTAAAAGCTGTAGTGATCCAAGCATAGTTGTAAAAAACACTCATCTTTAAGAGATTGTGGTTTTTTTTCTTTTTCTCAAGAAAGTCTTGAGGAATGAGATTGAGCCTTTCAGGAGTGAGGGACTGTAGGGTGGGTCCTGATGAAACAGAACACGCGGCGTCCTTATGTGCCAAGTTCTTACAAGGGGGCCCATGGTTCGCTGGCCCAGAATGATGTGGTTGCCCCATAATAGCTTGTGGATGCCCCGAAGGACTGCATGATTGAAGAATCCTGACCATCCAATCTTTGGCCATCTCCCTGGACCATTGTTGAATTTCTTTTTAATTCTATCTATATGTAGGTGAGTAATCGAAAGGTTGGGTTGTCCAGTATGGGATTTGTGTGTGTGTGTGTGTGTGTGTGTGTGTGTGTGTGTGTGTGTGTGTGTATTTTCCCTTCCTGCTATCAAATCATCGACTTGGATCACTGAATCTTGGGTGTTTTACATCCTGATGCATTTGGCAATAATCCCTCCTCTATATGCAAGTATAACCTCAATATTGTGCATGGGCACGTGTGTGTGTGTGTGTGGGGGGGGGGGGGGGGATGCGCAGTTCATCACTGGAACTGCAGATATGGTAAATCTTCCACCTTTCCTTTGTGCAGATGGACAAGGCGTCGATGCTTGATGATATCATTGACTACGTCAAATTCCTTCAGCTGCAAGTCAAGGTCGGGATAATAGGCATCGAGTTTGAATCCATCAACAAGAACTCTCTTTCATCTCTTGCTGGGTGACCTGATCTTGGACATCTGTAAATGTAGGTTCTAAGCATGAGCAGGCTGGGTACTGCAGGAGCCGTTGTTCCATTGATTACAGATGTTCGATCTGAGGTACTACATTCTACTGTCTTTTCATTAAAATCTATTTTTACTTTTGAATATGCATGTGATGATTGTTTCACTCTTTAGTAATACCCTCCTTCCTTCAAGAAATGATAAAAATCTTAAGACTCTGTCTGGTAGACACCTAAAAATGAGTTATAATCTCATTGTAGTTACATAATTACTCTTAACTAAAATGAGGTGAACTCATTTTTTGGCATCTAGAAAACAGGGCCTTAAGAGCAAAATTCAAGAAGATTTGAATTGATTCATAAATGGGTCTTTTCAGTTTTTTGAATTAGATTCTCTGGGTCAGTTAAAAACTCTCCAATGCTAATAAGGACAAGCAGATCCTAGCCAAACTGCGAATCTTGGGGTTTCACAGTTCGTTAATTGGGTTTTGAACAATGCTTAAGAGATCAATTATAGGGAAAAACCTTGTTTTTTCAGGGATTAAAATGACTCTAAATACACATGACTCTGTTTTCTAATTACAATTAAATGATATTCTTGAGAAACTCTTTCTTTCTTTCCTTCTTCATCATCTTCTTCTTTTTCTACTTTTTCTACTTCTTCAATTGCAAGAAACATGTTGTTCGGGTCTTCTTTTCTTAAAAACACCCCTAGATGATTCCATTGATAACATTAGGGTTTACCTATTAACCAAAGTTAGTGTTCCATTTACATAAATGTGGTCCCACTATTCTGAAAGTTGAAAAGAAAAATAAGTAGTAGGTTTTCCGATGTGTTCACATCCATGAACTTTGGATTCAAGCACATGTTCTAGGCAATATCATGTTTGGTTTTCAGATGGGTGGTTTACGTTTAGGAGTTCTATGCAGTTCCGAAAAGTGCTATTTGGCACTTCAGAAACTTGCTGAGTTGACTCACTCAATAAATGCTTGATCAAGTTAAATTGGTTTCCACCTGAGAACAGAAAAAAAAACATGTTTAGTGCTACAAAACTCAAAGAAAAAAGAAAGAAAGAAAGAAAGAAAGGAAAAAGCACAAGTTTTCTAAAGATCCAACATTTGGTCAAGTAGTTGATTTACATTTAGATTCAAATTGACTTGGACTCGGATCATTGAGTCTGCTTGTTGAGTTTCAGGTTTTTGGAACATTGGTCCCATGTAACTATAGCCCAGACCCCAAACAATACCTTGAAAGAAATGGGTATATACTATGATTATTTCTGATGAGAATTCTATCGCAAAGGCTATTCTAATTCTCTATTTGATTTGAATTACAAAGGGCTCTACTCTACTTCTATCACCATCAGGGCAGACAGGGAGCCAACCTTTCTGAATCATCGGACAACGTTGCCTTCGAGCAAGAAGTAGTGAAGCTGATGGAATCTAATGTAGCCTCTGCTATGCAATATCTTCAGACCAAAGGCCTCTGCCTCATGCCCGTTGCTCTCGCAGCTGCCATCTCTGGCAGGAAGGCAACTTCCAATATGGTTTCTGCTGATAGAAAGAGTCCTGGAACAGCCCATGGTTTAATTTCACCAAGCAGCAGCTCACCGAGTGCTGGGACCCAGACCTTGTCCTCTGGCAGTGAAAGCACGACAAAGGAGAACATGGCCAGCGACATCTACGGAGAAGATACCATGATTAATGACTGTAATGGGGCTGTTGTTAAACAGGAAGAAATGCAGAAATCCGCATGCAATATAAGGGTTCTGAAACCGTTGGGGTAGCCGAACTGGTATCTCCATTTTTCTCTTTGAGATCCGAGGTTGGTTGTTTTCAGTTATATTCACAGTAGTAAACTTTGTTTTGATTTTTGAAATTTAGCTAGTAGTTGTATATGTCTTAATATACATGCGTTCATATGTTCATGTGCTTGTATACACACTTATATGTAGTTGTATGTATATATTTTTATGAGAAAATGAAGTATTTAATTGGCTTGACAATAAAGGAAGCCCAATGCATAAATGAACTCTCCTTTCTTCAATTGTGATTTTTTCACTTTACTGAAGTGAGTTTGGGTTTGTAGCTTTTATGTAGCTGTTGCTTAGATGCCTATATAAACCATAGTTCTAAAACACAGCGAATCAACTCAAAAATTGGCTGAGTCAACTCAAATCAACGAGATTTGAGCCATGTCACCATGAAACTCAATTATGAGAGTGACTCGGTCTTGATTCAGCATGATTTGTTGAGTCAACTCGGTGATTCGGTCAACTCCACATGACTTTCCATGACTTGAACTGAGTCAGTCCCTCGGAGATCATTTTCAATAAAAGTAACAGGGAGGGTTTGATCCCAAGAACCCTCACAGGTACTAATGTCTCTGAACAGCATGCCAACCGCTGTTGCTTGGTATTTCTTTTCTTCTTCTTCTTGTTTTAATTACAGTTTATCCCTATACAACATTGTAAATATTGATAATAATTATTGAATTAATTATAACTTTTTGAGTCAAGTAAAGACTTGTCTGGGTCTTTGAGTCAACCAGACCTGGCTGAACATCAAGTCAGTTTTCTGAGTTTTTGAACTATGAATCCGAATGTATTTTTGTAATAGTTTCAAGAGTTGAAATTAAGATTTGAATTGGATAGTTTCCACTCTTTAGCTATAGCACTGAAATGAATTTTCAGTATTGGAATTTAGGTTGCTGTTGTGAGATGCCCATGCATCTCTACGATATACAATGCGAGTAGCAAGCAGACAATTTTGCTAATGGAACTAGTTTGAAGAGAGATGTAAACTTTGAGATTTAACAGGACATTAGAAGGGATTTTGAACATAGGTCAAGTGTATTTAGGGAAGTTTTTTAAAGTGTCATGCTTATCAACGTACGACTTGGATTTTACTTGCTTTGTATCAGCAGATTTTGCGATAACAGGGCATTTGTGACATTTTCTTTCATGTGAGTAGACTGCACCCGTTCTCTCCCTTCTCCATGTTTGTGTAGCTCACACACCCGCCCCCGCCCCATCTCTCTCTCTCTCTCTCTCTCTCTCTCTCTCACACACACACACACACACACACACACACACACGGTAGGTGCTGTTGATCGCTTTTCAATCCTGTGGTCCGAGAGATGGCCTGTAGTTGAAATTCACACTGAATGGATGGTCCTAGTCGTTCATTTTTCTTGTTGAATTTCGACTGTTGCCAATTTCCAATTTTACCTGTCCATTTGAAGGCCGCTGTTCTTATGGCTAAGATGGTTAGTCTAATGTGATTTTCTACAGTTCATCCACTGATAGGACGATTAGATGGATGGTCTGGATCTACTGCCTGCCCCTGCATTATTTCAGACTCGTGTAGTCCTAATTTCAATTCCACAGACTTAGATTAAGTCCCAATCCCACCATTCTGAGAGAGAATAAATGGGAAGATGAACTATGAGCCACCTGGTGCCTAATTTATAGGTGGGTCCCAATTGGGCCCACCTTTGATAATAAATAAAAAAATCATTGGATTGGAGGAATCCATGGAAGGTTTCACATGACGAAAAAAAAAAAAAGAAAGATGATTGGATAATCATAGCCATATAGTATTATAATTAAGGGCATGGAAAATGGACGGTTAAGACTAAAATGGTCTTATTGTCGACCGTCTGGGCCCTTATGGAACGGCAGTGATCATCCAATCAGTATGATACTAGTTCCATGTGCAATCTACAATGGACCTGTCATATCCAACTGTCCACTGCAATCATATGCATGTGAATTCACACCCCAATAAGGACTAAAAATTCATTCAGGATCAGATGAAGGTAGACAGTAAAAACAGTTTCATTTGATCCTCAAATTACTATAAAACATCAACACACTTAGAATCTCCAACTATATAGTCTTAATTTTATGGAAAATAACTGAATTTATTGTTCTTGATTGGATTGTGAAGATGGCCATCCATTCCTATCCTCAAAGGGGGCATTTCATTAACAGTCTTTAAAATCCACAGTTTTGATTGATCTAAGATGAGATCACAATCGTCATGTGGCTCAATTCATCAACTATCACATAAACCTTGATTGGTGAAGTGACCATCACCATCCACCGCCTTCTTCTTTCTCTATTCTGTATTGCAGCTAGCATGAGTATCCGTCCATGTCCCTCCACATCGGTAGCAAAACTGAAACCCACACCTGAAAACCAGACACCCAAAACAACCATTGAAGTCTATACTGCATTTCATAGCTTGAAATCAAGATAAGCTACTTAAGGCATGAGTAGCTTATCTTAAGTAACTTAAGATCCAGATGCCCCCTTAGTTATCATTCTCTAATGCAATATCATAGCTTGAAAAATGCCAACGACATCCATGCAAAGAAGGTGAGATCATGGAGAGGATTTGGGTGGTTCATCAGATGGGCCCCATGGAAGATGTGCTGGTCCGGAAATAGGCTAGTCGATTCATGAGGTGGACCACACATGAACAGTGAACATGCACATTGGCCTATTTATTTCAGCTGTTGGTTCTTGTTGAGCAGAAGTGGCCCTCATGACAATCAGAACAGCCTGATTTTTTAGCCAGGACAAGTACTGCAGTGTGTGACCCACTTGATAGACGGCCAAGATCAAGAGAAATGGATAGAGAGGGTAAGAAACTTACCTGCAGGTCATATGTATACAACCTTCTGTCTTCTCCACATAGTACTTGCAGTGGGAACATCTCGTCCACCCGCTCGTCTTTGCAAGCTCCATTACCATCAGATCATCTCTCCCCCTCTCATCTTCATTCAATGCCTGATACTCGTCGCACCCGACGCCTGAGTGCCATGGCACCTTGCACTGTGCGCAGAACAATCTCCGGCAATTCAGGCACTCCGATTCTCTCACGACATCCCCTCCATTGTTGATCAGAAGCGCCGAGCAGTCTTTGTAAGGGCAGTAAACTCTCTGCGACCCAAGAACCATCAACTCGGCACAAGCAGCTTCCCACCTCTCGAGTACTTGGGCGGGGATGATCAGACGGCAGATATCAGGTTCTAACACCCCTTTACATTCCAAACCAGGACATATCACCATTGCTATGTTCTCTTGGATCTTTGCTTCAATGTGCTTGCTTATGCAATCGGTGCAAAACACATGAGAACAGTTCTTGTTCTCGAACATTTCATGCCGGCGGCTTCGCCTCCATGCATATCTCACAGAAGCTTCCCGAAGATTCGCCAGTTTCGGTTTCAACCAATGTGTCGGATTTCGCTGAAGTTGTCTCGTTCTTCTCCGACGATGGTATGATCGCAGTTTCAAGAGATGGGTGGGGAAGAGAAGAGCATTCACCAGGCTCAGTTTTAACCAACGTACCAGATTTCGTTGGAGTTGTCTCGTTCTGCTCCGATGACGGTATGATTGCAGTTTGGAGAGATGGGCGAGGAAGAGAAGAGAGAATGGATGCAAAAATCACTTCCTGGAACTGTAGTTCTCTTGCAAACTTCTCATCTGAGATTGGTAAGAGATCTTCTTCACTTAGGAGAGCTATATAGAAATCATCTACGTTGAGTAAGGTATTTGAGTTTGATGATTCTTCCATTTCTCTCCGTTTCTTTCTCTGAGGAATTTGATGGGTGTTCTTCAGTTATTTATAGGTGATTTTTGATAGATTTTGATGATGGGATTTCAATGGCTGGATTTTGTTGTTAGTGAGTCTTGCTAGTCTTGCTGGGTTTGTATGCTTTCGGTTTGAAAGTGGTTTTTACATGCAACTGATGCAAATGCTTTTTATTTTGATTGGCTGAGTGGGGCCCTGTGGGGTAGTAGAATTATATTATTCTGTATATACTCTGGTATGGTGGTGGGACCATACTCCACCGTGCATATCATTCATGTGCATCAGAAAAACACATTTCAAATGTGGGCCCTCACTCTGAATGGGATAATGAATTTGGATGCTAAGTGACCATTCTTTGTTTCACTTGGCTATCACCTATCACAAGGTTTGTATGGTCAGATCAATGTTGGTTTTGGCATTTCCTTCAATCCACGATGGGATCAACAAATTGGATGGTCTGGATTGACTTGCATGTATGAGATACGAGCAATGGATGGATGTTTAAAGAAATGATACAACCCCACTTCTATTTTGAGTATGACCGCTCAATACCATACGCATGCAAACAACAAACATATGATCAGTGTACATTTTCCTCAATCCAAACCGTCCAAGTTGTGGGCCCGACAATCTGGATCACTAAAACCTCATGTACAACCTGAAAAACCCGAGTATGAAATGCGTGCTTCGGGTTTAACTGCCTTTGGAAGGGGAATTAGTTGATGCTCTGGCAGTGTATGACACCTGATACGCAGGCACTCAGAAATTGCACACGTGGGGCACATTAACTCAAATTAAACCGACTAAATTGTGAAACCTTATTCCATTAGATTACTTTCTAAATGTCTCACCAATTGTAACATCTGATTCATAGACACATGTTTGTTGAAATAAAACCATAGGATATTTCCATTTTAACCGTCTAATAAATGTCCACCAATCCGATAGTCAGATAATCAAATAAGCTATATTTTCTGTTCATGATATATCTAAACTGGGTATCATCATTTGGACAGTTTAATTTGATTTATTTTGTGTTATTTTATGCAATTTCTAAGTGCCTGTGTATCATCGATCAAACTTTGCAGAGTACCAAAGTTCTAAGGGCAGAAGGTTCGAAGTAATTGAGGTGTTTTTTCCAAATCTTTTTGTCTTCAAAATAATGTGACGTGGAAAGTCGAAGAAATCATTTGGGCTCTTTTTCTTTCAGGCGAAGGCTCTCTCTCTTTGTACGGACAGTTTCCTATGTTAGTTTACCACCATTCAAGAAATGGTAGTGACTCATAATCCTCACATGTGGCACTGATGTACAGTTATCCAGACCATCCAAATTGGAAGTCTAGTTAGTAGCTATTAGAGATGGTTGAAAATAAAATAATATTGATCCAAATTTGAAGAAAAAAAAATCAGACGGTTGATATTCTCTTTTAAGTTCAATATTTTGGTTACGCTCAATTCACAGGCTGGTTAGATTTGAACGGTCCAGATTGCAGGAAAATATGACATGTGTACATATGAAGAGTCACAGCCACTTTTTAAATTAAATTAATAATTTAAAAAAAGTCACCACCACTTTTTAAATGGTGGCAAACTAACATAGACTTCTAAATGTGGGAACGCGAGAGATTGGCCGGACTCAGGGAGGGGAATCGGATTGCGTGCGGAGTTACTCCGCACGCTCTTATCGTGCGGAGTAAACTCAGTTGGGCCCACCTAGAATGTATGTGCTTTATCTATATCCGTCCATATGTTTTTCAAGCTCATTTTTAGTGGTTGAGCCCAAAATTTAAGCATATCCAAATCTCAAGTGGACCATGCCACGGGAAACAGTAGGAATAATGATTTCCACCGTTGAAACCTTCCCAGGCCCTACAGTGATGTTTATTTGTCATCCAACCAGTTCATAAGATCACATGGATATGGATGAAGGGAAAACACAAATATCAGCTTCATCCAAAACTTCTTTGTCCTCCGATAATTTTTCAATGGTACACATTCAGTTCACACTTTTCTTGTGGTGTGGTCCACTTTAGACATTGATATGCTTCATTTTTTGAAAGCATACCTAACCTTTCCTGTTAAGATGAATGGAGGGAGTGGATAAAATACATAGATCACTGTGGGCCCCACAGAGTTTACTCCGCACGCTAGCGTTCGGAGTTACTCAGTACGCAATCCGCTTCCTAGGGAGGTGGGGTGAAACATCATAGCTCTTTCCAGTTGCTTAGGGAGGAAGGACCTTCCCCTGAGACACGTGTCAACAGTATAGAAGGGACGCGGATTAGCTACTGACACGTTGAGTAGCTATCTCGCTACTGAAGTGACGTCACCAACTTCTGTGGGCCCCACCATGATGTATGTGTTATATCCACACCATCCATTCATTTGTAGAGATCATTTTAGGGCATTTTCTAAAGAATGAGACAGATCCAATGCTCAAGTGGACCCCACCAAAGAAAACAGTGGGGATGGTGATGTGACCGTTGAAACCTTCCTCGGGCCCACCATGATGTTTATTTGAGATCCAACCTGTTCATAAGTTCACGCAGACATGGAAGAAGGTAAAACACAAATATCAGCTTGATCGAAAACTTCTGTGGGCCCAAGAAGTTTTTAATGGTAGGAGATCAATTCCCACCGTTTTCTTTGGTGGGGTCCACTTGAGCTTTGGATCTGTCTCATTCTTTAGCTCATGCCCTAAAATGATCTATATAAATGGATGGACGGTGTGGATACAACACATACATCATGGTGGGGTCCACAGAAGTTGGTGACGTCACTTCAGTAGCTAGATAGCTCCTCAACTTGTCAGTAGCTAATCCGCGTCCACGAAGACCCCTGGAAAAAGATAAATAAATAAAAACGAAGTCGGTCATCAGATAAGTCTAGATGTATGAAAGCAATGGACGTGTTCTGATTAAAGATATGGCCCACTGAAATATTGGACGGGCCTGATTATTTCTCCAGTTTTAACTTTTTGACTCGAGGTTGGGTTTTCAGTGAGTCTTTGAGTCAAGTCAACCCGACTAGTTTTGAAGCCGTAAGAACGAAGAATGAGAGCGGATTGCTGTGTGGGACCCATAGAGATGTCCGTGACAAATCTACTCCGTCCATCTGTTGTTAAAGACCACAATATTATAGGATTCTAAAAATCAGGCATATCCAAAACTCATGTGGGCCCCACCGTTGAAGCTTTCCTGAAGCTGACCATGATGTTTATATGCCATCTAAACCATTTATATGGTTATTACAAGGGGTGTCAATGGGCCGAGCTGATGAAAATAACATTTTGGAACCATTATGGTGAGCTCTGGGAAGTTTTTAATGGTTGGGTGTTCAATCACCACTTTTCCCTATAGTATGGTCCACCAGAGAATTAAATCTTCTTCATTTTCTACCTCATACCCTAAAATGGTCTTGCAAAATGGATGGATGGCGTGGATATGGAATACATACATCAAGGAGGGCCCATGGTAAGGCTATCTAGCCTCCTATAAGAACCAGGGTTGCAACATGGGTTTGATCAACCTGACCCGATTGACCCAACCTAAGTTCAGGTTAGGTTGTCAAGGTCTTTGGTTTACATACGGGTTGTATAATGGCAACCCGATTTGAAATCAGGTTGAGCAAAATTGGGTCTGGTTAGGTTTTGGGTGGAGTCAAGTAGGGTTGGGCTGGGCACCTTGGGTTGAAAATTTGAGTCAGGTTGCAAGTTGGGCTGTCTTTCAGTCGGGTTAGCTTCAGACTGTAGTTAACCCAACCCACTCAAGTTGCACCCTAAGGGGCCCACCAAACGAGCCTAGATGGGCTGTGGACTAGCCTGTAGGCTGGACAAGCATGCCATTTATGGCCCAAATAGTTTTTTTGCCAGGCTTAGGCTTTAGTCATTTTAGTCCACCTAGCCGGCCGACGTCATGAATGCAGGTGTTCCATTCCACTTACGGTTTTCCATTCCACCAAACGAGCTTTTCTGATATTTTGCAACTCTTGCCAGAGCGCTTTAAGTACCATTTTTGTTGCTACAAGGTAAAAACACATAACAAACCCATTGTTACTGCTTTGATGCCAAATGATGAGAATCCAATACAAGCCAATGCCTGTTTATTTAATCATTTACCACTGTAAATGGTGGTAAATGGATTAATACAAGCTATTGATGGATTAATACAAGCTATTTTTTTGGTTAGGATTAATAGAAGATTGATGCTGAGTGGTGCATCACCCAGTGATGTTTTCTCCAGTTTTATTTTATTTTATTTACTATTATTATAAGGACATGTTTCTTTAAGGAGAAAATCGTAGCCAATTATGTAAAAGCAGAAAAGAATTCCCTTGATGTGACAGTTTTCTGTTGGGAGTCTTCAAACTATATGCTGTACAGGGTGCTCCGACCGGTCTGATGACCGGTCTGGCCGTTTGGCCTGTGCACGAGAAGACAGAAGGCTGAACTTGTGTTGCCCTACTGACCGGTCTGGAGGGGCTGCGACCAGTCGTGCGATCGGTCGGCTGTGAGGCAGCATTGGGTCTGTGTTGTGAAATCTCCCTGGACTGTTATGTGTGAAGTGTGACCAGTCGTGCGACCGGTCGGCTGTGCGCGCGGATTCCTTGCGCAGTCCGCAGTACTGCACAAGGTGTTTCTATTTTTGGATTTCTTCCTATTTAAGGTGTTGTAATCCGACTGAGAGAGGAATCCTAAGGTGTCAGAGGTTTCCTATTCGTACTAGGAAGAGGGGAGAGAGTTGTGTGAGAGAGAGAGCTTGGGTTTTCTCTGTTTTCCTTACTTGTGGGCTGTCATCTCTGTAATCTTCTATTTAATTCATAGTGGATCGTTTGTGCCGTGGTTTTTTACCCGTTTTGGGATTTTTCCACGTAAATTCAAAGTCTCTTGTGGTGAATGCTTGTGTGTGATTGATTTCATCTTGTTTCTCGTTTGATTTCGCATTGCTTCACAGTTTCAGCGTTCCGCTTCCGCTACCGGCTTTTCCCAACAAGTGGTATCAGAGATAAAGTTGGGGTGTAGTAGATTCGAATCTGAGACGAGAAGATGGGATCGAGCGCAAGGTTCGATATAGAGAAGTTCTCTGAGAAAAATAACTTTGAGCTATGGAAGGTGAAAATTGAATCCTTCCTGATTCAGCAAGGGCTTGATGGAGCTATTGGAAAGTGATCCGAGGCTATGAAAGACGATGAGTGGACGAGGCTCGACAAGAAGGTAAGAACCTCAATCCTGTTAAACCTTACGGATGATGTTCTCTATCATGTCATGAAGGAGAAGACTGCGGCTGAAACTATGGCGAAGCTAGAGAAGGTTTATGTCAAGAAATCTCTAGAGAATCGTATGTATGTGTTGATGCAGTTGTTCACCTTGACGATGGCTGAGGGACCTGAGGTGGAGAACTACCTGAGCACGTTCAATAGGCTGGTTTGTAAGTTGGTGGAGATTGATGAACCGATGAAGGATGAGTACCAAGCATGCATCCTGTTGAATTCTCTTCCAGATTTATATAAGTCGTTCAGGGACTCTGTGTTTGCAGGGAGGAAAACATGTATACGTCGAGACCGTTATCTCAACCCTCCAGTCGAAGGCGATGAAAAAGAAAAGCGGTGACGTGGCTTCCCGTTATTCCTCAGAGACACTGGTTATGAGGGGAAGAAGTTCTGAGCATGGAGGATATTTAAAATCGGGATCTAGAGCCAATGGCAAAGGTAAGGCTATGGTGAAGTGCTGGAATTGTGGCCATGAGGGCCACATGAGAGGGGATTGTCAAAATCCCAGGTTGAGACAAGAGAAGTCTAGAAATTCTTCTGGAGAGGGAGCCAATATCGTAGAGGACGGTGGCGATCTGTGTGAAGCTCTGACTGTTTTTGGCAAGGGATCTCACGGTAGTGAGTGAATCCTTGATTCAGGGGCTTCATGTCACGTTTGTCCTGACTAGAGTTCATTCACGACATATAGGGAGTATGGTGGAGAATCGGTGTTTGTGGGCGATGGAGTCGTTTATAAGGTTGTGGGTATTGGTACTGTGTGCATCAGAATGTTCGATGGGGTCGAACGAGTCCTGGAAGATGTGAAGCATGTTCCCAAGATGAAGATGAATGTGATTTCTCTTGGTGCACTCGAGGTGAAAGGGTGCGTGTTTATTGGCCGCGATCGTTGTTGTGAAGTGTTGAAGGGGGCACTCGTGTGTATGAAGGCACGGAGGTGTGGCCATCTTTACATGTTGATCAGGGAGCACAATTCACGGTGGAGTTGCGGGAGTGGCAGCGAGATCCACGGTTGCTTGTATGTGGCAAGTGCCCAAGGGCCACATGAGAAGAGCGGTAAAGGGTGTGAATTTGCAAGGATAAGGTCGATGGTGGCACGAGAAGCGGTGGAGCTATGATTGAAGATGAGATGACGTTGCAAGAATCTGTTGATTCGACGTTTGAAGCCTCGCTGGAGTTTGTTGGGGAGTCTTCAAACTATGTACTGGACAAGGTGCTCCGACCGGTCGTGCGACCGGTCTGACGACAGGTCTGGCCGTTTAGCCCTGTGCACGAGAAGACAGAAGGCTGAACCTCTGTTGCCCTAGACCGGTCGTGCGACCGGTCTGGAGGGGCTGCGACCGATCGGCTGTGAGGCAGCATTGGGTCTGTGTTGTGAAATCTCCCTGGACTGTTATGTGTGAAGTGCGACCGGTCGTGCGACCGGTCGGCTGTGCACGCGGATTCCTTGCGCAGTCCACAGTACTGCGCAAGGTGTTTCTATTTTCGGATTTCTTCCTATTTAAGGTGTTGTAATCCGACTGAGAAAGGAATCTTAAGGTGTCCAAGGTTTCCTATTCGTACTAGGAAGAGGGGAGAGAGTTGTGTGAGAGAGAGAGCTTGGGTTTTCGCTGTTTTCCTTGCTTGTGGACTGTCATCTTTGTAATCTTCTGTTTAATTCATAGTGGATCGTTTGTGCCGTGGTTTTTTACCCGTTATGGGGTTTTTCCACGTAAATTCGGAGTCTCTTGTGGTGAATGCTTGTGTGTGATTGATTTCATCTTGTTTCTCGTTTGATTTCGCATTGCTTCACGGTTTCGGCGTTCCGCTTCCACTGCCGGCTTTTCCCAACAAGTGATATCAGAGATAAAGTTGGGGTGGAGTAGATTCGAATCTGAGACGAGAAGATGGGATCGAGCTCAAGGTTCGATATAGAGAAGTTCTCTGGGAAAAATAACTTTGAGCTATGGAAGGTGAAGATTGAATCCTTCCTGGTTCAGCAAGGGCTTGATGGAGCTATTGGAAAGCGATCCGAGGCTATGAAAGACGATGAGTGGACGAGGCTCGACAAGAAGGTAAGAACCTCAATCCTGTTAAACCTTACGGATGATGTTCTCTATCATGTCATGAAGGAGAAGACTGCGGCTGAAACTATGGCGAAGCTAGAGAATGTTTATGCCAAGAAATCTCTAGAGAATCGCATGTATGTGTTGATGCAGTTGTTCACCTTAAGGATGGCTGAGGGAACTGAGGTGGAGGACTACCTAAGCACGTTCAATAGGCTAGTTTGCAAGTTGGTGGAGATCGATGAACCGATGAAGGATGAATACCAAGCATGCATCCTGTTGAATTCTCTTCCAGATTCATATGAGTCGTTCAGGGACTCCGTGTGTGCAGGGAGGGAAACCATAAGCGTTGAGACCGTTATTTCAGCCCTCCAGTCGAAGGCGATGAGAAAGAAAAGCGGCGACGTGGCTTCCCGTTATTCTTCAGAGGCACTGGTTATGAGGGGAAGAAATTCTAAGCATGGAGGATATTCAAAATTGGGATTTAGAGCCAAGGGCAAAGGTAAGGCTAAGGTGAAGTGCTGAAATTGTGGCCAGGAGGGCCACATGAGAGGGGATTATCAGAATCCCAGATTGAGGCAAGAGAAGTCTGGAAATTCTTCTGGAGAGGGAGCCAATACCGTAGAGGATGGTGGCGATCTGTGTGAAGTTCTAACTGTTTCTGGCAAGGGATCTCACGGTAGTGAGTGGATCCTTGATTCAGGGGCTTCATGTCACGTTTGTCCTAACCAAAGTTCATTCACGACATACAGGGAGTATGGTGGAGAATCGGTGTTTGTGGGCGATGGAGTCGCTCATAAGGTTGTGGGTATTGGTACTGTGTGCATCAGGATGTTCGATGGGGTCGACCGAGTCCTGAAAGATGTGAAGCAGGTTCCCAAGATAAAGATGAATGTGATTTCTCTTGGTGCACTTGAGGCGAAAAGGTGCATGTTTATCGGCCGTGATCGTTGTTGTGAAGTGTTGAAGGGGGCACTCGTGTGTATGAAGGCATTGATGTGTGGCCATCTTTACATGTTGATCGGGAGCACAATTCACGGTGGAGTTGCGGGAGTGGCAGCGAGATCCACGGTTGCTTGTATGTGGCAAGTGCCCAAGGGCCACATGAGAAGAGCGGTAAAGGGTGTGAATTTGCAAGGATAGGGTCAATGGTGGCACGAGAAGCGGTGGAGCTATGATTGAAGATGAGATGACGTTGCAAGGATCTGTTGATTCGACGTTTGAAGCCTCGCTGGAGTTTGTTGGGGAGTCTTCAAACTATGTGCTGGACAAGGTGCTCCGACCGGTCGTGCGACCGATCTGAAGACCGGTCTGGCCGTTTGGCCCTGTGCACGAGAAGACAGAAGGCTGAACCTGTGTTGCCCTAGACCGGTCGTGCGATCGGTTTGGAGGGACTGCGACCGGTCGGCTGTGAGGCAGCGTTGGGTCTGTGTTGTGAAATTTCCCTGGACTGTTATGTGTGAAGTGCGACCAGTCAGCTGTGCGCACGAATTCCTTGCGCAGTCCGCAGTACTACGCAAGGTGTTTCTATTTTTGGATTTCTTCCTATTTAAGGTGTTGTAATCCGACTGAGAGAGGAATCCTAAAGTATCTAAGGTTTCCTATTTGTACTAGGAATAGGGGAGAGAGTTGTGAGAGAGAGAGAGAGAGAGAGAGAGAGAGAGAGAGAGAGAGAGAGAACTTGGGTTTTCTCTGTTTTCCTTGCTTGTGGGCTGTCATCTCTGTCATCTTCTATTTAATTCATAGTGGATCGTTCGTGCCGTGGTTTTTTTTATCCGTTTTGAGGTTTTTCCACGTAAATTCAGAGTCTCTTGTGGTGAATACTTGTATGTGATTGATTTCATCTTGTTTCTCGTTTGATTTCGCATTGCTTCACGGTTTCAACATTCCGCTTCCGCTACCGGCTTTTCCCAACATTTTCTTTATTTAAGAAATAAAAAAGAGAGACATTAAAGGCTATTTATTTCACCAACATAAATGAAATATGCAATGATTATAATTATTTTATTTATCAAATATTTTACCATTAATTTTTCATGTTTGATTTATTTGCGGTAAACTTTTAATGATGTCATTTTTATATTATTGTCATCAAAATATATTGATGTCGCAATTTGAATTAGAGATTTTTAGGTAATGTCATGAAAAAATATAATAATTTTAAATTCTTTTACTTGTTTCTTAAGTACAATTACATTTGTCTAATGATTCTCGCGTTTGATTTAGTGATAGTAAAATTAAAATAATGAATAACTGGAGTATTTGGTGAAACTTTCGAATGTATTTAAAAATGCTTTGACCCATTTTTGTTATGTTTAAAGTTGTAATTATTGCTCTTTTGCTTAGTTTAATACATTTACCCATTTCAAAATGGCAAAGCTAATAATGGAAATGGAAAAAGGAATACATTTTCCTAATAACTCACATTGCTAAACAAACATTGGAAACGGAAAAGGATTTTCTTTTTAATTCTATTTCCATGATTTGGTTATCTATAAATAAACAGGCTAAATAGAAAATCCCTAGAATTGGGTTTACTTCTATGTAATTCATAATAGTTTGACTAAACAACATATTCTTATAGCACATTTCATTATAAGGACATGTTCTTGCTTTATCATAAGATGCCACATTGCCACTATAAGTGGATTTTGCAGTTTTCATAGCAATACAAGTTAATGAGTTTGGCATTTGCTTTTCCTCGTTTGATGTAAAAGTAAAGAACGCTTGAAAGTCCAGTTTGGAAAGATGCATGGCATTACATTAGATGAAATTAACACATTATTACATAATGATCATGTCAGAAATTCTAATGATATTTTAACCATTCAGTCCCACCTTTGGGATCAAATTCTTCTTCTGGAAAAAAACAATATATTATGTGGAACCAGCATTTGGTGGACGCTAGAAATATAATCAACGGACCAAATTTCATTATTGATGTCGGTTACCTATATTCATATGCAAGCTTGAGTGTCACGTGTAAAGGGCACATATGGATAGACAACATGAATGCATCAATATGAAGCTCACATATGTAGTGGATTTCAAAATTCATTAGAAATCCTAAAATAAAGAACTACAAATTCACAACTAGCCTTTCTTGTGCATTGTTTTATTAACATACTCCAAGGTATTTCATAACGGTAATGGTAGCTGTACCAGTTGCCACTATTACCTTTATGATATGGTTGTAACCGCGTAACACTCACTCACTCTCTCTCTCTCTTAAAAAAAAAAATCAGTATATTGCCCCTCGAACTGCTCCTCAGTGGCAAGATTTTGTAGGTATTGGGATCAGATCACATGCCACACGTGTCAACCCTTTAGAAGCTCCACATGCTGGCATGTCTATACTGTTGACCAATTACATATGTATATATGCTGACACGTGCACATAGTTAATTAATTATGTATTTATGTTAACCATGGTCCATATGATGATTTCTTTAACATCTAAGGTTTGAGTTGGTGCCATCATGTGTGGAAAAGGTCCTATGAGGTCGAGCTCTATGGGCCCCACCATGATGTGTGTTGGAAATCCACACCATCAATCAAATGCATCCTTACATGATGGACAATGGGGTTAAAAATCAGGTCAATCCATCACTCAGGTGGGCCGCACCATAGACAATAGTTGAGAGTGGACATCCACCCATTGAAACCTTCCTGATTGTTTATAGGGTCTACTGAGATGTGGCTCCGACATCCAGACGATCCATTGTGTGTCCCCCACTTGGATGAGGGGGTCACACCAAATTTCAGGCCATTCCAAAACTCAGGTGGGCCATTCTGTCAACATTATTATGACAGACCCAGTCAATATGTCTGTGTGCATCCAATAAGAATTAAGTGATGCACAAAGGAGACGGGACTAGTGATTGCAACATTCAAGGACAGGATAAGCCGGCCAGACCCGTTTAAAACTGGGGCCTCTGGTCTTAGGCACCAAGCCAACCCCATTGTTATAACATCATAACCGTCTGTTTTCAGGCTTGGATTGGGCCTTCATTGATGATTCTGCAGAATCCATGAGACCCAGTTATTGATTCTTCGCAATTTATTTTATTTTTTGGGCTACAGGGGGAGCACACCACTGAATTTGATTTAAATTAACAAAGGGTTATTGATTCTTCAAGATCAGATATCTGATATAGGCATGGCTTGCCAAGTCATCTGATTCAAACTTCCTAATTGAAAAGATCAGTTTCGTGACTGCCCAACATCCCTAAGGGCCCGTTTGGATACCACCAAATAAGTTACTTTTTCTACTTACAGCAGTAGATAAGTAAGTTTGGTTTTTTATTAGTAATAAGTAACTTTTTTACTTCAAAGTACATAATCACTTCAGCTAATTTTTTTAGCTTTTCAACTTTTATGGAGAGATGAATGAGAGTAAAAGCTGATAAGTATGTTGTTTACCAAACATACTTATTTTCCTAATAAGTAGGAACTAAGATAAGCTACTTGTGGCATAAGGAACTTATCTTAGGCAACTTATGATCCAAATGGGCCCTTAATATACTACTAATAATAATAATCAGTTCAATAAATTGCATTACACCTCTCCAATTGTATCTCGCCTTGCCTCAATTGTCAAATTGTTAAATGGGTCCCACCCTTGGTGATAAGGACCACAGATTCAGGTGGCACCACCATGATTGGACACCAATGGGACAAACCAGCTGTGGGCTTCACCATGGCAGGCACATAGATGGTTAGAACTTAAAACACCTTCTTAAATTTAACTGGTGGTTTGGAGAACCCACCAGTTTTTCTGAATAGTGACTTATACATTGAGCCCATCAGAGTGGGCCCCTTCATGTCAACAGTTTCAATCACCAAGGGCGGGCACTCATAGGGCGGGGGTTCAGGTCAGCTACAATTTGGAGGGCTCTGGCAAGCAAGCTACCTACCTTTTCCCCTACATTATCTAGGACCCACATCTTAAATAAGAAGCATCAATACAAAGCAACAAACAAAACCAGTATGAGAATCTGTACCTCATTCAAAATGGATCCAATAAAACAATACCCAGCAACCAATGACTTCCACAATGGAAACAGCTTCAGCCTATGAATGGGTGCATCTTCAGTCCCCAATTGACACATATATTTCATAAATTAGTGAGGAAGTTATCAAAGGGAGTAAACCATGCGACGGGAGAGTCCTGCACCCACTGCTCTTGTGTATCTATGCAGCTGCAGTTCCAACAAATCCTTATGTCTCTGTTCGCGAATGGGACGAAACGCTCGTTGTAAATCCTAGAAAACACAAGCAGTGCTGTTAGATGAAGACACAAGCAATGCTGTTAGATGAAGGCACATTGAGAGGGAGGGAGGGAGGGAGATGTAATTCATGGATGCTCCTGGTCCTAAAATAACTTAAATCTCATATTCTTCTTATTGCATTCTGTAGCTTCCCAGCAAGACAGGAATTCATGGATCCTCTCCCTCTCTCTCCTTGTCTTCTATATTGCTGAAAGCAGAATTTGATGCATACCTTATATTTCAAGTGAACGCCATTCAAATCCAAAACAATATCACTAATATCATCAGCTTGCAATTCATACTCAGCTTCCATGCTGCTGGTTTCTGGGCCGAAGTCGACTTCAGAATCAAAATTCATTTCCTCGTCTTCATCACTAAGAGACTCTTCATCGCTATGAGATTCAATCTGATCCTCCTGACAAGGCTCAAGGCATGCTTGCTCGATGGAGTTTTCTGCAGCCTGAAGTCGGGAAGATGCCCCATTCTCCAACTTTGCAAAATCAGATAGAACAACGTATGATTTTTTATCAAGTAATGGCTTTGCAGTATCAAATGGAACCCATCTGCAGAATACATAACAGATTTCTTAAAAAAGAGAACCATAACTTGCAGCTAGAAAGAGACATTTATATTGGGGGCAAGGAATCAACTAATATGAAATAATATCTTTAGAACATACCTTGAAAGGTGTAATCCAGCTGAAAATGGTATCATAACCTACATATATACTATTACTATGAGATGGGTGTCATACAACCCAAACCCATAATGCTGATAACTGATTAGACACACATGTAGAATGATTATGGCCTAGGTTATCCTGCTAAAAAAGTGCCAAAATTTTGCAAAATTTCCCTTAAAAAATCTAGGGATTTTTGCCGCAAAATTCCTTCCTAGTTTTCATTTTAAGAAATAAAGCCTCCACTGATCTATGTTCGAGGAGGGGTTTTTTTAGGGGAAAAATCACAAAATATACCCTTGAAAACTAGATTTTTTGAGGTATGTATTAAGAAATGTACCGCAAAATGTACATGGTATGTGCATGACATCCAACCCGTCCAACATATGAACTCCACCATGATGATTAGATGAACCAAGAATCATGCCAATCAGATCAGCAAATGGGCTGCACTGAATTTGGATGGTTTTGTGGGTGTACAATGTTTTTTATGGTGTGGCCCACCTTATGATCGGATTGGATTTCTGGTTTGTCTGATCATCATGGTGGGTTGCATTCTTTGGATGGATTGGATGTCATGCACATACCATTGGCCCGACAATTCTTAACTTTATCAAAGAAAAGAAAAATGTAATGAGGATATTTTGGTCATTTCACCTCTCCAAAAGCAATTCCCAGGAATAACGGTACTCGAGGCATTATTTAGTAAAATGGGAATTACTTAGGAAGTTTGCAGTTGAAAACCCAAAACTATACATTTATCAAATATTTAAACAGGTGCATTATGGCAACCATGTCAAAATTACATAAAGCTATGGTTGGTCCATAGATTGTGGAGGACTGGGAACTTACTGGTAACGTAGCGGGCATAGAAGTTCAGATGGACGGTATGCAGCTTTGTATCTCATCTTGCTGCAGGAATGAATATAATAACCAAGATAATAGTACTGAAGACTAGGACAATGGACTTGTGTCTCCTTCACCCACTTTATTTCTTCCAAAGCTGAATACTTCCCAAGTGATAAGAAGGCAAGATCTGGGTCCCAGAACAAATATTTGCTTGACAAACATCTCGGAAGGATATCCACCACACCAACTGCAACAAGTTGCCCATCAATCACATACTGCTGATGGAAAGAACCGAAACCACAAGGTGGAACAGTCCCATCGCCAGATGGTGGAACGAAAATTATGGGAGTGTCCACCAAAAATCTTTTGTAAGAGCTTTCCGTGACTTTATCGGGTTTATCATTATGCACTCTAATTTGATATCTTCTATACAAGGCATATTCTTCAGGATCAAAAGTCGACCTTTTCAAACGAATCTCAAGTCTTCGCCGTTTATGTTGAGAGAACCCATGGTTATTAACTACAACGCTGCATTTGGTTTTACCTACACTGCCTCCAGAAGATTGGGCAGAAGAGCTGAAATTGGCAGACGCTTCCTGTGAAGCAGTTTCAGTGGTAGAGGAATAAAAATTGAGGTGCCCATTGCAAGCTTTGATTGACAGACCAGAGAGTTCTCCCTGCTGATCTAATGAGCATGCAAGCATCTCTGCAACAAGTTTTGGTGAAACCTCCAAAAGCTGCCCACTTTGAGTAATACCGCTCTTTGATAACCCTAATTGGTTAGCATCCTTTTCTGCCGATTGAGACCGTCTCAGCACTGCTGCTATCTGAAATGAAATGTTGCTAGTGTACAACAGATCTCCACATACTTCAATTAGCTTCTTCTTGGCTTGCTGTGTCACGTTTTTAACAATAGCCTTGGGGAGTTGAACAGAAGGAATTTTAGCCCTTTCCACACATGTCCTTACAGCATTATCAATTTTGCTGGACAAGTACTTAATATAATCTTCAGCCTCATGTTTCTCTCCAGAACCCCCAGCAAGGGATTCCTTTGCGATAGATTCTGACACCATTGTGCTTGAAGATGCATGACCGACCAATCTGCCTAGAGCCTGAGAAGAGTTGGGCTCATCCTTAATTTTGTCTGGTTTTCTCACATTGAGCGCACCATCTAAAAACCTGCACATTGAGTGGGAGCTCACCAGATGGATAGACTGGATCAATGTTTTAAATATCGACGATATCGGCCGACATATCTCACGATATATCTTGTCTCCCACCTGTGTGATACGAAACACACAGGTAGTGCCAATATATCCCACATGTTCGATTCGGTGAGCATTTTCAATTTATGATCCCTTTTTTTTGTTGAAATTATGTTAGATCGGTGTCAAATGGTAGTAAATCCTTTGGTTCTTCATGTTTTTCATGTAAAATTTTGGACTTGGAGCTTTGATTTTGATATCCATTGGTTCTTCATGTTCTCCATGTTTTTTTTTTTTTCGAAATTTTGCTTCAACCAGCTGTCAATTGAGACTAATTTCAAAGTATTTAGGAGTATTTGATGAAATAATCATCATATATACTCTAATTTTGAAATTTGAGTGTAGGTGGTCCGGATTGGGGAAAATTAAAAAATTCCCCAACTTTTCCAAATTGCTTGCAATGTTGCACTCCAAACATGAAATCAAGCATGTATGAGGGCTGATCTACTGATTTGTTAAGTCCTTGTTAATTTTCGGAAAATAAAAATCATTTTTAATTAAAATTTATTAAAATAAATTTTCTTTTCTTTTCAAATTTCCCTTCATCCAGCTGTCAATTGAGACTATTTTTGAAGTATTTACGAGTAATTGATGAAATGATCATCACATACACTCTAAATATTATGTATTCAATTTGAAATTAGTTACATTAGTTCAGTCAGACAACGCATAGCTTAGGACCCTATACAAAGAAACCTATTATATGCACTTCTTTTTTGAGATGTTATGATTTAAAAGCGTGTATTAAGGTCTTTTTTAACAATCCCTGAAGTTTCATTAAAAAATTCAACCATTTTCCCCATGTTTCCCAAAATGCGCGATAAATTACCCGTTACAAACAATATATCCCATGCGATAATTGATACATAACACGATACCGATATTTCAAACACTGGACTGGATATGCACTATGGGTGATGCCAGATTTTCACATGTGTAGGCGTGTGGGGGGACCAGGGGAATTAGAAAACCTCCTGCAAATGCACGTGTGTATTTTGAGTAGCAGTTTATTGTTTTATGTGGGAACTGTTATTATTTTTGAGTTGCTGGTCAACCAAGAAGGGGCCTACGGCTCGAGGAAAAAAAAAAACACTACTTATCATAGAGGACCTGCTACTAGGAAGAAATTCACATACAGATCATAAATGTTTGGAATCCACATTATGCAAGGGGACGTGGGTTCTAACTACTAGGAGATTGTTGTTAGTTTCATAGAAAAAATGTGCAGAAAAAAGTTCAATTTTCTCGTGTATAGAGGTTTTAAAGCTTGGCCCACAATGCTTGTTTCACCTAAAGCCTGGTTCCAAGTCCTCCAAGGCAAGTGTTATATGTCATTGGATTTATTATTATTATTATTTATAAATTTATTATTATTATTATTATTATTATTATTATTATTATTATTAGTATTATTTTTGGCATGACAGAGGGGATGTCATTGTGGTCTACTGCTATGGTACACAAACACTTTGCAATTGGTGTAGAAGTCGCACCCACGTCCGACATACAAAATCTTAAAGTAAAAGGCATATTCATGACATACTTTGTCGTGTACCTATGCTCTACCCTTGTGTATGTGTGTTGTTATTGTTATTGTTATTTGTGTGTGAATCTTGGAAAATCCTGGTGATGCTATGCTAAGAGGAAGCCATTCATTGAATTTCTGTTAAGAAATCATAGAGGATTCGTAAGGCCGACCCAAGTAGCTAGGAGCCTAGGACAAGATTACGATGATGATGATGATGATGATGACGATTCCAATAAAACTATCTTAGGGCCTATCTGGAAGTGGAATTAGGTGGTATGGAATTGGATTAGTCCAAGTATCACATCACCCAGTCCCAGCAGGAGATACTGGAGATACGGTGGGATTTCCAGCAGATTTCGAAATCCACTGCATGTGGGCCCCACATTGATGCATTTGTTTTATCCACACTGCCCATCCATATGCGCCCTTTACATGTGACAATTGAGTTGCATATGCATACTAGTGACTGCCATCAGTTGTGAAATCTGGTCCGTTGATTACAATTCCATGGTCCACTAATCGCAGGTTTCACTTAGTACAGTGTTTCTCCCAAAGGAAGAATTTGATCCCAAAGGTGGGAAGGGACAGTCAAAATACCATGGTATTTCAAGACATATAATCATTGTGCAATAATGGTGTTAATGCCACCTAATGCAAATCCATACCATTTAATCCCGCATTCCAAACAGACCCTTAAAGAATTCCTTATTATTAATTTTTCAACTCTAGACATGATTTACTATGTTGTCCATGCAAGTAAGCATTCCTTAAGTTTAGGATCTTGATGAGCAGAAAGAGAGCCTAGATGGAGAGGAGGCATTATCCAAATGATAAAAGGAGAGACTTAACAAAAATACCTTTGCATTCGTCTATATACACGATTTTGCTCTTTATTGCGAACAAAATCACCTGCCTTGAGACGGATGGTATATGAGGGGCAGCATGTCCGTTCCATCTCAGGTTTATAAAGAAATGACCCAGATCTCCTCCAGCCTCGGTCAAGAAGTTCTGCCAACAGAAGTGCACAAAAGAAATTAAGAAATATATATTGGAAATATAGAAAATCTGAAAGGGAATTCAAAACAAAAGCAGCAATTCATCCGCCATACATTAATACACGTGGTATAGAGAAAAAAATAAAATAAAATAAACTGATTGGACAATTGTAACCTATTGATTTTTTTAAGGATCATAACCATTTGATTTCGCCCATTAAACTGGTACAGCCAAAATGAACCAGAAGTTGAAACTGATCAACCAGACACCTTTATAGTTCCACATCCAGTCTAGTTTTTAAAATAATGGCGTAAAATCACATTTCCGGAATACAGTGAAGAGGTCACGAAACACACCTTGGTAGTCATCAACTGTAATGCTCTGAGCCCATAAACCTGCAACAGTCATGTAAACAAGAAAATTAAGCAAAATTTTGAAAAAAAAAAAAAAAAATCCACCTAATATCTAAAGCCTTACAGAGGTAAATATTCACTGTATGATGTGTTTACATTAATGTCTTGTTTACATTAATATCTAAAGCCTTAGAGGTAAATATTCACTATATTTCTCAACTCTCTTGCTTGTTTTACTTTGTCAATGCATTGGTTGTGTTTACATTAATGTCTTGCTACATTTGTATATCTTATGGAATCAATTTAAACAATAGTTGCATCAATGCAGTTAGATAGCGCATAGCTTAAGATCCTTCTACAAAGGAATTATGATTTAAATGTGTATATTGAGGTCCATTTTAACAATCCCTGAAGTTTCATTGAAAAATTCAATCAATTTCCCAATGTTTCCTCATGTTTCCCAAAAAGTACGATACATTCCACGATACAACCGATATTTCCCACCGATACGCGATATATATCTTTATCCCAAGGGTGCAAAACGTAATGCGATACCGATACTGTGAACACTATGATGTAGAACCAAGACTTCAATCATTTAAACCAAATCAAGACAGGAGAGAACAATCCCTTCATGAAAAATATCCATATCAAAGATGCTTTCGAATTGAATATTAATTCATATAAAGGCAAACGAAATTTGCAATAAGAGTGCTTCAACAGAATATGGGTAAACTGTACAAGTCCAATCGAGATGTCCATCAATACACATAGGCGGGCATTGTGATGCAGGCCCATGGCCCACCTAGGCCCATTGTAGGGTCCAATAATAACATAGGCCCACAGCCCATCATTGGGCCCAACATGTGCTGATTTTGGACTATTTATTTTATAGATTTGGGGGTGTAAATCAAGGATAGCAATTTACTATTTTTGGAAAATACAAGGGTTGATTTAAAGATTTGACTGAAGTTATGAAGGGCTAATTTAGAGATGTAATTAGGAATATTTTCTATATTTTCTTTTACTATTATAAGGCTTGTACCATCTTAGGTAGATTAGATTGATTTGAAATAAATGATGATTAAATCAATCTCTTAGTTGGGGAGGATTTTCATTTAGGGTCTATAAGTGGTGTAGGAGTTAATTATTCCAAAATTTTCCAGGTGTGAGTTCTTTTCTTAAGCATTGTAAACAGAAGTTTGATATTAATAAAGTTATTTCACCCTCTTTACTCAAAGATTTTTGTGAGTGTAATTCTTGTCTATTTCTTTGCGATTCGGTGTTGATATCTCATTGATTTGATTACCACGTTGCACCATATCATGATGGTTAAAAGATAAAGATGTTAAACAGTGAGAGAACGACTAACATGCACAAGGCGCCAAATTTTCAACAAGGAAATGTACATGTAACAAATGGTTCTGCTGTAAGAATCTATCACAATTTCTCCAATAATATCCGGTGAGGCGGTGACATACTGATTGATTAAGGCAAGGTTACTGCATGCCCTTCTTGGCAGGCAATCCTGGTTTGAACCTACAACCTCAAGGTTGGAACATGAAGCACTGTCCAATTAAGAAAGGGCTCAACCCCAAAAATAACGCACGTTATTTATCCTTTTCACCTAAATAGAAATATAGAAGCAAATGAGCATCACTGAATATACCCTTAAGAGTTCAGACCTTGAAACAACAATAATCAAAACAAAGGAAAACCAATTTCACCTTCATTCTCTCTCTAAAGAAGCATGATGGCCATTTACTAAGAAGAGAAAAGGTACATGAGTCCGTTAAGGTTTTGAACACTGATGCCAATGAAATGTGAGCAATTTTGTGAAACCCGCAACAAATCAAATCAATTGTTCTATAATGTTCTTCCTGAACTAAAGGCCTAAGGGGGTCCAGTTTTATACCAAACAAACGCTGAGCTCAAAGCCAGTCAAAACCATCCAAAACTGGTCAAGACTGATGAAAACCAGTCCAACCAGCCAGTTCAGCTGGTTCTTCTAAAACCACACAGCCTAGTAATGGAAGGTAATTTTTGGGTTTTCAAGGTGGTGTTAGGTCAGAAAATCAATATATAAAGAACAGTGAACTCTGGGTGTGCAGCTTAGTGATGAGGAGGTAAAAGACTATGCACATCGGGTATAAGAAAGGAAAGCTCCCTTCATCTTATCTCGACTTGCCTCTTTGCATTGGAAAACCCACAAAGCATTTATGGGATGTATTGTTCGAAAGAATTAAGCAGAAATTATCAGGATGGAAAAGCAGACATCTATCTTTTGGGGGCCGCATCACGCTGATTAAAGTGGTGCTCGCCAATATGCCGCTATACTTCATGCTGTTGTTTCATTGTCCCATTAGTGTGATAAAAAAGTTAGAAGAAAGAATCCAAACGGATTTTCTACGTAGAAGTCCAGAAGGAAAAAAGACCTTCCACCAAGTTAACTGGGTCAACATTTGTAAACGAAGGAGAAAGTGTGGTTTGGGTATGAGATCATTGAAGCTCTTTATTCTAGCTCTTGTAGCCAAGTGGTTGTGGAGATTTGGTGAGGAGGACAGTTTACGGAATAAGGTGCTATCACGTAAGTATGGCGAGCATGGAGGGTGATGGTTTATGGCTCCTTAATCCTCCAACAGGGAGCGCCTCAAGAATTGCAAGCCTATTCTCAAAGTGATGGAGTCTTTCAAAAAGGAAATTTCTTTTTGGGAGGATAGGTGTGGCCGCAGGCCTTTCAATTTTGGATTTCTCACATTCATACAAGGTGGCAAGGAAGAGGAACTCTTCCGTTGCCCATTGTTTTTCAAGGCTGGGGGAGCAAACAGTGTGGAATCCTACTTTCAAAAGCAATGTAGATGAGGAGATCAGTATGTCAGGATAATAGAGTTGCTTCATAATTGAGGCAACTTATCTCTCAAAAGGGACAGATGGGTGTGGAATACAAGCAAGTCCAGTATGTCTATGGTGAAATCCTGTTAAAAGACTATGCAAAATACATATATGCCTGAATCCAAGGATCTGATTAGTCATATTTGGAAATCTCTAGGACCTCCCAAGTGGTAACTTTTGGTTGGTAAGTAAAAAAAAATTCTCACAATAAATATTGTGAGGAAAACGGTAGATGATTATCCCCAACATATGGATCCTATGCTTACAAGATGAGGAAAATGTGGATCACATATTTATGCATTTCTCCTTCACTAAGAAAATTGAATAGAGCTTTTTTGCCCTGCTAGAAGTCCAATGGGCCATGAGCCATCAGCTTGGGATTTATTTTCCACATGGCACTTTTCCAAGAAAGGAAGCAAAGAACAGTATGGCGCTTGGTCCTTCTATCTATAATTTGGTTGATTTGGTTACAATGCGACGGGAGATCCTTCCATTACAAGGCCGCAAGTCCGAATCAAGGAAAATGACTAGTGATGGAATGGGCTAGGGCTGATAAAGCTTGTATGGGGAGGCCGATTGAGGCTTTTCAGGGTCTTAGAGAGAATTCTTCTCCCTCGAGCATGATTCCTCATCATCCCTCCTGTTTCCTTTTTTTTTTTTTTTTTTCTGTTGCTGCTTTAATAAAATTTCAGTTACCCTTCCCAACAAAAAACAAAAGAAAAAAGATAGGTAATGGATTTTTTTTTTTTCATTCTCAACTACTAGAGCTAATAGGTGCCTTCATTGTGTGTACGTATTACATGGTACTCTGTGTGTGTGTGTGTGTGTGTGTGTGTGTGTGTGTGTGTGTGTGTGTGTGTGTGTATTGAAAGGCAACCAAATATTTATTAAAGAAACCTAAAGAAAAGAAAAACAAGGCAGACTCACCTAAAGCACTAAACACCCAAAAAAAGAAAGTTACAGTCTTTTAGTTTTTCCACATTGGAGGCCCATTCTATTGCCAACTTCCTAACCCTGAGAGCTATACACTCCACCGCCTGACTCAGACCTTTGAAGCATCTTCCATTCCTTCTTCCCAAACAGACCACCAAACAGCCAATAAAGACATTCTCCAAAGGCCGGTCCTATTGGTGGGTAATTTGACCCCGTGCCATACTTTTAGAAGGTCACCAGTTTTTTTTTTTTTTTTTTGGAAAGGCAACGAATTTTATAGCAAAAGAAAAGCCAAAAGGCTACAAAACGAAAAAGGATCGCAGAGGAAGTGATCCAACTATTAAGCAAGAAACAAAAGATTACAGTCCTTAAGTTTGTCGTTAACAGCAGCCCATTCTATAACTAGCATCCTCGCCCGATGAGAAACCGCATCAGCCATTTTAATTTCACCACGGAAGGTCACTAGTTGAAGATGGAAACACCCATTCCACCTCAAAGCGTGAAATGATGTTCATCCAAATCTTGTACGTGAACTCGCAATGAAGGAATAGGTGGTTCACTGTTTCCTCATTTCCCATACAACAGAGGCAGACGTTTGGAAGATCATTCCACGTTCTCGAAGGTTGTTGACTGTAAGAACCTTTCCTTTGCCAACCAACCATCCAAAAGCAGCAATCTTAGGAGGGCTTGGACTTCCACACTCGACCCGTCGCTGCCTCTTCCCTATTTAGAGGATCCTTTGTTAGGAATTCGTAGGAGGACTTCACCGAGAAGGAACTAGACTTGTCTAGTCTCCAAATTAAGCTGTCTTCAGCAGTTGGATCAAGGTGACAAAGATGAATGCGATCTAGCAATGCCACAAATTCCTCGACCTCCTCATCCCTAAGATTTCTTCTGCAAACCGGTTCCCACACTCCGTTGCTTTCCACCAAAGAGAAACAATCAGCTACCATGACTAGAGGATTTGGGGCGAGCCGATAGATTAATGGGAACTCCTCTTTTAAGGGGCCATTTCCCTACCCAAACATCTTCCCAGAACCGAATTCTCTTACCATTTCCAACCGAAAATCCCACTCCTTTAAGCACATCGGATTTTATGGACACCACACCTTTCCATAGAGCTGAACATCTGTACAAAACCGAGTCTCTCGTCCACCAGTCTCCGGTCATGCATCTGTATTTGTTTTTTATAATCTTATTCCATAGGGCGTCATTTTCAGTCCTGAGTCTCCATATCCACTTTCCTAGCAAAGCCTTGTTCATATTTTTAAGCTCTTTGATGCTGGCCCCACCGTTACGATAGTGTTTGCATACTTCTTTCCACTCCACTAGATGGACCTTCTTCTTTTCTTCCATCCCATGCCATAGGAAATCACGCCTCAACTTTTCCAATCTGTTCACAACCGACACCGGGCACTTCAAGATGGACATTAAGTAAATAGGGACGTTCAATAGGGCAGCCTTAATAAGAGTAATAAACCCCCCAAGAGATTGGTATCTGCATTTCCATCTAGACACAAATTTCTCGACTCTTTCTATGACCTTGTCCTACATACTCTTCGGAGGTTTTCCAATGCACAAAGGAAGACCCACAAAGGTTGTTGGGAGAGTACCCACCTCACAACCGAAACATTCAGCCAGCTGTCGGGTTTCATCTTCCTCCATATTCACCCCGTACATTTTACTCTTTTCCAAACTCACTCTAAGGCCTGATACCACTTCAAAGCATCAAATAATTGCTCTCCTGTTATTAAATTTCTCCAGATCAGCGTCACACATCAGAAGCATATCGTCTGCAAATTGAATATGGGAGATAAGATTGTCCATACCTTCCACTTTGAATCCAGATGTTATCCCTTCTTCTTGTCCCTTGGTCAACATTCTAGACAGTGCTTCCCCAACCATGACGAATAGGAAAGGGGATAATGGGTCACCTTGCCGAATCCCCTAGAGCTTTTGAAGAATCCTTTGGGAGAACCGAATCCCCCATGGTAGTAAATATATTTTATACGGTATTATTTTATTAAATGTTTGTTTTTTATATTTTAACTTCTTTTTCTTATTTCCCGTTTACGTGGTTATTTTTAAAAACGCATTATTTTCTGCATCATTTGATATTTTAATAGTCAACTGGTTCCACCAATCAGACCAGTGGTTTTACCACAAAAAACCAAATCAGAAACTTTTCCTGTTCAATGTCCAGCTTACTGTTTACAACAGTGTTTGATAAACTAGGGCATTCTTCTAGAGTGCCTTCGAGTGATTCGCAGATTCCTCAGAAACCTAATAACAAGTGTCTACTTTAATTTAGCTCAAATTTCCTAAAGCATGCACATGCATCACTTCCACACTAGAAATGTCAATAAAAGAGACTCCATTGCACTATGTACTGCTGCTAGAAGCTCACAAATGTAAACATCAATTTTAGAGCATCTTCTTGACCAAAACTTTCCTAAAGATTGAATTAGGATTATAAAAATGAAAAATAAAAAATAAAAAACTGAATTACACAAATCATCGTCATCAATCAAAATACTCAATATGGAGATGAAATCAACCAAAACTCACCATTGAAGCCACATGATCACACAATTAATCACCTCTAAGAACTCAAAGACTAAGGCTGCATTAGGTTGCACCAACTATCATGATATGTCATCATCAATCAGTCTCATTATGTCATGATCAATCAGTCTCATTCAGTGCAAAATATAATGAAATTTTGTAATATTTGTGGCAACCAAATGCAACCTAAATAAGGGGTTGTTTGGGAGCGTATATTTGAGGTGCATTGGCAATTAACATGGACTCCACATGAATTGAAATCGCCAACAGTGTTTGGCAGCATGTAATTGGAAAACAGTGGATGTAATCAGAATCCACAAGAATGTGTTTGGCAGCCTGTATCTGGAATGCATTGGAGGCAAGAGAGAGGACTTTGACTGGAGCATCAGTGGTAATCAGTGATAATTAGAATCCATGTGAAATGGAATCACATGCTTTTGTTGTGATTTCAACACACCCCCTTTAGACTTCCAAATGCACTAATTACCACCAATTCATACCAATTACCTCCGATTACATGCTCCCAAACGAACCCCTAAAAGTTAGAGAACAGAGAAAGCCAGAAATGCCGGCGGATTCACCCTTTTGGTCTAAATCATCCTATGATCTGCACTACATTACAAATGAAACAATCATTTAAATCCAATAAATAATCAATTACCGATGAAAATAAAGAAACAGAAAATATCGAGAGTGCCAACCATGAGAGCGGCTGGTGAATCCTCCAGACTTGCAGTAACCGCAAGAGCTCAAGCGGCAACCGTGATCGATGATGACGCTTTCACCCCTGTGGACGCTGCCGCCGCTGCTACTGGCTTCGTTGTCCATCTTCTCCGCCATTTCGCAAAGCAAGGAGTCCCTTTGATTCCACTCTTCCACTATTTTAGGGATCTCTTCTCCCTTCTTCTGCAGACAAATGAAATTCACATATTCAATAGGGAAAATAAGTAAAAAGAAACAACCACAGGAGGTTTCATAAGAAAATACAGCCTTGCAATTCAAAGAAAGCTGCTACCAGACCAAGGGGGTCGTCTTATGTGTGGCCAACTCGGGGTAAATGGCTGGGAGTGACAATGTGCCGGGTTTGGGCCCTGGCCCAGCCCCACACTTAAGCTCCAAGACCCGAGCCCGAAAACTCTAGCTAGGCTCAGGGCCATCCCAACCTTACCCAGCCCAGCCCAAAAAATAATAAAGATTCCTATTTTCCACTGGAATGTTACTAATCTATCCGTAAATCAAGTGGGCCACACATGCACAAAGAAATAGAAACCTAGAGGAATGAAATCAACGTTATATGTGCAAGATGCATGGGTTGCCTAATTAAGGATTAGAATAGTATTTTTGTAGGATATGACACGCATGCATGTATGAATTGAGTTGGGTTGGGTCAGGCTAAAATGACTTGAGCACAAACCCGGCCGAAAAATTGATCAGTCCATGCATGCCATGCCAAGCCGATAGGTCCAAGCTTGGTTTGAATCTGGGACAGGCAGGTCACCTGGCCCATTGCCACTCTATGCGGAACTCAGACAACGGATGAAGCCGAATTGGATGGTGCATAGATTGAAGCCACCCGAAAAATACTCCAAGGATTAAAAGACTTAAGGGTGGCAATTTGCCATTTATACTGACAAAATTCATCAGGGGATGAATGGTTACATTATCAAATACTAGAATTGGTTCACTTGACAACATGCCATATGTAGGACATCCTAGCTTTGCATAGGGTGGGCCCTACATGAAGAACACCATGCACCAATCAGGCAGGTCCACTCATCCAGTAACAGCGGTCTTGATGGACAAGATCTGAGAAGCGTTGCTTTTATCATCCAACAATAGTGTTTATTTAAAATCTAGCGAGTACCCATTAGAAAGTTTCAAACAAATGTGTTTTGTAAAATGCTTTTAAGAAAAACATTTTCTTTTCTTTTGATTGATCAGTGTGGCCCAAGTGGGAGAACGTAAGACTTCTATTAGGTGCACCCCACATGATCATTGGTTTGGATCTGACTGTTGGATTAATTGGATTGAGCGTACCCATGGACTCTAGTATTTGGGATGGATATGGACTCTATTTAGTGTGGGGACTCCATGATGAGGAGTTGTGTTGGGTTGACACTACAGACCCCACACTTAGGGGTCGTTTGGATGGTAGTAAATGGTTTACTAGTAAATCACTTAAATGCTAGTAATGATTTAATGATTTACAACTGTTTGTTTGGCTTTAAGTTGTAAACGATTTACTAGTAAATCATTGACCATGTTTGGATAGCCTGTAAATGGTTACTAGTAAATCATGTACAATGTAAAATTAAAAAAAAAAAAAAAGAGTTGTTGGAATTTACCAGCTAGTAAATCATTTACTAGTAAATGAAAACTCACCTTTTTTATAGTAAATGAGAGGGGGCATTTGCTAGTAAATCACTTACAAGTAGTAAATGATTTACTAGCAAATGAGGGCATCCAAACACAAATAGTGATGATTTACTAGTAAACAATTTACAGGCTATCCAAACGACCCCTTACGCATATGGAAAACCTCACTCCCATCTCCAGATTTCCATAGCAGAAGATAAAGTACCATCCTTGTCCGAGAACATCAACAATGAGGAATGGCTTCCCATTCAAGTATATGTTTAAGATCAAGCTTATCTAATATCTATTATCGATAAATATAGTGATCCATTATTCCACAATTTCAGTTTTACATTTGGTATCAAAGCCTACCTATGTATCAATCTTGAAGATAATATGTTCGACCCATCCCCCAAAACCATTGATGGCCGCCATTCATAGCATAGACGTTGTTGATGGGTGGCTGAATTCAGCAGAACCGTATTCACGTCATACTTCATTCAGCTTCCATTGACCTCCAGACACATCTCCAATCAGCACTGTGGGCGACCATGAATGCAGACCCATCAACGCTGTCTATATATAGGAGCCAGCTCAGTGGGCGATTCAGCAACAGAAACTGAAGTGGGGCTGTAGAGTTCTCACCTCGGCAGCACTGGCTTCCCATTCAGATCTTGGACAGCATCATGTGATGGGATGATTTTTTTTTTTCAAAACCCTATTTCCGATCGTCAAAGCTGCCGGAATCACAGCCAGGGATGCTGAATTCCGAGCATTGAACAGGTGGATAGACCGGAGAAAGACCTTGTAATGATAATTTAAAAACAAAAAAAAAACCCCACTGCCCACCTTTCTCGTCTACCGCCGGATTTCAGTTTCCGGTTGCCGAAACACAGAGAAACCCTCGCCGGATTTCAGTTTCCGATTGCCAGGGAAACCCTCGCCGGATTTCAGTCTCCGATTGCCAGGGAAGCCCTCGCCAGATTGCAGACTCGGATTGCCAGGGAAACCAAATCGGATTTCGGTTTCCAATTAAATATAAATTAATTTAAAAAAAAAAAAAAAAAAAAAGCCGATCGCTTACCTTACCGTCGCCGGACGATCATACCTGCCGGCTTCGCATCCAGCGGCCACAGAAAAGAGCAAGGGTGTGCGGTGGCCGGACTGCTGCAAGACCACAGCCGTACGGTGGACGTACTCTTCAAAGGGTATAACGTTTGGACAAGGATTCTAGTGTACCTATACCTACTTCCCTTTTGTGTTTATAGTCGAACTAGGTTTTGAAGACACTGGAGGCTCTTTAAAAGTTACCATCTGTAAGTCAAGTGTGAAAAGAATACCACACCAGGTGAAATCTAAAACTATACGAAGTAAAAAACCGTGGTATGAATTTTAAAAGACGATTCTACCTACCTGCCTCACCTATTTTATGAATTTAGTGACACCCGGGGTGTCTCAAATGAGGCGTGCGATCGCACGCCTCAATGAGTCATGCGTTAGGCGAAGGCCATATTTGCACGCCAGCGACCTTATACCACCATCATTACCTGCGCCTAACGGATGCTTTCCGACGCGAACCTTAGATCCACCCCGGGTGGCACTAAAAAAACTCTTTAGATGCGGCAGGTTGTCAAAAAACTCTAGTAAAATCCGCAACTATGGTTTTTATCCGTCCTAGGTTCCGAGTTCACCCGGCTTTTGCACTTCTAACTTGAAGGTCAGTTGAAATATTCGTGGGGCTACAGAAGTTTCGAATCAAGATAATATTTTTGTTTTCAGTTCATCTCTGTAGGAATGACATTATGAACGGTATGGATAGCATATAAACATCACTGTGGACCCTATAGATGTTTCAATGGTAGGAATTTCCCTACCCATCTTTTGCTTTAGTGCGGCCCACCTGAGTTTGGATCCCGTTCATTTTTGTTCTCAACGCCTAAAATGATCTTACAAAACTGTTGGACGGCGTAGATTTCTCAAAAACATCACTTTGGGCCCCACCTAGATTCTGAGCGCAGGAGATGCCTGCAAAAGGCTTTTTCGCAGGCAATCCGCGTCCGGTAGTAATAACCAGCAATGGGCCTGCGTCCGGAACTGGGCCTTTACCCGTTTATAGTTCACGGGCCTGTTTTGGGCCCGTTTATAGTTGGCATCGGGCCTGGTTTCGCGACTTATGATGGTATCGGGTTTTGGATCCGTACTGATGTTGGAATCGGGCAGTCAGAGCAGACTTTGGGCCCGTTTATTTATGCAATGCATGTATGGATATCGAATGCTTGACAAGTTGGAATCTTGAATTCTGTTGACAACATCGAATCCTCTATCCATTTAGTCTCTAAAAACAGAAAAGTATCGAACAAGACATGTCTTTTATGGAAATGATGATCATACCCTACCCATTTGATAGAAACATCCTAAATTCCTAATTTCTACTTTTGTAAATATGGTTGTGTAACTTAGTATTTTAGTGTTTGCCAACAGTACACAGGAAGGATGTCTGCATCAACAGGGTGGAGGTAAATAGTAGATACCTCCACTACATTCATTTCTAATAATTCAGATAATAGAACATAGCTTCCTTTTTGACATTTCCATGAACAAATTAAACTGGCATCCTAATATGTGGAGGAATGGTTAGGATAACAATAACATAATGACTGTGTGTTAGTTTGAGATGGTGAACAAGATTCGCAAGTAGACGAGAGAATGAACATGCATGTGGATAATCATCGGAGGAAGAAATAGTTCCCAAAGCTCCCCGCCCACGCATCCGTCTTTGTTAGAAAATATGAGTTGAGGTTGAAAAGCTTCTTTACTGTCGTAGGATTAGACGAGTGTTCATAATAGGAATGTGGAGTCGGCCATTGGGTTCATGGATCACTATACAAAATAATCATTAGTCAGCAAACACTTCAACAGGACCCAGGTTGCAAACTTGTAATATAGCCTAAAAGTGTGGAATCCTTGTTAGCTATAGATGGATTTTTTCCATGTATAGGTGATCCTAGATGGGTGTAATTTTATTACCGTCTATGTATATCATTTTAAATACTGTTCGTGTATATCTATTCTTTCTTCGTATACACATTGTATTTTATCTATTTAAACCCTATTTGGGGTAAAGTAAGATACATGAAAACATAGGAGAATTTTCCAAATTGTTCTGTGTTATCAATCATACCTTCAGAAGGGATCTTCTAGATGAGGAGATTAGTGAGTATGTCAGGATGATAGAGATTCTTTATAATTAAGGCAACCTATCTCTCAAAAGGGACACATGGGTGTGGAATGCAAGTCCAGTAATTTTACAGTAGAATCCTGTCATGAGAATAAGCAAAATACTTTATATGCTTCAACTGAAGGATCCGAGTAGTCATACTTGGAAATTTCTAGGACCTCGAGCGGTGACTTTTAGTTGGTTAGCAGGAAAGGAAAAAAAAAAAAATCTCACGATAGATGATCCGAGGAAAAGGTAGATGATTATACCCAATGTTTGCATTATGCTTACAAGATGGGGAAAATGTGAATCACATATTTTTGCATTTATCCTCCGCTAGGAAAATTTAATAGAGCTTTTTGCCCTGCTAGAAGTCCATTTGGTCATGCCCCATCAGCTTGGGGATTTATTTTCCATGTGACACCTTGCCAAGAAAGGAAGCAAAGAACGATATGGTGCTTGGTCCTACTATCTATTATTTGGTCAATTTGGTAACGGTGGAAAGGGAGATCCTTCAACAACAAGGCCGCAAGTATGAATCAAGTTTCGCTACAAAAATGGTTAGCGATGGAATGGGCTGGGGCTGAGAAAGCTTTTTATAGGGAGTTTGATTGAGGCTTTTCAGGGTTTTTAATGGGATTCTTCTCCCTTGTATTAGAATGATGATTCCTCATCATCCCAGCTGTTTCCTTTTTTCTGTTCTGCTACTGCTTTAATAAAATTTCAGTTACCCTTAAAAAAATGATAGGTAATTGATTATTTTTTTTACATTCTCAACTATTGGAGCTAACAGGTGCCTTAAAAACTTCTGTGTTTATTTATTACATAGTACTAAATATTCTTTATACAATAGTTGTTATTAAATGTTTGTTTTTATAGTTTTTAATTTCTTTTTCTATTTTTCCCTTTATGTGGTTATTTTTAAAAACACATTATTTTCTACATTATTCGATATTTTAATAGTCAAAGTGGTTCCACCAAGCAGATCAGTGGTTGGACCACAGAACCAAATCAGAAACCGTTCTTGTTCAATGGCCAGTTTAGTGTTTTCCAGCACTGTGTTTGATTAACTAGGGCTTCTCTTAGTGTGCCTTCAAGTAGTATGTAGATTCCTCAGAATCGTAATAACAAGTGTCCACTTTCTTAGCTCAAATTTCCTAAAGCAAGCACATGAATTCACTTACACCCAGGTCCAGAGCTCAAGTGGCAGACTGAGTGAAGATAGCCTCGTTTCAACACTGAGGTCATGGTATCGATTCCCATAGTGGGGGTGGCTAACATTGTGATGTGACTAACAGGGGTGGGTGGGTGTACTAACAATGGGGTGTGTGAACTAACCCAAAAACACACACACACACACACACACACACACACACACACACACACACACACACACACTTGAATTCACTTTTGTTAAGAGCTCCCCTACATTGTCTATATCCAGTTGTCACAATCTATAGGAAGCAGATCCAATGAAGCACGATATGTAGCAATCTTCCGTTTCTCAATTACAACCTTGGCCAGCTGTTGCTGCTGGCTGCGATGGAGCAGTAAAACCATGGGTGAGAGCACGGGGTGCTCAGGCCACATATCCACACAATATTGCTGAACAGGTTAGTATATGATATTACTATCATGAGAGAAAATCATATTTGCCGCATTTTCTTTTTACAATGTAGCCCACTTGTGAATGTTCTTGGCTGTTTGCATTCTGGAATTTGGTCTAGTTTCTGATTTTTCAAAATTGGGAAGTTTGTTATTTTAATTTAATGAACAAATGCAGCTTCCAAGAGAGAAAATTGCTGATAGGATGAAGAACTTGCAGGAACTTGTCCTAAATTCTAACTAGGCATCGTCTCACTTTGACCTTAGTTCTAATGCATTCCATTTTCAACCCAAATATTTTCGTGAAGTTCACAAAGGGTGCTTTTTAATCCTCATCATGGGTTCAGTTCTTGGTTTTTGTGTGGCTTCCACCCTTGCTCAGACATGGGAAGATAGCATTTGGCTGCTCAATTGAACTGCATTATAATAATCCAATCTGTATAGAGTAAATGAACAAAGTTGGGGTTCCTCGACTTGAAATCATTATGGCAACCAAACCCCTAATTTCACTTCTATGTTTTTCAAGTTGGATCTTAAATGACTTTACTTTCAATTTGGGGGCTAGTCCCTCATTGTGAATGGAGTGAGCATATCCACACTTTGGTTATTTTTGCATTATTGAGTAATTGCAGTTTGATTCCATCGAGCATCCAAACATATTCGAAGGAATCCCTATCCTCGACGATAGCTGAAGATCTTCTTCCCGGTAGCCTAGAATCCTTCACTCTCATCTGTAAATCCTCTAACCTTTGAGGTAAATTTGGAGAGAAAACTGAATTACCTTCAGTAGAGGACAAAACATAGCTTTCATTGTTGTAAAAGTTGTAGTGATCTATAGCTTATTTGTAGAACAAATGATTTCTTAGTTGGAAAACATTATCTTTAAGAGATTTTGGTATTTTCTCAAGAAAGTCTGAGAATGAGATTCGAGCCTTTCAGGAGCAAGGGACTATAGGGTGGGCCCTAATGCAACAGAACATGTGATGTCCTTATGTGCCAAGGTCGTACAAGTGGGGCCTATGGTTCGGTGGCACAGAATCCTGATCATGTTGCCCCACAACGGGTTGTGGATACCCCAAAAGATTTCATGATTGAAGGATCCTCACCACCCAATCTTTGGCCATTTTCCCAGACCATTCTTATATTTCTTTTTTCTTCTATCTATGAGTAATTGAAAGGTTAGAAATACCCAGTTTGGGTGATTTTTTTGGTGGATTTTCCCTTTCTGCTATCAAATCATTTACTGGAATCACTGAATCTTGGATGATTTATATCCTTACGCATACGGCAATAATCCCTCCTCTATATGAGTGTTGCAAGTATATCCTCGATTTTGTGCATTCCACTGGCTTCTGTGTGTGGGAAGGTAGAAGTTTGCTGCCATCACTGGAACTGGAGAGATGCTAAATTTTCCGCCTTTTCTTTGTGCAGACGGACGAGGCGTCGATGCTTGATGATATCATTGATTATGCCAAATTCCTTCAGCTGCAAGTTCAGGATAATAGGCATCTAGTTTGAATCTGTCAATAAGAAAACTCTTTCATCTCTTCCCTAGGTGACCTGATCTCAGACATCTGAAATGTAGGTTCTAAGCATGAGCAGGAGCAGTTTTTCCATTGATCACAGATGTTCAATCTAAGGTCCTATATCCTGCCTTCTTTTGAATAAAATCTATTTGAATTTGAATATGCATGGGATGGTTGTTTTCACTCTCACATGAGAATTTTAGTAGTACCCACCTTATTTCAAGGAATGATAAACCTTAATAGCAAAATTCAAAAATATTTGAATTGATTCATTAATGGGTCTTTTCAGTTTTCAAATTAGATTCTAGGTCAGTTAAAAACTCTCTGATATTGAAGAACATAAGCAGATCCCAGCCAAACTGCGAATTTTGGGATTTCACAGTTGGTTAATGTGGTTTTGAACAATGCTTAACAGATCAATTATAGGAAAAAACCTTGTTTTTTTAGAAATTAAAATGACTCCAAATATACATGACTCTGTTTTCTAATTATTGTTAAATGATATTCTTGAGAAACTCTATGATATTCTTGAGTAACTTTCTTTCTTTCATCATCTTCTTCTTTTTCAACTTCCTTTCTCAGTTGCAAGTAACTTTCTTTCTTTCATCATGATAACATTAGAGATTACCTTCTAACCAAAGTTGGTTTTCCATTTACATAAATGTGGTCCAAATAAGCTTTTCCGAAAGTTAAATAAACGAAATAAATCATAGGTTTTCCAAAATGTTTCACGTCCATGAACTTTGGATTCATGATCTAGGTAAGATTATGTTTGATTTTCAGAGGGGCAGTTTGCATCTAGGAGTGCTATGCAGTATCAAAAAGAGCGATTCGGCACTTTAAAAAGTCACTGAGTCGACTCAATCAAGGCTTGATCAGGTTAAATGGGTAACTTGGTTTCCACCTGAGAATACAAAAGAACATGTCCAGTGCTTCAAAACTCGCGGAAAAAAAGAGCATAAGTTTTCTAAAGACGCAACATTTGGTCGAGTCGTTGATTTAGATTCAGATTCAAATTAACTCGGAATCATGTCATTGAGTCCCCACATGTTGAGTTTCAGGTTTTTGAACATTGGTCCCATGCAATTATAGGCCAGACTCCAAACAATACCTTGAAAGAAATGGGCATATACAATGACCATTTCTGTTGAAAATAGTATATTCTAATTCTATATTTGAAATTTTTTTTTTTTTTTTTTTTTGGGGAGAGAGGTGGGAGCACACCACATGCAACTTTGTTGATTGGAAAAACCGTACAGGAATTCAGGCGGGTGCCACAAAAAAAAAAGGGATGGGCCTCGCCTATCATATAGCTCAACCACAAAAACAGAAAAAAAATAATAATAAAATAAAAAATTGTGCCAAATAAATACAGAAAATCACAGCCACTCCTGGGAAACACTGGACAGCAGCCCCTGCAGATGATAACGAAGCTGAATATAGAGGGTGCAATTGCAACAAAGAAGCAGCTTGATCTGAAAAACAGAGATGTGACTGGCCTTCTATTCATTTGCTTCTACTCCTTCCGGACGCACAACAGGTTAACCACAATGCACCAAGCCCATCAAGCATACAACAGACACCCACAATCCTGCTTGGGCTAATCACACCTCCCAGCAGCAGCAGCAGACTTCTCCATTAGCCGCGCAATGAAACATCACACCAATCACCCAGCATCTCTTCGCCTGGATATCTCGACAGTGAGCCAGGAACTCCCCTGCTCTCCTGCTCAGAATAGCCAACAATCAGCCCATCCATCACCTCTGATCTTGCTCAGACCGAGCACTGAGCCAGCATCACAGGAACCAGCCCCACGCCCCACAACACTGGCAACAACAGGAGAGCAGACAGGCCACAACTAGCACTCAAAAAGCCACCTGCAATGAACACAGCCACCTGCACAACAACTGCCAATCATCTGGCGTCTCCCAAACAGCCATTTCCAGCACCTGCAACAAAAAGCAACTTCCTCTACCTGCCAAGCATCCAGTTCTTCCCAAGCAACAGATCAAGCATACAAACACCAAGCAGCAATGACATTACCCAGGGACACCAAATGCAGCACAGCATGGCCATACAAGAAAAGGCCTAGAGTAGGAGGCAGCTCACACGCAAGCCACAGTTTTTGGATTGCCAAAGCAGGAGTGGGTCTGAGGGCATAACAGGAGCTGAGGGATGACACATGTTCACAACAAGGTCCGAAGATAACTGGCATCGAGCAATTGACCAAAGGCTCTGCCTCATGCCCATTGCTCTCTGAGAGCACGACCTAGGAGAATTAAGGCCAGCAACGTCTACGGTGAAGATACCATGATCGATGGCCGTAATGGGGCTGTTGTTAAACAGGAGAAAGTGCAGAACCACATTGAATAAGAGTTCTGAAACCATTGGCGTAGCCTAACTGGTCTCTCCATTTTTCTCTCTGAGATTTGAGGTTGGTAGCTTTTAGTTATTCACAGAAGTAAACTGGGCTTTGATTTTTGAAATTTAGGTATTAGTTGTATATATGCCAATACATATGCATACAAGTGCTTGTATACAGGTATATTTAGTTGTATGTATGTATGTATTTTTATGAGAAAAAAATGAAGATTTAATTGGTTTGACAAGAATGGAAGCCGAATGCATAAAACTATCTCCTTTCTTCAATTGAGATTTTTCACTGCAATGAAAGTGGGTTTGGGTTCTAGCTTTTATGCAGCTGTTGCTTAGATGCCTATATAGGTGAATTGACTCAAAACTCAGCCAAGTCAACTTGAATCGACGAGAATTTGAGCTGAGTTCAGTAACCATGTCACTCACTTCGAAATCGTTCATTTTTAATAGAAGTAAGAGGGAGGGTTTGATCCCAACACCTCTCTCAGAAGTACCAATTCGCTAACCAGCATGCGAACGCGCTGTTGCTTGGTGTTTCTTCTTCTTCTTCTTCTTCTTCTGCTTCTTCTTCTTCTTCTTCTTTTTACTTTAAAAGTTTATCCCCATACACAACATCATAAATATTGATAATTATTAAATTAATTATAGCATATCAAGACAAGTAAAGACTTGTCCGAGTCTTTTGAGTCAACCTGATCTGCTGAACATCAAGTCAGTTGAGTTTCTGAGTTTTTGAACTATGATATACACATGTATGTGCATGCATACACATATGAATCCGAATGTATTTTTGAAATAGTTTCGAGTTGAGATTTGAATTGGATAGTCTCTCCTTAGTCATAGCAATGAAATGAGTTTTTGGTATTGGAATTTAGGTAGCTGTTGCAAGATGCCAATGCATCTCTACTATATACAATGCAAGTAGAAAACAGGCAACTTTGTCCATGCATTAGTTTGAAGAGATATGTAAACTTGAGATTTAACAGGACATTGGATGGGATTTTGAACATAGGTCAGGTGTATTTAGGGAATTTTTTGAAAGTTTGCATGCTTACCAGCATACGACTCGGATTCTACTCGCTCTGTATCAGCAGATTTTGCAAGCACATGACATTCCTGCCATTTTCTTTCACATGAGTCGCCCACACCCTTTCTCTCCCTTCTCCCTGTGTGTGGCATACACCCACCCTCTCCTGTCAGTAGTCCGCAGCCGCTCGCTCTCTTCCTCCCTCCAGTATGTTCTCTATGATCGATGTTCAGTAACTGACGCATGGCAGGTGCAGTTGTTGATCCATTGTTTCAATCCAGTGGTCCAGTAGATGGCCCATAAAATTCACACTGAATGGATGGTCCTAGCCATTCATTTTTCTTGTTGAATTTCAACTTTTGCTTATTTCCAATTGTAGTGTCCATTTGAAGGCCACTGTTCTTATGGCTAGGATGGTTAGTCTAGTGTGATTTTCTATGGTGCATCCACTGATAGGATCATTAGATGAATGGTCCGGATCTGCTGCCTGCCCCTGCATTATTTCAGACTTGTGTAGTCCTAGTAACGATACCGCATACTTCAGAAGTAAGTCCCAATCCTGTCATTCTGAGAGAGCACAAATGGGTAGATGAACTATGAGCTGCCCAGTGCCTAATTTACAGGTAGGTCCCAATTGGGCCCAGCTATGGTAATAAAAAATCATTGGATTGGAGATATCAACCAAAGGTTTTGTTAAATCATGTGAATGAAAACAAATTAATCGAAACAGCAGAACTTCACACTTGAGATGCAAATTGGGAATTTCAGAAACAATGCAGTCAACATCGCAGAATTACCATTGGGTTGAGTTGTGGAGCATGTCACTATCTTTGAGACACTTCATGCCTCTGGCTGTGAAGAACCGGTGTAAAAGGCCCCCGACGTGCTATCTCCAGGATACAACTTCTCATAGCATGCACAAACTATGGAGATATCCCAACACTAAGTCTCCGAAGAAAATACCACTCGCCTTCATTTTGCCCAAAAAGAGCATAAAAATAGAGAAGAATGATCAGTTTTTTTCATAAGGAACCGAGAAAGACGTTTAACACAAACAGCCTTAGTAAGTGGCCCATCAAGACCCCTAGGGCCATGTGCAATCTCGACAGATCCTCCACTGCGATCATATGCATGTAAATTCATACCCCAATAAGAGACTAAAAATTCCTACTGGATCAGATGAAGGTAGACAGGAAAAACAGTTTCTTTTGATCCTCAAATGACTATAAAACATCAACATACTTGTAAAAATTATCAACATACTTGTAATAACATACTTATAAAAACTATCAACATACTTGTAAAAACTATCTCCTCCTATATAGTCACTTTATAGCAAAAAACTGAATGTAATTGAATTGTAAGGATGGCCATCCATTACTATACTTAAATGGCCCATTTCAGTAACAATCCTTAAAATCCACAGTTCTGATTTATCTAAGATGAGATCACAATCGTCTTGTGACTTAATCAACTATCACAAAAGTCTTGATTAGTGAAACGATCATCACCATCCACCGCCTTCTTCATTCTCTCTGTCATGTTGCAGCTAGCATGAGTGGGTCGACAACCACATTGATCCACATCGGTAGCAAAACTGATACCCGCACCTGAAAACCAGACACCCAAAACAACCATTGAAGTATCTGTAGGTTGGAGTTGAGCGCGAAATCCTCTAGGATAAGAACTAACAAATGGATTGGTATTGTATTTCAATCGTGGGGCTGGATCATAGAGATCATGAGGTGGACCACATTTGTACAATGAACGTGCACATTGGAAATTTATTTTAGCTGCTGATTCTTGTTGTATACAAGTAGCCCTCATGACAATCAGAACAGCCTGATTTTTTAGCCAGGAGAAGTCCATGGTGTGACCCAATTGATAGACGGCCAATATCAAGAGAAATAGATAGGTAGAAAGTAAGAAACTGACCTGCAAGTCATATGTACACAACCCTCTGTCTTCTCCACATAGAACTTGCAGCGGGAACATCTCTTCCAGTGCTTTGACTTAGCAAGTTCCATCACCATCAGATCATCTCTCCCCTTCTCATCTTCATTCAATCCCTTATACTCGTCACACCCAATGCCTGAGTGCCATGCCACCTTGCACTTTGCACAGAACAATCGCCGGCAATTTGGGCACTCTGATTGTGTCACGACATCGCCTCCGTCGTCGATCAGAAGCACTGAGCAGTCCTTGAAAGGGCAGTAAAATTTTTGCGACCCAAGAACCATCGACTCGGAAAGAGCGGCTTCCCACCTGTCGAACACTTGGGCAGGGAGGATCGGACGGCAGAGATAAGGTTCTAAAACCCCTTTACATTCCAAACCAGGACATATCACCATTGCTATGCTTTCTTTGATCTTCACCGCAATGTGCTTGCTTACGCAATCGTTGCAAAACACATGAGAACAGTTCTTGTTCACGAACATTTCATACGGCCGTTTCACCTCCGCGCATATGTCGCACAAGCTTCCCGAAGATTCGCCGGTTTCAGTTATAATCACCGTCTCGGATTTCGTTGGAGTCCTCTTGTTCTTCTTTGAAGATGGTTCGATCCCAGAGTCGAGAGAAGGGCGGGGGAGATGAGAGAGAATCGATGAAAAAATAGCTTCCTGAAGATGTAATTCTCCTGCAAACTTCTCATCTGAGATTGGTATGAGATCTTCTCCATTTAGGAGAGCAATATAGAAATCATCTACCACTTCTAGTAAGGTATTTGAGTTTGATGATTCTCCCATTTCCCTGTCTCTGTCTCTGTCTCTGTCTCTCTCTGTTTCTTTCTTTAAAGAGGGATTTTATGTGTTCTGGTGTTATTTATGGGTGATTTTTTAGGAGGCACTCTCATTTACAACCGGCTGAACGCTTTGGAATTGAAGATTAATTAAATAATTAATTAATGTTAATTAATACTAATAAATGCAATGGAGAGAGGGAAAAGGGGTTGCCTATTCGGGTGGGCCACACCTAGATTGCGTCGTCCCACCAGACCTGTGTGGGAGCCCACCGTGATGTATCCCTTCTTTACTAAGATGATGTTAAGGTGTACGGCAAAAAAAAGGCAAATCCAAATCTCTAGTCAATCACACTAGAGATGGCTCTTGCATGCAATGCTCTGTATATTTAATGTCCATATAATACAACCAAGGTTATTATTTCGTTGTGGTCCGCTATAGCATAGATTTGCCTTTTTTTTTGGCTCATACTTTAACATGATCTAAAATAATGGATGGAAAGCGTGGATAAACAAATGCATCACAGTTGGTGCCCACACAAATTTGGTCACATGCTTATGCACTTGTTGAGGAGCCTGAAGTAAATGGGAAATGAATTTGAAGGTAAATGAATTGAAAACAATAATGACTTTACACAATTGTGTTTGGATGAGAGTAAATGAATGCATTTTAAATCAAATATTCTATTTGGATGAGAGTACATGGGAGGGATTTGAATGCATTTGAATTTTTCAATATAGTCATGAATATATATCATATCTCAAATCAACTTTAATATCCCAACTTAATGTGCATATGCTATATTTAATAGAATGATTGTAATAAGACCATTGAAATATATACTTCAACAAAAAATGAGAAATTTTCAAGCCTCAGGTAGGCCACAAATATAAGGATTACAAATAAGCAACTTGCAAATGTTTTTCAACCGTTCATTTAGATGGTCATCGTTTAGATGGTTTGGATAATTCTTTTGGTGTGATTTTAGTAATGTAGTTGATATTTGAATTATTAGTGAGTATCATTAGCGTAACACATGTGGCGGAAATGTGTACAATGGCACATTTATTTACACATGTTGTTCTTTCAGGGAGCTCAAAAAGGCTTTTCACCCCATTTATTTTCAAATTCTCTATGAGTAGAGATTTTATTTACATACACATTTACTCTCATTTTATTTCATTTACTTGCATCCACATACACTCTAAATATCATTTACCTTCATTTACTTCTAATTTCACTCATTTGCCTCATTTTAACTCCTTATGTAAAATCCACCCCAACTGTCAAGTGAGTAACCCCATGTTAACACAAGCCAAAGACACAGCTTCATTTGTGATTTAAGCGAACCATACTATTAGAGACAATATATAGGTCAATGCTTACCTTCCAATATGTTTTCCTTGGTGTAACCTACTTGAATCACATGTAAGACTTATTTTAAGTCACAGGCCTAAGTTTTAGTTTGTTATTTAATGGTTGGAGTGGTGAATATAATCATCATGGTGGGCCTTGTAAAAATAAAAGGTGAACATAGTTCTCCTAAAGTTTCTCTTCATGTGGCTAGAGCTGGACACGAACTAAGGTTAACCGTTTGGATTAGAGAGAGAGAAGAAGGGTGGATGACAAATAAAAGTAACTGTGAGCCCAGAAAAGTTTCAATGGTGGACGTCATTCTCCTCACTGTTTCCTGTGGTGTGGTTCATTTGAGTTTTGTATCTGCCTCATTTCTTGTTTAATGCCTTAAAATAAGCTGTACAAATGGATGAACGGAGTGGATAAAACAAATACATCACGGTGGGACACACAGAACGAAAAAATCAATATTTACTATCCAGTAGTAGAAAAAATATTTTCAAACCATTTGACTAATTCATCTCAAACCTACCTTTTATTTATTTAGTCATGAAACCAATCCTACAGTACTTTATATACGTGGTTAGGATCCTAATCATCTAATTATTTCAATCGCATCTCATCATTCAAATGTATATCTTACTTAGAATAATCAATTGGGCCACCAATCACAAAATAAACCATTCACTTTATAGAGCGTAAAGTATATTTTAAATCTAATGGTTATTTTCCATCATCACATCAATTTCATCCATCTAGGAAGTTCAGGTTGTAAACGAACCTACACCACAGTGGACCATCAATAAAAAAAATTAAAAATAAAAATAAATAAATAACAGCAACGTGAGCAGTTCACGTCTCCCTGTGAAGCCGGGAGGGAGGCCGGAATCCCTCTCCCACCTGACTCTTTCTCCTCCTTTTTCGTTCAAAACGTGGTTAGTCCCGTACCCGTTAGGATCTAAATTGTTCATCACCGGCAGGCATTTACCAGAGAAGTTTCAACTATGGCCATTTCTTTTCATCTGTGTGGCCCACTTAAACTTCAGATCTACCTCATTTCTTAGCCCATATCTTTTATGATCTGTTGAAACAAATGGTCGGGTGGATCTCTCATCTTTATCGTGGTGAACTTTTTATTTTGATTGGTTGATGGGCCATGCGGTATAGTGGAATTCTATTATATTATATATACTCAGGTATGTTGGTGGGACCATACTCCAGCGTGCATTGGGGTCGACTTTGTTTCAACAATGAGATCACGGGCAAGTGTGGATGTGGGTGTGAGTGTATAGGGTGCGTTTATGTGCATAGACAACCACGGTTCAAATGTGGGCCCCTAACTCTGAATGGGATGGTGAATTTGGATACCCACCCAATGACCATTCTCTCTTTCACTTGGCTACCACCGATCACAAGGTTTGTGTGGTCAGATGAGTATTGCTTTTGGCATTCGACCAATCCACGATGGGACACACAAATGGGATGGTCTGGATTGACTCGCATATATGACAAACGAGGAATGGATGGATGTGTAAAGAAATGATACACCCCACTTTGATTGAGTATGACCACTCAATACTATACACATACAGCCAACATATGAGCAGTGCACATTTGCATCAATCCAAACCGTCCAGGTTATGGGTCCGACCATAGATGGGCATATATCAAAATCGGATTGGTTGTACAATTGTATGGACTAGTTGATGAACATACCTGCATTTTATGACCGCGCATTGGGTGGTGAGGAACTTAGGACTATGTTTTGGTAACTCTTTGCCAGAGTATCAATCTCTGATACTTCTTTCTGTCTTCTCTATTATAAGAGGATACTCCATCCGAGGATATATTGTTCATTTATTTTTAAAGTTCATTTTAGGCAAAGAAGAAGAAGAAGAAGAAAAAAAAAAATCCAAATCTCAGGTGGACCACACCATAGAAACAGTGGGGAGAATGATTTCCCACAATTGAAATCTACCTAGGGCCCACACTGATGCTTATTTGTGATCCAAAACTTTTGTGGGCTCAAGTAGTTATGGATAGTAAGCTTCGAATCCCCACTGTTTCCTGTGGTGTTGTCCACTTAGACCTTGGGATCTGCCTCATTTGTTGGCCATGCACTAAAATGATCCTAAAAGATGGATTAAGGGCCCTTATTTATGGCTCAGTATCAACATTGAGGTCATGGTTTGAGTACGCATGTGGTGGGTGTTAGTACAAGTGTGTGTGAGTAATAATTTATTATTATTATTATTTAAATGGATGAATGCATGGATAGAACTAGAGCTGGGCATTGAGTCAAGTCGAACTGAGCTAAGGCTGATCCAATCCAAGTCAGTTTTGAATTAGGCTTGCTCCAAACTCGAAATGACTTGGTATTAAACCCAACATGGCCGATGAACCCAACATGGCCGGCACGATCCGAGTGCAGGGTCTGGCCTAGACTAACCAGGATCGAGTCCGACCCGATCATAAGGACGAGTCGGTTCGGAACAACACCGAATAGGTCAAGTTGGTACAAATGCTATTCCCACTGTGCACAATTTTAGAAGTATAATGACAAAATGTACTTTAACAAGATATTGGAAAATCTCATCATTTCATATATGGAGATAGGAAATCTAGTGTTGTATAGAAATCTCACAAAGTGGAGATCCCTTGACCGACAATGGATGGACGTTGATGGTGTTCCTTGTGTTCCACATGTGAATAATTAGGTGGCCAGTATTCGGTGCTTTTGGGCCCTAACATGATGTTTGAGTTATATCCACACCGTCCATCCAATTCATTTTAGGGAAAGATCCAAAAACAATGAGGCAGATCTAAAGACAAATGAGACCATACCACATGCAAATAGTAGTGATCGCATGTCCACCATTAAAAATATCCTACAGCCCATTGTAATGTTTATTTAACATCCAACCTGATGAGTAGGTCCCACAGACCTAGATCTAGCTCCAAAACCAATATCAGCTTGATCCACAACTTCTCTTTGCGCCATGAAGTTTTTAATGGTGGGCGTTTTGTCAACACTATTTCCTGTGATATGGTCCACTTAAGATTTGGATCTACCTCATTCTTAAGCTCATAACATCAAATGATTTGGAAAGATGGAGAGACGGCATAGATGAAACACATACATCATGATGGGGCATTAGCCATTGGCTAGTAGCAGCAATCCATGGTCCTTCCGTGATATTTCTTTCTTATTGATTTTCACGGTAGGGAGACAAATAAGGTAAAAGGCCATGATGGCCATTTCTCGATTTAGGAAAAAAAAAAAAAGGTGGTAAGGATGGAATTCAGATTGGGCCCCTGGCTGATTCGGACTCGAGTGGTATTGGGCCACTGGCTGATTCGGACTCGACTCGGTTGGAAATCAGATTGGGCCACCTTACCTATACTTGTACAGATCAACTTAGCCAGTCGATTTGGATCAAGTCTGAACCGAGTGAACAAGTTGAGTTGGCTGAGTTAACTCGACCCATGCCCAACTCTAGATAAAAAACATACATCATGGTGGGGCCCACATAAATTTGACATCAGCCCAGCCAAACCACATCCACACAATAAAATCGGCCTTATATTTGTACAAGAAGGGCTCAACGGCTCTGGACAATGGGTCATCTCCCCAAACCATCCAGACTGAAAGATCCTGGCCACTAACATATGCTTTTCTCATAGTTAAATGCTGTCTGCTCCTTATTTTTCTTCTTTATCATCTGTCTGCAGGACACAAACTGATAGGCTATGATTGTCTCATTGATGAATTTTTTGGGGCATGGTCCATCCACGGTGTTTCCCATGGATCCAATGGTCTGGATCAGTAAAACCTCATGTACAACAAGAAAAAACCGAGTATGAAATACGTGTTCTCGGTTTGAAGATCCCACCATATCCGTCTGATTAAAAACTTTTGAAAGGGGAGTTTTGTTTTTTTTAATGCTCTGACCCTGTATAACACCCGATACGCAGGCTCTCAGAAATGGCATACGTGGAACCGACTAAATTGTGGAACCTGATTCCATTGACTTACTTTGATAGGACTGATTGATCAATCCTAAAATCTGATTCATGGACACTAGTTTGTTAAAATAAGACCATTGGATATTTTTACATTTCGATATGATATTCAGGTAATCAAATAATCTAAATACAAGTTCCATGATATATCTAAACTGGGTATCATTCTTTGGACAGGTCAATTTTATTTAATTTTGTGTTCTTTACGCAGGTTACAAGTGCCTGTGTATCATCCATCAAACTCGGCAGAGTAACATTTCTATTCTCTTTGGAATAATGTGACGTGGAAAGTCTAAGAAATTATTTGGGTTCTTTTTCTTTACTTAAGTGCCGGTTCTTTGTTTTTGTACCTGAAGGTTCCTATGTTAGTTTGGCCCGTTTGGTACCCTGGATTCCAGATTCCAGGAGAAAGTGAGGGAAAGGAGGAGAAACTGGTTGCTTTATTATGTTTGGCACCATGGATTTGAAGAGAAGTGGATTTGAGTGGAATCCAGGGGAACTCAAAAAGGCACTTTTAGTCCTTTTTCAAATCCTTAAAAAAAGGTGGGATTTGAGGAGAAATCCTTCCCAACTGTGGGACCCACCATAATGTGTCCCTAACTATGGGACCCAACTATGATGTACATTTTCCATCCAACTTGCTGATAAGGTCACAAGGACCGGGATGAAGGGACCACACAAATTTCAGTTTAATCGGATACTTTTGTGCATCATAAAGGTCTCACTCTCCATTTTTTCTTATTTTATGGTCCACTTTAGATGTGGATTTGCTTTATTTTTTGGATCTTGGCATAAAATGATATGTAAAAATGGATGAATGGCATAGATTTAAAAATCGAGGCTAATATGGTAGGCATACGGTGGGATTAAAATTTACACCGTCCATTCCTTCATGTTTGATTTCTCTCAAATCTGGGCTACCAAACAGAAAATCTGAATTGATAAGAAGTGGAATCGATGAGAATTCATATCATGGAATCCATTTCTCGTCACTTCTCCTCAAATCCATGGTGCCAAACGGGCCAACCATTGGGAAAATGGTGGTGACTCATCCTCTTCACACGTGGCACTGATGTACAGCTATATCCAGACTGTCCAAATTGTGAGTCCAGTTAATAGCTCTCAGAGATGGTTGAAATTTTAATGAGCGGTCCAAATTTGAAGAAAAACAATCTGAAGGCTAATATTCTCTTCTAAGTTAGATGTTTTGCCCATCCTTCATTCAGTCGGGTAAGAGATTTAACGATCTGGATTGCAGGAAAGATATGACACGTGTATATGTGAAGAGTCACCGTTAATTTTTAAACAGTGGTAAACTACAGTGACTTTTAAATGTGGAATCGCAAAAGACGAGGAAGACTGAGAGGTGGATGAAACTTTGCATCTTTCCGAAGAGAAAAATGCTTACATCCTGGTTATCTAATCCAGAGACACGTGTCAACATGCCGATGTCCTGGCCGTGTAAAACATGGAATCGGATTTGCTGGTGACCCCTGCACCACCCACGTAGCTGGTGGAAAAGCTACGTGGGTCCATGATGTATTCCACACTGTACATCCATGTATCTCACTACTAAACTGACGTCACCAAGTCCTGCGGCCCCATGATCAGTTTTGTATCCACACCGTTCATCCATCTGAGGAGATCATTTTAAGGCGTTAGCTAAAAAATGAAGCATATCCAAAGCTCAAGTAGGCCCATTACAGAAAACAGTAGGTTCAGTGGATTCAGTGGTCCACTAATGACACATTCCTAATGCCTAGCATGATGTTTATTCAAGATCTAACATATTCATAAGTTCACACAGACATGGATATGCAAATAGCAACTTGATTAAAAACTACTGCCTTCCCGGGAAGTTTTCAAAAGTAGGCATTTAATCCCCACTATTTTCTATGATAAGTCGACTTGAGCTTTGGATTTACCTCATTTTTGGGCTCATGCCCTGTAATGATCTAGGCAAATAAATACAATACATATTTGATAGTGGGGTCATAGAACCGGGTGATGTCACTTCAGTAGCAAGATAGCCACGAAGCCTTAAATGGCTAATCAATGAGCTCGTAAATGAGGCAGATCAAAAGCTCAAGTAGACCACGCTACAGGAAATAATGGGAATTGGACACCTACCATAGAAAACATCTTGGACCCACTGCAATGTTTATTTGCCATCCAACCCCTTCATAAAGTCAAAATTAAGCCCACCGATGGTGATAAAAAACCAATCTATTGAAGAAAATAACTAAAAGTTTTGTTAAATCTTAAACAACTGCTATAGGAAAATAAAATAAAATGAAAGCAAATAAAACTTCATGACAAAGGAACATCACCCACTTATAAAGAAAATCAGAATCTTTCAATCTTCAAGTGAGAATAAAACAACAACACATCACCACACTAATAAAAGCTATCTTCTCCTACGACGTCTTTTTATGAAGAACAACTGAATTTAGCGTTCTTCATTGACTTGTGAGGATTTCTAGTATTCTTAATTCATCAACTATCACGAAATTCTTGAATAGTGAAGCGATCATCACCATCCACCGCCTTCTTCTTTCTCTATGCCGCGTTGCAGCTTGTATGAGCAGACCAATCTGAACCACATTGGTAGCAAAACTGAAACCCGCACCTGAAAACCAGACACCCAAAACAACCATTGAAGTATCTGTAGGTTGGGATTGAGCATGAAATTAAGATAAGAGCTAACAAATGGGGTCAGTATATTGTATTTCATTCATTCGCCGCTCGATCATAGAGATCATGAGGTGGACCACAAGTGCTTATTAGCCAATTGTTTTAGTTGTTGATTCTTGTTGTATACAATGAGAAGAGCCTGATTTTTGAGCCAGGACAAGTCCATGGTGTAACCCACTTGATAGACAGTCAAGATCAAGAGAAATTGATGGATAGAGAGTAAGAAACAGACCTGCAAGTCATATGCACACAACCTTCTGTCTTCTCCACATAAAACTTGCAGCGGGAACATCTCTTCCACTGCTTTGACTTAGCAAGCTCCATCACCATCAGATCATCTCTCCGCTTCTCATCTTCATTCAATCCCTGATACTCAGCACACCCAACGCCCGAGTGCCATGCCACCTTGCACTGTGCACAGAACAATCTCCGGCAATTCGGGCACTCCGATTGTGTCACGACATCTCCTCCATCGTCGATCAGAAGCACAGAGCAGTCCTTGAAAGGACAGTAAAATCTCTGAGACCCAAGAACCATCGACTCGGAAAGAGCAGCTTCCCACCTATCGAACACTTGGGTGGGGATGATCGGACGGCAGAGATCAGGTTCTAACACCCCTTTACATTCCAAACCAGGACATAACACCATTGCTATGCTTTCTTGGATCTTCACAGCAATGTGCTTGCTTATGCAATCGTTGCAAAACACATGAGAACAGTTCTTGTTCATGAACATTTCATGCGGCGGTTTCACCTCCGTGCATATGTCGCAGAAGCTTCCCGAAGTTTCTCCGGGTTCGGTTTTAACCAACGTCTCGGATTTCGTCGGAGTCGTCTTGATCTTCTTTAAAGACGGTTCGATTGTAGTTTCAAGAGATGGGAGGGAGAGATAAGAGAGGATTGATGAAAAAATAGCTTCCTGGAGTTGTAATTCTCCTGCAAATTTCTCATCTGAGATTGGTATGAGATCTTCTCCATTTAAGAGAGCAATATAGAAATCATCTACTACTTCGAGTAAGGTATTTGAGCTTGATGATTCTTCCATCTCTCTCTCTCCGTTTCTTTCTTAGAGGGATTTGTGGGTGTTCTTGTGTTATTTATACTTGATTTTTTATGAGTTGCTTTGGAATTGGAAATTAATTAAATCATTAATTAATATCAATTAATTTTAATAAAACGTGAGAGAAGGGTTAACCATCAGGAGAGTCACCCCATATTAGAGTAAGGGCAAAAACATCAGGCCCATCCAGGATTTGGGTGGACCACACTATTAGAAACAGTATACAAAGCAACAAGCACCCTCCAAACTGAGTCACCTGAGGAGGGTAAAAAACTCAAGAGGCATCGCTGACTTAGGTGGACCACACTATTAGAAACAGTATACAGGACAACAATCAATCACAAAGTTTTTTTTTTCCCTTGATGTGGTTCACTTGAATAACATATTGGCCTAATTTTTAAGCATCAGGCCTAAGTTTTAATGTGTCATCTAATGGTTGGAGTGGATTGCATGTAATTATTATGGGTCTAATTTTTAAGCTCCAGGCCTAAGTTTTAGTGCATACACGCCACTGTTAGTTAGACCCTGTAAACTAGCAAGAAAGTTATGGTCCAGCACAGATATTCTATTTGTAAAGAAGAAAGTTTACACAGGCCAGCCCTTGAATTTTTTATGGGGCCCACCATGATGTGGACATTAGATCTTCTCTAACCATTAGATGTGCAATCCAACTTTAAGCTCATGGGCAAAAAATCAGGCTAACCTGTGACTCAAGTAGGCCACAAGAGGGGAACCAATTGGAAGAGAAGTCCACCCTTGATTACTACAATGCCCACCGTGGTAACTATACGAAATTCACTCCAACCATCAGATGACACATTAAAACATAAGTCTTATTCTTAAAAATTAGGCCCATCTATGGTTCAGGTGGGCCCTGCCAAGGTAAATAGTTTGGGGGGTGAATATTGCTCTGTATGCTCATTATAACCGCATGGTCCACCTAAATCATGGATGGGGCTTAAGTTCTGGTCCAAGCTCTAGCATGGGGTGACTCACATAACTGTCCGGGTGGATTCACATGAACACTATGGTGGGGCCAACCCGAGTTGGAACTCGTTTTCCTTCTCCTCACTTTATAAGCATTAATTAACATTAAATAATCATTTAATTAATTTTCAATTCCAAAGCTGACTGGAACTGAGGTAGGGTCCAACCAATTAGGCTTGAGTATGCCTTATTTTATTTTATTTTTATTTTTTAATAGATTTTGATGATGGGATTTCAATGGTTGGATTTTATTGTTAGTGGGACTTTGCAATGTGTTTGTATTATGCTGTCTGTTCGAAAGTGATTTCGCATGCAACTTATGCAATTGCTTTTTATTTTGATTGGCTGTGTGGGCCATGTGCAGTGGAATTCTATTAGATTATATACACTCTCGTATGGAGGTGGACCATACTCGACGTGAATGTCGTTCATGTGCATCAGACAACCACATTTCAAATGTGGACCCTCACTCCGAATGGGGTTATGAATTTGGGGACCCCTGACCGTGGGGCTCACAGTGATGTATGTCCTTAAATCCACACCGTCCAAGCATTTCAAAAGCTCATTTTAGGGCATGTTCCCAAAAATGAAGCTGACTCAAATCTCAGGTAGACCACACCACAGAAAACATTCGTGATTGAATCCCCACCACTAAAACTTCATGGATTCCATCAGAATTGTTATTTGCCATCCAACCTGTTGATAAGGTCACAAACACCTAGATGAAGAGACCACACAAATATCATCTTGATCCAAAGCTTTTGTGGCCCACAAGAAGTTTTTAATGGTCAATCACCACTGTTTCTTGTACTATGGTCCATCTGGGATTTGGAACTGCTTCATTTTTTGGATCATGCCCTAAAATGAGCTTTGATGGACGGCCTGAATGTAGTCACATACATCACAGTGGGCCCACAAATTGGATGGTCTGGATTGACTCGCATGTATGACATACAAGGAAGGGATGGATGCGTTCAGAAATGATCCACTCCAGTTTTATTGACCATGACCACTCATACACATGCAAGAAGCAAACATATGAGCATTGTATATTTTCTTAATCCAAACCGTCCAAATTGTGGGTCAGATCATAGATCGACATATACCGAAATCAGATTGGTTGTACTATCGTATAGACTAGTTGATGAACATACGTGTCCATTTGATGATCGTGATTTGGGTAGTGAGGAACTTAGGACCATGTTTTGGGTGTGATTTATGGTTTTGATCCATTTATAGTGGGCCATGATATGAATGTTTGGAAATGGATGAATACGACACCGTAAGTCTGAGCGCATGCGCATGGATGGTAACTCCTTGCCAGAGTATCAATCTCTGATACTCTTTTTTCTCTTTCAATTATACCAAAAGAAGATTGTCTATTGAGGATAATCACCCGAGGATGTACACAATACACCCGGCTTTATATTTGAACAAGTGGGGCCCATCGGTTCAGGAGAATGGACCATCCCCCAAAACCATCCAGATTGAAAGATCCTGGCCACTAACATGATGCTTTTTTCCTACTTAAATGCCTACTGCTGCTGTATTTTTCTTCTTTATCTTCCATCTCCAGGATACGAACTGATAGATTAGGATGGTCTCATTGAGGGGAATTTTTTGGAGCATGGCCCATCCACGGTGTGATCAACGGATCTAATGGTCTGATCACTAAACCCTCATTTAAAACAAGAAAAACCCGAGTATGTTGCACAACTAACAAGGGTGGGTGCGTTGCATGACTAAAAAAAAAAAACCCGAGTATCAAATACGTGTTCTCGAGTTGAAGATCCTACCATATGGTCCATATCTGTCTGATTAACTGCCTTTTTTTTATGCTCTGGTAGTGTATGACACCAAATACGCAGGCTCTTAATAATCGAATATGTGGAGCACACTAACTCATATCAAACCGACTAAATTGTAGAAGCTGCTTCCATTATTGTATTTTGATTGGATTGGTTGACCAATTCTAACATCTGATTCATGGACATTTGTTTGTTGAAATAAGACCATTGGATATTTTACATTTCAATCCGATAGTCAATTAATCAAATAATCTAAATACATGGCCCATGATATATTTAAACTAGCTATCATTATTTTGAATGTTCAATTTGATTTAATTCTTTGTTATTTTATGCAATTCTAAGTGCCTACGTATCATCTATCGAATTCTGCAGAGTACCAAAGTTATGCGGGCTCAGAGGGTACGAAGGATTTGAGGGCTTTTTTTCCCCTATTTTGCCCTTGGAATAAAGTGACAAGGAAAGTCTTAAGAAATTATTTGGGCTCTTTTTCTTTACCTAAGCGGGGGGGTTCTTTGTCTTTGTAAAAAGAGGTTCCTATGTTAGTCTATCACCATTGAAAAAATGGTGGTGACTCATCTTCTTCACACGAGGCATCGATGTACAGCAATCCAGACCATCCAAATTGTGAGTCCAGTTAATAGCACTCAGAGATGGTTGAAAATTTAATGAGTGGACCAAATTTGAAGAGAAAAATCAGATGGTTAATATTCTTTTCTAAGTTAGATACTTTGCTTATGCTCGCTTCAAAGTCTGGTTAGAGTTTGAACGGTCTGGATTGCAGGAAAACTGCCATGTGTGCATATAAAGAGTCATGGCCACATTATAAACGGTGATGAACTAACATTCACTTTAGATGTGAGAACACAAAGCGAGAGGGAAGACCAAGGGTTCCGATTGCTTAGGGGAGAAGTAAATAATGAGAAATAATAGGAAGAATGAGAAATGGTCTGCTTTTGAGACACGTGTCAACACGCCCGTCTATAGGACGTCCTGGCCGGGAGCGGATTTGGTGAGACCCAGGATCCACCGAGGTGGGTGGGACCCCTGACTGTGGGGCCACTTTGATGTATGTTACTACATCCACGCCGTCCATCCATATTGAAAGTTCATTTTAGGTAATCCTAAAAATAAAGCAGTTCCAAATCCCAGATGGGCCATAATAAAGGAAACAGTGATGATCGACCATTAAAAACTTCCTGTGGGCCACAAAAGCTGGTGGGACCCCTGACCATTAAGATGATATTTATGTTGTCTCTTCATCTAGGTGTTTGTGACCTTATCAACATGTTGGATGGAAAATAGACATTCCATAAACATTCGGGTAGAATCCATGAAGTTTTAAATGGTAGAGATTCAATCACCACTGTTTTTGTGTATGGTCTACCTAAGATTTGAGTCAGCTTCATTTTTGGGGTCATACCCTAAAATGAGCTTTCAAAATGTTTGGACCTTGTGAATTTAAGACATATCCATAGGGCTATAAATGGGTAAGTGGACCCGGTGGGGGTACCCGGACCCGACTCAGACCCGACCCATTTGTTAAATGGTATGGGTCTGGGTCCAAGAACAGACCCAATTACTAAATGGGTCTAGGTCTAGTTTCCTTTATATTAGGCTTGACCCGACCTGACCCGAACCCATTTAGTAAGTGGGCAGGTTTGGTCTGTCTCAAGGGACCCGTCCAGCCCAGACCCGTCCAGACCCGATTTTAAGCCTTGTAAAATGCTTGCATACTTGATTCAGACGTGGACCCATTAGACCGGACCCATTTACAAATGGGTCTGGGTGGATCTCCCTCTACCAGACCCGGACCCATTTATAAATGGGTCTGATGGGTTGACTTGGACCGGACCCGGACCCGCCCATTTAGTAAAAAGGTCTGGGTCTAAATTTTAGTAAATGCGCGGGTCTGGTTTTGGCTAAACCCGCCTCGAACCTGACCATTTACTGCCCTACATATCCATCATTGTGAGCCCCATAGTCAAAGATCCCACCCACCTCGGTGGATCCGGGGCCTCACCTAACAAAAATGGATGCGGATTGGCCGGCGAGTCCCACATCCGCATTGCTTGAGGGGGGGTGGTCAGAGGGGCTTTTGGATCAAAAAGTTCGTGTGGGGGCTAACAACTCAAGAGTAATTTGACATTTTGTTGGATTAGGCAACCTTGGGGCTATTAAATAAAACACCCCTCATGCGTGAGCCTAAAAATGGGAGAAGCGGTTTGCATGGTGCGTTGACATCACCAAGCGGTTTACAATTTCTGATGCATGTGTTATATCTACACCGTCCATCCATTTTGAGAGATTTTTTTAACGCATGGGCAAAAAAAAAAAGAGGCAGATCCAAAGTGCCAATGAACCATACCACAGAAAGCACTGGGGACAAAGAAACCTACCATTGAATCTTCAGAGGGCCCATCATGATGTTTATTAGCCACCCAGCATGTTTGTAAGGTCACACAGATCTGGATGAAGGGAAAACACAAATATCAACTTGATCGAAATCTTCTGTGACCTTCATGAAATTTTGAAAGGCAGCCATTTAATCCTCACTATTTCTTGTGGTGTAGTCCACTTGAGCTTTGAATCTCATCATTTTTGTGCTCATGCCCGGCAAAATGAATAAGTGGTTTGAGTAAAACACATACATCATGGTGGGGCTCACAGAGCTTTTCCACCACCGAGCTTGGTGGTGTAGGGATCACCACCCAATTGACCTCCATAAAAGATCGGCCCTCCACAATGACCTCATGGGAAAATAAATAAAAACAGGCACTCAGTCATCAAGCAAGTGATTATGTATAAAAACAATGGATATGTTTTAAGCAGAACCGACAATTTTCTGATTAAACATATGGCCTACTTAATGGACGGGCTTGATTGTTGCACCAGGTGTAACTTTCGACTCAGAGTCAGGGTATCTGTGAATCAATCGTTGAGTCAAGTCAGCTTGACTGGTTTTGGAACTATAAGAACTGGGTTGCAATTGGGTTCGGGTCAACTCGAACCCGATTGATCCAACACGAGTTGGGGTCGGGTTGTCAGAGTCCTCGCATCGAGTTAAGGTCCTCGGGTCAGGTTTAGGTTGGAAAATGCGAACCTATGTGAAATCAGGTTAAGTTCAGGTTGATCAAATTCCAGTCAGGTTGGGTCAGTCTGGAAATAACCACATGTATTTGGGCTAGGTTAGGTTGAGTTGGTTCAAAGCACAGAGGTATTGGATTGGTTTTGGGTAGGATGCCTTGGGTTGAAATTTGAGTCGGGTTGGACCCAGGTTGACCCCTAACCCAACCGCTCGAGTTGCACCCCTAATAAAAATTAGGGTTAGTGAGGGGTCCACCCAACTAGCCAATATGGGCACTGGAATAGCCTGTATGCTTATCTGTGCATGTGTGGTCCACCGGATCAAGGGATAGATTTTAAACATTCAGTGTTAAATTAAGATTTTTGTGCTGGGCCCAGTTGGGCCCTGTCCCAACCACTTTACCTTATAGGCTCAAGCTTGGGCCAATAGGCTAGGTCCATGTGGGCTTGCACCTACTTTGGGAATTTTACAAAATAGTACCTCATTAATATAATATTACATCCTTTAACCTTTTTAAATTAACTTTTCATTGAAATACTTCATTAAACAAGTTATTGTCGAAGAGGTAACTTCTGTTTAGTTTCCTCTAATTTGATCAGTTTAAAGTTACTAAAATGATTAAAATAACCACCAATTAATGAGGTTGTTTAAGAAAAATTAAATAGATAGCTTGATATAAATATCATTAATTAGGTGCTATAATAAAAAATTTCAATGAAAAAAAAAAATCAAGAACTTTCTCAGGATATGGATTGCAAAAGAGCAGCAACGTGACTAGTCCGTGCTCTATGAGCCCTACCATGATGTATGTGCTTATGTACACTGTCCATCCATTTTTCCAAATTAGATCCAAATCTAAGGTGAACATAAAACAGTTTTTTTTTTTTTTAATTCCTCAAATGACTATAAAACATTAACATACTTATAAAAACTATAACCTCTCCTATATAGACTCTTAATGGCAAGTAACCGAATGCATCATCCTTGATTGAATTGTGAGGATGGCCATCCATTACTAGATGGCCCATTTCATTAACAATACCTGCGGCCTGTTTAGATACCACCCAATGACTCACTTTTTAACTTATCTCAAGTTAATAAGTTACATTTTTAAAGTTAAATTAGTTTGGTAAACACCATTATAAAAATAACTTATGGTATAAAAGTTACTTATTCCCATTAGTTTTTTTTTTTTTTTTTCCTTTTTAACACACTCTCTCTCTCTCTCTCTCTCTCTCTCTCTCTCTCTCGGATGGTCCACATCAAAGGAAGCCTCACATGACATGATGGAGGGTCCACATCAAGGTTAGCCCACATAATGAATTATCCACATAAAGGGTAGGCCCCTAATGATGAATGGCACACACTCAAAGCGAGCTCCACATTGAAGGTGGGCCCCACATGATTAGGGCTGTAAATGGGTCAGCGGACCCAATGCGGTACCCAAACCCAACTCATTTAGACCCGACCCATTTGTTAAATGGTACGGGTCTGGGTCTAAGGACTGACCTAGTTGCTAAATAGGTCTGGGTCTGGTTTCCTTTTTATTAGGCCCAACCCGACCCAACTTAAACCCATTTAGTAAGTGGGCGGGTTTAGTCTATGTTTCAAGGGACCCGTCCAACCCCGACCTGGTTTTAAGCCTTGAAAAAATGCTTGCATACTTGATCCAAACCCGGACCCATTAGACCTGACCCATTTATAAATGGGTCTGGGTGGATCTCCTTCTACCAGACCTGGAGCCATTTATAAATGGGTTTGATGGGTTGACTCGGACCCAACCCGGACTCGCCCATTTAGTAAAAGGGTCTGGGTCTAAAATTTGGACCCAGACCCATTTAGTAAATTGGCGGGTTTGGTTTTGGCTAAACCTGCCCCAAACTCGACCATTTACAACCCTACACATGATAGATGGTCCATATCAAAGGTGGGCTCCACATGAGGGGTGGTGATAAGGAAGGTGGCCCCATATGACTGACTAACATTAAAGGTGGGGACCACATGATGGATGACCCACATCAAGGTGGGCCCCATGTAGTGGACAATCCCATAATGATGAATGGTCCACATCTAAGGTAGGCCACACATGATTCATGACCCACATTGAAGGTAGGGCCCACACGATGGACGGTCCACAACAAAGGTGGGCTCGCAGGTAGTGGACATTGAAGGTGGGTCCCACATGATGGACAATTTATTTTGATGGTGGGCTCTAGATGATGGATGACCCACATCAAGTTAGGCCCCTCATGTGCAATCCATATCTAAGGTGCTGATGATGAGTGGCCCACATATAAGGTGGACCCCAAATGATAGATGACCCATATCAAGGTGGGCCCCACGTGAGAACAGTTCACATCAAAGGTCGGTCTCTAATGATGAATGACCCACATTAAAGGGGGGGCCCACTTGATGGATGGTCCACTTTGAAGTTGGGCTCTACATGATGGATAGTTCATATTAAAAGTGGCCCATATGATGAATGGCCCACATCCATGGTGGGCCCCACATGATGGATAGCCCATATCAAAGGTGGGCCCTCGCAAGGTGAATGGTCCACATTGATGGTAGGCCCCACATGTTGGACAGTTCACATATGAGACAGGGCCAAGGTGGGCCCAATATTTTGAACCGTCCACATCAAAGGTTAGGCCCACATGATGGAGCTGCATATTAAAAAGTGAACCAACCAACTCGTAATTTCAACACAAGGTCATGGGTTTGAGTACCCACTGTGGTGTGATCAGCACATGAGTGTGTGTGCGCACGTGTAGAAAATTAAATTAAAAAAATCAAGCGTAATTTTCTACTTTTGGCCGATAAGTACGTTATTTACATAGCCTACTTATACCATGAATAGAGTAAAACCAAGATAAGTTACTTGAGACAGTAGCTAATACAAAGTAACTTACAATCCAAATGCCCCCTTAATATCCACAGTTTGATTTATCTAAGATGAGATCACAATCGTCATATATGACTCAAATCATCAACTATATCATGAAAGTCTTGATTAATGAAGCGATCATCACCATCCATAGCCTTCCTACTTTCTCTATGTTGTGTTGCAGCTACATGAGTGGGTCGACGACCACGTCAATCCGCATCGGTAGCAAAACTGAAACCCGCACCTGAAAACCAGACACCCAAAACAACCACTCAAGTATCTGTAGGTTGGACTTGAGCTAACAAATGGGTGCGGCTCAATCATAGAGATCATAGAAGTGGACCACATGTGCCTATTGGCTAATTTATTTTAGCTGTTGATGCTTGTTGTACAACACAAATAGCCCTCATGACAATTACAACAGCCTGATTTTTGAGCCAGGACAAGTGCATGGTGTGACCCACTTGATAGACAGCCAAGATCAAGAGAAATAGATAGATAGAGAGTAAGAAACAGACCTGCAAGTCATATGTACACAACCTTCTGTCTTTTCCACATAGAACTTGCAGCGGGAACATCTCTTCCACTCCTTTGACTTGACAAGCTCCATCACCATCAGATCATCTCTCCCCTTCTCATCTTCATTCAATCCCTTATAGTCGTCGCACCCAACACCCGAGTGCCATGCCACCTTGCACTGTGCACAGAACAATCTCCGGCAATTCGGGCACTCCGATTGTCTCACGACATCCCCTCCATCATCGATCAGAAGCATCGAGCAGTCCTTGAAAGGGCAGTAAAATTTCTCCGATCCAAGAACCATCGACTCAGAAAGAGCGGCTTCCCACCTATCGAACACTTGGGTGGGGATGATCAGTCGGCAGAGATCAGGTTCTAACACCCCTTTACATTCCAAACCAGGACATAACACCATTGCTATGCTTTCTTGGATCTTCGCTGCTACGTGATTGCTTATACAATCGTTGCAAAACACATGAGAACAGTTCTTGTTCACGAACATGTCATGTGACCGTTTCGCCTCCGCGCATATGTCGCAGAAACTCCCCGAAGATTCGCCTGTTTCGGTTATGACCAACGTGTCGGATTTCGTCGGATTCGTCTTGTTGTTCTCCAACGACGGTATGATCTCAGTTTTGAGAGATGGGGTGGAAAGAACAAAGAGAATTGATGAAAAAATGACTTCCTGGAGCTGTAATTCTCTTGCAAACTTCTCATCTGAGATTGGAATGGGACCTTCTTCATTTTGGAGAGCTATATATAAATCATCTACTACTTCGAGTAAGGTATTTGAGTTTGATGATTCTTCCATTTTTCTCCTTTTCTTTCTTAGAGGGATTTGATGGGTGTTCATGTGTTATTTATAGGTGATCTTTATATAGATTTTGATTATAAGATTTCAGTGGTTGGATTTTGTAGTTGGTGGGCTCTGCAACAGGTTTGTATGAAGGTGATTTCCCATGCAACTGACGCAAGTTTTTTTTTTTTTTTCCTAAAAGCTACTAACCTCATTAATTAATATAATTATTATCCTACTACCTTCCGTCATGGCGGCTGTGAGTTCAAATCGGTGGGTAGCTCCGGTGGGCCCACCGTGATGTTCATATAAATTCCCCACCGCCAGGTGCGTCACCATGTTTAGTTAAGAGCCCAAAAATCACCTATTCCTGCTACTACTGTGATTTAGGTGGGCTACATGATTGGAAACAATTCACAACGCAGCATCGCATCCATTAGTGTGTTGTGAGTGAAATACATATGGGTGTCAATTTTAAGATATAGGCATAAATGTTTGTGTTGATTTGGTGAGGGGAGCCTTGAATCCATAAGATGTAAGGAAATTTGAAATATTATATTAAGTCTGTCTCTAAAATCAGATTACAAGACTTTAAATAATAAAATGAAACTCTAATCAAGAGTGAATAAATAGAAACTTTCTTAAAATATTAAAACTTATTAAAAATAGAAAGTCCTAATCAGGCAAGATGATTTTTGTCATAATAAAAAATAAATTATAACAAGACATCACATATTAAAACTCTAAAGCTAAAGAGATAAGACCCAATTTGTAACTCACTACAAATAATAAATTTTTCAGAAAATCCTAATTTTAAATAGGAAGAAGTCATTTTCTCACAAAACTTAGTGAACTGATCAGCCCAAGATAACCCGTAGTCAAAATTCATAGGTTATGTGTCCCATGACTTATCCCAAATCAAAAGTTATGGACATTTTACAGTTCACACTTTGAACGGTAAATTCTCCCTACCTGTAATGAATCTCTGCGATCTGGATGCGCCTAAGTCTAGTTAGGCCATGTCCCAAGTAGGATTGGGCCTAGATTTGATGGACTCCGTCTGCTTTCATTCGAGTTTTTTTGGGTCCATTTGTCCCATGAATAGGTCTATGGCCTGCTCTACATCATGAATTAGGGTGCATTACATGTAATTACCATGGTAGGCCTGATAAAAATCAAGAGTGAGCATCCCTCTCCGAACCATTTCTTTGATGTGGCCCACTAGAAACACAAAATAGCCTATTTCTTTCCTCAATGACTCCTATGGTGCTAAATATCAAATGGTTGTAATAGATTTTAATAAGCATAACATAACATAACATAACATAACATAAATAACATAACAGTGGCCCATCATGGTCAAGATAAGAGTCCCATGCAGACGGCACTTAGATTTTTGGCGGGCTGATGTTCATGCGACAACTACTCGCCTACTAAAAGAATGGAATGATGACACTAGAGAAAATAGTTAGGAAAGAGGCATTCACCCTTAGATTTTAAGGTGAGTGATTAATAGGAAATCTATTCCAACCATTAGATGTTATACAAATATTTAAGCTTGAAGACTAAAATTCAGGCTCATCCATCATTCATGTTGGCTGTATCAAGGAAAATATTTCTGAGGATGATTGTTGTCCTGTATATTATTTCTAATCCTGTAGTTCACCTAAATCACAAGTGAGGATAGTTTTTGGCCAAGGTGGGACAGTAATAATAGAGACCAATGAGGTAGCCGTTTGAAAAGATTTTTGAAAAAGGTGGTCGAATGTAAATTCTCTTTCATTTTGATTAGCTGAATGGCCCCTTTGTAGTGGATTGTAAATTCCCTGGCAAAATTTCCTTTTATAGATTATATACTCTGATATGGTGGTGGGACTGTACTCTACCATGAGTGTCGTTCATGTGCATCAGACAACCAACTGTGGATGCTAATCAATCCAAGATGGGACCCACAAGTTGGATGGTCTGGATTTAGTCGCATGTATGACGTCATAAGAGGAATGGATGGATGGATGTGTTAGGAAATGATACACCCCACTTTTATTGAGTAAGAGCACTCAATGCCATACGCATGCAAACAGCCAACCTATGAGCAGTGTATACTTGCCTCAATCCAAACCGTCCAGGTTATGGATACGACCATAGATGGACATATTACCAAAATCAGATTAGTTTTACGACCGTATAGACTAGTTGATGAACATATCTGTCCATTTGATGACCGGCTAATTGGGTAGTGAGGAACTTAGGACCATGTTTTGAGTGTGATTTATGGATTGTGATCCATCTATAGTGGGCCACGATTTGAACGGTAAGACTGAGCGCATGCGCATGGATGGTAAGTCGTTGCCAGAGTATCAATCTCAGACACTCTTTTCTGTCTTCTATTATAAGAGGATCCTCCACCCGAGGGTGTCATGGCCCATCCACGGTGTTTCAAATGTATCCAATGGTCTGGATCACTAGAATATCATGTACAAAAAGAAAAATCCGAGTATGAAATACGTGTTCTTGGGCCACATCCATCTGATTAACGGACGTGGACTCGGTACTACCCCGTCTGTTTTGAGCACGGGACAGGCTGGGATCAGAGGGTCCTCCATGATGTATGGATTTCATCCACACCGTCCATACTTTTTTTCTAATGATTTTATAATATGATCCAAAAATTAAGGAAGATATAAGTTTAATTGAACCACAAAGTAGGGATTAAATTGTTACCGTTGAAAAATTCTTGAGGACTAGAGAAGTTTTGGATCAAGATGATATTTGTTTTTTCACTTTATCCATGTGTATATGACCATATCAACAGCTTGGATGGAAAATAAACAACATGATGAGCCCTAAGAAGGTTTAAATGGTCGACGTCCTTAGCACCGCTGCTTCCTGCGTTGTGGTCCGCTTATTTTGTGATGGTAATCTAAAACGATATGAAAAAATATATGGACGGTGTAGATAAAATCCATACATCACGGTGGCATCTCGGAGCCTCCGCCTGTCCGGAGCTCGGAAAGGGAAGTTTGTTTTATGCTCTGACATTGTGTAACACCTGATATGCAGGCTCTCAGCAATCTCATACGTGGGGCACATTAAATAAAATTAAACCGTCTAAATTGTGAAATCGGCTTCCATTATTGTACTTTGATCGGATTGGTTGACCAATTCTAACATCTGAATCATGGAAACTTGTTTGTTGAAATAAGACCATTGGATGTTTTGCATTTCAATCCGATAGTCAGGTAAACGATTAAGATAAATACATGGTTCATGATATATTTATATTTTATATCATTAATTGGACAGTTTAATTCGATTTAATTATATGTTATTTTATGCAATTTCTAAGTGCATGTGTATCATCTATCATACTATCCAGAGTACCAAAGTTCTTAGGTCAGAGAGGTCTTTTAATTCTTTGACTTGGGAAGATATATTTTTTTGCTCTCTTTTTCACTACTTCAGTTGGGGGTCTCTGTCTTTGTACGGTGAGGTTCCTGTGTTAGTTTAATACCATTCAAAAATGGTACTGGTGACTCATTGTCCTTACATGTGGCACTGATTTACAGCAATCTAGACCATTCAAATTGCGATTCCAGCTAGGGATGGTTGAAAAATAAAATAATGAGTCCTCCGAATTTGAAGAAAAATTAGATGGCCAATATTCTCTTCTAACTTCAATGTTTTGGGTTATGCTCGATTCACAATCTGGCCAGAGATTGAACGGTCTGGATTGAAAGAAAACTATGACATGTGTACCTATAAAGTGTCCCCATCACTTTTTAAACGGTGACGAACTAACATCAAATTTTGATGTTGAAACAAGGAAGACTTTGAGAGGTTGATGAAACTTGCACAACTCTTCCCAATTGCTTCGGGGGAAAGGAAATAATGAGAAACGGTGACATGGGCGCGGTTTGGGTGGGTGGATCCCTCACTGTGGGGCCCAATGTGATGTATATACCTTACATCCACACCGTCCATCCATTTTGACATATCATTTTAGGCCATGAGCCCAAAAATTAACCAGATTCGAATCTTAGGTGTACCATACTACAGAAACAGTTGTGATTGAATCCCCACCATTAAAAACTTCTTGGAGCCATTGGAATGTTTATTGGAAGACTCTAATGGTTGATTAGCACTATTTCCTATATTATGGTCCACCTGAAATTTGGATCTGCTTCATCCTTAGCATTATTCCCTGAAATAAGTTTTCAAAATGGATGGACCGCGTGGATTTAAGGAACATATATCAAGGTGGGCCCCACGGTGAGGAATCCTACACACCGAAGCAATCAACCAAAGCCACGACCTGATGACATATACTGTCGTTGTCTATACTTGAGACAGGTGTCAACACGTCCGTCTGCATTGGTGGGCGTTCAATGACCACCGTTTTGTTGTAGTGTGGTCCGCCTGAGATTTTGATCTGCCTCATTTTTTGCTCATGCCCTCAAATTATCTGAAACACACATCATTTACTCAATCCACAATGTCCATCCGTTTTAATTTCCATATCATATGAGGGGTTAATCCCAAAATCGAAGCATATACAAATCTCAAAGTGGACCACACTATAGAAAACAGTGGGATAATGATTTTCATCACTGAAACCTTGCTCTGGCCCACAGTGATGTTTATTTGTCACCCAACCTGTTCATAAGATTGCACAGACATGGATGAAGGGAAGCATAAATATAACTTAGATCCAAAACTTCCGTGGTCTCTAAGAATTTTTCAACAGTAGACGTTCAATTCACACTATTTCCTATGGTGTGGTCCACTTGATCTCTGGATATGCTTCAATTTTTCGGAGCAAGCCTTAAAATTATCTGGTAAAGCTGATGAATCAGAGGGGATAAAATACATAAATCATAATGGACCTTACAAAGTTTACTCAGTACTTTATAAGTAACTCAATACACAATCCCCTTCCGTCTATCGGCCATCTCATCTATAGAAAGGGGACTCTCAGGAGCATTTTAATACATGTGTTTTATCCACACGGCCAATCAAGCCTAAAATGAAGCAAATCCAAGGCTCAAATGGACCACTTCATAGGAAGCTACCGCATTAATGACACCCACGGTTGAAAACTTCCTAAAACCCACCTTGGTGGCATTTCCCATCCAACGTACATAGGAGTTTACCGCTAGGTATTTGAGAAAACACAAATATGATGAAGGGAAAACACAGACATGATGAAGGGAAAATACAAATATCAGCTTATTCAAAACTTACATAGCCTCTAATAAGTTTTAGACAGTGTCTAATCCCATTATAGTCCACTCGAGCTATGGATCTGCTTCATAATTAGGCTTTTAGGCTTGTACCTTTAAATGACATGGCAAAATAGATAGACCATGTGTACAAAACCTACGCTTAGAGCCCTTACCTATTCCTAGCCAGGACTGGCGGTGTAGTAACCAATCCAAGTCCGTCTAATAGGGTGGATGACTAAGAAATCAGACCAATCCAATCACATCGGCCACCACATGAGCTAAGAGACTTTGGGAGCTTTTCAATTATTCTTTAGAGCATTCCATCATTACAGTGAAACGAAAAAAATATTTTAGTTAAATAACATACAATTGAACAATAATTCATCTCTTTATGGCCCCGGACTTTAGTGGGCTAAATAAGACCATTCAAAATCCAAGGTGGACATGGATAGCCTACTAAAATCAGTAATCAAGAAAACATGGACCCGACTTGTACGGATAGGTGCACCAGGACACTATTTAGGTTCAGGTTCTGGTCAATGGAGGACCAGTGGTCCCACAAACTGAACGCATGAAGAACCCTTATGTGAAGCTTATAATCTCTTCTTCTTCCTAATTCCCCAAACGGGAAACATCCTACTGAACCAAAACAGAAAAAAGAAAAAAGTTTGAATTCATCAACGCCGCAGAATCTGATGCTTTCAGATTGGTCACCATCTATCACCATCAAGACCGTCTACGCATTCGAAAGGTACACAAATCATGCATAACAGACCACTTCGCTCCACATCCATAGCAAAAATCAAATCCACACCTGAATCCCAGATCCAAAACAAAATGTGATGGATGCACTTTATATGAACATGAAAGACAGACATAGCTACAAATGTAGGGCGTCAATCGGCCGGGCTTAGATCTGAAAAATCAGAATTTTGAGCAGGACCGAGACCTAATCTAGCCCGTTCGGTTGATGGGCCTATTCATATGGTGAATTAGGGGCTCAGATCGTGTATTACCCCCATCAGGACGCACCTAGAGAACATTGGGTAGGTGGAGAGCAGGTGGGACCCGCACCACGGTAATGGTAAAGAGATCACAGACCTGACACATCAGCAAGCTCGGATTAGGTAGTACCCGATCCTGTCGCAAGATAGGACAGATGTGGCTGTCATATTTGTACTGGTGAAGGGCACGTTTCAAGAAGAGACGTGCCACATCAGTCAGCATGACATGGTGATGTTAGGGCGCAGATTTCCTGAGAAAGCCTTGCATAGGAATTTCCTGCACTGGAACTATGACGGGACCTACAGTAATGTTTTTCATAAATCCACCCCGTCCATCCGTTTTGGGAGCTCATTTTAGGATTTGGAAACAAAAATGAACCAGATCCATATTTGGGACTCAAGTTAGCTGAAAACATGAGATTTCAACGTCCGCAGTTAGAATATTTGTGGAGCCACAGGAGTTTAGAATCAGGATAATATTTGTTTTTCCAGTTCATCCTAGTAGTAGTGACGTTATGAACGGTATGGATATCATATAAACATCACTGTAGACCCAGGGACGTTTCAATGGTAGTAATTTACCTACCCACCTTTTCCTTTAGTGAGGCCCACTTGAGTCTTGGATCCGGTTCATTTTTGTTTTGATGTCCTAAAATGATCTCCCAAAACGGATGGACGGAGTGGATTTATGAAAAAACATCACTATGAGCCCCACCGTGGCTCCCAGCATAGGAAATTTTTGTGCAAGACTTTCACAGGAAATCCGCCTCTCTCCCCCCGATGCCCAGCCACGTAATAGGCTTCGAAACTCCTGTTTTTCCACAAATATTTCAAGACGTTTAATCCTCACGTTTTCGGCCCACTTGAGTCTTGGATCCGGTTCATTTTTGTTCTCATGCCCTAAAATGAGCTCCCAAAACGGATGGACGGGATGGATTCATCAAAACACATCACTATGGGCCCCACCTTGGTTCCCAGCGCTATGAACGGGCGCGGATTTCCTGCGAAAGCCTTGCGCAGGAATTTCCTGCGCTGGAAACCAAGGTGGGCCTACAGTGATGTTTTTTGATAAATCCACACCGTCCATCCGTTTTGGGAGCTCATTTTAGGATATGAATACAAAAATGAACCGGTTCAAAGACTCAAGTGGGCCGAAAACGTGATATTTGAACGTCCACAGTTGAAATATTTGTGGAGTCGCAGAAGTTTCGAATCAGGATAATATTTGTTTTTCCAGTTCATCCCAGTAGTAGTGACGTTATGAACGGTATGGATGTCATATAAACATCACTGTGGACCCCAGGGAGGTTTCAACGGTAGTAATTTACCTACCCACCTTTTCCTTTAGTGAGGCCCACTTGAGTGTTGGATCTGGTTCAAATTTGGTTTCATGTCCTAAAATGAGCTCCCAAAACGGATGGACGAGGTGGATTAATGAAAAAACATCACTGTGGGCCCCACAGTGGTTACCAGCGCAGGAAATTCCTGCGCAAGGCTTTCGCAGGAAATTCGCGCCCTCATACAGTACCTCAATCCGCACTCCACATCAGCCGGGTCCCACCTACTCTCTACCAATGCTAAGGTGGAGCATACCGTCCGTCGCGACTTAGGTGAGACCCCGGAACCAGCAAAGTGGGTGGGACCCTGATGTGGCGTATTAGGATTGGTCCACTTGAGCGGGCGCGTGTGAGAGAGCCACACGTGAGGGAAGGCATCAAGTAACGGCCGTTACCTGGCTCCGCCTCTCCCTCTTATTTCTCTCTCCGCTCGTTGGCCGCCTCTGCCTCTCGCTCTCCACGTACCTCTCGTGAGAGTGGAGAGATCCTGTCCGGACGCGGATTAGCTACTGACAGGTTGAGTAGCGATCTAGATACTGAAGTGAAGTCACCAACTTCTGTGGGCCCCACATGATGTATATGTTGTATCCACACCATCCATACATTTGGAGAGTTTATTTTAGGACATGAGATAAAGAATTAGTCAGATCCAACACTCAAGTGGACCCCACCAAAGAAAACAGTGGGGCTTGATCTCCTACCATTAAAATCTTCTTGGGGACACAGAAGTTTTCGATCAAGCTGATATTTATGTTTTCCCTTCTTCAATGTCTGTGTGAACTTTTGAACAGGTTGGATCTCAAATAAACATCATGGTGGGCCCTAGGAAGGTTTCAACGGTCGTGTATTGTCCCCACAGTTTTCTTTAGTGGGGTCCACTTGAGCTTTGGATCTGTCTCATTCTTTAGCTCATGCCCTAAAATGATCTCTCCAAATGAATGGACGGTGTGGATACAACACATACATCATGGTGGGCCCCACAGTAGTTGGTGACGTCACTTCGTAGCCGGATAGCTACTCAACTCAACGTGTCAGTAGCTAATCCGCGTCCATCTTGTCCTCTCTCCCTCCAATAATGGCAGCGGGAGCACCCCAACCCAGTTTTTTTTTTTTTTTTTTTTTTTTTTTTTTTCTCCAGATTAACTGGGCCCACTATAAATGCATGTGGTTTATCTACACCGTCCATCTGTTTTTCCAGCTCATATAAGGAGTTGAAACCAAAATTAAAGCATATCAAAATTTCAGGTGGACCATATCACAGGAAACAGTGGGTATAATGATTCCCACCGTTGAAACCTTTCGAGGGCCCGTAGTGATGTTTCTTTGTCATCCAATCTGTTCACAAGATCACGGAAACATTGATGATGGCAAAAAACAAATATCAGCTGGATCCAAAACTTCCGTGGCCCTCAAGAATTTTTCAATGGTACACATTCAATTCACACTTTTTCCTGTGGTGTGGTCCGCTTAAGAAATTTAAATGCTTCATTTTTTGTCTCAAGCCGTAAAATTATCTGTTAAAGGGGATGAACAGATTAGATAAAATAGATAAATCACGGTGGACCACATCTAGTTGAATGCAAGGGTATTGAGTTCGTACACAATCCGCTTCCTTTGCGAGGGAGACGAAGAGACACATGGAGAGAGAAAACGGCCGTTAAACGATGGCATCTCTCACGTGTAAATGCCTAGCATATATGCCGCTTGGTGGACCAATGCGGCTCCGCCACGTCAGGATCCCACCGACTTCGCTGGTTCCGGGGTCTCACCTAAGTCGCGCCCCTCCAGCTACGTCCTGGTGGAGGTGGTACCCCCATCGAAGCCCGTGAATTAGCATGCTTCGTACTATAATCATGGTTCATACGCAATATATGCATATATCTTTCAATCCAAGCCGGGGGGGGGGGGGGGGGGGGGGGGGGGGGGGGGATTTGAACGGTTATAATCACTTGATCAATTTGACTTTGGGGCCAGTCCCATCAACATGGGGCCCATAATTTAGCCAGTGAGTGAAGTTCATGCACCCCATTGCTGGACGCGGATTAGCTACTGACAGGTTGAGTAGCTATCAGGCAACTGAAGTGACGTCACCAACTTTTGTAGTACCTACAAGGATGTATGTGCTATATATCCACACCGTTCATCGAGAGATCATTTTAGGTGCATGAGCTAAAGCTCAAGTGGACCCACTAAAGAAAACAGTGGGGACAGTGATGCGACCGTTGAAACCTTCCTAGGGCCTTCACAAGGACATGGAAGGAAAAACACAAATATATCTAAAACTTCTGTGGCCTCAAGATGTTTTTAATGGTGAGAGATCAATCACCACTTTTTTCTTTGGTAAGGTTCACTTGAGCTTTGGATCTGCCTCATTTTTTGGCTCATTACCTAAAATAATCTCTCGAAATGAATGGACGGTGTGGATACAACACATACATCACGGTAGGCCCCACGGAAGTTGTTGACGTAACTTAAGTAGCGAAATAGCTACGCAACCTCTCAGAAGCTAATCCCGTCCCCCATTGGGCCGGGCTCGGGCCTAAAAATCATATTTTGAATAGGGCCGGTCCATCGATAGTGCAAAATCCAGGCCGAAACCTACCTCAGGCCCGGCCCATTGACAGCCCTACCCATTGCACGACAAAGTCATAAAGGTCGATCGGCTGCCAATCAGACAGGGCATTGCCTCTTCCTGATACAAGTGGCTGTACGGTTGTTGATCTGAACCGTCTATCTTTTCAAAAATACTGTAGATGACCCACAGTAGAAAATCCACAGCGAACATGCTATTTTAGCCATCAATTTGTATCCTTTAAATGGACACTTAAGCAAAGGTTCAATGGTCCATCTTAGGACAAATGTCTATTAATCAGATGCTAATATCGTTAAATTAGAGAGGTTAATGCACCATATGCCATTAAAAAATATAGGGCCACAAATTGGACAGTCTAGATTCACCGACCATGCTGCAACATCTACAGTATATTGGCAAGAAACGGGAGAGCTTCCATATGGGGGCTGTGTATGGAAACCTTCCATATACACCTATGATGTAGGGGAAGAACCCCATGATCGAGGGCGTGGATCACGCACCTTCCTGCGGGAGATGGACAGGAAGAAAAACAAGAGAAAACTAAGGAATTTCATATTTTGGAGTTTCAACTCAAACAGGAAATTGTTATTCCCGTTTTTGAACTTCGGCCCAACTTGTAGGGTCCATCTTGATCATTTATGATGATCCATTCCGTCCATTTTGTAGAGCTGCTCGACGCCGAGAAAACGCAATAAGTTTCACGTCGATCCGAGTTACGGATTAATCGTGGCGTCCAAAATGGTACGAACTGTCCAGAAAGTTCCGAATTCCGCCCACTGAAACTGGAGATGGTCCAGGTGGCCCAATACTACTGATATGGAGAATCTAAACCGACCATCTTGAAGAGTACGTCTAATTAGATATGTGGATTGCTCGTATCAGCGGAAGGAAGACGGTGCTGGCGTTATACAATTGCGCAGATTTTTCTATTTCTTTTCTAATTGTATTAGGAGTCTTTTCTTCCTTTGCAAGTTAGTATTAGGATCATGACGCAGATACCAATGACGCAGGGAGGACGTGGTAGGTCGATCACCGTCTCCCTAACCGAGTGTTCTCGAATCCACGAGAAGAAAATAAAAGAAAAAATAAAAGGAAATAAATTCTGAATAATTGATTTATTGATAATTGAATTGAATCATCAAATAAACATAATTAACTTACTTTAAATAATAAATTAAATCCTAAATTCATACTTAATACTAACTTGCAAAGGAAGAAAAGAATCCTAATACAATTAGAAAAGAAATAGAAAAATCTGTGCAATTGTATAACGCCAACACCGTCTTCCTTCCGCTGATACGAGCAATCCACATATCTAATTACCACGAAACTTTGTGGTTTTACTGATATTGACGTACTCTTTAAGATGGTCGGTTTAGATTCTCCATATCAGTAGTATTGGGCCACCTGGACCATCTCCAGTTTCAGTGGGCGGAATTCGGAACTTTCTGGACAGTTCGTACCATTTTGGACGCCACGATCAATCCGTAACTCGGATCGACGTGAAACTTGTTGCGTTTTCTCGGCGTCGAGTAGCTCTACAAAATGGACGGAATGGATCATAATAAATAATCAAGATGGACCCCACAAGTTGGGCCGAAGTTCAAAAAGGGGAATAACAATTTCCTGTTTGAGTTGAAACTCCAAAATATGAAATTCCTTAGTTTTCTCTTGTTTTTCTTCCTGTCCATCTCCAGTAGGAAGGTGCGTGATCCACGCCCTCGATCATGGGGTTCTTCCCCTACATCATTCTTCCTCACTTGAAAAAAACTCGTCCTTGAGTTTCGCTTTAGCTTAGGGCCATGATTTGCTTTTAACTTCGGAAGTCGATGCTTACAGGCCCTATCCTGAAATGCAGCAAAAATTTTATCTGACTTCTTCTCCACCCCAACATGAATAATTGCAATCTTCTCTGGCACATCAAAAGTTGGCTTTTTCTGAGAAAGGACAATTTTCTTCACAATGAACAATTCATCAGGAAGTTCGGCAACTCCAATCGCCTCGATTTCCTACATTGCTGGTGTGACACTTTCTGAGATGCTCATGGATTCCGTCAAAACTGACTCCATAATGTCAGGAATAACTTTAGACTCTCCTTCCCTATCCTTTAAGACTGAAGTATTGATTTCCTCTATGTAATGCCCCAAAATTTAGACTCTCGTGGATGACACGATTGGCCAAATTTTTGAGTGTTTACTCATATATGTTAGGGTTGCGTTTTCACACATTCACCCATAAACACATACATGTGTGGCATTCATATCATAACGACGGAAAATTAATGTTCTTATTCCATAACTTTCTACATCTAGATTCTCAATCAAATGTATGAAAAGAAATCATGTCCAAATCAATGTTTTAGCTAGTGTCCCTCTGAGAGACTTATTACATATAATCAAGGGAAATCAAAACTCTAATTATGAAATAATAAAAAACATCTTCATGCTACTTCGGCTTCGTCGTCTGCCATTTGCTGCCATGAGCCTTCATACTCCTCACCTTATAAATCGGCCTCATCTACTGGATCGTTACCTGCAATGTCTGGAATGGTGTTTTAAAGACACCGTCCCAGAAGGATGTGAGTTGCTCGCGATCAACTCAGTAAGGGGTCGCCCACCAAGAATAGTACAACAATATTTAAACACAAAGAGCATACCCAATTCAAAACACACATGAAAAATCTTGTTTTAATGCAATGCATGATATGCATGCTCTGGCTAAGGCACCCTGACTAATGAGACGGGACTTAATCCAACTCTTCTCATTAGTCACTAGTCACCAGAGTCCACGATGAAGCGGGTAATTCCACAACTTCATGTCAACAAACCCAGCCAATGGAGGTGATAGCAACCCACCACTCTACCATAAGCTAGCGTCGTAGCGCCCGCAGGGCTGACCCACCAAGTCGGGTCCCGTGCATGCATGATTAGTTTCATATTTATTTAAGTAGTTTAACATACAGTCAATTTAATGATGTTTAAGATCAACGGTCGCTCTTTACCCCATCCCACGGTTCATCATAACGTAGAATAGTCGTTTCCCTTCAACGGGGGCCAACCGTGAAAGGACGTACACATCATAGTCAAGACAAAGCACATGGCATGCAAATATCGACAATTTCTTAAGGATTCATCTCAAACATTCACTTTTAGATCCGTTGGCAACTGACCAACAATACATTCATATGGCTTTGCCAAATTGTTCCATTCAACACAATCCTCATGGTTCAATCCTCTTTAACGTACAATTATATTACTTATGGGACAAAGAGCTTCCACTGATTAAACATCCGCATGAGTAATCCCGTATCACATAACACTCTATTCATCATACATACCATAAGCATATAAACATCATTTCTTAAGCATGAACTTCACATATATCTCATGTAGGCATGTATAATGTCATGATTTCACTTTCAAAACACACATCACACATTATGGTTCATATCAAATAAAAATTCAGCAAGAGTTTATTAAAGCATTCCATACATCAACTCATATTCACATGGAAAGATTCAATAATCATAGATCACATATAACAACGTAGCAAAAACTCCCTATATTATGCATAAGATGGTTAAATAAATCAATATTATTGTGGCTATACTTTGAAGAAAATCCTTACCTCTAATATTGGTAGATTCGAGATATTGTTAGAGTCGTGAAAATCCTCCTAAGTTCAACCCTAACATGTTTAACATAGATTACATGGTTAGGATCTCATCTTCACAAATGATCGCCTACGATTAGATCTCCATCTATGGTTATAGAGTAGGGATAAATCTAGGAAATAGATGTGACTTACCACTTCTCAACAGCAGATCCAGAAAAAGAAAAGGAATAGCAATGTAGAAGCAACAACAAGAGAACGTGGGTTCTCCTCTCTCTCTCCTCCCACGATCTCTCTCTCTTTACTTTCGATTTCTCTCTCTTTCTCTCTATTGTCGATCTTTCTCTCTCTTTCTTAGGGTTTTCTATAGAGTAGAGGACGTCTGGGGGAGCCATATATGGAACCCCGAGATGCAACGTAAAATGGGGTTGGGAGATGCAACGTAAAATGGGATTGGTTTCCCAACGTAAAATGGGATTGGTTTCCTAATTGGAGAAGGAAAGTAGTGGGTCCTCCTCTAACGACCTATGTCTCATGTAGACCGTCCAAGAGGAAGGTAGGGTCCATAAGAAGTCGTGGTTTCAATCCCAGGCCCTCATGCAAAGGAACGGCCCTGATCTATATCATTTTTGAAAGCAATGGCTTTTAATGGTGAGAGTGTAGCGGGCCGTATGGATCGAGAAAAGTAGCAAAACTTTGGTGGCATGGGTTTTGGTGGAGTACAAAACAAATGAGCGGAATGGATCTGGTTGTGGGGCCCATCCTGGAGGATGGTGTGGGTCACCAATATGGCAGCGGACGGACGTTGTAACAACTTCCGCCGAAGAAGAAGGAAGAGAAGAAAAAAAAACCTCTTTACGTAAGTTACGTACGGAACGTGCCTAACGCTCGGGCTTGACAGGTGGGGTCCACTATGATGGATCGAAGTTTTTTTTGCTCCGTCCAATAGGTCGGTGAGATGAAAATAACCGTTGACGTCAAATGTGGAACAATTCTGAGTTGAGGTGGGCCATTTATTGGCTATTTTCTGATCGGGACATTTGTACTATGATCTAAGGGCTGAAATTTGACATGTACGGTTATTTTGGGTCTAACAGAGTTCTCCTAAAGTTTCAGCCTAAACGGAACGTGGGAAATTAGTTTACTTAAAACGTGGGGTTTATTTAATGTCAAATAATTAAATAAATATGTAAATAAATTGATAAATAAATAAATTTATACTAAAAATACGAGGTGTTACACTCTACCCCTTCAAAATTTTGAACATCCTCTGAGATGGTGGTGGGTTGTACTTCAACGACCTGATTCAAAGTTACATTACCTCGAAAAGCTCTTTCAACATAATCCCCACGATCGTTCCTATACGTAGGCCGTCGTACGATGATGTCTTCGACCTCTTTATCGTTGAGTTTTGAATCGTCTGGGGTAGCCCTGCAATAGGCCACCTGGGGTGCTCTACGGATCATGGCTACGGATCATGGGGTTATTCCATACAGCAAGCACAGGTGGTTGTTGACTGTTGCCTTGGGCTTGGGGCAGATTTAATGCCGCTGCAATGCGGTTAAGGGTTGCCTGTATACCTTGCAGGATCAACCGATTTTCCTGTTGTGCTTCATCGAAAGCTGCCGCCGTGACATAATCCCTTGGAGCACCGTCCTTAGGATGAAGATCCAACCATTTATTAGAGGCCATCATCCTGAGAAAGAAACCTCTCTCTGATACCAATGACGCAGGGAGGACGTGGTAGGTCGATCACCGTCTCCCTAACCGAGTGTTCTCGAATCCACGAGAAGAAAATAAAAGAAAAAATAAAAGGAAATAAATTCCGAATAATTGATTTATTGATAATTGAATTGAATCATCAAATAAACATAATTAACTTGCTTTAAATAATAAATTAAATCCTAAATTCGTATTTAATACTAACTTGCAAAGGAAGAAAAGAATCCTAATACAATTAGAAAGGAAATAGAAAAATCTGCGCAATTGTATAATGCCAGCACCGTCTTCCTTCCGCTGATACGAGCAATCCACATATCTAATTACCACGAAACTTTGTGGTTTTACTGATATTGACGTACTCTTCAAGATGGTCGGCTTAGATTCTCCATATCAGTAGTATTGGGCCACCTGGACCATCTCCAGTTTCAGTGGGCGGAATTCGGAACTTTCTGGACAGTTCGTACCATTTTAGACGCCACGATCAATCCGTAATCGGATCGACGTGAAACTTGTTGCGTTTTCTCGGCGTCGAGCAGCTCTACAAAATGGACGGAATGGATCATCATAAATGATCAAGATGGACCCCACAAGTTGGGCCGAAGTTCAAAAACGGGAATAACAATTTCCTGTTTGAGTTGAAACTCCAAAATATGAAATTCCTTAGTTTTCTCTTGTTTTTCTTCCTGTCCATCTCCCGCAGGAAGGTGCGTGATCCACGCCCTCGATCATGGGGTTCTTCCCCTACATCAACCTAGCTGCATTTGGACTCATTCGCATCTCCATCAAAACTCGTATCAATCTCTAGTTCTAAGCATCCAATACTGACCTATCTTCCATCTTCCGCAAACAACCTTGCCCATCCATTTCTCATGCCACTTTATAAATTTGGATCATCCCATCAGTGTTATCATCAGGAAGCCTATGAAAGGAAGACTAGATCCAATGGACGGTTCAGATAGGTTGATATGGATGTAAACAAGTCCAAATGCAACTAAGTGAATAGAAAGTTTTAGACAAATTTCCACTGCACCAATTTTATATATATATATATATATATATATATATATATATATATATATATATATATATATATATATATATATATATATATATATATATATAACTAATTAATATGAAATTTTTTAAAAAATCTACCTCATTATTCAATGGACTAGATGTGTGTGTGTGTGTGTGTGTGTGTGTGTGTGTGAGAGAGAGAGAGAGAGAGAGAGAGACCTGCAGGTAATATGCAAACAGCCTAGTGCCTTCTCCACATAGAACTTGCATCTTGGACATCTCTTCCACTGCTTTGACTTAGCAAGCTCCATCACCATCAGATCATCTCTCCCTCTCTCATCCATGCCCAATTTCATATAATCTTCGCACTGGATGCCTGAATGCCACGGCACCTTGCACCTTGCACAAAACAATTTATGACAGTTTGGACACTCCGATTCTCTCACATTCCCTCCATCATCGATCAGAAGAGCCGAGCATTCCTTATAAGGGCAGTAAACTCTCTGTAACCCAAGAACCGTTGACTCGCAGAGAGCATTCTCCCACCTCTCAAACACAGGGGCTGGGACGATATGACGGCACTGATAGGGTTCCACGACCCCTTTACAATTCAACCCAGGGCATCGCACCACTGATATGTTCTCTTGGATCTTCGCTGCGACGTGTTTGCTTATACAATCAGTGCAAAATGCATGGGGACAGCTCTTGTTTTTGAACATTTCGTGTGTTGGTTTTGCTTCCATGCAGATACCGCAGTAGCTTTCAGAGGACTCACCGGCTTCGGATTCAGATGGGTTTTGGTTTTGGATGGGATTTTTAGACGACCCAACTGAGATTTCATGAGAATTGTGAGGTTGGTGTTGCAGATTTGAGGGAAATGATGACATTAGGACTTCTTGGAGATATAATTCTCCTGCATACTTCTCATCCGAGATTGGGAAGAGCTCTTCTTCATTTGATTGAAATAAATCATCTGGAGAATTCATGGAGTTTGAATTTGATTGTGGGAATGCCACTGATAGAAATAATTCACGTTGAGAATTCATTTCATTTGACTGAAATAAATCATCTGGAGAATTCATGGACTTTGAATTTGATTGTGGGAATGCCATGAATTGATAGAAATAATTCACGTTCAGAATTCATGGACTTCGAATTTCATCGTGGGAATGCCAGCTATCTCTCTCTCTCTCTCTCTCTCTCTCAAAACGTTCTTATGGTATCTATAGGAGAGATTAGGTAGATTTTGACGAGGAACTTGAAAATCTTCTTATGATATCTATAGGAGATACTGGTGGATTTTGACGAGGAATTTGAATGGTACTTTATTCGGGGTCTTTGAAATGAAGCATTGCTGAGCCTATAGGCACGTGCAATAAAGTTCATGTACACCCCCACGCGTGTCAGTGTTGCACAATAGGTCTATCATCCAATCCATCCATCAGAACGGAATTACACTGTATTGAACCCCACTCGAGAATGAGGTTGATTTACTGATTAGGTGGGCCACAGTTTGCATAAAAATTGTACACCTTTGAAAATCTTAGCTGAAGTTTTCTAACCCTTATTGGGGCCCACATGTTGATATTAGACCAGGATTTCTTCGTGAGAAAACATGTAGAAGGTCGGATCATCCTGATGGATGGATTAGATCTTGCACGTATGTGCTACAATGTCACATGTGTGGCGTGTGCACGAGCTTTATTGCACACGCTTGTGCACTTCAGCAAAGCTCTTTGAAACGCATTCCGAGTTCTATGCTTGCAGGCGATTTCCTATGCACAGATTTTCGGACGCGGATTAGCGAGTCTCTTTACTGAACTAACCACTCTCTGTGGGCCCCACCATGATGTATGTGTTATATCCACACCGTCCATCCATTTGTAAAGACCATTTTAGGTTATGATCCAAAGAATGAGGCAGATCCAAAGTTCGAGTGGACTCCACCACACAAAAAAGTGGGGATTGAACGATTACCATTAAAAACTTCATTAGGCTACAGAAGTTTTAAATCAAGTTGATATTTGTGTTTTCCCTTATTCATCTATGTGTTAACTTATAAACAGGTTGGATCTCAAATAAACATCATAGTGGGCCAGGAGGGTTTCAACTGGTAGGCATCACTGTCTACACTGTTTTCTACTGGTGGGTTCCACTTGAACTTTGGATCTACCTCATTATTTGTCTCATGCCCTAAAATGATCTTTCCAAATGGATGGACGGTGTGGATACAATACAAACATCATAATGGCCCCACAGAAAGTGGTGACGTCACTTCAGTAAGTGGCTAGCTAATCCACGTCCCAGATTTTCGAAGCCCCACGCGTATAACACGCAGCATACGTGCCAACGTGGCACACGTCTTCGAGATCCCAGCTTTTCTTCAGGTGGGCCAAAGTGTTTAGATCTTTTGGGTAAACCTCTGTACTGTCTCAGGTGGACCAGTGTAGGAAACAAATGGACAGGATGATCATTTTTTGGCCATCCATCAGCTTTCTACATTGTGGCCCACCTGAGGTTTCAAACGCCCTACTTTTAGGATAGGAGATAAAAGACAGCTCATCTGATGGAAAGCTCGGATCCAGATGTTATGAAAGTAGATATTACAGATTCTAATTCATATCATCGAAGATATAAACAGATCCTTATGTGGATACGAAAGCGTATTGGCTGCAGCACGTGCCACCAGCCACCAGCGAGGAAGGGGATTTCTTGTTGACTCGACAATGTGGTGACCACTGTGGTTTATATGTTGAGTTGGGATACTCTGTTGAAACCAAGTAGAGAAACCCTGCTCGTCACTTCTCTGATTGGTTCAGATCAGCCTGACTGTGTCAGAGCTGAGCTGATCTGAACCAATCAGAGCAGCATAAGAAGAGGTTGTCTGCTTGGCTTCAACAGGGGATCCGGATTCCCATGCCGTCCATCCATTTTAAAAACTTATTTTAGGGCATGAGTTAAAAAAAATGAGATAGATCGAGAACTCTGAGTGAAGACCATGCCATAGGAAACAATAAGGATTGGGGCACAGAAGTTTTAGATCAACCTTCTTCTTTTTTTTTTTCTTCTTTTTTTTCTTGAATTTCTGGGTGGAGTGAGTACACACATCTCATTGTTAGGCCGGACACGCCCATACTGTTAGTCACGATTCAATGTTAGCCACCCATACTTTGGGATTGGATATCAGGACCTTAGTCTTGAAACGAGGTTATTTTCACTCAGTCTACCATTGTCTCAATATTCATGTTTTCCCTTCATTCAGATCTGACCTTATGATCAGGTTAGATTAGATGGCAAATAAACATCATGGTTATTCCCGTTTAATGACTATATGGGCACTCCATGACATGTATATCTTATCTATGCCTTCCATATGTTCTTCCAGATAATTTCAAGGCATGAACCAAAAATTGAGGTAGATCCAAAGTTCAAGTGACCTCTATGTGTAAGTCTACCATTGAGCAATGAGTAATGAGTAAAGATCCATAAATGAGTCGTTAATTTTTACTTGGATTATGGATTAACAAGGCCTCCAAATGATTGGTGCCGTTAGTTTTTGCTTGGATGTTATATATATATATATATATATATATATATATATATATATATATATATATATATATATATAAAGCCAAATAGGTGGATCCAAATGATTGGTGGCATAACAGGATGCTATTTTTGGATTAAAAAAAAAAAGAACTAAAAGAAAACCCAATTTCATTTTTCTATTCATCACATAACTAAAAACTATAATAGTAAAATTGCATACTTGATATACAAGTAATTACGATATAAAATTGTCTAAATCATAAACCACAGAGTAGATGTAAAATAAACTAAAAGTTAAGCTTGTTTGGCGTCCACATTTTGCTTCGTTTAATTTGAAATATTATTTGCCATATGTACAGTTTCTAAATGCCTCTATAGCAAGTATCATGCACAGCCCAATTACTAAAGAACTCTCCATTTTATTACAACTCTTAATTTGGTATGAAAATTCTACAAGGAGGACTTTTGATTTGGTATATAAAATACATGGGTTGTAAATGCTAGCACTTGTACCACAAGCCGTTTTACACCTCAGGTGGGCCACATGACTATGACAAAATAGATGGTCGATCGGTTTCATCTAGACTGTCCACTATTTTAATACATGGAATATATATTAGATTATTTATATAAAATCAGTTCACAGCTGGTTGGGGTATACTCACACCCAGCTTTATTAATTGGGCTAAAAAAATACAGAAACCCATGCCCACACTTGTTAAGCTGTACCTGTACCCGGTCCATGTCGTCCAGGCTCGGTACCAATTGGGTGCACCCAGCCTGTTGACACCCTGACCCAGAATATGGTAGTTCGGGCTATTTGGCCTGACCAAACTTCAGTTGGGTGTGGACCGTGCTTGGGCTGAGACTCCGAGGCTTGTTAGTTGGACCTAACTAATGGGCCGGGCCTAGGTTACGTCTTAGCCGGATTTTGCACTGTTCGGGCCGGGCAGTCGGGCTGGCTCTATTCAAACTTCTGATTTGTGAGGCCCAAGGGAGGCCCATTGACACCCCTAGACCTAGCCCCAAATCGACTCTGACGAGTTGCATCCGACTTGGGCTGGCTGGTCTTAAGCCCTCCGAGAAAGCCCAGTCCAACTTATTTTCATTGGTGGGTTGAGTATTTTAGCCATTGGGCCTAGTCCTTTCATTAGTGGTCTCAATCCTAGATCATGGGCAGAACTAGGACATGGTTCAGCCCGGTCCCCACGCCAATCTTAAATATAGGGCCATAACTTCCTATTTAACTAGAGATTAGTCGGACATGAGTGTTTTAAGGCCAATCTCAGCCAGATATAGTTGCCGAGTATGGCTCGTAGCTACAAGATCCAACTCAACCATTGGGGGGGTCCCACTATTTAGATGCCCTGGCCCAAGAATAAGCCCAACACTTAGATTGGAATATTTAAGCCCTTTGATCATTTTACCGTTTTCATCTACCATCTACAATGATGCTGTTTTACTCATTGAAAAGGAACTCAATCTAATTAAGTCCTGATGCATCCTAATGCAATATGTTGGAATAGTTTTCAAGCAAACCTCAAGATTGGGTTGTAAAACATGAGCTTTGCTAAGCCCACGTCTGCCCACCATGATCCATTGTTTGGTCATTGATCGAACCCATTCAAAGGAATACCATTGGTTGGATGCTCTTGCCCATGAATTAGGGTGGTCCACTCATCAGGTGGGTGGCATGGCCACCTTTTATGATGTAAGAGTACTGAAAAGACTATGCGGAAGTTATTACTTTTTCTCCTGTTTCAAACATCATGCCTCTTTTTTTGTGGTGATGTGTTGGGTTCTGTGGGCCCACCATGATGTATGTGTTTTATTTCCATGCCGTCCATCCATTTTGCTAACTCATTTTAGGGCATCAACGAAAAAAATGAAGTAGATCAAGCTCAAGTGGATGGCACAGAATCAATGGTGATTGCAATGCGAAATATTAAAAACTTCTTGGGAGCCATAAAAGTTTTAGATCAGGCCAATATTTATGTTTTCCCTTCATTTATTTCTGTGTAATCTTATCAACAGGTTATATGGCAAATAAACATTACTGTTGGCCTTAGGAAGGTTTCTACCGGGGTCGTCAAAGCTCTGCTTCATTTTTTTTTTTTTCATTCATGCCTAAAATGACATAGTAAAATAGATGAACAGTGTGGATATAAAACACATATATCGCAGTAGGCCCCACAGCATCGCCAGACACATCATCACACCACTTAATACTTGTCCCATTTTTTAATGGACCAGATTTGTTTCTGGCCGAGAAAATCTATGAGTCAGGCTAATCTCATGGAATGGTTGGAAAATGTCTACTATCAATTCTGTCACACCAGTGATGGCGTGTGCATGACCTGCCTCATATGCATATGTAGGCTTATTAAAGCTTGTAAAATATTGTCAAATCTTCGTTGGCCCATACTGAGAAGGACATGAAGGGTCACACATCAAGAGAAAATGAATGCTTAATTAATTAAATAATTAATTAATATTACAAGTGCGGCCTACCTAATTAGTGGACCAACTTGATTTTTGGCAAGAGCATCACATAATAACCATGCTTTATGAGCAACTAACATCTCCAAGATGCGACAAAAAGTCATTATATCATGCATCCTGTCACAGCCATTGAAGGCATTGATGTTGTACAGAGCTTCAAGGAGTCTAAGCTTCTGTAGAATTGCGTTAAAGTCCTTCGATATACAGGGATACACCATATCTAAAGGCTTGCGCTTTTAGAGAAAGTGATTATAGTATCAAAACAGAAGATCTTGTGTTCCTTATTCTGAGAGCAATAAATATGCCTAGCCAATATGTGCCTTACATTTATGCCATCCATCAATTCTTACAGCTCTGTTAGGGGCATGATCTAAAAAAAATAAAGTAGATGCAAATCTCAAGTGGACCACCCCGCAAGAAACAATGGTGATTGACCATTAAAAACTTCTTGTGGGCCACAAAAGTTTTCGATCAAGTTGATATTTGTGTGGTTCCTTCATCCAAATCTTTAGTGACCTTATCAACATATGGTTGGTCCCCAAGAAGTTTTTAATGGTGGGTATTCAATCGCCACTATTTCCTGTGGTGTGGTCCACATAAAATTTGAATATGCTTCATTTTTGGTATCATGCCCTAAAATGAGCTGTCAAAACGTATGGACAGTGGATATAAGGCACATTCATTAAGGTGGGCCCCACAGTAAGAATACACCGAAAACGCTCCCCAATATTTTGAATGGGCCGGCCATGTTGGCAACCCGACCACTTCAAAATCCGTGCTAGAACCAGCCTCAGGCCTACCTGATGCCATGGCTAGTACTGGATCTTCTCCCTTTTAATGTGAGTATTTCAAGTATTTTTTTTTGGATCACCTAATTGTCGGCATCTCTCAGACACTTAGATCATTTGATCAGTTAGCTTTCCCCATCCTCGTTTATCCACGGTGGGACCCACCTGATCAACAATCCAAATCACGAATCATGTTGTGCCACGTGTACAGTTTTCGCGCGACATCTTGATAAGGAGTGCATTATTGCATGGTGCGATCACATCTTTTTCCCATAACCAAGCTATAGTCCATTTTCAAGTGGGGTCACAACATGAGCTGTATAAAATATTACCCCATTGCTAATTTTCCAACCGTCCATTTTCATCATAGGAGAATGGACAATCCAATAAATTAATTGGTCATAATCAGCACGTACCCAAGGAATTTTCATGCTGGGCCCACTTAATAATTAGCCATTATCAGAAAGTGCCATGTTGCAACTGTACCGTCGCATTCATAGTAAAATCAATGATATTTTCAGGCCAATGTTAAATAATATCTACACACCAATAAATACACTGATAAAGACTATTTTCCCATTTAATGATAACTAAATCCATGGTCATGAAAACATCTCATACATTATAAAACTATAGAATTATCAATTTCCTATTTTTGTTAGTACACATACTTCTTCATCACTTATATTTACTCATCCATCTTTCATTATATGAAAATGGGATTTTTTTTTTTTTTCTTCCTGAACAAATATTGGCTTATGCCATGGCCGAAATTCCCTTTCGGCGATCTGACTGTTGAATTTGAGTGCCTTTCCGGCGGCAACGCGGAGGGAGCATCGCTGGCCTTTGCCTTCATAAAAGTCTCTCTCTCTTCCATTTCATCTAAGAAAATTTGCCGGCAGCGACATTCGACGCTACAAAATCCTTGGTCACCCCTGCATAATTAAAAAAACAAATCTTAATTATTTTATTAATTAAATAACTCATTATATTATTTTAAAATGTGAGGGTGTGTAACATGTTCTTTTTATTATATGGGTAGGGATTTTTTTAATCTTTTGACCACCTTAGTTTATGATTACATACTTTCCTTTTGTTTCACATGTGCAACCATGTTTCTTGTGAACATATCACTTGTGTAGGAAATCAGTACCATGAAAACAATAGGTCCCACTATGAAGATTGTACTTGTCATAAATGGGGCCGATCTGCTTAGTAGGTGGGCCACACTTGTATGTATGTTGTGTTAGACTCTTGACTGTCCATTGATTCCACCAGTATGGCTCACCTGATGAGCGAACCGTGCTGATATTTCTGCCTAGCAATCATCCAGGTGGGGCGTACTGTTTTCATGGTACCGATTTACTGCAGAAAGGGCAGGTTGGCAGAAAATATGGTGCAGTGACACAACTTGTGGCACCTTGCGTGTGGGTCTTTGTCATGGCCCGTTCCAAAGCGAAGGTAAAAGAGGAACGTTAATGTTCGTTGGGCAATCGTGGAGCCTGTGCTCTCGCAATCTAAGCCGTTCATCTGGTGACTCCCCATAAAGGAATGGGCCATGCTCAGTACCTCATCCATCAAATAATCTTATCCATCCAACGAAAATGAAAAAAATAGGCAACGGTCCACGTTTGATGGGTGCCCAATAAAGCAATCGGCAAAACATTTAATGGGGGAGATATCCACCATGGGTCCCATCACATGAACGGTAGGGATCGATGAAAAGTGGGCTCCACTTCCCAATTCAGAGGAATGAAATGGAACTATGGTTACCTGTACATGTAGACGTCCTTGTCCGGGCTTAGCTTCCTCTTACACAAATGGCATAGCTTGAGGAAACTGGAAACTGGGGTGTTTGGAAAGAAACAGGTTCCATCCATGTGTAGGGTCTGTATCAACATGGGCTTGTTAAGCACATTCAGCTCTCTTCCGGACCGTTGGATGAGAATTCTCAGCCCCACCGGGTTCGTTGATGGTGAGCCGGAGTTCGACCCCTTCAACTTCGAGTCTTCCATGTCTCTAGTGTTACATCTTCCTTTGTATTCTTCATCACTCTCCTCACCTAGCTTGAAACAGCTCCTAGTCCTTGTAAGCATTTCCAACCTGTGAGAGAGAGAGAGAGAGGGAGGAGAGAGAGAGAGAGAGGATGATGAGGTATGGAAGGAGGGAGTGATGGATATTTAATAGCACGCGTGACCACATAAGAACTATCTCTTCCTTTACTCTTTTTGCCTTTTACGAGACTACTTTTTTCTGTCTCTCAAATTCAACTGATTGGACCATAATTTAAGGTCCACCAACAAATAATTTACAATTTATCAGTTGAATTTGGAATCCAACCATTCAAATAGGTTTTACCTATATGAAAATCATTTTTTGAAAAAATAAGACAGATCCACTTATCATATGGCCCACACTGTATAAAACAATATCTAACGATGTAAAAAAATTTATCGTCCGTTTGATGAATTAATGTGGATTTTTTTTTACAAAGTGTTATTTTCATAATGATATAGAATTATTGGACGGGTTAGATTTTTAATATACATGAAAGGTTGGAAGTTATCTGCAGTGTAGGTATTAACTTATGGTTCAACCAGTTGGAATGCAAGTTTCTTCCCTTGGCGTGGCTTGGTTTTATGGCTAAAACAAGGCTACATTTGACGTACCATGTCATTTCGTGGCCCAATAAATGCATCGCACGTGTGAGGGATCCTGGGCGTTCGTACGGTGGCTCCCATAGTTCATGTGTCCTACCTACCATACAAGACAGGCTGGCCACGCTCACCGGATTATACACATGGATTTTGAACGTAGAATGTTCTTATGTGAGGTCCACCTAGTAGATAAACCACCGATCAGAATTTTCAATTAGGTCCAAATCACGCTTCATAGGCTACCATGCAAGAATCATACCGATCTGACGATGTTAGCCATCTGATCCGTAGCCTCTAAAATGGACGGTCGAGATTGTTTGGACAAATAAAGTCCCAATCAACTGTTCGATCCATCAATCTTGGGGGCCATCTTGGATTGCTTACAATCCAATCAATTATTTTTGTTGGGAAATCATAACTATCCCAGCCATGGCTTGAAAAAAGGACGGCTATGAAAATAGGCTAAAAAATGAATGGAATCATCACATGGATGTGATTGTTTTACAGGTGGCCCTGAAATGGAAATATTTCCTTGGACGAGTCGGGATCCTCATACCTATATGACGACGTGTACCAACGCAAAAGGCTCCAAGCAGGATCTCTGCTGGAGCCAACGGGCGCGGATTTACTGCGAAAGCCTTGCGCAGGACGTTCATACGCTGGGAACCAAGGTGGGGCTACTATTGATTTTTTTTATAAATCCACTCCATCCATTCGTTTTGTGAGCTCATTTTAGCACATGAAAATAAAAATGAACAAGATTCAATACTCAAGTAGGGCTTATTAAAGGAAAAGGTGGGTAGGTACATTACTACCATTGAAATCTCCCTAGGTCCACAATGATGTTTATATGACATCCATACCGTTCATAACTTTACTACTACTTCGATGAATTGGAAACACAAATATTATCCTCATTTGAAATTCCTGTGGCTCCACAAATATTTCAACTATGGCGTTCAATCCTTACGTTTTCAGCCCACTTTAGTCTTCGATCCAGTTCATTTTTGTTGTCATGTCTTAAAATGAGCTCCCAAGATGGATGGTCAGGATGAATTTATCAAAAACATTACTATTAGCCCTACCTGGTTCCAAGCAGCGTAGGAACTTAGTGCTCAAGGCTTTCACAGAAATCCGCGCCTGGAGCCCACAGAGGATCTAGATTCTTCCGGGACTTAATTGGGGCGCGGATTTCCTGCTAAGGAAGTTTCTATACTGGAGACCAAGGTAGGGTTCATGATGATGTTTCTAATAAATCCACCTTGTCCATCCGTTTTGGGAGCTTATTTTAGGGCATGAATGCAAAAGTGAACTAAATCCAAGACTCAAGTGTGCTTCACTAAAGGAAAAGGTGGGTAGGTAAATTACTACGGTTGAAACCTTCCCGAGTCCATAATGATATTTATATGACATTTATACAGTTCATAATGTCAATACTATTGGGATAAATTGGAAACACAAATATTATCCTGATTCGAAACTCCTGTGGCTCCACAAATATTTTAACTGTGGACGTCAAATCCTCACATTTTCGGCCCACTTGACTCTTGGATCCGGTTCATTTTTGTTCTCATGTCTTAAAATAATCTCCCAAAACGGATGGACGGGGTGAATTTATCAAACAACATCATTGTGGGCCCCCCTTGGTTCCCAGCGCGCAGGAACTTCATGTGCGAGGCTTTCGCAGGAAATCCTGCGCCCCTTCATTGGCAGTAGAAAACTTCAAATCGCTCGATGGGGACAAAGATTGCCTGCGAAAGCCTTTTGCATGAATCTCTTGCGCTTGAAATTTAGGTGGGCAACCATGATGTTTGTGGGAAATCTACACCATCCAACCGTTTTGTGAGATCATTTTAGGGGTTGCAACAAAAAAAAAACGAATGGAATGAAAGACTCAAGTGGCCGAAATAAAGCAAAAGGTAGGTAAGAAAATTTCTACAGTTGAAACGTCTATGGGCCCACAGTGATATGTATATGCCATCCATACAGTTCATAATGTCACTTCTACCGAACGCAGAGATGCTTGCGAAAGGCTTTCCCCGGGCAATTCGCGTCCGTCGATTGGGACTATCCATGTGTCTCCCTGCAACGGAAGCGGAATGCGTCCTAAACCCGCCCGGAACAAAATCCGTCCGGGCAGGTCTATGTGGGTCCTACCGTGATGTAATGGTTTTATCCACGCCGTCCATCCATATTTATATATCATTTTAACGTATGAACCAAAAAATGAGGGAGAACCAACGATTAAGTGGACCACAAAGTAGGGATTGAACGACTACAATTAAAAACTTCTTGGGAGCTGAGGAAGTTTCGGATCAAGCTGATATTTGTGTTTTAGCTTCATTTATGTCTATATGACCTTATGAATAGGTTGGATGGTAAAAAAAAACATCATCGGTGGCCCCTAAAAAGGTTTCAACGGTAGGTGTCATTATCACCCCTGCTTCCTTTCTTGTGGCCCATTTAAGCTTTGGTTCTGCCTCATTTTTATTTCATTCCCTGATCCGGAAATATGGATGGACGGCGTGGATAAAACCGTTACATCACATTGGCCCCCACAGAACCCTGCTCGGACGGGATTATCGTACAGACGGGGTAGGACGCAATCCGGGCATTGTAACTTACAGTGCTCTAGAAATTCAGATAATCCCCCTATGTACGGATGGATGAAATCAGGCCATCAACATTGCCTGGACGGTGGATTTCCATCTCATGCTCCATCAGCAACGGTCCCACGATTTTGACGGTCTGCTTGGCATGTATATATGCCACGTATACACGTTAGGTGAGTTGCAACAGATTATTAATCCCTCAAACCGACATAGAGAATTCCTGGATGAAAAGGATACACGTGGCACACGTGGACAAAATTTGCATCAGTGATCAGGACCCAGTTAAAGGTACACTAGGAATAAATACAATTAAAAGGGTTATTTCATACTCTGATGGAGTTTGATGGTTCATATGCATGCATCTGAAATTGTACACATTACATACATATAACTCAATCTGAGCCATCCAAATCGTGGGACCATCTGCAGAAAGTGGTGTATCTCGTCTTAGGAAGTGGATTGCGTACTGAGTAACTCAGTATAAACTCTGTGATTTATATATTTTATCCACTCCGTCCATCCATTTTAAAAGATAATTTTTATCACAAAAATGAAGCATATATGAAGCTCAATGGCATTTTAGTCATTTCACTCTCTAAGAAGCACGTTTTAGTCGAGAAATTAAACTATTGTTTCTATCCCAACCGTCCATGTAAAGCAAGAAATTGAAAAGCTAGGAACGCGTCCAGTCATCCTCGATGGGCCCATATCTGAGCCCGGATTACCAAATCAAGGCCCGCATTTACACACATGTCACCAACAATCCTCTAGATGCCATCCTAATCTTGTCTACTGACATGACTTCTGGCCCACTGTGATGTATATGTCTTATCCACACCGTCCATCCGTTTTATCAGATCATTTTAGGGCAGCATACTAAAATTGAAGCATAAACTCAAGTGGACCACACCACAGGAAACAGTGGGGATAATGACGTCCACCATTGAAACCTTCTAGGGCTCACAAGGTGATGTTTATTTGTCATCCAACCTGTTCATAAGGTCACATAGACATGGATGAATGGAAAGCACAAGTATCAGTCTGACCCACAACCTCTGCGGCCCTCAAGAAGTTTTCAACGGTAGGCGTTCAGTTCACAATGTATCATGTGGTGTGAACCACTTGAGATTTGGATATGCTTCGGTTTTGCACTCATGTACTAAAATGGATGGACGGCGTAGATGTCAGTAAATCAGGCTGATCCACGGCACACCTGTACGATGAATCACACGGTGGGTTGTCCATTCATTCGAAAGATATGACCACTTCATGAGTCGATCAGCCTGATTTTCTGGACAGGTGATCTTGGTGATGATATCTACAGTTTTCAAGGTATGGATGTCCTACACAAGTGGAATATTGGCGTTAATGATGGGGCTGGATGATAAGTTACCATACAGCGGCCTGTTGGTGATCACTTCTCTTTCATCGTTACTATTTTAACACAGTGGTCGGTGGACCCTCGTCCACCGTACAATGCCATAGTTGTGCATAAATCAAAACCGTACAAATGGGTGGTCTGCTTATGTATAGAACATGGCCCAAAAAGTCAAAACTAAAAAGCTGATACAACCATATGGTCTGGACGGTGCTCCCATGGGTTCGAGTACCCATGGTGGTGTGTGTGTTAAAAATAGAAAAATAATAATATTTGGATGGTCTGGATGGAACCGTCCATGTGTGCCACATGCAAGGAGGAGGAGTCGGCGCATGGAAATTATCAACCACGCACTTAGAAATGGGAGTGGATTAGGTGTTACCCTTACCGTCGGAGGCCCACTTTGATGAATTGGTTGTATATCCACGCCGCCCATCCGATTTCTCCCCTCATTTTAGGATGTTATTCCAAAAATTATGTAGATCCAAATCTCTGGTGGACCACACCACTTAAAAAAGTGGTGGATGGCCATTAAAACCTTTGTGCACCCATGGCAAAGGTAGCACCCACGAAGGTGTTATCCTTACCGTGGAGCCCAAAGGGAGAGGAGTAGGGATTACCCGGCTTACCATGGGCCCACCTTATTAATGTTTTGTATATCCACACCGTACATCTGTTTTTAAATCCCAGTTTAGGATGTTTTCCAAAAAATTCAGTAGATCCAAATCTCAGGTGGACGACTCCATAGGAAACAGTGGTGATTGAACACCCACCATTAAAATAAACCGACAAAATTGTAGAACCCATATATATTTCATTTCTAACCGTCCAATAGATGTCGAGCAATCGAATATTTCAGAGCTAAATGTGAGTGATATGTTGTTCATGGTATACCTAAAGTAGTGCCCATTATTTGGACCGTTTATTTTGATTCTTTGTATTCCACGTAAGCAACTTCTGATTAATTTCTAATTGCCTGCGTCTTGTCCATCACACTCCGTCGGAGTATCAAAGTATTTCTCCAATTAGTTTTAGCTGATGGCTGGGCTAGTCGGCTCATCAAAATCCAGCCGAGCCTTTTAAAAGTTAAAGTGCGTTGCTTTGGGGAGTGAGCCGACAGTGACGTTTTTGAGTTATCGATAAAATAGAGAGAAAACGTGGAAATAGAGGGGAAATATAAAAAGCGAAACCACGTGGATAATATCAGGCGGTTTCTGGTATTCGATATCTCGAGATAAAATAAATTTCTCATCGAATTAACGTATCGGCAAATTCTCATTGCTTTGCTAAATAGGTGGAAGTGGGCCACCGTAGCCCATGATCGGCCCATACCTGGTCTGCATTTTTTGGATTTGGCCCGACACCATGTGTGGCATCCAATCCATCTGCCATTTGTGCCTGATCTTCTCAGTGCGTAAGCACAAAAATAAGGCCTATCCAACCACTGAAAATTTCTTGGGGCCCACCAAAGTTTTGGATCAGGCTGATATTTGGTTGGACCCTTCATCCTGATGAGACTTACCTTATGAACGGGTTGGATGGCAAACGAGCATCATGGTATGCCCTGTGGGCCTCCCCATCCCCACTGTTTCATGTGGTGTGGCCCACTTGAGATTTGAAGGGACCTGATTTTTGGGCTCATGTGAGCTAACATGATCTAGCACAAAGGATGGACAGTGAATGTCACACACATCACAGTGGACTGCACAGAAATTTTTGGGCTGGGTGCCTTTGCGAATTTGATGGGCCTGAGCCTTACCTTCTTGAGTCGATGGGCGCGGATTGGGTACTAACTCCACCAGGACAGATGGTCTTGTCAGGGGCTCTGTGGGGCCCACCATGATTTATATGTTTTATCCACTCCGTCCATCCATTTTAGCAGATCATTTTATTTTATGACCCCAAAAAGGAGGCAGATTGAATGCTCAAGTTGACCACACCACATGAAACAGTGGGGATTGATCTCTTACCGTTGAAAACTTCCTAGGGCCCACTTTAATGTTTATTTTCCATCTAACCTGTTCATGTGGTCGCATAGACCTGTATGAAGTGAAAACACAAATATCATCTTGATTCAAAACTACTTTGACCTCCAAGAAGTTTTCAACGGTAAGCTTTATATCCCTACTGCTTCATGCGGTGTGGTCCATTTGAGCCTTCGATCTGCCTCCTTTTAGGCTACATGCCCTAAAATGACCTGTAAAAATAGATGGACGGCATGGATAAATCATATAGATCAAGCGGGTCCCACAGATTCCCTGACATGACCGTCAGGCCGGGGTCCATCTAGATATCTCATGGGCCGGATACTGGAAACCCGCCTGGCCCATTTGAACGACTAGAAAGGTAGTAATTTCCTAATCCATCCTGAGGAATTATAGGATCTACCTCAGGAGGATATCGATAAGTGTACTGAGGTTTGAGTTTATACAAGTGGGCATATGTTTCTGTGATCCGAGCCGTTGGTCTGCTGGGCCCACTATTAACGGATGGGTACACAACAAGATTCTCTGAAGGACAAACAGTAATATGAATGATTGAATAATAGGCCGAATTGTACAAACTGAAACGATGAGGACACCATTGTACACAAATGGTCCATGAGCTATCATGAGCTGCAGGTACATCCCATACCGTTCACATGGCATACATCCACACCATCTGCGCTGTCGAATTTTGGAGTTATATCCAGGATGGAACATGGCCCAGAGCTTGCATAGATCAGATGTCGATAATTGTGCGATTATGTCTGGAGAACCTGTATCGTTGGTTGCCAATTGGACGGTCCCGATCATTTAGATTATTGCAACTTTGGGAATATGGTCAATCACAATGGACACATCAATTTTATGGTCGAGATTGGCGTGCCGATGTGAGGAGCAAGCAAGTGTGAGTCTTGAGACTTGGGTTCCAAGTTGTGTTAGCTCTGTGGATTAATGTGTACGTTTTAAAACATATACGCATATGGGTCAAATGATAGGAACTCCTCTGGTTTTAGTTGTCTTTCAAAATTGAGTTGGGACACAACGTCTAAGTGGTAAAGATAAAATTGTATTAATGGATTTTAATACTGATGTAGTGAGGCGACTCTTTGATTGAAGCCGGACAAGAGTTAAGAGAAGAGCTCAAGAGTGGGTTCAAAAAGAATTCAAAATCAGGACCGAAAGAAGAGTAAGATAAATTGAAAAAAATTCAAAGAAACGATCCCTGACTGACCGGTCACTTCCAAAGAAAGCAACTCCTGACGACCAGTCACCCAATCGGTCGTCCCACCAGTTGAATTAATTCTGAAATCCATCATAACTCGCTGGATTGTTTTGGGCATTAACCAACTGGTAGCCGACCAGTCGCCACCCAATTCCGACCGGTCGTGGCTCATGGCTGACTGGTCGCGAAACGCCCGGTCTCACGTGAACTTTCTTATTTTGAACTTTTTGTTTCCGTTTTGTTTTGATTTTCTTCCTTATTGCAATTAGGATTCCTAGATTGCGTAGATTAGAATTTGAGGATGTATTTAAGGTTGCTTTGGTTTTGTTTTTGGGCATTATTCAATATTTTTAATAAAATTCTAAGTTTATCTCTGTTTTGCTCATGGATTCAAGTTGTTCTTCGTGGATTCGAAGAAAAGGGTTTCATGGATTCGAGGAAGATTGGTTGAGGAGTCCTGATAATTCCGAAATTCGGAATAGTTATCCCCGTGAGAAAGATGGTGCTCGATCTCACCCACTAGGGCTACGCCAAGTTGGTATTAGAGAGATGTTCTTCTTCGATAATGACTTCTAGTGCAAGCAACGACAACAACCCTATTGATGGTGATTCCGGGGAACAATCCCTGACATCGAGAGACTTCATGGAGTTTTGACGAGAGCACCTTCAAGCTATTCAAGTGCTGCAAACTTCGTTCGACTGCCTCACCGCAACTCTCATACCACCCTAACCTCCCAACGACATCCGCCCTCCTACGATAGTTGTATCGCGCAATGACATTATTCACCGAGCATCGCTAGTAGTCCAATCTTCGGACTATTGTAGAAGAAGATATCATATTCAACGATGATGAAGTTGAAGATTTGGTGTTCCAATATCCCGTCGCCATCGATGTGCATGTTGATCGCGCTGATAGAGGATTTTGAAGTAAGGGTGAATTACTTAACTTTAATAGAGCACTCAGTATTAAGAATTTTCTCGATTAGTTAGCTGAAGTTGAAAGATACTTCGACTACATGGGTAGTTCTTGAGGGTTTGTAAGTGAAATTTGTCACATACAAATTAAAATTGAGTGCTTCAACGTGATGGGAGCAACTGCAAATTACACTGCACCCGTTAGAACAAGCTTCACATCCGTTCATGGCCTTGGATGAAGCGCTTACTGAAATCTCAATTTTTGCCCAATGATTATGAGTAAGTATTATTTCATCAATACCAAAACTGTAGCAATGAAACTAATTTGTCACTGAGTATTTGTCTGAATTTGATCACCTTACGACTCATAATGAGTTGTCTAAAACGTAGTATTGACACACAATGACATCTCATTGGTCTGCGTAAGTGTGTGAAAAAAAGGGTATAATCCGTATGGATGGTCAAGATTGTTTACACAAAAATAGGTCAAGCCAACAATTAGTTCCATCTATTAGCTGGGACCATCATCGATTGCTTTATGCTTATGAAAAGTTACTTCTGTTGGGCAACCCTAACCATCCCATCAATGATTTGGAAAATGGAACAGATAAGGCCAAATGAAGGATTAATGCAGGCGGGGCAGTGTTGTAGGATTAAGCACCGTCTCTCTCACAGGATAAACGATCCAAATCTACAAATCTATCGAGAATGACACTCGATCTTCCTTGATTCCTCAAGGGGCACTTGAAGAACATGAGTAAAACAGAGTATAAACTCAATAATTTTCATTAATCAAAGATTGGATCCTTAACAATGAAATAAAAACTAATATTTATAATAAAACTAAGTCTTAGAAAAGCTTAGAAAACCCAAATTCATACCTAGATGAACCCTAAACATAATAGGAAAATATCAACAAAAATCTGCTGCAAACTATATAGCCCATGTCGGGCGCAGTCTTCCTTCCACTGGTACGAGCAATCCACATATTTGATGGACACGAAACATTGTAGTTTTGCTAACATCGATGTAATCTTCAAGATGGTCAGCTCAAATTCTTCATATCAGTAGTAGTGGGCCACTTAGACCATCTTCAAATTTAGTCGGACGGAATTCGAAACTTTCTGGATAGTTTGTACTATTTTAGATGCCTACTGGTCAATTCGTAATTCGGATCGACATGAAATTTGTTAGGTTTTCTCGACGTCGAACAGTTCTATAAGATGGACGAAATTGATGATCATAAATGAACAAGATGGACCCCATGAATTGAACCGAAGTCCGTAAATAGAAATAGTATTTTCCTATTTGGTTGAAACAGGAAAATCGAAAACGTGTTTAGTTTTTCTTTTAATTTTATTTTTTTCTTTCTTATTTGTTGGAAACACATGTGGTAGATGGATCCACTGCTGGACACGTTAGATGTGGGCTGCACGGTGTACTGGTCTTGCAAATGGGATGGACGGTTGGAGATGATGTAGTCGAAGGATTTCCAGATGATAGTTTGAACTTTTCCTCTGATTTTTTCCTTCCCTTTCTCGTAGGTAGGAAGGTGTTCGATCCTAGCACTCGATCTCTCCTACATCAAGGATGGATGGATAATCCAATTAGAATGATTTTTGCAGGGTACGTAGCCATGAAATGTGTTCCTAGACTTTAATGTACAGTTCAGATTTGATTGATTAGACTGTGCAAGTGACTCTATTCAACTAGGACCATTATAAAATTGTCCTCTGGAGCATTCGAAGCATCTGTCTCTGAATTATTTCTAATCTCAAATATTGTATACGTTAAAATTACAATAATATCATGAAAATAAAAAAATAAAAAAAATTGAGATTTTGAAATTCCACAATAATGCATCAAAATTGCTGCACGGCCGATGAGAGAAGGCAGCAGTGATTCACAATCAGCCACGAACCTGCATAAGAGAGCGGCCACTCATGCACATATGCGTGAGATCCAATCCGTTCACCAGGTGAGTCAAACTGTGTAGATGCACCTGTCCAAAAATCAGGCCAATCTGCTCATCGTACAAGCCAGTAGTGATAGCAACAAATGGACGGCTTAGAAAAACTTGGACAAGTAATTTCAGCCATCCATTTGTTCCACAAGCTGTAGCTGAACCAATCAATACACATGCTGATTTAGGGCACATCTACAAGGTGGAACCCATCTGATGGACGTCCTGTATCTCACATGCCACCTATGATACTTGGGCACATGGGATGGCATGTATTGGGTTCTCTTGTACTCACGTGTGGACTTAGCCAAGTGCTTAAAAAAATAAAAATAAATAAATATAAAATATAAAATATAAAAAATAAAAAAATAAAAGGTGACCAGACTCTTCTATTGTTATACCATGTATTGGGTCACTGTGCACGTTTAGGGCATTGGTACGTGTAATATATTCAAGGGCAAGACTCCTATGTAAGTTTCTCGCCATTTTTTAAATGGTGATGACTCTTCAACCGTACATATGGCACAGTTGTACGTCAAGCACTGCTCAAATCATTGACCCAACTGAGAATCGAGCATGACCCAAAAATTTCCCTAAGAGAATAATACCAACCATCTCAATTTTTTCTTCAAATTTGGACCACTCACCATTTACCTTTAACCATTCATTTGATAGCCATTAGTTGGATGGTTAGAATTTCTTGATTGGTACCAGCTTTGAATGCTCCACCCAAATTGGAGATTGACAAATTGAACGGTCTGTATAGTGCCAAATGTGAGGACGATGAGCAACCAACATTTTCAAAATGGTGCTGAACTAACATTGGAGTCTAACCGTTTATTCAAATGGAAGAACATGAAAGTTTCCTTACTATGAAGATTTTTTTATTTTTATTGTTGGTTTGTCTGTTTGATTATTCAGATAACTATAATAAAATACATATGAATCCTTTCCGAGGCAAAGAAAACTTTGATACTCTAGCGTTGTGTAATAGATGATACACCGGCACTTAAAAATTGCATATGTGGCAATCAAATAAGTTAAACTGTCTAAATTATGGTTTCCAGTATAGATGCATCATGAACCAAACATCACATATTTGGTTCTCTGACTATGAGATTGGTGGACATCTTATTGGACGGTTAAGAACAGAAAAATATCTGATAGTTCTCTTTCAACAAACAAATGTCCTCTAATCAGAGGTTAGGGTTGTTCAAAGAATCTGATTTTGGGTCTATGACTCAACGGTGGTGAGTTCCAAAATTAGTTGGTGTGATTGGTGCTATTGTATGCCAGGGATACAATCTCTGACTGCCTGAGTATTAAGCATCATGCATTGCCAGAGCATCATATAACTCCCTATCTCTGTTAGATATTAATAAGGCATTAATTTATTTTAGAGAACAATTAATGCAGTCATTCTATTAATTAAATAGGATTATGCAATCGTAATGTTATATTATTCCATTAAAACTCATCTTCACAAGTGCTGATGGTGGTGGTTGAAATCATGTTGAGATACTTCACATGATAAGATCTCTGTTCATGCCTGTTTAAGATTTATTATTATTATTTTTTTCAGTATATCGTATCAGATCAACAGCTGTAGCAACATTGTATATCTATTAATATATAACACCATACGATATGCCACTCTGCGAAATCGTATCTCAACCATATGTTGATGGATTATCTTATTTTCCCATATTAAAACTAGACTAATTATAAGTTCATGATACATCAGAAAATGTGTAGCTTGTCCTGATATGCCCATACTGTACAAGTGTGGCCCATGGTTCAATGATCTACATGATCTCATGGTTCAATGAAAATGTGTCGCTTGTACTGATATGCCCATGAGTACTGTACAAGTGTCTAAAATCACAATATTAAAAGAGGACCAATCTACAAGTGTGGCCCATGTCATTTCGTCACAATTTCTCTCGAAAAACGATGAAATATTGTGATTTTAGACTTCGAAGTTGAATACTTCCATTTGAATCCTTGCAATCAGAGTCAATAGGATACTCAAGCGCCTGTTTGGGTGCCACTTAAAAATGAGTTCATCTCATTTTATTTCACCATAACTATCTATTGTGATCAGTTTTTTGTATAGGGATATAAAATAATAATTGACAAACTATATAAACTGCAATCTCTAATACGTAAATGATGTTAACTTAATGAGATGAACTCATTTTTAAGCAACACCCAAACATGTTGTAAAAAAGTTATTTCTACAAACAAAAGAATCAAAGAAAGAAAAGAAGAAGCAAATGGATGGAATTCTTATTTGGGTTGGTTTACAGTGACAAGCCATTTTAGAGAAGCATATGAGAGAGATTTCGAAACTATTATGATTGTGAAGTGGTTCCGTTTGGTTGTTTTTTTCTTTTCCTTGGAAGACCAAGGCACCCATGGACGCTCGTCTCGATTGTTTTCCATGGTATCTCAATTCGAACAACTTTCAGTCTACTGGTTAGAATTTGGATTTGAATCTTCCATTATAAAGAATTAGTACCATGGAAGTCTAATTTTCAGTGTGAATAAATTCTCAAAGCAATGTAATTTGGATACTAAGCTTGATTAATTGTTAGAAATTGAATAAAGAATGCAGACATGTTACTTATTTGCATCAATCAAAGGGCTTTTGGCTTAGTAACTCTTGTTTCTAGCAGTCGGTCATTCACCTATATTACAATTTGCATACCTAGCATTCTATTCATTCATGTGATAAAATTTCTGAAGCATTCGTGGCCATAGTGTGAGATTATAACAATAACCATCTCACGATCTCATGATGATGGGACCCACAAGTCCAAAATTGGAACATGGGGCACTGGCCCATTGAGCTATGGGATAGACCCCATGTGTAGTCACGTAGATTGGAAATGTCTCCAAACCCTTGTATGCCCATGTAAAATGTCCTGGGCCTTCAACTCAAGTGTCACATTGGAGAAGATGAGGTGTTCACTTCCATACTTCCACAGTGGGGAGTAATCACATTCATTGGAGGAGCTCCAAGGGTTGTCTTGAAGGATGAGATGCTTTCACATGCATTGATTGATTAGGCCATGCACCACCACAAGGCCCATGATAAGGGAATGGTCTGTATTGGGCTCCACCACCAAGCTCAAGACATCATCTCCCAATACGACTCCTGATGTTGAATGCTTTTGCTTTACCTGCCCCAAAAACATATTTCAAAGAAAGATATTAATAACCAAATCATTAGAATTTGAATGGGTTAAGAGTATACAGTCTTAGATTTAGCATTGCCATGAATTTAAGTGTTAGACTAGACGTATATTCAATGGTCTCAAAGGTCATATGAATATTAATATATGTATACTCTTGTACTCAAATATACTGCAATAGCATAAGAAGAGCTCATATAAAATGACTCACGTCTGCAACTAGTCCTCCATTTTGGTCTACTATCTTGCATGCTGATTTGCCTTCCAAACCCTCTATTTTATAGGAAATTGGTTGATCTTTATCCCACTCAATACTAACTTCACATGGTGAGTCTCCTTTAAGAATCTTCCATGGTTTTCTTACTTTAAACCATGGCTTCTCTTCCTTGGAACCATTGCGCTTGTAACCTTCCCAACACCTGAAAATTTGAAGTTTCTGCGAAGATGGTGGAAAAAGAAACAAAATCCAATTTGATTCAATGCTTCTTCATAGTTGTTAAGGATTACTCTCCATATAAAGATACTTAGATTTTGAATTCCGTACCTTTCTACGTATGGTGAGTAGAACTTCGCCTCTAAGGTCCATGAGATGAACTTCATTTCCACACTTGTGATTATAATTGTCGATGCGGTAAACAATCTGACCGTTAGAGTCATAGACGGTGCAACCGTTGCCATTGAAGACGAGCGATTTCATCCATATGGTAAAAACTTCTCTTCTCAAAGTCATGTAGTTAGAAGATGAAGATGAACATGGAGAAGAAAGGATGGAAAGAGGATGGATCTTCGCCATTTGAAGGAATTAATGGGTGGCTCCTAAATGACTATGAGAGGCTTATATATGCTTAAACATGGAGGAGTGAGAGCTTAGTCATCTTAGATTAATAAAATGTTATCATATGAAAATCATGGTTATTTGTATTATGTTATTATTAGATAAACTAAGATGAAGTCTCCTCTGATAGCATTTAAAAACAGGAGCTTTTTCAATTATTTATGGGTTGGTAGTCTGTCACCGTCCACATTTTAAGTCATGGATTTTAGACATTGGTTATGTGTAGTATAATAAATAGGAGCTTTGTAAGCCCGCACGTGTGTATAAGGCTGCCTTCCACACGTACGCCGCCCGTGCCAGGCCCACAGTTTATGAAACAAATACACGGCTGGAAACATCTTGGCCTAGCTTTTCTAAGCTTTGTCTTGTTTGCAACATGAGGCCGGATCAGTGCCAATATTTCTGGGATCACTTAACGTAAAAATCGATATCTGGGGCCCACCGTGATGTTTTGATGACATCCAATCCGTCCATCATGTGTGGACCCTCTTATTAATATTGGATCCCAAAATTCAGAGTAATTAAAAACTCAAGGTGGCCAACACCTTGTAAAATCATAACTGCAATGTCTAAGATCACATGTTGTGGCCCACCTGAGTTTTGGAATGGTCTGAGTTTCTGAATGTCCATTCATCCTGGTCTGATGCATTTTATGAATGGAATAGACGACATATAAGAAACACATTGAGCCTATGATCTGTAAGTTTTTAATGGTGGGCATTACCATACCCGAGTGTTCCCTGTGGTATGCTCCATTGAGTTGTGAATTAGCTTGATTTTTTGGCTTCGGAGAGAAAACTTTGTGCCTTTAATGATGGGTGGATTGGTTTTCACTAAAACATTATGGTGGCTCCGCACTACCATTTTGTGGGTTTTTCTCTTTAAAAAATTTGGTCAGGCATGCAAGGCACCCACCCAGTTAATCAAACAACACACCCATCCAGTTAGTCATGCAACGCACCCATTACTGCTGTTAGCAATGTGGATTTTCACCACTGATGGTTACGAAACCATTTTGTAGGATAAGCTTAAAGTAGAAACGTATGTATTGGATCCGTCCTCTTCCAACACTATGGCTGAGTGGACAAGCCTCGTGTTTTAGTCGGTCCATCCAAACATCCAGAAGCTGGGTACTGGACTCGGCAACTGGGTAACTTGACTCGTTTGACTCGGTTCAGATCCGTCTCGATCCTAAACCCAGTAGGTGAGTTGATCCGGACCGAATACAGCTGGGCCAATCCGGCCTCAAATCGAGTCGAGTTCGGATAAAACAGTGACTCGACGCGGTTCGAACCCTGCTCAACTCGGTTTTGAGTATATTAAAAAAAAAAAAAAAAAAAAAAACTGTTCTATCCTATCTAGCCCTAGGCGGCTAGACCTCCCTCATCTTCTACCCGACAATCCGACTGTGGTTCAGCTTAATCCTGCAAAGCTTTGCAGAGGATCCAGACCGGCTATAAATACTGCATTTGTGTCTTTTCTTCTTCATCATCCCATTTGCTATCCATATGATAAGAATCGATCTCTCCACCAATAGATTTCATGGCGACATTCCTCGAGAAATCGGACTTTTGTTCCGGTTGCAGCATCTCAATCAGTCCACAACTTCACTCCAAGGAGAAATCCCATCCAATCTGAGCCATTGCTCAGAACTCGTAGCCATTCACATTGCACAGCTTATTGGATTGGCAGGCATGAAAACCTTTCAAATAGGTGCAAATCAGTTCTCAGGTATGATTCCACCATCGATTTATAATCTCTCATCCATCCAAGTTTTTGGTGTGGCAGTTAACCGCCTATGTCGGAGCATTCCGCCCAACCTAGGCCTTGCTTTCCACATCTGTGCTGGATCTCTGCAGCAAGAAACCACTTCACTGAAAAAAAACAGGGAAAAAAAAAAAAGAGGTCGACTCAACCCGACTTGGTCCCTGTGACCGGGTCGGACTCGGATCGGGTCAGGCATGCCGGACTCAGTACCGAGCCGGGTTGAGTTCGGGTAAAGCCTATTTCAACACCGGGTCAGGTCGGGTCAGCCCAAACTTGGTCCGGCTCAACTCGATGCCCAACTCTATCTAGAACCACCTGATGGACGGCTTGGATTTCACACCCACTGCCCAATACAGACGTGTGGTCTTAGCAGACCAGCTCTTAATGTAACGAGTAAAAAATGAAACATTGACTGCTTTGAAGAACCCTTTTGTTGGGTTTGTTTGTTTTACTCTCGTAGGTTATCTATCTGGACTCAGATGACTATCCCAAAACAGATAGGTCGCCATATTAAATATTCCAAGAGATTATACAGAGCATGATGCAGATGCAGGCATTAGATTATTATAATAGGAGATGCATTGGTCATGTACTTATCTATTACATAAGCAGTAGACTTAGTCAATACCAGGTGCATGTTGGATGAAATTTGAAAGATGTTGAACTAAATCACACATTAATTCTATGATAATCCATGTTTAAGATAGTTCATTAGGCGAAATCATATCAGGGTTAAAATCGCATAGCTAGAATGCATTTGCATGTCGTGTTGGTTGTTCAGTTACATACATGCTGAATCTTCTGTTCAAAATCTATTGAAAATATCATCACATGTGATGTGTGATTCTGTGAACTTGTATATCAGTGATATGGTGATGGGGGTAGGTTCAATGATCAAGATGATGGATTTGGTGGGCCCTACAATGAATCATGGATCCCCCAAAATTCCGGCCATCCTCCTATATATGTTTGGCCTTTTTCTCTAGAATGTTGCTATGCGCTTTTCCGAACCATCTATCCATAGGCCACTAATTTATGGGTTGGTATCTTCCATACTAGTGATTCTGGGTGCATCCGAGGCCCATTAGATCAACCATATGGATTTCTGTAACATGCGCCCCAAACTTGTATGGACAAGGCTTTTGGGGACACTTTACAAATCTGCCTCTCATTCAAACATTTGATTTTTGAAGAAGTGGCTCTTTCATCCTCATTGTACAAAAGTTTAGTCTAAGATGAGAAGAAGGGTTGTGAAGGATTTCTAAGGCCTTCGTCCCCTTAGACTTTTGAAAAAGGTATTATATATTTATACTCTAGTCTGAATGCGTGATCCAGGCGGCTCTCCCTTTCTTTTGTTTGATCTTTTAATTAGTGGGAAGCAACCCACTTTCTCAATGTGTCTCCACACGGTGGATTGCCTCACCATACATGTGGCGTGCATGCATGTCGCAATAAAAAAATTTACACTATAAAAATTTCTCTTTTTTATAAAAATTCATGCAGAAAAAGTATGTTGGTGGTTTTGGTGTTGGGTTTCACGCATTATGTGTGCACTTTTAAGATAATATGTTGGGTGATCGTTTCTCAGGATAGCACATTCGAAACCTACCACATTAGAGACATTTTGACCAAGGGTGGGAACTATTTCAAAGAGAGCGACTTAGTTTGTGACCCGTCTAATTAGAAAACAGGTGTTATAGTTATTGTTATTGCTATTGTCCAAACATGTGATCCGTTTCATATTTCACTAATTTATCATAGTTTGAAAATTTCCCATATCATTGTTTTCAATAAACATCTCATAAATGGACCTTCCTTGCTTCATGGGAACTATTGTTGATGTTTTTTCGAGGTATTCATTTGTATGTTACAAAGGCGTAAAATCATTTGAACGCTGTAACGTTTTGCATGGCCCATTAGTTTGGCCATTCATGGTAAGAAGCTGTCCTGTTAGGAGAATATCTGCAAGCATTTTAAAATTAAGATATTGAAATGGTTATGCTTGGGTACAAAGGGCGTACAAATTCTTAAAGCAATTAGGGCAGTTTGGATGGCAAATCTTAATTTACTAATAATAAATAAAAATGAAATCAAATTATATGTTTAGCATGGTGAGAATGCTATGTTACAATTTACATGGTCAGCATGTTATGACTCCATTTCATGTCATTCATCCATTTCATGCCATTCTTCAGCATTGGAGACCATAGTCATGGTGTTCAAATTACAAAAAAAAAAAAGAAGAGAAAAAAAGACCATAGTCATGCTATATCCTATTCCTTTCATTCCTCGGTAATTTTCTGTAGATGACCTCAAGCTTGCAATATAGGCCTCTTCCAATCCAGCCGTGGGCTGGACCCTTTGCGTGGTCTCATATCCTCTCTCTCAAAACTTCCATGCACATCTTCACGAGTATAGAGTATAAGTTTAGAACCATGTTGTGGGCCACACCCATCTCCAAGGCCTTCAATTAACAAAATCTTACTCTCTTCACTTTCATATCCCTCAATGAGGGTCTTGCTATGAAGAATGAGATGCTTCACATTCTATGATTGATCAGGCCATGAACCACCACAAGGCCCATGATAAGGGAATGGTCGGTGTTCGGCTCCACCACCAAGCTCAAAACATCATCTCCCAACACAACTCCTGAGCTTGATTGCTTTTGCATTACCTATCCAGACAAACAAATTGCAAAGAAAAATAAGAACCAATTGAATAGACTTTGAATGCTCTTGGTCTAAAAGGAATTGCAATTCCTTTTATTTGATTATTTAAAAGACTCACCTCAGCAACAAGTTCTCCAGCTTGGTCCAATATCTTGCATGCCGACTGGCGCCTACCCGATCTGACTATCTTATATCGATTCGGTCGATCTTTATCCCACCCAACACTAACTTCGCAAGGTGAGTCCCGTTTAAGAAGCCCGCATGGCTTTCTTATTCTAAACCATGGCTTCTCCTCCTCTATCTTGGAACCATTACATTTGTAGCCCTCCCAACGTCCAAACACTCGAAGTTTCTGCATATAGAAGAAAATAAAGAACACCCATTCCAATTCAATGCTTTTCCGTCGACATTAATGATAAATTTCCATAAAATGACTCTAAGAAGTAGATTTTCTTACCTTCTTTACTATGGTAAAAAGAACTTTGCCTTTAAGATCCATAAGATAGACTTCATCACAACACTTTTCATTATAGTTGTCAATGCGGTAGACAATCTCGCCGTTGGCATCAAAGACAGTGCAACCATTGCTGTTGAAGACGAGCGATTTCATCCATATGGTAAAAACTTCTCTGCTTGAAGTTGTGTAGTTTGAAGAAGATGGTGAAGAAGAAGGAGAAAGGAGAGGTTGAGGATAGACCTTTGCCATTAGAAAGGCTTGAATGGCCTTTGAAGGGATGTCCATGGATTATATATGCATAGACATATATAAATAGATATATAATATAATTAGCAGATGATAATCATGGGTTATTGGATTATGTTATAGTTTCTGTAGATAAGGTGAAGCATCCTCTTCGGACTCAAAGAGTGACGTTTCTTGTATTGTTTATAGCTTGGTTTGGGCAATTGATATATAAACATGCATGTATTGTATATTCCTACATCAGCACATGAAAGTCTGTTCACTTGGAAGGACCCTTTGTTTATTTGCTTGATTCTCTCTCTCTCTCTCTCTCTCTCTCTCTCTCTCCCCCCACATCCATCCATCCATGGACCCATCTCTCTTTCTTCTCTTAGGATAGTTCTCTCTCTCTCTCTGCGCGTGTTAGGTGTAGTATATATCTCATGTAGTAATAGCTAGATCTAATCCGTACATCAGAGGGATACCACTATGAAGATGCTTCTATACAATAATTAGTTTGGTCCACTTGTCAGGTGCACCACATGTTATGAAACAAATGAACGGAGGATAAAAACTTGGCTGAAGTCTTATTACCCGTTGAAACTCTATCTAACTCCACCTGATGAATGAACCAGATTTACTTTTGTGCAAGAACATCTACAAGATCAGACCTACCTGATGGACGGCATGGATATTGTATCTGGCTGCCAACCTAGCAACTGTGATGGCATGTACATGACCTTCCTTGTATAGGCTTGTTTGCTCAGCAAAGCTCTATAACATCCATTGAAATTATCATCTAGAGGATGTGATTAAAGTATTTGCTGTAGCTACATTGCATATTGTGTTAGCTGATCATTAGGTGAAATCTAATAAAATATTAGTTGAGGCCATGGCTGATGCAATCCAGGCCTTCCGAATGATGGTAACTGTTATAGGTAAAATACGAGCTGACCTCAGGTCAGGCCTGACCTGACCTGACCAACTGCAGACTGACCTGAAGACAGGTCGGTTTCATCCGATCTAACGTGGAGACTAACTTCCAATGCCTTTAAAAGATTGTCCTCTGCCATACGACAAGCTGGGTTTTTTATGACAATCCCGTGATCTTAGGCTTACACCGAGATAATGGAAGAAGAATTTGAAGAATCATCAATTGATGCGTAAATGTCTCCAATAATTACGGGACGGCTCGAAGATCTCGGAGATCCAAGATTTTCTCCACTGGGAATTACGTTTCCTTAAAGGAGTATAACCCTATAACTTAAATCTATAAAATGATATCTCTTCTTCATTATTAAGGTACGAAAATCTCTAATTCACGAAAGGGATCATTTCTTTTTACAGAAGCTTGGACTGACTTAAGAATCGAAGGACTAACGGCCGATCCCGACCTCTCCTTTAGCCGTTGTTTGTTCTTGCAGGTTTCAGAGGGAGATTTTCAACCTCACCTCGTTAGTTGTTGAAATCTCGGCAACAATAATAACCAACACAGCAATGATGATGGGATGATCTTAATTTATCTGATTTTTGTGCATTGGAGATGGACCGCCAACCAATTTCTTCTTTAGTTGTGAACTTTATATAAACCAATCAAGTGGTTAGGATTGTTTAGTCAATATAATTTCAGGCTGTGGTACATCCACATCGAGTCCCATAATTTGGCCGGTCTGGATTACATTACACATTGCCATGTCTAGGGTCAAACGAGGGATGGTGAGATGATGGTCAAGGCAAAATGTAGACCTGTGTTTGTACCTACGATGACATCAATCAAAGCAAAAGAAGGGTTAACGTTGAATCCCAGAGGACCCACCGATCCATCGGTCTTTTGGCCTTCTCATTAATTGGGCCAGTCGTATCGAGGGCCTTGATGATCGTAGTAATGTACAGGGGTCCTGTTCTGCATCAGTGACTCATGAAACATTTTGTGCACGGAGTTTGTATATGTGGGGCCCAGGTTTTGGTGATCCAGACCAGTGAGCTCGTGGTTCCCATCATGGATGGACCATGCCAAAAGAATCTCCTTGATCGGACAACTCGAACTCTTCAATTGTTGGTATGCAATTACAAGGTCAAAAAGATATACACCAACAATCCACATTCGATGGGAGAAAGGCCAAAGATTTGGGCGGCTGAGATCTTCTACTTTGAGAGCCTTGGTGGTCAATCCACATGAGGGGTGATCATATCAACGGCTTGGATATAACCAGCCATGGGCCCACATGAACGAACTTTGCCCAGAATAGGTTTTCTTTGTTGTGAAATTTCTATATACCCCATCACTTTTCTAAAATTTGTAACTTCTCCCTCACCTTTTGATGATATTATCCTACAAATTTGGTCCACTGTTTCCTCCAAACCATCCATACGATAGCCATTGATTGGATGGTGAGGATTGCTGGATCAGTGTGATTTCAGAGATATGTTGCATCCACAATGGGACTCATAGTTTGAATGGTCTGGATGGCTGTACATCAGTGCCACGTGTGATAAGGATGAGTCACTACCAATTTTTAAATTGTGTGAAACTGTTAGTGACCCTTGTTTCATCCAGACACTTGCGCAGTCTAATCCAAACGACATATCCAGACCGTCCATTACATCCACCACGCATTTGTTGGGGTGGGTACCAAATCGTATTTATTGGATGACCTGATCCATCTCTAAGTTGGACCTATTATGTATACATGATCCTGACCAACATTTCATAGACTATTGGCCGGATTATTAGAATCACGTCCCTTTATTTCTTGCATTAGATCAAGAAAGGTATGGTCCACCTAATGGACGGTCCAGATTGATCGATTGGATTCTCCAAGGGTCCCAATGCAACTAGGAGCACTATTGCTTATAGTGCTCTGAGAATGCTGGATCATTTCTCTCATTATTAATGGGCCTCAATGACTTGAATCACAGGCCCCTCATGTGATGGGGTGGAGAAAGTTATAAGGGATGCGGGACAGATAACACGTGTCAGAGATCTGGACCATTCATCAGGTCCGGGACGCTGTGACCATAACATGTGCCAAAAATCATGCAAGTACAATCATCAAGTAAGCCACACATATATGTTGAAATTGCACCGTTGGACTTCTAAAATTCTCGAAGGAGATGGGATCGTTTGGAAGCAAATCTCGATTTATCAGAAACAGAATAAAGAGTATGGATCGATTATGAATTTTTACATGAATCGAAAAGACTCCCGGCTCAGTTACTGTCAGTCGTTTGTGTTATACAAGACTCAGTGACTCGGACTGACTTCTCCAGTGAGTCGAGTCGTACTCACCTGAGTCAGGGGTGACTCACTGGGTCGAAATGGGCCGAGCCTCTTAAAGCCCATTTCAAAGTCTCCATGTTTCTTCAAGAGTGCTAATGTCTTTTTTGTACATGTTGGTGTTGCGATCGCATTTCCATGGTCCTCACATACTGGGCTGCTAGTGGGACATGCCCATGTTGCGTGGTGCTCGATTTCGAAATGGTTGGGCCAGGCCTATCAAGATGGGCCTATTCAATCTTGACTTTGCTCGGCCCGGTCCGTTTCCCAACTGCTATGAAGAATGAGTTGCTTTCACATGCACTGATTGATCAGGCCATGAACCACCACAAGACCCATGATAAGGGAATGGTCTGTGTTGGGCTCCACCACCAAGCTCAATACATCATCTCCCAACACAACTCCCGAGCTTAATTGCTTTTGCTTGAGCTGTCCAAATAAACAAATTGCAAAGAACAAATCAGAACCAATTGAATAGAATTTCAAATTTCTATTATCACAAGGTACCAAGGATAGATTACTCGTCTCACTTGGACGCAACTCAGCCTGACTCAGGCAAGTTGCAACTTGACTCGGGATCGAACGAGTCGGGGTCCTGGTCATAAACAGATGCACACAAATCTGTAAGACTCACCTCTGCAACAAGTCCTCCAGCTTGGTCTACAATCTTGCAAGCTGACCCGCTCATCTTTTCTATTATCTTGAAGTGACTCAGTCTATCTTTATTCCATCCGACCGTAACTTCACAAGATGAGTCTCTTTTAAGGATCCTGCATGGCTTCTGAACTCGAAACCATGGCTTCTCCTCTTCTATCTTGGAACTATTGCATTTGTAACCCTCCCAGCGTCCGAAAACTCTGAGTTTCTGATTAGATAGAAGAAAATAAAGAAAACCCATTTCAATTCAATGCTTTCGCAATGCAATCAGCCATAATTTCCATTTAAAAATGCTTATAAGTAGACGTTCTCACCTTTCTGAGTATGGTAAATAGAACTTTTCCTCTAAGATCCATAAGATAAACTTCGTCGCTGCACTTGATATCGTAGTTGTCGATGCGGTAAATGATCTGACCGTCGGAATCGAAGACAGTGCAACCATTGCCGTTGAATACTAATGATTTCATCCATATTGTAAAAATTTCTCTTTTGGAAGTCATGTGTTTGGAAGATGATATGGAGAGATGAGCTTGAGGGTAGATCTTCGCCGTCGGAAAGGATTGGATGGTTTGCAAAGGGGCCTTGATGGATTATATATATGCTCGCGCCTGGCGGGTGCGGCCATAATCATCTTATGATAATCATTGATTATTGTATAATGTAATTGTTTAGGTAGATAAGGAGAAGCATGCATCCTCTTAGAAGTAGAAAACCTTAGAAAGAGATGAGCTTCTTCTATTGTTAATGGTTTTGTTTTGTGTAATTAATCATGTTTAAGGCATGGGTTATAGTAGTAGTATGGATTGTACGTGTACCACAAAGTTAGCAAATTAAGATTTTCTCACTTGGGAAGACTTTTTTTTTTTTTTTTTTTAATGAGTATGGTCCATGGTTTGGTGATCCAAAAGGTTGGTCTGATGGGCCCCACCATGGATGGATCATGACCCAAAAGTCTACCATATTCAGTGTCTAGTAGTGAATGTGGACCGTTACTATATTTTTCCCACCCATCTATTTGCAGGTCGTTGATCGAAAGGTATGGATTGCTCCATCCCGAAATTTTTGGGCCATCTCCCATCCATGGTAGTACTTGTCATATCAACAATCTAGATCATGGAACCATCGACCCACTTGCACAAAACTCATGAACGGATGGGATTATATATATCCACCTCGTTTGTACCAAAATAGCTAGGGAGTGGTTTAGCTATATTAAGACAGTGTCATTAAATTATTTTAAGAGTATGATGTTGTCATTGGGTTATTGAAACAGTGTAATGATATTGCAAGGTAATGATCTAATCCCTGTAGGGCTAGACTTATGCACCGTTAAAAAATGGTGGTGACTCTGAATCCAAACCGTCCAAATCACTGACCCAATTGTGGATGGAGCATAAGAAGAAAAAAATGTACGGAGAAGATATTATTAACCATCTGATTTTTCGCTTCAACCTTGGACCAATCACTATTTTAACCATCCAAAAGATGGCCATTATTTGGATGGTTGGGAGTGCTTTATCAGTGATTTTATATACATGGTCCATCCACAATGCAAGCCACAATTTGAATGGTCTAGATTGCTTTACATCAGTGCCACATATGAGGAAGATGAGTCAGCAAAGCCAATGTACCATTTGGAAGTGCTGATGATTGCAATAGACACAGTCACATATCTGGGCCTGCTTATGAAAAGGCAGACATCGAGAGATACATCACGTGGATGTTTTTCTAAAACCATACACGTGTACAAAGGCATCCCATCTCACATGTGCTAATGTGGCACTTGTACACAACATCAATCCATGAGGTGGGACAGACCATGTCGATGCCCTGGCTCAAAATCCAGATCATCACCAAAAGCTTCTTGGAAAGAACTAGCCACGTCCTTTTAGACCATCCATTTGTTTCATGAATGGGGCCCACTCACTGGCCGATTTTCAAGGTAGGAGCTCTACAGCTTGGGACCCACCTAGTGGATGGGTTGGATCTTGTAGAATGGCAGCCTTATTCACACATTCGGGATTATGGATTAATGTAACTTCCTCGGATTGGACAACCAATCACCTACAGCCGGTTGCATGTGCTGCTTCGTAGAAAATCCAAGTCATGCAAATGGTGGAGCCCACCATGATGCTGATCACCTGGCGCGAAAATTATTGTGGTCCACTTGTGAGGTGGGCCACGCCATTGAAATAAATGGACAGTTACCATCTGACACAACATGCTGGTAGGGCTGACCCTATGAGTGGATTAGCTTGATTTTCAAGGAACGCGGTAGGCCCAACTTTTGCATGGATCAAATATCATGCACATGACCTTTCGTAGGAAAACAGAAAAGGCCAGCAGCTAAGTTAGCATACTACCTCCTGTAGCTGTTCGAAATGAACCAGGGGTGGCTATGGCCCGGGTTTAGCCCCAGCGCAGCCCTATTATTAGTCTGTCCCACCTGGTTATGGCCCGGGTTTAGCACCAGGGGTGGTTATGGCCCGGGTTTAGCCCCCCCCCCTTCTGAAAGACGAGATTCAATCACATGTTTTATATGATGGACCAAAAGAATGTAGACTCTAAATCGGTCATAACTTTTGATCCGGGAGAAGTTATGGAATGCACAACATATGAATTCCTATTGAAATTACGTTTTGTGGTGAACTGACCCATGACACTTTTGTGGGTGGTGTCTGCTTGTTTCATCAGAAAATGTACAATTATAGCTCAAAAATAAGATTTTAGAAGAAAAAAATTACTATTTTTAATAATTCTAATTTTTATAATATTTTATTATTTTTGAAGTTTTTTTATTTAGGAGTTTTTATTTTTGTTGAATAATGAGTTTTAGAAAGACTCTACTTATTATTAGTCTTTAATTAGGAGTTTATAATTTTTTTTCTATTTTGAAAAACTTACTATTTTTTGTAAGTATGAAATAGGATTTGTTTAGGGATATATAAAGTTATTAAATTCATTTTTTCTGGATTATTCTCATTATTATTCAATAAAATTTTGGTTTTTATCAATTTTCTCTCCGGGATTTGAGACTTTTCCCTTATGGATTTGAGGAAGCCCTATTGAAGAGTCTAAGCAGCCTTGTGGATTTAAGGTAATTATCCCGTGAGTAAGACGGTGATTGACCTCATCATGTCTACACCTGTGTCAAGTGGTATTAGAGCCACTCAAACGAGGACACTCCTCAAGCCGATATCTCTTTACATAAGTATGGACAAAATTCCCACTTATGGTGATCAAGTGATTAATTATCTTGCAAAGAGAATGAAAACTCTCCACCGAGAGAGACGAAAGACGATGCAAAAGCTAGCAACATTCCCCCGATCATTTTACGAATGCGTTAATTCCGCCTCGTACTTACGATGATGTTCAACCTCACGTTGTGGCTAAATCATACAATCAAGTTGATGGTAGAACACTCCCGATGATGAGTTGCAAGGGTTACCCCAGATCAATTACACTCAACAGATCGATCCTATAGGAGGGCGATAGATCTTCCCAACTTCAATGACAAGGATCACATCGAAGAATGAATCTTTAAAGTCGAATACCACTTCAACTATATGCAGATTTCTAAAGAGAGAAAAGTTCCAATCGCGGCATACCATTTAAAGGGTGATTCTTTGGCTTGGTGGGAACATGTTCAACACTGTCGGAAATAAGAGATGAAAGCACCGACACGTTTGTGACCGCGGATGAAACGGAGGATGCTGAGACAATTTCAATTCCTATACGACGACGACGACGATGATTAGGTACTAACCCAGCAATCTCATAATTTGCAGCAGGAATCTTATCGTTTCGAGCTGGAGTTGTGACAGAACGTTGGATTCCACTGGTGGTGTGCGAGTTGTCCCTATGGAAAGGGAAAGCCTACCTGAAACTTTTAAAGTGGAGAGATAGTCTTCCATAGCCGTTCGAGATTTCACCAAGGAATTTGATGATGGTGCATTGGATCCATATGAGTGTAATGAAGAATCAGATCAGGTGCTGAAACAATGCCTACGATAGTGGGCCTCAAGAAGATTAGGCATGTATTGTGTCAAAGGATGCGGAGCCGTCTCCTATTGAGACGCTTCCTGCGCCCGTACAGGAGGAATTAATTGAGAAGAATGAACGTGTGATCAATCAGCTCTACTATAAATTTGGTGCTGCCACAAATCAATGAAAAGGCCACTAATCTGAATGATTATCCAAATTCATATAACCACATTACTGAAATTTTCATATCACTGGCGATTGAGGGCGATGAAATTAAGACAGGAATGATTGAGGCCTTAGTCGAGCAAGCAACGGATGTGGATCCCCTATATATCACCAAAAATATAGTACCAAGATTACCAGAGTCTAAGATCATTGTGTTTGATCCTGTGATAACATCAAAACACTTTTTCCAACGTATATTAAATAGGCAAGCGAAGGCGTCTAAAGTTGAGTGTACATCGTGACCCAAGTTCAATGCATAACTCAAGGATAAGTTATTTTGAAGTAGAGGGGTCTAATGTAGAACAAGGACCCCCTAATGAAAGACGAAGTTCAAGCACATTCTTCACATGGATGGACCAAAAGAAGGTAGACCATAAATCAGCCTATAACTTTTTATCTGGGAGGAGTTATGGGACGCACAACATATGGATTTCTACTGAAATCTCGTTTTATGATGATCTGACTCACTTGTGTTTGTTCGTTTTGTAAAAATACGTGCAGTTACAGCTCAAAAATGAAATTTTAGAAAACAATTACTATTTTTAGTAATTTTGATTTTTGTAGTATTTTTTTATTTTTAGAGTCTTGTTTATTTAGGAGTTTTTACTTTTGCTGAATGAGTTTTAGAAAGACTCTACTTAATAGTAGTATTTAATTAGGAATTTACTATTTTTAGTAACTTTTTATTTCGAAAAGCTTAATAGTTTAATAATTATGAATTAAGGTTTATTCAGGGATATATAAAATAGTTAAATTCATTTTTTTATATATTATTCTTATTATTATTCAATAAAATTTTAATTTTTACCCATTTTCTCTTGTGAATTTAAAATTTTCTGTCATGGATTAGAGGAAACTCTGCTAAGGAGTCCAAAGAGACTTGTAAATTGAAGGATAGCTACCCCGCGTGGAAGATGGTTATCAACCTCACCCCTGCCACGTCTACGCCTGCCTCATATTCCACTTAGTTCTAGCTCTAGTTGGGCTGAAACGCCCTTGAACCTGGTCCTCTGTCTCTAGTACAGGTCAACCCTATGAGAGAAAGATTTCAGTAATCAACGGTTTGAAATAGTGCATTGGGCCACAGACCATGCACTACAGGGCTGGGTCACTGGGCCCATGGCCAGTCCTATCTTAATAAGATTAACCAGTTGAGGGACCCATTTTCATCAGCAAACGTTTCCATACAGTTTGTTGACGTGATGTATATTTGTGGAGCTGTTGGTGATCCAAACCATTAGTTTCATTTGATGCAAAAAATTGGCACTGGGTCTTCGAAAATTACTAGATTGGTGGCTCCTAACCCTTCAATCAATGGACTACATAAAGATGGTTAACACAACCTCACCTTCCCTCGAAGCAAAAATGGAAAGAAAAATCCCCAAGGCCTAAGAAATGGAAGGAAAAGTACCCAAGGCCTAAGAAAATGATAATGTCGCGTACAACCGGCTGTAGGTGATCAGGTATAAGAGAGGAATTGTGCATAGTTGCTAAGGCTTTCAATTCCATATGTCTAAGGTTCATGGTTCATGTGGGACCCTGGTTGCTTTATCCGAGCCATTGATCCGATGATCCTCATCATGGATGCACCATGCCTCCAAAATCTCCCAATTTGAAGGATCCTAGACGCTTGATGTTCGATCTCTCCCCCATTGAATGTAGATCGTTGGATCATGTGTTTCGCTTCCACAAGCGTGTGGAATTAGCAAACTTCCTTAATCAACTTAGAGGAGTGATGCGAGAGATTTAGGAAATTAAAAAAAAGGAATGGATTTATTCGGTTGTTTTTTATTTCCTGTGAGTAAGGTGGGGTCACACTTCCAAAGTCAATGGTCAGACCGATTGCGTGGTGACCGTCCCACAACTGATGGTGGCAGGACTCTGTGGGGCCTACCGTGATGTATTTATTTTATCCACACCGTCCTTCCATTTTTACAGTTCATTTTAGGTCATGAGCCCAAAATTGAAGCATATCAAAAGCTCAAGTGGGTCACAGCATCGGAAACATTAGGTAGTGAATACCCACCATTGAAAACTTCTTGGGGCCATAAAAGTTTTGGATCAAGCTGATATTTTTGTTTCCCCTTCATCTAGGTCTATATGACCTTATGAACATGTTGGATGACAAATAAACATCGCTGTGGGCCCTAGGAATTTTTCAACGCTAGGACGTCATTATCCCCACTCTTTCAAGTGGTGTGGTCCACTTGAGCTTTGGATATTCTTCAATTTTTGGATCATGGTCTAAGATGAGCTTAAGAAACAGATAGACGGTGTGGATAAAATACATACATCACAGTGGGCCCCACAGAGTCGTGCCACATGGATATGGGGGGTGGGAGGGTCACCACGCAATCCGCGTCCGATGGGAAGCAGGGTTTTGAATCCTTTGATCATGAATTGGACTTTCGTATGCTTCTTATGGACACAATCAAACGGTTGAGGATGAAATGAAGGGATGTTCCACTCGGTCACCTGAGGATGGTTGCTTAGTGTAAACCATGGTGGGGCCTAGGTGTATGCCTGGTCACAAAATTTGGACTGCTCCATGCATGTTGAGATCATTGACAAGAATGTGAAAAAAAAAAAAAAAATGCACATATTGGAAAATCCTAGCTAGTTGGCTGACTTATCCCATTAATTTTGGATCATGCACCGTCCTTTCTATTTAATAAGGCCTTGGATGGATAAGATCCTTTGGAGAGAAGCACACCTGTTGAAAAGCTCAAGTACTGCATATGTTTCATATTGCCATGTTTGCTTAGGTGTGGATGGGTAACCGTTGTAAATAGAGTTGGATAGGAACTGAGTTTGATCGTTTGAATTGATAGTTTCAATCACAGCTCTATTTGACTCAACTTGAACTCGACTCAAATATTGACTGAGTCGACTCGACTCGACTCGACTCATTCACTTAAATCAGTTATATATATATATATATATATATATATATATATATATATATATATATATATATATATATATAGGGAAATGATACTCTAAGGTCGAGTTGTGTGGGACCCACCGTGATGTGTGTCGAACATCTACCCATCAGTTAGATGCACCATTCCATGATGGGACACGGGCTTGAATATCAGGTCAATTGATGACTTAGGTGGGCCACACCACAGGCAACAGTTGAGAGGGGTTACCCACCCATTAAAACCTTCATGATTGCATATTGGCCCCATTGAGATGTGGTTCACAAATCCAGCCCATCCATTGTGTGTGTGTCACTTGGATGAGAGGTCGGACCAAGTTTCAGCCACATCAAAAACTCAAGTGGGATCCACCAAGTGGTTTTAGATAATTTAGGCATGCCTTCACATGATTTTTGATGGTATGGCCCACTAGAGTTTCATATATGGCTGATTTTTTGCATATCCCATATCCTAAAGGGGACCTATCAAATGCATGGTGATGATTTCCAATCCACATCACGGTGGGTCCCACACAGCTCGACCTCATGGGAACTTCCCATGAGGTCAACCTCATAGTACCATTTCCCACACACACACACACACAACCTCATAGTACCATTTCCCATGAGAATGCTCACCTGGGCACTTCTCTCACGAGAAACTCGTGAGCACTTTTACATAGCTCATCTCAAATTATGTGAGCTCAAAATCTGAGCCGTTCATGTGACTGTAGGCCCTAGGAAGGTTGGATGACAAATAAACATGATTGTGGGCCCTAGGAAGGTTTCAATGATAGACATCATTCTCCTCACTATTTCTTGTGGTAGTCCACTTGAGCTTTGTATCTGCCTCATTTTTTGTTAGTTAAAAACTTTAAACATTATAATTTGTCATTTGTGATACATAATTTATGAACAAATCAGTATTTACTATTCAATATTAAAAAATTATTTTCAAGCGAAAAAAGTGAAATTGTTCGGACTCATAAAAATTGTCCTAAATCCATATGTTCGAATATGGCTGGGCTTGACAAAACTGAGTTTGAACGGAGTCGCCTTGTTCAAATGTTTGTTCGAAGACACCCACTCAAGTAGCTGAACGATCCGATTGTTTCCCACCTCTAGTTGTAAATATTTTATTTTTACTTCTTTTATATTATATATATATATTTCCAGTTTTTCCATGTTCGTATGTCAACAGTAGGTTATTTATAAATACCGTGAAAAAATATATTGCAAAGGGAGCAGATTAGGCGGTCCCACTTTGATGATGTGTTATATATCCACATCGTTTCCATCTTCTCCAGCTTATTTTAGAACGGGGTTCAAAAAATTAAGAAGATTCAAATCTCAAGTGGACCACACCACAGAAAACAGTGTTCATTGAACGCCCACCATTAAAAACTTCCTAGGGCCCACCATAAGTAGATCCGTAATGTTTGTTTACCATCCTACCTGTTGAAAAGGTCAACCAGAGCTGCTGGATGAAGGGAAAATACAAAGATCAGTTTTGTAGGTTACAAAAAGCTTTTAATGGCTATTCACCACTTGTTCCAGTGGTGTAGTTCACCGGAGATTTGGATTTTCTTAATTTTTGAGATAAGGTTCTAAAATAAGCTGAGAAAGTGGATGGGCAGTGTGGATATACAATGCATTAATGAAGGTGGGTCCCACACAGTAAAGATAACATCCACTAAGGTATTACTCAGGTAATACGTACGGCATCCACTCTCCTTTGCAAATGCCCTATATTGCCAATTTACTGATATAGCAAATACTCACATTCAACTAGTTTTCATAAGTTTCATGAGCAACCATTAAAATGTGGAAGAAAAAAAATAACTTATAGAAACATACAGAAAATAATCATTCATTAGTACGAATATAAACCCTTTAAATCTCATTCATAGGAAATATACCTTATAATAATTTTAATTGAGGTTTTTTGAATTGCACAGAGAAAGATTAATTTTAGGATAGGAATAAATTTATTATATTTTTAAATTATGGTAAATAAAGTTAACAACCGCTTAGAAAAAAAATAACAGAAAGTGGATATTTACAATAACTTTAATTAACGATAAAATTACTTGCAATTGTATGTCTTTCAAATGCTCTAAATATCGGTAGTTATTTGCAAAATCTCTTTATCTTTTTATCATTATGTCTTGTTATGCACGGCACACATAAATGCATTTTCTAGGGCAACATTCCCAAACCTTTCAAATGGTACATGGGGCTGACTTATTGTCAACCTTTCGTTCATTCATACAACTAGGAGCATGTCATGAAAAATAGGATGAAAAATAGATAATTAAGATTAAGAAGAGAAATAAAATAGGTCCAATTATCATTTTGAGCCATCTATTCAATAAAACTCCCACTCTGTATTGCTAATAAGTCTAAAGTATCACTTTGGTTCGATGATTGTAATTATGTGACATGTGTGTCTCGCCTGCTAGCCCAGCTGGAAGATGCCTAGGAGTTTCAATAGTAGGTCTCAGGTTTGAGTGCTAAAGAGACACTAACCCCAGTGGTGGGTGGGTGCATAGTGTGACTAACCAAGTGGGTGTGTCGCCCAGCTAATAGGGTAGGTACGTTGCATGACTAAAAACAAAAGAGAGAGAGAGAGAGGTAGTTAGAACAAATTGACCTCATTAATAGGTTAGGATCATCTAATTAATGTTATTCTTCTACCATGGCTTGTTTCTAATCGTACAATTGTATGAACGGTTCAAATTGATGATTGAACATCCCATGTGGAAATTAAAAGCTTAGTGGACATTGTTAATTAAGATCCCTATAAAGATAGGAATATATTGAGTCTGATTGGGTCTAGCACGAGAAGTCGGCATTGTAAATATGCCCAACTCATCCGACTTAGATGAGCCACTACCGAGTGGACTTTGTCTTCAATCCACGCTTCATGCTTTATAAAGTTTTTTCACCATGCTTCAAGCTTTATAAAGTTTTTTTTTTCACTTCAAATATTTTTTCCCCCGATCTATTTCATGTGCCGAAGGCTTAACATTTGTTAAGGGTGTTTTGCACTCTGTGTGCCTGCAAGGACTTAAGGGCGCTTAAGGTGCACTTTAGAGGCCTGATTAGAGGCCTGATTTTCTTGGACAAAGTGAGCCTAGGTTCTCTTAAAGAGCGTTGGTTTTGTTCATGCGTTGAATATGATAGGCGGGCCTGCTGGTTTTTTTGTAGCAGTCCCACCCGAAGGTTATTGTGTTTGCTGTTTATAAATATATAAAAGATCTGTTCTAAAAAAAATAGGGTGCACTTTACACATATGCATACTTACAACCTAGCGGTGTGCATTTATTTCTAGGCAACAATAGCTGGATTAAGTCATTTCTAGGACATGTGAGAGTAGAGGTGGTTAAGCCGCGTACTTGATATTGGACAATTGACTGTTAAAACCTATTTAAACCCTAATTTTAATGAAAAGGCACCTCTACGTTTGTCTAAATAGACATCATTTATTAAAGTCTATTTAATCTAAATGAGGTTTGGATGGATATTTCAGAATCCTCATAAATGGATTTCCTAACCTCAATTACGTAGGTGTAGGCACATGGATAAAGAATTACTGGCGCAAAGCACTAAATGCACGAGGTCTCCCTTTCATCAGGTGCACCATTACATTTATACCATGGATCCTTAAAAATAACCAAATCAAAGACTTAGGTGCCCACAAGTGAAATCTTCTAATAATTACTTTAAATTCACTGTGGTGTAGCCCACATTAGTCTTGGACTGTCTTGATTTTTAGGGAATTCATTTATCTTGGTAGGTAAGTCAGATCAGTGGATTGAATGATGCGTAGAAGCCATGGTGACCCCTACATGGAATTTTGATGATTTTAATGGTGGGACATCCCATCACAACTGTTTTCTATGTGTGGCCCACCTGAATATTTGATGTAGAGAAGGTGGCTGAAGAATGTATATGGTGCAGATGGATTGGCACAAGAGTGGAAGAAATGAACTGAAGTCCAAGAGAAGTGGCCCACCATAGCCAGTCGGCCGGCCAAATTAGGGTCATCAATCGACTGAATTAAATCAGACAGTACCCCAACTTCCTAGACTGTTTTGGTCCATTGTCGGCCGATCAATTTTGGTCATCGGCTGATCGAATTAGTCCATCCAGAGAATCCAACTCCCTGGATTGTTTTGGTCATTTAATGACCAAGCGACCAAGGACCATTGGCAGACCATCTTCGAACTTTGGCCGACTGACCAAAGACCATTGGCAGACCATCTTCCAACTTCGGCCGACCGGCAAAACCAGTAAGCTGACCATCGATTTCGCAGTTTTACTTGAATTTGCTGTTTTGTTTCTGTTTTTTTATTCAAACTCTTTCTAATCTTGGTTTTTAAGGTTTTTATTGTGTTTAAGACTATATAAACTCGTTTTAATTCATCCGTAGGGATTATTCATTACTTCTTTTTTTTTCAAATAAAGCTTGCTTTATCTATCTTCTTCATAGGATTCGAAATGCCAGTTGAAGATTCCTGAATTGCTCTGTGAATTCAGAGTGTCTATCTCATGAGAGAGAGGTGTTCAATCTCACCTCACCTAGCAATTGCGCTAGTATTAGATGAGCCTAATTTCAAAGTCCTCGATGCAAACACATGGTCACTGGGTGAGTTTATTATTTATTTATTTATTTATTTATCAAACACCCGAAATGGGCAAACCCAGGACTTCGGTTTTGAAATGCAGAGTGTGGTAGGCATGCATCAAAACCCAGATTCTCATCAACACGAAGTTTTTCCTTCCACATCAGTGAACAGATCCACCTGGCCACTGTTTAAGTAGTAGCTGTTGTCTAAATGGCATGTATTGTTAAAAGTATTTTAGAAAAAAAAAATTGTAAATTTATATTGTTGGTGTGATTTTTCGAAGGCAAAACCATTATCCCATATCGGATCAGAATGGGAAGAGGCTAATCAAGACTCCATCGAGGGCCGACAGCAAAACCTCTATCCCATTGGAAATATGCTGGACTCAGTCGCCTCAGTTGAGCCATGCTCGACCGTCTTGACCTAACTTAGGACTAAATGAGCGGATTCGAGTTGCAGAGTTTCATGCCTAGAGGGCTCGACATGTGATCAAGGTGTCCTGCACATTGCGTGCTAGCAAGGGTTTAAGGGTACTGGAGTTGCACTTTACACACTATGCTCCTTTAGCAATATGCCTTTATTACTAGGCAACAATTGCTGCATTGGATCGTTTTTAGGAAGAGCTGAGGTGGTGACGTGACATTTTTGGAAATGGACAATGACTATAAAAGTACCTAAACTATAGTTTTAATGAAAAGACACTTTAGTGTTTCTCTAAATAGACATTAATTACTAAAGTCTATCTAAATAAGGTGTGGATAGTTACTTCAGTATTTTTCAACTCTTTTATAAAGCACTTCCTAGCCTGACTTGCATCCGCATGGGCACACTCCAAAAAGTGTTACTTGCAAATATCTAAGACTTAGGTTGGTCACACCATAGTGAGTCTTCGAAGATGGCATATACAAGCCACAACAGAGCCCATGTGAAATTTTTAAGCAATTTTAATGATGGGACTTCTCATCTTAACTATTATCTGTGTAGTCCACCTGAGTATTGAATGAGCCTGATTTTTCAGCCCACTCAAACACATGGCGGTGCACCTGATGTACAACGTGAATCTCATCAGCATGAAGTCATTCCTTCCATATCTCTGAAATTAACACCCTCAATGTTTGCATAGAAGTTACTCAAGACTTCTACTTTTTACAAATGTATTCCAAGTTATTACTTAGGGTTGTAAATGGTTGTATCAGAATAATTTTTTTACTTTCATGATTATCTCCAAGGGAGAACTTAAAAATTTGTCGCGCTCTGGTTAAACCTGCGTGTAGACTTTTATTACCTTAATGTGGTTGATGCAACATGAATCATGGAGCAGAAGCACATACATTTATGTCAGCTATAGAAATGATTTGAGGATTTGACCATGAAATAAAGCCGAAGTGGCTAATGAAATCAATGGTCCATAGTAGAAGCAATATGAAAAGGAAAATTAATATTCACCCCTTGATCCATTGGCATAGATGACACCCAAATGAGGAACAATCCCAATGAAAACCAATAAAAGCCTGTTTGGATTGCGAATTATATCAGTAATCTAGAATTGCAATTCTCATGCTTGGATAAGCATGACAAAATTGCACTGATTTATGTATTTAAACTAGAGATTTCCATTGCAAGAATAGAAAACAAAATGACGTTTTTACATTACTTCAATGTCAAGAAATAGAAAACAAAAAAACTACACTGATTTATGTATTTAAACTAGAGATTTCCATTGCAGTACAACGTAAAATTGTAATAATTATAAATTTCTTTACCTGTTATTTATTACATCTGTATTTGAATGCATGTAGGTGACCACTGAATTATGTATTAGATGAGTATCAAATTACGTATTTAAACATACATTGTAAAATCGTAATGATGACGCTTTGACAATTCATTATTGATGTAATTCGCAATTCAAACAAGCCCTAAAATCATTCAAAGAAGGATAAAGTTCTAAGATTTTGTATGTGTGAGAGAGAGAGAGTACAGATCCAATTGGATGGTCCAATCTAATTATTAGATGTCAATTTGTTGAAATTGAACAATTGACTGTCTAGCTTTGTACTTCCCTTGTGACTTTTGAGTTAGGCCTAAAACACTTGAGCACACAAGTTGAAAGGCATTGATTGAGGCATATGGATATTGTTATAAAATAATTATGTTTCATTTGTATGATTATCCTGTATTTATCAAAATAATGGCATTATTCCTCTTTTTATATTGGATAAGTTCCATAGTATGCGAATCACCTAAAATTTTATTTCTTAGGGCCCAACACCATATGTAGGCTCTACACTTGCTACACGAAACCATTCATGTTCACGGTGATTCTCATTGCAGATGATCTAATTGTCATGTTAATCTAGTTAAATGATTTCTACATGTTGAATATGGACCATCAATATCTTTAATTTGGGGATAGAATCCTATGGTAGTTTGTAACACTCCAAAATTTGACACCCGAGTATGAAGACTCAGGTTTAGAGTTTAAGGGTGTTAGCTTGAAATTAAAAGAGTGGTTTTGACACCTACTCTTGGACGCCCGATTTTCACAGCTTGGATATGATGTCGTTGGGACAAGAATTTGAGTATCTCACTAGGAAGAATTTGAGTATCTCACTGGGTGGATCTCCCACACGTCCACTAAATCAAGTTAGCATTCATTCCCACAATTAATAATCAAAATAGCGAGCAGTTATCAATGGAATCAAAGACAAGCAAAGATAACTATAACCCTGCTAAATAAGCCAACATCTAAGGAAAAATGTGAAAGTAAATTGTCCAAAATAGGTCCCACAGTTGGGGACTGAAATATTCACAATAACCAAGGTACAAGTACGAAAACACAAAGGGCAAGCAAAATATAAATCTACTGGAGGGCCCGAAGCTAAGTTGTCACTGTGAAGCTCCACAACATCAACTCTCCAAAACTCTCATCAAGACATTATCGGCTAAACCACGCTTTTAACCTGTGGTACTTGTACAATTAGGTGCAATTATATATAAAGATAATGCATGAGTAGCCAACTCAATGATAAGTCCCATCAAGATTACACAGTTGACAAGTCAATTGAGTATAGTTTCATAAAACATCCAACACAATCAAAGTTTATAATGCATCCTATTAAAATGCATGGAATACATGCACATGCTCTTCAACTGGGAATTCACATCCAACCAAATAGGGACGACCACACAACAGAATGGATATTCGGTAAAATACCACTAAGGTATGGTCGCACAATGAACTAGTCCACCGATAAAATCTCATGCATAGGAATGGGTCTTTCAAACAGTTGACTAGTCCCCTTGTTACAAAAGACTTGAGTCTTTCAAATAGTTGACTCAACTCAAGGGTCGTTCGACAGTGATCTAAGAGCTCGCAAAATAGTCAAAGTACACATATCCACAACATCTATATTAGCCACCTGATAATGCTCACATGCCATGAATGCATGATTAATTTGACCTTTATTAGTCCAATTCACAAACAATCTAATTGTTTCAACCCTCTACAACTAGTGGCCAATCCTAATCCAACAAGTAGACATTATCACCACAATCCACATATATTGCAAGTAAAAGGGGTTCTTCCCAACAAAGCTAACTAGGGACAAATAGTTGCTCGAACAATGGACTAGGAGCCTACAAAATACACAATTGTACATGTCTCCACAACATCTAGCCACCTGATAACACTGTCCACCAAAGCCACATAGGCCATAATGATCCATAAAGGATGGCAAGGTCTACAACCAATTCCAGTCAATCCAAATTACACAAGATGGTTGATAGTTCAAGGTACAATCCCATATATGTGTCAAAATTGTACAAATCATGTTCTCATAATTCCCGTAAAGTAATTTCAATCGAAACATTTCAAAATTCTAAGCATTCTAGCATGCAACACGTGATTCCACTAAGGCATGGTATAATACATGTTCGTGTAAATCATACAAGATAGGGATATGTTCAAGTGAGTAGGAGTATGTTATGGAGTGTGCGTGTGTGAACTGTCATTCTTAAGACTTAGCATGTTATGTGATCGTATATAGGATTTTAAACAAGTTATAAATTCTAGCATATCGTTCCTAATTCAATCTATGTGAGATGGATTATAAAGGTTATCATGCGATTCGTAGATTAATTAACACAAGCATCCAAGATTAAGACTGTGCCTATGTTAACAATGTCAAAGGAAAGCTTTAAGGGCATATCATGACCTTAGGGTTTGGGATTCTTGGCTCTAACACCTTTGATTTCGACGCAGCTCGACAGAAACGACTCATAGGGCTAAGAATTGGGAAAAATCTAAGATACAACTTCGATTAGGACTATTTACGCCGATTTCACCAATTTAGGGTTTGAATCGGGGATTGAAAAATGGTTTACTCACCCCAGGATTCAATAATTGGCTAGGGCGACGAGATGTGACGCAAATCCAAGGCTCTGGCGATGACATACCTCACGTGTGACAACCGCACGCAACTGGGCGGCTCTACATGACAATCTAGGCTCTAAAATCTACCTAAATGACGAGCTAAATAGTTGGAGATGATTCGGGATGCTCACGTGATTTGAGGCGGCAAGAATCCGCTTCGACTCTCTCTCTCTCTCTCTCTCTCTCTCTCTCTCTCTTTCTCTCAATTCTTCAAAACCCTAAAAAAGGGAAAAAATTAAAGAAGAAAGGGTTTGAGGGGTATTTATAGCCCCAAACAATTTCTCACAAATTTGCAACTTAACATGAATTGTTGATCAGACCGATTATACCATTGGTTGGACTGATATGAAATTATGAATCGATGATTGGTAGGTTGGACCAATAGTCATGAAACTGTCCTGATTTGAGTTTGTTAGTCTCTCTTGGGTCCAAAGAGTTGTGTAGTGGGGTTTATCATTATTTCTAGATTTGAAAATTCTGATCTTTGGCGAGTTCGAGCAAGGGTTTGATTGATCAGGCATTAGAGACTGATTAAATGTATCGTATTGATCAATCTCCGACTTGAATATTCAATTTAATGTTCTTTTAGAGTTGACTCTTCCTAATCAAACGTTTGATGTGCTTTCAAGGCCGACTCTTTCTAATCAAACTTTTGGGTTAATGGATTAGGGATAGGGGCATTCGGGTCCCACAAGGCTAGAGTTTACTCTGATTGGTCAATGTACAAAATCCAATTGTGTCATAGATTCCCGAGTTTAGAGCTTTACTTAGGGACTTTAAATCATTGGGTTCAATCACATGCACACATGTGAAATTGTGCACAGTTATACACTTATTTGAAAATTTTACCAGATGACACTCGAGGACATTCGACCAGAGGGCCAGGGTATTACATAGTTCATCACCCTTTAAAAGATGGTGGTGACTCTTTGTTTGTAGACATGACATAATTGTGGAGAAATCCAAACTGTATAAATTGCTAATCCAGCTGTTTATCAGCATAACCAAAATAGTACGGTTAGAAGGTAATATTAACTGTCTAATCTTCCCTTCCAATTTGCACCATTCACTATTTTAACTTGGACAATCTTTTCGATAGCCATTAACTGGATGGCTAGGGTTGCTTGATCAGTGTGACTTCAGATATATCGTCCATTCACAACAGGACTCACAATTTGGATGATTTAGATAACTGCACATTAATGTCACGTTTGAGGAAGATGAGTCACAACATTTCAGAACGGTGCTAACTAAATCATCTAGGCCTCAATTTTATCTGGAGAGTTTTACACAAAATTATGAGTTGTGGCTTGAGTAGGTGCCACCGTGACACTATATGTGAAATTTGCCCTAGCCATCAGGTGCTTCACCTGATGATAGGCCCAACACCTAAAAAACAGCTCCATCCATGATTCAGATGGACCAAAAAGTTGAAAATAGTGCATGGGGGTAACACTCACCTTTGGAACTATTTTCTTTAGTGTAAACCACTTGAAAACATAGATGGGTATGAGTTTTGGGCCAAAGGCTTAAATTGTTGTATGACATCTAATGGTTGGAGAAGATTTCATAAAACCATCACTGTAGGATCCTGCAAAAATCAAGGGTGTACATCTTCTCCCAACTAGTTTTGATGTGGACCATGGGATTAAGAAGTCAACCTGATTTTTTTTGCCCTAGGCCTAAGGCGGATTACACATCTAATAGCTGGTATATGAGATCTACTCCTATCATTAGATATGTGATCCCACGCTTAGGCCCATAGCCTAAATAAATTTGGCTGGCTTGTGATTCAGGTAGGCTAATAATAATGGGAGATATATACATGTATAATTGACTTTCAAAGGGCTCACTATGATAATTATATGAAATCCACTCCAACCATTAAATGATACATCAAAATTTAGGCATCAAGCTTAAAAAAATCAGGTCAACACGTGATTCAAGTGCCACACTAGGGAAATAGTTTGGAGGGTGGGAGTTGCTTGTACACTCTTTCAAATCATGTGGTCCACTTGAATCATGGATTCAAGTGGTTGGGGTGGATTCAACATAAACAACAAGGTGGTGCCTACCTAAGCCACCAACCCATTTGCTCACATAGTTAAAAAAATCTAACAGAAATCTGACGGATCAATATAGTTTTTTGAAATCATTTATGAGAAATGCATAGGAATGTCAATTTATATTAATTAGATAGGTTTTTCTTTCTTCTTTTTTTCTTTTTTTTTTTTTCCGTAAAATTTTCTTTTATATTTACATTTGGGCCATGGTGGGACCCTCCAAACAGTAAGATTAGTGATACTAATGCATCAGCCTACCTGATGATTGGTGATGCTCATAGATAAAATAATGGAACAAAGGTGTTGAGGACTGAGAGTTTCTTCTGCTTCAATCTCTATATTTTATGCAGCTTTGTTCGCTCTCGTAAGGTCTTTTTTCCATACGAAAAAGTGAAGGAATATGTACCGGTTCTGTTCGATCGGTGGGCCTATCTTTTAAATAAGAAAGATGAGTGTTCAGGTGCACATGTGTGCAAGATCTGTTCCAGTCATTTAGTGGGGTCGAATGTTAACATGACTTGGTCCACAAAGTAGGCTAATCAACTCATTAGTCATCACACTAGCTATGCTCGTATGAAGAAATGTACGGCAAGAAAGAAGATGATCCATATCCTAGATTTTAGGATCGATACCAACGATCTCAATTCAATGTACACACAAGGCTCATCTAATTAGGCACCAAAACGTATTTTGGGAGGCCCCACCTAGTAGATGGTCTAGATCTCGCACACGTGTGCTGCTATTAACCCCCTCAATTTTGGTCTCTCATGAAAAATGTGCCACTCTGCGTGAATAGATTAAAGAAACATTTCATACGCGGTTGCGTAAAACACCCATAATCCATCAGGTGAGAACCCTTATTTAAACTATAACCAATTTTATATAGACCTGATTAAAAATACGTTGGGCCACACCAACAGAAACAATGTAAAATTGCTCCTAAAACATCTAAGTTCACATGGTGGATGATTTATGTATTTGCTTCATCCTGGTTATTTGCACCTGATTAATGGATTTGATGAAAGATATACTCCATGATGGTCCTAGAAACAAACCTATGGTTGGGATACCATCCCCACCGTTCCTTGTATTTGTAGCCTACCTGAGTTGTAGATCTGACCATTTCTTTTCTCCAATCCTGGAATCAAAGGATAGAGCCTGATGGATGGGAGGGGTTTCATACATACAACATGATGGGCCCCACAGAGCTTGGGTGTTTTATGCGCTGTGTGAAACAGGTGTTGTAGAGAATTCCAGTCCAGCAGAGCAAATCTCGGCAATAAGTGCTAGATCCTGAGATCCATGTCACTCATTACGAATGGCCCAGTATAGCATGCGTCAGCCCAACCATTTGGGTAAACCTTTCTTGATAATCAATCCAGAAATAGATTCATTACATCTAGATCATCTATCACCGTTTATTCACTTCCCCTCGAGAAATTTCAACCGTCAGATGGAGCCGGTTTACACTGGGCTATGGCTCCATCAGACATTCCTACCCAATCAATGGTTCAGATCTTACCTTGCTCACGTGTATCTCCATTCATCTCTTTCGTCTCTCCCCGCCTTAATCGACTTGACATTTTCTCTTTTTAAATGTAAAAGATAAGCTTGGTACTCTGCCAGAGTTTAGTAGATCATATACAGCAACCTATAAATTAATTAGAACTTGCACATATTTCATAAAACTAATCAAATAAAAACCATCCAAATTATGATACCCGGTACAGATGTATTATGAATAAAAAATTAACCTTATTTGATTATCTTACTATTTGATTGGTGGACATTTATTGGACGGTTAAAAATGAAATATCCAACGGTCCTTTTCCCCAAACAAGTGTACATGAATCAAATGATATAATTTTTAAAATAAAATTATCTTGAGGTTGTGACTTGAAGATAGTGAGATTCACAATGTAGACCATTCTATTTAATTTAGTATATGCGACACATACAAATTCTGAGTGCCTGTGTATCAAGAATCATATGCAGCCGAGCATCAAATAACTTCTCTTTGAGATACGGGTGGCAGTACAGAGCGCCTCTTTCTTTTGCCACGGGAAAAAGAAGAAAGAGAAAAAGAACAAGAACAGAGAATGAGAGAGACGATCTTCAGATAGATATGAAAAAATCCTAACTTTTATATGATTATATCTCCTTTGATTTCCCTTCCATTCGGAGATCTCTTCGATTCTTCGTTAGAAACTCCCGAAAAATGCGGGCAATTACAGGTGCCAGTTGAATCCCGTTTCTCCCCCTCCCTTCTTCTCGTTTTGCTTCATTTCAATCCCCAAGAACGCTTTTCGATCATCTCCGAATCCTTTTCTGTTGTTTCTACCCGATTCCGTTTGTGGGTTTTTCTCTTCCGACCATGGGCTCTTTGTTTGATTTGGAAATGTGGTTGTGATTCTTATTGGAATTTGGAAATTCAGATTGGAAATTGGATTTTTGGCGAAGTTTGGATTAGAGTTGGAAGCATTGAAGATTTGGGTCGTTGTTATTTTTTGTGTTTGGGGATTGCATGTGATGTGAGAAAGCAGTTTTGGAAGTTCGGATTGATTTATAAGAGAATCCTTGGGTGCTCTTGTTGCGGATTCTTTGATTGGCGGACCATAGGGAGCAATCTTCGTGTAAAGGATTTTGCATCTTCACTGAATTTTCTGCTTTTTATCCTGTCTAGCATTTTATTTTTTTCGGTTTTGGATGAGTGATTTTCGTTCTGTATATTGGGATTGAGTATTTGAATTGGGTGTTGAATTGGGTGTTGTTCAATCCGGTTTAAGTTTAAATTGGGATCCTCTTTGAGGATTTAGATTGAAAGCGGGAGGTTTTAGTAATTGGGCCATTGCGGAGAGAGATTGAGCAATTGGAGATAGGGATTTGGATTCAGATAGAAAAGCTCCGTGGGTCCTGGTCCAAGGGTTTGGAATTTGGTCTCCGTGGATTTGGATTTGAATTGGGAGAGGTATATAGTCGGTTTTTGAAATAGTTTCTTAATTTTGTTTTTCTTTGGATTTGAATTGGTGAAACGAGCACTATAGTGCAACCCATTGTGGATGTTGAAACAGGCCCTCGTGGGATTTGGGATTTGGGCAGCAATAATCTTTGTGATTGGCGTCGAGTGTCTGGAATTTTTTTTTTTTTAATTTTAATTTTTGCGTACTTGGGGTATGATTGAGATACTTCGGAATAGAATTGGTAGAGCAGCTGATTTAGGGGGATTAGCCGTTGAATTTCAACGGTGGCCAATGAGAACTTCACAATGAGTGTGCTCTGGAGGGTTGTTGTCAATGGGGAGTTTCTCCAAGTTTGTCGACATAGTGAAATCCTGGTTCCATCGCAGGACGGAACCAGCCAATGTCTCGAGGGACTTTTGGATGCCCGACCATAGCTGTTTGGTATGTTATGAATGCGATTTGCAATTCACAATGTTCTACCGCAGACACCACTGCCGTCTTTGTGGGCGCGTTTTCTGTGCAAAGTGTACTGCAAACACAATTCCCACTCGGTGTGAATACCCGAAGAGCAGCTGGGAAGAAGGGGAGAGGGTTCGGGCCTGCAACTTTTGTTTCAAGCAATGGGAACAGGAGATAGCGGCCGTCAATAATCGGTCGGGTCTCAGTCCTTCGCCTTCTGCGACAAGTTTGGCTAGTCCCAAGTCTGCTGGTGGTAACAGCATCAACACTGTTGGTTCTTCGATGTCTTATTCGACTGGGCTGTATCAACGTGTGCAATGCAGTTCTGACCTTAGTCTGAGTCAATCTCCCAGAAAAGAACCTTGCCCTGATAAACATGATATGCCAACATCTGGTGCGAACATTGATTCCGTTACTGAGAAAGAAGCCCCCTCTTCCAACCAATATGGATGTTGCATGAAGAGGTATGCTTGTCTTTCCCTTATCTCCTGGAACACCCTTTGACTGAACCAACCAAGATTGATGTTGTCCTTCTATTGTTTAGACTCACATATCTGGCATACACGCATAGCATCTATCTGGGGCTAGAAAGCTAACAATTTAGTCATGGGAAAACATTGATTTTATTTTGTTCCCCTGTTCTTGCTATATGTGATGCATTCTGTCAGTATGTAATGTTTCAGGCAGAGGTTTGGAATCAATACTTGCCGTTGTTGCTCTCTTGTGCCTTGCCACATGGTGATCCAATCCATTCATCTGGTAGTTTATGCCCATCAGAGATCTCATCCACACAAAGCACAAAGGATGCTCGGGAACAATTGTTTTTGTTGATGGTGGGGATCTCTAATATATGGGTTTTTTCACCCTACATTTCAACACTTTCTTGTTGACTGTGAGAATCTAAATCAATGGATATATTTACATGTGGCACATACATGGTGGGTCCTACTATGTTGATGGAGTGGGCCACCACATTGTAAAGCACTACGGCTAGCAATAATGAGCAAGAGACAAATGGTGAGATATGCTATATATGCTTTTTTTTTTTTTTGTTATCATGTAAATGCAAAATTTATATAATAAACCTAAATAATAGGATTTGTTTAAAACATTTCCTACATCATCCTCTCATCCTTCTCTCGAACCCAATCAACAATTTGAATCAGGGATCTTTCATAATACATGCGGCAACAAGAGCTATGAGTCGAAGGTTGGAGTGTGGCAAGAGTCGAGGCTGTGAGAGAAGATCGGTGCGTAATCCAAGCAAAGATCCCATCCAGGTGGATTTGAGATGGCGAAGGAGGAGTATTGAGGGGAAGCAATGTTCACGTGGGGTGCAGAGCTTGGGAGAGGAGCTCGCGGCCTTGGAAGAGATGCCTCTCAAAAGGAAAAGGCGCGGTCGAAGCCCCCATCAGAGAAAGAGAGAGAAGTGGATGGATTTGCATTTCTCCAGGGTGTTGGGTGGTGGATTCATTGCAAGAACTTCCCAATGTCTATGTTGGTCTATGTTGATAATTTCCTGAAGGAGTGGATGGATTTGCATTTCTCCTGGGTGTTTGAGCAGTTTGGAGCGGTTAGGGAGGTGGTCACCCCTAGGGTCCGGGGATCGTCGACCATCCGAGGTTTTGCTAGTGTGTGAATGAATTGTCTTAAGGAGATGGCTAAGGCGATATAGGGGCTAAAGGAAAGAAGCTATGGAGGAAGAGGACTTTTGAGTGCAGAAGGCGCACTACGTCCTAAAAACAATGAATCAAGAGGTGAAAAAGAAGGTTGGGAGGAAGTTGTAGGGAGTGCCGAAGATAGGAGGTAGGAAATCAGTAGAGGCTTTGAGGATGGTAGAAGGAAGAAGTGGAGCTTGTCAATGGAGAGGTGAAGTACTACACGGAGGCCATGGTGTTGGGTTCTCCAATGGTCCTTCGGTGCGAGCTTGTTGTTGTTATTGCCGAGGGTTAATCTGATCCCATGTTAGATGGTGGTAGTTGAGTGTGGAAGGAGGCATCCCTGCTCTAATTAGAGGCCCCAGGTGATCGAGAATGCCTAGAGGGCCCTACACTGGAGTCTAGGTGCATCTTTGAAACATGGTGCTTCGGTCACTGACCTAGGAGTGTGCCTCAACCAATGTTGTGGGCTGGGTGAAGACAATAGAATCCTTTGTCCTCTTAGTGGGTCAAAGATCTAAATCTCTGTGTCAAACTGAGAATGCTGATGAAATCATCATTGCCGACCATGTGTTCAAGAATGACCACTGTGCTGGCTTCCTCCAATGGCAAATGGGCTAAGAGGTTAGAAGTTTGGGAGGTCGACGTTTGGTTCCAAGTATGGAAACTTCCATTGAAGCTATGATTCGTGGAGGCACTGGTGGCGATGGGGTCCTGCCTTGGTGAGGTTATTTCCATTAATCTGTCAATGGAGCATTGGGAAGAGCTTATGGCTGGCGTTGCGAGAATTTGTGTGAGGCCGAAGAAGTCGGCCTTGGTACCGAACTAGATCACTGTGGTGGTTGGAGAAGATAAGACCCTCGTTCTTGTTATCTAGGAAGGAGAGGAGGCCAGTTGGTCCATGGATGTTGGTGCCGGGTGACTAGAAGGGACTACCTTCCCGTTTGCTCGTGTGGAGTTCTAGTTCAGTGCTCGTGCGGAGTATTGGACCTTGGGAAGGTTATATGTGTCGCGGAGATTGTTCAACAGACTTTAGGTGGTGTTGATGCCTCGAAAGGGGAACATGTGCCATGGATCTTGTTAAGTGTGGTGGAATAGTTGTCTCATGGATAGCTTGTCAGTGGTCTCAGTGCATTGATGGAGCCGTGCCATCCACACGTCTTGTCGAAGCCTTTGATCAATGGGGTTGCCATGTGGTTGGCAAAGATTGGCTCACAGGTGGAAGGTGGAGGAGAAGCTTCGTTAGAGGCAACATGTGTCTCGGCACATGTCAGTTGCGAGGCGGTGGCAGGATAATGGTTTCGAGGCCAGTTGTCAACTGCCTTAGTGCCATGGTGGACCTGAGCCCACCACCCATTCCTTTAGAGCCTCTGCTTGACGGTGTCTTGTAGGTTAAGAGGGATAGGTGGACGCTGGAGTGTGGCGGTAAGGGGTGTGCTGTCAAGCGATGGGAGATTGATGTGACTCCTGCGAAGGTGGCTGTCAGATATGAAGTTGTCTAGTGGGACATGTGGCCGGCTCGGGACTTAGTGGATTGCCCCCTACACATGGCCCCTATTTGGGCCCAAGGTAGGACGTCTTTCTTGCGAATAATCTTACGAGTGTGTGGGAGCTCGCAGGGTCCACACGTGTTGTAGAATCATTTAATCCTAACATATGGATCCCTTCCTTTTTCTCCGGCTCTTAGATGGCTTTCATACCCCCTCTAGTTCATCCATTCCTCTGATCGTCTTCGGTGACTCTTCCCTAGATGTCGATATGGGGGATCATGGCCTGTGAGATCCTCTAGATTCTCTTCTATTGCTTTGGGTGTGATGTCTTTCGATGAAGCCCTTGATGAGTTGATTTGTAGTGGAGTTGCACCCTTAGTGCCTGTAGCTGTCAATCCCTGATTTCTCTCAGATGCTTTGGATGTATCCCCTCTACGATGAAGTGATTCTAGGCTCCTGGGGAATCTTTGTGTTCGTGTCCCCTCATTCGTGTCTGAAGGGGGTCTGGCTACATTGGTTAAGGGAAAAAGATGATCATAGAAGCTATTAGTCATGTGGGGAGATTGGTTGGAGTAGTGTTTGGCAATTATGATGAGGACTACATTGTGTATCTAGCTTGTACAAGAATGACGTCTTTTGAAGACTAGAGAAGATCTCCAGAGGAAGTCCCCAAAATTTGACAACGGGTGTTGGGAGCTGGCTGGCCTTGGAGTCTCTCTCAGTAGCGAGGCCACCCTGAGGAGCAAAAGAAGGGAAAGAGGGGTTGGGATGGTTTCCAAATGAAGACCCTAAGTTGGAATGTGAGAGGGCTTGGGTGGGGTATAGAGTGGGAGGCGCTGGAAACTTTGGTTTCGGTTGGGGGTGTGTTGGTTTAGTGGGATTCGATTATTCGGGCGAGGAAAGGTTGCTGCAGCTGTCATTTTTCTATCTTGGTGACTCTAAGAGAGGTGACATCTAGCTTTAGGTGAGCCTTCTATGGGGTGTACGGTTTGAACCAACCAACTCTCTGGTTGCTACTGTGGGAGTTGTATTCTACCTTTGATCGGTGACAACTTACGTGGCGTGTGGGTGGTGACTTCAGTGTGATCTAGTTCTCTCATGAGAAGCTAAATGAAGGTCATGTCCAGAGCAACATGTAATGCTTCTCTGACTAGGTCCAAAGGCATGAATTGGTGGACCTGCCAATGGGAAGAGTCAAATTCACTTAGTCTAATGGCTGGGGGGAGAGTCGTTATGTTGAAGCTCGACAGATTTCTAGTTTCTCCCTCGTGGGTGGAGAGGTTCCTATTGGTGCTTCAAGGAGACCTCCCCCCCCCCTTAATTTTTATCATTGCTCGGTGCTCCTGGAGGTTGACAAAGATAACCGAGGACCCAAACCCTTTCATTTCGAGTTGGCGTGGCTCGAGGTGGAGGGCTTTCATGACATAGTGTTGGGCTGGTGGTCCTACTTCTAGGTAAATGGCTTTGCAAGCTTAGGCCCTTCCAGAAGCTTAAGATGATGAAAAACAGGCTTAAGGTGTGCAAGAAAGAGTTGTTTAGGCAGTGGGAGCAAGAAACAGACAACATTCTTGTGAGATCGATGAGTTGGATGGAAAGCAAGAGGGAGGGGCATTATAAGACAATGAGAGAGCAATGAAGGTGTGACCGAACATTGACAGCTTGATATTTGATAGGATAGTGGATGTGGAGGCTCCTGCTCTCGAGGGGCCTTTTCTGGAGGAAGAAGTTAAAGCAAAGATGGAGGTGCTTGGCAATGACAAAGCTCTATGGCTGAATGGGTTCCCCTTAAGATTCTTCTAGGTGTTTTGGGAGGTGGTTATGGTTGACTTGATGAGCTTCGCAATTGAATTCTTTGAGTTAGGTTGCCTGTTGTCGGAGATGGGGAACTCCTTTATAGTAATCATCCTAAAAATAGAAGGGGCTGAGAGTTTGAAGGATTCTAGGCCTATCAGTCTTATCTGCAGCCCTTAACAAAATCATTGCAATGATTTTGGCCCAAAGGTTTTGGGTCATCCTTTTGGAGGTAATCTCCTCAAAGTTCGTTTGTTTTTTGGTAGATAGATTTTGGATAGCATGTTGATTGCATATGAGTGCATCTGCAAGTTAGACTTGGAGAAGGCCTACAATCATGTGGATTGGAAATTTTTCGATTATATGTTGGGCCGGTTGTGCTGTGTGACTCATTGGAGACAATGGATTCAAGCTTACATTCGGTCAACTAAATTTTGTCCTTAATTAATGGCTCTCCTTTTGGTTTCTTGTAGGCCTCGAGGGGCCTCCTGCAAGGAGATCTCCTCTCTCCTTTCCTATTTGTGGTCGTCTCAGAGGCTCTTAGTAGAATGTTGAGCAAAGGCTAGTCCATGGGTTTCTTTGGAGGTTTCAAGGTGGAGAACGTTGATCTTCATATCTCCCATCTCCAATTGACTGATGACACCATTATATTCTGTGAGGCAAATGGGTCCATGGTGGATAACATGAGGAAAATCATTAGTGTTTCGAGGTGGTATCAGGATTGAAAGTCGACATCTCCAAGAGTGAGATCCGTGGGATTCATACATCTATGGAGGAAGTTGTTAGGTATTCGCCAGCCCCAAGTGTAAGGCTGCGATGTGGTAGTAATCGATCATGAGACCGGATCGTCCTCAGGGATTAGTAACTAAACTGACTCTTAACTCTTCTAACAACTGGGATTAAGAAGTTTAGAATTTTAGAACTAAGCATAAACAATAAAGTGAATAAGAAAATTTGGAATTTAAAAGCAACTAGAGCGCCAAGGATTCACTTGTAGTAGATTAATGCCAATTCATTCATCAAGCATACACATATACACAATTGGAATCGAAGTCCTGTCTTTATCCAATTGGAAGATATTGCATTTAACACATAACAATCCAAACTCAATATGAAAGTTCTAATTCTAGTTCTATTGAAGCATGGAGAAGATGAACTTGTAGCACTCTGAAGCATCAGCCATACCAAGAGATAATGGCTTGATCTAGGGTTACTACAATTCAAATCTCATTAAACCAATATGATCATTCTCAGAAACTTATAAGTAACTTGTGTCTGGAATACACAAACTCTCAAAATCATCTAAAAATATAAACTTATATTCAAACTAGAACTTGAAAATCCAAAACCAAAGTTTAGAGTACTTGAATAAACGAATTAAACATTAAATTGCGTAAGAGGTCTAGCCAACCATAGACATGATTGAACTGGAAACAAACAGAAAAACAAAGAAAAACATAGAAAACTAGAAGCAAACTAGGTTGGAGGAGTTGCAAATGCTCCTACTTCGATCCTCTCCACCTCCAGCAACTTCAGAACTCTTCTATGATGCCTTGGAACAAGAGTAGAGGTGTCCTTTTATAGCAAAAACTCGCCACCACTTCAGAAACTATTGGAATTGCGTAAGTGTTTACATAGTCTGGGTTGTGGCCGATTGGTCGTAGCCCCCTAGCCGACCGGTCGGAGCTCAATCAACAACGAACATAATGGATTTTTAAATTCAAGCTGCACAGCCGACCGATCGTGGACCATCTGTTTTAGTCCAACAAGGTTCAACAATTCTTCATTAAATTTGACTCATCCAGAGAAAATTTGACCGGTCGGGCAACCGAACGTGGGCAGTGGACGACCGGTCGTGAAGACTGTTAATTTGCAATTTTTTCTTTCTTTCTTCTCTTCCTCCTTGCTTCTTTCCTTCACCTCTTGGCTCTCCTTCTATTGATCTTCAATGTATATAAAGGGGTCCTTTTAGCATCATATTCATGCAGTCTTTCTCTTATTCCTACAAATACAAATACACATGTAAGATGGGTCTTTTAACAATTCAAACCAAGTAAATGTGTGATGAATTGGGGTTAGAATATGCACAATTCAGAGCTCAACACTAGGCTAGCCGAAGTCTTTGAATGCTGGGTCGAGTCTTTCCCTTCTATGTACCATGGCCTCCCTCTTTGTGTAGGTAAACCTATAAAGAACTTGTGGGACAATATCGATGAAAGGGTGGAGAGGAAGCTATTTCCATGGAAGAGCAAATCTCTATCCTTAGGTGGCAGAATCATGCTCATGAAGGCCGCTTTCTCGAACTTTCTTCTATATTTCATGCTTTTTCAAGTGCCTGAAGTTGATCTTGGCAAGGTTTGAAAGGTTGAGGAGGGACTTCCTTTGGCAAGGTGCTATGGCTAAAGGTAAATTCCACTTGTTGGAATGGGGGAAGTCTGTAGACCTTATGAGGAAAGAGGCGCAGGTATTAGATGGTTGGAGGATGTTAATTCTACCTTTTTGGGTAAGTGGGAGTGGAGATTTGGTATGGAAGAGAACAACCTTTGGAGGACCGTTATTGCCGACGCTGGCAAGTATGGTGTCGTTAACAAGGAGTGGTGGATTAGGGACTCCTCCCTCTATAGAGTGTCCAACCTTTAGAAGGCGGTCGCTTGTTTTGTGAGCAAAGTCTTGGAGGTGGTTGGTTTCTCTGTTGGGGACAGGGAGTGGATCTGGTTATGGGATGATGTCTGGATCAGAGAGGCCCCACTTATATTGAATTCTCTAGATTCGCTATGCTTTCTTCTTCCACAAATATCTTGATCACCCACTGCTTCTCCAGTTTGGGTGCAGATGGTGTTTGGGCCCCTCCTTGTAGGCGCAACCTCAAAGACATTAAGGTGGATGACTTGGTCCGGCTCCTCTCCCGTCTTCAAGGAATCTGCTCTTCACTGGGTGTGAATGAATGATTCAATGGTTTGGTTGAAAGATAGGTTGGGAAGATTCTCCATGCGGTGTGAGAGATGTTGCCATATAGGGTCCAATTTAGTATTATGGAGCTCCTCCCAAGGTAGCGGCATTCACTTGGCTCGAAGGAATAGGGTACTTGCCATTGATAACCTGCACAAGAGGGCTATGACGATTCATAAGATCTGTCTAATGTGCATGAAAGGTGGAATTAGTGGACCACTTTTCTTGCATTGCCCCTTTGTTAGGAGAGTGTGGGATGGTATCCTCGATTCTTTTTGAAGTCCCCTAGGTGATGTTGGGATCTATTGAGGGTCTTTTTCTTGCTTGTCATAATGGCAGGGGAAAAGAGGTAGGTCGAGGTGGCGGCTAGCCTTGCTTGATGGTCTTTGGAGCCTTTGGTATCTGCTGCTTTCAGAATCATAGTGGCTCCCATTTGGATATTCTTAGGAAGTCTAAAATGTATATTTGGGAGTGGGCGCCCTGATTTTCCTGGGTGTTGTATTTTTTCTTGTTGCAGCTTGCTTTTTGTTTAGATTTGGCTTATGAGCTGTTTTAATAGATCTTATTGCTTCTCAAAAAAAAAAAAAAAAAAAAAAGAGTGTATGCACATACATATCATTTTTTTGGGCTTCTCTGGTTTCTTTTTCTCATGCTTCATGTCTGTCTGATACTGACTCACTTGTTTCTGCCGTCATTGCATGGCTTCAAATATTTATGTTTTAGTGGACTCGTTAATTTTTATCAATTGTTTGGTGCTTGTTCTGTTCTTTGGTCACAGGAGCGATTACGAGAATAATGAATACAGTGTGTATCGTTTGGATGTGGAAACAAGCGGATTTCAACAGCCCGAATACTGCCATGGCCCAGTTGAGTATGATGATATTGGCTGTGCATATGGATCACACAAAGTTCATTCTGATGAAGGAAACATTACTGTTAATGATTCGAGTTCTCCAAGACTTGAGAGTACGGATTCACAAACTTCAATGCTGGTTGAGAAGCTTGGGGAAGAAGCAGAAGGACACGATAATAGTGAGGAGTGTGATGCTGCATCATCTATATATGGTGCAGAGAGTACAGATGCTGAGCCTGTGGATTTCGAGAATAATGGATTGCTTTGGCTTCCTCCTGAGCCAGAAGATGAAGAGGATGAGAGAGAAGCTGCTCTATTCGACGATGATGACGATGAGTATGCTATGGGAGAGTGGAAAAATCTACGTTCTTCGAGCAGCTTTGGCAGTGGCGAGTACCGAAGCAGAGATCGATCAGGCGAAGAGCAGAGAAAGGCCTTGACGGATATTGTTGGTGGACATTTCAGGGCATTGGTAGCTCAACTTTTGCAGGTTGAGAATCTTCTGGTGTGTGAAGAAGATGACGAAGAGAGTTGGTTGGATATAATTACTTCTTTGTCATGGGAGGCAGCGACTCTCCTTAAGCCAGACATGAGCAAGGGAGGAGGAATGGATCCTGGTGGATATGTGAAGGTTAAGTGCATAGCCTGTGGGCGTCGCCGTGAGAGGTTAGATACCTAGATTTAGGGCCTTGTTGGATGCACCATCCAGAGGGGCTTTTTTGGGGTCGAAATGCCTTTTTGATCCAAAAGGCGATTATTGTTGTGCATTTGGATGCACTTTGCAAAGCCTGTCTTACCTCCCACTTGACAAGATAGGCGCTGAAATTGGTTTTTGCTGTGTCGACCAAAAAAGCAGGCTGAAAGACCCCCCCCCCCCTCCTCTGGAAACCGGGTCCTTACTGTTTTTTTTTTTCCAGAGTTCAGTCCTTGGGCTTTGCTGATGTGTTGTAAGACAACATGCAGAGTTCTAACATACCTTGGAAGAAAGGGAGGGTGGAATGCTTTTCCAAATTAATGTTTTGTTTGTTTCTACTAGTACTTGAGATGAATGGAAATGCTACTTAGGGCCTGTTTGGTTTTCCACGATACATATAAATCTCCTGTAAATAAGTAATTATTACTTTTTCACGCCATTTGAAAATACGAGAGTATTTCTACTTTGAAAATCGGTCCAAAACAAGTGGCTTAAATTTGTGGGTCTCATCTTGATGTAAATGACATATCGACACCGTCCATCTGTTGTACCAGAACAATTTGGTGGATGAGCCAAAAAGTGAAGCAGATTCAGCACTCAAGTGGACCACACCAACGAAATCAGTGGCCATAATATGTCCACCATCTAAAATTGTTTCCTTCATGGAGCCCACATTAATGTTTATTTGTTATCTAATTGGTTAACAAGGTCATGTAGACATGGATAAGGGGAAAACACAAATATCAGCAATGATCCACAACTTATGGGGCTCCCAAGAAGTTGTTAACGGTAGGCGCTTGATTCCCACTGTTTTCTTTGGTGTGGTCCACTTGAGCTTTGGATCACGCTCAATTTTTTCGTTATGCCATAAATTCAGCTAGCATAAAGGATGGACAGGTGTGGATAAGCCAAATACATCACAGGTGGGCCCCATATATAGTTGATAGATTCCTTGTTTTTTGTGTTAAAAAAGCAACCGTCACTCTCTGCATTGGGAGAGATACCGTAATTACCTAGGTAAATAATCATTATCCATTTACAAGGTAATCGCGGTCAAACCTGGAAAATCAAACAGGCCCTTAAGGGTGGAAAGGTAGAAAACTGATACCCTGCCCATTCGGGTTTAGTTGGCTGCACTGCAAATTCTCTGTAAGCTGAAAATGGAATCACCCAACTGAAATATTCCTCCTCGTCGATTTGCGAAAGTCTTCCTAATCATCATCATCACAATCATCGTCATCAGGTTTGTTTCCACATGAATCCTGTTCTGCTGTTCCACTCTATCAAGGGCCGGACCTTTAGTTAGATCATAGGCCATCAAGTCTTTTCTTAGCACGTGCATGTCCTTTTGGGCCATATACCTTATTTATAGGAGAGAATTTCAATCCTCTTGCACAAGTAAAAATCTGGTTAGATTTTTGAAAGATGATAATAGTGAACTGAGATTCTGCAAAACATTTTTTCCTCATTAGACAAAAGCTGTGGACCATTATCTCATATGTCCAAAAGTCAAAACTGAAATTTCACAAGTTTCATTCTTGATGCATTCATAAATATGCTGCTGCTGATATAGCTTTTGAACTCATATTCTCAGCAAGGTGGTGAAAGGAGTTGTTTGTAAGAAGAATGTAGCACACAGGCGCATGAAGTCAAAAATGAAAGGTCCCCGTTTCCTAATTCTTGGAGGAGCTCTTGAATACCAGCGAGTTACAAACCTCCTATCGAGCTTTGATACTCTACTGCAGCAGGTGGGTTGATCATCTGTTAGTGGTTTGTCCCTTAGCCAATGCTTGCTTTAACTCTCTTGTCCTTACTCCTGCATCCTCTTTAGGAAATGGATCATCTAAAGATGGCAGTTGCGAAGATAGGTGCCCATCAGCCCGATGTCCTTCTGGTAGAAAAATCAGTTTCTCGTCATGCCCAAGAATATCTGCTTGCAAAGGACATATCACTTGTTCTGAATATTAAGCGTCCACTATTGGAGCGTATAGCCCGCTGCACTGGTGCACAGATTGTCCCTTCTATTGATCATCTGTCATCACAGAAGCTGGGGAACTGTGAAACATTTCATGTGGAGAAGTTTTTCGAAGAGCATGGCAGTGCTGGTCAGGGCGGTAAAAAATTGGTAAAAACATTGATGTTTTTTGAGGGCTGCCCCAGGCCATTGGGTTGTACTGTAAGTCCTAAATCATTTCCTGATTCTTTTGTACATCCTATTTTGGAATTTAGTCGTCAGTGTCATGATCATCATCTTAGGGGATCGTTTGGCAAATCCAATTTATTAAGTGCTTAAGTTAATTTTCACTGACAATATGGGTTTTCTTTCAGCTCCCTACCATCACTTAATGCTAAAGGCTGAATGCTGATAGTGGTGGTGCATTAAAATTTCTTTTCACTTTTGCATAAAATATCCCTAAGATAATTCCAAAATTAAAATTCAGCACTTAAATTAATTTTCAGAGCTTATTTTTCAGTTTATCAAATGGCAACCTTAGCAGCCTTTCTCCCAGTAATTTGGGCTTGGGTATTAAATGGTAGATAGTTAATGATCAGCTGCCCACCAAAATCAACCTTCCTCTTTTACCTGGGCTCTTGGAACAAGTCAGGGCAGAGGCTCACATTGAAACCACTCACATGCTGGCATGCCCTCCCCCCCTCCCAGAGGTGAGCAAGCAAGGTAGGATCTTGGAAGGTACTTAGTTGCAGGATCCTTCTAACTAGGTGCTACTCCTGCTTCAGATCATGCTTCAAACTCGTGCTCCCACGTCCTAGCCTTTTACACTTAATAAAATTTTGAAACAAATGCTTCCCCACTCCTGTACCTGAGTTTGTTGCTGCTTTGCCTTTCACTTCATGCAACTGTAGGAAGGTTATTGCTGGCCGAAAACCATTTTGAAATTTCATACTTTCTGAAATATAGCCACACCCCCGTAATACGAAATTTTGTATCCATATCCATGTACCTTTACCAGTACTTAAAGAGTAAATAGGTACCTGCTATTCTTCTTCTTCTTCCTCCTTTTTTTTTAGGAAAAAAGAGATGCTACCTAGGTGAGCCCCTAGGGCCTGGAGGCTCAAGCAGCTCCCCTCTTCTGCCTGCCACATGATGATCTTGATCGTTCATTGATAAGGTTCCTTTGTCAATGAGTCACATAGCAAAAGGGGGAAAAAAGGAAGAAAGAAACTTCACTAATTGGAGATCCAACCAGTCCACAAAGAAGTTAATAAATGATGGTCCAAGGAAGATGTTTCTAATTCATCTGCCCATGAATGGAGAGAGGACCCCCTGTCAATGGTGAGATTGTTGTCACTTGGCTATATATTGTGGGTTGTTCTATGAGTGATCTGGATCATTATGTATTGGGGCAGAAGTGGCGAGCAGCTTTGGCAAGCCTCTAGGGGTGAATCTGCTAGCAAAGCTCCAGTATTAAAATAAACCATTGTTGCAAATCTGTTAACATGTTACATACAGCGGTTTGCGCAACTGTCTTATATCAATTTCTTTCATGAATTTATTTTCTTGTGAAACAGGAGATAACATCTAAACAAGGGTTTCATGCATCTTTTTTCAGGTGTTGCTCAAGGGTGCCAACGGTGATGAGCTGAAGAAAGTGAAACACGTTATCCAATATGGAGTCTTTGCAGCCTATCACTTGGCTGTAGAAACTTCTTTTCTTGCAGATGAAGGTGCCACTCTTCCTGAACTTCCCTGGAAATCCCCAATAACTGTTGCATTGCCAGATAAACCATCTAGTATCGATAGATCCATTTCCACCATACCTGGTTTTCCACTTCCTGCTGCTGGCAAACTGCAACCCGATGGCCGATGTCAAAAGACCTGACAGAGTCCTTACATCAGATCTGTCATTACCATCAGCCAACCTGTCCAGTACACAAAGTGGAGGTGAATGTAATGCCGAGTGCATCTAAAGGTCCAAACTCTCAGATGACCGAAAGTGGTAACCATGTTCATCTTGCAGAACCTCTAAGCCCCGGTCCTTTGTCTCCCTTGTTTCTTTCAGGACAATCAATCTTGAGTCCTTACCATGAAGATTCCCAATTTTATGCATTTGAATATAAGAATGAAATGCATTTTAGAGAACCTTACGAGGTGAAAGATTTTGCAACCAACAGTCGGGCCATTTCTGGAAATTGTAATTTCTCCATTAATGGTTCTATGATTCAGGACGGCTCGGAGGGAATTGGGGATGCTAATGATACTGATATTGATGAACGAAAGATGGTCGGAAGCCAATTAGGTTTGTCGGATCTGAGCTCACTCCATCAGGATAATAACCAATGTGAGGACCAAGCCCCGGACAAGGAAGAGTTCCCCCCATCACCCTCCGACCATCAGAGCATTCTCGTTTCTCTATCCACACGGTGTGTGTGGAAGGGGACTGTATGCGAGCGTGCACATCTCTTCCGCATCAAATACTATGGCAGCTTCGACAAGCCTTTGGGGCGGTTTTTACGCGACCATTTATTTGATCTGGTAATGTATTAGGCATTTTCATGCGTCTTCTTCCAAAAAAATTATATGATCTTTGACCGAGGATGTTCATAGATTGTCATTTTTTAGTTTGTACATGGGGGCCTATGGTTCTGTGATCCAGACAGTGTTTGAATTATCTCTAATATTATCAAAATATCCCCGATATTATCTCTATTTCTAGCTCAATGATACTGATAACACTGATAGTATAAAAAATTCTAGGTATCGGCATTGTATCACTAAATATCGCCAATGTATCGATATCATCAATATTTTCAATTGTGTAAATTTCAGGCATCGTTTGTATTGTCAATGCATTGCTACTGCCGGTTTATCGTCAATATTTTTTTACTTTGTAAATTCGAAGTGTTGCTTGTATCGTCAATGTATCTGGAATATTCAATAATATCGCCAATATATTGATACGCCAAAAATTTGTATGTTAAAAAATTCTCATATCATGTTTTTTATGGGCGCATGGTTATATGCAACGTTCAATTTGTCAACGATAATATTGATAATATCACGGTATTATCATTATTGCAAAATGACAATAATGAGACCACAATCTTTAGTTTCTTTTTCAATTGTTAACAATTTGTTTGGAAATATCATGTGTTGCCGATATTATGAAATATCAATGGACGTTTGGATGGAATGTTAGATATTGGATAGATAGATGGGATGGATGAGATGGTTGCACTGATTTCTTATAGCCACACATGCTTTTAGGCCCCCATTAAATAGAAACCTATTATGTATGCATTCTTTTTACAATTTTTTATTCCTAAATATGTAAATGTGTATTTTATCATCTCCTAAGGTTTCACTTGAAAAATTCCACAATTTTTTCCATTTTCCCCTGCATTTCCGGTTATCAGTGATATTATCGGTGATATCGATATTGTTTCCGTATCCCCGACTAGCGAAACTTGTAGCGATACCGAAACTTCGAACACTGGATCCAGACCATTGGTTTGAACTTTGATCCTTGGATGGACCATAAGACCAAACCTCCCAGATTGGTAGATCCTAGCTGTCCAAAATTTTGGCCTATTTCAAGTTGAATTTGGACCTATTCTGTATATCTTTTGTTAACTGTCTATTTGTGGACTACTGGTTGAGTTAGGACATTGGGGGAGCTTCTGGGGCATGGTCCATCCATGATGGGACCCGTCTGATCAACAATCTTGGTCATTAAGCATGATCCTACCTGCACAAACTGATGATTCCATAATGCAATGCATTTATCCTCATATAGTTTTGTTGAGGATTGTGTTATTCCTCTATTTCAATAACAACCAAGCACTTCAACACTAACAAACTAGTCATTCATTGCAGACTTTCCAGTGTCATTTATGTGAGATGCCAACAGAAGCACATGTACATTGTTACACTCATCGGCAAGGCAGCCTAACGATATCTGTTAAAAAGCTCCCAGAGATTTTCTTACCTGGAGAACGTGATGGCAAGATCTGGATGTGGCATAGGTGCCTGCGGTGTCCTCGAACTCATGGGTTTCCACCAGCAACTCGGAGAATAGTGATGTCCGACGCTGCATGGGGTTTATCCTTCGGTAAATTTCTGGAGCTCAGCTTTTCAAATCATGCTGCTGCAAGCAGGGTTGCTAGCTGTGGTCATTCACTACACAGAGACTGTCTTCGCTTCTATGGGTACTCTCTCTCTCCCCCTCTTCCCTCCCTCCCTCTGTGTGTGTGTGTGTGTGTGTGTGTGTGTGTGTTGTGTGTGTGTGTGTAGAGAGAGAGAGAGAGAGAGAGGTCTCAAGTCCAACCGGTTGGATCACAGTTTCCAGTCCACCCAGTGGATAACTCCCAACCTGTTAAGTTCTTGTGACATCGAATCCTCCTAATAGGTTAGTCTCACCGTGAGGAGCACCTAATGGAAAATCAGCCCCATCCACTCATCAAGTGAGCCACACTATAACAAACATTGTATAGCCATTGATAAATAGCAAAATACAAGTGTGGTCCACTTGATGAGTGGATAGGACTGATTTTTGTATAAAAATGTTCCTCATGGTGGGGCCAATCTATCGAATAGAAAACACTGTATAGCCATTGATAAATAGCAAAATGCAAGTGTGATCCACTTGATGAGTGGATAGGACTGATTTTTGTATAAAATGCTTCTCCCCCTAGGCTAACTTTTTGGCCTAATCCAAAACCTTGGTGGGCCATAAAAAAGTGAACCCCCCCCCCAGTCTCAGGATTTTCCTCTCACTTTGCTATGGTCCACCAGGTTTTTGGATCAGGCCAAAAAGTTAGCCTTGCAGGTTTCATGAGGTGACTCATCTAGTGGACCATCTGGATTTTGTGCCCACATCACGTGTTTAAAGTTCTCACGAATTTCCCATGAGAACCGGTTCCTAGGAGTGTGTGTGTGTGTGTGCGCGCGCGCGCGCGTGTGTGTGGAGGCACTCTCAAGTCTAACTGTTTGGACTATACCTCAAATCCAACTAGCATGGAAACTCACGATAATTAATTAGTTAATAAATGCCAAGGAGAGTAGGAAAAGGGGTTCCCAGTTTGGGTGGACCCCACTTTGGTGTTTATATGAAATCCACCTCGACCATCATGTTTGTCACCCCATGCTATCCTGAGGACCCAAAGATCATCCTCATCAATGGTTGAGGTGGACCACATAGTTAGAAATAGTGTATAGGGCAAAGCTCACCCTCCAAATTGTTTCCCTTAGTGTGGCCCACCTGAATCACTAATGAGCCTCATTTTTGGCCCCAAGACTATGTTTTAGTGTGGCATTCAATGGTTGGAGTGGATTCAATACAATAATCATGGTGGGCCCTGTAAAAATCAAAGGTGGAAGTCTCTCTCCCAACCATTTTCTATTGTTGTGGCCCAGTTGAATCACATGTCAGCTTGATTTTTTAGCTCTAAGGTTAACATGGGATTACACATCTAATGGTTGTAGTGGATCTCACATATACATCGCAGTAGGCCTCGTCAAAAATCAAGGAAAGGGCGTCCCTAAAACTCACTGAAAAAAATGACATGATCTCAGGTACAATTGGCTGGAGTATAGGTTAAGGTCCAACTAGAGATAACTTCTAACCTTTCATTTATATGCAACATCCCATGAAATAGGTGGACCCCATCATGGTCATCACCTTTTAAAAAAAATCAGTAACAACCACTCATTGAGTGGACCACACTTGTGTTTCATTATTTACCAATGTATGGACGTTGTTTTATATGGTGTGGCTCAGTTGATGTGTAGATAATACTGAACATTGCACTAGCAGCTCCTCATGGTAGGGCCAACTTGTTGGGAGGGCTGGATTTCACATTCACTTAATACTTTGGAAGTTATCATATGGATGTACTATAGCTTGTGGTCCACCAAGTTGGACTAAAGATTCCTTTTTAGGGAATAAATACCTGTTCCGTGGGAACATATGGGAGACGAATGCCTAAACCTTGAATTTTGAAGGGGTCCACCATGATGTGTATGTGAGATCCATACCGACCATTAGATGTGATCCCATTTTAGGCCCAAATCTTAAAAAAAGGGCTGACTCGTAATTCAAGTGGGCCACAACAATGGAAACAGTTGAGAGAGATGTCCACCCTTGATTTTTTCAGGGCCCACCATGATTATTATATTGAATCAAATCCAACCATTGGATTTTACACTAAAACATAGTCCTGGCGCCCACCAATTAGGCTCAATAGTGATTCAAGTGGGCCACACCAAGGGAAATAATTTGAAGAGTGAGCTTTACCCTGTAAATTGTTTCTAGTTGTATGGTCCACCTCAATCACACCACGGTGGGGTCCACCCAAGCTGGGGACCCCTTTTCCTTCTCTCCCTGGCATTTAACAGATTAATTATAGTGAGTTTCCATGCCTGTTGGACCTGAGGTATAGGGAAAAGGTACGATGAGGGTCGAGCTCTATGGGCCCCACCATGATGTGTGACGGACATCCATCCAATTAATCAGATGCACCTTTCTACGGTGAGCCATGGACCTAAAAATCAGGCCAATCCATGACTTAGGTGGGCCACAACACAGACAAAAGTGGAGAGTGGATGCCCGCCCATTGAAACTTCCTTGATTGTATATAAGGCCTAGTGAGATGCGTTTTAGACATCCAGCTTATTCATTGTGCGTGTCTCAGTTGGATGAGGGGCCACACTAAATTTTATGCCATTCCAAATCTCAGGTGATCCCCATCAAGTGCTTTTAGATGTTTTAGGCATGATTTCCCATGGTTTTGGATGTTGTGGTTACCCTGAGTTCCAGATACTGCTGATTTTTAGCACATCCCATGGCCTAGAGGGGACCTATCAAATCCATGGTGTGGATGTCCATCACACATCATGGTGGGGCCCACAGAGCTCGACCTCATGGGATATATATATATATATATATATATATATATATATATATATATATATATAGAGAGAGAGAGAGAGAGAGAGAGAGAGAGAGAGAGAGAGAGAGAGAGAGAGAGAGAGAGAGGAATGCTCTCCTGCGCACCAGTTCTCACGAGAACTCGTGAGCACATTTAAGAACTCATCTCACGTGATATGAGCCCAAAATCTGAATCATCCAAGTGATGTAGCACTCTAAGGGAGGAAACTGTTTCCTTTTGCCATGACCCACCAATGTTCTAGATCAGGGTAAAAGTTAGGCCCCGGGGGTTTCTTGGGGTGCTGCATCGCGTGGACGGTTCAAATTTTGGGCTTATATCACATGAGATGAGTTCTCAAAAACTACTCAGGAGTTTTCGTGAGAATTGGTGCGTGGATGAGCATTCCTGTGCACAACACCCGTGCGCACCTTTGCACACATGTCATGGGCACAATATTTGAACAATGCAAATGATGCGACACCCCATGAAACCCCCAAGGCCCAACTTTCAGCCTGATCTAAAAATCTGGTGTGCTATGGCTAAAGGAAACAGTGTCCTCCCTTGATTTGCTTCTCTCTTTGCCATGGCCCACTAGAGTCTTGGATTAGGTTAAGAGTTGGGCCTTGGGGGTTTTATGGGGTGCCGCATCACATCGACCGTCCAGATTTTGTGCCCATGACACTTGTGCAAAGGTGTGCAGGTGAGCATGACTCTGTGTGTGTGTGTGTGTGTGTGTGTGTGTGTGTGTGTGTGTGTGTGTGTGTGTTGCAGGACGGATGGCCTAGCCTAGAATGATGCAATGAGATTGTCAATGGATTAAATAGAATAATTTAGAGGACAAAGTAAAGCTAATCTATCATAGGTTTTCTTTTTTTGAAAGGTGATACTTTTATTGAACAAAAGAACAAAAAAAAAAAAAAAAAAACACAAGGAAAGGAAAAGAGGAACAAAGCAACAAAGAAAGGGAAAACAACAAAAGTAAAAGGAAAAACCGTAGCCAACACACCCAGAACTGGCCCCCAGCACTTAAGGGGCCTAGTAATCTATCACAAGTTTTAAAAAATTCAGCTATGTAATATGTTCGAATTCAAGCTATACGACTGTCTCACAATGTAGATCCGATAAAATATCAAATAATTAGGATCTATGGAAGGTAGAACTCTCATCTAAGCATAGTCACTATTCATCATTCGAGGGAAGTACTTGTCTTTTAAAAGGATTGGTAGGTTAGGGTTGATTTCGAGGTTAAAGAATTGGGGAAATAGGTTTAGATTTTCAGATTTGGGGAAAACAATGTTTGGGGTATTTGGATTTGGGAATTTTGGTTTGAGGTTTTAGGGATTGAAGTTTAGGGGTTAGGGTCTGAATGGAAGAAACAAAGGGCAAAACCAGGGGGGTGGGGTTGTCCATACAGACAACCGTACAAGTCTGTTCATATGGTCATACAGATAGGATGGTGCAGCCAAGTATGGCCGTACGGTGGTACGGTCAAGGGGAGTAGTTGGGTGGATGTTTAGGTTAAGGGTGTAAGTGATGGAGGAAGGAAGAGGAAGAATGGAGGTAGGGTTGTTTGTAGAGGGAAAAAGAAGAAAAGAAACTTAGAATGAAAGAGGAAGAGAAAAGAGAAGAAATACCTTTTGATTGAAGAGAATGGGAGAGAAGGACAACTTGGATTCACTCCATGGCATCACACCAAATCAGTCCAATTGCATGAGGTTTTACTTTATCACAAAGTAAGAGAAAGAAGAACTTTATTTCATAGCTTCATATTGGGCTAGGGTGTGGACGTCAAGCCTTATATAGTCTAAAGAAAGACTTTTTACAAAAAAGACGCTTTCAGATAAAAAGTTTCACATAAAGACGCTCAATAAAATAAAATTTATTCTAACTTCCTAAAGTCAAATAAAAATATAAGCTAAACAAAAAATAACAAAGTATATAAACAACTAAATAAACTAAACTATTTCGTGGCCCACGATCAAGATGCCCAATGACGATGATCCAACAGTCGAAATGGTTCAACTAAGTAGCCCACATGTGTCTTCCCAGTGTAGGGCCTTCAAAGATGCATAATCATGCATGTGGGGTCTTCTATGGGATAGGCACTCGAATTAGGCCCATGGGGCCCCATGTATGCATCACCTAGCCATAATGAAACACCCAAACAGGAGCTCTCCTCCTCCTCTACTATACTCAAATCGGTGCTCGGATGTACTCATTATATACACACACACACACACACACACACACACACACACACACAGAGAGAGAGAGAGAGAGAGAGAGAGAGAGAGAGAGAGAGAGGAATGCTCACCTGTGCACCAGTTCTCACGAGAACCCATGAATGCGTTTTGAGAACTCACTGCATGTGATTTGAGCCCAAAATCTGAACCGTCCACATGATGCATCACCCCCAAAAACCCCCAGGGCCCAACTTTTAACCTGATCCAAAACTCTAGTGGGCCGTAGCAGAGAGAGAGAGAGAGAGAGAGAGAGAGAGAGAGAGAGAGGCAAATCAAGGGAGGAAATTGTTTCCTTTTGCCATGGCCCAACAAAGTTCTGGCTGGATCAAGGTAAAAGTTGGCCCTGGGGGTTCTTGAGGTGCTACATCACGTGGGCAGCTCAGATTTTGGGCTCACATCACATGTGATGAGTTCTCAAAAGGTGCTTATGAGTTATCGTGAGAATAGTGCGCAGGTGAGCATTCCTCTCTCTCTCTCTCTCTCTCTCTCTCTCTCTCTCTCTCTATCTATCTATCTATCTATCTATATATATATATATATATATATATATATATATATATATATATATATATATATATATATATATATATATTCCATAATGGTAACGGTGGCCGTATGGCCACCACTGTTACCATTACAATATGGCTTGTTAAGGCCCCTTAACATGTAACGGTTACCACCATTACTGTTACATAATGGTCATTATGGCCATTACACATGCATATGTATATATGTATGTTTGGAGAAAATGCTCCTTTGAACCTTTGCATATTTCCTCATCATCTTCACTTTCATCTTCCTTTGCTCTTTTATTATTATTTTTTTCAATGGGTATGTTGCTATATTCGCATGAGCAGGTTTGGGAAAATGGTTGCTTGTTTCCGGTATGCATCTATTGATGTTCACTCTGTTTACCTTCCACCATCCAAACTCGATTTTGACTTCCAGCATCAGGAGTGGATACAGAAAGCAGCAAATGAGGTTTGATAATCACTAATGCAATTCTCACAAGATTTTGTGAATGTTTGAAGTTTCCACCACCTGGTGGAGCTAATTCTTTAAACTCCCATGTAACAGCTGGCCAACAGAGCGGAACTTCTATTTGCCGAGGTATCTAATGCTCTATGCCGAATTGCAGAGAAAAGATCAGGCACTGGGTTACTTAACAGCGACGCCAAAGCCTTAGAATCAAGACATCCCATTGCCGAAATTGAAGTAATGCTGCAAAAGGCTAAGGCAACATTTGAGGTGACACAACATTGGTATCTCGTCCCCCATTTTACACAGTTTCACTTCTTTTTTCCCCTCTTATCCAATTGACATTTTCACATGTTTTTCAGGAGTCTCTCAAGAAAGCACTGAAGAAGGAGGTGAAAATGGGGCAGCCAATCCTTGATATTCTTGAAATCAATAGATTGCGGAGACAGCTGCTACTCCAATCATCCGCATGGGACCATTGCTTGATCCTTACTGCTGGTATGGACAATGGCCTTCACGAGGAACCGAGCGGCTCCATTGGAAAACATGAGAAGTCCAGTTCTATCGAGAAGCCTGTGGAGATGAATTTGACGTGCAATCCAAGTAGTAGTTTTACCAGTAGTGAGTTTCTTCTCCCGGATCCTAGTTCCAACAGGACCCCCAAAGGGGTAACTTATCTAACTGATAATTGCAGAGGACTCAGTGAGCGGGATCATAATCATGGACAAGGAATGCTGGGGTGCCTTTCTACTAGCTTAAACAACAGAAATCAACTCACTGCTCTTGAGGCAGGTGATGTTTTTCGTAGAACTCTATCCGAGGGGCAGTTTCCAATTATGGCTGATTTGTCAGATAAGTTAGATGCCGCATGGACTGGTGAAAATCATGCTGGGAGTACAACACCACGAGAAAATGGCTCTGTGGTTCCCAATTTACCCATGATTGATTCAACGATTGCAGCTGAAGCTGTGGTGGCTATGTCCGAGCTGGGAGAACATTCTTGCGACGAAGATGACAGGGGGGAAGTGAAGTTGGCTCAATCTCGTATGTTCATGCTTGTCAAGGGAGCCGACCCTGTGGATGACATCACAAGCTGGATCAACAAGAATTTGGGGGGCGGTGCTCCGAGATTTGATTCCCATGTCGAGTATAATTCCATGTATATGTTTTCATTACGGGAGTTGGAGCAGCAATGTGGAGCGAGGCTGCGGTTTCCAGTGGGTGTGAATGGGACTGTAGTGCCAGTTTATGATGATGAACCAACTAGTATTATTTCATATGCACTGGTTTCATTCGACTATCATATTCAGATATCTGACGAACGGGAGAGGCTAAAAGATAGTGGAGATTCTTCAATTTCTTTGCCTCTTTATGATCCAGGGAGTTCTCACCTTTTTCAGTCATTTGATGAGACTTACTCCAAATCTTTTCGGTCTCTTGGGTCCATAGATGATAGCTTAGTGTTAATATCAGGGGGCAGGAGCTCTCTGGTTTCAGACCCACTTTTCCATACCAATGGAATGCATGTCAGAGTTTCTTTTGCTGACGAGTTGGGGAAAATGAAATATTCTGTTACTTGTTACTACGCTAAGCATTTCGATGCTTTGAGGAGAACTTGCTGCCCATGTGAGCTTGATTTTGTAAGGTCTCTTAGTCGCTGTAAGAAATGGGGGGCTCAGGGTGGGAAAAGCAACGTCTTTTTTGCAAAAACCTTGGATGATAGGTTTATCATCAAACAGGTCACAAAAACGGAGCTAGAATCATTTATCAAGTTTGCTCCGGAGTATTTTAAATATCTCTCCGAGTCGATTGGTACAAGAAGTCCTACATGCTTGGCAAAGATTCTGGGAATTTATCAGGTATGAATTGGTTGAAGCCCTTTTAATCTTGTTGGTTTTTTCATGGCTGAAAAAATGTTGAATTCTGTTTCTTAGGGCATTCAGGCAAGTTGTGAGGATAACTGTGATATTTGGCAGTCGAGGATTAACAATGTATAGCCATGAAATGTTGGAACTAAGACATGATTTCAAACCAAGGTTCAAAATCTTGAAGAAGTGACTAGGACTCTAGAAGGACATAGTCTGTGTCAAGTCAAAAACTTGATCTTATACTTGATCGACTTTCTTAAGTTTAAAAGTGTTTATTTATTTTATATCTTTTGAATTGTAGAGTTGTGGTCTCCTTTTTTCTGCAAGTTCAAGGAGAGTTCCTTGATCACTCGATCGAGCCTTTTGGGTTTTTGAGTAATTTACTCACTCCCTTAAAAGGAGCAACTGGTATTTGAAACGGTCGGATATCCCAAGAAAAGGTTTTTCGAATAGGAGTATTTACCTTCTCCTGCATGTATGGAGAATGTGACACATGTGAACACTAATAACCCCTGCACACATGCGGAGCTGAACTTAAAAAGGGGCACATCAATCATCCAAAAAAGATCTATGGTCATTCTGAATATGTGTGGGTTGTGTTGTTGTGACGCCGAATCCATCAATCATCTCTTCATCTTTTGCCCATTCTCAAGCAATGTTTGGGATTGCGTTCTCTCCCTCTTAGAGGTGCAGTGGGTCATGTTGTCTTTTATTAGGGAGCTTCTTTGGGCATGGCATCGAGGTTATAGCGAGAAAGTCGGGAGGGAAAGATGGCTCATGACGTTGTCGGCAGTGTGGTGGATCTTATGGGGCGAAAGGAATCAAAGATTCTTTTGGGATACTTCTAAGTCTCTTGAGAAGATTGTGATTCCATTATGTTGTCTGTTTTGGATTGGGTTGTCTTTTGTGCTTAGTGCTAGTTTGGGTGTCTTCTTTTGGTGTTTTTTCTTTATCTTCCCCTTGTATTCTTTCCTGCTTAGCTTTGGCTGCAGGCCTTTAATAAATTTCTCCATTATCCTTTAATTTTATTTTTATTTTGTGGAAGGGAGCGGAAGAAAAGCATAAATTTCATCTTATGAAGTGAGAGGCAGTGTGTAAGCCTTGGTATTAAGGAGGAGCAAGTTAAGAAGTTTGGAGGTTATGAATTTAGCTTTTTTAAGGAAGTGGGTATGGAGGTTTGGAGGGGAAGAGGGTTTGTTATGGAGAGATGGCAAGTAGGAAATATGGGGTGGCTGAATTGGGTAGATGGCCTAGGTCGTCATCATTATATAGGGTTTGTATAAATGGAAATCGGTGATGTCTTTAAAAGATCAAGTCTAAGAAGGAATAAGATTTTGTTTAGGAAATGGGGAAGTCATCAAGTTTTGGGAGGATATATGGGTATGGGATCAAAGGCTGTTTGAGGTATTCCCATGGCTAGCAGGGATCGCTTTGGAGGTAGATTTAAGAGTGGATAGATGCTTCTTAGTGTGAGGAGGAGGTTATTTGTGCTCTGTTATGTAGAAGAAATCTCGAGGATGATGAGATCGAAGAATTATTAAATTTGATTGGTTTGCTCTCTAAGGTGCATCCGGAAATGTCTATGTTGGATTTAATGATTTGGAGAAAAGAAAGATCCGATAGTTTCTCGGTGAAATCCTTCTACAAGAAATTAAGTGGTATAAGGATCAATGAAGAGGAAAGTTTGACATCCTTTATATGGCGATATGGGGTTCCTCCAAAGGTAGCAGCAATCGCTTGGCTTATTAGGAGAAAGAAGGTGCTAACAATGGATAATCTTCGCAAGAGAGATGATTATTCCAAATGTTTGCTTTATGTGCTATAGCAGGAGGAATTGGTGGATCATCTTTTTTATCCCTTGTTTGTTTGCTAAAAGGTTATGGGATCGTTTCTTTGAATTATTTGATGTAGCATGGGTAATGCTGGTTTCTATTGATCGCCTCTTTTTGATGTGGCACAGAGCCGGTAAAGGGAAGTATGGGAAAAAAAGTATGGCTTATGTGTTTACTAGCGGGTATCTAGTGTTAAAGCTCCTCTAATGGCTTATGTGTTTGGTTATGGTGATTTGATACACCCAGTGTTCGAAATATCGGTATCGCATTACGTATCGCAACCTTAGGATACAGATACGGCCATCGGTTATCAAATGGGATATATCGGTTGTATCGCATAATGTATTGTTGTTGTTGGAAACATGGGGAGACATTGGGAAATTGCTTGAATTTTCAATGAAACTTCAATGATTGTTAAAAAAGACATCAATACACACTCGTAAATCACAACATACAAAAAAAGTGCACATAATTGGTTTTCTTTGTATTTGGTCCTAATCTATGCGTTGTCTAACTGAATTGATGCAAGTATATTCAAAGTCGATTCATATAATTTAAAAGTGTAAGAAGACATGTGGAAACATAAGCAAGACATTCAAAAGAAAAAGAAGAATCATTAGATCAGGTTACATACATGTTTGATTTTATGTTTGGACATAAAGGTTGCAACTGATTTGTGAAAAATTGGAAAATTCTGATTTTTTTTTCTTCAATTTTCCACAACCGGCCCATCTCCAAATCTCAAAATTAAAGCTTTCAATTCATGATTTTTCATGCAAAATATGAAAAATTGTGGATTTGTAACAATTTGACACCGATTTAACATGATTTACAGGGGAAAAAAAAAAAAGATCGAAAATTGAAAATGCTCACCAGATCGAACATGTGGGATATATCACACTACTTGTGTGTTTCGTATCGCACAGGTGGGATACAAGATACATCGTGGGATATATCGGCCAATATCGTCGATACTTAAAACACTGGATACACCATCCTCTAATGGCTTGAGCTTTTAGATCAAGTGGTTGTTTGACATGGTATCAAAGCGGAAGGTCCTGTTTTTGAATCCCAGAAGTAGCAAATATGCCACCAGTTATATATTCTCCCACAGGGGGCCGTTTATGGTGTGAATTGTGAGTGTCCCTCCACCCTTGCCTAGTATGTTCCCGTGCGGAGTTCCACCCCGCACGTGCAGGGGAGTGTTAGAGTCCCTTGATATACATTGATACGCCATCCTCTAACAGCTCGAGCTTTTAGATCAAGTGGTGATTTTGCTAGACAGGCCACATACCTTGTATAGTCACATACCTTGTATAGTTGATTCTGTCTTTTATTATTTTCCTTGTATAGGGCTGTACATCTCTATATATTCAACCCTTTGGGGTTCTCTCAATATACAAGAACCAAAAGGAGGATTCTTCAATCATCTGTCTTCTCTTTGTTTACATGGTATCAGAGAGATAACGATCTCCAGCAACTCATCTCTGCTCCACCATCTTCAGCTGCACGTCACCAACACCACCCTTGACAAATTCTGCACCTCCTTCGTCACCGGCGCCACCTGCTGCTGCCCTATTCCGGCACCCCTGCTGCATCCCGGACTAGACCAGATCCCAGCCCTGTAGCCTTTGTTGCTGCTCCTAACAGATCCGCCCCGATCCCCGATCCCCGATCCCTGAGCTCCGCATCCTCACAACCCCGTCCGTCCGACCATCCCCAACCCTGTCCGATCACCCCATCCCCCATCCGACCACCCCCAACGGTCCAACCCCTGTCCGACCATCCCTAGCCTCGTCCGACCATCCCCTAGCCCTTGTCCGACCACCCCCAACCCCTATCCGATCAACCCTAGACTCGTTAGACCCTCCCCAACCCTCGTCCGACCACCCCCAACCCCACCCGACCACCCCAGCCTCGTTCGACCAACCCTAGCCCTCATCTGACCCACCCCGCTCTTGCTGTACACCCTCGCTCTCCATCCAGCATCATCAACTACATCCAATAATCATCCCCTGCTCTTCCTATTGCTGTCTATTGCTGTTTTTGCTGTCTATTGCTGCTGTTTCTGTTGTTGCTGTTGCTGTCTATTACTGTTGCTGTTGTTGTCCACTACTATCTATTGTTATCTATTGCTGCAAGGTACATTCGTTATCTATTGCTACAAGGTACATTCTCCCTTGGCGTGTTTTCCATCACTTCTACTCTATGGATAAAGATTCCTCCCGTATGGATGCCCCACGATGTGGTTTTGATGGTTCCAACTACAGTCTATGGGTCATCCACTTTCAAAATTTCCTCAAGGGCCGTGGTTTGTGGGGACTAATTGATGGCTTTGTTACTGTCCCCACTTCTACAGAAGCCGACAAATTAGCTGAGTGGGAAATAAAAAAATGGACGGATTATTACCTAGATTCTCGATTCGGTCGATCGGTCAATTGCTGTTGGCCTCACGCCACACCGCATTACTAAGGCAATGTGGGAGCATCTCCAGACAATTTATCAGCAGAGTAATGCGGCTCGGTTATACCGCCTGGAACAAGATCTGGTTCACCTTACTCAGGGTGACAAAAGTATTCAAACATTCTACCCTGAGATTGTTGCAATTTGGACAGAAATGGCTATGATGGATCCAGCATTTCCTCATGACTTTAAGATATTCCAAACAATGTGCAATAGTGCGCAAGTTCAACAGTTTCTTATGAAATTGCGTCCGAAATTTGAGCATTGTCAGGCTGCTCTCCTGAACTGTAGCCCAACTTCTTCATTGAATTCGGTTATTAATGATTTATTGGCTGAGGAACAACGACTGAGAGTTCTCTCTCCCACCTCCCTTTCTCCATGAACATCTGATCTGGTACTCGCCGTGTCCACCTCCGCATCAAACCGTGGTTCCACTCCTTTAACTTGTCGCAGCTGCAACAAAGTGGGACATATCATCGCTCAATGCAAAGAATGGTGTGCTTATTGTCGACGGACTGGTCATGGTATTCAGGACTTCCGTTCATATGCATATGCATCCTCTCGTGGCCGTGGACGTACTAGTCATGGCCGTGGACGTACTAGTCGAGGTCGTGGTCGTGGTCATGCTCTTTCTGTTACTTCTGCTACTATTTCTTCCGAGCCTTCTGTTAATGATGCTGCGTTTACTGTTTCTACTGAAGGACTTTCCTCACCTTTGACTCCTGCGATGCTCCAACAGATCGTGCAGGCCTTATCTGCTGCCGGCATGTCAAGTATAACCTCTTCTGCTACATGGCTCTTCGATTCGGGTGCTTCCAATCATATGACTGGTGATGTTTTACATCTTCAAGACATACGTCCCTACACTGGCAATCAGGCTATTTCTACTGCGGATGGCACTAGACTACCCATTCAGTCCGTTGGTTCATTGACTCTCTCCTTCTGTCCATCGCCAGCTCACCCTTCGTGATGTATTTCATGTCCCTAAACTTTCTTCAAATTTGATTTTTGTTGGTCAACTTACATCCAATAATTGCTTAGTCATATTTCTTTCACACTATTGTTTTGTGCATTATCTGGCAATGGGAAGGTACTTGGGAGGGGTAGGTGGTATGGTCGTCTGTACGTGCTGGACTTTGACCCATCTGTCACTCCGGCTCGTTGTTTCTTTTCTCCATCTTCCTTAGATATTTGTTCGGAAAATAAAATGTGGAAACTCTGGCACTTTCGCCTGGGTCATCCATATTCCGATCGATTGATTCAGTTATTTTCTTCTGGCATGTTAGAGAACATTTCTATTAATAAAAATAATTTGGATTATTCTTGTTCTTCCTGTTGTCTTTCAAAAAGTAAGTGTATTCCCTTTCCTCTAAGAACTATAAAATCATCATTTATGTTTGAGCTAGTGCATACGGATGTCTGGGGTCCTTCCCCAATTATGTCACTTTCTGGACTACGATACTATGTTATATTCATTGATGATTTCACATGTTACACCTGGATTTACTTTTTACACTCTAAGTCACAGGTTTTTGAAAAATTCAAGCTATTTCACTCTATGGTGGACACTCAATTTTGAGTAAAAATTCCAACTCTCCACTCTGACTCAGGAGGAGAGTATCTCTCCACTAATTTTCGTACATATCTTCAGGGTCATGGGATTATTCATCAGACCACCTGTTCTGATACTCCACAACAGAACGGGGTGGCTGAACGAAAGAATCACCATATTGTTGAAACTGCAAACACCCTGATGACAACTATGAGTGTTCCTTATTCTTTCTGGGCGGAAGCTATTATGCATTCAGTCTACTTGATTAACCGGCTGCCAACCAAAGTTCTGAACAGTAAATCTCCCTACTTTCTTCTCACCGGTTTACTTCCTACATACTCCACATTTCATGTTTTTGGTTGTGTATGTTATGTTCACTTGGCATCACGTGAACGTAACAAACTTTCCCCAAAATCAGTCAAATGTATGTACTTGGGATTTGGAGAAAATCAGAAGGGTTTTCGATGCTATAATCCGATCTCTCTTCGTGTTCGGGTATCACGACATGTTGTTTTTCTTGAGCATATTACCTTTCATTCATCTGTTCCTCCGCACGCACCAAACTCTCCTGGTCTTACCATTTTTCCTGACATTCCTTTTGCCTCAAGTACACTCCCTCATCCATTGCGGATTTATATACGATGGCCATGTACAGATCCACCACCTATTGCTCTCCCTACTATACCTGTTGCCGATCCAGAACCCACCTTGATACGTCGTTCCCCTCGTGTACATCGACAACCTGATCGCTTGATATACTCTAGGTTTGCCATGAATGCTACTCTGGATACTGTGTCTATTCCTACTTCATACTCTCAGGCAGCCACTCATGATTGTTGGAAGAAGGCTATGGTAGAAGAACTTGAAGCGTTGGGTGATAACCATACGTGGGACATTGTCACTCGACCCACTGACCAACAATTAATTGGTAGTAAATGGATTTATTCTGTAAAACTCAAGTCTGATGGATCATTGGATTGATACAAGGCTTGGCTTGTCGCTCAGGGATACAAACAGGAGCACGGAATTGATTGTGATGAGACATTCGCTCTTGTGGCCAAGATGAAAACTGTTCGCACTCTTTTGGCAATATCATCCGTTCGTTCTTGGCCACTCGCTCAGATGGATGTGAAAAATGATTTTCTTCATGGAGACCTCCAAGAAACAATATATTTGAAACCACCTCCTGGCTCTTTGATCCCTGCCAATAAAGTATGTCGTCTAAAGAAAGCTCTGTACGGTCTCAAACAGTCACATCGGGCATGGTTTCAATCAAGGTGTCCCGTATCGGTTTCGGTGGGCGTAACGGTGCCCACCGTTTCCGATACGGATACGGCACCGTATCGGCCGATACGCCCCCCGTAACGGTCAACTTTTTTTTTTTGCCAAAAAATTTTAAAAAAATATGGATTAAATCCAGAAAATTCCAAACATCCCAAATATGCATTCATTTATAATTTTGAACATGTTTATGGTGGTGAAGCGGTCTACTCTTTGGTAAAAAAGCTGTATCGGGCTGTCTGGTGAATTTATGAAGCTAATAACCTAGAATTAACTGCAGAACTTATAAATTCAAATTTCTAACTGTCTAATACCAATAATATGTATATTAGAATAAATGTAACATCAAAGTATTTCAATTTTCACATGTACTATTATTTTTTTATAATTTACTTTATATTATTTACAATTTATTTACATACCTGAGGAGTGAGGAGTGAGGACTTGCAAAAAATAATGTATTAAGACTTCTCTTATCTTGAATCTATGACCGACTCTTGTCCTGCCAATTGAACATTCTAAAGTAGAAAAAAAAATTAGTAATACCTGATATACTCCCCTGCAAGCATGTTGATTAAAGATTACTTGACTGGTTGTCACTTGTCAGGGGAGTTATTTTAAACACAAGTTCAACAATGTAAAGTGTGTGTTTTTTTGGTGAATGTATGACCATGTGGGTAATGGAAAAGACTCACCAAATCGGAACTCACCACCAAAATGAAAACCTGCTTTGTTGTGGTTGCTCAACCTCCACGTCGTCGTCGTCATCATCATCGGGTTGTTGCGGTCTTGTTGTTGCATATCCATAATATTCAGTGCCAGAGGGAAAGATCAGGTCAACGAAACCTGATGATGACTGATCCTGACTAGGCAAAGATTCTGACCCTGAGTGAGGATATCTACTAGTGCCCGTCGAATAGCCGTGCCCATACTGGTACTCGTATTCAGGGCCAGGCTGTTGAGATTGAGATGAATAACTTGGATTTGGTTCATATGGTATATGTGGAACAGCGTCAGGAGGACTACTCCAACATGAAAGTGGCGGAACAGGTTCCCTATAATCCCATTGGTTGTAAGAATACCCATAATTCCTCGGATCATAGCCATACGCATGCTGATGTTCCAGATCTGTCGGTGTAGATTGCGGTGCAGGAGCAGGACCTGCAGGTGCACTATTGGAGCCAGGCTCTTGCTGGCTGTATCGTGACTCAGTACACTCATAAGTTCGACCCCCTCGGCCCCGCCTGCTTCGTCGAAGTTCATCAGCCTCGCGATCCGTAGACGGCTGTATGGTATCAGTAGCCCTGGTGGGTTGAGCAATGCCAGAAGTGGGAGGACCAGCATTAGGTGCATCATCATCATCATCATCATCATCATCATCTGTTTCAGTATCGCTAGAGCTCGCACTCTTCTGCTGAGTTTGCATGAAATCCGCCCCCCTTTCTGGGTCCAACACAAATGCACGACTCTCTTGCTGTGCCCTGCGTATTTCTGGGTCTTCAACTTCTATTTCTTCACTATCATCTTCTATTTCTTTTTCCCTTACTTCCAACCAAGGTAGAAGTGGGTCATCCTCATCATAAATATTTTCCAAGTTTATTGGACAATAATCCCCATCACCGGCATTACTGATATGCCTCCTTGAATGCATGCGCATTCTTAGCCTCATGTTGTAATGCATAAAGACAAGTCTATCTAACGTCCTAGTCTGAATTCTATTTCTATTCTTCGTATGAATAAGTGCAAAACAACTCCAATTTCTTTCGCAACTAGAGGAAGACGTTGTTTGGCTCAAAATCCTTACTGCAATTTTTTGGAGAGCCGGTGTAGTCTCTCCGAAATTTATCCACCAGTCGGCGGGGTGCAACTTAAGTACTGCATGTTGTGCAAGAGTATCTCCAAAGCTACCCTGGCGAGTTCCAAATATATCCAATTCATTCAAAGCCTTTATTTGTACATCTAAGTCAGGCTCTAATCTCTTTATCACGTTCTTTAATCCAATACGAATCTCATCATCCATAACAAATGATTGGGCATATCTATACCTAGGATTTAGGTAATAACCTGCTGCATGAATATCGTGGTGGAGCTGCTTTGTGTATCTTTTGTCGATCAAATTATAGTAAGCTCGCCAGCTTGAACAATCACGTTGAATTGCCAACTTCGCTTTATCCATGGCGTCGTAGAGGAAGCCCATCGTAGGTGCTTCATCGGTTTCAACAAGACGAAGTACCCTCATCAGTGGTTCCATCACCTTTAAAATTTTCTTAATCCTCTTCCAATATTTGTTGTCTCTTATGGTGTTTACAACATCAACCGGCGTCCCTGATGTCTTCTTCCCATATTTTGTGTTGAGCCATTGTTGGGAAGCAAACATTTCACTCAACTCTCCCCTATGCTGATACAAACTCTCTAAAGCTATAAAGTTTGTTGCAAATCTAGTCGCCGCTGGCCTAAGCAACTCTCGTCCCTTCGTGAACTTCCTCATTATTGCAACTAGGTGATTATGGTTGTAAATAAATGTTGTCACTTCTTTTGCTTTTTCAACCATTTCTTTGACATTCTTTCTCTTTCCAATATCTTCCAATATAAGATCAATACAATGTGCAGCACACGGTGACCAAAATATATGTGTTCTCTTTAGCATCAACAAATTTCCTGCAGACTTATATGTTGCTTCATTATCTGTCACAATTTGCACCACATTCTCCTCCCCAATCTCATCCACTACTTTATCCATCAAGCTAAAAATATATTCAGCATTTTTTATTTCATCCGAGGCATCAATTGACTTGTGGTACACTGTTCCCAAGTGGCAATACACCATGAAGTTGATCATGCTGCGTCTTGTTGGGCCAGTCCAACCATCACACATGATCGTGCATCCTCTGGCCTGCCATATGGGTTTAAAGGTATTTACGTATGCCTTTGTATCTGCATACTCTGCGTCTGTCCATTTTCCCCTAATCTCCTTGGCTGTGGGAGCTTTAATTCCTTCACCTGCTTCTGCTGCTGCATCAATTACCACCTGCCAATATGGAGAGTTTGCCACATTAGGGGGTATGTTGGCATGTATAAATAACTTTGCTGCTGCCCTACCCAGTTTCTCAACAGAAGTTCTACTCCACATTTGTTTTATCTTCTTTTGTTTACTAGATTCTTTCCTAAAGAGGATCGGATCAACAGAGGGTCTCCTAGGCACATCTTCTTCTTCCACATCTACATCTATAGGATGACGAGCTACATGTGAAGATGTGCCCCGCCGGCTGCTAAACATACGCCTTAATCCACCAAACATACTCCCTCCAACCCCAGCTGTACTTCCCGTTGGGGCTGCAGTTGTACTCCCCTGGCCACTCCCACTCCCACTCGCACTTGAACCAAACGTGCGTCGGCGCACGCTTTCTCTCCTAGCTATAGTCATTTCTCGATCAGAATCTTCCTCAGAATCAATGATGTCTTCGCCACGAACGCCCATATATTCTGGACCAAACACCTCTTGTCGGGCCGCATCAAGGATATCATCTTTCTTTTTCTGCACAGCAGCTCGTTTCCCCTTTGACTCTTCTAAATTGGCTTGCATCAGTATCATTATCTCTTTGGGAACTTTGGTGCATCCTGCAACTTGACCCTTTCGATGTGCCAAATGTTGTTTAAGTCGCGTAATTCCACCATTTATTACTCTATCACAATAGTTGCATTTTATTTGGTGCCTTCCACCACCTACCCTCTGACAATGTTCCCATCCAATATCCTCATTTGCAGTTCCACTTCCAGTTCCAGTCCTAGACAATTTTTAATTAGAGATGGCTTATGTGATGTGGCTATGTCACTTAGATACTGAGTCTAAGAGTGAAATACTTAGATTTTAAAATTTATAAATGTAATTGTAAATCTTAAATACAGATAATGAAATCAAGTACTAACTACTAAATTCAAATACTAAAGTAACTAAACCCTATGGGCTACAGCCTACAAAGTACAACTACGAAGCTCCAAAGTCCAAAACGGCAAAACCTGTCGAAAAAATAAAAATATAAACATACATTAGTCATTACTCATTAATCTGTAAATATGATTCTCCATGTTTTTGAAAAAAAATGATTTTCTCTAATTTTTAAAATTATTCCGAAATTTAAACAAATACAAAAAAAATAACAAACCATATGCATAATCTGTAAAATGCACATGATTATGTTCTATTATAAGTAACACATGTTATCCAACCTTTAAGCTAGAATTTTTTTTTGAAAATATTAATTTTCCCTAATTTTTAAAAATATTCCGAAATTAAAAAAATACAAAAAAATTAGCAAACCATGTGCATAATCTGTAAAATGCACACGATTATGTTCTATTATAAGTAACACATGTCATCCAACCTTTAAATCAGAATTTTTTTTTGAAAATATTAATTTTCTCTAATTTTTAAAATTATTCCGAAATTAAAAAAATACAAAAAAAATAGCAAACCATGTGCATAATCTGTAAAATGCACATGATTATGTTCTATTATAAGTGACACATGTCATCCAACCTTTACATCAGAATTTTTTTTGAAAATATTAATTTTCCCTAATTTTTAAAATTATTCCGAAATTATAAAAATACAAAAAAAATAGCAAACCATGTGCATAATCTGTAAAAATGCTTATGTTCTATTATAAGTGACACATGTCATCCATGATCCAACCTTTACATCAGAATTTTTTTTTGAAAATATTAATTTTCCCTAATTTTTAAAATTATTCCGAAATTAAAAAAATACAAAAAAAATAGCAAACCATGTGCATAATCTGTAAAATGCACATGATTATGTTCTATTATAAGTAACACATATTATCCAACCTTTAAACCAGAATTTTTTTTTGAAAAAAATGATTTTTCCTAATTTTTAAATTTATTCCGAAATTATTCCGAAATTAAAAAAAATACAAAAAAATAGCAAATCATGTGCATAATCTGTAAAATGCACATGATTGTGTCCTACTATAAGTAACACATGTTATCCAACCATTAAACCAGAAAAAAAAAAAAAACATGATTTTTACTAATTTTTAATATTAATCCGAAAATAGACCGAAATTAAAAAAAATATAAAAAAAATATAAAAATCAGTTGCATAATCTTGAAATACACATTTTAACATTTTACAATGGCTACAACATCATATCAAGGTGGGAAAAAAGTGATTAGAGGAAGAAAAATGTATAAATACCTATTTTCGGATTTCTTCGAAAAATGGCCCACGGAGCTTCGATTCATCCAAATCGTAGAAATTGGTCGTTTTAATTCTCCAAAATAGACTAATTGTGGTCGTTTTTAGCAAAAGAACATATTAGAAAAGAAATGGGGGAAGAAAATGCAAAACAACAAGTATTTATAAAAAAAAAAAAAAAAAAATGACCGTTTTTTTACCGTTACAGGGGCCGTAACGGCCGTTTTGGGCCGTACCGGCCGTTACGGCCCCGTAACGGACCGGTACGGTCAAAATTCCTGGGGTCCCCGATTTGGACCCCGTATCGCGTAACGGTACCGGGCGTTTCCGGTACGTATCGGCCGGTACGGTTACGTATCGGCCGGTACGGCACACCCTGGTTTCAATGCTTTCACGATGTTGTTATGGGTGTTGGCTTTACTGAAAGTAGTCATGACCCATCCTTATTTTTGCGCACCATTGATCGCGGCATTGTCGTTGTTCTCGTATATGTTGACGACTTACTCATCACTGGTAGCGACGTTACTGGCATCTCGGCATTAAAGGAAGTTCTGCAATCATCCTTCAAGATGAAGGATCTCGGTCATCTGACATACTTTCTTGGGCTTGAATTTCACATTCTAAACGTGGGATCCTGGCCATCCATCGTAAATATACCAAGGATCTCCTCGCCTTAGCCTCATTGACGGATCAGAAGACAGTTCAGACTCCCTTAGAACTTAACATTCAATATGGCCGTGAAGATGATCTCCTTGTGCAGCCCACATTATACCGCCGTTTGGTTAGGAGTCTGGTTTATTTAACAATGACTCGCCCTGATATTGCCTACGCTATCCAAGTAGTCAGCCAGTTTATATCTGCTCCTCCAACTCTTCATATGACTGCGGTATTGCACATCTTACGGTACCTATGTGGAACTCTGGATCGATCCCTGTTCTTCTCCTCAACAGCAACTCTGGACCTTCGATCTTATTCGGATGCTGATTGGGCCGGTTGCGCTCTAACAAGACGATCTACCACTGGCTACTGTGTCTTTCTTGACACTTCTCTCATCTCTTAGAAGTGTAAGAAGCAGGCCACTGTTTCCAAATCAAGCACGGAAGCAGAGTATCAAGCAATGTCGGCTGCCTGTAGTGAACTTGTCTGGCTACATGGACTTCTTTCTGACTTAGGAGTTCATCTACAAAATCCTACTCCACTCCATGTAGATAATCTCAGTGCCATTCAGGTTGCTTCTAACCCTGTTTTTCATAAACGGATAAAGCATATTAAGGTTGACTGTCACTTCATCCGAGAGAAGTTTCAGTCTGAACTCATTTCTCTTCCTCATGTCCCATCCCATGATCAGATTGCAGACATCCTCATGAAGTCCTTCACTTCTACACATCACTCATTTCTAGTTGGCAAACTCCTACTTGTCGATGACCAACATCAGTTTGAGGGGGGATGTTAGACAGGCCACATAACTTGTATAGTTGATTCTGTCTTTTATTATTTTCCTTGTATAGGGCTCTACATCTCTATATATTCAACCCTTTGGGGTTCTCTCAATATACAAGAACTAAAAGGAGGATTCTTCAATCATTTGTCTTTTCTTTGTTTACAGATTTGACATCTAGTTCCTTTGGTTAGAAAGGAATGATCATTGTTTTCGGAACCGGAAAGGGGAAAAAATGGAGGTCTTTGGTAGGGCTAAATATCATGTGATGGAGTGGGCGATAACTTCAAAGGCGATTGATCATTTTTTGGATAGTTGGATCGAGTTGCATTCTTTTCTTCTTGGGCTTTGTAATATTTGGCTGCAGCATGTCTTAATAAAATCATTTAAAAAAAAACATCTTGGTTGGGCATACACCGAGTTTTTCAAGAATTCAACTGTGCGTTTAATACTCTTTCCAACTCAAGAATCCTCTGATTTGGCTAAAAATTCGGAATTGGTCTAAAATGGGAAAACGTCCTATAGTGTGATGATTACACATAACCCACCTTGAACAAGGAAAGATAAGTTGGACAGTATGTCCTAAGAAGACAGACATGCTGTTTTACATAAGCATTTACCGCAAATAGCATTGTTAAGCCCATTCACACATCTACACATGGCTACATGAGCCAATCTGGCATATGTGCTGGACATATCTAGGTGATTTGCCCCATCATTTAGATGACCTAATGCAAGTAATCAGGTTGGTCGTCTCATCAGTTGCTTCACATTTACGATCATTTTCCCAGATAATAGTACTTTGTAGTCTTGATGTTTTGCAAAGTGGCAAAAAATCCAATTACAAAAGCAAGCTGGAGATTTCAGGTTAGAGTAGATGTATCTCTTTGCTGGGGTAACACCTACAGTGGTTGACAATTCAATAAAACTCACAATTTTATATAATTAATAAATAATCATGATCCACTGAGGGGGCATTTTTGGTAGGGGTATTAAAATAAATATAAGTAACTCTTCAATCAAATAGAGTTGAAAAAAGACCAAACACCTTCAGCAAACCTGGCCAATTTTTTAGGGAAAAAAAATTCCACTGAGGCTTTAGGACTCTCTGCTTGGTCTTGGCGAGATTGATTAACTCAAAACACATGGCCAAGTTCCAAGTCTGAGTCTGGATGTTTATGCGTTGCCTTTCTGATATTTATTGCTGTTTTTTGGAACTAATACTTTCTTGTTGATGTGGTGGGAAAGGTTACATCAAAGCACCTGAAAGGAGGCAAGGAGTCAAAGATGGATGTTTTGGTTATGGAGAATCTTTTGTTCAGACGGAACATATCAAGGCTTTACGACCTCAAGGGATCTTCACGATCACGGTATAATCCGGATTCAAGTGGGGCCAATAAAGTTCTTCTAGATCAGAACCTGATTGAAGCGATGCCAACTTCTCCAATTTTTGTGGGGAATAAGGCAAAGCGGTTGTTGGAAAGAGCTGTTTGGAATGATACTTCTTTTCTTGCGGTAAGCATATTGCACCTTGATGCTCCATACAATGATGAGAATATCTATGGACCTTTGACTGTGCTGATAGCCTTTTGCTTTTAGAGCATGTTTGGATTCGAGGAATCTTTATTGTGGGATTGGAAATTTCAATCATTACGTAATGTTATTTACCAATGCACTATGCAAACATGGTTTCGATTTTTAAGGGGGGTGTTTGGATAGCAAGTGAAAATCTCATATTCCTCTCACAATGGTTACTTGGTATCTTGTGCTTGAGAATCCAGACTATGGAAACAGGCTAATGATTGCTCAGTAGAATCCCCTATTTTCTTTCACTATCCAAACAACATAAGAGGTCACATCAATGGAAACCTTTGGATTTCCTCATATCCAAAATGCCCTTAACACAAAGCTGCATTCCTAAGTTATGTTGGAATAGGGTTGTCAAGGGTTGGGCTAACCGGTCAGGCCTTTGGGTTTGGCTCATTTGGGCTGGGCTTGGGTTGCTAAATCAAGCCCAGGGGCTGAGCTTGGGCCTGAAAATAAGCCTGTCTATTATTCAGGCCAAACTCAAGTTTTTTTACAAAGCTTATAGGCCTAGCCAGTTAGATGATTTCACTATAAAACATAAGCATCAGAAATGGCATTTTCATAATTTAATGAGTACATGCATATTCAAGGAAGCCTAGTGTACTCTCTCTCCTCCCTCCCTCCCTCGGAATATTGTTGTTGTATTTTTTGACATGTAACATGTATCCATATGCAGATTGAGCAGATTACTGAGCTAGTGATGCAGCCCTTAGTAGGTCACTAGTGTGATCAACATTGTTTTCAAAAGTGTGTAGCAAATAGGATAGCGTTCACCCCTCTATAGTGTGTAGCGTATGCTACACAATATTTCTATTTTTTAAAGTAAAATAATAGGAGAAAACATGGTAAATATTAAACATAAATATAAAAGTAGCAAAAATGAAGAAGGCCTAGGAAAAAAACTATGCTTCAATTTTCGAGTAAAAGCATGTTAAAAAATAAGTTATCAAAAGCTAACCCAAATTACATTCAAAACAAAACCAATGACAATGACAAGTTTCTAAGCAAACTACCTTAGTTGGAAACTGTTTGGGGTATCCCCGATATTATCCGTATCTCTAGGTCGGTGATATCAATCATATTGGTAGTGATACCAATAACACTGGTAGTCTAAGAAATTCCAAGTACCGGTGTCAATATTGCCAATGTGTCGCTAATATTTTCGACTATATAAATTCCTGGTGCCACTTGTAATCTCTAGTGTATCGATGATATTTCAATAATATTGCTGATGTATTGATATTGCCAAAAATCTGTTCATTAAAAAAAATTTCCATTTCAAATTCTTTTATGGGTGCATGGTTGTATGCAATGTTCAAATTCTTGACGATAATATTGTGATATTATCATTAACGCAACATGGGCGATATCAAGACCATGGTTTTTTGTTTCCTTTTTGATTGTTAATGATTTCTTGGCGAAATATCGTGTTTTATCAATATTCTGAAATATTGATGGATGTTTTGATGGAAAGTTGGATGGTTGGATGGATAAATGCGACAGCACATGCTTTTAGGGCCCTATTAAATGGAAACTTATTATGTATGCATTCTTTTACAAATTTTTATTCCTAAATATGCAAATATGTGTATTTTAGTATCTCCTGAAGTTTCATTGAAAAATTCCACCATCTTGTCCATGTTTTCCCCAATGTTTCCCCTCATTTCCGGTTATCGGCGATATCGATATTATTTCCATATCTCTGCCCAGCGAAACTTGTAGTGATAACGATACTTCAAACACTTGGATCATTCCTATCGAACTAGATGAGTAGGATATCAGGCCACAAGATAGAAAATAATGGACAATCAACATACAGAAGAACTTCAGCATTTCCAATCATCTCTTGGGCCGCATTATAGAACCCAATGCACAACCCTAAAAAAACCACTGCTATAGCGTGGTGGCTTGCATTATGGACTGGATGGATTGGATGCCATGCCATACACGCACCACAGTAGGCCCCATGTAACAAATGTTTGTAGAAGTAGCTTATTCTTTCTGAATAGGAACCGGTTTCCCAAAAAGGGAAAAAAAAGATGAAAAATGTAAGATACCCTAAATGAATCATTATATAAATGAAAATAAAATATAACGCTAATGGAGATTAAGAGTAAGAAACATTCCTCTATTTAGCTCTAGATCAACTAGAAAAATCCTAATCTTGAGCTCCACAACCATACGAACATGAAATGGGGGAATCTTTATGTTCTTTTGTTCGCACTTCAATGCCTGTGAAAATTTAGACAAAGGATATTCACATAAGGCTGACCAATCCCTTCTATTTCCTCTTGAATGCTTGTCCAAATTGAGAGAATCAGATCTCCAAATTTTTTTCTTAGGCCGGAAGTGTCATGTGGTCAAGTGTTAGGGCTTTTGAAAGCCCTCTTTCAAATAGCTTTTGTTTTATGAAAGCTACATTCCAATGTTAGTTTTGTACCATTTAAAGTGGTTGTTAACTCTTCAGTCATACATTTGGCATGCATGTTATCTAGTGCCGTGTGTGAATGTAGATGTGCTTCTAGAGATGTGCTCCATCCACAATAGGACCCAAAGTTTGGATGGTCTGGATAGCTGTACTTCAGTGCTGCGTGTTAGGAGGATCGGTCACCACCATTTTTAAATTGGTGCTGAACTAATACTGCACAATACTTGCAATTTATGGCTTAAAAATCAAAAAATGTTGTAGCCTATGCTACACACTACACAATGCATTGCGTATGCTGCGTGGAAAATAGCATATGCTACATACAACTTACGCTACTTGCATGTGCTACATAGAGCTATTGCTATCCTGCAAACACTATTCAAAACAATGGCTAGTAGCATAGACTACTAGCAGGACCAGTGCAAAATCTAGTTGCTGGCTGCCACCGCTGCAGTGGCCATGCAGATTCACCTGTTGTGCTGCTCTATAATCCAGGTTTGCTCCTCGCCATGCTCAAACACGTCAGGCACCACTCAATGGAGTCTTTCTTTTTTGTGCCAAAGCACATGCTCGTCCAATAAGCAGACGCCACACACTACACACCAATTAGGGGACACCATGTCAACAATTCTGCATGATGGAAATCATGTGGAGCTTCATCAACCTTCAACATCTACATAAATCCTTAGGTCCCAACAAGGTCATGGTAGTCATTACTCATTAGACACAACTTTGGAAGAGAGTATTCTCTTTACCCTCAGTGAAGACTATTGTCACGAGTGTGCAGGCTGATTCATGTCAAAGCCACTTCTTACTCGTACATATGAGAGCCTTGTATATAGTAGAAGATATAGAGATTAGAGAAAAATACTATCATAGAATTGTGTAGAGATCTCTGGAAGGTTCTGGAGGTCTCTAGTGAAATTGGTAGCGAGTAGAAGTGTAGAAGTTTTCTAGAATGATTTTAGCCTTTGGATGAATGACATACGGAACAATCTAAGCCTTGATGTAAAGTGTCTCGAGAGATCTTAGGTCTTTATATAGGGGAGTCCCCCTCATTTGGGACTCTTAACTCCTCAAACTTGTAAGCATTCCTCCTTTGTGCAATATAAGCATTCCCATTCTCTCCCTTGTTGTTCTCTTACATTCCTGTGAAGTCCTTGGTTGTAGTGCTTGGTGGTGCAATTAGGAGTTACGTTGACTCAAGTTTACATGAGTGCTGTACGGGCGAGGGTGCTAAGGAGTTAGTGAGTCCGTGAAAGTTAATATCAAAGCCTAGTGGGTTTAGCTAGCACCATATCAATATTGGAGGTGAGTGCAATCGATAATATTGAGAAGAGGCATTATTCATCCAAAAATCAGAAGAGGGATTGGTCCAATGACCCAAGGGTGATTATGGATTTTGATTCGTTAGATAATCGTATTGGGATGTTGGAGCTTACCATGGCTGAAAGGGATGAAAGGTTGGGGAACTTGGAAGGAACCCAATAAGTCCATGCTAAGGTGATCAAGCAATTCGATGATGACATGATAAATACGATGGAGGTAGTTAAATCTCAAATTATCGAGATTTGAGAGGTGATGGAGAATGAGATTAAGGAGCTGCATGCTAAGGTCATTATCTTGGAGAAGGTTGTAGCCAACAGTGAGCTGACTTCAAGGAAGGTTACCAGATTCCACATTCATGACCCTTAGGGCCTGTTTGATTTTTGTATTTACAGGGAAATACCTGTAAATCAGTAATTATTACTTTTTACCTGTGTTTGGTTTTGGAGTAATTCCTTCATCAAATATCGTGCCAATTTAAAATGAATTTGGTGTGTTTCTATACATACAAAAATATGGAGCCCACCTTGATGAATATGTCATATCCATTCCGTTCATCCATTCCAAAAGCTCATTGCATGGCATGCGTCAAAAACTGAGGCAAACCCACAATTCATATGGACCACACCACATGAAACAGTGGTCCTAACGGGCTTCATCCGTTAAAAGTCAATGCCTTTGTAGGGCCCACAGTGATGTTTATTTGTTATCCAGCCTGTTCATAAGATCATGTAGATATGGATAAAGGGAAATCATAAAGATCAACTTGATCCAAAATTTCTATGGCCTCAAGCAATTACCAATGATAGGCGTTCAATTCGCACTGTTTAATGCAGTGTGGCTCACCTGAGCTTTAGATCTGCCTCATTTTTTGGCTCATGCCCTAAAATGTGCTGGTAAAATGGATGGACGGCATGGATATGACCTATACATCACTGTGGGCCCCACAGTTTTTGCATCTAAAATTTATTTCCACCTTTGTTTTGCGCCAAAACAATTTACCTGTCAATGTCAACTTCGATCCAAGAGACATAAACACAGGGGAAATAATGATGACCAATTTACAGTGCATTTGCATTGTAATTTAGAAATCAAACAGGCCCTTAGTGCTCGAACGGGTAAGGCACATGAAGGAGCTTGAGATGGAGCATTGCTTTTGAGCTTTTAAGTTGGAATATGGAGGAGGCAAACTACATGACAGTCACGTACTTCATCAATTATGCAATGATATGGTGGTACAAGAGACAGCAGCATGGAGAAACTTGGGAGGAGCACAAGGAGTTGAAGGTGCAATTCCTTCCTGAGAACGTGGAGTACTTGTCAAGGAAGAGTCTTTACATGCTAGGTTGATTCGGTTATGTGAAACAATTCATTATGTTGATGTTGGCATCATGGACATAACAGAGAAGGACAAACCCTTCTTCTATTGATGGGCTTCGTCCATGGTAGAGCAAGAGTCACAATGTTGTCATGTGCAAGATCTAGCATCTGCATTAGCGCCGACCAAGCAGATGGCGGAGAGAAGCTCCAACAAGATCAAGAATGATTCCAATTCCAACTCTTCTAATCACACATTAGCAGGAATAATGGTGGGGGAGAGGCGAAGTCTAAACGGGGGAGGGACTTTAGGAGACGACAATAAGGTAGGAGCAAGGCTAAGAGCATGGAGAGGAGCTCATGTTGTTTCATATGTGACAATGAGCATAAAGCAAGGGAGTGCCTGCAAAGGCAAGCTTTAAACTTTATCCGAGCTAGAGAGGAGGGCAGGGAGGTGATCTAGCTACTAGTGCATTAGCTAGATCTAGTGGTGAGGAAGGCTGGACCACTTAATTGGAGTTGGTATGTGGGCATACAGATAAATGGGAAGCCCACTTGAGCCATGGTAGACACAAGGTTGCTCACAACAAGATTGGGTTTGGTGGTTGTGAATGACTAAGTAGGATGAAGGCGGTTAACTCAAAAGCCAAACCCATTAATGGTGTGAGGATGTGGAGCTATGCATAAGTGGGTAAAGTGGCAAGGCAAGTCTATCCATTACTTCTTGGACGACTCTCAAAATCATTCTAGGCATGGGCTTTCTAAGCATGGCTATGGTGGTTCAAATGCCCTTCTTCGAGGTGATCTGCATTAGGGACGAGAAACTTCCATGCATGGTCCTTGTGGTGCTTAAGGTGAAGGCGAGAAACAACAAAAGTGGAAGATAAGGGGACTGTGATGGGGGAACCATTTCCCCAAAAAATTAGTCTGCAATGGCCTTAGAGGAGATGGGGAATGTGGTGGGAGAATCACTTCCCCAAGAGTAGTACGAGGTTCTTCCGGTCACCAAATATCAGTCTCCCATGATTTTTAACTCAGAAGGAGAACTATATGTCCACTGCTTGTACCCATATTACCGATGCATAGAAATGCTTAAAAATAATCAATCAGTGGAGCTTACTGCATGCTATCCGGATCCAAGAAAAAAGGCCCATGGAATACCCGAGTACAAAATCTGGGAGATATGGATGGGTTGTCAGATGACATTGGTGAGCTGCGTCGCTGGCCTATGCTAATACCACGGCTGGGTTCACTGGCTGATGCTTAATGGTGGTCTAGTGGGTTTCTTGTTTGGAGTTGGAAAGGCTAAGAAAAAAGAAAAGGGGAAGGGGGAGGCGAAGTTTTATTTCTTAACCTGCTTGATACCATATGCTATTACAAGGTAAAGTGAAGGGTGGAAGGAGAAAGGTCCCAGAGAGAAGGATGTAGGAAGATTAGTTGTCTCTCTTCTTTAGCATCAGATTAATAGAACATTAATACCAAAATAGCACAGTATCTCCCATAGGGGCACCGAAAACTGTACACCACACCAACAATAATAACCCCACACTCCACATATACACTCACATCCATACAAATGCACACATAATCTCCTAGAGGACGAATTTCATTTCACACTTAGTACTTGCGCAGACCTTCGCCCAGCCTGAACCCAGCCATTGACAGCTCTATGCTAGATCAGTAGAAATGTTAGGATATGTATTGATACTTGAAAGATTGCCCATGAAGCAGTCACAACTATATTTCTCGGGCTAGATTGCTATTCATGTTCCTACCATCAGGTGCTTTGACCATCCAAATTGTCTCTCCGGATGTCTATGAAGCACAGCCTGTCAAACGGGTTAGACGATAACCATCTGATATCAGTTGTTAAATTTGTACCTTCCACTATAACTTTCCATTTGATGGTCACACCTTGGATGTTAAGTGGTTCTTTTATCCTCTGATGTGCCTGAGCTAGAGGCACTCCTGATTGCAGAAATATCTTCATGAAAGGGCTCGTCTTTTCCATGTAGAAAAGGTCCTTCCATTACTGTTCAGCATAATCATTACAGGCTATTCCTTTTTCATACAATGAAGATTAAGGGTATTTGGAGCTTTCTTATTAGTTCGAATTCTTCCTGTCTTTATCTCCTTTGCTAATATGTTAATTATAATGGTGCTACTGCAGTCGATTGATGTAATGGATTATTCATTACTGGTGGGGGTGGACGAGGAGAAGCATGAGCTGGTTCTCGGGATCATCGATTTCATGAGGCAGTACACGTGGGACAAGCACTTGGAGACATGGGTAAAGACTTCGGGCATCTTGGGTGGCCCGAAAAATGCATCTCCAACTGTGATTTCACCCAAGCAATACAAAAAGAGGTTCAGGAAAGCCATGTCCGCGTATTTTCTTATGGTCCCAGATCAATGGTTGTCTCCTATCATCATCCCCAACAGTGTGGTGTCTGACCTCGCTGAAGAAAATTCGCAGGGCCTCTCTCAAGAATAATGTTGTCCTCAATGCCTGTATATGTTGGTGGGTATGTTGGGAATTGAGCATCTCCTTTTCCACTGTTTCCGACAACCCTCAAAAAAAAAATTCTTTTTGGCTGCAGTCTCATTTATATTATTCTTGTTTAGACTGTAAATTATTTGTTAAAGATGCAGAACAAGGCTGTTCCAGCCATGAAATTTTCATCAGAGGTACGACATTAGATGTACCTCTGAATGAAGTATCTGTACAAAATTTTCATGTATTTATTGAAATTTTCAAGCAATGCATAGCCTATTTCTGGGAAACAATTTCATTTCTCTTCATGCATGTATGCTACTTTTTGCATCTGTAAGCATGCGTGCATGGACAGACGGATTGGATTGGATTGAATAGGCGGGCTCATGGCCAAAAGAGGGAGGTGTGTCTGATTGTTGGAGTGGATTTCATCAACACATGTTGGTGGCTCATGGCTAAAACTAGGGAGGGGAGAGGTTAGGGGTTCATGCCCAAATGAGGGAGGGCGTCTGATTGTTGGAGTGAATTTCATCAACACATGTTGGTGCGGCCCACAACAAACCATTTGCACCACATTGTGGCCAAATGAGGGATGGTGTCTGATTGTTGGAGTGGATTTCATCAGCACATTGGTGGGGCCCACAACAAACCGTTTGCACCACATTGTGGCCAAACAAGGGAGAGCATGTCTGATTTTTGGAGCAGATTTCCTCAACACGTTGGTGGGGCCTACAGCAAACCATTTGCACTAGCTAGTTTCCCATAGTATGCATTTACGAATGTATGTATGTCATGTTTCACATTTCTTTGCCACAAACTTGTCAGCCTCTTGACCTAATGCTTTGTGATCAGACGAACATTTACCGTATTACAATTTGGAGTGAGAATGATTTTATTTTTATTTTTATTTTTCTGCAGTTGTATCTTTCTCTCTAACCAAAGAAAGAAAAAGAAAAATGCAAAACATCTTGTAGCATATTCTAGGTTTGACAGCTGCATGATCTTTTGGTCTTGTTGTGAGTGAAAAGAAGGAACTTTCCTTTCATGAAAAATTAAGGGATTTCTGATGATACCTGAAAATCATTTTGGTCGGTTCCCAAATACCCGCTTAGGATCCCATTAATTTGTGTGGGCATTTCGTGTTTATCTTGTGATGATTAGATATTTATTATATAAAATCAAGAAAATCGCAAACAAAGAGTCTTCAATTGGTACTTGAGGGCGACTTCTCAGACCATACAAACAAAGAGTCTTCAATTGGTAGTTGAGGCCTCGAGGGCGACTTCCCAGACCATTTGACAGGTTGTCCGTTGTAATGGTAATGCACACTGCTTTCGGACTGTATCTTTGTGAGGTCATGGGCATTATGTCCTCTTCTTAGAGAAAGACGGGTTCAATCAGGTTCTAAAAAATTCAATGAGTCAACTCATTCACACAATGGTTTGTGTCAAAGGGGTAACTCAAAGTAATTTTGAAACTCCATAAGCTTGTTCTGTTGTTCAGCTCCTTCAAAAACTGGGTCCATTGCTCTCTTCTCGTCTGAGTAGATCATGTTCTGGGAACCTACTTACAGGGAAATCTAATTCGGCTATAGATAAGGTTCAAAACCAATACAAGGTGGCTGGCTTGAACTGATACATATCTGCAGATATGGACTACGTCTCAGCCACAACGGTGCGAAGTTTAACCCACTAGCTTCTAATTGCTGATACATATGGAGAATGCATTGTATCTTCTTTTTTCCTTTTTTTCTTTTTTCTTTTTTCTTTTTAGCTGATGTGGTGGCTGATAGTTTGAACCTTGGTGGTAGATGATATTGGTGATTGAGTTGTAGACCTTCAATAGTTCTTCAGTAAATTAATTGAATCATCAGAAAGGGGGAGCTAGAAAAAAAATAAATAAATAAACCTTGAACCTGAGCATGAAGTGTTATCCAAATCATATTATCATTTACATGGAAACAATCTCCATTTGAGATTAATAGTCTGTTATTGATTATTGAAGAAAGACAATTAATAGTCTGTAATTGATTATTGAAGAAAGACACCATGGTCTGTTCTCTTGATTTTACTTGTTCATAGATGAGTATTACTCAGATATACATACATTCATTGAAACTGCTCTTCAGGAACCTCAGATCTTAGTCCTCTCGAGCTGCAGCACCCATCTCGACAATATCTTCAAGAAGCCGGGTTGCTTGAAGGAAATCAAGGATTTGGAAATGCCGAGGCAAGCTGAAAGAGATAAAATAAAATTAAATAAGACGACTTCTACCGTTGATTATATCAGGCTTGATTCAGTATTTACCTTTGATGGCAAATCTTTCGCAAGACCGGTTGGCAGAAACGTGGGCCCTCATCATATCCTTCACAGATCATTTCTCCTCTATCATCTCTGTAACAGACGATTCCCCTTGATTGATCCTCAAAAACCTGTCATATTCAATTTCAAGAAAAAAGAAAGGAAGAAAGAAAGAAAGAAAGAAAGAGATGGAGATCATGCAATGTCTGTAAACTTAAGGCTGAATATGGAAGTTCCCAGTTCTGAGTTCCAATACAATGGGCTTGTTCCAAATTGCAATATAGATAGATTAGCACCTCCCCATTCAAATTTGGAGCGGAAAAGAAATGAAAAAGAAAAAAATGGAAGCCCACTTAAAGTGAGTTCCATTTTTGGCTTTGGGTGTCGCCACAAACATGAAGATTATAATGTTGGCTTCAAAGATCCACCAAATATGATTTCGTGGTACATCCAAACACACTCTTATCGTTTTTAGCGTAGTCTTGGATGATGGTGCTGGGTTTGCAATAGAAAGAAAGACAGACCTTGTTGAGACTGAAGGATCTGATCAAGGCAGTAGATGTTCTATTGGGGGGGAAGTGGCTGTTATGGAGCATGAAAACTCTGGTGCCAGGCTTCTTGCTGAAATTACCACCTGAAATTGCCATTTGAGGGGAAGAACAGCTGGTTGCCATTGATCCTGCTTTTGGGGTACTGGAATTCCTAAGATAAGAAGATTGGGAAGAAAAGATTTTTTTTTTTTTTTTTTTTTCTTTTGAATTTTGGTTTTGGATACTTTGTTCACAAAGTCAGTTCGAATAATGCTTGAGTTGGCAGGTTCCACTTATAAGATACACATATATAGAGTTATTCATGCACTAGCAGAGTATACCTTCTATGTACAAGTGACTAATGTAACATGTCGCATTCATGTTCGTGGATCAAAACCAAGTCGACCAAATCATGGGTCCCATTGCAGATGGTGCATAGACCCTTTATCTGGATTTGATTGGATGAACCTAACATCGATTGATGGACGTTCATTCGTTGAATTCAGACCAGTGACTCATTTTAACCATCCGTTTCGTGGAAAGCGGGACAGTTAGGATCAACTATTCAGTGCGACTTTCAGGTGATGATCCATCTATAGTGAGACCAATGATTTGGACGGTTTGGTTTGACATACACATGCCTTTGTCATTCTCTTTCGGAGTACAAAGTAATTCCTCAGAGATCAATCAGAGAAGGGAACTGGTATCAGCACCCACTTTGATGGACTGTTTCACCCATGCAACTTTTGAGTTGTTGTGTGACCAAAACTAGGAAGGATGGGTGTATCTATCAATCAGAATAGGTGTAGATAGTGCCCCCCTAAAGAAAAATGAAGGGTCAGCTTGTCTTATTATCTAGAAAAGAAATGTTGTCTTATCATGGTACAAGTAGGTGTGGCCCAGTAAGGTCTATCAAATGCTTATCTAGTCATTTTGGGTGGGGCCATGGCCTTTGGGTCCTGTAACAGATGATGCCATGATTCAGGTTTCTTGGATTATTCTTTTATTTTATTTGTTTCTATATATATATTTTAAAATTGCGTGGCTGTAATGATTTGATCCGTCCATTCATTTGCTTAAGTTGTTGGTGGGTCTGTTTCAATTTCTTTCGGTTACCATCACTTTCATATTATATTCTCTTGATCTAGCTTTGTGCTGTATTCTATATGTTATCCTTCCTTTTTTTTAATCTCTCTCTCTCTCTCTCTCTCTCTCTCTCTCTCTCTCTCCCTAAGTATGAGTTTCTACACAGCTCCAAGAATCAATTCTTTTTACTTTTTCTCCTGCTGAGAATTGATTCTCCATTGAGTAGCTATTCAATGAATCAGAGAAGTATTTCTTACTGGATTTCAAAACATGGCTAGAATTATTTCTAAAGAGAAATGGCTTTGGAACTATTTTTCTCAAGAATTTATTTCAATCTCACCTTGTTAGTCCAACAACTGCTTGGCCCACATGATGGGAAATCCAAATCTACGTGGGCCCACCTTTGGTTTATAATCAGAAGTGAGCTCACAAGATGGATAGCCTGGATCTGTGAACAGAACTGTCATAAAGATTTAAACTACTTATTTTATTGGCTACTGATTAAATGGTTAGGGTCTTCCTATCATAGTGATTCTTGAGGGGAAAGGAGAATCATAGTGGCGCCCACATATGGACAGTGCAAATTCATGATTAGATATTTCTATAAATTATGGACTGTCCATTTTGTTGGCCAAGGATCGGATGCCTAGGATCATCACATAAAGGGAAAACAAAGGTGATGGACAACCTAGGTCCATGAGTTAATTTTTGCAAAAATGATCTGGCCCGTTAATTTTATTGGTCGTTGATTAGATGGCTAGATATGATCACACTGAAATGTTCTTGAGAGGGGCATGGTGAACTATAGGTGGAGCCAACAACATAATGTACAATCAGACCCTTTTATCTTATAAATGGTTTGGATGGTATACTTTGTTGGCCACTGATCAATGGCTAACATAATCAGAAAAAAAATTCATCTTTGTAGGCACTCAGAGTCAAAGGTGGATCTGCCTTGTGGACAATCCACATCAATGATCAAACCCTTTTTTTTTATCGTAAATGATTTGGACCATCCATTTTGTTGGCGATCACTAAATAAATATGATTATCAAATCAAAGCAAGTCTTCAAAGGCAGGAGGAAATAGAAGCGGCCACAGGGCCTATATGATGGATGATCAAGATCCATGATTCATATTTTCCATTAAATCGAGTACTGTTCGTCTTGTTGGCCATTATTCAATGGTTAAGAACATTTGATCAGAATGGGCAACTAATGAAGTGTTCCATGAAATCTATGATGGAGATTGATAATTAGACATTTTATTTTAATCAATTTGGAAGGAAATGTAGAATATATTATTTTAGAGTATTTGCATCCGAAGGCTAATCTTCCTAAGCCATTCTTTCTTAAAAGATAATAATGCAGAAAGTCAATCTGTTTAGAATATTTTTCTGACTTGAAATTGTTGCCAAACGCACTATAAAAATGCACAGGAGAGAGAGAGAGAGAGAGAGAGAGAGAGAGAGAGAATAAAAAGCCAGTACACATCAACCAGAGAAAAGGCCAAAAATTTAAAAACTACAGTATTTCAAACTGGGAGATTTGCAGGGTATGCTCCAGCTATGGTGGGGCCCATTATTTAAATACTTGGATGATCTATCATCCAACCCATATCAGCAACCCTTGGGTTGGATGATAGTATCTGATTAATGTGAATTTTGGGATATCGAAGAAATGCAAGATCCGGGCCTTCGATTGGATGGCCCACACATAGAGTGACTGTAGATGGGGCTTTTCGAACTCCCAAAAGATTATTGCCTGTGTGTGTCCATACCCAATATGAATCCCAATTTTGGACGTCCAAAACTGTGGGCACATGTAGATGAGATCTGGTCAGTCCATAGCTCAAAAGTCACACCCATGAGACGATCCGATTAACAGCTTAGATGTGGGCAGTAACAGTCAATAATCATTGGTAAGGTCTCATATGACTTTTGTTCTACATACCATCTTCCTGATGCCCACCTGATGAATGGTCCGGATCTATTACATGTTTGGTTTTTTGGGTGTTGGACATAGGACTCTTGTGATGAATCCAATCTTTCCCGACTCCCAACTGAAAAAGGTCCATGGAGATACTTAAATATCTAAAACATAAATGACTCCAAAATATCAACTCTCAAGCACGTCACATCGAGCCTTTTTATTCGTCCTTTTATTTTCATACGGTTATATTTTTATTAAAAAAAAAATCTAGGAAATATGAAAATTAGTTTTAAAAATTCTGGAAAAAAAAAATGCATCGGCATGCAGCAGATCAATACAAATGCTGTGGGCCACAATAATAATCTATGCTATATGTACAATGAGCAACTTTTTTTTTTTTGTTTTTTTTGAGATTTTATAGAGGTTTTTTCTTTGCTAGTCATGCATTGCACCCACTTAGATAGCTGCGCAATCGCACCCACTCGATTAGTCACACAATGCACCCACCCACCAGTGGGGTTAGTGCATCTCCGCCTAAGCATTTCGCAGCTGGGCTAGCAGGTGAGATAAAGCTTTGTTGATAGTAAATGGTTGTAATGGGTGGTAAATAGATGCATATGAGTAGAAAGGGTCACTTGGTTGATGGTAGACCATGGTAATTAGAATTAATATGAAATGAAATGCAACAAAATCATGTGAATTGAAATTCTCTCATAAGATTGAGAATCAATACAAATGCAGAAAATGGTTGGATTTTTTAAGGTGGGTCCACTTTATGGCCCACCCAATGCTCAAAATTTCTTTATTTTTTTGCCAGAGCATATATTTTAATAGACTTGTTACAATTATTATGTCAAATATCACATTTACTAATTTGGGGTTATTAAAATTGATTAACTTAATGTATTCTAATTATAAACATCCAAACACAATTTTTTAATTTCAGTGTGCTCCAATTATAGGCATTCAAACACAACTTAGAATGACAAGTTGCATAATTTCATTTACCATGTAATTTGGATTTTCAATGTGAGCCCCTAGTTTCATAATTTTAAGTGATGTCATGGCCCGTTTGGCACCATGGATTTGAAGAGAAGTGAGGAGAAGTGGATACCATGATATAAATTATCATCAATTCCAAAATCTTATCAATTCTAGATTTTCTATTTGGCAGCCAATATTTGAAGAGAAATCAAACATGAAGGAATGGACGGTGTAAATTTTAATCCCACCGTATGCCCACCGTATTAGCCTCGATTTTTAAATCCATACCGTTCATCCATTTTTACAGATCATTTTATGCCAAGATCCAAAAAATAAAGCAAATCCACATCTAAAGTGAACCATAAAACAAGAAAAAATGGAGAGGGAGACCTTTATGATACACAAAAGTTTTGGATTAAACTGAAATTTGTGTGGTCCCTTCATCCAGGTCTTTGTGACCTTATCAATAAGTTGGATGGAAAATATATATCATGTTAGGTCCCATAGTTAGGGACACATTACAGTGGGTCCTACGTTGGGGAGGATTTCTCCTCAAGTCTCACCTTTTTTTGAGGATTTAAAAAAAGGCTAAAAGCGCATTTTCGAGATCTCTTGGCTTCCTCTCAAATCCAGTTCTCATCAAATCCATGGTGCTAAACAGAATAAAGCAACCAATTTCTCCTCCTTTCTCCTCAAATCCATGGTGCCAAACGGGCCATCAAGTATTTTGGGAATTGTAAATTGTGATTGTTACCCAGTATGGAGTTTTGCTTCACCCCACAAAAAGCTTACAATAATTTAGTTTTGACCCACATCTTTTCAATTCTTTGATACGAGCATTCCACTTGAACTTCTTAACTTCTTTGCATGTAGCCGCACTAAGCATAGTAGTAGGAAGACCTACAAGAATAACTGTGTAGGGCCCATTGTAATGATTATGTGAAGTTTATACTGTACATCTGTTATAGCAACTCATGTTAGGACATCAATTCACAAAAGAAGAAAATCTAAAGCTCATGTGAAGAAAATGTGAAGAGGTAATGAGAAAGATTAAGCTAAATATACAAGCCTTTAGAAAATTTGGAGGTGAATATAAAAAGTTGGCTAGATAGGAAGGCTTGTAGTATCTGACAAGATTTACATGATCTTTGGAACCTTTGCATAAAGTCGAAAATGAACGTTCCACATTTAGCGGTTCACCTAACCACTGCAGAGTAGTGAAGATCTTATCACCCTTTTGATTCTATGGTTAAGATGGCCCTTAGATTTTGATCAAAGGTTCATATTATTTAAAAGATGGTCTATTGAACAAAATGATATTTATCATTCCTCTATCTTCTCTCGAAAACCTCATTTGTTGGGATTTTTATATAGAATGAAAAAGAGATTCCTTCTATTTTTGTAAGGGAGAGTGATGGGGAGAGTTCGAATGAGATAGGGGTTATCTTATCTCATTTAATCTCTTCCTTTTTCCAATTGTATTTTTATTTCAAATTGATAACTTCAACTTCAAACCCTGAACAGAAAGTGAAAAAAGAAGGCTTAAGAGGAAATCTCATATGAAACCCACCCAAAAGTGATTACTCACGAGTGGGGAGCCCACAAGCCCATATCTATCATTTCCTACTCAATTACATTGTAGGTGCCATACCTCGTGTCTAGCATTCAAATATAGCTGACCCCGAAACCATATCATAAGCGAGACCAAGTATTATAAGTTACAATTTTCATCATTTTAAGGGATCATTCAATTACACATGTCCATTTCACATAAATAATACCATAAAAAATTCAATATCATTCCACAAAATCCACTACTTATTGCAATAAATATCATGTCTAATTTTTTATTACAACGGAAATTCAAATAAATGAATCTAATTATAGTCCATGCATAATAGATCTAGTCCAAACATGTAATTCATCGATAAAACAATAGAGTGAGCTAACAACTCAGTATGTAAACCTCTACTACCTTTTCAAGAAATTAAGAGATAAAACCACCATAAGTTAAAGAAATTTATGAAAGTACAAGAATTTAGTGAAACACATGGATGGACGTAGAGGGTTAACCACAAAAATCAGTATGGTTGATTTTCAGTGAACACTAAGGCCACTTTACTATTGATGGCCTCAACTTTCCTTGCACCTTACTCAACCTACATAGCTAGTCCATTATATTCTCCAACGTGATCGCCCAACCAGCATCGATTAATGAGGGGATTCATTTATATGTTAGACTGCTTCTCCACCCAACTTGCATAGCTCGTTTGTTACACTTTTCATTTACTCACCCAACCAGCCTCAATCAATAAAGGTTCAAATGATACTAATTTGGGATTTTGGGACTTTCAACCGAGTCTAAACTGCCGCACCTCTTTACACTTTTAGGAGCTTATTGCCCCACCTAATTTCCAGTGATCCAAGTTGATTTATAAATTCCCATGATTTTACATGACATATGTATCAATACTAGTAAAGAAAATGTGAGATTGCAATATTTCGAAATAAAAGAGGTGAAAATGGAACGGTATAAAAGAAAGTCATCCGAGGTAATTTAAAGTTTCATGGTCCGATTTGCTCATGACCTATGGATCGATTTTGAGTATTTACTCCGGTACCCGAGTAAATACTTCAATGCAATTTGGGTACTTGCTAGCCACCAACCTGTAGTCTGATTTGTACGAATTTGCATGCAGCGATTTGTAAGCTTTAGCACACTAAATCAATAACTAGAGTTCCACTATAGTAGCAATTAATCTAGCGAATCATACACAAAAACAAGAGTCCCATCGCACTTAATTCCAATGCTATACAAATGGTTGATGGTGGTAGGATCAAATTGTCATGCTTAAGCAAATTTTGGAGTCGATCACTTGGTTCATTTTACAGTACCGTTGTAGACCATTGGTGATCCATGCTTGGCTTGAATTATGGTTCATTCGAATGGTCCACATGCTGGCCTTTTTTCTTGGATAAATCGAACCCTCAGTGGGCTTGTCCACATTGGATAGACTTTGAAATTCAGTTGAGGTCCACAGGGACAAATTTCTATGGATCAAACAAAACAAGGTCCAACAAGGCCCACAATGGGCCCTATCCATAAATCAAAATTTTGATTGAACAAAGCTATGATTTTTTTTTTTCTTTTTTCTTTTTTCATGGGCTAGTTCACACACCCCATTGTTAGTACACCCACCCACCCCTGGTAGTCACATCACCATGTTAGTCACCCCCCACTATGGGAATCGATACCATGACCTCAGTGTTGAAACTAGACTATTCACTCAGTGGGCACCACACGCTGGGCAGATTGTGGGCTCCAGATGCTGCCCATTTTGGACAGGTTTGTGGGCCCCACATGATGAATGGTGTGAGGGCTTATTGGACTAACGATTAAGGTAGATGAGTGGTTAAATATACTCTGCACGATGGACGTCTAAGAGGGTTCAGGTTAAGTCCACATGCTAGACCATTTAAAGGTCCGGATTGGGTATCGTTTGGTATCTTTTTTAAGGTCCCAAATTGCCAATTTAGACATCCAAACACAAGCCTGAGATCAGACAGATTTGAAGGTTATATTACTTTCCAAAACTAGCTAAGATTGACCCAACACGCAGTCAAAGAAGTGGACCAATCTGGACCCTAACCGTGGATTGAAATTTGGGCAACCTTGTGTCCAACTTGCTGCCTAATTTGTGAGCCGATGATTTTATGCCCACTTGCTGATCACCCTTAGTTCAACAGAAAAGGTCCACATGGGGTGTACCTTTTGGCCCAACCACTACGCATTCAGGCTCAAGCAAAAGTTCAGATTGAATGCCCATTTGAATGAGGTAGATCTAAAACTCAAGTAAGCCATGTTAGCACAACAAGTTTTGGGTTATGCTGATTGTTGTGAGAAGAATACGAGCTGACCTCGGTATTGTTGCGAGAAGAATACGAGCTGACCTGGGGGTAGATCCAGCTCAGCTTGCTCAGTGCGAAGCCGATCTGACGACAGACGGAATGGCCCAAACACGTCGTCGGGTCTTACCTACCTGGTCTAAGGGGGAGAGGTGATCCCTGTGGACGACCTCGTAAGGCTGACCGCTCTCATTAGAGCGACTTGATTCCGTTACCGCCGTTCTCTAAGTTTGTGCGTGATGAGAGGAGAAGAATCTGAGTAATCTCTAACCAACTCCCCGAATATCTTCGAAGATCACGGGACAGCTCAGGATCTAGATTTCCTCTACAAACATCACGGCAACAAATAAGGAACGCAACTCCACGACCTAAGTCTATAAATTGGAACATTCTCTCCGTTATTGAGGTACGATACAAAAACTGATCAAAAGATAGATATTCAATCTTTCAAGATCCCACTGACTTAAGCATTGGAGGGCTAACGGCTGGACCCCAGCTACCTCCCTTAGCTTTCCTTTGTGTTCTACAGGATCCAACCTTTCTTCAAGAAGAAGATCAGCATCATTCGACCATCGATATCAAGAAATCTTCATCCTCATCTGTTGACGAATTTCCAGCATCAACACTGATACTAGGGTGTCATAAAAAAATTCACCGTGGGCCCCAGGAAGACTTCAACGGCGGGCATTTCCATTCCCACTGTTTCCTTTGATGGGCCCAGTTAAGTTTCGTATGTGTCTTATTTTTGGAAGCTGATTGCATGGTAGTGTGTTGACATCACCAAGTTTTGTGAGCCCCACCATTATATATGTTATATCTAAACCGCCTATCCATTTGGTGAAATCATTTTAAGGCATGAGCCAAAAAATTGAGGTAAATCCAAAGCTCAAGTGGATCACACCACAAAACGCGGTGAGGATTAAATACCTACCATTGAAAACTGCTTGGGCATCACAGAAGTTTTGGATCAAGCTTATATTTATGTTTTCCCTTCATCAGGTCTATGTGACCTTATGAACAGGTTGGATGGAAAATAAACATCATGGTGAACACTAGGAAGGTTTCAACAGTGGGCGTCAGTCCCCACTACTTTCTATGTCCACTTGAGCTTTGGATCTACCTCTCATTTGTGGCTCATGTCCTATAATGATCTCACCAAATGGATAGACGGCTTAGATATAACACATACATCATGGTGGGGCCCGGAAAAATTGGTGATGATCCACTTCCTTTATTTTTTGGCCCATGTCCTAGAGTACGCTGGCAAAACTGATAGGAGTGGATGTCACAAAAACACCAGGGTGAGCCCCACAGAGCTTCCACCCTCCATGTCTGGGTCCCAGTGTTCTCTCCTATCTTCTCTCCATCAGGAGTACTTCTATTATTTGGATCCCAACATCCATAGCCAACGAAATAAAAGGTTTCTCACAGTGGATTCCAATTCAAAGACTCCTTCCTATCTCTAATTTCATATTTCCACTGGTTTCTTCTTAAATTCATCAAATTTCCATTTGAAAAAAAGGAGGAATTATAACTCATCAGCAAATGTACAATCTACTGGCACGTATCTATCGTTAGGCCATCTGAACTGTTCATCTGAGGAGATGCTCGGTTGGCGTGGGCTTCTTAAAAAATCTTCAAGATCGAAAGATTCTAACCTTTTGATCGGTGGCCCCCACAAAAAAGACGTTTGATGAGATGATCCATATTCAAAGGAAGATAGTTTGATCTGGGTGTCACCATCCATGGGGAAGCCCATCATATAAACGGTTTGGATCATTGCAATATGTCCCCCATGTGTACGGAATCACATAATCTTAAATTGGTTTAGAGATGAAGAAACTATGTAATATGCCCGTTTAAGGCCCACCATAGATGAGGACATATCCCAAAGAACAAGCTGGTGGTACAATCCTAACCATAATTTTGATCATTCAGCGTGGACCATGTTGATTGAGTGCCTTTAATCTGGTGCGATTGAATGCTCAAAACATGATGTGATGTTTTCGGTCGATCAAAATCCATTCCAATTGATTGATGTTGATATCTCAGTTGACTAAAGGTGTGTGATTGACAGCATGCATAAGTTTTAGGAACTATAGGTTTTATTTCCTAACATGTGTGGAAGTGTGTGTATACCTATAGAGTAGCTCTCAAGTCCAATATGTTGGACTATAAACTACGGTCCACCTAGCAGATAACTTCAAACCTATGATGTGTGTCCAAAAATCCAACCCATCTAATAGGTTGGCCCTATCATGTGGATTGCCTTCAACAAAATTCACTTGTAACTTGCTATTTATCAATGGCTAGACATTATTTCCTATGTTGTGGTCCTCCAATGAGCAGATGGGGCTGATGTTTGAGCTAAGAGATCTTAATGGATGGGCTAATTAACACATTAGACTAGTTGGATGTCATATTCTCTTAACAGGTTGAAAGTTATCTACAGAGTGGACCATAATTTATGGTCCAACTGGTTGGACTTGATAGTTACTCATATATATATATATATATATATATATATATATATATATATAGACACACACACGATTAGGATAGAGAGAGTTGTAATGTGAGACGAGCCTACACGACATTTAGGATTTTAAAGGAAGAAGTTAGGATTTTTGTACTTAGAAGTTGTTTTCATCTTTGTTAACTTTTTAATATAGTGGATTAATCTTTCTTTTTTTTTCCTTTTCTAAGGATTTTTTTTTTTTTTCATTAAAATTTTTTGTGTTCTTTGTATTTGCTTAAATTTTTCATTTTTTATTGGTTGCTTCATCCGATCTGAGATAGCTTCTGCTCCCAACACTCCCAACAGACCTGCATCAATTTCTTTTTACCATCCATCTTTTCTTCAAATCCTTGTCTAAACCGTCTTATTTTTTGATGTGGTCAAGTCCAAGGCAAGGCCCCCCCTGGCGAGTGGCTCCAGATCTCTCACACGCATCGTGTTTCACATATATGGTGCAAGTTAGATAAGGATGTGCTAATAAGATTAGCCTTCCTCTTCTTTCTAATGCATCACTAATTCATCTGTCCCCATATTGAATACCCAAAATCATGATATCTGGGCCATCCCATTCTCCTTGTGGATCACCACAAAAGCATGCGTGGAAAATCACCACCTGCACTGAGCCCATTTACTGATAGGATTCTAATCAACGTGTCCCCACCAAAATGCGCAGAGTGCGTGACTAATTTGCACGATTTATGATGCAGCCCTTTGGATTCTCCTTCTGGGAGCCACAGTATATAATGGAAGGTTTATAAAATAAACTTAAAAGTTAAAACTCGACTCAACTCGCCCGAGTCAACTCGACTCGACTACACTTCACCAAGACTTGAGAAAAAACCCGGTCTAGTCAGGACTGGGTCAAAACTCAAGAAAAAATCAACTAGACTCCACAAAATTTGAAATTATTTTATATATTATATTAATTTTTTAATATTAAATGATACTGAAAAAACTTCAAAAAACTTGTAAGAGTTTTTTTAGAAACTCGTCCGAGTTCTGAGTCGAGTCAACTCGGTTCAAGTTTTGATGTTTTTAAACTATGGTTTATACTTTATAGTCAACCTTCTCAGTAGGCATGTGATTATTAACTGTCATGATTTGCATCATTTCTCATGTACGCATGCAGATGATATCAATGAATCTAGACGCCCAAGTGCTGGGTCCCACGGTAGATGGGCCACAGCCTGAATAATAGAGAAAAGGGACAATCCTAACCGCATGATCAAGAGCCTACAAATGAACAGTTAATGATCTATGCTCAACATGCAAACGCCCATTGATCAGACAACTGTGGGATCTTTCAACCAATGCAACTTTTGGGTTATGGCCCATCAATATGGAGCCTAACATTGACGGTTGGGATAGATCATCATGCGTGCCACGTGGTGGGTACGTAGTTGGTGCAAAACCATGATTCAGACCATTTTACTATCTCAGTGGGCCACTACAGTTTTTTGCCGGAATTTTCACTATGTTCTAAATAAAAATCAGATTAAGCATGATATGTGCTCCCCAACAGAAAATCCATCACAGGACCCCGCCTATCTAAGTGGGGCTCACCTTGATGTTTGTGAGAAATGCATCCGGTCCATCTGTTTTTCCAGCTCATCTTAGGGAACGATCCCAAAAAAAATTAGGCAGATTCAAAACTCAAGTGTGACACATAATAGGAAACAGTAGGGATTGAGTGTTCACCATTGAAACATTCATGGGCCACAGATTTTTTCAATCACGTTAATATTTTTGTGATTTCAGTTCATCCTAGTGGAAATTAACTTTGAACTGTTTGGATGGCAAATAAACATCATGGTGGACCTAGTAAGGTTTCAACGGAGCCCACTCTTATTCTGGATCAGCCTCAATTTTTAGCTAGAATTAGATATTAACCTCATCAGGACACAGTTGGAGATGGTCGGGTATGTGGTAGGTTGGTATTGATAAAGAGTACTCACATACCCTTTACACCAGCGAACAAAAGGTACAAACCCCACCTGCTCTCTATTAATACCAACCTATGATGTACCTGTCTGTCTCCTGCTGCTACGTCCATGGAGATAGTAAATAATCCAAAGCTCTTATTTTTGCTCACCTCCTATCATGAGCTGGAGAAACAGATAAGCGTGGGTGAACTTCTGTTTAGATCTTATGGTGGAAGGATAAGGCTCCTTCCTTCCTCATGTGGGCCGTAGTGTACAAAATGAAAGGATGGCCAGAGAAAATGTACCGCCATCTTTTTGTTTTGTGTACTTGAGAAGTGAATAGGCCTGAATTTTGAACCAGGACATAAAAACATTGTGGCCCACCCGGTGGAAAGTTTGGATTAGGGGTGTCAATGGGCCGGGCTAAGGCCTGAAAATCAGAATTTTGAATACAGCCAGCCCGACTCATTGACAGCCCTAGTTTGGATCTCACAGGCGTTCTCCATATTGTCACGTGTGGTCATGCATGGATGGACGGGGCTCTACACGTGCCAAGGGCCTCTTTCGTTTGGTGTGGCCCACATGGGTTTTGGATGTGCCTGATTTTTAAATTCCTACACCATTATGGTCTTTCAAAACTGATGGACGGAGTGGATTTGTCACAGGCATCTCGGTGGGCCCAACATAGCTTCCCACTACAAGAACTTCCTGTGCCCAGGGCACTGCTAGTACATCCGGAGACCTGGAGAGTATAACTGATTGATATTGACGTCCACTAGGTTCAGTACACATTTCCCCGCCTATCAGGAAAAAAATCGCTGATCAAAAAGATTCTAGCCATCCAATCAATGTCATGTAAAATGAACGTTCAAGATCTTTTATATAAAAAATGGGTCCATATAACAGTTTTAGCCATCAATTTGTTGGGGTCCATCATGTCTAGCTTATGTCTCTGAACTAATGGACGGTCAGGATTGATAGATTGGATTGTCCGAGGGTTCCATTTGCCACCATAGCGTTACGAGAGCGTTGGATCATTTCTCATCAATCTGTCGTACTAAAATGCGCCGGGACGACCGAATGCCTAAAATTTTGGGATATGATTCTGGCCGATATTCCGGGTTTTGATAGGGTAGGGTGCCCCCTACAACGGTACGGGTGCCGGTTTCCAGTTTCCACCCCCGGAGTGCATCCTTAGATTAATCTGAACCGTTCACGTTCTCATTACTACCATATAGAAATTATGATCTTATTATCACGCTTCATTAGTGATCCTCACCTTTGAATCTTGGATTTGAATATGTGCCATTAAATATTCATCTCAATATACAATCGTTCGCTAAAACAAACTTTTCTTACCATGGGCCGGATAGCATGGAATACAGACAATGAACGGTTCAGATCGTCATTTAAGAAGCACTACGGGTTTGGAAACCCCGTGCTTGTCAAAACCCTACGTTGATAGCCGTTCTTAAGACATTTGTCTGATGTCAATTCCACTAACATGCGCCGCTGATGGAGGGTAATTTGCTCAACCATCACCATTCATTGCATTCTCTTCAAGGGGCCCACACCACAAATCATGGCTAACTGTAGGGTTTTGATGGGGTCCGTAGGTTTCCATCGCGTAGGTCTCATAGTGGAAGTCAGGTGACCATGGGCCCACCTTCACGTATGTGTTGTATATCCACGCCGTCCATCCGTTTTCCAGCTCATTTTAGGACGTGAGCTCCCAGGTGGACCACACCGGAAATGGGTGTAAACTGTAGGAAACGGTTGTGATTGACCATTAAAATCTTCTTGTGGGCCACAAGAGTTTGAGATCAAGCTGATATTTGTATTTTTCCTTTCATCCAGGTATGTTTGACCTTATCAACAGGTTGGATGGAAAATAAACATTATGGTGGGCCTTATGAACTTCTTAATGGTTGGCGTTCAAATCACAACTGTTTTCCTTGGTGTGGTCCACCTGAGATTTGGATCCGCTTCAGGTTTTGGGGCCACGTCCTAAAATGAGCTGAAAAAACGGATGGACAGCATGGATATAGACAAATACATCAAGGTGGGGCCAAGGCCACGACCTGGCCGAACTCGGTCAGGTCCTGACCCGACCTCTGGAAGACTCCTAACGGTACGCGTTCAATCACCACCGTTTATAGTCCACCTGTGATGATTTGGAGTTGCTTCATTTTTGGGCCCACGCCTTAAAATGAGCTGGAGAAACGGATGGACGGCGTGGATACAAACACATACATCAATGTGGGCCCCACGGACTGAATCCGGGCCCCTCAATCCAATGGCTGAGATCGCAGTTCTGAGGTCAATGTCAGTCAACCATAAAGAGAATGTTGCTTTTTCTCTGATCATTGTTAATTCCTAACTTATATAGAGACATCTCACCCACCACAAAATAATGAAGTGGAATTAAATTATACACCTGAAGAGTACGGTACATTCATGTCCGCACCTTCCTACTGTACATGTGTATATAATTACTTCAATCTGAACCGTCCAAATTGTGTCCAACATGGTGGACAATGCAAAATCAAATATCATATTGATTAGGTTATCGTACTGGTCCCCTAAACCTTTTCTTTCTACACCGTCCATTTGTTGTCACCAACCAGACAATTTCCATCATCGAACCTGTGTGATTCGTGGGCCATGTTCCATCCACAGACGGTTTAGATCGTTGGTGACTTTTCATTACCAAAATAGAGAATGGATGTGTGAAAACCAAATGGGCTGTATCCAAACAGGTGACTTCTTTCTTGAAACTCATGTTCAGGACTAGAAAATACTATGTTTGTTAAGCACCATTCAAAAAACGACGGTGATTGGTGACTGTTCAACCTTATATACGACAGAGTTGAGCTACAATGCCAACCGTCGAAATCTCTAACCAGCTGTAAATGGGGCATATTAAAAAAAATTATAAGATAATAGCAACCATCCAATTTTGTTCATGGATTTGGACCACTTAATATCTTAGTTTCAACCATCCATTTGAAAGAAATGAATTGGATGGTTAGGATTGATTGGTTTGTGTGATTTTGTCGATTGGATGGTACGATAGCTGGCTGTGCCTGGATGGCAGATGTGGGGAGGACGAGTTATCCCATCTTCAAAGTGGTGGTGAACTATCATTGCAGGATGACACCATGGACCGTGTACAACTGTCCCAGCATGGAGGCGGACAGCAGTTACCCAAAACACCTGTTTTCCGCAGTTCGTAAAATACGCAAGCTCTGTGGGGTCCACCATTTCTTATATGTAAAATCTACCGTCCATCAGGTTAGGACCATTATTTGGATTGTAAATACAGAAGATAAACCCAATTTGAAACCTCATATGGGCTACACGCATGTGAACAATGAAAATTTTCTACCAAAACCGCTAATTCGCATGGTGTGGCCCTGTCTAGGTTCTGTATCATTATGATTTTTTTTTTCTCTTCATTCTGGTGAGGCAGACCTGATGAACGGGTTTGATGAAAGATAAAATAATAAAAAAAAAACCATCGTGGATCCACATACAAACCTATGGTGGCATCTCATCCCCATTTTCCCATGTCGTGTGGTCCATCTGTGTTTTGGGTCTAGCTGAGTTTTGGTCCAAGGGCCTAACATCGAATACAGAACCTGATAGACCGAGTTGATTTCTACATATACAATGTGGTGGGCCCCACAGACCTGGGTATTTTAGAGTAGAAAAGGTATTGTAGAGGAATTCCAGTTACATGGAGAGGCAAAGGAGACAACCAGTGCTTGCCTGTACACTCCAAAAGCCTGTGATATAACACATCAGAGGATCAAAACAAACAAGAATCTTCCAAAAGAATTCAATTCACATTACCTATTTCACTCTTCTTCTTTTTCTTGAATCTTACAGCTGCATTTCAATTTTCAATCTGTTTTACAGAAAGATAGTAGTAGTAGTCCTTTGATCGTGGCTACATAACAATAGCCAATGCTTCTTTTTCAAAAAGAAGTTACGTTCTTCCTCGAATCAAGGTTTTCTGTGCTGATATGATTCAAATAACAAGAGAATCTTCAATCCCCACAGCAGCAATCCCTTCAAATCACACATCTATGGATCTCAAGAGCCCAAAATACATGCAATCTTCACCTCCATTTACACCCCACCATGTAAAAATCTCACCTTTTCTTTACTGGGTTTTCCTTCTTTCCAAAACAGACTGTTAACTAGTTCTTTTTTTCTCTTTTGGTTTTTATCAGGACTCGCCATTAGAGAGGAATCCAAGCTTCTACAGCAAGAACAAAGAAAGCCCATTTGCAGATACCTTTCAAGATCCTCTCAGCAAGCTCAATCTCAAAGAAACTGCTGATTTTGTGAAGGCCTTTCCGGTGCCTTACAATGACGGCATTCGAAGGGGAGGGAGTGGTGTTGGGCAGAAGAGAATGGAAGCACCTTCTACTCCAGGCAGGCCTGTTTTCAGCTTCAGTGCTGGGAATCTCTCTAGAAAGAGCTTCCCTTCAAAATGGGATGATGCAGAGAAATGGGTGATGAGCAGCTCTTGCAATGAATCCCCTGCCCATGTGATAAAACCATCAGAAGCTTCAAAGATCTCCAAACAGAATGAGGTTTTTCACCTGAAAGCAGACATCTTTGCAGAGAAAAAGGTGCCAAGCTCAGTTGCAAGCTTTAAAGGGTCTATGTGTTTGGAGTCTAATTCAGCTTTTCATGGGGTTTCATCGGAAGTACTTCTCAAAGGTGAGATCTGTGAACTGTTCTTCTCCACTTCATGGGATCTTTTTCAGGAAAAAAAAAACACTTCCATCTACAGTTTTCTTGGACCTTCTCTTTTCTTCTTGAATACCAATTTGAATTCTCTTTCTGCAGATAAATTTACAGACAATGCAGAGCCAATTCACCCCAATTTCAGATACTGTGAACCCACGAAAGAAGGTTTTCGATTCAGAAACTCAGTCTGTGAAACCATGAAGGATGCTGCAACAGAAGTGATTGCTGAGGTTCGGCACAGAGATATCGGGACTGAGATGACTCCACTTTGCAGCTCGACAACTTCGAGATGCCACACCCCATTCAAGACCTTTTCGCCTGCGAGGCACAACACCCCTGCCAGCACGTCTGGGCCTTTGGTGGCGACGTCGAATACCCGCATCCACATTTCCGAGCTTCAGGACCGCCACTGCGGTAACCTCGAGCACGGGACACGGTTTGATTCAGTTGTGTCGAATTGGAGCTCAAGGGAAGAGGAGGAAGAGGAGATATCGAAGAGCTTGAGGCATTTTGAGATAGGGGGTTGCAGGAAGACTCTTGCTGAGTTGAGAGCTTCTGTTTGGGAAGATGAAGAAAAGAAAGAATGTTGTATCAGGTGAATGTGATTGAAATTTAGAGATTTATCTTCATGTACTGAATTATCTAGTTCTGTTGGTTGATTTCTATGTTCTTATTTCTTCATTGCAAGTTCTTTAGAAGTCTGGATTTCTATGTTTTGGTTGCAGGTATCAGAGAGAAGAAGCAAAAATTCAAGCTTGGGTGAATCTCCAAAGTGCAAAAGCAGAAGCTCAATCGAAAAAGCTTGAGGTAATGTAATTGAATTCTATCTTTCTCATCCTTTTAATTTTGTGGGCTTCTCAGTCTATTTGTTATCTGTTCTCAATTAAACCAATATAACAAATTCAGCCTGGCAGAAGCTTAGGAATCCTGGGGAAAGCTGGTGAGTTGCTTTCTTCTATCTAACATGTTTGGATGATCAATTGAACTGAATTTCAATATTGCTATTCAAAATGACTGAAATGGCGGTGGCACTGTTTTAATTCACAATTACGACTCAATTAATTCCTTCCATTTCACATTTTCCCTGCAATCTAAAAATTGTAATTTGGGGTTAGCCTTTATGATGAATGGAGTGAGGCTGGCCCCAGCTTGGTCATTTCTTCTATATTGAATTGCATTATTTTTATTCAATTCAGTCGAGCATCCAAACAAGGTCGAAATCAAGTTTTACTTGATTTCTTTTCTCTTGTTGGTAAGTTTACTTGGGTTTTAAATCTCTTTTGTATTGCTGTCCTTTGGCACGTAGCTGTACCAACCAAAGAAATGGACCATTCATAAGACCACTAAGTATCAGAACATGGTCGGTTACTTTTTCTTTCTCTAAAAGTTTATAATCTTCTCCCATGACTGATAATGGAGTTTTTCCTGTTGGCTGGTTGGACCCTAATCTAGCTTCTTTTCTCTCTCTCTCTCTCTCTCTCTCTCTCTCTCTCTCTCTCTTTTTAATTCTTGGTATTGTAACAATCAGTTCAATTGAGATGAAATGACCACTTTGTAAACACGGCGCATAGTATTCATAATGATAAGCTAGCCCTCAAATTGTAGTTACATTCCTTTCAGGTCCAACTTGAAAGTAACATAATTGCAATTTGAAGACCAGTCCTTCAATATGGATACTAAGGATGGTAATGGCAATATGGTCATTTCTACTTTGTTGAAGCAATTATTACAATTCGATTCAATCCAATAATGCATCCAAACATGGCCTCAACTTGTCTGGCTTTTTAGGTTTCCAGTACTGCTACTTTTGAATTATTTATCCTAGTGTATGGCTATTGGCTATCAGTCAACGAGTGTAAACCAATTACAGATATGCAGCACATGAAGTTCTGTTATTTCTGAACTTGGTGGGTTAGCTTTTTTCAAATTTCCCTCTCATAGGTTGATCATGGAGTTTTGTCTCTTGGGTAGCCTAGTTGGATCCTAGAATCTAGCTCTTTTTTTAAAATTTCTGAACAGTCCTTTTTTCTTTTTTGCACTCATGAATATAGGCTATCATTGCTCTCTTTGTACATCCTTCTTCCTTTTCATCTAACAAACTCTCTCCTCTTACGCATCAAAATGTAAATAAAATAAAAAAAGAAAAGAAAGGAAGGAATTGGTAGACAGATCCATCTTTTTTTATAGATACACCCTTTCTTTTCTGCTTTTGTTAATACATGGTATTACTGAATGTAGGGAAAGGGGGGTTTGTGTATTAATGAAAAAAGGTGAGGGTGTAGAAATTACATTTAAGGAAACCATGGATGAGATGCAGCACAAGTAAACTTTGGTAGGGTTGGTCTTTTACCTAAAATCAATGCTTCTCATTTTACTTAATTGTATTTAGAAATTCTGTAGAACTAGTTATGTCTCATTTAGTAGCTTATGGCTGGTGCTAATTTAGTTGATGAAGAATATGTTGAAGTCCCTTGATATACATTGATACACCATCCTCTAACAGCTCGAGCTTTTAGAGGAAGTGGTTGTTTGACATGGTATTAAAGCGGAAGGTCCTGTGTTCAAATTCTGGAAGTAGCAAATATGCCACCGGTAATATATTCCACCGGTAATATACTCCCACGGGAGACCGTATATGGTGCGAGTTGTTTTCTCTTTGAATGTGGACCGCTGCTTAATTTTTCTTAACTTTCTACTTGAATCAGGACTAGTGTCATTTCTTTTGTTTCTGCTGCAGCCCCTCTTTCATCCATGTGTGGAGCCCACTGCATGCCCATAGTCCTCCCATCTAATGGCCACTGTTCCAGACAATCCAATCCATTAATTAGCGATGGCCCGCCAACCAAGAAATTCTAACGTAGTCTATATTTCTACTCACATGCATTTTCCGAAAGTCTAAAAGAAGGCTTGTTTAGGGCCTGTTTGATTTTCCATGATACACGTAAATACGTGGTAAATGGTAAATATGTGGTGAAACACCTTGTTTGGAAATGGGCGGGTAATTCCACCTTGAAAATCGGTCCAAAAGTGTTGACTCAAACCTATGGGCCCCACCATAATGTATATGATATATCAGCGCCGTTCATATGTTTTATTAGCACATTTTGGGGCATGAGCAAAAAAATGAGGCAAATCTAACACTCAAATGGCCCGTACAAAAGGAAACAGTGGTCTTATTTCGTCCACCGTTGAAAGTAATTTCTTTCATCGGGCCCTCATTGAGGTTTATTCATCATCTAACCGGTTCATATGGTCACACAGATATGGATAAAGGGAAAACATAAATTTCAGCTTGATCCAAATCTTTTAGGCCCCCAAGAAGTTTTTAATGGTACGTGCTCGATTCCCACTGTTTCTTTTGGTGTGGTCCACTTGAGCTTTGGATCTGCCTCGTTTTTTGGTCCACGTTCTAAATTCAACTGGCATAACGAATGGACAATGTGGATAAGCCACATACATCACAGTGGGCCCCACATTTATTGTACAAATTTCTCGATTTTAGTGTTAGGAAAAGTAACCGTCACTGTCTTCATGGGGAATGATGCAGTAATTACCTAGGTAAATAATCATTACCCATTTACACGGTAATTACAGTTGAGGAGAAAAATCAAACAGGCCCTTAGTTCATCTCGAGCCCCGAGCATGAACTAATGTCTTGTCTTTTTGCCCTTCTTTATTGTCCATCTTCTATTTTTCTGAGATCACATGTTCTTCAGTTTTTGTTTACTAGTTTCCTTAGTGTCTTCCACTACGAAATTGTTACACCCATACTTCTATAATTTCATACAAGTCAATGGCATTTTTCAGCCATGTGAACGTTTACTCAATAGGGTAGTCATAAGTGGCTCAAAAAACTTCATGGTTTTTGTCGAAAGTCCATTAGGTAGGGTGGGGCCCACTGCAAAGATGCCCTGGTCCAACTGTCATGCTACTCCACCCATCAGATGGGTAATACATGTATGAATGAAATTGACAGAAATTAACAGCAGTCTATATTCAATATACGAGTGTGGCCCACCTGATCAGTGCACTGGCCTGAATTTTGGGCCACAGCATGTTCACAATGGGCGATCTGATGTATGACCCAGATCCTGCACATGTTGCTTTAACATTTCTATGTTTTTATGTTACATTTTTTTCCCCTTGAAAGTAATGAAAATTGGTTGGTTTTTGTGTTGGGATAGGAGGGCCAGCCTGCGGAAGCAAAGCCAGACATAAGCAGCAAATTGAATCAAACAAGCAACACAATGCAATCACAATGCATGCAACCAACCACACATCAACAATTCGAATTTAATGTGGAAAAATCCCTCATGGGTAAAAAACCACTGCACAAAGCGACACCAATCCACTATAATATCAAAAGTTACAAGAGATGGAACCCACACCCAAGATCACAAGCCCACAAGAGAAATCTCAAGCTTTCCCAAGAAGAAAACCCTCTTCTCAAGCTCTTTCTCTCACCTAGAACCTCTCTCAATCCCCTTTCCAATCTAGGATACAATCTGGTATCCCTCTAATCCCGTAATACCCTCTTTAAATAGGAGAAAAATGGATTTAGAAACCCTTTGTGCAAAACCGCACAAAAATCCAAGTTGTACAAGGATACTGTCGATCGAATGCCCAAAATTGGCTCCAACAACTTCTTGTTGTAATCTCCACCGTGGCCAGCCGGTCAGCTGACCAGTCGATGGCTCTGTGCAATGATGATATGAGGCGTCCGTTTCCAACAAACTCCACCACGACTCAAATCATCATGCAACACCTAGCCACGCACAACCTCCACCTCTACTTTGTCATCATTATAGTACCGTCGCTTCTCGTGCCCCATCGACTTTATCTTTACATTTTCACACACCTTGTTGCTCTTCCAATGTGACCCTTTTTCTCTTGCCACATACAAACAACCGTGGATTCCACTGTCAATCCAGCAGTTCCACCATGAATTGTTCTCCCGATCACCTTGTAAAGATTATCGCACATCCGTGCCCTGATCATCACAAGTGCTCTCTTCACCACTTTATAATACCGATCACAGCTGATGAACTTACACCCTTTCGCCTTGAGTGCACCAAGAGATATCAAATTCATCTTCATCTCAGGGACATGCTTCACACTTTCAAGGATCCGTTCAACTCCATCGAACATCCTAACGTGTACTAAACCAATCCCCACCACATTGCGAGCGTAAGCCATCACCCACAAACACCGATCCACCATCATACTCCTTATATAACATGAATAAACTCCAGTTAGGACATACATGACATGATGCACCTGAATCCAAGAGCCACTCTCCACCAAGAGACTCTATGCCCGATACAGTCACTACATCACAACCATCACCATCGTCATCTATGGTATTGGTTCCCTCCGTAAAAGAATCTTCAGATTTCTCCTACCTTTTCCCAGGATTCGAACAATCCTTCTTCACATGCCCTTCTTCCCCATAATTCTAGCATCTCACCTTATACATCCACTTGCTCTTTGATTTAGATCTCAATGACAGAGACCCTCCACCCTGCTCAGAATTTATTCCCCTCATAACCAGTGCCTCATCCGTAAAGGGACCCACACCGTCGCTTTTCCTTCTCATGGCCTTCGCCTGAAGGGCTGAGATAACGGTTTCCACACCAATAGTCTCTCTACCTGCGCACAACGAGTACTTTAGTGACTCATATGACTTTCAAAGAGAATTCAACAGGATAAACACTTGATCTTCGTCCTTCATCGGTTCATCTAAATCCATCAACTTGTAAATAAGCCTATTAAAATTGCTAATGTGGCTCTCAACTAGGGCTGTAAATGGTTGGGTTCGGAGCGGGTTTAGCCAAAACCAGACCCACCCATTTACTAAATGAGTCTGGGTCCAAATTTTAGACCCAGACCCTTTTACTAAATGGGTGGGTCTGGGTCGGGTCCGATTCAACCCATCAAACCCATTTATAAATGGGTCTGGGTCTATTAGAGGGAGATCCACCCAGCCCATTTATAAATGGGTCGGGTCTAATGGGTCCGGGTCTGGATCAAGTATGCAAGCATTTTTACAAGGCTTAAATTTGGGTTTGGACGGGTCTAAGCTGGACGGGTCTCTTGAAACATAGACTAAACCCGCCCAGTTACTAAATGGGTTTGGGTCGGGTCAGATCAAGCCTAATATAAAGGAAATTAAACCCAGACCCGTTTAGCAACTAGGTCTATTCTTGGACCCAAACTCGTACCATTTAACAAATGGGTTAGGTCTGGGTCGGGTCTAAATGGGTTGGGTCCAGGTATCCCATTGGGTCCGCTGACCCATTTACAACCCTAGTCTCAACATTGGCTCTCTCCGCCATCCTCAAATTATATAACTGAAGCTTCAAATATATGCGATTTTCTAGATATTTTTTTGCGGAGATATTCTCAAACTTCGCTCATGTTTCAGCCGCAGTTTTCTATTTCATGACGTTATACAGGACCTCATCTAACAGGCACAATTGGATTGAGACATTGGCATTTTCATCAATCTTCTTCCACTCTTCTTTTTTCGTAGCCTCCGATTGCTTTTCAAGGAGCGCATTTTACAATCATTGTTGAACTAGAAGGCCTTTCATCTTCACCTTTCAAAGTTCAAAATTATTTTTTTTCGAATACTTCTCTATGTCGAACCTCATGCTTGATGCTATGCTCTTGTCTCATATCCGAATTACTGCTACACCCCAACGATCTCTCTGATACCAGTTGTTGGGATATGAGAGCCGGTAGCAGAAGCAAGGCCGAACATAAGCAGCAAATTGAATCAAATAAGCAATACAATGCAATCACAATGCATGCAACCAACTACACATAGACAATCCAAATTTAACATGAAAAACCCCTTATGAGAAAAAACCCACGGCACAAAGCGACACTAATCTACTATTATATTAGAAGTTACAAGAGATGGAACCTAAACCCAAGATCACAAGCCCGCAAGAGAAATCTCAAGCTTTTCCAAGAAGAAAATCATATTTTCAAGCTCTTTCTCTCACCTAGAACCTCTCTCAATCCCCTTTCCAATCTAGGAAACAATCTGGAATCCCTCTAATTCTATAATACCCTCCGTAAATATGAGAAAAACGGATTTAGAAACCCTTTGCATATAACCACGCAAGAATCCAAGTCGTACAAGGATACTGCCGACCGGCTGGCCTAATGCCCAAAATTGTCTCTAGCAACTTACTGTTGTATCTCTACTATGACCGGCCGACCGGTCAATGGCTCTATGATGATATGAGGCGTCTGTTTCCAACATTTTGCACTAAATCAGTAGTAGTTTGAAAAATCACACCGTCGTAGCACTGATGTCTATCTTGTCGGGATTTCTTTTAGAAACTGATATTAAAATATGCATTGGGTATCGAAAAGTTGCCTAATCCCAATTGTTTTGCATCGAGAAATGCAAATGCAACATTCTTTACATTATGTCTAGCTTGTGGTCTAAATCCTCTTTTGACGCTTGCATCTTTTATTCTTTTTCTGACTTTGGGTGTACCTGATTTGCATCGAATACATAGGTAAAAATACAAAAGATGAGATCAAAACTCGAAGAAAAGCAGATGAGAAAGATGGCAATTGTTCATAGAAAAGCTGAGGAAATGAGAGCAGCAGCCCATCTACAACACTCACAGCATCTCCAAAGAGCTTCTCAACACGCACAAAAGATGATAGATCAGCCCCTATCTCATTCCTCAGACCATACTTCCTGTGGTTGTTTTCCTTTGCAATAGATCTCTCAAACTGAAGGGAAAAAAAACTATATGATATTACAACAGACGTCCACCGTACATGTGGCATGTGTGTTCCATTATGTATGTGGCATGGACCCAAAAACCACAATGATTAGATGATCCTGACCATCAAACATGAGGTTTGATATAGAATTTTTCCAAGGGTCATTAAATGACTATGATTTTTGGGCACATTCCAAATGGTACACATGTATGCCACTGATTCATATCATTGTGAATTTTTGGGCCATATCCCATCAAGAACAGTTAATGTGTGCCATGTGTACGGTCGATGAATGCACGGTTGTGTAATATGATATAAATCCCATTGTCCAGTTTTGAATCCAGGAAGAATTTGGTACTATCTTAATACCAAAAATGAAAGATTTTGGGATGTGTCTATCAAAAAGTGGGGTGTAAATATTACCTCTTATATTTATTAAACAAAAAAAAAATCATGGGGTTTCATTTGTATTTTAGTGCTTGCTAAGAGTAAGAAATTCATGGGGAAATGTGGTGGAATTCACATAGATTGCCATTCTTGTTTTGAAAATTCAATGGAAGATTTTGAGATGTGTTTGTTGTAAGGGAGCTTTCAAACAGTATAACGTTCTGTATTAGAGAAGTGATCACATACAACAGGCAATGTACCACTACTTCTGGTACCGAACCATCTTTCCTGCTAAAATGCTTCTTGTGCAGGACATCGCTACTATTAAAAAGGTAGGCCCCACTACAAAGATAACCTAGTAGAAAACTCAGGCCGGCACGTTCATCAGGAACACCACACCGTTGGAATCAATAGAAAATTAACGGTTTGATACCAAATACAGGTGCGGCCCATCTAGTGAGTGGATCAGCCTGATTTCAAGAAATGTGATCTTCATTGTGGGGCATATCATTTTCATGGTACTGATTTCCCAAAAAAGTGTCATGTTGGCTGGAATGACGTTCCAGTATCACAAACTATGCTACCAATGTAGGTTATCAATTCTCTCTGTATTTGGACGTATGTGTATGTATATGCAGATGCTCTTTGGATAAAAACCTTTCTTTCCTGCCCACGTCTTACTTGCAAGAAGTGGGTCACACTATCATGATCTCCTCGAGCTTAAGCCAAGAGGATCAACTCATCAGGCAGGCTAGCTAGAACATGGAATTCGGTGGACTGCCTTTTCTAGTCAAGCGAGTGTGGCGCACCTAATGAGTCGATTGGTCAGATCTCTGCCGCAGGTGATCTTTATAGTTTGGCCCATAATTTGAATGGATGAGATCTTCCACATAATTGTCACGTTGGTGGGGATGAAAGCGTTGCATGTAAACGTTTACATGCAAGGTTTATGCAAACATTGCACTTATTGGACTCTACTCTAGTGCCCAGGAGGGCCATGTATCTTTAATCATTTGTGACTAGGGCTCTCAATGGGTCGGATCTGGATCGGATCCAGTTGGATCCGTCTCCAAGTCCGTATATCTGTAGACGGATTCATATCCAACTCGGATCCAAAAGGTGATATCCATATCTGATCCAAAAATTCATAAAACCATCAGATTCCGGTCGGATCTAAGTCCAAATCCACCCCATTACAAATCTAAAAAATATATGATATAAATATATAATATAATATATTTAATTTAGTAGAAAAATGATGCAAATCCTACTATTTACTATGGTATGGTCGACATGGCCTAAAATAATTTCTAAAACGGATGGCCAGCATGAATATAACATATACAGTAAGGTGACAATGAGTCGTATCTTAATCAGATTCCGATCGAACTCGGATATGTTCCTGTGAGTGCATATCCTGTCCATTTAAGTAATTGGACCTATTTTAAGATCCAAATCCTGGTTCATTTAACTAAACGACCTATTTTAAGATCCAACGCCGCATTATACGGATTCGGAGCAAATTGGATCTCAAATATGACCCGCTCCATTGAGAGCCCTATTTGCAACCTTTTCAGGACGTTGGATTTGTGCCTATGGCATTTATTGTATTGTTCTATCGAAATCGGATGGCGTCTCGAGTTACTTAGTACGCTCTCATCGTACTGAGTAAACTCAGTTGGGCCCACTGTAAATGTATGTAGTTTATCTACACCGTCCATCCACTTTTCTAGATCATTTAAGGGGTTGAAACTAAAATCGAAGCATATCAAAAACTCAGGTGGACCATACCATAAGAAATGGTGGGTATAATGATTTCCACCATTGAAACCTTTCTAGGGCCCGTAGTGATGTTTATTTGTCATCCATCCTGTTCACAATATCACACAAATATTGATGAAGGGAAAAAAAAAAAAAAAGCAAATATCAGGTTGATCCTAAACTTCCACAGCCCTCAAGAATTTTTCAATGGTACAAGTTCAATTCACATATTTCCTGTGGTGTGGTCCACTTAAGCTTTTTATATGCTTTATTTTTCATGTCAAGCCAAAAAGTTATCTGTTAAAATGGATGAATGGAATGGATGAAATACATAAATCACGGTAGACCTCGCAGAGTTTACTCAGTACGCTTAGCGTATAGGTAGGGCTGCACATCTACCTGGTTAACCCGCCCGACCCGACCCGGTAGAAACCCGATCTATCCCGACCCTACAGAGAAAACGGTTCAGTCCCGAGTGGATGCGGCTGGATCGTTTTTAATCTAGGTACGGTTTAGGGTACATGCCAAACCCGCCCGACCCGTTCTGCCCGACCCAAACTGACCCGTTTATATTGGTTTATTGCTTTTAGAAATATATGTATGACATTATCAATAGGTTAGATGGATAATAAACATTAGGGTGGACTCTAAGAATCTTTTAATGGTGGGAGTTCAATGGCCACTGATTTTTGTGGTCTACCTAAAGCTTTTATCTGCTTCTTTTTTAGGACTATGTCTTATAATAATCTGGAAACACAGATGGACATCGTGGATTTACAACATATACATCGAGGTGAGCCTCACGGTCAAGGGTCTCACCCACATGGTTGCTTCCGAGGTCCCATGGACTCTCACCCACAACGTGGATATACAATAAATCATCAAGGTGGGCCCTATAGTAGGGGTTTCATGGGTTAAATACCTTTGTTTTTAATATACAAAGTTAAAAAGAATGCAAATAAGCATAACATAGTCCTAACCCGACCTGACCCGACTCGGTTTAGCGTATAGGGTAGGGTAGGGTTAGGGTTGGGTTAGCCCAACCCGATCACGACTCGAGCCGAAACCCGAACCTTTAAAATACGTTTAGGTTCGGTCCAGGATTGGGCCCAACCGAACCCATGTGCAAGCCTACGTATAGGCAATCCGCTATAAAAATATGCGAGTTCTAGTTTGAAATCCTATCCATTGATGGAAGCAGATTGCGTACTGAGTAACTCAGTGGGCTTCATCATACTGAGTAAACTCAGCTGGGCCCACTGTGAATATATGTGGCTTATCCACGCTGTCCATCCGTTTTTTCAGCTCATTTTAGGGGTTGAACCCAAAGTTGAAATATATCCAAAGCTCAAGTGGACCCCATCACAGGAAACAGTGGGGATAATGATGTTAACGTCAAAACCTTCCTAGGGCCCACAGTGATGTTTATTTTTCATTTAACCTGTTCATAAGGTCACACCGACGTAGATGAAGTGAAAACACAAATATCAGCTTGATCCAAAACCTTTGTGGCCCCGTTAAGATTTCAATGGTAGGTGTTCAATTCATAGTCTCCTATGGTGTGGTTCACCTGAGCTTTAGATATGCATTGATTTTGGGCTCATACTCTAAAATAAGCGGGTAAAACGGATTGAGGGAGTGGATAAGACACATAACTCATGGTGGGCCCCATAGAGTCTACTCCGTACGCAATCATATTTCCTTTCTCTTTTTTTTAAGTGGGGCCCATCGTTCAATTATCTAAAACATTGGTACGATGCGGTAAAAAAAAGTTCCCCACATTGGAAAATCCTGTAATATTTAGCTAGGGCTGGACATGAGCTGAGCTGAGCCAACTCGGTTAACTCACCTCAACTCAGCTTGAAAAAAATCGATTCGACTTGACTTATTGCTGAGTTCAAACCGAGTCAAGCTAGGCAGGTGTGGCTCGAAAGAAAAAATGAGTTGAGTTCAAGCTGGACCAAACTCGATTTGGCTCAACTCGAAGCTCAATTCGTGTTGAATTCATTCAAGTTTGACTCAACTAGGTAGTTGAAAAGTGAGGTTTTTCCGTCCTACATCGGATGTGAGCAAAGGAATAAAATGGAAGGTTGTCTATAGAAGTAGCAGTAAGGGCTTGGGTTACTTTTGAGCCTGAATTTTGAACTATTTTAGGTTGGGCTTTTGGGCTCAGCTTATTCAAATTTTAGTTTTAACAAGATTGAAATCGGCTCGAGCTTAGCTTGAAAACTCAACTAAACCAAGCCAGGATTGTCTACTGGTTGAGCTAGGTCCAGCTCAACAAAGCAGATTGAGCTCAACCAGCAAAAGCCTTGTACTTGGGTTCATGCCATAAATGAGCTGGCAAAATGGATGGACTGCATGGATAAAACACAAACATCTGGTGGGGCCCAAGAGCACCAACCAGTAACGAGTATCAACTCAACCTGCAGACAATCTGCCTCGTCCTTGGGTTCATGCCATAAAATGAGCTAGCAAAATGGATGGACACCATGAATAAAACACATACATATGGTGGGGCCCACATAGCACCGATGAGTACTTGGCTCGACCAGCAGACAATTTGCCTTGTCCTTGGGTTCATGCCATAAAATGAGCTGGTAAAATGGATGGATGGCATGGATAAAACACATACATAGCATCCACCAGTACTGATAAAACACATATATAGCATCGACGGATGCCAGTACTAGTCGATGCTATGTATGTGTTTTATCCATGCCGTCCATCCACTTTGCCAGCTCATTTTATGGCATGAATCCAAGGACGAGGCAGATCCAAAGCTCAGGTGGACCACACCACTGGAAACAGTAATGATTGAATGCCCAACATTATTCCTAGGCGCACAAAAGTTTTGGATCAAGCTGATATTTATGTTTTCCATTCATCCACGTATGTGTGACCTAATCAACTAATCAACAGATTGGATGCCAAATAAACATTTAAGTGGGCCATAGGAAGTTTTTAATGATGGGCATTCAAACAGCATTATTTTCCTGCGGTGTGGTCCACCTGAAATTTGAATCTGCCTCAAATGATCTGGAAAATGGATAAGCAGAGTCGATAAAAAAAAAAAAAAAAAAATACATACGTCATGGTGGGCCCATAGAGCACCGACCAGTAGACACGTCCCTGCAATCCGCGTCGGAAGAATACATACAATCTATGGCTCGAGCAGTGTGTAGTAGCTCTAGAAGTTTCACAATGTAACAGTAATTCCAGGCATTTTTTTAAGAAACCCAAAGCTGTCTGTTTCTCTCCCGAGGAACTCTTAAATGCTCGGGCCGAATGTTTGTCCTGTTCGGGGATGGAGTCTGGTCAAGTGGGCCCATTCTTCAGGGTTCGATAGGTCTTTAGTTTGTATTTGGAGGACGATGATTGCGTGTCTTATCCATGTTGTTCATCAGTTTTTTCAGCTCATTTTATAGTATGAGCCCAAAATTGAAGATCCAAAGCTTAAGTGGACTATACTATAAAAAAACAATAGAAATGGAAGGCATACCATTGAAAAAGTAAAGACTATACTATAAAAAAACAATAGAAATGGAAGGCATACCATTGAAAACTTTTTGGGAGTTGAGAACTTTTGAATCAAGCTGATATTTGTATTCCCTCCATCTATGTCTGTGTGTCCTTATTATCCCTATTGTTTCATGTGGTGTGGTCCACTTCTCCTGGCTCATATCCTAAAATGAGTTGGTAAAATGGATGGATGGTGTGGATAAGACACATATATCATGATGGATCCTATATACTTCACTCAATACGCAATCCGGGAACCTAGAGTTATCAACCCTTCACATTATGGGTCCACCATGTGTGGCCCATGAGCTAAATCTCTTAGAAGGTGGTCGCCGAATATTGGACAGTTAACAAGTCGACATGTTCGTAAAATGGGAGTAGCTGGCCCTTGATAGAGTGGAATGGCAGAATAAGATTTATGTAGCCGGATAAAGCTTAGATGACAATGACGATGATGGTCATCTTTCAAACTGGCCCAGCATGGGCTACCCATGCAATGCCCACCATATCAACTGTTTAGATCAAGAATTGGCACCACTTGTGGGGAGTTGACGTCCGAGATCTTGGCATTTGATATTTACAACCTTCGGACTAAAATTACATAATATATTGCAAGGGCAAGCAAAGTTCCAAAGATGGAACTGAATTACCTGGTTGGGCCCCATCCACTTAAAAATTAGAATCCATCGTGCTTTAGCCCAATCAGACCCAACGCATTTTGTTGTGACCCGGTTGGTGTAGACGGACCAGACCCCATCCAGCACAACCCAAGTCGTGTTTAAAAGAGGACGGAACGAAAGTTAGGTACAACCCAATTGGACGCAGACTTGCCTGTTACCTAGGGATAGTTATATCCACTCAAGTGGGGCCATCATTATGTCTGTGTTATAACCACTCAAGTGGGGCACGCCACAAAAAACAGTGGGGATTGAACATCCATAGCTGAAGCTTTCCTGGGGTCATGGAAGTTTTGGATCAGGCGAATCACCTTCCTTTTTTTTTTCTTTTTTTTCTTCTTTTGATTTCTACACACCCCACCGTTAGTACACTCACCCCCACTAGAGCTGGACATCGAGCCAGACTGAGTCAAACTTTGCCCAACTCGGCTCGGCTCAGTTGGACTTTGACCTAGGCTCGAACTCAGTTCAGCTCCGTCCTGAACTCAATCTAATCAGCTCGTGTGTCCAAAATCTGGCTGATTCAAACCAAGTCGAGTCGAGTTTACAAGTCAGGTGGAGCCTACTCCAACTCAATACCTTCAAACCCTATTTTCTTTCCCAAATCCTCAAATCTAAGGGAAAAGAAAGTCAACATTCAAAAACAAAAATTAAGAAATTCCTCTTTCAGTCACGGCAGGGCTGTCGGAATCAGATCACTGGTCACACAAGCTCGAATCAGGCTGGGAGAGGATTGTCGAGTACGGTAGGGTTATGCTATCAAATAGGGTTGTCACCCGTCTGTCAGAGAGGAGGAAGGGCTCTGCCGCCAGTCGGGCTCCGTCAAACAAGTACAGCCGTGGGGGTGGGGGGTGTGTTTGGAAGTGGGGTAGGGTTTAGAGTTGGGTAGGGCAAAGTCGAGTTGGGGCATGCTAGGTAGGGTGGGGTAGAAAATAGATTATATATTTCTTATTTATTTTTTATATTTATATCATTGATACAAGCTGGATCGAGCCAGTTTGAGTCAAGTTGAGTTTGGCCCAACTCAAACTTGGCTCAAATTTTTTTTCTTTTTTTTTCAAACCTCACCTGCTTAGCTCGGCTCAGTTTGAAATCAGCAATGAGTCAAGTCGAATTGAGTTTTTTTAAGTTAGAGTCAAGTTAGCCGAGTTGGCTCGGCACATGTCCACCTATAACCCCCACTTAGGAATTGATACTAAGACCTCAATGTTGAAATGAGGTTATCTTCACTCAATCACCTTGTGAACGTATAAGATGGCATATAATTAAACATCAAAGTGGGCCCCAAGGACATTTCAACAGTGGACGTTTCCATTCCATTCCTATTGTTTCCTATATTGTTTTTCACTAAACTCATGTTTGGGTCGCGTCCTAAAATAAACCGGCGAAATGGATGGACAGGATGGGATGGATATGGTATAGACATCAAGGTGGACCCTTATCATTGATTCAAATGCCTTCTCATATCCCTTAAGTAGTCTAGGTTAGGTAAATACTCGCTGACACACACACAAAGAGGGAGAGGTGCTTTCCCAAACCAATTCTTGCCCAGACTTTGTGAGAATTTTTGACACATGATGTAGGCACAAACACCCCAATGAAACCCTTAAGGTTAACTTTCTGACATGATAAAAATCTGGTGGGCCATAATAAAGTGAGACACAAATCAAAGGGCCAACGGGTTTTCACTTTACTATGACCCGCTAGATATTCTAGTAGGACTGTTTAGATTTTGTGTTTGTGCGCGTGGAAATGGTACTATGACGTTGACCTCATGGAGCTTCTCATGGAATTAACTTATGTCTATGTGGGCCCCACCATGATGTGTGACAGACATCCATCCCATCAAGCACATGCACCCTTCCATGGTAAGCCATGGGCCTAAAACCTAGGCCAATTCATGACTTAGGTGGGCAACACCACAGACAACAGTTGAGAATGGATACATATCCATTGAAACCTTCCTGATATTGATTGTATATACGACCCAATGAGATGTGGTTTAGACATTCAACCCATCCATTGTATGTGTTCTACTTGGATGAGGGCAGTGTGGTTACGGTAAGGTTTTTAGTCCACCCTGGGTGGTTCACTAAAATCTACAAAATCCGTACTAAAAGACATCAAAGTCTACCACACCGGGTGAACTAAAAATGTACTCGCCCAACACAGGTCAATCAAATTCCTCTCGACTGCGTTCCTCCTGCACCATCCAGCTAGTGGCAGAGGGATTGGCTATCAAGAGCTTAGGTGCTCTTCTTTATTTTCTATTTTTCTCCTTTATTTAAGGTTTATTAATTAAATAACTATTAACTTACTTATTAGTTTATTTGTATTAATTGAACGAAATTTATTATTTGATTTAGGATTTAAGCATGAATTATGATTGAACGTTTCCTTCTTTTTCTTAGGATTATGTTAATCTTTTCTTTATCTTTTTAGACACGTTAACATATTGCAGTCTGGCAGAAGGAAGGCTACTATGCTCGTTAGGTGTATAGACTAACGGTGCTTTGAAACCTCAAAATGACTATAGCTGCATGAGAAGTTCTACCAGCCGAATCTAAGAGGTATAGTCATCATCACCCGGTGGACCTGGTACAGGTCAAAGTCACCTGCCTTAAGTCTTGAAAAACCTGTCAAGCATGGTAAAACCTGGGGTGCTAGTTAGGCATTGAACCTAGCTGCACTTTGAACAACGTAAAAGAGCCGCAGCTCGTCGAGATGTTTTACCTGCCTTGCCTAGTAGTATTTACTAGTTCTACCCGGGGTGCTCAACCCGGCTTTAGATTTTTGCCCTTATTGTTAAAGGACAAACCCAACTTTGAGATTTTATACTTTAAGGAATCAAAAGAGAACAAAAAGAAGGACAGATAGAGGGTGTCCTTCCACGCACTAGGTGCGGGAGCTAGTACCCCAAGAAGAGGATGTAGTTCTCGAGCTAGGTAAATGAATTTACTCGGCCTAGTTCCAAGTTTCATATGGTAATTTTCTACGTCGAAGCAGCGTACCATACCCGGGTTTTGCCAGACTACAACCCACTATGTTCCTGGTTTCAGTGGTGATTGATACAGCACACAAAACCAATTTTCAATCCTTGAGTCAGATTGTCTACCTGACGGCGAACCACTACCCATTTAGTGCACCCAAACCAGCCTGGTGCTGACCAGAATTATTGGCTTCTACTCATGGTCCTAGGAAGAAATTCGGTGCGTAAGAGGGCACAGAGAATTCATGCCAGATCTTGCCTCACTTACATCTACCTTTGCTGTTTGGTAAACTGAAAAGTGAAGTCTGAAAATTAATTTAAGTGCTTGAAAACATTGAAGTGCTGAATTTTAGTACTTAAAGTACTACTGAAAAATCTGTTTGATAATTTATCTAAAAAAGTCTTGATATCTGAAGTCAAACACTTTATTAACAAAAATCTGTTTAGTAAACACAAACTATAAATGTTTGAAAAATGACAATTTGTCGTAGGTACTCCTATTGTCTCAATTTCTATCCTATACATGTCATGAGACAAAACCTTTTATTGCTATGTCACCAAATTTCACACACTTATGCCTAATTCACATACATCTCTTAAACATAATTCTTTGATTGATGGACCATGTGCGATACACTTATCGATAACATAATCATAACCATTCGATTAATATCCTTGAATTGGACAATTAATAAAAGAAACACTAACAACATCTCATTATTAATTAGTAGAGGTTGGTATGAAGATTAGGATCATCTAATATTTATTTATTTATTATTTTATTATTTATTTATTTATTTATTTTCATGGTCTATCCGCAATAAGTTCCATGTTCACATTATGATGTCCATGTGATCTGCTTAATAGGTTGGATGGAAAATAATCATTATAGTATTACCTCATGAAATTTTTAATAGTGGTCTATCTACCCTAAGATTTGGATCGCCTCTTCTTTGGTCTCATGTCCTAAAATAAGTTGGCAATTGGATGGACGACATGGAGTAAACACGTACATCATCAATAGGCATATAGAGCATCGTCATAAATAGGCATGTCATGTGTATGCCATCCCCGCCTCTAGCATATGAGTCCTCACCATCTAAAAAAAAAAAAAAAAAAACCAGCCCCACCTTGATGTCTATATTAAATCGATGTATTCTAACCATTTTGCCAACTTATTTTAAGGCATGGGTTCAAAATGTGGCAATCCAAATCTCAGGTGGACCACACCACAGGAAAATGTTGTAATTGAACACCCATAGTTAAAAACTTCCTGGGGGCACAAAAGTCTTGGATGAAGCTGATATTTGTGTTTTCCCTTCATCTAGGTCCGTGTGACCTAACCAACCGGTGGGGTGGCAAATAAACATTACAATAGGCCCTACGAAGCTTTTAATGGAAGACGCTCAATTACACTGCTTTTCAGTGGTGTGGTCCCATGAGATTTGGATCTACTTCATTTTTAGGATAATGCCCAGGAATGATATGGAAAAACTAATAGGTACGGATTGGATATACAGCACATACATTAAGGTGGGACCCACTGTCAGGGCAATGCCCACTAATGAAGTAGCGGATAACACACCAAAACCGCTGGTTTGTGTTGATGTTGAAAAATTAAATGGGCCCCACTATAATGTATGTGTTATTATATCCACACAATTCATCCATTTTGTCAAGCATCATGAGCCCAAAAAATGAAGCAAATCTAAGGCTCTAATGGACCACACCACAAAAAGGAACAGCTAAGAAATTTATAATGGTGAGCATTCAATCACCACTGTTTCCTATGATATGGTCCACTTGAGATTTGGGTCTGCTTCGTTTTCTAGGACCATGGCCTAGAATGATGTGGAAAAACTGATGGGCAACTTGGATATGCGACACATCAAGGTGGGATCTATGGTCAGATAAACACCCATTGCCATCATAGTTGGTAAACAGCTCATCCGCCCGTAATATTGGGATTGCGTCAGTAGGACACCTAAGTAGTTTCCGTTGTCTACCTGACAAAGTTTTGTGGCCTACCATGATGTATGTGTTACATCCACACCGCTCATCCATTATTTTAGGTAATTTTAGGTTATGAATGCAAAAATGAGGTAGATCCTAAGCTCAAGTGGATCACACCATAGCAAACAGTGGGAATTGAACGCTTACCATTGAAATCTTCTTGGGGGCCATAGAAGTTTTGGATCAGGATGATATTTGTGTTTTCCCTTCATCTAGGTCTGTCTGACCTTATGAACAGATTTGATGGTAGATAAACATCATGGTGGGCCCTAGGAAGGTTTCAATGGGGGTGTCATTATCCTTGTAGGTTCCTTTGGTGTGGTCTACTAGAGCATTGGGTCTGCTTTATTTTTTGGCTCATGTTCTAAAATGATTTGACAAAATGTATGGACGGTGTAGATATAACACATGCATGATGATGTAGGCCAAAGAACTTTGCCATGTGAGTATGATTTTTATAGTGGGCAATTAACTCATCGCAAAAGAAAAAAAAAGGGCAAACTTATCATTTAAAAAAAAATCTAATTCAAAATGACTTACCGCATTTAATGTTAAGTATTAAGTCAAATGAGAAGACTTACAAAAAAAAAAAAAATCTAAATTTTTCAGTAAAATTCTAAATTAAGCACTTAATATTTCAGATTTAACAAACACACTAAATCGTGAAAAATCACTGAAAATACTTATATTTCAGTAAGGCTCGTTAAGTCGACTCGGGTGACCATTCCATTACAGTGAGTTCTACTGCTTGAATCTGGCCATTGATCTACTCCAGACTCCAGAGTGGACCGGCTGAGCCTGTTTTCTTTGGACCCAGGTTTTGAACTGATCGGATCATAATGGGCTTATTTAAACTTCTAATGGACTCAGCTCAGCCACAGCCCAAAGACGGCCCTGATCATGAGTCACCATTATCAACAGGGAAAGTGTCACTTTTGCACGCAGATTACAGCCAACTTGGCCATTGGATTCCTGGGCTCACCCCAACACAATCTGGACTTGGGTCACTTTTTTAGGCCCATGGAAAGGCTTTGGGCTAATTTTCAGCCCTTACAGAAAATGGGCCAGCCCAGATTTGAAAACTTCTAGTCTGTTTCTGGCTGTTGTAGGTCTGGCTGAGTCTTGGCCCAAACTTCAGGACCACAGAATAACTAGGCCATTCATGGTCCGACTATCGGGATGCACCTTTGGATACCCAAATCTCAACAGTCTAATGTGAGGACTTTTGATAGCTGAATATAGACCATCGATCGATTATGGTGTCCTCAGATTGGATAATTCATGATCACCCTCACAAGTCACAAAGTACTCCGATCAGACGCTCCCCATCAATGTAATTCAACTAATTGCTGTCCCACCATGTTAGGGGGCCACCAGACCAAAAATCTCTAAATCACACAAACGGTTCAATGGTAAAAATTCCATGGCAAAAATTCACTGTGATCAAATGCAGCCGAAAGAGGCAAAAGTTTGGGTCCACAGATCAGCGGTTCAAAGTGATAAAGATGTAGCATCTGGGTTCATTGTTGTTTACATTTAAAGGTCCGGCCCATGACATGTGCTCTCATTTTTCAATAGAAGGGGTGGTTCAGTAGCCCACACCCCACAAGAACTCTCGAGGCGTGTTTCGATGTGCCATAGTATAAAAACTCCAGTCGACTGGACTTGGTGAAATTCGACTCACTAAGTCCACAGCATGACTGAACAAGACTTGAAAAGACTCAAACTGAGTTGCTCAACTCGAGAGTCTAGTCGAGTTCTCAAGTTTTTAAACTATGGGATGCATTGCCAAACTGAATTACAGTGTCTAATGAAGTACAAATAACCAAATTGCCATTTCCATATAATTCAAACTATGACTGTAAGTCCTCAAATTGCAATTGATTATCTTCAAATCAGAATTGAAAGAATGTAAATCTGGTCAGATCCTCTTGCTTAAACTGAAAGTCTATAAGCCAATCCAATTACCTGTCCAAACCTAACCTCAGAGTATGGTTTTGTGGGCGAATTGTAATCTAAAATGACAACATTTCAGTAACCAAACTCTCCTTGTTTGCCCGTCTTCCAATGCCGAGAGAGAGAGAGAGAGAGAGAGAGAGATACAGTAACAAAGATCCATTGTAATAAATAGATAGTACAACAGAATGCCAAAGAGATATTTAAAATATTTGAAATCCTTCAAATCCTTCAACTGTCTATCCATAGGGAGATGATTGTAGAGATAAGTTATCACACATGAACTAAATTTAGGTAGCATGGACTAAATTTAGGTAGCATGAACTAAATTTGGGAGTACCCCAGATTGAGAATGGAATGAAATGTGCATTTATTATGCACATTTTTCATATGTGGAGCCGTTTGGCGCACCCCACAAAACGTGGTGGGATGGACTAAATGCCAATAGTAGAAAGTGCCCAAAAATGAAATTGGAATGATAATGAATCAGGTGGATATACATTGTCATCTTTAAGGGTCGAAGCTTCCTAGCAAGTGCTTCAAAATCAAAATCCGATGGTGAAAGCCAATAAAGTCCTCCTGTGTTGTTCTCATGCAAGCTAAAACAAGACAGATCAACACTGGAAGTGGCGCACTTGCACGACCCACACGGAAAAGGATCGCAAGACGAAATCCCCATGTTGATTCTACTGATACCTTTATCTTTACCAGCAATGGGGTGCCTGATTTCATGATACTCTACCCCTTTCTTTTTCTTTGGTGGGCAATCTGAATCTACTAGAAAAGTGTAAAGACACTGCAACAACAAAGGCAACTCAACCACCACTATCACCACCAACTATCCCTTTAGGGTGTGTTTTGATATGCTGTTGAATTGAATTGCAATTGTTAGTCTAATGAAGTCAGCATGATAATGTTGTAATTTCCTCAGCATTTGTACCGAAGATGTCGGATCCAAATTGCCACTGCATACTTCCCAGTTGGATTAAGAAGAAAAAAAGAATGTCTGCAATTGAGGGCTACTGCCTGATTATAAATACCGAAAAAAATCAGTAACTTCTGTCATTTACCTTCAATGAAATCGAATTCCCCTTCAGGCGTGTCTATATACATGGAATCCATGAGGGAAATTGTTTTCCAGTGACAAGATAGTTTAACTGTTTGGGTACTTGATTCTACACAGTAATCATTAATCTTATCCACATTTAGATTTTTCTAGCATAAGAAACAAGGTGACCATCCTCTAATAAAACTAAAGATTCCACTTGTTAGTATGGGACCTCATTTTTCTACATTGAGTGGGGAAATTGTCTTTGAATGATCATTATATTTTCTGTAGAAAACACATGGATTCATGTATCCAAACACCCTCAATGAAATTGAATTCTTGTAATTCAATTCACTTGAGCTACACAATTCCGCGTGAGGAAAAACATGGGCTGTGTTTGGATGTGCAGTTGATTTGGATTGATAATTACATTGCAACAGAACACAAGCTAACAGTTGTTAATGTTTTCCAATTAGGGATACAGTTGCCACCTAAAAACAATTTCTTCTCGTTTTAGTCAACAGTAGTTTTGCACTAGAGGTCATAGTTTATATAAATCATGGATAGTCAAGATTAATTTTAATCCTTACAAAAATCAAATATCAAATAAACAACTAATACCAAATAAAACGATACGATTAAATAAAATGAGAAGTCATTTTTAAGTGGCAACCAAACAGGGCCTTATCGTGTTCTCAATACCAACACAACTGATTTAGTTTCAAGCCCAACTCAAGACGAACACAATCACAACTTAGTACTGACTATTCACTCAAAGGGTGCATTTGGTTGCACCAAATATCACAATATTTAATGAAATTGGGTGCAACAAAAACACCCTAGAGTGGTATTAACCCAATTTGTTGCAATTTGAATATTGCAACCAGTGTACATCCAAACATAGCCATAGTATGGTATTGAGAAACTATAGAGATTACTCGGGGAAACTACTCTTGTTGGACGAAAAAGATAAGAAATGAGCTTGCAAAATCATCAGTTCATCACCAAAGAAGCCAAATAGAAGAATATATACACATACATTGCCTTTTTCTGCCAAACACCATTGGCCATTTTACAACAATGGGAAGAAATCAAAACCACCACCATCATCAATCAAACACACCCGAATTGTCTCATACACAAGCTTCTACTCTAGGCTCAAATGAGAATGCAGACATGAATTCCTTAGCCTCCCCATTAATAACACATTTGGGCAACTCGACCCACTCATTCAGCGCCACATTACACATAATGTAGCTATTGATCTCGCCCGAATTCACACAGATCAGCATCCGGTCTCCGCACCCAACACAGTTGATGTCCGCCTTCTTGCCATAGAACTCGTGCGACATTGCCGGTGGCATCACGGCAATCTGGGTCCACGCACGGCCTGCCTCAGAGAACCTCCACACCCTTAGGCTTGCTGTCTCTAGGAACTCCCACAAGACCACCACCAACATCTCCCCTCTACACTCGACCACGTCAATCGAATACTCAAAGAAGACCGGCAGCAGCCTTGGGTACTCGGAGAAGCATTTCCGAGCAAGGTTGCATGCCACAACCGTCCCAGAGAAGCTAAGGAAATAGATTATCTCTTCTCCATTTTCGACAGTTATAACAGACGAGTATTGCTTTGACGGGCTGCGTTGCATGTTCGTAGCAACCACATCTCCCGCCTTGCTGAGAAAGTACACAGTATCATCACTGGACATGTCAGATTCCGGCAAATTGTCAGTTTTTCGACTTAGTGTGAAGTCATATTCCCATTGGTTTTTTGCAGAATCATAGGTTTTGACAGTGAGGTTAGGAAATTCACCGGCGACTAAGACTAGCTTATACAAGGCCGGGTCTTGCATAGATGAACTCATGGCAATGGCGTGAAGGGTATGACTTTGGCCAGCCAGGCCTGCCGGGGGGAGCTCCCGACAGGCACCTGTAATTGGATTGCAGACAATGAAGTCACCAGACACCGTGCGGAAACAGACCAAGCCTCCTGAGGAGGCAACTGGGATGGATTTCGCATTACAGTCCTGTCTCAGGAGATTTGGGTAGTTGAGATTCTTCCAATTCCTTTCAGTTGTATCAAAGACGATTGATTGGTTGAGATGGGGATCGACCATGAAGAACCACGGATCTCTGGAGGGGATCTGAGAGCAGGCTATTCGGAAGGTTGCAGACGCTGCAACGGAACTCCATCTTTTGCACACTGAACGGAGGCGGAAGAAGCTCGAGGCAGGTAGCCATGAGAGGACCCCCTCGAGCAGGTCTTGATTCAGACCATCCAACAAGGCACCACCGAAAATTTCACAATCTTCAGATTCTGGGGTTTTTCTCTTTCCAGTTTTCACCAATGTGGGGTTGTGATTTTGCTCCATCGATTGCAGAAATGTAGAGAGAATGAACTGCAAATACCAAAGGGAGAGAGAAAAGAGTTATTCATAGGAAGGAATCCATGTTATCTCTCTCTTAGCCATCAAATCAAAATACTAGATTAGAAAAGAAGAAACAGGAAAATGGAGAAAAACCCAATTCCTCTTTTTTAGCCAAAAACCTACAAAAATCCATCAAAACTCATCTCACAGAGACAAGATGAACTTCTTCCTTTTTCTTCTTTTGGGAGTAAGAAAATTACATCCTCTAATAAAAAACAAGAAAACCCTAAACAGGCTTTCATCTTTCTCATAGAGAAAAATCTGTAAACAGAAAATTAAGTCTTCTAATAAAGAAAAACCATCAAAATTACTATTACAGACCAGCAACTAGAGCTCAAATTACTATTTTCACTTGTTCAAAGGCAAAGAACAAACAAAATCGCATCTTGTGAAAAGATTACTATCAAAATGACTGTTCTAACACAGAACTGGAAAATCTAATACACACACAGGAAAAAAAAAACACTGCCCCAAACAGAAAACCCTCAAAATCACATCCTTTTTTAAGCAAAATGGCCCATTAAAACTGCTCCTTCCACCACAAATCAGAAGAAACAAATAAAGATTTTTCAATTTTTACGGAGAAGTAAAAAGAGAACAAGAATAAGCGCACTGCCCCAAGTTAACAAACGCATCAAGATCACATCTTGTGACAATGAAAAAACAAAAACAAAATCAAAATAACTATTCGCACACTAACCAGAAGAACCCAATAACAGGATTTTTACCCTTTTTATCTTTTTATTTTTTTACTTGGGTCAATCCAAAATGAGGGGAAAATACCCTGAGTTACTAACCACATCAAAGTCACCTCACTCAACAAAAGCTCCACAAAAATCACTGTTTTCACACAAACCAGAAGAACCCAATACAGATTTCTCCGCTGGGGTCAATCCAAAATGGAAGAGAACAAAATATCTCAAACACCAAGCACATAAAAATCACACCTTTCAACAAAAAGCCATAAAATCGCTACTCGAAACAGACTAGGCAGACCCAAAACAGATTTTCCATCTTTTTCCTCACCTGGGTCAATCAAAAACGAAGAAAAGAGAGAAGGAAAACACTACCCGAAAACATCAAACCCATAAAAATCACATCTTTTTAAGAACTCCATCAACCAAAACAATAATGAAACGCCATTAGAGCAGGAAAATGCACCTTGGATTTCGGTTTTTTCTCTTCCCGACCTATCTCACACGAGCTTGGGAGTGAAGGAAGAGAGATGGGAAGATCCTATTTTTGTAAGGGGAGAGAGAGAGAGGTGAGGAGGGAGGGAGGGAGGAAGCTTCCTCAGAAGCTCTTTTTGTTTGCGTTGACAGAGAAGAGAGGAGGCAAAAGCAAAAGCTAAGACGAGAGAGAGAGGGCCTGAGAGTCTACTTGCATACCTTGGGTGCAATCGACTCGCACGTGGAAATCGAGTACAATCGACTCACACGTGTAAAAGAGCATACTTGTATGTGATCAGAGCCGTTTGTCACTTTGTACCAACAATTTAGATGCTGTATATGAAATTTTATTTTTATATAATCATTGTATTGGTTACAAATATACAAAAATTTTGAACGGTTTAACGAAATAAAAAATACGTTCGAATTCTGTGTAAACCTATATCTTACATTTTAAATGGTTGGGATTTAAACAGTGAGAATGTTCTGAAGAACCGTTCCGATCTTACACACGCCTAACTCGTATCCACGTGTGAGGTGAGGGAACGTTGAAAGTGTACTCGTGCGAGTACAATTTAGAGAGATTAACTGGGCATTACACAAGACAAAAATTCATCAGATCCGCACCGTCCATCAAGTGTGCCACCACATTTTCATTATGGATTCTAAAAATGATACCAACCCAAGAATTAGGTATGCCACACCATATGGAACGGTCTAAGATCGCCGGTAGAACCTTTAAATTCATGTGGTGGGGGCCAATGAGAATTGGAATATCTTGATTTTGGGGGCCATCCATTCATCGTGGTTTGTGAAATGTAATAAGGTGGCATATGCACACTACAGTGGACACACGCACGCAATTTGGACGATTTTAACGGTGGGACTTCCATCTCAACGATTTACCACGGTATAGCCCACCTTAGTGTTCAATCTACCTTATTTTTGGATTACAGTCCAAACACAGAGTGGCACACCAGATGGACGGGTTAGATCTTACCTAAATGAAGTCGTTTGGCCCATATCAGCGAAAGTCACGCAAGCGTTTTCGAATCCCGAACCGACGGTGGAGGTTGGGTTTTGAGGAAAAAGTAACCATGTGACCGACCGCTGACACTGACCGGTTCGAAGGCGCTAGCAGTTTGGCAGGCAGCAGCTGCAGCGCAAGGGCATCCAAAAAAAAATCACATGTTTTTTCGGTGATTCGCGCGAGTAGATTATGGAGAAGCGATTTCCCTAGAGTGGGTAATTTAGCATATTAGGGATAGATCCAGTCCGTTCATCTAATATCCGGCCGTAGCAAAGATAACATGAAGGTGGTCGATCATCAGATGGGCCACATATGAATGAGAAAAAGGTGGATGATTAGGAAATGTTGACCTAGGGTTTATATTCAGGTGTATGAATGCGGAAGTCCATTCATCAAGTGGGGGCCACATAAATCATCTGCCAAAGAATTAGGCTCGTGCACTCATTGGATGGGTAACGTGTACACGAGAAAAATGGACGGTCAGTCTATATTCAATTTACACTTGTGGGCCACCTGAATAGTTTGTTTTTTTTTGTTATCTTATGTGCCAGGGTACTTTCACGGTGCTCTTTATGAGATGAACTGTTAGGATCCAATACACGCATGGCACGTGGACACGTGTGCAGCGCATTTCCTCTTAAATCTCTCCTCGCGCCGATCGTTCATTACTCTCTTTAGAAAAGGATGCACGTATGGTCTCAGATTGAGAATTTTTTTTATGTACATTTTTGTTTTGCTAAGTTGCGCCTACGAGTGAATGGACCGGGTTGGGAGGGGCCTCAGAGAGATGGCCCATTATATGTACACTCAGGTATCACCACTTTCCTAAAATGAGGCCCAAACCCATCCTGTGGCAGTCTAGGCGTAGATGCCCAACTAATGGACGGGTCTAATGGCTGCTGAAATATGGTCCTACAATCCGAATCCTCTACTAGAAAAAAAAATATATATAAAAAATTTGTTTTGCCTGAGTTAATTGTCACATTATTACTTACCTTAATACTAATGCGTTGATGACATCAATAAACCAATCAACTTGATGTAAAACAGAATTTTCTTGTTTTTTTTTCTAGTAGAGGATCCAAATTCAAAGAAAATACATCAAGCCCATCTTTTCAAGGTGGTCCACTCCAATCAATGTTTTCCTGACGACAAACGGTAAAAGCAGTAGCTAGTTAAGCATGTTGGGTTTTTATTTAAATAAAAAAAAAATAATTAATTTCAAAAATAAAAGTTTATTTTTAATAAGTATATAAATATACTTATTATTAAAACTTTCCATAAAAGTTTAAATAGCCGGTTGGTAAGAGGAGGGGGTTTTCCTACTGGAACCAAGGTTCGAATCTCCACAAAGACGGTGCGAAGCACCGTCCGCGCACGCGCTCGTGGCGTGGGCTGTAGGGCTGCTTGGGCGCTGCGGCAGTTATGCTGACTATGATCTGGATCCCACATGACAACAGTTTTAGGCTGTTGCATAACTGTTTTTGTCTGAAAAGATACAGAAATAACTGCCACAAGAGAAAGGGTCATGTCCTTTCATGGCAGAATGTCTCTTGCATATGAAAGGGTGTGGATGTCTTGAAGAGGCACATGAGTCTCTCCAGAAAAGACACCATGACCCTTCAATTGCTATATATCCTGGATATCATAATCCAGAAGAATCATGATTTTATCCATTTCTCTGATCAAGCCATCCTCTTTCAGTATTAAAATATCTGACCTCTTACTGTGTTTTTTCTGGACGTATTTGAAGGCATATTGGTGTTATAACTAAAGATCTGTTTAACACTTAAATGTGCAAAGTTTTGTGTTAAAATTCGGATTGAGAGTTCATTGTATCCTGAAGACAATTTGCAGATTTCCTTCATTTGCACTTGCTGGAATTACCAGAAAAAGGGCAGCAAATCTGTCTTGAGAAATTGACTATTCAAGTCAAGCCTTGAACCTGATAGATCTGACTTGGCCGTGTACTAAATATACAGGAAGATTTATACAACAAAGCATACCTTACCTCACACGAGATAATAAGGCACACGTGTGCCATATTGGAGCCTCTCATCAAATGATCCCCTTGTATAGATGCTTTGTATAAAATATCAAGCCAATAAGCTCGATGCGACATGAAATAAATGTGACGATTAGTATTGTCCTTATTGTGTTCAGCCATGGCATATAGACATGGGCTCAGCTTATTAGTGAGGCTGTCGAGGGGTCAATTTTGATAGGGTCATATGCAAACTATAAGCTATTCAGATTTGGGCATTGATCAGTTTGGATGCTGAACTGAGTCGAGCTTAGCACCGCTTAGTTCCATTCGGCCAACAGCCTACCCCAGCTCTAGTTCAGCTTAGTTCAGTCCTCGAGCCTGATTGTCCAACTTGACTCAATTTGGTTAACAACTCGAGCTAGCTTGAGCCAAGGTCGAGCCAAATTCGAGCTAGAAATTTTGAGCCGAGTTCGAATTCAAACTTTCGAGTTGAATTGAGGTCAAATGTTTTCCATTTAGTTTTTCTACTGGCAAACCCTTTTTATTTTATATATGATATAAAATAATATATATATATAACTCGAGTCGAGCTGAATCGAGTCAAGCCTAAGTTGGCTCGAGCTGGGCTCAAAAAATTTTCGAGCTCAACTCGCCCCGTACAAGTAAACTAAGCTAGCTCGATTTGTGTCCAACTCTTTTGTTATAAAAAAAACACCAACATGTCATCTATGTAGGCCAAGTTAAAACTACACAGAAAATTATCAAACAAAGAAGATTGGAGATAATAGGCATCTCTACATAGTTCAGCAATATGACTACTCGATGAAATAGTAGTGTAGGGCTTTCTTCTTTAGTAAAATAAAAAATAAAAACTTATATTTCTCTTACACAAATAACAAATCTCATACTAATTAAGAAATACTTTAAAAGATGGATGAATGCAATACCTCTCTCTATCTATAACCCTCCTTATATAAACTAACAAATGAGAGCACTATAGCAAAGTCTTGAATTCACGGAACATACATATGTATAAACGTACATAGGAGAGGAGGGAGAGCGATATCTCCTAGGAGACCTCTTCTAGAAGACGAGTAGAGCACACCACTTGCCTCGACATCTTTTGAGTTTGAGATCAATAAAAACATATATATAGTTGGGCCCATTCCATGGATGTATTATGTCACGCAGAACTGTGTCACTTTGACATGTGCAAGGCATGTAAACAATCTCATGCGTGTGTATATGTGGCTTGGGAAACCTCATTTTGCTATAATATAATCAACACATATATACATAGTTTCACTGCCAAAACCAACTGGACCTGACCCAAACCCATCCTGGCCGACTTTAATCAGATAGAACCCAGTTAAACTTTATCTTTAACTGGTCCAAGAGGTGAGAGATCTAATGGTCCAATAAATGGACACAGACCGATTAAAATAGGGTGGGGTGCGTCTATTACCTGCAGGTCCCAGTACCCATTGACAGTCTTACTGATGAATTAATGTAGCTCCACTTATACAATTATTTCAGTTTGCCAATCTATCAAGCATTATACTCTTTCAAAGCATCTAATAACTTTCCAGATGAAAAGGCATGTAATTCTATATCAGAACCCATCAACTAGAAGACGCATGTCCTGCAAGAGTGGTACTGATGTAGGACGGGTCGCTGACTATTTCATGGGCCAGATGGACCAAAAGAAGACCGGACGGGGCCGAAAGTGATCCGGACCGTCAGGACCGTGAATCGGTCGTATCTCACAATCCGGAATGAGTTACGGGACGTATAATATATCAATTTGGGGTAGCTCGAGCTACTTTAGCCAACCAACCCGGCTACGCCGGGTTGCCCAATCCGGAATCGCGAGAATCGACCGTATCGACGGTCATTAGGCTAGTTTATTTTCGTTTTTACTATTTATAGTAAGTTTTAATTCGATCATAACTTTGCATCCATATGGTTTTAGAGTTAGTGCCCAACATGAAAAGGGCTTAGAATATTTCGTAGAACAGCGTGGTTGAGGCCGTTTGAAAACTTTCTATTTTTGGCCGAAAACCAAGAGTTCTAGTAGGATTGAACGACTTCTATAAATAGTAAGTTTACTATTTATAGTAAGTTGCGTTTTCTAGGAGTTTTAGTTGGAGTTGGATTCTGATACTTTACCTAGGGTTTAGTTTCCTATTTATATGCATTGTAATTTCGTTATTATGCATTCAATTATCAATTATTCAATTATTCGGAATTTATTTCCTCTTTTATCTTTATTCTTCTCGTGGATTCGAGAAACTATCGGTTAGGGAGACGGTGATCGACCTACCACGTCCTCCCTGCGTCAGGTACACTGCATTTTCTGCAACATAAATTCATAGCTGTATGTACAACTGCACAGACATACACTTGTATCTATCCTCATATATATATTGTTGCTATGTGGAGCCAAATGTTCAAATACAGTGTATCAATTGTAAAAGTGCATGCAACCATAAAGATAAGGTGAGATGAAAACAAGAAAGGCCTAGTCGTCGGTCGGGCAAGCTAGACATTTGAAACCAATGATCTGACACGATCCATGGGTGTGGCCTACCAGCTGATTGGATTGATGTGGAGCATCCTTTAAATGAATGGTTGTATTGGTCTATATAGAATTAAGGCTACACGTAGAAGCCCAGCTGGAAGACGCCTAGGCGTTTCAACAGAAGGTATCAGGTTTGAAATGCTAAGGAGACACACTAACCTCACCAGTGGGTGGGTGCATCTTGTGACTAACTATGTGGGTGCGTCGCGCAACTAACAGGGTGGGTGCGTTGCATGACTAACAAAAAAACTAGGGTTGTGTACGGTTCGATTGATTCGGTTTTGAAGGGCGATACCCAACCAAACCAACTAAGTCAGTTTTGAATATTTAACAACCAAATCGAACCGATGAAGCCTCACTAACCAAACCGAACCGGATAAATTCGAGATTGTTCGGTTTTGTCAGTTTCATTACAACATTTAAAAAATTAAGAAGATCTAAATCTCTGGTGGATAGTTTCATTATAACATTAAAAAAATTAAGAAGATTCAAATCTCTAGTCGGACTACACCCTGACTTTTCCCTTCATCCAGGTTTGTTTGACCTTATCAATGGGTTGGATTGCAAATCTTCTTCAAGTGGGCCTGAGGATTTTTAATGGCGAGTGCTCAATCAACATTATTTTCTGTAGTGTGGTCCACCTAAGATTTAGATCTAATTAATTTTTTGGAACACATCCTAAAATGGGTTGAGAAAATGATTGGACGACATGGATATATAAAATATTATCAAGGTGGGCTATACGATAGGGGTAACATTAATAAATATAATTCAAAAAATATATATAGTCGGTTCGGTTCAGTTGAAAACGGTTTATAATTTTCACAAACCGACAACTGAATTGACATTCTCGATTTTTAATATAAAAAAAATCGAACCGACCCAAAATAGAATGGAAACTGACCGAAACCGACCGGTTCAATGGGTTTTATCGGTTTGATCGGTTTTTTTAAACAACCCTAAAAAAAACTAAAAAGGCTACACGTAAAAGTTCACATACAATGTTGGTTGTCATGGATTGTCATTCAAGGAATACGTAACATTTTATTGTGCATGTGCACATATGCCATGGGTGATCTAGTGTAAAGTGGTCTGTTTACACTTTATTGGACTGTGTTGGATCCAACAACTTGGATAATGCCATGTGATAGTGAAATCTCAATAAGAGACTAATGAATGATCTTTCGAGCTATTTTAATGATCAAATATGATAAGAATCCGTAAAGTCATGAGTAGGACAAGTCCAGCTGCCTACCGCCATGAGACATGTTCACATACCTCGCTTATGTAGCAAAGCCGACTTTCACCATGGTGACCTCATGACCAAAAGTGGCTATTGATCGAAAAGTTATGAATCCGAATGATGCACCATGACATCATGTAGAAGACTTTATGGCAAAAACTATTTAAGGAGCGAAATAACAACAACACCAAATTAGCTAAGTTTCACGACACGTTACACACGTTTGCCTGGAGAAATAGATAGTTATTACCAACACGTGATATCTCGAGAGAGACTCTCATCCATGTAATAGGAGTAGGACGTGCATATAAGTAATATGACCAACTCACAATAAACAACTAGCATACAGCATACTTGACATTGCTTGATAGGCCACAACTTTTTTTGGACCCAGGTGGTTATTTCCACAGCAGTAGGCGTGAAGAATAGCTACGAAGATCTATCTGCAACTACCGCCTCAAAATCTTATAAATAGGAGAAAGATCAAAGAGCTTCAGGCCCTTGCCAACCCAACGCAAATCAAATCTACAACGCAATACAGCCTATTATTTTATTTCATATTATCTTAGTTTATCTTAGACTATAACAACTCGTTTATGCTGCTACGCTAACTAGACTATCTTTAGTATAGGAATGGTGTAATTTCGTCTATTTACGCTTCTATGTTGGATCAACCTAGATTCAAAGTAATGTAGTTTTCTTCCATCTACTTCAAGCATTGGATTATAAGGAAGACTTTTTCTTTTTCCTTTTCTTTTAATAGTGTAATTCCCTTCATCAACGCCTAAGTCGATGGACCAAGTAAAACATAGATATAGGATTTCTTCATTTATGCCACAGACATTAGACTATTGTAGGACACTATTATAGCTTATTTTCATATCGATTTAATACAATTGAGTTCCTTTTAGTCTCACATTGTACGAATCAAATTATCATTGTTATCACGGTAAGAAAAAGTTATATCAACTAAAAGGCAAATAAAATTCATTTGAAGGATGTTCATTCCCCTTTACAAATTGCCTAATTTTATTTATAGGTAATTGAACAAACGATCAAAATGCTTCAATTCTTGGTTATAGATGACCTGTTCATGGGTTTTCTGTCTATCTTGGGCGTTTGGTTTAGAACGAGTTGTAAAAGGCTCTGGCACACCCAAGCACCATATACAAGTACCAACAACCAAATTTTAAACCAAACATCCAATATCATAAGTAATGGGCCCCACCCCTTGGTGGGATGAAAAGAAAGAAAATGAAAATTTTCACCTTAGAGGTCTTACAACACTCTTATGAGAAAGAAAAAGAAGAGAAATGAGAAGAAAAGAATGCTTTGAGGAAGAGAAATAAAGTGGCTTCTACAAGAATTTTTTTCAAGTTTTTTGGTGATTACAAGGGTTCTTATTTCTAAATTTGTGAGCTTTCATTTGCAATGCCAGTTTCTTCTGTTTCTAATTAGTGGAAGGAAAAAAAAAAAAATTCATTGTTACTTGTAATCTAACTTTGAATAGTGTATTTAGGCATCCACGAGAGCTTGTTCTATTAATGACCGATACCCTCTAGTTGAAGTTAGAGATGTTATATTTTCATTATCTCTATCATAGTGGATTTGATAAGTTAGGTCCTGTGGTTTTTTTTCCCTTCACATTGTTAGGAAGGGCACCCACAGAAGCGAGAATCAAATGAAATACGCCACAATGGCAATAACCAAGAAAATCGACAATCATAAGAAGGTAATCCAAATGTTATGTGGAAAAACGCTCACGAGAAAAAACCACGGCACAAAGCGATCACTATGAATTAGAAGTTACGAGAGAATTACAGAAGAATAACTTACCCGGATCCTAAACGCCCTCATAGAGAAATCCAAGCTAATAGAGAAAGACCAACGTAGCCCTTTCTCAAGCTAATTCTCTCACCTTAGAACTCTCTCAACCCCTTGAACATGTCTAGGACTCATTGTGTTACCTTAGTCCTTCATTACACCCTTTAAATAACATAAAACCGAAATTAGAAACAAATCCTGCGCAAAACCATGCAACCGACCTATACGGTTCGTCAGTCGTCGAGTGATTGACAATGGTCACATCTATCTAGAGAGTTCACAGTTCCTGTTCGAGGAATTTCGAGCGCCCGACCCGACGATCGACAACCCCACTTTTTGATCTAACAATTTTCAAATTCCAGAAGCCATATTCTGGACAATTTCAAGCACCTAACCCGATCCCATCAGTCACCCGAAGCCCCCTGGTGTGAAGATTGAAGATAAAAACCCAACCCACATTAAAAAGTTTTCCACATAAAAATCTTTGCATCCCTGCACTCTACTTATTTGATTATTTGCATAATTATATTTAAAGTAATTACCATCCATTAATCCTTTATATTATTAGTTTTATTGATTTACACATAATCCATTAATCCTTGTATATTATTAATTTGATTGATTTACACATAAAAGGAAGAGGTGAGTGGTTTCCTAGCCACGTCTCTAAATGGCCAACCCAGTTGTAGTCCACGAGTTGAGGTGGTCCAATGATCTGAACCATCCATGTTCAAGGTACTATCATAAATAAACTATGGTCCCATAATCACACTTGACCAGCTTTGATTTTGGAAGCTGAAAGCTGGCCATTAAAGATATCTTTTGCAATGCTTATAAATTCATCTATGCATGGTGATGATCAGAATCATCCAATCAACTTATGTTCCTTTCAATGGCCTATATACCCCCAACATCCAAAACACGGATCGCTGCAACCGTGGGCCCACATAAACATGCTGCGCAGACGCTGGTGATTCTGATCAGTCTCAGGAGAGGCAAAAAGGAATTAACTCACCTCTCTGCCTGATATCCACATGGACAATATCATGGATGGATTACTATGTGACAATCTCAGCTTCCAAATAATCGTGGCCGTATATATTCTAGGGGTGAGATCATGGATCAGTGTGGTGGATAGACTCGATAGACGGTTCTGATTGATACATTCTGACAGTGGTACCAAATGTGCTCCTTTCTTGGATGGACCAATAAGCAGCATAGCATAGGGATGATTTCTCCAAACCACTCACCTTCTCCTAAAATGCCTCTAATACTTCAACGATCCGGATTTAATCTCACCATCAGGTGGGCCACCATTGACCGCTGACAGAGACTGTTGGTGGACTTTTTTCAAAGTTGTTCATTTTTTTTCTCTTCCAATGGGGACATGGGTGGGATCCTGACCATGGGGCTCACCTCAATGTATGTGTTGTAAATCTACATCATTTATCCATTTTTGCTTATCATTTTATAGCATGGTTTCAAAAATCCAAATCTTAGGTAGACCACACCACAAGAAACATGGTGAATGACCACTAAAATAAAATTGTGGGTCCATAAAATTTTTGGATCAATTTGATATTTTTTTTTTCCCTTCGTCCAAGTTTGAGTGACCTTACCAACAGGTTGGATGGAAAATAAACATTATGGTCGTTCAATGGCTATTGTTTCCTGTAGTGTGGTACACACTTAGAGATTTGTATCTTCTTCAGTGTTGGGATCATGCCCTAAAATGAGTTGACAAAATGGATGGACGGCATGGTTATACCCCACCCTTATAATGCAACTCACTTGATGACCGGACCGGCCTGACTTTTATGATGGGGTCTCTCTATGTGGGACCCACCTGGTGGATGTGCCTGCTATGCAAAATAAAAATTTTGAAGAGAGCCACCTGAGCCTATTCAAATTCTGGGCTCAAAATAAGCCCAGATAGCCCTGCCAATCAATGACCATTAGCTGGGTGCCCCATCAAACCAACAGCCTAGATCTTGACCACGTGTGAGGATTCTTGTACATGTGCTTGTGAGAGTAGGCCTTGTATATCTATTGAAAAAGGTATGAATTTTCTGGTAGGAGTTTGCCTAACGTGCGCGGAATCGGGTTCGGTAAAGATTGGGAAGCCCAGTGGAGCAGTATCCCCGAAAGCGCATGTTAGCATTTTTAACGTGTAAAGGAAAATAAAATAATTAAAAAGGAAAAAAAGAAAAAGAAAAAAGGAGACGATTTTACCCATCCATGTCAAAGGGTAGGGCTGACTTTTGTAAAAGAAAAGCAGCCACAGCCTCGTCGAGGAATCTCCCACTCTCTCTCTTTCGCTCTCTCTCTCTCTCTCTCTCAAACGGACCCTCCGTTTTCTACTCGCGAGTGTAGCCATCCTAATCCTACTCTCATCACGAATGCCAATTTAGAACGTTTGTTGAAAAGATCCGATCCATTCATCATGTGGGGCCCACTTATAAAATGACATGGTAAGGAAAAAAAAGAGATAAATAACTATACTGAAATCACATCCATGCCTAAGATGATTAGTGGAGAGACCTGAAGTTTGTGGGTGGATATTCAACTGATGGCCCCCACTAGATGAGTGGCACACGTATCTCACAATCGTGAAATTTTGACACGAGTGAGGCGATTGGAACCTCAATCTCACGCGAAGGAGTGGGCAAAAGCGTTTGGAAGTCTGGTGAGAGTAGCTATAGCATCTCTCTCTCTCTCCTCTGGAAACATGTCCTTTTGTTGGCTGGTTGGGTTCTTTTGTTGTACAAGTCAATGCCTTGAGAGTAGAAATTTCAAGAGAGAGAGAGGAAGAGGGCAGATTAAAGAAATAAGAAAATTGAAAGAAAAGCCGTTAATTACGATTTCTTTTTTATAGGGGTGTGGCAGAGGAAGGCTCCACAGCCCCATTGCATTGCACAGATCTCTATGCTCCCAAAACTGTCAGTATCTGCTTTAGCTTAGCTGTCTTTCCTCTCTCTCTCTCTCTCTCTCTCTCTCTTGCTTGGATTCTTGTGGGCATCTTTGATTTAGGGCATAATCAGATCAATGGTGTTTTGATAATGCCATTTGGGTCCTTCATCTCTTTATTATGTGGGGGGAGCGAATTGTCTGCTACACGGGATAAGGGTTGGAAGCGAATTAGGTGTTACCCCCACCGTTGGGCCCATACTCATGATTTTCTATATATACATATTGTCCATCCATTTCTATGGATCATTTTAGAATGGGATGCCAAAATTTATACAAAACCAAATCGCAGGTGGACCACACCACAGTGAAAAGTGTTTGATTGAGTGCCTTACCATTAAAATTCCAATGGCCCATTGCAACATTTTCTTAATGGTTATTTGCAATCCAACTTGTTAATAATGTCAAGAAGATCTAGATGAAGGGAAATTAGAAAAATTATATTAATCAAAAGCTTTTGTGGCCTTGCAAATTTTTTTTTAATGGTTATTTATGACTCTTTCTATTGGTATGGTCAATTTGTTATTTGAATCTTCTTATAATTTTGAATCACCGTCTTAAAATTAGATAAAGAAGCATATAGACAACATGGATATATAACAAATACATTAAGGTGGGGTAACAGCTAATTTGCTACCATTACCCTTACTGTGTGGGGCCCACCTTAATGCATTTGTTGTATATCCATGTTGTCCATCTATTTTCAATCTTGTTTTAGGACGCGAAGTAAAACCTTTGGAAGATCCAAATGTCAAGTGGACCATACCATTAAAAGCAGTGGTGAATAAATATTAAAAACAAAAAAATTTGCAGGCTACAATAGGTATGGAACAAGCTAATCTTTGTATTTTAACTTCATGCAACTTACAAGTTGGATTATAAATAAACATTATGAAAACCTTCCAATGGGCCCTTTGGAATTTGTAATGGTGAGGCACCCATTCACCACTGTTTCCTATGGAGTGGTCCGCCTAAGATCTCATCTATATAATTTTTAGAACCTGTCATAAAATAGGCTAGGGAAACGAATGGACAATATGGATATACAAAAATTCATCAAGGTAGGCCCCATGGTATTACCTGGGTAACATCTAATCCACTCCCCAAGTACCCTTACTGTGAAAGGCCTACCTTTATACACGTATTGTATATCCACGTGGCTGATTCGTTTCTTCAACTTATTTTATAGAGTTATCCCATAACTTGAGCAGATCCAAATCTCTAATGGACCCTACCATTGGAGAAAGTGGTGGATGATAAAAACCTTATGTAGGTTACAAGAATTTTAGATCAAGCTTATCTTTGTATCATCCCTTCATTTAGGTTTTTTTAACTTTCTCATTGGTTGGATGGCAAATAAATATTATAGATTTTCTTTATGGTTGGCCTTAAGAAGTTTTTAAGGGTATGCATCTATATAATGTGACCACATTTCTCAGGGACAATTGGTTCATAAGTTATTTAAGTTACTTATGCCTTAAGTAACTTATCTTGATTTTTAGTTAATAAATTTAAGTGATTAAATGACTTTTAAGTAAAAAAGAAAAAGTTACTTATAAGTAATCATACACCAAACTTACTTATCTACTGCCGTTGTAAGTAGAAAAAGTAATTTATTTCTCAACTAAGAGGTCATGGTATTGATTCCTAAGTGGGAGGTGGCTAAGGTTATGGTGTAAATAACAGTCCAGTAGGTGTACTAAACAGTGGCGTGTGTACTAACTCAAAAATAATGATAATTTGGTGGTATCCACCTTGGTAAACTTATAGGTTTTAAAACAGTTCTATACTGTTTTCATTGGTATGGCCCATTGTACTTTCTTTTATCGATCATATATTTTGTATTTCGGTTCAGATAATGGTACAAACCTGATGCATGGAGTGGATTTAAAGATAAAACACAGTGGATCTCAAAGAGCTAGAATTCTTGTGGGCTTCAATTGGATTTGGACATGATCAGATTGCTGAATTCATGATGATGTCATTTGGGCCCTTGATACTCGTCCTTGGTGTGGTGGGCCACAGCGACAAATCTCCTAATCTTTCGGGAGGTTATCACATTTTTGAGACACTTTACTAGCAATGGATAACATTTGGTGAAATTTTGAGATTATCATATTTGGAGTTGCCTGCACTAACTAACATGACATGTGCATCAAAGATCTAGGCCGTTCATCTGGGTGGCCCATTGTGCATGTTCACTGACGTGTAAATCAATCTCAGTCAGATGGGCCACACTTGTGAAAAGTGGATGATTAGAAAAAATAAAATAAAAAAAATTGGCTAATGCTCAGCATCCACTGACACGTTGACCTAATCAATGGCTGGATGACCTACTGAATTTTAGACCTTTGAACATTTTAGTTTTAACCGTCCGTTTGATGACCACAAATTGTATAGTTAGATCAGTGTGATTTTCTGGTTCTGTTCCATCCACAGTAGGCCCCACGATTTTGAAGGTCTAGATCAACGTATATATATATATGCCACGTGTCATATCAATGTCATTTTTTGTATGCAATTGCCATTATCAAACAAGGAGAGGGCGAATCTGTCCAAAAAGGTGAACGTGCGTCGTTTCAAAGCGCAAAAGGGCCCGCACGGTGGTGGTGGGGTCGTTTCAAAGGGCGCGTGAACGCTCTCGTGCGTGGAATCTCGATAGGCAGTGTTTGAAATTACGAAAGTAACCTTGCCTTGCCTTTTCATTTGTCAAACAGGTGGGCCATCGTTTATGGGGATCCGGAGCCTTGATCTAATGGGCAACCAGTTGAATGGATCATAGCCGAAGATCATGGTTAATGGGCCATCGGTGTGGATTTGATTCATCAGTTTGGATTGTTGTTCATCACGGCCTTTCCTTCCTGGGGCGCCAATTGGATGGCTAGGATTATCCAACCGTCCTCATGAAGCGACTCGCTAGATCCGTGGTTCTGATTAGTTGCCTCGGGGAATGGTCACATGCACTTCAAATGTACGGCAATGCCTACTGTGATGTGTGAATACCATCCAATCCGTCTATTTGATTCGCCACCACATGTTAGGCCTAGATGCCAAAATCCGTCTACATCCACAGCTCAGGTGGGCCTCACGAAAGAGAACGATGAGGATTAATGGGGAGGAGACTGCCACTATAGAAACTTTCACATGGAATTTGCCTCAGCACCACGTTGTTTATATGCCATCAACTCAGTCATCAGGTGTGCCCCACCAGGATAAAGCTACACACCAAAATTCAAGCCATTTCAAACTCAGGTGGGCCACACCAGGTGAATATATAGGTTTTAGGCGTGAGCTCTGTTTATTTCCCACCTGAGTTTCCGATCCCGATGTTTCTTGGAATGTACCGTGCACATGAGGAGGCGCACCAGATACACGGTGTGGATTCTGCATGTACATCACGGGTGGTCTCCACGCAGTTGGAACTTATGGTAAATACTAATTAGCATTTATGTGATCATTTCATTTCTTTTCTTTTTTTTAAGTTTATTCTCAGTTCGGTTATTTTGTTGATGCAAATCTAAATTTTTTATGCACCTAATGGACAGTCCAGATCAATGGATGGGACTGTCCAAGTGTCCCTGTGAAACTAGGAGCACTGTAACATGCGGTGCCCACCATTATAAGTTTTGCAGTGCTCCCATTGCATGACGGTTGGACAATCCAACGGATCGATACAGACCGTCCACCAGGGGTAAAACACATTTGATGGGATGGAGTTACCCACGTATCCATAGAGCCCACGTGACGCAGGGATACACGGGTGAGATCGAGCATTGTCTCTCTTATGGGATAATTAATCCGGATCCACAAATCTATTAAAACTCCTCAATTGATTTTTCTCAAATTCACAAGAGAATATCTCAAATCTACGATACTTTTTTTTTGAATCCATGAACAAACAAAGTATAAACTCAAATAAATTTCATTAATCAAAGGTAAAATAATAAAAAATAAGTTTAAAGTATGTATTTATAATAAAACTAAGCCTTAGAAAATTCAAATAAAAAAAAAAAAACCTTAATGCATGATAGAGAGAGTTTGATTAAGAAACAGAAACAAATCAGAAAAATTTGTGCAAATCTGTGCAACTGTTCGTGCACGGTCAGACGCCTGGTGAAAGGTGATCGGGCGCCTGATGACCTTCAAAACAGTCCAGATAGTTGGAATAAATTTCAGTTGAATTTCGGGCTCCCAATGACCTTCAAAACAATCCAGATAGTTGGACTAAATTCCAGTTGAATTTCGGGCGTTCGATGATGTTGGTAGGGCGCCCGATGACAACTTGGTCGGGCGTCTGAAATTGTCCTGCCGGGCTTCAAAGCTTGCTGGACCTTCTCGGTTGATGGTCGGGCGTCTGACGATGGACGGTTAGGCGCTCGATGGTGCTGATGTTGCTGCATCTCGACTTTGAACCTTGCGGATTCTTTTGTTCCTTCTCTTTGCTCAGCCTTGCCCTCGATCAGAGAATCGCCTCACTACATCACCAGGTAGCACAAAACTCTTGAGACTGTGATGTCCGTGCAACATCCACTCCGTTCATAAAATGGGGCAGATACAAAATTAGAAGGGCCACGTCACACGAACGTACCGTAAGCTCCACAAAGTTAATTTTGTTTCACACGGGCTCCAAGCAATCCTTTTCCCATTTCATGAGCAACCAAGCAAAAGATCTCACCAGTCGGATTATCCCATCCTTCCATCAGTTGGCCTTATAGCCATCCATTTTTTACAACTAAGGGCACGGCATATTTAGAATGGATTTGATGGAAGTGAATTAACCTTAGGAAAGCCTCAAAAAATGAATGGTTCAGATCATTGACTGGACCTACCTTTTAATGAGTGATTTGGACAGTCCATTCTACAGACCATTGATGGGATTTTTATAATAGTCTAATTAGTACAACATTTACATGGCAGCCCATGAATATACGGGGCACCTCTGCATTAAATGATTGGATTCTCCGAATCTAAAAATGTACTTAGGAGTAGCCGTCTCTCTTTTTCTTTTCTTTTTCTAATCTTTTTCATACGCTACCCACATATGACCCAGTGGTAGACTCACAAGAATTTCAACACTAGGTCGTGGGTTCTTAGTACCCCTTGTGGTGTGGTGTGGTGTGGTGTGGTGTGGGTGCGGAAGGGCGTGTGCATAAAAGGGGCCACCCATATCACAATGGGCACTGAGAACCCATCACATCAGTGTTGAAACTGAACATAGTCTACTACTGAGCCATGAGTAGGGACCCAACTCATGAGGTGACTTAATAAATAGATGGTTCAAAAAAGTTCTTGATTGGACCTATTTTTGCCTAAACAACCTCAATGGTGAACCTAAAGGCCATTCATCAAATTGTTAATATTTGTTAGAATAATTTAATATTTGGATGATAGCCCATGAAATGTGCACCAAACTCAATGAACAATCTAGGTTAATGGACTCAAACCTAAGCATCCCAATGAGCTTGTTGGGATAAGAGGGTTGGCAGCAGAAGCAAAGCCGAACACAAATGGTAAATTGAATCAAACAAGCAACACAATGCAATCACAATGCATGCAATTACCCACACATAGACAATCCAAATTTAACGTGAAAAAATCCCTCACAGGGTAAAAAACCACGGCACAAAGCGACACCAATCCACTATAATATCAGAAGTTACAAGAAATGGAACCCAAGACCAAAAACCCAAGCCAACAAGAGAAATCCAAAACTTCCCCAAGAAGAAAACCCTCTTCTTCAAGCTCTTTCTCTCACTTAAAAGCTCCCTCAATCCCATTTGCAACCTTAAAAATCTCTAATCTCGTATTACCCCTTAAATAAGCAAGAAAAATGAATTTAGAAACCTCCTATGTACAAATCGCACAAGAATCTGTGTTACACAAGGAAACCACCGACCTCTTGGATGGCCTAAATTTGGTCCAGCAGCCTCGCTGCCTTTGCTTCACCGTGACCGACCGGTCATTCGTGGTCCCTGTCACATGTGATTTGTATTGTCCGTTTCCAACAGAGTACTCAATGCTCTAGAGCATTTATCTTTACTATATATAACCCAGAGTTTATTGGCCAATTTAGCCTCTTCCATTAGTCATAGGGATGACTTTAAAACAAAAGACTATTCATACATCCATTGCTTTTAGGACATTTTCCTTTCTAATGAATAACATAACTCCTCTCTTCTATGGATATGGCGTGCACACAAAGCAAATACTTAAAACAGCGCAATAAAAGAACTTTGTGGGGTCTTTATTACATCCACTTTGCTCATTAGTTGCAAGGGCTTGTGTTATGCTTATGATAGGATGAACCCAAAACCATGGTATATTTAAAACTCAAGTTGGCTAAATTATAATAAATAAAAAGAAAAGGACACCAACCATTGAAATCAATCCAACCATTCTCTCTGCCTCATTCTGTGTGTGGTCCACACCTAACCGGGCGCGGATCAGCTAGTCCCAGTGGGACTAGCATAAGGGGTGGTTTCAAATCTCCATGGGCCCCACCATGATCTATGTGTTTTATCCACACCATCCATCCATTTTTTGGGTCTTATTTTAAGACAAGAGCCCAAAAATGAAACAGATCCAAATCTCAGGTGGACCACACCACAGGAAAACAGTAGGGATTGAACGTCCACCGTTGAAACCTTTTATGGGGCCACAGAAGTTTGGTATCAAGCTGATATTTGTTTTTTTCCCTTCATCTAAGTCTATGTGACCTTATCAAGAGGTTGGATGGAAAATAAACATTACAGTAGGCCTTAGGAAGATTTTAATGGTGGACGTTCAATTCCCACTGTTTTCTTGTGGTGTGGTCCACCTGGGATTTGGATTTGTCTCATTTTTGGCCTCGTGCCTTAAATTAAGACCAAAAAATGGATGGACAGCATGGATAAAACACATACACCATGGTGGGGCCCACAGAGATTTAAAACCACCCCTTATGTGGAACTAGCTGATACGCGCCCCACCTAACCAGTCTTTTGCCCTATCATCTATTTCTCCCCTTCTTCTCTCCACGTGCATTGGATTGCCTATGTGCCCCATCATGATGAATGTGTTTTATCCACGCTGGCCATCCATTTTTCTAGCTCATCTTAGGGCCCATACCTAAAAATGACGCAGATCAAAATCTTAGGTGGACCACACCATAGGAAATAGTGGTGATTGAACACCCACCATTAAAACTTTGTGGGGGCCTCAATAGCTTTTTTTTTATCAAGCTGGTATTTGTTTTTTCCCTTCCTCCACGTCCTTGTGACGTAATCAACAGGTTGGATGGCAAATAAACATTACAATAGATCTTAGGAATTTTTTAATGGTGTGTGTTCAATCACCATTGTTTTCCTTTGGTGTGGTCCACCTGAGATTTGGATCTTGGTCGTTTTTAGGTTCATGCCCTAAAATAATGATCCAAAATGGATGGATGGTGTGGATAAAATGGATACATCATTGTGGGGCCCACAGAGCAATTAAAGATAGGATAAAGAAAGGAAAAGAGAAAGACCCAAATGCCCTAAAGAAGGAAATAACATTTCTATGTAAGGGGTGAGAAACTTAAAAGGCTAGGGTTAGGTCTTTTAAAAGATAAAGAAAGAAATAACATTCCCCACACGAGTACCCTACTAATCCACGCTTAGTGCTTGCTTTAAGTCGCTTTTTTCCCCTTTTCCTTTTATCCTGGTCATTTGTCCCCCTTTTGTAAATTTCTTGGTTTTGAGATGAGGTTCCCTCAGCCTACACACGTGTGGACCACTTTCCATCCCCCACACACGTGCACCTTCCAATATGGTACACATGTGTATGATCAGAGCTTTCCATCTTTCACTCCTCAGGTGGGCCACAAGGTAAACTGACCGTACATTTGTTTTATATGCTGTTCGCTACCACAGGACTGCCACCACCTGATGCAAATCTGTGGGGCCCAATGTGATGTATGGGTTTTTATCCAGGCCGTTCATCCATTTTTTCAGATCATTTTACAATATGAGCCCAAAAATGAGGCGGGTCTAAGGCTCAAGTGGACCACACAGTGGGGGATTGCACGCCTACCATTGAGAACTTTTGGGGGCCACATAAGTATTGGATCAGGCTGGCATTTGTTTTTTCACTTCATCCATGTATTTGTGACCTTATGAACAGGTCTGATGGCAAATAAACATCACGGTGGGCCCTAGGAAGGTTTCAACGGTAGTCGTCATCATGACCACTGCTTCCTGTGGTGTGGTCCACTTGGAACTTGGACCTGCGATCCCATCTTAAAATGATCTGACAAAATGAATGAGCGGCATGGATGAAACTCACACATCATGGTGGGTCCCACAGAGCCCCTTTCTAGGCCTCAAATCTCAGATCAGCATCTGTTCCATTTTGGCACGTGTGGATGGACAGGGCTCCAATACACGTGTGAAAATTTTAAGCCTCGTGACTGTAAAGCCAGGCTGAGATGTATGGCTCCATGACCTTTGTAGCTGTCGGGTCACGTGACATCCCATGCGTGTGATGGTGCATGACCGCATGTTATCTGGTAGTTGCCTTCGCAGCTGTACATCCACCTATTTTCAAAGGGTGCTGCACGTGACTTTTTTTTTATTTTTTATTTTTTATGTAAAGGAATGACCATCCCACGTGCGCGCGTGGGAATAAAGAGCCTGCCAACCCCTTAGACCGGTTCACATAGGAGGTCAACTGACTAGTAAAAGGCCCCATACTAGGCTGTCTATGACCGCGTCCGTTCCACATTTAAGGTCCAAGGACCAAGTCCGAATAATTAGGGCTCTCAATGGGTTGGATCTGGATCGGATCCAGTTGGATCCGGCTCCAAGTCTGTATATCTGTATACGGATTCGGATCATATTCGGATCCAACTCGGATCCAAAAGGTGATATCCATATCCAATTCATTTATAAATTGTTAGATCCATTTCTGATCCAAAATTCATATAACCATCGGATTCCGGTCGGATCTAGGTCCGAATCCACCCCCATTACAAATCTAAAATAATATATGATATAATATATTTGTAAAATGGATGGCCAACATGAATATAACATATACAGTAAGGTGACAATGAGTCGGATGGATTCGGATCAAACTCGGATATGTTCATGTGAATCCATATCCGCTCCATTTAAGTAATCGGACCTATTTTAAGATCCAAATCCGGTCCATTTAACTAATCGGACCTATTTTAAGATCCAAATCCGCATTATACGGATTCAGAGCGAATCGGATCTCGGATCTGACCCGCTCCATTGAGAGCCCTAAGTCCGATCCGAAAATTCTGGTTAGGCCTTGGGTCCAACGCGACCTGACCCGGCCCAGCTGGAAAATTAATAAAGGTTTTCATTTCCTACTTCAATGTTCATAATCTACCTGTTAATCAAGTGGTCCACACATTCACGAAGAAACGGGTACATAAGAGGAGTGGAATCAATGGTCTATATTCAAGATGCATGAATTGTCCAATCAATGACTACGACGATGACATATATGTAAGACCATGAATGCCAAGCCCAAGCACAATCCATGGTCCTCACCACATACTTCAGGGCAGGACTTGGCTGGGCTAGGCCCAATCTGGGGTGGCCTAGCCCGGCTATTGGCCTTGGCTTTAACTGGGAGTGGGTTAGGTGCGGCCCGTACTGTGGGGCCCACCTCGATGTATGTATTCTATATCCACGCCGTCTATACATTTTTCCAGATCATTTTTGGGTATGAGCCCAAAAATGAAATAGATCCAAATCTCAGGTGGACCATATCACAGTAAACAGTGGTGATTGAATGACTCACCATTAAAAGCTTCCTAGGGCCAAACATAATGTTTTAGTAATGTTTATTTTCCATCCAACCTGTTGATAAGGTCATACATACGTGGATGAAAGGAAAAAAACAAATATTAGCTTGATATAAAACTTTTGTAGCCCACAATAAGTATTTAATGTTCAATCACCACTCTCTCCTATGGTATGGTCCACTTGAGATTTGGATCAGTTTTTCTTTTGGGCTCATGCCCTAAAGTGATCTGGCAAAACAGATGGACGGCGTGGATATAGAATATATACATCTAGGTGGGTCCCAACCACACCATCTTGGGTGAGGCCGTGGCCTCACCTAATCCGCCCCCGACCCTATAGGCCAAGCCTAGCAAGGCCGGTACAATGAGGAAAAAGAGTTAAATAATGAAGGGCTTGAAAAAGTCCTATCTAAGAATCTTTGAGGGCTATCCCTGCTGTCCACAACGAGCCCCATCAAATAAATGACTGTGATCATTAAAAAATTCCCCAAAGACCTAAATAAATATACATGTAGTTCTGAAAAGGACTGCTCCTGAATGCCTTTAAACCGTCCATTATTTTTGTACATTGGTGGCCCGCTTCATGAATAAGCTGGGCCAATGGGTCGGGCCTGGCCATTCAGCATTGACCCAGATCCAACCAACTTTATTAGGTTTAACTACTTAATTGGGCTCGCTGTATTGCCCAGCAGGCCCACCACATCTGATACCAGGCTGTTATAAGGGGTCCACAAATTGAGTGTTGTGAAAGGTGGACCCCACCTCTCTATAGTTTCTGGGCTAGACCTAAAAGGCAGACAGGCTACCTGATGAAGTCACCTGATCTGATTTTGGCCCAGAGAATCTACATGGTGGTGTACAGCTGATGAGAGGCTTGAGATTGCTCGTTTATTAATCGGGCTAAAAAATAAGACCCAAACCCACATCCTCATCATTTAATTACACCCAAACCCAGCCATGTTGGTCAAGGGTCATGTACCAGTTGGGTGCACCTGGTCCGTTGATCCCCCTAGGCATTTCTGACATGCTCATACTCAGAAGTTCATTTTCCGCCCTCCTATTTTTCTGGACCGTCCAACTCACTGGCCTCACTGTGGATGGCATAACTGCAGATCACATCGATCAAACGATCATGTACACTGAATTTAGACGGTCAGGATCATTCCATGATGGGTCCACATTTGGACAGTTGCTGGGAATATCTTTTGTTGGGCCAGATCCAACCAAATTATCGCCAAATGACTAGATTTTTGCGGAGAGGTTAGTGACTAGATGTTTGGTAATTTCAGACCATTGGATATTAAGTCTCCATCAAACCGTCCACCAATCAGCTATTTAGACAATTTAATTATTATAATCTCTTAGTACGGTCCTTCAAATTATGTACAACAACCTGAATGGTTTGATTGAGTTACTCGCCTGCCAAGTGTAATTTTCTCCAAGCCCGTGCATCAACCATCATGCTCTGTCAGAGTACGAAATACGAAAGGTATAAATTAAAAAAAAAAAAAAAAAAAAAAAAAACAGAAGATACATGTTGGAAAGCATACCGATTCTATGGGGCTGTCAGATGGGTGGGATCCTATACTACCCGCACCGAGGATAAGCAGGTCTTGCCGGATCCGGGTCTCATCCTTAAAGTTCGGGTACCCGTTTGACACATGCATAATTAGACTTGATCCAGACCACACCTGACCCAAACCCAAATTTAAGTGGGTCCATAAACTTGTACCAGGACCTTTTAAAATTGGATCAGCCAGGTGGGTCCAAGTACCCTACTGACAGCCTGGATTCACATCCAAATTCAAAGTAATTTAGTTAGGTGAGGACTTTCTTTAAAAGAAAGTATCATTTCCTGGTAGAGAGCCTGCAGAGTGATGGATGCTGATGTACGAACATCAGATCTTAGATACCCCCATTCATCCAGCTCGGATTAATCCAGCTTACTCATAGAAAATGGGTCAGTGAAGTTCTTGATGACAGGTAGAATTGGGAAAAAAGATTTTACAGCAGCGGTACACTAGTCAGAACTCAGTTATCAGCTTACACCTCATTGCCCATGAGGCAGGGACGAAACCCACATAGACCATCAGCCCATCACCCTTTCCCTCTGCAAATATCAACAGTGCAGATACGAGCCAGCTGTTAGTACCTCCAAAGCATTTACTGGCATTAAAGATGGGATATATCCATGATTCCTTTTTTTTTTTTTTTTTTTTTTTAGTTTATTACGCACACTCCACTGTTAGTACACACATCCCCCTGTTAGTCACACCACAATGTTAGTCACACCACAATGTTAGCCACCCCGACTTGGAATCAATGCCATGACCTCAGTGTTGAGAAAAGGTTATCTTCACTAGTCTACCATTTGTATCCATGATTCATGTGGTGATAGATGTCTTTTATGATGTGGAATGGTATTGGAAAAGTTATAAATATGGCTCCAGTGGGGTGCAGGGGGTGTCCCTGTGTGGGGTCCGAGATGCCTTTACACCCTGGTAGGGATTAAGGGGCAGCACCTGCGACACAAATGGTATGAGACCCGAACTAAAATAGGATATTTTGAATATTTCCATGTATGAAGTATAAAAATTGTTTATACGACGTCCAATTAGAATTATAGAAGAAACTTTTTTTTTTTTAATGATTTTTTGGGCCAGAATATTATTAGGGTTGTAATGCTTTTGAGTAGTAGTGTTTTTGACAGGAGCTTAGCTGAATTAGTGTTTTTCACAAGAGCTTATCTGTGAAGTTTACACACCCCACCCGGTCAGTCATACGTTGCACTCACTAGTGCGGTTAGCAGCGGGAGTTTCACCCTGATGGGTTTCGATACCTAGACCTCTTGTTGAAACTCCATAGAGTCTTCCAACGAGGTAAACGCTCCGAACCCTAGTTCTCATTGTTGCATTAGTTTGCCTTCTCACAAGCCTTCACATTGGTTAGGAAGGTATTGAGGAATCTAATATAGTATGCAATGACTAGTTCGAAATACCATTGATAACATCTACTCATGTGCTAGCTTGTCTGCAAGCTAGATGCACCTCAATCTACTCATGTTTTATCGAATAAGCAAGCCCACCTGGTGGGCTGGGTATGCAAGCATATGAATGCTAGGCCTGACCAACCTCCCATGGCCTTGCCCAGCCAAGCCAAGCAAGTAGGTAGGGCTGTAAATGGATCAGTGGACCCAATGGGGTACGCAGACCCAACCCAGACCCGATCCATTTGTTAAATGGTACAGTTCTGGGTCCAAGAGCAGACCCAGATGCTAAATGGGTCTGGATATGGTTTCCTTTATATTAGGCCCGACCCAAACCCATTTAGTAAGTGGGGCAGGTTTGGCCTATGTTGCAAGGGACCCATCTAGGCCCGGACCCATCCAGACCTGGTTTTAAAACTGGTAAAAATGCTTTCATACCAAATTTAGACCCAGACCCATTAGACCCGACCCATTTATAAATAGGTCTGGGTGGATTTTCCTCTACCAGACCCAGACCCATTTATAAATGGGTCACTTAAGACCCAACTCAGACCCGCCCATTTAGTAAAACGGTCTGGGTCTATTTACAGCCCCACAAGTAGGGCTGTCAATGGGCCAGTTTGGCCTGTTGGGCTTCGAGCCTGACCCGCTTTGGGCTGGGCTTGGGATGGACTCTCAGGCATAGTGAGTCTTTCTCTCCCCCCTGATGTTAGTGATGAACCTTGGGCTCGGGCTCGGGCTCAGGTTTGGGCTTACGTTTAACAGCACAGGCCGGCCTTGAACATAGCTTGGTCCAGGCCTAACCCAGCCCGTTGACACCCCTAAAGCCTAGCCAACAACCCTGCATGCTCCATGTAGGTGCACCATTTCAGACTGCTGAGCGCATACCTCCTTGTGGATAGTACCATCATAGATCAGATAATCACCACCATTGAATTCAACTGAGAAGGCTCAACTCGTCCACCTGAACTGACAAGGATACCATCAAATAAGTTGATGTAATTGTCCAAAAATGCAAATGACTTGCGTACAATGGATGTTTTGTGTACCATCCAATGTATGATACTGTTAGATTTGAAATTTGGTCCTCGTGGAAAGGATTTGATTTCTCTTAACTCAGGGAAACATGAACGAGCTACTAGTTTCGAAAGAAAAAAAAAATACTACATGAATGTTTTTAGACATAACAGGAAGTACACACATCCAAAACATGGAAAATATGAATGGGTGCGTTTTATTCAGAAGAGTGCAGGTGGGTTTTAACATGCACCAGAGAGGACACATCAGTCGCGGAACTCGTCCATGAATCCTTTGTGAAAGGCCGTGAGGCGAGAGACAATAGCCGGGATCTTATCCTCCTGCGGTAGGATCGTGCACCTTACATGCCAAGTGCTTGGGACCTTTTCCATGCCAAACACAAAACAACAGTCTCAATCGCAAATAATTAAGACAAGAAAGGCTGAGATAGATTTCAAATTTAGTTATTAAAACACCCCAAGTGAGCAAACAAGCGAATTTCAGTCATGAAATTATCGGCATTGAATCAAATGGATGTTCTGTTACTGAAAACACATGAGAATTGCAGGGGGACTCAAGCACCTGGATTCACCACCACACGTGCTAATGTGGTACACAACAGAACCATTCATTTAGATGGACCACTGTATATGTGCACGAAAATCAAGCCACTACAAATCAAATGAGCCACATATGCATGTTGAATGTGGCGCATTGTCCCTTTTTTTGTGCACCATCCTTTTCTGTACACATGTACCACCCAACTGATCTTCTGGCCAGGGCACAACCTGCTGAGGCCTGCTTGCAAACTCCATAGAGCTCACATACGCATGCAATGTTGGCACGTGTGGGGTGAGCCCAGATGCACAAACGCCATTGGAAGGGCTTAACACTTGCCGGATTCCCCAAAACCATGGCATTGCATTGGTCAGGCAGAAGCAACTTTACAGGGAGAAATGCCACCATTGTATATAATAATACCATTACTTCATGGCAAATCTGTTGGATCAATGGCCATGTGGCCCTGTTGATCCTAGCCATTCCTGGTGGAGATCCCGGGTAATCCTCAAATCAGCCTGTTAATCAAGCTTCTAATCAGTTTTATTTTATACTACTTATAGTAATTAATTTTATTATTTTCAAACCATTTTTTACTTGTTAAAAGTGGAGATTAAGAAGAGGATCAACATTTCCCAAATGAGACAGCAGTTTCACCTTAGGAGAGTTGATGATCCGACAGTCATACTGGTGGATTAGAGTCTAAAGAGGGGGATTGGCAGCCACGCAAGGAACAAGAGAATAAAAACAAAGTCAGGTAGAGCATTCTCCCATCCATTGCAATTGCCAGTCTCACGACACTTCCCTCCCCATTCAGAGGATGTTTGAGGCTCTAGATCATAGGGTGATGCCATGGACCATCCACTGCACGCTGATCACCTTTTTAACATATGGGTGTTTAGGAGGACATTTGATCATTTTTAGAAAAGGGAAAAATCAGTCATTTATCGCCAAACATGAGTGTTATGGTTTGGGAAAATGATGGCTAATCTTATTTCCCAACCAAGCATGCATGTACCAATTCAAAAATCCTAAAACTCAATAAGAAGAAAAACTCACCTGCCCAAATCCCGATCCGGGGACAACGACAACTCCAGTAGCATCAAGAAGGCGATGAGCATAGAATGCATCTGGGGCTTTTTTGGCAGCTTCAGCTTCTTTGATCGCTTTCTGGGGCAGGTGAAGCTGTGGAAACAGATACATTGCACCCTCGGCTTTATTGCAAGTAACGCCTTCTAAACTGTTGAAGGCATCTTCTAATGTCTGTAATCATTCGAGAACGGTGGATATGATTTCCAGTTAAAATGGATGAAGTTAATATATTTGCTCCTACAATGTCATGAGAACATTCGGATAACCACTAGATTGTAAATATGGCATCAATGACTCAAAAGCTAGAATTCATTCAAGAAAATAATCGTAGCCATGATGCCCCAGGATGCAGTCAGATGCAGCAGTGCCTACAAGTACGGGCATGTTTCGGTGATCCAGACTGTTGACCTGATGGGCCCCACCACAGATGGGGGATGCCACAAAAATCTACCAGAATGGAAGATCCATCTGATCTTTGGCATTGTGGGTTATATATCAAGGAAACAGCACAATCAGGACATGACACAGCCACTTCCTAATGCATTGGGACCGTATAATTCTTTCTTTATGAACTACTAGATGTTAGATGAGAAAAACCCAAGTTATTCTCCAACTGACCTTTGCACGCCTTGCTAGAGATGAAAGAATCCCATTCTTCTCAGCAGAAAAGGATTCGAAGGATTTGTCTCCAACCTGCATATTTGTAAAGAAGGGTGGAGGTGAAAATCCATCCACTCAACAGACTAGCTGAAATATGTAACAAGGTTGTCCTGGATTTGAAATCTTCTTGAATCGGGAGGAATCATGGATTCTATATACTTCTCAGTCTTACTATTACCATAAAGTAGTAATAGAAGACGGAAGAAGAAGAAGAAGAAGAGTGAAAAAAAAAAACTGATGACAGAGGGTTCACCTTGGGTGGATTCATGACGAGACTCGCAAGAATCTGACCAGAGATGTTCGAACAAAGATTGACGGATGCCACCTTGTAAATCTGTTCCCTTACATCAGCACTGAAACCAGTGACTTCCATGTAACCTCCTCTTTTTCCACACTCCCCATGGTATCCTGACATCCAGAGAGAGAGAGAAGGGGGAAAAAATTCTTATTTCTAAAATTCAAGAATACTTCTTGAGTTTCTGCCAGACTCTAGAAAAATTTTCACTCGAAAGAGGGTAGTTATATACCTTTAGAAACTGACTGGAATGATACGAGAGCCGATATCTTTTTCACCGTATCCCATTGACCGGGATATCTTCTTGAATGAATTGAACTTCTTGTCATCAATGTAGATATTTTCCTGGTATACCTGCAAATTTCCAAGTTTGGCAGAAATGCAAATGGTCAAAAACTCTCCCATCAACTCGAGTGAGCCAACACGAGTCTTCTAGGCTTGCTTCATAAAACAGGATAAGTAATTATCAGCTCAAGTGATTCTTTTTTAAGGGAACCCACAAGTTTTCAGCTTGTTTTTTTTTTTTTTTTTTGCCCCCCTCTAATCAACTCAATGTAGTAAGCCTGTCAAAGGGCTGGACCTAGATTGGTTGGCCACCAGATTATGAACCAATCGAGCTACTACGGCCTGGCTCAACAAAACCCTACAACTGAGTCCAACTTGGACCTCGAAGACTGATTTTCAAAGTGAAATTGGTGGGTTTTAGATTTTTTGTAATGGGAGAGTAGAAAATTGAAATGGGGAAAACTGATTCGGATGGCTCTAATTGACGAATGTGAGTAGACACCCACCTCATCTGCGAGAAGAACCAGGCCTTCTTTCTTGCAAAATTCCACAATCTCCCGCTGGTTTTCTTCTGCAAGAACCTGCACGCATGAAAGACAAGTTATTAAAAATCAGAAAACAAAAGAATCAAAGAACCTTCAGCCACTTTCCAAGACATAAAAACAGCTTCTGTTTGAGGCTCATCTAACAGACATGGGAAGCCTGACATGCCTACTTGTCTGATCAATCATATGATAGCAACAAAGATATATTACTAGAAAATACAAGTCCATATTAGACTTTGAAAGCTCAAAAAATATATTCCATAGTTAAACAAGGTATACAACAGCAAAAAGAAATGGATTTTTTTTTCTTCTTTTTCTTGGTAGGGTGTCAAGGCCATTGCCTACATCAACGCCCATGGTACTGGCTTGATCCCAGGCCAAGACAATACCGCTGTGGGGGGAAAGGGAATGGAAAAAGATTAACTGAGGGTCTTTTCTTCTAATAGTCCAATTCATGTGGGCCATACATGAGTGCCCTCGCAACAAATTTTATTTTATTTTATTTTTATTTTTATTTTTATTTTATTTTATTTTTTTTTTTATCTTATTTTTATTTTATTTATTTATTTTTATTTTTTGAGAGAGAGAGAGAGAATGGGGCAAATTTCTCCCACAAAAAAACACCTTTCTTCGTAATAAAGATATATTAAACTACAAGGCTGAAAGAGTCCCAGCTCCAAAGGAAAGACCTTTGGCCCTAGATAAAGATAAGCATGCAGCTGCAGAAAGATCACTCTAATGAGATAAACGCGTGCCTAACCATTTGGTTTAGTGTTTAAACAGAGTAAAAGAAAAAGCACCATTAGTTAGTGAACTTCCAGCACTTCTTCAAAGACAAAAATTCATCCATTAAAATTTCATACTGTAAATCATATTTTTTCTTTTTTAGGAGGCAAAGAAGAAGAAGAAGAAAGGACGACCATGGTGAAGGGAATTCAGAATACAGGAAGTATTCCCCTTCTGAGATTGCCAGCAAGTCTCAGTCATTTTAAAACAACAAGAATGTTCTTGCTGGAGGCGTCAGCAAACCCCCTGATTTACATTGTTCTACCGTTCCCTAACAGCTAAGCTTTTAGCGCAACCAGTCAGTAACATGGTATCAAAGCAGGACATCCGGTGTTCAAGTCCCAGGGTTTGCAAATTTGGTATTATGGGCATCTGGTGTTATCCAAGCCCAGAGTATCACGTGCGAGGCTCGCACGTGAGGGGAGGTGTTGGAGGCGTCAGCAAACCCCCTGATATACATTGTTCTACCGTTCGCTAACAGCTCGAGCTTTTAGCGCAACTGGTCAGTAGCAGTTCTCCAGAATACCAGCATTGCCTAAATATTCTACAGAGCAAATCTCCCAATATGCTTAATGAATAAAAAAGAAAATCAGATTCATGTCCTCTCCTAATCTCATGAAGCAAAGCACAAACATATGTGAAACTGGACAGCAATCTTACCTGCCCTGTTGGGTTGCCAGGATTTATAACAACGAGGGCCCTGACTGATTACACCCTTGGATCGAGCAGCCTCCAGTTGCTTCTTAACCTCGGAAACTTCTAACCCCCACCCCGTTGCTTCATCAAGGTAGTATGGAACCTGAAAACCAGACCAAAGTTTTTTTTAATTTATCACTCTTTACCATAGTTTAGAAACTCCAAAACTCAACTCGATATCCAGCTGCTTTGTGCTGAATCAAATACTCGATTCGACCCGACTTGATATTTAAATATTAAAGTAGGATTAATATTTTACCAGTAATAGATACTTAGAGAAGTACCAGTACAAAAATAGGCAATTAAAATCAGAAATTAGTAGTGTGGCTTGCTGGTTAATGCTGGTATCACTTTTGTGTAAGGTTGGGAATTCAAAGCCCACCGCCTGCATCTTTCACGTTTCTTTTTTTGAAAGATTCATCTCTTACTACTTTTAAAAAGAACCTACTCCGCAAGCGACTCAAATCGAGTCATGCCGAGTCACGTCGAGTCAACTAAGTAGGCGAGCCGACTCAACAAGTCATCTCAAGTCTGAACTGAGTCAAGTTCACCAGTGAGTTTCACAGTGACTCAGCTTGATTTCTGATCAAGTCGAGTCGCTGATTTTAGAACTATGCTCTACACTGATATTCAAAAACTCTGAATGGACTTGCAAATCAGTATCCCAACTCCGCAAGTGACTCAAATCGAGTCATGCCGAGTCACATAGAGTCAACTAAGTAGGCGAGCAGACTCAACAAGTCATCTCAAGTCTGAACTGAGTCAAGTTCACCAGTGAGTTTCACAGTGACTCAGCTTGATTTCTGATCAAGTCGAGTCACTGATTTTAGAACTATGCTCTACACTGATATTCAAAAACTCTGAATGGACTTGCAAATCAGTATCCCAACTTCAGAATTTGACTAAGCTGAGTTAACGTAAAATGTTTCCATAGATCGACTAAGTCAATCCACAACTTGGGAGTTTGGACTCACTACTACGAATAACGCTAAACCAAGTTGACTCAGGCAAGTTCCAAGTTAATTGGCAAGTTTTTGTGCATTACTTTTAACTATAACAACCAAACTTTAAGTAGACTCCAAAATCTGCACAAACAACATACAAGAGTGCCACCATGAAGGGCAATTGAGGCAGAGTACAAAGGGTACTGAGGGATGGGGCAAAGAATGCCGTCTTTCTCAGATCTTAGAAGTAACTGCATCATCATATGCACCTGAAAATAACACAAAAATAATGACAAACAGTTAGGCTTTGCTTTCCACTTATGTTAATGAAAGCCCTCAAAATAAATATTAGTATTTACTAAGCTTTAGATATATACCGCAGGACTTGCTCCATCGGTTAAGAAAATGTCATCCGCATTGGCAGGAAAACCATCACGAGCAGCAATCCCAGCTGCAATTGAATCACGTAAGCCTTTGATTCCCTGGTACAAAAGGAATAGGACATGGACCACGTTACCACTTACTATTGTTTTAAAGCATGTAGTGAACGCTACATAGCATAGTTTAGCCTATACGAAATGTAGTGTGCAAAAAAAAAAAAAAAAACACATTTAGGGTATGCTACAAGCTATGTAGCATGTGTAGCATATGCAATAAAATACTTGGGTTTAAAATAAAACAAACTTAAAAAAAAAAAGATTTTAAATGCTTTTAGTTCATTTTTTTTATGTAAAATGTGGGTGGCCCATCATTCTCATAAGTGGCAATGATGTAGAGCTATTGAGACCATCCAAATAGTGGGTCCTATTGTAGATGGATAATATCTGAATATGTACCCATTTCAGAAAATCTTATCTATAAATGGGCCTCCATGTGTCCGGCAGTGGTCTAACGACAATTATAAATAGTGTAAAACTCACATTTTAACAAACTGTCTTAAAACCGAAGGGTTTCGAAGGCTTTCTCAAAACCCTAATACTCGATGCAAGCCGGCCGCCAAATCTGAATTTGGATTCTCTCAATCAACAGAGCCATTGAAGAGGAGATTTGGCTGATCAATCGACCCTGCAGTAAGGTCCATTTGCTGTATTTTCAAGAGAATTCGAGCCCAAACTAAGGGGGGAAATATTCAAATATCCCCCTTTTCACATCCATGCAGCTATGAAGCTCAAAAGTTCATTTTTTTAGTGATTGAATCTCTTCTTGAGCTTGATAGAGGTAAGTTTTTGCCCCTTAGTATCTCTTAATGAGTTTTTTTTGAGGAAATATATCTCAATGAGTTATTTTTCATTTCAGATGAAGATTTATGGTTTCTTTTTGGATTTTTTTTACGAGGTCAGTTGCCATGCAATGTTGTGGGATACAATTGTTATACAACATTTTTCTGTGTGGGGCTTGTTGTGGCATGCATACAACCCATCCAACCATCACATGGGTCACCATGCTTCCCACTATGGTGTATGTATGGCATGAATCCAACCTGTCCAATACATCATGTGGGCCACCACTCTAAAGTGGTGCTTTTCTAGTGGTTTTTATTGTGTAGTGTCTCCACGTGATGATGATGGTTTAAATATAAGTGGATTGGCTTTTGATAAATGATAATTAATAACTTTCTTTGAACATGCTTTTACTTGAACTAATGAAGATTGTTTTTCAGTTTTGAGTTTTTTATGCTTTTTTTTACATTTATTCTTACTATTTATCATATTTTCCTATTTTTTAATTAAAAAATAGATCGTGTAGCTTATACCACATGCTATAGAGGGTTGAACGCTACAAGTTAATTAAAACATTGCCACTTATCAATGAGAAATCCAGTTCACATAATTTCACACTAGCAGGTGCGACATGTGCAACGCATGTGGAGAGAGAGGAGGTGAGGAAGACGGGAGAGAAAATCCACTAGATTATTGGAAGAAAAAGTAAGCATGTCAGGCTTTTCGCGGGTAAAATATAAGACATTTCTGGGCTTTTGCAGGTGAAATCTAAGCCGTCCGAAAGACACCAGCCATATTTTCAAGTTCCTAAAATAACATTTAGTTTTACTTCAAATGTCTTACCATGTTGTTAAAATAGTCAAGGTTATCCATCCGGGAAAACTAATTGCAGAGACAAAAATGTCTAAGACCTATTGGCATATATATAACAGAGACTGCTACACTAGTGGAGTGTATTCTTACCTGACTGTGACTATATGCACCTGTAGCTCTACCGGGAATCTGGCTCAAAATCTGCCTAGCTCTTGCTATGGCATCAGAACTGCAGGCATCCAATTAGGAGTTCATCATATGAAAACAAAAAAAAAACCACAAGAGGTTAATAATAGAACTCGCAATAACTACAACGCAATTTGTCAAGTGTTCCTTCAATTATTAGATAATGAAATGATGGGCGACATCACATTACCAAGAACCCATGACGGCTCACATGGAAAAATCATCTCCTCATTTAACAAGAGGATTCTATTATTGTGTGCATGCTTCACAAAGTTTCATTGAGCATGCACCAGACCACTGGTACTGTGCACATGATCATTTGTGTACAGAAATTAGAACCATCGTGTCGCGTGCCGCCTTTTGGATAGGCCACAGCCCACGAAGCAAGTGAATCAAAGCATTGAAATCAAACGAGCTCATTAAAAATGGCTGCTTATTAAAAAAAAAAATCAAACACATGCCAACCAAAGTGGTCATCAAATCACATTGATTTTAATGTGAGTCAGATTGAGGGTCAACCTGACCTCAAGAGGACCCAATGCATAACCCGACCCGACCCGACCCAAATTCCAACCCGAGGTGCCCAATACAAACCCAACGCAAATCCGACATACTCAACCCAACCCAACCCAACTCAAACACATGTGATTACTCCCTACTTGGCCTAAACCGACATGATTTTGCTCACCTCAACCCAAACCTGCTTTCAAATCAGGTTGGTGTTTTCCAACCCTAACCCCACCCGAGGACCTTGACAGCCCGTACTCGAGTTTGGGTCAATCAGGTTTGGGTTGACCCAGACCCAAGTTGCAGCCCTATGGCGCACCAGACTAATGGTCCCAATCAACATAAATATCTGCCAAGTGGGAGATCCACTATCTTCTTATTTGTTTGTGGTTGTGATGGAGACACTTGGGAGGATGTTGGATCCGGGTGTAGTAGCAGGTTTGGTGGAAGGATTTCATGTGGACAATCAACCTTTCAAATATCTCATCTTCTGTATGCAGATGACACTTTGCTATTGTGTGAGACGAATGAATTGAAAGTTGAAAATCTTTGGCTAATTATATCATGTTTTGAGGCGATTTCAGGTTTAAAGGTCAATATCGGCAAAAGTGAATTACTAGGGGTTGGTCTTTCAAAGGCTGAGGTAGAGGTTATTGCGGCTCGATTTGGGTTTAAGGTGGGTTCTTTTCCATCTTCTTATCCCAGTCTCCCTTTGTGCATAGCTAAACCGGCTAAGCATTTATGGGATAAAGTGATTGGGAGGTTCGAAAGAAAATTGGCATCTTGGAAGGGGACGTATCTTTCATTGGGAGGGAGATTAACATGAATTAAATTGGCTATGTCAAATTTTGCCGATATATTTTGTGTCTACTTTCAAATGGCAAAAATCAGTTGTGCTTAAATTAGAAAAAGTTAGGCGAGATTTTATGCGGCAAGCGTCGGAAGTTAATCATAAATTTCATCTATTAAAATGAGAAGAAGTTCATAAATCGATGGTTCAAGGGGGTGTAGGTTTGGGAGATATTCCGAAGGGCTAAATCTTATGCTGGAGTGGGTGTAAGCTTTAAAGCTCAACTCTAATTTGCCGGAAGGCTGGCAAGATTTGTAAATCTATTTTCACTTCATACTTATAAATTTGCAGCTTTGGCCTTTTAGGAATATAATTGTTAATGTTCAAATAAAAAAGGGTTGCAGGTTTGAAAAGTTTGGAGGCAAAGTAGGCTTTGTTGGGAAAGTGGGTATGGAGGTTTGGAGTTGAGGAGGGTAGTTACTGAAAAGAAGTGTAGGGTAGAAAATGTGGGGTAGAGGAAAGGAGTAGATAGACAAAATCTTCTTCTTTGTATAGGGCTTTATCATTGTGGGAATCGGTTAATTCATTGACATCCAAGGTCTAGGAGGGGGTGGGTTTCTCATTAGGTGATGTAAGAAGATACATTTTTGGGAGTACTTGTGAATTGGGGATCGAAAGCTAAAGGTTGTGTTTTCTCACTTAGCAGGTATTTCCATAGTGCCTAATCTCTTGGTTGATCGGTACTTTTTCTATTGATGGGGAGGAAATCATTTGGGCGCCTCTTTGTAGAAGGCATTTAAAAGATGCAGAGTTTGAAGAATTAGTCAGATTGTTAGATCTACTCTCAAATAGTCATCCGTCTCCCCTTCAGAGTCAGAGTCAATGGCGTGGCTAAAAGAAAATTCTGAAATTTTTTTGGTGAAATCCTTTTATAAGATGATTGATGGGGGACATGGTGAACAATTTGAATGTCATGCAACTCATGTGGTGCTATAGCGCTCCTTCAAAGGTCGCAGCATTTGCATGGCTAGTGGGAGGGAACAAGGTTCTTATGGTCAACAATTTGCATAAGCGGCATATGATTATTCCAAATATGTGTTTATCATGCTATCAAGATGAGGAATCGGTTGACCATCTACCTATTCATTGCACTTTTGCTTCAAAGGTTTGGAATGGTTTCTTTATTCAGTTTGATATGCGATGGTTTGTTCGTAGCTTGATTGCATAGTTTTTCTTAGCATTGCATGTGAGGAAAAGGGAAAGTTGGGAAACGGGTATGGCATCTGTGCTTACAAGCTGCAGTTATGGAATATTTGGGCGGAAAGGAACTATCATTGTTTCATAAATCGAAAGGACCGCATTGCAAAAGTTTTTAATAGAGCGAAACTAAATGTTATGGAATGGGGTCAAGCAGCAATAGTGATAGGCATAGATCAGTACCCTGCAAATTGATCTGAGTTGTAATGGGTTTTTAGTGTATTTTCCTTTGTCTTTGCTTTTTCTCTTTTTACTCTTGTATTTTTTGGCCTTAGCCTATCTCTAATAAAGTGATTATGATTTCAAAAAATAAATAAAATATCTGCCAAGTGTACGGCTGAGAAAACACTTCATGCAAGTCCTACAAAGAAAGCTTCATGATAGCATTGTCTTTCACACTATAACTCATATACACTATGCCTATAGTATGTGTATGTAAAGATCAAAAAGAATATGGACAGCATGGACATAATTCTAGCACCTGAACAAGCCCTGAGTTTCTTGTCTGTCCAAGATGGAAGGATGATCACATAAAGCAAGAACCCTGAGAGAAAGGGAATGAGAAAATCAAGATAACTCAAAGCTAACTGCGCATGCTGACATTTCAATTGAAGAGTTACACATTACCTCTCGAAAGAAGGTAATTGGCTGCTGACCAAGGGACTGAGGATTTCCAATATTGCAGTAGAGTATCTGCACAATAAATGGCAAACTTCAAATGGATCCAGGACAAAACAACCTAGCCACAAACGCATCCATATATACACTCCAAAGAATATTTATAGGACATGTCTTTCATGCGTGAACATATACATATTGCAGGCCTACAAGCCAACCCACATACTATAGACACCCCACCCCAGGCCAATATGCTTATTAGAATTGGATGGTTGGGATGGAACCAAAACCCTAAGCCAAACCCTAGACTAAACCGAAACCCTAGCCTTAAATCCTAAACCTAAACCTAAACCCTAGCCAAAACCCTAGCCTTAAATCCTAAACCTAAGCCCAAACCATAGCTCAAACCCTAACCTAAACCCTAGTCCATACCCTAGGAAACTCTAGTCCATCCAATCAACCCGATGAGTCAACTCACCCGGTCAGCCTACCTAGTCAACTCACCCAGTTAGAATAAACCCTAAACCAGGCCTGAACAAAGCCCAAAACCCAAGCCCATTCGAAATCTACGAAAGACAACGACTAGAGATATTTACAGGGAAGGTTCAACACATGTTAAGGAGCCACCGACCCCTGCTGGGGGGGGGGGGGGGGGGGGGAGCTCCACACATGTGGTGCCATCCCCCTTCGCGAGCTCTATCCGTGTGGTTGTGTGAACTTACTCTGATACCCTTCCCCTTTCCCAAAAATTACACTTTTACCATCCAATCCAACCCATGAGATGATGCCCTGTGGCGATCTCAAATCTTAGCTATCCAACCCCTTTATAACCCTGACCTTTGTTGGAATTATAAGAAAACCATATTAGGAGGCTATAAATAGCCCCCCTCTCCCTGCAATTCCTTGGCTGAATCTTTTGGTTGCAAGGTTTGTTCTCTTCTGACTCTTTATTTAGGATTGCCTCTCTGCATGGGTAAGCCCCTCCTTTATCTCCGTGGGATAGAATTATTGAAAGAATGGAATGGAAATTATCAGCTTGGAGACTTAATCTTCTTTCTTTGGTAGGGAGAATTAATCTCATTAAAGCCTCTCTCTCAAATCTGCAAGTGTATTTCCTTTCCCTGTTTAGATGTCCCAAATCTGTCATCTCAGGATTGATAAGCTTACAAGGATTTTTCTCTAGCAAGGTGGTGTTGCTAGGGGGAAATTTCCTCTATTAAAGTATAAAGAGGTTTGTTATTCTTATGATAATGGAGGAGCTAATATTAAAGATCTCTCCCTTTTTAATGAAGCTCTCTTGAGTAAATGGGTTTGGAGATTTAGGTGCGAGGAAGATAGTCTCTGGCATAAGATTATCGCGGCCAAATATGGTGTATCAACCATGGGGTGGTGGATCAAGAGCTCCTCTCTTTACCATGCCTCTTTCCTTTGGAAAAGTATTGCTAAGTCGGCCTGTCCTATATTTGAGAGATTATCTTTCTCACCAGGTAGAGGAGAAAACATTAGATTTTGGTTGGATGTTTGGTGCGATTCTTGCTCTCTTGTTGATTTGTTTCCTCTCCTATTCTCCATTTCTAATGACCCCAATGTTCTTGTGCTTGATTGTTTCAGCCCTCTTGGGAGTGGAGGGACTTGGACTCCTCAGCTTCGGCAAAATCTATTAGAATCCGAGTTCCAAGAACTGACTTCTTTGTTGGCTTTCCTACAGGATGCCCCCATCCCTCTTTCCTCTAAGCCTAAAGACTACCTCAGATGGACATTGGCACCTTCGAGGATTTCTTCCAGTAAAGTCTTTCTACAATTCCTTAGCTGCCCATTCCTTCTTCGTCCCTTGTAGCACTAGCCCTCTATGGCCCTATAGGGTGCCTCCGAAAGTGGCAGCATTCGGATGGCTTACGGGAAGAAGTAGAATTCTGACTATTGACAATCTTAGGAAGAGAAGAATGCGGATTCTTAAGGGGTGTCCTCTGTGATAGGAGATCAGTAGAAACAGTGGATCCCTTCTCATTCACTATGATTTCACGTATGTTGGGTTTCTTGGGTCATGCCTAACTCTATAGACGACCTTCTTCATCAATGGCACGCAGATTCTGGGAGAGGTTTGTGTAAAAGAAAACAGCGAACTATCCTGTTAGTAGTCTTTTGGACTGTCTAGGCTGAGCGCAATAACAAATGTTTCATGAATTTATCCAGCTCTACAGCGGGAGTGGTCTCTTGTGTGTTAGTTCTGTTTAGGGACTGGGCTCCTTACTGTTGGGGACCTTTCTCAGTTGTCTAGGTGCTGGTTTTTCTTTTTGGGTTTTTTTTTAGTGTTTTTTCCCTTCCCATATTGCTCTCTTCTATTTTGTTTTGCTTGGTTGTTTGTAGTCATTTTTCTTTCTAATAGTGCAACACTCATCCCCTTCTCAACCTCCCTACTTATTGCATCCGTTAGCATTGTATTATATCACCCTTAGCACCCGATCAGTTCAAATGTATGCTTTGCGGCTTGCCAATCTAATCAGACCCTACCCATTAGAAACTTAAAAATAATTGGACTCACTTCCATCATCATACTACGCATACATCATTTTACAGTGGGTGAAAACTAATCCCAACCTTCAAGAATATGTTAGATCTTGTGAAGTAAAGACTGTACATTCATACGGGCAAAGTGGGTGTTTAACACCTTCCCTCTCTATAAACGTGGTCCCTTACCTCGAATCTCTAATTGCAGATAAATGAGTCATTTTAGAGTAGAGGATCTTTAGATTATTTTCTCTAACATTTCTATAGGGTCTAGCCGACTGTAGAGACGAAGTAATTGGCTAGTAGCGACTCCAGTCTAATCCAAATACCCCTCAATTCATACCAGAGAACCAAAATCCCTTGAAAGAGGCAAAACCCATGGAAGCCAGCGCGATTTCGATTCACCCCGCGCAAATCCAGCGTCCACACATACATAGACAATCAACTGGATAAAATGCAGACATAAGCATTCACCCCTAATACTCTTTGCATCCGTCACTCCCTATGTGAGTGAGAGTAGTGGGGTGCACACGTGAATGAGGCAAATGTACTGCTAACGCCTGCAGAGGCATTTCCACCATCCCAACTAAACTCTTGCATAACACAAGGGTAGAGGGTTTGCTCTGGGAATTACATAGATCGGAAACATACTATTTGTATTCGTCATCCCTGTGTGTATGTAAGTAGTCATGTACGTCCTCAATGAACACTTGTATGTGAGTAGTACCCAATGAACACTTGCGACATGCAATAAACAACGGGAGTGCTAACATTGCCTTAGACAACTAAGGCAAATGTATTGCAAACACCCTACACCGAGGCAGGTTTTCTTTGCAGAGAGAGTGGGTTACTCCGTTTCGACTATCCTAGCTAAACTTTTGCATGCCACAAGGAAGAACTGTTGTCATCATCTAAGCCTTATCCCAACTAATTGCGATGCGATCAGCTACACAAAACCTCTTCTGCCATTCCACTCTATCAAGAACTATATCCACACTTAAACCATGGGTCATCAAGTTTTTTCTTACTAATTAAAGGTAATGCCAAACTAATTAAACAAGCAGAGTACTCGACTACACTTGATGACTAAGGCAGGTGTACACCAGGGTACAATCCCATGAATCTGTATCATGTCTCAGTAGGTAACTACTAAGTGAAATTCTTGAACTAGACCACATCGGCTGTTTAATGGAGCCATCACAGTTGGTGAGGTCCCTTGTAATCAATAAGGAGAAACATATGGTTGGTGAAAATAATCCATTTGGTGTAGTAAACACCCTCTAGGCACTCATCTCATTACACATGGAACCTACACTTGCTATCTGACCCACTCATTGAGCAGCAATGGCTGACCCTTTGTTGCAATGCTGATGTCATTAAATAACTAGGTATACTCAATATCTCATTAAATGTCCAGTCATTTTGCAATAAATGCTCGCCTAATGATGGTGCTGTTGACAAATGAGCCTGCAACTTTGCCTTAAATGCATTGCAAGAAAGCTGCAGCCAAAGCATGGGTTACCAGCTTTCTTCAGATAAGACTGGGAGGAGTGGCTTTGGATGCAAAGATGAGATGCCATAGTTCCGAGAGGGCACCCACGGGGTGCCAGAGAAGGAGATGCCGAAAGGCCTGGGCAAGGGTGTCATGATTCATTGTCAACACAGAAATTCAAATGAGGATGAAAACCCAGCATGAAGTACATGCAATCTCCTGTAATGATGTCAACAGCCTGTTGGCCCAGCTGGTTGAGTCCCTGTTTGTCAGCCAGCAGGTCTCAGGTTCGAGAAATACCAGCAGCACCTCTGGGTGCTTTCGATCGGGCTGGGTCGTGTTTGGGTCGGGTTATGTTCGGGTTCAGGCCGGGTCGGGTTCGGGCTGGGTCATGTTAAAAAAAAAAAATCCCATGTAATGATCCCCTAAAAAAGCGAACCAGCTTAGAAAGGCAGTCCTAATAGCAGACCTTAGAAAGCTGGTTATTATATGTGGCCCTAGAAGTATTCTGAAAAATTGGACACCCACATGTAATAACAACCAGACAATAGCAACTGGCGGGGACTGTAATGCAAGATCAACAATCTCTGCAACAAGGATATCCTTTATTAGATATCAATGACAGATTGAATGTTGCTGATATTTTTTTCCCCTTTTTATGCCAGTTTATAGAATCTATACCAACCTCAATAATTATTTTTTAGACTCAGCTGTAAAACACTATAAGACTCAAATACACTAAGGACCCCACCCATATGCTATGCTTCACCTCTACATCTTTCAAATGCCCCTTAAGAAATTGCTTCATGGACAAAGAAATATACCCATATACACTAGACCACTCTTTGAGATTGCCCATTGGAAAGGAAAAAGGAAATAATGATACCTCGTCGAAGGGATGAGAGCCTGGCTTTGCTTGTAATTCTTGTTGCAAACGCTGCAAAGCAAAAACAATTCAGAAAAATCATTCATCAGATGAATTTGATTCTATAAAGGTCATGATCTTTGTTGACCTTTCTAGCTGCTTAATGCAGAATCAGCCTCCAGCTGGGACTGTCTACACCTTACAACCCATAAACTTAAACTTCTATAGAAGGTAAATTAACCACAACATGCTCCAGATTTGTTTGCCTAGTCAGTTCAATGTTCGCAGCACCTTTAACATTGAAGGTTGTCTCAACTGATTCAAGACAAACTAGCTGATTTAGGGGTCTTTTTGGATTGGTGGAATCCAAAAAGTTGATTTGGAAAGAAAAAAAAGTCACATCCGAGAAAACTGTGAAAAAGAATCCTAATTCCTAATGGTGCATTTGGCAAGGCGTATTTAATGTAAATTGACAGGAAATGAGAGAAGTGGGTGCCTTTGCCAGCATGTAATTAAGGTGATTTTAGATTCCATTGTAATCCAAATCCCTCAAAAAGATGATTTTCAAAATTACTTTGAAATGATAAAAATCCAAACCGGATTCCATGGATTCCTTGCCAACGGTTAAAAAAAAAAAAAGGTGACTGCTGCAAGCCCCTCTCTTTAAAAAATGGCAGGCGCAACTCTCTCTCAACAACTCTTCCTCCCTCCCCAATCATCGATGGAACCCACTGCCGACGCTAACTCTCTCTCTCAGCGCCCCCCCCCCCCCCCCCCCCCCAATCGTCGACGGAACCCACTACCGGCGCTCTCTCCCCCAATTGTCGACAGAACCCACTGCTGTCGCTGACTGCCCCTCTTCCCCCACTACACCTGCCGAAATCCACCGTCTCCACCGCCTGACACACCCTCTTCTCTCCCTCTCTATTCAATCATAAAATTAGTGGGCCCACTTATGTGGCCCCACCTAAAGCTTAGAATTACCTCATTTTTAGCCAAAGTATATATTTTAATGGGCTTGTTACAATGATTATCCAAAATGACACATGTATGCCATTCTAGAGTATTAAAAATGATTTACTTAATCAAATTTAGGTTCCTGTGAATATGTTACCAAATTCTTTTTTATCTAAAATCCAGGCTGCCAAACACAATTTTGTGATTCCATAGGATACCAAATACGGGCCACCAAACACAACTGAAGATTCCAAATCATTTCGATTACAGTGTATTTGTGATTTGAATTCCAATGCATTCCAAATACATGCTGCCAAACAAGCCCTAAATTTTATTTGCTTTTTAGTTTCTACAATTTCCAAGAAAACGTGGAATGGTCAATTGTCCAAAGTGAAATCTATCTCTCAAAAATTGTGGAAATAAGGGTCAAGTTTTCCGGAGAAAAAGGAAAACACCCTTTTTTTTTTTTTTTTAGGAAAACTGTGGAAAGGAAAATAGTTTTCCATAGGTTACTTTATTGTCACAATAGGCCAAAAAATCTCACATCTGTGGAAAATGTTATACGGATACTTTCTGGATTCCACCAATCCAAACAGACCATAACATTATTGTTTGGAGTTTGGAGACAGTACTAGGAACCTGGCTTCAGCCAAATGCCAAGTTAATCAACTAGATTTTTGAAAGTGTCACTCAATCTTTGATGCAACAAAAAAGAAGCCTATAAAACAAGACATGTAACCAGATTTATTTTTTTCTTTCTTCTGGTAGAAGTTAGAACCCAAGGCGTTTTAAATAAGAATCCAACATGAACAACTATAAGAAGATCTATTGTTGAGCATTCAGAATCCTCACGTTCAACAATGAGTTCTATGTACTTTGCTGTTTTGGTGGTGTATTGTATAAGTGAACTGGGTCAGCATGCTATCCATTAGGACATGATTAATCTCAAGAGAAGGGGGAAATCTTCCTATGAAATCTCAATTTGGAATACCTGGGCATGGGTAACAATCTCTCCACGGACAGCATACTCGCATTTTAGTACCTGACAAAAGAAAAAATAAAAAAGCATTCAGAAGCAACATAATAACCCAACAACCACAATAGAAGCATATAAACAAGAAATTCAGTACAGATTAGAAATCCAATATGTTCCCAAAAAAAAAAAAACCACCATATTGATCATCAAAAGCCCAAAAGACAAAATCAGCTATTGAACTAGATGGACCGACCAATACATACAAGGAAAAAAAGAAACAGTAGGGAGAACATGCAAGTCCAATGCGATATGTAACACTAATTAATAAAAAATTCAGATAATTAAACAAAAGGGTGGCTGAATCTAATATAAGAAAAGAATATAGAAAAGTGGTCGAAGAAAAAACAAAACCATTCGGTTAAAGATTACTAATCAACCGAAAACCTAAAATCATAGACCTGAAAGAAGAATCCGGCGCAGAATACAAAATAAAAACGATAAAACATATCCATGCAAGCAAAGACCAACAAATGAATCGAATGAAAAGTATAAACCCCAGATTATAATACACAATAAAATATACTCATATAAAATAAGAAGAAGTAAAAGAAAATACTAAAAAAAATAAAAAGGTAAGAACAGAGATGCAGAGAGACAATACAACACATCCATGGACAAAAAACAAGGATAAAAAATAAATAAGGAAAAAAATTCAGCTCAAACCAACTAAATTAGGAAAAAATAAAAAGAACCCAGGTGCAAAAATACAAAATAAAACACACCCAGGTACTCGAAAGGAAACACACACAGAGAGAGGCTTAAAAAACACCAAATCAAGCAGACCCAGTATTCAATTTGAAAGGGAGGAAAAAAAAAACAAAACAAAATCCAGAACAAAACTAATGAAAGCTAAAAATAAAACATGCAGAACAAAATAATCTAAGCAAATAACCAAAGAAATTAAAAAAGGCACTAATCTAAGCAAATAACCAAAGTAATTAAGAAAAGAAAAGAACCCATGCAGTGCAAAATAAAACACACCCATGTAATAAAAACAAATCCCAAAACACAAGCAACAAGATATTATTAAAAAAAACACACCAGTGGATTAGTGAAAGCTAAAAAGAAAAAGAAAAGAAAACACAAGGATCCAATATAGAAAAATCAAAAGTAATTACAAACACAATTTAAAAAAAAAAAAAAAAAGACAGATAAACCAGATGCAGAAACACAAACAAAACACACCCAACTAATCAAAATAACCTGAAAACAAGACAATCAGAGAGAGACAGAATACCTTTGGATTGATGGTTTCAACAGTAACAGGAGAAGATGTATTGGAAGACATGGCAGCAGCAAAAGAAGAAGAAGAAAATGAGATTCAGATGAGACAGAGACGAGCAGAGAACCGAGCAGGTTTTGCGCTTTATACGCCTGCGGATTTCCGCATCTTATCGAGTGCTGATCTTCAAAAGGTGGTTTTCATCTAGACCGGCTCCGACAGGTCAAAACCAGAGACGAAATCTTCGATACTCTGGCAGAGTGTGATAGATGATACGCGTGCACTTAGAAATTACTTTAAAATTGCATACGTGGCAGAAGAACAATTCAAATCAAACTACCAAAATTATAGGGCCCCGTGGAGATGTGTCATGAACCAAAAATCAGGATTGCTTAATCATGTGACTATTGGATTGATGAACATTGATTGGACGGTTAAAAAGGAAAGCATTCAATGATCCCGTTTCAACAGGGAATCGGATTGCGTGCGGAGTAACTCCGCACGCTCTTATCGTGCGGAGTAAACTCTGTTGGGCTCACCTAGAGTGTATGTGCTTTATCTATTCCGTCTATATGTTTTTCCAGCTCATTTTAGGGGTTGAGCCCAAAATTTAAGTATATCCAAATCTCAAGTGGACCATGCCACGGGAAACAGTGGGAATAATGATTTCCACCGTTGAAACCTTCCCAGGCTCCACAATGATGTTTATTTGTCATCCAACCTGTTCATAAGATCACATTAATATGGATGAAGGGAAAACACAAATATCAGCTTGATCCAAAACTTCGGTGTCCTCCGAAATTTTTTCATTCGTAGACATTCAGTTCACACTTTTCCTGTGGTGTGGTCCACTTTAGATTTTGATATGCTTCATTTTTTGGCACCATATCTAAAATTTTCTGTTAAGATCGATGGACGGAGTGGATAAAATACATAAATCACGGTGGGCCCCACAGAGTTTACTCTGCACGCTAAGCGTGCGGAGTTACTCACTACGCAATCCGCTTCCGTTTCAACGAGCAAATGTTCGCCAATCAGATGCGACTTCAATGCAGCCTATTAAACAAACTATTCGGTTTACTTTAAAAGTTGATTTATTACATGCATACGATTTCTGGTGCCTGCGTATCAAGCACCGTGCGCTGCCAGAGTATCAAATAATTCACCGAGTAGAAAAAAAACGAAGCTTCTAATAAGCCCACCGGATTGCGTTTTTCAAATGACTCAGGTAATCCTCAAACACGTGCCATGCGGATGGAAGGTGCATGATCACGGCCGTACAGCAGGGTTGCACATGTGTTGTAACCCAAATCATGTTGGTCATGCTTGTATGAAACTGAAATATTTATATCGTATGGTACTTCATCGGAGGCCACGCTTGTATTTTAAGATGAGTGGCTCAAAAATGAGCAAGCCCATCAATCACATGATAACCAGGGCTGTCAGCAGGCCGGGCTGGTTCATCCAGCTTTTGGGCCTGGCTCACTTCGGACGGATCTCAAACTTTGTTTGAGAACTCATTCGGTTGGGGTAACTTCTTTCTTGTATCGACTTAAGTAATTTATTTTTTTACCTTAAGTGTGTGTGAGCATTTTTGGTCCTTTAACCAAAGTAAAAGAAGACAAAAGCCTCTTGCCTTATTCTTGAAAAAAAAAAAACAAAAACAAAAAGAAGCAAGAGAGAGAAAGAGGGGAACGAAAAAAATTAAGCATTTTCTACGGCTGAATTTTTTGCCTCAAGGTTTTATGAGCATTCATACATAATGTCAATTTCTTTAATTGTTTGGTCAAATAATTGTGTTGGGGGTTTTATTCAATTCCTAGTTAATGAAAGAACTATTTAATTTCATTGTTGCTTATAATCCACTTTTAGGTGACGTAGTTAGAATATTCAAGAAAAGTCTTTTAATTATTGTACTTCCATTATTTTTATTATGATGGATTTATGCTTCAATGATTTTTTTCCCATTACATCAGAAGGTTTTCCACATAAAAATTATTGATTTCTTGCATTTATAAGTTTTATGGTTTGCTTGTTTGTATTGGAAGTAATTACCATCCTTTGAATCTTTTATATTGTTAATCTCATTTGCTTGCACATATAAGGGAAAGGTGTGTGGTTTCCCACACATTCAATGGTATTTTTATCCATTTAAGGCTTGTTTAGATTAGATTAGATTACATCTTAGTAAATACTGAAAATTTCATCTTTGATTTTACATAAAGCATGTTTGGCAAAAATAAAGAAATGAAAATTCAAACTCATGGAATTCCTTGACACTATGTCAACATATTCAAAGATATACCGCAGGAAATACATCTCACCACAAGCGCGACTTGGTACCCTAAAACAAGCTATTTAGGTGGCACCCTGACTGTGGGGCCCACCTTATTGTATGCATTACATATCTAAGCTATCCATCCATTGATGTAGACCCCACATACCTGATTGCCTCTTCTTCTGAAACACATGATTAACCAAATCGATAAGAAATCCTACAATTTACATCTTTATCCAAACACTAGAATTAGATGGTCAAAATACACTTATTTGCAATACAATACCTTATAATTACAGTTTAACCCTGTCAATAATTTCTACTTATTAAACTGTAGTGATAAGTAACTTTAAATTTTTAAAAAAAAAACTACTTATCATTAACCATAATCCAAACATACATATCTCAGATAAGTTACTTACTTACTGCTATAAGTTGAAAAAGTAACTTATTTGGTGGTATCCATGTTGGGAAAACTAGCAACGGAAGTCGAAACACGTTGAGCAATCTGAGATCAAACGAGTAAACAAGATGCAATCAAACCATACATAAGCATTCACCACGAGAGAATTCGATTTTATATGGAAAAACCCCTCAACGGGTAAAAATACCACGACACAAAGCGATCCACTATGAATAACAAAAGGTTACAAAAATTGACAGCCCATAAGCAAGGAATAAATAGAGAAAACCTCAATTTCTCTCTTACACACACCTCTCCCCTCTTCCTAACACGATTAAGAAACCTTAGACGCCTTAGGATACATGCTAATCTTGATTACAACCCGTTTATATAGGCAACAAACTGAAAATAGTAACGTCTTACGCACTACCGCGTGGTTGCACAAGAAAATACGTGCGCAGTCGACCGATCGCCCGACCGGTCGCACCTTGCACAAAAACAGTCCAAAGAAGATTTCACATAGACCCGTTCATGCTGCCTCACAGCCGACCGGTTACCCAACCAGTCGGAGCCCTTTATAGACCAGTCGGACAACCGGTCTGGGCACACAAAATCATTGTCCAGCAGCCCTTTGTGCACTTTGTCCAACCAGCCAAACCAGTCGCTCGACCGGTCTGAGCACTCAACAGATGCACAGTTTGAAGGCTCTCCAACAATCTTTAGTGAGGCTTCAAACGTCAAATCAACACTATCCTCACAATGTCATCTCATCTTCAATCATAGCTCCACCGCTTCTCGTGCAATCATCAACTATAACCTTGCAAATTCACGCCCTTTACTGCTCTTCTCATGTGGCCCTTGGGCACTTGCCACATACGAGCAACCGTGGATCTCGTAGCCGATCCTGCAGCTCTATAGGGAATTGTGCTCCTAATTAACATGTAAAAATGACCACACCTCTATGCCTTCATACACACGAGTGCCCCTTTCATCACTTCACAACAACGATCGCGGTCGATAAACACGCATCCTTTTGCCTCGAGTGTACCAAAAGAAATCACATTCGTCTTCATCTTGGGAACGTGCTTCACATCTTCCAGGACTCGTTCGACCACATCGAACATCCTGATGCGCACAATACCAATACCCACAACCTTATGAGCGAATCCATCGCCCACAAACACCGATTCACCACCATATTCCCTATATATCATGAATGAACTCCGGTCAGGACAAACATGACATGAAGCTTCTGAATCTAGGATCCAACCACTACCGTGAGATCATTTACCAAATACAGTCAGAACTTCACAAAGATCATCATCATCCTCTACGGTATTGACTCCCTCTTCAGAAGAATTTTCATATCTTTCTTACTTCAACCTGGAATTTTGACAATCCCCTCTCATGTGGCCCTCCTGACCATAATTCCAACACTTCACCTTAGCCTTCCCTTTGTCCTTAGCTTTATATCCTGATTTCGAATATTCTCCATGCTCAAAACTTCTTCCCCTCATAACCAGTGTCTCTGAGGAATAACGGGAAGCCACGTCACCACTTTTCTTTCTCATCGCCTTCGACTGGAAGGTTGAGATAACGGTCTCGATGTTTATAGTTTTCCTTCCCTGCGCACACAGAGTCCATGAATGACTCATATGAATTTGAAAGAGAATTCAACATGATGCATGCTTGATATTCATCATTCATCGGTTCATCGATCTCCACCAAGTTGCAAACCAGCCTATTGAACGTGCTCAGGTGGTCTTCCATTTCCTTCCCCTCAGTCATCCTTAAGGTGAACAATTGCATCAACATGTACATGCGATTCTCTAGAGATTTATTGGCATAAACATTCTTTAGCTTTGCCATCGTTTCAGCCGCAGTCTTCTCCTTCATGACATGATAGAGAACATCATCCCTAAGGTTTAATAGGATTGAGGTTCTAGCCTTCTTATCGAGCCTCGTCCACTCATCATTTTTCATATCTTCGGATCACTTTTCAAGAGCTTCATCAAGCCCTGGCTGAATTAGGAAGGATTCAACATTCAGCTTTCATGGCTCAAAGTTATTTTTCCCGGAGAACTTCTTTACCTTGAATCTTGCGCTCGATCCCATCTTCTTATCTCAAATCTGAATTATACTCCACCCCAACTTTAGCTTTGATACCATTTGTTAGGAAAACCGGTAGCAGAAGCGAAAGCCAAAACGCGAGGAGCAATCCGAGATCAAACGAGTAAACAAGATGCAATCAAACCACACACAAGCATTCACCACAAGAGAATTCGATTTTATATGGAAAAAACCCTCAACGGGTAAAAAAATCACGGCACAAAGCGATCTACTATGAATAATAAAAGGTTGTAGAGATTGATAGCCCACAAGCAATGAATAAACGGAGAAAACCTCAAGTTCTTTCTCACATACACCTCTCCCCTCTTCTTAACACAATTAGGAAACCTTAAACACCTTAAGAATACATGCTAACCTCGATTACAACATGTTTATATAGGCAACAAACCGAAAATAGCAACTTCTTACACACTATTGCGTGGTTGCACTAGAAACAGTCCAGAGAAGATTTCACACAGACTCGTTCATGCTGCCTCGTAGTCGACCAGTCAAAGCCCTTTGCAGACCGGTTGGACGACCGGTCTAGGCACACAAAATCATTGTCCAGCAGCCCTTTGTGCACTCTGTCCAAACAGCCAGATCGATCGCCCGACCGGTCTGAGCACTCAACCGATGCACAGTTTGAAAGCTCTCCAACAATTCAAACAGGCCTTAAATTGTGAAATTGTGGTGATTTAACATATATTTATGTAGGCATAAGATAAAGGGAGTCTTATTGAAAAAGAGAATTTTAAAAACTAGTACCTCATCCTGGTAGCTTTCTAAATTATCTTTTTCGTTAAGTACCTCATTCGTGGAAGTCGCTTAGCGAAGCTCAGTTGGTCCGTGGGCCCTACTTTGGTGGTTTTATTGACTAAATTTCTAAATGGCTAATTTGTGGACATCCAGTGGACGGCTAAGCTGGGAAGTAGTTAAGGGTCTGAGCTCAACAAGTAACTGTTCATCAATCAAAGGCTATGATGGTTAGATAAACATATACTTTGGGGTTATAATCTATCTACAATGAGTCCCAGCATTTGGACGGTTCAATTTGAGTTACACGTGTGGAAAGTGTCCAATCTCAAACGCATGATTTGAACCACTTTCCACTAAAAGGAAATAGCTCTGGGATGGCCTGACGAGCGGCTTTGATCTTCCACGTGTAATGACTCCATCAAGTGCGATTAGCATTCCTTGAAAAAAAATTACGCATGCACATTTATAAATATAATAGGTCAAACTGAACGGTTCAAATAGTGGGCCCCACTTTAAACATTTAACAAAACCAATAATCGCACTGAAATGATGATGGCCCAAGTTGACCAATTCCTCGACAACTAATGGACGGTTGGAATGAGACTAGTCAATGGTCCAAATTGACAACGAACCGTCCATAATCAGATGTTATTCTTCTTATTCATTGGTGGGGCTATTGGTGTGATGACGGATCAAAGAAGCGAGTCAGAGGTTATGTGTGTGTGAGATCCGGACCATTCATTAAGTGGGCCCTGGTCAAAAATTCATGCGAGTCCAATCACGAAATCCACCATGCATGAAGGGGAGAAATGGACGGGTAGAAAAGAAGATGACTGGTTATGTATTTTTTATGTCCACATGTGTCCCACTAGATGAGTGAGCCACTTATGACCAGTGCTTCCAACCCGATGAGTGGACCAGATTCAACTAACATGAGCCACGTTAGCACTTCGTCACTGTTCATTTCAAGCGGGTCAGGCCACTAACATTGACTATCGAGTGGCTGCCGATTCGGTCAAAGTCATCTCTCAGCTACAGAGGTCGGGAGGAAAGATAAGCCGGACCGCACGTTTAGGTGGGCCACCTGGCCATAGAAAGCAGGCTACTAGAAATAAATGAAATAATATATCACCAGCACACCTTCTGACGTGATGTGAACTCAAGATCCGGGCCATTGATCCTGGTGAGAACATGCCCTATGGGAATCAGCTGGTCCACTCGTCATGTGGACCGCACGTGTTGAATATAGACCGTAGTTCTTTCTTTTCTGTTTGTTTCATCCGTCTGCTTGTGGCCCCCTTGATTAGAGGTCCAGCTCAATTTTCGGGTCACAGCACTTTGAAAGTTTCCCGCACGTGTATGTTGAATGGATCGGATCTCCACACTCATGTGATTTTGGCACGTGTGCCGCGAATAGTGTCTTTTGTCTTTCCTCGCGCGAATGGCCTAGCTTTTCTTGTGAGAAAAGAAAACCACCGCGGATTAGGTGTGGTGTGGGGCCGTGCGGCCCGGGCCCCGGATGCGGTTTGGATAGTGACGCTGCCACTAGCAAGGTGGCTAGTGTTCGGTGCTCTGTGGGCCCCACCATGATGTATGTATTTTATCTACGCTGTCCATCCATTTTTCCATATCATTAAAAATTGAGGCAGATATATATCTCAGCTGGACCACACCACAGGAAAACAGGCCAAGGTGGGTGGATCACTGACTTAGGGCCCACTTTGATGCACGTTAAATCTATGCTGTTTATCTGTTTTGCCAACTTATTTTTGGGCTTGAGTCTAGAAATTAAGTACATCTAAATTTCAAGTTGACCACGGCACAGGAGGAAACAGTGGTGATTAAATGCCCATCATTAAAAACTACCTAGAGCCATCCAAAAAGACATGAATGAAGGGACAATAAAAATATCAGCTTGACCTAAAACTTGTCTCTCCCATAAATTTCTAGTAGCAATCACCGTTGTTTCCTGTGGCGTGGTCCACCTTAAATTTGATTCTGCTTCATTTTTAGACTCATGCCATAGGGTGTCAATGAGCCAGGTTAGGGCTGGGCCAAGTTATATCCAAACCCGGCCTGCCTCTCTCAACACATGGCCATAATCGGCTCAGGCCTGTGACAGGTCATATTAGTGTAGCCCGAGCCCGGCCCAAGATGCAAATGCAGGGTCTAGCCCAAAATCGACCCAGCCCGAGCCCGACCTTTCACATATATATATATATATATATATATATATATATATATATAATATATATATATATATATATATATATATAGAGAGAGAGAGAGAGAGAGAGAGAGAGAGAGAGAGAGAGAGACTCTTTAGGGCTATAAATGGTTAGGTTCGGGGCGGGTTTAGCCAAAACCAGACCCGCCCATTTACTAAATGGGCGGGTCTGGGTCGGGTCCAAGTCAACCCATCAGAGTCTGGGTCTAGTAAAGGGAGATCCAACCAAAAGCCGTTTATAAATGGGTCGGGTTTAATGGTCTGGGTCTAGATCTAATATGCAAGCATTTTTACAAGGCTTAAAACTGGGTCTGGATGGGTCTGGGCAGGATGGGTCCCTTGAAACATAGACCAAACCCGCCCACTTACAAAATGGGTTCGGGTCAGGTCGGATCGGGCCAAATATAAAGGAAATTGGACCCAGACCCGTCTAGCAAATGGATCTATTCTTGGACCCAGACCCGTACCATTTAACGAATGGGTCGAGTTTTGGTCGGGTCTAAATGGGCCATGGGGTCCGCTGACCCATTTACAACCCTAAAACTGTCCTTTAATCCTATGCTTTTCCATATATGAAAAAATTCATCAACATTACAGAGAATAAAAGGAGCTTTAGGAGAGAGATGAAGTTTTTAAGAAAATTTGCGTAAAATTTAAATTTTAAAAGGGGGGGGGGGGGGGGGGGGTGGGGGGGGGGGAGAGATATTTTAATTTAAAATTTAAAATTTTAAAAATATATTCGAGTTAAGCTGGGCTGATAGGTTTTTAACAGCCTAGTCCAAGTCCAACTCGTTTGAAAAACGAGCTTATAGTTTAGGCTCGAACCCGACCCGCGGGCGTGATACTCTAGTCCAAGCCCGGCTCAAAGCGGGCTAGGCCCAACATCCCGTGGAGCCAACCCCGTCCATTTAGAGCCCTACTCAAGCCCTTAAAATAATCTAGACAAATGGATGGACAACACGGATTTAAGACACTTGGCCCTAGGAAGGTCTCAATGGTGGGCGTCATTAGCACCACTGCTTCCAATGGTGTGATCCACTTGAGCCTTCGATCTGCCTAGGCAAAATGGATGAATGGTGTGGATAAAAGCTGGGCATCATGATTGCCTCTCGCACCGGCATGGAGTTTGTGTTGTCAAAGTAAACAGAGCTTGGCTTTCTTTTAAAAGTAGTCAAACTAAACCATCCAAGTTAGTTGACCCATGTAGATGTATTGTGAACTTAAAATTAAGCTTATTCTATTATCAGATTGAGGGGCATTTATTGAATGTCTAAAAATGAAAAATATCCCACAACCATATTTCCACAAACAAGCAACCACAGATTAGAGCCTATGATTGTTCAACCAATCTATTAGACTATGGCTTGAGCTAAAGATGGCTACCCAATCTAGTAAGTTTACTTGATTTAATATACCAAGTGTATAATTTTTGAGTTTGTATGTATCAAGCGTGTTGTTGTAAGAATTTGGACAACGGATCTGGATGGTTAGGATCAACCACGTGACCTTCAAATCACCTGCAGAGACTCTTTTACCTCGCTGGACCTGCAAGAGGAAGAAAAATGAGGCAGAGGAGAGGAGTCGCTGGGCAGCAATGGACTCTTCGATGCCTAAGTCAGGTCCAGGGACAAGGAGAATAAGGGTTTAAAGGCTAAGATGTTTTCGTAACTTTGAGGTGTAGATCCAAGCTCTATTAATAAGGCTTTGGAGGTGGTTTAGAGAGATGGATCCTCAAAGGATACAACGGTAGAGTCCTTTTTTGGTGAGATTCTGTCTTCCGATTGTATTGGGGCAGCTGATCCGAAATGGAAAGGGGGGATTTGGAGTATCTAGGTGGGATTTTTGGATCTTTACAGATAGGACCACCACTGGGTGGTCGGCCGTGGAGAGCCACCTAGAGGTGGTCAGTAATTATTAGGTGATCTAGAGTCCTCAAGAGTGTTTGTTCCCTTAGGCGGAGGACTACAGATGGTCTCTAGTCATCGGTCAATTGCCGAGGACCAAGTTCCTCCTCGTGGTTAATGTCCATCCTTGTGAAATGGGCTTCCTCGTATTTATGGGCCAATGGCCAACTTGGAATATCCCATAACAAAGCGTAATACGCAGCGGCTAGAGCGGTACTTATGAGATTATTGTCCAAACCTTGATTAGATGTCATTGAGCGGAAGAAAATCATTTCAATCAATCGAACTTCTGTCATTTTGGAGCTCATACTATAAAATGATCTAAGTCATTAAAATCTTGAATTCACCGAAAGAGTTCTTAAATCCACAAAACATTAAGATAGAAAATCCCATATTTTCATTGAATAATGTGTAATATATATTTTTTTCAATTACACCGATAATAAAGAAAAAATAAACTAAAATTCGTACTTACTCAAAATAGCAAAATTTTAATTCCAATAGAAGTCACCTAAATAGTAAAACTCATCTAAACCTAATTTGCGAAAAATAGATAATCTAGATAAACTTTATTAAAAGAGTCCTAGCATGATTATAAGTAATCTCTAAGAAAGATAAAAATCTAAAACTCTAAAAAATAAAGAAATGCTACAAAATTAGAATTACTAAAAATAGTATTTTTTTCTTTCTAAAATATTGTTTTTGAGCTGGAAGTGTGCATTTTCTCGTAAAATGGACAGACACGACCCACTATATGGGTCAGTTGACCCTAAATGGCCTGTTATAGTAAAGATTGATAGATCATGTGTCCTGTCATGATACCTGAATCAAAAGTTATGGCCGATTTATAATTCACACTTCAAATTATAATTTCTCCATATTTGGATTGAATTTCTTCAAACTGAAGACGCTTAGGGCCCAATTATGTCATGTCCTACATGAGATTGGGTTGGGATATGAAGAATTACTTCTGCTTCCCTTTAACCTTCTTTTGGTCCAGCCATGCTAGGAATGTATCCTCGTCCTACATCAGAAGTCATGATCTTTATTAAAAAGTAGGCATAATCACCGATTCGGTTCATCTAATTTCTGCGCCATACTGTTTAATTACTTACTGCTTTCAAAGAATATAAACCATCCAAACCAAGCTTTGAAAAACTGATAGCTATAAAGAGAGGTTCCACTTGTGGATGCACCAGATCATAAATTGATGATATTTTTACACTGTAGCCTATGAGTTGTATGCTGAACCTAATAGACGGTTCAGATCGTTGATCCAAACCATTCAAGTACCTCAGTGCAACTAGGAGCATTATATGAGACCATTGGAGCATTTGTAAAGAACCACATAACATTCGTAATTGCATTACTAGACCAAAATTAAAATGGACAAAAATACATCCTAACTCATTGGAAATTGCATTTCTAATTTTAGTCGTCTAGATTAGCCCACTATAGCATGGGTGGAAGTTTTCTTTGCTACACAAATTTTCATCTGGCTTGTCTATGGGGTTTGGGCTATCAGGGTGATGTGCTTTATCTTCGTTGAGGCTTGAGTGTTAGTAGCGCTCTGTTATTTCTGATGATCTCTCTGTTTGGTGTGGAAGCTAGAGAGGCTTCTTCTGTGGGTTTTTTAATTAAAGGTTCTGTCCAGTGTGTTGTTTTTTTGCTGCTTTCATCTGATGGGTGTGGCCCTATGCATTGGTTAGCAGTTGAGCATAGCCTCTCCTCCTCTCTCTCTTGTTGTCTTTTGTTTAGTGCTGTATAGGTTCAGTATAGTGTTGTATAGATTTAGCAAACGATAGGTGAGGCCCGTGCTTTTTGTGGTGCCCGTCCAAATGATTGTACAACCAATTTTCGTAAAGAAAAAACAGGTATAATTAAGGGGAAAAAAGAGAGAGTTTAGATTATAGACAATAGCCTAGCAAATGAGTGGACTGGAATGATTTTTGGGCCTGGGCATCTACATGGTGGGACCACATGGCATCTTAAACTTACAATCAATTTCAAGGCCCAGTACTAAAAACATGGGAGGCTTTGTCGAGAACACCAAGAATTAATAAATGGGGCCCTAGTACTGACTTTTCTTTCAAGAGAAAAGCCTAGCCCATATATTAGCCCCAAGCAAGGAAATCTAGCCCATTATTTCTGGCCAAAGTGCATTCATGATGTATGGCTTTAGAACCTTGTTGCATGCACAGAAGAATCTGAAATTCAAGTATGTAATAGAAAGATTTCTTACAAGATTTGAAAACTTGTTTCATTTTGTGTCATAAAGATGTTCCATGCATTGAAAACCTACAGTGGTTATTACTGTATTTATGAGAGGTAGTTACAATTGATCTATATAATAACCCATTTGCAATGAAAAAAAGGATCCGTTTTTTAGTTCTAAAAAATATATATAATATTGTTTCTTATAAATTTACAGCAAAAGCTAATTGTGATTTCTCTTTTGTTGTGAGTGATTGCAATTCTACCGATTGAGTGATTCATAGTTAATCACCAACTTGTAGTTGCAGAAACTTTCACGTTTGACAAATTTGTTGCTTGTAACATTTTTAACACTTTCAATTAATGAATTATTTTTATAATTCATCATCAAGTTTATTGTCATCCCACAAAATTTCATTTCATTTTGAGAATTCTGGAAGTAAACTGCCTGAAATTTCTGAACAATTTCAAAACATCCTAAAATTAACCATATTTTACTTTGGATTTTATTTTTCTCTAAAACAAGATTTGTCAATCTTCATTTTGGCTTTTGAATCATAAATAATCCATACTTTACTTTGGATTTTTATCTTTTCTTTATTTTTCTTTAAAAGAAGATTCATCAATCTTCATTTTGACTTTTGTATCACCACAATTGAAGTTGTAAATATGTTATTTTGAAGTCAGCGTATTTAAGTTGTCCATTGCAGTCTATTGTGATAACATTGGGCTGCATCAGGCCTATGGTTCAGTAATCTAATACCACTCTTCTGGTGTGTCCACCGTGCATGGAGCATAACCTAAAGTTAATCTCAATGGGATAATTTTAACATTTTAATTTGTTGCCTAAGGGTTAAGAAGTGGCTGATGAACTAAACGAGGTCCCAAGCTTGGTGGCAAGGACCTTTAATTCAAGAAATTTTTGGAAGATGGTCCATATATGGTGTGCTCCAACAGAACTTATGTTTTGGACCACGCAAACTGCTTGTCAAAACTGAAAAATGAATGGCTTGGAGATGGACACTCCCTGCGACTTTGGATGGGCCATGCATGAAAATGATCCCATGTGGGAAAATCGCAACCTTTCACTCAGTGGACTGGCAACAAATAAACGAGTAAGAATGACAATAAGCAGCAGATGTACCTACTTTTCATGTATGCTAGTTTCAAACCATGGGTGCGTCGTATTAAAGTTCTCAATAATTTGTACAAGTGGGACCCATTTTTCATCAATCTAGACCATTGTTCTAATACTGTGCAACATGGACGGAGCATCCATCAAAGCTTTTCGCATTGGAATCTCCTGAGACCAGCTCAAACAGAAAACAGGTCGAACAGACCAGAGAGTTCACTGCCTTAAAATCCAACATGACGGACCAGTTGGTCGCCCCCTTATTGCAGAAGATTGTTGAGGCGTCTGATTCCAACACATTCGTGTGTAGACAGCCTGATTAAAACAAAAACTTAAGAAAATTCCTATGGGTCCATGCAAATGCATATATTTAGATGTGGTTTGGACGTTCCTACACGTCCATGGCTACCATCATCGGGAGGCCTGCTGCTACTCTCTTGCAACCCATCCTTCTCTCTCTCTATGTTACATGTATGAATGTGTTTGGACAATTCAATGACCAAATAAGCCAATTAAATGGCTATGTATAGATCTAAGAGGCACACTTTCTTGGAAATGAATGGATAATAGACAAAAAAGACCTCTAAATAAGTGGGGGTGGTTCATTATTTCTTGGATTTCAGATAAATGAAGGCCACTAAATAGGTGGGATTTTCCCGTTTTCCATTTGAACACATCAATCTCAAGCCATGCTAAATCTAATGGAGTGAATTTCCTACAACACACCTATTACAAGAAACCTGTCCTGGCCTCATGGAAGTCGATGTTTTCCAGCCCAACAGAATCAGCATTCCACATGCATTCACCACCACAACGTGGATCCCATCTTAGGCCCCTATCCGACTGGGATGGATCGCTACACTACCCATCCAAAGTGGCTCGATAGAAAAGGGAGGTAAGGTTGGAAGTGACTCTAATCCCAATTAGGCTTTTAATACAAGTGTTGTCAGTAAAGTTAGGGAAAGATTCTTGCAAGATTTCATTCTGTAATTAGCTAGGGCTCCTTGCTGAAAAGCCTATGTTTGGATCCAGATATCCAAGAGACTTTGTGCATCTCTCTAAAACTTCTCTCTCACAGGAAAAAGTCTCTGTTTAGGCACAACGACCTTTGTACCTAGGCCGACCTTAGTTCGTCATCGAGTAAGCCATCCATCTTGTCCAGAGTTGCTAGAGGGTTGGAACTTATATCATTCTCTTGTAGAACGTACATATTTGGGAGTTTTTGTCCGGGTCATCATCACAAGTATAGCGTGATACGTCGCCCAGTTTTAAGATTGCAGCCACTACTTCAGTGTTCACGTGATTGAACACCAAATACATCTGCTACTGACAATCAATTTATATCCTTATTCTAGATTAGGAGTTTAAGAAAATTTATTGTCAAACATCGTCATTTATAGTATAATTACATTTATCCGCATATTAATCATCTCATTATAGTTATGCCCATCTAATTATAGTTATGCCCTAAGAGTATTATAATATATTTTTTATACACTTGATTAAAGAGTAAAAAATGAAATTCATCGAAATGATTAAAATATCTTTTCTAATAAAATCTAACTTATTGTTTTGTTGGTTGGGGGATTAAAATCACTTGCAACATGTAATTTACGTAGTGTATATAAATACACATGCTCTCTAGGCAGACATTTTCTACATAGTTACATTCATCTTACAAACCAAAGATCAGTAGGACAAATCTGAGATGGGCAACACCAATGGGAATAATGTAAAATTGTGCCTAAAAGCTTTAAATTCACAAGTTATGGCCCACCTAAGTTTTGAATCTAACCGGTTGTTTTTCCCTGGGGCCTAAGCATACAGGACCACACTTGGTGAATACAGGTCAAGTGTTGTAGAAGATCCCATCTGTTTAAAACGCTTGCATGACCACTTCATGTCAATGAGATCCACCCCATCCAGCAGCTACGCCACCTTGTTTCAACTAGGGCCCAAAGATCAGGCAATTCAAACTGACGTGGGCTATACTATGAGACAGTTAATATGGAACCATCTACTATTAAAATTGTGCGTGGAATTCACCTTGCTATATATGTGCCATCCAATTTATTCATTAGATGCGGCTGGCCAGGATGAAGGGATGCTCCAAAAATTTGGACATTCCAACAGCCACGTGGCCACGCCACGCGAATTTGAAGGTTTAGGCATGATTATATATGATTTTACATTGTTCCTCATGGTTTGGCCCATGTAAGTCCTAAATTGGATTGATTTCAGAATGGCCCATGCGTAGTCAGGTAAGCCCAGCTTTTTACATAGCCCTACAACGCCTAAACTTTGTGGGCTACCAAGCTTTTTGTAGTAACTCAAGTGGGCCACACCACAAAGAAGACTGGTATGGGACGCTAACCATAGGCATGTGTGGTTCCGCCTTAGTGTGTATATTTCATTAAACTCATTCATCCACTATGACGCCCACCCATATGAACTTGGATGTTTTAAGCTTTGTAAAGTAAAGAAATTGCGTGAGGTTAAAACAAGTTCTATTAAAAAGGATATTTTGATCATTTTCATGAATTTTCTTTATTAAATTTTGAGCAAGCATATAAAAGAAAGTATGAAAAAATTCTTGGGTTATAATTACAACTATACGATTAATAGGTGGATAACTATAAATATAACATAATTAAATATAGGAGTTTGATTGTAATTTCAGGTTTTTTTTTCACCCAAAGCTTTGGCAAATTGGGGTTTGGTGGACCATGGGGTGAATAATCTTGACTAAAGTAAGATCACAGATTGACTGTGGGAATAAGTTGGGGCTGAGAAAAGTGGGACCCACCTTGCATGGCTCCGTAATCCAAGCCATTCTCTGCTTGATTGAGTCTGTTTCAAATGAATGGGGACAGCTGCTGTATTTCTCATTCAACCTTCTGTTCAAAGGCCATGAATCACAAGTTTAGGATTGTTCTGTCCAGGATAATTTTGGGGGTGTGGTCCACCTATGGTAGGACAATGGCTCAATGGTCTAGACTACTGAACCATGGGCCTTGTCAAACTAAGAGCCCAATTAGGTAGAGTTACTTACATTTCCTTCAATAAATATTTAGAAACAAATGTTGGATGTTTTACCTCCATTGGATTGCTTTTATGAGATTGTTAATTGCATGATGCAATGTGTGTGTTGGGGGGGGGGGGGGGGGGGGGGGGTGGGGTCATGGGAACTTCCCATGTGGTCGAGCTGTGTGGGCCCCACCGTGATGTGTTTAAAACATCTACTCCATCAGTTAGATGCACCATTCAATGGTGGGCCACGGGATAAAAAATCAGGTCACTCCATGACTTAGGTGGGTCACACCACAGACAACAGTTGGGAGGGGTTATTCGCCCATTAAAACCTTCATGATCTTTGATTGGGCCCACCGAGATGTGGTTCACAAATCCAGCCCATCCATTATGTGTCTTCCACTTGTACGAGGGGTCAGATCAGGTTTTAGGCACATTGAAAACTTAGGTGGGCTCCACCAAGTGATTTTAGATATTTTAGACATCTTTTCACATGATTTTAGATGGTATGGCCCACCTGAGTTCCCTATATGGCTGATTTTTGGGGGTATCCTATAACCAAAAGGGGACCCATCAAATTCAAGGAGTAGATGTTCTAAACACATCACAGTCCCCCCCCCCCCCCGGCTCTCTCTCTCTCTCTCTCTCTCTAGACCACTCCCACATTGACTTAGGGCTCTCAATGCGCCCGGCCTAGAGATGCCTTAGGCCTGGATTTTGAATCAGGCCAGGCTTGTCGAAATTTGGAGTTTTCTAATTGCAGCCTGGCCCAGCCCATCAGTGGTCCAACTCATTGTCCCAACTACTTATAGTTTTAGGTCTAATCTTATCAAAATCTTCAAATATAGTAATCCACATCCTGGAATTAAATGAGTGTCCTTTAAAGTTTGGGAAGCTAAGGTAGGTAACACAAGATTAAAATTATAAAAAAATATATAAAAAAATAATAAATAAAGAAGGGAAATGATCTCCTGTCCTGGGCTTGTTTGAATTTTCAAATCCTAAATAAAGATTTGGTAAATAAGCAATTATTAGTCCTACACCCTGTTTGGAAATACTGCAGTATTTCTGCTTCGAAAACTAATCCAAAAGGATTGGATTAAGTTTGTGGGCCCCAAATTTTTCTAACGATAGGTGTTTGATTCCCTTTTTCCTGTGGTTTGGTCCACTTGAGCTTTGAATCTGCCTAATTTTTGGCTCATGCCCTAAACTCATCCAGCATAACAGATGGACCGTGTGGATAAACCACATGCATCATGGTGGCCCCACATATATTTGGCAGCTATCAATAACCAGGTTGTGAAGTCAAGCACTGGAAGGGTGCAGTAACATCAGGTCACTTGGAAGGTCTTATCTACCAATCTGAGTTGTACATTTGATTCCATATTTTTTTAAAGGGCTATCATTCAAAAATCACATCGATTGGACAATTCCATCCTTCCATTATATTGACAATGAGATAGACAGGCAATATCATTTATTGAGAGGCATAATCACCAATTTTGATTCATCTAATTTCTAGGGGCCATTCTACACAATTACTTTTCTCAGAGAATATGAACCATCCAAACCATGCTTTGAAAAACAATGGATGGTTATAAAGAGACGGCCCGCTTATAGATGTTTTAGATCATTCAATCAATGCTATTTTTACACTGTAGCCTGTGAAATGGAACCTGATAGACAGTCCGGAAAGATGAACCGGACCATTTAGTCACCCCACTGTACCTAGGAGCATTATATGAGACCATTGGACCATTTAATAAAAAACCATATAACATTTCATTTAATACCTTGCATAATTGCATTACTGGCCCAAAATTAGAACGGACAAAATGCACATCCTAACTCATTGGAAATTGAATTTATAATTTTAGTGGTCTAGATTAGCCCCCATACATACATGCCAAGCATGTGAAACATCTGATCAATTCATTAGGTGTAGATGCCGTTGCCGGCCCCCAAACGAGTCTAGCTTCTACTCTATGGCCCACCATATGTATGGACCGGCCTATTTTTGGGCCTGGGTATCTTACATGGTGGGGCCATGATAAGTGGGGCCCATCATTTGGTAATCTAATACCATTCTTCTGGTGTGTCCACCATGCATGGAGCATGACCTAGAGTTAATCTCGATGGGGCAATTTTAACCTCTGGATTTGTTGCCTATGAAATAGACGGTTAAGAAGAGATGCAATAACGGTGGCTATCCAACTAGACAAGTCCCAAGATTGGTGGCTAGGATCGCTGATCCAGAATTTTTTTGGAAGACAGGTCCATACATGGTGCACTACAACAGAACATATGTTTTGGACGGTTCACCCTGCTCGTCAAATCTGAAAAATGAATGGCCCAGGGATGGGAAAATCTCAACCTTTCAATCAGTGGGCCAGCAACAAATAAATGGGTAACAATGACAATAAGCAACAGACAATACCTAATTTCTTAGCATTGCATCAAAGCTCTCAATTTGTACAAGTGGGACCCATTTTTTCAGCAATCTAGACCATTGCTCTATTGCAATGCAACATGGAAGAGCAACCCACCCAAAGGTTCTTGTATTGGAATATCCTAGCCACAAATATTGGGCGCTTTTCAAATGAACGTGGATCATTTATTTCTTGTTGTTTTCTTTAATTGTGCACTATGGTAGCGTAGGGAGCAGAAGGGCCTGGTTTTTTGGGTCAGAGAACCTAGACATGTGGCCCCAACTGATTTTAGGTAAGTGGGGTGGTTCGTTTTTGCTTGGATTTTAGACAAAAGAAGGACACTAAACCGGTGGGATTTTCGAGTTTTACCTGTGAACACATCAACCTTATGCCATGCCAATGAAGGTGCGAATTTCCTACAACACCTACTGCAAGGAGCCAGTGCAAGGAAAGCTCCGTACGGGGCCACCATGATGTGTGTGACTTCCACTCCATTCATCATTTGCCTCAGCTCAACTTAGGGCAGAAACCCAAAAATGAAGTAATCCAGAACTCAAGTTGATGCAGAGAGAGAACCCCTTGATGAAGGTCGCAGATCAAGTACGTTCTTGTTAGAGGCGGACTGGAACAAGATTAAGGAAAAGTGAAAATGATTTGGACTGTCAGAACCTTAGATCAGTCATATCTCACAAGTTGGGGTAACTTTTTCGACATAAAATGATTTTGGAATAAGAGGACCTACTTAAGCCCACCAAACCCGCTATTCCGGATTGCCCACATTGGATTTGCTAGATTCTATCAAGTTAATGATCAAGAGTCCTGTTTAGTTTTGTTTTTGCTATAAATAGTAAGTTTTACTTTTAATATATCTCCTTATCCTTTGAGTTGTAAAAGTTGTGTCCAACATGAAAATGGCTTAGAAAAGTTAGGAGAATAAGGTGGTTGTGTCAAATTGGACACTTATTATTTTTGGCCAAAACCCTCAAAGCCTAGTAGAAATAGCAACCGCAAAGTCAAATTTTTAAGGTGTTTGAGTTAGAGTTAAGTCTTTGAGTTCTTTATTTAAAGAATTGTAATTATGTTTTTTATTATCAATCAAGTTATTTTGAATTTATTAAAAATTATTCTTGTTTTATCTCTCATGGATTCGAGGAAGTCCGGTTGAGGGGTTCCAAAAGCTCCATGGATTTGTAGTTATCCTGTGAGGAAGATGGTAACCCAGCTCGCAAGTAAGCCAAACTACAGAGAAAAGTGAGGATATATATACATGACAATCAGTGAAACTTTCCTGAAGCCCACCGAAGTTTTGGATCATGGTGATATTTGAGACTCTTATGAATGGGTTGGATGCAATATAAAGATCATATGTGGGCCCCAGGAATATATCAATGGTGGGTTTTCCTATTTCCCTTGTTCATTGTGATGTGGCCCACTTGAGTTGTAGATTGACCCTATTTTTGGGACCACATCCTAACCTGAGCTGACACAAATGATAAACAAAGTGAATTTTACACATCACGGTAGGACTCACAGGTTCACTTTTCTCCTCATCTTAATCATTCATCCTATCTTTTCACTACTAATTTGGGATTGGATATTAAACGATAGACATCAAGATTTCAGACTCTAAGAACAGTAGTTGAAATGATTGATTACTATAAATTAACTGAGATATCATATTTGTCTCTCTTCGAGTATTAATTTAATCTTATCATTTAGGGCTATTTGTAAATTGAAAAAGATCCATTGGACAGCTTTTTGCAAAAAAGTTACATGCCCCATGTCTTGTCAACCGCTATTATTGAGACTGTGGTATTAATTATAATAAAATGAAAATAAAGCTGTCTAAAAAACTAACATTAAATGTAGCTTGTGCAATTAAAACACGTATTCTTTCATAGAATATGAAAGAGCAAGGACCTTTTGTGCACACGTGCATGACACACGTGGACATGTGAATGTGTTGTGAGTGAGATTTTTCATCTTCAACCACCTTACATGCCACACGTGTCACTTAAGCCCCTGTGCATGTTCAAGAAATTCACAATGCCCCATGAATCTTCCGTTGAAAAGTGCCTTTAATCTTGGTCTAATGGAGTTTGGTCGATCGAGGCCCTGTTGGGTTGATCGAAACCCCTCGTGATGTTCCTGATTAATCCAAGTTTAATTTGGGTTGATCGAGAATCTCTATGATATTTTAAGCCGACTAAGATCAGGTGGGGTCAATCGAATGGAATGTGCAAGTTTTTTAGAAAGTGTGGGTTTTGGTTCTAATCTTGTATCGGAGTATTTAAGGAGACTCTTAAACACAATTAGTGAATATGAGAGAGCTTACATGATTTCTAGGGTTTTTCAAGGGGAGAAAACTAAGGGTTTCTCATTCATGAGTTGTTTTATGTCTTATAACTTTCTAATTTAGTGGATTGTTCGTCACTTTGTGCCATACTATTTTCCTACAAGATTTTCCATGTAAAAATCTCTTTATTTCTCTGTGTTTGCTTAATTTTTCTTTATTCACATCTAGGGTTGCTTCCACTCCCAATATCTTCAAATTAAGCACATGTACTAAAATATACTAGGATCAATCTATAGCTTCATTGCATGTCCATAGATACCATTGCATCTACCGTACTTATTAGAGTTAATAAATGTCTTCAAACAAAGGATCTACAAACAACACAATACAAAAAAACTGATACACTCGGTCAAGTCTACTCATATACACTTAACTGGATAGATGTGCCCAAAAAGTCTCATTCAAACATGGTGATCAAAGGGATCTTCTAGTTTGGAGAAGTCGGGTCGTCCTGACCCTTGGGCATCTTCTCCCATTAGATACGTGGACATGGTAGTTATAAGCATGCATACATGACCATGAAACTCATGAATGGTGATTGTATTTATAAGCTATCTATGTGCTCATGTCCTAAAAATCACAAGCCACACATTCCCAAACAAGAGTTAGGATACAAAATTCATGTGCCCTTTTCCTGTTGGTAGTAGACACTCATGTCTCTATCCGCTGTGGCTTTTACTCACCAGTTGTAAGATTCTAATGATCAATGTTTTCATGAACTTGTGTGATGGCTCAATGGACCATCAATCATGGGGCCTGCAATCTTGACGAGAGTCGTTCATCTTGCGGATATACCATTTAATCTGGGGCTGATACAATGGGTCCCACCATGACTTGCAAATTAGAATTTAAAAGTAAAAAAAGCAATGGTTGCACTCATGCCAAAGTCCTTCTAAGCCTGCTGGTAGGATGTTCCGACGAGTGAAACTTTTGCACTTCAGGCCATCCGTTGCAGGGCTCACTAGATGAACGGGTTCAATCACCCAAGGGGGGATTGTGTATGCCATGTGTAGCCTGAGGTTTACAGTTTCATGTGGTCCTTCAGGGTACTAAAGCCTTCCTCTAGTTGCATTAACAATTAATTGGAGTTAGGGGAGAGCCTATTTTATCTTCAATTAATACTCTAGGGTTAGACATCAATCTTCACTAGGCACCATTTTGAAAATGGTGGTCACTCATCCTCCACATAAGTGAACTCTGATGTACAACTATCTAGACCACCCAAACTGTGGGTCCCGTTGTGGATGGATCATATGTCTAAAATCACAGAGAAAACAATCAAATCCAATCAATGGCTATCAAATGGAGGGTTAAAAGTAATATAGCAAGTGGTCCAAAGGGGGGAATCAGATGGCTAATATTATCTTCTTATAAGTGAAATGTTTCGATTATGCTACATTCACAGTTAGGTTTGCATCATACAACTGCATGCTGTAAGTGCGGTGGAAGAGTCACAATCAGTTTTTAAACGTTCAAAATTAATATAGGAGCTTAGCCCTTTATACTAATTAATTATTTAAGAGTCTCACTTATAAGATGCAACATTTCTCAAGAGAATGGAGAAACAAAAGCAAAGAATCTAAGTGGGCCATTAAAAAAAAGATGGGAAGTAATAACCATTGAAAGATCTACATGTAAAGTTATATGTGGTATGTGGCTAAAAGAAGCTAGGGACCACTTTGGTGGGTGGATAGGATGTAATATACCTTTTGAGAGTCTTGGGTCCGCTGCTTTTTCTGAATAATTGGTGGGCCAATCTCAAAAGCCTTTCAACCATTTCACCTCATTTTCTAACATGCATAGTGCGAAACAATAAGATAAAGATCACTGTTGTTGGTCTCGAATTTGGCCACGCTGAACATGTGTGAGGTTTGCAGATGTGCCATAACTAATTGGGTCCGATTCAAATCGTGACCACCACCCCTAGCATTTAGGTAGAGCGATGCTCGGCCGCGGCTCAACCGTTCATCTACTTAACCAATTGTCCCGTGTTCGTCTTTACTTAGGTGATTAGCAGAGGTTGTGGCTCTCCTCCAAATGAGCTTTTTTTCCCTTGAAAATCCTAGGACTTTCAGAGGTGAGCTCTTTTTGCCTTGGAAATCCAAGGACTTTTAGAGGTGCAACAGTTGAACAAAAAAGAGGTGGAAGATGGAATGACTGGAAAAGATGTGTCACTTACCACTATGGAGGGATCACTGGCCTAGTTTAGAGTAGTAGGCTGCTTATGAGAGTGATGTACTGATAAGCGAGGCAAGGGTAATGCTGAAAATTACAACTACAGTCGGCCTAACGTATGAGCGTAGGAGGATGCGTTTCAAAGCTAAGGTCATCCTTCAGATCTGGCTCGCAGGTGTAGGTGAAAGGAAACTACAGCTACTAGCTACAACTAAGAGTTAATTCGGCATATGCGCAGAGATGGATTGAGACTAAACCTATCCTAAAGATTTGCTGTTGATGAATAGGGAACGACTAAACCTAAATACACAATGTTGTGCTGGATAGAGGCTTTGATAGTCTGGTGCTGGAGTTGTTCAGGAGCGTCCCTTCTTTGTATCTGCTTCTGTTATTTGTAGCCTTCTAAAGATGATGGGAGAACAACCACTTGTCCAAATGGTGCCTTCTTGTGTAACCAGCTGGGAAATAATGGTTACATTTCATCGACCTTAATCTTTAGAGATGTCAATGGGCTGGGCTCAGGCCTGAAAAATCAGAATTTTGAATAGGGCCAAGCCATTGGGAATTTTGAATAGGGTCCGACCTGAAACAATTCAAAATGCAAGCCGAGACCTACCCCAGGCCCAGCCCATTGACAACCCTATTGATCTTATCTTCATTACATGCTTAGAACGTGCTTTAGGGCTGACGTGGTTGAAAAAACTGCTTGACTTATCCAGAGAAAACCAAAAATGAAAAAAATACTCTTGAAAAGATGAACTGGCTCTAAGTCCTTGACGCATGTTTTTCAAATATTTTTTGTGCCACGTAGCTAATCTGCACTACTCATATGGTCCGTACAGATTTTTGTATAAACAATTGTCTTCCTCAAGTGATTAAAACCTTGAATACATAAAGAGAGTATTTTGAGTACACGAGAAAATAGGTGAGAAATTTTAAATATTTTAGTGAATGATAATCTAAAACTTTTTTATTACATTACTTAATTCTATATATGACTCAAAACCTTAATTGGAAAGTTACATAAAATAACAAAATTCTAACTTTAATTTGAAAGTTACAAAAAATGATAAAACTTTTCTAAAGCTTAATTTTTAAAAAATAAAAAGCACAGATAAACCTTACAAGCAATTTTTAAAAAGACTAAAATCCTAGAACTTCAAAAAATAAAGAGATACCCATAAAAATAGAAATTATTAAAAATAGTACATTTTCATAAAATCACAATTTTGAAACGGAAGGGTGTATTTTCTTGTGAAACTAACAATTCAAACTTCTAACAACTTTTCCCTGTTCGGAATAAATTTCTTCGAACCAAACACGCCTGGAGCCTAGTTACGTTACGCCTTATGTAGGATTGATTTGGATTTGACAGACTACTTCGGCTTCCATTTAGATTTCTTTGATCCACTCATCTTGAAAATATATCTGCAACCCGTACTACATCATTTTCACAGCACTCAAATATCATATTCTTTTCTCAATTTTTTTTTTTTTTTTTGGGGGTTAATACACATATCCCACTGTTAGTACACCGACTCCCACTCAAATATTCTATATATTATATTCTATGGCTAAGTCTCACCACCTTTATTGAAAGTTTTTTTTTTTTTGTACTAATTAAGGTTGTCAATCTCAACAAGCACATGCATGGTGCATTGCTTAACATCGCATGTCACCGTCATTCAAAAAGACTCATACAATGGTGCATTGCTTAATTAACATCACGTATCACCGTCATTCAACTATACTCCTATGTATGGCCCATTCCATAATTGTGTTGAGACATGAAGATAATGGACAACCTCATTTTATTCAGATTAGTTGGTTTCATTATACTTTCGAAGATATTTTCTTAATACCCATTTTTCAGATCTGATTAAATTTGTATGTTACATTAAAAAAAAGGAGAAATGCTTCTATGCTCTCAGAGCTCTATAACTTATAATGCTACTGCTTGCATCAGTGCACTTGGACAATCCAATCGATCGATCCAAACTGCCGATTAAGTTCATAACACATTTCATGGGCGACCATGAAAAAATCACATAGATCAGATGATCTAATCTATCACTAATTTGGCATTATTTTCTTTTTCCATCCCTTTCCCAAGCGTGGATGGGATAGTTACAGTTACCTAACAAAACTGATTCTTTAGAATCATAAGCAATTCATTATGAGTCCTAACAAGTAGATGATGGATCAGATTGCTGACTGGACCTATTTTTGTGTATATGATATTAACTGTCCATGTTTAAATCCATTGATGAAACGGCTAATATTTATTAGATCAGTATGATGTCGTCACCAGCTCTTGAAATATACACTAGACCTAATTGTCACAATGCAACTAAGAGAGCTGTAGCATTTCTCTTAAAAGAGAATGATTTGCAAGGTCGAGTAGACTCAGTCCTAACTCGGATCGAGTTAAAATTAGTGGCATCAAATTGGATTATCAAACACGAAAAAGAAAAACAATCATTGAAAATCGAGATTGAGCGCTGAAAACATCCCCTGCAACATGAGCTCTACTAACCCAAAATAGATCCATCGGATGCTTGAAGATCTTTCGAATTGACTCGTTGTCTGAGTTTTGAGTATTAAGAACTTGATTGGCAGTTGCACAAGCATGTGACTGTAGTAATTGTCCAATTTTTCACTCGGCCTTATTTTTTACATAGGAAATTTTACTTAATATTTATTTGTTTAAATGGACCTATTAAGGAATGAAAATAGAGAGAATTTCTCAGCCATAGCTATTTTGGGCCCCACATCCACTGAGGTCCCCACCCAATCAACGGTTTAGATCATTGAACCGTGCAACCCACATGCACATGATTCTACAAGTCAGCACACCATATATTTGCTGATGATGAAGAAGACCCTGCAGTTCCTCTTAAAATTACTACTAGCTGAGGACCTGTTTGGGTGCAGCAACAAAGGGGATCTATTAATCTTTTCCTCTTTTTGGCTTATAGCCGTTGATTCTTCTTTAAGTGGACCAATCATCTAGCATGAATGGACTCAATGGTTTTTCTTTCAGTCATTTTGTAGTCCTTCACTTTTCTTTACAGTGGCCTTTTGCCTATAAATCACGCTTTTACACATTCATACCCATTTACGATTTAATCTACCTTTAAAAGATGTGACCCCCAAAAGCTCCACGTCAGATTGTCTTCTCAAATGCTACTTGAGGGACCCGAATCCTATACAACAACCTGTTGTACGCAGTGGATACAACACTCGAGCTCTGGTGGGACCCACCATATTGTTTGTGACATCCACTCCGTACATCTGGTGAGCCCCTAGGCGATAATCTCTGGGGCCATAAATCATCGCTGTCTACAAGAACTGGGAACTATGGGGAAGGACTGACAACCGTAGGTTTATATCTGGGGTCCACCGTGTATATCTCATCTGATCTAACCGACCCGTCAGGTGCACCTCACTACGATGGACAAACACTCAAAAGATGAGCCCGATCCAAAACTCGGGAGGGCCATATACCGCCGTGAAACTAGAGGTTTTAGGTGTGATGTTTACACTGGTTTTCTATTTTTTGCAAGTGGGGCCCATGGTTCAGTTATCCAAATCTGTTGAAGGACCTGCTATGAATGGACCATGCCGCAAAAGTCTACTTGGTCACACAAACTTAGCCTTTCAACATGTGGAAGGGTCCTTGGTTTGTTGAGCCAGACCGTTGGGTCTCCTGGGACGTACAGTGGACTGGAAATTCGCCAAAAATCTTCCAGATTACAAGTTCTTAACCCTTCAAACAGTGTCCATCAAATTGACAGTTAAGAGAGAAAAAAGAAAAAGAAAAACATCAAACTGTTCATTAAAAAGGACAGGTTTTATGTATATGGTCATCTTTAGAGGTGGGCAACAATCTGGGCCGAGCCGAGTTAGCCCTAGTTTGGTTTGGCTTGTTTTTGTACCACCGCAGTTTGTGGATCGGTTTGGTTTGGATTTCAGGCCAACCCATGCGGCCCGAGTTTGGTTTGCTCCAGAAAAATCTGATTCGAGCCAGGATTAGTTTGGTCGAAAATTTCGAACTGGCCGGGCCGAGTTCAAATAGGCAGCAGCTCTTTTTTTACTTGTTTATTTAATCAGAAAAGAATTTAAAAAGTTAAGAAAAAAAGTACGAACATATCTTACTATATTATGTTTAACATCCTCCAATGGAGTGCAACTTCAAAATAGACATGTAAGAATATTTTCCAAACAAAAGTATAGAAGCATAATTTTTCAAGTGCAAGGAAACCATGTGCATATATGTATTATGTATTATCCATGTCATCATATATATGTATTATGTATTATCCATGCTGTCCATCTGTTTTACATATCATTTTAGGACATGATCCCAAAATGGAATCATATCCAAAGCTAAAGTGGATCACAACATAGGAAATAGTGTGCTTATAATCTACAAGCCGAATCAAACTGAGCTGAATCAGATCAAACTTTGAGCCAAGCTGAGCCAGTACTACCCTAGTTTGAGCTTGGTTTGTTTTTTCAAATGAGCTTGACTCATTGGCTTGGTTTGGTTTGAACTTCCATTCGAAACAATCCAAGCCGAGCTTTTTCAAACCAATTCGAGCCGAGCTCTCGAGCTGGCTTGGTTTGTGCGCACCTCTAGACATCTTCCAATCTTGAAGAACTTTGGATTGTCCACCACTGGTGTGGCCCCAGAAGATCTAAGGCATGAATTAGGGAAGAATAGCCTTCACTTGCAAGGAATGTTTGAATTAGCACACTTTTTCTGTACTAATGCATGGGAATCCGTCACTGTTGACAGCTAAAAAGAGCACCGACGACGACTCTTAACCTTACATGGTGGGACCCAAATTCATTTATATAAAGTCTAAATCAATTGTATGGCTAAGAATTCTATTACATTATCTTTGTCTTTAAAATCCTAATCTTTAGAAAATCACCATCATCACCATCATCATCACCATCACCATCATCATCACCATCTATTTTGGTTACCACAACAAACCATTTTCCAAGAAGGATTTTCTATGAAAGGGACTTATTTGATAACCATTAGATTTAGTGCCATGCGTGCTAGAGTTGTGTTCCACCCAAATTGATTGAACGCTTGTGACCCATGTGCCAAACTACTCTAGGACCCAATCTGTGAAGATTGGCCTCATTGTTCAACCACCAATTGTCACACTAATAAAAAGATTTTAAAAAACGAGAGTTAGTCCTTCTAAATGAGATGTTTTTACCTTAGAATCAATGACTTTTCTTCCAACGGTGATAGCAAGTCAAGTTTCTTAGTAAAGCAATAAATATAAGAAGAGATTGGATTGTCAATTTTATTAATTGAAATGTTAAATAAATATAATCAATAATTGAAAATAAACTAAGTTGAGGAAAGATAAAATACATAACGGTCGTGAAAATTACTAGATGACTTGTGCTAACAAAATGGCCCTGAAAATTACTAGATGGTCGTGTTATGAAGTTAGAAGGATGTGAATGGAGATGTATCAAGTAAAGATTCGATAATCTGAAGATCCAATGACTGGATCATGGATATTTAATATACTCCTATGTGTACTACAACGATGCACTGGGCAATAGTGAAACTAAAATAAACTAATGATTTCGGACTTGTTGCAACATTGTTGGACAAAATTAGAGTGACTAAGCTAAGAAGTTAAATTAATAAATGTCCATACATGAAAGATAATGGATAAAGGCAATGACAAGGGCATGTTGTTTTTACACATTTAAAGATGTGGCGGTGGCATAAGTCTTCGTGTTTTGCTTCTATTTTTTTTATGGCTTTCCTTTTTCTTAGTATTAATTCCTAGTGGCTTTTAGGAGGGTCTGGGACATCTCTTGAAAAAAATTTCGTTTTAAGTTGCTCTAGAACGATCATGCCATGCGTGTATATATGGGAAATATGAAAAATCTTGCATTGGTGGGTTATTTTGAAACCTCTATAGCACGCTAGGGTCTCACGTGTCTTACGTGCGTAGGTCACGCTGACACGGATTCCCTGCGAAAGCCTTGGAAATTAGGTAGGGCTCACCGTGATGTTTTTGAGAAATCCACCCCGTCCATTAGCTTTATGAGATCATTTTAGGATATTATACAAAAACCGAGCCATATCCATGACTCAGGTGGGCCTAAAATGTGAGGATTGAACGTCCACAATTGAAATATCTAATATTTCTATTTTCAGTTCATCCTGTTAGGAATAACGTTATGGACGGTATTGATGGCATATGAATATCACTAGATCTTAGGGAGGTTTCAACAGTAAGAATTTTTCTACCTACCTTTTTCATTTAGTACGGCCGACTTGATTCTTGAATCCGGTTCATTTTTGTTATCATGTCTAAAATGATCTCACAAAGCAGGTGGGCAGGATGAATTTCTCAAAATCATCAAGGTTGCTTTAAGAGGAATCCGCATTGCAAAAGATCACCGACTTTTTGGGCGCAGACCTGTATACAGTTCTAAACGTTGGGCTACGTGTTGTCGGCATTGACGGTCCCTCTTAGCACGAGTAGGTTTCTCTCCAGCTATCGTACAAGTGTGCCAATATGTGGCAGCATTTCTTTGATTGACATAGACTGTGACAGGACATGTATAGACAAAAATCTTTTGATATTTTTTATTTTTAATTTTTCAATAAGCGTCCAATGTTCTAATAGCTGAACAATAAAATATGAATAGTCCTTAGATCATGAGACGTCTGCATATCATCAATCACATTCTGCCACAGTATCATAACATGGTTTAAAAATTACGAAAACCCCAACTCAACTCAACTTGATCAGATTTCACGAATACTTAAAAAATTCAATCCAGTCAGGACTCAGTCAGGGTCGACTTGTAAATTATCTCAGAAAAACTCGACAAAACAAGAAGAAGAAGAAGAAGAAGAAGCTATATATATGATTTTTATATATTCATTTCATCACAGAAATCTCAAACATTTATCTATTAGCCATGCTAATTAAACATATTTTTTTTGCTTTGAAATCATAAATTCCAACTTAATACATCATCGAATCCGATAAGGACATTTCAGTTCAAATCAAAGCCCCGGATCAAAGTTTACTCCAGTCGAAGGAAGCCATGAAGTTCCGCCAATGAACTGGCCCACTGTAAATTTTACAGCCTCTGCAGGCCCAATGACATGATAGCCAGGCCACTGGACCCTTCTCGAGGTCCCAGCCCCAGGTCCAACATTGAGATATTCAGCAAAATAGAGTGTCTTAAGGGCGAAATTTCCGTACTCCCACTCGATCCAGCCTCTTGGTGCAATGGAATCGTCGATGCTTGATTTCATGATCACTGTCCTCGAATACTGCTTCCATGGTCTTCCCAAGTAAGATGGGATTGAATGCTTGAATGGTGAAAGATCGGAGCCGGCCATTATCTTGCTATTTTGGATGGAGAAGCCTGTGTTTTGGCCGGGGTCTGATCTCCCGTTTGCGAAGATTACATTGTACGCCTTGTGTTGGGGTCGACGGAGAATGAGGTAGCAGTTTTGGAAGACGGCCGCTGCGTTTCCGAAGATAAAATCAATGGTTCCATGAATATCACACTCTCTGTAGAACTGGCGGAGTGCAAGCGCATACAAGGTGTCTTGGTAGCCTCGGATGCTGCATCTGTAGAGAACTGAACGGTCGGATGTGATTTTCAGAGCAACAGCCTGCCCGCCTCCGGGTCCGGCAGAGTTTTCGAATCCGATATCTTGTGCGATGAATCCATCACCAGTAACCGCTGTATGTTTGAGAAGTGGGAGATGAGAACATGAAGAACACAAGAAGAACTCTAATGAAAATTCCTTATTTATTTTGAAATATTTTTCTTCAAGAGACAAAACCAATGTTTCTCCATGATGGGTTTTTGCCCACGTAAACGTCAATCAAGCCCTCCAATGGGCAGCATTTGAGATGGACCATAGCTGATCAGGTATCCACACCATCCAATTGGTGGCCATCGAATCGAAAAAAGTAAAAAAAAAATGATCAGGGTCTAAATTCAATGAGAAAATCAGACGGTTATGATGGTTTGATCAGTGTCAGTTTTTGGTTCTGGTCTATCCATGCATCCCGCAGTTTAAGATGTGGATGATGGTTTTTTGTGGGGGCTAGCTTTCTCAAATTAGCTTCAATGAATGCAGGTTTGGTTCATTGGGCTCATTGCAATTGACCACTTGTGGTTGTACGATGAATTCAGGTCGTCTATCTGGTGGGACACACCATTGATGGACGGTGTAGAAAAAACTGTGAAATTAAAACGAAAAAAAAAAGATCATCAAGGACCTCATACCGAATGTTGCCGACCCAGCCATTTTTGAGCCACCGGCGGAACTATCATCACTGGTGATTACCGTCGTGTATCTCCCGTCACCGATCAATGTAATTCCATCCTTGTTTGTGTGGATCTTCTCCTTATAAACACCCGATTTCACGTGGATCACATACCGTCTGCCGGAAGCCGCATTGATCGCGTCGGAGATAGTCCGGTAATTGCCCGTACCGTCTTTCGCCACCACTGCGTCGGCATGTATCCCAGGGGTCTGAAGCAGTTTCCGATCTCTGCGATACACCCATGTCGGAAAATTGCTGTCGGAAGTGACACGTCCGCCGGTAGTATTTTTCCGATGGCCGGAAATACGGTTGACCAGGGCTAGAGCATTACTAGCCAGCTTAGATAGATGGTCCATCTCGCCGGAAATTTGCAAAACAAGGTCGTCGGTGAGGTCTTTGACCGAGTCTTTGCATGACTGATGAAAAGTCAACACAGCACTTAGCCATGTTTGGATGTCTGGTTTGTTTTTTGGACGAGAGCCTTTGAGAGCAACGAGAGATTGGTTGAGTCGTTTGACAGACATGTCCATCAGCTCCAGACAATATCCTACGTACAAAATCAAAAGGGTGGTCCATTAAATGGTATGTATATGAAAATGGAATGTGAGCATCCGAATGGGCCATCAAACGTTTGCTGGACTCGATGGACGGCCTTGATTGATGATTAGAATGTCCACATGGCCAGCACATGTGATAGCAGGGGGATAAAGAGAATCGAACGTACAACGATCTACCTTGATTCTGTACGGCCTTGAATACGAGCGTAAGATAAGACATGCATGCACGCACGTACTACAAAGCACATGTACGCATACCCACACATGTATAAGGAATCTCATCTACACGCCATCATTTGTGCCACAGTTGCACACGGACGTCAGATCTAAGCCGTCCATAAGATGGGGTCGATCATTCCCATTGTCTCAAAAAAAATATCAGGTTGATCCCCTCAGCCGGTGGGCCACAACTCACAAAAAAAAGGGTGGATGAAAAGAACTATGGGCAACCCATTTCTAACACTGTGTGTGTGTGTGTGTGTGTGTCTGTCTAGTATGTATTTAAAATACATGGCATATTTATATACATTCAAACACGTAAATACATACACACCCAACCAATAAAAATCATGACTAAAACATAAACATTTTAATAAAAGCAAGGAAAAGAAGTATTACCTACCTATGGTGGAAAAATGGGCATGTTGCCTTTGTAGGCCCACTTGCTGGTAGCTTGGATTTGATGTGGGCATCTTGGTCTCATCTCTAATCTTTTCAACTAGGGCAGCTAAAATATCACCATGTTGGTGCCCTAACCCTAACAAGGTGTCCATGCATAGGTCAGGATATCTAGTGTAACCACACTCCCTATGCACAGGCTCTTTAGAATTCTCTACGTGGGTGTCCGGACTAGAGGAAATTCCTACCACTGAGACAGAAAACAAGAAAAGAACAGACCATATGGCCATGCCACTTGGCCAAATGGAGATTAGGATTTTCCCCATTCCCAATAAAGAGAGAGCTTGTACAACTCCTTGTATGGAACCCCACCAGTGTACATTTTAGTGGGTTGGCGAGGATGGAATTTATAAGGGGAGAGATTTTGGCGTTAGTGCATAGAAAGGTGTTTCATGTTAGGTCAGGGGTCTATTATCATGGCCCATGACAAATGAATTGGTGTACAGATCTCCATGGAATTTTATGCTTGCACTGAAACATGTGCATTGCATGCATGATGGTCTAGATTCTTTTGATAGTTTAAGTACTACCATTTCAAAGATAAAAATGGTGGTGGCCTATCATCTACATGTATGGCACTTGATTACGGATATCCAGACCGCCCAAGTTGTCTGAACGTTGTGGATGGAGCATGTATGTCTCTAAAATCACACCGATCAAGAAATCCTAACCACCCAATTAGTGGTTATCAAATGGATGATTGAAACTAAACAGCTATCAAATGGAGGTGGCTTGTCTAGTGACCCCGACACCAGCCAGCTAGCTGGTGTCAAAGCTCTGTGGGCCCCACCATGATGGATGTGTTTTATTCACACAGTCCATCCATTTTCCAGTTCATTTTAGAGCATGTGAGCCCAAAATTGAAGCATATCCAAAGTTCAAGTAGGCCACACCACAGAAAACATTAGGGATGATGACGTTGTCTACTGTTGTAACCTTTTAGGGTTTCAAAAAACAGCTTGATCCAAAACTTATGAGGCCGTCAAAGATGTTTTCAACAGTAAGCATTCAACCTCCGCTGTGTCCTGTTATATGGTCCCATTAGGCTTTCGATCTGCCTCATATTTTCTTTTGTTAAGTAAGGCACTAAAATGAGCTGAAAAAAGGGATGGACTGCATGAATAAAATACTTACATATGCCACGTTGACGTCCATGATTACTCATGTTATTTGACATGGGACCACAAATAATGCTTTTGAAAGTTGTTAGGTCGAGTACATACTTAATCAGGACCATTTTCGACAGGAGGTGGCAGAGTCACCACGCAGCCTAGATATGACAGCGGTGGCAGCGTCACCACGCAACCCACACCCCCAGCTGGCTATGGTAGAGTGATAGGGTCACGACATTTTAGGGGTAAAATGGTCATTTTCCTTTCCTATTTTGATTATGGTAGAGTAAAAGGATAATGCTGTTTTAGGGATCATTTTTCTCGTATTTCCAAAGTCAGGTAAAATCATAATATTCAAAGGAGTCCGTCACAATTTTGTCATGGTAGAGCAACTACACTCAACTGCTACACATGACAAATGAAGTGGATTAGACAACGAGTGCTGAAAGGGAAAAAATAAAAAATAAAAAAGTACTATTTGAAAAAATTCCCCCACCATGATGTATGTGTTTTATCCATGCCCTCCATTCATTTTTCTAAATCAGTTTTATGCCATGCCGTCAATTCATTTTATCCCCGTTGCTTTCTCTTGGTGTAGTCCACTTAAGCTCTGGAATCGATACCATGACTTCAGCATTGAAATGAGGTTATCTTCACTCGATCTACCGCTTCGAGCTGTAGCTCGGGGTGTAATTCCCTAACAAATTTGACTCTTTTGCTGCATTGTAGATCACTAAATATGAGTTGGACCAAAGTGAACAGTCTAGATCAAAGGAAAAAAAAAACACAGCCTGAACCACTCATCATGTGTGCCTCAATTCTAGAAACAAATCAGCAGCTTAAAAAACATGGCCAAATTCTTTTGCAACCATCCATTTGTTTCATTAAAGCCTACCTAATCAGTGGACCGACCTGATTTTCTGGCAAGTCCATCCGCATGGTGGAACCCACTTGATGAACGTCTTGGATCTCGCCCACGTTGGCATAAAAGGCAGCATGTACATTGGCTACACGATACACTAGGTTGGGCTTAAGGAAACAAAAAAAAAAAAAAAACAAAAAAACAGTACTAACTCAAAATTTACCGTGCACACACATGTACATAGCTCTGTACAACCTCAGTGAACAAGAGAGTGAACGTGCAAGGCTAGAAACGTCTCGAGGTAGTGATGTGAACCGTTGCATGGCACGTGGACAGTGGGACAAGCTTCTGCCTTGGCTTTTGGTTCGTTGAAAAGCCTGACAATGATATATTACAGATGATATATCTTGGATCGATGTTATCTACTCTTGAATGTATGTATGGTGGTGGGTCTAAAAGGGCTAGACATGTCTCTTTCCTCTTGATCATGGCCCTCAACTATACATGTACGGTGACGATCTTGTAACTCAACGTGTCGTTTATTTGAGGGCATTCATGGCGTCCTTGTGTTTTCAGATTGCGCATGTGGGGCCATCATCCTGTATTTCAGACCGTTTATACGATGAACCCATTCCAAAAAATTCATCCACTGGTTAATTGGTGGCTTTTAAATGGACCGTCGACAGGGAAAGAAAAGACAAGTATAAATTCAATTAATCTTAGGGACTATTTGATCGACCATTTGGATAGTTATGCTGGTAAATGGGTAATAGTTGTTCACCATTAAAATTCATGTCAGCCATCAAAAGGAGCCGCCCAAATGATGTTGACAAGTGCACTAAAATTGAGGAGTAAAAAAAAAGAGAGATTTGAAATTTGGCAGGGCCACATTAATGGACGTCTGAACTTACTTTAGGGTTATGAGCTCAGAAAGTGTTGATGGTGGAGTCTTCAAACTGTGATTAAACAGGGTTTCATGACCTGGCGGCCAACCGACCGGTCCTATATTTGGCCAGGCAGAGCAGCGAAGATTATGGACAATTTTCATGTATAGAGGACTGGTTGAGGAGTCATCGTACGGGTGTACTGTGACTGGTCCAAGATAGGTTGTGCTATGAGGTTGGACAGGTTGAAATTGTGGCTCTTTCTATTGGACTGTTTTTGGCCTCCTGCGACTGGTGGTGGATAGGCCTCGACTGGTCATGAGTGGTGGCAATGATTTGCATGGTTACACAAATTTGCACAAGTTATTTTTAATTTTGGGTTGTTTACTATATATATGGATCTAATCCGAACTTAAATAATATCATAAGGTGTTTAAGGTTTCCTAATTATATTAGGGTGTGGGGAGAGGGTTTTGAAAAAGAGAGAAAGAAAACTTGGGTTTTCTCTTGATCCGGACTTAAATAATATCATAAGGTGTTTAAGGTTTCCTAATTATATTAGGGTGTGGGGAGAGGGTTTTGAAAGAGAGAGAAAGAAAACTTGGGTTTTCTCTTGGGTTTCTTGCTTGTGAGTGTTTCATCTCTGTAATCTTTTGATTCATATATAGTAGATTCACTCTGTGTCGTGATTTTTTATTTGTGAGGGGTTTTTCCATGTTAAAATCGAATTGCCTTTGTGTGATTGATTGCATATGGGTATGATTGCATTGTGTTGCTCATTTGATTCCACACTCTATGTGTTTGGTTTGGTTCCGCTGTGAGTCAATTTTCCCAACAAGTTTTCTTAGCTCACTTTAATAAGACATGAGCTAAAAACAAGGCAAATCAAAAGAGCTATCGATCTGCTTCATTTTTTTGTTCATCCGTTGAAATGAGCTAGTAAAACATATAGATAGTGTACCTATAAAATGCATACATTACAATGGGTCCCCACAACACCTAAGACACCATCAACATCAACATTACTCGATCAACCTATGCTTATGATTATAAGGAGTCACTTTTTTTTTTCGGGTAATCCACGGTTTAGGTAAAGGATGGCTATGCAACCAAGGACAAATTAACTATGGATTGATTGGGTCACCCATCATTATCATTTATCCATAAGAGCCCATAAAATGTGTTTTGGACTTAATAAGCAATTTAAAACGATCTATTGGATGTTTAAATGGCCTAAAGCAAGTAGGAACTCTACAACTTATGTTGCCTTTAAATTACGGGTAGATTGCTGATAACCTTAGCACAGGGATATACCTTGTGCCCAAGGTTGTGCGGGGCTTACAGATATATCCGTGTGATAAATCCATTTTGCCCATCTATTTTGAAAGATCACAGTAGGGCAAGAATAAAATTTAAAAAAAAAAAAAAAAAAAGAAGAAGAAGTTAAGGTGGGTTACACCAAATGACATAGTAGGAACTAAAAAGTCCACAATTGAAACCTTCTTAGAACTAACCATGTTGTTTATGTGCCATCCAAACCGTTCATAGGGTTATTACCACTCAGGTAACTGAAGGCACAAATATCATCCTCATACAAAACTTGTCACCACAAGTGATCAATCCCCACTGTTTCATGTGGTATGATCCACATGAGTTTTGGATCTTGCCTGAGTTTTAGACTCTTGCCCTATTGTGGTGTTCAAAAACAGATGGATGGAGTGGATTTGTCGTGTACATTTCTTTGGCCCCACACAGCCTCGAGCACTAGAATGCGCGTTTCTTCGTAATGCTCGTATTATTAAGATATCTACTAATCTTCCACCTCTTTCACATATTATTGTCGGTCTTATAAATGAGGAATTCAATAATGTCCTTCAAAATATAGACTTGGATGTTACATTATTATTGTATAGGTAAAATTAACCAAACACAATCTACGTCATCTAAAAGTAATCTTTTTTGAGGATGAAATATGGATTTGAAATATTCCAAAGTTCACAACCCACAAAAGTACATGGGCCTGTGCCCATCGTACATGGTAAAGATCTAATTTTGTTCTCAAGTCCAGTTCAAATGAAAATTTACCCTTAGTGCTTGATTCCACCGGAGCACTTTGGAGTCAAACTTAGTGTCCATGGGAAGCTAGGCTGGATGTTTGTAAGAAAAGTCTAGATCCCTCGAGTAGAGAAATACAGCTGCCGCCTCTTCTATTGAGAAATGAGCTGATTAGGATTTCTCTATTTGACCCAAGCAAAGAATCTGTCTTTTTTTGCTGGATGAGGTTACCGTATGCTTAAAAATAAGACAAATCCAAAATTAAATTGTGGGCTGCAAAATAAGAAATTGTGATGAATGAACGTCCATCGAATATTCGTGGGGGCAGAGTAAGTTTTGGATTATAAGGTTTCAACGGTGCACATTTCCCTACCCACTTTTTTCTACTGGGTAGTGTATTAGCACATGAGTTACCTCATTCTCTTGGCTCATGGGTTAACATTATATGATACAAAACGGGGTGGATTTCTGACAAACATCATGTGGGTGTGACACGTCTCAAGCGTCCGTCACTTCCATTAATGTCCCAATACAGACATGACACTTGTCATCATCAACATTCCGACTTTCTTTCACCGACGTACCTGCCACTAACAGTTGGTCTGGACTCTACGCTATGTAAACCCTACAATGAGTGGTCCAGGTTAAAAATTCGCCTAAATAGATGGTCCTAAATGTCGATTGACGTATGGCTAGGATTACACTATTACTGTGATTCGTGAACACGTCGACCATCTAAAGCATAGACCACTAGCTCGATGGTCTTGATGCCTGGTCTATCCTTTCTATGCCAACATCACAAGGAGGCTATGTATCATAATATCATAGGGAATACTCTTATCTATCATTCTCCTAGCAATGACATGGAAAGCGTCACCACATGCTTTTGTCCTACACATGGCATGATGTGATTTAGCCACACGGTGAATCGTACAACAGTTTTGGGTACAGGAAATTGTACCATACCGTCAACTCGCAAATGCATAGAAAGCAGTGGTACTAGGACAGCGGATTAGCTACTGACAGGTTGAGTAGCTATCTCGCTACTGAAGTGACGTCCACCAACTTTTGTTGGCCCCACCGTGATGTGTGTGTTGTATCCACACCGTCCATCCATTTGGAAAGATGATTTTATGGCATGAGACGAAGAATGAAACAGGTCCAAATCACAAGTAGACCTCACCAAAGAAAACAGTAGGGATTGATCTCCTACCATTAAAAACTTCTTGGGGACAGAAGTTTACGATCAAGCTGATATTTGTGTTTTCCCTTCTTCCATGTCTTCTGTGTGAACTTATGTGAACTCATGAACAGGTTGTATCTCAAATAAACATCATGATGAGCCATAGGAAGGTTTCAACGGTCTTGTCACTGTCGTCACTGTTTTCTTTTGTGGGGTCCACTTGAGCTTTCGATCTGGCTCATTCTTTATATTATCGTCTAAAATGATCTCTCCGAATGGATGGACGGTGTGGATACAACACAAACATCACTTTGGGCCCCACAGAAGTTGGTGACGTCAGTTCAGTAGCGAGATAGCTACTCAACCTGTCAGTAGCTAATCCGCGTCCGTGGTACCAACATTCGGGAGCGAATTAGATGTTACCCTGGTAACACCGGGCGCGAATTAGGTGTTACCCCGGTAACAGCTTAGAGGGTGTTACCCCTACCGTATGGCCCACATGGATGATTTTTTTATATCCACTCCGTCCATCCATTTATACAGCCCATTTTATGATAAGGTTCCAAAAATTATGCAGATCCAAATCTCAAGTGGACCATACCACTGGAAACAGTGTCATTGAGTGCCCCACCATTAAAAATTCCAAAGAGCCTATGGTAAGGTTTTGGTAATGTTTATTTTCAATCCAAGCTCTTGATAATGTCAATAAGGTCTTGATTAAGGGAAAATATAATTATCAGATTGATCAAAAACTTTTGTAGCCCACAAAACGTTTTTTAATGGTTATTAATCACTGTTTTTAGTGGTATGGTCCACATGAGATTTGGATCTTCTTAAGGTTTTGGATCATATCCTACAATGATATTAGAAAACAGATAGACGGCATAGATATATAAAAAATACATCAAGATGGGCCCCACACAGTAGGGGTAACATCCACTAAGGTGTTACCCTGTCTAGATTGCATGTAACTTGGACGAAACTTGGGTACTCTGGCAGACAATGATGGTTAATACACATGCACCAAGAAAATTGTAACATTCGCATGTAAGTAAACTAAATTTAAACGGTCCAGACTGTGGACCCATCTTAGATGGATCATTTATCAAAAAATTCTCAGTGATGCAATTTCGCAACTTGCAGATTAGTGGATATTTAACGGTCAGCTAAATGAAAAGTAGTGGACGGTCAGAGTTCAATGAACAAATGTCCATTTATCGGAGGTTTTCACAAGTGGGTCAGGCTATTTCTAGTACAGTGAACCATTGAGTTAATATTGCCACGTGTACGAGTTGTGAGTGACTGAGTATCAACCATCACACTCTACCTGATTAGGAGATTGGATCATCTATAATCCTCGACCCAGGATTATACATTGTACTAAAGTTTTGGATGCGCGTTGCGTCCGACCCCTGGTCTGACCTTTCGGCGTCCGATCAGATCTGTGTGGTGGCCCACCGTGATGTATCTGTTTATCCACACCATTCATCCATTTTTTAAGATCATTCTAGGTTAAGGGGTCTATAAATGAGGCAAAACTAACGCTCTAATGGACCACACCAGAGATGACTCTTGCATTTAGTGCTTTGTCATTTAATGCAACCCCAGCCTACTATTTGGTGTGGTCCACTACAACTTTTGATCTGCCTCATTTTTGGGCCCCATAAACTAGCGTGATCTAAGATAAGGTATGGACCGCGTGGATAAACGAATACATCAAAGTGGGCCCCACATAGATCTGGTCGTGATAAGGGTCGGACTCAATCCGCTTCCTCAAGTTTTCATTCCTGATAAGTTGGCCCATGGGTTTGTAATCTTGACCATAGGGACGCCGATTGCCTGGGAAAGCCTTCCACGAAAACTTCCAAATACGGCAAGCTAGGTACGGCCTACCGTAATTTTTTTGTGGGAAATACACCGGCCTATCCGCTTTTTCAGATCATGCTAGGACATTGGCCCAAAAATAATGACACAAATCCGAAACTCAACTTAACTGCGGGACAAAGGGTTGAACATCCACAGTTGAAACATTTGGGGGACAGAGAAGTTTTGAATCAAGCTTTTTAGTTTTCAATTCTTGCTAACAGTAATTTTTTTTTGTGTTTTTAGTTCATCCCATAAAAAATGACCTTACGAGCGGTATGGATGGTTAATTAACAGCACAATGGACCTTAAGGAGGTTTTAATGGTAGGCATTTACCTCCGGGTGTTTTACTATTGGGCCATGTCCTAACATGAAATGGCAAAACACATAGATAGGATTCAGTGGATTTCCAACAAATATCATGATGGGCCCCACTTATCTCTCCTTCACAGAAAGTTCCTACAAAAGGCTTTTGCAAGGAATCCACATCCAAGTACCATTTGTATATTTCTCCTCATTATGGTTGTAAAACAAGCCAAAGATCTCCTCAATAGGATAATGTTGTTGGGTGTGTTTCACACAAACATTAGGATCTTGCCCCCAATGCATTAAAATTATGGGCTATAATAATATAATAATCAAAAGCAAATCAATAACCTTATGACACAAGAGATTTTTACATGGAAAACCCTTGAAGAGATAAAAAACCACAGGACCTAGTCTAGACAAACAATCCACTATGAAGTAGAACGTTACAACTGATCACAAGCACACATCACTTGGATCAAACATTCTTCACTCACGTAGGAGTGGATGAACAATAAGAGAACAATGAAAACGGAGAGATCTCACCGATCACGAGGACGTAGAAGTGCTAAGACGATGGTTGCACCAAAGATCACATCTTTAAGCAATATCTCCCTTCTACAAGCTTCCTCTCTCTCTCTTTTCTCTTTCTCTCCTCCTTTTTTTTTCCTATCTCTCTCACCTTGGACGTGAAAACACCTTAATGGGATAACCTAATCCCGATTTGGAACCCCTTAAGTAGAGAACCGGATGAATCACAATCCAAATAGGAAACTGCGGATAAGCAGTCCACGTCGAGTTAGGCGCCCACCCAACCCAAAAATAGTCCAGCGAGTTTCAGTGAGAATCTGTCCAATTTCGGGCGCCCGGACCAACTTGGTCAAGTGCCCGCCTAGGGAACCGGGCGCTCTGTCACAAGACCATCAGACGCCCGATTGTTGTCAAAACAGTCCAGTGACTTACGCCTCATTTGAGTGAATTTCGGTCGCCCGACCATACCTCGATTGCACCATATCTCTCCTCTATCCTGAGGAGGAAAACCCCATCAAATGTACCCTTTGAATTTGTGACTAAAATACACCGTGAAGAAGAAAAATCCAGGAAAGGTCCACTTTCAATGGAAAAAAAAAAGTCGTAATACTAGTGAAAGGTACTTCGATGGATTCTTTTGAGGGTTTCTGTTCGGACCCCAAAATAGACTTCTTTTTAGATGATTTTTTAGACTTGTGACATCTTTTAAACTTTTGTGGGATGTAAATGTCCCTTGACGTTCCTTTCATATTTTCTTATTTTATCACTATTATCCAGTTAATATTTCTTTACTATTACATTATGAAGGTCTTTCATGCTTTTTTATTATTGTTTCTGATAAAAGCTTCATTCTTCTTTTACCTAATTTAGTTAAAATTAGTTTATTTGGAATGAAAATGAAAGAAATGAGATGAAAAAATATTATAAATATTTCACTCTCAAAATATAATTTCTTTTTTTAAAAGATTTTGCGTAAATTGTTCTTTTGCTAATAAATAAATAGAAGAAAAAAAAAAAGGAAATTAAAAACTCTACTTTCGAATGATGGGTTCTTCTTCTTTATTCTAAAGATTATATTTAGATTAATCTTTTACAAATAAATAGATAGATTGAAAGAAAAGAGACAAAAAAACCCCAACTTTTAAAAGATGGGTTATTTTCTTTTTTCAAAAGATTAGACTTAAATTATTTTTTTGACAATAAATAGATAAAAATAAAAGAAATATAAAAAACTCTACTTCTAGAAGATATGTTCTTCTTTCTTTAAATTTTTTTTTATTAAAATAGGTTTTCTTGGAAATAAACTGACAGGAGGAGATGCCTTGGTGTTTCAACAACATGTTTTAAGTTCGAATACTAAAGAGAAACACTAGTTGCACTGATGGGTGCAACGTGTGACTAAAGGGTGCGGGTGCATTGCATGACTAACAAAAAAATAATAATAAAAGGAGTCGAGAGATCAAAAAACACATTTTTAAAAGATGGATTCTTATTATTTCTTAAAAAGATTAAGCTTAGATGAGTCTTTTGATAAGAGCTAAACTTTTAGCCCATTTTTAAAGGTAAAATTGTGTTTAAATTAAACAAGATTATTCTAATCCTATTTGAAATGTTTTCAAATATTATTTTTCCAATGAAACCAAGATCTCTCTGATTCGACCGATAACGAAGGAGTTATGACAATTTTCATAAAATTACACGATTCTGAGAAACCATAAACTGTCTTTGACAAGTATACCCAATTCATGATTCATGGCTACTTGTCTAAAAGTGCTTAAAAGAATTGCAAACCATTGAACATGCATGCATGCCAAATGCCATGCAACTTTGTCCAAATCCAAACAACTCCTTAAAGCCTGTCTAGTTATAATTGTTGGGGAGTCTTCAAACGATGCACGAATTGGGTGCTCCAACCAGCCGGCTGGCCTGACCCAGATGCAGTTGGAGAGCCCCCCCCATGGACAGTTTTGTGCCCAGACCGGTCAGTCGACCGGTCGGCTGTGAGGCAGAGTCGTGTAAACTCTCTGGACTGTTTCTGTGCAAGGGGCTGGCCAACCGACACGTGCCCCTCAAGAACGTGTCAGGCGTCATGACGCGTTCCACAAAGATAAAAGCCTAAAGAAGGATAAATTCCACAACATTAGGCTCAATCTCTCATTAGGATTCCACAGGTTCCAATGGATAAACATGATCCATCTCCCCTCTCTCAACACTCTTTCTCTCTCTCTCTCTCTCGAACCCAAATGAGACACAAAGGAACGAAACACCCGACAGTTAGAGACGTTAGAAGACTATAAGTATCACCTAGCAAACACGGCACCAAAAAAAATGGGCAAAACCCCAAAAAGGTGCATTTTAAGCCTCAGAAACACCACACGAACACACACTAACTAACGTAGAACAATGAGCAAACTAAAGCGTAACGAAGTGCACAAGCCGCAAGGCGAAGGCGACGGCCCAAAATAGGGTTGTTCACCATAGTCTCTATTTCAACCCGACCTCATCTAAGCTTAGACCCTGCTCTTCTACCCTAGTTCACGCTACAAACATATAGAGAAGTTCTCCGGGAAAAATAACTTTGAGCTATGGAAGGTGAAGATTGAATCCTTCTTGGTTCAGCAAGGGCTTGATGGAGCTCTTGGAAAGCGACCCGAAGCTATAAAAGACGATGGGTGGATGACGCTCGACAAGAAGGCAAGAACCTTAATCCTGTTAAACCTTACGGATGATATTTTCTATCATGTCATGAAGGAGAAGACTGCGGCTGAAACGATGGCGAAGCTAGAGAAGGTTTATGCCAAGAAATCTCTAGAGAATCGCATGTACGTGTTGATGCAGTTGTTCACCTTGAGGATGGCTAAGGGAACTGAGGTGGAGGACCACCTGAGCACGTTCAATAGGCTGGTTTGCAAGTTGGTAGAGATCGATGAACCGATGAAGGATGAGTACCAAGCATGCATCTTGTTGAACTCTCTTCCATAGTCATATGAGTCGTTTAGGGACTCTGTGTGCGCAGGGAGGGAAACCATAAGCGTTGAGACCGTTATCTCATCCCTCCAGTCGAAGGCGATGAGAAAGAAAAGCGGTGACGTAGCTTCCCGTTATTCCTCAGAGGCACTGGCTATGGTAGGAAGAAGTTCTGAGCATAGAGGATATTCGAAATCGGGATCGAGGGCCAAGGGCAAAGGTAAGTCTAAGGTGAAGTGCTGGAATTGTGGCCAGGAGGGCCACATGAAATGAGATTGTCAGAATCCCAGGTTGAGGCAAGAGAAGTATGAAAATTCTTCTGGAGATGGAGCCAATACCGTAGAGGACGGTGGTGATTTTTGTGAAGTTTTGACTGTATCTAACAAGGGATCTCACGGTAGTGAGTGGATCCTTGATTCAGGGGCTTCATGTCACGTTTTTCCTGACCGGAATTCATTCACGACATACAGGGAGTATAGTAGAGAATCGGTGTTTGTGGGCGATGGAGTCGCTCATAAGATTGTGAGTATTGGTACTGTACGCATCGGGATGTTCGATGGGGTCGAACGAGTCTTGGAAGATGTGAAGCACGTTCCCAAGATGACGATGAATGTGATTTCTCTTGGTGCACTCGAGGCGAAAGGGTGCATGTTTATCGGCCGCGATCGTTGTTGTGAAGTGATGAAATGGACACTTGTGTGTATGAAGGCACGGAGGTGTGGCCATCTTTACATGTTGATCAGGAGCACAATTCACAGTGAAGCTGTGGGAACGGCAGCGAGATCCACAGTTGCTCGTATGTGACAAGTGCCCAGGGGCCACATGAGAAAAGCGAAAAAGGGCGTGAATTTGTAAGGATAGGGTCGATGGTGGCACGAGAAGCGGTGGAGCTATGATTGAAGATGAGATGACGTTGTAAGGATGTGCTGATTCGACGTTTGAAGCCTCGGTGGAGTTTGTTGGGGAGTCTTCAAACAATGCACAAATTGGGTGCTCTGACCGACCGAACGGCTTGACCCAGATGCAGTTGGAGAGCCCGCCCCATGGACAGTGGGCTTCGATCGGTCGGGCGACCGGTCGGCTGTGAGGCAGAGTCGTGTAAACTCTCTGGACTGTTTCTGTGCAAGGCCGACCGGTCGGCTGTGCACGTGAAGTTCTTGCGCAGTCCGCAGTACTGCGCAAGGTGTTTCTATTTTCAGATTTCTTCCTATTTAAGGTGTTGTAATCCGACTTAGAGAGTAATCCTAAGGTGTCCAAGGTTTCCTATTTGTACTAGGAAGAGGGGAGAGAGTTGTGAGAGAGAGAGAGAGAGAGAGAGAGAGAGAGAGAGAGAGCTTGGGTTTTCTCTGTGTTTCCTTGCTTTGTGGGCTGTCAATCTCTGCAATCTTCTGATATTCATAGTGGATCGTTTGTGCCGTGGTTTTTTACCCGTTTTGGGATTTTTCCACGTAAAATTCGGAGTCTCTTGTGATGTGCTTGTGTGTGATTGATTGCATCTTGTTGCTCGTTTGATTTCGCATTGCTTCACGTGTTCGGCGTTCTGCTTTCGCTGCCGGCTTTCATCCCAACAACAATGATTCCATGTAAAAATATTCCTTGTAAATCAAACACACTCTAATTTTTTAGAATCCACTCTTATACCAAGGCTGGGAAATCATCACTCCAACTATGGTTCAATTCCCTGCTTTTCCTCTTATTAAATTGGCCCTTAGGAAATGACTTTTCACATGTATAGTCAAAGCTTAAATCTGTCCTATGACACTTTGTGGTTTGGTTCATTGAATACAACGCCTGGGGGAGTGTACCATTTGTGACTTTCTCACCACCCCTTCTTTATGGCATGTAACATGTGGAAAAGATGGCATGATATTACAAGTTGTGGAGCCGTTCTTTGTACAAAAAGATCAATCCCTCAAAAAAAAAAAAATTCTGGATTCTCTTGCTTTTACGGTGTAGAGAAATCCTGCTTTTCACCTCTCTAATTGGATCATCTCATCTTAGCAATATCAAAGTTAATACTAACTAAATGCATATATATATATATATATATATATATATATATATATATATATATATATATATATCAATGATAAACACCCTGCTCCATTTTGAGGTGAGACTATTCCCATGAATGCAATCACCCACAAACCATGTGCATCAGGTAATCCCTAAAAGAAAATTGAACTTGTGTCTGTTGTGTCTGTTGACAGCACACCCACCGTTCGTCCAAACCACATGCGGATAAAAATGTTGTTTAATTCATTGAACAGTCCTCTTTTTCATATATACATGCATGGTCCGCCTAATGGACGGACCTAATTCTTTAGGCCCAAGATATACAAGGTGGAGAACGTCCCATAACTCAGACACATGTGCGTGGATGGTTACTCATTTCACAAGGCCAATTGTAATTGTATTATTGCATTAATTAAATAGAATTTATATAAGATAATAGTCTTAGGCAGCTTTTACAGAAAAAAAATGACATGTTTGAGATTTGCTACAATTACAAGACCATTAACATAGATTTCCAGATACATGACCAAAAATATTTTCTTCTTCTACACCTTTCATTCGGTGTTTTTTTTCTTCTTTTTTTTTTCCTCTTTCTTTTAAGGGAACAAAGAAGAGCACATGAGCCTTACATCATTCACTCAAACATTCAAATCCAATCAAAACCAAACGATTTGAGAGAAATCCATGACCCCATTTCCCTCCATCTTCCAATCCCAACCCTTGGTTTTTTTTTTTTTTAGGGTCCCACCCCATGCATAAGGCCCACCTCAATTATACAACGTTAAGCGAACAGGAGTTTGACTGTTTGTGGCCTTGATCCATTCTCTCCCTTGAATGAAATTCTCCACAGTAAATTTCAAGGCCTCTTGCTTGTTGATGACCTTATAGCCAGGCCACCGGATTCTAGCACTGATGGAGGAGCCTGGCCCATCGTTGTTAAACTCTCCATACTCAAGTGTCTTCAAGGCAAAGTCTCCTTCCCATGGTAACCAACCGTCAGGATGAATCAGATCGCCGATCGTCGTTTCCATGATGATGGTCCTTGAATACTCCTTCCATGGTCGACCAAGGTAGCTCTTGATCGTCTTCATGGCGGGTATCAGCTTCTTATCTGGTTGGATCTTGCACTTCTGGATGACAATCCCAGTCGTCTCGTGTTTGTCCACCCTTCCTTGTGCGGTCACGATGTTCTGTTGATTGTCCAGCGGCTTCCTTACAACCAACTGGCAGTTTTGTAAGATAGCAGCCGCGTCGCCGAAGATGAAATCAACGGTGCCGGCGATGACACAGCTACGGTAGAATTGCCGATGGGTCTGTACATACAATGTGTCTTGGTAGCCCTCCATCCGGCAGTTCAAGAAGACTGAACGGTCGGATTGGACTCTCAGGGCCACCGCCTGGTGCTTTATTGCACCAGCGCTGTTTCGGAATCCCATGTCTTGGGCCATGAAACCGTCTCCTATAGCCGCTGAAAAAAAAAAAAAAATTTAATTAAAAATGTTTAGTGATCTTGACCGTAGATTTGATGGGCCCCACAAGTATGGAGTATGTGATCAGGATGTTGTACAAGTTTCATTCATTATAACCCGTCTAAAATGAGAGCGGATGGGGTGTTAACCCTACCGTGGGCCCCACCTTGATAATGTGTTGTATATCCACGCCGTCCATCAGTTTCTACGGATCATTTTAGGGCGGGATGCCAAAAATTATGTAGATAAAAATCTCAGGTGGACCACACCACCGGAAACAGTGGTGATTTAGTGCCTCATTGTTTCTATTCGTACGGTCCACCTGAGATTTGGATCTTCTTATGATTTGGGATCGCTTCCTAAAATGAGATGGAAAAACAGATGAACGGCGTGGATATACAACATATACATCAATGTGGGCCCCACATGGTTAGGGTAACCGAGGTAAAAAAAATGTGGCTGCTGGGATTCGAGCCCAGGTCTCTACGGCCACAACGTAGAATTCTTACCACTAAACTACAGCCACAGATGGTGATGTTTTTTCATAATAAAATATTAATATAGTATAAATATTTATTAAATAAGAAAATGCGGATTGAGAAAAAAAAAGGTTTGCTCATGCTCTTCATACTTACCGAAAGTGGCAGTTTGGAAAGTCCTGGTACCATCAACGAAATTCTTGCTGCCAGTGACAATGGTCTTCCTCGATCCGTCGCCGTACATGGTCACATTCACCATGTCCGTCGTCACTATCACTTGTTCCTCGTAAATGCCCTCCTTCACGTAAATCACATACCTTTCAAAAAAAAAAAAAAAAGCCGAAAAATTGTCATCAGATAGTTATTTAATTGAGATTTAGACTCTTAATTCATTTTAAAATTAAGATAAGTATCTCCATGTAAGATTGTTGGTGGACCAGTCTGAAATCAATCAATGCATACCCCCACCCAAGGTTGGACATTTTACAGCCATTAAAGGGCCTAGATTTGCTTTCTCCCAATACGGGCCTGATGCAATCCAGCCTATGTCCATAGTTCCACGCCCCACATGGGCCTCACAGCAGATCCAAGCCCAGAATGAAAATTTTGATGAGTTGGGGCACGACCCAACCTAGCCCAAAAATTCAACCAAATTCCTGTCCTATGGGCAAAGCAAATAAGTCCAAGCCCAACCCAAAACTGGGCTGGGGTAGGCTAGCCAGACCCATTTGCACTGCTACCTGAAGGTGAGCCGATAAGCTGGACCTTGCTATGAGTTGTTTATGGGTCATTCCGACCCAAGCAAACTCAAATTTCCGAATTGGTGATCAGTTCATCAGTTCAAAATATGGGCAGAAGACAACCTAGCTAGGCCCATCCATCAACAGTTGTAGATTGAGGAGCATAAGATTAATGGTGAGATTCTGAAGGGGGGACCCACATCAGACGGATGAGATTCATGCAACTGCACATGGACATACCTTCCGGTGTATTTCTTGGGCATGGCGGCGAGTGCAGCGTTGATGGTTTTAAATTTTCCACTTCCGTCTTTCGCCACTACAACATTCGGCTTCGGCTTAGCTTTCTCCTTCAAGAACCTATGATCCTCGTGGGACATCCAATTGGGTAGGCCACCCTTGCCGAGAGCCGGCCAGCTCGATTCCTCCTGCAGGAGGCGGCGGTGGGTGAATCCCGGTATCTGGAGCGTCGATAGAATCGACGACGCCTCGTTGATGATCGCCAGCGCGTTGCTGGTCATCTTCTTGGCGGACTTCATGCCTTTCTCCATCTTGGCCTTGAGCTCCCCTTCTGGGAACCCGTCGATGCACGTCTGCTGGTATGACATCACGGCACTCATCCAGTTCTTAAGATCATTGGACCTCGACGAGATCCGATGGCCATCGATGTTGGCGAGTGTGCTCCCCAGCTCATTCTTGGCGTGCACAAGGAGCTCGTTGCAGTCTGCGATTGCCCCTTTCACCTGGGGGTCTTCAGTTTTGATCTGAGATGCTTGAGCAAAGGCCTTCTTGACCTCGCTAGTGACCGCCTCGATCGAGGCCTTGAGAAGATCGTTGGGATGGGATCCGGTGGCATTCTTCAGGGTCGATTCACACTCTTTCTTATAATCCGTCGAGTTACATATCGTCTTGATCACCTTTGATGATGTGGCAATTTCTTTGGTACCGGTCCCGGTGGCGGCTCCATTGGCCTTGGATGTGGTGGGTTTTTGCAGTGGGGTTGCATGTTTTGAATGCTGGACAACAGCGAAAGCGCCTGAGGCAATTAGAATGAGGATAGACAATGTCACACCGAGGCAGATGGCAATCCTCTTTCTCTTCTTTGCCTCCCTTTCGGCCCTTCGGCGCTCCGATATGTGGCCGAAATCGAAGGCCGACATGTTTGGATGGCTTAGATTGAGGTCCCTCTTGAGTCCCCTGCCTTGTAATCCAGGCAAGGCAGAGAGAGAAGAGAGAGAAAAAGAGGCCTTTGTTCTTCTCTCTTTTCTCTCCTTTTTCTGGAATGGAGGTATCTGAAGGCCTCCTTCTGGTCTTGTATTTGAAAGTTCGTTAGGTTTTCGCGGGAAACGGGTGATTGAGATTGCAACCGTTGCACCCTCATTTCCCGCGAAAACTTTCCCATTCTCGTTATGTTTAAATTTACTATATTACCCCTCATGCTTATTACAAAATCCATTTGTCCCCCTTCCAGCACCTGAGTTGTATTGTCCTTATGCATCGCAATTGTGAATAATGTGTCTTTTTACAGGTAGGGCCCACATTTAGATGATCCAGACCATTGATACAATGGGCACCACCATGGATGGATAGTATCCACAAAAAAAAAAAAAAAAAAAAAAAAATCTAGATTGGACATCAATCGCTTCCATTTTTCATTCAGAGGCTTATGATATCCAAGGGTTTGATATAGGGTGCCAACCTAGCATGTGCATGGTACAGCCGAGCTGTGTATCAGATGGGATTAATCACGTAAATACTTTAGCCCTACGGTCAGGTGGGCCACACACATTTAGTTCACTATAAAATTGCAATTTTTTTTAGGCCGTTGATTATTTTTCTTACAGGTCTGAACTAGCTGGTAGTTGAACAGCCTGAGTTTTTAGCCATATTATCTCTAGTGTTGGTCCACCAATTTGGATAGTGTGTGCCAGATTAATTGGCATGTGTGGCTGCATGAGCAGATGCGTCCGAGTATAGAGAACGGTGGATCAAAGTCAGTCACACATCCATACATGTAATCAACTCATGCAGTTTAAAAAGTGGACGATCCTATCCATCCGATCACTTGATTTTGCTCATTGAATTAAGACCGTTCAAAATTTTGTCTTTTAACAGTCAGGGCTACGATCATCTTACCAGAATTATTTAGGGTTGTGTCCAATATTCCATGTAGGGCACCACAATTTGGACATTGGGAACTGTCCTATGTTCATGCCACATGTACGGTGGATATGTGCAGGTGTTTGATGTACCATGCTCCACACCATCATTTGCTAAAATTCCAAGTGGGGTCCAAGTAGGTATTCCTCTCAAAGTCTAGGTGCAAAATGGTAATTATCCGTTCAAACTACCCCCCTCTGTCTGTGTGGCTGCCCTTGCTTTGAGGGGAAGTTGGGGTTGGGATTAGTGTATAACTAATGGAGATCATGTCTTAATTAACCTTGTTTATCTCTAACAAATCCTATCTGGAGTTTGGACCTTTTAAGGGCCATTGACTTAATGAGAAATGTTCCAGTGCAATCACAGAATTATAAGTTATAGTGCTCCTAGTTGCATTGGGACACTTGGACAGTTCAATCCATTGATCTAGACTCTTCATTAGGTTCATCGCACATATCATGGACTATTATGCAAATATCATACTGATCCGAAAATTATGAACCATTTGATCAATGTCTTTAATATGGACGGTCAAGATAATTTACATAAAAGTAGGTCCAATCAACAATTTAATCCATCTATTTCTTAGTACCTGTCATAGATTGCATGTGATTCTCAAGAATCACTTTTGTTAGGCCACTGTGACAATCCCACCATGGATTAAAAAATGGATGGCTCTGAAAAGAAGGCCAAATCATAGAAAACACTGGGATTGAACACCCACCATTGAAAACTTCCTAGGGCCAATGGGTCTGATTCAATGGACGGCTTAAGTTAGACTTGCTAATCGGTCTGATCCAATGCATGAGTGTCGTCAACCTGATGAGATTTTCATACCAAGGGATACTTCAAACCGTCTTGAGTTGATTGGGACGAGTCACCGAGTCGTAAAAACTTGGATCACATACCATGTTGTATACAGAAAACCACTCACCTTCTTTGAATTAAAAAATAATCTTTGAAAATCTCGTTTGAATTCACAAGTAAAATTCCCAATTTTACTCGTTTGAATTCAAAAATATATAATCTTAAAACTTACATTTTCTTAAGAAGTAGAAAAAATCAAGTAATTACAGGTTACAATAATCCACTAGAAAAGGGTATGATAGTGTAAGGCAACCATGTATCACCCATTGTAAAATTATAAACTGTGAATTTCATGGCCTGTGAAGCATTCATCAAGCTATAACCAGGCCATTGCACTCTCCCACTGGTGTTCGCACCCGGTCCGTAATTTTCAAACTCCCCGTAGTAAAGGGTACTCAATCCGACGGTCCCGTTCCATTCCAACCATCCAACTGGATCGATCAGGCTATCGATGAACGATTGCATGTATACAGTTCGCGAATACTCCTTCCATGGCCGACCCAAGTAACTTCTACTGAAGCTCAAGTCCTCTGCCAAGTCCGGCATAGCCCGCACCGTGCAGTTATGGATAGAGATGCCAGTGTTCTGATTTGGGTCCGTGCGGCCTTGGGCGGTGATCGCAATCTTCTGGCCTGGCATGGGCTTTCTTGCAAAGAGATTGCAGTTTTGGAAGATGGATGCGGCATTTCCAAAGATGAAATCGACCGTTCCATAAATTTCACATTCTCTGTAAAACTGTCTGAGGGAGTGAACATAGAGAGTATCTTGGTAACCTTCGAAGCTACAACGGTAGAAGGTGGAGAGGTCGGCGTTGTTCCTTACAGCGACCGCCTGATGTTTCTCTGGGCCAGCAGTGTTCTTGAAGGTTATGTTTATGGCTACAAATCGCTCCCCCACTACAGCTGCATTAAGGAAAACAAATGCATAAACATTAGTTCCTGATATGGCTAAGAAATAACATAAGCCTGACTCACTGAGCTGTACCTTAACTCAGACTGAGTCAACCCAGATTAATCACAACTCAACCTGAGATTTTCTATCTACAATACATTACAGTCACTTGATCTTGTTTATATCAGTCTGAGGTGTGGCACTACCATAGCAAGAGGTGGACCCCACGGTCGATCCGTGATGAGTATTTCTTATTAAATTATGCCAACATAATGGAAATTTGTGAATGTTACAAAGAAAATAGAATCTCACCGAATGTTGCCGAGTTATAGGTTGTCCAGTTGTCGTACACACTTCGATTCCCGGTAATCACTGTTCTGTTGATCCCTTCTCCTATTAACATCAAATTCTTCTTGTTCTTCGCCACCAAAACATACTCTTCATACACTCCTTCCCCAACAGAAATGACGAAATATCCCTTGTCGGCTTTTGTGTTGTTAGGTGCAAAGGCGACCGCATCTCCGATCGATGTGAAGTTCCCACTCCCATCCTTGGCGACTGTCACTAAATCTCTTGCCAAAAGCTTATCGCCGACCCCATCGAGAAGATTTCGTCCACCCTTCGGAAAATCACTCGATGCCGTCCAAGGAACTCTTGGCTCTGTAACAAGAAAAATAAGTTAATTTGGCACAGGCAACAACCGGTAATTGTAGCAAATTTCAGGAGGGGGCGTTTTTAATGCGTTTGGTTTCACCAAATATCATGAAATTTCATGATATGGTGCAAGCAAACGAACCCTTTGCCATGCTATATATTTTTTTTATGAAATTGGCTCATATGCATGCATTGGGTGAATTTATCAAGTTGTCTAAGTGGGCCGGGTTTGGGTCAGGCCCGTAGGCCCATGGCTGCAGCTCAGTTCTTTATCCATCTGTTTGCCCAAGTGGGCCACACATGCACAAAATGGATGGTTTGCATCATCCGATCGTATTGATGTTTGCACGTGGTAGAAGAAGAGTGGATGGAGCTAATGGACGGTCCAGATAATGATAAGGATGGCGACAAGTACTCCAAAACCAACGTGGTGGCCCACCTGAGTTCTCCATCGGTCTGATCTTTTGTGTGTGATTTCTATATGGTGCTTGGTCTCTCACCTGATGGACGGATTGGATTTTACATATACAAATGATGGGCCCCACAGAGCTTGGGGCTTTTACACTCTGAGGTCGTAGACGATTGTGGTATGTATTAACTATAATTAAATGGAAAACGTTGAGCGAGTTTTGTATGAGGGTTTTACTTTCGCTTATGTGGATAGAAGGAGTCTGTGTCCACGAGATCCACCCCGTCTATCAGGTGCACCCCCACGTGTTTATATAGTAGGCTTAAGAATCAGACTGATTCAACACTTTGGTGGGCCACACCATTAAAAACAGTTGAGAAGTAAAGTCTCACTATTAAAATCGTCCAAATTTCATGTGGGGTCCACCGTGGTGAGTGTTGCATCCAATCCACTCATATGACGTAACGCATCATGATAAATGGATTCTCTGGAAGAGTCCGGATACTCTGTTGAAACCGAGTAGAGAAACCCTCCTCATCACTAACTGTGTCACAGCAGGAGAGCGGCAGACAGAAGCAAGAGGTCCTCTGCACGGTTTCAACAGGGTGCGGATCAGCTAGTCCCAGTGAGGAGTGGTTTTAAATCTCTGTGGGCCCCACAATGATATATGTGTTTTATCCACGCCGTCCATCCATTCTTCCATCTTATTTTAAGGCATCAGCCCAAGAATGAGACAGATACAAATCTCGGGTGGACCACACCATAGGAAAACAGTGGAGTTTGACACCTACCTTGAAAACTTTCTTGGGGGACCACAGAAGTTAGGTATCAAGCTGATATTTGTTTTTATCCTTCATCTAGGTCTTACATGGCCTTATCAAGAGGTTGGATGGAAAATAAACATTACAGTGGGCCCTAGGAAGATTTTAACGGTGGACGTTCAATTCCACTGTTTTCCTGTAGTGTGGTCCACCCAAGATTTGTATCTGTCTCATTTTTGGCATAGTGCCTTAAAATAAGATGGAAAAATGAATGGACGGCGTGGATAAAACACATACATCGTGGTGGGGGCCACAGAGATTTGAAACCACTCCTCATGCACTAGCTGATCCGCGCCCGTTTCAACGGGATCCGAATTCTTTCAGAAAATTTCAGTACTGGAGTTGGGATCATCTGTTCGTTTTCAACATGATTTTTCTGTTTGCTGACCACCATCTGAGTGGTCCAGATAATCACTGACGTGGTCAGCACTGCTGCATTTAATGGAGTCAATGCTGACAGCTGGATGAATTAAGAACCGGCAAACAGGAAAATCTTAACTCATGTGGGCCACATCACGTGGATGATATAGTGAAAATGTGACGGCGCACCGGGCAATATCTAATACATTTTTGTCCCACGTAGCGATCAGCGGTCGCAAGTACTGTTTTCGGCGTGCAGTTCCTACGTACCGCCCTAAGCACCACTCAGCTATTGCAACGAAACACGGCAGTTCTACGGGTCCACCAAATTGTTTGTGCGACATCCACTCCGTCTATACTATACTTCGTTCCGGACCCTGAGGGCTTAAATCCATAGCTCAGCAACCCCACAGAGAACAATGGCGATGTGACGCCGACCATAGGTTTGTAGGTGGGACCACCATCATGGCATTAATCTTTTATCAAAACCGTTCATCATGTATGACTCATGGGTGTGAACCCTCCATTGGGCCACACAGCATAAACTGAGGTTTTATGTGCAAACTTACATGGATCTCACGGGTGTGGCCCAATTGAGTATTTATGATCGATCTGATCTTTTTGAATGGAATTTGAGCACAAGGGTTCTCACCTGACGTGATGGACGGAGTGGATTTCACATGCGCAGAATGGTAGGCCCCACAATATATATATATATATATATATATATATATATATATATATATATATATATATATATAGAGAGAGAGAGAGAGAGAGAGAGAGAGAGAGAGAGGAATGCTCACCTGGCACTTCTAGTGAGAGACACTCGTGAGCACTTTTTCTTGGCTCATCGCACGTGATGTGAGCCCAAAATCTGAGCCGTCCATGTGATACACCACCCTAAAAAATCCTTAGGGCCCATCTTTCAACTTGTTCCAGAACTTTGGTGGGACATGAAAGAAGTAAACAGTTTTACGTGTCTTGATTTGCCTCTTACTTTCTGTTGCGGCCCACCAAAGTTATGTAACAGGTTGAAAGATGGGCCTTATAGGTTTTTTGGAATGCTACATCACATGGGCAACTCAGATTTTAAGCTCACATCATGTTTGATAAGTCAAAAAAAAGTGCTCACGAGTGTCTCAGAAGTGCCCAGGTGAGCATTCCTCTCTCTCTCTCTCTCTCTCTCTCTCTCTCTCTCTCTCTATATATATATATATATAGAGAGAGAGAGAGAGAGAGAGAGAGAGAAGCACTCTCAAGTCCAACCGATTGGACTATACCTCCGATCCAACCAGCTTTGGAATTGAAAATTAATTAAGGTGATTTATTAATGTTAATTAATGCTAATAAATGGGAGGGAGAGAAGGGTAGGGCTGAAAGTTGGACGGGTTCAACCCGACCGACCCGTGACCGACCCGACATTAGGTTGGGCTTGGACAAGAAGTATCGAACTCGATCTCGAGCTTGGGCTATGAAAACATCAACCCGATGAAGTTTGGGTCGGGCTTGGGTTGAGGTCTCGGGTTACTCAACCCGACCCGTACCCGATCTATATACAAGTTACTTATACTTTTATTATACTTTAGTGAAGTAAACTTATAATGTTTACTTGTATTTTAACTTATTTGTTTAGGAAAAGTGAAGTTCTTTACATAAATAAGTACATATATAATTAATAAAGTCATTGGTACCAAAAATAAGGTGTGTATTGAAATATAATAGACTAATGAAATAACGAAAATATTAGCATGTATCAACCCGACCAACCCAATCAACCCGACCGAGCCCGCTTGGGTTGGGCTTGGGTTGAGAATTCCCAACTCGAGGTCGGGTTGGGTTGGATTAGGGTTGAGGTATAGGAACCTTGGGTTGGGTTAGGGTCCAGCAGCAACCCGACCCAACCCAACCCAACCCAACCCAACCGACTTTCAACCCTAGAGAAGGGAAAGTGGTTTGCCCTCTTGGGTGGGCCCAATGTAGTGTTTATTGAAATCTGCCCCAACTATCACGTGAATCACCCTATGTTGAGGCAAGGCAAAAAAAACTCAGCCTCATGCGTGAGTTTGGTGGATCACACAGTTAGAAACAATATATAAGGCACTGCTCACCTTCCAAATGGTTTCCTTCTGTGTTGCTGATCTGAATCAGGATGGACTAATTTTTAGGCTGCAAGCCTAAGTTTTAGCTTTCCATTTAATGGTTGGAGTGGATTGCATATAATCATCATGATGGCCCCGGGCTATATAAAAAACCAAGTCCTTCGTCGAGTAAAAGCTAAATCTTTACCAGCACTAGTGATAGTAAGTCTTATGGGTTAGACCACAAGCTATACCCCACCAATTTAGTGACTTCAAAAGAACTAAATGCATGTAAAATCCAAATCTTCCAATAGGTTGACCCCACTGGTGAATTGTTTACTATAGTGGTCAATCCTATATACAAATTAAATGAGTCACACCATAGAAAAATCCTCCAACCACTGATTAATAGTGAATCATTAGTATGGTCCACTCAATGAGAGAGGATGATGCTAAATTTTCAAAAATGTGATTCTAATAATGGGGAAAACCTACTGAAGGGGTTGGATGTTGCGTACATATGAAAGCTTAGAGGTTATCAGTTGGTTGCGACATAACCAATTGTTCAGCACGCTTGGACGTGAAACATCCCCATTAGAAATGGGGCTCGACTCGCTGAGGGGAGAACAAACTACCCATACCCGCTACCGTATAACTTGTCAAAACTCCGTAGGCCCCACCATGATATTTGTGTTATCAACATCATTCATTCATTTTCCCGGGTCATATTAGGGCATGGACCAAAAAATGAGATAGAAACAAAGTTCAGGTGGACCACACCACAGGAAGCAGCGGGGATTGATGCCCACCGTTGAAACCATCCCAAGGCCAACCATGATATTTCTTTGCCATCCAACCTGTTCATAAGGTCACAAAAACATGGAATAAGGGAAAACACATATTAGCTTGATCCAAAACTTTTGTGGCCATAAAGAAGTTATCAACGATTGGCATTCAATTTCCGCTGTTTCTTGTGGTCTGGTCCACCCGAGATATTTTTCTACCTCATGTTTGGTATCATTTCCTTTGATGAGCTTCCAAATTGGATGGATGAAGTGGATCTTACATGCACGTCACAGTGAGCCTGTCAAATATAAGGGTGGGCGTCCCTTAAATTTCCAGTGCTTTCAGATTAGGTGCCACCACTGGAAAAATGCGGGCCCCACTCGTATTTCCTTATGTGACTCTTCTAATTTATTAAGAGTAGATGAGGTAATTACTCACCGCTATTACCAAAGTGGCTGTACCGTCCAACCGGGTGAGCGTGAGAGTTCCTGATATATATATATATATATATATAGGCGTAACGTGTACGAAATAGCAAAATGCCAGCAACGTACATGCAATCAAGACAAAAGTACGAAACTAGCCCTCTGCGGAGAGAGCCATGCCAGCTGTCATGTCTTTTTCACAAGTCCGGACATCCAATCCGCCATGCAACGACTCAGCACGCACTTTCTACAGTGGGGAGCACAGTAATAAATCTCCTTTCTCGGGATATCTTTTTAACGTTTATTCGCGACATATCGGAAAAATCTCAATGTAAATATAAGTATAAACAGATTTATTTTTAACTTCTTCCTATGAAGTGAAATAATTTCGTAATAAAAAAATCTCGAAAACTTGAAAATTCCGATAATTTAGAAATCTCTTAATATTATCGCAATGGTAGTGTTTATTGAAAATTTCACGATGATAACCTTCAAAATCTCGGGAGGTGATGGTTTTTTCAGTGAGAGACTGCGCGGTGCAGCTGCCAGCACGACAGCTCCCGTGCGGAGCCTCGTCACAACTAGGACGGTACACGTGTCGAGAGATCAGGACCATTCATTTGGTACTGTGCACTGTAGACATACCATTTACCAAAAATCCCAACTCTCCAAACAGCGGTCCACATTTCAGAAGCCGGATGATCTAAAACATATATGCGGACCCTCTAAGATGATCTCAACCGTCCAGCTGATGGCCATCGATTGGATGGTGGAAATAAAAAATAGCGAAACCTTCCACCAATTGGAGTAAAACCATAGAATCTACCTTGTTCTAGGGATAGGGACCAGCTGGGGTCCACTATTTCGACGGTTAAGATCGATTTGGAGTCCACTATAGTGAAGGATATTTACCTTGACGGGAGTCAGCAAAGGGCGAAAAACTGCCCGACCGGTTTTCCTCCAAGAACCGGCCACCGCCCGGTTTCCGCCACTTGCGCTTCATCGGCCCTAGCGCGCGGCTCACCAGCCCGAGCGAGACGCTGTAGAGCTCGGTTGCATTAGAGAAGGGTGCTTGCAGCGCACCCCTCAGCAGGCTGCTTCTAGAAGCTTCCAGCCCGTCGAAGCAGGTTTGTTGGTTCGTTACGATCGCGCTCAGCAGCGTCCGAACCCGGTCCACGACCTCGTCATTCAGCGGTCCGGTTGAGCTTAGCTCGGCCGATATTGTGGCGAGGTAGTCGAGGTTGAGCTCGGACAGCTGGCGGCAATCGGAGAGTGCACCTGCCTCCACGTGGCGCTTGGGACCACTTGTCAGGAAGTGATCGAGGAGGCGCGTCGATTTGCGCGCCTGCTTGAATGATTGCTTTACGGAGAGCCGTCCGTAGGTGTAAGGATCGGACGGTGGAGTGCGGAGGCCGGAGAGGATTGAACGGCAAAGCTTAGGGTAGAGAGTGGACTTGCATGCGATGGATGGGGAGACGGGAGGTGACGGAGACGGAGACGGAGATGGAGACGGAGAGATGACGGAGGCTGACGGAGGCATTAGGAGGAAGAGGAGGGAGAGGGAGAGAAGGAAAGGGATGGCTAACGGCATTGCGTTTGGTTGTGTGTGAGACTGTCTCAGAGTCTGAAGTTGCGAGTGAGAGAGTTACGCAAGTGAGAGAGTATAAATAGGGGCGGGAAAGCGCGTGATGACTCGGCGTCAGATTTTCTTGTAATGACGGAAATGCCCCTGTTTAAGACCACCGGAATGGGAAGTTGCAAGGAAGGAACCAGAGGCAGAGGCTGTTCGGGAGTTGCATGATACTCGGCCAGCTTCTGTCGCTTGATACACGGGCAATCAGAAAATATGCACTTGGCACATTAACTACGTTAGACCGACTAATTGTGGAACACCTCTCTAAGTGGCAGTCAAAAAATCAGATTGAAACGTTTGTTCGTTGAAATCAGACTGATCTAAACATATAAATTTGAATGTTTTTGTTTGTGTGTTGGCCATGTGGCCCACCCTGGTGGATGGGTTGGATACAATTTATATATATAGTAGTGGGCTCATATAATAGCGGATCCAAGGTGGAAAGGTGCAGGAAGAAAGGACTGTTCTTCCCCCAAGAAACGAAGAGATCTGGGCAGAATTGCCACGTATGAAATTGAGCACAATTTTGTGAAGAAATAATTCTCTTCCTCTAAAATACACTTCCAATTCATTAAGAATTTATAAGGTAAAAATTCTTGAAAAAGAACCATATCATTAAATATAATTACTAAATCTTTTTTACAAAAAAAAAAAATAATATGATTTTATAATCATAAGCCTTAAATCCTTAACTTCTTCAAAATAATATATTTTTATAAAATCATAAACTAATTAAAAATAGTAAAAGACTTACAAACTAATTCAAACTCTTTTATATGATTTAAACAAGGTTTTTCAGTATCACCAATCCTAAGACACCATAAAATAACAAAAATCAGAAGGTTTTAATGCCACATCATATGCACGAAGCCGATAACTAATTATTGAAAAATTATAAACATTGAAAGCTATATATAATACACACTTAAACTTTCTAACTTGATTTCTTTTGTACCTAACCATCCATGAGATTGTCCTTTACTTGGTCTTACTTAAGCTGAAATGGTAGCAAAATGAGCTCATGAGATAAGTGTAATTCTTATCATTTGGTATAAATTACTCTAAAAGGGGAGGCATTTGCAATAATCTAAATCAGGAAAATGTCTACAATTATTAATACAGAATGTGCATTTATAATCATCCCTAATTTTTAGCCATCTTGTCTTCAGCTATACATTAACATGCTGAAGGCATGATGAATGCTGTTCCAACCCATGGCACAATGGTGGACAAAGTGAGTCTCAATATTGAGGTCATGAGTTTGAATGCCCATACAATATTGTGTGCGTGGGAACAACATTTTTTTTTTTGTAGGTAGGGTAAAAATCCATATGACTCACCCCCTTACGGGACTTACACGTGTACCATATCCATTCTTGATGCTCTGGTCATCCAAGGAGATAATCACGGAGAGTACCATATACATCTCTGATGCCCTGTCCCAAAAATTAGGCCGGTCGAGTTAGTTGGGTAGATTACATGTGTACCAAAAGAAGCCAATGAGCAAATAAATTAAAGGACGGACAAAGGCATCTGCGTGGTGGGACCAACTGATCCTGCCTTGGGTCTCACACACGTTTATTGTATTTGCAATAATGCATTTTTGGAGAAGATGTTTGTAAGAGATAAGAGGAAGGTGAAAAACCTACCTATTAGAAAAGGGAATGAATTAATACTCTAGCAATGTATGAAACTTAATAATAATATATTTAAAACTTCTGCATATGATGCAAATAGGGTTCTTGAAGAATACATAATGAGGATGGACCAAAGCACGGAGAAGAAGATAGAGTTGAAAGCTAGGAAAAACGGCCAATTGGCAATCCTATCAACCGGCTGAACCCCCCTTATTAGCTGGTTGAATTAGCCCTACCGGCCGACCGAATTCTGACTGAGGGATAGACTGCACACTGGACTATTTCGAGGTCTTGTCGGCCGTCCGAATTATGCCTATTGATCGACCGAAATTCCCCAACATCGAGCTCCACACGCTGGACAGTCTTGTCCGTAATCAGTCTGTTGATTATTGGTGTTTATTCAACAATCCCTATTGATCGACCAAAATTCCCCAACATCGAGCTCCGACTGCCCTTGCCAGCCAACTGACAACCGTAGATTTCCTATGCTATTTTTTACAACTTGTTTCCATTCTTTTATAAGGATTCTTTCTAATTTCGTTTTGGGGTTTCATATGTTGTTAGGAGTATTTAAACAAGTTTATTTTTCATAATTAGTTATTGAACACCTTTATTCTTTAATAAAACTTCATTTTTTGTCTCTTCTTCGTAGATTTGAAAATTTCTGGTTGAAGAGTCCCAGAAGCTACATACATTCAAAGTATTTATCTATGAGAAAGACAGTAATTAATCTCATCACGTTTATGCCTGTGCCAACATATGACATTAATCCCTGGTTTATCCATCCAAAAAAAACCTGCTGAAAATGTATCAATACCCAAAATCATATCATCTGAGCAATCCTAATTACCAAGTCGGATGTTTGGTAAATTCATCCTATGAGTTTTTTTTATTATTATTATTAGACCATCCTTAAATGACCACCATAGTCGACTATTTTTTAAATGATCTACAATATTTTGATTTATGGTCCATCATAGAGTGGATAACTATTTAAATGGAATGAACGGTAAGCAATTTTTACTGGCCCGCCCACAATTAAACCTGCAGAGTATAGTGTCAAGATATGGTCCACATAGCCACGTGTACGGTAGATGATGTGGAAGCACGGTTTATATTTTCTAAGGAATTAGTCTTCCACGTTAACGAAAAAAAAAAAAAAAACTCACCCGCGTCGGCTGATTTGGTTACGAATTGCCAGATACAGATCGTGTTAACGCGTTGCTACTAAAAAAATTAACTTAACGTATATACCCTTCATTAATGAAAGTATCTGAGGGTATTTTCGTCATTGTCAGTATACTCACTCTATCTTTGACCAATATCCTTCGAAGGTTGTCGGTGATAGAGATGTGTTCAAATGGTTTTGACTTTTCAGTAATAAATCCAAGGCAGGGCCTTACCTGCCCCCACTTAAAATATGGAGCTTTTGATACTCTGGCATCATATGACGCTTGATACTCAGGCACTCAATAGTAGTACATGTGGCATATACTATTTCAAACTAAACTGGCTAAGTTGTCGAATCATTGGTGTTTATTCAACAATACCAAAAATTAGATTGGTTGAGCAATCTCAACCTCTGATTTGTGTGTACTTTCTTGTTGAAATAGGACTGTTGGATTTTTCTAAATTTTAACCGTTCGATGAATGCCCACCGATCTGATAATCAGATCAAATCAAATAATCAATAGTTTTTTTGGTTGATGATAAATCCAAAATAGGGCCCATTATTTGCATGCGAGGCATGAGATTTCTAAGTGCCTGTGTATCATCCATCACACTTTAGCAAGAGTATCTAATCTTTTTACCAAGCCTTTGATTTGACTTTGATCCTTCATTTCGAATATTTAAATCCGATTATCTTTGTGGGGAGCATGTAATATTAAATGGGCCCATGCATCCCTCTACTGACCTGCCAATTTTCGTTTATGTGGGCCCATGTAATGACCCAAATCGCAGGCCATTGATTTGATCTTCCTTGCCATGGATTTTGTATGCCTCAAAATCCTTGTGATTAATGGATAAAACCCTCCAACCAATGCCCCCATAATATGATGGTTTTAAGGAGAACCAAATTAATGGTTTAAAATCATAAAAATGGTAGGCCCCATCATGAAATTCACCCTTACTGAAAGTCAGGCTAGGCCAATCACTAGGTTAGGCATGCCCATATGTTGAGTGATACTATTAACTGTCCATTATTACAAATACAAGTCACCCAAGTGAAAGTCAGGCCCTAGGTTCAGGGTCCCAACCACATTGCTATAGATCTACAATAAATACATCCAGGTGGGCCCTAGGTCCAGGGTCCCACCCACATTGCTGGTTCGGGTCTCACCCAAGTCGCGCCCCACAATGAAATTCACCCTTACTGAAAGTCAGGCTAGGCCAATCACTAGGTTGGGCATGCCCATATGTTGTGTGATGATACCATCTACTGTCCATTGATTACAGCTTCATGATGGGCCCACAAGTTAATAGCTTGCTTGTATGTGATTAATTCTCTTTAAAAGTTGTTTATGCCGGTGGACCTTATAAGCAATTAGTACCTCTTATGCATCTAGTTGCTAACTTTTTGTTTTTCCGAGAACAGGACATTGGTGGTCATGTTGTGCTGAAATAATAAACATGGATGATAAATAAGAGAATATTAAAGATCCAAGCTATAAAATTTCTCAATTCTGATGTACGATCCTTACTAAATCAAATAAGGACATTAAATTTAATTAGTTATGAGCGTGTTTCTTTTGATGGGTCCATATTCCCGGATAATCCAACCAAGGAAGGCACCTATCTTTGGGCAGGATGGTCCCAAACTTCATGAATGATACTGAAAGGATGATCATCACCACTGTGGAATCAGCCCTGAATTACTGAAAATTTCCTTTCCAAGGCCCATATTCTAATGTAAAATCGACGCTGGAAATCATCCATTCAGAGTGAACTTTTGAACTCTAGCACACCCACAACAGCAGCTAGAAGATGGACGGTTCGGATCGCCCAACCATCTCTGCATGTGGGTCCCATGAGACCTTCCCATCATAAATCATTAAAGATTCCAAGAGTGTGAATGGTCTCTTGCTTGCACACACAAGCACATGCATGGTTGCTGACTCCTGCCCTTCGATTTTCCTCATTAGTTCATCATCTCTTCCAACACTCTATACCTTTTTTTTGTTATTGTATTCTTATCATCTTTTGGTCCGTTGTTTTTGGGGCCATCCACATTCATTCAATCGTCAATAATTATAGCATGTGAATTTCAATTTTGTCCCTTATATGACCACCTTTTCTTTTCTTTTTCCTTTTATTCTAATGACTGGTTAGGTAAATGCATTTCCCTTTGATTGACTTGCCAGCTTTTGAGTCTTCTGAGTGGGAACCAGCTTTCATTCCATGACAACCATCTACTTAGATAAGTCCCAGTAATTTTTCTTTTGACACAAGTTGAATAGGGTCAATTTAGTTAATTAATTTACTATGTGCAGTTGGTCACCATCTTGAAAATGGTTGTGACTCATGTATTGCTATCCAGACCATCTAATATGTGGGACCCATTATGGACGGTGCATGTGTTGAAAAAAGTTGTGCTAGCGAGCGATCTTAGCCTTCCAACTGATGGCTAGGAAATGGATGGTTGGAAGTAAAATAAAAAAAAATGAGCGGTCCCAAAGTGGTAGATCAGATGGGACAGCGATTTGAACAGTCTGGATTTCGTTGTGACTATGCCAGGAGCATGGTGGAAGATTCACCACGTAGTTGTAGTAATGAAAGAAAGGCCACATGCATGGACGACATATGGTCCGTTGCATTATGTTACCTTATCATGTAATCGCTACAGCCAAAATGTTGCATTTGGGATGTGGTATGGTGCATTCTGACATCATGTTCGTTTACTCAGAGGACCTCGACATTGGCTTGTCCCTCGTAGATCATATCAACACCATCCAAAATCATCAACGGGGGATCTTGGCCGCAAATCATAGTTACAGTGTAGTTGTGACCGTTGGATTGGGAAAAGTGATGGTTATAATAAGGAACCCCAATGAGGGTGCTGATGCACCAAATCATCCGACAGCAACAGATGCCAAGGAATTACAGGGGTCCAGATCAAAGGTCATGATTGAACAATTTATCTTGGGTCATGATCCACATACCTTGGGTCATAGAGATTGGACTGTTTAATTTGAATTACATGTGTGCTACGTGTATAGTTTTGAGTGCAAGCGTATCAACCATCCCACTCTGCCAGAGTATCAAATTACTCTCATGCCTGGGTTTCTCTCTGCCACCTACCGGTCTTACTTTCATCAAGTGGGAGAAACGACTTAACGTGCATGAAATCCACGCCGTCTATCAGGTACACCACCTCTATTTGCCCCCCCCCCCCCCAAAAAAAAAAAAACATTCTGATTCAAGATCTTAGCAGGCTAACCTAAAACCTGTAAATTCAAGTAGTATGGCCCACATGAATTTATAAATACTGTGATTTTGGCTACTCCTTTCATCCAGATGAGTCAAAAAAGATGGATGGATTAGATGGCTTACCTAAACAAAACTAATGGTCGTCGCTCGATCCAAATGTTTCCTGTGGTGTGCCTACCTAAGTTTTTGTATGATCATGATTTCTTTGGTCCAATGGTTGAAATGAGGAATCCTATCTGATGTACGGTGTGGATTTCATGAAAACTCCACACACGTAGCACACAGTCTGCTCAAGTAACCCCAGCGAGTTAGCCTAGCTTGGCTCGTAGCAGGTCAGATGACAAAACAGACAAGTTGGCACTACCTTCTCCACCTTGACCTCAGGTGGGCCCAGAAAAGACCTTGTTATTCTGGCAAGAGTATGACCATCCAGACGCGTCATATATACAGCCCATGTGGCAGACATGTGCACTGACGCAACCTGTTCAAATAGTGGGGTCCACCTAGATGGGTGATCCCGATGACCCGATATCATAATAAATACTTATTATAGCTATCCAATTGGTGGCCAACAAATTTGCAGATAAAATGATAAATTCAACGGTCGAAATTCGACAAAAGGTATACATTAATGAATTAATTTTTTTTTGAACCACGATTTGGACGGTTCAGATTGTCATATGCAACTTGTGCTGATACTGTGTGCATGTGTATGAATGAAGGCCGTACTCTGAGCTGGTATCTATTGACTCCTCAAGTGGGCCACTTGAATACACATTTATGGCAAACAGGCCATACCCAGCAAGAAAATAATACTAATTTGATCACATCACTAGATATTGGTGGACATTTAGTGGACGTGTTGAGCTAGAAGGCAAACTCCCTGCAAGACTCTAAATCTCATCCGCTGGATCAGCAAAGACCGTTCACCAACCAATACCTGACACGTGGCTGGTTGGTCAGTTGATCTGGATCGTCCATCAAACGAATCCGGTTTTTCCTCATTTTTACTGGTCATCTGTTTATTGATAGGACCATAACAAATTTCTTATCAAGGAATAATTCTTCCATGCATAGGCGTGAATGTGAAGGTTGACCTTAATAAGGAATTGGAGAATGAAATCAGCGGGTGGATGGTTTGGATCATGGCCCAGCATCCCACAGCCAAAATCACCACCGTTTGCATGTCTATCGCTGAGGTACCTATATAATGGGTCAATTTCAAATCTAGCCCGTCCATCACGTACATCACTCCTGGTTTAATCTTGATCCCAATAATTGGTGTTATTAAACACTCAGGTGGGCCACCTCATAAAATCATACCTAAAAACATAGAGATTCACATGGCATGGCACAACAGTTCTTTGGAATATTATCCACGCCGTCCATACGTTTTTCCCAATCAATTTAAGGCATAAACTCCAAATCGAAGAATATCCAAAGCTCAAATGGACCAGATCACAGGAAACAGTGGGAATTGAACTCCTACCGTTAAAAAGTTCTTAGTGGCCACAGAAGTCTTGGATCAAGCTAATATTTGTGTTTTCCTTTCATCCATGTAAGTTTTGGATCAAGCTAATATTTGTGTTTTTCTTTCATCCATGTCTGTGCGAGCTTATGAATAGGTTCGATAACAAATATACATAACTGTGAGCCCTAAGAAAGATTACAACGGTGGATATCATTATACCCACTGTTTCCTGTGGTGTGGTCCACTTGAGCTTTGGATTTGCTTAAATTTGTGTCTCATGCCACAACATGATCATGATCCGGAAAAAACTGATAGACGGCGTGGATAAGAGACATACATCACGTATCACGTGTGGCCCCACAGTGTTTACTCAGTACGCAATCCATCCGAGTTGGGAATAAGTAACGTGGGCTGTTTGTGTTTGATCGGTCATCTGATTTGAAGGATATAATTACATGAATTGTCCAATTTCCAACAAACACGAGGTTTTGTGCTTAGATGATTAAATTCGTAACAAGGGTTGGCTTGTGTTGCCACGTGTGATGTCTTTATTGGTCTTTGGGTGAGGGTGACGATGGACAGCGACCTGTGACGGCCTGGCTTTGCACCGGGCTTGGACCTACTTGGACCATGGGTCGGGCTGGGGAGTCGAATTGCGTCCTTCCCCCAGTATGGACGCTTTGGCTTGGACCTACTTGGACCATGGGTCGGGCTGGGGGAGTCGAATTGCGTCCTTCCCCAGTATGGACGCTTTGGCTTGGACCAACTTGGACCATGGGTCGGGCTGGGGGAGTCGGATTGCGTCCTTCCTCAGAGCGTCCATACCGGGCGTGAATTAGGTGTTACCCTGGTAACACCTTAGTGGGTGTTACCCCTACCGTGTGGGGCCTACCTTGATGTAGTTTTTACATATCCATGCCATCCATATGTTGTTAAGTCTAAATTTAGGATGAGATCCAAAACTATAATAAGATCCAAATCTCAGGTGGACCATACCAAAAGAAAAGGTGATGAATAATCATTAAAAGCATTTTGCGGGTCATAAAAGTTTTAGATTAAGATGATATTTAAAATTTCTCTTCATCCAGACCTTCTTGACATTATCAAGAGCTTGGATTGAAAATAAACATTACCAAAACCTTGCGATAGGCTCTTTTGAATTTTTAATGGTGGGGTACTCAATCACACTGTTTCTAGTGGTATGATCCACTTGAGATTTGGATATGCATGATTTTTGGAACCTCATCCTAAAACGGGCTGTAGAAACGGATGGACGGAATGGATATACAAAATAGCATCCATGTGGGCCATATGGAAGGGGTAACACCCACTAAGCTGTTCGTGGGGTAACACCTAATTCGCGCCCGTCCATACCGAGCTGTGGAGGGGCCCACCTTGATGCATCTCTTTATCCTCTCTGTACATTCTGTTTCTAAGATCAGGCCGGCCGCATGAGACCAAGAATGAGACAGGTCCAACAGTCAGATATACCACACCAAAAACTGAGCTCAGGTAGCATTAAATGCACCCTAGCATTAAATGCAAGTGGCATTTCTGGTGTGGTCGATCTGACCGTTGGACCTGCCTCATTCTTATTCTCATATGATAGGCCTGATCTTAGAAACGGAATGAACATACTGGATGAAGAGATACATCCCGGTGGGCCCCTCCGCAGCTCAGTATAGACGCTGAGGAAGGACGCAATCCGACTCCCGGACTGGGGGGCTGGCATGCATGGCCCTTATCAATTTCCAAATTTGCCATTCTACTCTTTGATTAACAACTCGTGCATCTTGTACGTAAACCATTGATTATTCTATTTCTTTATGCATGTGTGGCCCACTTTATGGACAGATAAGGCTGTGAACATTCAAGTAAAGGATGGATCAGATCTGTTCGCACAATTACTTCAGACTCGGCTTGGTGGGGTGTGGCTGTCTGATTTTCCATGATAAATGTAAATCCTGGCTTTATAGGTTATTATTACTTTTCCATCTGTTTTGAAAAAATGAAGATAGGTGAGTAAATTCCACCTCAAAAGCCGGTCCAAAAGTGTTGACTTAAATTTGTGAGGCCCACTGTAATATATACTATACATCTACACTGTGCATCTGTTTTATCAAAATATTTTTGAGGCATGAGAAAAAAAATGAAGTAAATCCCATGCTTAAATCGCACATATAAATGGAAACGGGGACCTTATTTCGTCCACTGTTGAACAATGTTTCCTTCACTGGGCTCACATTGATTCCAAGGGGAAAACATCTAAAATTTCGTAAGGCCCGAAGAAGTTTTCAACGTAGACATTCGATTCCCACTAATTCCTATGGTGTGATCCACCTGAGCTTTGCAATCTGCCTCATTTTTAGCATATGCCCTAAATTCAGCTGGCATCACAAATGGGCCGTGTGGCTAAATCATACACATCATGGTCAGTCCCACATTTATTTTGTAAATTTTTTAATTTTAGTGTTAAAAAGGTAAGTTGTCACTATTTGCTTAGGAAAAGATGCAATAATTACCAATGTAAATAATTATTACCCATTTATTAATTTGTCCACCACCGAACATTGCTTCCTTCAGTTTGCCCACATTGATGCCAAGGGGAAAACACATATACCAGCTTGATCTAAAACTTCTAAGGGTCCCAAGAAGTTTTTAATGGGTAGGCATTCGGTTCCCACTATTTCCTATGGAGCTTTCGATCCACCTCATTTTTGGCCTAATGCTCCAAATTCAGCTACAATAACAGATGGGCCATGTGGCTAAACCACATATATCACGATTGCCCTGCATTTATTTTGCAAAATTTTCAATTTTAATGTTAAAAAAGCAAGCTGTTACTGTTTGCATTAGAGAAGATGCAATAATTACCTAGGCAAATAATTATTACCCATTTACAAGGCCAGGACCAACCTAGCTAGGACAGGCCCAGATCTGGCTGATCAGGCCCAGAAAGACCCGGCCCAAACCTGGCCGATTTCCAGCTGTATGTTTGTTATTCTCTTTTCATTATTGAATGAGACAGACGTATAGAAGACATGAGTGTTTCGCCCTTTTAATCTTTCATTATTATTATTGTTGCACGCACTTGATGTTAGTGTGGATCCGAGGACCCTTGATGGGGCATTAGTCGGGTTCGGGTATCCGACACAGAAGCATGCCTTAAAAGTTAAAACCACCTTGCATATACACAGAAACATCTATCTATATACCTTCTCCAGCAATCTTTGCCTGAATTGATTATCTACCTTATACTCCCAACCCTGACGTGTATTTCACACCAGTTTCCGGCAACCACAGGTTCCCATCGATGAACTGGGCCACCGTAAATTTATTCGCCTGAGCTGAGTCGTTGATTTCATGATAACCGGCCCACTTGACTCTGCCAACCAGCCCCGCCCTGGGTCCGTGATTCATGTACTCGCCGTAGTAGAGGGTGCTAAGGGCGAAATCTCCTTCCCATTCCAGCCACCCTTCTGGCCTAATTGCACCACCCAAATACGATTGCATGAAAACCGTCTTCGAATACTGCTTCCATGGCCGACCAAGGTAAGTGGGCGATTCTGCTTCGGCAGATACATTGCAGAATTGGATTGAGAAGCCCGTGGATTCATTTGGGTCTTTGCGACCTTGGGCTGTTATGGTGTTCTTCTGATTAGCGAGTGGTTTGCGGGCCAGAATCTGGCAGTTCTGGAAGACGACTGCACCGTCTCCAAAGATGAAGTCGACAGTGCCGGTGATCCGGCATTCACGGTAGAACTGGCGGAGGGAGTGGGCGTAGAGGGTGTCCTGGTAGCCGTCGAAGCCGCACCGGTAGTAGGCAGAAAGGTCTGAGTCGGAGCGAAAGGCAACTGCCTGGTGCTTCTCGGCCCCTGCTGTGTTCTCAAACGACATATCACGGGCTATGAATCCCCTGCCTGAGACAGCTGCAATGGAAGCAATGGGTATCAGAAACACGCTTGAGATTATAACCGGGTCGACTCAGTTTCGCTCAGCCAGATTTATTTCAATGATCCAAACCGTTTATATGTCATGGGCCTTATCTTGGACAAGGGATAGGCAATGATCTAGTGGGCTCAGTGTAACAAATCTTTCGGGTGCACCGAGTTCCATTTGGACTCGTTTGGATCCACAACGCCTACGTGCATGGGAAGATTTTCATGCAAAGTTAAAAACCATCTAAAGAAGAGATTTGCCAATATGGCTCTCAATGGGTCGGATCTGGATCGGATCGGATCCAGTTGGATCCAGCTCCAAGTATATGTACATGGATTCCCCAATCCTACTCGGATTCAAAAGGTGATATCCATTTATAAATTGTTACATCCATTGCCGCTCCAAAATCTATATAACCAACGAATCTAGGTCCGAATCCACCCCATTACAAATCTAAAAAAATATATAATATAATATGTTTAATTTAGTAGAAAAATGTTGCACAATTTACTGTGGTATGCTTGACCTAAGAGTGGCATGCCTCAATTTTGAGACATGGCCTAAAATAATCTGTAAAACGGTTGGCAATGAGTTGGATCTTAATATAACATATACAGTAAGGTGAATAGCATGAATATAACATATACAGTAAGGTGACAATGAGTTGGATCTTAATTGGATTTGGATTGAACTTAGATATGTTTATGTGAATCCAAATCCTGCTCCATTTAAGTAATTGAACCTACTTTAAAATTCAAATCCGGTCTATTTAACTAATCGAACCTATTTTAAGATCTACATCCGCATTATATGGATTCGGAGCGATTTGGATCTCGGATCTGACCCGCTCCATTGAGAGCCCTATTTGCCAAGCACATACTAACATGGCACGTGTCCAGATTGTTGGTCTTTCCAGCATGTGGGCCCAACTGCTTGGATTGTTTGGGCGGAAACAGTTTTCACTTCAAACCATTTGCTGGTCAGCTCGGCAGGTCTCCAGTAGGAAGGGAAACAACCTGAAGATAAAATGCTGTGGCCCACCAGTTAGAAGGTGTACTTGCTTATTGATTGGCAGGGCTCCACATACGTGTGACGTTATTCTCACTTGGATCCCAACCAGAATGAAATCCAGATGTTTAACAGTTGTGCCACCTGGTTTTTAGCTAAGTAGTTTAAAAACACAAAAACTCGACCGTGCAGCTGAGTCGACTCAAAAGCCGTGTGTGTGTAATGTTGAGTTGTGCCGAGAACAGTCGATTTTTTATTTTATTTTTTTCTCAAAGTTTTTGTCGAGTTTGTCATGTTATTCCTAGTTTTGACTGGGTCGAATCGTGACCAGATCGGGTTATCTCGAGCCCTGGTGAAATCTGGTCCAGTTGGCTCGACTCGTGAGTTGGGAGTTTTTAAGTTTGCACACGTGGAACCACACGCACCTGTGCATTCATCCAGGATCAGATGAGGAATCAAGACATGTATCTGGTGGGACCAACCCATCTCTGGCTATTTAACCATAGGTTAGCCACACATGCACCAAAACAGCAGACAGCCTAAAATTAGCCTGCCAGATGGTTAAACTGTTGGGCTTAGACGCCTCAAACCTTCTTGCATGAAGACCTACCAACTGGTCGGTCACGTTGGAGATGAAGACAGCACGTATCTGGAGCTTTTTTGGGCCATCCGACCGGTTAATCGACTGGTCGGGCAGTTTTCTTGTTGGACTTGGTTTCTTACGCGGTTTTGCACAATGAGTTTTTAATTCCGATTTTTCTCCATTTAAGGAGATGTAATCCGAGATTAGGGTTGCCGCCAATGGCCGCCAATGGACCAAGAGATTGAGAGGGTTCTAGGGTGAGAGAAAGAGCTAGAGAGGAAGCTTGAAGTTCTCTGGGTTGAGGGAAAGGCTTGTGTTTGTACTTCTCATGTGAGAATTAGCTTCGGGTAGCTTGGGATTTCTCTTGTGGGCTGTGATCCAGGGTATTCTTCTGTAATCTCTTGTAACTTCTGATTCATAGTGGATTGGTGTCGCTTTGTGCTGTTGTTTTTTACCCTTGAGGGGTTTTTCCACGTAAAAAATTGAATTACCTTCTTATGTGTGATGATTTGCTTGTTGATTATCATTGTGGTGTGTTCCTTGCCTGCTTTAATTGCTTCCACTGCAGGGCTCCTAACCCCAACATAAACAACCTGAACTTTTTTTTTTTTCAGATGATATGACGATCGGTGGGTCCAACCTGACACGTGCCAAACATCAACAGCGCCATTTTGATGGGCGCTGCTTCGGTAAATCCCCCGATCCACCTAGGTGTGTGGTACACTGATTGTGGGGCCCAACGTGATGTATGTGACTACATCCACATGGTCCATCGGATTATGCCATAAACTGAGCTATCAAAATTATTGTACGGTGTGGATTTAAGCCACATACATCACTGTGAGCCCCACGGTCAGGGGTCCCACCCACTGTGGTGGATCCGCGGGCCTCAAAGATTCTATTAAAACACAGGCCGCCCAGTACTCACGTGTCCCGGCCCAGGAGAGCGCGGTTTCGGTGGATACCTGAACGTGGGGTCCATCATAATGTATATTATTTATATCCAGCCCATTCATCTGTTTTAAAAACTCATTTTAGGGAATCATACCAAAAACTAAGCAGATCCAAATCTCAGTTGGACCATAATGCAGGAAACAGTGGTGATCGACCATTAAAAACTTCTAATGGGACACAAAAGCTTAGGATCAACCTGATAATATTTGTGTGGTATCTTCATCTAGGTCTTTGTGACCTTATCAACAGGTTGGATGGAAAGTAAACATTCCTGTGGCCCCGTGAGTTTTTTAATGGTGAAGATTCAATCAATGTTTCCTGTGGTATGGTCTCCTAAGATTTGGATCTTCTTCATTTTTGGAGTCATGCCCTAAAATGAACTGTCAAAATTGATGGACGGTGTGGATGTAAGGAATATACATCACAGGGAGTCCCACAGTTATTGATCCACCACCCAAACCGCTCCGGGCCCAGGATCCTCGCGTGCATCACTTTTTGACGTCTGACCTTGATATTGACCGGAATCCTTTCCGAAAACACCTGTTGTCGACAGCAGCGGGTAAAACCCAAGAGCTCTGTGGGGCCCAAATTGCCTCTAATGTCGAATCCAATCCATCGATCATGTGCGAGTTCCCCAAGTTCACCGTAAATTCCAAAACCAGAATGTTCCGTAACAAAAGTTGGTAACTCCACAATGAACAATGTAAAATCACGCATAAAAGCTCTATGGTCCCACTTGAGTTCTGGATTTACTGACTTTCCTTAGTGCCCATTCATCTGGATAGGCCCACCTGATTAACGGATTGGATGGAATTTACACACCACGGTGAATCTCCTACATATTGCTCCCTGTAGTGTGGTCCACCTGATCTGTTGATCGGACTGATTTTTATATCTAGAAACTAATATCGAGAGGGTCCACCACATGGACGGATTGGATTTCACACAAACCTCGGTGAACCCCACTGATCTCACTTGTTGTACACTTGTGTGCAGCTTGTGCTGCAGTGCATTAACAAAAGAGGGCTACGAAACTAGAATGCGCTTCCTTAATAGCTCAATAAATTGTGTCAGCTTGTGCACGTGACATACATCATCCAAGCCGTCCAAATTTCTGATCTGATGATCCATTGCTGTCCAGCTCAAAAAGAAATGATGAGCGGCCCAAATCCAACAATCAAAATCAGATAGTTAAGAACCATCGGATCAGCATACTCTCCCCAATCCACGATGGGTCCCACAACTAGTAAGCCACGTGTACCAAACACCAATTGTCCCAATTGGCTGCATTCCGACGCGGCAATTAGGAAAATGCAGGGTCAAAATCGTAATTTAAAATAAAAGCGAAATGTCGGATTCTTACCGAAAGTAGCGGAACGGAACGTCGTCCAACCATCAACGTAACTCCGATTTCCCGAAATGACGGTAACGCCCATCCCATCTCCAATCATCATCAGATTCCATTTCTTCTTCTTAATCTCCACATTCTCTCTGTAAATCCCTCTTTTCACGTATATCACATACCGGCGCACGCTATAATCCGGCGCTGCTAAGACGGCGTCATTAACTGACGTGAAATTCCCGCTCCCGTCCAAAGCCACCGTAACGTTCACCGCAACCGAACTCACCGGCGCCTGCAACAACCGCCGTACTCCTCCCTTCGTCCACGCCGGGACCCCTCTGGAGCGCTTCCTGCGGGGGATCTGACGCACCATCTTCAGGATGTTGGCCACCACCGCCGTCACCTCCTTGAGGCTGCCGGAGACGAGGGTTTTGACCGTTCCATCAGTGCCGTCAAAGCCGTCGAGACACGTGTCTTGATTTCCCAGCGCCGCGCTCAACCAGGCCGCGAGATCTGACGCGCGATCACCGGTGCCGTTAGATTTAACGGATTCCATCGCCGATTGCGTCCAGATGAGCTCGTCGGACGAGAGGTCGAGCAGGTCGAAGCAGTCGCTGACGGCGTTAGAGAGACGGAAGTTGCGGAAAGTGCGGGTGAATTTGGAGAGGATGGAGAGGGCTTTTTGTACTTCAACAATGGCCGTTTTGACGGACATTGAGAAAACGGAGTCCGGAACGTTGAGGCACTCGGTCTGGTGGTCAGGAGTTGGGAGCGAAACTGCGGGTTTGGAGAGAAGGAGAAAGATAACAGCAAGGACTAACGGCGTCAGAGGAGAAGCCATGGGGAGGTAACGGCGTTAGAAGTGAATGGAGAGAGAGAGACGGGGGAAGGGAGTATTTGAAGGTGCAGGAGGTGGCAGGGGAGGTAATTAAACGAAGTGGAAATAAACGGCCAGGATGAATAGATCGGAGTGTGAGACTGGGGATCTTCGGCTTGCGTGCCAGCTTCCTTCTTTAGTCGACACTACTACCGCCCTTACATTTAAAGCAGCAAAAAAAAAAAATCTATAAAATAAAGGAAAAAGATTTTTCCGGTTTGGAGACACGCATGAGCGGGACGGTTATGATATTGGGCCCACCCATGCGGCTTTTGATCTGGACTGTTCATCTTGTGGGGGCACCTTGTTTAGGAGATGATGTGCATGTTTGATTGACGAGAGGTTTGACTTGTGGACCGTTATTTATTTTACTTGAACCGTCTACGTACATCTATGGGCCACTGATCTCTCTTTTCATTCATGGTTTCTTCTTCATACGTGCATGAACACTCGACAGCTGGACAGTCTAAACAAAGAGGCTAAATACGATTGGAGTCATTGGATGCGAGAGTTCCCTGAAACCAAAAATCTGTGTGGCCCACCCTGTCATGTCTTATGAAATCCATTCCGTCCATCAATTTTTCCAGATCATCATTTGATGAGAGCCCAAAATTCATGAAGATCAAATATTTAAGTGAGACACCACATGAAACGGTATGATAAAAAAGAAAAAAGAAAAAAAAAGAAGCTAAATCTAGCCGATAATTGTGTTATCCCTTCAGTACAGGTGGGAGTCACCTTATGAACGGTCGAGATGGCATGTAAACACTCAAATGAGTCATAAGAATTTTTCAGCGGTGGACACTTCCGTCGGATTAGCTACGATAACTGCAAGCTCCATACTGAGAATGACGTGGTCTCTTCTCATTTGGTTGCCGCTGTAAGGGGCGGAGCCCTACCAAAGCATGTTTGGAAGTCGTTGTGTAAGTCAGAAGAGCTACTTGATCCAACGACTTCCTCGACAAGAGAGCAGATCACCTGTGATCAGGAGTACAGAGATATCTCTGTGCCCGGGGATGTATATGGCCCACAGAGATGTCCGTGACAGATCCAATCCGTTCATCTGTTTTGAAAGATCACAATAGAACAGTATTTTAAAAATCAGGTATATTCATAACTCCTAGTGGGCCATATCATAAGAAAAGGTAGAGATTGAATGCTTGGCAGGAAGTATTTTATTTGGATGATATTCATTTATGCAGTTTATCTTAGTGGTAATAATTTTATGAACGATTTGGATGGCATATAAACGTCAGCTCCAGGAAAATTTCAACAGTGGAGACTGTTTCCACTGTTTTTTGGGTGTGGCCCATGTGAGTTTAATAAGGGCCACACCTTCTTGGGTGAGCCCTTGTCTCTCACCTTATCTCAGTTCGAGCATAGGATCAGAATTCGTACAAATAAACACTACGAAAACATTAGGGTGTTCAATCAGCACTATTTCCTATGGTAGGGCCCACAGACAATTGGATTTGCTTCATCTTTTCACCAAATGCCCTAAAACAATCTAAAAAAATAATAATAAATAAAAGATGGACGGCGTGGATGCAGAGTGTATACATCAAGGTAGGCTCCACGGTAAGCCGCACCACCTCACCTAATCCACTCCACTCGGTCATGTGGCCTACATGAGTCTTGGCTCTCCAAGAAGCGTAATCGGGTGACACAGAACTGCATGAGTTAACTCGACGCGGTTTGGCTAGTTACCCGACAGGGCCAACACCAGCCAGTAAGCTAGTGTCAAAGCTTTGTGGGCCTCACCATGATGCATGTATCTGTTTTATCCATACAGTCCATCCATTTCGCTAGCTAACTCTAATGCATGAGCCAAAAATGAGGCAGATCCAATTTCAAGTAAACCACACCACAGAAAAACAGCCTTGATTGAATGTTAACCGTTAAAAATTTCTTAAGGTACTATGTAATGTTTATTTGCCGTAAACCTGTTGATAACGTCACAAAAACCTGAATGAAGGAAAACACAAATATCACGAGAGAGGTTGCCTGTGACCCACCCGGGGTCGCATGGGGTCCATAGAGATGTCCCTGACAAATCTACTCCATCCATCTGTTTTTAGAGACCTGAATTAGTGTAGGTTTGTAAAATTCAGGCATATCCAAAACTCAAGTGGACCATACCAACAAAACAGTGCGAACAAGAAGTGTAGTTGAAATCTTCCAGTAGCTAACCATGATGTTTATAGAATTACCGCCACTCAGATACACTGTAGGAAATCAGGTGTTCATCTGAGTGGCAGTGATTCTGTAATATGTTCCACTTGAGCAGAGGGACATGACGTTGGGATTAAACGTCTGCCTCTAACTTCTCATGCCCCGCCACACGCGCAAATATGAAACATACGTACGAATTCTGAACTTTCCGTATAAGGTTGGATATAAATAAATGCTTAGATCCGCTGTCTCAAAATCAAACAAGCCTGCTCTAGAGTCGGGCAAAATACGAACCTGCCCGTTAAATGCATTTCTGGCCCTTTTATTTGTTTTTACCTGCTGTGGCCCACCTGACCTGTAAAATGACCTGAATTTCTGCCGGAAATTCATAACGGAAAGCTACAATCCGAAACACGTGTCACATTGTGACACATGCGGCTGCCTGTGGATGTTGGCTCGCACACACAAGGCCTTATGTGGACGGTAGGCAGAGTCCGCCGTTTCTCTCGAACTCGCGGTGATCCAGACCGTTCATCAAGCATGTCCCACACTAGTGGCTTAGAAACAAAAGACCATTTTTAGCAAGAGATCTTCATCGTGCGTACATGTGTTGAATATGGACCATTTTGTTTTTAATTTTACCTTTATACGTTCTGACAGGTAGGCCACCACTGTGGGACCCACCAGATGAGCATCTGGCTTATCACGTGATGGGACAGAGGTAACGAGTCTCTTCAGTATTTCTAAATTTCTTATCCACGTAAACGCCGTGTTTTCCTAAGCACGCATGCATGCACAAGGCCATCGTGGCATATCGGTTATAGATCCACGCCATTCATCAGACTCGTACAAACATCTAAATGCTGTTGGCCCAAAAATTAGGTGGGCCCAAGTTTATGAAGCAAATTTTACGGCTGGAGAACTTTGAATGAAGTTTTGGTACCTAATGAACGGCTTGGATGCCATACTTGTCGGCCATGCTGGCACATGCAGCCACTCTTCCAATCTTCTTTTTCTCCTTTTCTTTTCTTTTACCCTTTTTCTCTCTCCAGACTTGGATTACCTGGAGACCCGGTCACAAAGGATATGCCGGTGACCCAACTCTTTGGGGCTAACTGTTGTATATGTGTTTCATCCACGCCGTCCATGCGTTTTGCACGCTCATTTCAGAGGATGAGCCTAAAAATGAGACAGATACAAATTTCAAGTGGACCACACGACAGGAAACAGTGGGATTGAGGGCATACCGTTGAAAACTTCTTGAGGGATCAATCTGATATATGTGTTTTCCATTCATCCACGTCTGCGTGACCTTATCAGGACCATGCCCTAAAATTAGCTGCAAAAACGGATGGACGGCGTAGATAAAAGTACATTCATCACAGTGGGACTCACAGAGTCGGGTTACTAGGGACATCCCTGGTGACCCGGTCTCCCAGCAATCCCTTGTCCGACGTCCATTCTCCTCATTGAATGCCGGCCGTTATCAGGCACCGAATAGATGGCCGGGATCATTCGCTTCATTCCCAACAACAGGAACGGATTACCTGCCTCCGGAGAGGCACGGTATTTTCGTGCAACCAGATTTGTACCATACATGTGGCAATTATGTATGATGATCTGAACCATACATCCTGTAGACTTAACCGTTCGATTGATCTTTAACCATTTTTTTCTTTGATTGAGTATCTTAAAGAAATGGGCCTCTTCTCACTTAATAGTAGCTATTGCTAGTTTCCTTTTCATTCATGAAAATGCTGGTCTTGATCTATAGTGTCATGTGCCACGTGTACCGTAGATGATGAGGGGCAGCAGTACCATATCATTTCATGCCTCTTCGTTCCCGCTGGGCTGATACGGTGGGTGCATCTAATTGAGATTATTCTTGCTTTTAAGTACTTTCGGAAAGCAAAGTGATTCTTCCGTCTCTTTCCATCTATTTCCGTGTGGATCCCACCTCTCACCATTTCCTGGGACGGAATAATCTATGCGACCGGTTGTGACTTAGTGGGTGCGACAACCCAAGCTCGGTGGGGCCCTCATTGTTGTCTTTTTGAAATCCACTCCGTCCATCAGGTGTGCCCTTCTATGTTATGCTCTAACGGAAAAAATCAGCTTGATACGCATCTTAAGAGAGCCATGTGTTTTTTCGGCAAGTCCTGTATTGCTTTAGAATTTATGTGTCTCATCAGTGAACCATAACTTGTAGGTGAGAACCTTGTGTTCCACGTTAAAATAATGTGTCTCATCGGCAAGCTATACATAGGGGCCATTTTATTTTTCAGAGACTCAGTGGCCATACATAGCTAAGGGCGGAATGAGTTCTAAAAAGGTGTCAGGGAACTATTATAAAAAAGGTCAATGTTATTTTTCACCAATTCGTCAGCTTTCCTGCTACAAAATACAAATGGACTCGGATTGCCTAGGCACACCCATCTAGTTACTGTGTTGTGGAAAAAGCACTGTGACCCCTCCACGATATATCTATTTTATCCATGCTGTCCATTCAATTTTTTTGGATCATTTTAAGGCATGCGCCCAAAAAATAAGGCAGATCCAAATATCAGGTGGACCACACCATAGAAAAAAGTGGTGATTTAATGCCCGCCATTAAAAACTTTGTGGGGGCTACGAAAATTTTGGATCTAGCTGATAATTGTGTTTTCCTTCATACAGTTCCGTGTGACCTAATCAACAGGTTGGATGGTAAATAAATATTGCAGTGGGCCGTAGGAAGTTTTTAATGATGGCTGTTCAATCACCACGGTTTCCTGTGGTGTGGTTCATCTAAGATTTTGATCTACCTCATTTTTGGTCTCATGCCCTAAAATGAGCTTTCAAAATGGATGGATGGCATGGATATAACACATACATCAAGGTAGCTCGGGATATGGGCTGTGTCGGGGTTACCAGCCAGGACGCATGCTGGAGGCCCTCAGTCCCGACATTCATTTTGTGGTGCAAAACGAGCACAGCTTCGGTGGATCTCCACTGTAGGGGCCACCGTGATATACGTGTCTTACATCCATACCGTTCATTCGTTTCAACAATTCATTTTAGGTTAAAAGGAAAAAAATTGAATAGATCTAAATCTCAGGTGGACTGCACCACTGGAAAAAGTAGTAATTGAACTGTCACCATTACAAAATTAATGGGGGCTACAAAAGTTTTGGATCAAGCTTGTATTTGTGTGTTCCTTCATCCAGGTCTTTGTGGCCTTATGAACAGATTGGATGTCAAATAAACATTATGCCAAGAGGTTTTTAATGGTAGGAATTCACTCTCCACTGTTTTCTATGGTATGGTCCACCTGGGTTATGGATCAGCTTCAGTTTCGAATCATGCACCCAAAATGACCTGAAAAAACGGATGGACCGAGTGGATATAAGATATATACATGAAAGGGGATCCCAAAACAGTCAGGGATCCTCCGATCTACGTGGATCCCCAGATCCACCAAAGCCGCGTCGGTGCAGAAGCAGCAGAACACAGACAGCATTCGTGTTTTCATCACCACCGTCAGATTTACTTGATCCGAAAAGTTTGTTGGGAGCGGTTTGGGTGGATCCCTAACTGTGCGGCTCCCTGTGATGTATGTTTCTTACATCCACACCGTCCATCCATTTTTACAGCTCATTTTAGGGCATGACCTCAAAAATGAAGTAGATCCAAATCTTAGGAGTCCATACCACAGGAAACAGTCTTGATTGAATCCTCACCATTAACAATTTTCCGGGGGCCACCAGAATGTTTATTTTCCATCCAACCTGTTTATAAGGTCACAAAGACCTGGATGAAGAGACTACACAAAATATCAGTTTGATCCAAGGTTTTTGTGTCCCATGAGAAGTTTTTAATGATCGATTACCACTGTTTCCTGTATTATGGTCCACCTGATATTTGGATCAACTTCATTTTTGGTATAAAGCCCTAAAATGCGTTTTCAAAACAGATGAATGGTCTGGATATAAAGAGCATATATCAGGATGGACCCCACGTTAAGGGATCCAACCACATCGGTGGATCCCGGGATCCACCGAAACCGCGCTCTATTCTGTTAGTCCACATGAAGAACCCAGCACAGCTGGAAAGCCAAAAGGCTCAAAATGGGAGATTTGGGTGCCTGCCAATAATAAGAACGGTGGCCATGAGTAGTTGCTATTCGAGCTCAAGACTTATATGATAGTTAACCACCATTTTTAAAATGTGGTGACACGTTCCCTAACATGTGGCACTCACATGCAGCTATCCAGGCCATTCAAAGTATGGGAATACTCATATGGACCATATCTCTAAACTTTATTGCACTCATGAAGCTATCCTAACCATCCAATTGATGGCCATCAAATAGATGTATTTAAACATAAAATTATAAGTATTTTAAGTTCCAATGACGAAATGAGATGCTCCTATCATCTTCTCAGTGTAACTTTTTGTTTCATTTTTCATCCATCAGATGATGGTCATCAACTGGGACGGTCAGGATTGCCTACTGCATCACATTTTAAACCGTGCCAAACTTTCACCAAACTGTAAGAAGCACCGACACTCCTCATGCATGGACTCCAAAAGTCCCGTTCAAATGCCTCTAAAATGGGACACCCAAGCTTTACAGTTCAATCCCCATCTCTCTTTCTTTAAAATCCATACATTGCATTTAGAGCGTTCATAGCTCCACGTGTCATGTAGACCACTAACATGTCTTCCCTTCTTTTATCTCTTTTTTTTTTAAATATTTTATTATTATTTTTCTTTTCATTTTATTTATTAGAGTGGGGACACTAGGTTGCACTTTTGAGTGCTTATATTATCTATAGACGCGTAGAATCATGGGACCATTTTCTTTTTCTCCCTTTGTCACAACCGTTCATTAAATTCCCTATGTTAGATGTGTACACACGCGTTTATCTGGATGGCTAGGATTATTATATCTGCACAAAGGGTGTATGCAAACGTATGATAACATGCAATACGCTGACTGAGTATATGGTATAAGTTGTAGTGCTCCTGGTTGCATCCATTTAGTTAGAAAGTAGAATCGAGTAATCTGAACCGTCCATCAAGACTATAACACATTTCTAAGTTTACCATGCAAGAATTATGCTGATCCGATTATTGAATACATCCTTGATTTGACCTTATTTTCTGTAGCCATAAATTAAACCGTTGATCGGACCTACTTTTGTGTAACTGATCTTGACCGTCCATATTAAGGATCATTGATCGAATGGTTAATATTCATTATATTTGTATGCTGCTTGAGTGGTTGTGTTGGACCGAATGAACATTGGATAGTACTAGCATAGCAATGCAACTAAATGCAACTGGTGCACCATATTGTGTTATTTGATAGTCTTGCAGAGACTGTGACGCTTCATACACCGACACAAATAGACTAGGCACATGGCATACATGAAATCAAATGAAACTGACTAAATTGTGGGGCCCACTGTTGCTAAGTCAAAAACACTAAAATCGGATTGGTTGAACAATCCTAACCACTAATTCGTGGAACATGGCTGTTGGTTATTTTTTAATTTTAACCGTCCATAAATGTCCACCAATCCAAATAGTTAAATAATCAAACTGGCCTAATTTTTGGGTTGTATAGACGTAATCTGGTCCAATAATTTGGCATTTAATTTGAATTCGTTGTATGGTGCATTTAATTTCCAAGTAATTCTAAGTGCCTGTATATCATCTATCACACTCCGCCCGATTAGCGAATGTTACAGAAATGTCGGTGGGGAACCACGCTATCAACTTGGAATTCCGTATCATTTTAGCATTCGGTAAAAGGCATTGCCCCGCTGCTTTCACAAAACTTCTTTTCTCCGGTGATGCCACGTGGCAGATGCTGGTTTCAAATTACAAATGGGTCTGATAATCCCACACGTCTGTATTGACAGTCCATCTATACCCACCACAATGAGCTAACACAGTATGCGTGGCTGAGATCCAAGCTGTCCATCAGTACTGCACAATTAATCCAAATCTGGATGTATCTTATTGCAACACATCTGGATGTGTTGGAGCAAACCTCTCAGCTAAGTTACAACTAAGCCCACACACGTGTATAAGTTAGCTAATGCACTGGGCATCCCCTTACGGGTGCATCATCCAAGCCATCCATCGAAAGGGTACCATTATATAGATCCGTTGTCCCAAGAATCAGGTTAGTCGGCTAGTTAGGTAGGACAGCTAGCCCAGCTGGTAGACGCCTGGACGATTCAACTGCTGGTCTTGGATTTGAAGCCTACAAACCCCATCAGTGGTTGGGAGCATCGTGTGACTGACTGGGTGGGTGTGTTGCTCATATAACACTGTGTTTGCGTTGCATAATTAACCAAAAAAAAAAAAAAAAAACCGTAGGCCAAACTAAACCGAACAAATGCACAGTTGTGAAAAATCAGCCAATGTTTATTCATCTCTCGAAGTATTTCTAATATCATAGCACACCTACTAAATAAACCACCTTTATTTTGTGCAATGACATCCAATGTTGTATGTACCTATGTGTTTCGACAGTTAAATGACTAAATAAGACAAGTAAACAGTTATTTAAAGAGCTAAGATATATATATATATATATATATATATATATAAAGCCTCCAAATAAGGTGGGGGTTATTTTTGCTTGGATTTTAGATGGAATAGCCTACAACACTTGTTTTAGGCAATGCATAAAACACACTAATAGTGGTTGTCAATGCATTTTGACCAACTAATCAGACGGTTTTTGACTTAGCAACAGTGGGCCTGTTTGGATTGCCACTTACCGTGGTAATGCATTGCAAATACACAATCATGACTTACTAATTACATTGATAATGGTTGTCAGTGTATTTTGACCAACTAATCATGTGGTTGGGTAAAGATGTAAATTGCATAATTTTCCACCTATTTGACTAATCATGTGTTTGGGAAGGAGACGGTTTAGATATATAACAAATACATCAAGGTGGGCCCCACGGTTAGGGCGTTGGAGAGCCTTCAAACACGTAATTCACGGATTGGGTGCTTAAACCGGTCGGGCGATCGGTCTAACGTTTGCAGCCCCGGATGCACAGCGATGAAGGCTACAGTTTCTGTGTGGCCTTAGATCGGTTGGCTGACCAGTTTGCAAGGGGCTCTTACCGGTTGGACGATCGGTCAGCAATGAGGTAGAGTCAGTGTGTAACTCTCTGGACTGTTTTTTATGTTGGGTGACCGATCGAGCTCCCACGCGGTTTCTTGCACAACGCGCAGGATTGTGTAAGATGTTGCTATTTTTATTTTTTTACCTATTTAAGTGGGTTGTAAACATGTTTAGCAATAATCTTAAGGTGTCTAAGGTTTCCTAATTGTATTAGGAAAATGGGAGAGTGTTTTGAGAGGGAGAGAGCTTGGGTTTTCTCAGTTTTCCTTATTTGAGGGCTGTCAATCTCTGTAATCTTTTGTTTATCATAGTGGATCGCTTTGTGTTGTGGTTTTTTACCTATTGAGGAATTTTTCCTCATAAATTCATATTCTCTTATGGTGAATGCTTGTGTGTGGCTTGATTGCATCGTGGTTTCTCGTTTGATCTCGCATTGCTCCAAGCGTTTCGGCTTTCGCCTCCACTGCCCATTTTCCCAACACATGGTGCCACCCAAATTGCTTCTTCTGGGTACCAACCAAGTCACACATGTAGCGAGGTGTGTTTCCTTTGCCAAGTCACACATGTAGCGAGGTGTGTTTCCTTTGGTTACACTGACATAATGTCAAGGGAATTCCACGGGGTTAAATTTTCATTTCTCTATTTTTGCCAAACAGATGGCTTAAAGTAGAATAAAGGATGCAATATTCAGTATTGGCTATGATGTGATTTAATCCAAACAGGTCCTAAGTTCGTGCACAACCAAAGGATGTCAAAACCAACAGAATCCGACCTAGCGGTAGAAAACAGATCCCAATGACATGTGCCTCATGCAGGTGTTGAAGTACAAGAAAAAGAGAAGAACAAAAACAATTAATGGATGTTTGCCATCCAACAGATGGCTAAGATTTTCAAATCATTATAATCATAATCAACCAATTAAAATCCAAACTAACTAATTCAATTATAAACATACACAGAGCTGAAAAACCAAGGTCGATGATCGACATGCTTTCTGGCCCATAATTGTGTACGTTTCTGCCGGTATGGTCGATGAAGGTTTGGGCTTGGAAGCTAGAGTAGCCACGGAACTGCCTGAGGGACAAGCTGGTGGAGTTTTCAGCTTCCATTCTCTAGCAAATACAGGTTTCTACGGGGTGTTTGGTTGGTAAGTTATTTATACCTCAAGTAGCTTTTCTATTGGTTTCTACTTATTAGGCTGAAGTATTAAGTAACTTTTAAGTTAAAAGTTACTTATAATGATCTTAAACCAAACTTACTTATCTCGAATAAGTTACTTATCTACTGTTGTAAGTAGAAAAAGTAACTTACGTGGTGGTATCCAAACGAGCCCTACATGAGAAGAAAATACAAGAGAAGAACTTTTATATCCATGCTTATGCTCTAAGGCTGCGTATGGACTCACAGGTGAATTAGATTGATGGATGTTTGGATGCGCAAGTGAATTGAATTGTAACATTTAATTTAATCAAGAGGGATTAACAAAAGTGGAATTACAGATATAATCAGAACAACGCTTTGAAAGGTATGCTCAGCTTCTCAGTTTTAAGAGGGGGGGTTCAGAAAAATGGACGTTGGAATGACAAATGGCAAACACCACATTCAATTGGGAAAAAGGCCCCAGATTGGTGGCTAGGTTCTTCATTTTCTGCCACTAGATTGGTGTATAGCTAGCTACAAAATAATGAGAAATCCCCTGTAATGGGCTCATGGCCCATGCATGTACCAACAATTCCACACACGCATATATAGGAGTTTTCTGGTGCATTGGCCATCATAGCTGGGCCCATCAAATCAATGGTTTATATCACTGAACCATTTTGACCCACAAGCTTAAAGCACGATCAGTAATAGTACAAACATTCATCTGAATTTTGTATAATTGCTAGCTTAAACCTCTTAGTAAGAACGGATCGGGTTGGGTCCGGTCGGTCTGAGGGTTGGGTTCTCTTGAGGTCTGGTCATGCTCAGGTTGACACTCAACCAGACCCAAACCTCCAACTTGCACCACTACCTTTGGTACCCTGTGAAAGGTATCATACAACACTTAGGGCGTTAGAGACCATACTCTACCGCTCGGGTTTCGCTCTGGCATTCTTAATTCAGTGATCCAAACCGTTGATAATATGGGTCCAATGTGAGTGGTCCATGGACCAAAAGCATTTGAGGTTTAAAATTCATAATGCTTCCAATAGGCTGGCCACAAAGAAACTGTTTAATAGAAAAAAAAACCTATGGATTGCATCTTCTAATCTTGGGGAATTTTGGTTCATGGGCCATTGTTTGTGGTTACTATCATATAAGGTTCTGGATCACTGAATTTAGGGGCCCACATATAAAAATTGAAAGCCAAAACATACTGAGCAACAGATGGACGGTTTATGAAAATACACCAAAGATTCAACTAACAAAAAGAAGTCTACGGAGAGGACCTTCCAATCTTGGGTTTTTTTAGTGCATACTCCATCAAAGGAGAGGCCCATCATGCGTTATGGCCCACCTGAGTTTTGGATTGATTTTATGGAGATAGTGTTACCATGAGGTCACACATCTGATGAGCAGGTTGGATGTGTTGAACATGGGCCCCCACATCAAACCAGTAACTCCAAGGTGCCCCTCCAAGGAATCACAATGGGCCTAGTCCCGAGCTAAGGCTTTTCTCAGGCCTGGCTCGCTCTAAGGAGCCGAACCATAGCCCAGCATAAGCCTAGCACATCCAGCCCAAGGCCAAGCCCAAGCCCAAAATAATTGGTTGGGCTCAAGCGCGGAACAAAAAACAATAAATCGCTATTTCTCATTTGAATGTTACAAATTCGTCCATTAATCTAGTGGGCCACGCATATGTTTAAAAAAACCGTCTACGCTCAACATGGATGGGTTGCCTAATCGAGAAATGGCCTATATATATATATATATATATATATATATATATATATATATATATATATATGGGAAATGGTACTATGAGGTCGAGCTGTGTGGGCCCCACCTTGATGTGTTTTGAACATCTACTACATTAGTTAGATGCACCATTCAATGGTGGGACACATGCTAAAAAATCAGGTCAATCCATGACTTAGGTGGGACACACCACAGAAAACAGTTGGGAGGGGTTATCCACCCATTAAAATATTCATGATCGTTGATTGGGCCCACTGAGATGTGATTCACAAATCAAGACCATCCATCATGTGTGTTTCACTTGTAAGAGGGTTCAGACCAGGTATCAGGCACATCCAAAACTCAGGTGGGCCCCACCAAGTGATTTTAGATATTTTAGGCATATCTTCACATGGTTTTAGGTGGTATGGCCCACCTGAGTTCCCTATTCAGCTGATTTTTGGGGTATCTCATAAAATAAAGAGGACCCATCAAATGCACGGTGTTGATGTGCGACACACATCACGGTGGGGCCCACACAGCTCGACCTCATGGGAAGTTCCCATGAGGTGGACCTCATAGTACCATTTCCCTATATATATATATATATATATATATATATATATATATATATATATATATATATATATATATAAGTCAAGTCGCCACCTTGATGCATGTATTATATAGGGCATGAGCCCAAAAATGAATCAGATCCAAGTCTAAGGTGGAAGCAGTGGCGATTGACCGTTAAAAATTTCTTGTGGGCCAAAAGTTTTGGATCAAGCTGATTTCTGTTTTTCCCCCTTATCTAGGTTTTTTTTAGTTATTATCTTATCAAAAGGTTGGATGGTGAATAAACACTACGGTGGGCCACCTTATGAAGTTTTCAATAGTGGCACGTTCAATCACCACTGTTTCCTATAGTATCATCCACCTGAGATTTGGATCTGCTGTTTTTTTTTTTTGTTCATGCCCTAAAATAATCTTGCAAAACGGATGGATGGCGTGGATATAGAATACATAGAACAAGGTGGGCCCCATGTTAAGGCCCGCTACCTCCAACTAGGAATCCGACAACAATAGTGTTGGAAGAAGTACGGGAGGGGATATGATGCGGTAGGGTTGGAAGAACAAGAATATAGTAGAGCTATCTTTTACGAGTGGCAAGGTGGTGTCTCAATCCGGACCGTCCAATTAGTAAGTCCAACGCTGGATGTTCCATCTTATGAAAACCACACCGATTGGACAACCAGGGCACCTACTTTTTCTTACTTTTATGACGCTTATTGTTTACCATCAACTAATTCTATTTGAAGCCGTTGGTTTGAAGTTTGTTGATTATATGGATGAGATCATCTACCTTTCAGAAAAAAAAAAGAATTAAAAAAGAAAAAAGAAAAAAAGGATGGGATCATCTGATATAAGTGTGTCTTTACTTATTTGCCATCCACATTAAGGTCCACTAGATGGAAGGTTCTGATTAACACATCAACTGCCACGTACTCTAGAGAGATTGATCGTTTTAAATGGTGTGGCCGGTGGCAGATAACAGATTTTTGGGGAATCCCATCATGCTTGTGACACTCACTTGGTGTACCGGTTGGATGATAAACCCACAGTAAAATCAAATTATTGAACGTATCATTAAAATTACATCAAACAGGATTATCTGAGCTCTCCAAACATTAGCCATGTGAATTGACTTACGGTTAAAAAAACTGCGAGGCACTCATTTGTAATCCTTACCCTTGTGGCCCATCCAAGGCTTCGAATTTTATCATATTTAATCAATGTATATATTTCAATGGGCTTATTACAATCATTTTGCCAAATCACACATATTCACTAATTTAAGATATTAAAGTTATTTTAGTAGTTAAAATCAAGTTCCACTAATTATATTATTAATTTTCAATAGATTCTTACTTTTGAATTTCAATGCATTCTGTTACAAGCTCCTAGACACAACTAAGGACTCAAAATCACTCTAATTGTCATTTGGATTCCAATGCATTCCAAATACAAGCCAAATACAAGCCCTTAGTCATGCAGCACATGTGCCATGTGTCACTTGTAAGACTTCTTAAGATAGGCCAACATGGTTAATGGTTTGGATCTAAGGATGGATAATTTAGATCGAGCATACCGATAGACTCCATTTAAGTTGTGGTCACATTAAAAACATGTTAGGGGTGGGACGCTTCGTTACACCATATTGATGGGCATAGATATTAAGTGTGGAGTCTTTAATATAGGGAGTTTTGATGGGTTTTTAATAAACAAAAAACAAAAACTCTTGCATTTGGTTTATTATAAATACTGACTGAGTCCCCAAACCTACACAATGATCGTGGACACAAACTTTCTTATCCCTTAGTGTCCTTTAAATGTGTAAGGTGCGGAAGATCCAGTCCATCCATCTCATCCTATGGCTTCTCAAATAGATACGCAACTTCAGATCCGATTATTTCGATTTCCTACAATCAATGCATAGATCGATCATTTATTCCGCATTTCAGATCACACCACCAATCATCCTCTCTTACACCCCCACAAGTGTAAACCACTGCACATATGCTAATGTGTCACATGTATCACCATTCATCTTCTCTTGCAACTCAAATATGTAAAACACTCTATACATGCTATGACATCCTCCATCTTCAATGAATCCAAATATGCTACCTGTGCCAATGGTGCTAGCTTCGAGCGCCCATGTGACAAATTAAGGTGCCAATGCATTTTTTGTGTCATGTGTTACCATACAATTTCAAGCACCTTATATGTACCACGTGTATTGCAACTCAACTTTAAGTACTACTTGTAAGGGTGTTAATGGGCCGAGCTCAAGCCTGAAAAATCAGAATTTTGAATAGGCCCAACCCAACAACCCAGCCTGAAATAATTCAAAATTCAGGTCATGACCTACCCCACACCTGGCGTGTTGACAACCATAACTACTTGCATATATCGCTCATGCCATACATGCCACTATAACATCTTACATGTACCACATGTGTGAATATGATGTGCTAGGCTATTTAGAATTTTTTCTCAAGAAACAATAAATTTGAAAATGTCATAAATTTTTAAGAAAATATTGTAGACAAACAAGCGTGGAAACAATCTTTTCGTAATTAGAGTTTTCCAAGAAACATTATTTATCTTCTGCTTTTTTTTAATCCAATCGGGTTGAAGGGATATGAAATTTCATGATACCTGGTGCAATCAAATGGACTAAAACTTGATTTTTTCTTCTTCTTTAAATCAAGATAATCACTTCCTCCCACTAGAAATAAGTAAAATTCTCTACCAACCATTCACAATAGTCCAAAACTCAAATATCTCTACCTACTAGTGTCTCTCTTTTCATTCTACTGATATTACAAAGAAATGCTCCAATGATCTCAGAGCACTATTTTGTATTGGGACACTTGTATTGTCCAATACAATACAATGATCTAAGCCATTCATTAGATTCAACATAGTTCATGGGCTACCATGAAAACACCTCATCAATCTTACAAGTAATAAACATTTGATCAATGGTCCTTAATTAACATGGATGGTCAAATTTGTAATGAAAAAAAAAGGTCCAATCAACAATTTGATCCGTCTACTTGTAAGGGTCTATCATAGATTGCTTATTTGATTTAAAAAATTATTTGAATATGTTTATACATGGCCTGCCGCAATCAATGTACTCTAATGAGAAGTAGTTATGTGTCGGCACTTGTATACAAATGGTAGTAGAAATCATACTCGTGCCAGAGAAGAGTCACAAGCATTTAGCAACCAGTAACATATAGCTTGTAAAAAGTAAGCTCGCTCAGAGCTGTACGCACATCTTTGACAGAAAATATATATATTATTCGAAGGCACATGATTGACACACATACAACACACGTGAATCATAGCATACACATGGAATTTATAAAGACTTGTCAATGACATATTCCTTATAATCCAGTTCATGCACGATATGATCATCCCAAATCAGAAACAAATCTGCAAAAAGTAAAAAAATTTCATAGGCTGATCAATATTTTCTTGGATGCAGCTAAGTATTAGAACAATTAACAGAAAGTCCATCCAAAGAAATAAATCAGATCACGATAGCATCACGTAATAAGGAATCTGATCCTGATAGGACACGACCGATGCACAATACACTACGGCCATTGCTTCTTAAAAGGTTATAAAAATAGTACTCTAAGAAGAACTTTAGTCCCTTGCCACACACAATTAATTTCTTTACAATGCAATTCTGTTTATCTTAAGTTTAGCTTCTTAGCTTAGATTTCGACTTTTGTCAGCCACACTACAGTAAGTTTGAAACTTTATTTTAAATCTATTATTGTCCAACGCCATAGCTACAGTTTGCCTTAGGAGTAGATTAAATATCCATGATTATCATTGTCAGATCCCGACCACCAGGTCCCTACTTGACAGATACGAATCATATCCTATTGACTTCACACCACCACATATATCAACTCATACTTTTGTCAACAATCATTTCGCTAGCACAAATAGTCGTAGGTATTTATTTTCACTTTCTATTAATTATACTGCTCTTATATTTAAATCAATAAAATCGACAATCAGTCTTAATTTTATCTTACTCGTGTAATATTATTAATTCACCAAAAACTTTGATACGCTATCATCATTAAAAGAAAAATCATTAGCTCAACGTATAAAAATCTCATTATAAAAGACTAACCCTCATTTTCTTAAATCACCTATCGCTATAGCAATTGGTGATTGAACAATTATATTAATTTTTACAAGTCTAATTTTAATCCAACTGGTTTGGTGCCTAGGGATTATTGTTAAATTGATTTGAGTGAAGTACTACTTTAGCATGCTAATCACTATTCTTAGTTGCACATGTTTGAACAAATTCAAGGTATTCATTACATATGTGGACAAGCGTTTGAATTGAATAGCAACAAAGTTAGGCACTCGTAACCATTCATCCAAGGCTTGGAAAAAAGGAGGGATAGGAAAAATAAGGCAAAATCATTGATGGTCCAGATCATCTCATCAACGTTATTTTTAAATGGTAGCATGTGAAATGTATTTTGGAGTTAAAGAGAATTCAAATAAAATTGATGGATTGAACTCTCCAAGCGAGCGGCCACAACTTTTATATCTTTGAGAACAATGGAGTATTCTTCTCAAGAAGTTCCTACACTAAGGAAGCTAGGTGGCCCCACCACAATGCTTTTGATCAAACCATATTGTCCACTTATTTTTCTAGCTTCATTTTAAGATAGTAGACTGAAAATGAGGTGGATCCAAAACTCAAGTCAGGCCACATGAGAGGAAACAATGAGAATTGAATAACCACCATTGAAACATTTATATGGCCACTATGAGACAATGATTTTTGTGCTTTCAGTTCATACCAATGAGAATGGTAGAGTCCGGATGGCATATAAACATCAAGTGGACTCACGAGAGCTTCAATGGTAGGCATTTCATTCTCCACTTTCCTCAATAGTGTAGCTTTTGGACGCGTCTCATTTTTTGTCCAAACGGATGAATGGGGTGAATTTATTACAAACATCAGGGTGGCCCCACCCAGCTTCCCAACGCTGGAACTTCAAGTCTTTTGATCTACCGGACAACCGTATGGATGAGGGTCACTTTTCGTAATAAGAAAAACTTGGATGCTCTGTGATAGATGATATGCAGCTACTTGGTGATATCTTAAAAATTGAGTACTTGTTAGTTGTTAGTTGGCACAGGAGTAGCTTAAACGAAAGGGTTCAAATCACACGTCCCAGTTAACATTTATCATGATCCAAAAAGAAAGATTATTTAATTATCTAACTATCAAATTGTTGGACATTTATTGGACAGTTGGATAAAGGAAAAAGATTGAATGGTCCTATTTCAACAACCAATCGTCCACGAATCAAAGGTTGGGTTTTTTTCAATGATTCTGATTTTGGGCTGTGATTTGGTGGCAGTGGGTTCCTCGATTTAGTCCGTTTAGTTCATTCAATGTATGCCACCTGTACAATTTATGAGCGCCTGCGTATCAAGTGTCGTGGCAGAGTGTCAAATAACTCCATTTGGCAGTTGAGGCTGTTCACGTCATGCAATGGGCCGTGTCCCACTATCTCCCCCGTCAGATAATCTTAGGCTTCTGATTGGTGGCTTGCTTCGGGGCTGGAAAAAGGCTTTGTGGGCCCCAGATGATGTTCTTGTTTTATCCACGCCGCCCATCCATTTTGCCAGCTCATTTTAAGGAATGGGCCCAAAAATGAAGCCGATCTAAATCTCAGGAGGACAACACCAATGGAAGCACTGGTGATTGAAGGGAAAACACAAATATCATCTTGATAAAAACTTCTGCTCTCCCAAGAAGTTTTTAATGGTAGACGTTCAATCCCTATTGCGTGATCCATTTGAGCATTAGATCTGCCTCATTTTCAGGGCTCGTAACCTAAAATGATATGGCGAAATGGATGGAAGGCATGGATAGAACCAATACATCACGGTGGGCCCCACAGAGCCCCTGCCTGGACCGAGTCGGCAGTACGTCAGATGGTTGGGGCCATCTTGACTAAAAGAAAGAAGAAGCGGTCGTCCATGGCCTTGAATTCGGTCCGATGGTGTGATCTGGTCCAGCTAGGAGACTGCGATTTCTGAGAAAGAAATGTAGAGGTGAAAACTGTCCTGATGCATCCATATATGTAAGTGAGTCTCATGTTTCTGTGATCCAGACCATTTATCTGTGGTCTCCACTAGATATGGGGATTCTGCAGAATTCTTGTACATCGGGAAGATCCAAGCCACCCATTGTTCGGGCTGTTTGAAAATTTCTCCTAACCGTCTATTTGTAGGCCAATAATCTAAGGGTTTAAAAAATCGATATCAAGCATTTTCCTAAAAAATTATCCATCCAAACCTGGTGGGGTCGGATGAACGGTCTGGATTAGCGATCAACGGGTCTATTTGTGCATATGGGTGCCTTAGGATGATACCAAAGGTTGTGATGCATCAGGACTCTACGATTCCTCGATCTCTTCGACTCCGAAGCTACTTATACAGTCGAACAAAAAAAAGAAAAAAGAGAAAAAAAAAAAAGCCAATTGATCCCATCTGTCTTCCTTTTGTGAATTCAACGCCATCGAAAATCAGAAATATAAAATAAAAATGAAACCCTAATTTCCACCTGGATTGGAAATCAATTCCAAATCCTCTTCAGATTTCTTCATTTGATATCCTGATCGCCTCTGAGGCCAAAACCCCCAATCAAAGGTACTCTTTCTCTCTCTCGATTTCTCTTTATAACCCTAGATTTGCATATCCAATTGGTTTTTTTTTTCTTTTTCGTTTTTTAGGGTTCAGTCGGTTTCAGCCGTTTGATACCTTGCCCGTTGATTTTTAGATCGGTCTGTGTTTTTTCTCTTTCTCTGACGCAATATACCATTCACGGCCTTAGGTCAACGGCCTGTTTTGTATTCTCTGGGTGATCCAGGCCGTTCACGTGATGGGCCCCAATGTTATTTTCGTGACATCCTGTTCGATGCACACCATAGACTTTATGTTGCTCCGGCTGTCCATTTGCAAGTTTTGTGATCGTATGATTGAGATAATTCGATGGGGATCTTCCTCTGTGGGGGCCTATCGGGATTGGATCACCGAGGAGGTGGTCCTAATTGTCAGCTGCTTGGAATGGTGTAAATTGTCTTCTTCACAGCTGTAATCGATGAAAGTTCTATATGGGGTTCGTAAAATAAGGGAGGAACTAATATTTACGAATATAAGTTCTATAATCAATGGAACTTCTATGCTGTGGTCATTTCAGGACTGGAGAAAGAAAAAAGAAAAAAAAAAGAAACCTGCTTTTGGAACTCTTTAAGGCCCAGTTTGGATTCATGGAAAGGAAAGGAAACACCATTTCCATATTGTTTGTAAAGACTTTTTATGAGAATTGGTAGGAAACACGATTTCCCACTTCCTGTTTTTGTTGGAAAATCGACAAATTTATTTTCCCACCTCTCCCCTAAGAAACGCATTTTCCCACAATTGAAGAAAAATGAATTTCTCAAGAGTTAAACATATATGTGCCACCGCCCATCACCAATTGCCTTGCATGTGTCACGTATACAAATGTTCCATCTCCATCTTCTATTTTATCACACATGTACCAATGCGCCACATATTCCACCATCCATCTTCACTTGGGCCTCACATGTACAAAGCAAGTCAAATGTGCCAACTTTCCATTGTCCATCCCTTGTTGTGTCGCATGTGTGCCACTATACATCTTCACTTGGGCCCCATATGTACAAAGCACCTTGCATGTGCCTACTTTCCTGTGTCCATCTTCTGTTGTGTCGTGCATGTGCCACCATCCATCTTTTGCTTGCACTCCACATGTGCAAAGCACCAACATGAGCCATTGTACCACATGTGCCATTGTCTATCTTCAATCACTCCATATTTGCTACATGTGACAACATGCAGCATGTGCCAATGTGCCATCATCTACCTTCAACTGCCCACATGTGTCATATGTGCCAATGTGTCGCTTGTGTCACATGTGCCATCAGGCAACTTCAAGGACCCCTCATGTGTCATGTGTGACACCATTAAGCTTAAGCACCCACAAGTGCTATCATCTGTCTTTGAGCATTCCATATGTGTTACGTGTTAATTTGGCACATGCCAATAACCACCAGGAATTTTTTTAAACCAAACAATAAATTTGTAATCATGCCCCAAAATTTTTAGAAGTATCTTATTTAAAAACAAACGTGTAAGCAAAGTTTTCTTTCCCACAACTTCCTAGAAATAAGGTTTCCTGAGAAACAATGTTTCCTGTCCCACACTTTACTCAAATCCAAACAAGCCTTAAGTAGAATTTAAAAAAAAAAAAAAAAACAGAAAAGAAAAGAAAAGAAATTTTGGAAATGGGGCTCTGGTTGTATTGGAAAGAAAGGTCCCTTAGTTGTCCACATGAATATTGTTTCTTGGTTTTTGGAAATGCTACTAAAGAGTAGAAGTCACAAAAACTAGTATTATTTTTCTTGCGGCCCAAATCAAATGCAGCCTCAAGTAATACAAGTGTTGGAAGAAAAATGCTTGATGAGGGGAATGGGCTTGGCTAAGGCCTGGAGTGCTGTTCCATGCTCCAATTTTTAGCAAGAAATTGGTCGTTGCTTCTTATTAAGTCAGCAATTTATTCATTTGATTTTGGCCTAGTTAGAGTCAGAAATCAAAGGATTCGTTTGGAGTTGAATTTTTTTTTTTTGAAAGATAAGATAATTTATTGAAAAGGGCAGCAAAGCCACCCTAAAACTACAACGGAAAAAAAGAAGAAAAACTCAATGCTCCGGAAAGAAAAGAAGCCAGCAGGTCCTTTTCCGCTTGACTGCTAACTCATGAGCAAAGCCGCCTTTTGCCGCCCCTCAACGATCTGTATCTAACCCGAATGAAAGAAAGGAAAAGAGCCGCTAAGATTCCATCCACCCACTTTATCAAACAAAGTTTGTGGCTGACTGATAGATATCGCTCACTGCCACGTCAGTAGCCATTGATTGTGTTTTTATTGACACTAAGGGGAAGAGAAAGGATACAGAGGCTACAACCTACGCCTCAACCCCAGCAACTGACCCTCATACGGCGCCCTATCCCTAAATAGAATCAACACCTTAGAAAACACCGCCGCGGAAGAGATGCTAAGATTCCTAAAGACGTGGTTGTTTCTCTCCGCCCAAACTGCCCAGAGCACAGCTAACATTAGGCAGCACCACTTTTTCATGCCCAAAGCCCCGCCATCCTCTGGATGCCAGGAGCAGAAAAGGGGGTCAACTTTGGAGGCATTGCCCAAGACACCCCCGCCAAGCGGAGAACACTCCACCAAATGTTTGAAATGAATGGGCAGTGAATGAACATATGGCCCACCGTCTCTTCATCTTTGAGGCAAAGGAGGCAGATGTTAGGCAAGATCATTCCTCTGTTACGCAAGTTATCGACAGTAAGGGTTCTGTTTCTTCCTGCAAGCCAGCCAAAGGCTGCCACCTTTGGAGGTATTCCATAAGACTGGATCGCTCCTGTGTGACAATATGCATCAGGATTGACCGAGGACGAGAGTAGATTATAGAAAGATTTGACAGAGAAGATTCCCGTGGTTGAATGCTTCCAATAGATCGCATCTTCCAGCAGGGAGTTAGGTCAAAAACCCTGCAAAATAGAGAGCTGTGTAATGAATTTGTCAATCTCTTCGTCATTGAAGTTTCTTGTAAAAGGAGGGATCCAAACTCCTTCCTGCCCATTGTGAAAAAAACAATCTTTGACAGGAATCTTCTGGTTTGGGCAGAAGGAAAATACGCAAGTTTTCACAGATCAGCTGCTGCTCCTGCTGTTCCGTCAAAATGGAATCCTCCAACTCAGTCAAGAAGTTGCGGAATCCTCTACACCTCTCGCTGCACATGTACGTAAATGATGGAGGGTCTAAAATACCTTTGCAGCTATTAGGCCACCCATTATTTTATAAGAATATCATAGTTATGCATCCTAATTGTTTGCCCAGATATTTAAGGAGGGTACCACCTCTACCTAATTCGGAACTCAGATGTCTTACATGTGGAGTTGAGGGGAGGGTGCGTGCAGGGGCTAGCAAACTCAAAAAAGAATTGGTTGTAGGAAACAACTTTCTAAGTACCTTGCTGGTTATTTGACTGCTTTTAATCTTACAATCAAAACACTTCAATGAAATTGAACATAATAATTTTGAAGTGCTTTGTTTTCGGAAGCTGTCATATTGGCAGATGGAGTTACACACAAGATAATAAGGTATGGTTTACACTGGGTATTTGTCAATCATGCTTGGTTAGAGTTTGTGAGAAAGGATATGTAAGCTTTTTATTTAACAAAGATAAAGCCTTGGATAGAAATTTTGGTGAAACAGCATTTGTAAAGAGGACCCTAAATATCTGGGACAAGCCTACGGTGATGGTGATAATGATTTAGGGATCATGCTTGGTTTATGGTTGTGGTCAATTATGTGAAATGGTTGATTTCTTTTGCTGCTTTGTCTTAACATATTGGGGTGGACCGGGTGGTACTCATATGATGGTGGTCTGAATAGCTTGAGGTTGCATTATATTACATTTCAAGAAAGTCCTACACTGCCTAGAAAATTACTTCTGCTTGGATGCTCAAAAAATTGTATCCATTTCACAGCAATGTCCCAATACATCAATATGCACTACCAATTGATAGTCATTCTTTGTTCACACCTTTGGGGTCAGGCATCTATGACTGCATTCTTAGGTATGCCATTAATAATTAAAATCTGAAAGTACTGCTAAAGTGTTTTGCTCCATTTGGACTTTGATATCATCATCGTCTAAGTCTTATCCCAACTAATTGGGGTTGGATACATGAATCCTGTTTTGCCATTCCACTCTATCAAGGGCTATAACTTCATTTAGACAATAGGTCATCAAATCTTTTCTTACTGACTCCACCCACATCCTTTTGGGCCTTCCCCTTGCCCTTTTAGAGCCTTCAACTTTTGCCAACTCATTCCCTCTAACGTTGTGCATAACCAAACCATCCAAGTTTACTTCCCCTCATCTTATTACTATTGGCGCTGCTCCTAATTTCCCTCAAATGGATTCATTTATAGTTCTATCCTTCCTCATCTTTCCACTCATCCATCCCAACATCCTTATTTAAGCTACACTCATCCTATGAATATGTTGTTCCTTAACTGCCCAACATTCTGTACCTTAAGGCATCTATCCTATAAAGCTCTTTTAGTTTGAGTGATACATGATGACCACATAACACTCCAGAGGTACATAAATTCAGTATTTGATATAGAGAAATATTTTTAGAAAAACAAAATTCCTTTGTCTGTGTATTCCCATGGAGGAAACAACCCAAACACTTGTGATGGTTTCATGAAAAATTTTGAAAGCAAATATTTATATTTCTCTCTCTCTTTTGAATGGCAACCAATAGTTCGATTTCCCATCATCAAAATTATGAAGCCCAAAACCTTTGTTTTTTACTCTCATCTCATCAGGTATGATCCTAATCAAATCAGGTTGCTGATTCTGGAAAAATTAGGTAATTGATTCTGAACACAATTAGGAAACATGCCCTTAATGAAACCAAGGACTAGTCTTAACGGAATCCTAAATCTTTTAGACCACTAATAATAAGTCTCATCTTGGAGGCCTTGAATGACATTTCCTGGCTGGATTGGTGACAGAAACTTGAGATACTTGATTGCAGTGTATTGAGTTTGGATTGAGACAATTGATTCCAAAGGTACAATAGGCCTGACGTTGCAAATTCCAGACTTCAGTAAGGTGATTTGTGTGTGGAGGCAGCTGTATTTGAATTGGGAGCAAGGGACAAAAGGCGATGCTGCCCTGTATCCAAAACTGTCCCACAAAATGTTAGGCAGAGGCTGTAAAGTGTTTCTTGTATGCTTGAAGTTGATCAAGGCAGTCCTTGGGCAGGCATCTTTGCGAAAAAGGATCCCGGCTTTGCAGCCCCATTTTTGGGTTGTGGTGGTTTGGGTGTATTACTGGTGGAATTAGGGATATGGTTAATCTACTGAGATTGATTATAGACTTACACTTCAAGAGGCAAATGATGTTGACAGGTTTCCATGACTCTTAAAAGATGGAGTTAATCGACTTACCTTTTTATTGGGCAATCTTTGTGTTTTAGTTGTATCTTTGTTATTGATAATGTTTTGTTTTGAATTAACTCTCAAAATAAAATTTTGAATTCACTTTTAGTTGTGCCAGTTTGAGTGCATCGTCAATGAAATTAGAGACATTGTTTAATCTATTGAGAGTAATTTTGGACATGTTCTTCATGAGGCAAGTGATGTTGCTATCGTTTAGCAAAAGATGGAGCTGAAAGATCTACTTTGGCATCAGACAATCTCTGCCTTTTAGTTGTATTTTTGCTATTGATAATGTTTTGTTTTGGATTATATTTTCTTACTATCAGTGTTTTTAATAGCGCGTAGCGTATCGCGTAGCGCTCAACCCCCTATAGCGTGTAGTGTAAGCTACGTTGCGTGTAGCGTAAGCTACACTCTACTTCTATTTTTTTAATTAAAAAATATAAAATATGTGATAAATAATAATAATAAATGTGCAAAAATGCAAAAAATAAAAATGAAAATGCCTACAAATGCTTCATTTATCAAATAAGAGCAAGCCAATGCAGATATTTAAACCACATCAAATCAATATGACATCAATAATACGTATCAAAAAAAATATGACATCAATAACTTTCTAAGCAAACTACTTTAATTAATGATGTCTAATTAAAAAGTTTAAAACCACAGTCACAACTCACAAGCAAGCATAAACTATTACAAAATCCCACATGTTTAGAAGTTTAAGTACAAAACAAAATTTATATCCCTTGAACTCTTAATTATCAAATTTAGCACTAAATCTACTAGGCACTAGACTATAGACTCTAGAGGTCTTCATCATCATCTAATAGATCATCATCGTCATCCTCATCCATGTCATCACCAGGTCTAGGCCTTTCATCATCAGCATCCACATCTCCATCATTCACTTCATTAACATTCTTGTCCACATTTTCTTCCTCTGCTATAGGACTCAGAAATCGTCCCATGGGACCACCTTCACATTAAAGAAAGAAATTCGTTGGTTTTTTGTAAAAACGTTAATGAAAAACTTAAGCTTAGAACTTGGAAGTTGAAAGTTATAACTAGAAGCACTTACTTAGCTTGCTAGCCTTTCTTTTATAAGTTTTACTAATGGAACAGGGAGGATTTGGGGGACAAGGAGCTGAACTTAAACCACTAGATGCTGGTGGTGGTGGTGGTGGTGGATTGTTGCTAGGTAGATCATCTGAATCAGAAATAGTTGCAATAGCACTAATATCAAATGCCATGTTTTGATCCTCGAGCCACGATGCATCAGTTGGGAGAAGAGGGTCTTCTTTTTCAGCAATCCACTCATCATCTGAGGCAATATGATCAACCAATATAAGATCCATTGCCGTTGCCCTCTTCATACTCCTTTCCCTTAATTTCATATTATACATCACGTATACTAGAGAATTTGTCTTCTGTTGCTCTAGTCGATTTCTCCTCTTCGTGTGAATCTACCAATTCCATATGATGATTATTGTTAATTATAAAAAAAATTGTTAATTAACAAATTTAAAACATCGAAGAGTAGAAGAGCCACCTGCTCAAAAGTACTCCAATTTCTCTCACAGCTAGAAGCACTGCATGTAAGGCTTAAAACTTGGATTGCAAACTTCTTAAGCTGTGGTGTTCTATCTCCAAAGCGTGCCCACCAATCAGCTACACAAATTAATTAGAAATTAATGAAATGCTTTCACCAATTATAAAAATATAGTATCCATAAAATGAAAATATAAATCACCTGGGGAACGCTTCATCATAGTTGTAATTGCTAGCCGAGAGCCAAAATCTCCTCTTCGAAAGTCATATTCATCCAACTGAATATCAGCATCTGACCGATCATTTATATTGGGGATCATCCTATCCATGCACTCCATCAACCCATTTTTTATCTCAGGGTGTGTAGAGAACTTATCTAAGTACCGTATCTGAGGATTCAAATAGTACCCAGCAGCATGTAGAGTACGGTGAAGCTGAGGAGTCCATCTCTCATCTATCTTCTTCCAAATTGGAGCATATCTCTTCTTTACATTATTGCAATTCAATGCAATCTTCTCCTTTGCCGAGTCCATCAATTCATAAATGAAGCCCATAGCCGGCCTCTCCTCTGAATCCACTTCTCTCAAAACACTTACCCAAGGCATTGTGCTCTTAACACATAACGCAATATGCGACCAAAACTTTGGATCAAACATTATGATGGCCCGCACCCTTATTCCTTCTGGTTTTTTAGCCCAAGAACATGAAGACCATTGCTCTGATGCAAACATGGATGTAAGACCCTTCCTTTGCTTGTAAATACTTCGAAGGGTGAGGTACGCTGTTGCAAAGCGAGTTACTGCCGGTCGTAGAAGCTCGTGATTATTTGTGAAGCTTCTCATCATGCTGAGGACAATTCCATGCCCATAAATAAACTTGGTCACTGTTCTTGCCTTTTCAATTGTTTCAGAATACATTTGCATTTTTCCAATATCCTCCAACATTAGATCTATGCAGTGTGCAGCACATGGAGTCCAATAGATCTTTCTTCTCTTATCCATCAATTTCTTACCAGCACTCACATAGCTCGAATGGTTATCTGTGATAACCTGAACCACATTTTCTTCTCCAATCTCTTCCACAACATCATCAAGATATTTCAACAACAAATTTCCATCTTTTATTGAATCTGAAGCATCAACAGATTTATAAAACATCGTTCCGGCCGGACTATTTATCAAGAAGTTGATGATGCTTCTATTCTTACCATCTGTCCAACCATCGGACATAATCGAGCACCCGTAAATTTTCCATGAATCCTTATATGCTTTCATCAAAGTTTCAATGTTACCAACCTCCTCCTTTAGTATCCATGTTCTCATCTCATGCATGGATGGTGGCTTCAATCCCGGCCCAAACTTTCCAATCGCTTCACACATAGCTGGAAAGTATGGGCTATTACAAAGGTTGAATGACAAAGCATTTCCAAAAAAAAATCTCCCGATTGCCCTACACACTTCTTTTCTCTCTTCCTTCTTCCACTTTGAATTCAAAGTGGCCTGTCGTGCTTCGCTGCTAACAAATTGGTCTATGGGACCTTTCGCTCTCACTGCAGGTTGGCAACTAGTCCCAGAAGACCCACTGTCAACCACAAATGCATCATTACCCACGCTAACACTACCAGAACCAGAACAATATGTTGATCCCGCCCTTCCTATATCACGAAACACCTCATTTTTTTTATCCTTTTCATTATGATACGCTGTTAAAGCCTTTTGGCACTCCTCTTTTGCTTCTGCTGTCACTTTTGGGCATGGCTTTATCCCATTGTGAGTTCCGGCCAAGTGATTCTTTAGGCGAGTCACGCCCCCCGTACATCTTTGACCACAAAATTTACAAAACACATAATTTCTACGAACATGTCCTTGTGGATCCTCTTTAACATATTTCCACGCAAAATCTTTCTCCTTCTCTTTCCCCTCAGACATCTCCCTCTTTTTCAGTTTACTGAGAAACAAAAAATGCACAATGCACAGTCATTTTACTATACTGGACCATAGCATAGAAGGGCGCGGATTTCCTGCGAAAGCCTTGCGCAAGAATTTCCTGTGCTGGGAACCACAATGGGGCCCACAGTGATGTTTTTTTATAAATCCACCCCGTCCATCCGTTTTGGGAGCTCATTTTAGGACATGAAAACAAAAATGAACGGGATCCAAGACTCAAGTGGGCCTCACTAAAGGAAAAGGTGGGTAGGAAAATTACTACCGTTGAAACTTCCCTGGGTTCCACAGTGATGTTTCTATGACATCCATACCGTTCATAACATCACTACTACTGGGATGAACTGGATAAACAAATATTATCCTGATTCGAAACTCCTGTGGCTCCACAAATATTACATGTCCTAAAATGAGCTCCCAAAACGGATGGACGGTGTGGATTTATCAAAAAAAACATTACTGTGGGCCCACCTTGATTCCCAACGCAGGAAATTCCTGCGAAAGCGCAGGAAATCCACGGGGAAAATTACAGGGAAGGAAAAAAAGGGGCGGAGGAGGGGTGGGGGAGAAGAGAAGGTACCTGCGGGGCTGCTGCTGCTGCGGCGACGGCGGCGGTGCGGGGCTGCTGCTGCTGCGGCGACGACGGCGGCAGTGCGGGGCTGCTGCTGCGGTGGCGGTGCGGGGCTGCTGTTGCGGCGGCAGTGCGCCGCTTCTCGCTCTCCCTCTCTCTCTCTCTCTCTCTCTCTCTTTTTCCCTCTCCCGCTCTCTCTTTTTCCCTCTCGTTCTCCCCCTTGAAAAGAAAGAGAAATGGGCTTCGTTTTTATTTTTTTTTAAATACTCTGCGCCTTACGCAGATTAGTGCACACGCATGTGCATGGGGCCCACCTTGATTTACGTGTTGTATATGCATGCCGTCCATCAGTTTTCTCAGTTCATTTTAGGCCATGGTCCTTAATGAAGGGATCCAAATTCCCAAGGCCCACTATAATGTTTATGTGCCATCTTCCTATGGCACACTTAAGTGTTTCTTTGCCATCGAACCTGTTGATGTGGTCCACCTTGATTTATGTGTGTTCCTGTGATGTGGTCCACTTGAGATTTGGATCTACCTCATTTTTGGCTCATGCCATAAAATGATTTTGGAAAAAATGGATGGATGGTATGGATGAAACAAATACATCATGCGCCCAATATGGGTGGGGTGTTTCATCAAGACCATCCCATGTCAAGTGGACCACACAAGGACCACACCCATCTTGTGATGTGGTCCAACACCCATCTTGTGATGGTCCAACACCCATCAAGTGGACCACACAAGGACCACACAAATGGATGGTGTGGATGAAACACGTAGATCCGCACGTCAAGTGGACCACACAAGGAAACAGTGGTGATTAAATGTCTATCATTAAAAACCTCATAGGGCCATTAAAAACTTCCTACGGCCGTTGTAATGTTTTATTTCCACTCGTTTTTCCATATCATTTTAAGGCCTAAGACTAAAAAATGAAGCATATCCAGATCTAAGGTGGACCACACCACACTAAGCATATCCAAGACTCAAGTGGATCCAGATCTAAGGTGGACCATCCAACTTGTTAAATTAAATTATACATGTGAGTAGCCCTTTCTAGTGAAGCCATAATCCGAGGAACAGATTGATCATTTAATTGCATGGGCCAAATCCAAGGTGGACCACACCACTAGAAACAATGTCTATTGAACACCCACCACTAGAACTTCTTATGGTCCACCTTGATGTTTATTTGTCATCCAATCTATTGATAAGGTCACATGGTCATTCACCACTGTTTCCTGTCATCCTAAGAGTATCCAATGACAGTATTCATGTGGCCCACAGTTTTTAATGGTCATTCACCACTATTTCCCATAGTGTGGTCCACTAAAGATTTCAATTTGCATTTCAATCTAATAAATTTTTAATTGATGGCATTTCAATCACCATTGTTTCATGTGGTGTGGTCCACCAGAGATTTCGATTTGCCTCATTTTTTGGATCACGACAAAAAACAATATGGCAAAATGGATGGAGGGTGTGGATAAAATGCATAAATCATAAGGGCCCCACATTGCACCATCTTTTTTTTTAAAGGTTAGTACACACATCCCACTGCGAGTATGGAATCGGATTGTGTGCCGCGCACGCTCTTATTGTGTGGAGTAAACTCTGTTGGGCCCACTTAGAATGTATGTGCTTGATCTTTTCCGTCTGTATGTTTTTCCAGCTCATTTTAGGGGTTGGGCCCAAAATTTAAGCATATCCAAGACTCAAGTGGACCATGCCACAGGAAACAGTGGGAATAATGATTTCCACCTGTTGAAACCTTCCCAGGCCCCACAGTGATGTTTATTTGTCATCCAACCTGTTCATAAGATTACATGGACATGGATGAAGGGAAAACACAAATATCAGCTTCATCCAAAATTTCTGTGTCCCTCAAAATTTTTCAATGGTAGACATTCAGTTCACACTTTTCCTGTGGTGTGGTCCACTTTGGATTTTGATATGCTTCATTTTTTTGCATCATACTTAAAATTATTTGTTAAGATGGATGGACGGAGTAGATAAAATACGTAGATCACGGTGGGCCCCACAGAGTTTACTTGCACGCTAAGCGAGTTACGCAATCTGCTTCCTTGAGTACACCCACCGGTCCCACCCATCCTGTTAGTCACACTTTAGTGTTAGCCATCATCTCAGGTGGGCGAGGCCGTGAGAATAGGGCCCATTCAATGTGTGTGGTGCATATCCATGCCTTACATCTGTTTTGCCATTTCATATTATGGCACGTTCCCAAAAATGAAGTGGATGCACATCTCAGGTGGACCGCACCATATCAAAAGGTGGTCGGTTAAACACCCACCATTAAAACTTTCCAATGCATGTGAAACTGAAAGGGAAATCACAAATACCAGCTTCATGTGAAACTGATGAAAGGCATGAATATACAACAAATACATCAAGGTGGGTCCCACAAAACAGTGCATGTATTTAGAATTAAATACTCCACCAGAGTATTACGTTTTTTTAAGTTGGCTGTGAAATAGCCACGTAGCTCAAGGATTTGGTGTTACCCGAGTAACAGCTTAGTGGGTGTTACCCCTACCGTGGGGCCCACCTTGATGATTTTATATGTATCCACACCGTCCATCCGTTTTTCCAGACCATATTAGGGAGAAAACTATGCGGATCCAATCTCAAGTGGACCACACCGTCCATCCGTTTCTCCGAAAAAGTGAGGATTTAACGTACACAGTTGAAATATTCGTGGGGCCACAAAAGTTTTGAATCAGGATAATATTTGCGTTTTTAGTTCATCCCAGTAGGAATGACTTTATGCACGGTATGGATGGCATGTGAACATCACCGTGGACCCAGGGAGGTTTCAACGGTATGAATTTCCCTACGCACCTTTTCCATCATTGCGGACTACTGAAGCCTTAGATACAGCTCATTTTTGTTCTCATGGCCTATAATGAACTCAGAAAACAGATGAACGAGTTGGATTTCTCACAAACATCACGGTGGGCCCCACCTTGGTTCCCAGGCAGGAACTTCTTGCGTAATGAGTAACTCCGCACGCTAGCGTGCGGAGTAAGGAAGCGGATTGGCTGGTGCAACCTACACCAGCGACGTTGCTGGTGTCGTCATCAAGTTCTGTGGGTCCCACCATGAGGTACTTGTTATATCCAAACCGTCCGTCCATGTTTTGGGATCATTTTAAGGCTTGAGCCAAAAACTAAGACAGATCCAAGTATCCAGTGGACCACATTCCAGAAAGCAATGGGAGATTGAATGTATACCATTGAAACCTTCTTGGAGGTCCCAGAAGTTTTGGATCAGTCTGATATTTACTTTTACCCTTCATCCAGGTTCGTGTGACCTTATGAACAGTTTGGATGGCAAATAAACATCATGGTGGACCCTGGGTATATTTTAACGGTGAGAATCGTTGTCCCCACTGCCTTTAGTGGTGTGGTCCACTTGAGTTTTGGATATGGCTCATTCCAGGTATCATGCACTAAAATGATCTCGTAAAATGGATGGACGGTTTGGATATACGAAATACATCATCGTAGGGTCCACATAGCTTTAATCTTCTTTGAAGAGTAGGTGCAATCACAGTGCTCGAGGACTGCGCACTCGCTCTGCGTCCGCCACGTCCCTGCACCAGCAACGTAGCTGGTGAAGGGTGCACCAGCCAATCCGCTTCCGCGGAGTAAACTCTGTGGGGCCCACAGTGATTTACGTATTTTATCCACTCCGTCCATCCATCTTAACAGAACATTTTAGGTATGATTCCAAAAAATGAAGCATATCAAAATCTAAAGCGGACCACACCACAAGAAAAGTGTGAACTGAATATCTACCATTGAAAAATTCTTGGAGGACATAGAAGTTTTGGATCAAACTGATATTTGTGTTTTCACTACATCCATATCCATGTGATCTTATGAACAGGTTGGATGACAAATAAACATCTTTGTAGGGCCTGGGAAGGTTTCAACGGTGGAAATCATTATTTCCACTGTTTCCCGTGGCATGGTCCACTTGAAATTTGGATATGCTTAAATTTTCGGCTCAACCACTAAAATGATCTGGAAAAACATATGGACGGAAGAGATAGAGCACATACTTTCCAAGTGGGCACAACTGAGTTTACTCCGCACGCTACTCCGCACGGTAAGAGCGTGCGGAGCTCCACACGCAATCCGATTCCGCGATAAAAATGGGTCTTCAAACCAGAGGGAGGGAAAAAAACGAAAAAAAAAAAATGGCGGAAAGGAAGGAGAGAGAAAGAGGGAGAGAGAGAGAGGGGGGCATCGTAGAAGGCATACCTTAGTCTCAGTGGAAGAAGAAGAAGAAGAAGAAGAAGAAACGGATGAGGATCCTCAACCGCAGCAGCATCATGCACAGCCCACCAGCCCTACGTATTAAAGATCGGCAATGATCGTGGATCGATCCACGTTTGGCCCACCAGATCCCGGTTCCGATCAACAAATCCTCCCTTGCAGGTACCGATTTCTTCAAATTTTTATGTATTCACGCCGATTTTGAGTACACGCTACATGTGCGTTGCGTACGCAACAGGGGAAACACGCTATTTTCATACGCTATGTAGCGTTTTGGATACGCTACGCTACGTAGCGTACGCTACACGCTACGCTATAACGCTATTTAAAACACTGCTTACTATATATAATGTGTGCTGGACATTTTTACCCCTGCAATTAGTTTAACTAGGGCAGAGAACTATGAATATTCAAAGGATGTGGAAAGACATTTTAAATAAAGTTAGGGGTATTTTGGGAGCTGAAAATTGTGTCTGCTAACCAATATGTGGTTTAAATTTCACCCACAAAAAGCCTGCAAACAGCTTGGCTTTTTACCCCAAAAGGCATGCATGTAGCACACACTCTGTGCGAGCACTTTCCTTCCAAGAATATCTCCCCAATTTTTCTCTCCCTTCCTTTCTCCACCTGTGTTGCCCATGCCATAACCCCTAGTTTTCATTAACTGTAGTAAATGATAATGTGTTGTGATGTATCATTATAATAATAGTTGTAGTAGTGGCTGCAGTATTGCTTCATTGGTTACTTCTTACTACTAGTTGTAATTGGTGAGAAAAAAAACCACTTGTAGTAGTATATCTATGTCATTGCTTGTGTTCCTTCATTTTTTTTTTTTCCTGAAAGGTAAAACAAAAATTATTAAAGCAGCTGCAAAGGCAGGAAAGCGCTAATTACATAGTTCTTACTACTTGTAGTAGTATATCTATGTCATTGGTTACTTCTTACTACTACTTGTAACTGCTAATTACAGCCCTGCCAGCCTGTTTCAATCAAAGTGGTTGGGGGCCATGATACAATTAGCCCAGGATACAACATCGACCTTAGCCATTTCGAGCACATGCCTTTATTTTCTAAATGAAGATCATGGAATGCTTTATTTTCTTTGAGTTTATTTTCATTTTTCAATATTTCTATGTGCAGAACAAGGAACAATATTATTGTGAAGACTTTTATAATATCATTGTGGAGTTCTTTTATGGCGGAGAGGGCTTGTGTCAAGCGCCTTCAAAAGGAATATAGGTTGCTCTGTAAGGTATGTCTGATAGCAGAGTCTTCCTTGAAGTTTCTAATCCCAAGGCATTAGGTATTAGCCTTTCTTCAACTGTCTGCTTGGTTCTCTTCTTCTTTTTCCATTGCGCAGAAAAAAAAGAAGAACTGTTGGACTTGAAAGATCTATTTTTTTTGAGACAACGATAAAGTTTTATTGAAGGAAAAACAGAAAACTACAAAAGCGAAAAAGAGAAAAGAGAAAAGAAAAACCAAAACTGTCAGGAGCTATACAAAAACTTTACAAAGCTGACCAACAATCAGGAACTTGGTCAGCACGCAATAAGTTTGCCGCAACCGCCCATTCTATAGCAAGCTATTTTGCCCTATTGAAAATTTCCATAGGGCAACCCCTACAATTCTTAAAGTATCGATCATTTCTCTCCACCCAAATGCTCTAGAGACCTGTCAAAAAACTTAAATGCCATAAGCTTTTCCGGATTTTCCTTCCACCCCCTCCATGCCAAGCCCAAAAAAGTGATCCACAGAACTCGGATTAACCCACGACACACCAAATAGGGAGAAGAACCCGTTCCAAACTGTGGACGCGAAGGAGCAATGAATAAACAAATGGTCAATCGATTCCTCGCCTTTATAACAAAGAAGACGCACATTTGGGATAATCATATTGTACATTCCACCTGAATCTCTTTCCCCTCCATTGTTCTCTTATATAATGACTTGACTGAAAACCTACCAGACTTATCAATAAGCCACACCAAAGAGTCTTCGTTCGAAAGAATAGGCTGCTGTCGCGCAAGGAGCTCCAACAACTTTAGAAACTCCTCCACTTCTTTGTCATAAAGATTTCTTCTACACGGAGGGGCCCACACAACCTCTTCATTGCGGAGAGAGAAGCACCTTTCAACCAGAATATTAGGATTAGAAGCAATGCCTGCTAATCTAGGAAATAAGGTGCTCAGCTTCTGACTCCCAATCCAAGTGTCTTTCCAAAAATGAATCTGCTTGCCATTCCCAAGTGAGAAACCCATATTTTCCAGGACCTCTTCTTTCATTCGATTCACCGATTTCCATAATGAGGATGCTCTATATAGTATATAGGGACAATGCTTTTGTCCATTTCCCCCTTCTTCCACACCATATTTTCTGCTAACAACCTCTCTCCACAAACTTCCTACTTCTACCCCAAACCTCCAAACCCATTTTCCTATTAAGGCCCTGTTCATAACTTCCAAATTGCGAACCCCTGCACCTCCCTGGCTCATTGGCTTGCATACTTCTTCCCATTTTATCAGATGGAATTTTTGTTTATCTGTCGTGTCTCTCCAAAGATCCTGCCCGAGCTTATCTAACCTCCTAACAATTGATTTCGGGCATTTAAATAATGACATGAACTACACTAGGAGATTTGACATTGTGGACTTAATCAAAATTACACACACACACACACACACACACACACACAGACACAGATAGGAATCTGCCACTCTAAGATGAAAGTTTTCTTTCAAATCTTTCTATCACTTTATCCCACATGTGCCCTTCTTATCTGGCACAAGTTAAGAAACATACCCCTAATTTGGAAATGACTGGCATATCGCTTTGATTTAAAAATCATTGGTATTGTTGTTGTTTTGCTGTTGGTTTTCACATAGTTGAGGTCATGTCCTCGATCTTGTTACACTTAGAAAAGAAAAGATGGGGAGGGATGTCCGGACATTTGATACTCATATTCTGCATCCTTATAGGATTTCGATTTTGGATCCTCTGTGCACCCATGAGTTTAGTGATGCTGATGGTGGATAAAAGTAAAGGTTATAAACCCCCCCCCCCCCCCCCCCCCCCCCCCCCCCAAAACAACAACAACTAAGAACTAGTGGTTTTGTGTTTAATGTTGTGCTGGCAACTGACCCTTCACGGCCCTATTTTGTTTGCTCACCTTTTGGGGCATGCATGTAATACTGGGCAGGACCTTGTTGGAATGTGAATAGTGTTAGTATGAGCCTCTGTCATGGCTGGTTCCAAGAACCAGTGTAAAAAAAAGGTCAATGTTGGCAATACTTTTGGTGCCAGTTTAAAATGTTTGTGTTAATCTGCAACTTCCTTTTGTTTTTTTTTTTTTTTTTTGGAGAGATAATAGCAATAATCGGCAACATCTTCTGTGGCGTTTTGGGAAAACAGCCTGGTTGCTTTTTCTAATGAGTTGGAGATGTAACTTATATTCAGCCATGTGTTACACGTGTCAAGTGCACACACGTATGGAAGATCCAGATCATTTACATGACATGTGCTGACATATAAGCTCCATGTGCTTAAAATCAGCCCGATCTGATATTTAGGCGGGCCACAATATGCGAATGAATTCTGGTCATTTTATAGCTGACTGGCGCAGACAGCTACAATCACTCTATAAGCTACAAAATCAGTTTAATGGAGTTTTTAACAACACCCAAACAGGCCCCAAATTACTAGGAGAAAGGTTAAGATTATAACAATCATGATGATGACCTACTAAGAATTAATGGAATCCATGTGTGTTTTCCGCTTATACTACCTATGAAAGGTGCCCATGTACCTTTATAACATGATTGGCCACTGGTTGTCTGAGCAAGAGAGGAAGGTTGCTGTTGGTGGGTAGCCAATTATAAAACTTTTGACAATAGACTATATAGAAGCCAATCCCAAATTGCTGGGAGAAACACTGGGACGAGGATGACTATGATGATGAAGACCAATTGAAAAGTTAGTGGATTTTGGAAGTGCTTCCCTCTTATACTAACTACCAAAGGCACCCATGATCCTTTATAACATGCTTAGCCGCCCATATAACCATAGTTTCAAACTTTTTGTGTTTCACCACAAGCTATGCAATATATTTATGTGCATCTCTTCAAGTCTACATGAACACTTTAATATTGCTTCCAGTTTCAAACTTTTTGTGTTTCACTTTCACCACAAACCATGCAATATAGCGCATCTCTTCAAGTCTACATGAACACTTTAAAATTGCTCCCATGGATTAGTGGGCAAATGTCTTTAATGCCCTCTTTCTTTTGAAGCTTAATCACATCAAACTTCTTCCACAATGTTGTTGATAAGCTGAGTGTTGAGCCTTTATTAGGTTTTAAGCTTGACTTGCTTCACAATTTTCCCTTTTTATTAATATTCTAACCTGGTTTTATTAATTTGTAGGAGCCAGTTTCCAATATTGTGGCCCGTCCTTCACCAAATGATATCCTAGAGTGGCGTGAGTAAAATCATCTCTTCTGTTCACTATCTTTGATGGCGTTAGTATGAATTTGGCATATAGCACTAATTGAATAAAGTTATGAAATTTGTCTATCTACATATTGATAGAAAAAAGGTCTAGCTTCATTAGTGATTTTCTTTGTGGAACAACCTCTCCAATTTAGTCTCTAGTTATTTATTATGTACCATCGGTCCATCATCATTATCATCATCTAAGCATTATCCAAGTCCCAACTAATTGGGGACGGGTAGTTATTTATGATGGATGCGGATAAAAAATAATAGATATGAAGGTAACGAGAGAGAATTTTTTTTGAGATGGGATGATAAATCATATTGCTGTGCAATTGGTTAGTGTGTATAATTGGTTAGTATGCACAGAGCTGAATTCCAAATGCTGAGTAAAAGAAGGTTGATGTCTGGAGTCCTGCTTCAAGGGGTGAGTCTGAAGCTTGCTGATTTTACCCAGGTTCTTCTTGCGAGTTGGGCTACTCAGCCCAAGGAATTTATTGGTGTGAAAATCTTCACCTTCAGTGAAGCTGGAGGGAACTGATGTAGGGAAATGTTGCTTCCCTGAGGGAAGTGGTCTTCTGGATCCTCCCCCTGAGTGTTGGTGGAAAAATATTGATGGTTTGGGAAACCTTGGATCATCTGGGTTGGAATGACTCCTAACGACCATGGGAAATTAATTATAAATTCATGGGCCCTTTGGTGGTGGTGTTCATGTTCCGTAAGTGATGGCAGTAAATATAGGGGTATCACTCCTTTTGGAAAGATTTAATGGCCCTCTTATCATTGATGTGGATTCTAGAAATACTATTTCATGGGCTGTGGGGGAAGATCTTGCCTCCTTTGGAGAGGGAATGATATTAGGTATAGATGTTCATTTTTTGAGGTCCTGTTTAGCACATGTTCCAAGGAAACTAATTTCATCGCAGATGTTCTTGCAAAAGAAGTCTTTGGTTTGATTGTGGGTTCTATCCATTATCTTAGTGGGTATTTTCTGTGTCTTCTGTTATGAAATGACAAGAAGAGTGAATGAGGTTTCCAAGATATAGCATGGGAAGGGGAGTTATGAAAATCTGGAAGAAATCAAGGAAGTGGTGGTGGGATTCATTAAAATGCTCTCCAAAGAAAAGATGCATTGGCATAATTCAGATGGTCTTAGCTTCAACACCATTTATTCCGGAAAAGCTGATCAGTTGGAGGACTTTTGGGATAAAGGAAATTAGGAAGGTTGTGTTCAAAATGGGAAGGTATAAAGCATCGGGCCTGGATGGATTCTCCTTTGCTTTCTATTAGGATCGTTGGAAGTTGGAACACTTGAAAGAATATCTTATGGAAGTCATGAGAGAGTTTCAGTATGGGGCATTTTTGTAAAGGGATGAATTTGATGTATGTCATTCTAATTCCTAAGGCGGGCTCTCCTCTGTACACAGTGGAGGCGTTTTGGTTGCAAAAATGGGGTGTTGTGGAGGAAGTTAATGGCATCAATAGTAGAGGTTGGGGTGCGGGCTGATGCTAGAGAGGCACCCAGGAGCTCGGTGGTCGTGGAAGAACATCACTAAGTTGTGAGAAGTGTCTAACAGGATGGGAGGAACCTTTATTGAGGGCTGAAGTATAGTATGGCAAAGGGCCACCGGGTTAGCTTCTTGGACGATATGTGGTTGGGAAATAACATGTGGTACATGCTTTTTGCTGCATATATGGTGGTAGGTCAAAAGGTCTGGGTGAAGGGTATATGTGGTTATTGGTGAATGGCTGGTGTGGAATATATTATGGTTCGTAAAAACCTGAAAGATTTGTGGAATTCATGAATCTTCTTCCTAGGCTTGAAGAACAATACAAACTGGGAGGCCAAAAAATGATTTGGAAGTGAATGCTGAATGGGGAGTTCTCTGCAAAATCCTTATTTTCACATCTTTTGTATCCGATTGAGGATAATATTCTCCCCTGTGCTTATTTGGGGAAACATGCCCCTGTATGGTGGCAGCTTTTTTGTTGGTTGGTGATTTTCAACAATTTACTTTGATAAATACTCCATTGTGCTATTTTAAGGGGCAAAAGAATGGAATAGGCATACCTTTAATGATAAGGTTGCATTGCATTGGTGCAAAGAGTCAATAGTGAAAAATAGTTTTTTGGGTGAGGTGGGTACTTGCTTGAGATGGGTTTTATAGTGTATCAGTGGCAGATTTTCCACCACTTGGAATCAGTTACTGTTGTGGAATGCCCCTGAAAAAGTAAATGTGCATCATGAGGGTTTTCTCCCATGGTGTATGTGGGAAGTTGAAGTTTAGCTTCGAAGGTTATAGGCACTTGCTTAAGATGAGTTTTACAGACATGGTTTTTATCAACTTGAAATTAAATATTATTGTCAAATGCCCCTGGAAAAGTGAATGTGCATCGAGAGGGTTTTCTCCAATGGCGGAAGGCTGGAAGTAGAGGTTTGAAGGTTATTCCTCCCCAATGAAGATTCTCGCCAGATTTGGGGGTTGAGGGATTGTTACTCATGATCAGGGCAATGTTATTTTGGCATTTTCTTTCTGATGGGGATTTTGGATGATATCTTGGAAGCTCAAGCAAAGGCACAAAGATGTGGAGGACTCCTAATAATTCCAATTTGGGCGGACTCCTAATAATTCCAATTTGGGCCGAGGGCCAATAATTATTGGTGGGTGGGTGTGTATGGGTCTGAAAGAAAAAATTGGAATCACAGGAGCTGGTTTGTGTTTTGTTGAAATTAAGGTTCTTGTGGCGAGGTTAAACATTTTGTTTCTGTAGCTTCAAGGGCTTCTCTAGGGGCCGTTTTTATCCTGGCGAAAGAGGGGGCACATAAGTTTTGTGTTTGGAAGTCCTTTCTGTTGTTGTAGTTCTTACTTTTTAATTAGAGAAATGCTTCAATGCACTCAGAGCACTATAGGTTATAATGCTTCTAGTTGCATTGGTACACTTGGCTTATCTAATCCATTGATGTAGATTGTTCACTAGGTCCGACGTACATTTCATGGAAACCATGCAAGCATCGCACCAATTTGACAAATATCAAGAATTCAATCGATGGTCTTTAATATGGAGATAGCGAACAACCGACTAGCGCACCAAAAGCTCTAGAGTTGATGGGGAAGGACCTATTTATTTTATATGCAGGCTCTCATAGGCAAACCCAGGCGAGACCTCCCGGTAGGCAACCCCTTCATAACACGGGTCCTTGAATCACATGGTCCCAAAGTGGGCCCCACCCTGTGGCCATTGTGCATCTCACAGACTACACCTCGTGGCCACCCCACCCTAGCGTGGAGATACGGTGCATCCTTGGAGTCGCACTACAATGCCCCCACATTATCCACCCACGCCAGTGAGGAGACTCGATCCTTGGGCTCCCGCTCTGATACCATTTTGATAGCGTACAACCGACCAACGCACCAAAAGTTCTAAAGCTGATGGGGAATGACTAGTTTATCCCTATATGTAGGCAAACCTAGGAGAGACCTCCCCGTGGGCACCCCCGCATCGCACAGGTCCCCGAATCATATGGTCCCACAATGGGCCCCACCCCATGGCCATTCTGCATCTCACAGACCCCACCTCGTGGGCCATCGCTCCCCATGGAGATACAGTGCATCCATGGAGTCACACTAAGATGCCTCCACATCACCGTCCCATAGTGCGTCCCACCCCGTGGCCATTCTACATCTTACGGACCCCACCTCCTGGGCCACCCCACCCCAGCGTGGAGATACGGTGCATCCTTGGAGTCGCACCAAGATGCCCCTGCAGGCCGCATCACATGGAGGGTCAAGATCGTTTACACCGAGATATGTCAAATAAACAATTTGATCCATCTATTGGCTAGAGGCCAACATGGATTGCTTGTGACTCTAAATAACCACTTCTGTTAGGATATTGTAGCCATCCCATCCATGGCTTGGAAAAAGGATGGTATGGAAAATAAGGCCAAATCAAGAATGGATTAGATCATCAGATCAGTGTGATTTTTTTGCATTGTGACCTTAGAAATGTGTTCTGGACTAATGGAAAGTTCAGATCAATTGATTGGAATGTCTAATGGAACTCATGCAATAATTGAACTCATGCAACAAGGAGCATGATAACTTATGTTGTTCTGGAAGCACTGGGGCATTTCTCTTTCTGTTAATATAGATCTTTGTTATTGATAAAAAAGTATTCAGAACTTCTTTCAATGACTTCTGTATTGATTTATTTTCTTTTCAGATTATGTTTTGGAGGGAAGTGAGGGCACACCTTTCGCAGGTACGTAAAGTATCTAATACTGTACTTGGATTATTTTTCATCAATCACTGCTCATTTCTTTTTTAGTTGCTGAATTAGTAGTCATCTAGCATGTTATACTATGTTTCAGTATTCATGATGTCCTTCACTGAACTGTACAGAAAATCCTTTCCTCATTTCCTTTGTTGGTATGCTTCTAGTTCTTGTTTCAGTTCTAACAAACTTGATTGAGTGGTCGAAGTCAATTGAGATCTGGGTTGAGAGAGTAACTAGGTGTCGACGCCCAAGAAAACTCGATTTAGTGGCTCTGAAAATGCAATTGTCCGCTGAAGAGGTTCTATTAATTACTCAAAACTTGAAAACTGGGCTAGCACTCCAGGTTTTTAAGATGCTAGGGCCTCAATAGAGTACTTGACCAAAGTTTTCAGCTGACTCTGACTTGGGGCCTCATTGGGTCTAAGTTGAGTTTCAAGCTCTTAATTTTTTTTATTCCTTCTAAATGTTGCTTTTTCTCTTTCCACTATTGTGAAGGTGGATATTACCATGGAAAAATTAAATTCCCTCCTGAGTATCCATACAAACCCCCAAGCATCAGGTACCTCTTGTTCCTTCCCTTGCTCTCAATTCTGCAGCTTAATATGTGTTAAATTGTGATAATATGTATTCGAATAAACTGCCTCGATGATTCTTTCTGACTAAATTTTCTTTTCCTGAGATAGCATGATCACCCCCAATGGACGGTTTGCCACCCAAAAGAGAATATGCCTATCGATGAGTGACTGTAAGTCCTAGGCTAAATTTTCAACGGACCGTGATTTCAACTGTTTCATGTGATTTAATGACACCTTTTCCGTTTTTTTTATTTTTATTTTTATTTTTTTATTCTTTCAGTTCATCCAGAGACTTGGAATCCGATGTGGTCGGTAGCAAGGTTGGGAAAATACAAGTTTTCAGCAACTATATTTATGGTTTTGTATTTGATTTTTACAGGACTTGTAGTTTCTTTATCCTCTTACACATAATACCTGTTTGCTTTTTGTGAATGCAGCATACTTACCGGGCTTCTTTCATTCATGGTGAGTTCAATAAAGATCATAGCTCTTTTCATTTTGTATCTCAACTCAGAATCCAGTGATGGTATTTTTCATCTTAGAAAATGGGATTGAGTGGCATAGTGCTATCTTATTTGGTTTGGTCAAGCGTCATTTAAGAGAAAAAAGACAAGTTGATATAATCAACTCTGCCTATTAGTCATTGATTCAGATGAAATGATTGAAACGTTTACCTTTCACACCATCCGCTCAGGAGTAGTCTTTCATGTCTGGTAGATGTATGTTATTCTGCTTATAGTTGGTCTGTTTACATTTCTTTTCAAAAGTTGCTTGTAGTCGCTTTTCCTTCTATATATACCGATTGCATAAAAGCCTTTACTTTCCCATTTTCTGCAATTTTCTGGTTTTTTTTATCTCCAGCTGGATGGTGCAATTGATTATGTCCCTTACTCTCCCGGTGTATGTCCCGGTTTTGAGTCTTAACAAGGTCTTCTGTTGGAAGAGTGCAGCTGGTTATGAACTCCTAATATTGAATTTTGAGAGGCATTAAAAAAAAATCTGCTGTTGTTTTCATAAAGAGTTCTGCATATTTATGGTTTTAAACTGTGAACTTGATCAAGTCTGTAGCTCTCCGCTGTTATAACTGAAGCAGTGTTCTGAAAACTTCTGATTCAAGTACTTACCTAGTTTGCCAAGTCGACTTAACTCAAAACTTGGGTCTAGTTTGGCAGTCTTTTGAAGGCCTGTTTGGATGCATGTCCTCAAAGTGGGTTCTCCGAAAAAGGAGGTTTCAAGCTTGTTCTTTCAGCCAGCTTGGCAAAAACCAATCTGACTTGTTTTTGTCGAGTTGGTATTTTAGTGCCTATTTTGCTGGGCAGGAGATGAGTCGAAGGTTTGCAAAGTGCATCCACACATATAAGGTCAACTGCCTTTTGGATCAAAGCAGCCTTTTGACCTCGAATGCTCTTTCAGAGGATGCATCAAGCGGCCCCTTAGGTCCTCCCAGCAATCTGGGGTCTATTTTTCCTTAGTTTTATTGAACTGTAATTGGTTCAAGTGCTCAGCTGAAGCCAGCCTTGAGTCCAATTTCATGTATTTCCTACCTTTATTTCGAGCATATAATGTACAGGTCTACCTTTGGGCCTCAGAAACTCTCCTAATTCTTGCATGTTTTTCTGCTTGAGCAGATGGATAACAGTCCTACCACTGGTAGCATTTCAACCACTGTTGCTGAGAAGCAACGGCTAGCACAGGCTTCTCTTGCATACAATTGCAAGAGGTGAGTCCTTCAACTTTGCATTTGGACTCCATGAATTTCTAGCATTTTGTTTTTCTTCTGTCATTTTTTGTCTAGTTATTGCCTCTGTATCCCTTTTTTGTACTTCATGCTAAACACTGGTCTGAGTTGCTGTGTGATGTGAAGTAGTCATCCACTGCAAATATGGCATACATGTATGCATTCAACGACGCCATCCAAATTGAGGGACGATTAATGGCGTATAGTCCAAAAATTACACTAACCAAAGGATGCTGAGTGTCCAATTGGCAATCATCAAAATACTCTTAAAAAAAGAAATGGTCAGAAGTCCAAATTCAATGCTGAAAATCATATTTTCAGGTCATGTCAATCTGATTTTCAGGTTTTTCTCATTATAGAATAGGAATCATAGTTCAAAAACCTGAAAACTCTACTCATGTCATGTCTGGCCAGGTCGGTTTGACTTGAAGACAGTCGAGTTTTACATGACACGATATTTAATATTAAAATTGAAATATTAGGAATTTTAATGAATATGAAGAGTAAGATAAAATAGCAAAAACCAACAACAAAAACATCTATAGCTCAGTGGTTTGGCACCTTGTTTCCCATAGGAGAGGTTGAGTGTTTGGATCTCATCCCTACCCACTTCAATATTTTGTTTAAAAAAAATGATTGACTGGGCAATTTGCTCGGCCAAGGTATTGTGAGTCATGTCGATTCGATTCAACCAGTCTCTCCAAAATTCGGTCAAGTCATGCTGAAAACTGAATATCTCACTAATTTGGCTCAAAATCTCACCTGGTCGAGTTGACTTGCCAAGTTTCAAGTTGAGTTGGTGAGTTTACAACTATGGCCAGAACTAACCCTTCCAAAAAAAAGAAGAAAAAAAGAGAGGAGTTTTAGAACTATGTCTGGAATGATGATCTACATGCATGCCACCTGTACTGTGCATGGGTCCTCACCATCTAAAAAGATGTGCCAAATGCACACTGGAGTCGTAACCCTTTTTTTGATGTTATATTTTTGGAGTTGGGGAAAACTATGCTTTTTTACATGCTTGTTTCAATTTCTTTTTTCTTGGAACTTACTATTTTTTTTTTTTTTTTTTTTTTTTTTTTTTTTTTTTTATTTTAAATTTCTAATCGAATGCAAAAATGTTATAATATGCTTGTCACATTATAGTCCAATCTTCAAAAAGATGTTCCCAGAGTATGTAGAGAAGTTCAACCAACAACAGGCTGCAGAGCAGTCTATTGTGGATCGCTCCTTCCCACAGAAGGACAATGGGACATCCGCCGTTGCAACCCTGAGAAATGCTCCGAAAAAAGAAGGCAAAGATGGAGAAGATGTTGCATATGAAGTGAGAAACAGAAGGCGGTCGAAGAAATTCCCATTTTGGCTGTTATTGTTGCTGGCATCGGTCTTCGGGTTTGTGATGGCCTTGCCACTGCTCCAACTTTGACTCATATATGAGTAAAAAATCCATTTCTAGAAATGTTTTGAGTTCCGTCGGGTCTGGTGAGTTGCTTAAGTATGCTAGAAAAAGAAAAGCATGCCTCGGGTGTGTGTATATTTTCATGCAACTAACAGTAACTTGTATAGGAGGTGATGCAGGGAAAGATCAGTTGAATTTCTACTGTGATCTCTTTTTTATTGTGTTGACGGCCTTCTTCTTTCTCATCTATAAACATTAATCTTGACTTGTCTTCCTCGCATGCGTGCCTTTTTCAATCTTTGGTTGACTGAAATCAGTGGTTTTTTTTTTTTTGTTTTTTGTTTTTTTTTTATTTTTAATATATATATATATATATATATATATATATATATATTATGCACTATTGAATTGAGTTGCAATTATTACTACAATTGAGTAGGGATGGGGGCTCCAAACCACAAGTAACCTCTTAATTGAACTGAATTGATTCATTTGGGCATCCAAGCGCAACCCAAAATATGAGTTGAATTGGTATTTTTGCTAATACGTGTACGTCCTAATTGGTTCGTGTCTTGGTCCGAGCACATGCGGATTTTTTTTTTCAGGGGGGGGGGGGGGGGGGGGTTGTTTCTGTTTGAACCTTCTGGTTGAGGGAGCATGGTGTGGGTCGGTATCTACTATATATGACTGTTGAGATGGGCCCTCTCATTGACAAATGAAGCATCACCTGAAATTTATACTGATTGAATGATTTTAGCTATCAAATTTCGCTCCGAATATTCATGGTTGACGATTTTTTTTTTTTTTTTTTTTTTTTGTTCTTTTATAACCGGTGATGGGAAAAAAATGGTCAGTTGGAATAATTCGACCTGCAATGTTTGTGCGCCATGCTTGAAGATTTGGATGGCTTTGGACTATAAATATTCTGCAACACAGACATCCTAGCTCCTTGGCGCCCACATTGTTGTACGGTAAAATTCACTCCGTTCATCAGGTGAGCTCGTTGCTAGAACTGGAGCCACAACTCAGCCGTATGCAATACTCCGGTTAGGATGAGATGCCAACCAATTCATAGATGGTTCATTTGGATCGACTAGCCATTTCATGAATGAGTGGAGAATATCTGTCTATACATGAACATCCATTTCATCCTCTATATCTAGGAGATCTCTCTATTCATATATGACTACTAACATGATATGATGTGATCGCGTAGCCCTAGCCTTATATCAGCCTTGCTAATTGTTGTGGCCTATACGAATTTTTTTATTTTATGGAGCTGATCTTTTGCATACAGCGAACATACTGGTTATCACATAATGAACGGGGTGGATTTCAAATATACAATATGGGGTAGTATGGCCTGCAAATGACCATAATCAGATGATCTTAACCATCCAATTCCGACCCGTGCCCATTAAATGGACGGTTACAAGAAAATCGTTGGCTGTCCCAAATTTAACCGTCGAAATCAAGCAGAAGTAGTCAAGATCGTTTGGATTCCAAGTGCACTGAAGACGTGTAGAGTTCAAATATTGATTGGACCATGCAGCTTGGGGACAGTTCATGTAAGTGATAGGAACCCTCCATCTGCCCCAAGTTCCAAGACGGCATCAATTGAATTATCCTGTCCATCTGATCAACTTTCGATTCCTTTGTAACAGAAACGGTCCAATCGTCAATTAGCTCCATCTATCCCATGTGCTCCACTTGAATAGTTACTTTGATCAGACAATTGCAGCCGTTGGATTTGCATCTAGAAAAATGGACGGTTAGAAAATGTAAGGTAAACGATCAGATCTACTTAGGTAAACATTATAGAAAAATGGACCGTATGGATAGTTCATATTTTGGTACGTCCACATGCCCCAAAAATAGGATTTGCAGTTGTGCACTAAAACAGTGCATATCAGCTCTACTTCGTAGACCATTCATCAGGTAGCCCTTATCCCGATAATACATACCAGATCCAGACCATTCATCCGGTGGCCCTACTTGTACCGGCCTTACACAACTAACACACAACAGATCCAGGCCCTTCTTGGACAGGACGTAATCCAAAAAACATATACAAGATGGGACCATTCATCTGGTGGGTATAGTTGTACGGCGGTACCCAGATAATAAATACAAGATCCAGACCATTCATCTGGTGTCCCTGCTTGGATGGGACTTACCCCAATAATAGACTGTTTGGACAGTTCTAACAACATGATGGTTGACCTTCCCTGTGGAATCCATAGATGGGCTTTTATTACCATCCAATTCCGTTTCTAGACCTAAAGACTTAGTCTAAAATCGAATGGTTAGGATCGTCCAATGGATTTGATATTTTGGCATTGTGTCCTCCCTTTTAGGCGTGTCCTAACGTACAGATGGTGCGTGGCATAGGATCCTTTTCTCTTCGTTTCGGTTCAGCTCTTTTTGGGCCAAAATGCTTAAGCGATTCGCGCGAGTAAATTGAAGACGTGAATCGACGTCCATGTGGCGCTGTCAGAGAAGAGATCCAGGCCACGTAGGAGTGTGCTTGACAGGAAGTGACTTGCCTAGGGCCCACTGCTTTGTTTCTGTTATATCCACTCAGTCCATCTGTTTCTTCAGCTCATTGTTGGACATGAGCTTGAACATGAGAGAGATCCAAAGCTCAAGTGGGCCATACCACAGGAAACAGTGGGGATGGAGACACCCACCGTTAAAACATTCCTGGGGCTCATCTTGATGTTTAGATGCCATCCAACCCGTTCACGAGGTGACTCCCACCTGGACGAAGGGAAAACACATGCAGATATGCTCTGATCCAAAACTTCTATGATCCCATCTAAGGTTTCAAACGGTGTACATTCCTCACTCGTGTGGCCCACTTGAACTTTGGATCTCCATAATGTTTAGGCTCATGTTTTAAAATGAGATGACGGAACAGATGGATGGAGTGGATATAACACAAACATCGTAGGTGTGCCCCACAGGGCTTTGGGTTACAGGCAAGTAGCGTTAATTGCTTGACATGAACATTTCTTTCTAACCGTCTGCTTTTCCTCATGCAAATTCGGCCTACCTGATCATTGGATTAGCTTAATATATTGATCAGTGGATGATCACTGTCGGCCCCACCTAATGATCGGACTGGATTCTCCATAGGCTTGCCACTTTGACACGTGTTCCCTGTTTCAACGCTCCAATCTCTTCCATCGTGAATCCAGGTGTGTGCATTTTTCCCATTCCATGTATCACGCCCGACTGTTGAAAAGTATGTATACCTCGCGCTAGGTACCTGCCGGGTTAATTTCACTGACGTGGGAGAAACAACTTAATGTGTATGAAATCCACTCCATCCATCACGTACATTAGTTCGTGTTGGACCATCTTGCAAAAATCCAGAATGATTCAACGCTCAAGTAGGCCACTATTTTTTTTAATCTTATAAACTCCAAATTCATGTGGCATGGCCCACCTGAGTTTTGGAATAATTTGATTTTTGGGTAATTCTTTCGTCCTGACGAGGAATACTAAATGAATGGATTGGAATATCGTATAAAAATTACGGTGGGTCCTTCATAAAACTAAGAGTAGGCTTTGCATCCTATCTAGTTTCTATGATGTGGCCTGCCTAAGTTTTGGATGATTATGAGTTTTATCTTCAATGGTTAAAATAAGGTATAATACCTAATAGACGGCATGGATCTCATAAATATATAACCTAGTAGGCTAGATTTGTGAAAGTAAACCCGTTGGAAACTAGTGCGCGCCGCTCTGAATAAAAGGTGTCCCAATACGGTTACGGCGGGATCATGATTTTGAAGAAAGAAAGCTTGCATCGCCACCAGATAACCATGTCCAACAACTCATCATGTGTGCCACACCAATACTTTTTATATGAACCGTTGATCATTATTCTCATTTTTCTCCTGTCATTTGATTGCCTTCATAAGGTTGGGTGGATCTGATTGTTTTGCCTAATCATATTTGCAGTGGGCCCTGTCCTTTCCAGATGTGAGCCAGGTGTGCTAAGGTGGGCCAGAGAATGAACGTTTGTCGTTTGTTGTTGTCCTTTTCGTAAACCCTAGTTGAAGACATGGATGATGCCAATCATTAGGACACAGCACGTTCTTATGCATACGACATGTCATCCATTGCCCGCATTTCTCGGGCGTTTCGTCTGCCACGGCATGTTTTTTTAGTTTACCCATCTTTCCTAGCAAACATGCTATTCTCACGTGGACAGACTAAAGCTTCACACGTGCTCATGAAACACCTGTGAAAGGTCTGGGCCATTCATCAGTCATGGAAAAATATGGTTTATCAGCCATTGGATTTTTATGGTGGGCCTCACCTGATATGCTGTGAATCATGGTGGACTCAAAATGCTGACCGGAGCGGATCCGACATATATAGGAATTTCCAGCCTTGATTTGAGAAATTCCGAGCATCGGCTATTCTTCATGCTAGCCGTCCATTTCATGTTCACAAATCGGAAGTGAAGATCACTGATTTTAGAGGAGAAATTTGTGGATGTGATGCATCGCTAAGATTATCCGAACTATTAGACTGAGATAACAGTGTGCCACGTGTATAGTTCCGCCGTGTAACTTGCATGAGCACGAAAATCCGTAGTCCGCTATCTTATGCTTCTGTTACTTCTTAATTTGCATATCCCTTTCAAACAAAAAAAATCGAATGCCGCCGAAACCTAAGGCGAAACCGTCGCTTTTCAATGAGAGGCCCCCTCATTTGAGGCGATGCAACACGTGTCCATTTTCCTTTCTTAAAGATTATTTTTTACAGATCTGAACCATTAATAAGGTTTTAATAATCTTGAGAATGATGTATACAAAAAATCAAGATTTTAAAGTCATTAAATAACTGACATTCATATGTTGAATTTGGAATGTTTGATTTTTTTTTTCCCTTGGCCTCCCTTTTTTTCATATAATTTCGAGTTGCCCCATCACTGGAACAACTATATCCCTGGCCCACTACTTTTTTACAGTGAATGTCTCGGATCTCTTATATATGTGATGTACGCTTAGATATAGGACACGTGTTATACCAACGTATGACGGATCTCGTGGAATCACGACCTTTGAGTCTCATTTGTAAAAGCGAAAAAAGAAAATCATTATACCCTCTCCAGTGCTCTCAAAGCAGTATAAGTTACAGTGCTCATTAGTTTCAATGGTTCACTTGTACAGTCCATTCTATCCATCTAAACGGTCCGTTGAATCTAGAAAACATTTAATAGATTATCATACAATTTTTTTTTAATGATCAGATGATCCAATCCATCTTTGGTTTGTTCTTATTTTCTACAGCCATTCATTTTAAAAACCATATCCGGGATGGTTACAGTTGTCTAATAAAAGTGATTTTTAAGAATCATAAGCAATCTATAACGTAATCTAACAAATAAATAGATCGAATTTTTTATTAGACCTACTTTTGTGTAAATTATCTGGACCGTCCATATTAAAAATCATTCATCAAATGGTTATTTTTTTTCCAAATTGGTACATGTTTGAATTGGTAGCGTATGGGGTAACCTAATGAACAGTGTAGATCAATGGAATTGGACTGCCTAAGTGTCCCAATACAACTACGAGCACTGTAGCTGGACGCGGTTTGGCCAGTGACTAGCCAATGGCTAATGTTCCATGCTCTGTGGCCCCATCATGATGTATGTGTTTCATCCACGCCATCCATCCTTTTTTCAGATAATTTTATGGTATGATCCCAAAAAATGAAGCAGATTCATATCTCAAGTGGACCACAGTCACAGGAAAGAGTGTTGATTGAGCACCCACCGTCCAGCTGGTATTTGTTTTTTTTTTTTTTTTCCTTCATCCACGTCTGTATGACCTAATCAACAGGTTAGGATATCAAATAAACATTAGAGTGGGATCTAGGAGGTTTTTAATGGTAGACATTCAATCACTACTGTTTTCCTATGGTGTGGTCCACCTGAGATTTAGATCCCCTCAGTTTTGGGATCCATTTCTAAAATGATCCGGAAAAATGAATAGACCGCTTGGATAAAACACATACATCATGGTGGGGCCCATGAGCACTGACCAATGGACACTTGGCTAGTGGCAGCGTTACTGTAACTATAGTGCTCTGAGAGCACTGAGGATCCCTTTGTATTCCTGTAATAACCACAGGCATCCTAACTCCTAATGCTCTAAAGTACTATTTTACCGCCAAAATGACATATGTTCAGGACATCCCATCCGTTCAAAAGGTGGGGATCATCACGAAAGATCACCTGAGGTAAACTCAGCCCGACTCACTCATTAGATGGGCCAATCTTGTACAATGGCTCAGATCGTCGGTCTTCCATTGATTTCAACAACAGGGCCTACCTGATGGATGAATGGCCTGGATTTTTCTCCTGGCGATCCCCACCGTAGGTTCATATTTTGCATGGCTCAGATGTATTACACGTGCAACGCTAGTGTAAAAAAGGGCATACCATGCTAAAGTAAGTATGAATGGTTGTATGGGAGCATTCCTCATTAAAACAATTAAAATACCGAATCTCCTCTCTCTCTCTCTCTCTCTCTCTCGTCTATATGAAGCAGTCGTTCATTTCAATCTCTCTAAGAAGCAATCTCTTCAGTCCAGCCAGAGAGGTTTCTGGGTTTTCTTCCCATCATTTGGTTTCTTCAAGGTAAAGGTAAAAGGAAATAATCTTTTTCGATTTTGTCCTTTTTTTATTTTTTTATTTTTTGAGAATGATTTGAAAGAGAGGTGTAATTCATAAGCTTGTGTATTTGGTTGTTATTCCTTTGTGGGTTTTCTTTCATCTATGTGGATGAAGATGCCTTCTTTCCATTGAGAGAAACCTTCCCTTCCTCTGCTTTTTTTTTTTTCCCTCTTTCAAGAGCTTTGTCTGCCATTCCAACCACCAAAAGACCATAGTCTTTCATTCCGTTCTGCTCCTTTTTAATTGGTAGTTAAGAGTGCCTTACTTTCAAGGGAAGGGAAGGAGAGAGAGAGAGAGAGAGAGAGAGAGAGAGAGAGAGGTAAGAAAATTTTCTTTCTTTTGCTCTAGTTAATTGGTATTTTCTTTCCATTTTTTTTTCAATGTGATGATATTGATTTTTGTTATTTAACCTGGGTTTTGGGTTTTTGTTGTTTCGGTTAAAAAATGTATAGTAAATTAATAAAAGAGTTAGAACGGTTCTGAATTCCTTTCTTCTTCTTCTTCTTCTTCTTCTTCTTCTCCTTCTTCTTTGTTCTTGTTCTTGTTGGTGTGAATTATGATTATATTGGAATTTTCTTTTTCAAAAATATTTTCGTTGTTTTTCAGAGAAAGATGAAGAAATCACCAATGTACCCGAAATATGAGAATGGAGATGTATTTGATCCTCATCTTGATTTTTCAATGGTATGTATTCATATTTCATCTCTCTCTCTCTCTCTCTCTCTCTCTCTCTATTACTGCATTCAAAGAGAAACTTTAAGCTGGTTATTTAATTACTGCATAAATGCACGAAGAATGTAAGTTTATTTCTTGAAGGGTAAGATCCACTTCATCTTAACATCTATATCTACGAGGCTCGTTTTTCTGCTAGTAGTATAAGCTTATTCCCCTCACCATTGTTGTTTATGGCATCCCACCTGTTCAGACGGATGTTCTCCCCAAAAATCAGACTGATCCAACCATGAGTTGGGCCACCACGTGATTTGGAGGTTGTCCAACGCAGACTGATGCCTATGTGCCATACAAACTGCCGTGCCATATAATTAATGCACAACCGTTTGTATGTCACATAGACAATCGTATGCGTTGGAAAACCATCCAAATACTTCCAAATTCACATGATGGATTCAGCTTGATTTTCGGATGTCCCAAATTTCAAGATAGGGGCTGTACGATAATAAGGTGCAACCCCGATCCAGCCAAGTTGGTGTGGCGGCCCACCTGAATGTATGTGCTGTTTATCCACGCGGTTCATCAATTTGCTAGCTCATTTTAGAGAGTGGTCCCAAAAATGAAACAAATACAAATCTCAGGTGAACTATTAAGTAGGGATTGAATTCCCACCGTTAAAAATTGCTTGAGGTCTACAAAAGTTTTGAATCAAGCTAATATTTGTATTTTCCCTTCATCAATTCTGCCTGACCTTAGCAACAGGTTGGATGACAAATAAACATTACTGTGGACCTTAGTAAGTATTTAATGGGTGAACGTTCACTGATGACGGATTCCTGTAGTGTGGTCCACTTGAGATTTGTATATACTTCAGTTTTTGGGACCATGCCCTAAAATGAGCTGGCAAAACGGATGGACAGCATGGATATAAAACACATACATTAAGATGGGCCCAATGGTCAAGGCCGCACCCACCTGGCTGGATCCCTGGTCTCACCAAAACGGCGTTCGACTCGGCTGATGGACGGACTTGTGGAGGAACCGGCTTCACAAATCATTTATCAAGCACCCGTACATTTGGACGCATGACCGTCCAAATGAAGGGCCATGTGCAAAATATGACCCAGTGGGATGATCCTAGCCTCTGATCCGAAGACTTTCTATTTGTATGCTGGCAAATGGTGGAAGAAATATCCGGACCACCCGAGTGTAGTCCTCCAAAATTGTTCAATCTGCAGTGGCTAATGTCTCCCACATAAATGTGATCTTTTGGGGTACTTCCAATCCGTGGCAGGCCCCAACTGATGATCGGCTCAGATTGGGTACATCTGTGCCAAATATAGAAATAACTTAGATTGTGTGTTTTAGCACAGTGATTATTTGTTGCTGATAATTGGAAGAATTTAAGCCTAAATAGTAGAAGTATTTTTACCCAGGATATGAATTTTACCAAATAGAGCCTCAAGAAACCAACAGGCAGTTCTTTTTCAAAGAAAATTTTCATTACTTCCCTCCTAATTTTTTATGCACAACCAAAATGGAGAACGAAGAATTAGGGGGCCAGATGTTTTTTTATTGGTAGGGTGCTGGATGGGTCTTGATGTTATACACATACCACATGGCCCCACAAGTCTCAACTATCACTGCTTCTTAAAGAAATATCAAAAGAAGATATCTTTATAATTTCATCAGTCAAAAAGCGCCTTCATCTCCTGGAATTTTGCTTTTTTTATTTTTATTTTTTTTAAGTAAAATAAATAAAATACTCAAGATATTTGAGGGTACACGCATGACCGTCCAATAAATGTACACCAATCCCTGCATCTAAAGTGAGACAGTGATTGAACATCATCCATCGCACTCTGCCAGAGTTTCTAAGTTTTTCTATTTTAAAATACAAAAAGTAGTGACTCGTCCAGCGTACGGGTGGCATGTTGTATGGCAGTTCGGAACATCTTGTCGACACAAAAATCAAATTCCCTTGAATCCGGACACCCAGTATTTTACTTCTTAACCAACCATTTGATAGCCACTAATTGGATACTTGGGATTGCTCAATCGTTGTGATTTCTTAGCTATTCTCCAGACTCCAATCCACCATGTGTGCCACAATCTCAATGGTCTGGATAGCCGTGTACCAGATGCAAAGAGGTAAAGTAACTTCCCCTCTGAAAATGTTGGTGAACAAACCACCAGGGACTTTTCCTTGCTCTTATATATATATATATATATATATATATATATATACACACACACACACACTGAACTGAGTAGCCCAGTGAGAGAGTGGCCAGTTGAAGTTAGCTTCACCTCGATGTTTAAGTGAAATCCACATCATTCATCAAGTGAGTCACTCTATTTTAACGGTAAGGCTAAAAGCAGCCCACTTCATGATTAAGATATGCCATTCAAAGAGATAGGGCAATCTATGGCTACAGTGGGAGATTACAATGGTGCGCTCATAAAACACCGTACGGATAAGGGTCCGAAGGACACGTTGTTGAAATACCCAATTTGAACAGGTGGTGATTGTGGGCCCACCTCAATATATATGTTGTATATCCACACCGTGCGTCCATTTTGACAGCTCATTTTAGGGCAAGAGTCCATAAACGAAGCAAATCCAAATCTTAGGTGGACCACACTACAATAAATAGTGTTGATTGAACACCACCATTAAAAGCTTCGAAGGGCCCACCGAAATGTTTATTTTCCATCCAATCTATTGGTAATGTCACACAGACATGGATCGAGGGAAAAAGACAAATATCAGCTTGATCCAAAACTGTTGTGGCCCACAATAAGTTTTAAAAGGTCAATCACCATTGTTCCATGTATTGTGGTCTAGCTGATGTTTGGATCTACTTTAGTTTTTGGCCCATGACCTAGAATGAACTATCAAAACGAATGGATGGCATGGCTATACAGAATACACAGGTGTGCCACGTCGCCTTAAATAACACTGAAGTGGGCAACAGGGTATAAAACAGTTGGGAGGACAATGCCTACCCTTAAAACTTTTTATGGAACCCCTCATATAGGTAGGGCCCACCGTGATGCACGTTAAGGAATTCATCCTGTCCGTACCTTTTCAGTTCATCCTTTTGGAATTCATCCCATCCAAAAATGATGTAGATCCAAAGCTTAAGTGGGCCACATTGAAGGAAATAATGAAGATTTAACGACTATCGTTGAAATTTTCATCCCCTGGGTGGAACGACAAATATTCGGTAGGTTTGTCCAGTATACTAATAAGGATGTTATTTTTTAGTATGTTCTTTGACAACCTACCGCACTTATAAAGTTTTTAAGTGATACCTGGTACTGATAAAGTTATCACCCTCAGATTATGATAACAAAGTTCATCACACCGGGTGAACTCATAACATAGATGGAGTATAAACCCAAGTTGAGAATTTTCATAGGCTGATTTTGTAATTTACCCCACCTAAATAGTTTTTTGTAAGGTCACTCGAGTCAAAAAATTACCACCTCAATTTAGGAGTGACGAAGAAAACTAACAAAGAATACTACACCAGGGGAACTCGAGACCTATGAGTAATTAAAGCCCGAGAACGGTATTTGACTCTAAGGTTGTGCTTACCTGCCATACCTTATTTATGTATGTAGTGCCACCCGGTTGTTTCAGGAATGTGGTACTTCCGTGCCCACAAACCCAAGGGCACGTTAGGTTCCGTCTCCAGTCATGGCAGAGGTTACAGCGTGTTCGGTCTAGTCATGAGTGTGAGCCTAGAATGTATGTTGTAAATCCATGCCGTCATCCATTTTTCCAAATGAAGCAGATCAAAATCTCAGGTGGACCACATCACAAGAAGCATCAGTGCTTGACCAATAAAAATTTCTTGTGGCCCACAATAGTTTTGGATCAAGCTGATATTTGTATTATCCCTTCATCTAGTTTTCTGTGACCTTACCAAGAGGTTGGATGGCGAATAAACGTTATGCCAGGCCCTGAAAAGTTTTTAATGGTGGACATTCAATCACTACTATTTGTTGTAGTGTGGTCTACCTGACATTTGAATGTCCTTCACTTTTGGGCTCATACCTTTTAATGAGCTGGCAAAACGGATGGATGGTGTGGATATGCAACAATACATCAAGGTGGCCCACCTCACCACACCACACTGTTTTAACAACACATCCCAGGGACTTTTCCCAGAAGGTGCTTTAAAAGAGCTCACATATCACTTCTTTTCGTTTGTATGGCCGACTTGAATCACGGATTAGTCTGAATTTTTGACCCTACGGTTAAAATATCATGGTGAGGCCCACTTCAACCAGCTAGTTCTTAAGACTGCAAATAAAGCCTCTATGCCCGTGCGCAGGAGACCATTTCTCTCCATATATATATATATATATATATATATATATATATATATATATATATAGAGAGAGAGAGAGAGAGAGAGAGAGAGAGAGAGAGAGTAACGCTCACACACTAGTTGGACCAACTAGCTGTGTGTGGGGCCTACCATGGTATTTGCATGATATCTGACTGGTTTAGCTTAGTTGTCCCACCATGAAAGCGTGATGCTCTAAAAATCAGGTTAATCCAACTATTAGGTAGGGCACATCATAGAAAACTATGAACCACCACTCAAAATTTTCATATTCATGTGCGATGTATCTAATGGTTGGATTGACCTGATTTTTTGAGAATCCTATTTTCAGGTTGGGACAATCAGGTTAAACCAGTAAGATGTCATGCAAACACCACTACGAGCTCCACACACCAACTACTAGTATATATCACCCTCACACACCAGCTGAAAGACGCCAAGACGCCAATGCATTTCAATAGCAGGTCTCAAGTTCTAGCGCTAAGGAAACACACTAACCCCACCGGTGGGTGTGTGCATCAGTTTGACTAACTGTATGGGTGTGTTGCATGACTATATAGACGTGCACACACTGTTAAAACCCACAGAGTCTACAACTGAGCCATTAGTAGGGACCCTTCTCTGTGTAGCATTTACCTGCATGTAACCTTTCTGCTCCTTTCTCCCATATCTCTCCATTATTTTCCTTAGACATGCATATGCTTTGTTTTTGTATTTTTATTTTAATATTATTACTAACAATATGGCTACGAATGGTTACTGTTCTTAGGCTTTTATCTATTTTTTTTCTTGGTAATTTGTGTAAACTAATCTTCTACCTATTTCACTAGTTCTTAGAGGAAGCAAAAAGGCATGCAAGCCAAGGGCGATGTGAAGCATCAATGGTGGTCCCATCATCAAACCATGCAGAGAAACAGGTAGCTTTAGATGAGAAAAAGAAAAAAAAATCATGGAAAAATTCCCTCTTCTTCTGGAGGAAATCGGAGAAAAAGATCAAGCCCGAGCACGAAATGCATCCTACAGAATCACACACTAGCTACCATGTTCCTAAGCCGAGGCGAAGCGCTGTATCAGGTCCAATATATGGGAGTGGAGGACGAATGGGCCCCACCAACAGGAGCGGCCGCCGCCCAACTTCCGGTCCCCTCAGTGGTTTACTTACTCCTACAAGGAGAGAAGAATTTGAGATACCTTATATGTGTCTGGACCAGCTTAACCACCCAACTAGATCACAGGCCTTTGGACCCATTTACTTGGTAACATAGGGTCATGAGGGCATTTTGGTCACATTTTCCTTTAAAGTAGGGAGGACTGTGGGGCACTCTGATTCAATGTGGCTTTTGTATGAAACATTGGTTGTTTGATGAAATAGGGGCATTTTGGAAATCATAGGTAAAGATGGTGAAACCATGCATTGAGTTGGAGACTGGTAAGATTTATATGATATAAAGCTGTTTTGAAAGAGAATCTTTTGGGATTCTCTAATGAGGAATGGGCATGGAGTCTCATCCCTTGTGCCCCACATTGTGATCCACGCTTTTCATCCACTCGGGCCCACTGGATGGGCCACATGACAGAATTCTCATCTGATCAGAGATCGTCACTGTCCATAACAAACAGAGTTTGAAACAACTGTTCAGCTTTCAATTCATTCACAGAATATGAACCTGCAATCAGCAGGGCTTTTTTGCCGACCATGCAGCAGTGACGGCATTCTAAGCACAATATACAGCCTTTTTTTTTTTTTTTTCTTCTTATGAAATCACTGAGCAGCTAATATTAGAAATACATTAACTAGACCATGAAATTGTTCAATAAATGAAAACTTGCACTCACATGTTTATGTTACGCTTGACCAGTTTCTAGCTGAGCTGAGTCATTCAAAGTTACAGAGTCAACTCGACATCTCTTGGTTTGTTTGAGGAAAAAGCATATTGGCTTGCACCAAAGAAAAAACAATTTATCAGGAAGACTTGACCCGAGTCCTCACAAGTCGAGTCCCAACTCATTACATGTAGCAATCATCAAACATTCGGTTCACTGATATATTAAAGATGCTGCTGAAGGAGATTATAATCATTATTTATAGTCATATATGTTCTAGCATCAACTTTACATGGGATTGTATTGAAAATGGCATTTCCTTGCCCATGAAATGCCTTGTGTTAATTTTCCTAATCATGCTTCTTTTGACTGGAAAAAATAAGAGAGGAAAAGAAAAAAAGAAGATCGAAAGAAAGAAAGGAACAATGAAGATGCATATGCATCATACCTCTAAAATCCCAAAACTCTGAGAGCATCTTGGGCAAGTCTCAAATGGATGTCCATGGGGGAGTTAGGGGGGATAAAAGTTCTATAGCCATCGTCGATGTGCTTTCCCCTCTGGGAATTCAGTAGTTTGGCCTCCCACCTCTCTTCCATAGACAGCAGAATCAACTAGTGGTGGATAACCCAGGTGGTTTAAGAACCTAATGTGGGTGAGATCTATGATATTATCCATGAGACCAGGTGTTGTTCTACTTCTTCCCAATTATGGACTTTGGTTATCAGAGGGTGTGTGGTCTCAGAGCCAGTCTTGCACCAAGGATATGAATTGTCGTAGTCGAAGAGTAGAACTTTGATGCCGACTTCTGCGCATTCAACTGCATATCTAGGGTTGTCATCGATCAGCACCTTTGCTCCCAAGGACCTGCCAAGACAAGACTTAAAAGTAAAATGATATGTCATCTATGGGGGATTTAGACAAACCAGTGTGTTGGTTTCATTCATGGAAGTGACATGGTGCTGTGCCTACATGCCCACACAGGTGCAAGATCCAAGCCCTCAACCAGGTGTTACCTTCCATGTACATAACCTAGCGCAAAAGTTAGGCTAGTCCACTCATCACATGGGCCAGTGAACAGAATGAATGAACGTTTAAAAAGTTATTTTTAGCTGTCTTTTAGCTGATGACCTGACCAGGCTGATTTTTGGGGTCAGGGATCCACCTGGTAGGGTGCACTTGATGGCTGGATGTTTTACCACACGTGCCAGTATAAACAGGCTGGCCAAATGTGTGAGATTAGCAAACCTCATGAAAGGCATAGCATCACATTCTTTTATGCAAGTATAAAATATAGAAAGATGTATCCAACTAGAGTGTAAACACATTAAAATGCATTATCCAAATATAACACCAAAACCAGGAATAACAAGAGTCATTTTGTTCGAATGGTCATTTTAATGCATGCTAAACACATTCACAACATGCTTAAAAATAAATAAAAACACACATTCACGACATGGCTGTTTATTTTTTTTCTTTTTCTTTTTCAGTAATTTTATAACAAAGAGGCAATTTTTCTCACCAAATAAAAAAGTGTGTCAATCTTTCAAAAAACTGGACTGTCCTTGTCAACCAGGTCTCTGCCACTGCATGGCTCACATAGAATTTCTTTATTAAGAAATTGAGCATGACTTCAGTTTGCAGAGTGAGCCCTGAGAGGCAGTTCCATGCTCTTTCTTTATTTCTTTAAAGAGCTTAAGGTCAGTGCACACATTGTCTCCTGCCATTAGAAGTTAGTCCACAGGAATCTCACTAGTATTTGAAATTTGCATTTTCAAATACCTATTCTAAAAGTGCCCACCCACCATTATTGGATGGTGAGAGATATGTGCACGACTCTCAATGAACAGTACGTGCGCACAATAGTTTCCAGAAAAAAAGAAACGAAAGGTTTCCCTTTTCTGACATCAAGACTCTTGAGGTAGCCTTGTCCAACACAACATATACATGTCAAAAACCAACACATGTTTAAAGTTAGATGCGGGTATACGCAAGCATGCCAGAATGGCTTCCTCAAGGTTTGCAGCCTTTTCTAGCTGCGGACTTGGGGAGATCAAGACTTGGGTTTTCATGGTCACTTTTTGTGACCCTTAGTATTTATTAGAAATTACAAGATCACAAGGAGGGAGTGGTTACCTGCAAATCTCTGATTTGGGTCTTGATTGCCCATCCAAAGCGAAGTGATTACCAAAGTGAATTTCCTGAAACAGTCCCGGATAATGCTTCTCGATCCATTCAATTGTGTGATCTTTGATAGCATTCTGGCGAGATCTATTCAAATAAACAGTTCAAAATCAAGAAAATTCAGCAACTGAGAGACCAAAGGATGTCGATTTCATTAAAAAGAAATCCTAAAATTAGTATAAGCATTAAAAACCCTCACGTGACAACTGACAGATTGCAAAATGTGGACAATCTAAGAAGAGCCTGGTGAGCCCCTGGAATGGGATGAATTCCTTTCTTGAAATAAGCTGTCTTAAAGAACTCATGAACCCGGATATCAGCTGCCACAACAAAAGAAGTGATACTGTGAATTGAGTCCATAGAGCAATATCAACACTACATGTATCTTACTCAGCATACAATTGTTGAGTATACGAATTTTTCATGAATGCATTCCCCACCCTGCTTTGAAAACTCGATCCAATACATGAAAAACTCAATGATCCAATTGGAACAAATGGAGTATTGGATTGAATTACAGGGTAACAAATTAGATTTTTAAAAACCCAAGAAAACCCAATTAAGTGCTTCAGCCAGTTTCAAGTCAACTTGGACTGGCCACTGGCTGCTATAAATTCTGAAGCAAAGTTCAAGTTTTTAAAACTTGATTTCACTACATTAAAGAAAGAAGTAATAAGTTTTGAGTACAGATGCATGATATGATGTGCAACAATCAATCAAATAAAGCATAAAAATGTATTGAATGGTACCTTCTGTGCGAGAACATTTCCATATCTGTGGCAGAACAGAAGATAAAACAAATCACGCACAAGTAACAGATGTCTAAAACAACCACCGAAAAAAAAGAAAAGAAAAGAAAAACTCATTAACTAAAAACCATACAGAAAAGGCTTTCCTATACTTGATGAAACAACAACAAAATCAACAAGGCTACCATAACGTACCTTGAAGAACTCGTATACATAATACTCTGAAACTGAGTGTTTCAAAGCATAGCGGTCAGCAATAAATTTATTCAGTGCTGAAAGGAAGCTTCCAAGAACTGCAGAGAAAAAAAATGGAAGAAAACCTGAATAAAAGACCAGAGATGATAACAAAAATTTGATAATATTGAAGGAAAAATCACCACCATTGATCCCTCAAAGCATACATGTTAACAAGTCACCTGGAAATAGCTACTCATTTGAAACAATTGCAAAGTTTTACTGTCAATATAAATCTTCTTTTCCAAACAAAACCACAGAAGATGTATGGCTTTCATTCAAAATTTAAATACACATTTGGAACCAGAAACATGAAAAGCTCATCAAAAGAAAATTTTCTCCAGCATCTATTCGAATGGCATACATCGTTCATGGAGAATGCATCATCATTCCCCATCAAAGAAATGACAGACGTAATGCATCAATGCATGCATATCAAGAGTCTAAAAGTTTGAAAAAACTGCAGAAGATTTACCGCCAAGATATATCCGTTTCCCCAACCATAGTAACAGATGACATATGCCTCTCATTAAAAAAATAAAATAAAATAAAAACAGATACAAACTCCAATAGCGTTGTAGAAACCAAAAACATGAAAAGCACGTCAAAAGAAAATTTTTCTGGCGTCTATTCAAATCGCGTAAATCATTCACCAAGAATGCATCATTCCTCCCTATCAAAACAGTAAAAGACAATGCACCCATGCATACATACTGAAAGTAGACAATTTTTTAGGGGACCTATTTCTAATTTTCCAGAGTATGACATTTGATGGCAAGGCAGTCAGAAATTGTACACGTGGTATACATTAACTGAATCAGATTGGTTGAACAATCATAGCCTCTGATTCATGGACACTTCTTTGTTGAAATTGGACCATTGAATATTCTTTATTTTAACCGTCCAATTAATGTCAACCAATCCAACAGTAAGATTATAAAATAAGCATAATTATAAACCTAAACTGGGACCCATAATTTGGACAGCATAATTTGAATTACTTGGACGCTATTATATGTTCACTTTCAATGTCATTTCTAAGTGTGTGGTTTGTCCATCACATGGTAGAGTATGCAAAAAATTTCTCGTTTTCTTCTTCTTCTTCTCTTTTCTTTCTTTCTTTCTTTTTCTTTATTTATTATTTTTTTGTTTTTGTTTTGGGCAGAGATGACAAGTGTAAGCAAATTGCACAAAAAACATTGACATGCGCAGTGTTGGGGCCTCCCCGCCACCCATCCTGTACATGTCGCATGTACCTCTAATCCAAACTGCTGAAATAGTGGGATCCACAGGAGATTGGTCAAATCCCCAAAATCAGATCGATAAAACTAATCTGACCTCTTATAGATGAATGTGTTTGTAGAATTTGGATGGCCTACTCCTTTTTGCCTTTACTGTCTGTTGGATGTCCTCCAATTTGCCAATTAGGGTTGTACTTTCAGTGTAATTTGGGTTATAATCCATCTAAAATGGGCCCCACCATTTTTGCAGTTCTAGTTTGAGGTACACGCCATGTGTGCGGCAGCAGGGGCACCAAAGGCACTGCACTTGTGGTAAGAATGCCCAGCAACCAATCCTTCCCAGAGATGCACACTTGTGATAACAATGCCAGTAATTGTCCATCTGTTTCATCATAAAAGCCTTATCCCATAGGTTGCTGGGATAAGGCTGGAGATAATGTACATGCTTTGTTTGACAGATGTACAATTACTGGTTATAATTATCATATGCCTTATCTATCCCACAGGTTGCAGGGCCTTATCCACACTTTCAGATAAGGAAAATACCTGCATTTGCTGGGAAAGGCTGCAGATAATGTGCATGCTTTGTTTGACAGATGTACAATTACTAGATATAATTGTCATAAGCCTTATCCCATAGGTCGCAGGGCCTTATCCCCTAGGTACACGCTTTCGGATAATGAAAATACTTGCATGATTACCTGTAGTCAAATGCCGGTGTGATTACTTGTTAATGTGGATGGATGACTTCATGCAGGTGAGATCCACCTTGTTCATCAGGTGTGCCACCCCATGTTAGGCCTTGACACTGAATATCACACCGATCCAAAACTCAGGTGGGCCTGACCACAGGAAACAATGTAAAATCTGCCTAAAACCACTAAATTCACTTGGTGTGGGTCCACCAGTTCCAGAATAGCATGATTTTTGGAAAGTATCTTTGTCTAGGTGAAAACAGTCATATGAATGGATTGAATGGCATAAATAAACCACAGTGGCCCATACAAAACTATCGGCAGCCGTCCCATCCCAACTCTTTCTTATGGTGGCCTACATGAGTGTCGGACTGACCCAAATTTTGGATTCCAAGGTGAACATGAGGCAGAACACCAGATGCATGGCATGGATCTCATGCATGTTCTCCCTGATGTGGTGCTCGGTTAGTTGTAGGCACACCCACATATGACTTCGTGTAGTCAAGCTAGCTCGATCTTGGTACAAGGCTTTGATGATGATGATGAAACAGATGCACAATTCCACAAAATTTCAAAACTTAAAGACTCGAAAGAACTACCTATTGCTTTATATTTGATTTACCAAAGCATGGATGGAAACAACAACCAAGGAAATGAATAGAAAGCTTGGAACACATACCTTCATCGACATCGACAGCGACTGCAACTTTCTGAAGGGTTGGACAGTCATGAAACCCGAGAGGGCTTCCGTGTTCATATGCAGCTCGTCCATTCATCGATTTCGATCCACTGTCCACTTCAATCCTGATCTCAGAATCAGGGACCAATGGATAAGGTGACAGTGCACGGGCCTTTTGCAACCCGTCATCTGCCTTTCTAAATGCACCATCAAAGTGATCAAAGCAACCTTTTACGATCAAACAAGTACCATAAACAGGCCTAAAACCACAACCAACATCAACGAAACTCTTCACATGATTTCGATAGGGGCTGATCGTGGGGCCGACCTGACAGAACCCGCGGAAACCCACACATAACAGATCCTTGTTCAAGGCCATCTCTCTACAATTGAGCAAAATGTTCCTGCAATCTCTAGTAGAACTTCGGCGAGAAAAGAATCGCAGGATTTCACTCTTTATCATAACGATTTCAACATTCCTCTTGAATTAAAAAAAAACGCAAAATACCCAACACGAAAATCTATTGAATTCCTAGGAAAGAAGAGCCGTTTTCTCAGACAAACGGAAAGAGGAACACCCCTAGAAACCAAACCCCAGAACTGGAAAACGAATAACAATTCAAGAACCAAAGATGGCTTGCCAAAAATCCTTCCACTCAAAAAAAAAAGAAAAAAAAAGAAAGAAAGAAAGAAAGAAAAGAATTTAATCGATTTCCAGCAAAAAAAGCTATTTAAAAAAAAAAAAAAAAAAAAAAAAAAAAAAAAAAACCCTGCAAATGCAAACCCAGATGAAAAGAAAAAAGCGCAAAAACCGAATTGGGCTTTCTGCAAAGAAACTCAAAACTCCAAAAACAAAGATACCCAAGTTAAAAAATCACTGATTTCAATAAAACAAAAGCAGATTTCACGTGATTCCTCAGAAACCGAAACCTTACAAATAAAAAAATGCAAAGATCTCAATGTGGGTACTCTACAAATCTCCTCCTACAAAACAGATGAAGAGAAAAAAGAAAAGAAAAAAAAAAAAACCCAAGAACCGAATTGGGCTTTCTGCAAAGAAACTCAAAACTCCAAAAACAAAGCCACCCAAGTGAAAAAAATCACTGATTTCAATAAAACAAAAGCAGATTTCACGTGAATCTAAAGAAACCGAAACCTTACAAATAAAAAATGCAAAGATCTACTCTCCGAATCTCCTCCTACAAAACAGATGAAGAGAAGAAAAAAGACAAGGAATTACAAAAGAAATAATACGACCTGATGGAAGAAAGACGGATGTTGGAACATGCAGGGACCGTTTTATAGGAATCTCTCTATTATTTCTTTCTTAATGGTTTGAGAGATTTGTTTTCCTTTTTTTCTGCGTGAATTCGTTTTTGCTCTGTTTATTTTTCGGACGGTGATCCGAGCCTTCGCGCTGAAAGGACTCCTCTTATTTGATACTCTCGCTTCGTATGACGCTTGATACACAGGCACTTAGAAATTTCACACGTCAGCATATATAAACTCAAACTAGATCGATTAAGAATTGTTCAGCCCACTGTAACTACGATACCATCTAAAAACCAGATTTTTCGAACAATCCTATCCTTTGATTCTTTAGCACTTGGTTTCTTGAAATAAGACCATTGAATATTCTTCATTTTTAACCGTCCAATAAATGCATAGAAATCTAATAGTTCATATAATAAAATAAGATTAATTTTTGTTCATGATACATCAAAGAAAGTAGATGTAATTTGGACGGTGTAGATTGAATTGATTTGATGACACGTATGCAATTATCAGTAATTCAGTCTGCCGGAGTATCAAAGTATTTCTTATGGTACGAGCCGGGAATTGCTTAAATGGGCCACTTTAGTTGGGCCTGGAAGAAGGCCCACCTCTACACTGGCATACGGAAGAGCAAGAGTCCTAGCAAGGAGGACCACGGAGAGACTTAGTGGGGGCGTCTTCGGTTCGGCCCCGGCACCACCCAACACTGTACAGCCCTTAGCGTGGGGCCCACCTTGATGCATGTATTCTATATCCACGCCATCCATCTTTTTCCAGATTATTTTAGATAATTAGTCTAAAAGTGAAGTAGATCCATTTCTTAGGTGAACCATACCATGGAAATAGTGGTGATTGACCATTAATTGCCCACATAATTTTTGGATCAAAATGATATTTGTTTTATCCATTCATCTAGGCTTACATGACTTTATCAACGGGTTGGATTGCAAATAAATGTTACAGAAACATTACTGTTGGCCCTAGGAAGTTTTTAGTGGTAGAGTATTCAATAACCACTGTTTCCTATAGTATGGTTCACTTGAGATTTTATCTTCTTAGTTTTTAGGACCATGCAATAAAATGATCTCGAAAAACGGATGGACGGTGTGGATATAGAATACATGCATCAAGGTGGGACCCACGGTCAGGGCCTTACCGTATTGGGTGAGGCCGGGGCCGTACCTAACTACGTTCCCAAAACCTAGTAGACCTTTCTCCCTGGTCCCCCTCCTATGCTAGTTCACCACCATCTCTAAAATGATGGTGACTCTTCAACGCAATCCTGACCGTCCAAATTGCTCACCGGTTGGTAATGGAGCATAGCCATTTCACTTTATCCTTGGGACTTTTACTATTTTACTTTGAGCCATCCATTTGGTGGACATGGATTGGACAGTTGGTATTGATTGATCAGCTTCGTTTTAGAGATATGATCCACCGACAATTTCCCCAATAATTCGTACCGTCCGGATAGCCATGCATTAGTGCCACGTGTGGAGAGGGTGAGTCACCACCATTTGAATATGGGTTGAACTCTTACATTAGTCTTCGCGCTTTTTCTTGCTGTTTTTAACATCCAATCAAGGAAGAAGAGGGGGGGGACGCGGTTTGGCTAGTGACGCTGCCCCTAGCCGGGTAGCTGATTGTCGGTGCTCTGTGGGGCCCACTATGATCTATATGTTCTATCTATGCCGTCCATAATTTTTTAAATATTATTTTAGGACTTTTTGCAAAACATGAGGCCAGATCTAAATCTAAGGTGAACCACACCACAGGAAAACAGTGGTGATTAAATGTCCACCATTAAAAAATTCCTGGGGCCCACTGTAATGTTTATTTGACATCCAACCTGTTGATTAGGCCATAAAGGCATGGATAAAGAGAAAAAAATAGATATAATTTTGATCCAAAACTTTTGTGGGCCTAATAAGTTTTTAATGGTGGACGTTTAATCAATACTGTGTGGTCCACTTGAGATTTGGATATAGCTCATTGTTGGATTCATAGCATAAAATTATCTGAAAAAATGGATGTACAGAGTGGATGAAACACAAACATCATGGTGGGTCCCACAGAGCACCGAACACTAGCCATGGGCTAGTGGCAGGGTCAGTCAGGGCGCGACTTGGATGAGACCCCGGAACCAGCTATGTGAGTGGGACCCTGAACCTAGGCCCACCTCGATGTATTAGTTGTATATCCATGCCGTCCATCTGTTTTTTCATATTATTTTAGGCCTAAGTCCAAAAATTAAGCACATGCAAATTTTAGGTGGACCACACCACAGGAGGCAGTACTCATTGAACTGCTACCATTAAAAACTTCCTGGAGTCCTCCGTAATGTTTATGGACCATCGAATCTGTTGATTAGGTCACGTAGGCAAGGATAAAAGGAAAAACTAAATATTAGGTTGATAGAAAACTTTTGTAGCCCACAAAAGGTTTTTAATGGTCATTAACCAGTTTTTCTTACTGGTGCTCCACCTGAAATCTGCATCTGCTTTATTTTTGGTACCATGGCATAAAATAAGCCGAAAAAAAACGATGACCAGCATGGATATACAATTCATATATAGAGGTGGACTCCTACGTTCAAATCGCTGGTTCCGGGGTCTCACCAAGTCGCCCCCGTTCACTTGCCAATCCATTTCCGAAGAAGGGACGCGGATTCCTGCAAAACCTTTCGCACGGAGTTCCTGTGCTGGGAACCTAGGTGGGGCCTACAGTATGTTTATGTTTGTGACAAATCCACCCGGTTCATCCGTTTTGTGAGCTCATTTTCCGACATGAGAACAAAAATAGGCTGGATCCAAGATTCAAGTGGGCCGCAATAAAGGAAAAGGTGGGTAGGGAAAATCCTACCGTTGAAACCTCCCTGGGTCCACAGAGATGTTTATAGGACATGCTTCAATAATTGAATACGCTTCAATTTTAGGATAATGTCATAAAATGATCTGAAAAAACGGAAGGATGGTGTGGATATATAATAAATACCTCAATGTGGGCCCCACGGTAACCCCACCGTAAGTGCCGCGCCCGGGGTCTTAAGTGATCCACTCTCGGATGTGATTTTGAGCCCAGGCCCATATACGGTAGGGGTGGGGTCCTTGTCGTTTTGGCCGAGACATATACAATGAGGGTCGGGTAGTGTCCCCTCTATTGCCCAAGTAAGTAAGTGGTAGAAAAGCTCCATGAGCCCACCATGTAGTTGTTTATCCGTACCGTCCATTCATTTTTCCATTTTATTTTAGGTATGAGCTCAAATATGAGCTGATCCAAAGCTAAAGTGGACCAAAACAAAGATACAAGTGGAATTGAAAGCCCACTGTTAAAAACTTTCTAAGGACAGTGTAAGGCAGATGGAGAGAATTAAAGATTCATTTAAAACTTATAAATGGAAGTAAATGGAAAATGAAATTGAAAGTAAATGAATTAAGAATAAATAGCCTACCCAATCATGTTTGTACGGAAATAAATGAAATACATATAAAATTCACTATTTGGATGAGAGTAAATGCAAAGAGTGAAAGTGCATTGGAAATTTCAAAATATTTAGAAGAACAAACGTAATATCCTAAGTAAGCTTTAATATCCTAAATTAATTTATATATCTAATATTTAACTGAATAATTTCTATATAGCTATTAAAATATATTATACTAAAAATGAAGAAATTTCAAGCCTCAAGTGAGCCACACATGCAACAGTCATAAAGAACCAAACATTCCATTTGGATGGCTAACTTATAATGGTTTGAACCATTCTATTATATTAGTGTAATTTTAGTGATGTAGTTGATAATTGGATTGTTTTGAAATATCATCACCATATCACATGTATGGCAGACATGTGGGCAGTGACACATGCATTTCACCTCATTTACTTCTCAATCATCTTTCATGAAAAGGATATCATTTGCATGCCCATTTATTCCCATTTCATTTTTATGTATTTAATTCCATTCAAACATGCCTCAAATGTCATTTACATCCATTTACTCCTTAATTTTCCATTTACCTTCATTTTCTCCCGTGCAACGTGCTTGGAAGACTAAGGGATAGAACATGGTTTGGCCGGTGATCCTAACACCAGCTAGCTAGTTGGTGTCAAAGCCCTCAGCTGCACCATGGTGTATGTGTTTTATCCATGTGTCAATCTATTTTTCCATATCATTTTATGTCATGAGCCCAAAAATGAAGTGGATTGAAATATGAGGTAGACCACACCACATAAAAACAATATTGATTGAATGTCAACCATTAAAAACTTCCTAGGACCCACTGTAATATTTATTTTCCATCCAACCTTATCATGAAGGGAAAACACAAGTATCAGCTAGATTCAAAACTCATATGGCCCTTAAGAAATTTTCAACAGCAAGTGTTCATCCCCACTGTTTCCTCTAGTGTAGTCACCTGAGATTTGGATCTGCCTCATTTTTCTGCCCATGCCCTAAAATCATATGGTAAAATGGATGGACGGTATGGACAAAACAAAACATCATGTTGGGCCACAAAGCTTTGACATCAGTCATCAGCTAGCTAGTGTTGGGGTCACTAGCCAAACCGCATCCCAGGGATAGAGACAGGAGAGAAAGAGGAGAGATGACAACAGCAAGTATAGATAGATATGGTCTATGTGAGAAAGAAGAGTCATGAGAGAGAGAAGAGAAAAGCTACATGAGCAGAGATAGAAAACTGATACAACTGTGAGATTTCCACCAATACGGAGAGAGGAGAGAACTAAATGACATTGCATAAAGGATATTCTATGCATCTATCTCTTAAACCAGAATAGTTCTATTGTGTATTGTTTTTTATTTTTTTATTTTTTTATGAGAGTGGCCTGCATCCATTTCTTTTCTATTTTTGCATATGACATAATTTCTTAAGAATTCCGTCTGATAAAAGAATTATGTGGGGCCATCATAATATCTTTGTGAAATCCATACCGTCTAAGCCCAAAATCGAGGCATGTCTAAAAATCAAGTGGGCCAAAGCATTGAAAACAGTAGGATAGGAGTGGCCAAGGTAGAAACCTCTCTCTAGTTGTTATCTCTCTCTCTTTGTGCACATGATCTAATTGGATTCACCCATCATAACGAGAGAAATGGCCATAGTTAATGGAGACATTTGGATTAACCTACAAATTTTTGATTTTTTTATGTTGGAAGTCTCTTTCAATTTTCTTTTGAAAAAGTCGACCATCCAAGTCTCTTTCAATGCTCTCTACTTGCATTATCCATACATAAGTGCCTTAATTATCTCGTGCCTTTTGATACAAATTCTGCAAAACCAAAAGCCATGCCTAATTCATGTGCTTAAATTAGGGTCCTCCTTCTCAACACTTCTCTTTTCAAGGAAAGCTTAGAAAAAGTTCTTTAATTTCCACATGACATTCCCAAGTTGGGGTCAGGAGTCATTTGGCTCCTTATATTTGGTATGAATTGAAATCCAAATTACAATTATATTATAATCCACGTGGCTTAGAATTCTCAATTATGTTTGGCCTTTTGCAGATGAAATTCATGTGAATCAAAAAGTTGTGTTTGGCTTGTGTAATGAAACCACGCATGCATGCGATAGATTTTAGGAATTCTTAGACGTGGGATGTTTACGTAAAATCCACCTTAACCACTAGGTCTATCACCACAGTTTAGCCATAAGGACAAAATAAATAAATTAATAAATAAATAATATCAACCTTATTCATGACTCAAGTGGGTCATATGATTGGAAACAATATGCAGGGCAATGCTCACTCCCCAAATAGTTTCCTTTTGTGTTTCTCACTTGAATTATGAACAGACCCATTTTTATTTTTTTAATCATGAAGCCTAAATTTTAGCTTGGTATCTAATTGTTGGAGTGGATTTCATATAATTGTCACCGTGGGCCTTAAAAAATCAAGGGTGGGCATTCCTCTTCTAACTATTATTTTCTTTCATATAGCTCACTGGCATCACGAATCAAGGTGATATTTGGACCCTACGGCTAAAATAGGGTAATGCACTTAGTGATTGGGTGCATTTTACTTAAATATCACACTAGGGCTCACTAGTTCTTTTGATAAAATTCACATAATTTTCATGTGTGAACTAACATAGTAAGTGATAATTAGGTTTGAAATTTTGTTGACATTCCAAAATAGATGAATTGATTTAACATCTTTGTGTACCCTGCCAGATCACGTGACTACCTTTTGCTATAACTATCAATTACCACCAATGACTCCTTAAGGAATTTTCGATAACCTTGACATAATCAAATGAAAAAGTTCCATGTGAGTATACTAGAAGAAAGACCCAACGTGAAAAACAAAGATTCCTCTAAATTCTAAGGGTTAAAAGCATAATTGCAAGGTCCAATTTCATGGCTCAGTGGTAAATAAACTCTGTTTTAACATTGAGATTAGGGATAAAATGGTGGGTGGGTTTTCGAATTTTCAAACTTTGTTTTGGCTTATCAGATGTGCAACCGCAAGCCTTCGTCATCAACTGCTTGTGGAAGAGTCCTATAACCCTTAATTATAGGCAATTAAGGCCCCCCTCAACATGTGTCTCACCTGCTAGCCCAGTTGGAAGATGCCTAGGTGTTTTAACCTGCAGGTCTTAGGCTCGAGTGCAGACACACTAACCCCATCTGTGTGCTCACACTAACCCCATCTGTGTGAGCACACACCCTGTTAGATGGGCAACACACCCACCCAATTAGTCACACGGTGCTCCCACCCACTGGTGGGGTTAGTGGGTTTCAAACTCGAGACTAGCAGTTGAAACACCCAAGCATCTACCAGCTGGGACCATGTGGGTGAGTTGCATACTTGCATGACTAAAAAAAAAAAAAGTGCTGTTCAACATGGTTGCAAATCTCTTTTTGGCGTAATTTCAACGGGGAGATTTATGTTTTTCTTGGTTTGTACTATTGGGAAAATTAGTTTGTAAATAACATATTATGAATATTTAAGAGAAATTAAGAAATAAATTTAAAATTTTAAAGTATGGATAGAAATGCATTAATCTAAAGTTTTAAATATTTATTTGGACAAAATTGTGAAAAATTAAAATCTGTTGAGATTTAAAATCTCTCTATATTATCATGATAATATTATTTCATGAATTTTTCCTTCCTTGATAAATTTTTCTGCCATAATATCATGATATTTTTCAAGATCTCAGCCATATTTGTCACACTTAACTTTCGGCAGCCCAGCTAAATATCTTTTATTCCATTCTTTTCCAGAAAAGATTTTCCTTACTACGTTTTATTTATTTACTTTTTTAGCAAAAGATAAAAAAGAAAAAGAAAAGAACATCACATGTGGATGACCGGTTTAGAAGCAGACGCGCACCATGACAATTTGTGGGGCTCCACTTTTATGATCGGAAATTTGGAACTATTCATTACGTCGACTTCGACTGTTGGAGGAATTGGAGACGTTCAAATCGAACCATAGGTCGTTTTCAAAGTTTTTAACCTATGATTCGTAGGCCGTGGTGGAACATGCCGGATCATCATCCCATCAGTCATCAAAGACTGAAAGCATGTTGCAGGATAGGCGTCATCTGATCCTAACGCATCACACGGGGTGTGGTGACTGGAGTCACCACACAACTGCACTGTTTAAAGAAATTCGGGGTGGTGGTACATAGACAACATGAGTATGGCAGATAGGTAAAACAGTCCAGTATAAATTCAGGGCAAACCGTGGGACCTAAGGTCCTCTTTCACTCCCTTTCCTCCTCTTTGACCAACGAAATAATACAAACCGTGGTACCTAAACTTCTCTTCATCTAAACTCACCTTAGGTCCTCTTGAGTTTTTCCGTGAAAATCGGGAAAAAGTTTAAGAGTTTTTTTTTCTACCCTAAACTCCTCTTTAGGAAGGGTTGCACCCTGGGTGGTATTACACAGGGATTGATACCCTGGGTTGTACTACATGTAAAAGGTAGGTTGAACAACTATTCCAGTGTTCCTGGCCCTACTTCCCTGGTGTGTTTAAAGTCAAATTAGCTTCTGAAAACACGTAGTATTTCCAGAGTGAGAGGTAAAAAAGAACAAAATACCAGGTGAAATCTACACCTAAACGAAATAAAAAACTTAGTACCGTATTTTACTATACATTTTTACCTACTTACCGTACCTAAATTTTTAGCTCCGATTATGCCATCCATATGCCACCCTAATTTTAAATGTGGTAGGTAAGGAAGTACAAACTAAAGAGAGTTTAGAACTGACGGTTTGTCTTTTAGATCTCAACTATTCTTCACCTTAGCCACTCTTAAGTATAGTACCTTAGGTGAAGAGGAGTGAAGAGGAGTTTAGGTACCACGGTTTGCCCCTACTTGATTTTTTACCCCGTCTGAGTTTTGAATTGACCTGATGTGCTGTTTTTCCTAACTTACCGATGGCAACTTTCGAATACCCCGACGCCAAACCCACCTAGGGGTTTCAGCCACCTAGGGATTAAGAACCCGGTGACACTGCATACACGGAATGTAGATGTGGGAGTACGTAAAACTATCAAATATTTAGGGCTTGATCCAAAAAATAAGCATATCCAAATCTTAGGTGGACCATACCACAAGAAACAGTAGTGATTGAATCTCCACTATTAAAAGCTTCATGGGGCCTTTTCCATCCAACCTGCTGACAAGGTCACAAAGACCAGGATGAGAGACCGCACAAATATTAGCTTGATCCAAAACTTTTGCTGGGCATGAGAAGTTTTTAATGGTTGAGTACTATTGTTTACAATATTATGGTTAACTTGAGAGTTCATTGTTTGGATCATGCTCTCAAGTGAGTTTTCAAAATGGATGGATGGATGGATGGATGGTGTGGATGTAAGAAACAGACATCACACAGTAGATTCCACGGTCAGGGGTAAACCCACCTCCATTCCTCGAAGCCACACCTACTTCTGGGAGCCTTCCTTTACCCAGGTCCGTGTGACCTAGGGCTCTCAATGGAGGGGGTCATATCTAAGATCCGATTCACTCTAAACCCATATAATTAGGGGTGTAGATGGTTCGGTTTGGTCCGATTCTGGGGTAAAATTAGAACTAAAACGTTTCCAACGGTTCTAGAAAAACCAGAATCGAAACCGGACCATTCACACCCTAGAATCGAACTGAAACCAAATTGTTTGCACAATAAAATCGAATTGGAACTGGACGGTTTGCACCCTAAAACCCAACTAGGAACCGGAACGTAAAAAACTGGTTCCAATTCGGTTTTGGGCTTTTTATAATCTAGCCCAATTGCATGGTTTATTTTTATAATCCAACTCATCCATACCTCAGGGCCCACCATGGGCATACCTTGAAGTGTTTGTTAGATTTATACCGACCATCCTCATTGTCAGCCAATGCTTAGGTGGGCCACATTAAAAAAAAAAAGATGAATCTAAATTTTAAGTGGACTACTCGACATGAAACAATGAGGGTTGAACACCCAAGGCACGGTTTGGTTCTATAGTTCGCTTTAGTTCTACAGGACCTCGAATCGGTTTGGTTTATCGATTCTAGTGGTTCTGTGTGCACCCCTACGTATAATGCGGAGTTGGATCTTAAAATAGGTTCGGTGAACCGAATTCGAGTTCACAAAAATAAATTTGAATCATATTCAGGTTGAATCCAGATCTAGTAGTGAGATGCAATAGCGGATCCCCACTATTACATGCTTCAGGCCTTTAATCGTTTTATATAGTTGGGTTGGTGCATAAACCCTTCTGAGAAAAATAGTCCTAGGGTCCACTCATGGGTCCCAAAATTAGTCAAATCCGATCTAAGGTAGATCTCACCATAAGAAATAGTTGGACAAATACGTCCACTCTTGAAAACTTTTTAGGTATACTGTGATGTTTATTTTTTATCTAATTAATTATTTTTCAGCTCTTGGACCACTACGGACAGACAGAGCTAGTGGACAGACGAGATCATCCTTGTGTGGGCTCCATTAAAAAAAAATAAAAAAAATAGAAAAGTTTTGCTGGAACGGTCAAAGTCCAAAGGATGTTGCTGCGTAGTAGCATCAGCGAGCGGAGCCCTTTTGGGTGTGAGCAGGGGTGGGACCCACCTTGAAGTATATGTTATATACACACTGGCTATTCGATTTTTCAGATTATTTTAGGCCATGTCCCAAAGAGAAACATATCCCAATCTTAGGTTGACCATACCACAGTAAAAAGGGGGATTTGAACATCCACGATTGAAACCTTCCTATGGCCCACTTTAATGGATGTGTTTCATCCAGTATGTTCATTTAATTTTCTAGATCATTTAATGCCATGGTCCAAAATCTAAAGAAGATCCAGATCTTAGGACCATACTATACGAAATAGTGAGGTCCGGCGTCCACCATTGAAACCTTCCCAAGGTTATCATAATATTTATTTTTCGTTGAAAAATATCTGAGCAAGGCTCTTTGGATATATTATCTTATATATTTTTTAGATTTGTAATGTAGTGGATTCTGACCTAGATTCGGCTTGAATCCGATGGCTATATGGATTTTGGATCGGAAATGAATCTAGCTATTTATAAGTGGACCAGATATGGAATCTAGCTATAGATTTTCAGACTTGGAGTTGGATCCAACTGGATCCGATCTGATCCATTGAGAGCCCCAGTGTGACCTTATGAACAGATAGAATGGCAAATAAACTTCATGATGGGCTCTAGGAAAGTTTCACTATGGGCGTCATTAGCCCACTGCCTTTTGTGGTGTGGTCCACTTGAGCTTTGGATCTGCTGGTGACCTAAAATGATATGGCAAAATAGATGGATAGTGTGGTTATAACACATACACCATGGTGGGACCCACAAACCTTTGCCATGTCAATACACCACTGAGGTGTGTGGCATATTACCCAATCAGAGTCCATCCTTGGTGGGCTTTGCAGGATGGACAGTTGCATTTATATGGCATAGAGTACTGTCAACTGGCGGTCCTGCTGTATTAAATATGGTAAAATACCCTTTTGAGCTCCCTTGGAGAGTGGCATGAATAAACACAGGTGTCATTGTGCACATATCCACCAGTGGAAAAAATGCAATAATTAGCTACATCACTAAAACCACATCAATATAATGATCCAAACTATCTAAAGGTTAGTCATCTAAATGAACAATAAAAATATGTTGGCAAGTTACTTTTTGTGATTTTTTCTCATTTTTGAGAAAAGTACGTATTTCAATGGGTTTATTATAATTATTATGCTAAATATCAAATAATTGCACTAATTTAGAATACTAAAGCGTATTTGGGATTATCACATATGTTCCTATGAATGTGTTGAAAATTTTCAACATATTTAAATTCCTCCAATTTACTCTCATCCGAAAGGAATATTTGGATTTCAAATACATTTTATTTATTCTCATTCACATGCAGCTGAGTAGGCCATACCCACACAGTTAGTCACACGATGCACCCACCCACCGGTGGGGTTAGTGTCTCCTTAGCATTTCAAACCTGCGACCTCCTATTGAAATGCCTAGGCATCTTCGAGTTCGGCTAGCAGGCGAGACATCTAAGCATCTTCCGGCATTTACTCTCAATTCATTTACCTCTAATTCCGTTTTGCATTTACCCTCATTTACAAGCTCCCAAACAAGCCTAGGGGAAATGCTCACATCCAACCAGTTGGACTATTAAGTTACTGTTCACCAACCAATAAATTTGAAAATGTCTTGCGCAATCCAACCGGTCCAATAAATTGGCTCCACCATATATAATATGACAATTTCCACAAAAATCAGCTCCATCCACCCATTATACAGACCACACATGTATTTTATTATTTATCAGTGATTACACATTGTTTACTATGGTGCGTCCCACCAGATGAGTGAATGGAGCCTACTTTTACATAAGGGGGTTCAAATATTTGTGGAGTCAAAACTTATTGGATAAGGTGGATGTCGCATGCACATGATAGGTTAGAAGCCCAAGGTAAGGAATAATCAGTTACAGTAAAAGATGCGGTCAATAAAGCCAAAATCACACCACTTGTAAACCAAGTCAATTTGCAAGGTTTTTAAATCCACCTATGAGAGCGACTGATCCGGCAAAACAACTCAAAAGATAAAGAAGTATTGTTAATTTCTTTATGCTCATTTAATCCGTTGGGCGGACAGAATGTACAACTGGTTGGATGTGAGCAATTCTCATTCTAGTCACTGCAACTTAGCAGAGAAAATGAACTTGAAATATCAAATGACAAGTGGGGCCTCACGTATTTTAACAAAGTGACCATTTTAGTCTTTAGTCTATAAGAACTTTGATACTCTGGCATGGTACAATGGTGGATACACGGGCATCAAGAAATTATAGACTTGGGGTAAATGTAATTCAATTTAAATGGTAAAATATACGAGTCCCAATTCAGAAGATTAGGCTGACTGAAATATTTAATTATTCCATTGTTGGACACTTGATAGATTGGTTGAAAGGAAAAATTAGCAACAGCCCATATTCAGCAAACAAATATCTAAGAATCATAGTTGTGATTGTCTAAACAATCTGATTTTGGAAGGATGATATATCCACATTCTCCAGACAAAGCAAATTCCAGGAGATGATCTATGTTTCCTATCCTCTTCAAGTCAATAAATAAATAACCACCTCTTCCTAATGTCTGAGGTTATTGGATCTCACTCCTACTCACCCCTTTCATATCCCACCAAAATATTTAGGGGTCCCTTGGGAGCCTATGAATTAGTGTGTTTGGGTTGACGTTGTAAGCCAATTCCCATCAAATACATCAAAAGGCCTTTTTTCGAAATCACAGCAAAATCATGTCTTAGCCCATGAGCCTATATGAGGTGTGTGTGTGTGGGGGTCTTTGTGCACTTGCAATCTTGGGTTCTTCTCAGCGTATCTTATAAACAGAGCGCTGCACGAACAAACGGATGGTACCTATATGATCGGAGTGACATGGCAGTCGATATGGTGGGGGTTTGGGGTCTTCGGGTTCGGGTCACCCAAGTGTGTACTGCGCACAGAAAGTCCAAGTCCCACTCCGGATGGTGCGTACTCACGTGCAAAGGGGATGTGGGCACCTCATATAATTCCAATTACACTGACTACTGCTGATTGGAAAGTCTCGGTCCTCTCCTCGTACTCTGTGCCAATGCATTCTAAATAAATTTCAGAAGATTCTACCTATAGGCTTCTAAACACAATTGGTGATTCCAATTTACATGAATTCCATGATAATTGCCAATGCATATCAAGTACAAGCCACTAAACAAGCCCTTAGTCCTTCCTCTTTGGAGTGTGCAAAACAAATATAGGAAAAGGGCACTCAAAGATTCTTTGGCTCGCTATCTTACCTTACGCTGTATTATACATTTGGATAACTAGAAACAACTTTATTTTTAGAAATCAGAGAGCAACGACCCAATCAAAGTGTAATCTATGGAATGTCATCCCATAGAGAAATTAACACCATCCCAACCAATAATACTTTCACAACTCTCAAGATTTCACCATTTTGGATTCATGGAATCAGTAGAATGTATCTTTGACCTGTGTCCCATCAAAGCTATCAACTGGAATCCCACGGACAGCGGAACTTTCAGATAAAACTTTGATGTCTCTGTTAGACAAGAAGAGCGTACAGGCTGGATGGTGGGCCACACGGCCCAGCTGGTTTCCCTTGTATAGCCTCCTTGATTAGCTCTCCTTGTATAGCAACCATTAATGTCTGTTTATCTTCTTTCCTTCTGTAGTAGGATTTGCTAGGTTGTACGTTCTTATATATTCACCCCATTGGGGCCATCTTCTATATGAAAGAAGTTAGAGAAGAATTCTCCAGATCTACCTTTCTTCCTTTTGTATCATGGTATCAAAGCGGTCGATCTAGACCAGAGGTCTCGCAGCTCGTTTCATCCAACTAGATCTGCTACACCAGAGGTCCCTGCCGCTGCCGTACATCTGCTACAGCAGATCTGCACATCTGCTACACCAGATCCGCACCTCTGCTACACCAGATCCGCACCTCTGCCGCACCTCTGTTGCATCGCTGTTACATCTCTTCTGCACTAGATCCGGCAGCCTCCGATTCAGCAACCCTTCTCACTGCCACACCAGATCCAGCACGGAAGCAGAATATCGGGCTATGTCAGCTGCCTGCAGTGAGATTGTATGGTTACATGGCCTCCTCTTCGACTTGGGCGTCTATCTATGGTCTCCTGCACCGCTTCATGTGGATAATCTTAGTGCGGTTCAGATTGCTTCTAATCCTGTCTTTCATGAGAGAACAAAACATATTAAGGTTGACTGTCACTTTATCAGAGAGAAGTTTCAATCTGGCCTTATTTCTCTTCCTCACATCGCATCCCATGATCAGATTGCGGATATTCTTACTAAGTCTCTCACTTCTGCTCGTCACTCATATCTTTTTGGCAAACTACTGCTTGTTGACAACCCGCATTAGTTTGAGGGGAGATGTTAGACAAGAAGAGCGTACAGGCTGGATGGTGGGCCACACGGCCCAGCTGGTTTCCCTTGTATAGCCTCCTTGATTAGCTCTCCTTGTATAGCAACCATTGATGTCTGTTTATCTTCTTTCCTTCTGTAGTAAGATTTGCTAGGTTGTACGTTCTTATATATTCACCCCATTGGGGTCATCTTCTATATGAAAGAAGCTAGAGAAGAATTCTCCAGATCTACCTTTCTTCCTTTTGTATCAGTCTCCATCAACCACAATCAGCAAGCAGGAAGTGCAGCTGGCGTCTTTCGAGATCATCTCAGCCAATGTGTTGCAGCATCCTCAACACTCTCGATGGAACTGTACAGTCCCATTTGCTGAAGCTTATGATCTCATTCTTGTCATCGGGCTAGCATTGAAATACCACATATCCCATTCAGTTATTGAAGGAGACTCTTTTAACTGTTAAAACTTGCTTAAAACACATGGCTGCAGAACTGGCAGACGGCACCAATATTCCACCAATGCTGGAGCCACCTCCACCATCTCAGTAGCTGGTTGATAACCCACTTGTTCCGGGCGGCAAGCAAAAATGTCAAGAACAATTCCATCTTTTGTTATGAATAGTTTGGAATCAGACCGTTTAGTTTGTACATATTAGCACCTAGCGCCCCTCGTGTTTTGTAAATAAATAAAATATCTTCTGATAAAAAAAAAAAATCAGGACATACTATACAATGATTGGGTGGAGAGATTTCACAGTATGTTTCAGCTTTCAGTTTGTACAAGTGAGGCCCATAGCTTAGTGATCCAAAAAGCTGATACGCCGGACACACCGTCGACAACGGCCCATACACAAAAAATCCCCACGAGTTAAAGATCCTAACCATGTGAATATTTAGTTTATTGGGAAGGGCTACTGACAGTGGTGCAAAACATCATTTGTTTGGATCACCAAGAAGTGCGCCCGCCTTTGAAAACTGAAAGCCAGAAGGGAGTCGCACAATCTCTTGCCCATGCATTTTTACAACGAGAACTGATAACATGAAGGCAAATGGTGAGCCCCATCATGAAGATCACCTGGCACAAAAGATCAGGCCGGTCACCAGATGGGCACACTATCAATGGACAATTGACGGTTTGACTCAGCATAATTTGTGGCCCACTACTGAATGGATCAGACTGATTTTTGAGATGAGGATTGCGGTTTGCATGGCACAGACGTCCTACACAAGCAGCATGACAAAGTCATGGTGCAGCAACCTACTTTTTGAGTTACAAAGAGAGGATTTGGTCTTGAAAAAACAGTTAAAAGCTGCTAGATGACAGTCTGGTAGTGTTTAAAGATTGATGACCAGTTTGGATGAGCTTCAAGTGTTGTTCTATACTCTGAGCCTAGTCTAAGATTGAAAATCGTTAGTGCAATGAAATAGATATTGGTTGAGAAATGACTAATAGTTGTGCAGATTAACATTCAGTCCATGTTTAAAACAAGGATAAGATCACACAGGGTTCTAACAGCAAGAGAATAATAAATTCCACAACTAAGACAAATGCTACTAATGGCTCTGGATTATCAATTGGAATACTTCCTATAACCAAAGCCTAACAAGAAAAAGCACAAAGAGGTTAATGCTGTGGCTGACTTATTGGCAAGAAAGAGAGTTTCAAAGATGTCCATGTGTCAGGAAGCTTTAACCATGTTGTAATATCATTCTGTCTTTTTATTACTAAAGGATGTTATTTAACAAATAAAATTTAAAAGTTCAGACATGATGTTGTTTGCTAACAATACTTTAGCGAACTAAAAATCATTATTCTGGATTTATTTATTTATTTATTTTTTTATATAATAAACTTCCATCCATAGTTAGCTGGTTTTTCTTTTAGCAGATACGAAATCAAAATAGATGATCGATGCAACTTCGATTATACATTAGAAAGAGAAAAAAAAAACCATAAAGATTCTAGCGAACAATTTTGACTTCTGATACAAGATGTAAAAGATGCCTGTGGAGAAGGCCTGTGAAGATTGAGTAGAGGAACACTGAGAAAGAAGGCCCATGAAAACTAAGAGGAAGTAATGCCCACGTTTTGTTTTCAACAAACATTTGTCATAAATTACAGAACATATTTGTTCCAAAATCAGCTGATTAACAATAAAAAGAAAACTAGTTGTTGCAGAACTTACATGCATGATCCAGGATTACACAAGCTAATAAAAAAAAATGCCAGGCTCTCATTGCAACTCATATGAACTGGGTTTACTTTTGGCAACTACTCAACAAGCAATCTGCATAGACTCAAGTAAAAAGAAAATAAACTATAGTTATTGGGAAGCCCATTACATTGGATATTATATTTCAAATAAACCCTTTGACAATTAAAAATTGAAATATAATATGTGACAACATGTTTCTAGCAATGTTCAAAAAGCTCATTAACTAACTCAGAAGCCGCCATGGCATCGTTTTACCGGGCCCCATACCAAGCCACAAACCCATTCTTTATCAAATCAGTGTGACTCAACCACCTCGATATTTGAAAATTGAACCCAAGTCTTTTCTTTAAAAGAAGCAACTGCCAGATATGAACAGACGCCAATGCCTTATCATCTCTTTTATATCAGGATACCAGACCCATAGCACAGCTGCATGAGTACCCTTTCCAGCATGTGATAAGAAGGTTTAGCATAAGGACAAAACCTTAGATTATAAGTTTCAAAAAAAGCTGAAGAACTTAATCCTAACCTTTCAAGAGTTCCGACAGCATAATCAAGCTGTTACTTCCCAACAGAATCCAGGACACTTAAGCTGCTGAACTGTGCCTTCCAATATTTTGCCCAATTCACCTTTCCCTGAACTCTCTCAGGATAAGATGTCTTCTCTGCATCCATGGGTTCACAACTAATCTCTAACTCAACTGAGGTACTCCATATCAATCAGAGAAAGATGGGAGGAAGGTGAACATGTCAATGTTTGGACAGGATTTGCTCTGAAGAAACCAAGTTGGAAGACACACTGGATGAATCTGACAGACAAAAATATTTCCCATGCACCACCATTTCATAAGAAAGCTGATGAGGATGGTTCCAAAAAGGCCCGATGTATGAAGATCCTTATGCAACTCCTCTGTCTGATCAGGCTTTAATGACAGAATATGCATCTTCATTTCTCCTCTATCTGCATGGAACGGTCTTGAGCTGTGTGCAGCAAGAAGAAGGATATGTTCCAGCTAGAAACTACATGTTTAAAAAATCACCATGTTGACTTGATCAAGCCTTGGATCAAGTTGAAAGCGTAACAACATTTTTCACAAGAGAAAACTAAGGGGAAAAAAAAAATGTAGTCCACTTATTGAACAACATTGAAAATCAGACCTTTTAAACTTAAGGACGTGAACAAGTTCCACATTTTAAGTTGAACTCGGGCCCTCATCAAATTTGACTCAAGTTTGAAGTTTTCAGACCACAGTAAGTTTCTAGCAGCTTTGATCTCAAAAGAGGCAGCTGTTTGCTATATAAAGAGATAATGATCGGCATATTGCCTAATAGAGTAATTGATGCTAGTTTCAAGACTCACACCACTCGTGTGTACAAGAGGAGACCTAAAGTAGGTCAAACTTGATCACACATGGCTATGCATACATTCTATGTTATAACATAGGATTAGTTAGAGTTATTTTAGGAGCCTTTTTTTTTTTAATCAATGTTTCTTGCATCACACGAGTTCTTTTCCTTCTTTAACAATGCTTCTAGCAAAGCAAGTAACTGGCTAATTTAGATGACTTTACATGGTGTCATGTTTATTCTGATCTGTGGATCACATGATTTTAGATGTAACAGGTTAATTTTGATTCAAAATATTCTTTTAAGGTTGTTTTTTTGGTTCCCTTATTTGTTTTATAGGTGAAAGGAAGGATATGTTTGTCCAGAGAGGCTAAGAATGCCCTAGAACTTTTGAAATGTAAGAGGCTCCAGAAAATGAACGTGGGCATTGTGCCTGAAGGAGTAAATGTTAGTAATATGATGACAAGAAGCAGAGGAGATGTTTTAAGAGCTTCATCATCACGTGGAGTGAGATTGTATGGAAATGCAGATGCAATTTCTTGGGTCAATGGTGTTTTCATTTTTCAAAGCACGAGCTGGAAAAGTTTGAAACAACTGATTTAGGATTCCTACAAAAGAGGAGTTTAAAGATCCTTTAATTTATCTGCAATAGATTGCTCCAATTGCTTCAAAATTTGGTAATCTTTTAATTCCTGAATTTCTTTAGTTTGTCATAATTCTAGTGCTTAGCAATTATGTTTTCCTTCAACTTGATCTTTTATGCTATTTGAGATTGTTACTATTTATTTCATTCTTTTATGTGAAAAAAATGCTTATAACTTAAATATCATTGAAGTTGGACTATAAAATTTGGGTTTTTGAGTTTTGTTTAATTATTAGTTATATGAGTTTGATTTTCTTTAATCAAACTCCCAGTTCTTTGGCACTTCTGAACTTTTGACAACTGTGGCATCTATGATCCCCAACCGAGTCTAGTCCAGGCCCCACATTGTGTAAGACCAATGAAATTGATGGGGAATAGATCAATAAAGGGTTAAAAGCACTAAATAAACTTGGTTAAAAGAAAAAAATGATATTAGGTGACATTTTGGAGATGCAGGGTTTTGATCCTTTTAACCTTTACACATGCTCCATCATTTCAGAGCAGTATATTCCTCATTCATATTAAAGCCATGAAGACATTTTGTAATGCAAATTCTTAAAAAATTAGTTCTTATTTCTCTCACACATGTTTAGTTGTTTTCAGGGGAAGATTTATTCAAGTCAAACATAAAAAAAAATAGTTGTCAACTACCACTTACCGTCTTGATTGGTAGTGTAGCTCTCTTATAGCAAAGTTGGGTATCATTGTTTACATGAATATTTAAGTAGTGTCACTCTGTTGTGCCTTTGCCCAAATCACCACCTTGAGGAAGCTGGTCACCGATGATCCTACTATTCTTTTTTCCTCTAACAAGGATTTTCTTCTTCTTCTTCTGCTCGTAATCTATAAATTTATTAAGCAGATAAGTTATTCTTATATATAGTTTGGTGAGTGGTGGGCCACACAAGGTTTGGTGGGCCACCATTTATAGAGAGTGGACTCTATAGATTTGTATGGTAGGATATGTATAAATAGATGACAATCGTGTGCTGTCATTGAGCGAAGTTGTGTTTCTTTTATCTGAAATTCTGGAAGCATGGGAAAGACAAAAGAAAGGATTTGGATGCAGCCCTTCATTTTTGTTTCTGGATCTTTGGAAACTTCCTTGGGAAAAAAAAAAGAATATTTAAATAGTGGTCTTCTCCCTCTCATGTTTTTTTTTTTTTCCTTCTTTTAATTTCTCTCACTTTTTTGTAACTTTTTTTTTCTTCGAGGAAATACTTATTAAATGCCTCACATTAGATTTGTCTCAATGCTCTTAGATTTCATGGAGTCTCACTGTGGCTATCTGCTGGCTTCATATGCTTATCAGCAATGAATGAAAAAACATATATGAGCCTGGAATGTCTGCGGACTCTCTATAAGATGTCCAATGGAACCAGTGTTTATATCGATAATATCGGCCAATATATCGGCCGATATTATCGATATCTGTGCTCACCGATACATATCGGCTGAGTAGTAATAAAAAAACTGTCTGATTTCTTGGTATCGCACGATATATCGTGCGATATCGATAATATCGCAGTTTGTATCGATATCGCACGATATATCGGCTTGATATTGTCATTTTTCCTTCACGCGAATCCAGATATCGTCGATACCTGGACGATATCGTCCAGATATTGTCCAGAATGTCTGGAACGTGGGAGCAGCCTGATTTTTTTGGGTTTTTTGGAAAAAAAAAGGTCTGGAGGCCTATTTTTTCTCAAATTTCTCTTACTTAAGTTGATTTTGGGAAGATTACGAAGCTTCCATTGCAAGAATCTCAAAGGATACTGTTGCTTTCGAAGGAAATCCAAAGGTGGCCCACTATTGAACTCGGTGAGGATTTTTTCTTCCAATCTCGTTTTATTTTCGTTCAATTCGACTGCAACTTGTTTTAAATGAGTTCAAGTACTTAATTCTTCATGTTTTGCACGAAAAATCAAGTATTTCAACCTTCGATTTTGAGATTTGAGATATGGGGCAAATTTGGGGGAAATTTGGGAAAATTCGAAAATTTCCAATTCCTCCCAAATTACCTGCAATGTTGGATTGAAAACAACATTTTAAGGATGTAGGGGGGCTGATCTATTGATCGGCAGCATTTTCTCCCAAAATCGAAAATATTTAATTAATTTTTTAATTACTAATTAATTAAAAAATACTTAATTATGAAATTTTTTCGAATTTTTTTTTAACAGTTGTAAATCCACTTGTAAGTCAGAATAATAGTTATTATGTTAGTAATTATACATCACATATACTCCAATTTCATGATTCAAGTGTATGTGGCCCAATTTGGGGGAAATTGGGGAAATTTCAAAATTTCTCAATTCCTCCCAAATTATTTACAAAGTTGGATTAAAAACAGCATTTAAAGAATGTAGGAGTGCTGATCTATTGATTGGCAACATTTTTCCCCAAAATCAAAAATATTTAATTAATTTTTTAATTACTAATTAATTAAAAAAATAATTAATTATGAATTTTTTTCAAAAATTTCTTTTGAAATAGTTGTTAATCCACTTGTAAGTCAAATTAAAAATTATTATGTAAATACTAATAAATCTCACACACTCCAATTTCATGATTCAAGTGTATGTGGTCCAATTTGGGGGAACTTCGAAAATTTTCAATTCCTCCCAAATTGAGAGTAATGATGGATCCAAATCAACATTGTAAGGGCGTAGGGGGGCTGATGTATCAATTTGCGTCATTTCCCCCCCAAAAAACAACAATAATTAATTACTTTTTTAATAATTATATTTAATAATTAATTTTTTTTCAATTTTATTTGTTAGATTATTGTAAATCCATTCCTAAGTGTGGTTGTTTTGTAACATTTGTATATGTCATAGAATCAATTTATACAATGGTTGCATCAGTTCAGTCAGATAGCGCATAGCTTAGGATCCTTTTACAAAGGAACTCCTTTATGTGGTCTTTTTTTTTTTAACATATTATGATTTAAATGTGTGTATTGGGGTCCATTTTAACAATCCCTGAAGTTTCATTGAAAAATTCAATCAATTTTCCAATGTTTCCCCATGTTTCGTAAAAAGTGCGATACATTTTGCGATACAACCGATATTTCCCACCGATACGCAATATGTATCTGTATCCCAAGGGTGCGAAACGTAATGCGATACCGATACTGCAAACACTGAATGGAACTACTGATAAAAAAAAAAAAAAAAAGATGTGCGATAGAATTTCTAGTTACCTTGTCCTAGCAGTTACCTTCCTTCTCTGATATATGTTCTTGGAATTGAAACTGCCATCCGGGTCAAGGCTGAATGATGATTTCTGGAACTTTCTAGATAGATATGGGTTCCATTATGGTGGTGACTCCTTGTGTCACCCTTTGCTTCCTTATGAAGTATGTTTTCATGTGCTTCTAGCACCTTTTATCAAAGCATCATAAATCGATTATGGCGTTTTTCTGAATTTTTTATGAATAGATCGATGAAATAAGTATTTAGAACTTTAAAAAAAATGAATTTAAGTATTTAGTCAATATGGTTATGAATTCTTGTAAGGTATGGGCACTCTGTTCTGGTTAAACTATGGCAGTTTCAGTTAGTTCTTGGATAATAGATCTCTTGCATACCAAGATACCATATACTAAATGGCATATCTTATCATTAATGGAAGCCATTTCTGATCAACTGATTTAACCTATTTTCTGAAGGTCCATGGGTCTTTCCTTGCAAAGGGTTCAAGATTTGTTAAATTTCATTATTAATCAGTATAATTTGGTAAATATCATGGAATTAGTGCAACCAAGAACAACCTTAATTAAAAATCTAGAAGTAATGTGTAGCTTATGCTACATGCTATGTAGCTTACGCCTCATGCTTCATAGGGGTGAACACTACACTACACACTATTCGCTATTTAAAACACTGCCTGAGTTGGGCACACAGATCAAAATAACTGCAATAATTCAATTCAATAAAAAGCTAATGGCCTCCACTTTATTCAGAATGAAGGAGCGAAGTTACTGTCATTTCAACTTGAATGAATTGCAGTTCATTTCTTGTTAACTACACCTAACTCCACTAGAAATACTAATTCATAGATACTACAAACATTGAAAAAGTACTTCCAATTCTCTAATGTGTAAAGCAGAATTTGCTTCCTTAAATTGAATCAAGTGGTTGAAAACTCTGCTTCATCTTCCTTGAACTAATTGGTGACATTCACTCCAATGGCACAATGTTCTCTTGATTTCCTATTAGTATTTGAGAGAATCTGGGAATTGTAGCAATGTTCACCATCAAAACTCCCTCCAAAAATGAACCTGTCCCATTGTCAGCCTAAAATCCTCATTATCTTAATGGGACCAGAGAATCTGGCCTGCATAAAACTCTTCAACAGATTCTCTGCAGCAACCTCCAAATCAGCGTTAAAAAAAGCAAAAAGAAAAAGGAAAACATGCATACCTACCATAACCCCAGCAACCTTTCCCTTCTTTCTTCCCATACTGGGTAGCTTGGAACCTGCAAGACTGAAAAAGAGCTCTTCCTGGGCTTTCACCATCAGACAGATCTCCATTCCACACCAAACACCTGCTGCCACATGCAGAAGCACTATAAGAACAGTTGTTCAAACAAGCTAATCGGCATTCATTCAGGGTCCCTACTTCTAATGGCTAAGAGTCAACACTAAAACCCATGTTGGCCATCCTTGACAACCCATCTTCTTCACCATTAACAAACCTGTCACCACCACATTGCATCGCAGTTCTCACACATCCCCTGCCAATCAGTCATTCTCCATTCTTTAAACGACAGAGGATCAAAACCACTCGAACACCATAAGAATGGCAGCCCCTTGCGATCACAGATACTGAATGGCCTGCAGAACAAATATGCATCACACTGATCTTGTGGCTATGACCAAAACAAATTTCTACTGTTAGAAAATCTCCAACCATGTGAACTGCTTGGTCTGTCTTGATACATCCATTACAAATCTCGAAATAATACTGCTCTTACAAATGGAATGACAGTCAAATATTGATGCAGGATGCCCTAATTATGATGCATGTGTATGAACATATATAATCCAGCGGAAATAAAAGACAATAATAATCTAAAAATTCAACATCAACCATCATAAACTAAGAAAGCCATAAAGAGACATGCAATGGAGTGGGCCATTATCACAACCACGAAGTAAGAAATTCAAATAATGCATTGGTTGGATCTGGCGAGGGATAGAACCTCCCGATCTTGCATAGTCATATCCAAATATCCAATGTGAATCATTAGTCCGAGAGATCAAGGATTTTCTCGGATTAGGGATTTGAAAATCTGAGAAATCGGGATTTTGATTCGATTCTCAAATTTAGGATGCAAGGATTGGGGATAATGGAGATATAGATAGAGAAGGAAAAAGAACTTACCTTAGAGGAATATTGGAGGGGCATAAGAAGCAAGGAGAAGAAGAGGATTGGAGGAGAAGAAGATGAAGTTCCAAGAGAGAGAGAGAGAGAGGGGAAGGAGACAACTAAAGGTTTGCTTTTTATTAATCAACAACTAATTCGAGTTTAGGGCTTAGCCCACTTAAATAAGCAATAGAAATTAACTAAAGACTAAAATACCCTTGAAAAGTTCGTAAAAATAAAAATAAAAAAAAGAAGTTCGCGTGGGTGGTCGGGTGCTTGGTCGGGCGAGTTTCGGGCGCCCGATAGGCAAAGTTCGGGCGCCCGAAGGCTGTGGTTGGGAGCTCGGGTCTTCTTCATCCTACCCGTGTTACTTTCCAATGTGGGGCCTTCAATGTGTCAAATCACATGTGTAGGGTCTTCAATGCTCCTCAATCGTCACCTAACCACAAAGAAGATGCTTGTGGTATGTGTTTTCTTCACTGATAGACTTTAAATGGTCTTGTGTCCTCATCGACTCCCCTCGGGTGAGAAAAACTTGACTCTGACAAGTTAAAGCTCTTGTGACACTCTAGCGAATTCGGATCAATACTCTGCAACTCCTCTTCAGTCAACCACGTAGATTCTGATGGTGGTCTGTTCTTCCACTTTACAAGGTACCTTTGGAAACCTCCATCTCTCGTAGAAACTATTTCTTCATCCACAATTTTCTCAATTTCTTCTTTACGAATAATAGGTGGAGGGAGGGGTGGAGTAGGTTGTGAAGAAAATTCAGAGAATGGCCATGAAAGGGATGATGGGTCATTGATAGGATTAGTGGAATGGACTAGATCCTCCACATTAAAGGTTGGATTAATGCCCATTTCAGGTGGAAGGTCAATCCGATACGCGTTGGACCCAATTTTTTGCAATATTTTGAATGGTCCAGCATTACACGCTTGTAATTTCTTAGCGGAACCCTGTGAGAACCGCTCTAGCCTTATCTCACCATTACGTAGTCTCCTTCCTGAAAATCTTGTAGTCCACGATGAGAATCAGCTGAATATTTATAACTATCATTGCTCTTATTAATACGTTGTCTAATATGCGTATGGAAATCATGGATGTGTCGTGTAAATGCATCGGCCGACTCTGAAGATCTTTGGGTGACAGACATGGGTAAGAGATCTATGGGCATTCTACGTTTGTAACCACTAACGATTTCAAAAGGACTCATCCCTATTGATCTATTAACTGACCCATTATAAGCAAACTCAGTGATAGGTAGAATTAAGTCCCAAGTTTTAACATGCTTACCCACTAGACAACGTAAAAGATTTCCAGGACTTCAATTTACTACCTCAATTTGTCCATCTGTTTGAGGGTGGTATGCAGTAGAAAACTGTAAACGAGTACCCATTACGTGCCATAGTGTCTTCCAAAAATAACTAGTAAATTTGACATCATGGTTAGACACTATGGTCTTAGGCAAACCATGGAAACGCACCACACTATCAAAGAAGACTCGAGCGATATGAGATGGATCCGACATTTTCGAACATGGGAGAAAATGCGCCATTTTAGAGAAGCGATCCACAACAACAAAGATAGAATCATGCTTTTTAATTGTCTTGGGAAGTCCCAGCACGAAATCTATACTAATGTCTTGCCACGGAGCATGTGGCACTAGCAATGGCGTATATAGCCCAGTATTTTACTTTCGTTGCTTTGCCAGTTGACACGTACGACACTGCCCTAAAACTTTGGCTACATCTCGCTTGAGACTTAGCCAATAAAAACAATCCTCTACGAGGGCAATGGTCTTATCACAACCAAAGTGGCTAGATATCCCTCCTAAATGAAGTTCTCAGATGAGGAATTCACAAAGGGACATACGGGGAATACAAAGTCGGTCTCTCTTGAAAAAGAAACCATCTTTAAGCACATAGTCACCCGTGCCATGCTGATAATTAGAGAATGACGCATAAGTGTTCCCAAAATCAGGACATATGGGATACTCATCTTTTAGTTGCTCGAATCCAACTACCTCTGCACTTAAGGAGTTGAGCAACGTCACTCTTCTACTAAGAGCATCTGTTGGTTTGCTTTCGACCCCGGTCTTATGTTTCAGGATGAATGAATATTCCTGAAGAAACGCTACCCACTTAGCATGCCTTGGGTTGAGCTTCTTTTGAGAATGTAAATATCTCAAGGCCTCATGGTCTGAAAATAAGATGAATTCTTGCGGTAGGAGATAATGACGCCAATGTCTCAGGGATTGGACTACCGCATAGAATTCTTTGTCATAAGTGGGGTACTTCTGCTTTACCTCATTCAGTTTCTTACTGAAATAGGCTACTGGATGGCCCTCTTGGCTCAACACTCCACCTATACCAACACCAGATGCATTACACACCACCTCAAAGACTTTAGAAAAGTCAGGTAAACGCATGACAAGAGCTTCTATCATTTTGCCCTTAATTTCCTTAAAAGCCTTGACTGCGGCTTTCAATCACATGAACTCTCCCTTTTTCATGCATTCAGTAATGGGAGCCATGATCCTGCTAAATCCCTTTATAAGCTGACAATAAAAAGTTGCTAAGCCGTGAAAGCTTCACACCTCATGAAAGTTCCTCGGTTCAGGCTACTCAACTATGGCCCTGACCTTTTCAGGGTCTGCGCGCATTCCTTCTAATGACACTATAAATCCTAAAACCACGACTTGATTAGACATGAACGCACATTTCTTAAGATTAGCATACAACTTTTTAGCCCTAAGGACGCTACAGACCTGCTTCAGATGCTCTAGGTGTGATTCATTGGTGGTACTATAAATAAGAATGTCATCAAAGTACACCACTAGGAATTTACTCATGAATGGTCTCAAGAATTGTGTCATCACCTGCATAAAAGTACTGGGTGCATTAGTTAAGCCGAAAGGGCATGACCGTCCACTTATACAACCCATCTTTCGTTTTGAATGCCGTCTTCCACTCATCTCCTGGGCATATGCGGATTTGGTGATATCCACTCTTAAGATCAAGTTTGGAGAAAATTGTGGGCCTGGCCATCATGTCAAGCATATCATCAAGTCTAGGTATAGGAAACCTATACTTAACGGTAATTTTGTTTATGGTATGATTGTCCAAATACATGCGCCATGTGTCGTCTTTCTTTGGCGTCAACAATGCAGGTATGGCACACGAGCTCATACTCTCTTGGATGAAACCCTTTTGCAGAAGCTTATCAACTTACCTCTTCAATTCTGCATGCTCTGCAGGATTCATCCTATAGTGAGGAATGTTTGGTAGAGTCGACCCCGGGATGAGATCAATGGCATGCTGGATGTCCCGCATAGGTGGTAACTCATTTGGTAAATCATCAGGGAACACATCACTGTATTCCTCCAAAACCAATGTTACCTCATGGGGTAGCTCTGATGGAACCTTAAGTGTAATCTCTCTTGCCACAAGGGCATACACCTTGAAATCCTCAGTCTCTTTCTCAAACTCTCTCGCATTAATTATATGAAGAGACTTAGGTTTGGATTTCCTCACCTCCTTAGGCTCACTCGCTTTCTCACCCTTCTTTTTCCCTGATGTGTCCTCTGGTGGCATATGATTAAGTTTGATCTTACTGTTATGCATGAAGGTACATGCATTCGAACGGCCAAAGATCGTGGCATCATTGTCAAATAGCCACGGTCTACCTAGGATAATATGTCCAACGTCCATAGGTATCACATCACACCACAGGGACTCCTTGTATGACGCGAACTTAATAAGAACTAAGCATTGATGGGTGACAAGAAGGGAGGTCTTGTCCAAGAGACTTTGTACGCGTCAGGATGAGGTGTGGATTTCAATTTCAAACGGTCCAAGGTGTTAGCGGAAATCACATTTTGATAACTTTCACTGTCCACTATCACCCTGCAATTCTTTTCTCCACACTTGGCGAGAGTGTAGAAGATAGTGCTTTGACGCCAATCGACACTACTCCTAGACTGAGATAGCACACGCTTGACTACTGCAAGCATTGCTTCATTTTTCACCTCGTCTTCATCAGTAAGACCTCCTTCAGGGTGATATTCTTCCACTTCATAATCACCCTGGTCATCAACACCCTCGTGGGACTCGCCTATAACTAAAGCTTTTCCATGGTTCTTCGTGGGACACTGATTGGACATGTGACCGATATTCCCACATTCGTAGCATCTCACTTGGCTACCCCCACTAGGACCGGCACCAAGAACCCCTTTGCCCTTGTTGTCCCTAGGCTTAGGCGGGACAGTTGCCTATGCCCTGGGTTGACTACCAACGTTAGGTCTAGTTCCCTGGGAACCGGATCTAGCATTAGAGTCTTGAGACTCAAAACGTCCGATGACAGGAGTTCTCAGGTATTGTTTCAACTCCTGCACAACTTGGTGCGCTTCATCCAAGTCCGATATGGGCCGAGTCATAAGCTTGCGCTGAAGATCCGTTCCAAGGCCTATCTTGAAACGCGAGAGCGTTACTAGAGGGTCCTCTTGGACATCACATCACATCATAAATTCCTCAAATTTGGCGATGTAGTCAGCGACAAACATTAACCCTTGGCGTAAGGATTGCCATTGGTCAAGGAGCTTTTGTCGGTATGAGAGAGGAAGATACTTCTCCTTCAATTTCTCTTTCATCTCAGGATCAATGCGTGATAGGGGCCCTACCAATTCTTTCTATCTTTCGCTCAGTGTTGGTTCAAAATAACTTGGCCTGGCCAAGGTGTCCCGTAGCGGTATCGGTGGGCATAACGGTGCCCACCGTTACCGATACGGATACAGGACGTATCGGCCGATACGCCCCCCGTATCAAGGATCAAGTGGACCACACCAAATAGTAAGTTTGGGTTGCATTAAATGCAAAAGTCTCCACTTGAAAAGGTATAGACAGGCTGGATAAACTGATACATGGGGACCCTCCACATATTTGTCTGGACAGTAATCTGACCAGGAAGGACGCAATCTGTGGTCCACTTGAAAAGGGATAGACGGAGTGGATAAACTAATAAATCTGGACACTCCACAGATCTGTCAACTAATACATCTGGACAGTCCACAGATCTGCCCGGATGTTAATCTGACTAGGCAGGACGCAATCCGTGTCCGTAAAAGACGTACGGTTATCTGATTATTGGACTGGGTGTGGCCAGCATGATGAGTGGCACTGATCTTGAACACATGCTTCTTATTGGCAGCGTGTGCACATAGTATTTCTGGAAAGCAGATACCATACCATGCTCGAATCAACTAATTTTGTACGAAAACCTTTGGCGGGAAGTTCCTGCGCTGGGTGCTAGGTGGGCCTACATAATGTTTATAAGAAATTCACTCAGTTCATCAATTTTGCTGGTTCATTTTAAGACATGTGACAAAAAATAAATAATTTAAAACTTAAGTGAGCCATACAAGAGGAGACATATTGTAAGAATTCAATGATCATAATGTAAACATTCACTCGCATGACCGCAAAAGTTGAACTAGATTAAGGTTTTTGTGTTTTCACTTCATCTTAGTGAGAATGACCTTATAAACAGTTTGGATGGCATATAAATATCAAAGTAACATTTCAACGTAGGTATTTCTTTCCCCAAATTTCTTTCTCATGTGTCCTCTTGAGTTGTGGGTCTCCGTCATGGTCAAATGTCTTAAAATGATCTAGCAAGATGGATGTACAGAGTGGATTTCTCACAAACATCATGGTGGCTCCATGTTCGATATGATCGGCTATCGATCGGCAACGGTAATAGATGGGATTAGGTGGTATGTGTTGTATTCTGTTTCTTACAGTCCTTGTCAGAAATGTTTCAAGGGAGTGGTCGATTACCATATGCATTCGAAAAAATCAGTCGCTGGCCGATGCTGTATGTAACTATGATGTCAGCCGATTCTTTGGCCGATTGCCTTTTTAGAAACATGACAACGGCCGATGGTATCGATCGATTGCTGTTTGCGTTGGCCGATTGCAGTTTGCACTCCAAGATACGGCTGATTGAGGTTTTAAGGCAGGGGGGCAGCGACCGATTTCAATGGCCAGTGACTGATTTCGGCGATCGATTGTCGTCTGGCAGCCTGGCCAGTGGCCGATTGTCGTTTGCAGCATATCCAAAAACTTTTGTGGCATTCATCACTGTTTCTAGTTGTATGGTCCATCTGAGATTTGGATCTTATTAATGTTTGGGTCTCGTCTTAAAATGAGATGGAAAAACAGGTGGACGACATGGATACAAAAACAAATACATCAAGGTGGGCCCCACACGTTTGGGGTAGTGGCCGAGTCTGCAAGCAGTTACAAGGCAAGTAGTGGGTAAAGAGAAGCCTTTGGAAGGCAATGTGGGAGACGGTTATCGTAACCGTCAGGAAGTGGAGCATCCAGATAATTCCACACTTCAAAGAGAAAGTTATAAAAGCAAAAGGATTTCTATAGAGCAAGGGGTCCAGCACCAACCAAATCAATCTATCTTTCCAATTTACTAAATCCCTTACATTTCATAGTATAATCGATCCATTTTACATTCAAAGTACTTTGTATTTCGTAGAGTAAGCACTCAGGTATCTATCAAGTCAAAATTCCATTGTCGTTTCCAAGCTTATTCAAGTTCTTCGTCGATTGTCATTTACGTTTCTTAGCGTATTCAATTCCCTTTACTTTCTTTAGCATTAATCGCACTGTTCAATTTCGGTAGTGTAATCTCTAAAATTATTTTCATAGTAGTAAGTTTTACGATCAGTAAAGTTTCATTTCACAATCTCTTAGTGGTGAAGAAAAAGCAAAGATTGCCCACACGGTCGATTGTAAACTTTTCTTTTTACTCCTTTAAAGTTACGTCGAGGGAAATCCTTTTGCTCGGAAGGTAAAGTTACAACCCACTTTCTGGAGGACTGTAACGTCCCGAGATTTTCGACTTTCGTCTATAACACAACAGTCGAATTCCCAAGTAACTTATGGAATAACTAATTTGTCAAATAATAAAATATAGCATTCAAGCACAATGACGGAAACAATTATCATCTTATTCTATCAAACTTACTACGTCATCATCAATGTTTAAATAAGGGAACTAACCAATATCCATACTGATTAATTAAAATACAAAATCATATCTTCTCTTGAAGACTTATTACAATTTCATAAATGTATCAACTACTCAAAAGAAATATTTAATAAATGATAGCATCAATTAAGTTTCTCTAACATCGTCATCCGCCATGTGTTTGTATGAACATCGAACTCTTTTCCTTAAAAATCGGGTTCAATACCTGGATCTTCACCTGCATCATCTAAATTGTGTTTGGGATAACGTTAAACGCTATCATAGTGGGGAATATTCCCTCCAAGACTATCAAGAATAACAATGTATAAAACTCAGAGTAACGTAACACAATAATATCTTTATTCAAAACAAAATAATCAAGTAAAAATCTTTGTTAATGCGATGCATGAAATGCATGCTCTGGCTAAGGCACCCTGGCTAGAATCACAATCCATGAAATGGGAGACTCCTTATTACGACTCCATGCTAGCCACTAGTCACTAGAGGTTCCTGGGACGCACAAGCCCATAGTTTTGCCCGACCACGTGAGAAACGGGACGCTCATAGCCCAAATCTACACGTGACAGTGTACGGGAGAAGTAGGACGCTCTAGCCTATTCTCAATTCCGTACACCCACATGGAGCCAAGTGAATGCATGACTTTAGTTTCACCTTTATTTAAGTGTTTTCGCATATATCCAATTTAAATAAAACTCAATGGTCACTATGGGGAGTCACAAATGACCCAGCATAGGCCGACAGCACGAGATTAGTGTCCATAGCACCAACTCCGGCTCATGAGAATTTGTATACCATTAGTGTTCACTCATTGTCCCGTTTTATGATTTCATCATGTCCCAAAAAGTCAATGTTGTACATCATGACCAAATTCATTAAAATACTCGTGTAATGTAAATGGATCCAATCAAGCATCATGTACATGTAAGGATCCATTGACAAACAATCACTTCATTCTCTCAGTTAAATCAAGAGATATTCTTCCATCATGAACACCTCTCACGGGTTCCATCTCTCTACATCGAATAATTTTACCAACTTAGGGACAAAGAGTATACAATAATGGGATGTCCATATGATGATCTTATACACATTTTTGATATCACAATATGAAAACCAATGTTACTTGTAAAATACAGATTAAGGAAATAAGGGCATAGATTTCACAAAGATAAATAACACAAATACACATGCTTCTTAGTAAAAAATCTAAATAAGGAATCACATCATTATATAATTATATTCATTACAAATCCTACATTAAACTTCATGTTATATGGATCAGCAATTCAAAACAAAATAACTTCACATGCCACAAAAAAAACTTATGATAATCGTGATATTATTAATGAAAGGCTTGAAGGAAAATCCTCACCTTAGGATGGACTTAGCAGAAGAGGGTTGTAGAAGATCCTAGCCACTGAAAAAATATGAGAAAGAACTTTCTTCTCTTCTCTCTCTCTCTCTCTCTCTCTCTCTCTCTAGGGCATGGAGGCTAGGGTTAGGAGAAGGATATGGAGGTGCGTGGTAGAAATATGGAGAGGGATGTGCACGCGAGGTCTTGTGTAATAACTTCTTGAGGTGGGTTTCTTAAATCTCAATATTCGGATGATTTATGATCAATTCTAATCTGTTCATCTTATTAAGCTCGAAGAGTAGAGTCAGAATACGTAAATTTCTTGATGATCTACATTCTAGATTGGCCGATCCTTGAAAATGGCCTAACGGGTGCTAAAATGGGCTAGATCTCAATTAACGGTCTACGCTTGATGATCAGGGCCCAAATTTTGGAAAAATATGTAGTCATGATAGGCAAACAATTGTACAAAATTTAGTAGTTGATTGATGGTGAGAAATGCCTAGATCTGAAATTTCAATTTTTGACGGAAAATGAAGGTGCTGGCTTTGTGGTTCAACGGTGTAGGATTATAGATCGGGGTCTAAATTTTGTGTAAAGTCGTAGTCATATGAATATAATAAGTGGTCCAAATTTGATAAGCGATTGGTGGTGAGAAGTGGGTAAATTGAAAGGTTCATATTTAAAAAGAGTTGGTAACTCGTTAATTTATAGAACGGGATAACTTCGCGCATAAGAAAGATGCTTATCAAGGTGGGGCACTCAAATCACACTATTGGTCCATGATAAAGACAATCTAAGTCACTCATATGAAGAGAAATATTCGACTACGACTAACCATCTACTTTCCTCACTCGATGGAAATGAAAATCAAGGGTTAAGGGGCTGATTTGACAATCGGACCACTTCTACTATGATTTAAGGGCTGAAATTTGATGTGTATGGTTAATATGTGCCCAAAAGCTTAAATCTAGGGTTTTGCGTGAAAGCGATCGTCAGAAACTATAATACTTAAAAATGGCATCTTAACTTAAGTTTAACTAATGGCATTTTCGTAATTATCTAAAAAGTGCGTGATTTTTGAAATCTGATCTTTTTATGATGTTTATGGGATCATTCTAAGCAACTTTTGTAAAGGGTCCCCTATCGGATCTCCTACGGATGTCCCGCTATTCACAAATCAACAATAAATGTACGATAATTAATAAAAAATAAATTAAAAATGAATTTTCAAAAAGTTTCAAATAAATCTCGAAAATCTGGGGCGTTACAAGGACTAACCCCACCCTCCAAACATCACCTGATCATTTTTTACTAAGCAACTGAGCGAGTGGCTAGTTGGGCGACCGATCTTTACAGATCTCGGTCATATACGGTCGATCACGACGTATTTGCCTTCCCTAGCACTCGGGATCATCGTTATTCAGTTGGAATCAAGCTGCGAAAATCGGTTCTGGCACGCCCGCACACACATTACACGCGTGGCCGACGAATAACTCGGCAACAGTATGAAACTGCATTTAGTCCCGTGCCAATTTCATCGTTTGTTTGATAACCAAAGGAAGATTTAATTAATCCTAGAATCACGTATTCCAATGCCAATGGTGGATTCGGCTGAATTTTTGGTGGATTTCAAATCCACCACAATTGTGGGCCCTGCATTGATGTGTGTATTTTATCAATGCTGTCCATCCATATATGCCTTTTACAATAGTCATTCAAGCTGCATATGCGCATAGCCGACCAAAATCAGTTATGAAATGTGGTCTATTGATTGTAATCCCATGATCCACCAAATGTGGAATTCACTTGATACTTAATAGTTACAAAAGGGAGGATTTGATCCCAAATATGGAAATGAATTAGGTTAATCCCATGGTATTGCCAGGCATGTAATAAATGAGCAATAAATGCTATAATCCCATCTAATACAATTCTATCCTATGGTATACATGATCCACCAAATATGAAATTCACTTGATACAGTGTATTTGCCAAAAAGAAAGGATTTGATCCCAAATATGGAAATGAATTAGGTTAATCCCATGGTATTGCCATAATAAATGAGTAATAAATGCTATAATCCCATCTAATACCACTCTATTCTATGGGATACTGCTGCCCAAACAGGCCCATGAAGGATTAAATGCAAGAGTCATTTCTAGTGTCGTTGGGACGCGGAATGCGTCCTTCCTAGTATCAATGCATAGCATCCATGTTGATCTCTGGAGGGGCCCACCATGATGTATCTATTTATCCACACCATCTATCCATTTTCTAAGATCATTTTAAGGCACGAGATGAAGAATGAGACATATTCAACGCTCAAGTGGACCACACCAGAGATAACTCTTGAATTTAATGCTTTGTGCATTTAATGCAACTAATGCTCACTATGGTCCACTTGAGTGTTGGATCTGCCTCATTCTTGATCTCTTGCCTTAAAATGATCTGAGAAAGTGGATGGATAGTGTGGATAAATAGATACTTCAAGGTGGGCCCCACCACATATCAGCATGGACACAATCTGCATCCAAAGCATCGGATTTGCCTCATGCTTTAGCTTATGCCATAACATGAACTGAGAAAAGGGATGGACGGTGTGGATAAACAGATACATCATGGTGTGCCCCCACACAGATTTGTCCGTTCCTTGGTATGACTGGGCAGTAGAGGTGGGCACAAACCAAGCCAGCTCGAAAGCTCGGCTTGGATTGGTTCGAAAAAGCTCGGCTTGGATTGGTTCGAAAAGGAAGTTCAAACCAAACCAAGCCTCCAAGTCAAGCTTGTTTGAAAAAACAAACCAAACTCAAACTAGGGCAGTTCCGGCTCGGTTCGGCTCGAAGCTCGATTTGATTTAGCTCGGTTTGATTCGGCTCGTAAATTATAAGCACATTGTTTCTTGTGGTGTGATCCACTTGAGCTTTGGATCTGATTCCATTTTGGGATCATGTCCTAAAATGATATGTAAATCAGATGGATAACATGGATAATACATATACATGATGACATGGATAATACATAATACATATACATGATGGTATGGATAATACACAATACATTTACATGAATGCACACTATTTCCTTGCACTTGTAAAATTATGCTTGCGTACTTTTGTTTGGAAAATACTCTCACATGTCTATTTTGAAGTTGCACTCTTTTGGAGGATGTTAAACATCATATGGTAAGATATGTTTGTACTTTTTTCTTCTAACTTTTTAAATTATTTTCTATTTAAATGAATAAGGAAAAAAAGAGCCACTGTCCGTTTGAACTCGGTCCGGCCCGGTTCGAAATTTTCAACCAAGCCGATCCCGGCTCGAACCAGATTTTTCTGGAGCAAACCAAACTCGAGCTGCATGGGTCGGCCCGAAACCCAAACCAAACCGATCCACAAACTGTGGTGGTACGAAAACAAACCAAACCAAACTAGGGCTAACTCGGCTCGGCCCGGATCGTTGCCCACCTCTACTGGGCAGTGGTGGGTCGCAATCCACTTCCGTCAGCGAGGAAATGATATAAATCCATCAAACAGGGTCAAAATCTTCCACTTGGCGTTTCCTTCTAGCTCTTGTTTTAAATAAGTTTTTTTTTTTAAATATATATAAAATTACTTTTTCAAAATTGAAAAAAAATAATACTCTTATTTAAAATAAACGCATTTGATAAAACGCCTCTATTATGCCTTAATTATGTAATTAGGCCTGTTTTAGAGATTTTTTTAGACCTCTAACATCAGCAGGCATATTTTTATGATGAAAATGCCCCTGCACGACTTCTGATGTTTATTGTGCTGTTGTAGGGGTTGTATTCAATGGTCCAACACGTGTGAAATCCACACCATTGACACTTCAATTGAGTCCACTACATGGACCATCCGTACTGTTGAATCTATCACACATGTCCAATTGAGTGGAAGTCTGAATTATTAGCCCCAACAAATAGATATAACAAATTGTTGATTGGACCTAATTTTGTGTAAATTATATCAACCATCCATATTAAAGATCATTGATTCCATGGTTCATATTTTTCCCTTAAAATGTGTTATCTTGAGCAATCAAAAGGCCCAAACTTGCAAGTGTGCTGTAAAAACGAACTGAGTTCATGTCATACTCAACTAATCCGATATTTGGTATGGGCTGTTATGGCCCCGTACCAGAGCCCCAATCAGTCAATAACTGATAACATATGGGCTGTTATGGCCCCATATCAACCGATGAATGCCCATTCCAATCAGCACAAATGAACTTGTATGCTCTGAAATTTTCTAATGTTTGAAGTAATATATGTGTGTGTGTGTGTGTGATTGTTTCATGATAATGTATGCACGTAAATATTCAGATCGGCCTTCATGATGAGATGCAGCTAATATTCATCAATTAAAGGCTTGGTCAGCTTCATGCATGGCAAAGACCATGTGCAATTATGCAAAATGGAAGCGATGCATATTAAAATGCATGTACATATGAAATGTACTTCTGCCGTGATCAGTGTTCGAAGTTTCGATATCGCTACAAGTTTCGCTAGCCGGGGATACGGAAATAATATCGATATCGCCGATAATATCGCTGATAACCGGAAATGCGGGGAAAATGGGAAAAACGGTGGAATTTTTCAGTGAAACCTCAAGAGATGATAAAATACACACATTTGCATATTTACGAATAAAAAATTAGAAAAAGAATACATACATAATAAGTTTCTATTTAATAGGGGCCTACAAGCATATGCCACTGTAAGAAATCAGTCCAACCATCTCATCCATCCAATATCTGACCTTCCATCCAAACATCCTTTGATATTTCAGAATATCGGCAACACATGATATTTCCAAACAAATCGTTAACAACTGAAAAAGAAACTAAAGATTGTGGTCTCATTATTGCCATGTTGTGATAATAATAATATCGTGATATTATCAATATTATCGTCGACAAATTGAACATTGCATACAACCATGTGCCCATAAAAAATATGAAATTGAATTTTTTATACTATCAGTGTCATTGATATCGCTACCGGTGTTATCGGTATCGCTGAGCTAGAAATAGAGATAATATCGGAGATATTTCGATAATATCGGAGATAATGCAAACACTGGCCGTGATTTATGAGATGATTAGGATGAGAATTCACAAAGATCATCATGATTAGCTCGTACCGAATCAGATCGTGTGAGCCTATATATGGCAACAGGGAATGGATCATTTGCTGATCGGAAGGATCGGCTCATGCAAATTCAAAAGTGCCCATATGCACCCAAGTGAAAGAAAATAAAAAGCAAGACGATATTCAGTGTAGAACAATACTCATTATAATCTATTCATGATCGACGCAAAGATTCATTTCCAAACTCTAAAATAAATTAAAAAAAAAAGAAAAGAAAGCACAAGGAAATTGACAGAAACCATAACCATAGATGAAATAGCATAAGATGGCTCCCTGTAATCAACGCTAGACAAAGGAACACAAACTAAGTAGGAAAACTTTTCATAGGATGAGAGCTACAGCTCTTACGGTGCGTTTGGATGATCGATTGAATTGAACTGCAAGTCATGGAATTCATTATAGAGGACATGACCATTTAAAATCATAATGACAACCAAACACCTAATTGCAAATTCCATGCATCCACGTTGGACTTGAAAAGATGGTAATTGCAATATGGCGCATGTCAGAATTTGGTCACGTGATCTCTATTGAATTGAACTTATTGCAATTCAATTCGATTATACTTCCAAACACAGCTTTAGTCTCCAAGTAAAGCGAGGAGGAAGGCTTTGTAATCCCCAGAAGTGTCCTTGGCTATTGCATGATTAAGAGCGACGTTGTTTCTCTTGTAATACGCTTCCTTGATCTCATTCAAGTCCTTCTCAGCGCGTGTGACGATCACACGGGTGGCTGCATCTTCGTCCGTCCCCTGTTTATTTATTGAGTTTCGCAACACCTGAAACAATCCAAACATCAAACATTTTTGTAACAGTATAAGAAAATGGAGAGGTGCTAATCAGGCAGGCATGTACAAGGAAGCCCCTCTAGATGGAGAGGTGAGACCACATGACACACATGTGGAAGACCTAAACTCTCCATCAGGTGGATCCCAATTTATAGGAACTATGGTCCAAAATCAAGGTGGTGATGTTCTAAGGTGTCCAAGTTTTCCTAGCCATTTATTTCAAGTAAACACTCTGGCCCACCTTATGAGTGGATCATGCCATCTAAATGGTGGGGCCCAAGTGGCTGACACTTTGGATTTCAAAACATGTGCCAGCTAGGCAGATGTGGTGGCATGTCATGTGGCTGCATTATCCACACTTGTGGGACTGAAATTAAAATGATTTTTTCTTGGGGTTTTCATTTCTCACCTTTTCGAAGTATTTATGAGGAGTGCTGATGCATTTGATTATCACTCGCAGTGCTGACAGGAATTCATCGGCGGGATCACAAACCAGACCCTAATAACAGCATCCCATGTACACAATTTTCCATTTACTCATCAGGAAATAAGTGAAGAAAATGTAACGAAATGCAATTTAATAACATTGAATGATTGAATTTAGATGAAAAACATGGATTGCTTGTTTAAAAAATGAACTTAATGGCATGTTTTGATACTCGATTGAGCTGAATCATTTGTTAGCTTGTAATGCCAAAACCATAATTGCAATTACATGCATTTCAAGTTCGACTTGAAATGAAACTAATTGCAATATGAGGCTACTTATTACGGACCCATTTTATTCATTTAATCTGTATTGAATTGAATTATTGAAAATCAAACATCCAAACACGGAGTCAATATCCCCACCTTGGTGATGGCAGTGCCGTACTCGTCTTTGTAACAGTTGAATGTTGCATTGAGCTGGGCCTTGCTCCTTGTAGTCAAGATTCTAATGATCTCTTCATGGCTGAAGTTATTTGCTTCAATGGCATCATGGAGAATCTTGGCTTCTGATTGTGCTAGCCTTACATTAATCTCATCACCGTCATACCTGTAAGTGCCCACTAGCGGAAGCAAAAGCTGTGACACAAACCAAGACCCACAATAGCATCAGTGAATACAGATGAACAAAGAGACATGCTAAAGGTGGTTTGAAAATGCATATTGAAGAGGAGATTGGTAGGCCCCACTGTGAACATGCCCTGGCCTGAAAATCAGGTTTTTCCAAAATCAACAGTGCATGCTGAATCTAGATTGCAGGTCAATTTTCTCTACTCATCCATTTGTTTCATACATGCATGACCTATATGATGAGTGGACCAGCCTGGTGTTTTTTCGGATGATTACATATTTCCAGTGGGCCCTCCTTATGAATTGCCAGCTCTCACACATGTGCCATTTTGGAATGTGTGGCGCAGCTGGTGCCAATCCCCTCTTCTATCTTTTGTATTAGCATTTCTCAATAAACAATACTCGCACATGGACACAAAAACAGAGTATTTTGTTCAAGGGCATACCTTACGGAGGTCACCTGTGGTATGCAAGGCGACATCTTCTTCTAGGGAATGCTTGAAACGCACATGGTAAGCTTTCTTCACTGCCAAAAGCTCATCAGGAGATCTAATACAGGCTATTTCTATGATCACCCGATTGTCGAGAGTCCCCTTCTTCGCTGCCAAATTAGCTAAGATGGCATCTCGCTCAGCTGGTTCAAATATCCATCTGTACACCGCTTTCTGTATACATGTAAAATGATTTTTCAATACCTTTTGCATCTTAAAACAAAACAGTGGGTTCATGTGGCATGGTTTAATGCTCCCGGCAGTGGTGTACTTCTTCAGCCAGAAGTTTGCACAGGTGACTTACAACTTTCAACGATGCAGCATTAAAGACCGTTCATTTGTGGGCCACCCCATGGATCTGCAACAAACATATAATCTCCTCCCATCAAACAATGCAGCCATTAGTCAGAAACGTCCATATGGACTGTTGGCTATGTCTTGTTTTAACCATCCATTTGTAGGCCAACAACTAGGTGGATAGGGTTCTCCAACTGGGGCGTTTTTGGATCATCACCCATCCAAAGGGGGCCCCACCAAACGGGAGTTCTGAACCATTGAAAGATGGTACCGGCTGTATGGAATGTGGGTCGGAACTAAATTGCATCCTATAACATAATATTCCTGACATGATAGCATAATATGTTCACTGTGACTATGATAGTTACAACGGTGAATGCCATGGACCACACAAGCATAAAATCCATCTCATTGGTGTTTAGTGAAAGTTTATATGGTCTAGACGTTGAAGATAGACCTCAAGGTCACCAGAGAGCTCAGATTCAAGTCGTTTGATGAGATCCTCTTGATAAAGTTCTTCATAAGCTAGCCTGATTAGCTTCCTTTGAGTTGCATTTCTATGTGCTAGTATTCCAATTACTGACTTCTCATTTGTTCCCCACCCTATCAGACAACAGCATAACAATAGAATAAAATTACTTGAACTGCATTTCAAATACAAACTCGCAAGTTACAGAAAAACTAGATGCTTTATAAGAAAGTGGCATCAGAGCATTGAATTACTAATTTTTCTATTTCTCCCCTTTTCTATCTAAATTGTACTATTAGATTGATGGGTTCCTCTTATTAAATTCACATCTTTCTTTGCTTGTAGTCTTTTCAAACTTCAATGCTTCTTCTTACATCGGTCTATTGAGGATGATTTTCTTTTGGGTTTTTTCCTCTCTGTTCTCCAAGCATTGATTTCAAATTTCTAGCAATTTGATGTTCTCTTCTAAAAAGAGCAATCAAAATTACCAAAAGATTTCTTCCAAAAAAAAAAAAAGATGTAACACAAGCATGTGCATCTAGTAAAATCTGATGCTTCGAGGAATGTATGAAACATTATGTTTTAGGGCGTGTTTGGTTGCACCAAATATCATGAAATATCTTTTTTTTTTTTTTTTTTGGTCAGGAAGCAAAGTTAAGAGATCACAATAATCTCTGACCAACAGAGATAACCATCACCAGTGTTAAATGATGGAAAGGACCTATCAAGGCCTCTGCCCAGGAGCAAACGAGACGTTTAACTCGAGAGATATTGGCCGAGGACAATCGACTAAAGTTCAGTTTTTTCTTTCTTTCCAAATAGCCCAGAGGATAGCCACAAAACAAGATTCTAAATTATCTTCCGGCCACAACTAACTGATTAATCAATGCGGCATCAACCTGAGCCACCTTAAACTGTTGGAAGCACTATCCATATACTGCTGCGGCAAACAGACATTGGATGAACATGTGGTTAGTGTCTTCAGCATCCCTTGGACACAAACAACACCCATAAACCAAGATCACAATCTATCATCAAAATACATTCCCGGCTCACTAACCATGCAAAAATGATGGATCTAGGAGGAGCTTTGATTTCCAAATCCAATGAGTTGGGGCTTCAGGGGCTCAAACATTCCAGATTTCATGATATTTGATGCAAGCAAATGTACCCTTAACCATTCCAATGTAACTAGAAGCATAAGATATTTAAAAAAAATAAAATCAATCTACAAATCCCAAAAATTAATCGAATGGCAGCATTTGGATGCACAAGTGAATTGAATTACAAACATTTAGTATCTTGAAGCAGATATTGACGCAGAAATGACAAAACCCAAAATGTTTCCTAGCATTCCTAATACTTCTGTAACCATCAAATTAAAATTCCATTTCTTTCAATAACTTGTAAGTAACATTAAAGGCAGTTTGGAGTAGAGATCCTTGATAGGAAGAAATTAGAAAAAAAAATTTATTCTCTCTTTATTTGACAAGTAATTGGAGTTTGATTTGATAATGCACCCAAACAGTCCCTTAATTTCATTTTCAATCATTTCTTCCCAAGCGGCCAAGACTGCTCAAAAAACAGAACCACCTCTCTCTCTCTCTCTCTCTCTCTCTCTCTCTCTCTCTCTCTCTCTCTCTCTCTCTCTCTCTCTCTCTCTCTCTCTCTCTCTCTCTTTTCATATGTAAATGAGTTTGGAGTTCACACATGCCACTGCATCGCACATCTGTAGATCCAAACTGTCCATTAGTTGCACCATCATGTGACCATCCACTTGCTAAAAGAATCACCCCCATCAATTGATCAAGTGGAGCAGTGTATGGCCAATCTGAACTGCACATCAACTTACACGACAGCCGTTGATACCTCTTACTGCGCCTGTTGCGCAAAAATGTGTTGGAATTGTTTTCCACTCTCATCCAAACAGGCCATAAGGGCATGTTTGGGTCCAACTGAGAATGAGTTTAATGCATTTTCAACGGCTGGATTTGAGCTGAAAAATGACCCACTCAGGTGTCCAATAGGTATGAAATTTTCGCAGAATGGGTTTATTCAATGCTGAATTTGATGAATGGTTAAGATTTTCGAACACACTGGCACACATGGCACATACAAACAATAGTTGGAGAGACGATCAATCCCCCCCTTGCTAACCTTGGTCACCAGCTTTCCCGACAAATGCTAGTTTCAGATTTAATGAAAAATGAGAAATGGGTGGGCATCCAAACACACCCAAGGATGTGGATTTATCAACAGGGACACATGATTAATCTAATCCAAGCATTCATAAAAAAACAAATTAATATAAAATTAGACAAAATTAATGAAGAAAAACAGAGAAAAAAAAAATTGCATTCAATCAATACATGCGAGGAGAATCATCAAAGCTTGTGAAAATCACCACAAACACAAGATCTGAATTCAATTGAAGGTGGCCCATGATGACACTAATCCATATGTTACAGGGCTAGGCTCCGACAAGCGATCGTCACATTCTTTTACCCAGTGGTGACACGTGGATCTGGACCGTTCAACTAATGGGCCCCATTTTGAATTGCACTTAGCCCGATGATCGGGCTGATCAGACAATCCCAACCATTCAAATATTGGTTATCAGATGGACATATAAAATAAATGTGTGAACGGTCCAAGTTCAAATGGCATGATCAAATGGTTACAATGTCAGATCGATGCGATATTTGGGCTATGCATCATCCATGATGAGACCCACAATTTGAACAGTCCAGATTTTCCATACATGTGTCCCACAATCCTTAAAAAATGGATGCGAACTAAAATCCTAGTATGGAAACAGAGAAGTAGAAACCTTGGAAGGCCTTCCTTAGATTCTCAGCATCTTCAATGGGAGATGGAAGACAGTCAGGGACTGTAAGTGTTGCCATTCTCTCTCTCTCTCTCTCTCTCTCTCTCTCAAAGAAGATGCTCTGATGATCTCTCTCTGCTCCGTCTCAAAGGAGATGCTTTGATGACAAGAAGAAATGAGCTCTGCTGGTTTTAAACTAGTGTTTTGCTACAGTACAGTACAGTACTCCTTTTTTCCAACCACAGGATTGCTTCCTTAGATTGATCTGAACCGTTCATTTCCCCAATGCTACAATATAAAAGCTATATTCTTGTCATAATGCTTCATTGATCCTGACTATTGAATTTTCAGTTTGAATCGTAACTGTACGGTTTATCTTCATATACAATCATCCGTTTAATAAAATATTCTTCACATAGAGAAGGTAGGATAGAATCCAGAAGATGAACGGTTCAGATCATCATTTAAGATGACTTCATTGGTGTAAACCATCCATGGTACGGTACTGTATTATTGGGCACCATACTCGAGGAAATCCAATTCAAAATGCATGTCTGTACACTGCTCGTTTCGATGGCAACGCCATGAGTATTGATTGATATTAGTTTTGCACCATTTTAGAAATGGTGGTGACTCTTCAACAGTCCGCATGGCATTATCGTAACCGGAATCCAGACCGTCCAAAATCTCTCCCAGATGTGTATGGAGCAAAATAAAAGTTTTTCTGAGAATAAAATATCAATATTATATCTTTTTATTCAAATTTGGACCATTTAATATTTTTCTTTTAACCCTTCATGATATCCTATGAATTGGATTTTCCTAATTCTTGATCAGTTCTATTTTCGATATATACTCCATTTAAAATGAGGCCCACAATTTGGATGGTCTGGATAGTTGTAATTCAGTGCCACATATGAAATTGAGTCACTACCACTTAAAAAAATGGCTTAACTAACATAGTCCCACCTAGCGAATATTATTTCATCTACCTCACAGAACGTGTAATCTCTCGCGTGAGATGATCGGGGGCCTTCGCTGCGTATGTACTAGATTGGAGTACATGTGACGATTTTGTACCGTTTATCTGATAGAAATAGTTATTAAAATTCCCTAGGCCAAAAAAACAAAAAGACTGTCCACTCAAAAGAAGGGCCAAAATTGTATGAAAAATACTGACGGTTATCTGATCATTGGATTGGACTGGCATATGTTGGCTCCCGGGCATGCCCACGGTGTGCCCAGCCTGATGAGTGGCACTGATCTTTCACACATGCGTCTTATTGGCTCGTGTGCACATAGTATTTCTGGAAGGGAGTTACCACACAATGGTCGAACAGCTGTAAAGCATACTGCGTATACGGTACGATATAACATACTGAGTAAATTCTGTGGTCCCACCGTAGATGTATGTATCTTATCCATGCCGTCCATACATTTTAACAGCTGATTTCAGAGCATGAGCCCAAAGTCGAAGCATATCTAAAGCTCAAGTGGACCACACCACATGAAAGAGTGAGGATAATGGCGTCCACCGATGAAACCTTTCTATGGCCCACAATGAATGTTTATTTATCATCGAACCTGTTTATAGGGTCACACAGACATGAATGAAGGGAAAGGAGAAATATATGCTTGATCCAAAGCTTCTGTGGCCCCAATAAGTTTTCTCAAGTGTAAGCATTTAATTCACACTGTTTTCTGTGGTGTGGTCCACTTGAGTTTTTTATATGTTTCATTTTTGGTCTGATGTCTTAAAATGATTGGGTAAAATGGATGGATGGAGTGGATAAAACAAATATTTCACTGTGGACCCCACAGAGTTTACTCGGTACTGGTACTACTGAGTTTCAATGCTTTTTAAAGAAATAAAATTAAAATAAGGGCATTTGTAATTTCGTCTCTCAAATTACACCTCCATGAATTTTATAGTAAAAAAATACTCTTCCTACCTAAGATATGATAAAAATAAGCTAAATCCAAAACTCACCGCCTTGTATGGATGGAATGCCCACCATTGAAATTGTCCCAACGCCCACTATGATGTTAATATGTCATCAAAATCATTCATAAGGTTATTATAATTGGGATGAACTAATACTAGCTTAATCTAAAACTTCACCATCCACAAAAAGGTCCTGTAAAGGTTTTGGTGGTGGGCATTTCATCCTACCATTTCTCATAATACGTTGGACAAAAATTTCAAAAAACAAGTTGGGCTTGGGAGCTTGTAAATGAAAGTAAATGGGAAATGAATTTGGAGGTAAATGAATCGAGAATAAATGGCTTTACACCAATGTGTTTAGATGGGAGTAAATGAAATGCATTTAAAATCAAAATATTTTGTTTGGATTGGAGTAAATGAGAGGAATTAGAATGCTTTGAATTTTTCAATAAATTCAAGGAATATATGTGATATCCCAAATAAGCTTTAATATCTTAACTTAGTGTACATATGTAATATTTAATAAAATGATTATGATAAACTCATTTAAAGATATACTTCCTAAAAAAATGAGGAAATTTTGAGCCTCAGGTTAGCCACAAATGTAAAGATCACAAACAAGCAACTTACGAATGTTTTTTAACCATCTATTTAGATTGTCATCCTTTGGATGGTTTGGATCATTCTTTTAGTGTGATTTTAGTAATGTAGCCGATATTTGAATTGTTGGGAAGTGTCATTAGTATGACATGTGTATGGTGGACATGTGTATAGTAGCACATTTGTTTACATGCGATACTTTCCCAGAGAGTTCAAAAATGTATTTCATAGAGCATTTCATTTACATGCACATTTACTCTCATTTCGTTTCATTTACTTCCATCTAAACACACTCCAAATACTATTTACCTCCATTTACTCTCTTCCAAACAGTCCTTTTAATATTGAAAACTTAAATAAATTAGTCAATCGGGCTAAAGCACATGATCAGATGTGTTGTCTTTAAAGTATAATTTACCCCCTCTCCTCTAGATAAAAAATTGTTGATAGATTATTTGCAAATTGCTTCCAAGATATGACAAGCCTATTAAGTCCTGCATACAGCAATCATGAATGGACCTCAATAGAAACTCGGCTAACACAATTATCTCTTAGAGACTCGAAAATTGTTCCTGTACGGAGTCCGCTAAAAACCTGGTAAAAAATGAAAACGTTTTTTAACTTTTTTTGTAGCTAAGTTTGAACGGTTGTTATTACTGCTTAATGAATCTAACAAGCCTTTGTTTACATAAGCACGAGAGGGCTGGGAGTTATGGGAGTTATGGTTGGGCTCATAAATCACTTAGTCGTGCTTCGTTTCTAAGCTTGGGCGTACTTGTATGTGTCCCAAGGATCTCTCTCCATTTCTTCAATTAAGTAAACTAAAAACACCCAACTCAAAGACACCACCTTTTTGTTTGGTTTTGTTTTGGTTTTTTTTTTTTTTTTTTTTGTGTCAAAATCATCTCAGAGGAAAATGAATTTTCAAACATCTATTATTATTTTTTAAACCAATAAATTCTCAACATAATATAATATGGTCCACTTGAGTTTTGCATCTGGCTCATTTTTGGGATCATCCAAACATGAGCCGGAGAAACTGATGAATGGGGTGGATTTCTCATGGAGAGCGAGCTGGCCCACGCGGCTACTGACAATAGGAGCATCCTCGGAAATTGAACACTGGCATTCTTGTTATTTAAACCGTACGTTCAGATGATGGCCCAACATTATACGGTTTATAAAACGACAAACTTAAACAATATGCCTTAACCTGTCCATTAGCTAATGGACGTCAACCTCAGAATAATCAATGGTTTGAATTAAACAAATAAATTCCTGCAGACCAAAGATTACAATCGTTCAAATGATACTATTTTAGTTTTAAAATCCTATCCATAATGATTTTCCTGGCTTGGACGGACACGGATTGCCTAGTGACCCGGTCACCCGACTCCGTGTGGGTCCACCGTAATGTATGTATTTTATCCACACCGTTCATCCGTTTTTTCAGCTTATCATATGACACTAGTTAGAAATGTGAGGCAGATCCAAAGCTCATGTGGACCACACCATAAGAAACAGTGGGAATTGAATGTATCCCATTGGAAATTTCTTGGGGGCCACTGATGTTTTGGATCAAGCTGCTATTTGTCTTATCCCTTCATCCAGGTATGTATGACCTTATGAACAGGTTGGATGGCAAATAAACAGTATGGTGGGCTTTAGGAAGGTTTCAACTGTGGACGTCATCATCTCCACCGTTTCATGTGGCGTGGTCTAATTAGGCTTTTGGTCTACCTCCTTTTTTTACTCATGCCCTAAAATGAACTTTCAATACGGATGAACGGCGTGGATAAAATGCATACATCACTGCGGGCCACGTCCCCGTTTGGACGATCTGGTTTGTGACAGGTAGGTGCTACGTGCACCCATGCATGTGCGTGTTTCTCATAGGACAATGTTCGCATGCCACGTTTGTACCAAATCTTTGGACGCTGGGAGCGGATTGCCTGTGAACCCGGGCACAGAGATATCTCCGTGCCCGTAGCTGTGTGGGGCCCATAGATATGTCAGTGACAAATCCACTACGTCCATATGTTTTGTAAGATCACGATAGGATATTATCATAAAAATAATGCAGATCCAAAAACTCATGTGGGCAATAACACACGAAAAGGTGGGTATTGAACTCTTAACGGTGAAAAAAGTCTTGCATCAGGCTAATATTTTTCATTACAGTTTATCTGATTGTCAATAATTCTTTGAACAGTCCGGATGGCATATAAACATAATGGTCAGCTTCATGAAGGTTTCAATGGTGGACGTTATTGTTCCCACTGCTTTGTTGGTGTGGCCCACCTGAGTTTTTAGTCTATCTGATTTTTCCATTCCGTCCTAATTTTGCCTTAAAAAACAGATGGACGGAGTGGATTTGTCATTGGCATATCTATGGCGCCACACAGCTACAGGCACATAGAGTCACAGGCAATCCGCTTCCCCGATCGAGCGATGTGGGCGTCGATTTGAGGCCGGATCTATTACAAGCACTTGTAGGTTAACGTAAATACTCACAGATGTTAATTTCGTCTTTTAAAAAAGGCCTTAAAAAGAGATAAAAAGTTGTAAATTTACTCGCTCCAGCCGTCTAAATTGACACTGCTACCCTTGTGGTGTTACTTTATTACAAATTTAACCTTGAAATTGTCAGTTACGTTAAATCTCTGAAATGGGGCCCACATAAATTTAATTTGTCGATCAATACCAGTCCAGCGGTTTTCTCATCCTCTTGTATATCATTAGAAAAAAAAAAAAAGAGGCGGATCTGAGTGGAAGGTGGGCAGTAAAAAGTATTAGTAATGTGTTAAGTATGTACCATTAAATGTAAATGGAGATAATGTGGACCACTTGATTATTTGATCTGCCACATTTGTTTAGTATCGGAACAAAAAAATCTTTAAATTTGAATGAACAACATAAATCATTGCTAACAACATCAATAAATGAAGGTGTGGCCCATTACTATAACAAGGCAGTCCAAATCGGGTGAACCGTTACTATTTTGGGAATTCGGTGTCTGTCCGTGTTCGATAGTGTGTGGTTAGAATGGTTTTTAAGTCTCGGTACCATAATGAAGCGTCTTCTTGAGTGGTTACGAACCCAGTCATAGCTCGGTGAAAGCTTTCGGCGTGCCACCAAAGGGCTGCAGTGCAAGTCGGTGTGGATCGATGTTATTTTAGCGGTACAATGTGTGTCAATGTTTTTCGGTATGATGTTAGAGTGCTTTTTCGTAGTCTTGATACTATGATGTAACGTTTTCCTAAATGGTTATGCACCCACTCCTTCTTCGGTAAAAGAATTCGAGTTACAACCGCATGGGCTGTAATGCAAGTCGGAAGGAACCGTTACTATTTTGGATGTCCCGTGTGTATCCGTGTTGATTGGTGCATGGTTAGAGTGATTCTTGAGTCTCGGTACCCTAACGCAGCGTCTTCTTGAGTGATTACGAACCCACTTGTAGCTCGATGAAAGTGTTTGGCGTGCTAGTGAACGGCTACAGTGCAAGTCGGTCTGGATCGATGCTATTTTAGGGGTATAGTGTGCATCAATGTTTTACGGTATGATCTTAGAGTGCTTCCATAATCTCGGTACCATGATGCAGCGTCTTCCTAGTTGATTACGCACCCACTCGTACTTCGGTAAAAGAATTCGAGCTGTGATCGCATGGGCTGCAATGCAAGTCGGAGGGAACCATTATTATTTTGGAGGTCTTGTGTGTATCTGTGTGCGTTAGTGCGTGGTTAGAGTAATTCTTGAATCTCGGTACCCTAACCCAGCATCTTCTTGAGTGTTTACGCACCCACTCGTAGTTCGGTGAAAGCGTTCGGTGTGCCATGGAAGGGCTGATGTGCAAGTCGAAGTGGATCAATGCTATTTTAGGGGTACGGTATGCGTCAGTGTTTTTTGGTATGTGGTTAGAGTGCTTCCATAGTGTTGGTATCATGATGGAGAGTCTTTCCAAGTGGATACACACCCACTGGTAGTTCAGTGAAAGCGTTCAACGTGCGATTGAATGGGCTGCAGTACAAGTCAGAGTGAATCGTTACTATTTTGGGAATCCCGTGAGTATCCGTGTTCGTTGGTGTGTGGTTAGAGTGATTCTTGAGTCTTAGTACCCTAATGCACTGTCTTCTTTAGTGGTTATCCACCCACTCGTAGTTCGGTGTAAGCATTCGGCGTGCCATCGAAAGGCAACAGTGCAAGTCGAAGTGGATCAATGCTATTTTAGAGGTACGGTACGGTGTGCATCAATGTTAGTTGTTGTCTATGTAGAATGGTTCTATAGTCTCAATACCATGATAGAGAGTCTTCACAAGTGGATACATACATACTCATAGTTCAATGAAAGCGTTCGACGTACGATCGCATTTGCTGCAGTGCAAGTCGGAGGGAACCATTAATATTTAGGGGGTCCAGTGTGTGTCCGTATTTTTCGGTGCGTGGTTAGAGTGATTCTTGAGTTTCGGTTTCCTAATGTAGCGTCTTCTTGAGTGTTTATGCACCCACTCGTAGTTTGGTGAAAACATTCGGCGTTCTATTGAAGGAATACTGTAGAAGTTGGAGTGGATCGATGTTATTTTAGGGGTACGGTGTGCGTCAATGTTTTTTAGTATGTGGTTAGAGTGATTCTGTAGTCTCGGTACTATGATGCAGTGTCTTCTTAGTTGGTTGTGCACACACTCGTACTTCGATAAAAGCATTCGAGATGCAACCGCATTTGCGGCAGTGCAAGTCGGAGGGAACTGTTACTATTTTGGGAGTCCGGTGTGTGTCCGTGTTGGTCGGTGTGTGATTAGAGTGATTCTTGAGTCTTGGTACCCAAATGTAGCATATTCTTGAGTGGTTACACACCCACTCGTAGTTCGGTGAAAGCGTTCGGCGTGCCACAGAAGGGCTGGTGCGTAAGTCGGAGTGGATCGATGTTATTTTAGGGGTACGGTATGCGTCAGTGTTTTTCCATATATGGTTAAAGTTCTTCCGTAGTCTCGATATCATGATGCATCTTTTTCCTAGTTATTTATGCACCCACTCGTAGTTCAGTAAAAGCATTCGAGATGCGACCGCATGTGCTGTAGTATAAGTCAGAGGAAATCGTTACTATTTTGGACGTCCGGTGTATGTCCGTGTTCGTCGGTGCGTGTCAGAGTGATTCTTGAGTCTCGGTACCCTAACATAGCGTCTTATTGAGTGGTTACACACCCACTCAAAAGTTCCGTGAAAGCGTTCGGCATGCCACCGAAGGGCTACTGTGTAAGTTGTTGAACCTCCAATTTATACATTGCATTGCCCATTACACGACAAGGTTTGCATGATTTTCATGGTTTAAAGGCCCACCTAACATGTGTTTTGTAATTATAGGGATGAGAGCGGACTTCATTCAATTACGAGCCAAAAGAATACATTTGGAACTTTTGGATGAAGGATGAAAGAAGACCAAAGAAAGAAGAAAGCAAAGAGAAGAGAGAGAAGAAGAAAAAGGAGAAAAAGAAGCAAATGGAAGAAGGCCGACCGGTCATGACCGGTCGGCCATGAAGGCTAATCAAAGAGAAGACAGGCCGACCGGTCTTGACCGGTCTGCCATGCACACTGGGAGATGAACAGAGAAGGCTGACCGGTCACGACCGGTCGGCTGTATATGCTGGAACATATTCAAGTTGGTCCGACCGGTCATGACCGGTCGGCCACACTTGCTGATGAATGGACAGTCCACTCCGACCGGTCATGACCGGTCGGCGGTGCTCTCTAGAAGGTGTAAAACATCAGTCCGACCGGTCGTGACCGGTCGGCTCTGCGTAAGATCAGTCCTTTCTAAATCAGGACTCCGAAAAACACTGCGCAATGCGTAGCCTTTCGCAGAATTCGACGCAAGGGAGATTATTTGCTATAAAAGGACACCTAGGGGCTCTTCCTAGGTTATCAGAGAGGCTAAGGAACGTGGGTTTGGAAAGCGAAGGCAATCGTGGAGCGGCTGCAACTCTCCTATTCGGGTTTTCCTGTTTTTATGCTTTATTTCAGAGTTTTTAGTTGTAGCATGACTATGCTCGGCTAAAACCTCTCAGCTAAGGCTGAGAGGTGAAGCTTGTAGCTAATTCTATGTTGGTTTCAGTTTAATTCAAGTAATTTACATTCAAGTTTAGATTTTTACATGATTTAGTTCCAAAAAGTGGTAGTTTGAGACGTCTTATCTGAGTTTATGTGCTCCGGACATGAATTCCTTTTAATTCTCTGAGATTATCATGTTTGTTTATCTAAATTCGGATTATAGTAATCCTTGAGTAGGCCATAGTCCAGAGGCATGGCTGTTACTCCGCAGGCTATAGTTTTGAGTTTTGTATTGATTGAATGGAACTAGAACTTGGAAGTTCAGCTTGAATGTGATGGAATGTGTGTGAATGCTTTATTCTCCAACTAGATGAGAGATAGGACTTCAAATCTAGTTGTGTTATCTACTTGGATTGACTGAATTGACATAGGATTGCTACAAGTGGATCCTTGAAAGCCTTAGTACTTTATATCTCTGATTTTTCATTAAATTCCTGAATTAAGTAATCACTTAATTAAATCTGATTTCTTTTAAAAAACTGAGTTGCTGGAGTGATTTGGGGGTTGTTACTATTTCCCTGTGGATCGACCTCGGTCTTACCGAGTTTTATTACTACATCGCAGCCTTACACTTGAGGCAAGCGAACAAGTTTTTGGCGCCGTTGCCGGGGATATTAGATAACAGTTTTCAAATAATTTAGTGGCTGTAGAAGTAGAAATAGATAGGCTTCCTGATTTTCTTAGAACTAACTAATTCTTTCTGTTTTGTAGGAATTCTTCTTTAGTTCAAGCGCATCAGGTGATATTTTTCTAACTTAGTCTTTTTAGTTTTTTTAGATTACTCTCAGATTTCAGATTTTTAGGATAGCATTAGTTTCAGTTTCTGGTTGAGATCAAAGATAAGAAGGGGGTAGAAAATGTGGTGGCGGATCATCTATCCCGCCTAGTCCTACCGAATTCCATTGACGAGTCACCTATTGAGGACTCATTCCCTGATGAGCAACTCCTTGTTGCTATGCATCCACCATGGTACGCTGATATAGCCAATTATCTTTCCACAGGTGCGATGCCGACTCATTGGACTGCGCAAGACAAACGTAAATTTCTAAGGGAAGTGCGCAGATTTTTCTGGGATGAACCTCTATTGTTTAAATATTGCCCAGACCAAATTATAAGGAGATGCGTCCCCGATGATGAACACAATTCAGTCATCTCCTTTTGTCATGATCAAGCATGTGGGGGTCATTTTTCAGCCAAGAAAACAACTGCAAAAATTCTGCAATGTGGTTTTTATTGTCCCACGTTATTTAAGGACACCCACGAGTTTTGCAAAGCGTGCGAGCGCCGCCAGAAGTTAGGAGGATTATCCCGTCGAAATATGATGCCTCTCACCCCAATTCAACATCTTGAAGTCTTTGACTGCTGGGGCATCGATTTCATGGGACCATTCCCCTCATCTTTTGGGCATGTCTATATTCTTCTTGCCGTAGACTATGTGTCTAAATGGATAGAGGCTATCCCATGTAGAACCAACGATCATCGTACAGTTCTCAAGTTCCTCAAAGAAAACATATTTTCTAGATTTGGGACGCCTCGAGCCATTATTAGTGATGGTGGTTCTCACTTTTGCAATAGACCTTTTGAAACTTTGATGAAGAAATATGGTATTAGGCACAAAGTGAGTACCCCATACCACCCACAAACAAGTGGGCAAGCTGAAATCTCCAATAGGGAAATCAAGCAGATTTTGGAAAAGACGGTGAGACCGGATCGCAAGGATTTGTCCCTAAGATTAGATGATGCACTTTGGGCTCACCGTACTGCCTACAAGACACCCATTGGAATGTCCCCTTATAGACTTGTCTATGGGAAAGCTTGCCACTTGCCTGTGGAGATAGAACACAAAGCCTATTGGGCAATTCGGGCTCTAAATTTTGACATTGACAAGGCTAACTCGCTTCGCAAACTTCAATTAAATGAGCTTGATGAGATCCGGAACGATGCATATGAGAATTCGAGAATTTACAAGAGCAAGATGAAGGCTTTTCATGACAAGCACATCTTAAGAAAATCTTTCCATGAAGGACAGAAAGTGCTTTTGTATAATGCCCGACTTCATCTTTTTTCGGAAAAATTACGATCTCGATGGACCGGCCCATATATTGTCAAAGAAGTTTTTCCTCATGGGGCTGTTGAGATTGAGAATGCAGCGAATGGTGACTGTTTCAAAGTTAATGGACAACGTCTTAAACCATTCGTTGAGAAATTTGATTCAGAGGACATGTCCATCTCCCTGAATGATCCTGTCTATCAGGATGATTGATCTCCTAGTCTGATGGAGGTATAGCATAGGTAGGTTTAGTTTTGTTCTTCTGTTTTAATAGGTTGTAGATGTTGAGTTGGAGAATTCCATGATCGCTCTCTCAGATACTATTGTTCTCACTCTCTCATTGTTTACCATTGCTCTCATGTTCATACTAATTGACTATCTTTTTACATTGAGGACAATGCAAGATTTGGTTGGGGGGGGGGGGGGGGGGGGGGGGGGGTGAGATGAGATCCCTCATCTAGCATATTGCAACATTTCGAGCTTCATATGCGGCAAATTTTTTCGAATTTTCTAATATCTCAAAAATCCTTTAGAAAATCTTGTTTCTATACATTCGAGAAGCTATGAGTAGAAGAGGAGGAGAAGCGAAGTGTGTGATGTTGTAGTCTTAAATTTCTCCCAACATAATGGTGTTATATGATAGTTCCCCTATTGTTGTGATTGATAGAAAAATTTGAACACTTTTTACACCTAGTTCACATTACACGATTTTTATGAGTGACAGGTTTATGTGATTTGTGGATTAGCTAGACTTTGATTTAAAGGTGTTGAGCAGCCAAGCCGGGGTATTTTGTCCATCCTTGTCCATGGGAAAATAACAAAAGATACGGATTTCTAAAAATCCTATCTAATTTAAAAGAAAAAGAAAAGAAAGGATGAAATCGGGAAGGAAAGAAAAATGGTGGAAAATTCCGAAAAGGGCTACCTATTACCAACCGGGGGATGGTCGAACCGTAACCAAAGCCGAAATTGGGACGTAGTGTGAAAGCCGTCGGAAGGACGGTAAGGAAAATTCCTGTCATAGGCTTGCTGTTGCTCTGTGCACCTTAAAATCCTTGGTTTATTTAATCTATGAAGAAGATGATTTCAGGAACTCATGAGATGAACTTTCGCTATGCACACTAGGTTGAATTTGTTCGAATTCCTCTATTTATCAATCAGTCAGCGGGAACTTCACGTAAACACTTCTTATGTTTTGAGAGTCCAAGGTTCAGCTTCTTTCACCTAATTCTCCAAATTTTATACTTTTGCATCTTGGAATGGATAAAAACATGGATTCTGGAAGAGAGTTGGGTGTGGAGGTTTGAAATTGTTTTACGCATGTTTTGCTCGGGACTAGCAAAAAGCTGGTTGGGGGGTGTGTTGAACCTCCAATTTATACATTGCATTGCCCATTACACGACAAGGTTTGCATGATTTTCATGGTTTAAAGGCCCACCTAACATGTGTTTTGTAATTACAGGGATGAGAGCGGACTTCATTCAATTACGAGCCAAAAGAATACATTTGGAACTTTTGGATGAAGGATGAAAGAAGACCAAAGAAAGAAGAAAGCAAAGAGAAGAGAGAGAAGAAGAAGAAAAAGGAGAAAAAGAAGAGAAAAAGAAGCAAATGGAAGAAGGCCGACCGGTCATGACCGGTCGGCCATGAAGGCTGATCAAAGAGAAGACAGGCCGACCGGTCTTGACCGGTCGGCCATGCACACTGGGAGATGAACAGAGAAGGCTGACCGGTCACGACCGGTCGGCTGTATATGCTGGAACATATTCAAGTTGGTCCGACCGGTCATGACCAGTCGGCCACACTTGCTGATGAATGGACAGTCCACTCCGACCGGTCATGACCGGTCGGCGGTGCTCTCTAGAAGGTGTAAAACATCAGTCCGACCGGTCGTGACCGGTCGGCTCTGCGTAAGATCAGTCCTTTCTAAATCAGGACTCCGAAAAACACTGCGCAATGCGTAGCCTTTCGCAGAATTCGACGCAAGGGAGATTGTTTGCTATAAAAGGACACCTAGGGGCTCTTCCTAGGTTATCAGAGAGGCTAAGGAACGTGGGTTTGGAAAGCGAAGGCAATCGTGGAGCGGCTGCAACTCTCCTATTCGGGTTTTCCTGTTTTTATGCTTTATTTCAGAGTTTTTAGTTGTAGCATGACTATGCTCGGCTAAAACCTCTCAGCTAAGGCTGAGAGGTGAAGCTTGTAGCTAATTCTATGTTGGTTTCAGTTTAATTCAAGTAATTTACATTCAAGTTTAGATTTTTACATGATTTAGTTCCAAAAAGTGGTAGTTTGAGATGTCTTATCTGAGTTTATGTGCTCCGGACATGAATTCCTTTTAATTCTCTGAGATTATCATGTTTGTTTATCTAAATTCGGATTATAGTAATCCTTGAGCAGGCCATAGTCCAGAGGCATGGCTGTTACTCCGCAGGCTATAGTTTTGAGTTTTGTATTGATTGAATGGAACTAGAACTTGGAAGTTCAGCTTGAATGTGATGGAATGTGTGTGAATGCTTTATTCTCCAACTAGATGAGAGATAGGACTTCAAATCTAGTTGTGTTATCTACTTGGATTGACTGAATTGACATAGGATTGCTACAAGTGGATCCTTGAAAGCCTTAGTACTTTATATCTCTGATTTTTCATTAAATTCCTGAATTAAATAATCACTTAATTAAATCTGATTTCTTTTAAAAAACTGAGTTGCTGGAGTGATTTGGGGGTTGTTACTATTTCCCTGTGGATCGACCTCGGTCTTACCGAGTTTTATTACTACATCGCAGCCTTACACTTGAGGCGAGCGAACATAAGTCGGAGTGAATCGATGCTATTTTAGGGGTACGGTATGCGTCAATATTTTTCGGTATTTGGTTAGAGTGCTTCCGTCGTCTCGGTACCATTATGCATCTTCTTCCTAGTTGTTTACGCACTCACTCATAGTTCAGTAAAAGTATTCGAAATGTGACCGCATGTGCTGCAGTATAAGGCGGAGGGAACCGTTACTATTTTGGAAGTTCGGCATATGTCCGTGTTCGTCGGTGCGTGTTAGAGTGATTCTTGAGTCTCGTTACCCTAACATAGCGTCTTCTTAAGTGGTTACGCACCCACTCAAAATTCGGTGAAAGCGTTCGGTGTGCCATCGAAGGGATGCTATGTAAGTCGAAGTGGATCGACGCTATTTTAGGGGTACAGTGTGCGTCAATATTTTTCGGTATTTGGTTAGAGTACTTCCGTAGTTTCGGTACCATAATGCATCTTCTTCCTAGGTGTTTACGCACCCACTCATACTTCAGTAAAAGCATTCGAGATACGACCACATGTGCTGCAGTACAAGTCGAAGGGAATTATTACTATTTTGGAGGTCCGGTGTATGTCCGTGTTTGTCGGTGAGTGTCGGAGTGATTCTTGAGTCTCGGTACCCTAATGTAGCGTCTTCTTGAGTAGTTACGCACCCACTCAAAGTTCGGTGAAAGCAGTTTAACGTGTCATCGAAGAGCTGCTGTATAAGTCAGAGTGAATCGATGCTATTTTAGGAATACGGTATGTGTCAATGTTTTTCGGTATTTGGTTAGAGTGCTTCCGTCGTCTCTGTACCATTATGCATCTTTTTCCTAGTTGTTTACGCACCGACTTGTAGTTCAGTAAAAGCATTCGAGATGCGACCGCATGTGCTGCAGTACAAGTCGGAGGGAACCGTTTCTATTTTGGAAGTCCGATGGATGTCCGTATTCGTCGGTGCATGTTAGAGTGATTCTTGAATCTCGGTACCCTAACGTAGGGTCTTCTTGAGTGGTTATGCACCCACGCGAAATTTGGTGAAAGCACTCAGCGTGCCATCGAAGGGCTACTGTGTAAGTCAGAGTGGATCAATGCTATTTTAGGGGTATGGTGTGTGTCAATATTTTTCGGTATTTAGTTAGAGTGCTTCCATAGTCTTGGTACCATGATGCATCTTCTTCCTAGTTGGTTACGCACCCACTCATATTTCGGTAACAGTAGAAGCGGATTCACTGGTGTACATGGACCACACAAGAAAACGCGGACCCTATAATGATTCTCACCGTTAAAACATACATACAGGCCCACCATGATGATTATTTGCCATCCAAAGTGTTCATAAGGTCACATGGACCTAGATGAAGGGTAAAAACCCATGGATGGTGAGGATTTCGAACAAGCATCACAATGGGCTCCACATAATTTCCGCCCGCAGGAAACGGATTGCATATTGAGTAACTCAGTACTTTAAGCGTACTGGGTAAACTCCATGGAGTCCACCATCATTTATGTATTTCATCCACTCCATTCATCCATTTTCAAATAAAATTTTATAGGTTTATACAAAAAATGAAAGCTATAAAAAGCTGAAGTGGACCACACCACACGAAACAATGTGAATTGAACCTTTATCGTTGAAAAATTCTTGGGGCCATAGAAATTTTGGATCAAGTTGATATTATTTTTTTTCCCCTTCATTAATGGCTGTGTGATCCTGTGAATAGGTTGGATGACAAAAAAACATCACTGCGGCCGTAAGAAAGTTTTCAATGGTGGAAATCATTATACCCACTGTTTCTTGTGGTATGGTTTACCTGAGTTTTGGATATGCTTCAATTTTGGTTTCAACCCCTTAAATGATATGGAAAAGTGGATGGACGGTGTAGATGAACTACATACATTTACACTAGGCCCAACAGTGGACCCACCATCAACATGCTTTCTGAAAGAAAACCTTTGGAATATTTTCTGCCAAAAAAATATATGTGTGGGCGGGAAACAAATGTGTGTATGAAAGGCTGATATATGTGTTGGCAACCAACTTTTTGAAATGACGAAAATGCCCCTTCAAAGGTAGAAGGGTGGTCAGGATGTTCTTCCCCATTGAGTGGCCCACCTGGGGTTTGGATTGAAATGAATTTTAGCCACAAAGGAAACCATCATTAGATGTATGTGATTGATGGATTAGATTGCATACATGCAATAGTATGGGTCTCATAAATTGAGTTGTACGTTTATGTTAAGCTACAAGTGCTTGTAATAGATCCGGCCTCTTCCTGCGATAGCTTTGGGCAAGAAGTTCCTACACTAGGAACCAAGGTGGGGCCCACAGTGATGTTTTTTTTTTTGATAAATCCACCCTGTCCATCCATTTTGGGAGCTTATTTTAGGACATGAGAATAACAATAAACCGGATTCAAGACTCAAGTGGGCCGAAAACGTGAGGATTAAACGTCGACAGTTGAAATATTTGTGGAGCCACAGGAGTTTCGAATCAAGATACCAGTTCATCCAGTGGTAGTGACTTTATGATCGGTATGGATGTCATATAAACATCCCTGTGGACCCCAAGGAGGTTTCAACGGTAGGAATTTACCTACCCACCTTTTCCTTTAGTAAGGCCCACTTGAGTCTTGGATCCAAGAAGTTTTTAATGGTAGGCGATCAATCCCCACTGTTTTCTTTAGGTGAGATCCACTTGAGATTTGGATCTGCCTCAATAATTGGATGATGCCCTAATATGATCTCTCCAAATGGATGGACGTCATGGATATAACACATACAACATAGTGGGGCCCACAGATGTTGGTGACGTCACTTCGGTAGCCAGATAGCTACTCAACCTGTCAGTAGCTAATCCCCGTCAGAACCGAAATTTTCAGCAGATCCAAAACTGAAGGGGACGCACAACAAGAAACAATGGTGATTGAACACCCACCATTGAAAACTTCTTAGGGCCCACCCGGAATGTTTAACGTTGAATCACCACCGTTTCTTACACTGCGGTCCACCTGAGATTTGGATCTGCTTCATTTATTTGTTTGATTCACTAAAATGATTTTTGGCAAAACGAATGAACGGAGTGGATACAAGACAAAAACATAACGTACGGTGGGTACATGTAAAACGAGTGAAGACTAGGGTTCGGTAGTGACTCTCTCGGTACAGGAAAATATTAGCAGGCCCACCATGATGTATATGTTTAATCCACACCGTCCGATAACTTTCGTGCCCCAAAATCTCTCCCGGATGTGTATGGAGCAAAAACAAAAGTTTTGCTGAGAATAAAATATTAATATTATATTTTTTCATTCAAATTTTGACCACCCAATATTTTACTTTTATCCCTTCATGTGATATCTTATGAATTGGATTTTCATAGTCCCTGATCAGTATATATACTCCATTTCAAATGGGGCCCACAATTTGGATGGTTTGGATAGTTGTAATGCCACGTATGAAAATGAGTCACTACCACTTAAAAAATGGCTTAACTAACATAGTCCCATCTAGTGAATATTAATATTTTATTCCATCTGCCACAAGATCAAAGAACGTGTAATCTCTCGCGTGGGATGATCGGGGGCCTTCGCTGCGTACGTACTAGAATGGAATACGTGTGAGGATTTTGTACCGTTTATCTGATAGAACTAGCTATTAAAATTCCCTAGGCCAAAAAAAAAAAAAAAAAGACCGTCCATTCAAAAGAAGGGCCAAAATTGTATGAGAAATACGGACGGTTATCTGATCATTGGATTGGACTGGCAATTTGTTGGCTCCGGGCATGCCCACGGTGTGCCCAGCCTGATGAGTGGCCCTGATCTTTCACACATGCGTCTTATTGGCTCGTGTGCACATAGTATTCCTGGAAGGGAGTTACCATACAATGGTCGAACAGCTGTGAAGCATACTGCGTATACGGTACGATATAACATACTGAGTAAATTCTGTGGTCCCACCGTAGATATATGTATCTTATCCATGCCGTCCATACGTTTTAACAGCTGATTTTAGAGCATGGTTCAAAAGTCGAAGCATATCCAAAGCTCAAGTGGACCACACCACATGAAAGAGTGGTGATAATGGCGTCCACCACCGTTGAAATCTTTCTAAGGCCTACAATGAATGTTTATTTATCATCCAACCTGTTTATTAGAGGTGGGCAACGATCTGGGCCGAGCCGAGTTAGCCCTAGTTTGGTTTGGTTTGTTTTTGTACCGCTGCAGTTTGTGGATGGGTTTGGTTCGGGTTTCGGGCCGTCCCATGTGGCCCGAGTTTGGTTTGCTCTAGAAAAATCTGGATCGAGCCGGGATCGGCTTGGTTGAAAATTTCAAATCAAGCCGGGCTAAGTTCAAACAGACAATGGCTCTTTTTTTCCTTATTCATTTAAATAGAAAAGAATTTAAAAACTTTAGAAAAAAAAGTACAAACATATCTTATTATATGATGTTTAACATCCTTCAAAAGAGTGCAACTTCAAAATAGACATGTAAGAGTATTTTCCAAACAAAAGTACACAAGCATAATCTTACAAGTGCAAGGAAACCGGTGTGTATTCATGTAAATGTATTATGTACTATCCATGTTATCATGTATATGTATTATCCATGTTATTCATATGTTTTACATATCATTTTAAGACATGATCCCAAAATGGAATCATATCCAAAGCTCAAGTGGATCACACCACAGGAAGCAAACGGTGTGCGTATAATCTACGAGCCAAGTCAAACCGAGCTGAATCAAATCGAGCTTCGAGTCGAGTCGAGCCGAGCCGGAACTGCCCTAGTTTGATTTTGGTTTGTTTTTTCAAACGAGCTTGACTCGAAGGCTTGGTTTGGTTTGAACTTCCATTCAAACCAATCCAAGCCGAGCTTTTTCGAACCAATCCGAGCTGAACTTCCGAGCTGGCTTGGTTTGTGCCCACCTCTACTGTTTATAGGGTCACACAGACATAGATGAAGGGAAAGCAAAAATATGTGCTTGATCCAAAACTTCTGTGTCTCCAAGAAGTTTTCAATGGTAAACATTTAATTCACACTGTTTTCTGTGGTGCGGTTGACTTAAGATTTTTATATGCTTTGGTTTTGGTCATGTCTTAAAATGATCGGGTAAAATGGATGGATGGAGTGGATAAAACAAATACTTCACTGTGGACCCCACAGAGTTTACTCAGTACTACTCAGTGCTCAATCCGCTTCCGAACAGCTGATATGATCGGTCCCACTATCAGTGTCCATGCACGATCAAATATCTTCGAGATGAAAAGATCAAAACCCTTTGATTGGTGGCCAAAAATCAACGGTTAAGAAAGAAGCAAAAGCAAAGGTCGACATTGAACCGAAAAAGCCAATGGACTATCTAGTGTGATGTTGGTGTCTGGTGTCATCCATGATGTGGCCCATCCAATCAACGGTTTGGATCACTTGGATATTAGCAGACTTATACAAAACCACTCTACAGTTGGAGCATTGTATTCATTGTACCTGGCCTTGTCTGGGATCGAGGGAATCAGACTATTTAGGTAATTCCGTCGAGCCTATCCAAATCTTAAACTTGAAAATTCACCTATTTAAGAGTAAAAATACAAATTTAAAAATTTAAGAAGCATTTAGTACATGTCAGACTATTTACTTGTAACAGAATAACTTTAATTATTTTAAGCAAGTACCTTAATTTTTTAATTTGCTGAATGCAGCGATATCGCATGGGAAGTGGATTGCGATAATCAAAGTAGGGCCCAGTGCACCATGATGTATGTATTTTATCAATGCCGTTAATTCATTTTTCATATTATTTTGAGATATGAATAAAAAAATAAGGCAAACCTACCACATAGTAGGGATTGAACTCTTCACCATTAAAAGTTTCTCATGAGCAGATGAAGATTTGGATCAATTTGATGTTTCCGTTTGTGAAGGTTTATATAACCTTTTGAACAGGGTTGGATGGAAAATAAGCATCATAATGACCCTAAGTGGACCGTCCATCCATTTTGACAGGTCATTTTAGAGAATGAGAGCTAAAAAATAGGCTGATCAAAAGATTAAGTGGACATCAAACAATGGGGATTGAAGGCTTACCATTGAAAACTTACCGGGGCCACAAAAGTTTTGGATCAAACTGATATTTGTGTTTTCCGTTCATTCATAATTATATAACTTATATTAATAGGTGATTACATATACTCCCAGAGAAGTTAATTCGGTGGCTAGACTCAATAGTGAGTCCCAACTCACTGTGGTGTTTGATAGAGAGTCAGCAATCCCGAGGTTCGACTGTGGTCTTTTGTTTGTAGACAGCCTGGCCGGGCGCTACTTGGGTGAGACCTCGAAACCAGCGATGTGGGTGGGACCTTGACGTGTCACGTGGGTATTGGTCCAGCTAGCAGCCGTCGTGCGAGAGGAAGACATGTGCGGAAAATCAAGAGCCATTAGCCTCTAACGGCGTCAGGGACGGACGCGTGGTCCAAGGTCCCTCTCTGAGTCGTTTCTCTCGCCCTCTCTCTGGCTCTCCCTCTCTCGCAGTCTCTCTCCCTCTCTCCGGTGAGAAACACCATTTGTCTCTCTCGTGAGACCCATCTCTCTATTTCTTGCTCTTTTCTCCTCTCTCACCATCTCTCTTGGTCCAACAGTGGCAGCGGCTCGACAACGGGAGTGGTAACAAGAGTGGCATCGGATGTTGGGTTTGTTTGGATTACAATGTAATTTGTTGGAGAAATCTGATGTTGGGTTTTGTGTGGAATACAATCTAATAACAAAGAGTATGTTTGGATGCTCAATTGAAATAAATTGCAATCCTCGTCTCACTAAAAGAGGACCTGATGATTGTAGGGTAAGCCCTACTTTGTAGATTTAATTGTTGGTGTAAAAAAATCATGTTTCGGAATTGTTTGGACTAGAATCTAGTAGCGAAGAATTGTGTGTATAGAGGAACTGATCAGCATAGATTTAGTCAACCTTCAATTGAAGATTTATTTGTTGATATGGAGAAATTAGGTGTGGGTTCGTTTGGATATTAGAATCCAATAATATAGTGTGTTTGGATTCTCAGTTGAATTAAATTACAATGTTGTGTGGCCGTGTCAACCAAGAGGAACTAACCTATAAATGATTGAGCAATGCAACAAATGCAAGAATTTTCCCTGTCATGCATCCTGCTTGGAATGTGTTATCTCCATTCACAATAAAATGTCTTACTTACCAACTGATTTCAAGATGGAAGTGCACTCATGTATGTGCAACAAAAAACTTGGGATGGCTGATTTCTTCTTTTGCGGGCGCTTTTCATATCTGGATCCTCTGCTGACTTGTAAATTCTCATTGCTGATTATTTCACCAATGTGTCTTAAAGTGTGACAATGTCTGATTAAAGCAGATATTTTGTGAACTATCTTCCAAGGGAGGATTAAAATATGAATTACCCATGTATGCTAGGATATAATTCCTCCAAGATAGCGGCTACCTATTCGGAGGATTAGTGGTATCTAAGTGGAAAGTGGAGAAAATTTGCATTAGGGAATTGAACGTCATGCGTTTCATTTTCTGCCTTGAATTGGACGTCTTGGGTCGATATTCTTAAAGACTTCATTGTACATGTATAAAATTGAGCCCCAGCTGAGTAGACTCCTTGATTTTGTGGATAATTGTATATATTACACTTTGAATTCAAACTGAATTATATACTGTTTAGCTTAAATATCTATTTATGAGTTGATGCCATCGATTTGTGTCATTAAACTATACTTCTGCAAAATACAGTCACCTCGGAAGAGTCGGGAGCCGCGGATTGCCCGACACTTAATTTTCGAGGCGTGATAATGGCCCACCTCACCAGTTGATCAACCTGATTTTTGGGTTAGGGCATCAATATAGTGGTACCGTTATGATCAGTGGATTGGATCTCAGGCCTATCAATGCGAGCGTGTGGCATGTATATGAGCTTTATTGCACACAAGCGTGGGCCTAGCAAAGCTCTACAAGTTTTGTCAAACTGAAATCTTTCTTACAAAATTGCCTCTACTTGTAAATTTCTAAGCACCTAGCAATATTTCAACAAAGATGCTCTTGGAATCACCAAAATACTCCTGATCATTGTATGAATATATCAATATTTGCAACTAATGATAAACATAATATCCTGCCAAAAAGTCGACATCCCGATTCATGGGAAATAGAACATGGACTGTAGAAGTACAGAAGCACATGCCATCTTAGAGAGATGATGACTAATGAATCTAGAAGTATATACCAGCTAAGGGACATAGCAGTATATACAAGCTCAGAGATGCTACTGAATAAGCAAAGAAGCATAATAGACCAGATGCGCAAACAGATCATAGAAGCATATTCCAACATAGCTCGATCAATGCAGGTGAAACCAATTGAGACGAAATTTTAACAATGTACTCTGCTTCACGGTTCCAATCGTAGTAAAAATATAAGCAAATGCATCCTTTTTATTCTTGAGGACTTTAACACATGCAACTGACTGCATGTGAGTGTCACACACAATCATACTCAAATGCCAACATGGCACTTGCATAGGATATCCAACCGATGCGTGAGGTGTGCCCCACCGTGAAGATGACCTGGCACAAAAAGCAATGGACGGTTTAGGAAGCACTTGCTGAGAGTCTGATTCGCACACGTGTGGCCCACCTGATGAGGGAGCTGACCTGGTTTGTGCACCAGCTGATCTTCATGGCGAGGCAACTTTATATGTAGCTTGAATGTCCTACAAGTGCCATGTGGGCATTTGAGCAAGGTCACAAGCAACCGGTTGTAGGTGAACAGTCCTTTTTTTCCTCTCACCTTTTGCCATGTTAGCTCTGGTTAAGGTAGTCTGAGGATTAAAAGCTTGAGACTCAAACTGGATTCGAGTAGCCCCAAATTCCAATTTATGTAAAAACTCATTCAAGTAATCCAAATCTAATCTGACTTTTCTAGGTAATTGATCAAGTTATTCAAGTACTCAGTTTTGTTTCAGTGGATTATGTTTTATCAAGTTCTATAAAAATAATGTTTCCCATGTCTTTTAATTACTCAAGGTTTTCAAACACTACAAGTTCTCAACATGGTAGCATATGGTTCTTGGCAAATTAGTACAAGTACATTGTGGTTGCTTCCGAAGAACTGAGAGCTGCTAGGAGATTGATATGAAGATTATTGAAGAGGATGTTTGTGGTACATGTGCCCAACAAGTGAAGGGGGTAATGCATGACAGATCTGGGATTTGATTTCAGAGTTATTCTTAAACATATCACCAAGAAATGATGGAAGGATTAGGTTGTTCGAAATCTCTCCAAACCAGTAGCTAGTCTGTAGTCTCACCACGCTGTTTTATGGAATCTCTCCAGCAAAGCTTGAGTAAGCTCTTTCCAATAAAATTCCTATCGCAGTATAAGCTAAAAGAAATTTTCTTATTAATAAAATTCTCATAGAGAAAACAGAACGTTTGATTCCACATTCAAGGGACAAGTTGTAGTCCAAAACCTTCTAAAACTAAACAAACTAAAACTTGAGCAACAATCTGAGAAAAATAGAAACCAGCTAAACTAGTTCTCCTTTAAGAAACTAGTCACAAAAACAAGAGTACTGCAGTGCTTCTGTAGGGGGTGCTATAGGTTGGTGCTGTAGCACACCCCCCATTTATGGATAAGACTGTTTAAAGCCTTGAAGAGTTATAAATTAGACACCTGAGCCTAATCAAACCATCAAGATAACATCTATCATGAGTGGCATCCATCAGATGGACCCAACAATCCCACCGTTGACTGTGGCCCGCTATTGGCCACATCAGGAAGTGAGGCAAATTTATCAAGTGGGGCCCAATGTGAACATGCCCTAGCCCAGAACTCAGACCCATCCACTCATCTAATGCGCCAAACGCAAACATAAATGTTAGACCTTCGGTCTTGTTTTCTAACCATCCATTCCAGTCACAATGGTGGCCTCCTTGATGAGTGGACTGGCACAACTTTTGGGCCAGGGAATGTTCACAGTGGTCGGAACCTGAATGGCCCAGATCTTGCTTACATGTCTCATTGGCATGTATGTTGTGAAGATCCTCTTCAATCATCTTTGATGAATCCTCTTAGCATTTTTTCACATAAATCATAATTCAGATAAACTTGGAAAAAGAAATCTAAAACAATCAGATTATAACGAAGCATACGGAAGAAAGCCCAGAAAACGAGGTTTATTTTCTCTATAAAACATTCCAAAAGAGATTTGAGAATAGCCATGAATCTGGACAATGGATATGGATTGAATCGTAATAATATTTCCTGGCACTGATAACGAGGCTGTGACCATAAGTTGCAGTTAGATTCCTCTCGATCCAACTTTAAAGTATTGTAATTGCAATTTGGCGCCTAATTCCATGAAACAAATGCTCAGGGACTCGTAACAAGGTCGTTTCCACTTTACTGAACTACTAGTTAATTCAATACTAGATAATGCAGACTAAAGCAAGCTTGAAGCGGACCGTAGTTTTGAAATTTTAGACACAATATATGCCTCTAGAATCAGCATTCAAGGTGAAACATGTCTCAACAGAATCCAAGAAAATACTGTGGAGAATAATAAGATTTTTTTAGCCCCAACTGAATCCATAACGATTTTATAGAGAGTAAGAATTTTCCATTCCTCAGCAAAACTGCCGCTTTCTATACAAAATTTATTTATGAGTGGCTGAAGAAGTGCGTTAATATAAATATCAACTAACAGCTGAGACCTCAGTCTCCATCACTGTTAATGAATCAAAGAATATGACACAGAAGTAGAAGGAAAGAAGAGAAAAATCACAAACTTCCGATGATCGGCAAAAACCAATACATATCAGGAAAAAAAAAAAAGAATCGACCACTCTACCAAATATACATAAAACTGACAGAAACCCATTTGCCAGAATCCATTCGTTTTCGACCTTGACCAATGATTATGTAATATCTTCACGAATCCAAGGGAGTTTTGGTATTCTGAACAACCTCTCCGCCTACTACTCCCTGCTCAATATCACCACCTCTAGGACTAGGAAGAATAGCCCTCTTCCCTCTACTCAAAAGCCTCTTTAGCGACCTTAACCGAGCAAGTGTTGGAGAGCTTGACTCCCCCTCTGGAAGCTGAATGGATGATGATGAAAAGCTCTCTGTCAATCGTCTCGGTATATCAATCACCAACATTCCATTTCCCTCCGACTTAGTCGAAGAAGAGACACCTTCTTCCGGACCAGGACCACCAGTACTGACATCATCCTGAGTACCCCAAAACAGAACGTTTGTTGGGAAATTCATGGATTCTTGATTGGCCTGAGGAACCTGAATTTCTGGTCTGCCTGGACTCGGGCCTGTAGATTCAAGGCCCGTAGATTCAGGTGCTACCGGATTTCTACACAGCGGGCAAGTCGAATGTGAAAAGAACCACATATCGATGCAATCCACATGGAAGCCATGGTTGCACTTGGGGAGCAACCGAGCCTTCTCACCATCGGACAATTCGCAGAGGCAGACAGCACATTCCAATCCATCCTTGAATTCATTGGGACTGAAGAGCACAACAGGGATGGATTGGATTACAGAAGGCTCGAGACCCTGGCGTACAACAGGAGCAGAATCAGGGGCAAAGATGAGCCCGTGGCGGCTCCGAGAGCGGCCATACCTGCGAGGTGAAAAGTACTTGGCGTAGAGATAGAGGGATAGGATGAAGACGACAGTCATGAAGAGGACGATGATCGCCACGACCAAGATCTGTCCGCCGATAACAGCAGCAGTGGACTCCTTAAAGGGGTTACCATAGTTGGGACTGGGCATGAATTCTGGGTCTTCTCCGTCTCTCAAGATTCTAGCAATAGAAGTAAAACCCATTAAGGATTCTTCACTATCTCCCTCAATAATCCAAATTTGAGCAGGAACCCAAATAGGACTCTTAAAAACTTCAAATTTGCACAGAACCCAAATCCTTTCTCTATCTCTTTCAAAATTCTCACTTTCTCTCCCTAGATTCTAATTATATAAGAAAAACCCAGAAAGGGAGGGAAGAATAGGAAGAGACGAATGGAGAGAGGTGTGACGAGAGGAGAGGGTTTTTGGGTTTTGGAAGGGAAGACTAGGAAGAGAAGAATGGAGAGAGATGTGAAGAGAAGATGCTTCTTATAGCTTTGAGGACGCACATGACTTGAAGACTGAAGAAAGTGGAGAGAAATACACTGAGAAAACGACATCGCTCCTTCTTGGTGCCGCCTCTCCTTCGTGGAATTCAAACTTTCAGTGCTACCAGCATCCGGTGCGAACTCTCCCTACCTTATTACAGTGCAAATTTTCCATGTGCTGGAAAAAGCGGGCCCCTACAATGATCAACAAAAACCATTGGATAAAAATAGTCTGGCATAGATTGCACATTAACGAAAACTAACCATGATTCGATATTCATAGACATAAATTACGGGCGTGAAAAATGGACGGTTAGATTTTCACAGGCCCTTATTTGAATGACCATGATCTTTTTTTATCGGGGTCGGGCCATGAACAATCCACGGTGGAAGCCTCCTTTTCCAGTGGTCCACCATGATCATAGGTGGGCCCACTTGGTTGATGAGGTGATAAGAAATTTCTGTGGATGCGAATGTTCAATCCGGTCAATGTGTTGATTTCTTCGTTGCTTCCTTCAAATGGTTGGAGAGAATGATGAGGCTCATCACATTTCTGGTCAAACCGTGTCTTAAGAGACGACTTTGAGTTCTTCGACCCCTCTCGATTGTAAGGCAGAGACATGTGCGATATTGGACCCTTGATCCAACGGGTCCTATCATGGATGGACCACTGACCAAAAATCATACCCCCATTAAATCATCTTGACCCAGTGGACAGATCCACCGTTGATGCGGAGATCACACCGTTGGAACAGACGGACAATATTGATTTCCAATAGATGGCCCGCGAATAAAAGTTATCCTTTGGGTTTTTTTCAGTTCTGAAAAGTGGCCCTTGTGGTTCAGTAATCGATATCATTCGTCTCTTGGGTCCCACCTAGGTGAACCATGCTCCTAGATTAGAAGATGGTATCGACCAATATTGAGACTTCTAAGTTGAATGTGGATCAGGAGGCAATTGAATGGAATGGTTACAGTTACTACCATCAAGGGTAGTTTTGGGCCAGATTTTCAATAGCAGTAGTGGCTAGCCTGATGGACGGTCAGATGTTCCACTAATCTGTCCAGATATATTGCATTTAAAGGTGTCCGGGGTCTCTAGCAGGCATTTCAGAGTTAGCTAAGAATGAAAACGGCCACACATGTTGGCACATGTGTTTCCATGCATGTCTCCCCCACATTTTGAGTTGACTGACCCGTCTGATTTTGTTTGCAAGGTCAGATAACATTGTGACGTCTACCTGATGAAAGGTTTGAATGTCCCCCTTGCGTTTGCAAATCGGATTGAGTACTGATTAACTCAGTATGCTTTTATTGTACTGAGTAAACTCTGTTAGGCACACTGTGAATGCATGTGGTCTATACACGCCATCCATCCGTTTTTCTAAGCTCGTTTTAATGGTTGAGCTCAAAACTGAAGCATACCCAAAGCTCAAGTGGGCCATACTATTGGAAACAGTGGGGATAATGATTTCCACTGTTGAAACCTTCCTAGTGCCCACATTGATGTTTATATGTCATCCAACCTGTTCATAAGATCACACAGATGCATGAAGGGAAAAGAAAAATATCAGTTTGATTCCAAACTTCTGTGCCCTAAGAAATTTTCAACCATTTCCTATGGTGTGGTCCATTTAAGCTTTCGGATATACATCGTTTTTCGGATCAAAGCCCTAAAATTATCCAGTAAAAGGGATGGATGGAGTGAATAAAATACATTAATCACAGTGGGCGCCAGGCTTGCAAGAGGTGGGTTTGGTCTTAGGCAAAGGAAGCAGATTGCCTGCTGTTGGGGCTACGAAGATGTTTGTGACAAATCTACTCCTAGTGCCCACAGTCGTGTCGGGTCAGACTTAATAATAAGGAGAGAATTGGACCTCCTCCCAAAAAAATTAGGGTCAAAAGATTCGACCAGACTAGTCAAGTTTTGCCTTTGAGTAAGACAAAAGCAACGAATTTAGAAGGGAAAAAAAAAAAAAAACGTGATTTTTGATGGCTGCAAAACCCTCTTGCAAGAAGTTTCTGCTCTTAAAAGCTACGCGAGCCCCACCATGATGTTTCTCAGAAATCCCGTTTGAAGGAGATCCAAAACTCAAGTGGGCTGCACGGCTTAAAAAAAAAAAAAAAAGTGGATAGGGAAATGCCCACCGTTGAAACCTCCATGGGGACACAGAAATATTAGCCTGATCCAAAACTACTGTGGCCATACAAATGTTTCAACAGGTGGACATTCAATCCTTAAGATTTCCTTTGGTGCAGATCACCTTAGTTTTGGATCTGCCTTCATTTTTTAGCTCACGTCCTAATATGACATGCTAAGAATGATGGACTGGGGTGGGCCCCAACTAGCTTCTGAGCGCCTGTGAAACTCCACTAGATGTCCAACCTACGTGTTGCACTTGACTCAATTCGATAACTACACATATTTAACAATTCATGATGATAAAAATGGAATAGCAGTTGAACGGTTCTGTTGGTGTTGCTGTGCTGGTTTCATCTATTGTGGAGGTCTCCTGGGTTGAAATCTCCACCAACTTGGCCCAGCATTGACTCAGCCAAGTCAGCAGTCCAACTCAATGAGTCATGACAAGTCAGGGCAACGTCAATCTTATCACTGAGCCTCCCGGAGCCTCAGCTCAAAATTTCACCGAGTCAAGTTGACTTGGCCGAGTATCAAGTCGAGCCAGTGAATTTTAGAACTATGGTGATGAGAGATTGAATTGACTACCCATTAAGCCTTTTTTATCTCAAATTTTTATTTTTGACTTGGAATCTAGGTAGACACGAATTTGGAATGGGCGACAACGAATTTGGACAGACTACCAAACCATGGGGGTCCACCTGCCAGGATCAGCGGTTAAGAATGCTCATCTAATGAGCTAAACCATGCATGAATTCTGGGGTGCCAGAAAATCCCTTATATCTAAAGAATGTAAAATTCAATCAGTGGCCTAAAAAATGGACAGTCAAGATAACAATACATCAATGGTCCCACGTTCAGCAGTCCCCTCATCTGCACGCAGCAAAACAGACAAATGTTTCCCTTGCCTGGACTCTGTTGGATTGACAACCATTGATTAGCACATGCCTCAAGTTGAAATAGTAATGCTGTCTATGAACATGGAGCATCCACTGCCCAAATACAAGGAGCATGACAGCATGACCTATATCAGGCAAGGGCATGAATTTTGTTTCTAGGGCTGTCAATGTACCCGTATATGATGGTAACACAAGGACCTGACCCGATTTTAACATGTTTGATTTTATTTTTTTCTGGGACCCGTTAGGAGATTGGGTTGGGATCTGATCTTTCTCAGACACGGATAAAAATCAGGTCCAGTCAGGTTCCAGTTGGGTTCATCAACTTGGATCCAATTAAAGTCAAGTGACGTCGGTCTATTAGTTTTGATGGTAATATTTTATTCTATCAAATGTGCGTTGAGGTTACTAGTTGTGTGTGCACACGCGTGCGTGTCAATTATTTTAAAAACAGAATGGTTTACTAAGCCATATGCATGCAAGAGAGTGCGGTCACACACCAAATGTGTCAAAGTGGCACATGTGAGCTCACCCATGTAATGCTGTCATTTGACCCAACCCAACTCGAATCCTAGGTCCAAGAACCAACCAACTCGAATCCTGTCTCTCTCTCTCTCTCTCTCTCTCTCTCTCTCTCTCTATTTTTCTTATTTTTTTGGAGCAAGAAGTCACTCAAAACATAATGCTATACATACACTAACTGCACATTGAAATATTACAGGGAACCCATCTGCAGCATAGCCACCGATGATGTGAAAAGAAGGAAAGCACACCAAAAGCATGACCACCCATCTTCATTCCGACTCAGCTATGAAATTAGGTTGCTCGCCTTGGCAGAGATACTCATCACAAACAGATGCCGATCCCCAGTCTTTCCGGAGCCGGAATATGTCCTCGGTGAATGTCGAGCCCGATGACCCAATGAACACATTCGACATGGCGCAGATCGTCTTATCCAGCATGGCATCAACCTTGGGGGGAAAAGAGCATTCATATAGCTTACGAAGGCACAAGGATACTTCCCAACAATAATAACCCATATAAAAATGCAATTATGAGAAGGTTTATGAACTTCCACACATTATGTTCTGAGAAAATCTAAATGGCTGATATGCGAGTCCACAGAGATAAAAATAAATAAATAAATGTCAGATCATGTCACAGACTCGAGCCATTCCGACTCAAAAGTTCAGTCAGGTCAGGAATAGTTCTTCAAGCATTCCTAATTGTCACCAGGTTTTACAGAAACCCAGTGACTGCCTGACCCATGTCTGCATTGATTCAATTATACATTTATGAGCAGTTGATCATTATAAATTTTGTTTGCGTTTGTTTAATTTGTTTCCTTTTATCTACTGTTTTGTCTCAGAAAGAAGAAATGAGTAAAAAGAAGCTCACCTGATCATCCCCACTGAGGTGGTTCCTGTACAGCAATGCATCCCATTTCGAGGAGCTATGACCTGGCCTTTTCACTAGAGGTATGGTCTTGCTATTCCGCATGGTTAGTGCCTGTAGAAGATCAGTTTCACTTTCAGCTGCATCTGTAGACAGATAAATTACTGGCGCATTAGCCCTATCCACCACTCGAAGAATGCACTCTGCTGCTTGAGGAACTGGAAAAAAACAGCTCTCCTTTTTCACATTGCTGAGGAGAAAAATACCTAACATTAGAAACATTACTGCAAGAGCAGCTACTTCCTGCAATCAATGAAGTAAAAGCATACTAAACATTTTTTTATTTATTTTAAAGATACTGATTGTATTATGCCGAAACGGCTAAAAAGAAAACAAACAAAAAGAAAAGAGAAAGAAAAACAACCCAAAAGGAAACAATAAAAGAGACAAATACAACTGTAATGATTAAGGCACCCACTCCCTCATAAATTGATGAACTTTACAAATAACCCCCAAAGCCGAGCTGCTTCTATTCCGGAAACCGCAACCGTTTCTCTCACCCCAAAGAGACCAAATAACAGCTAATAAAGCAATTCTCCTGCTAGGAAGACCTTTTTCATTGGGCCACCAAAGTGCCAAGATCAATACAAGATAGGCCCCTTAGCTAGCCAGCAGTGGATGAGAATATGATCCGCTGACTCTCCATCCTTGGAACAGAGGAGGCAGATATTTGGAAGCACCATTCCCCTCTTGTGAAGATTGTCGATAGTCAGAATCTTATTCCGACCCACCAACAAGCAAAAGCTGTAACTTTCGGAGGAGCTCTAGAACTACACATCAAAAGCACACTATACAGTGGAACTTATGGGATTATATTTTTCAAATTTAATGATCATTAGTTGATGATACACATCTAAAAGTGGTGCAAACGGGGCAGAAGATTGGCTTTCCAATTTACCAATAACAAAGAAAAACATTGGGGTCGAGGAAAGAAAAACTCTTACAGGCCACCAAGCGTTATTTGAGTAGAAACATTATCTACTGAATGAGACAGAGCAACAACGAATCAAGGCTTTTGGATTGATGAACAACAAATACAGACCACGATTCACAAATGTAAACAAATGGGATCAAATGGCTTGTGGAGAATCACCAGTGTTTTATTTACACCAAAATACTGTTGTTTGACCTCCATTGCAGTCTAATCAAAGACTGGATGGAATTTTCACTTGGCACATGGAACCATATCTGTTTTTCTTTCTTTCTTTTATTTATTTATTTATTGCAGGTTAAGAGGAGATAACAGTCCCACAAATAAATCACCTTATGATCAAGGATAGAACAATGACAGATACTCACAAAAGGCGATATTTGTGTCCAAATCAAACACACTAGAGCATTCCTTGTGGTTCACATAGAAGCCAATGTTAGGATAAAATTTTCGAGAATCATCAGAAAAATGAGTAATTTAGTAACAAAAATCCAGATCTCTCCATATGGATCCTTCAACTGTCAAAGAATAAAAAACATACGTTGTTTGTCAAAATATGGAGATCAAGCGGGAAAACCAACCCCAATCTCCAATGCAGTAAATTGCAACATCAACGCAGTCATCATATATATGTCAATGGCACCCAGTCACTGCCACACCTTTGGCAAACTTAGTTTGGATGACATAGGTAAACATGCTACAATCTTCTTTTGTCAATCAGCCAGAGCTCAGGCATAAACCTGTTTAACTTTATTAAACCAATTCTATTGCAGTCAATGCCCTTACCATTTATGAGGTACATCACTGATTCCCAGGAAAGGATATATGACCCAAAGGATGAGATAGTATATGCATATTGATCAACTAGAAGAGCCAAGAGAAGGATCAAAGAAGAAAACAAAAATAAAAGAATGGACAAGGAAAGAATCAATGACCTTGACAGGGACATCAGAGGACCTACTCGGGTGTACCAGAGACGGAGGCGACCACCCACATCAGCAGCTCTCTGTGGATGGGAGACTGAGTTCCAGATGGAGCCCGCCAGACCACTTTGAAGACCCACATGCATTGGATGTGCATCAGGAAGACCCCACATAGGGATGATGCATGTGGGCTGTTTAGGAGACAGTTTTAGTAATAGGATTTTATTTTCGTGTCGATCCAACCGTTGGATCTTGTCGATCGGGCCACCAGATCTTCCAGATCTAGGCCCCTTGGACCCTAATCTTTTTTCTTTTTTTTTTTCTTTTTTTAATTTTTAGGATTTATTTTACGGTTGAAATTGATTGTAGGTGTTTTAGTTTGCTTATTTTGGATGATGGGCCATGTCACTTAAGTGAGCGACATTTTTTGTAATTTTGAAGAGATTTAATATAAAAGCGGTGGGGGGGGGGGGGGGGGGGGGGGGGGGGGGACGTCCAAACCCTATTGGGCCTTGAGAAAAAGAGAGAAAAAAAAAGTCTTCCTTCTTTGAAAAGGCGTTCTTCCTCTTCCTTTAGGGTTTGTGAGGAACCCTTAATTCCAATCGAATTGTGGAAGGGTAGAAGCTTGCATGGTAGTGGATTCCTCCAAGGTGTCTTCATTCCTCTCTCTTCTCCAACAAAGTACTCCCTTTCTTCACTTTTCTTCTTCTCCATTCCTTATAACTCCCCTAAACCCAATCCATCTCCTTTCTCTTTCCCCCTACCCATCCACACGTGAGCACGTGCACAAGCACACACGTGCGTCTGTACGGGCAGCCACGTGTGGGGCCCCTTATGGTGTTTTTCCTTCCCTGAATCCCCTCCAAACCCTACCTATAAAGAAACCTAATCCCTAACCTCCCAAAACCTTAGATCCCTTGATCCCCAGATCCCTAATTTCCAATATCCCCAAACCTTAATCTCTAACCCCTAATGAAAATCTGATTTTTTTAAAATAAACCCATTTCTAAAAACTGATTTTTGGGTGTCATTGTTCTTTTCTGTGGATGTTGCACTACCCACGCTAGATTGGAATTCCCTACTTCCAAGTGGGCTACTCTTGTAATACTTTATATCTTCGTACACTGCGTATGTGATAGCCTGGGCCTTTTTGCGTTGCTAATCTGAATTTTCTGAATTTATTATGTGTATGTGTTTGATTTTATATGTTAAATGCTAAAATTGATGCATATTTGATCTCACATCTTTCATCCTAGGTTAGTTTCACTCATCCTACATCAGACCTTAATCTAAAGCTGATCAACAATTTCAGTTCACTATTGTTCTCTGGTAAAATTCCATCTGGTCCTTTTAAGTCAATGATTGTATAAGCGAACACAAAACTATAATCCATGAAATTATTGCAAGATGCAGTCATGTAGATGAAAACTCGATGTTACACCCCCCTCTTGTCAGATGAATTAAAGATTTTGGACAGATATTATCAACAAACAGATTTACACAGCAATATACAAATTTGTTATGCCTAAACATAATTTAAAGGGTTCCTCACAATTTTATCAAGATACAAAGAAAAGGTGAATGCAAGTACAAGCCAGTCATGAATTTCTAGATACTCGCCAGGATGACTTCAATTAAAAAAAAAAAAAATCTTGTGAGTCAACATGAGCTGCACATTGGATTAACATCACAGAATTTCTGTCCAATTATGTTGGTCTTCATGATCAGAGCAATAATTAAGAGGGACGGTTGGGGGAATTCAGAGTTCATGCTCAGCAGGCTCATCTGGCATTGGATGCTCTAGACATCAACAGCAACGGTTTGCAAATTCCTCTTCAAGATAGCTAGCAATGGTTGTGCAGACAAGAGCAGTCTGTGGCATGACCCTATTAGCTTGCAAGTTCTGTTGGCAATCATTTATCCTGATTTTTTAGCAGCCAACCACTCAAACTGAAAGGGAAATTTTAAAGGATGCTATAGGACCAGCCATGCTCTATGGGCCACGATGTTTGGCAGTTGAGGAACAACATGGTCATAAGATGAGTGTAGCTGAAATGAGGATGTTGAGATGAATGAGTGGCAAGACGAGGAAGGATAGAGTTAGAAATGAATGCATTCGAGGGAACTTAAGAGCAGAACCAATAGGTAATGAGATGAGGGAAAGTAGACTTAGATGGTTTGGTCATGTGCAACAGAGACCAAGATCTGCGCTAGTTAGAATGAGTGAGTTGGTACATGTGGAAGTCTCTAAAGGTGCGAGGGGAAGGCCCAAAAGGATGTACATGGAGGTCACAAGAAAAGACTTGATGACCTATGGTCTAACTGAAGTCATGGCCCTTGATCGAGTGGAATGGCGGAGCTTTCATGCGCATCGGTGCTTCATGGTTTGATGGCAACTGCCCTTCAATAACCCTATATTCGGCTAGAGCCTAGGAGTGCTGGTGTCTAAGTGGTCTCAATGTGAGCCTCTGCTACGGACAGTTCCAAGAGCCCAAATAAAAGAGGATGGCTGGTGTCTGGTGGGCAGCCAATTGTAAAAATCTGCAATCTACCATTTAAAAGCCAACCCCTACCAGCTGGGAGAAAGCCTAAGATGCAAGAGAACATGGCTAAACACTTGAAACAGTGCTTAAGGATCATTAGTAGCTATGAGCTAACAAAAGTTAAAGACTTGACTAGCTTTAAAGTCAGAGGAGTTGCACTCAATCAGCTTTGGACTTACATGGTTCTTCTTTCGTCTTAGACAAGTGGTACCCAATTCTTAAAAGGGATAAGATACAGATATTCACAGCTGCAAAGATTGAAGCAAGCAAGGATCTGACAAGATTGGCTTAGTTTTTCCCAGTGCATATGCTAACTTCAGCACATAGAAAAAATAACCAAAACCCCCACCTTCAGAAGTTCTCTCCCATGAAAAGTTTCAAAGAGGTAGATTAAAGCTTATCCAGAGAAAAAGAAAAAATACCACATGGTTTTCAAAAACTCACAAAACAAATATTTAAACATACCTAGTGGTCTCTTGCATGACAAAGTCAAAACCTATTACTAACAAAGTTGAAAGGAAGTACCTTTCAACCACTCATCAGCAGCAATAGCTAGTGGAAGTTGCAACTCATACAATCCTACTGTATCCACAGGCTCAATTCAAATATTTCCAACAACTAAATGCAAGATGATGCCATTTATCTTCAAAATAGAATCTAAAATTGTGAAACAGAGAAAATGGGAGAGCATACCAAAACTTCAAAAATCCATGTCGTCGGAAGTGCAAGGCTATAAAGTTTCCTCCCAAGAAAGTTTGTACAAACCGCTGGGCCGTAAGGACAATAAGCTGACTCGGTTGGATGACAGTTTGGCATTTGTGAGCAAGTGGGCCACCTGACTGCATCACCCATTCGTCCTCCACATTAGCAGAGAATATATCCCCAATTGCAAGAACTTCATCATCACAAGAAAACTTCGGCATTATATCCCCAACGACCCTCTTCTTCGGTTCCTCAGACTTAGCATCCTCAGGCCAAGCGACTTCCAATTTACCCATAGAAAGCCCCAAAGACTTCAACTTCTTGACATGTTCAGCGTCCACAAAACAAGGAGGCTTTGCTATGTAACAGATAAACCTATCTATATGCAAGTGGTTCTTCTTTATTTCCACAAATTCTTCAAAGGATATGACAACCTTCCTTCCGAAGCATTTGTTTATGTGATTAATGTCTATAACACGACCGTAATGGTAATCGAATTTTGGGCTCGGGAAGACTAGTATGCGGTTGAGAAGAGCTGCGAAGAACATGTGCTTCTGTAAGCATATCAAATGGTTAGACATCTGACCTGACACACAAATCGCGAACAGGTATCGGTTGGCTTTCAGCTTCCATTCTATTGTTCTTCCCACCGTTCGATCAGCTTTCTGGCATGTGTTCAGGCCGAAACTGCCAAATGTGGGGCCCGCATTTTCCGCTACTGACTCTGATGCGTTCCCTGCATGGTGAACGGACAGCAAAGTCTGTTGAATCTCCTTGTTTAGGCTAATCTGATTAAACAACGCTGATCTGAAATCATCAAACAAAATTGACGAGGAACAATCATCCATTTGGTGAGTCGAATTCGAATCCAGAGAGGAATTCGAGTTTGGATTCGAAGAATTGCACTTTGAATAGGTCAATGTACGATTCCAAAGATTCAAAAGCGCTGATTGCTGATTCCTCAACAAATAGAGGGCTTGAAGTTCTGATTCTTGCATCCGGTCGCTGCCATGAGAATTGACCTGTACGGTCGAAAAGGTAGGGAAAATATGGGGAAGATCAACAGAGTAGATGATGAAAATGAGGAGAAGTGGAATGCAGATTGCGAATAGGTATTTCTTGTTGGATGTGAAGTCCCGCACGAAGCGGGTTTTGAATTTGCCGATCTCGAAGGTGGAGCGGTGGATCTGGTTCGTTGAATTTGGACTGATGAAGTTGCCTCGCTCATCCTCTTCTCCGTTGCATGATTCTCGATCCATTTCTCCCGTCAAAGGAGGATGGGAGATTTCCGTTGCGGAGATCTAATCTTCGTCATGAAATCCCCGGTAGAGAACGGCTGTGATTGATCTTGATTTGTTTGAGGATTTTGGAGAGAGAAAGGGTAGCGTTTATTCGGTTTTGGGTGGGGGAGGTGAAATGTCTGTTCTTTCCCTCTCGAAGCGCTTGATGCGTTGATGGCACGGCTAAACTCGGGTTCTCGGTCAAAATAGCACTGCTAGTTTGTGAAATGATAAAAATAGCCCCTACCCTTAATCTCAATAATTACAACCCAACACCTTTTTAGATTTTTTTTTGATCATTTAGCGTATGGCCATATACACCAACAAGTTTCTCAAAATTTAGAAGGTCATGTGTCCAATCAAATGTGCCATGACTTACAAGTCAGCGAGCTATGTGTTTCATCAGCGAGTCATAACTTCTAGGTAGGAACTTTGTATTCCAAGTTAGAAAAATATGTTTCATAGGTGAGCTAGAAAGGCTTCCCATGAGTTATGTGTTTTTCCGATGAGCCATGTGTTCCACTCTGGAAGGCGAGCCATGAGGGCCCTTTAAGGGCAAAATGGTTCAAAGAAAGTCTAAAAATGTGTTGGAGGCTATAATTAAAGAAAATGAGGGTAGGAGTTCATTTCATCATTTTAAAAAACTTCAGTGCCATTTTGATCGAAAACGCCCAAAGCTCGCTGAACTTGTAAACGTGGGAGCGGATTAGGTGCGACCCCGGCCTGTACCCAAGACAGTGCGGCACTTACGGTAGGGCCAACCTAGATGTATTTATTCTATATCCACACCGTCCATTCGTTTTTACAGATCATTGTAGGACGTGAGAAGAAAAATTAAGAAGATCCAAATCATCCGGTGGTCTATACCATAGGAGCGCATCAGAGAGAGAGCTGGCAAAATGGATGGGCTCATGCCCACAGTTAAAGCACCCGACTACCTGACACTGGTCAGGTGAGGAGGTGGATCCGGTGGGTCGATGGGCCAAGGTTGAAAGGACACGATCTGATAATTCTAGCCATCCTTTTTTTTTTTTTTCCCCTTATGTTTGCACACAAAATATAGAAATTACACATTTCCATTCTAATCAGATGGTTAGAATCTTTCAATGGGTGTATTTCTCAACGATGACTCATCCAAATGTAGGGTCTACTGGATGAACAGTCTAGATCACTAGTCCAACTACCACAAGTATTGAGCATCCATAATTCCCAAGAAGACCGACACACCAAAATAAGATCCTCAGTCATGGCAAGTGGATACAGAATAATCGTTCACACCATTCACATGATCACGACAGTGATTGACCAATCAGAATATCTGCATCTTGTTGGCTGCCACGTGGATGGCCACAGCTAAAAAATTACAGAAATTGGACCGTCTAACCATCCAATAATTTTTAGATTTCAGCCCAGGGAATGGAAACTGTTTTCCATTTTTGCTCCTCTTCTGCTAACCATGATATCATGGATGGCCACAGAAGTATCATTGCCTTGATTTCTGGCCCACCATATATTGGGCCATCAAAGGACTGCTCCTGATAACCATACACGTAATTGAACGAAAAACAACAGTCCAGATCAATGTATATATGATGGCCCACTAAAACAGACAGCAATAGTAGCACAAAAACACAGTCATCATGGCCCATCACCTGGTTACTCGAGAGAGCAGCACAAGAGAGAAATAATCTTCTTTTGGATGAGATTAAAGGAAGATACAAATACAGTAATAACAACTATCTATTCAGAATATCATAATTCTTACATTAGCTAAATTTCGTGTGCAGAAGCTATAGTGAAGAAGTAGTGTCGTCTTCCAACTGCAATTATTACCGACGCCCTGCCGAGCAAGATCCTCCATCGTCGTAAACTAGGGTGTGGTTGGATGCACTATCCAATTGAATTACGATTAGTAGTCGTCTAAGGTGGAAATAACCATATTGGTATCTCCTTAGCATTCACATTGAGAGTCTGGGCTCGAAAATGCTATGAATAACTTTTAATTTGGACCTGAAAAAAAAAATCAACTGAAATTTGAAGGCTACTTCTTCATTATGAATGCAAGAAAAAATATTATTTTTTTGTCATTTCACAATTCAACTCACTTGTGCATCCAAACGCAGCCTGTTTTTACTCTATATCTGCAAAATTCAGCTTTAGAGATTGATATTTGAGGACGTTATTCTAATCTTCAGCTACCTCAACCAGCCGCCCACAAACCCACTTCTTCTTAGATGCAGTATCAGATGAAGAATTCTTGGCTTCCCTTGCCAATACAACTCCAGTCAACTCTCCTTCACGTGGCATGATCTCGCATTTTCCAGCACCATCGAGTTCAGGTGGATCAACTAACTGATCTGTCTTGCCCAACTGGTTTACCGCACTGTCAGGATGTAATTGCGGTGGAAAGTAGTCATGGATTCCTTCAGCATTTCGAATTGCACTCCCGTTTGGTAACTTCTTCAAAGCATATTTGTCGAGATTGAAGTCTTCATTGTTACTGTGGCTTGAAGAGATGAGATGGGTTCCATTTACTTCTCTTTTAGGTGGAATCACTTCAGTACTTTCTGTCTCCAGGTCCTCGTGGAAGTGGTTTACTGAGCTGTTGGAATTGAAAGAATTGATCTTTTGACTGTTAGATAATGTGAACTGTCCCATCCCTACACCTTCAATCGACCGAGTAGCTTCGGCGATAAGCTTCCTGGTTTCCATTAGTGAAGCTCGGGCAAGTGGGCTTTTCATTGCGGCCGCCTCCAGAGCCTTTGCAGCTTTCTCAGCTTCAGCTATCAGCAACCTGATCCGACAATGTTATAATCAGAAAAGATGAAAAAGAAAAGAAAAGAACAAACAGAAATATCAGAAAAATCCATTGCATTGAAATGTCGCACTACTAGAATCCAAAATCGAAACAAACCATCGAAGAAAGGAAATCAACATTAATAATTCTGCCCACGGTACTGAATTGAGCTATAATTATTAATCCAATAAAGTGGAAATAATCAAATTATGATTTCCTTAGCATTCGTATTGATGGTCTGGGTTCGTAATTGCAATTACTAAACATTCAAGTCAGTAGTTCAAGGGCTACTTCATCATTATGAATGCTAGGAACATTGTTAGTTTCTCTCAATTCTTCTAGATTGAGCTTAATGTTCACAATTCAATTCATTTGCGCATCCAAACGTCTCAGAAGTGCATTTCCATGATTCAGAAGTTTCAATGTAAGAAGAAAACAGGTATTCGAGACACATTTGATAATTGTAGCATTGCTAGTAAACCCAAATGAAATGGCTTCCAAAAGACAATCAAATACTTACTTTGCCCTTTGCCGTGGCTTCCCTTTTCTTGATTTCAATGGCAGCCCTCTCCTCTCTAATTTTCTTTATCATTTCCAACTTGGACTTGGCCAATGGATCTTTGTATGATGGTACATTTCTCTCTTTCCTAGACCCTACTTTCCCAGGACTTGTACCCTCAGCTCTAGTGCTGTTGTGCCAATCGGTAGCTCTCCTCTTCGTAGTGCTCCTTTTAACAGATGGTGTTTCTCCAGTTGGTTTTCTTCTTGGTTTTCTTTCAGCTCCGACAGGCGTGCCATGATACTTAGAGAGTGCAGAGCAAACCCGGTCCCGGTATCCCTAATAGGAGAAGTGAAGAAATTTTACAAAACCAAAGAGAGTAGCATCCATGTAAGAATGAAAAGAGATATGAAACATGCCTCTTTAAGGTAACAGTATATGCCCTTACAGGATCAGCCCATTTGGCAGAAATGGCCTCTGAGATCTTCCTCCGCTGCTCTGGGGATTTCGGTCCTCTTTTGCTGCCTTTTGGCCTTGGCATTGATTTTCTCCTCTCGACGCTCTCCAACCACTCCTCTTCAAGTTGTTTGTCTAAAATCTTATATGAATCCCACTGCAGTTCGTCTTCACCTTCATAGCCCTTCCTAGAAGCTTCTGCAATCAAATTTTGCCATTCTAGATGACACTTCTCTTGGATCATCAACCTTCCGCGGCGACGTTGCCATCCCACCCGAACTCCTAACCCAATTTTTACTCTTGTCTCCTCGCTGCACAATTAAGAAAAAGATAATATATTTCACTGATACAATAAGACCCATAAAAAAAATAAAAATAAAATAAAATAAACAATTAAGAACTCGAAGCTAGTCTTGCAATTGATGAGAGCCCAACTAAAGGTTGACCTGAAACTCAATTTATTTTTCTCGGGTTTCATGACATAATTTGCCCTCTTTTTTTTTTTTTTTTGGGTTAGTACACACATCCCACTGTTAGACACACTGCAATGTTAGTCACCCGCACGTTGGGAATCGATACCAAGATTTTTGTGCTCCAAGTTTTAGAGCTTACCATAAATATTTAATTACATGTCAAAGTCCCATTTTCATTTATTAAAAAAATTTCAAACTTAATTCATTCTGCCAAAAATGCACCACCCATGATTCTCACCCACAGAAGAAACAGTTTTGTTTTTCATTTAGTGATAAATAACAATTTGTTAATAAGAATGAAATTGTAGAAGGGTAAAAGAATGCCCAATGCATCAAGCCATTATAGAGAATCCATAGAAAGCGAATGCTTAATGAATCACAAAATTGAAAAACGGCATGGGACATGTTAAAAGTTACTGGGTGAGTAAATCAATCGAAGACTGGTGTTGAAGCAACCCCCATTCCCAAAGAACCTGATATCGACTAGTGCAAAAAGCATGAAAAAAAAGGTAATAACGCTCGTTTAGAAATTCTCAAGTGTAAAAAGTGAAGGACGATAACACACCTCTGAGCATGCCCCAAGTTCATTAGCTTCATTTTGACCTGCATATTCAACTCATCATGAGAGAATGCACAATTTACACTAATTTTCAAACTGAATAAAAATATTCCAAAGTAGCCAACAACAAATACCTGGGAAAAGGCTATGATGATGATGATGATGCAAATGTTCTAGTGCTCATAAACATCTACCTTAAGATATGTAACCAGGAAAGAACACTTGCATTGATGTCTGTATGGGAACAGGGAATCACCCATAACAAACAAGCCTATAATATTGAACACATTCATACCAAGATGGCACGATGATAAATTATTTTATCAATGTTAGTTCGTATTCAAGGTATTCAAAAATGGTAAAAGTGACCATAACAGCCAGCCTTATGGCTGTGGCCCTGTAACCAGTATCTGCCCTTTACAGGCCCATAATGGCTATTACAAGCCCATTAAGGGCCTTTGTTTTTTACTTCAAATCAGGCATTACAGCCCCATATCGCATAACGGGCACCACTGTTACTGTTATGTAACAGCCACTGTGGCTGTAACATAACCGTTTTTTAATAGCATGTTCGTATTAGACAATAAAAGAGTGCTGCGAAGATGAGGATGCGAGATGGATGTGTGGGAAGACTACGAAGCATAGATTTAAGAACAAAGTCACCCAAAGCAGCTTAGGACTAGTCCTGGTAAGAGATAAACTAATGGAGAGGTTGAGATGGTTCAGTATTGTGCATGGGAGACGGCTGCAGTAAGGAGGAGAACATTGATTATGGCAGAAGGGCCTGAAAAGAGGAGGATAAAAAGATAAAAAGACCATGGATTGAGGTGGTCAGAAGGGATGCGAAGGCTTGTTCACTCACAAAATGTAGAGCATAGACAGGATTGATACGCATATCAAGATTCATAAATCAGAATCATAATTGGGACAAAGCTATGATGCTGGTGGTGGTAGTGGTGACTATGACAACAATGATGATTTAGAAAACAAAAAAATACATTTCTATATAATTGCATAAAAAATTAAGAGGTCCTAGTATTAACTTGCATAGAGAAAAAGTACATCACACATAGATACACAAATACAATATGATAACTTTTTAATTGAGTGTCCTTATTAAGTAAATTTGAGCCTCTGATATTTCTACGGCCTTTGTAAGTGAAAATTTGAAACTATTCTTACATGACATCACCTTAGGATCCTGCATTGCCAATTTGGTCCGCTCTCGGATCCGCCGAAGTGTTTCTGCATTAGAAATGGATACATGCCAATGAGAGGAGAAATCTTTGAAGTGAAAATACAACGAGTATAAAAACAAACTAACCACAAACCATCTCTAAAATGTCTTAAGTTGTCACCTGCACTGTGTTTCCTGCCTTTGTTCCAGGGAACATTCCCTTTATTCGCTTTAGAAATCCTCATCCGCCTCAACCTCTCCTTCTCATCCATATCGTCGGAGTCTTCGCTTAAAGAATCCAACACTCTAGAATCAAAACTAGAACCTGATTGCCAGTTGCAGTCATGTGTGTGTCCATCTTCACTCTGGACCAAATAGTTTGGTTCAAAAGTGGCAACAGCATTGATGATGAGTGTGTTCCGCATCTCAAGATGCCCTGCATTGAAGCTTGGTTTTCTTGGGATTCGAATGCACCCATTCCATGCAGAAGCCAGAATTTTTTCCTTTCCAAAAGTACATATATCTGAAGGGCTACCAGAAAATGTGATATGAACTCTTGATGCTCCTCGATAGTCTCGGAAGGAAGACTGTGAAGTTGCAATATCTGCCAAAGAATATGTTAGTAAAGAAAGTCTTAGCTGGAAAACACGAGTAAGGGAAAGGAGAGAGAGGAGATGGATGCATAATTTTTTTCACAAAGGTATTACACAATGCTTTAGGTGAGAGTTTGTGCAATATGTTCGGGCCATTACGGCCGTTACATAACCGTTTTTGTATACCTTGCTTACGACCACGTGGAGTGGTCTTTTCTTGATTATATGTTACGTCGGATCGGGTATGATGTCAAATGGAGAAATCTTAAAGTTCGTCAACTCAGCAAAATTTTCAATTTTGGTGAATGGATTGCCAAAAGGGTTTTTCAAATCTTCTATGGCCCTTAGGCAAGGGGATCCCTTCTCCACCTTCCTTTTTGTGGTGATGGCGGAAACGCTTAGTCACATGATATCCAAAGGGGTCTCTTTGGGTTTTGTTCAGCGGTCTCAAGGTCAAAGGAGGGAACTTCCAAATCTCTCATCTTCAGTTTGTGGACAATATGATTTTATTCTATGAAGAGGAAGTTCATTAGGTAGAAAATATTTGGAATGCTTTATTTTGCTTTGAAGCAATTTCAAGTCCGCATATTAATTCTAGTAAATCTGAATTTTTGGGAATTGGTCTTCCGAAGGACGAAGTGGGGGTGCTAGCTAGTGTGTTTGGCTGCAAAGTGGGAGTGTTTCCCTTGAAATAGTTGGGTCTTCCTCTTTGTGCTGGGAAGGTTGCTAAGCACTTATGGGACCCTGTGCTTGAAATATTAGAGTGAAAGCTATCAGTTTGGAAAAAAAAGAAGAAAGATTTTTGTCTTTGGGAGGAAGAATTACGTTGATAAAGTTGACTCTCTATAACCTTCCTTTATATTTTATGTCTATTCTCCGTTGCCCGAAAAGCGTGCTAAGTTAGAGATGATTAGAAGAGATTTCCCTTGGCCAAGGGGAGAGGAGAAGAGAAAGTTCCACTCCAATGAGATGTGATGTTGTGTGTAGGCCGAAGAAGGCAGGTGGGCTTGGGCTGAGAAGTTTGGACTGTGTGAATATGACTCTTTTTAGGCAATGGCTGTGGAGATTTGTGGTAGAAAAGGGAAGCCTTTGGAAGGAAGTTATTGCTAGGAAGTATGGGGCGGAGGAGGGCTAGTGACCCAAGATTTCTTTGTATAGGGCGTCAGGGGTTTGAAAAGCCATAATGAAGTTGAAGGGGCCTATCTTAGCGGGGGTCCATTTTGGCATAGGAAATGGTTCAAAAGTTCAGTTCTGGAAGCATATATGGCTAGGTGAGAGCGGGTTGTTAGACTAATTTCCCAATTTGGCTTGTGTAGCTATGGACCTGGATATAATAGTTGATAAGTGTTTTGTGATGCAAGGATCTACAAGGTTATGGCTACCTTTGTTTCGGAGAAACCTTCAAGATGTTGAATCCAAAGAGCTGGTGTCGCTACTTAATCTTTTAGCAGAGGTGGTTTTGTTGGAGGCTTCCACTATGTACAAGCTTCACTGTTATATACATGTAAAGCAAAAAATGGCTAAGTCCATGGTGTAACCTCCTACTGTTCAAGCCATTTCACTCAAGCTTCTAGAGGTAAGGACTTCATGCCTTGTCGATCGATCGATTGATTGGACCGAAGTACGAAGGGGTTGATTGAAGTGTGAGATCAGACAGACCGAGCAACTAGCTGCTGCAACCTGCAGGATTGGACGTCTATCCATCTCACCAAGTCAATGATGGCGGAAGGAATGCCCTTCTTTCTTACGGCTTGTTACCGTAGCGCTCGTTCACTCTAACTTAATTTTTTTTTCCCGTTAAATCCTTTTTCCATTCTTTATATAGCACAGTAGCTGAGTCTTGGAATATGAATTGTTCTGTATTGTGGTCCTATGGGGCCCCTTCTAAGGTGATGACATTCGCGTGGCTGGCTAGCTGGAAGAGGATCCTAAGCATTGATAACTTGAGGAAGCAGAGGCTCTTTAGAATGCTTGTCCCATGTGCTTGGTTAGCGAGTGAAATTACAGATATTGGACTAATACTACTTAAGCTAGAAGCTTAGAGTTATGTCTAAGTCCTAGAGGGGGAGTGAATAGGACCACTTAAAAATATTTACCAATAAATGCAATTTACACCACAAGGTGAAATAAGTCATAATAACATAGACTAAAGAAATACGACTATATGTGCAACGAGTCTGTAGTGAGATAAATATATCAAATATGTGTGCTATGAATTAAGCACCTAGCATACAATCTATTCATGCATCCATATAATATATTGTAGTGTTAAGTCCCTTAATATACATTGATACGCCATCCTCTAACGGCTCGAGCTTTTAGAGAAAGTGGTTGTTTGACATGGTATCAAAGCGGATGGTCAAGTGTTCAAATCTTGGGAACAACAAATATGCCTCCGTTAATATGTTCTACCACGGGGGGCAAGTCCGGCCTGTTTATGATGTGAGTGTGAGTGTCCCTCCACCCGGCTTGTTTATGGCGTGAGATGAGTGTTCCTCCACCCTTGCCTAATATGTTCCCGTGTGGAGTTCCACCCCACACGTGTGGGGGAGTGTTAAGTCGGCTTGAGCTTTCAGAGAAAGTGGTTGTTTGACATAATACAAACAATTAAACTCACAAGCATAAATAGAATTGCAAACACAAACAATCCCAAACACAAGGATATATAGTGGTTCAGCTAAATGCCTACTTTACTCCAGGCTAACACACTTAAAGTCAAGTGTATTAGATTTCACTATCTCAATGATTTTCAATAGGTGCACCACTAACCTTTATAGTCCTACACAAGGACCTAGAAGATTAGCCTACACAAGAACTAATCTACGTACACTCCTGCCAAAGGCTCACGCAAGGACTACGTACCCTCCTGCCGAAGGCTCACATAGGGATTAACAAGATTTTTTATAGGCTTACTAGTAATCTATTGGTTTTCTATACGTTCACCAATAACCTAGTGGTTTTCTATAAGTTCACCACTAACCGATTGGCCCTACACAAAGACCTACGTATACTCCCGTCGGAGACTCCCTCGGAGACTTCAAGGGTTTTCTATAGGCTCACCAATAACCTATGCGATCCTACACAAGGACCTATGCACACTCCTGCCAGAGACGGTCCTTCACGATGACCTATTTGAGTTTGGGTTTTAAATTTTATAGACTCTAATTAAACTCTTATAAGTTTGGATGAGCCCCGTTGATAGTGCCTTCTTGAGATGTTCGATCAATCTTGATGCGGATTCTCTTTTCCTCCCCTGATCTTTGATGTGGATTTTTTTTCTACTCCAACGATTGACTACCTTGCAATGATGTACTTATGAGGATGCCAAGGTAATGGGAGGGGTTGAATATCCTCCAACTAATGAGATAGTTGGTTCCAAAAAGGGATTCACTTAGATGAGCATTATAGAGGATGATAGACAAAGAAATTTACCTATGAGATTAATGTCTAACCTCTAGAAAATACAAGAGAACATGTACATTCTCAAATGAAATTTGGAATGCTCATTGGAGTGATGAATCACAAGGAAGATGACATGAATCTCTTTGATTTAGAGTCTAGAAGTAAGGGATAGGAGTTGTATGCATAGAGCTTCTAAAACCACTAAAAAACCATCTCTTTTGCCAAGGTCCGAGTGCCCAATTTATAAGAAAAAGGCTCCAACGAAGCTATAACTGCTAGTTATTCGGTAAGACCTAAGCGGGTTCGATTCGATCGAAACAGGCAAGGGAGGGTCAGTTCAACCAAAACTGTTAGAGCAAGGTCATTCTTGTCAATTTCGAAACTATAGGTTTGAACTTCGGTCGGACCGAATTTTCAAACCGAAGTTCCGTAGGTCGAAACGAAAATGTCCAAATTTTACTAATTTGCTTGCTAGACTGATTTGGTCAATTTAGGTCGGACCAAACCTTATCCAAGTTGAACTGACAGACTCTGGAAAACCTTTATATGCGTGCTGAATATGTTCAAATTAAATTCTAAGGCTTTGGAATGATCAATAAGGATTTTCCTATTGAAGAATGGATCATCTAGAGGTAGGTTGTTTTGGAACTAAAGGGGTCTAAGACTAGTATCACCAAGGGCACCTCAATTTACCTGTGTCTTAAAGCCTTGATTGCCACAAGTCTTCGAGTTTTCAGATGTCTTCATCTTCCAATGGGGGCTCAACCGACTCAAGACTCACTAGCACACGTTATTGACAAACCGAGGCACTTACAACAAAGAATCAGTGGCCCATCTTTTTTATGGATTGTCCATTTGTTAAGGAAATTTGGGATAGTTTCTTTGCATCATTTGGGATGGCGTGGGTCTTGCTCAATTCATTAGATGGTTTCCTTAGTCAATGGCATAGTCGCGGGGTTGGAAAGACAGGCCGTATGGTGTAGAGACTCTACTTGCAAGATTGTGGAGCATTTGTTCAAAAGAAACAATAGATGTTTTAAGGATGTGTCCGGGAGTGCGAGGGGAGTATTCCTTAAAGCGAGATCTTTAGTTATTGGGTGGGCTGCTGTGTAAGAAAAGTTCAGAGATTGTAATCTCTCGGGTGTGGCTAACATTGTGATGTGACTAACAGGGGTGGGTGGGTGGGTGTACTAACAATGGGGTGTGTGAACTAACCCTCCAACCCCCCCCCCCCCCCCCCCCCCCCCCACACACACACACAAAAAAAGGGTTCAAAGATTGTAATCTCTTGGGTTTTGACTGGTCCTCTTTGTAATTTTGTTTATCTTTTGTTGTATTCTTTTGCAGCATTGTTGCCTTTTCAATAAAACTTCAATTACGCTTCAAAAAATGGTGGACGTCATTCCCCCCCATGTTTCCTGTTGTGTGGTCCAGTTGAGCTTAGAATCTGCCTTATTTTTTGGCTCATGCCTGGTAAAATGGATGGATGGCATGGATAAGACACATACATTACGGTGGGTCCCACATATGACGGGTGTGTTTACAGCCACTAAAGCCTTTACTGGCAAATGCAGGCATCCAAAAAGCTCCTGCAATCCAATTACCTATAATTCCTTTACAAATTAAGGGTTTTACAGGCATCCAAACGGCCCCTTAAGAAAAGAGCATAGCAATTGCCCACAAATAATGCAGAGAGGGAAAGATTGGATGGTCCAATATGCAAGAATTTCAGCAAATGGTCCATCCACAGGGAGGCCCATCAGATCAATGGTATTGATCTCCGAACGGTGTGTGCCACTTTTAGAACAGAGGGACCAACAATATACTACACATCCTTGGGTCTAGAATCATATAATTGCTTTCTACATAAACCCAGCCACTTACTGTAATCACAATCAGAAAAAAATAAAATAAAAGAGACATTTTTCAGCAAGAACTCTAAAAACAAAAGAAAATCAACTATTTATAATATTAAAAAAAAAAAATCACCAATCTATCAATGCTAACAGCTTCTCTTTTATCCACAAAACACCCTCCACAAAAGCTCCAGAGAATAAGTACCCACTTAGCAGAAAATCCTAAAAACCATCAATTCAAAAATGCCCATTGCTCTCTCTCTCTCTCTCTCTCTCTCTCTCTCTCTCTCTCTCTCTCTCTCTCTCTCTCTCTCTCTCTCTCTCTCTCTCTCTCGATTAAAAAATGCCCATTGCCCATTGTTCTCTATTTGACCGTTAATGCTCGATGCTGTATTTCCTACAGAAAAAAGGTCTGCTAATAAAAATTAAAAAAGCCTACCCATTTACCAGATAGTTGCATGAAGATATAAATACAAGCAAGCAACAAATAAAACTGAAGAAAAAAGAGATAGTCAGAGAGAGAGAGAGAGAGAGAGAGGGTACCTAAAGAAGGCATGGGAGCTCATTCAGACATTCAGAGACTCTCTCTCAGTAAATAATTGAAAGAGCTCTTTTGGTTAGCTCTCGCCATTGAATTGCTCTTCTTTATTCTTCGCCGGGATTGAAGGATTGAAGAAACAAAGGTTCCGAATTTGGTTACGACAGTAAAGAGGGGTGAGAGCCACACACTGGCCTCACGCTAACGGTAGGGGATAACGAAATTATTTTTTTTTTTTTTTTTTTTTCTACTCAATGAACGTGAAAATGCTGAACTCTTCAATGACAGGTGGGGCCCACCTCTCCGTGATAGGGATCATTCATTTGGTGGGCCCCAGTATATGGATTTTAAGAGTTTTTTTTTTTTTTTTTCTGCAATAGAGGGAGTTTGGGATTTACAAAAGCCCACCGGCTAATACTGGCCTGGTCCCACCAATTGTATAAGGGGGCCTCACATTTCATGAATCCAGACTACTCATCCGGTGATGAGCATCATAGATGGTCCATACTGTTCAATCCGGTGACCTTAGCACTTAGACCGGTTAGCTAGCAAATAGGCCCAGATGGTTTTGGGCTAACCCTGCACTTGTAGGCCTTCATGATGCTTGTCATGGCCCACTAACTGTACAAGGGGACCTCACATTTCAAGAATCTAGACCACTCATCTAAAATTCTTAGCCCCATGACATTAGTAGTCGAATGGCGCATATGGGCTAGGTTGATAAATGTCCCAAGGACCTGAATACATTGCCAGCCAATCTATGAACTAAGGGACTAAGCTCCGGCTGGAATGGCCCCCACCATCCAAAAAGACCCATCAATGATAAATAAGCTGGGCTTGCAGATAATCAGGCCTCAAACTTGGGCCCGGCACAGCCCACGGGCCTCAATTGTCACCATAAACCTGACCCAAGTCGGAGTCTCAACTCGACCGGACTGTTCGAGCCCTTCTCATTTTCCCACCTCACCCACAGGTGGGCCAGTGAATCACATGCATAGGGGCTACAAAAGTGAAGCGAGTTGATTCTAGTCAAATCTTCGAGTCAACCTGGCCCTGCAGAATATTCTGTGGAGCCGAGTCGAGTTGAGTCGATTTTTCGTATGCCTGAGCTATGTTCTACATCATGGCAATAAGCTAGCATGAGTTATCCAATAAGTTGTAGGCAGGTTAGTGTGAGTTATCCATTAGTTTTGGTAGTTAGGTTAACAAAAATGTATACAAAAAGTTTCTAGGGAGTTTTTGGCCATTGGATGAATACCACATTGGACCATCTAAACCATTCATTTAAACTAACTAAAAGTTTTTAATGGTTATATAAAGAGTGCCCCCATTTGAGACCCAACTCTCCGGAGCTGTAATGGTTTTTTAAGGTGCAGTGCAAGCTGTCCATAAACACACTTATTTACTTGGATTTACAGAAAAGAGATGATGCAGATGCCGATTTGATTAGAAATGAAAGTTGAGCTTCCTCTCTCATTTAAGTTTATAGTTTCCAATTCATGCACTAGCCTTAAAAAATAAATCTCTCTTTAGTTGAGATTTTCATCTCTTTGCTTGTTAATCATCACCACCGTCATCTTCCAAATTGTATCGTTACCTGGAAAATAGATGGGACTTGTTTACACCTTGCCATTAATTCTTCCATTTGACCACTGAACCACCCCTGTCTAGGCTAGAATTTGGGCTGATTCATAGAGTGACTCGTTGAATCGACAGGTTAGATTTTTATAGTAGTATAAATGTGATCCTTACATCTAGCAGGTCCATCATGAGATGGGTTTGTTAAATTTAAAGTGTATTTTTTAGTTTCAGTTTTTTTTTAATTTTTTGGTTTGAGTGATGTGTGAGGTTAATTATGTAAATTTTGTGTTGGGAAATTTTTTTGTCATTTTGTACTATGGCCTCGCGTGCATGTGTGGTTGCCACATCTCTCTCTCTCTCTCTCTCTCTCTCTCTCTCTCTACTTTTCCATCCCTATTTCTTATGTTAGGGATAGTGAGAATCTCTTCCATTAAAGTTCATACTTTATGTACAAATAGCTTCATACTCAATTGCAACACTGAGAAATATAGTATGTGCTGCAATGACAATGCACAACTTCATTAGAAAAAGAGGCCATTGCAGGCACATTGTTTGCACTCTACAAGTTTGAAGACTAAATTGATGATGATGTTCACAATGCCAATAATATTGGCAATACAGTAGATGAAGAAATAGAACTAGGTGAACAAATAGAGATGTCAGCCATTAGAAAAGCAATTGAAGATACCCTCTTTGAATCAATGTAGTGATGTTTTATAGGATTGTGGCTTTAATTTTATGTTTAATGGATTATGTTAATTTGAATCACGAAATATATTAATTTTATGTTTGTGATTTTTGGGTGATCATGTGCACCTTTTTTTTTTTTTGGTGCTTAATTGAAAGCTATAAAATTTATATAGAATCAACAAAATTATAGGTGGTGTGCTCCCAATTGTTCTAAAAAAAAAAAAAAAAAAGTGAGCTCTGCTGTAATTTCCACAAATGATTGGATTGGAACATATACGACGTATCCATTTGATAATATTAATTCTTTTGTTTAAAAAAAAGAAGCGACAATTAATTATACATGATTTTATTACTAACCATATGAGCATTATTTTAATTGTAAGCTCAATAATTGCAGAGTTTGCCAAGTCAACAGTCATTGACATGGAACTTCCGTATAAGTCCTGGGTTATAGACCATCTACCATGAGTTCTGCAAGACATGCAATGGTCATAGGAGAAATGATTAAAATGAAGAAAGTAATACAAAAAATCAATATATTATTCTTTTGAATATTCTCCATTTCGATAAGGGGGGTGTTTGGTGTACGGTATTAGATAGTATTAGATGGGATTGAATTGGGAAAATCACGTTTTCAAATCCACCCCCTCTTTGGTTGTCATCTTTATTAGTGATGGTTTAAGCCTTGGAAACTACGCCGGATAGAAATTTGAATTAAGGGATTCTCGTAATCCCACTTGATTTACCATAGCTGGAGCAAATCTTGAGAGGGAGAAGAAATCGGAAGTAAATTGTGTGACGGTGCGTCACCAAGCTCTGTTGGCCCCATGATGATTCCATTTTTTAAGATCATATTAAGCCATGAGCCCAAAAATGACATAGATCGACCACACCATAGAAAGTAGTGAGGACGATTATTACCACCATTGAAACCCTCCTAGGGCCCATCATGATGTTTATTTGTCATTGAAGCTATTCATGAGGTCACACAGACGTGGATGAAGGGAGAAAAATAAATATTAGATTGATCCAAAACTTCTCTAGCCCTCAAGAAGTTTTCAATGGTAGACGTTAAATCCCCATTGCTTTATGTGGTGTGGTCCACTTGAGATTCAGATATACCTCATTTTTCGACCCATGCCAGCCCATGCCCTAAAATGATCTCGTAAAATAAATAGACAGTGTGTAGATATAATACATACATAATTGTGGGTCCCACAAAATTGGTGACATAAACACATACGGAGTCCGACGTCTTCATCACACCCGGTATCTCATCCACACCTCTCCACTAGAGTTGGTGGGTTTTCACCACTGCTAGCCAAACATGACATCCTAATTCATCTGTGATATACATAGAATATTTAACATTCCAAACATAGAATGGGATGGGATGAAAATTCTAAATTCCACGACAATCCCTGACTGCATATAATGATCACTTTCAAACGAATCTATCCCATTTAATCCTACCTAATCCCATGCGGCAAACATGCCCTAAGGGCCATCATAGAAATGATTTACTAAGAAATTGAGAAAGATGACTGAGGCTAAGTCCATCTCTTGAATGTGTGGATGTTGCAACCCTTTGAACGTGTCAAATCAACCAAATAAACTATATGGATAACTCTTATATTAGAGTTGTTGTAATTTTAAAAAAATGACATCAAATGTCCCTTCAAAAGTTCTTATTTAAATGTTTTACCAAACATGCTTATTTCAAATTAAAGCTTTTTTTCTTCTTCTTCTGAAAAAGTAATTTTACCAAACGAGCTTATTTTATACAGGAGGTTTTCCACTAAGAGCTTATTAGAGTAGCTCTTATTGAAAAAAATTAATTGGATGCCATTAGAGATGCCAAATGAACTCTAAGAAAAGAAAAAAACAAGAAAAAGATAAAGAGGGAGAAGTACAACAACTCCAAGCTCCATTGTCCAATGTAGGTGGGAATTCATAACATATATATTTCTCCACTTTTTTTACTTACTTTATGTTAATCATTTGAATGAGAAGTATTATTATTATTATTATTATTATTATTATTTTTACATCTTTATCTATCGAATTGTTACTTTTCTTTCTTTTCTTGTGGTGAGTCTTGGGCTAGTGTGGCCCTTGTTATACTATTTGAGAAGTGGATGGTTTTGATATTATAATTTCTATCATTCTCCACAGGTCACTTCAAAAGTCTTTTCAATATTATTAGCATGTTCGCAAAGATTGATGATTTTCTCTATGAATGTATAGATATTGGTAATGAATCATTCCTTCAAATTTATATTTCTTAAAAATGAATGGTCTAACATTAAAGGTCAAGAGTTCAATTAAATCAGTATGCACAAACATTGAAGATGAACAAGTTAAGTCAATCATTTAATTATATCAATATTGAAGAAATAATCGCCCAATTAAGTTAACATCAAGGATAAATAGTAAGAATAAGAACCGTATCACCGGCTTTTTAATATGGAGCTAATTGTCGGGTTAAGCTAAATGTAAAGATGAATGATTTGATTTGACCAATACCTTATGTCCGCCCACAAATTTTGTGGATGTTGAAAATGATCGCAATCTATCTGAAAGATGATATATTCAATTGGATAGTTAATGGTCTAATTTCATCAATATCAAAGATGAACGGCGTAATTAGCAAACTACTCTACTCCGATACTTAACCACAAAGATCAATAGCATGGTTTGATTGGTAGAACAACCAAATACATGTGTATAAGGAATCTTAGAAATAGAAAATTGGAAAATGGTGGTAAAGTGCTTAGAACGTATGCCCGATTTGAGTCCACTGTCGGATTTCCCTTGTAGTGGATCTAAAAGGTGGCGAAGAAAGAGTTACTTGATACTTTCTATTGGGTGGTGTCTGGTACACATGCACTCTAGAGTTTTACAAGTGGACATGCACGTAACTCAAGCTAAACCATCCAACGTGTGGGGCCCACAAGACGTAGGCTGTAAATCTAAAATCATGCTGATTGGGCGATCATAGTATTTCATTTATTGGGAGACAGCTGACTACTTTTATTTTTATCTTAACTATACACTGGATGCTCACCAATTGCCCATTCACATTAATCCAAATAAAGTTTAGTTATTGGTTAATAACATATCCGAAGTGGGACCAAGATTTCAACGGTTTAGATATGAGTTACAAGCACGGTTCATTCACCACTTCACCAGGCTTGCGTATCGACAATCACAATCTACAGAACATAAAAGTTTTTCTAATTGAGAAAGAAAAAACTATAATAATAATAATTTCCACCGATTATGGGCAGTTTGGCCACTTTAAAAAATGGCCATCCAAAAGTGAGTGGGTGACGCGGATTAGCTATGAACTCGACGGTTGCGACTCTCCTACTGAAGTCACGTCACCACGTTATGTGGTTCCCGCCATGAAGTATGTGTTGTATCCACATGTCCATCCGTCTGGAGAGATCATTTGAGGGCATGATACAAATAATGAGGCAAATTCAAAGCTCAAGTGAACCCATCACAAAAAATAGTGGGAATTGGACGCCTACCATAAAAAAAACTTCTTTAGGCCATAGAAGTTTTCGATCAAGCTGATTTTTTTGTTTTCCATTATTTCATATTTGTGTTAACTTATAAATAGGTTGGATCTCAAATAAACATCATGGTGGGCCTTAGGAAGGTTTTAACAGTGGGCGTCACTGTCCCCACTGTTTTCTGTGGTGGGGTCCACTTGACTTTGGATCTAACTCGTTCTTTGGCTCATGCCCTAAAATGATATCTCTAAATGGATGGATGGCGTGGATACAACACACACGTCATGGTGGTTCAGTAACTGATCCGAATCCCCGACCACGATAGGTACGGACACACAAAGGGAGCTGTATTCCCATTTGTCGCGGAGTGCGAATATCCCAACTCGGGAATGGTAAAGCAGATGGAAAAAAACTGCCAAACGCATCCCAAAGTCGTATTTATAATTTTTTCTAGTTTCTGCTGTTTTCAATTCCGAGTCTTTGATTCGTGGAACTCAATTCATGCACTCACTCTTCTTCCCATTTATCACTTCTATATACATATGTATGGATATTCCTCCCATTTGAATTCTGGAGAAGGAAGAAAACCACTAGCTCAGGAGCATCTCTTCCTCTTTATTTCTTCTTCTCTCTTTCTATCGAAGGTCAGTAAATTTATGATCTCTGTGTGTGTGCGCGCGCGCGTGTGTGTGTGTGTGTGTGTGATGTTGTAGAATCTCTTATTCTTTCTTGTTTTGTCGTTTGTGCTGAGAGTTTGTGTATTGCATGTGCTCTTTTAAGTCCTGGATTGAGTTATACTGCTGGGTGTGGATTTTTTAGTCAATTTTGATAGATTTATTAAAAATGAATGTGAGTTTTTCAATTGAGATGTTTTTTGAGGTGGTTTGTTGTGAATCTGGTTATTAGCTGTTTTCAGTAGCAGAAATGGCTGCCATCTGTTAGAAGTCGATTTTATTTATTTTTTGAGATGGTTTGCAATTGAAACTGGATGATTCTCCTAAGCGATTCTTGAACTTGTTTTGTAGTGAATTCATTTGTTGAATGATTTTAGCTTTGCAAATGGTTGTTTCCATACATCCATTGGGGTCCCTGCTTATGAAATTGGGAGTTGATTTTCATGAATGATCAAAAATCAAATGTGGGTTACTTAAATTAAGTGGACTTTGAAGGTGTGTACATTGTGAATTGAGTACTTGTCCTTTTTTTGCAAAAAATTTCATGCTCAAATGGTTGGATTTTTTATTTTTATTTTTTTGAAGTTTCTGGTATTGATTGGGAGAAAAAATTTCGAAATAACTCTTTTGGAAGAATTCGGGACTGATGGCGGGGCATTCAATTTAGTGATTCTTAAGTTGAGTTGTAGTGATTTTAGTTATTGGATGCTTTTAGCAGCGTGGATGGCTGTTTGTGGACAATCTTTGGGAATTTTCTTGTTTTGGATATGGGCGAAATTTAAATTCATTTTCTTGAATGATTAGAAATTGGCGACGGGGTTTTTAGTGAAGTAGTTTTTGGAGATGCATGTTTTTTAGTGGTGTGGGTTTTTCAATCAAGCGTTTGTTGTGAATTCAGGTACTTTTACTGTTTTTAGTGAATTTTCTGCAGTAAACCAGTTGCCATTGGACAGTTTTTTTTTCTCCTGAATCTCTGCTTTCGAATGTGAACTTAATTTGAGTCAGTGTTGAGTAGTTTGAAATTGAAAGTGGGGGAGTACAGTATTTGAATAAGTGTTTTCGGAGTTGGCTTTCTAGTGATTTCAATTCTTGGATGCTCTTATGAAAAAAAACATAAAATTGAAAGTGATGACTCATTCTGACATTTCCCCCCTTTTTTGAGTATTTTCTTCAGGGATTTGCATCTCGTTGCTGTCAGCTCCTGCACAATTGGCACGAAGAAATAACAGTTTGTTACTAGCATAATATCATCATTGTCATCATTAAAGCCACTTGTTATGACATTCCTGTGGTAAGACTGCAAAGTGAAGATTGGTCAGCATGAGTATCATTGGATCTGTCTCTGCGTTGAACTCAAGCTGTTCAATTCATATAAGGAACCAATGTAATTCACATTCCATTCAAATGATGATGATTATTCCCTAAATGTTTGGTGCATTCTCTGAATGAACCAGATAGGCTTCTCTATGAAATTTCTATTCTTTCTTGCAACTGAATTTATGATCAACTTAGTACCATATGAGTTGTTTTTTTTAATAATGTGGTTGAGTTTGTTACTACCGATTTTTCTGTGCCACTCATGGTGCCATTTATTTACCTCGTGTTAATTATGTGATTTTCTCACATAATGGTAGGTTTGGCTGGACTGTCAACGGCAAAATATCTTGCAGATGCAGGACATCGGTCCATATTGTTGGAGGCAATAGATGTTCTTGGCTGGAAAGGTTTATTTTCTTTCTTTCTTTTTTTGTTTTTTTTTTCAATCTCAGGAATATTGTTCTAATTTGTGATAAATTTAATTCCTCTCTTGACTTTGATTTCTAGTCAGCTCGTTATCATTATTCTTTCCTTTCTAGATTCTTGTATATGAATTCGAGATAATTATTAACTGCCTGACCTAAAGAGAAAAGGATTCATGTAGCCGAGCCCAATTAGTTGGGAGAAGGTTTAGATGATGACAACGACGATGATATGAAGAGAAAAGATCTTACGCATTTTTTTCCATAGGCCATGTGAACTGGTGGCTATGTCCTCATTAAACAATTGAAATAACCTTAAAGTGATGATTGCAAATGGCCCTTCAAAACCTAGTAACTACTTCAGAACAGTAAAGTGGTGATTGCAAATGGCCCTTCAAAACCTTGATGCCACCATGTTGAGAGTTTTAAAAGGGGTAGGTCTTTGGGGTTCATAATGCTAAAGGTTGTGGTCCATGGGATTTTTTTTGCGTAGAATTTGACCACTTTTAGCGACACTGTGTGCATCAGATGAAATCCTGTAATGTCTTTGAATCTAAGCCATTGTGGTTTCTGTCTGTCCATGTTTTTTTTTTTTTTTTTGAACCCCCCTGGGGTTTGCAAAATTCGGGTATTATAGGGCATCTGGTATTGTATCAGCCTAGAGTATCACGTGCGGGGCCAGTAAACCGCCCGCATGTGAGGGGATATGTTGGAGGCGTCAGCAAATCCCCTGATATACATTGCTGTGATGGAGGAGGTCAGTAACAATCAGCAACAGTTGCTGCAATAGGAGGACAGAAGCAGCTGTGATAGAGGTCCGGTGGCTTGGGATGAAGATAGGGTGAGAATAGGGACAAAAGCGGTTGAAATGGGTTCGGGGTTTGGTAGACAACAGATGGGGTTTGAGCGTTGTGACAACAAAACACGGCAACAATGTTGTGGGCATGAGTGACAATGGCGACTGTGCGCAGGGCAAGGTCTGGTCTTTGCAATGGCGGTGGTGAGGATTGCGATGTTTGGAAGGCTGGCGGTGATGGAGCTTAATGAACAATGGCCCAAGAAAACCACTTTGATACCATGATAACACAGGAAACAATGTGAAAGAATGGATATACATGGAATAAAACTGATATACATGGAAGATAGTAAAACTGATCCTATCCAGGAAAGAATCCATCTATAGCTATCATCTACATGGTGATACCCCTCTAAGATGCATTAGATGCCGTATCAATGTGCCATGCTAGCACATGTGGTGTGCAGTTGGGCCACCTTGTACATGCGTATGGGCTCAGCGATGCTTCAAGCCTCCAACAAAAAATGTCAACCCAAAAAAACATTATTTCAACACATCACTTCTTTTGCTAAAACATGTAGTGTTGTAGGCATGTCCATGTAAATTGAAGCATGCATGCCATACAAGACAAATCTTGATTAGATCGAAGAAAAGTTCAATGAAACTTTGAAGGACTAATGTGAAAATGACATCGGCAAGCATGGCTCCAAGATGGCCTTCTTAGATGGTTTCCCTCCTGAGAGACTATGCATGCTGATTGCCAATCATATCAAATCGTTAGGTGGTCAAGTCCGACTTAATTCACGAATACAAAAAATTGAGCTGAACTATGATGGAACTGTGAAGCATTTTGTACTCAGTAACGGGAGTATAATCGAAGGAGATGTCTATGTAATTGCCGCACCAGGTATTGTTTTGGCTTCTTCTCTTTTCAAAGTCATCAAGTTATGCCCATGATATACATTTTTCCTGTCTGATGATGGCATCCTTCATAAAAAAAATATTTTTTTATTTTTTTGAATGGTAGTGATTTGTTTTTTATTTGTATCAGTTGACATCCTAAAGCTTCTTTTGCCTCAAGAGTGGAAAGAACTTCCTTATTTCAAGAGATTGGATAAATTAATCGGAGTTCCGGTGATTAATGTTCACATATGATTAGCTACAAATTCTTTCAAGTTTATCTGGATGTTTTCACTTCTAATTGTACATTCCATCATCTTCAAGTTTTACTTTCCATTGATATTCAATCATCTTATCTTGGCTTAACGGACTGAAACTGAACAGCAGCTCCTTTCTTTTTCTTCCCATTTTTCTGTAATAATCAATTTGTTAAATTAGTATTATAATGCAATTTACTTCAAGTTATCTTATGCTTGAATATTTCACAGGTTTGACAGGAAGCTGAAAAACACATATGATCATCTACTTTTCAGCAGGTCTGTATACTTACTTCCATCAATCCTTTTTTTTTTTTAATTTCTATTTTTTATGCCAGATGGATGTTTAAGTATTTATGTGCATGCATATAAGTTTGTATGTACGGATGTATGCATACAAAGTATTTTATTTAATAGGTCTTATGCATTTGGATTTTGGACAGATAGACACTTAAAAAGACTGAAATTTGACCCAGACTAGATGAGGGCCCGATCCTAATTTGATTCTGGACTGGTTAAGTACTCAATTAAGCCATGTGAAACCTGATCATAAAAATTCTTCAAAGTTTTTTAAGTTTTTCAAGTCCTCAGCTGATGCATAAAGGCTTGAGCTTTTTTAGCATTCTATTGAGATTTCTCTCTTAAAAGGATTGATGCAGTACCTCTTAACTCTATCTGGGTCTCATTTGGGTCGAGTCAACTTGGCAAGTTTCGAGAGGACTCTTTTTTCTTTTTTTCTTTTTTGTAATTTTGGTTGTGCAAGATTGTTTGCTTATACTGACATTATACTGGTTTTGCTTTATTATTATTATTTTTCTTTCAGAAGTCCTCTTTTGAGTGTATATGCAGACATGTCAGTAACACGCAAGGTAAAGCATTGTGCACAAAACTGACCCTTGAATTTGTGTGCTTTCAATCATCACCTTCACATTTTATCTTGCTTTCTATGATTTCAGATGGGATAATTGTACCACTTCTTTTATTTCTTGTATCTCTCATTATGTGGAAGACTGATTGTTTTAATGCAAACTAATGTGTTTTAGCTGTTTTTCCCTCAAGCTCAAATTGCTATTTCATCATTACAACTTTGTGAAGAATGGATTGGACGCAATGATGCTGAAATTATTGAAGCTACTATGAAAGAGCTTTCAAGACTATTTCCCGATGAAATCGCTGCTGATCAAAGCAAAGCCAAGATTCTTAAATATCATGTGGTTAAAACACCATGGTGAGCTTGAAAATGCAACCCCCCCCAATCTTGAACTATGAAAAAAAAGAAGTTTCCCATATATGAGAAAAATAGAAAGGGCTTGAAAGGACAACTAATATTGGACAAAATAAGAGATTCTGGATGCATGTAACTTAGACCAGGCCCATATAGGACTGTCAATGGGTACCCAGACCTGCAGGTACCCTGATGGACCTGGCCCGATTTTAATGTGTCTAGGTCCCATTTAGTGGACCCATTGAGAAATTGGGTTGGGTTTGGGTCTCGCCTTTTGGACTTGGTTAAAATCAGGTCTAGTGTGTGTGTGTGTGTGTGTGTGTGTGTGTGTGTGTGTGTGTGTAGAGAGAGAGAGAGAGAGAGAGAGAGAGAGAGAGTTTCCTAAGAACACACATGAAGAGAGCATGTTTTCACACCATGCACATGTCAAAGTGGCACATTTGTATGCAATCTAATACTTCCATCGGTTGGGGCCAGCCACGTAAATGCTCTTATTTGTCGCAAACCCAACCTGAAACCTAGATCCAAAGATCCGATGGGTACCTGAACCTGATAAGATCTAGACTTGAACCCAGTTAACCCAGGTATGGGTGCTATAGGACCCGACCTGAACCTGACCTGAACCCTAGGTCCATATGTCGGTGTAAGAACAAGACCAGGGGTTACATATTAGTATGATATTTTCAAGCATTTGCCTATACAATTATATGATATTTTCAATAGATATCATTACATAAACAGTAGTTCATATAAGTTATAGAGAAAATGAGACTGGATTAATAGAAGCAGCATTGAGTAGTATTCATTGATAAACCAATGCAAGAAAAAGGATAATCTATTTTCTCTTTCCTGATATTTGTGTCAGCATAGGTTTGATAGAGATAATTTTCTAAAAAATGCAATCTTCATTCCCTTCCACAAAACATTTCTTGTGCTGTTTCAGGTCTGTTTACAAAACCGTGCCTAATTGCGAGCCATGCCATCCTCTGCAAAGATCCCCGATAGAAGGGTTTTATTTGTCCGGTGACTTCACAAAGCAGAAGTATTTGGCTTCCATGGAGGGTGCTGTTCTATCAGGAAAGCTCTGTGCGCAGGCTATTGTTCAGGTAATGTGAGCAGAGATCCAATTCAGTTGAAAATTATTACACCTCTCTGAAGAATATCTTAGCTATGTGCCTAGAAAAACGTTTTAACAAATTTTGACAAACTTCATCTGAATTTCTCACACACACACCCAAAAAAAAAAAAAAAAAGGAAAACTGGATGACCACTTCTTGGGCAATATTCCGAGAAATGATGGAAAGCCTTTGTTGGAAGGGGGAACAAAAACAAACAAACGAAACTGGTGAACATGAAAACTCTTGCTGAAATGAAAACCACCAGTCTTGTTGTGAGTTCTGTTCTCCATCAAGTGTGTAGGAGGGGGGAACTAAGAATGCTGATGTTCCTTTCCTGTTCCCCAAATTTTCTAACAAGCCGCTTTCCTTAATGTAGCCTATTCTCACATGTAATCCTGGCATCTAACGCTCACCTACTATGTGAGATATATGCAAGGACAAATTCATTAGTGTCTTAAACAAACATGGGTTTTCAACACTACAGCCCTAGAAAACCCACCATCCATCCCACCCCATCCCGTTGTATGATATGATGATAGTAACATTAGAGAAACAGTAAAAGGATTCAGTCACGCAAAAGGTGCTTCTGACTACCAATGTTTTAAGTTATGCTGTCTGTTCGTTACATTTTTTACAAATGAACATATTGAAACTTGCAGGACTCTATGACTTGCTGGTCTCTCATGCCCAAAGAAACACAGCGGCAGAGGCAAGTATTGCTTAGCCGAACAATTGGAAATTCCCAGAGCGATCAACAGGCGTTCAAAAGAAGATTTGGTTACAAAGATTAATTTTTCATCGAATTCCCTCTTTGATCCTAAAAGTCTGCATCCTGAGTGCTATACACACCATCAATGTTCAGTTGGAGGAGGTTCTGTAAGTTTCTTGTAGGAGGACAGTTCCCTCTTCCTTTTTCCAATAAACCAGATTTACTTGATACCAAAGCTTGTATAACTGGATGCTTTGGATGGGGTGCTGCTCTAGAACGGACAACAATATCATCGGTTTGGTTGAGGCGATTGAAGTTTTCAAATCATTACAGTGACATCCAATCTAAGATCAATGACCTTGGCCTAAAGCTACAATCAGATGGGCCTCTGCCTCATTCTTTAAATATCCAGTGTGGCTAAGGAACAGCACTGTATGAATCCTAAAAAACCTGGACTTTGGATCTGATCTTGAATATAAACGCCTGATAACTAATCAGGCCAGGCCACAGCTGTAGCCACAGTCAGTCTTAAGGACAATAAGATGGCCATAGTCCATACTGTTCATTTGAAATGTTTTCATCAAACAGCCACAGGCTTGGGCTGGCACAAGCCTGGTAGGCCAGTGGCAACTAACTCCAGAAATAGCGGTTTCAAAAACTAGACCAGCAACTTCAACCTGTCAGGTTTATTTGTCCATTCTAGTCTGGGTTTATTTGTCCATTTGAGTCCATGTGAGGAATGGTTATACCGTTTGTGATTCCTTCACTAAGGTCAGTGCTCATATCTGTTGCTTCTCCTTGTTTTGTGTTCATCTTCCCATCCAAAGATTCAGCAGCAGTTGGGAGGCACACCAGGGTGAGAATGGGTTGGATGGACGCCCAGCCAGGGAACATTTTGTAAAGGTGGTATTTGGAATATCGTCTGATATCGGCACACATCGCCCAATACATATCAGTGAGCCCAGCCAGGGAAAATTTTGTAGAGGCAGTAGCATTTGGCACATTCCTACCAAATTGAGGATGGCAGGATGCAGCAAACACTCCTCACACACGCATTACCTCCTGAAAACTCTTCTCATGGGAAGGGGTGGGTGCACTGTGCACCAAAGTCGTGCAGTTTCCTTGCAAGTTTTCATGTGTTAGTTTTTAAATAAAGTAAATAAATAACCAAGTGTTTGGTTGGGTGAAGCTAGGCTTGGGCTTAGGAATTTGCTCATGGGGTGGGCGTGGTCATCTAATGCTAGATGAGATGTTCCCACCACATTCTCTTTCTTTTAGCCTGCGAACAGGCGCTTGTTTGGTAGACTCCTGAAAATGAGTTAATATAATTTTAGTCATTCATGATTATGTATTAGAAATCATGATCTCTAATGCATAATTCCATTTAGTCCATTATAACTATGTAATACATTATTATATGTCTAATAAATAATTATGACGGACTATAACAGAGAGGCTGGAGAAATTAGCGGGAGATTTTTAGAGGAGAGAGAAAAATGGAAGGAAAGGATGTGTTAAATTCACAGGAGAGAGGTTTGTAATAGTTGATGAACCATCTTTTTATTTTTTATTTTTTGTGGCTCACTCAAGTTTAGATCATCTTCTTGTTTGGGCTGACATTCTAACATGAGTTGGCACAATAGACATATAAATGGATGTTACACAATACTTTGGACCTTACATAACCTTTGTTACATTGGACCTCACATAGCCTTTGCTAGACTACACAAATCAAAATAGAAGTTGGATTAGGCTATTTGCATGTAAACGGAGTGAAGAGGAGCATGTTACTGAGTTAGGGAATGACAAAATAATGTATATCAAGGGGTTTGCTAATGCCTCCAACAGAGCAAGTAAAATCCAAGCTGTTAGTTGAGGTGGGTAAAATTCAAATAATTGGCTTATAAGCACATAGCTCTTCAAAATTTGGCAAATGCACCTTTCTTTTTCTTTTCTTTTCTTTTTTTTTTTTTGTGGCAAAAATGCCCCTTTGTTTATATTGAAAATCTCATTTAATGTTGGGTAAAATATTAAAGTTCATGGCTCTCCTAAAACTAATTGTATGGTCCATCGTCCAACTAGTTGGCATATGGATCCCATCATGGTGTTTGTATGACAGCTCGCCCATCCAGCAAAGTTGTCCCACCATGAAAATGGGATGCCCTAAAAATCAGATTGATCCAACTACTAGGTGAGGCACACCATAGAAAACAGTGAACAACCATCTAAAGAACTTTGCATTCATGTGGGATGCATCTAATGATTGGATTGACCTAATTTTTGAAGCAGCCCATTTTCATGTTATAACAAACCTGCTGGATGTACTAATGTCATGCAAACTCCCAACTAGTTGGATGTACAATTAGTGTGTGTGCATTTCTCTTTACATTGAGTAGGGGAGACAAGTTATGGTTTTTGAGGGAAGCCACCGGACCAAGTGGCAGGGGCTCTGTGTGGACCACCGTGATGTATGGGTTTTATCTATGCTGTCCATCCATTTTTCTACTTCAATTTAGAATACGAGCCCAAAAAAAGGCAGATCCAAGGCTTAAGTGGACCGCACCACAAACCTTTTTAGGGCCCACTGTCATGTTTATTTACCATTCAACCTGTTCATAAGGTCACATAGACTTTGGGTGAAGGGAAATCACAAATACCAGATTGATCAAAACCTCTGAGGCTCCCAAGAAGTTTTTAATGGTTGGCATTCAATCTCCACTTTGTGGTCCAATTGAACTTTGGATCTGCCTCATTTTTGGGTTCATACCATATCATAACATGATCTGAAAAAAAGGATGGATAGCATGGATAAAACCCATACATCATGGTGGGACCCACAGAGCCCCTGCATGGACCGAGTCCGTCCGGATGGGGGCGGTCTTGAGGTGGAAGCGGGTCAAGTCAAGAGTCGTGGACGGATATAGAAAGGTGAGGTGGAGATGGACCAAGATCAAATGAGACAATCAGAACAATTGGCCTCTTGGAATCTCAGAACCCATACGAGAAAATTGATATTCAATCCATCTCTCCTTGGGATCCATTGACTGCCAACACACATCCTTCCAATTTTATAAAACATTTCAACGACTTTGCTCAGCCAATCAGGTACACACCACACGTGTGCTGGCATGTCACATGGGTGTGAGATCCTATCCATCCACCAGGTTGGTCCCACCTTTATATGTCCTCCCAAATTAAATCTGGTCCACTCAGCGAGTTAACCACGACTAGATGGAGTGAACCCAAAAATGAAGCAGATCCAAATCTCATGTGGACCACAGTACAGGAAAAAGTAATGATTGAACGACTACCATTAAACACTTCTTGAGGGCCTCAGAAGTTTTCGATGAAGCTGATATTTGTGTTTTCGCTTCATCCAGGTTTTTTTTTTTACTTAATCAACAGATTGGATGGAAAAAAAAAACATTAAAGAGGACCTAAGAATTTTTCAATGGTGAAAATTCAATCACCATTGTTTTCTTGTGGTGTGGTCCACTTGAGATTTGGTTATTTCTAATTTTTGGGCTCAAGCCCAAAATGATCTGGAAAATTGGATAGACAGTGTGGATAAAACAAATGTATCATGGTGGGGCCCACAGAGCACTGTCCTAGTACCCACCTTGCTACTGGCAGCGTCAGTAGCCAATCCGAGTCCGGCGATGGCATCAATATAGTGGTGCCACTGGGATGAATGATTGAATCTCGTAGCTGTCATGCCTGTGCCATGATGGCACATGTGTGGCTTATACATGTGCCTTTTTACACGTGTTATGTTTGGCTAGCTGTATTGTATGGACCTAGAACATCTATGGTCCAAAAATAGGCCTATCTATTCAATCTATATATGTGATCCACCTGACAAGATGGGCCTACATGAGTATCAAGATAAGCGTGTCCAAATTGGGTGGGACATGATCCATCCACAACAGGACACAAAAAACAGATGATTCAGATTTCTCAACCATGGCCGAACAGAAAACCCGAGTATACTGTGCAAAGTCACCAGAGAGAGATGTGATTTTGTGATTTTGAAGGTGGACGGCAAGACCTCCCAGACAAAAAGCGTGCAATTGTGGGTTTTGATTGGTCAGTGGATATTGTCTATCATTTGCTACAATGCATGTAAAATCATATATAAAAATGTGTTTTGAGTTAGACAAGAGACAAAGACTTGGGAGACTTCAAAACTAATGATATAATAAGAAAGGAATGACCGGCCAATAAAGAAATGTTAATCATGTCTCTATTACTGCATAGTCAGATGCTGATTGGGTGTTTACCACATCAGACGTTGCAAGGTGGCAGGATCTGGTTGGCCAGCAAGCTTAACAGAGATGAGGCCTGATTACTCCACTGAAACGACTTTCAAACATGCTTTGTGTTGACTTATTTCTAACAAACACATATAGCCAACCAAATCCAACTTGGTGATACCTTAGTGGGTGTCATCCTTATCGTGGGGCCCACCTTGATGATGTGTCGTATATGGATGCACACATCTGTTTTTCCAGCTCATTTTAGGACGTAGATCCAAAAATTAAGAAATCCAAATCTCATATGGACCACACAACAGGTATAAGTGGTGATTGAACTTCCACCGTTAAAAATTTGTAGAGGTCCACCGTAAGCATATGCATAATAGTTTATTTGGCATCCAACTCATTTACAAGGTCAACCAGACTTGGATGCAGGAAAAAACAAATATCAGCCTACAAAAAGTTTTTAATGGGTATTCCACACATTTTCAGTGGTGTGGTCCATTGGAAATTTATCTGTTTTAAGTTTTAGGGATAACGTCTTAAAAGAAGATGAAAAAAATAGATGATTTTAGGGATATCTTCAATCTTGGACATTAGGGGGTGTTGGGTGCCCGACGAGCTTGGCTCAAGCGCCTGAAAATATCTGAAATCAGCTTTTAGAATCTAGATTGCTCGATCTGTTTTTTGGGGGTTGTAGGGGGCCCCATGACTGCTACAGGGGCACTGATGAGTTGTAGAGGTTTGAAATTTTCCTGAATTTTTACTGGAACTCTCTAGATATATTTTAGTTTTGTCGGGCGCCCGATGAAGTCAAGTCGACAACTCGACGGTGCACGAACCGTAATGTCAGTTGCGCGGGATTTGTTTCTTATTTAAAGGAGTGTAATGCGAGATTATGATTGCCGCCAAAGGGGCCGAGTATCCTAGAGGGATTGAGAGAGTTCTAGGGTGAAAGAAAGAGCTAGGAGAAAACTTGAAGTTCTCTGGAATGAAGAAAATGACTGTGTTTGTTCTTCTCATGTGAGAATTAACTTTGTTAGCTTGAAATTTCTCTCGTGAATTGTAATTCGGGTGAATATTCTTCTGTAATCTCTTACAACTTTTAATTCATAATAGATTGTTCGCTTTGTACCGTGGTTTTTTACTCGTAAGGATTTTTTCAATATTAAAATTCAAATTGCCTTCTCTTACATGTTGATTTACTTGAGCATTGTGGTTTACCTCGTTTGATTGTTTCTCGCTTTCGTTGTGGGACCAGTCATTTTCCTTCCCAACAGATGGAAGGTGTGGATATACAACAAATTGATCGAGATGAGCCCCAAACCAACATGTTACCCAGGCAACACCTACTCCACTTCATTAGTACCGAAAGTTCATTAGATATACTTAAAAGAGAATGATGACATTCATCTGTCAAACTATAGGCTGTCCATTGATACTGATCGTGAGCCCAGTGGATGTGTGGACCAGCCTGATTTTATATCAGGCCATCATCAAGGTGTGGCCCACCTTTTGTATGGATAGGTTATTCTGTATGCACGACAGGTTTGGCGGGAAAAAAGAGGTTGCATCATAACATCTGATCATCTATAAAGAATGCTTAGTTGGTGATATTTAAGTATGATGTGATATTTAAGTATGCAATTTAGCTGTCTTAGCTGTATTTTAAAGCTTAAAATATGTGTTGTCGATGTAAAATGTTTTGGAATCCAGTGAATTTTGAATCTAGTAGAATCCAAAGTATCTTAGAAATTAGCTTAGAGGTGTGAACGTGGAAAGAGATGGTTCGGAGAGATTTTGGAATAATCAAAATCCAAATCCTTGCTGCCAAACGCTTTCACAAATTTGCAAAGGATCACTTTCTCTAACGTGGATGAAACAGCTTAACGTGCATGAAATCCACCCCGTTGATCAGGCATATCACTCCTTGTTTTGCCTTGATTCCAAAAAATCAGGCTGAGTGGGCCACGCCATAACATTATACCTAAAAACCTCTAAATTCACTTGGTATCGGCCCACCTGAGTTTTGGAATACTGTCCTTTTGGGGATTTTTTTTTTTTTTTTTTATCCTAATGATGCGTAATGATATACATCAAATGAATGGGTTGGATTGCTTATAATCATCAACGTGGGCTAACAAAAAAAAAAAAAACTAATGGTGGGCGTTCTATGCCAACTTGTTTTTCCTAGTTATTGCTTACCTGACCTCTGGACGGTCAGGATTTTATATTTTAAGCTCAAAATGAGGCAAGGTACCTGATGGACGGAGTGGATCTTATGAAAGGTCCACCCAACATTGGTTTCGGATGCGCGAATCACCTAGAACGAGTTACGCTAGCGCGGCTCAGTTGTGATCCAGTAGAGATTGAAAAGGTGAGCCGGGACACGTAGCAACGTGTCACACTTGTGAGATCGGTGCTGATCATAAAGAGGGAAATCCAGTGACCATTCCACTGCCCATAAATCAGGCTCGTTCATTTATCAGGTGGGCCACAACAACATGGAAAGAAGGGATGACCAGAAACAAAATAACCAATGGCCTGTATTCAATCGTACACGGTAAGGAGACCAGCATGGATTTTGGGACGGGGTTGGTGCATATGGAGCCCACCAAATACATGGCCTAGATATTGTACACGTGTCATGTTGGCACGACCGAGGGAGACGTGTTGATTAATTCCCAACAAAAAAGCCAAAACTGACGCGTCGGTTTGGCATTTTCTAATGGAATTTGAGAACACCAGCTTCTTATACTTAAATTCATACATCCAATAAGAGATTCATACGTGTTTCCATCTGCACCGTTGGATCAAGTAGTAGTCCCTACTTCTACTAAAAAAAAAAAATGTAGGGCCCATGAAAAACGGACGAGAGGTCATAGACAAAAGATTACATCGGATCCAACGGTTTGCTAACCGCACCAATAACTTGTAACAAATGCCATGAAAGTGCACCGGACATCTGTCTAAATCCAACCGGTTGGACTATAGGTTACAGTCCAACCAGTGGATAGCTTCTATCCTTTTATGTGTGCGTGACATCCAGCCCTTCCAATAGGTTGATCCTATCAGGAGGATTACCATATGTAAAAATCATTCATGTCCACTCATCAAGTGGACCACACTTGCATTTTTCTATTTATCAATGGCTATATATTATTTTCTATGGTGTAGTCTACCTGATGAGTAGATAGGTCTAAATTTTCCATTATGTAATCCTCGTAGTGGGGCCAACCTATTGGAAGGGTTGGATGTCATACGCAGTCAATAGGTTGGAAGTTATCCGCTGGGTGTACTGTACCTTGTGGTCCAACCAGCTGGACTTGAGACCTTCTCATCCTCACATGGTGAACTCTCTCACGAGTAGCACGTGAACATGACACGTATTTGATCCTTAGGTGGATGCACGGCCTTGATTGATTGGATGATCCTAGCCGTTATTATTGATGGCGTCATATTACCAATGAATACGAAAAGTCTACTCGGTGAGAATGTGTAGCATTATCCTGGTTTTGCAACCGTTGGTTTTCTTTTCCCACAATCCAAACAGGCGATCAATTCCGTTTAAAATTTAGAGTTGTTGTGTTTGGTGTCTTGGGGAAAGTAAAAAACCGGTTATGATAGGGAAATGTAAAACACATATTTATGTTAAGGAATACAGAGTGATTTGAAAGATAGATTTTGTTTCATTTGATTTATGAGATCACTTGCTCGGTTGGTTTCTTCTCTTCATTTGATTTATGAGATCACTTGCTCGGTTGGTTTCTTCTCTTCTGCTTTTATGGACTTAAAAAACGTGAAGGATCTTTTGGACATTTCTACGTTTGACAGTTACATCAATCGTCTCACACAACTTGACCTTTCTATGTCCTTCCTTCTTCACTCACTACTCTCCTCATACTCACCTTTGTTTCTTCTCCTTAATCATTCACGCCTTGCCCGATCACATATGACGTGGCTCATCTAAATCAACTCTAATACTATCTTCAAGATTGTGTACACCACATTTTCTCCATGTAACAATGTGTGTTTCCTTTCCGTTGGATATCCTAGGAACTATTAAAAAGTGGATAGAGCAGGTTACACCTGAGCACTGCAACTTGGAGACTCGATCAGATAGAGAGAAGTCACTGACATCTTAGTTGGTCATAAGTGAAATAGTGTCCTGATTGAGGGTGGCAATGGGCTAGGTAGCATGCCCAGCCACTTGAGCCTGACCTAGTTTTAGGTTGGGCTTGGCCCTTCTAGCTTGGCTTGTGTGCTAGGCTTGGCACTGCCATGGTTAGACTTAGCCGCCAATTGGTACTACACCCACCAATACGTAGCTGGAGATAAATGGTCTTATCAAGGGCTGTGTGTCTCAACTGTGATTTATGTATTTTATCCATGCTGTCTATTCATTTTGGCAGAACGTTTTGAGGCATGAGCCTAAAAAGAAGGTAGATTGAAGGGTGAAGTAGACCACACCATAGGAAGCAGTGGGGATTGAAAGCTTACCACACTACAATAAATGACTTTTATCAAGAAATTTTTCCTGAGAAAAAATTAGAATTTCCTAGGCAATTGTCGTCTTTTACCGAGGAACGTTTTCCTCGGTAAAAATAAAGTAAAAAGCCTCAACATCTTTGTTTTTAGTCACGAAATAACCCTTTTACATACCAAATTTACATTTGGTCAGCATTTGTGGTGAAAGTGAAGCCATAGTTATCCAAAAATATTCAAATTTCGTCGAAAAAAAAAGTGTATTATTCCCTAGAAAATTTGTTTCCCTGATAAAGGTCATTTTTCCCTGCAATGCTATTAGTAACTTATTAGAAGCCACATAATTTTTTGACTAAGCTGATATTTATGTTTTTCTTTCACCCCGGCCTATGTGACCTTATGACCAGAATATGTGGCAAACAGACATCAGTGAGCCCTACAAAGTTTTCGACTTTAGGAGTTTGACCTCCACTGCTTCCATGGTGTTGGTCATTTGAGCGATTGATCTGCCTCTTTTTCTGGATCCCATGTCTTAAAATGATTTGTCAAAATAAATGGACAGAATGGATACAACATAAGCATTACCATTGGCCCCACAGAGCCCTAAAAAGGAACGCCCATCACTATCTAGTTAATGGTGGGGTTAGCATCCAACCGGAGTGCTTGACGCCGACCCAACTTGATATGTACGTGTTATATGACATAAGCATTCCATTTCAATCCTCAATTAAGCAACTATGTAGACGGCTGGTTTCCTACCTTTAAAATGTCTATTTGTTTGTGAATGTGGGACCCACTTGATCAATGGATAGATTTGGAACATTTAAGACAAAAATAGAGATTTTATCAATTTTTAGCTTGGGTTGGGTTGGGTTCAGGCTCAATAACTCTTTTCAATCTCAGGACCTTATCAACAGGTTGGATGGCAAATAAACATTAAGGTGGGCCCTAGGAAAATTTTTAATGGTGGGTGTTCAATCACCACTGTTTCCTGTGGTGTGGTCCACCTGAGATTTGGAACTGCTTAAGTTTTTGGACCACGTCCTAAAATGAGCATCGAAAACGGATGGACGGTGTGGATATACAACACATCATCAAGATAGGCCCCGCGATCAGGGTAACACACACTAAAGTGTTACCTGATGAACACCTAATCCGCTCTCGCTTCGCAGATGGTAAGTTAAAGAAACGGGGGCGGGAAGGTCGATTTGCCGCGCGAACATATAGCTCCAACGGCCAACGTCCAAATCACTCAAAAAGGCACCGGCCGGCCTCTCTCTCTCTCTCTCTCTCTCTCTCTCTCTCTCCTTACGCCTTTACCTCCTCCACAATCCATACGCTCTCTCTGTCCTTCATCATTTCCTCCCCCACAATTCTCTCTCTCTCTCTCTCTCTCTCTCTCTCTCTCTCTCTCTCTCTCTCTCTACTGGAACATGTAATAGGAGAGACGGTAAGCCTTTGTCTTCTCTCGTTAAAGTGATTATTTTCAAGCTATTAGTTATTTGAAATTGGAAGCTTTGGAGCATGTCTAATACAAGGAAGAGAGCTTTGGTATGCTTGGAAAAGCTTCGATTGTGATTGTTCTTCCGTGGAGAAATTTTATAATCCGTCGACCTCCATCTTTGCACTTCAGCATATACGCCTTTTTCAATTGTAACAAAAGGCACCCCTGCTTTAGCAATCCAGGCCCATCAGTGTTTCACTTCCCACTGCGAATGGACGATGCCACAAAATTTTCATCGATAGAGTGATCTTAATAGTGTAATTTTTCCATTTTCCACCTACAGATGGACAGTTAAGATGGCAGATTTTGTGGGTCATGGTCCTTCAATTGTGGGACAAACAGATCAAACCCAACCATCTGTCCTCACTTGTCAGAAATGAAAACCCAATTAACATCTTCCAAGCCTGTCAAATGGTTGCTCTGCCTTTTGTTGTTGTTGTTGTTGTTGTCGTTTTCTCTTCTTCTCTCATGTGGATCGTGCATTTATCATTTGATCCTCATCTGAATCTGACATTCACACTGTTGCATGATATCTTTACATGTTGGTGTGAATTTTACATTTGCCCCCAGAACTTGTCGGGGTGGCCATGGAAATCCTCATGCGAGATAGTCGAACATGCATCCGTGACATCTACAAGATGTGGATCTGAAACACTTTGCTTGTTTTTCACTCCATGAATGCTATATTAATATGCTTCAATTCCTTTTTTTACCCCCCAAAATTCACAGTCGTTATCAATTCATTCAGGTATTTTTTCCCTCCCTTGTTTGCTACTAGATTGATGAAATTCAATGTTTCTAAAGAGGTATCACACCGTACACAATCTGAGGTTTTCCACATAAAATGGTGGTTTTCAATTGATACAAATAGGCTCACGGTTCAGCAATCCATTCCAGATCATTGGTTTGTTCTGTCTCTCCATGGATGGATGATGCCCCAGATTAGAAGATGGTAGCCATCATCCCTGGACTTCATTCAGTTGAATGTGGACCATTGCTGGATTTAGTCCACAACTCGAAAGTCCACTATTAACCTAACGAGCTGATTTTTGGGGTATGGTCCATCCACGGTGGGAGACTGAAGATCGGTAGTCTAGATCACTGAACCATGGGCTCCATTTCATTTGTCAAAAGTGAAAACATACCATACAAATCGGTAGGCTGCAATTCCCTTAATTCCTTACTCCCAAATAGCCATGGTGGGGATAAGAAACGGTAAAATTGCATCTGGTCAACCTTGGGATGGTCTTGATTTCTCGTTGCATACCACACTGGTGCTTCTTGTTTGTTTTAAATTTCAGCTCTCAGGCTTTTGGATAACCTTTGTAATCCCTTTGGAACAACAGAAACTGTAGCTGTTATTGAAAGATGCTTATCTTTTGAATGTTAGCTATGCTTTTCTTTGCATGTCAGATGGTGTGTGCTTAGCTTCCGAAAAGCAATTGAATTCTCTGAATAAGTCCTCTTATTTGCAGCTGCTTTTTCCCTTTTCCCATCAGATGCCTGATAGTTATACTTTGGTTCTAGGGTTGATTCATGATTACCTATATGGAGAGAGAACCTACTACCGCTTAAATTTTCATTGCAGAGCAGCAAAGAAGTCCAATGACAACTTATACAGTTGAACTGGATCCAACATATGCCATGACCATGAATTATGATGCTGGGGCAAGTTTGAAAAGACATATTGCTGATGCCAAAACCACTCCATCCCTCCATTCTGCTAATGTGACATTTCATTGGCGAAATGGTGAAAATTTTATGCCCAGTGATATGCTTCCACCTGAATCTCCACAACCACTTTCTTATCCATCTGAAGACTTCCCAATTCACCAACAAAAGGATCTTAGAATGTATTATGGAGCAACCAGTCCTGTTTCTTTACCATCGTATTTTGCAAAACCCCCAGCAAATGTCTGTTCTCGATCTTCGACGTTTTGTCCCAGTTCGTATGCATCGTCTTCACCAGTCTTGGAACATCATCCAATGATCAGCAGCAGTCCCTTTCTTCCCCATCCTAAGATAGCAGACTATCCGGTTCCTTTGGTCCAACCATCGACTCATACGCTCCTCCCAATCCAGGGAGGTTTATCCTTTCAAATGAACATAGATAATCACCTACAAGACCTGATGAAGAGGCCTCCTGAATTGCCTGGAGATATTTTGCTTGAAGATTTTGATTGTGAAATTGGGGAGAACAGTTTCCCGCCAAATACTGCTCAAGGAGAGGATTGGCAAGTGGAATCTGATCATCTTGAGCTGATCATTGGCAACAATGAAAATCCTACAATGGATGTAAGTATTTCACCATTCCATGGAAATTCCATAGCATATATTGTTGGAGGCATCAGCAAACCCCCTGACTATACATTGTTCTACTGTTCCCTAACAACTTGAGCTTTTAGCGCAACCGGTCAGTAACATGGTATCAAGGCAAGACATCCGGTGTTCAAGTCCCGGGGTTTGCGAATTCGGTATTATGGGCATCCAGTGTTATCTAAAGCCTAGAATATCATGTGCGGGGCCCAATATAGCGCTTGCATGTGAGGGGAGGTGTTGGAGGCGTCAGCAAACCCCCTGATATACATTGTTCTACTGTTCCCTAACAGCTCGAGCTTTTAGCGCAACCAGTCAGTAACATATATAACTTAAATCCATCTTTTGTCTGTGAATTACTTGAAACAACAAAAAAAGGGACGTCATCACTCTTTTCTTTTCTTTTCCTTTTTTTTTTTTTTTGGGAAATCATGAAGAATTCTCTATTTACACAGATCCTAACTGATAATGCACCCAAGTTTTATACTTCTTCCAATACAATCATATTATCCTAACTAGAAACCTTGGGTGTATTAAGTATTCGTGTCAATGTCAATTTCTGAATGGTGAAATACACTCCCTTAATATTTTCACCAGGAAATTTATGGAGGCTACACTGGATTCCACTGCCTGCACAACGAAATCACAAGACTACCAGATCTGCAAGAAATTTGTCTATCCCGTTGAGGAGCTATTCGAGCCAAATCCTTCCATCTCTGTATCTGACTCCACAAGCAAGCAACGAATGAGGTGGACCATAGAGCTCCATGACTGCTTTGTGAAAGCTGTTAACTATCTTGGTGGCGCTGAAAGTTAGTATTCCTATGTAATTTGTGTTGAAAAGATTCCATTTAATGAAAATTATTTCCTTTTTATCTTGAACCTGTCCCCCCCTCTCTCTCATTGCAGAAGCAACCCCGAAATGCATTTTGAGGGAAATGAATATCAAAGGGCTAAAAATAGAACATGTGAAAAGCCACTTGCAGGTAATTATGTGGACCCCATATGTGCTTCTATTTGCAGGTAATTTGCTGGGACATATCACATCCTTCTATTTCAAATAGTTAAATTGCAATGGCCTACTTGCAGAAATACCGTCTCACCATATGCCAGCCAGAAGCCAAAGAAGGTGAACCTCATTAAACCAGTAACAGCTGGAATTGAATATTTCATTGCCTCCATCCACATATTATCCTATTTTACTGTGTTTATGATTTTTTAAAAATATCAGCCTTTGAAATGAATGATAATACTAGAAACCTGCCAATTTTATGTTTCTTTCTTTCTTTTATGGTTTGTAAGGTTAAGATAGTTTATCAGAATTAAAAAAAAAAAAAAAAAAAATCAAAGGAAGCTACATAATAGCGATCAAGATGACTGTCTAGAGGAAAACGGAAGCAATATGGTTTTAAGAAGGCCATGGCCTTCTTGGTAGAGGTCAACAGACCAATTCAGCAACCAAGGTAATGAATGTGGGAAAGTTTGAAGCATCATTTGTTCAGATTCTTGGAAGAGTAACTGTTGTAGATCATAGATCACCCTGAATTGATGACGGGACCTTTAGAAGATAGATCATCTTCTTCATGCTACATGGTTATCAGATGGGAAATTTCTGATATCTTCCAATTAAGGGCATTAATTAGAGAGCTAGAACATTATGAGTTGGGTAGTTGAGAAAATCAAATGAGGGCCTTTGAAAATTCAAGGATAATATCGCTACCAAAAAATTGTTTTTTGTCAGTCCATAAACTCTGATATTGTAGTAGCTAGGAATCGGATGATTGAATTGCCTTGTGTTCAGAAAAGTTCTAGGATTTTGTTAGACTTTGCTAAGTTTTCTTGTAGTCCCTGAAAATATCACCAAATAAACCCATTTCACAGGAGTTACTCTCCAAGAAATTTAGAACCACTAGTACTTTGTTTAATCCAATGTGGGGTTGGAAACAGCCAAATACTTCAGTGGTCAAAGGCACCGGTGCATTAGACATGGAATGCTTAGATTTTGCATAAGGAATTAAACCTTTTCTTTCACACTTCCACACAATGTTTATTTTAAATAATACGATTTCTTCATACGAAGGCTGGCTTTAACATGAACTTCTAAAGACCCCCCCCCAACACACACACACACACACACACACACACACACACACACACACACACACACACTTACTTAGAATTGAGTCAACAAAAAGTGTCACCAATTGTTGTAAGGAATACATTGATGAAGAAATTAACAAGAAAGTAGAGAAGATTCAATTATGTAAATGATTCAGGAGGATTTTGTTAGGATATGGGTTCTAGATGTATTCTTGAATGGACCCAAAGAAGGATAGGACATAAGTGGATGAAGACTGTCCCATTGCATTTCATATACTTTGTGCCACACACACAGTGAAATGCTCACCTGCACCTTCTTAGGTGAGCACCCATGCGCACCTTTGCCCACGTGTCATGAGCACAAAATCCAAACTGTCCACATGATGCAGCACCCCATGAAACCCCCAAGGCCCAACTTTCAACCTGATCCAACACTCGAGTGAGCCATGACAAAAGGAAACAATTTCCTCCCTTGATTTGCCTCTCTCTTTGCTATGGCCTACCATAGTTTTGGATCAGGCTGAAAGTTGGGCCCTGGGGATTTCATGGGGTACCACATCACATGGACCGTTCGGATTTTGTTCCCATGAGACCGTGCAAAGGTGCACACGGGTGCTCACCTAAGAAGGTGTGCAGGTGAGCATGACTCTTTACACACACACACACACACACACACACACACACACACACACACAGACACACACATTGCATCGGTTATATTGTGTGACCATGAGGTCCTTGATATACGATCCCTTTGTTGCCTTTTTGGTATGCATTCAACTTACTGACATTGCTTCTCAGCTGTCCTCATTTTTGCTTGACTGGTTTTGCTAGTGTTCTGTTCTGTAACTAAGGCCGTGTTAGATTCTGAAATGAATTGAATTCCAACGGTTCAATGCAATAAAGTGGACATATCTGAAGGGGAGCTACTTCCACTACATTCAGAATGAGGCTTAGCCTCTAATTGCGGTTTTGATTGTCTGCAAGAAAAAACACACCAAATTGCAAGTAGGACTTGGTCATCCATGAACGAAAATGATTCCACCTCTATATTGGTCTTATTTTTATTGTTTAATTGAATAATCATTGTTCAGTATGCAAACCTATGTAACTCGAATATGGGTACATGTGTCAGATAGGGGAAGGATCGAGCATGGCAATCCTCCAAATTATGAAATCTCAAGATAGTGTTGGATATGGGTAAAAGGATATAATACATTAAGGGCCTAATATGAGCATAATTACATTAAGTTAACAATAGGTTAATAAAATTATGAAGTGAAATATCCCAATAAGGTTAAAAGTAGTGGTAAAAAGAATCATATGGTTAAAACAAAAGATGACTGGGATTGCAGCCAACTGGCAAAAGGATTCTATAAATTCCTTAGGTGAAGGGTTTGAATTCTAGCCTATTTAAATTAGGATACGCCAATGCCATAACTCATCCTTACCTTGTACCTGTACCCAAGCAATATTCTAGAAAATTCAGATATCAAAGATCCAAGCACTTTCTAAGTTATAATATATACTAGTTTTTATAAAATGTCTTGTTACCTGTTGATAATTTGTTATTCCTCAAAGATCAATAAAAGTCAATGCCACCCATATTTTATGACTTGAGTATGATTTCGATTTATAGATAAAAAGTCTACTTGTTCAGAAGGAAAGAAGAGGAGTTCGATTGATTGGGAAAGTCGGGCCTCAAGAATGTAAGTCGGCTTAGTATGCATCTCATAATTTATGCTACCGTTTTATCTTTCTTAATATCTTTCTGACACAGGGAAAAGCTATAGAAATTATGTTGAATTTACATTTATTATTGAGGAATTGATATCAACTAGGGATCACATGAGCTTGCACAATCTTATGCTCTTTAACAATTAACCATTTATAAAATATAAAAACCACCATTTGCACCCCCCCATTTATAAAATATTAAAACCACCACTCAGTTAGGTGCAAATGCTTCATGCTTTTTTCCTAATGTTTAGAAACTTGGACTCGAATGAGAATCAGTCTTTCATTTTTTATTTTAAATCAGCTGAACATAGTTAATTGTTGAGCTGGTCGACGTTTTTTTCTTTTTTCATTTACTGGAGTCGTTGGAGCCAGCCAAATTGAGTTGGCTTATTTCTTTTCTTTTCTTTTCTAGTCTTTTGGAGGGAAATTTTTTTTGGCTGGTCGGTTGGTCAGTAGCTTCGTGGAGATTTTATTGGATGGAAGTTGCCCCATTTATTTTTTCTGATTAGTGAGTCCCTGAGCATGCATTTTCCCACCAACTAAATTATGATCTCTCTCAATGTTTTGGACATCACAGACAATCACGATTGAACAGACTTCCTTGCCTTTTACCTTCTTTGTGTCATGTGATGGTTTTCAAAACTGGAGTTGAATTGCCAACCGACTAATATATTCAAGTTCTATAAATTGGTGCATAGGAATATATCTTGTATAAGAACGTACATGGAGTCAATAATATTTTGTTTGCATACAGGGCTTTGAATGACCATGGATCACTGCGCATGAGGTTTGAGCTTCAAAAAATCCTTCGTGATCAGCTTGAGGTGTGTGTTTTTTTTTTTTTCCCTCGACCTGCAGTACAGATCTTATCTTTTCATTGCTTTTATAACTCGAAATTTCATCCGTTCATTTTTTACATTTATTATTGTAAAGGCCAATGAACCTTATGTTCAAAATTGATTTGTAATGAGTATTGGATGTGAATTAGTTGCTTCAACAAAATTAGGTATTTAGCAAACTTCATGGTCAAACACTCCTCGCCACAGAAATTAGGCTTTTTGATTCTAACCTCTACTTAAATGGGCCACATTCTTCTTAACCTATTAGGTTGGATCGGATGCATGGAATGGCCTAGCCAAATCATCTTTATGTGTACTGTTCTTAAAAGAAAAGAAAAAAATAATCTTGCATTGCAATGATAAAAACCATCCCAATTTTAAAGTTATACAATTTCCTTATCTAATGGATGTTATCATGTTGAACCTCATTTCTCTCAATAATAAAGTCTTTCTATAATCTAAATTCTTTTTCTTACAAGATGACCCTAATTTCTCTCTCTCTCTCTCTCTCTCTCTCTCTCTCTCTCTCTCTCTCTCTCTCTCTCTCTCTCTCTCTCTCTCTCTCTCTATCTATCTATCTATCTGAAGCTGTTTTCTCTAGTTTCTTTGGGACTGTTTATATAAGGTGTTTGAATTGTGCAGTAGTGCTGCAATTGTTGTTCAACTATAGAATGCAGATTGTGCCTGAATTGTCCTGGAGGTAGACTTGATGGGACCATTTTTGCAGTTCTGATTTAACTGGAGTGGGAGTATTTATTGTTGTAAGGATTGCGTGATCTATGATTCGGGCATATCATTCTGTCTCCACCATTTCATTTCCCCAGCAGTTTTTGCAGGGAATTTTCACTCTCATATATAGCCTGGCTAAATGAGGCATCTGGTTGCCCAATGTCTGTGGTTCTAACATCCAGAAGGCATTCGCACATCCATTTTACATATTATTTTAAAATTATATGAAAAAAATCAGTAGTTAGGATAAGGCTTAGATGATGATGATGATGACATGAAATAAAATCGGTTATAGATTTGGAAGTTCTTTCAACTTCTTAGTCACTCTTAATATCATACCTGCAGATCCAAAAAACGCTACAACTACAAGCAAAAGAAAGTGCCCAGCAGCTGCAGGATTTTGGTGGAGGAACAGAGGAAAGTGAGCCGAGCAGTCATGCTAACACACCAACCTCTGTCTTCAACGAGTTCGGTTACTGCGAAAGGACCATCATCTGAGCCTTCGTTTTCAGATGAAGTGCAGGTTGCAATTGACGGATGTCATGGAAAAGACGAGCATTGTAATGATAATATCGAGGAGGACAGGTTGACTTTGGAATTAGACGTTGAATTGCTGCCCCCATCCCCGAAAAGAGTAAGATTTGATATCGAGGACCCCAATGCTTCTGTCTCGAACATGTCTCAGAAGCCATAGGTAAACTTGGAACATGTAATCGGAATATGAAGTGACAACTGGGACTTGCAAAAGGCTTCTTCAGAAAAAGATCAGTTGCAATGCCAGAACTATAGTATCTTGTTCTTTGTCAGTTCACTTATGCACAATTGGGAGTGCAGTAAATTTTCACTGAAGTTATGAAACAAAGATCCTAAACTTTCTATTTGTTCTAAATCAGCCTTTTCTACTAGAAAAAACAAACTTGGCAGGATGAGAAGCTCGCATTTTTGTTTCAGGTGTGGAACTCGTGTTTGGTGTTTCTCTATCATTTTGGCCAGTCGAGATTCTTTTGAAATTTTTGGGTTAATGTGTTCTGTTGGCTTAAATGTATTATGTTGGTGAGGATGTGCAGCCCATAGCTTGTATGGATGGTTCTTATTGCAACTTAGCTTCCAGAAAATATGGGGAGGAGGGGGACTCAAAAGTTAGTTTATGAAATAATGAGAAAAAAAAATGTTAAGGGTGCATTTGGTTGCACCAAATACTATTAAATTTCTTGATATTTTGAACCAAATTACTGATTAATCATGAAATATCTTGAATTGGAATAGTACAGATATTGTCAATAGTAGTCAATAAGGAATAGTGATATTGACCCAGAGTAGGTGGAGTATCTTCTGGCTCTCATTTTGTACGAGCAGAACCCATGGTTGGCTGAAATCCATTGACCTGATAGACCCCACAGCTGATGGACCCTTAGCTGCAGGTCTCTTCCATTTCACCTAACGCTCTTGCTTCGTACTATGGATTTGTACTTTCAATTTGGATTCTTGTAGGAACTGCGAGTCTCCATCTATAAATTCCTGTCTCGACTCCTAAGAACTACCTTTCCTAGTTTTATGCTTTACTAAATTGGATGCGTTGCTGTTTTATCACACATATACAAATGGGGGTCACTGTTTTGTGACCCCAAAAAGACAAAAGACAAAAAAGAAGAAGAAGAAGAAGAACAACAACAAGACGATGACAGAGATAATCATTCATATAACCTTTATTTTAAGAATCTTATAATTAATCATATGTTTGTTTCAATAGATTTTCTTAATTACTGTTTGATTGCATAGATTTTATTTAAGAAAATCTTTCTATAGAAGTGTATCTTTTAAATTTTAAGTTTTAAAATAGACAATTGCCCATTCCCACTATGCAACTAAGGATAGATCAGGCCCAAAAATATCCTCAAGGGACAGATTTAATTCTTCAATTGACAGATAGATACCCTGCATCTCCACCAAAAAAATGGAAAAAGTAAAAAAATTAAAAAAAAAAAAAAATCGATTGGTAACCTACAAAGAAATGATTAAGAAAGAAATACAGCCATTGCCCATTCAAATGAGAAAAGAGAAGATTGGAAGGCTAGAATCTTCCAATAATGGAGATTTTTTAGGCATGGTCATCCACATGATGCTCATCATTGATCACTGAACCATGGCCTAGTCCAAACTGAAAATGGGTGGATGCTGACACATGACATCCTCTGGTCTTGGATCATATAATTCCTCATATTCAGTAATCATATGTGGGGTTCTAAATTAAAAGAATTAGTTGTTAAGTTCTTTGCAATATTTTGCATGTTGCAGGCCTAGTTGTTTAATGGACCAAGAAACACCAGCCCAGGTTCAATCATTTCGAATAAAAATAGAACTGATAACTTTTGGGCTATTAAGAAGCAACATGAGCAGAAGGTGAGTATGTAGAGATGATGATGATAAGATGGATGTGTGGAAGGCTATTGAGGGATAGAATTAATCAGGAGGTCTTTTAAGGCAACCTAAGAGTAGCCCCAATTGGAGGTAAAATGATTGAGCACTATTTGATATGACCTGTTCATGTCGAAAGAAAGCTAGAGATGGCTCTGATGAGGAAGGGAATCTTGATTAGGGTTGAAGGGCATAGAGGGAAGATGAGGAGAAGGCCTATAAGGATTTTGATCGAGATGGAAAAGGGATATCAGTTTCTGTTTGTCTATTGAGAATATGGCACTAGGAATGTTAGGCAAAATAGGATTCATAAAAGCAACCCCAAATAGTTGTAACAAGGCTATGATGATGAGAAAAAAGAAAACTGATCATAATGAGATAGACATGCCATTATCTAGAGAGAAAAGGGAATTGGTTTGAGAAGAAATAATGAAAGAAAGAAACGAGTTCTCGAAGAAGATATATAGGAAATTATCACTACACCATGATTAGGGAGTTGGTTTGTGACCTTAGCTTTAGTTATACCAGCTTTTATCACACCATTGCGAAATCAAATCTGTAGTAACAAAAAACGATGCGACAACTGGAATGGTAGTGAGGAGGACCATTTTAGTACAAGAGCTAATCTTGTTACTTTCTGCTCTCAGGAAATGGATCAGACTCCAAAACACAAAATTTTGAACTTCTGAAGTTTGAAACAAAAGACAATCTAGAAATACAGAAACTGCATAGATATTGAGTGCATGCCTACAATTCTACAAGAAAGACACATTCTATTCGTTATTTTAATGCAGAGATCGTTGTTCTGGCAAGGTTGTCTCCTTCTGTATATCTTTAATAATAACCTGCGAGAAAAAAACCCATGAATAATATTAATTAATAATTGCCTAGTAGTTTGATTTAATCTCTAGAAACCAGTCATATCTGAAAATTGTTAAAGTGTCCTTTGGAAACTCTTTTGATTATATACCGTGAGAGAAAAAGACAATTTTATGAAGTTTTTATAGGTTTCAAGACTTGAATTTGGGTAAAAACTAAGTCTATGACTTCCAGGTTTGAGTTGGATGTATTGATTGCCAACTTGATAAATTGTTTTATAAAATCATTGTTGTAACCAATAATTAGAGCTTGTTTAAAAGTTCAATTCTCCAACTTCCGATTTGATCAGCAAGCTTTTGCACATCTTTCCTTTTCATCCAATGACACATTCACAAGGAAAAAGTGCAAGTGACAATCAACAGAGTGCAAAAGAAAGGGAGGAACATAAATTCTGAAACCCACATAAACATTTTTCTACATATGGACCATATTAGTTTTCAAGAAACCAAGATTACTATAAAAACTAACCAAATGGACTTGACTTCATCCAGGCTCTGGAGCCAGAGGGTTAACTTGTTTTCTTTAAAACTAAAAAAACTCAGTTAAGTATATAAAAGAAAATGGATTCCAATTTTTGTCAAAGCGTAAGAAAAGGTCATATTTGTCATGTTATTCTTCTGCTGCTGCTGAAAATAATTGGTGTGTGATAAGATCAATGAAGTTTCACAATGGCTTACCATTCGAAGGATCTGAATGTAGAAAGAAACTGGCTGCCACTACAAGATAGCATAGTATAAGCATGAGCCCTTTGAAATAGTTTGCATTCCCTTCCTGCAACAAAATAGGCAAAAAATGACTGAAGAGATAAGAATCATACAAAACCTTCTCTCTTCTCTTTTCTTTTCTTTCTTTCTTTTTTTTTTTTTCTTTTTCTTTTTGGTTTGCTAAGTGCAGAAAGAAAACTTACTCCATACCTAAGACATTATTCCGGATGTTATTTTATGCATTTATAAAATATAGGTTTATTGATGCCATGAATCATTTTAAATGAAGTTCATTCCTTAATGAAAGCAAAACAAATCAACAATGTGACTCGTACAAGTGTCCCACAAAAAGTACCAATCCTAGTTCATGATTGCTAAGTTTGTATGCATTTAGTTTAATGCTGATGAATTTTCTAATGTCAGTATCAAGTAGATGAATGAAATAATAGAGGGAGCAAAGAACAATATCAAACTACAAAATATCAACACCAAACCTTTTAAGATGAGATGCCTATTAAAGTAGCAATGACCTTATGAACTATATGTATATATGTCTACATACAGAATGTATGTATTCATCTTTCGAAGTTGAGAACAAACCTGTAGCGTAACTATAACAACAAGTATTGCTACAAAGAGTGTAACAGTTTCAAAGAGCTGAAAATTCAAGTCCATTGGCTTTCCCGTAATCCAACCAACAACCACACAGAAAGGAATCTGAAATTATCATCAACATGAGAAGTATATGCTTGTTAGTGATATTGAAAAAGTGGAGCATTGTCCTAGATAATCAATTCATATACAAGTCGCAAAGCTTAATGTATATAGAGGCCTCTGTTTACATCCACATCGACTGCTAAATACACCAAACCTTTACATTTTATTTATACAATAATATAAAATGTGCTATTATATATCTTAAAGTAGAAAGGCTGGGGTATTTAGCTACCACAGCAGTTGCAAAATCATTTCCATATATAATTAATCCATTTCAAGTTAACAATGAAATAAAAAAAAAAAGATGCATTTTGTTGAAATATCATTATAATGAAGTTGGTTTAAAAATTTGTTTGGCTTGAGCAGAATACACAATGATATGAGCATGTAGTTAATGTATTTATATATTGAAGGGGCATGATCTTGTGATACCATACTACCAAAAGTAGTGTGTGTGCTGGGCTATTGTTGGTTGTGTGGTGGATGAAATCCAACCCATTCAAAATGTTGTTGATTTGCACCAAGAGCAAAAATAAGGCCAATCCAATCATTAGGTGGGACACAACTTAGAAAACAATGCGCATTCGCTCAACACCCCCTTGCCTCCAAATTTTAAGTGGTGTGGCTCACATGATATGCATATAGAAACCAACTCATCTAAAATGTGCGCCCTAAAAATCAGGGCAATTGAATTATCAGCTGGGCCCCACCACTTGAATTGGAGGTTTTTGGATGTTTTTTCAATGTCTTTTATGTATTAGCCCTATTGATGTCAAAAAGGTGATTGTGATGTGGACTTAGAGCAAAAGTTCGGTCAATCCAATCATTAGGCAGGCCATAAAATAATAAACAATGTACAATCGTTCTACACCCCTAAATTTAAGTGATGGATCTCACATGATATGTTCTTGGAGTCCAACCCATTCAAAATGTGCGCCCCAAAAATCAGGCCAATGGAATCATCAGTTGGGCCCACCACTTGCATTCGGAGGTTTTTTTTTTTTCAAGGTTTCATATGTTGTGGCTCACTTGATGGTTGGATTAACTTGATTTCTAGGGCATCTAGTCATCATGGTGGGGAACATCTTTAGGATGGATTAGATGTCATCCACGCCTTATGTGGGCTCCCAAGATCTAGGTACCATCACTGTTACTTATGGAGGCATTGGTAGCATTGGAGCATTTCCCATAATGAAGGCTCGCGCTAAATTCACAATGATAGGTATTAAATTATTGGAAAAAATTACATTGTCCACAAATTATTTAATATAATCATAATCATAGCCTGGTAAGCCATTGATTGTAATCAACTTATGTATTGGAATATTAGATAGCGCTTGATTTTAATCAACCTATGTATAGTCTATTACATGGTGCTTGTTGGAGTTTTTGTAACGCCCCAGATTTTTTAGATTTATTTGAAAATTTTTGAAAATTCATTTTTAATTTATCTTTTATTAATTATCGTACATTTATCGTTGATTTGTGAATAGCGGGACATCCGTAGGAGATCCAATAGGGGACCCTTTACAAACGTTGCTTAGAATGATCCCATAAACATCGTAGAAAGAGCAGATTTCAAAAATCACGCACTTTTCAGATAATTACGAAAATGCCATTAGTTAAACTTAAGTTAAAATGCCATTTTTAAGTATTATAGTTTCTGATGATCACTTTCACGTAAAACCCTGGATTTAAGCTTTTGGGCACATATTAACCATACACATCAAATTTCAGCCCTTAAATCATAGTAAAAGTAGTCCGATTGTCAAATCAGCCCCGTAACCCTTGATTTTCATGTCCATCGAGTGAGGAAAGTAGATGGTTAGTCGTAGTCGAATATTTCTGTTCATATGAGTGACTTGGATCGTCTTTATCATGGACCAATAGTGTGATTTGAGTGCCCCACCTTGATAAGCATCTTTCTTATGCGCGAAGTTATCTCGTTTTACAAATTAACGAGTTACCAACTCTTTTTAAATTTGAACCTTTCAATTTACCCACTTCTCACCATCAATCGCTTCTCAAATTTGGACCACTTCTTATACTCATATGACTACGAGTTTATACAAAATTTGGACCCCGATCTATAATCCTACACCGTTGAACCACAAAGCCAGCCCCTTCCTTTTCCGCAAAAATTGGAATTTCAGATCTAGGCATTCCTCACCATCAATCAAACACTAAACTTTGTATAATTGTTTGCCTATCATGACTACATATTTTTCCAAATTTTGGGCCCTGATCATCAAGCGTAGACCGTTAATTGAGATATAGCCCATTTTAGCACCCGTTAGGCCATTTTCAAAGATCATCCAATCTAGAATGTGGATCATCAAGAAATTTACGTAGTCTGACTCTACTCTTCGAGCTTGATAAGATAAACGGATTGGAATTGATCATAGATCATCCGAATATTGAGATTTGAGAAACCCACCTCTAGAGGTTATTACACAAAACCTCGCGTGCACATCCCTCTCCATATTTCTACTACATACCTCCAAATCCTTCTCCTAACCCTAGCCTCCATGCCATAGAGAAAGAGAGAAGAGAGAGAGAGAGAGAGAGAGAGAGAGAAGAGAGAGTTCTTTCTCATATTTTTCCAGCGGCTAAGATCTTCTACAACCCTCTTCTTCTAAGTCCATCCTAAGGTGAGGATTTTCCTTCAAGCCTTTCATTAATAATATCACGATTATCATAAGTTTCTTTTGTGGCATGTGAAGTTGTTTTGTTTTGAATTACTTATCCATATAACATGAAGTTTGATGTGAGATTTGTAATGGATATCATTATATGGTGATGTGATTCCTTTTTTTAGATTTTTGACTAAGAAGCATGTGTATTTGTGTTATTTATTTTTGTGAAATCTATGCCCTTATTTTCTTAGTCCATGTATTACAAGTAACATTGGTTTTCATATTGTGATATGAAATATGTGTATAAGATCATCATATGGACATCCTATTATTGTATACTCTTTGTCCCTAAGTTGGTAAAATTATTCGATGTAGAGAGATGGAACCCGAGAGAGGTGTCCATGATGGAAGAATATCTCTTGATTTAACTGAGAGAATGAAGTGATTGTTTGTCAATGGATTCTTACATGTACATGATGCTTGATTGGATCCATTTACATTACATGAGTATTTTAATGAATTTGGTCATGATGTACAACATTGGCTTTTTGGGACATGATGAAATCATAAAACGGGACAATGAGTGGACACTAATGGTATACAAATTCTCATGAGCCGAGGTTGGTGCTATGGACACTAATCCCGTGCTATCGGCCTATGCTGGGTTGCTTGCGACTCCCCATAGTGACCATTGAGTTTTATTTAAATCGGTTGTATGCGAAAACACTTAAATAAAGGTGAAACAAATCATGTATTCACTTGGCTCCATGTGGGTGTACGGAATTGAGAATAGGCTAGAGCGTCCTACTTCTCCCGTACACTGTCACGTGTAGATTTGGGCCATGAGAGTCCCGTTTCTCACGTGATCGGGCAAAACTATGGGCTTGTGCGTCCCAGAAACCTCTGGTGACTAGTGGCTAGCATGAAGTCGTAACAGGGAGTCTCCCACTTCATGGATTGTGATTCTAGCCAGGGTGCCTTAGCCAGAGCATGCATTCCATGCATCGCATTAACAAAGATTTTTAGTTGGTTGTTTTGATTTGATTAAATGATAATATACTGCTTGCGTTTACTCTGTACTGTTATTATTATTCTTGATTGTCTTGGAGGAAATATTCCCCACTATGATAGCGTTTAACGCTATCCCAAACACAATTTAGGTGATGCAGGTGAAGATCCAGGTATTGAACTCGATTTTTAAGGAAAAGAGTTCGATGTTCGTACAATCACATGGCGGATGACGATGTTAGAGAAACTTAATTAATGTTATCATTTATTAAATATTTCTTTTGAGTAGTTGATACATTTATGGAATTGTAATAAGTCTTAAAGAGAAGACATGGTTTTGTATTTTAATTAATTAGTATGGATATTGGTTGGTTCCCTTATTTAAACATTGATGATGATGTAGAAAGTTTGATAGAATAAGATGATAATTGTTTCCGCCATTGTACTTGAATGCTATATTTCATTATTTAACAAATCAATTAGTTTATGATTTACTTGGGAATTCGGTCGTTGTGTTATACACGAGAGTCGAAAATCTCGAGTCGTTACAGTTTTGTGTTCTCATTGTTGGTCTGTAGATTAGATGAAGGAGGAGGGTTGTGTTAAGTTGGAAGCCAAGTCAAACCTACGCCATAACTCCTATTGTGTAATCATAGCCTTGTCCATCTATTTGAGTCAATTGCAATATTAAATAATGGAATAACAAATTCATTAATAGTGAAAAAGCACACCTGTTTAATAATACATGCAAATTTATTTTATTTAATGTGGTACAAGAAAGATTGGATGTAGAATATGGTATGTTAGAATGTGTTAAAAGAAAGTACTACCCTAGTTCTCATTATGAATGTGTATTAACTTTAATAATTATTTATTTGCAACGATTTTGAAATAGAAATGTTTTTACAATAATATCCAGACAGTAACATGTTGAATTTTTCAAAAAGCAAAGTACAGTGAAATTGCATTACCCATTGGAATAAAAGAACTCATGGAACAAAGAACAACACAAACCAAGGCAAAAGAAGTATGTGGAGCATTACCACAAACATTGATATTTGAGTAGATGATCCAATTGCAACTCCTAGTGAAATGTCCTATAAGAGCAAAATAAGTTCAAATGTAATTCAATCAAATAAATAATAATAAGAGAAGATTAGCAGGATACTTGCTAAAATGCACTTACAAGTTTGTCCTTCATGGCAAACATCATTGCACTCGCATGCTCTGTCGCATTTCCTACTATAGGAAGCAGAATGACACTAATAAAAGCTACTGAAATGTTCAATGACTCAGAGGCTCCCTATGAAACAATAATACAACACAATTTAACCACTATTAGTGTTTCCCAAAATTCAAAAGTTCTATTGCATATCGAGCAATAGTAGATATACGAGAAAACCAATATACAGGGATGGGTTTCATATTTTTTAAGTAGAGTATATGACTATGGTTTTTTTTTTTTCTTGGGGGGGGGGGGGGGGGGGGGGGAGCTGGTTAGTTCACACACTCCATTGTTAGTACACCCACCCACCCCTATTAGTCACATCACAATGTTAGCCACCCCCACTTTGGGAACTGATACCATGACCTCGGTGTTGAAACGAGGCTACCTTCACTCAATCTGCCACTTGAGCTATAGACCTGGGTGTAGTATATGACTATGGTTGTTATCATGTTGAGAAAGAAAAAAAAAAGATGAGAAAATCTTGCAATAGAGTCATTAGATAAATAGATGTAGACTTTGTGATCTTTTTTTTTTTTTTTTTTAAATAAAAGAAATAAGAGGATGTAGACCTATGTATGTTTATAATATATGATCATGTAGTTTTTGAAGACTATGCTTAACCACTGAAGTAAATATGTATGTCCATTGTAAAATTTTCTTTTATTGTACAATTGCTTAATAGAAAAATAAATATCAACATCATTTTCTCTAATTTATAGAAACTATAGTCTATCACAAGTATAACCATCTAATAAAAATAACCATGCTTTGAAATTTGAATTTTCTACCACATAATACAAATAATCTATGAAAAATCAACCCAATGATATATTAACCAAGCAAAAATATGAAATCATATATAAAATTTACAATAATCAAGTAAGCTTTGCAAGCTAAGGCTAATGCCATTATGAATATCTTCTCTTTTGTAACTCCATAGATAATGTTCCCATGAATATGAGAAAATCAAAATAAATTTTCATTGCAACATCTAATTACTCCAATTGAGGCATGAAGGGATATAGATAAGTAAGGCTTAATAAAAGCCTCTTGTATAACATTATATAACATGTATATAGGATCAAACCATAAAGTAGAAAATGTTAAAATATACAAAAAAAAATAAATTATAATACTTTCATGAAACCCAAGAATATGTATACACCAATAAAAATTTGACCCTATAACATGGGAGACACAGGCACAAGGAAAAAAAAATCCGTCCAGGTTCAACAATTGTCACTCAGTGATATGATTCGCCAATAAGTTAAAGGTTAACAACATAGACCCTCAATCATGGAGATTTTGTTCACAATTGTTTTGCATTTTCAACTAATAATGATAACAAAAGTAGAACGATCAATTGCTAATAATCAAAACAAAAGTAGAACATCCATAATTAATCATGTTTTAAATGGTGGAGAAAATTATTGATCTGAAGAATCATAACATAAGAGGGATTACTAGCCGAAGTGCATCTCACCTGTATGGTATCAACAAGATAATCAGAGAGAACAGAAATCCATAATGTAAAAATAGCAAGCCAACAGACTGCTTCCCACCAAGTTATCTCAGGCATACCTTCATCATCAGAGGCTTCTTCATTTTGAGCCACTTCCTACAACATTTACAGGTATTTGATATTGATCATAACCAGTGTTGTCAAAATCCTACGATTTACGATATGCGATTTTAGTTGAATCTTAAGCAAAACGATTTCAATCCCAACCTTGAATCCTTTTTTGTATGAATCCTACGATCATATGATTTGAATCCTACAATTTACGATTTAAATTATACTTGTTCTCTTTTTCTTTAAACTTCACTTGGCTTTCATTTTATGTTTTTAAATTGGTGGGAGCTTTAAGAATTGTTTAGAAAAGGTAAATTATTTTATTTGTTCTTTGTAAGAGATTAAATGATATATATTCTCTTCAACCTTAAATCATGTAGCTTTGTGAGTTCTTACTTTACCGATTGAAACACTAAATTGATGTATGACTTGCTTGTAATATTATTATGGATGGTTACGATCATGCTGACTTATATTTTGAAAAGATATTTTGAAATCAAAATATCTTTTTCATTGGTCCATCATATCAAAGGCCGCTTTTCCATAGTGATTCTACATTCTAGAAAGGTAACGAGAGCATAAATTATTAAAGGACCCTCGTATATTTTTTTAAGAAAAATTTCTTAAAAGATAAAAAAATGAAGTTTTTAACACTATCATGACATGATATTACTTGTTGCACATTGATGGAAAAACGAAGATTGATGAGTCTTAAACAAATTCTAATTTATTTATATATTTCATATATTTTTCAAAATTTTAAGAAAATAATAAAAATTCATACGATTTACGATACGATTTGCGATTCGATACAATTCAACCCCTAATACGATTTGCGATACGATAACGATTTTGACAACATTGATCATAACAACTATAACACATAAATAATTAATTCCAGATGAGACTTCTTAAGCACAAAAGCTAAGTAATATATAGGAGAGTACAAGGCCATCAATATCAACAAATTTTATATTAAAAATGTAATTTCATTAAAGTCCAATGCTCATATTCATACTATATATTCTAGTACATGATAGTTACGATGGAAAAATAACATCAATTTGAGCATGAGTTAGTAGTCCACATGTTGATATTTGAGCATGGGGATGGAATAACCAAATTTAACATGACATTATAAAATTATAAGTCGATTGCATGAACCATCACTCATGAGTAAAATATAACTAATATATGTTATTTTGCAAGTCTATTTAAGACCCCACTAGAATGAAAAAACAAGAGAGATATTTAGAGTTGTCATAGAAAGATGAGAAGACTCACCTGGTTGACAGGATTATGAAGATTCTGATGACCCTTGAATTGAAAAACAAGATAACTAGCATAAGCAACAAGCATAATGCAACTGATAAACCTCGAAAGAGCCAACTCTGACTTTCCAAGTAAGACCTCTGAATTCGTGAAGTGAAGCACAGCTGGAAATGTTATACTCATGACTGTCATCATTAGTAATCCAGAGTTCACCACGACAGCTGCCTGTTGAGGGTGAGATAATTAAGTCGCATTTCTTCAATGATATATGCATAGATTGTTTCACAAGAAGATTCTACAAAGAAAGTCTCACATGCAAGATTATCTACCTTGTTGAAGACTTGATCTTTCTGATGATGGACAATCCCACCCGTGAAGAAAGCACACCCAAGCACTAACAACAAATTTGATAAGATAGATCCAAGTAGTGACTGTTGAACAATGCGGATCATTCCATCCTTTAAAGCATAGATTGAAATTATCATCTCCGTGACATTTCCAAATGTGGCATTTAGAAGACCCCCGCCTGCGTTCGGTAATAACAAGTGATTATGTTACTGACAGATGAAAAAATGTCACATAACAATGCAATTCATGTTAAGAGAATTAACGTACCTATTGGTCCAGTGTAATAGGCTAGCTGTCTACACAAGAAAAGAAAGAGCATTATGTGAAGTTAGCATACTTTGAGAATAATAAGTGTATGAAAAAACTAATAAAAGTTCAAACTTCATTCTTTAAGCCAACACTTACTCCGTTGTATAACCTAAACGTTCAGCCAAAGGTGTTATGCCTAATAAGCTGAAGAAGAAAACCCATCCCTACAATTTGAATAACGAGTAACAATTTTCAGAAAACAATAATGTTAAAAGCATTTTGCAATTATGGAAATATGATCCAAACAATATTATGAGGTATGATGATTATAGGAAGAGAAAAGGCATGGTAATTAAACATGTGATCATATATTCATATATACAGTTGTTTCCATAACAATTGTTTGGCTCAGAAGGCAATCATCCATGAGAGGTCAAATGAAATGTTGAGACAAATTATAATTACTTAGTCAATTGAATAGGTGAAGTAATCGATGTAAGTCTTACTTGTTAGTCAATTGAATAGGTGAAGTAATCGATGTAAGTCTTACTTGTTAGTCAATTGAATAGGTGAAGTAATCGATGTAAGTCTTACTTGATTTTTGGTAAGATAATGGAGCAACATTGCTAGAGGACCGAAAGGTAGCAGCACATTGATCTTTGCCTTGATTAGGACGATATAAACATTCATGAATATTCTATTAATAACCCTTAGAGGCATCCACACATGGGCCACGTTAGCTGGTGACCCACTATGAGAAGTCTCATAAGTGCACATCTTTCTTACAGCAGATGATGTCGATGATGAACTAATTATGCTCTCCTCTTCCAATTCAAGGTCTCTCTTCTCCTGGAAGGGTCCCATCTGCATGCCAGACCATCTCATCTATCAACATTAAGTTGACACAGATACTATGAAACAAGAACTCTACATTGACTCATAACTTTCTTAATTAGAACATACTAGTTTAAAAGCATGTCTAAGCTAAATGTACTTACAATTGCAATAATTAGTTCAATAAAGTGAAAATAATCATATAACAACTATCATAATATTTACATTGATATATGAGGCTCCAAAGTTAAATACAATTGTATTTCAAATAATCAGTAGCAACTGTCACAATATTAATTGGACTGCTCCAAATTACAATTGTGTTGATCTCAAGTTGAACTAAAAGGGATGTAATTACGATTTGGGTGCTGCTTCCTCATTATGAATGCTATTAACGTTTGGTCTTTCTTGATTTAACTGGATATTTACAATTGATTCTAATTTTACATATAAATTGATGTTAAGCATATGGCAGACAAGTTCATGGATGGCTAGGATTGAAAGAAATCAAGTCGAAATATTCGATATAGGAAAAAATGGCCAAAATGAATACTATACCTTCTTAGGGCCACAACTTTAATTACAATTTGTTATATGTTTTGGGCATAATATGTCATAAAGTAACTATAAAGGAGCTCTACGTCCTGTCCAATCAACCTAGGTTAATTGACTTTCAAACAACTTCACAAAGTTCAATTGTTTAAGGAGTCAAAAATGAGTTTGAAGCCAAAACTTAGTGTTTTTAGTTAATTATTATTTTTTGCAATTTTTAGGTTTTGAAGAGTTGGGTTGCGGTGTTGGCAGTGTCAGCAAACCCCCTGATATACATTGTTACTGATCGGTTGCGCTAAAAGCTCGAGCTATTAGGGTACCCCTAAAATACATTGTTTTGTCCTTCCCTAATAGCTTGAGCTTTTAGCGCAACTGGTCAGTAACATGCGGTACAGGAGCCTTTGTTTTGGTCATATAAGAATTTTTTAGAAGTTTGGGTAGAACTGAAAATTGTCTACTTTAAATTGGATTAAGAGTTTAATTAGGGCCTTTTTGTTTATGTAAGTACATAAAATAAGTTTTAAACAATACTTTTCATTAAATAATATTATTTTTTCATTCTTGTTTTGGAGATTTCTCTCCTCGCGATTTCAAGGAATGTTGTAGGGAATTGAAGATGGTAATCTCTCCTTGTGGATTCAACGGATAATGTAGGGAAGAAGATGGTAATCTCTCCCCTCTATCCACACATTTGCTACATTATAAATATAGCTTTAAAGATTTCTAATGTAAAGTTTGATGGATCATTGAGATAAGTTATTAAGAGAATTACAAACTTTACCATTATCGAACTACAAAACAGGCTCTTAAGAAGAGGAAATATTAATGGTTCTTTTTTTCTATTTTCTGTTTGGTTGCCCAAAAGCAATTTTGTTTTCCTGTTCAACATTCATTAATTTTGTGAAATTAAAAAAAAAATCTAATAAGGATGCAAAACTTATTTTATAATATATATAGGAAAATAGGAATATGGGAAAATGCATGGGGACAAATAAATTTAACATTAGTAGGCGGTAAACTGACATAAGCACTAGGGAAAGCAAACCATTTGCACTTGTTTGTTTTGCTAAATTCATAAAAAAAATGCTTTTTACAACTTTTGACAAATCATTTTTCCTCTAAAATTGTCATTTAAAACAGTGCATGAGAGCTATTTTCCCAGTATTTGACTCTTTTGAGAAAAGTTAGTATTCTCTGGTGGAGGAAGGGAAAGCAAATGCAAGCACTTTATTGCAACATTCATTGCTTTCAAAACAGGTGCAAGTGTCTTATTAAAGTTTTAATTCTATTCAAAAGAGACCACCAAATAAGCTACTTTTTAACTTATTGATTTACTTTTTTTCACCTAATTTAGTTTGGTAAGCATGTAAAAGTAACTTACATACTAAAACTTACTTATCTCAATAAGGTTTTTTTTTTTTTTAAGCTTTTTAACTTGTTACTTTTCTAGTTCTCTCTCACGCTTGTACCAAAGGAGGCTTTGTCCCAGCCCATGTCAAGGATGCTCTCTCTCACACTGTCCATATTTAAGGGGGCCCACATGATGGATTGTCCACATCGATGGTAAGGTTCACACAATGGACAATCCACATTAAAGGTATGCCCCACATGATGGATGACTCCATATTAATGTGGGCCACATAATGGATGGTCCACATCAAAGGTGGGGCCCCACATGATAGACGACCCACTTCGAAGGTGGGGCCTACATAATGGACGGTCCACATCAAAGGTGGGCTCCACATGATGGGCAATGGACATTGAAGCTGCTCCCCACATGATGGATGCCCAAATCAAGTTGGCCCCACATGATGGACAATCCACATCAAAGGTCGGCCCCTATTGATGAATGGCCAACATCCAAGGCGAGCCTTGCTTGATGGACAACTCACATTGAAGGTGGGGCCCACATGATGGACAGTCCACATCAAAGGTGGGCTCCATATGATGGGCCATTAATAATGGTGGGCCACACATGATGGATGATTCACATCAAGGTGGGCTCCATCAAAGGTGGGCTTCACATGATGGGCGGTGGATGATGGACAGTCCACATCAAAGGTAGGCTTCACATGATGGGCGGTGGATATTGAAGGTAGGCCCCACATGATGGATGACCAACATCAAAGGTGTGCCCTACATAATGAATGGTGCACATTAAAGGTTGGCCCCTAGTCATGAATAGCCCACATCCAAGGTGGGCCCTGCATGATGGACGGCTCACATCGAAGGTGGGGCCCACACAATGAACGGTCCACTTGAAAGGTTGGCCCCAAATGATAGACGGTAGATGTGACAGGGACCAAAAAGGCTTGAGGGATAATTACTTACTATGCTCAAAACCAAACACATGTTTTTCTATTTTTTAGCTAATGAGTATGTTGATTAACAAACATGCTTATCCGCTGAATAAGTAGAAACCAAGGTAAGCTGCTTATGCTTATCTAAAGTAACTTACGATCCAAATGCCCCTAAAACGCATGTGACTACAGCCTCTTCTATAACCAATTTGGACCTTAAAGAATTAATGATTCAATATTACCACTCTTTCTATAACCAATTTGGACCATAAAGAATGATTCCACATTACTAGTCTTTGATGAAGGAGAGGTGTGCGTAAGCCCGAATAATAAAGATATTCTCTGCAATAGAAAATGGTTATTTTTCTTTTAACATTAGTACTGATACAAGTTTGACCTGCCCAATTCAGTGGATCAATATTCACACGTGTGCGATCCAACCGTGGGAACTAGGCACCACATGTGCATGTGGCCTCACATTCTATCAAGACGGACGGTGGTGATCTCTAAAACGTGCCATGACATAGAGTTTTCATGTGGTTGCATTGTATCAAAACCCATGCAAGCCCTGCATAACAGCTACTTTTGGGTGTGCATTTCTTATTTAGGCCCTGTGTCCTCCACAAACAACTGTTTCAAAACACTCCAGCTCTGCTCTGCAGATCCACCATGTTATCTTTGTGACATCCACTCCGTCAATCACGTAGACTTCTTGATGCTAATCTCTGAGGAAAAAAAATCAGCTGGACCCACAATACATGCAACCCACACCACGGGAACAATGGGGATGGAACGCCAATCATAGGTTTGTGTGTGGAGCATCATGGGGTATAAACTTCATCAAACCCGTTGGTCAGGTGTGGATCACTAAGAAATATACAAAAATCAGCCTCATCCAAAACTTAAATGGGCCCCATCACGTGAAACTTGGAGGTTTTGGGCACAATTTTAGATTGTTCTCGTCCGTGTGGACCATCTGAGTTTTTAGTCAGGCTGATATTTTTTAGATACAGCCAAAATAAGGGTTATCACCCGAATGGTGGGGCCCCATAGATAGTGGGTGCTTTAAGCTGTTGTAAAACGTGTTTGTAGATGATTCCGGTCCTTGTTTACTTATATATATATATATATATATATATATATATATATATATATATATATAGAGAGAGAGAGAGAGAGAGAGAGAGAGAGAGCAGTACACTAATTAACTTAGTCGGACATGCATGTTGGCTCCTAATCCTACCGAATGAATGAATGGTCCCGATATTAACATGTGTGCCATCTGAAAGTGGTAATCTGTGCTCCCATGTGGACCCCACATTCTATCAAAACCTGTTATACGTGCTGAAAACGAGCTGGCGAGAGAAAATTAATGAAAAGAGAGAGAGAGAGAGAGAGAGAGAGTAGGGTTTTGATAGAATGCGAGTGGGCTTGGCACGTAGAGATCTGGGCCATTTATCTAAGTAGGGTAAACGGTGAAGATGCCCTCCCATGAATAAAAAGAGGCTTTTTACAAATTACTACCAAATTGTTATACAAATTACATTCTGGTACCTTTTTGAAAAAGGTTTTTATTAAGCTACCTCATTAATTCGATTATTTTTCTGAGATCCCTTCAGGTAGATTAGGCGGATTTTATTTTATTTTTTAATGATAAAACTCTCCTTGTAGTTAGAAATATGCATGTTGTTTTTCAACCACAATTTCTACCGCCAATCATGCATCGAATATTCAACAGATGATTGACCGTGCATGGTTAGAAAAGGAGCTTTCATGTGACATCTTCCATCATGTGGGCCCATTAATGTTACCATGCTCTTTCCAAAATTTGAGATTGGTCCACTTGTTAGTTAGGCAATAAGTGTGCGTGGAAAATGGGTGGCCAGGAGAATAATTGAGTATAACTCAAGACTTTTGGGACCATGGAACATTAACGGTGGGGCCCACTTGATGGGTGATCCGGATCTCACACTCGTGTGTGATTCGAATTCTTCTCTTCAATCTCTTCTCTCGCATAACAGGCGTCGCTGACGCGAGAAATCATGCTCTCGTAAGTTAGTAAGTTACTAGAGAAATATCATACTCTGAAATAGTATGATGGATGATACGCGGGCTCTTCCCTGGCATGCAAGTGTCAAACTAAACCGTCCAAATTACAGTTCCTAGATTTGACGTTATCTCAACAAAAAAAAAAAGAAAAAAAAAACATTTACAAATGAAAAATAGATCAGAATGGTTCTCTAATTTCTGTTATTTACTAAAAACAACCCACCTAAGCTAACTCGTATTAGATTTCTTACTGAAAATAACTGAATCAATGAGGTAGTTTAATTAAAACATTTTTAAAAGAAGGCAGTGGGATGTAATTTCTATAACCGTTAGGTGATATTTTGTAAAAATCCCATAAAAATAGACGGTTAGAAAAGGCCGACAGTCCAAAATCTATGTACACGTGTGGCAAATTTCATGTACGTGCTAGTATTGCCCTGACTTTTTGTACACATGCGCACTGCCTGATGAATGGCCGAATTCTCTGACACATGGGGACTAATCATTCCATCAAAAACCTCATATACGTACCCGAGAAGGAGCAGGCGAGCAACCCAAGCAATCGGGCCTCATGGAATTATCCCGTCAGTGAATCTCCGCCGTCGCTCAGAGAGAGAGAGAGAGAGAGAGAGAGAGGAGGAGGAGGAGGAGGAGGAGGAGAGGTTGTGGGAAGAAAGATGGGGAGTGGAACTGAGGAAGGAATGTGCGAGGAATGCTTGAATGACCCACAACCATATATTTATTATTGGGTTAAAGAGAAATGTTAAGTGCGTTGTGGCCCCCTTGATTAGTCCACGCAATTGGTGGGGCCATGGACCAACTCCTTGATTTGGATCTACGTTCCTCCCCATCATTCCTCCTTATTCACGGGATATTAATGATCACCATAAGGACCGTACACCTTAGTGGGCTTTATCATGGATGGACCATTATTAACAGGTAGGTCTGGCAATAGGCCGGGTTCAGTCTTCCCCAACCTGAGCCCAGCCAAGACTGTCATTGGCCTAGCACATCAGGCCCCGTCCTGAGCCTGAAAAATTGGTTTAACCTGGCCACACATTCACTAGAATATTCTTAATTATGCATTGATTAAGTGTGCCATCCATTCACAGAACAAGTGGTCTACACTCAAGATGGTTGCCTAACCAAGGATTGGAATGGCTTATTTCTAAGATAAAACAGTTGCGGAGAAACACTATGTCATCAATGTAGACAAAACCAAAACACATTAAAAAAAAAAAAAAAAAAAAGCCAAACAAAAATAAGATAAAGAAGTATAAAGATTTACTTGGTTTAGCGATATGCCTACTGAACAGTGATACAAACCTTTCTTCTTCACTATAAACAAGAGAAATGAAAATACAAGACTTGCTTCTTTCTCACGCATATAAGAAATCTCACATTAACAAATACCTTAGAAAATGAGTACAATGGAACACTTCGCCCTACCATAACCCTCCTTATATAGACCATACCCACGAGAGAGAGCACTTAGAAAAACTGGCTTCACCTACCAAACATGGCCATATGTATGGGCATATGAACATATGTGCGCGCGCACAAGGTGTTAGAATCCATTGATATACATTGATACGCCATCTTCTAATAGCTCAAGCTATTAGAGAAAGTAGTTATTTATCTGGTATCAGAGCAGAAGGATCCTGTGTTCGAATCCCAGAAGTAACAAATATATCACCAGTAATATATTCTTCCATAGGGGCCATTTATGCTATGAGTATACCTCCACCCTTGCCCAGTATGTTTTATATATATATATATATATATATATATATATATATATATATATATATATAACTCTATTGCCACAACTATAACATGTCTACATATATAACTAGGGTCAGGTATAATGACCTAATTCCAATCCAACCCAACCCAACCCAAGAATTGATTGAGCCATGCGTGCATCCAAGGCCTAAACCCAAGCCCATGGGCCAAGCTAGAAGGTCCAAGCCCAGCCCAAAGCCAGGTCAGGGCCACCAGACCTATTACCACCCTTATCAACAGGTCTGCCAAACATTCAATTGTGGGCCTTAATGGTGGCAATTATGGAAATAACTTAGAGAGAGGGATTGCTAGGATTGTTCTACTAGTGTCGTTCTGAACCATAGTCCATCTAAGCTAGTGAGTAGTGACTACTACATATACAAATGATCTTCTTCCTTTTTTGGAGGCACCTACTACGTTAATGGGCCATAGATGGTTGCCTCTCTTGAATATTTTTTTTTATGGCCTGTTCTTCATAAACCAATCAATTGTCATTAAAAACTGGACCATGCAAAATGGGCAATTTTCCATTTTCAAATTAGGTAACTTTTGCCCCCCCCCCCCCCCCCCCCCCCCCCCCCCCCCCCCCCAAGGCCCAAACGTTTTCTAACTTGCTTACAAAACATCTATCCGCCTGCCTTTTGCTAAATTATGGCCTTGAGGGGCAATTGTTGTTGCGCAGCACGCCAACAACGTCGGTGAACCGAGATCCAATCTCCGGTCTCACCCACAAACGATAAACAGGAAGAAAATAATAGCTAGAAAAGAATCACACAAACTAACAATCCACAAGACAGAGATTTACGTGGAAAAATCCCAACAAGGGTAAAAAACCACGGGTGTAAACTTCACTATGAAGAAAAACGAAGTTACAAGCAATACACTTACCTTCTCCTATGCTCCCATGCACAAAGATGGCCCTTTTGCTAATCCTCTCGCCTTTTTCTCATCTTGGACATATAGAAGCCCTAATCCCCATACCTAATCCCGGTTTACACCCTTTATATAGTAAACCCCGCAATTAGAACACTAAATGGGAAACCCGCGTCTTAGGCCCGCGGCCGGTCGGGTGCCCGGTCACTTTGACCGTCGGGCTCCCGGCGAATGCAAAGAACGTCCAGCGTTAAAATACAGGAGACATGAATTTCGGGCGCCCGGTCACTTTGACCGTCGGGCGCCCGGCTGCTCACAAAACAGTCCAGTAGACTGAACAGCAAACGGCCTGAATTTCGGGCGCCCGACCAAGCTCAGTGGAGTTCTGTCTCCACACTCAACAATCTCCCACTTGGAGACAATCACCACCTGATCCTTCGTCTTCTACATCCGGAGTGCACCACCTCCCAGTCTTCAAGCCTGAAGACCAACAAAAGCTGAACAAAGCTTCAGCTTCTCCCGTGTGACCGCCTTGGTCAACATATCTGCAGGATTCTCACTTGTATGAATCTTCTCCAAAGCAATCGATCCATCTTTCAGTAACGAACGTATGAAGTGATATCTGATGTCAATATGCTTGGTCCACTAATGAAAGGGTGAATTCTTAGCCAAGTGTATTGCACTCTAACTGTCACGTACAGCTTGCAATCTGCTTGCTTCTTTCCCAACTCTTTCATAAAACCTTGCATCCACACCATCTCCTTGCACGCTTCTGTAGCTGCAACATATTCTACTTCCGTTGTACTTATAGATACTATCTTCTGTAACTGAGAGATCCAACTGACTGCAGCACTACCCAGGGTAAAGACATACCCTGTAGTGTTCCTTCTGCTGTCGATATCCCTTGCCAAATCTGAGTCGACGTAGCCATGTAGCTTGATTTTCGATCCTCCATAACACAGCCCTACATCCACAGTACCTACCAGGTATCTGAGGATCCACTTCACAGCTTCCCAATGTTCCTTCCCGGGGTTGTTCATGTACCTACTAACAACTCCCACTGCTTGAGCAATGTCTGGCCTCGTGCTAACCATAGCATACATGAGGCTCCCTATGGCTGACGCATAAGGGACTTTAGCCATGTAGTCTCATTCCTCCTGCGTCTTAGCTCCTTGCTCCTTAGAAAGCTTGAAGTGGTTTGCTATTGGAGTGCTAACCGGCTTAGCACCTCCTATGCTGAATCGATCAAGTACCTTGGCTATGTACTCTGCCTGTGACAAAATCAGCTTCTTGTTTTTCCTGTCACGCTTTATCCTCATGCGTAGGATTTGTTTTGCAGCTCCTAAATCCTTCATGGCAAACTCTCTAAACAGTTGTCTTTTGAGATCTGAGATGTCCTTCATGCTTGATCCGGCCACAAGCATATCATCAACATACAGAAGAAAAATGATATACGACGTATCAAACTTCTTCAAGTAGCAACAGTGGTCTGCATGACATCTCCTATACCCATTTTCCGACATGAAACTGTCGAACTTCTTGTACCACTGCCTTGGGGCCTGCTTCAGACCATATAGACTCTTCTTCAGTCTACACACCTTGTTCTCCTTTCCTGGTGCCACGTATCCTGTCGGCTGATGCATATATATCTCTTCTTCATGGTCTCCATGAAGAAAGGCTGTCTTAACATCTAACTGCTCTAAATGTAAGTCCTCTGTAGCCACTATACTCAAGACCATGCGAATCGTAGACATCTTCACCATAGGTGAAAATATCTCTGTGAAATCGATACCTGCATTTTGTTGGAACCCTTTCACAACCAGTCTAGCCTTATATCATTTCAAACCATCATGCTCCTCCTTCAGTCTGTAAACTCACTTGTTATGAAGAGCTTTCTTACCCTTGGGTAGAGTGACTAGCTCCCACGTACGATTAGACTCAAGAGAGTCCATCTCATCTTCCATGGCTTGCTCCCACTTAACCCGCATATCTGACCGTAACGCTTCTTCAAAACACTCTGGCTCACCATTATCTGTCAGCAGTAGATAATGTAAGGAGGGTGAGTATCGGACCTTGGGTCTCCTCTCCCGAGTAGACCTCCTCACAACCGGTGTCTGCGGCTCTGCCTCATCATGCTCCTGTGCATGCTCATCCTGTGGCACTGTAATACCCGTGTCCGGTAACTCTTCCAACTCTACGAATTCCTTCTCATCGGCCTTGTTCTGCTTTTCCTGCACACTGTCCTTATGCATCACCTTTTCATTGAAGACTACATCCTTGCTTTTGATGATTTTTCGATTCTCAATATCCCAAAACCGGTAGCCAAAGTCATTCTGCCCGTAGCTTATAAACGTGCACCTCCTGGACTTCGCATCTAGCTTGTTTCTGTGCTCTGCATCAATGTGAACATAAAATGTGCAACCAAACACTCTGAGATGTGCAATGTTCACCTCTTTCCCAGTCCACGTTTCTTCTGGTAGCCCACCATCCAATGGTGCTGAGGGACTTCTATTGATGAGATATACGGCAGTATTCATAGCATCTGCCCAAAAGGTCTTGGCAACCCTTCATGTAGCCTCATGCTCCTAGCGCGCTCAAGGATGGTCCTGTTAATGCGCTCGGTCACACCGTTCTGCTGCGGTGTCCCTGGAATCGTTTTCTGATGTTTGATTCCATTTGCTGCACAATACTCCTCAAACCTCTTATCACAATATTCTCCCACATTATCTGATCTAAGACACTTCACAGTTTTACCGATCTCATTTTCTACCATAACCTTCCACTTCTTAAATACATCGAATACATCTGATTTGTGTTTTAAGAAGTAGACCCACAGTTTTCTACTAGCATCATCAATAAAGGAAACAAAATAACGTGAGTCACCAAGAGATGATACCTGTGCCGGTCCCCACACATCAGTGTGTACAAGCTCCAATAGATGGGTCTTAGGAGCGCGTCTTGTCTTCTTGAAGCTAACTTTCTTCTGCTTGCCATACACGCAGTCCTCACAGAATTCCAGATCGATTGCCTTCAACCCTGGTAACTTCCCCTTTGACAATAACACTTTCATCCCCTTCTCACTCATATGTCCCAACCTCTGATGCCATAACTGCCCGTTCATTCCAGTTGATGCAACTGCGAGTGAACTATACGATCCGGAAGTCACATACAAAGTACCTTCCTTCTTGCCTCGAGATATAACCAAGGCACCTTTTGTGACCTTCCATGCATTGCTCGTGAATGTCGTCACATATCCGGTATCGGCCAACTGCCCCACTAATATCAGATTCCGTCTCAAACTCGGTACATGTCTGACATCCTTTAGCTTCAAGACCGTTCCGTCTTTCTGACTTAGGTGAACTTCTCCCTTGCCAACAATACTGCATGGCTCATCATCACCCAGGTAGACTCTTCCAAAGTTACCTGATACATAATCACGAAGAACTTCTTTTGATGAAGTGGCATGAAACGAAGCACCCGAGTCTATAACCCAAGACTCATTACGCGCATCAAGAGACAAGATCAACGCCTCTGTGTCACTCTCCTCAGATAGATTCACTGAATCCTTCCCACCTTGAGAGCTTCCTTCTTGTTTCTTAAGCGCCCTGCAATCACGCTTTATGTGCCCCTTCTTCCCGCAATGCCAACACCCGTCCTTGCCTTTCGGTCCCTTAGACTTATTCCTCGACTTAGAACGCCCGTGTTTATTGCCACCTTTGTTTGAAGATCTTCCTCTTCCTTCAACGTTTAGAGCATTTCCTGAATCCCTTGAAGTTCTTGATGCCTTCCTTCTAGATTCTTCTCTTAGAATTAGACCGGCCACATCATCGAATTTCAACTTCGTAGATCCTGAAGAATTGCTCACGGCAATCACCAAACCATCCCAACTGTCTGGCAAACTTGATAAGATCAATAGAGCCCTGACCTCGTCATCAAAAGTGATGCCAACGGATTCCAATTGGCTCGTGACTGTATTGAACTCGTTTAGATGTTCAGCCACGCCCCCACCATCTGGCATCTTCATGATGAAAAGCCGTTTCATAAGATGAACCTTGTTGGACGCCGAGGGTTTCTCATACATAGTAGCCAAAGACTGCATCAATTCTTTTGTGGTCTTTACTTTGGATATGTTGAAGGCGACGCTCTTAGACAAAGAGAGTCGGATCGTTCCTAAAGCCTTCCGATCCATTAAAGCCCATTCATCATCTGTCATCTTCTTTGGTTTCTTCTCTTTTCCTTCTAGAGGAATGTAGAGGTCCTTCTGATACAGATAATCTTCCATCTACATCTTCCAGAAGGCAAAGTTTGAACCATCAAACTTCTCAATTCTAGTTTTTTCATCTTCCGCCATCATTCCCAGTTGAACTAAACCAATAGCTTTGATACCAGTTGTTGCGCAGCACGCCAACAACGCCGGTGAACCGAGATCCAATCTCCGGTCTCACCCACAAACGATAAATAGGAAGAAAATAATAGCTAGAAAAGAATCACACAAACCAACAATCCACAAGACAGAGATTTACGTGGAAAAACCCCAACAAGGGTAAAAAACCACGAGTGCAAACTTCGCTATGAAGAAAAACGAAGTTACAAGCAATACACTTACCTTCTCCTATGCTCCCATGCACAGAGATGGCCCTTTTGCTAATCCTCTCGCCTTTTTCTCACCTTGGACGTATAGAAGCCCTAATCCTCATACATAATCCCAGGTTTACACCCCTTTATATAGTAAACCCCGCAATTAGAACACTAAATAGGAAACCCGCGTCTTAGGCCCGCGGTCAGGTCGGGCGCCCGGTCACTTTGACCATCGGGCGCCTGGCCAATGCAAAGAATGTCCAGCGTTAAAATACAGGAGACATGAATTTCGAGCGCCCGATCACTTTGACCGTCGGGCGCCCGGCTGCTCAGAAAACAGTCCAGTGGACTGAACAGCAAACGGCCTGAATTTCGGGCTCCCGGTCCACAGACCGTCCGGGCGCCCGACCAAGCTCGTGGAGTTCTGTCTCCACACTCAACAATTATGATGTGCTAGATGGTATGGCACGGCACGGCATGGCACCAAGGTAGGTGAGAATATGAGAGACAGAGATGGAGGGAAAGGGTGCCTGCTACATGTGGAGCAAGTGGAGAGAGAAAGCAACAAGGGCATGAGAATAGTTTCATTTGTGGGTATTCCATCCCCACCTTTTTCTAGTGTCGGTGGTTTCATTCTACATGTAGATCTACCTCAATTGGGTTTCTACTCATGGCTTAGTGGTAGACTGACAAGAGTTTCAATAGTAAGGTCATGGGTTCACCCCGGTCCTATAGCTCAAATGGTAGGCTAGTGAAGATGACATCGTTTCAACACTAAGATCGTGGTATTCATTTCCAAGTGCGGGTGGCTAACATCTCAAAAAAAAAGAGGTTGTGGGTTTGAGTACCCATTATGGTCTATGTGGGTAAAAAAAATTAACAAAAAAAAAAATAAAAAAATCTACCTCATTTTAATGGTTTGATGTCCTAATATGAATTCATGTAATAGATCGTAAAGTTGTCATTGTGGGCCTCACTAAGCCTTTGTTGTATGAAATCATTTTCACTAGGTTATTTATGCAAGCTGCACGCAAAGAAGAGAAATATTGGAGCTAGATTGAAATGATAGAAATAACCCAATTGAAGGGGCATACAGGTCCTCTTCCCTCTTAAAATCTAAAATTTATACTTTGGCCTCTTACTAATTATAAGTTGCTAAGTTTTATGTTGCTGGCGTCATACATAGTAGAGATAAAAGGTGGAGTGTTAGGCTGCAGAATTGAACTGGATTGCAATTAAGAGGAAAGGACAGAAGGGTGATTTATGACACCTATAAAAAACAAATCCATCATGGTAAGGCGCACAACTTTTTAAGCAGGGACCAGTACCTAAGTATCGTGCGCTACACTACCCCATCCGAGTCCCATCCTTAGCTTCCACAGGTAGTTGAGTGGCTACAAATTGCACATGGCCAGTTTTCAAGCGGTTTTCAAGCAGAAGCACTGAGGAAGGGCTGTATGTACTAAAAACTGTAAGTTGATTGCGTGGTGTGCCACACACCATCAAGCTTAGTGGTGTGTTGACGTCATCAAGTTCTGCAGGCCCATTATGATGCATATGTTATATCCACCCTGTCCATTCATTTTGCCCAAAAATAAGGCAGATCCAAAGCTCAAGTGGACAACTCAACAGAAAGCAATGGGGGATTGAATACTTATAGTTGAAAACTTCTTTTGGGCCACAGGAGTTTTGGAGGAGCTGATATTTATTCTTTTCCTTCATTAATGTCTATGTGACCTTATGGGATGGCAAATAAATATCATGATAGGCCCTAGGATGGTTTCATTGGTGGGCTCATTGTCCCTTCTTTTTGTGGTGTGGTCCATTAAAGCTTCTCTAGGGCCACAAAAGTTTTAGATCAAGCTGGTATTTGTATTTTCCTTTCATCCAGGTCTGTGTGTCCTAATTAGGAGGTTGGATGGCAAATAAACATTACTATGAGCCCTAGGAACTTTTTAATGGTGAGCTTTCAATCACCACTGTTTCACGCGATGTAGTCCACCTGAGATTTAAATCTGCCTCTTTTTTTAGCTCATTTCTTAAAATGAGCTTAAATATGGATGGACCGTGTGGATTAAAAAAATTTACTTCACGGGCACACAAAGCTTTTTCAGCACCGGCCAGTGCTGACGTAGTGCTGAGTGCTGCAATACCACATCCGGTTCCCATCCTTGCATCCGTAAGGAGGATAGTGGGCTACTAATTGCAAATGCCCGTGAAAGATGGGATCCACTCCTTCCATCTGTTTTGCCAGACCACAATAAGATAGGATCCTAAAAATCAAGCAGATTGAAAACTCTTGTGGGTACCTCATGAAACAGTGGGGATTGAATGCTTGGCTGTGATAGAAATTTTGTATCGTGATTATATTAGGTCCTTGATACAAGGAAGGAAATAATGAGGTCGATCGCCATCTTTCTCAAAGGATAACTACCTTGAATCCATAAAACTCTCTTGAACCTACGAGAACTTTATTGAATCAATGAGAGAAGAAATGACAAAAGTTAAAATTTTGATTAATAACATAAGAGTTGAATGCTTAACAAGTTTAAGAGAGCTTATATAACTTAAAATAAATCCTAAAAATCAAATAAAATAATCCTAAATAAAATGGAAAAGTAAAGTAAAAAAACATGCAAAATTTACGTCATATGTCGTAAGTCCGATCAATTTCTGACGTAGTTTCAATTGACCAAACTATGCTAAATTCTGACATCTTCTCTTTGAGTATTTTATGATCCATGTGTGATAGAAAGGTGCTTGATCCTTGTCTTACATCATTTCCAAAGTTTATCTAATTGGTAATAACCATATGAACAATTTAGATGGCATATAAACATCATGATCAGCTCCTAAAAGGTTTCAATGGTAGACATTTCCATTCCAATTGTTTTGTTGGTGTGGACGAGATGAGTTTTGGCCCTACCTACTTTTAGATTATTATCTTATTGTGGTCTTTCAAAATAGAAGGATGGAGTGGATTTGTACCAAGCTAAATACCCATGACCCTAGGCACATAAACAAATTCACTTCCATAATCTATTTTGTAAGACCCCAATAGGACATGGATCTAAAATTCAGGTAGGTTGAAAACTCAAGCAGAAAATAGTGGTGATTGATAGCATGTTGTGACACAAGTTTTATATCCGGATGTATATTGACATATAGGTTTTGGATGGCATATAAATATTATGGTCAGCTCCAAAAAAAAAGTTTCAATAATGTAGGTTTCATCCCCATTGTTTTGCTGTGTGACCCACATAATTTTGGATCTGACTGATTTTTAGATTCATATCCTATTGTGGTCTTTCAAAACAGTTGGATGGAATAAATTTGTCACGGAACATCTGTGGACCTACACAGCCCCAGCACATGTGCCCGGGGTCACAGGCAATCGGAAGCACCGACATCTTTGCGGGCCCATACAGCCCCGGGCACAGGTATATGTCTCTGTGCACGGGGTTATAGGCAAATCCACTTCCCTTGAGGAAGGGCTGTAGGTAGGAAGCGGATTGCGTAGTGGGTTAGCGTACTGAGAAAACATTGTGGGGCCCACCGTAATTTAAGTATTTTATCGACTCCGTCCATCCATCTTAACAGATAATTTTACATCTAGATCCCAAAAATGAAACATAATGAAAGCTCAGGTGGACCACACCACAGGAAAAGTGTGAACTGAATGTGTACCGTTGAAAAAATCTTGGAGGACATAGACGTTTTGTATAAAGCTGATATTTGTGTTTTCCCTTAATCCATGTCTATGTGATTTTACGAACAGGTTGGATGACAAATAAAAATCATTGTGGAGCCTAGGAAGGTTTCAACGGTGGAAATCATTATTCCTACTGTTTCCTGTGGCATGGTCCACTTTAGCTTTAGATATGCTTCAATTTTAGGATCAACCCCTAAAATGAGCTGAAAAACCTGATGGACGGTGTGGATAAACTACATATATTCACGGTGGGCTCAACTGAGTTTACTCAGTACGATAAGTGTACACAATCCGATTTCCTGTATGTACTATAAACCATGACTTTTCTTTTCTGCCATGTGATCTTTCGTAGAAATGATAAAAAAAAAGAAAAAGAAGAAAAGAAAGAAAAAAAAAAGGTTCCAACGATTGGGACAGAAAGAAAAGTATTTGACATCCAACGAGGGAATGACCAATGCCCCCAACAATCTCCTGTTTTAGTAATTTACTCCATCACCCCAACCGAATCAATCCCAGTGTCTCTTTCAAAAGAGACGATCCAATGGTACCGGTACAATCCGTAATCTTACGGTAGTACTCGCCACGTTTGGTGTCTAGTGATGCGGGCATTTCTTCCGTGGATTCTCGGTGAGTGGATCCCTGACTGTGGGGCCTACGTTGATGTATTTTCTTTACATCCACGCGGTCCATCCTTTTGACAGCTAATTTCAAGGTGTTATGCTAAAAATGAAGCATATCCAAATCTCAGGTGGACCATACCACAGGAAATAGTGGTGATTGACCATTAAAATGTTCTTGTGGGTCATAAAAGTTTTGGATCAAGCTGATATTTGTGTGGTCCCTTCATCTAGGTCTTCGTGACCTTATCAATAGGTTGGATGTAAAATATAAAAAAAAATCTGGTGGCCCCAAAGATTTTTTTAATGGTGAGTATTCAATCACCACTGTTTCTGTGGTGTGGTCAACCTAAGATTTGGGTCTGCTTTATTTTTTGAATCATGCCCTAAATTGACCTGTCAGAACAGATGGACGGCATGGATTTTAGGCACATACATCACTGTGGGTCCCACAGTTAGGGATTTACCGAAGCCGTGCACCTGCCCAGAATCAACTACTCCCAAAAATCAGACTGGTCCAAAATTCAGATGGGAGACAGCGCAGGGCTGCCATTGATTAGCATTGGGGGCCACTGTGTTTTGTGTATATAATCAAGGCCAATCAAGGCCAATCAAAGTGGGTTTTGCCAAGATTCAGGCTGTTTTACGACTTAGGTGGGCCCAGGCGGAATTCAAGGGTAGGTGTTACCTTTGCTGTAACCCATAGGGTTGTTGGTGGGGACACATCAGATGGATGGGTTAGATGGTGAAAATAGACCATATGGGCCCCACATCTGATCGGTAACACCGTGAGCTTACAGTACCACTGGAGCGTTCTAAATGCAAAAGTTATAAAATTTGTTTCCGTATTTTTATCCCAAAATTCTCCACTGAATTGGATTTTACCAAATAATGGCCTAGTGGCCGACATTTATGTCAGTGCTTTGTAAGAGGCTCATTACTGCCGAGAGCGGATTCGGTGAGACCCCGGCCTCACGCAAGACGGTGCGGCCCTTACCGTGAATTAACATGGGCCCACCTTGATGTATGTATCCTTTATCTACACCGTCCATCCGTTTTTACATATCAGTTTAGGGTATTATGATAAAACTTAAGAAGATATAATCATCCAGTGGACCATACCATAAGAAACAGACTTTATTGACCATTAATGGGACTCGAAAGTTTTGGATCAAGCTTATTTTTTTTTTTCCTTCATTCAGGCTTATGTGACCTTATCAACAGATTAGATGGTAAATAAACACTATGGAAGGATTAATTTTTACCTTAAGAGGTTTGTAATGGTGGGATGGTCAACCACCACTGTTTCTTACGATATGGTGCACCTGATAATTGGATCTGACTCATTTTCTGGATAATACCCTAGAATGATATGAAAAAACAGATGAACAGCGGGAATACATAATACATACATCAAGGTGGGCTCTACTGTAACCCCATTGCAAGGGCCGCACCGTCTTGCGTGAGGCCGGGGTCTCAACTAGTCTGCTCTCTTTAATGCCTTTTTCTTTACAAGAAAGTGGAAGATCAAAAGTTGTGGGGCCATCTGATATATCTCTCTAAGTATCCAACTCGTCCCCACAGATGCACACCAACCTTATTATTTGATGAACAAAAAAAAATGGTAGATCCAATAGTAGGGTGGACCAATAGTACATTATTCATAATATCTCAATTTAAGTGTAAACCCATCTATGATCTTATTGACATGTTGATTTGTTCATGTTTTCGCCATGGTATGGTATGGTGCATATGTTTACTGGTTGGATGTTATACACATACCGCATGGAAGGATAATGTGGATATAACACATACATTATGGTGGGGCTTGTGAAACTATGCCACATGAACACATTTTTTGTTGGTCTATGTCTTGTCGTGATCCCTAAGGAGTACAAAGATTGGTAGTTTGCCATATTCGTGGAGCTTGGATTAGGTATTACCTGAGCCCGACTTGTCCCAAGCTCAGGACAGGCCCGACGTGGCATGTACGTGTCACATTTATATTGATTACATGTGTCACATTTATATTGATGAAAGGCACATTGTCAGAAGAGACCTGCCACATCAGCAAGCCCGACACAATCATGTCACGCCTCCTCTTCCCCAATGCCCTCACGCCTAGTACTAGCCTGTCTTAAGCTTGGGACTGGCTGGGGTTGTACCTAATCCTCTTTAATTATTTATAAGGTAAAATGTAATGACGTGAGTTTTAAATTATGTTATTGTGAACCTGTGGTAGTCTATGAACCAAAAAGGCCCTAGGATTTGTTTGGATTTGTAAAAGGCATGAGAAAGGATATACTATTTCTTAAGAAATCTTATTTCTAGAAAATTATAGGATATGAATCTTTGTTTTCTAAGTTTGTTTTTAAATAAATTTAAATTAAAAAAAACATTTGAGGCATGCTTTTTAATTTATTGCTTGCTTAAATAAAAAAATCTGGTCAGACTATCACTGACACATATGGAATGCTCCAAGACAAGCGATACCACTGGTGTGTGTGCTTAAGTTTAATGGTGTCACACATGACACATGAGGGGTAGTTGAAGTTGTACAATAGTACTACATGTGACACAAGCAACACATTAGTGTATTTGACATGTGGCACATGTGCACGTGCATTGATAAAGCAACTGAAGATGGACAATGGCACGTGTTGCATAGTGGCATATGTGGGCACTTTGCACATGTGGAGTGTAAGCAAAAGATGAATGGTGGCACATGACAGAAGATGGACAATGGAAAGTTGGCACATGCAGCACATGCGAGTTGCTTTGTACATGTGGAGTCAAAGTGAAGATGGATGGTGGCACGTGTGTGTCATAACAGAAGATTGATAATGAAAAATTGACATGTGGCACATTTGAGGTGCTTCATACATGTGGGGCCCAAGTGAAGATGAATGGTAACACGTGTGACAAAATAGAAGATGAAAAGTGGAATATTTCCTCATGTGACATATGTGGCATGGCTGGTGGAACGTATGTTTAACTCTTTAGAAATTCATTTTCCTTCAACACGGGAAAAGCGAATTTCTTAGGAAGAGAGGAAAACAAATTTTATGGATTTTTTTTTTTTTTTTTTTTGAGAGAGAGAGAGAGAGAAGGCATTCACCACCAATTCTTAAAAGAAGAAGAAGAAGAAGAAGAAAAAAAAAAAAACCTTCCTAAATAGCGGAAATTAGTCTCATGGAAAATTATTTCCTTTCCTTTTTCTTGAATTCAAACAGGCCCAACAAAAATATTGTTGGACTGTGGAGGAATTACTTGATATTATTATTACATGGACAACTCTCACAATGCACAGGTAACGCCAACCGGGTAACTTTCTCTAACTGTGCATGAAATCCTCTCCTTGTTTGGCCTTTATCAAGACAGTCCAATTTAAATTTAGACGATGGCTCAGTTTGAGTTTTGAAATACTGTGACATGGGAGCGATCTTTTCATCTAGATACGCCACGTTAGATGAAAGGGTTGTATGCCATGTAAACACCATGGTGGACCTACACAAAACTAGTGGTGGATGTTTCATCTTAATTTGTCTCCCGTAGTCTACTTGTTTCCATGGCGCAGTGGTAAATGGACTGTTTTTTAACACTAGACCAGGGCTCGAGTTCCCATGTGGTGCAGGGTGAGTGTGTGTAAAGAGAGAGAGAGATTTGGACAAGGATGATTCCACGCTAAACACGGCAGGTACTTAATGCACGGGTCGATCTCATGAAAGTTTCACCCACGTGGCGCTCAATTAGCAGGCCGTACCAAAGAAGGTTAGCATCAGGTACACTAGTACTAAAGCTATAATTCAACTCAATAATGCGCAAACGACCAAAGTGGGGGGCCCGTAAACAAAATTACAATAATGTGAATGGTTTCAATTGCATCATTGAAATGATCAAATGCAATTGGGACGATGGTACCTCACACTCATTCACTCAGATACTGGTCATTTTCCGAATCCACCTCCTTCAAGCAGTGAGCTGTTTCAATGTCCATCTTGAAAACATTTGAAGCTGTCTACATCCTAGATTAGTCTTTTATGGATTTTTCTTCTTAAATTTTATATAGATAGGCATATGGGAATCTTCTTTCTCTTTTTTGCTTCATTTTTTATCCCGTGAGTCTACCTCTTAGATGAGCTACTTGTATCCTGCTCCTCTCATCAGCAACCCTCTCACTGTTCTCGTGTTTGCTGATGCACTTACACCTATGTGTGGGACCCATGGTTCCTGCTATCTCAACCATTGCCCGAGTCAACTCAATCAGATTTCACCAAGGGTTGAGGAAAGCATAATCTGGTCATGACTCGATCAAAACTTGAGAAAAACTTGAGAATTTTTTAGTCGAGTATTCAACTGGGCTTTGAGTCCAGTTGAGTTTCATGCTTTTAAACTCTGATTTGAACCATTGATATTATGGGCCTCTCTGTACGCACGTGTGATGTCTCATAGATCTCCTAGATTAGAAGATCCTAACCCTCCAATATATGAAAATTTTCTTAATTCGATATGTATTTTTTTTTCTTTTTATTTTTCTCATGATTGTCTATTGTGTGTGAAAGTCACAGCATCCGTCAGGTACCAATGTTGGGAAACCACAAGCCTTTCCTTTCTATATGCAAATCAATGGGATTAGCTGTACGGAAAGATTAATGAATTTTAATCACTTACAACATATACAAGTAAATCATCAAACATATAAAATGCAAGGGACACCAAGATGTTTTACGTGGAAAAACCTTTTAATGTGAAGGAAAAAATCACAAGACCTAATCCGGCACAAATCTACTATAATAGAAATAATGAAAGTATAATCATCAAGAACTCTCTCTTAGATACCAAAACTACTTCACTCAATAGTAGATTACAAGCAACAATTGTAAGAGATAAATTTCTCACTAACTATAGATTATAGAAAATTCCCAACATAATCTTTGGAGAAGATAATTGAAGAAACCGGCACTAGGAATAGAGCTTCACGAACCCAAGTACAAAGATTTTGCTAGTAGAAGGCTTTTGTTCTTCTTTCACAAAACTCCATTTTCCTTTTCTTCCTTCTTTTTTTTTTTCTAAGAGAGAAAAACTCTAATATTCCTACAAAACTCACACCATACAAAAGATTTCCTCTCATATTTTAGTTGCTTGGCCAAAAGACCAAAATAGGTACCCCCACACACATTTAGTTCTAAAAGACATAAGCCCACACATGTGCATCCCACTCAACATGAGGAGGGACCCCAACAGCCAAGCTGAGGCCCATTGGTAGAGTGGTCTCATCATTAGAACTATCCATGCTGTGAACCTTATGCTATTTGGGCGATTATAAGAAACTTATGCTGAATGGATGATTGTACCCATGATATCACTTCCTGGAGATGAATTTAAAACAATGGGAGATAGTATATTTCAATCAGCTCTAAAATCAATGGCTAGGATCATAATTGAGGCATGTTGATGTAAAGGAGCAACCCTCTAATGAAAGGAGTGGATCAAGTGCCTTTCTATCATACATAGGAAAAAGATTAAAAAGAAAAAAATAAAGACTAAAAAATTTAACAATTTTTGGCCGCCCGATGAATTTTACAACAGCTTTGGTTGAACGTTCGAAACCTAGTCAAATTGCAAACTTAATCTTTGATTAGTTTCGTTCCCCCGGAAGCTTTCCCCATAGGTTGTGATACCAAAGGGTGGTGGCTGTACAGAAAAACAAAAAAAGATGATGATCAAATGGTTTTACATTAGCCCAAAGAAAGATTCCTCTTTTCAATTTTTGACATCCTTCTGATCTCAAACCATACATCATTTAAATCTTTTTCTCTACTGGGCCAGTACCTTTTGAAGCCAAAACAAAGATCTTTCTTCTATTTTTGACATCTTTTACCTACCTACCATGAGTCCCATCATGTAAAACGGATGGGATAGCGGAAACGAGATCTATAACCAACAAGTTTCGCATCGTAGAGTGAATGGGGGGAGCGGATTACGTGAGACCCCGGATCCACCAGGCTGGGTGGGACCCCTTACTACAAAGCCCACTGTGATGTATGTGACTACATCCAAGCCATCCATCCTTATTGAAAGCTTATTTTAGGGCATGATTAAAAAATGAAGCAGTTCCAACTTCCAAATCCCAGATGGACGATAGTACATGAAACATTGGTGATTGACCATTAAAAATGTCTTATGCGCCACAAAAGCTTTGGATCGAGATGATATTTTTGTGGTCTCTTCATCTAAGTGTTTGTGACCTTATCAACATGTTGGATGGCAAATAGACATTCCGGTGGAATCCATGAAGTTTTTAATGGCTGGGATTCAATCACAACAGTTTCCTGTGGTGTGATCCACTTAAGATTTGAGTCAGCTTCATTTTTGCCAACATGACCTAAAATGATTTTTCAAAATAGGTTGGACGGTGTGGATTTAAGACATGCATCACTGTGAGCCCCACAGACAGGGGTCCCACCCACCTCGGTGGATCCCGGGTCTCACCTAATCCGCTCACAGTGAATCGTTGAATCTGTCTTTAAGCAGTTCATTATTATACAATAATGGTGGTCCACTTGATGATTTGACTGGGACTAAGGGGCTGGGATCCACCATTAATCATTGCCCCTGGCCTGGCCCAGCATAAATATGGACTAGCTTTTAAGCCAAGGCCTGGTCCTCTGGACAAGTCTAGGGGGCCAGGCTACGGCCTAGACACCTGGCCCATTGCCCCACGACAGGAAATAGTTGTGATTGACCATTAATAACTTCTTGTGGGCTACAAAGGTTTTGGATCTAGCTGATATTTGTGTGGTCCCTTCATCTAGATTTTTGTGACCTTATCAATGGCTTGGATGGAAAATAAATATTCCAGTATCCCCCGAGATGTTTTTAAAGGTGAGTATTCAATCACAATTGTTTCTTTAGTGTGGTCCACTTAAGATTTGGATCTGCCTAATTTTTGGTACCATGCTTTAAATTAGATTTCAGAAACGGATGAAAGGAATGGATATGAGGCACATACATCACCGGTAGGCCCCACTGTCAGGGATCCACCCATCTTGGAAGAAATGAGGATTCAGCGATGTCCGCACCCGCACTGTGCACCTCCGCATGAGTCATGTGTTGGACATGGCCCATGGAGCCTACTTCTGGTTAGCCATTAGTGCAGAGAGATTGGATTTACCCATTCAAAACCTCCCATAACTCCCTGTCCTTTGTAAAAGAAGGAAGTATCCTTTTTAAAGGGACCTTATAGAGAAAATAGTGAGGAAAATTATACTAGCCTATTCTGGTATGGCTCACCTCTAAACTATCTAAGCTTTTAATCATAATCTAGGGGCAATTTTAACCAAAGAATCAGATGGAGGACAAAATCATCTCTGGTGGTGTAATCCTTATGCGGATCTCTAAATATCGTGCAGAGTGTCAAATTTCATAGGCCCACCCAGCCAATCCGTCTGTCACTATGATTCACTAGGTGGGCTTCACAGTGTAGATTGCTTGGTGTTAGATTAAAAAGGTTTTAAAAAGTAGATTTTAAAAATCTAGAAAATCCTTTTTTTCGCCTTTGTTAATTTCTTTTTTTTTTAATTGGATTTAGTTTAGTTTTACATTAAAAGTCATTTGGAAAACTAAGTCCTTTATATTAAAATTCCTTACTAATCATTTATATCAAACAATAAAGGTATATCATAAGAGTAACCTCACACGCGCACAATACATCTTTGATTGAACACTTTTGATTTTTGTTACATGTGCTTTGTCTTACTTGTGCTGGTATACGCTAACACTCATTTATTTTATTATGTAGCTCACATGTAGGGCTCTCAATGCATCGAATTGAAATTTACGGCTCTAAGTCCGAATATCTATAGATGGGTTTGGATGCAACTTAGATCCAAAAGGTGATATCCATATCCAATCCATTTATAAATAGGTAGATTCATTTTCGATCCAAAATCCATATAACCATTGGATTCGAGTCGGATCTAGGTCCAAATCCACCCTACTACAAATCTAAAAAATTATATAATATAATATATTTAATTTAGTTGCAAAACAATGCATATCTCATTATTTATTGTGATATGGTTGACTTGAGAGTAGCATGTCTCTACTTTGAGACATGGCCTAAAATAATATGAAAAAGAGATTGTCGCCTGTCGGCATGAATATAACATATACCGTAAGGTGACAATGAGTTGGATGTAGATCGAATTTGGATCAAACTCAGATATGTTTATGTAAATCCAACTCCGGTTCGTTTAAGTAATTGGACCTATTTTAAGATCCAAATATAGTCCATTTAAATAACCAGACCTATTTTAATATCTAAATCCACATTATATGGATTCAGAGTGAGTCGGATCTTGGATCTGGCCCGCTCCTTTGAGAGCCCTACTCGCATGCGCCTCAAGCCCAAAAAATCAGTACAGGCTTCCTTGAGTTCACAGGGCAAACATTTAGAGTGCAGCTATTGTATCTTAGGGCAGACTTGTTGGGACCAGTGCATTTGAAACATTGTTTATAACACGTCTCGACCCTCCAAATTCTTTTATTCTTATTTCTAGTTTATTCTTTTTGAATTTCTGGCTATATCTTATATAGTGGAACAAACGCACTGGTATGAAAATTTAGTTAGTTGCCCCTCAAAGAATGTTAATCATTGGCAACTAAGTTTTAAAATGTCTATATAGTATTCTTCCACCATGTGACGCAGGATGGAGCCATATGGTTGAATGGTCTGGAGCAGAGACCTGGCGGGCCCCCACAATGGATATCCGACTGTACAAAAACTATGCTGGTCGTGGGCCGATGGACGGGGCCCACATGTTTAGATCCCAACATTGATGGGCAGCAGGCAAAAAACTAATCTAGTTGGAATTAGCTGACGACTGCTGGTGGTGATGGAATCATATGTGGGCGAGTGTCCCATTTCTCATTTCAAGCACGGAAGGGAAATAATCTGACGGAATCTTCCGCGAAACTGCCATAAATAACACGGTAAGAAAAAGTAATCTGACGGAAGCTTCCGCGAAAGTTCCCAAAAAAGCACGGATGGGAAAAAAATCCGATGGGCAATCATAGCAGCAGCAATGTGCTTCATTTGTTAGGATTTAGGAATATGGCTGGAAGGACATGTGAAGGACATTCATTAATGGGCCGGATTTCCTATGAGCGTATGGGGCTGTTTGATTTTTCATTTACTATTGTAATTTGTAAATACCAACAAATGGGTAATTAGTAATTTTTCAGTCCGTTTGTTTGAAGTCGAAAAATATAAAGAGAATTTTACCAACAATTACCTCATTAATACCTTACTTACATACAACGACTTTTTTAAATTAACATTTAATTGAACTACCTCATTAATGGAGATAATTGTCAAAGGGTACCTTCCGATGGTTTTTTCTTATTATTTCATAAAATGGCAAAAATACCCATATTAATAACTTACCCTAATTAGTTGAATGTAAATGCGATCTTTGTAAGGTATTTATCATTTAAAGTTATTAAAAAAACAATGATCCGTGGGCCCCATAATAATGAATGCATTTCATCCACACCGTCCGTTCATTGTTCCAAATCATTTTATGGAATAATACAAAAAAATTAGTCAAATCAGTACCTCAAGTGAACCACACTAAAAGAAAAGTGCTCATTGAGTGCCCACCATTAAAACTTCTTAGGACCATTAAAACTTCTTAGGGCTACAAAAGTTTTGGATCAAGCTGATATTTGTGTTTCCCTTCGTCTAGGTATGTGTGACCTAATTAATAGGTTGGATGGCAAATAAACACTGCAGTGGGTCATAAGGAAGTTTACAATGGTGGGCACATTCAATCAACACCGTTTTCCGATGGCAGGTTCAACTCAGATTTGAATTTTACTAATTTTTTTGGTACCATATCTGAAAAAAAAAATGCATAAATAGACAAAACATATAAATTATGGTGACGTTGATAGAGCACCGACTTGTATGCACGTGGCTAAGGCTAATAGGCAATTGTCGTACCATCCTTCCTGTACGGTGGATTGGGTGCGCGGCGCGAATTAGGTGTTACCAGGGAATAGCTTGGTAGGTGTCACCCTGACCGTGTGGGGCCCATATTGATCTATTTTTAAAAAATCTACGCCGTCTATCTGTTTTTTCATATCATTTTAGGATGTGATCCAAATTACTAAGAAGATCCAAATCTCAGATGTACCATACCACTAGAGATAGTGATGAATAACCATTAAAAACGTTTTGTGGGCCACAAAAGTTTTGGATCAATCTGAACTTTATATGTTACCTTAATCAAAACCTTATTGACATTATTAAGGTCTTGGATGTCAAATAAAAATGACCAAAACCTTATGATGGGCTCTTTAAAGTTTTTAATGGTGAGACGCTTAATCAAACTGTTTCTAGTGGTATGGTCCACTTGAGATTTGGATCTAGATAATTTTTGGCATCTCATCCTAAAATGTGCTTTAGAAACGGATGGACGGAGTAGATATACAAATGGGCCATACGGTAGGGGTAACACCCACTAAGCTGTTCACGGGTAACACCTAATTCGCGCCCATTGTGTACTACCCGTGCCCGTGCCTCTCAAGATCAAAATAGGCAGGAAAATCCGAGGGGCAATCGTGATATATCTGTTTTATCCATACCGTCCATCCATTTCTCCATATCATTTTAGAATAAAAGCCAAAAATTGAATTGATCTAAGGCCCAAGTGGACCACACCATAGGAAGCAACAAGGTGGCTGTGGAAACCTTGCTAGCGCTCACTGTGATGGTTAATTGCCATCCCACCTGTTCATTAGTTCACAAATATCAGCTTGATCCACAACTTCCATGGTCTCTAAGATGTTTTGGATGGCAACTATGTGCTCCACTTAAAGTCTTGGATATGACTCATTTTTAGGTTCATAGGTTAAAATGATATTTGCAAAATGGATGAACGGTGTACGTAAAACTCATTCATCACGTTAGCCCAAAGCCTCTATCCATTACTAGGCAGAGACCCGTGGGGTAGTAGTCAATTCGCCCCCATCTTTCCCTCCATTAGCTAGTGTTGTTATGGAATGAGTTTTGTGCGCCCCAGCCTCACCCAAAATAGGTGTGGCCTTGGCTGCGGGGCTCACCCAATTTATGTATTATGTATCCACGCTGTCCCTTCATTTTCGCAGTTCATTTTAGGTCATTACCCCTAAAATGAAGCAGATCTGATTCTCAGGTGACTCACACCAAAGTAAACCGTGGTGATTGACCATTAAGAACTTCTTATCACTCACAAGAGTCTTGGATCATCCCGATATTTGTGTTTCCCCCTCATCCAGGTAGGTGTGACCTTACCAGCAGGTTAGATGAAAAATAAACATTATGGTGGGCTCAAGGATGATTTTAAACGGTGAGCATTCAATCACTACGATTTCCTATGATGTGATCTTCTTTAGAAGATCAACTTCTTTTTTTTGGAATCATGCCCTAAAATGAGTTGAAAAAATGAATGGACAGTGTGGATATACAACGCATACATCAAAGTGGGCCCATGGTCAGGCTCAAACCATGTTGAGGTTGGGACTGAAGGGTGCTGTGGGGCCACCTTGATGTATGTATTTTCCATCCAACCTATTAGACAGGCCTAAATTAAAGGGAAAAACAAATATCAACTTGATCCAAAACTTTTGTGGGCCTAAAAAGTTTTAAGATTGGGCGATCAATGACCACTGTTCGTGTGGAGTGGAGCACTTGAGATATGGATCTGACTCATTTTCGGGGTCATGTCATAAAATGATCTGTCAAAGCAGATGAATGGCGTGGATAAAATACATATTTCATGGTGGGGACCATGGTCACTGACTTGTAGTCGCGTCACTAAGCAAAAGACGTCTCCAAGTAATTAAGCTACATCATCATTGATGGGCATTTTTGTGATTCTATTAAAAACCTGGATGGAAATGAGAGGAAACTAACTGAAGGTGTCCCTTTCACGATTATCCGAAATAATGAGGTAGCCTAATGAAATTAAAATTTAAAAAGGTACCTATATGTAAATATGATAATAATCGGGTACTATTTTGTAAAATTTTCAAATATTAAAGATTCTCACTTGGAAAATTGTTCGAAAGATGCTGGTTAGAATTGATTTAAATATGTGGGCCCCACAGTGATGTATACTGCTTATCCACATCGTTAATCTATTTTAACAACACATTTTAGTTTATAGACCAAAAAATGAGGAATATCCAAAGCTCAAGTAGACCACACCTAAGGAAATAGTGATCTTCAAGACATCCACCATTGAAAATTGTTCTCCACAGGCCCACAGGGATGTTTATTTGTCATCCAACCCGTTCATAAGGTCACGCTGTCATGGATAAAGGGAACTCAAAAATATCAGCTTGATCCAAAAATTCTAAGGGCCCTACAAGCTTTCAACATTATGCGTTCAATTCTCACTTTTTCACATGGTGTGGTCCACTTGAGATTCGGATCTGCCTCATTTTTCGGCTCGTGCCTTAAAATGATTTGACTGAAGGGATGGGCGGTGTGGATAAGATACAAACATCAAAGTGGGCCCCACAATTTTAAACTTTCCTCTTCAAAAGTTGACTGTCAACCCACCCTGGACATTAGAAATAATTATTACTTATTTATTATGATTTACCATTGCAGTTAGGAATTCAAACAGCCCCTAGGGGAAAGTCCTTTCTACAATTAGATTAGTACATGTGGTGCATGTGGGATGCTTCATTTTCGCATCTAGGACCATTCATTAATGGGCTCAATTTCCTATGAGCCTAGGTGAAAGTCCTTTCTACCGTTAGATTAGCACTTGTGGTGCATGTGGGATGCTTAGAGATAAATAATGGCACATATGGCATTCATGGCATATGTGGGCATTGGAAGTTGAATTATGGCAGTGTGGTATTGTGTGAGATATTTAAAGTTGTACCATAGATATGTGGCACAAGACGTGCATTGGCTTATTTGACTTGTGGGCACTGAGGTGAGATTATGACACTTGTGCATATTGGTACCATTATCACATGGCATGTTTGGAGAATAGACAATGGACAATGACATGTGTGGCACATTAGTAGGTGCTTTTGCTTTTTTTTTTTTGGTTAGTCATGCAACCCACCCACTCAATCTTGCAACACACTCACTGGTGCTGTTAGCAGTGTGGATTTTCACCACTGATGGGTTTCAAAACCAAGACCCCTTGTTGAAACTTCGCAGAGTCTGCCAATGAGGCAAGGCTTCAACCCATAGCACATTTGTACGTTAGGAGTTCTTTACACATGTGAGGCACGAGACAGATGGTGGCACGTGTGGCATAGTGGCATGTGTGAGGTATGATCGAAGATGGATAATTTCTCATTTGGCACATGTGGCACATGTGAGGCAATTGGACATGGATAATAGTGCATTCGGACTTTAACACTTGGAAAACTGATTTTCCTCCTACTTTGAAAAAATGTATTTCTTAGGAGTAGAGGTGAGAAAATAATTTCATTTATTTTCTTACAAAGAAAGTGGAAAATGGTATTTTGATATTTTTTATAATTTTTCAAAAAGAAAAGCTTACCAAAAAACAGAAAATAAACTTAATGGAAATACTATTTCATCTTCCATACTTTCCATAAATCCAAGCACGCTGTAATAGGTCAGATTTGGTATGAGCCTAGGCAAAAGCCCCATCTACAGCTAGGTGTGGAGCCCAGTTTAAACCTATCTTGTAACAACTAAAAAAAAACAAAGGGTCTGAACCCTAGCTTGGCCTATACTTCAAAGAGAAATGCTGGTAAGCTTTAAAAACAATAACGACGAAACCGAACTCATTCATACACCAACACTAAATTTAGACTGAGTCCTGGACAAAATGAACCGACATGTCACCCAACCGAGGTGAATTGTGTGCCAAAGAAGGTGATGGGGCCCATGAACTGATTATATTGTTTGAGAATGCTATGATTTTCACATGGGACTTTGTACGCATAATGATTATACTTTGTTTCGGCTGTCCGATGAATTCATTTCCATTATAGACAAAATTGTGACAACTCGGTCTTGGTCTACACATAATATCCAAACGTTCCAAACCCATCCAATTTGTTTTTATTTTAATACGGAAAAATGTCAAATGACATTTTTGGTAGTGAATGTTGAATAATGTGGGTTGGACTAAGTTTGCACTTGGTGTTAATAAATTTTATGGGCTGGGGTTAGACTTGGATGTTAAAGCCCATTGCTGGCTTGGGCTGGGCTGGGTTATCTGAAGTTGGCATTAGCATCCCATTACGCTGATGCAATTAGAAGATACTGCTCGTTTTGCGAAAGGAGGAAGAAAAAAGTAAATAAAACGCTTGTTGATCCTACTTTGTTAAAACATATACATCAAGGTGTGGCCACAGCGGGCCCTAAAGGACACCGAAAAAGGGGGCCCACTGCCCAGCGTGGGGTCCACCTGTGCCAGGGATCTACCACATTTTTAGGCCCATGCTCTAAAATGAGCTACTAGAAACGGATGTGGTAGACTGCGTTTCAGCGTTGAGGTCATGGACTATTACATGAAGAAATAGATTGCCCCTCTTACAAAGGGACACAAATACTGCAATGAAATTGTTCAAATTGCTATGGCCTAAGCTCAGTAGTCCAATTAAAGCATGTGAAGAGATTCTAAAATAGAGCTCAGTTAGGGTTGGCTATGGGCCAAGCCAGGCTAGGCATGGTCCCACACTGATGCTTAAGATCCAAGGCCTAACTCTGGCATGGGCCTAGCACATCCCACCCAAGCCCGGGCCTGGGAAAGTTGGTTAGCCTGATGTCTGGCCTGAAAAATGATAAAATTCTTATTTTATACTTAATGTTCCTAATCTATTTGTTGATCAAATGGGCCACACATTCACAAAAGAATAAACATTTTAGAGGAAAGAAACCAACATTGCACGTTCAGGATGGATGGGTTGCTGGTGCGCAAGCGGACAGTGTTGCATTTATTATTATTATGGACCGAGCAATACAATTATGCGACTGATTTGTAAAGCCGAAACATGATATCGGGTGGTCCTACTCAACTTAACCATATGCAGGACGAAGTGCCAATTCACAACCCTGATTCAGCGGCAGAAGCGGTATGCTCATTGCTCACCGTTTGGCTCAACTAGTGAGTGAAGACGCCCACATAACATATCATATACCCCGTCCATGTCCATTTGTTTCCTCACCTCAAGTAAGCCCAACAAAATAGTAGTGCGGCCCAAGCACAAGCGGATGTGTGGCCATGCCGGAGACTGGGGTGGTCGAGCAAGCCTTAGTAAGCAATGATCCCAGGGTTTATGGTTTTATAAAAAAAACAACCCCTACCTATGTGGCACAAGGTGGGCCCCACTACGGGTTGTCGCACTACCTCTCTCTCCTCCATTCCTTCAATTCCAACATGGGTTGCCATTAGAGCTGGGCATGGGTAGAGTCAACTCGTCCGAGTTGAATAGACTCGATCATCCAAACCGAATGGGCTCGAGTTGACCCGATCCGAATCCCTCAATCGATCCCTGATTGAGAAGTAGTGCAAGATCTGAATCCCTGATCGAGTTGAGTTCGGATTCCACTATGATCCAACTCGAATTGACCCAAAACTCAATCCGAACCTGATTCGACTCAGGTATTGGGTATATAATTTTTTTTTTTTTTTTAAAAACTTTAACTTTTATTTTCCACTTTCTACCCTGACCCGACGCTGCCCACTTGAGCACCTCCACCCAACACTGCCATAGCCTTGATCCGATGTCGCCTCACTCTCTCCTCTCCTCATTATCCTCCTTCTCCTCCTCCTCTCCACCTTACCGACTGTCCTCTGCACCCGATTCGGTGTTGAATTGGACCTAATAGGTAACTCAACTCAACCAAATCGAACCTGGTTCAACCTAGATCTTAAGGTAAGGATTTATTTCAAGATTCTCAACCTCTGTTGCATGAATTCTTATTTTTTATTTGTTAATTATTGTTGATTATGTTGGGGGTTTATTTTAATTTGAATTTTTTTTTTACAAATTGATGATATAGGGTTTTCAATTAGGGTTTTTTATAATTGTACCAACGACTACTATTGAATGAAGTTGAAAATCACTTTTCTATTATCGTGATTTTACATTGAATTATAAAATTTTATGGTTGGATCTTAAATTTTACCGTTTACAAACTTTGTATTTTAATTTGTTTTTTTAAATTTCTTAACTTTTTGTTTATGCAGTTATGCTTTAATGTGTTAATTAAATCTCATTTCGTTATCTACTTGTGTTTGTTTATCTTCATTTCTTACTTATAAATATTAGTAATTAGATGTTTATTGAATGAATGAATGAATATATGCATTTTTTTAGATTGCTTTGAATGTATAAATGAACTCGATAAATGAATGAATGAATATTAGTCATTAGATGCTTATTAAATAAATGAATAAATTTAATTTTATTATATTTTTTAGATTTTTTTGCATTGTTTTAGATTTTATTTGAAATTATAGATGAACTTAACCCGATTTAGTTCTAACTTGATCCGACTCGGTCCTTATGATAGGGTCAGACTCGTTTCAGTTTAGTCCAGGCCATTAACGAGTCAGATCGGTTCAGGAATGCCCAACTCGGTATCAAGTCAGGTCGAGTTCGAGTTAGGCCTTTTTCATAATCAGATCGGTTTGGGTCAGCCCAAACCTAGGTCCTGACTGCATCTGCAATGCCCCGCTCTAGTTGTCAAATCAAGGATTGGACCGGCATATTTCTGAGACATGATACATGTATATAATTAATCTAGGTGTACCCCCTTTGCCACACGTGTCCGCACAAGGTAGGCCCCACTAGGGGTTATTGTGCCACATCTCTCTCCCTCATTCCTTCATCAATTCCAACATGGGTTGCCAAATCAAGGATTGGATGGGCATATTTCTAAAACATGACACATGCATATAATTAATCCAGTTGGGCTGAGGTCGCTAAAAAAATCTTAAGCCCAAGTCTCTCAAAAATTAACTGGGGCATGCGCACGAGGCCCAAGCCTGTCCCATGGCGTAAGCTAGTAGGTCCAAGCTTGGTCCAAAGCTGGTTGGGGCTTTCGGGTCGGGCGGGCTACCCGGTCCAATATTGTCACCCCTTAGACGGTTTAGTAGACTTGACCATCACGTGACTCTCACGCTAACGGCTCAAATCCTCACACACGGAACTTATTTTATTAATCTTCCACCAGCTTTGATGTCTTTCAACTTGGATCGTATTTATTTATTTTTTATCATTTAGCAACCTCAGCATGACATTGCCTTTTATTCATTTTTATGTATATAGGTTTGCTAAGGCCACGCACGTGTATAGCATACCCATCTAGACGCCATTTCATGTGCCAATATGTAAAACATGTGCAAGATTTGAGCCGTCCATCAGATGGGCGACACTCTGTAGTCTTTTTGGCACAAAGTTCAGCATAGTCCTGCCATCAGGTGGGCCACTGACGCAGATTGCGTGGTGACCCTCCCCTGCCACCACCGACCTCCTTGGTGTCAGGATTGTGGGGCCCACCGTGATGTGTGTGTTTTATCCACACTATCCATCTGCTTTGGCAGTTCATACTAGGCCATGGTCCCAAAATAGAAGCATGTCCAAAGCTCAAGTGGACCACACTACGCCTACCGTTGAAAACTTCTTACAGGGCACGGATGTTGTGGATCAAGCTGATATTTGTGTTTTCTTAGGTCCGTGTGACATTGTGAACAGGTTAGATGATAAATAAACATCACTGTGGGCCCTAGGAAGGTTTCAATGATGGATGTCATTATCCCTACTATTTCCTCTTGTGTGGTCCACTTTGAGCATTGGATGTACTTTAATTAACCTGAGTACCGGATTTGACTCGAGCGTTTTACCTACCTGCCGTACCTATTTAGTGTGTGTAGTGTCATCCGGGGTGTCTCAGTACTCTGATGTCCACAACCACCGCCGTCCCAGTTGTACCTTGGCCGGAGCCACCCGGTGTTACAGAATTTGTTTATCACCTAACTTTTTGTTAAAAGATTGGTAAGTATAAAATATATGACATCGGCTGGAATATTCGTCTCAAATTTTTGAGTCTTTTGTTCCGAATGAGCTACAGATCGGTCCAATCCAACTGAGAATTCTGAGCCTACTCAGTAAATGAACTGAGCTAAGTTATAAATCCATGACAAACCATTTAACTTTTTAATTCGGACTTTTAATTAAATTCATGACTCTTGAATTTCACGACTTAAATTCATGAATATTCTTGACTTTTTTGACAAACCATTAAACAGACTTTTGATGGTAATTTTTGAATAACGTCGGTGTTTTCAAAACTTAGTTCGATTATAAACACATTTCCCTTAATCCAGGTGGGCCCTAGGAAGGTTTCAATGGTGGGCATCATTGTCCTCATTGCTTTCAGTGGTGTGGTCCACCCGAGGTTTGGACCTGTCTCATTTTTGAGCTCATTCCTTAAAATGATCTCTCCAAATGGATAGACTATGTAGATATAATACATGCATTATACTGGAGCTTATAGAATTTGGTGACTTCAAGTACTTGCGGGGGATGGTGTCATAGATAGGATAGTAAACAAAGAAGGGTAATCCTTGACATTATTAAATGTTAATAGGGATATTTTTGTCAATTTTTATCTAAAAATTTAAAGAGGAATCACTTACGGCATTCAGCTATGAGTTTTAAGTCAAGTTGTCATAGCTGAAAATAATCCACTTAATTTAAGTGATTTTTCCAATTAAGCACTTAAATTTTTTTAATTACCAAACAGTCTGAATTACTAAAATCACTGAAAATATGATTTTTAAGTGATAAGTCGTGAAATTAAGTTTTACCAAACGCCCCCTTAATAAATAAATTAATATTATTCACAAAAAATTTAAATAGTCATATAAAGATTAAAAAAATAAAAAATATTGTAAAATAAAATTCAAACATGGAGGGCTTGGCTTGCTGGTTAGAGATGCTGATCTTCCTAGCAGAGGTCTATCCTTTCTATTAAAAAGCTGCCTAAGCAAGTGACTCACTCTCGGCTCAAGTTAACTCAGATGTGTTTTGAGTCGAGTCACCATATTTGTGAACCATGCTTATAAGTAACATGACAGGTTTACGATCTAGGAAATCTGCCAAATAGTTAGCTTGGCTCAATGTGAGCCAGCCTGCTCTGGCTTGAGTTTGTTCTGAGCTTCAAGAGTCATTAGTCGGATCTAATCTTGGTTCAGGCCTGATTTTCACCATATTTCAAAACCCATAAGAGTGGGTCGGTCTGGATGTCCAGCCAGGTCGAGTCAACTTGAAGGCTTGGACGAGTCATTAAAGGAAAGTTATTTGATACTCTGGTTGCATACGACACTTGATATGCAGGCAGCAACAGATTTTAAACGTAACAAACATTGGCTCAAATTAAACCAACCAAACTGTGGGCCCACTGTCGCTAAGTCATAACCCCAAAATCAATTGATTGAGCAATCCTAACCTCTATTTGATGGACTACACTTGTTTCTCGAAACAAAACCATTGGATATATTTCAGTTTTTACTGTCCATTTCATGTCCACCAACCCAATATTCTTCAGATAATCAAATAATCTTAATTTTTGGTCCATGATATATCTAAACTGGGACAGCTACTTTGGACAGTTTAGTTTGAATTACGTGTACACCAAGTATGTAATTTCTAAGTAGTCCACCATGTATGCAATTTCTAAGTACTCTCTAAGTAGCTGCATATCATTAATCAGAGTCTGCCAGAGTATCAAAGCTTTGCTGATTGTTGAAATATAAATGAAGTTTTAACATGGTTCTACCTGGTATCAAGTGAATAAAATAATACTAGTAAATAAAAATTCTAGCATCTAATGCACTAATTCTAAGATAAGCCTCTTTTTTTTATTTTATTATTATTATTTTTTTTTATTGAGGTAATAAGTCCAAACCTTGATCCGTTTTATAAAAACACACCTAAGTGAGTCAATCCGTCGACCATCAAGTCACAACTGAGTGGTAACTGAGTCACTAGATTGAGTTTCCTAATGATGCGGCTGAATTACGAAAATGATTCAATGATTCCAATGAACAACTGTGGGATGGTTAGGAGTGTACGAAATCAGTCATATCCTCCCAAGTGGGGCCCACTGGCTGAATTAAAGTTTTGGGTCAATAGGGGCATGCCTCAGTGAAGAGTGGAGATTGGTCGGGTCAAATGGGGCCCGCTGGCTGAATTGAAGTCTTGGGTCAGGAGGGGCATGCCTCAGTGAAGAGTGGAGATTGGTCGGGTCAATTGGGGCCACTGGATGAATCGAAGTTTTGGGTCAGTATGGGCATGCCCAGTGAAGGGTGGAGATTGGTCCGGTCAAGTGGGGCCCACTGGCTGAATCGAATTTTTGGGTCAGGAGGGGCATGCCTCAGTGAAGAGTGGAGATTGGCCGGGTAAAGTGGGGCCCACTGGCTGAATTGAAGTTTTGGGTCAGCAGGGCCATGCCTCAGTGAAGGGTGGAGATTGGTGGCGTGTGGAACCTCAATAAATGAAAAGTATTAATCCTTCTTTTCTCTCAATAAACATTTGCATATCTTAATTAACCAAAAGAAATCAAATATATGAAGCCTTCTCATTTAACCAAAACAAATCAAATTTCAGAAGCCTTGTCATTTTACCGAAAGAAATCAAATTTCAAAAACCTCTTTAATTTTCAAACCATAACTTTCTATCCAAACCATTTAAAATCTTGCTAAATACCATATTCTCTCTCTCTCTCTCTCTCTCTCTCTCTCTTACTAGTGATATCAAACTCAAATGTAAGAATCTCATGATTTTATTTCTTCCACACACAGACATGCAAATCTCTTATCAGCACCTACTATCCAAGGAGATGTGGTTTTGACCAATGCCAAACTCGACATGTGGAATGCCGAGATATGAAGACCAAATCCCGAATCTCCACGTGGCAATTATTCACTTAGAAAAATCCCATTTCCTCCCTGGCTTCCACTCTCTGTACCTCTCAGCAAAATACAGCTTTTTCCCTGGTGTCTAAACAACTGGTTCTCTCTTTTAATTACTTCTTGAAGTTGATGAACAGGAGACAAGTACAATGTACCATCTTATTTAAATGTATTAAACACATACGGGGTTATCGACACTAGGTTTTATTTAATACTTATATTTTTATAGATTATAGTGCAATGCATAGATTACAGTATGGACTCTATGCTTATTTCGAGGAGGAGCCTTGGTGTGCACTCGATGAGCAACTCTCGAGCCGCCCCGCCTCCCAATAACAAGCCATTTCGGTGCCATGCCTACTGGCACATCACAAATACGAGGCAGGGTTCGCTGTTCATTGCCAAATGGGAACTTCCTTATTTGGTGCTTAATCTGTGGATACAGGGCCATGGTTGGTTTATCTAATTCATTAATCTCATGGCCCCCATTATGAATGTATCACAACAAAAAAATCTCTTCATTTATTCAATTCTAAACTTTTCACTATTAGCATGTAAATGCATGGTTAAGAAAAAAATGTACCAACAGTCCCACATTCAATGGGAAAAAAAAAAAAAAAAAGACAAAAGATTTGATGGTTGGGATCTTCCAATTTGAGATTTTTTTTTTTTTTTTTTTTTTGGGGTCTTTGTCATAGTTCTTCCATGATAGCGACATCAGTTCAATGGATTGGATAAATCAATTATGTGTCCACATATGTACAGATTAGGTACCAATCAGGAATGTTCCCTATGTTAAATGAACATGAAACTTGCTACTCTCCTTAATACACCATCATGCTTATATTCTTTCGACTGGTGAAAAATGTTCACTCTAGCTTAGTGCTTATATAATTTTGCTAGCCCCACAAAACACCTCTACATGGGACGGCATGTGCCAACCTGACATCCATATCTGGTGTAACTCACCGTATAGATCATCTAGCTGATAACACTTGACTTTCAACTAACTGGTCGGCCACATATTTACATAAATGATGGACAGTCTAAAAGGTCCTCCTCGTTTTCATACATGTGTGGCCTAGTTCATATTTGAACAGCGTAAGTGTTTGGACAGATCATTTATAGAGTGGGTACCACCTGATATATGGTTCTGATGTCTTGAACACCCCCGAGGTTGGTGTATGTGGAGGAGTGCTAATGGGCGCAAGTAACATTCTTAGCTGTAATATTCAGTATATGTTATTTTCAACACACACACACACACACACATTAATTCAAAGAAATATACATTCCAAGAATAACATGAAATTGATACTTGGGTCTTTTTTCTTCCCTTGTGGTGCCTTTCCTGCAGGTGGTAACATTTCCTGTGGGAACTCTGGCCTGGCTTAGAGTTTCCAAGAAAGCATCTAAGTTATATTTGGCTCACTCCTTTGTGAATAGTCTAAATTCTGTCGGATTCACACTAACATTTTCTAGTAAAAGTATGTAATTTGGTTGGTCACAGTGCCTCTGTCAGGTTAGCCCCCTCTTTAATTGACCGTTGACCACGATTCTCGATGATCACTTTCATTGAACAAACATCACCATGATCAATGGAAAACAAATGGCCGCTCCAATTGATTATATAGGAAAATGTAGACTGTCCATCATGCAACCCACATTTAATTGCCCATCTATCAAAAACCACTTCGTTCAGCTGATTCTAACTATTGATCTGATTGTTGTCTAGGAAAAAGGACTAGAGAATGTCCGAGCCTGGATTCAGATCATCCATCTGTTAGTGCACTTTTCTATGGCATACTAGTGCACCTTGTTTGTCAATTACTTAGGTCAGTGGGTCTAGTGTCGGTTGAGCTTAATGAAGACGAAGAATGAAGACTCAAGACGGACCGGCTGCATCAAGGAAGAAGAAACAGGTAAAAGTGATGCCTTGGTGTGCCTTGCCTTGACCAAAACCTAACCCATAACCTCTTAGATGACTTGCACCAATTAGGTATACCTTTAGTCATCACCATTAGTCTTAGAACTCCATGAAAAATATGATAAATTAGACTAATTAAAGAGGTGGAAGCTGCTGCAATAAAAAAAGGCTCAAACAGCAGTTTCCGATAGGACTCCGATCAATCGGATAGGTGCTCCGATAGGACTCCGATCGATCGGACAGAAATTCCGATCAATCGAAAATTGTCTCAGAAAAAATTGAAAACTCACTGGACATATTTCCGATCAATCGGACAGTATTCCGATCCATCGAAAGGGGCCGTCCGATCAATCGGACAGTGTTCCGATCAATCGGAATTTCTTCCAGAGACTTCTCTGAATAGATTTCCGATCAATCGGACCTGTCTCCGATCAATCGGACTGGGCTCCGATCAATCGGACACTTTTTCCGATCAATCGGAGATGCACGAATCTGCCCGTTTTTTGACCGTTGGAAGAAAATCTATTTAAGAGGGGGATTCGATTTTTGAGCTAAGAGAGGGAATTTTGAGGAGATAGAAGCCACCATTGCTAGAGATCATTAGAGGCTCTATCCCAAATCTAAAGCAAGTCATTCTCCTTGTGTTTTCATCACAAGTTTGGGCCATTCAATGGCATCTTGAGAATGGACTTGTTCCCTCTTGATTCCTAGGGTTTAGACACCTTGATGATAGTTAAATCCTTTGTCTAAACACTACCTAGGAGTCCATTTAGGTGCATTCCTCTAGGAAACCCATTTCCTTACCATTTGTAGAGGTTTCACCATTCCCTAGCACCTTGGGCATCTCCAATGGAGCATCACATGCAAGGTAGCTGATCTTGGAGCTGAAGCCTTGGCAAAGCAACGGCGTCAAAGATCGGGGGAGCATAAGGGGAGCTGATTCAAGCACGGGAGAGCGAGAAGAAGCAACCCGAAGCGGCGCAACAAGGGGCTCAATCCGACAAGTAAGGTTGTCTTGTTAAGAGTCCATCCACTCAATTCCCTGTGGGAGTTGAGTGTAGAGTTTGTTTGACAAACTCGCCCCGGGGTCGTCAGTCGATCCTTGGCCTATTAGTTGGGCCTAAAATCTAGGGACGTCAGCCGTTCCTTGGCACGTTAGTCGGGCCTAAAACAAAGTCTCCAAGGGGGAGCCACCAACACGGGTGTAAACGTGTAGGTTGGGAGGAACCTGTAAACTCCCCGGTTGGGTGGATCCGAGTTAAAACACCTTGGTTGGGAGGAACCAGATTTAAACTCCCCAGTGAATGCCGGTGTGCTCAAAGGGGTTGAGTACTTGAACCGGGAGTAGAGTAGACAAGTAGTCGAACCACTATACATCCTTGTGTTTGTGATTGATCTTGAGCACATTTCTCTTTAATGCATTGAGTTTAATTTGTTAATTATGAATGCTTAGTTAGGAATGTATGCTAGGCACTTGATAGGCACATCCACACTCACAAGATGTACTTTCACTCCTCATGTTGACTTGAGCATTTCTTGATCCATCCTCTCTAGTCCACATGAGTTGATTAGACTAGGTTGTTAATTGCTTTATCTTTTGCTAGTCTTTTAATTGGACCCACTTAGGCTTGGAAGCCAAAGTGTTAATCGCTTACATATTTTAATTTGCTGATTTGTTAAAGTAGGCGAAAAGATTTTTTAAAAAGGTCCTATTCACCCCCCTCCTATAGGTTCAGCCATAATTCTAGTTGCTCCTCAAGCTTCCGCACGCGTATGCGTAGGGTGTCGTGTTAGGCTACCCGACGCAATTTCACCATCGTGTGGGACAAATTCTATTGCAAATCCCCATTGAAAGTCACTTTGATCGGATGATCTTGGTTAACTGAAAAATAGCTAGATGATCCATCCTTATTGCACCAGAGAAGCTTTGATCCATCCATCCATATTGTGACGGTCCCGGTCGTTGATTTGGACTTTCCATCATGTGGGTCCCACCCATAACTGCCCATGCCTACCAAAAATCAGGTTGATTAGATGATCCTAACTTAAAAGACTGTTCAATCAAGTCTGATTTGGGGTTGTGGCCTATCTATTGGACGGCTTTAAGTTGAATCACATGTAGCCGAATATGGACTTTCTTTAGCCATGGCTATCCATATATCATAAATAACCAACCCTGAGAAATATATGTAACTATGGTAGGACTAGGGTCAAGCCAAGCCAAGTAGAGCTGAGCCAATGCAGCTGAGTCTTGGGAACCCATGGAGTAAGTTAGGAGAGCCAGTTGAATACAAGCAACCCTGCCTCCCCACCGTTGATCATAAAGCCGGCACCATGTCCCCTTAAGCCATCCTAATGCCTTGTCTTGCTTAAGCAGGCCTCCTTTTTGAAATGCTTCCTTTGCTACTTTTCTAATCTATCTGCACTCACTTTAAAAAATACCCTAACCTTATTAAAGACCATACCCACGTTCACCCTCTTTTATTATTATTATTATTATTTCCGATATGCTACGCCTTTCCATGCACTCCAACCATTGTCCCATTTTTCGAACCTGACCATGTTCACCCCCTAACCCTAAATCTAGTCAACCTATCTTGGCAATGCCAATGCCACCCCACTCTCTCTTTCTCTCTCTTTTGTACATGTATATAAATGTGCAGCTCTAATCACCATATAGGGCCAAGCTCTCTGGGTGTGAGGTTTGATACACCATGGCCGAGCCGCAAATGCATGCTAAGTGCAACCACTACGGCCCGCCCAAAGAAGGGTGGCAATGGCTTCACGAGGAAGTGCGCATCGTTGGTGAAGGAGCAACGGGCAAGGATTTACATCCTTCGACGTTGCGCAACCATGCTACTCTGCTGGTACATACATGGAGATGACTAAGGACACGACGTAGTATTTTGTTCTTTTTTTTTCTTCTCTTTTTTTGGGTCCCTGTGGTTTTTCTTGTTCAGTGTTTCTTTTTTGGCGACTTCAGCTGGTGCAGTTGAAGTGGGCCGGGTTGAGTTTGTTTTCATGGCCATGGAGTGGCCTTTCTTTCTTTCTTCATTTCTCTCTCTTTTTTTACCTGATCGGCAATGGACGGTTGGGTTTATCAACACGAGGGAGGGGTTGTGGCTGCACCATATATATCCATTTTACCCAACTGGTTTGGGGAAAAGAGACACTGGTACAAGAACAAGTTGAGGTGTGTTTGGCGGGACTAATGACTGTAAAACGGCTCTAGAGTTTATATACTTCTTCTTCTTCTTCTTTTTTGGGTATTTTTGACATGGAGTGAGAAGTGCCAAATGCTTCATGTTATGATACACAAACTTGTAACTTAGTATGGTATAAATTGACTATGTCTAACTCTAGCAATACATTACATTACATTACATGCTCTCTCTCTCTCTCTCTCTCTCTCTCTCTCTCTCTCTCAATTGATGTGTGGATGTGTCTTTGTATGTGGTGTTTGAATGAAAATTTCGGAGTGGAGTGTGGGGACGAAGCATCCCAAACGTACGGACGTATAAATGCTAGAAGGAATAGATTCAGATGAATCAGGCCATTTAATATTTATGAATATTCTAGTTTCAAAAATCCACATTAGATTCTAAAACATATTTTCCCGTTGGAAAAGGACTTTTTGATGTACAAAAATCCACATGGAGAGTCATCCCAACGTTTCTTTTGTTCATTAATCTAGAAGGCACAGTAATTAGGTGAGCAAAGCAACACCCACGTTCAATGTACACTGTTGGTTATCAATTCGGTTATTGTTCCTGTGTGGCCCATCTGTTAATTGGATGTCCAAAAATCCACATGTGGGGTATTTGTGTATGGCGCTTGAAGATGGGGTGTAAGGAACTAGCATTCCTCTTGACTGAGTAACTCTCAGGGTTGTGTATTAATCAGATCCGTTCAGCTAGGGAGTCCTGTCATGGGTATGGCTTAACTTCCAAGATTGACAATCCTATCCATCACCTACAAATCTCCCATCGAATAGGTGACTGTTGAGTACTGTTATATTTTCTATGTTTTTAAAACCACCTATTCGTATGGCTAGGATTATCTTTTTCATGTGTATTTTGGAATTTGGACCACTTTCCATCAAACTAAGTGCTGCGTAACATGGAGAGATAGTTCCACCCTATTTATTGGGGCTCATACATATCCACAGCTCACTAAATGTGTACTGTTCATGCATGAGGCCGACATGGACATTACGCGTGGCTCAGGAAGGGACTTGACACTTGGAAGGTGAAAATCCAGGTCGCCTAACCACAATGTGAACACACCGTATTATTAAAACAGGAAGACTTCATTTAAGTACCTTTCTGCAAATATAATTATAAACTAATTCAAGAAGAGGCAGGAATTCTTTCTCCAAAATGCGAGCTCTCTAAGGTTTAAATCCTCTTCTTTTTTTGTTTCGTTAAAATCTTTTTTTAGTTCACCAAAAACCTTTGCTTTTAATGAACCTTTTCAACACATTAAAAAGTGGACCCCGTCGACCTGCGTGGCAAGTTTAGTAATCCAGGCTCTGGATCTTCACGGCTGAGCCGAGCCACCTGGCCTATTGCCACCCCTAGTCCCTTCCATACCATCCCATCCATATCCATCACCAGCTAAAATGTTAAAGTTCAAAGTGGGACTAAGTTCGTTTTAATGATTGGACAGCCATGAGGTAAGTTTTGCTATTGGTGCCCTATCATTTGCCTTTCCTAATATAAGCCACATTCTTTGTGATAGCAACTAGGATATAAACATAGAAAGGTCCATCCTCTGTGACTATCTTAAAACTAGGCTTATTTAGCCTTGATCCGGTCTGAGATTAAACAAGTATGTGTGGAGACTCGTAAGGGAGGAGTAGTTGTGATGGATTACTCCAAGGCCTCCTTCTTTAAATTTATGTCTTGGTCCCCAAACCAACATGAGCGAAAACTCCTTAAGCCCTATTGAAATGGTTTTTAGAAAGGGTGCGAGGTATGGAAGGCCATGTACAGAAGGCTATGTTTGTGGATTCATTGATCCACATCTAAATAATTTTGGCGCCTTAAAGGATGAGCTACAACGGTACTACCGTGGTCCCAAACTAATTAATTATCGCACAGCCGGTCCATTCAGAGGGTGGCCTTGTCCTGCTGCAATCTTCTCATATATTCAATTTTTAGAGAGAATTAAAAAATAAAAAAATAAAAATAAAAAAGTAGAAGAAGAAGTTAGGATGCACATTCATTCTCAAAGGAGAGAGCAGATTCCTTTCCAGGCAAATATAGAATCATTGGATATGATAAATTTGCAAATGGGATTCTCATGTCCTCAATCAACCAAACATGGTTTCATGGCATAGATACAGTACCCAACCTCATATCCCCATCATAAGATTAACCTGCTTTCCAGATGACATCTTATGCCATGTTCTTTGCTAGCTAAGCATGATGCATACATGCATGGGATGATTCTTTGTTATAAATTATAAATCATGTTATGACATGCATGGGTCATGTGCCATGTGCTTTGCTAGAGTTGACTAATCCAATCCTATCAGAGTATCAGTATCAGCAGCTGCGATGTAACTTGGATCCATGTCATCAAAATCTTCTTACCACTGTAAAATAGATTTTGTAGCATGTTCTCTGGCAGCTGGAGCCCAATAGAAACATGTGCAACATGTGTACAACGATACTGCACATCTTTCTCCATCGTCCCTCTCATAAATCTTCTATCTCAGGGCCCACGACATTTCTCTACGGTTATAAATGGCATTGTCAGCTCTGACAACTAATATATTATTAGAAATAATAACTACAATAATCTATGATGTTTGGTTGGACCTATTTTGTGGAGGTGATCTTGGCTGTTGAAATTAAGACAGTTGATCAAATGGATGATATTTGTCAGATTGATGTGATTCTTGCATGGTTGCCCATGAAATGTGCATTGGACCTAATTGATGTCTAGATCAATAGATTGGACATTTCAAATGCCCTAGTGCAACTAAATGCAACTAGGAGCACTATAACTCACGGTTGAATTAAGGTGTATTTGCGTTTTCACTTGGGCCCACAATTTGAATTGATTCAGCTGAGTAAATTCACAATTTGGATTTTACTTGGGCAAATGGATGCGATGGGTTAGTTCATATGGACAAGCCTCCTCCTACTCATATTTTTTCATGAAACATTGAGATACTTGGTCTATTTGATCTAAGTCCACCACCAACATTGGCTATGATTGATTCGTCTTTCCATGAATGACCACAATCAGGTGGCTTTCCACTAATTGTTAGGTTTTCCGTTAACATCTCATATCTTTCCAAATCTAAATGGTGTCGTAAACGTCGCACCTAGTTAATGAAAATGATCACTAAAATTTGTACCAGTCTTCTAAATGTGTTTGCTATGTTGTGTGTAGCTTATGCCACGTACTACGAGTTATTTTCATTAAAATATTAAAATTAATTAATATTTTCAATGATTTATTATATTTTTATTTTTAATAAAGATTAGTTAGTCTTTTCAAAATTTAAGTAAAATAACATAAGTAATAATATTAAATTAATTTAATTGCTTTTTCCTTACTTTTCCTATTATTTTAAGCTGTGTAAGATTGCACTAAATGTCATTAAATTTATTATTAATCAAACTAATTTGGTGCAAACTATAATGAAGTTTCATAATATTTGGCGCAGCTAGGCACAATTTTAATTAAAACTCTAGAAATAGTAGCTTAAGCCTCACGCTTTAGAGTAGCGAATGCTACACTATACATTATTTGCTATTTAAAACACTGATTTGGACCTAATATTCTGTTATTCGCTTTTGAAATAAGTTGTATATACACCCTCATGTTTCCAACATTTGCAAATAAATCCTTACCTTTTGAAAATTATAACAGGTTCCTCTAAGGTTTGCTGCCATCTATAAATATACCCACTCAGTTGCCATCAACAGCCATTTCTTTGAGTTGGATACGATCTATTTGAGAAATAAAATCACCCGGTTCCCCTTAATTAGAGAAAAGATAATATACTCTCTCACAGAGGGCCATCGTTTATAATTTGAGTGAGTGTCCCTCTAACAGTTTATGTAGATAATATTTGCTAACCCCATGATTCAAACACTTCTTTCTGCTCTAATATCATGTCAACTAACTACTTGCTTTAAAAGCTCAAGCTGCTAGAGGATGGAATATCAATGCATATTAAGGGACTTTAACAACTGCTATCTTTATTTGGATGGGTGTATATAGTGAAAGTGAGGGGTGAACTCCATGTGCAGCCCACAGAAGAAAGAGGCTACATTATTCATAAAGATTATATTATGAACATGCAATTGACTAAAACTGATTTTGGTCCAGCAAATAGACAAGTTAAAATTGTACAGGAAAATATGCATTTACAAGAAATCCAACAATCCAAATTCAAAATATATATGACTTAATTACTTGATGTGTGTGCTACCTTGAATTTTTAATACTACATAATCACAGAAGCGTGGATTGCATCCTACCCTCGCCTATCCCGAGCTAGGAACGGGCAGGGGCTCTGAGTGGCCACCATGATATATGGATTTTATCCACATCGTCTATCCATTTTTTCGTATAATTTTAGGATATGGGCTCAAAACTGAGGCAGATCCAAGACGCAAGTTGACCACACAATGGAGATTAAACTCTTATAGTTGAAAATTTCTTGGGGCCCACAGAAGTTTTGGATCAAGTCGATATTTTTTGTTTCCCTTCATCCATGTCCATATGACTTTATGAATGCGTTTGATGGCAAATAAACATTATGGTGGGCCTTAGGAAAGTTTCAACGGTGCGCATCATTATCACTGCTGCTTCCTGTGGCATGGTCCACTTGAGCCCTGGATCTACCTCAGTTTTGAGCGCACATACTAAAATGACATGGCGAAATGTATAGACAGCATGGATAAAATCCATACATCATGGTGGGCACTTAGAGACCCTACTTGTTCCTAGCTCAGCAGGTGGGGGTAGGACGCAATCCGTGTTCTTAATCACAATGCACCTTAGGTCCTTAACTAATGAGTGGCCATATCTCTTACATGTGAACCCCATGCACACATATTTGACATGTATGCATCTATGTTACCATAACATTGTAGTCCATGTAACATGTGGTTCAGCCTGATTTTTTAACCAAACATATAAATGATCAGGTCCATCAGATAAATGGCTTGGATCTTTCTCATGGGTGTCACACGGGCTTGAGTGTAAGCTAGGCTGTAAATCCCTTGGGAATCATCTTTGACAAGAGTCTCCACATCAGCCATCCAACTTCTGAGAAAGCAACATATTTAAGTGAAAGAAGGGAGAATGGTACACTTTCAAATCATGTGGTGCCTACCCACTAAGCTTTTATGGAATTCAAACCATGCATTAATTGCTATGCCTCTGTCCCCTATAGGCTGTCAACGGGCCGGGCATGGGTCTTAGCCTGGATTTTAAACCGTGTCGGGCTGGGCCTATTCATAATTCTGATTTTTCAGAACTGAGCCCGGCCCCTTTGATACCCCTATCTATCCTCTTTGTTTCCTTTGATTTCTTCCACTTGAACTTCTAATCTACTACATTGTTGGGATCATGCACTATAATAAAATGGTAAAATGGATAGACATGGACATCGTAGATCACATACATACATCCATGCGGGACTTACAAATTTTGAGAGTACCAAAGCCTTGTTCAATTTCTTGCTTTGTGGCTCTGTTTTCCAGACGTAATTACTGAGGTATTTTCCTCTTAAATAAACACCCTTCAAAGCTAATTATTAAACTATTTATCTTTATTTACATATGTAATTGAAAAAACAAACACTCCCTAAAAACGTCCACCCTACACTCAAAGAAGCATCCTGACAGATGAGACACCCCCATGGAGCAATATGCAATCATGCCTAAAACAAATACATTCATGTGTTGTAGTCCACTTGAGCTTTGAAATGGCTTAAATTTTGGTGTCCTTTGGTCGTGGCAAGGCACCACCTGATGAATGGGTCGGAAGGAATATACAATATCTGGTGGACCCCACAATCCATATGAGAAAATGAAGTAGGATTAGGTCTCGAATCTCTGCTTAGCTAAAGATGATAGAAGCAGGTGGTCTGGTCCACCCCAGCAATCATTGGGGCAGAGTATTTGGTCGTCCACCCATTTGAGAGCCAAATCTCAGAGTAGGCAACTTTTCACCTATTGCTAGTGCTACTACTGTCTCAACATAGCACTGGTCTACTACGGTTAAAATCGTCTGGTTGTTGGCGGGCCAGATGTATTTATTCCTCACCATTTACAATCTCCCTAAGCAAAGCATGGTGCTTCCAAATATCTGTCTTTTGTGCATGAGAAAGGGGGAGTCAGTGGATCATCTTTTTATTCATTGCCCGTGTGCTAGGAGGATTTGGGAGACTGTCCTCTCAACCCTCAATGTCTCTTGGGTTATGCCAGATTCTCTTCCTTCCTTTTTGGCCTCTTGGGATGAAGGAAGCATTGGTAAAGAGGGAAAGGCTATTTGGCACTTGGCAGCCATGGCTACTTTATGGGTGATTTGGGGGGAGAGGAATAGAAGGTGCTTCAAGAACAAGTTGGAAACGACAGATAGTTCCTCCCCGAAAACTATGTCGTGGGTTAAGGATTGAGTTTCGGGATTAAAGGACAGTGGATCCTTTTGTGATTGCAGCCCTCTTGGGCCTATAATTTTCCTTTTCTGTTTTTGGTGTCTTGGTTGTATTCTTTTCCACCTTTGGGCGGCTTCTAATAAAGTTTTGTTGGATTTCAAAAAAAAAAAAAAAATGTTTGTATTTTGTTGTTTACCATGGGAATTTGAAGCATTTTGGGTGGTTATCCATTGTTTTCTGGTGTGGTCCACTTAATGATTAGAGAGGCCTAATTTTTGGACTTCTTATCGTCACGGTGGGGATCACATGGGTTAGATGGTATAAACAATAAGGAGATGCATGACTTTTACACAAGTAGTGAATAACTTTCATGTGTAAGTAGATAGCTTAGAAGAATAAGCTTATCAGTGAGGGAGCTTTGCTAAGCGCACACGTCTGTATAATAGCTCTGTGTATATGCCACTCATGTGCGAACATCGCACTTAGGTGTGAGATTTAATCCATCCATCAGGTTGGTCCTACCTTATACCTGTTTTCCCCCAAAAAAAAATCTGGGAAAGTCAGCATGTCAGCCCCAGTGTTGGAAACCCATGGATGGGTTAGAAAACTTTAGCCAAGTTTTTTTTTTTTTTTTAGAGTTGTACATTTGTTTTGCAAAATGTGCCCCACCTGACTAGTGGATCAACTGGATTCTTGGGATAGGGCATCAATATAGTGGTGTTATTGTGGTGGATAGATTGTGTTGGATCTATCCTGCCATATTGGCACAGTGTGGTGTGTACACGTGTTGTATTGCACACGTGTGTCAGCTTAGCTCTATATGAGGACTAGAGGAATTGGTGTTCCAAAAGTAAATGTGGAAAACTTTGGTATTCTCGCAGGTGATGGTGGGTGATAGACACTCAATAATTACTTAGAAACTACACACATGTTATACAAGTAATACAAATTAAACCATCCAAATTTTGGGTATCATTTTTAGTATATTATTTATCATTTTTACTATATTATTTACCAAAAACCATGCTCATGTAGTTATCTAAACATTAGATTGGTGGACATTTAGTGTATGGTTAAAAATGAATTTTCTATTGATCATATTTCATCAAACAAGTGTCCCCAAATCAGTGGTTAGGATTCATCTTCATCATCATCGTTGTCATCGTCATCATTGGCATCATATAAGCCTTATCTTAACTAATTGGGGTTGGCTACATGAATCCTTTTCCACCATTCCACTCTATCAAGGGCTGTAACTTTGGTTTTTTTTTTTTTTTTTTTTTTTTTAATGGGTTAGTTCACACACCCCATTGTTAGTACACCCACCCACCCCTGTTAGTCGCATCACAATATTAGCCGTAACTTTAGTTTCACCATAGATTATCAAGTCTTTTTTTATTACCTCCACCCACGTACTTTTGGGTCTTCCCCTTGTCCTTTTAGAGTCCTCAACTTGTCCCAACTCACTCCCAACTAGTACAACTCTTGGTCTCCGTTGCACATGACCAAACCATCTTAATCTACTTTCCTTCATCTTATTACCTATTGATGTTACTCATAAGTTCCCTCAAATGTATTCATTTCTAATTCTATCCTTTCGTGTCTTACGACTCATCCATCTCAACATCCTCATTTTAGCTACACATCCAATGAATATGTTGTTCCTTGACTGCCCAACATCTTGTCACATAAAGCATAGCCGGTCTTATAGTTATCCTATAAAATTTCCCTTTCAGTTTGAGTGGTACCTGATGACTACATAAAATTCTAGAGGCGCATCTCTATTTCTTCTACCCTGCTTGAATTCTATGGGCAACATCCTTCTCAAACTCTCCACTCATGAATTATGGACCCTAGATATTGGAATTGGTCATTGTAGGAAGCTTCTGGGCCAATAATCTTTACTAATACCTTGTTCCCACTCCTACTGTTGCTAAAATTGTATTCCTTGTACTTTGTTTTAGTCCGACTAATTTTAAATCCTTTAGATTCTAAAGTAACCCTCCATAAATATTTGTGTTTATGCCCTTCCTCATCTTGTGAATCAAAATTGTGTCATTTGCAAACAACATACACCATGTGATCTCTTCTTTTAAATGCCTTATTAACCCGTCTATAACCAACGAGGAAAGTTATGGGCTCAATGTCGATCCTTGTTGTAAGCCTATAGTATTTGAGAACTCACTTATCTCTCCACTAGTGGTCATTGCTCCGGATACATATCCTCAATCATGTCAATACAATCTCTTGAAACTCCTTTCTTTACCAACACCCATCATATCAACTCTCTAGGTACCCTATCATAAGCTTTCTCTAAGTCAATAAAGACCATGTGGTTTTGAACATATATTTGATGTTGTGATAGACTAGTCTTTGATAAGAATGTTGTCTCAACAACTTGGTACCATTAACTTGAGACTAACTTTAAAACAATAAACTCTTATATTTAGGCTTCAAAGTATCAAGTATCAATAAATAATTAGGATTATAAGTCTACATATGAGTAATGATGAGTTGATGACACAATTATAAATTGTTATGTAATCACTATATTTATGATTTGGACACGAGTCAAGCTTGATTTGGTTGATTAGGGCATGTTACATATATGTACAACAAAGATGGGAAAATGAAAAAAAAGTAATAGTTTCCCATTTCATTATTTTCCAACATGCTCCACTCTACATTGACACATCAAATCCTATACAATTTTGTATTTTGATCCTCAAAATTGTCCTACATCTAATCTGAACCTAGTTTCTATGCTTCCTTCATGGTTGGAATGAATAAAGAAGTGGAAAACACTAGAAAATTTGAAAATAATAATTTTCAAAATTAACCCTTCACTACAACAACAATGTCCTATATTGGCGGATTTTTCCACAGCTATATATGTGAAAATTCGCCATAGTAACCTATCATGGCAGATCAACGGCGAAACAAGTAGTTGTCGTTGTTGCCACCATTACTATAGGTTTAGCTGTGGATGAGCTATCTGCGTTGTCGGTACAATTATTGTGGCGGAAATATTTGTTGGTATATTCCATTAAAATACAGCGGTGGATTTATCTGCTGCACTTATAGTGGCGGAAAATGTAATCCACCATTGCACACTCTGGTAGCAGTGCAACAAATGACAGCTTTAGGCCGTCGCCAATTTTCAATTGGGAAACAATAGGGACGGCTGCAGACCGTCGCTAATTTCCTGCATTTAAATCAGCCGCTGAATTTCTTGTATTAAAAAAGAAAATAAAATAATATATATATATATATATATATATATATATATATATATATATATATATATATATATTAAATGGACACGAAGTTTTAAGAAAGAAAAGGTTGATTTAAAGTAACAAAAGAAAAAGACAGTAAAAAAATAAAGCCTCTACATCCCTAGGATTCATGTGGCACAGATCAAGCACCGTTACCTCAACTAACAAATACACTACACTCCTAGGATTCATGTAGAAATAAATTCTTAACAAATAAACAACTAGAAGATATTCTCATTCTCCATTCTAGATTCACTTTTTGAACATCACGAGCAATCTCTTCAGGGAAAAGCTAGTAAGACAAAAATTAAAATAGAGAATTAAAAGCTTTACTAATTTGGGTGGAAAGATTTACATACCAAAATGCTACACTCAACCAGAAAAAATAAAGTGTGAAAAAGAAAAAAGAATAATGGTTAATTAAAGAAAAGAATTTTGTTAAGGAATAAACAACTATGAACATACCTTTGTCCACCCATGTGGGTTCATTGCCTTTAACTCAAAAGTCCTCAACATGGAATTTTTTCAGGTTGACCATAAACAGTTGCAGATGGCGCTCCAATAACCCCACCATGGACCACCGTCACTGCTGCTTCCAGACCAAAGCTTTATCACTGTTTAATAAGGCCATAGATAATTGAGCTGTGAATTCTTAATAAATAATAATAAATGAGGTGTAAAGACAAGCTTCATCAACTGACAAATTTTCCTTTTAACTTAAAAGAAAGAAAGGAATTGAAGACGAGAACTTACATCAATGACTTCCCATGAAAGACAACGGAGGAGCAATGGCAGCAAATATGCAAAAACCAATGTGGAACTGCACCATGACCAAGTCAGTAACAGGAGAAGTTAGTTATAAAGGTAATGATGCTTACAATGCTTAATAAGAAGTGATGGGTCAAAACAATCACCAGGTACAACAGGAAAAACCAACCAAACTTCAGCGCACTATCTGTCTTGTAAATCAGAAGTCAGAAATCATCCATAGCATTGGAGGAAAAAAAGTAACTGTACTTTTTTACAGTTACACATGCAAGATAACTCCAAGACTGCTCCTACGCTTATTGAAAGAAAACTATAGTTGCACAAAGCATGAAAAAGAAGTGGCAACAGATTCAGGTGTTGGAGAGAGGAAGCATCTATTTCAAAATGTTAGCAATTGTAAGCAGCTAGGAAGCAGAAGCGGGGACGCGAGTCCGAAGCACCATTGAAAGCAGGAGCGACACTGGTGAGAAGGATCTTGCCACTTAAAAAAAAACACAATAGATTGCAAATAATGTTTCAAAAAAGCAATCATACTTGTAGGAATCCAACGGAGTCATTGAAATCATACTTGTCGAAATCCAACTGAGCCATCAAAGGAGCTAGATGATCTTTGGCTTGAAGATATGTGCAGTTTACTAGGACATTTCTCATACAAGCATAATTTTCCTAGATTAACGGACCAATATCATTTTTTGGTCCAAGGTATGTGCAAAGTGTGCACTACCTGATGAATGAGCTGGATCTTCGACATGTGTGCCATCCAATGGTGGGAACAAGCGTTCACTCGTAAGTGTGTGGACGGATCTATTTCTGTACACATTTTGGTCCCCAGTGAGAAATCATCATACACAGACTGACCTTGGCCATCTAAATCATGGAGTGATCTGTGATTTTTATTGTTCTTTTGCATACTTTGAATTATTTCCAAAGTGCAACGCACATACATTTTACTATTAGTATCTAGTTACAAAAAGGAGCTAGAGGGAGGCATCGTACTTGCCTTATGAATCTTAAGTTTTCCACCATCTATTGTTGCAGAACATTTGCATGAAGGAGTCACTCCATGCCTGTCAAGCACCTACATTAATTAACAAAAAAAAAAAAAAAAAAACACTTTTGAGCATTACAACTTCCTCTATTAAATGGAAAATGGTAAATAAAGAGTTATTAGCCATAAAAGCTAAAATAATACCTTTACATGGTAATGCTCTTTCTCTAATGCATTACCAAATTCAATCCTTGGGACAACCAGACCTTCAACAGCTTGCATGTATTCATCAGGAACATTTGTATAAAATGTCTTCCTCACACTATTCGCAGCATTATTCTCAAGACCTAATACTTTTTCTACAATAGTGTCCTTGCTAACAGTGCACCTTAAGCATCACAAAGATGTAGGCTTATATTAGAAATGCAAAAGATATTTGACTGTCATTCCATTTGTAAGAGCAGTATTATTTCGAGATTTGTAATGGATGTATCAAGACAGACCAAGCAGATTCACATGGTTGGAGATTTTCTAACAGTAGAAATTTGTTTTGGTCGTAGCCACGAGATCAGTGTGATGCATATTTGTTCTGCAGGCCATTCATTATCTGTGATCGCAAGGGGCTGCCATTCTTATGGTGTTCGAGTGGTTTTGATCCTCTGTCGTTGAAAGAATGGAGAATGACTGATTGGCAGGGGATGTGTGAGAACTGAGATGCAATGTGGTGGTGACAGGTTTGTTAATGGTGAAGAAGATGGGTTGTCAAGGATGGCCAACATGGGTTTTAGTGTTAACTCTTAGCCATTAGAAGTAGGGACCCTGAATGAATGCCGATTAAGGCCCGTTTGGATCATAAGTTACTTAAGATAAGCTACTTATGCCTTAAGCCGCTTATCTTGGTTTCTACTTATTAAGCAGAAGTGATTAAGTAACTTTAAGTAATTTACTTATAATTCATCATAAACGAAACTTACTTATTTCAAATAAGTTACTTATCTACTGCTGTAAGTAGAAAAAGTAACTTATTTGGTGGTATCCAAACGGGCCCTTAGCTTGTTTGAACAACCGTTCTTATAGTGCTTCTGCATGTGGCAGCAGGTGTTTGGTGTGGAATGGAGATCTGTCTGATCGTGAAAGCCAGGGAAGTGCTCTTTATCGGTCTTGCAGGTTCCAAGCTACCCAGTATGGGAAGAAAGAAGGGAAAGGTTGCTGGGGTTATGGTAGGTATGCATGTTTTCTTTTTTCTTTAACGCTGATTTGGAGGTTGCGGCAGAGAATCTGTTGAAGAGTTGTATGCAGGCCAGATTCTTTAGTCCCATCTGGATCCTCTGCTGACTTGTAAAACTCATGGCTGATTATTTCACCAATGTGTCTTAAAGTGTAACAATGTCTGATTAAAGCAGGTATTTTGTAAACTACCTTCCAAGGGAGGATAAAAATATGAATACCCATGTATGCTAGGATATAATTCCTCCAAGATAGCTGCTACCTATTTGGAGGATCAGTGGTATCTAAGTGGAAAGTGGAGAAAAATTGCAGTTGTTTTCTTTTTCCTGCTAAAAACACTGTGGGAAAAAGTGCATTAGAGACACCAACATCTAGTGCAAGCCCCACTTTGCTTGAATATGATATTGCTAATACGGAGTGATTGAATATTAAGATTATTTGGATTAGAATCTAATAATGGAGAATGGAGTGTTTGGATCCTCTGCTAAAATGAACTGCCATAACCCATCTCAACAGCAGAGAAACTGATCAGTGTGGGGCTAGTCGGCCTTCATAGACTTCCATGTTCCAATCTTGTATGTGGCCTACTAGTTTATGAACAAATCATTTAAGGGGCATTATCTAACTAATGCCTTCCTAAAAGCACAGTATGTTGTTCATCATTTTGGAGTACGACCGGTGTGACTATTCTAAAAGGTTATTTGGAAGGCTCTATCTTTGGTCATTGTCAAAATTGATTGTGAAATTGAGAGAGAGAGAGAGAGAGAGAGAGAGAGAGAGAGAGAGACGGCCTTTACTAGGCTGTTGTGTGTCACAACTATTATTATAAGTTGAAGGCCATTAGAGAGATATGGCCTTTACTAAGCTGCCTCTTTTATGGTCATTGCTAGCCCAAGCGCTTCCCTTCTCTCCTGTGTAAACATAAATAAGTCTTCACATTCTTTGACGAATTTTGTTACAACTTGAAATATATTTGTTTTTCAAAGATACCACTTGAAATATATTGATGTTGAAAAATAAAAGTACAATCGTTCAGGTGGGCTTGACAAAAAGAACAGGGTTAAGCACATCAAGAATACTAAGACAAAACAGGGTTGTACAAAGAAAATATATTCATATCAAATACAAAACTAATAAAAAGAAAAGGAAAAAAAAATTATCCGATCATGAAGAAACGACCCCATAGACTTCTACTTGC